>CM066038.1:142877796-145391873 GCA_033557465.1 Ichthyophis bannanicus | reverse complement strand
GTTACACCAAAAAGAAGAAAAGAAATACAGTATATTTAATGAAAAGTGTGTAAGAGGTGTGAGAAAGTGTGTACATGTGAATATATCAAGCATTTGGGTATTCATAACACTTGTAAAAGAATACAAAGCAACAAAAAAGGTGCATACTGCCATGGAGAAGGCAAGGTTCAAAAGCCATTTACCCAGATACGTACCAATTTATCCAGCTAAAAGAGCTGAAATTGCTCACCCTTAAGCGGGTTAAGAATTTACAAAGGGCACCACACTATTGGTGTAAATTTGTTAATTTTTTTTGCACATAATATATACGTGCAAATTGGCTCTTATAAAATTGTGCCAGGTGCAAAAGTATGTGTGGCGGCATTCCCAGTGTCCTTTTACTTTGGACGTTGCCAGGGGGCAGTCTGGGTGGATTGTGTACGAAGTCACGAAGAACATACATGGGGGGGGGGCTTATTCAGCAATGACCGCTAAGCTATTTAAAGCATTTGCCGCCGCCTCTTTATTTAAACCTGGATATTCAGCATCTGAACTTATCCAGTTTCTGAAACTGAATTTTCGAGTTTGCTGGACAGCAGCATTGCTATCCAGTAACAGCTATTCAATTAAGCTATTCTCCCTCAGTCTTCCCTGGTTTTAACAGGGCGTTTTATACGTGGTTGAAGTGGGTATTCAGCAGCACTAACTACTGAATATGAAGATTTATCCAGTTTGAGCTACAAGGCAGCCAGTTAGCACAGATGTACTTATTGCCACCATAATACATGGCGGTAAGTGCATCTGTACTATTTTTATGCTGCGTTAGACTGGGGTGCACCACATTAAACTGCCGGGAAAATGCTTTTAATGTCTCCAACAGTTAGCCCAAGTGCTATTACGTCTAGTACACTATGGTTTGGGCACTTTTGATACACTAGGTGCAAAATCATAACACCCTTGAGTAAAAAGGGCCCCTTAGTGTGTGCTTACATTTAGTAAACAGTACGCTGCTCCTTCAGCAGTACGACAGAGGCATAAAAGCACTATAGGAAACAAGCTATAAAGTCTAAGAGGTTTCACAATTGGCATTGCCAAAGCTTAGGTTTACATTTGTTTCTCTGTTTAAACTGTAAACTGCTTTGAGCAGCTTTATAGACAGAAATGTGATATATAAGATTTAAATACATAAATAAATTGGGAGAAATGAATGTTGACATGTGCAAGTCAAAATGGGAGTATGGGGGGGGGACCAGAGAGAAGGGGGGGGGGGAGCCCTTTGCATCAAAGATGCTATCACTCTGAGCTCTCTGTGCACCAGGAGGACACAGACGCATGCTGGAATATGTCAGTTATATTTATGGTTGGAAATAAATGAAGCCACCAGGGTCAGCGTGCTAATATCCAAAGTAGATCTTTATAGGATGGGGAAAAGAGGACCAAAAATAAATAAAGGACACAAAAAAACATGAATATCATAGGGGAAGAACATGAAATACCAGAATATCTAAAGGAAATGCACAAAACAAAGAGAATTTAGAAAATGAAAAATAGATTTAAAAAATGCAAATAAAATGAAATAAATTTGAAAATATAATCAGTAGGTACTATAAGAACAGATAAAATATATGGCACTAGTGAAAATGATGACTAACAGTAACCACTGTAGTAATTATGAATATTAAAAACAAAACTAAGAATGATAATAGCATGGGGTGATTTGAAATGCATAAAAATGAAAATAAAATATTAAAATGTATTTAAAAAAATAAATAATATTAAAAATTATAATAGTAATGCATTTTGGGGCATGTTTACTAAAGTGCCTTAGTTGCTAATGCAGAAAACAACACCCAACGATAGCAGCTAATGTGAGAAAAATGGAGACATCATGGCACTTTTCCATGACATCTGAATTTCCTGCAGTAGACCCGGGGGGAGGCGGAATTGGGAAAGAGAGTAGGCGTTACCATTTTTGGCAGCCACTGCGTGAAAATATTTCACTCAAGGGCTGCCAAAAATGTCCTAATCGTGGCTGCAGATAACACCATCTCAAGAATTGGCATCATCTGCAGGTGATCTGTTTAAGCAGCATCGTGGCCCACTGATGCCATGATCAGGCCACCCCCACCCCTTCCAACAATCTGCCAATATTTTTCAGTGCCATGGATATAGAGATCTGTGACACAAACAATATTTTAAAAAGTGCCTCTCCCCCATCAGCACCGATCCCCCATGGACAGCTCCTAAACACATCAAGAACTGTCTGGGGGATGGGATCAATGCACCCTCAGATAAAGTTAAAAGCCTGGCTAGCCAGTCTGGCACCTCTGCCTCCCTCCTCCACCTAAAAGTACTAATCCCAGCTAGTCAGTCTCAGCTACTTAGATGGCTCCATCACTATAGTGAGGTCACACTAAGGGCATCTGGCTTAGCAGTGCAAGGCAGCAAGAGTCGAACTAGTAAGGAGACACAAAAAAACCCACTGAGCGGGGAAGGCTCAACCCTCTCCAGAAGGCAAGAAAACGTGCCCTGATATGAAGAGATACAGTCTTAAAAAGGTGGAATTGGCTGAAGCTATCAAGGTGCATAGCAAGTGCCTATGCAGTCAGAGACGTAGCCGACTGGAACAAAAATATAGACACCTACAACTGGACCAAAGTAAGTGCAGACAAACTACCTGGCATAAAGGTTACACCCTTCATAAATTAGGAAACAGGAAAGCAAAGTGCATTTGAATAGAGGCATATGCTTTTGCTTTTTAACAAACTTCATGTGTTCTTTGGGAGATTTAATTCATTTTCCAATGGGTCCCCCAATGGGTCAAGATCCTGATGGAGCTATGGAGAAGCTGAATGAGAATTTGAAGATCATTGTTCAGTGGGCAGTAGAAAACTGTGGCTTGATAATGCTGAGACAGAGGTTTTATGGATTAATGGAGGTAGTGGGGTAATGTTAGACTACTGTAATACTCTATGGGGTATGTTTACTAAACCGGGCTAACGGTTAACCCGGGCTATCTGCAACTAGGTCCCACTGAATAATATGGGACCTAGTGGCAGATAGCCCGGGTTAACTGTTAGCCAGGTTTAGTAAACATACCCCTATATTTTAGGCTTCCAAAGAAGAGCCATCAGTTGTAGGTGATACAGAATATTGCAGCATGGCTCATTTTCGGCAATCAAAATGCCAACATGTATCATCACCTCCTGAAAGATCTGCATTGGTTCCCTGTTAAGGCAAAGATCAAATTTATTTTTTATTTAAAAATATTTACATTCCACATATCAATTTCTAAGCAGACTACAATTTTAAAAAAACACAGAAATAGTCAATATAAATAGACAAAAATGGAATATTGGACCCATTGTCTTTATGGACTCCCTAAATTTCAAGTGCTCATTTTCCATACATATAGCTAGTGGTAAAGAGTTCCAAACAAGAGCAGCACATGAGCACACAAATCTTAGCATTATGCAGATTTATTACAGAGGGCACTTGAAGAAGGATACATTTATCAGACTTTAAAATTTGCAGAGCTTGATATTTATGTACCATTGAATCATCAAGAGTCTTAAAAATAATAGCCAGCACTTTAAATCTCACTCTGCTGTATATTCAATAGACAACTTTACAATCTCATCAAAATTGAAGAAATATAATTAAAACTAGGTGAGGCAAAAAGTCACTCACGCACTATATGTGGAGGGTCCCAGTTATTTGACAGGGAGACTTAAGTGGTATAAACCAAAACAACTATTAAGATTGAGTTAGGAGATTCTGTTGTATTGAGAACGACATAAACAGATTAAGACAATGCACTTTCCCTATGGCAAGGTCAGAGTTTGTTATAGCCTTACCTTTAAAGATGCAAATACAGCTCACTAGCCCTCTAGGAAAACGTTAGTCTTGGCTCTTTCCAAATATGGATGATTGAGCTTCAAATCTGAGGTGATACTGTAGTGGAAAAAGTATAAAGATAAAAGGATTCGTTTAGTTTCATTTACTCTGGTATTTGATACACTACCTTACAACTTAAAGGGATGCGGCAAGGTGGTTTACATTGTAAATATAGAAAAGGGAAGCTCACAAAAACTGAAAGGACAAAAAAAAAAAATGAAAACGGAGCAAGAGCCAAAAGTAGTAGAAAAGTGCCTGTCCCAGTCCACCACTATGTCGAGCCTCCATGTCTCCATATATGGCAATGCACACAAGCACATTTTGAGTAGCTTTACACCCAGCATGATTCAGTTCTCTTTTCAGACCATGGGGAAGAACATCCAGAGTAGATGTCCATGGTATGAAAATGTTGTATTCCTGGTAATATCAAGACACTGGCTTGTGGTTGGGGGAAGTATTAGTCCATTTCTGTATTGGGAGTGTACTGGTCATAATGAACTCTGGGGCAGGAGTGGTACTGGAGGATGGTTAAAAAAGGTGGATTTGGGGGTAAAATGGAGGATAGGATTTCTTTCACTGCGAATGGGGGTGGAGTTAAATGAGTTGGTGTTCACAAGCCGCATTTCATATAAGCAATAGCTCCTATTGGGGAGGCTCCATCCAGCTGTGTATGGTTGTTTCTCTGTCCATATGCATGTTTGTTTGCATCTACACAGAGATGTGTATGGTATCACTCCCCCACAAAGCAAGTTGAAGAGCCAGCAGGAGTCCTGGTACCATTGGCATGAAGAACAAAGCTATGGCAAGAAAATGCTAGCAGGAGTACCTGTGTCCCACTGGCTTGAAGAGCAGACTGCGGCGGGAAAGGGGGCTGCAGCATGAATACAAGGGGGTGGGTAAAGGACAAAGTATTGAGAGAAATGGTAGTGATAGAGGAATAAAACAAGGAAGGCATAAGGGAATGGGTGGGACTAAAGAGGAGGGGGAAGAGAAAAAGGCGGGGCACTGGAGAGTAGCAGCATAAGAGGATGAACTGAGACGTGAGAGGGAACACAATTAAGGAGTAAAAGGCAGGGAAAGGAGAGAACATGCAAACTGGTTGGGAGGGAAGGAGGAGAGTGTATGGCTGTGTGAAGGAGAGAGAGTGAAGGAGAAAGGGCATTGAAGGGTTGGGATGAGAAACCCCCATCATACACATACACATGCTTGCACACCTATGACACACAGACATTTGCATGTACCAACCCACACCTCCATGACACACACACACATGTACGGGCCTCAGATACCCCCTATGAAATACACACACACACACTTCTGTCAGCTCCCATGGCACACCTACACACCTCCACCTGCCTGATTCTGTGTGGGGAGGAAATGTACCATTGTATCACTCTGCAAGTGTACACTTTTCAACTTCTTTTTTTATTGAATGCAACATTGTGTTATATTTGTAAACTGCACCGAGCAGCCTCGTTACTGGGAGGGTGGTACAGTATAGAAGAAATAAATGAAATAAAATATGTGTCTACTTGGTACCCAATTAGGCATGGTCATGCAGCTTTTATAAACATGCATATACCTGCTGCATACACAACAGCTGCCAAGGGAAAATCACTTCTCAGGAAGTTCATCTTTGCAGTCTAACTATTTTAAAACCCTTTAGGGGTCCATCTCTTCCAAAGTTACAGAATGTTGTTGTTAAGTGCTGTCAAGTTGATGTCAACTCCTGGCGACCTTGTGAATGGTCAACTAGCACAAACAAAAAAGCATGGCGGAGCATTTGTAACAAACTGAATACCATTTTCCACAACCCTGACACTGAGGACCTCTGGAAGAAATGAAAAGACCTTAAGGAGAAAGCCAACGCTGAACAGGCTGGCAGAGTTGGACGAGGCCTTTCAGTCAGCTTATTCTCCCTGGCCAAGCGCTATCTTCTGTTCACCATGAATGATGTCACTATCTCTAGAGTCAGCCAGTTGGATACCTTCCACTGTGTAATAAGAGAGCCTAAGTGCTGGTCCATATCTTCTCCTGCTATGCCTTGTTGTTTTCTAGCAAGCATAACAGCCTGTGTCTGTGCACATTTTGCTATCTATCTGAAGGCCTCTGTCTCAGAGATGCCAGCGAGTGGCCTGCCTTTTCAGGATGCCAACCCTTAGGTGGTATGAGGTGGAGCCTTAAGATGTCTCTAACAGCTGACTGCAAAAGAATTGTAGTAGTCAAGAGCCACTATCCTACTTGGTGGAAGGCTGTCTAGGCGAAGTACTGGCTGAAGGACTTGGGGGGACAAGCTTAAGTAAAGTCAAGGGGCGCGTTGGATCTACAAAGCTGTTTAATGCACTTAGCAGGTTGCTATTTTGCTGAAGTCCTGGCCTGGAAATGGTACAGTTATGCTACACACATACATGTCTCAGCTACTATGTATTTCTTTGTCTTTCCTACCTACAGATGAAGAAGACCAGGCAGATGCAGTGAGAGATTCACAAAGACAGGCAGACAAAAGGGACGACCGAAAGACCAAGCGGACAAAGAAGAAGCAGACAAAAAGGGAAGGCGGTGAAGGGCAAAGAACAAACCAGATGGTAAAAAAATGTTGCAGAGAGAAAAGGAGGGCAGGAGGCACAGAGGACAAAAAACTATAAGAAGGAATCTCAAGTTAATCTCTATCACTAACCTGTAATCAGGTACCAGGTCCAGAAAGACATGCTGCACGAGGCTTAGACATCCTCGATAGAAGTTGTAAGTGCGTGCATGCATGCCGCCACTCATTTTTTTGTGTTACATAGGTGGGATTATAAATTATGTTGTACAAGCCTAATGGTGAATCCCTCCCACTGCATACCCCTTTTCTAAGCTTGTACTTCTCCGCATCACGTTCTTTAAGAACCATCAAGTCAGTGCTGACTCCTGGCGACCCAGCAGCCTCTGGGTTTTCTTGGCAATGTAGCACCGGAAGTAGATTGCTAGGTCTTTTATTACTCCTTTCCAAAAGTGCTGAACACGCAACTCACTTTATACACATGTATTGACCTTTTCTACAGGTGTATCTCACACATTTTTTATAGAATTACCCCCAAGGAGTGCTATTTCCAAAACCTTAGTTCTGGGCCTGAGAATTCATGCCAGGAACTCTTGGTCCTGAGACCCTATATCCAGATCCTCTGGGTCTAATAGTACTGGAACACATAACATCTATCAAGGACATTAAGGACTTCCGGAAAAAATTAAACACACATCTATACACAGAGGGCCTGATTTTTTAAGGCATTTACAAAGGTAACTACCCTAGTTACCCATGTAAATGCCATATCTAGGCTTTTCAAAAGGAAGCTACATGGGTAGTGCCCTCCGAAAATCCCAGATAAGTCCCTAACGTGCCCAGATGCTATGCGGTTAGCATCGCGGCGTGTTAGGGGAGTTCCGGGGTGGAGTGGGGGTGGAGGAAAGGGCTAACTGGGTAGCACTGATTTTCGATGCTACCCATTTAGACCTCTGCGCCTTAAAGATAGGCAAGGTTTTTCCTCACCTATCTTCCAGGTCCAGGGGCTAAATGGGCAGCATCAAAACTCGGTGCTATCCAGCTAGCTCCTGCAGCTTCCAGGTTGTGCATCGAGACCCAGATTTTCAATGCCAGGGCCGCATATGACCCCGGCATTCAAAATCCAGGTTAGGTGGAAGGAGAGTGGGCTATATGCCGATGCAGCGCATAGCACCGCTCAGTTGAAAATCCTGCCCAGAATACTTTAGTAATATCACCTAAGGCAACTCCACTATGCAGAACCCCACCATGTCGGCAAAAAGAAAAAGAAGGCTCAATTAACTAAGACAACTCTAATAAGATCACCTACTATAAATACAAACTGTACCTAAGTTAGGGTACAAGTTAAGGTTAACCGCACTTAATGTTACTCCCTTGGATTAACATTCTGCATATTTGTTAACTTAGTATTCAACGGTTATGTTGCTGTTAGTATACTGTTAGCATACTGTTCTCTGTAATTAAGTTAGTGTATTCTGTTACATGTAAATCCTGTGTTGAAATGTAAGTACCTTGATTTAAGGATGAAGCGGTATAGAAAACCTGTTAAATAGATAAGTCAGTCATTCAGGGACCTCTGATCCAGCGACTCTAAGATCTGGGAGCCCTGGCTCTAACGACCAGCTCAAACTCTTTGGGCCTAAAAGCCTGATTTCAGTCCCTGACAATGCCCCCCCCCCCAAGTCAGCGACTCCAAGTCAGAGACCCTAGGACACCACAAAAATGGCTCATGATCAATTGAGTTGATCTGGTTATAGGGAGATAAGCTGCGGGGCTGCCATTTTTAAAGGTGGCTACCAGCATCTGAAGAGGGCTCTTAGCCCTGCTTTTGAAAAGGGCTAACGGCGATGCACCATCAGCACCCACTTTACACCCCTAATCTGCCCTGTCCTTGCCCAGTCACGTGCTAACTGGTTAGTGTGAGATTTTTAGCACAGCACTGTGTGCTAAGGAGTCTGTTTACTAAGGCATGTTAGGCTTTTGTTTACTGCAAATAGTGCAGCATTAGCTGCAAAAGCACTACGATATCTTTTGGGGGTACGCAAATCATTTCTCCAGCAGATACTGCACCAATACAAGCACCATGGCCTGGCATCATCCTGGATGCAGCTATTGCCACTCATTGAGGAGGTGGTAGTCGCACCCGCACTGTCGGTAACTTTGATGGTTACCATGAGCTAACCATATCCTGCACACTCCTGCAGATATTGTGGTTTATGCAGACAGCGCAGAAAATCACTGCACTGTTAACATGGGCCAATAGCACGTGCCATCAGCGACATTAACAGGGCAGCTTAGTAAACATGCCCGTTAATGTCAGCATGGTGCACTTGGCACATGCTGAACCCCGCATTACCCAGCAGTGTGGTTTAGAAAACATGCTCCTTAGTGCATTTTAGCATAAAATGTAATACGTGCTCTGCTTATGATGTTATTACATAGAAAATAGAGTTCTAAAATTTTAGTACTGCAGTTTAAGAATTTGCATAAATGTTTGCCCCAGTTCTTAATATTTCAGCTCCTCGGTCTGTATATATTTAATGGAAACTCCTAAACAGAGCTGGCTCCAGAGTTGGCACCGTAAGCAAACCTTAAGCCTCATGTCCCAGCAGCCCCTCCCCCATCAGAATCTATTATTAAGCTGTGAATGCCCTGCTTGTTGACACCCTCCAGAAGCTTCTATCCTAGGCAGCCACCTGGCTTGCCTAATGGTTGGGCTGGCCGTGCTCCTAAAATGTAATGAAACTTTACTAATTTTTTCTATAGTTTGATCTTCCACCCTCCATTGTCATCATCTGAACTGAACACATGCATTTGGTAAAGTGTATTTCTACTAGTGTGCTTCCCTTCTAAATCTAATGAACCTGAGAGAACCGTAAATGAGAACTTTTACCCTTAGCTAAGAAGTCTATTTTAGAACAGCAAAAGCCACTTCTCTTATACTGTACTGTGTTTGTAACTTCTTTACCACAGTCATTTTGTCTTCCTTGGGGCCAGAAGTACTAAGCATTTTTCCCACAAACACAAAATGGAAATTTTCCAAGAGCAGTCTTAACTGAAAACCTCAAACATTAGCCATAAAGTTTATTTTATACTCTCTTAAAACATTACTTCCTTAAGAGAAGAACTTTGACTCATAAAATATTTGTGTACACAATTCAGGAATTGAAGTAACTGGTAACCAGATTATTAACATTACAGAGAAAAATCAGGAGAGGCCAAGATAGTAAAGGGCACAGATAAACAAACTATCACAAAATATTTTAAACACATTATTTTTTCCCGGCTATCAGACTTCCAAATAGGGGGAAAAAGATGAAACTCTCTAATTGAGAAATAAATAAGAAATGACTATACATTGATCCATCCTTACATTGTGAAAATAGCAATTATCCTACAAGTTTGTGGGTTTCTTTACCTATATATAAAATAATAAAGCCTATCAACATGACGAAACAAAAAGAAATGAAAATCCGCATTTGTAATTCTCTTGAAACAAATTGTTTTCCCGTAGTTCAATCCACCTCTTTCTACCACGCTTCAGTAATTCCAGTCGTTTGCATTTGTATTAATGCTCATTTTCCTCCGATTTAGGCTGATTAGTCCCAAACCTAAAGATATTGAGCAGGAAACCGATTCGTCAACCTAAAAAACCACAAAACCTTTAGTTCCACTTTCTTCCCTCTCGACCAGACGCAGCCTCTGCTTTCCTTCCTCTTGGTGAGCAGAAGTAACTAGCCAAGCAAGGCTTTGAGGCAGCAACCTCTGGGTGCCAGAGGCAGACTGAGATTGACAGCGCCGCGACATCCTGTGCGGGTAGAGCACCCCGTAAAGCGTCACGTGATCCGGCAGGAGCTGGGCGAAGGGAGGTAGCCATTGGTAGAGAGCCGTGACTGAATTCATACATATTTAAATTAGCAGAAGGAGGAGCAGGAGACGGCTCCAAACACAATTACAAATCCCAAACGTGCTGCTTTTTGGATTAGAAGGTTGCTCTTAAGCGTAATCTGAATGCTTTTAATGTTCTTTTTTTTTCTGCAACGAGCAGCACAAGGCAGATCTTTTTGGGAGGAGGGCGTTCGTGCCATTGCTTTTTGACGGCTGAGATGTAAACTGATCCTCTGGCTTTCAGCGAGCAAGGGGAGGACTTTTCACTCTCTCTCTCTCTCTCTCTCTCCTTTATTTGCATTTTTTTCTTTGCTTCCTGTTTCGGATTCTGCTCCGGCGAGAGTGTGAGCTTCACCCACAGGTGTGTGCCTCTCTTCCTTAGTCGGAGAAGCTAGTGGACTGGCCCGTGTAGTAATCGCTCTCCGAAGACTCCTGGATCCAGGGACTCCCCGCGCGATGGAAAGAAGCTGCGTGGACTGTTTGGCTTGAGCCGGTGGGGAGAGACCGGAGAGCCCGGGCAGGGGCGAGGAACGCAGCTCAGCCAAGCCCGGGCAAGGAACTTTCGGTAAGTTCTCGTTGCGCTCCTGTTGCCTCGCTCTTCACCTGTTGAAAAGTAGAGCAGAGGGCGGCTCCCTTTCCCCCACCCCTGAAAACTAGATGAAGAAGAGCTTCTGGGGTCGGGAAGAGTTTTCCTTAGGCTCGGATTCCCTGGCGTGCCAAGCACTTTCACTCGAGTCGGTGCCTTGGAAAGAAACTGGCAGGGATCCGTGGGGGGCAGGGATCTGATGGGGCTTTGTGGCACGGGTTTTGTTTTTTTTCCTAGTCCAAACATCTGGTTTGCATCAAGCGCTCTGCGCACTAGGGCTGCTTGGACTTTGGCTTCATGGCTTCTGTAGTGTACGAAGCCCTGACCTTGATCGGGGTTTTTTTCCCCAACTTAAGCTCCTACTGGCGGTTTAGTCGATCTCTAAAGCAGTTCAGAGGGACTTGTAACTGCTCAGTGTCTCCGAGATAAATGAGTATAGTCTGTCGGGGAGGGCGGGAGGTTATTGATCATTAGAAAATGGATCATTAGCGCCGGCCACTGTTGAGATTAGGCGGACTTTAAGTGACGTTAAAAGGCCTGATCGGGTGGTTTACAAGCCTGAAAATACGAGGTAATGATTTTTAAATGTTAATTTCATTTTTTAATAGTGAATGTGCCCTTGGCTTGCGGCTGTATGCTTTCACCTTTTGGCTTCAGACATCTGTCAGAGAGGCCAGTCATGACGCTGTCTGCTTCCCCCAGCGTTATGGCTTAATGATTTCTGAATTGAGCAATAATGAAAGTATTGCGGTATTGACTTATTTAGTCCTTGGCTTCTTAGGGTGAAGTTTAACTTGCGTGCACTCCCTACGTCGGTTTAAAAGTGTTTTGAGACCAAAATTGGAACTTGAAGACTGGCTGATGTGTGTTTAGACCTGCGTGCCCTGCTGTGAAGAGTGTCTCTACCAGGAAGGTAGGGTGCTCCCTGTATGTAAGGAGGCTTGTGGAGACGAGGGGGATTTTTTTCAAGTTTGCACGGAAAAGCACATGCTCATATAGCAGGTAATTGTAAAAGCCACTTTTGATGTAAAACAGCATAATACACCCAGGAATGGCTTTTTCTAAAATGGTTTGGGCTATACTGTATGTTTATAAACGTATTTGCATGCATGCACACGGGGGTATATGTATACCTTTTATGCAGCCTAAACCGAGGATGTGCATGGAAAGCATTTTTGTTTCAGGATCCTTTTCTGGTGTGTTGGTTGCTTTTGAACCTCCTTTTTTGGCTTGTCTCAGACATTAGTGTGTAAAAATTTTGATTAAAGTACACACAATGTGCTTTATGTGCATAAAGTTGATTAGTATTATATTTTACACACAGAGTGCATATCCCTAGTGTGCATACTTTATATGAGGTAGTCGTTTGCATTTTTTTTCCTTATAAAAAAAAAAGTGTGCCTTCAAGTAAATTCTGAAACCTGGGTTTTCTTGGCAGTGCGACCCAAAATAGATCAGCAGGCCTTTCTTCCTAGGCAATGGAGGGTTAAGTGATTTACCGAAGGCCACAAGGAGTGCTAGTGGGAATTGAACCCTGGAAAGTGTAACTTTTAATCGGATTACTGATGCACAAGTTAGGTGGTCTATTCAATTACCCTTGCTGCTACAGAGTTTGCTGTCGCATCCGTTTTTCAAAGTGCAAATAAGCACATACCTTCATGTTGACAGTTGCATAAGAAAAATCTACCCACAGAGATTTGCACCTATTTTTCCTGACCAAAATTATGTTTTATACAATTCCTGCTTTGAGAAGAATCTTTAACTGTAGACAATGGAATGAGGTAGGCCACAGGGTAGGGTTTCTAGCTTTTTTTGCAGGCAAAACTGGGACACTTATCTTTAGTGTGTGTGATAGGGGGAAGGAAAGGACACCTTCATTTCAGGTTTAAGCAACATGGGGGGGGGGGGGGGGGATGAAATTTGAAAGGTTTAGTTTTTTTGGATCCCTGCACATGCACAGTTTGTGAATGTGTACATCCCAGATATGGTTCCTCTTGGGGCAGTTTCTCCAAACCAGTTAGTTTTGCACATACCACGACAGTCATGAACCTCACTTCTAAGCCAGGGTATGTGCAGTATGATCTCGGTCTCTCAGATTTACTGCTAATGCTCAGTGTAGTGCTTGCATCATGCCAAAGAGAGCCTCCTGCTGGAGTTCGTAAGATGTAAGGTGTGTGGGTAGTTTGTCAAGATGTGCTTGGAAAGTCTTCTTTATCAAGCCTGTGGCTCAAATACCATGAGAAATATTGCTGCCACGTGTTCTTGGGCTCTGACTGTGTATTTTTTGGTACTTCAGGATCTTCTCCATGTGATGTGAGAATGCTGGGCTTCAGGCAGTTTTGGGTCCACTGTGGCATGGGTGTCTGGGTCAGTCACTTTGGTTGCAGTCCTATCCACCAACAGCGGACCTAGCTTTGTAAATAGTTTCCATTGGTAGAAGGTAAATTATACTTCAAAAGGCAGCCAAACAAATCATTTAGTTCAACAACAAAGTAGTTTGTTCAGATAGAAAGCAGTTTTTGGGCTGAGTCAGTTTTTGCTGTATCATTTTTCTCACAGAAAATAGTGGTATTCATATTGCTTTAGAAAACGTTTTATAAAATATGAATTTCTTCAAGTTGCTTCCCCGTCCTCAATTCCATTTTGACATTGAGCAGAGCAGTTAGCTTTACAAAATGATTAGAGGTGCTAAATGCATCACAAATGATTCCTCTTTGGACACTATGAGGCATTTGCTCAATACTGAGGCTACTCTGGGCACCCACTGTACCCACAGAGCTAGTTTTATGAGGCTAAGAATGTTCATTTCTGCAGTAGGTCTGTCACCAGAATAAATTGTGTTTGGTTTTTGAATGTCCTTAGCTACAAAAGCACTCTAGACCTTTGCTTAAAACCAGGTTACAATTCATTTCCACCACACATGTAATTTATTAGCTTTCCTTATGACTAATGAAAGAGCTATTTACTTTCCTTGCTGAAGCCAAAACTGTTGTCGCTAATGGGAACTCTGGTGCCCGTCTTATTAAATGTAGTTGTTTGCCCTTTAGCAAATATCGAAACCAGTCTTACTAAAGAGTTGTCAGTACTGGTCCAATTGCTTTCTCATAAAGCTTAGTCGGATACAACCCTCCTGCCAGGCCTGTGATAACAGGGATATGCACAGGGGCAAAAATTGTTTGATTTATTTTGGGTTTTGAAATGACTTTCAGTTTCTCTCACACTCATTTTTCATTAAAAAAAACAAAACAAAAACCTGTTTACCACATGCTGATGGACTTAGCTTGCATTAACCAATAGATTAATGTGTGTTTTAATTGAGTTAGTGCACGCTGAATATTTCTTTTGGCATACTTAAAAACCAGGGGACGTGTTTGTTAAGCTTCATGCTGATAACCCAGGTATCTGTCGCATTGCCAGCTCAGGGCTCCTTGCTGACTGCAGGGTGGTGTGTACATCTATCTCTCTGCAGTTAGCATAGGCAAGATGCATGGCACTGTGGAGATCGGCCATGTGTGCAGCTAATGTACTCACGCAACTGGTATCGAGCATGATAAGCATGAGCCCCTAGCGCCTGCCCTGAACATGGCGTGCCAGAAATGCCCCTGTCCTGCACAGTCCCCACCCCGACACGCTACCAGGATAGCGTGGGGATTTTAGCATGGTGCCCAAACTGTGTGTGCTAACACTGCACTACCCTGGTAGCGTGGTTTAGTAAACCTGGCCACAAATGTACTCTAATGAATGCCCCTCTCAGCTACTTAGGTTAATTCAAAGGTTAGACCACCAAACTTCTAAATGATCTAGTTCTACTAGTGTGACCAATTTGAGAAGACAGTTTGTTTTCAAAAAGATTATTTATTAGAGCTGTGGTCTTCAAGTCCTCGAGGGCCATCAACGGGTCAGGCTTGGTGCAGGATATCCCTGATGAATATGTATGAGAGAGAGAGATTTGCATACAGTGCAGATAGTGGGAATGCAAATCTCTCCCATGCATATTCATTGTGGTTATCCTGAAAACCTGACTGAGTAGGTGTGTCCTGAGGACTGGGCTGAAAAGCCCTGGTTTACAGGGAAGTCCACAGAATGACTTCAAATTTGAACTATGAAGTCTGGAAGAATCTTAGCACAAGAAATCCAATATTTTGAATAAAGTGATAGCAACAATGTTCCTATTTGACCCAAGCAAAGCACCCCCCTCCCCCACCCGCCTCAAGCTCATTCAATAGCTGAGGAGATAATTTGGTTTAACCAGTTCCCTATAATCAATGTCTCTGCTTTAAACAGGGTGTCTGCTACTCGCCTTAAGAGCTGTATGATCCAGCCAATATTAGAAAGTCTTTCTTTTGACTCGACCCATTGTGAAGGCTTTAGGTCAGTCTCCAACTTGCCTTTCCTGTTTTGAGATAACACATAATCATTTATCACTGCAGCTCCAGATCTTGAGGATACCAGGGCCTTAGATTTCCTGCATTTGGATTCGAGACTGGACAGAACACTGAAATTTTGTTAATGCCAGTGGTTAATAATTTATGCAAGGAATTGAATCATGGATGATCTATTTAGTGGTCATGCTTGACTTATCAGCATTTAATCTTGAATTGATGCTGGTTTTGTTTGTGAGCTGGGTGATGGAAGCTCTGTGATGAAATAGTTTCCTTCTTTTCTGGCACACAGAATTCTTGTAGGAGAGAATACTTCAGTGCTAAATGTACTTTTATTTGAGGCCCTTGGGGTCATCTATGTCCCAATGCTAACACTGTCTGGTACAGTATAAAAATGTTTTGCCGTATAATTTCATCTTTGCAAGGAATAGAGAACCTCTGGCTAAATGTTATTTCTATCTGGGTGTGCAAAAACAGTTATAGAGTACAAAGACCAATATTCTGTGGGTGTAATTTTCAAGTATCCATGATTTATACTCTGAAAGCAAAGTGCAATTTAGGAGTCCTTTTAGAATTCTCCTTTGAGAGTCTCTGGTAGAGCATTTGTAAAGGTTATACTAGCTTGGATATTTACTCCCCATTATTTCATAGCAGTGAGACACCACGTTTGGTGTTCCTGAGGCTCCCACAAAAACCTATAAAGAAGCTACAGTTCAAAATATGGTAGCAAGAGGAAATGTTGTATCCTAGTCTCTCCCCTTCCTCCATGAACGGCATTGGTTTCCATTTATGTTGAGTATTCGGTCTAAGATGTTCCAGTTTTATAGCATTGAGGAGGCATTGTGATTAGGATATGTATATACATAGTAGCATGGTAGATGATGATGGCGGCAGATAAATATCAAAACAGCCCATCTAACTGGCCTAGTAAGCTGGTTAGAGTTAAAGCTATGACTTTGTATAGCTTCTTCCCCTCCCCCCCCATGCCATCGTTAGAAGAAGTCATTTCGCTGCCATTTAGAGCTGAAGCACTTAATGGTTTATTTTCATCATCTTGCCATGTGGGGATCCTCTTTGTAATATCCCACATCTTTCTGAGTTCCATCACAGTTCATCTCCGTCAGCACCTCCTGATGTGCATTCCAGGAACCCTACTTCCTGATGGGACCTTAGCTTTTCAGAGGGGAGGTAGGAACCAATGGTTACACTAACAAAATTTAAAATTAAAATAGCAATTGCTAATGATACAAAGCTAGTATTGAGCTTCACTTTACAGCCAACCTCTAGAGGCAAACCCAGTGCTGGCATACAGCAATTTTAATGCAGTTGTATTACACCTTTCCAATGATATCACACAAGGCAGGTAACAGTATAAAACAATCATAAAAAGTACATATAGAAGACAGCGCAAGCAAACGCATAACAATACAAATTAGGTGCAGTGTCAAAATTTGACATCATAGACCGAACTCATATTCAAAGTAAACCTAAAACCTCCTGAGCAATCCCAGTAAAGTGGTTCTAGCAGACATGTTAGAGCCATGATCAAAAATGGTAACGCTTTTTACGGGTTAAAATGAGCTTGGTGCTCTTATTTATAGAAAATTAAACATTAAAATCATAAAGTTCTTTCAGCTCCTCAGGAGCATAATATTTTCCTGTTATCTACTTCACCCCATTAGGCCCTATAAAAATAAGTTTTGCAAGAGGCAAAGAATCCCCCAATTAGTATAAAACACATTAAGGGATCCAAAAGAAACTATTAATCTAGCCGAAAAACTAAAAAATATAACTTTTTTTTTATTTCTAATTTTTTTTTTTTTTTTTAAAGAAAAAAGTTTGGTGTGCTTCTTTAAAAAGAATCATTAGTTTCCCAGTGAATTCTAAAGCTGGGGAATAAACTGAGCATTCTCTCTGGATTTATTAAATTGAACTTCTTTTAACGAGGGGCATTTCAGTAAGGCCTTATTGGATGATCTAAGGGCTGGGGTGAGGGCACCAGGATAAATAATCCAGGGGCTATTTGTTGTTGAAGTGCTGTTCAGTCGATGCCAACTCCTGATGACCCTGTGCATGGTCTTGCTCTTGTTGTGATGTTGTTGTTGTTGTTAAGTGCCGTTGAGTTGGAGTTGACTCATGGCGGCCCTCTGGATAGCTATCCTAAATTGTGTTCGGTCTTCAGTCAGGTGGCTCATTGTTGACAGACTGGTACCCGTAGCTGCTGTTATTGTATCGATCCATCTCATTGCTGGCCTTCCTCTTTTGCGTTGACCTTCTATCTTGCCAAGCATGATATCTTTCTCTAATGATCTATCTCTTCGCATGATGTGTCCAAAGTATGAAAGTCGAAGTCTTGTCATCTGAGCTTCTAAAGAAAACTTAGGTTTGATCTCCTCTAGTACCGACTGGTTTGTTCTTCAGGCAGTCCATGATATACACAGTATTCGCCGCCAACACCATAATTCAAAGGCATCAATTTTCTTCCTGTCTATCTTTTTCACTGTCCAGCTTTCACATCCATATGATGATCAAGCCATGGTATTTTCATTAACAAGTCAAATCTTTGTATGGAGAGAGACATCTCTGCTCTTGAGAATCTTATCTAGTTCTTTCATAGCCATTCTGCCAAGAGCAATGCGTCGTCTGATTTCTTGACTGCTTGTTGCTGCTTTATTGATAGTTGATCCAAGTAGGTTAAAGTTGTTCACGATTTCAGTTCCTTCTCCTTCAACGATGAACCTGTTGATTATGCCAGTTGTCATGATCTTTGTCTTCTTTACATTAAGGTGCAGGCCCATTTTGAGACTATGTTCTTGATTGTGAAAAGCAAATGTTTCAGATCATCTTCACTTTCAGCCAGTAATGTGGTATCATCAGCATAGTAGGGGGAAAGTATGCAGCCTTGTCTTACACCTTTGCTTATTTTAAACCATTCTGTTTCTCCTTGATCCGTTCAAATTGTTGCTTCTTGATCAATGTACAGATTGTGCAAGAGTACGATCAGGTGTTCTGGTATACCGATGCTGCTTAATGTGGCCCAGAGTTTCTCATGGTTTACACAGTCAAAAGTCTTGCTATAGTCGATAAAACACAAATAGATATCCTTTTGGTATTCTTTAGTCTTTTCAAGTATCCATCTCACATCCGCTATGATGTCTCTCATTCCTCGCCCTTTCCTGAACCCTGCTTGCACTTCAGGTAGTTATTGTTCCAGGTGTATGGTTGTAGTCTCTTTTGAATGAATAATCTTCAGTAGAATCTTGCTGGCATGTGGGATCAGAGCGATTGTGCGATAATTTCCACAGTCAGTTGGATCACCTTTCTTTAGTATTGGTATAAACACAGATCTTTTCCAGTCAGTTGGCCATGATGTTGTCTTCCATATTTCTTGGCAGAGCCTTGTAAGTACGGTAACAGCTGCATCAGATTGCTGTAATACTTCTCTGGGAATGCTATCAATGCCTGGTGCTTTGTTCTTTGATAAGGATATCCCCTGTTGTTTTTTTTTGTCAGGATGCAACTGGCAGTAGATTACCATGTGCTGTAGACTCATTGCATGGAAGAAAGGTGGTCTCCCATCCAAGTACTAGCCAGGCCTGACATTGCTTAGCTTCCAAGATCAGATGAGACGGGGCTCACTCAGGTGTGGCTGTAAATAATGGGGGTATTTAGCTTAACTTAAAATATAAGGGCCCTAAAGTACTCTAAACTGCATTTTATTCTATTAAACGTTCTATTAAAGATTCATCACTAAAAACAATGTTCAAGCTCACCATATATTAAACATACAAGTAGTTGTACAATATCACATAATTTAAAAAAAAATCCCACAAAAAATCAGCCATACAAAGCTCACATCCTTACATAATCATAATTCCCCCTCAGACTAAAGGCCAGAGAACTGTAAACTGAATCTGCTGGCTAGCTGGAAACCAGAGCATTCCTTGGATGGAGTAACTATCATATCTGATGATCCTTAAGAACTGAAAGTGTGTGTGTGTGTGTGGTGGTGTGTTTTTTTTTTTTTTTCAGCAGATAGATAACATGGGCCAAGTGAGTGTACACACTTGTACATACCTAGAGGCCTTTCAGCAATCAGAATTTTATTTTACATAAACATGTTTATACATGCTTGAAACATGCAAAAAAGTGCCACCCTTTCATTCTATTAAATATAATGGAAAAAAATTCTCATTTTCAATTATTAGTATTCAAGCACAATTTTTGTTAGGATGTTGAAAGTACAAGGAAATTGGTAATTAAATATAGCAAATTAGAGAGATTGCTATATAAGGAGACTAAGGGATGGATAGTATGGCATTGTGGTTGTACTCTATGTATTGTGAGATATGATTACTTTGTTAACCTATTGATTTAACAGAGAGAGCTATCTTTTTGATTTATCTTCTTTAGCTAGATGTGCGTTCTTATTATCCTGCTATACTAGCCAGATGAGGACAGACTTAAGCAACTTTCATTGATGTTATTACTATATACTGGTGCAGCACTGACACTGAGAGAAGCCTGTATAGGTCTGCCTTCAGCAGCTAGCAAGGTGTTTTGGACTGGTCCAGCATTGCTCGGAGCTCGGGTATGCCCCTGTCTCCTTGAGCTGGCAGTCGCAATGTCCAGAGCTGTTACCCATGGGTTTCAGCATTGGTAGGCCAGAGAGACCCCATATGGCCCCTGATGGAGGCTGGTATGATCTGCATGTTTTTTTTCTTTACCGTTTTTTTTATTTTTCCTCCCATTGATTTCAGTGGGCTGTATTTGTCTCTTGCTGCTTGAAATAAGGCAGCTCCAAATCTTAAAAGCTTTTGCTTGGCAGCTAGGCCTCCCCAGGCCTGTGTGGATATTTGGGGCTTTCCCCAGTCAGCCCAACAGATGCTGGGATTTGCTTGTCTCCATAGTCCTGGCTTCTTTTTCGCCAAGGTTTTTTTTTCATGACCTTTATCTTTTTGTTACTGCAGTGCTCGGCCGCTTGGCTCAATGCAGCCTACAATGCCTAACGTTTTTTTCCTTGATGGCCTATTTTTGCCTCGATTTATGTCTGAAATGCCTGGGGCATTTTTTGGGGGGTATTTTGGCATCCTTCACATGGCTTCAGGGCCCAATGCCATTTTTGTGTTCCCTGCTGGTCTTTTGCTTCCCCCACTGGTGAGGACCACAGCCATTTTGAGATAGCTGCTTACACTTAGCAGAGGCAGAGCCTGATGGGATGGCCCTACCCTTGAGCCCATGCCCCCTCCCCCTTCTGCTTTTTAATAAGCTTGAGCTGTAATTTTTTATAGCTGCCCCGTAGCTCTCTTCATGGGGGTCTGAAGCCCAGGCCTCCACTACAGCACCTGAGCACATCATGAGCAGTAAGGGGGTCAAGGCCCCTGCTTCACCCTTGGGCTTGTCTCTTCCTCCAAGAGCCCAGTTGATTGAGAGGCTCAAGAGAGCCTTTCCCAGAATGTGATTCTGAGGAGGATGGCGTAATTCCCCTGGTGGGAGGCTAGGATCTCTGTCTGTCCATCTTTTTCTGCCCTTTGAAGATGCTAAGGCGACTCTGCATATAGTAGAGTCTGTTATTGACTGTGGTTAGCAGGAGGGCCCAGCTTTTTTTTTTTTTTTTGAGAGAACGTGGACTCCTGTTGCATTTATTCCTCCACCCTTTATCCTAAGGAGCAGCATGTAGGATATATGGGAGAAAACCCCTGAGTTGGGTCTTAAGGGATGTAAGGTCCTTTCTTGGCTTAACTGGTTAAGCCTCCTGAGCTACCTAGGGTGGAAGCTATGGTCATGACTGTGACAAAGTGCATGACCATCCCTGTAGAGGGAGGCGATGTGCTCAAGGAGCCTCATATTTGAAGGGCTGAGGCCCTCCCTAAGAATGTCTTAGCGGTCACTGCCTTAGGTTATGAGGTTGAAAGCAGACTATTTAGGTGGTTGGTGCCCTCTTAAGACCTGATGAGAATTTCTTCTAATTCCAGGGTGGTAGTGGTAGCCAGACAATAGCTCTGGTGCTGTGCTTTGTCAGCGGATGCTGCCTCTGAGCTGTGGCTGAGCAAACTCCCCTTAAGGGCCGGTTTACCCTTCAGGGCGCGTTTAGTGACATGGAGATTCCTGGAAGATACTCCAAAAAGATGCCAGAAGTACCTCTTGTAGGGCCATGTGTAGAGCCTGGAGATGTCCTTCATTGTGCTTCAGCCTCCATGTGGCTCCATTGGGAGCCAGTAGTTCTCTTCAGTGTTTTCTGGCCTCCAGGGCAGCCGATTGGAGTGTAGCTCTGACTGTTTTGTTTCTTCCTGAGGGGATCTTTACCACATCAGATCAGTGGGTCCTCAGGATCTGCAGTCAAGATTGAAGTTGTTTTAGCTCCTTCAGCAATAAGCCTGCCTTCTTTTCCTAAGGTCATTGGTTCAGGACAGCTCGAGAAATAAGATACAAAATATTTGAATTACAGCAGTGGCTCTGAGATGCCTTTGTATAGTCTCCCTGTGGCTCATTGCTCTTGTGGGCGATATTCAAGGAAATGCCTCAGTGTCTCCTGCAATTGCAGGCTGTTTTACTTATGTCCTTTGCAGAGCAGGGTCAGGGACCTTAGCCCTTATATTTTGCATTGCCCCTACCCATTTTTAGTCCCCTGTAGAGGTCTCCCATCCAGGTTCTGATTGGGACCAACCCTGCTTAGCATTTTTGCCCTCACAGTTGTCTTCCTGTAGTAGCCACCGACTATTCTGCCCTATGCTCTGGGTAGTACCTTACCCCTTATATCTTCCATCCACATGGTAGTGCCATGAGGGGAGGTTCCTTCCAGTATATCCTGGACCTAAAAACAGTCGTAGTCGAACTCTGAGTCCCTCTTTACATATGATAACCATCAGGTCTGTTGTTGCATCAGTCAGGCAGGGTGAATTCCTCACCTCACCAAAGCTTATTGTCACATTCCCATGTGGGAGCAGCTTCAATGGTTTCTCTGTTCCACACTGGAGACCTAGACAGTTATCTGCCTGGAGGTCAAAATAATCCTATCTGGCACTGGTGGGCAGTTTAGGTGGTGTTGGACAATGCCACGGTGTTGGTGTATGTGGCTCTCAGGGTCACAGAACTGTGGAATTGGGTGGAAGAGCATCTCATTGCCCTGTCAGCAATGCCTATTGTAGGTGCAGACAACATGCAGGCCAGCTTCCTGAGTTGGAACTCTATAGATCTGGGCAAGTTGGAGCCCTTGTGCGTTTTACCTCATGATGCAGTGGTCATCAGATCGAACACTGGCCTTCCAGTGTTCGATTTGATGACCACTCAGAAGAATGTCAAAGTGAGGAACCTTTCAGGAGTGGCCTCAAGAGGGATGCTGTGTCTTCCTCCCTGGCCCCTGGTGAGCCATTTGCTGCGCAGGATTTGGGCCCATCCAAGCCTGTTGCTCCTAGTAGCCTGAACTGGTCTTGCAGGCCATGATATGTGGATGTCTTGAATCTGTTGCAGAGTCCCTCTCCCTTTTCTGCCTTCATGAGAAGGGTTGCCTATTGTAGGGGTTCTTGGTTATGAAGGATCCCAGTCCCTTCTTGTTTACGGTCTGGCCCTTGAGAGTTATAGGTTCTTCAAGAAAGGCTACTCGGAAATAATATTAGACATCCTGCTTAAGGCCTGGGTAAGCCTCTATGTATGTGCGAGTCTGTGTTCCTCTCTATTCATGAAGGCTAGGAAGGTGCACATAGTTGCTATATTGTCCTTCTTGCAGTCTAACCTGGACCTGGGTTTGGCCCTGAACTCTTAAGGTTCAGGGGGCAGCCCTGATATGCTAGAGGGATTTCATTGGCAGCGCTCTCTGTCTCCTGCTTCCTCAAGAGAGGGAAGTAGATCTGTGCACCCTTGTTTGTCACAGTGGAGTCTCTCTCTGATGTTGATGGCACTGAAAGGGCTTTCCTTTGAGCCTGTTCTTAATGCCTCCTTCAAGAATTTCATCCTTAAGATTGTTTTCTGGTTATCTATAGAGTCTGTCAGGCAGGCCTCTTCTTGAAGGGAGCCACCTTGATCCAAATATAAAGATGGTATATATAAACTCCAAAAAACTGACACATTCCAGTCATTAAACTGAAAATACATTTTTCATCTTTATCTTGCTATTTTATTTTTCTAATTTCCTTGGTCCCACTATCTGGTTTCTGAGTCCTCTGTCTTCTCTTAATGCTCTTTTCCAGAGACTGCAATCCACCTGCCACTTCTCCCCATTCCTGTCTTCCTCTCTTTCTCCCCTACATCCATATTGGACATTGATCATTTTCCTTTCAGCTTTATTCTATTTATTTTTCTGTTTGTCAACTCGGATTTAATTTCCCTTTCTTATATCCAGTTCTCAATCTCCCTCTTTTTACAATCTTCTTACTCCATCTCTGTATCCTTCACCAGCCACTTATTCCCCAGTCTTTTACTAACTCTTTCCTTTCTCTTTCTCGCATCTATCCTCTTCTCTCCTGCCCTGTCTAACGTCTCCTTCTATCCTACCACCCCATGTCCACCATTCCCTCTTTATCCTTTACCCCATGTCCAGCATCTGTCCTCTGTGTCCAGCCTCTACCCTGTATCCCCCCTGCCCCATGTCCACCATCTGCTATTTATCCACTAATGACTGTGTGTCCAGTATCCCCCCCTTCAACCCTCTTTCGTGTCCAGCATTTGTCCTGTGTCATGCACTCCACAGTACCTATTTAGCATCTGCCCTTCGCACTAGCTTGTGTCCACCATTTCCCTAGCATTTCCCTTCCAGCCATTCCACCCTGCCTTCAAGTTCATTTTCACAGCATTCCCCTCTGGCCATTCCATCCTGGCCATTCCAATTGTTTTTGCACAACTCTCTCACCACCTTGATTCCACCAACTTCCTTCACCCTCGTCATTCCGGTTTCCGTCAGGGCCACAGCGTCGAAACTGTCCTCCTCGCCTTCATCAACGCACTGCATGTAGCTCACGACCGTGGTGACATCTCGGTGGCAGTAGCCCTTGATCTCTCTGCTGCCTTCGATTTAGTTGACCACTCTGTCCTTCTTCGCCTTCGGGGTGCAGGCCTATGTAGCACAGTCTATTGCTGGTTCCACTCCTTTCTCTCTCTCCTCTCGGTCCTGTGCAGTTCTTTATTCCTCTCCCTCTATCCCTTCCTCTGACCCATTTCCTCTTCCCTGTGGGGTTCCCCAAGGTTCCGTCCTGGGCCCCCCTCCTCTTTAATCTTTTCCTAGCTCCCCTCGCTTTACTGATACAACAATCTGGGATCTCCGCTTTCTACTACGCAGATGATATAGTTCTTCTTTTTCACACTTCCCCTACCCACCCTGACCTTTCTACATTTAATTCTTGCCTTTCTACTGTTGCTGACTGGCTGACCCGGAACTGCCTCCACCTCAATCTGACCAAGACCACTGCGATCTGGTTTCCTCATGGTAGCCCACCCCCCTCATTGGCCCCATCTTTCTCCGGTACTCCCATACCTTTTGATTTCAACCTTCCGCTACCTAGGTGCACTCTTTGACTCCGATCTTACCTTTCAACCACATGTCTCTCACGTCACCAAGACCACCTCCTTTTTCCTTCGCCAAATCCGTGCAATTCAACCCTTTCTCTCTCCACCTGCTCTCGCTACTTTACTATCACTTGTTATGTCACGCATCGACTTCTCTAACTCCATTCTCACCGGTCTCTCCAAAGCTCAACTGAACAGACTTCAGAGGATCCAAAACACTGCTGCCCGTCTCATCACTCACTCCTCCCCTCGAGATCACGTAACACCTCTTCTTCTCCATCTCCATTGGCTGCCCGTTTCCTTCCGCACCCAGTTTAAACTGCTCACCCTTGTCCAGAGGGCACTTCATACTAACACCCCACAATATTTGGCAGATCTTATCCACTTTCACACGCCCAGAGATACCCCCCCCCCCGTTCATTTCACCTTAACCGCCTTACACTCTCCCCCCCCCCCCGTGCCCACCTCCAGTCCACCCGCTCCTCAGCTTTCTTTTTCACAGGCCCTGCCCTCTGGAACTCCCTCCCCACTTCCCTTAGTTTAGAACCCCATCATGCCAACTTTAAACGTGACCTAAAGACCCACCTCCTTTCTTTGGCCTTTAATCTTCCCTCCCCTCTCGTGTGAGCCTCTCCTTCTACGTTTACTGTTCTATTTTCCTCTTTTCTCCCCTATTCTGTCAAGGATTGTAAATTCTTTTTCCATTTTCCTGGCCTTGTGCCTCTCCTTTTTTTTTTTTTTAAATTTATTGTATTGTAAACCACTCTGATTACCACAGAAGGGCGATCTATCAAGCGACATAAACATAAACATCCTCCCCACTTGTGACCATCTGATCAGAATGTCCCCTCTGGCCACTCCATTTCCCCATGACCACCACCATCATTTTATCTGTGCCTGCAGCGGTGGTCTGGCCTCCATTTAAAAAACCAAAACAAAATACTGCACATCTAAGCAGTTCCTTGCTAGGAAGACTGGTCTAGTTCTTCCCCCTCTGACATGAGGCATGCATCAGAGATGGGCGGGACAAGACCAGCCTTATCAGCAAGAGCCTGCATTTGTTTTTTAATTGAAGTTTGGGGGGCTGCTGCTGCAAGTACAGAAAAAGCAGTGGCACAGGTGGAGGGGCTGGTTGGCCCTGAATAGTTGGAGAGCAGACTTGTTTGGGGGGGAGCATTGCCCCTTCCCCTCCCCACCCCCCAAAACTATGCCCATGCCTTTTGTCCTCAGCAGCCCGAGGAAGGGACTGGTGGCGATCAAGTCCTCTATTGCCTTCTGGATTCAGAAAACCAATGGGTGTGCGTACCTTCTGACTGGTAAGCTGGTGCCTGAGGGAGTCCAAGCTCACTCCACTAGGGCACAAACCTTCTCCTGGGCAGATTCCACTTTAGTGTCTCTCCAGAGCACATCTGCAAGGTGACTAGGTGGTCGTCTCTCAGCATCTTTGTTAAACACTACAGGTTTAGCATGCGGGAGCTAGAGAGAATGGTGGCTTTGGCAGGGCAGTCTTGTCCAGAGCGGTTCTTCCACCCACCTTGGGCCCTAACTGCTTGGGTAGGTTCCACTCATCTAGACAGGTCTAGCAGGATAAGGAAAGAGAAATTTTACCTGATTATTCTCTTTCCTTGAATTCTGCTAGACCAGTCCAGGATTTCCTTGACTCCTGCTAGATCTGCCCTGTAAGGTTGGGAAGCCCTGCTGCCTTTCCATTGCATTTTCTGTATCAGTGCCTGACGCAGAATTGATTCTGGTAAGAGAGCCAAATACTTGCATGTTTGTTGCAAAGTCTATTTTTATTTAAAAACATTTATATACCATCATATGCAAAACGCATTTAAGGCTGTTCAAAACACACTAAAAGCAGTCATCCAACCCTAACAGCACCACTATTTAAAAAGGAATTCTGAATTCATCCCCCCCCCTTGCCAAATGCTCTGCCCCTGCTGCTCCCCCCCCCCCTTAGGTTTTCAAGCCTTTCTAAATACTAAAAGATCCTGCTTCTCCCTCAAGCCATGGCTTATTAACTTTATACTTTGAGGTGTTTTTTTTTTAATGAGTTTCTCAGTTTGCTGCTTGGGGAGTGTCATACTGGCTTCTCTCAATGTGACACCAGCAGATATACCTAGTGATGACATCACTGAAAGTTGCTCAAGTCTGCCTCTACCTGCTGGCAAGGGAATATAACCCACTGATCTGGACCAATCGAGCAGAATAAAAGGAAAAACATATTAGGTAAAATTTGACCTTTTACTCTAACAGTTGCCTATATGTTTCCAGTGTATCAAGATTCTGCTAGTGTAATTGCCTTGCAGTAGTGAGCAGTATGTTAATGTAAGAGTGGATTAACTGGAAGCTTTTTAAAATTTTTAATGTATATTTCACAACAAGATTACAGTTAAATAGACAATTAGGTTTTAGTGATTTTGTTTTGTTGCGAATGCCAAGCAGAATAGAATTGAAAAGAATTCTTTCAAGTATTTTTTGTCTGTTATGTATATAATAAAATTAAGAATAATACATTAAACATTTGCCATAAGTTACATAGCTTGCAGAATATTTGAGAATCTGTATAAAACTCATATCTTAATACTGACATAGTACCTTAAATATAACTTCAGCTCCCCTCAGATGCAGACTTGGAGGACATAAGGAAGACAGAGAGGTATATAGATGAGACCTACAGGGATGTAGTACTGAGTTCCATCTACAGTCTGGCAGCCTCCCTGTTGCCATGGAGGAGAGAGGTCACATGACAGGAGAGCATCACCCTGGTGTGGCAGGAAGTGATCCTGTAGCTAGGACCTGTTCTCCAGGTGATGTAAAACCCTCCCACACTGAGGAGGTTTCTCCAGGGCCATGTGCCCATGAGGGACTGGTTAGGACAGCTGTTATAGTTGGTGATTTGATCATTAGGCATGTAGATAGCTGGATGGCTGGTGGACGTGAGGATTGTCTGGTAACATGCCTACCTGGTGCGAAGGTAGCAGATCTCATGCGCCACCTAGACAGTGTTTTAGATAACACTGGGGAGGAGTCTGCTGTCTTGGTACATGTTGGTACCAATGACATTGGAAAGTATGGTAGGGAATGGAAATGGAAAAAGGAGCTAAATGATGAAAACTGGAAGCAACATAAGCACTGGTAAATTAGATGCAAGGCATTGATAAGGCAGGCAAAGAGAATCTGAAAAAAAAGCTTGCTGTAGAAGCAAAAACGCATAATAAAAACCTTTTTCAAATTCATTCATAGCAAAAAACCTATGAGAGTGTCAATTGGACTATTAGATGATAGAGGGGTAAAAGGGGCACTAAGAGGGGACAGGGCTATAGTGGAGAGACTGAATACATTCTTTGCTTTGGTCTTTACTGAAGAAGATGTAGGGAAGTTACCCATGACTGAAATAGTATTTAAAAGTGATGCATCACAAGAATGGGAAGATGAATTACAACTATTTGATAAACTAAAGAGTAGCGAATAACCTGAACCAGATGGTATACATCCGAGGGTCTTGAAAGAACTGAAATTTGAGATTGCAGACCAACTATTAGTGATCTGTGAACTATCATTAAAATCATCTGTAATACCTGAAGATTGGTGAATGGCCAATGTAATGCCAGTTTTAAAAAGGGTTCCAGGGGTGATCCGGGAAACTCAGAGTGCCGGTGAGCCTGGCATCAGTCCCAGGCTAAATGGTAGAAACCATTATGAAGAACAAAATTACTGAATATGTAGATAGCCAACATGGCTTTAACCAAGGAAGGTCTCGCTGTACTAATCGGTTCTCTTTTTTCGAAGGTATGAATAAACAGGTAGACAAAGGTGAGCTGGTTGATATAGTGTATCTGGATTTTCAGAAAGTCTTTGACAAAATCCCTCATGAGAGACTCTTGGTGAAATTAAAAACTCATGGGATTGGAGGCAGTGTACTATTGTGGATCAGAAACTGGTTAAAAGATAGAAAGCAGAGGGTAGGGCTAAATGGAGAAAGGTGAATAGTGGAGTTCCCCAGGGATCTGTGCTGGGTCTGCTGCTTTTTAACATATTCATAAATAACCTGGAAATGGGAATAATGTGTGAAGTAATCAAATTTGCAGACGACACAGAATTATTCAAAGTTATTAAAAACCCAAGAGGACTGTGAAAAATTGCAAAGGACCTTGGCAAATTTGAAGACTAGTTGTTCAAATGGCAGATGAAATTTCATGTGGACAAGTGCTAAATTATGCACCTAGGAAAGAACAACACAAACTTTGGCTGCATGATGCAAGGTTCCACATTAGGAACCACCACCCAGGAAAAAGATTTAGGCATCGTTGTGGATAACATGTTGAAACTCTCCACCCAAAGTGCAGCAGCGGCGGCAAGAAGGCAAATAGAATGTTAGGTATCATGAGGAAAGGAATGGAGAATTGAGAGGGAGCCATTTTTTCAGCTTAGGGTTCCTGGTAGCCTAGAGCTGGGGAGTCCCATATGTGAGGACTGACTTCCTGCTTGGTCCTGGAGAAAGAGTAGTTACTCACCTGTAACAGATGTTCTCCAGGAGCAGCAGGAATCAGTCCTCACAACCCTCCCTCCTCCCCTGGAGTTGCAGTCATATACTTCATTTTGATTTTGTTTGCTGTCTTTTAGCTATGTCATCAGACTGAGCAAGATGGCAACCTTGGGCGGGAAGGGGACCGCGCATGCGCGCTGCATTCCCAAAGGCTTTCTTTGAAAGCTGGGGAAATGCTCCGCACGAGGGCTCCGTTGGTGCCGTCGTCAATAAAACAAAGGATATTATAATGCCTCTGTATAGTTCCATGGTGCGACCACACTTTAAATATTGTGTGCAATTCTGGTTGCCATATCTTAAAGGATATAGTGGAATTAGAAAAGATACAGAGACGAGCCACCAAAATGGTAAAGGGGATGGAAGGATACCTCTGAGGAAAGGCTTAAAAGGTCAGGGCTCTTCAACCTGGAAAAGAGATGAGTGAGGGGGAGATATGATAGAGCTGTATAAATTAATGAATGGAGTGGAAGGGGTGAACCTAGATCATTTGTTTACCCCATCAAAAAGTAGAAAGACTAGTGGTCATGAAATGAAACTACAGTGTAATTATACTCTGGAATTCGTTACCGGAGGATGTAGTAAAAGCTGTTTGTGTAGCTGGGTTTAAAAAAAGGTTTGGACAAGTTCCTTGAGGAAAGGTCCATAAACCATTATTAAAGAGGATCTAGGAAATCCACTGCTTGCCTCAATACAAGTATTGTGGAACCTGTCTGTCTTTTTGGAAACTGCTAGGTTCTTGTGACCTGGATTGGTGGTCACTGTTGGAAACAGGATACTGGGCTTGATGGACCTTGGTCTGACCCAGTATAGTGTTTCTTATGTTCTTAAGTGAAAAGAGAGAAACATTTGGGGTACCATTTCTGATGAGGATAATTCATTAGAGCTATGTATAGAATATACATTTTTATTTTACTGGTTATCATTTTTTGGTCATTTTATTTTCTCAACCGTTCTGAACTGGGTGATTCGAAGTTTTTGAGAGAAACCTCAAGAAGTTAATTTTCAATGCTATCTAGTTCACCTCCCTTACTTTGGGCAAGATCCATTGTACCTTGATCACCTCAGGCAGAAAATGTAATCTTTGTCTCAAATATGACTGAAGGTGTGGGTTGGTGTGTGTTTTGTTTTTTGTTTGTTTGCGTTAAATCTTTCCTTTACACGGGTGCTAATTCATTCTCCAATTGGTGGTGGTACTTGCCTTTCATTGTTATGAATATGATTTCAGTTTTCCGTGCATAATTAAATTGAATTCACTTGAAGAATTAATCACCAATTAAGAATTATTTAATAGCCAATTAACTAGTTAAGAACAGTGTCTGAGGTCATGTGGGGGAGCTGGCCTTTCACAAAGGCATTAAACGTGTGGGGGGAGGGGAGAACGCAGCATGAGGTGAGAAATATGAATTATTAAATTAGATGTAGTCTGTGGCCCAGTTAAGCATCAAATGCATATTGGTATTTTGATGATGCAAACCTTTCTATCTTGAGTGTTTAGTTGATATTGCTGGAACATAATGAAGTTGACCTTAGGCACTGCTTTTGTAGGGTATTATCCATGATATTCGTGTAGTGAGAAAGATGTCAACCTTTGGACTATAGAAGCAAATTAATTAAAGAAATCATTTAAGCAGTAGGTGGTTTTCTCGGTACAGAGGTACCAAACATCAACTGTGTATTAACCATGTTTGACTCTGTTCTGCTTGCGAAACTCAGTAGTATAAAATGGAGTTCTAGCTGTCAGAAAACCTAAGAATTGAGAGCTAAAATTTCCTCACGTGTGGCAGATGTTGGTATCAAACTGTACTTTGATTTTCTTTCTGTAGTATTTCAGGCGTCTCAGTAGCAAATATTTTCACTCTGTTCTGTTTACGAAACCAGAAAGTTCCTGAAATAACTTGGATTGCGGTTAGTGAACTGGATCTTGCTTCACATTCCTGCCCGATGGCTTTGTGGGAAGGCAGAGACTTCGCAGTTTCATAATTGGTTTTGGTAGGGAGGCAGCAGTGGGTAAAGGGTCAGCAATTCAGAGCTAATTAAATCGGTTGTTTCACAGTATTCATCTATTGAAATGAATTAAATTACTCCACCATCTCTTTTTTTTTTTTAACACAAACAGTACAATAATAGAATGGTACTCGTAGGTCGCACTGATTGCTGTGCAGACCAAAAATGTTAAACGGTAAAGCATCTTTTTTTAAAGATTTCTGACCCTTGAAGACAATCTCCATCACACGTTACATTTTTATGCTATTTACTTTGGCATTTATCCTGGCAAAACATTTGGCATTACTTTACATTTTGGTTTTAATGTATTCCTTCATCTAAAGAAGAGGCTAATGGCAAATGAGGTTGCTCACAGGCCACAAGTATGCAAAGATTAGGAAGCTGCTTGTCATAAATAGAATTATAGAACACATGACTAAAGTTTTTAGGTTTTTCTTCCTATATATATGGAAAAAAACTTGATGAATCTCGCCTTTAAAGCTCTATCAACTTCTTTTTAACAGAGTATTGTGATTATGGGGTTAGTCATAAGAAGAATATAAGATCATAAGAGATGCCGTACTGGGTCAGACCAAGGTCCATCAAGCCCCAGTATCCTCTTTCCAATAGCAGCCTGTCAGGTTCCCAAAAAAGTACACAGATTCCACGTTGCTTAGGGAGTGACTAAGCTTAGTTCCTCCAACAGTACCCAAATGATCACTAATAAAGAGGCAAAATCATATTGCGTTCATTCATACTCGTTCTTCATTAAAGACCAATAAGGCCGTATCTTTCAAGGAATAACACAAGACTCTGTGCCTCCAGGACCTACACCATTTCAAAGGTACCTGGAACAAGAGAAAACAAACTTTGCAATATTGTTCAAATATTCAATATAACTTAGCTTTAACTGTGCCGATATTCCATCAAAGTTTCAAACCTCCATTACACAACGAAGGAGTTTTCCTGTGAGGATGTTTTCCCAGTGAGGAGATATCTGTTAGCCCCTGATGAAGCCTTGTGGAGAAACGAAGTTCTTCGTTGGATAATGGAGTTTTGGAACTTGATGGGATATTGGCACAGTTAACTTAGAGTCCGATTCCATCCCCAACGCCCAGGCCCTCTGTGTGCTTGGTTGGAATCGGACGCACAGAGGGAGTTGCAATTTTGATCCCGTGGGCACGTCTAGCTCCACGGGATCAGAATCGCAAACAGGCCTGTATGTGCAGGCTGGGACCACGATTCTGTCTGGCCTGCACATACAGGCCTTGCCCAACTAACTCAGTCGGGGCTTTTCAATGGAACCACGGTGCCATGGTGTCCAGTTGCCATGGCATTGCGGCTCCATTGAAAAGCCATGATCCTTGGCCGCCAGCTCCCAAAGTGCTTTTCTCAGAGCCCAACCCCCGATCTGACCTGCCAGGTCAGGCTGCGGGGAATGCTCTGTTCCCTGCCGCTCCTTCCCAGCCCCGGGCCTGTTCCTCCCCAGCCCCGGGCCTGTTCCTCCCGCATCAGGGAACTTATTCCACCTCGGAGGTGGAATAAGTTTCCCGTACAAGCCATCGGCCCCGGTGGTGTCCGATGTTTGTTTAGATAGTTTTGGGGTAATGTGTTTCCAGGAGGTTTGTGTTTTTTTTTTTTTGGTGGATATGTTTTATGTAAAATCATTTGTTTGTATGCTGTTATATGGAAAACAATAAAATCATCACACCCCAGATCCCATCGACATATTTGCCGGGAAACAAATACAGAGAAACAACATGGCTATGTCCCAGTGACATCTGAAGAAAACTCCATGATCTAACCACAGTACCACGGCTCTTTAGGTCTCTGGTCCATCAAGCAGTGAGAGACAGGCAGAGAGTAATACAGAACACAATCACACACACACAAAGTGCTATTTTCTTTGAGCTCAGAGGGAAGACAATAAGCGGTCTATGAACAGGCATAATTCCAGGCTTATTGAATTCAAAGTCCTCCTTGTGAAAAGCTCCTTTTTATTAGAGAAAAAAGAGGAAGTAACAGTCATTTATTATAACCACAAAATAACACAAGGTGTCGCCAAAGTTCTTTTTACAGAGTAAGATCTGATTACAGTATATTAGATGAAATTTATAATTGCAAAAGTTGCAAAAATTATGTTTTGTCAGCAGTGACTGTACAATGAACTAAGGCTATGAACTGTGCAACCAATGTTCTTTTTGCTTGCGTTAACACTGTTCCATCTATTTTAAAGACAGTTACACAGAACCCATGATCATGACATCCTATTCTATTTAAGAAAGTAGGTGAAAAGTCAAACTTCTAAACACATTTTGTATCAAGAAATTCATCCATCTTCAATTACATATTGGGGATTCTGGTATCCCTTTATCTGTCCATTCCTACAACATCAAGGTTAAGGATGATCTGAGACACCCAGTACATTCTACCGGCTAGAACAGCTCAGAGCATTGGTAAGGTGGTCTCTAGAAACCCAGCCCAAATGGCATAATGTCATAGAACACACCAAAATCAAACACTTGGCAACTATTTATCAAACAGCAGAGACCTATTCACAACTTCCTCACGAACCCCTCCCCCCCCTAGTCTTCCATCCCCCCCACCCTCCCCCTCTTAAAAGCCGCTCCCCCCCCTCCCTCCCTCCCCCCTCCCCTTTCCAGGGATGCCCTTAAGTGCAACCAATCCTACCTGACCTCCCTACTGCTCCCTCCCAATAGCTCCCCATCGCCAGCTAGAGCCCCTCCCTGCAAGCACTAACCCTGCTCCCCCTCTTGCGACGGGCCTGAGGATTCTAACAGGGGGTCCCAAATAGTTTGAAATCTTGTCCAGGTTCTCCCCCCAATAAGGCGAGCCGTTCTTCGCTCCATCTGCATATTATCCCATAGTTGATGCTCCCATTCCACAGACGATGGGCCCCCCTCAGACAACCAGTGTCTCAAGATGCATTGTTTGGCCACCAAGAAACTCTTCTCATAGAACTGCCGTTGGGCCTTTGTCCCCCGGATCCCTGGATAGGCCAGATGGAACAAGCACCACAGTGGGCGAAGCTCTATCCTCTCTGCTGTCCACTGGGCCAATTTCGTGCCTATAGTTTCCCAAAAGGTTTGAGAGACGGAACAGGACCAAAACCTGTGTAGTAATGTACCCGCCTCCCGCTTGCAGAGACCATACACATCCTCCGTTAGGAGACCCATCTTCCGCGCTCCGACCTCAGAGATGTAGGCTCTCCACAACAACTTAAATTGCAATTCGCGGTATCGCACCGCTTCCGAGAGCTCCCGTACTCTGCGAAAAGTGAGATCTTCCAACCCTTCCCGACGCCAACGGCCTACCAGAGGAGTTAAACACTGCAAATTGTCACTGGGAGTTAATTCCGCTCTCAGCTTACTGGCGGAGGCACTCTCCTAAAGTTTCTCCATCAATAACAAAAGACTACTGCTTCGCGACAAACGCAGCCCCACTGGGCATACTGACCACATAATGGCGCACCTGTAAATAAAAGTAAAACGTCGTGCTCGGCAGGTTATACCGTTGAGCCAGCTTTTGAAACAATTCAAGCTGGTCCGAAGTCTCCATTCGCAACTGCCCTACATACTCAAGGCCAGCTTGAAGCCAATTCTTGACCACCCCGCCAGCCCTACCCGGCAGGAAGCCTCTGTTACCCTGCAGAGGGAGGCAGTCCGTGCTCGCCCAGTGACGTCCACGGGACCGACACAGGACTCTCCATACCATCCGCAGCGTTCGGAGATAGGACGACGCCCTCCAGAACGGCGGCAGCGTTGCTCCCCTACAGTGAAGCAAGTATGTTCTGTGACATGACTCAGAAAATTGGTCAAGCAGGATGATAGGGACACGCTCCTCATTGCCCACAACTAGATCACTCAATCTCCTCGCTAAATAACAGATTATAAGTCCTCAAAGAGGTCAAGCCCGCACCCCCTTTGCTCAGCGGACGCATTAACGCTGCCAACGCTATACGCGCTCTTCTAGACTTCCAGAGAAACCTACCAATCTGTTTGTGCAACACTAGCAAATCCCGTCTAGTTAACCAGAGTGGTACGTGTCTCAAATACATCCATCGTGGCCACTCTACCATTTTTACTAACGCTATGCATCCCATTAGAGAGATCGGAAGGTCTTTCCAACTCTGCAGTTTAGCAATCGTCACAGCGAGTAGAGGTCGCACATTAATCTCATAGAGGCTCCTCGGGTGTGCGGGGATTTGGATGCCCAGGTACCGGATTTGCCCGGCCGCCCACCAAAGTGGAAACACCCCCTGCCAGGTCTTTCGAGACTGATCATCCACATCCAACACCATCGATTTCGTCCGATTAATTCGGAGCCCTGAAAACTCTCCAAAGTGTTCAATAGCACGGAGGGCCGCCGGCAAAGACCGCGCTGGACGCGTAAGGCAGAGTAAGAGATCATCCGCAAACGCGCTTACCTTAATGCCCCCTCCCCGCCACTCAATTCCCATGATCAGAGAAGACTCCGTCAACGAGACCAATAACGGTTCGAGTTGTAACACATACAACAGTGGGGAGAGAGGGCACCCCTGTCTGGTGCCCCTATACAGCGAAAAAGGCTGAGAGCGCACCCCCCCCATTCTCGACCACCGCCAAGGGGGCTACATATAACGCCTGTATCCATTGCAGGAACTGACCTTGAAAGCCAAACTTCCGCAGGGCTGTGAACATGTAGCGCCAGGACACTCTGTTGAAAGCCTTCTCAGAGTCCAAACTCGCAAGAATCAACGGCTCCCGAGCCAGCAAACATTTCTCCATCCTGAGCAGCACCTTACTAATATTGACGCAGGCCTCTCTCGACCCTTGACGAAACCTGCCTGATGAGGGCTCACTAAGACTGGAAGGATCAATTGAAGCCGGTTCGCCAACACCGAGGCAAACAGCTTCAGATCCACATTGATCAGCGAGATCGGTCTATACGAAGCCAGGTCCTCTGGATCCTTGCCCTGTTTTGGAATCAAAATTACACTAGCAGTGCGCATATCCCGCGGAAAGTTACCCCGCTCCATGACCTCTCCATATACCGCCGCCAACGTGGGCACCACCGACAACTCTAGCATCTTATAAGCTTCATAGGTAAACCCGTCTGGACCCGGAGCCTTATGTGACGCCCCGCTCGGATCACCTTTTGTATTTCCTCTCCCGCTGTGGGCTGATTCAGCGCCTCCCGCTGTTCTTCCGAAAACTGAGGAAGCGAGACCCGATCTAAAAAGTTATCCATCTGATCCCCATCCCCTTCTTCAGGCGCGTACAGCTTTTCGTAAAAAGTGCGAAAGACATGTGCCACCCTATCCGCTCTCGTGTGCTGCCTCCCCTCGGTGTCACGAATCACCGCTACCCCGCGGGGGCCCGCTCTATCCCTTACCAGGCGAGCCAGCAGCTTCCCCAACCTATCTCCATACCGGAAAAACTGGTGTCGGTAGTACTGCTGAGATTGAATGGCTCTCTCCTGCAATAAACTATTCAATTGCTTCTGAATCTCGACATATTCTTGGACCATTCCTGAGTGCTGCATTGCTCGGACCTTAGCACTGCTAAGTTCCCGGGTCAATCTAAGTACATCTTCATTTATCCTCTGCCGCTCTGCGGTTACATAAGCGATGATATGTCCCCAGAGGACTGCCTTACCAGCCTCCCAGAACGATGTCACCAGCTAGCAGTCCCGTCGTTAAACTGCACATAGTCGGACCAGTGCCGGCTCACATAATCGCGAAACTCCTGCTTCTGCCATAAATAACCTGGAAAAGTCCATTTGCTGCCCACTGTCTGCCCACAGCGCCAGTCTAGGCTAACCATCGTATGATCAGACACAATGATAGGTGCTATCTCAGCCCTGATCACTTTTCCAAACCACTGCCTCGACACCAGAATGTAATCAATTCTAGATCACTTTTGATGGGCCCGCAAAAGATGTGTGTAGTCTCTGCTCTCCTGGTTCAGCACTCTCCAAGCATCGACCAGCTCCCCCAAAGCGCATAGGTAGCCCACTCCCCTAGTACTCCAACCTCGAGCAGGTTGTACATGTGACCGGTCCAAAGACAGATCATGGGGGCAATTGAAGTCTCCTGCTAGAATTTAATGGTATTTTTGGGGCACCCAAAACCTTATCCAGAATACGTCGGAAAAAGGCGTGGTCATAGGGGCATACAAGTTACCCATGAACAGCTCTTCTCCCTGGATCTTAGCATGGACAAATATATATCTACCCATAGGGTCCTCCTCCACTGCCAAAACTTCGCAGGACAAATTCTTATGCACCAGTATTGCTACCCCCTTTCGTCTCATGTCAGAGGAGGCTGACAAGACCATCCCCACCCAATCGCGTTGCAATTTGGCATGCTCTCTGGAGTTTAAATGTGTCTCCTGTAACAAAGCAACCTGAGCCTTCCTTCTCTTAAGGGCTTGTAGGATTTTGGTGCGTTTCACAGGAGTGCTAAATCCCCCCTACATTCCAAGATACAATTTTCAACTCAGGGATTGTGTTTTATCCTCTTGGTACATAGCTCAATGTCATAAATTAACTGGACAGGAGCGCGGGGCAGCCCAGCCTCCACCCCGCACCCAACAGTATCGCCAGCGAAACAGGGGCCTCTACTGCCTGGGAGCTTCCCCTTCCTTAGCGGAGGCTTCGTGGTACTGCTATTGCTTCCTCCCTGGTTTCCCCCGGCCCCCTCCTTCCCCCCTCTTCCCCCCTCTTCCCCTCCCTTCCCCTCCCTTCCCCCTCTCCTTCCCCTACCCCTCCCCTAAACCCCCATAAAACAAAACCTGCCGTAACCCTCAGTTACCTTCACTGAGGTCTGGGCCAGTAGCAATGCTGCACGGTGGCCTCGCCTCCCCTCCCCCCCCACCTCTCCCTGGTAACAATTCCACCCCATGCCCAATGAGCTAAACGGTCCACAACACAGCAAGAACCAAATAACCCGTGGCATATTATAACAATTGGCTTAGAAAAGAAAAAAAAATAAATAAGAGACAGTAGTGCCAAATAGAGGAAAAAAAAAAGAGAGAGAGAAAAGGAAAAAAAACCCAACCCCAAATCTGTGAACAGTCCTGGGAGGCTGATGCCTTACTCGGGAACTCACATCTCCGAAGGCCAAAGATGGTCGCAGAGGCAGGGCCATCGTGTCCATTGTCCAAAACAGACTTGTCTATCACCCAGCCTGCCGGCCTCGTCGTCTCTCTGCCACCGCAATCGGTACCAGTAACAGTCTAGGCCACGATCAGCCCTCCACTATCGCATCTTGTAGTTGCGCCAGGAACTGTTTGGCTGCTCCCGCCTGCTCAAAGGTGTGAGCCTGCCCCTGGACAGAAACTCACAGCGTGGCTGGGAAAGCTAGGGTAAACTGGGCGCGTCGACAAAACAATTCTGCACATATGGGCGCAAATTCTCTCCGTTTAGCTGCCACTGCCGCCGAATAGTCTTGGAACAAAAAAATTTTGCGGTTGTCCAGCATTAGTTAAGCTTTTTTCCGATAGGCTTGTAATATCTGTGCCTTATGTTGGAAGCTTAGGACCCTCAGGATCACAACTCGGGGTCGATCTCCAGCATCTCAGCAGGCTCCCAGCCGATATGCCCTTTCTATCTTAAATGGGCCACGCAGCTCGTCCAGGCCCAGGGCCTCTGGCAGCCAGTTTTCCAAAAAAGACAGGAGCTCCTGTTCAGGTTTCTCCTCCCCGAGACCCACAATCCACAGATTGTTTCGCCTCGAGCGGTTTTCCAGTTCATCGAGTTTCTGCTGGATCTCCCGCAATAGCTGTTCTTGCCCGCCTCTATCTCGGTGCCCCTCGTCTTCTTCAATGGTCGCCACCCGATGTTCCAGTTCATCGACTCGCTTGCCGAAGTCTGCGAGTGCATCCTCTACACCATCTAATTTTTTTTTATTAGAAGGTCAAACTTGGGGTCCAACAACTTGACCACTTCTTTTGCCAGCTCCGCTGGGGCCGAGTCCGTGCTCTCTCCCCCCGGCGAGGACTGCTGCAGCATAGCCGACATCGAAGGCCCAGCCTTAGGCAGCCTCTCCCAGTCTCTCTTTGGCGCTAACGGCATCGGCGAGCTGCGCTGAATCCCACAACAAGTTGCCCTCGAGTACGTAGGCACTCTTATAACCGAGGGCGAAGGTTTTGCCAAAAAAGCAGGTTTTATTGCAGATTAAGTGCCAAGGCCTCCCCGGAGCGAGTGGGAAGCGTCCTCACTCACTCACGCATCACGTGACCTCTCTTTGGTGGATATGTTTTAAATTAAACATAAAGCCACAAGATTAGGGCAAAATGCATTTAGGGTTAAAAAACAAAACAGATAAATCAGAACCATGCTAGAAGCTCACAAACTAATAGGAGAATCAAACCAGATAATATGCAAGAGTTCAAGCCAAAAAGAGAAACAAAGAAAAGAGAGAGGGTCATGATACCTTTACCAAGCACGTAAGTACAATAGCAGATATTAGATATCAAAATAGGTCTCCTACAATAGAGTCCTCTAATCATTCTGCTGCTTTGGGGAAAAGAGGCTCTTACAACTGCCTGCGTCACCACAACGGCACCTCTCGCATCCTCACTCTTGTGGCAGTTCCTCTTATGCTGATGCCATCACCAGGCATCCTTGCAGCTAAACTACCAGGAAGAAACGCCATGCTCAATGGTAATGGAGGAATCTACTATTCCAGGCTCCTTGATGACTTAATGACTTCATACCAGGAAAAACGAGCAGACTGTTTGTCTTCACATGAGGTCTCCATTAGCTGCCCTCCAAAAAATAAGCACCTGAGCTCCGACTGAACCACAGAATAATCTGTGGAACTCTTGGGAAGATTAGACTCTGGTACTGAAGGAAAACCTGAGTATTATCTTGTATCTAAACATGATTAATCGGAGAAATTGCTTAAAGCACCAGTTTGAAGAGTGTTAGACCATCTCCACTGTCTTGGTTCTTTGATCTTTACTATTTTGACCTCATCAAACATGATTTTGCCACAATGTCAGGTTACGAAGGATCTGTTCTACACTGTCTGATTTTAAATTCCATGCTTATGATTTGATTGGTAGATTGACACAGAGAGGATACCCTGAGAAAGCTATCAAGTCGGCCTACCGATGGGCTTTGTATACCCACCGAGATTGGCTTTTGGATGAGAACTATCAATCGCAACATTCCAGGACTGGGGAGGCTGATTTTATAGTTGGGACGTTACCTTATACCACCTTGAGTACATCGATTGTAGCCATACTTCGCAAACATTGGACAGTTTTGGGCTTACATCAATGTTTTCGGAAACCCCTTCGAATTGCTTTTTCTAGGGGGTTAAATTTAAAAGATAAATTGGTTTGTTCTGCAACTCCGATTGACCGTTCATTGACTTCTGATCCTTGTATTCGGGGACATACAGCGTGTTCAACCTGTGCTTTTTGTGCTACGGCGATGACAGGAGCTGATTGGGTTCATCCTAATACGGGCCAAGTCTACCAGCGCCGATGGCCCACGTCCTGTGATACAGCTTATGTTGTGTATGCCCTTCAGTGTACCTGTCCCTTGATATACATAGGCAGGACTTCACGAAAAATCAAAGTCCGATTTAGTGAGCACGCATCTAGGATTCGACAGAAGGTGCTGTCAGCTCCCCTTGTGGAGCATTGTGAGACTTACCATCATCAGTTTGACTCGGATATTTCCTGGACTGTGTTTTATTATTTATTTATTTATTTACTTTTCTTATATACCGCGCTATTAAAATCAGTGCGGTTTACAATTGAACAGAACATACTGCAAAGTCACATGACAATTGAGTTTACATTGAACAAGGACAAAACAACTTGGAGGTGAACTGGGGTAACTATTTACAGAAGAGGTATTGGAGTATAAAGTTGTGAATGGAGTTATACTGACTGCTTATTTACAATAATATAGGTCGGTTAGATTTCATTCCACCGAACCCTCGGGGTGGGAATCGGCTATTTGCTCTGCAAAGACGAGAACAACAGCTGATCTTTGAGTTAAAAGCTGTCCATCCGTTAGGGCTGAATAAGGAAGTGGAGTGGTCTAGCTTGCTGTAACGTCATCCATGATGCTAAGGGATTCCCCGATGTCAATGGGGTCTCCCACTTAGCTGATTGGAGCTCCCAATTGATTGACATCAACTGATAGCCAATGGGAGTGTTTTAACTTTTATATCCAGTGACGATTAGACGCTACGGAGGATTTTCAAAGCGGATACTTCAGGAGTATGAACACTTGATGCAGGGCTTAGGGCCCGAAACGTGCAAGTCGTGGATATGTTATCTTGACCGCTTTGACATGAAGCTGTATTATTGGTGATAGAAAGTGTTCCAGTGAAGTTTCTAAGTTAAGTAAAGAATTTCTGTTGAAATAATTAAAAAGGAATGGGCTGTCTGGTGCGGCTGGGTTTCCCTTTCAGCCGCCTCCAGCCTCTTCCAACAAAAATTATAATTTAAATAGAGGTATATTTATCTTACTTTTGGGTTTGGTTCTCTATATTTATGATATTTCATTTTTGCCGAACCAGGGATTTTTTTTCATTTACAATGTCAGGTTGAGCAAAAAATATTTGACCATACTGCAGTCACTGCATCAAGTATGTTCAAAAGCACTTACATGGCCCAGCTCCATAGGAAATGCAGAAAAAGGGGGGAAATCTTTCTGGTAGAAAATTAGTCACAAGAGAAAAAGCTACATAATGCCGTACATATGTGTTTTCCATTTTTATCTCTATCTTAAATATTTCTTTTTACACTTTTGGTCTTGCCCTGCATACCAAGGAGAACCATCTCCTTTAGAAAGAAGATCTCTGTATGTTCTACAATAATGAAACATTCTTTTATATTCTGATTGCTCAGTATAGTGTTGTATAGAGCTGCCTGGCATAAATAGAGGGATATGGAAATGCAGGACTATTCAGAAGACACGTGTGGATCAGTTTACTTTTATTTGTGTAATGGCAGGGATTTTGCAAGACGAAGTTCGTAGATCTTTAGCTACCATTTGTAGCCAACTACTGGGCTTTTAAAACAGTCATTGCTTATTTCTCCCTATTACCTGATTGGCCATGGAAACATTGCTTGCAATGCAAATGCTTCACTATTTACTGGACGTCATCCTATCTAGACTAATCTCTTTACACTGAAGGGGTTCACTGTTGGCTACTCCTGCCCATACCCTTACGTTGCATCTTGCTACCACTCTCATAATGCTAATATTGTGAGGCTGCTCTGCCTTTCAAAGAGGTGTAGTTTGGTTGTTCAAAAATATACAACATGGTGGCAGATAAAGATCATGAAGCAGATCGTTTGCCCATCTCGCTTAATGTGGACTTTAATTGATCCTTAGCATTACAGATCTTTCCCCAGCCCCCAAAGATTTCCTGTGTTTGTCCAGTCTTTCCTTAGAAAAAAAAAGTGTCACATTTCGTCTTCACCGCCTCCAGTGGGAGATGTTTTCAGAAATCCATCATCCTTTTCTGAGAAATGTATTTATTTGCAAAACTTTTATATGCCGCCAATTCCAAAGATCAGTGGCGGTTTACATCAAACATTATCGAAATACATGGAACAATGAAGTATTATGAAACTGATACATAGAACTGAGATCAACTATATACAGGTAGTATAACAGTGTCTAGAACTATTTACAAGTAATTACATAGATTTTACAAATTATATAAATGATTCGTCATAAGTTCAGTTATCGAAGATGAGTATCTATTTGAGAGGTTGTAAACATACTGAGTTATGGAGGATGAGAGGACTTATCCAGGTCACAATCTGTATTGGAGTAGTGTTGCGTGAAAAGATAAGTTTTTAGATCTTTTCAGAACTTTTGTAGGTCTTTTATCTCTCTAAGATGATCAGGGAGGTTATTCCATAATGTTGGTGCTACAAATGAGAAAGCGCTGACACTTGTATGTTTTGTCTTTCTTATACAGTCAGATACTAAGATTGTATTAAGGTTCCTTCTTCGTCTTATTCTATTTTCAGGGGGGTTATGAATCAGTTTGGATAGATACGATGGGGCAATCTCATTTAATTAATTTGAAGGTGGTTAATAAGATTTTATATTGAATCCTGCTATAGATAGGTAACCAATGTAGAGAGAAGAGAATCGGGGTAATGCGGTCAGTTAGCTTGGCTTTAGAAATTATCCTTGCAGTAACGTTTTGGGCCATTTGGAGAGTTTTTAGGTTCTTTTTTGTTACTCCTTGAAGTATACCATTACAATAGTCAAAGTAGGGGGTTATTAAAGCCTAGGTTATAGTTCTGAAATCTTCATTATCTAGAAGGGGCCTCAGTTGTTGAATGGAACGAAGCTTGTAATAAATGATAATTCTTCTGAGCCTCTCCCCTTTTTCCTTATCCCATGATCCCTCATTACGGATATATAACAGCTTAACCAGATGTGTCATAAATGTGGTGGTGTACTGCATTTCTTTCAGACACCCAGATGATATCAACGTCCTTATGTTTGCTTGAGGGTATTACCTAAGGTTCCCTTGTTCTTTGATGCTGGGGGATCAACTTTAATGTTATGTACACGTTATATGCCTGTTATTATGCTAGATCAGCATAAATGCATTATAGCTTGGTTGTCAGTTGGTCTTCTCATTCAAGACAGTGAATGTGTTGTAACAAACCAGGTGTGTGTTTTCCTTTACAAATGGAATTAAGTGTGATGTATTTCCATGCTTATTAGAGCATATTGTGGTCTTGAAGTAATCCTTGCAGTAAGAAGGACTAGCAGGGCCATTTCAAGGAGTAGACGAGAAGAGAAACTGCCTTGGGGGATTCATGCTGTCATTTTTTTGGAGTCTTGAGCACATGAGCCTAAAAGGAAAGGGCAGAGATGCCAAAAAGAATCTGTCCAGGTAAAATATTTGGCCAGCAGTTACCCCCCTACACTGCACCACTTTTGCCTAGAAAATTGCTATGGGCCTTAGCTGCCATCATGGCCTAAATAAATGCCGAGAGGTTACGAAAAGCTTTACAGTGTAAATGAAGAAAGATTAAGGAAAGCTGAGTGATGGCATTTCATGTTTGTCAAGTGATTCGTTCGTTCTGGTCTCTCTGTCCTTTAGAAATTTGTTGGATTCCTGGGTTGCATGTCTGGCTTGCCACATTCATGAATCATGATCTGTGATTCTCCTCTTCCAATCTAAATCTGGCCCTCCAGATGTAGAAAATTACATTTCAGATTCCTTTATCACTGTGGTTCCTGTTTTTGCTTCTGTCTGTGTGTAACTGGATAGCCTTTTAACTTCATTTTGATGTCTTGAAACAAATAGCTCTAAAAATAAAAGTAGTTTTGACTGGTCACTGTGTCATTGGCAATTTAAAGTTTTTATATAATTATGGCATGATAAAATAACCTCTAGTAGTCCTATTTGACTCGGTCCCAAAAGAATAACAAATTTTAATTTATCAAAAGTTTCATACTTGATTTGTGTGAGGACATCATTAAAATAGAAGCGCAAGCCTCAATTTTCTTAAAAAAAACAAAACAACAAAAAAAAACGACTTACCCTGCTCCAGAGGCTTCTTCCTTTTTAAGTATACAAATCCTGGTATGGATGCTTGTTACCATCCTTGGAAATTACAAACTGGACCATACAGACTGCAAACGGCAAACCACAGAATGAATTACAATGTGCAAACCTTTGAAACTGCCAGGGAGTACTGGATTAATTTTAAGTCAGCAACTGGGGAAGGAGGAGAGGCTGTTGGCTTTTGCATCAGTCTGCAGCCCTCTGTGATTGGTTGAAACCTATTGAGTTTTTTGAATTGTCAGGTGGTTGCTGGCCAGCTTCTGGCTAAAAGGCATCAAGAGATTGCTCTTAACCTTTGAAAGAGAAAAGCCTGTGATTTGGGTTTCAACTCTCCTCCAGAGTTCCAAGCCTTGGACTCTGATTTAAAAAAGCAAAACAAAAAAACCCAACTAGGATTTATTTTGTTAGCTCTGGGTCAGAGTTCAGAAAGAAAAGATTTGTCATTTTGCTGAAAGCCCTGCAACTTCAAGTCTCCCTTTACTTGATGCCAGCTGTTGCCAGGCTCAAACGGAATTGACATCCCAAATAGTGAGATCTTACCATAACTTATTAAAAACAACAAACAAAAAGAAACCTGATTTTTTTTTTTCTACCAGGAAAGCATCCAGGACTTTGGAAAATACTGGGCCTGTATCTTGATCCAACCTGAACTTTATAGTACCAGTTGTGCACTGCAATAAAAGAACATTGTGTTTCAGTTACCAAATAAACTGCTCTTACTGATTTAGAAAAATTGTCTTAATTTCTGTTTTACCTTTTTTGCTAACTCATAGTGAAGATTTTATTTTCTTAATACTTTAAGTTCTGCCTTTTTGATTTGCCTTGGTAAATTCCTGTATTTTCTTTGAGCTGTTTTCTTGTTCATAACAGTGAAGGTAAAGATTTTGCTCCAAGTATTTTTTTTTCTGTCTGCTCTTATTCTGGGCACAGTATATTACACTACAGTGCTCAGTACCCACTGTTTCATTTAGAATTAACCAATCACACTACATCTGATACAAGTCCATGAGTTGGAGTGCATATTAAAGCTTCAGAGCCCTCCAGTCTCTTGAAGGTGTCTCGGGGCCTCTCTCCTGTAGTTTTTAAGCACCTGCAGGGCAGAAAGGGCAGCCACGATTTAAATTTGTAAAAAGTATAGCTTAAGATTTTCTTCCACTGATAATTGCATTAGATCTTCCAAATTTCTTGGCAGTAAGTGTTTGCTACAAGAAAAAAACCCCCCAAAGGTTTTCTGTATGCAGACGCAAAATGATGCAGCCACAGTGGTTGTGCCATGTGGGTCTAAAGACAACCCTGAAGAGCTGGCTCCCTCCATAGGGTCAGCCACAAGAGGAGGTTTTTGATCATGCATATAGGCCTTGACTTTGTCGTCTTACACCTTTTTGGAGGAAGGTGATTGGTTGGTTGGCTTTGGCCTGGTTACTAAGACAACAGCAGAGGTGGTCCTGACTGCATATTGTAAGAAAGTTCCTATGAGCAAATGCAATGCTCACTCCTAGACCTTGGATCAGCCCTGCCTTCCTCTCACATGTGACTTCATGCTTGGAAAGGAGTCATTCTATATGTGGGAGGTAGAGCCACTATGGCAGTTGTGCTAATTGCCACTATACTATGTTGCTATGGCAGAACAATGTTTATGCTGAGTCAGCCTTAATCTTCCACTTATAACTTACCATTGCCACTCTGTCCTTGCATCTGGGCCCAATGGTGATCCCAGCTGTTCCCTACATAAAAGGTGAGCGGGGGCCAAGGGGAAGATAGTTGAAGTCCATGCATTGAGGTAGTAGGGAGAAAGAGGCTGCCCATCCTTTTAAAGGGAGATTTGGGAGGAGGGGGGGTGTCTTGGTTGTCAACCCTTGTGTGTGGAATCTGAAGCAAGAACCAGACTATAAGTAGTAAGAGTTGGAGGGTAGAGCGAGGAAAGGGTTGATTCTCACTCCTTTGTTGTGCTCCAGCCTAAAGCTGAGACTTGTGGCAAACTTGTTTGCAGTGATTAGAGCATAAACAGATACATAAACTGCTTTTTTTTCTGTTTTCCATTAGTTTTATAACAGATCAATATTTTTGAAGATGGAAGAATATTTAATGAAAATATATTACTAACTAGGAATTCTCTATAACTGATCAAGTTCTCATTTGCAGCCTAATGGATACAATTCAGTAGTGAATGAAGGCAGCACTTTTATATTGGACGTAAATTGATAAGAAATCTTTAGTTTCTAACTAGGTAATTTTGGCTTCCAAGGTATGTCGCTTCGTTGAAACCATCTTCATTCTGTTTGTTTTGTATTCTGCAGAAAACGTAGTGTTCACAAGCCAATAATTGGAGATATGTATAAGACCTCTGCTTCCAAAAGATGTTTAAGTATTTGAAAAACAGAACTGTTAATTTAGTACAAAGTTGAACCAGTGGAGCTTTTGCTTCTAGATTTTCTATCCAAGAGAATTAAAAAAAACAAAACAAAACAAAAAAAAACTAAAGATTCAAGGCAAATATTGAACTGTTTGAGATAGAATCCATACTGTACTCTTTCCTTGATCTGCAGTAGTGGTCCTTCTCTTTTTATGGACCACTGGACTGTATTACAAGTTTTAATCATCCTGGTGTATTGTGTGTGACGTGCATTTTGTTGGGTAACTAGGCATGGCACAGACCTGACAAAAGTCTCCTCAGGCAGGCCTAGGCACCCTTTTACTGAGGTCCACTAAGCGGTTAATGTACATTTTAGCATGTGGTAACGGCTGCTGGTATCTATTATCACATGGGCATAACTTTTCCAGAAACTGCACATCACATGATGGGGTGGGTAATGGCCATGTTAGGGGCAGAGTTTGGGTGTGGAGAGCAGATCACCGTGAAAAAGCAATTGCCACATACTCTCAAAGTGGCAATTAGCACAACTGCACCTAATGATACCTCTATGGATGGCATTAGGTGCACCCGTGTTAATTGTGCCTTGTGTTAGGGTACTCATCAATGTGGTAACCACAAGGAACAGGCTGGCCACACCCCCCCGACAAAACCCGCATGCAAAATTCTAAATGGGATTTAGTAAAGGGGTCCCTTAGTTCTTTATTTCAGTCAGACTCTTTATTGCGTCCATGCGAGAGGAGGATATTTGTGGAAGGGATTGTTCTCCATCCTCTTCAAGAAAAAAGCAAACTAAAGGGACAGCTGGGATATTGTGACACGTCCCTCTTCTTTCTGAAAGATATTCAGATAGTGTGTCTGAATTGTTTTCTACAGGATCTACCTCATATGAGTCCTGGTAGAATTGTGTCAAAAGCCAGACGTGTATATGTTAAAGTTCATACCCCAGTTCAGTCTGACGTGCTTCCAGCTCAGTCGAAACCAGGACTTGGATCTGGAACAATGAGCCTTCAGTTATAACCGCCTTAGGATTTTCCCTCTATTTTATACCTCCCCCCCCCCCCCCCCATTCACTCCCACTATGTTCTCTTCTTGCATCTAAGCTCACCATTGGGGTCCCAGCAGTTTCCTTGCATAAAAGGAGGGAAGGGGAGAGGAAGGGCAAAATGGGTTGAGTGGAGAGACCAGTGCAGGAGAGGAAGGGAGGAGGAATATTATTCCATGCATTTCGAGGAAGTAGAGAAAAGGAGTCTGCGTTAGATGTCCATGCAATGGAGTGTTAGGAGGAAGAAAGGGAAAAGGGGTTGGGCATGCTTTTTAAGAGAATGAGGGGTCTTAGATGTCAGCCCTTGTGTGGAATCTGCAACAAGAACCGGATCACAGTATAGTGATGGGTGGAGGGTAGAGAAACTGTGGAAAAGAAGAGACAGGCTGCTAACTAACTGCCTTTGTAATTTCATTTCACACTTTTCTCCCCACTGGGAATATCACCAGATTCTACTTCTCTGTGACCCAGGAAGAGAAATCTAACAAGAGATTCCCGTTGGGCCCCCCAAGCTAGAACAGTTTGGTCTCTCTTACCCTTCTACCACACCGTGGGGTTTCTTCTCATTCCCCATCCCCTTCACAAGGTCCCAGTTCAGGGTCCACATAATCCAGGGGTGCCAAACTGCAATCTTGGAGCGCCATCAACTGGTTTTCAGAATACCCTTCAGGAATATGCATGAGAGACACTGGCACATAATGGAGGCATCACATGCAAATCTCCCTCGTGCATCTTCATTAGGGTTCTCCTGAAAGCCCTCCAGGATTGCAGTTAAAGATCATTTTCCTGTTAGAGGGTTTTCAGCTTCTCACAAAAGTCTTGCTATTTCTTCAGAAGGGGGCCAGTATCACCTTTTCTCTTCTCACATTTCAAATCTTAATTACTCTCCCAGAGTTTCCTAGAATCCTTCCACTGCTCTCCTTTGGTCTGGTTCACTTCCGTCTAGGGGCGCCCTGGGCACATTCCATTCATGCCAAGCTGCTCTCCGGCTGTAGACCCTCCCCCACTAGAGCCCCTCACACACAGATAGCAGCTGTATGCTGCATTTCCCTTCATAACGGATCTCCATAGTAATTGCTGGGTTACACGTTTATGTGCTCCAAAGGACTGCAGCTCTTTCCGAGTCTGTGATTAGGAAACATTATCTGCTACTCTAGTGCTCGGCAGTGACAATTCCTAGAACTTGTTACCTGCTACAGTGTAAGGTAACTTGCTTTCAGCTTCATTATTTGCTCTCAAGTAAGTTGTTTTCAGAGTTACCGAAAGCCAGACAAATTTTGGAACTGAAACTTTCTAAACCAGATTTCAAACTGGACTTGTTGAGAGGGGTTGGCAGACAGAATTCTCTTAGTTGTCACTTAAGAGCTATTGCATAATGACAAGAGAATTCTCTCCTGTCCTATGCTAATACCAGAATCCAGTCTCTCTCTACCTTCTCCCCCCATCCTCCCCCCTCGCCCACTGATAATTTTATGCCTCCCTGAAGAACATCTGGTACTTAGGAAAGACAGTATATGAACATTTACTTAGCCTCTGCTGCACCTATCTAGGGAAAAATAAGCTTCACTGTGGTGATGAGAACATTTCAATGCTCTAGAGACAATAAATTAGTTTTATGTACACTGTTAGGAAACTGTAGATTTCGCCCATGATTTATAGTCAAGAACTTTATTCTTTTGTCTGTCGCCATCCCTTTTTTTATTTTCCACCTACGCCTCGTAACCGAAGACCTGGATGAGCAAATTTTAAAAAATGGAACACTGTCATCTACACTGCAGTAAGAACCAGCGAACACAAAACAAGGAAAACCCCCAACCACAGAAGGCAGCACACCCCATGGTACTCAAAAGAAATACGCAACGCAGAGAGACACCTAAGAAAGCTAGAACGCCGCTGGAGGCGCTCCAAATCTCCCTCCACATAGGCCTTATTCATGACAAAACAAAGGAAATACAACGAACTCATTAACGAGACAAAAAGGGAGCACCACACAAACATCATACTAAAAGCCTACAACAAACCAAGGGAACTATTCGAGATAGTAAAAAAACCTAACAAACTAACCCAATCCCAAAAAAGACGTGAAGATTGACCCACAAGCCTTCGCAGATCACCTACAAGAGAAACTGGAAGCTAGACCACAGGCTCCTACAAACGGAACTACCAGCCCAACCAGAATCACCACAACTTGGGAGAAATTCAACACCCCATCCACAAAACAGCTGACAGACATCACAGCGCTCAACACAAGCACCGCTCCAACAGACCCATGCCCGGTAACCTGGATCAAGGCTTCAAAGGACAGCTACATAAACACCATACACAACATAGTACGCAACTCTCTGACACAAGGTATCATGCCAGACCAATTGAAGCTGGCTACCATACGACCAATCCCGAAGAAATCCACATTAGACAAGAGCAACCCAGCAGCGTACAAGCCAATCTCCAGCATACCACTAATGGCAAAGATCATAGAAAAAGCTTTACAACACCAACTCCAGGACCATATTGACACTCATGCCCCGCTGGACTTGCACCAACACGGCTTCCGTCCAAACCATGGAGTCGAAACTCTACTGCTATACCTACTCAATGACATATTCCAAACCATAGACAACCACAAAAAAGGAACACTAATGATCTTCCTAGACATATCAGCTGCTTTCGACACAGTGGACCACAAAATCCTCCTAACCAGACTACAGAGCATCGGAATAAATGGCACCACCCTAAGATGGTTCAACTCTTACCTAACTGACCGAAAGTTCCAGGTCAAACTCGGTCCCAACACATCTCAACAAGCAAAGATCAGGCAAGGAGTACCACAAGGCTCCGCCCTATCCGCACTACTATTCAACCTCTACATACAACCAATCTGCAACATCATAAAAGAGCACAAGATACACTACACCATATACGCAGATGACATCATGATATATACCCCAGTTAACCTCGACAACCCAGACTACACCAGAATAACAGACTGCCTCAACAACATGTCCAACTGGCTACACGACAACAACCTGACCATAAATTACAACAAGACAGAAGCACTGCTCATCACACGAAACAGCTTCAGCCCGCCACCCTCCATCGAGGTCAACAACGCATCCATACCACTAAAAAACAAGGAGAAATATCTCTGAGTAACACTTGATAAGAGGCTAGACTTCCAATCACACATCAGCAGAACCACCAAAAACGCATACTTCAAGATGAGAATAATCAGACGCCTCAAATCACTCCTCACACACGAGCACTTCCGCACAGTCTGTCAAGCTCTAATAACGCCCATACTTGATTTCTGCAACCCGATCTATACAGGCATGTCAAAACAGTCACTCAGACCACTACAAATGGTCCAAAACACTGCAGCACGAATAATAGCCGGTGCATCCAAACAAGACCACATCACCCCCATACTAAAAGACCTACACTGGCTCCCAATCAACTCGCGCATAAAATACAAGACAATCCTAAACATATATTCAGGATCAAACACAGGAACTCTGCCCACAGCCTTCAACCCCTCATACAACCCGACGCCAGTACAAGACCCAGAAGAAAAGCCACATCAGACATAATCAACACGCCAAAAGACTACACAAAAGCATGCAAATCCACCGCACGAAGAGCGTTATCACTGGCAGCACCTGGCATGTGGAACTCACTCCCGGACGAACTGCGAGCCACGGAAGACACTGAGGACTTTAGGAAACAACTAAAGACTCTGCTATTCCTGGAGCACTACGGACCGAACACACAATGAGTGCTACAACCATGGACTAACAACTTACCTGCACGCTCTTTACACTTTCCCTGTATAAAGCTCATGCTGTAAATAGCGCACACTAATCAACCCACACACACTTTCACTGTACATGATGCACACACTGAACCCAAGTACCACTTCCACTGATTGTTTGCTGTGTAACCGCCTTGATTAAAGGAAAAGGCGGGATAGAAATACCATTAAATAAATAAATAAAATAAAAATAAGAGTCGTGTGTGTGCCTTGCTACGCTGCTGTCAGAATAAGAACACCTGTATCTCAGTACTTTCGGATAAAAGAAGGCATAAAGCCATCCATTTTAAGCTTTTTCAAACCAGCCGTATTGGGGCAGGCCACCTCCATGCCTGTGTGGTACACTAGCAAACTGCCAGCACACCAGGTAATTTCCTGCCCTCTGGGAAGGGACCTTGACAGAGACCACAAAGGAAGGTGGCAAGAAAGCAGCACGGCCACTCTGTGCCAGTAGCTTGCCTGGCATGGCAAGAGGACACCAATGTAACTAATTTACAATTTTTCAACATTTGGAAGAAAATCTCACTTTGCAAAGGGCACAAAAATGATGGTGTTACTTAAATTCTTAATATCTATTGGTATCTTACGTGTTTTGGATTTAGATGAGTCCCGTAGAATATTAGGTATCTGAGCTTATTTGTGAATCTGTATAAATAATGTTGGCATTTATATTGTTTGCATTGATCAGGGCCAGCTCAACCGTTAGGCAATCACCTAGAGCGGCAGCTTCTGAGGGGCAGCAGCAGTCCAAGGAAAAACAATAGATCCTGAGAGCCAAAGTCCAAGAATCATCAGTGCATACTTTTTACTTGTAATTGGAGTGGGTGCATGGACATACACATACAAAGCAAAGCTTAATACTTTAAAAGCATTCACTTGTACAGGACTTTTGTAGAGACAGTGGTGTGAGGGTGATCTATAATTGAGCTTAATTATAAAAATCTCAATGGGGAGGCTGAAGGTTTACCAGTCCTAGGGTATCTAATGCCGTAAAATTAGTCTATGCCTGTTACATGAGAATCCTGCACAATGCTGTGTTTTGTTTTGTTATTAATAGGGAAAATGATGTTGATTAACGAGTGAAATCACTTTATTGACCAAAACAAAATTGTGTTAACCTTTTTTAAAGTTCAGCTCTTTCTGATCAGTTGAGATCTGGTAGAAAGACTGTTCTGGAAGGAGTTCTTGCAGTAGACTCCTTCTCCCCCTCCCCTCCCCCCCCCCCCAAGGTTTTATTTTTTTAAACTTGTGTTGTACATCAAAATGTTTTTAACTTGTGCACATTTTAGGCTTTCTTATTTGGCATGGAGGACAGCCTATAAATCTTTTGATAAGTAACTGCTAGTTCTGACATCAAGATATCCACCTGTATTTGTGAAACATTATTTGTAGGTTTGAAATAAAATAAAGATGTGTTTTATTTTGCTAATTTTTTATAACTAATTGGGTGCTTTTTAATCACTTGCTCAAATGGCGAGCTTGATTCTGTGGTGTTATATGTTCACAGAATTTGAATTTTGGGAGTGGCTGTTTGCAAAAGGCTAGATTGGATCTGGCCTTGAACTGTGATCGGTGTCATGGATACATTCCTAAGAGGACTAGTGCTAGGCTGTTTTGATTCGGAAGAATGTCAGTAATGTGGCAGGATTGCCAGTTGGAATGTGCCGTCTGGGTTGGTATGGACTTCCAGACACAAGATGAATGAGTTAAGTCCAGGTGTAGAACCCACTGGTGTTTTGCTTTTCCCTCTCTGAGGGATACAGGTTATACACACTTTGTAGGCAGTTTACTGATGGAAAGGTAGCCCTCAAGATATTCACCAGAAGAGAAGAAAGCAGGCCTTTGTTTTACTTAGGAAAACTGTTGTTCTTTGGAAATGGAAATCTAAGTTTTGTTTTGTTTTTTTAACCACTTTTCTTTGAACAAGGAGTCTTTTTGCTTTTTGGGTAGCCATGAAGGTTATGATTCAGTTGCATGGATAGAAAATAATCAGAAACCTTGGGCACCAGCCAGATATATTAGGGGCCAGAGCAAAACAGTGTGGTGTTTTTTTCCTTGTAATCTTTATGCTAAACTGCATGTGTTCTCTTTTTGAACTTTTTGCTGCTGTCTTTTGCTCTTAGGTTTTGTCTAGTTTTAGAATTTTTTTCCGTCTTCTAGTCATAGCTGTTGCCAGCCTGAGACTCTTACCCAGACCAGGCCACAGTAGTGGGGTATCCCACATCTAGCCAGGGCCTTCTTCTGCAAAAGCAACTTTCCCTGTGCCGTGGCCAGTACTGTGCGTTAGGTTTGAGGCAGCGTGATGCTTGGGAATTTATCAGTTTACATACCCATATGATGTCCTGACACAGTAAAACTGGGGTTGCTTTCCTGTTTGTTTTTTTGGGGGTCTTTTTCTTGATGTCAGTTGTCCCTGGGCTCAGGAAACGATGTGCTTGAATGTTGATTTCAACTGTTTTTTGTTTTTTTTTTTAAATATTTTTTTTACACCCTTTAGAGAATTTTGCAAACCTTCAAGGTCTGGGAGTATGATCCTGTATGTAGTAAGTGCTGGTTCTAATGGAGTAGTTCTCGACCCTGTCCTGGTGTACTACCTAGCCAGTCAGGTTTTCAGGCTATCCACAGTCAATGTGCAGGTAGTACACCAGGACAGGACTGAGAACCACCGTTCTAAGGTACTTGAGAATAAGATGCAGCAGGACTCTTAAGAAAGGACTTTTGTATTCAGGGCTGGTCTTGCTGCAGCTTGAGATAGGGAATGTGTTTCATATCCTCAAAAAAGATCAGGGGGGAAAAAAAAAAGTCCAAGCAGCGTCCACTTTACTGTAGGTCACAAGTACCTGGTAGGATACCAAAAATTAAGTAGATTCCATGCTGCTTACCTCCAGGGATAAGCAGTGACTTTCCTCCAGGTCAGCTTAATAGACTTTTCCTCTAGGAACTTGTCTAAACCTTTTTAAACCCTAAACTGCTTTTACCACATCCTTTGGTGTTGAATTCCAAAACTTAATTATGTGTTAAGTGGAAAAAATACTTATTTTCTGATTTGTTTTAAACGTCCTACATGCTAATTTCATGGCATGTCCATTAGTCTGTACTTGTTGAAAGAGTGAACAACTGATTTGACATTTTACTGTATCTGTTCCACTCCAATCATGATTTTATAAACCTTTCTTCTCTAAGCTGAAGAACACTAGCCTCTTTAGCCTTCCCTCATAGAGGAATCATTCTATCCCCTTTATCAATCTGGTCGTCCTTTTTGTTTTTTCTAATTGTGCTGAACAGAGAGCAACCAATAAAAACAGAGTCGAGCAATACAAATATTTTTCTCCTCTTACATCCCCCAAAAGAAAATCCTGCTACCCGATGGCATTAAGAGAAACTGCAGGCTTTAACTTACACTCATTCACTGTTGAGAAAAAGCATATTTTGTATGTATGTATGTTTCTTTTTTTTTTTTCTTTCCTAAAATAAATGACCTGTTATGTATTCTTTTTCTCTCAGGCCAAAACTATTCAAGAACAACTTAACCTGCCATTGAATGTAGCATATAGAATTTGGGTAGGAAGCTGGTGTAAAAGGCAATACTATAACAAATATGGATAAAGAAGTACGATAGCTGTGTTAGTCTACTATAATGGTAGTTAAATAAAAAGAGAAACAAAAGGAAAATAAGGTGATACTCCTTTTTTATTGGACCAACTTAATACATTTATATCAGCAATTCCTAATCTAGTCCGATTGCCATATTTTCACTATGTTTTATGCATGCATTTGATGAAAAACCTCTGTACTTAATCTGAGAACATTGCAAACAAGAGATGCAAGACAGCAAGATAAGACACCTCCCTGTTTCCTGGATTCGGAGAGAGCGGGTAACAGCAAACAGGTCAGGTATAAGGTTGTAGTGGCTGTGCGTTTTACTGGGGGGAATGCAAAGTCCTGCCAGGTTTTTGTTAGAAAAGGTGCAGTTTCCGTGATGGGTCTTTCAGCAGTAAGTCTGCAAGAGGGGCTTTCATAATATGCAAATAGCATGGTTCAGCTATATTAGTCATTTGAACACATGAAAATAGAGGTCACCCAACTCCATGCAAGATCATACCTTCCTATAGACACAGTCACGGGTAAAATAAATAAATAAAATGAATCTAATGTGCTAGTCAACATTTTTAGGAGCCAGGGAAAAACGTGTTCCCTTTTTTTCTCATCTTTTTGCTTTGCTTTTCATCAGTTTTCCAGTTTTTTTTTCCTTATTTTCTTTTTCTTCCTTCACTAGTTTATGTTCACTAAAACCTTATACACTGCCTTTCTTATAATAGCAAAGTGGTTTACGGTAGATAAAAGGCTAACGTTGAAAAGAACTCCAAATTATTGACAGGATAGATAAGGGACATAATCTTCATGGGAAATGGGAGGAAAGAGGGAAACAAGATGAGAAACCACCTGAGCCACAGAGGTATCTAGGCACCAAGTGCTTGTTGGAATAGGTAAGCCTTTAATTGTGCTTTTGAATCTTTGGTAAGATGCTTTGAGATGAAGTTGGCAAGGCAATGAATTCCAATAGTTGGGGGACACAAAAGAAGAAAACTGAGTGGCAGATGGACTCAAGTTGGACTTCAGAGACAGAGGAATATATTGTATAATGAGCATAAAGCCTGAAGTGGGGTTTGAAAACTAAGACACAAGAGAAGATTCCAGGTATTGACTCCATATCTTATGTTCTCCTCGTATTCCCTCCTCCATTGAGCTCTGCCACTGGTCTGTCAGCAGTTCTCAGCCTATAGGGAGCAGTTTTGCCCCCACCCAACTCCAGCACCCAGACACTAAATTTTAGGATCGCCAGTTCTTTCTTTTTTTAGCAGCCCTAGACACATTTATATTTTATTGTAGTCTCCGAATAGGAGCGACACAACAATATCCAATTCAGAAGTGGTGGGAACGGCTTAGTTAAAGGAACATGTATAGACATCAGCATCTCATACATTAAATAGAAGATAGAATCGAGGAGAATGCTAATAATTTTGACTGCTCTAACTGTATTATTATTATGAGTAGTAGTATTTAGCTTGTGCCTTTCCAGTAGTAATTCAAGGCGAGTTACATTCAGATACTGTAGATATTTCCTTGCCTCTATAGGGCTTACAATTTGTTTGTACCTGAGGCAATGGAGGGTTAAGTGATTTGACATTTTACAAGGCTGGCGGAAGATTAGCCGTGCAGCAGAGTGTTGAACAGATTGAAGGGGAGAGAGATGATTCAAAGGGAGACCAGCAAGGAGTCTTCCTTTTGAATCATCTCTCTCCCCTTCAATCTGTTCAACACTCTGCTGCGCGGCTAATCTTCCGCCAACCTCATCATGCCCATATTACTCCTCTTCTCAAATCACTTCATTGGCTCCCTATCTGTTTCCGCATCCAGTTCAAACTTCTCCTGCTGACCTATAAGTCCATTCACTCTGCGGCTCCTCACTACCTTTCTTCTCTTATCCCTCCTTACAACCCCCCTCGGGAACTCCGCTCTTCTAGCAAACTGCTTCTATCTGTGCCCTTCTCTTCTACTGCTAACGCCAGACTTCACTCCTTTCACCTTGCTGTGCGTTACGCCTGGAACAAACTACCCATGTCTGTATGCCAGGCACCTTCTCTAACCCTCTTCAAATCCAGGCTGAAAACTCACCTCTTCATTGCTGCTTTTGGATCTTGACTCTCACCTGATCTCCTTTTTCTTTCCCCTTGCTTTATCCCTGCCCACACCTTCTGTTTTTGTCTTGACTAGATTGTAAGCTCTGATGAGCAGGGACTGTCTCGTACATGTCTGTGCAGCACTGTGTACGACTTGTAGCGCTATATAAATGCTCAATAGTAGTAGTAGTAGTAGTAAAGTGACTTGCCCAAGGCCACAAGGAGTGTCTGTGGCATTTGAACCCTGGACTTTCTGGTCCCAGGCTGCTGCCCTAACCATTAGGGGGCTACTCCTCCCTTTTAGAGGCCCTTTTACTATAGTTTTAATGTGTATGAATGAAATAAATTCATGTCAAGTGCCCATAGTCCTTTTATTTCTATGGATAATTCTATCTGCTACACATCTCTGTCTCTTTTTTGAGAGGGAATGATAGATGGAAAGTTAAATCCAGCAAATTGCTATGCAAACTAAATAAATTGTGAGCACTGGGAGAGTTATCCTTCCTTCTGATATTTGAAGGGCCACAATTTATTCACATTGAGCTCTCATTAAAAGCCGTATTTAGGGTTGTGTTGACAATATGAAGAGCAATTTCATTTTCTTCCCGTATAAGATTAGGGTTTCTAACGCATTAGGTTATAAGCACATTTCTATAGTGCCTTGAAAGTTAACAAAATTCATTCATTCCACAATGCCACATTATTACCATAAGTTAATGTGATTTATGGTGGCCACAGGACAGCTAGGAAAGTTTTGATTTGAATACACAACTCATGTGTGTTGCGGCAATGATGCTATTTCAGATATTATAAATGACTTGCCTGCATATATAAAAATTACCCCCAAAAGCGTTCTGCTTCCTTTGAATGCCCAGAAATAAAGGGTCAAAACAAAAAAGAAATAAAGTAATACCTTTTAATGGAGTAACTATATTTTTGAGAGTTCTTGCCCCTAAACTAGTCCTGGGGAATAGAGTGTTAACTCCCATAAACTAGTACACAAATGTATTGAGTTAGTTCAATAATAGGTGCACCTTCTTAAGTCCAAAAAAAAGGATGAGGATGTGAGATTATTATGGCCTAAATGAGCTCCAGGCGCGAACCAATCGGAGGAACACAGCCAAAGAAATCTGGATTTTCGCAATCTGGCAAGTAGTTCTGCAGCTGCTGCTGTGTGTGTACTGTAGTTGTAGGATGTGTGTTGGGCGCTCTGACCCGCCGAATAGGATGTGTAGGTCCGGAAGAGCTCTGTACCTGTGATTTGTTTTACGAGAACAGTTCTAGATGCAGACCTAAGCTAATTGAACTAAATACCCTTGGCACTGGCCCTACTTACATTTTAGTTTTTTCCTAGGTCTGTACTAGGCTATCGGCCCTCCCCCAATTCCTCTTTACCTGAAATGTTGAGCTAAATTATTGTGGTGACGCTCCATCACTCTTCCTTGACCAGCTGTGTGTGTTTACAGGATTGTTTTGGCAAACTTTAAAAAGCTATATCCACTTGACAGCAGTTACTGGTTGTATTGGATCAAATATGACTTTAAGGTGTGAAGCAGCAAGAGTGCGACTCCCCCTGTGGAATTTGCTGCCTTTCGATTCGAGACTAGAATAGAAATGCCAGATATTCAGGAAAAGACGAAAATGTGGTTATTTAGGCTAGTGTAATAAACAGAATAGAATGTAGTGGGGTTGAGTGGGGCCAAGGGGACCTTGGAGGGTGCTAAATTTTGTGTGTGGGGGGGGGGAATTTTTGTAATGTGCTGCAAATGCTATGCTGAACCGTGTACTGAAATGTGACTAAAATAGAGATCTTAAGGCATGTTCCCAAAGCTGAAGTCTGTATTCCCAAAGCTGAGATCTGCCTCACACGAGATTACTGTGACAGGAGTTAAAAGTAATGTAGCTAAATAAAGCTCTAGTCCCAGTACTTGCAAGGACATATCGAAACGATTCCGAACAGCCAGGATGGAGAAAAGCCTTCAGAGCTGAAAGTAAAAAAAACAAACAAAAACAACCACCTAGAGCTTCAGGCACTGGAAACTAGCAATTGAAGTGACGGAAAAAACATTACAGTTGTCAGATTCAGCTACAAAATACAGCATAGTGCTTGTTCTCTGAACTTGAATGTTGACAAGACAATTTGCATTCCAGGAGGCTACAAGCACTGTGGCACTAATTGGGTAACGAATAAATCGGAAAAACCTAAAATGGTTAAATTTTGTGGGTTTTTTTCTTTCAGAAGTTGCCCAAGATAGAACAGTCTTTAAACCAGGGGTCTCTATCTCCAGTCCTGGGGGGCAACAAACCAGTCAGGCCTTTGGGATACCCCTAATGAATATGCATGAGATTAAATTTGAATACAATGGGGTCAGTGCATGCAAAACTCTTTCATATTCATTAGGGATTTCCCTAAAGCCTGACTGGTTTGGTGCCCTCTAGGACTGGAGTTTAGAGACCCTTGCTTTAAACAATGGCATTTGAATCAATCTCTGCCTAAGCCAGTGGTTCTTAACCCAGTCCTCTGGGACCCCCAGGCCAGTTAGGTTTTCAGGATATCCACAATGAATATGCATGAGAGAGATCTGATTGCCTTGCTTCCATTGTGTGCAGATCTATCTCATGCATATTCATTGTGAATACCCTGGAAACTCAACTGGACTAGGAATCCCAGGGTACTGGGTTGAGAACCACTGGCCTAAGTGAAACATTAAGCATTTGTGAAGTGCTCGGTAACGGAGAAGGGAGATATACATGTACAATGCATGATCTTTAAAACATCAGTTTGTGTGTACTATAAATTCTGATCAAATTTTCTGCCACCACTATCAAACCGCTCTTCCCCCCCCCCCCCCCGAAACCATGTAGAAAAGATTTTTAAAATAATTTTTAGTCTTCAACAAATCCAGCTACAGGGGAAAGGCTCAGTAAAGGTCCCGTTTGGGGCAGATTGTTCCATTAGGCAGACTAGGGACTTTTTTAGGAGTACCCGAGTTGTCCCCAGTTGATAACTAATTAATTAATGCCTCAAGTCTTGGGCAGAATAAGGCAGCCCTCTGCTTCCTGTTCTAGTCTTTTCCTTACCAGGCTGTGTGCAGTGAACAGGAGGGCAGGGAGGTCAGGTCAAGACAATAACATGAACAGAACAGCCCCTACCTTTCTGTTGTGCAGGTAACAGGTAGACAAGGGTGTGTGGGAGAGAGGTAGAGAAACAATTTGTGATCTCTTATTCTGTGCTTGGTGAGGAGTTTTGTGTGCCATATGTGATCAAAATATATGAGGTATTTGCTAATTCATACTTTGTTTAGTTCAGTTTGTCTGTTTTCCCAATAGGTAATGGATAATAAATTAGACTTCTAAGTCCACCTTTCCAAATATTTGAGATGGCTTATAGTACTTTTAGAAATCAGATACAATAACTCCCTTTCTCAAGACGTTTATAGACTGGGTACCTGACACAGTAGGAGATATTGACTTGCCCAAACTCAGAGTCTGTCAGTAGGGTGGAAGTGGGATTTGAACTCTGTTTCTCCCAGTTCTCAGCAAGAGCCAGTGCAAAGATATTGGGTACCCTAGGCGAACCTTCAGCCTTATGCATGTACCGTTCCCCCACCAAAGCTTATCACAACGCTGTATTTATTTATTTTATTTTTATTTATTTACAGTTCTTCTATACTGCATGTTTCGTATCAGCGCGGTTTACAAATAACGGAAAAATTGCCACAGACAAAACGGCCATAGGCTTATATTATAACAGGGTGGATAACTTGGGAAAGAACTGGGGACTATGTACATGCTTGTTTGTGCTATGTATAAATCATGTTATGGGTGTGTTAGTATCCTCATGAGTGAGATGTGGTATGGGGGGTGGTTGCGTTGGGTTAGGGTGGGAAAAGTGTAGGAGGAACAAATGGTGCTTAAGAGCTTTCCTGAACTGAGAGAGGTCCTTAATTGCTCTGATATGTGGAGGGAGGTTGTTCCAGTATCTCGGGACAAAGAAGGCGAAAGATCATATCTCTTGCAACGGTTCTGTAAAATTACATAATTGGACATCAGAATATGGTTTAGCATATAAGGTAAGCATTCTTTTGAGTTGAAAGAAATAAATTGTCTCTAGAGACCTTTACAAAGAGGCCTTCGAGATAGGAGGCAAAAGATCTGGGAATTTGTTTTAAATAGGTGTTAAAGCCAAGTGACAGATCAAAGCAGCAATTTGAAAGGCTCCCTCTATCAAACCAAGGGTTGTGTGAATCATTCAGTAAATTAACAGGTTACTTTAGAAGCACAGGTCTGGGAGGGAATTGCTAAGTGTTAATTCCCTCCCACCCACCCTGACTCCCAACGACCCCAGCCATAATCTTTAGCTTTATAGTCTCTTAAAAGCCTTATCAAAGATCAAAAAACAAAGAACAAAGCACCAGGCATTGATAGCATTCCCATAGAAGTATTGCAGCAATCTGATGCAGCTGTTATCATACTCACAAGGCTCTGCCAAGAAATATGGAAGACAACATCATGGCCAACTGACTGGAAAAGATCTGTGTTTATACCAATACTAAAGAAAGGTGATCCAACTGACTGTGGAAATTATCGCAGAATCGCTCTGATCCCACATGCCAGCAAGATTCTACTGAAGATTATTCAAAAGAGACTACAACCATACCTGGAACAAGAACTACCTGAAGTGCAAGCAGGGTTCAGGAAAGGGCGAGGAACGAGAGACATCATTGCAGATGTGAGATGGATCCTTGAAAAGACTAAAGAATACCAAAAAGATATCTATTTGTGCTTTATCGACTATAGCAAGGCTTTTGACTGTGTAAACCATGAGAAACTCTGGGCCACATTAAGAAGCATGGGTATACCAGAACACCTGATCGTTCTCTTGCGCAATCTGTACATTGATCAAGAAGCAACAGTTCGAACGGAACAAGGAGAAACAGAATGGTTTTAAAATAAGCAAAGGTGTAAGACAAGGCTGCATACTTTCCCCCAACCTGTTTAATTTATATGCAGAACAAATCATCAGAGAAGCAGGATTGTATGAAGACAACAGAGGTGTGAAGATTGGTGGAAGACTCATCAACAACCTTCGCTATGCTGATGATACTACATTACTGGCTGAAAGTGAAGATGATCTGAAACATTTGCTTCTCACAATCAAAGAACATAGTCTCAAAATGGGCCTGCACCTTAATGTAAAGAAGACAAAGATCATGGCAACTGGCATAATCAACAGGTTCATTGTTGAAGGAGAAGAAATTGAAATTGTGAACAACTTTAACCTACTTGGATCAACTATCAATAAAGAAGCAACAAGCAGTCAAGAAATCAGACGACGCATTGCTCTTGGCAGAATGGCTATGAAAGACCTAGATAAGATTCTCAAGAGCAGAGATGTCTCTCTCCATACAAAGATTCGACTTGTTTAAGTCATGGTATTTTCAATAACATCATATGGATGTGAAAGCTGGACAGTGAAAAAGACAGATAGGAAGAAAATTGATGCCTTTGAATTATGGTGCTGGTGGCAAATACTGTGTATACCATGGACTGCCCGAAGAACAAACCAGTCGGTACTAGAGGAGATCAAACCTAAGCTTTCTTTAGAAGCTCAGATGACAAGACTTCGACTTTCATACTTTGGACACATCATGCGAAGAGAGAGATCATTAGAGAAAGACATTATGCTTGGCAAGATAGAAGGTCAACGCAAAAGAGGAAGGCCAGCAATGAGATGGATCGATACAATAACAGCAGCTACAGGTACCAGTCTGTCAACAATGAACCGCCTGACTGAAGACCAAACACAATTTAGGATAGCTATCCAGAGGGTCGCCATGAGTCGACTCCGACTCGACGGCACTTAACAACAACAAACCTATTAAAAGGGGAGATGTAGCAAATTCACTTTCAGGTTCAGCTGGTTATCCTCACCAGGAATAGATTTGATTAAGGCCCTAAAATTAATTTAATCTTGAGGTGAACAAAGTCTCTTAAACTTAATTAGTAAAGCTGTAACAGTACAAATATCCATAGCAACTTTAAGTAAACAACTTAAATGGTTAAACAAACCCTTAAAACTAAGATGCAGACAGCAGTCTAGCAGTGAAATGGGGGCTATCCAGGCTTTTGCATCGAGTGTCACGTATACAATTTTCTCCTAGTTGGTGAGGGGTCTTGTGCGCACTAGGTACAAGGAGCTCTTCACTCTCAAGGAATGAGTTGGATCTCTGGAGGCTAGAGTAGCAGACTTGGAGGACATAGGAAGGCAGAGAGGTACATAAATGAGACCTACAGGGATGTAGTAATGAAGTCCCTCCTTCAGTCTGGCAGCCTCTCAGTGGCCTTGGAGGACAGAGATCGCATGACAGAAAAGCAACACCTTGGTGTGGAAGGAAATGATCCTTTAGCTAGGACCTATCTGCCAGGAAATGTAAAACCCTCTTGCACTGAGGAGGTTTCTTCAGGGCTGTGTGCCCATGAGGGAAGGGTTAGAATGGCCATTACACTTGGCAATTTGATCATTAGGCATGTAGATAGCTGGGTGGCTGGTAACATGCTTGCCTGGCACGAAGGTAGTGGATCTCACGGGCCACCTAGACAAGGTTTTACATAGTCTCTATCTAGGTATATGTTAGCACTACTGACATAGGAAAGTGTGGGAGGGCAATTCTGGAGGTAGTTCGGAGTCAGTTCCGTAGCCTCAATGCATGGATGAGATGATGGTGCAAAGGAGATGGTTTTGGATTTGTTAGGACCTGGGCAACATTCTGGGGAAGGGGAGGGGCTCTTCTGAAAGGATGGGCTCCACATTAACTGGGATGGAACCAGGCTGCTGTCATTAAAAGCTGCTCTCTTTCCTTTTTAAACTAGATAAAAGGAGAAAGACAACAGTTGCTCAGGAGGGCAGGGTTCAGAAAGATGTATCCTTGAAAGATTCTAGCAAAAGAAGAGAAGTTAGGGCATCCCGACAGAGCTTCCAGTAAAGATAACAGTAACCCAGATGCCCTTAAGTACAGAGCTGAAAGAATGCAAATTACCCCATCAACTGATAACCAGATTAATATGAATAAAATACAACCTCTAAAATACAAATAATGTACAAATGCTAGACGTCTAAAAAAAAATAAGATGGGAGAGCTAGAATATATAGCATAAAATGAAAGGTTAGATATGATTTGGCATCTCAGAGATGGACAATCAACGGGACACTGATACCTGGGTACAAGCTATATTACATTGATAAGGTAGATCAAATTGGTGGAGGGGTTGTACTCTGTTAGAGAGGGCATTGAGTCACATAGAATTAAAGTTTTGCAGGAAACAAAATACACTGTAGAATCTCTATGGATAGAAATTCCATGTAAAAAGGGGAAGGCAATGGCAGTGGGAGTGTACTACTGACTGCCTGGCCAGAATGAACAGATGGATGAAATGCTTAAAGAAATCAGGGAAGCTAAAAGTTACAACACCGTAATGGGTGATTTCAATTATCCCAGTAGCAACTGGGTCAATGTCACAGCAGGACGGCTAGAGAGAGAGAGTTTTTCTAGACGACTATGAAGGAGTGGAGGAGTAGCCTAGTGGTTAGAACACTGGCTTGGTAACCAAGCAACCAGGGTTCAATTCCCACTAGCACTCCTTGTGGCCTTGGGCAAGTCACTTAACCCTCCATTGCCTCGGAAGAAAGGCCTGGCAATCTACTTCCGGTGACACTGCCAAGAAAACCCAGGAGTTTCTGGGTCACCAGGAGTCAGGACTAACTCGAAGGCACACATTGCATTGCATGACGACGACAGCTGCTGCTGAGCAATTGTATAGCGCTAAAAGATGTACACAGTGCTGCACAGACACATGTAAAAGACTGTGCCTGCTCATTAGAGCTTACAGTCTAGTCAAGACAGACAACACAGTATCTGTAGACGTGGGATACATCTAAGGGGAATGGTAAGGAAACACAAAGGAGTCCAGGTGAGTCAAGATCCGAAAGCAGCAGCGAAGAGGTGAGTTTTCAGTCTGGATTTGAAAAGGGCCAGAGAAGGTACCTGACGTATAAACTCAGGTAGGTTTGTTCCAAACATAAGGAGTGCTCAGCAAGGTGAAAAGAGCAAAGTCTGGAGTTAGAAATAGAAAGAAGAGCACAGATAGAAGTGATTTGCTAGAAGAGCAGAGTTCCCAAGGAGGGGTGTAGGGAGAGATAAGAGAGGAAAGGTAGTGAAGAACTGCAGAGTGAATGCACTTATAGGGAAGCAGGAGAAGTTTGAACTCAATGTGGAAACGGATAGGGAGCCAAGGAAGTGACTTGAGAAGAGGAATAATATGAGCATGAAGAGGAAGGTGGAAGATTAGTCACGCAGTAGAGTGTTTGAAAGGAAGAAAGATGATTTAGAGGGAGGCCAGCAAGGAGTAGGTTACAATAGTCTAAACAGAAGAAAAAGGAGCTGGTACACACAGGCAGTCAACAGGACTTTATTGGAACCCCAACGCGTTTCGGCCATGTAGGCCTTGCTCAGGGGGAATCAAGCCTCAAGACATTAAAAAACAGAAAATCATAAATAAATAAACAAGCATGTCAATCGTACATAAAACCTATAGCTGCCAATATTCAAAAAACATGATAGAAATCATATAAAAGAGTCTATAAAATAAAGTATTAAAATTTAAAACGCTGACAAACGTGTGTGTAACATAACAGAGAAGTGTGTCATCTAAGGTTAGTAAAAATTCATAGCTTTTTATGTAATTCTATTAGTAATTCTATTAGATAAATAAAAAGTTCTGAAAATGTCATTGGTAAGGGATGAGGAGGACATGGGGGAAGAAGAAAAATATTATCTTTACACAATGAATGAGAATGGATAGCCAGCCACAATGCTGACCCACTTATCGGGTGAATAGCAATAGAATGGTATGTATCCGATAGAACAAAAAAAGGGATAGTATAAGTTGGTAAATACCTGCCTATACCCACCTATTATAGAGAGCTACTGCCAACCAAGTTAAACAATCGGCAACGTTTCTGAAAACTAAATAAAAGAATCAGATAAGAACATTCCATATATGAGAAGGAGTACCTACAAGTCTAATATAAGAAAGGAAACTCACCTGACAAGTATTGTGTGTATGCACACTGAGATCCTATTCAGAAGAGTTACAATAGTCTAGACAGGAGGTGACTAAAGAGTGGATAAGTGTCTTAGTAGTGTGATCAGAAAGGAATGTTGATATTATAGAGAAAGAAACAGCAGGTTTTAGCTGAACCACCCTGGGTTAATAAGGTGTGGCATATCAAGTATTTTAATAAACATAAACATATCAGTTGGATGTGTGTGGAAGAGGAAAGGAAGGAGTTGAAGACAATCCCAAGGTTGCAACCCGAGGAAACGGAAAGGAGTGGAGTTATCCACAGAGACTGAGAAAGGAGGAAGGGGAGAGGAGGGTTTAGGGAGAAAAATAAGAAGCTCTGTTTTGGCCATGTTCAATTTCAAGCAGCGGTGAGTCATCCAAGAAGTAATGTCAGAAAGGCAGGCAGAGATCCTGGTCTGGATTGCTGGAGAGATTTTGGGTGTAGAGAGGAGTTTGGAGTGGTGCTAGAGGACTGGAGAAAGGCACATGTCCCTTTATGCAAAAGCAGACATAAGGATGATATTGAGAACTACAGGCTGGTTAGTGTAACCTTTGTGGTTAGTAATCTTTCCAATAATTTATTAAAGGAGAGAATAGTGAGGTTTCTAGAGTCCAATGGATTGCAGGATCCGAGGCAGCATGGATTCATGAGAGACAGGTATTGTCAGACATATCTGATAGATTTCTTTGACTGGGTAACCAGGGAATTGGACTGAGGGAGAGCCCTAGATGTGGTGTATTTAGATTTCAGTAAAGCCTTTGACACTGTTCCGCAGAGGCGACTTATAAACAAACTGAGCATCCTAGGGATGGACTCTAAAGTGACTGGGTTAGAAATTGGTTGAGTGGGAGGCAGCAAAGGGTACAGGTAAATGGAGCTCACTCTGAGGAGAAGGAGGTTACCAGTGGTTTGGTGCAGGGATCTATCCTTGGTCCAATTCTGTTTAAATCTTTGTTATTGATATTGTGGAAAGACTGTTGGGTAAGGTTCGCTTGTTTGCAAATGATACCAAAGTCTGCAATAGAGTAGACACACAGGAAGGAGTGGATAACATGAGGAGGGACCTAGCTAAGCTTGAAGAATGGTCTAGAATTTGGCAACTGAGATTTAATACTAAAAAATGCAGGGTCATGTATTTGGGCAGCAAAAATCCAAAGGAGCTGTACAGTGTAGGGGGTGAGGTAATTCTGTCCACAAAAGAAGAGTGGGACCTGGGCGTAATTGTGTCTGACTATCTTAAAGTAGCTAAACAAGTAGAAAAGGTGACGGTGAAAGCCTGAAGGATGCTTGGTTGTACAGGGAGAGGAATAGCCAGCAGAAAAAAGGAGGTGATAATAGCTCTGCATAAGTCTCTGGTGTGACCTTATTTGGAGTATTGTGTGCAATTCTGCAGACCGCACCTTCAAAAAGATATAAGCATGTTGGAGCCTGTGCAGAGTGTGACTACTAAAATGGTTAGTGATCTTCATTATGAAGCATATGAGGATAGACAAAGATCTTAACATGTAGACTTTAGAGGAAAGGTGGGATAGGGACAAAATGATAGATATTTAAATACCTTTGTGGCATAAATGCACAGGAGGGTCTCTTTCAATTGAAGGCAAGCTCTGCTATGAGGTGACATAGGATGAGAGTGAAAGGGTATAGACTCATGAGTAATATGCAGAAATATTTCTTTACAGAAAGAGTGGTAGATGCCTGGAATAGTCTCCCAGTGGATCTGAATTCTAGAAAGCATGGGATAAATACAGAGGATCCCTAAAGGTAAAAAGGGGACTATTGTAGTTGATATGGAAGGGCGTCCAGACTAGATAGGCCATGTGGTCCTTTTCTGCCATCATGTTTCTATCTGGGAGTCATCAGCATAAAGATGGTACTGAAAGCCTTGGGAAGAGATGAGTGCACCAAGGGACTGGATATTTAGAGAGAAAAGCCTGAATCCAAGACAGATAAACAACTGAGAGTGGGCTAGCAGTAGAGGAGGATCCACCAGAACAAACACTAAAGAAGCAATGGGAGAGAAAAGGAGAACCAGGATAGCATAAAGCCCTTAGAAACAAGCGAGGACAAGGTATTGAGAAGGTTGTGGTCAACAGTGTCAGGCAGCAGAAAGGTCAAGAAGGATGAGGATTGAGTAAAGTCCCTTGGATTTTGCCGGGAAGAAGTCACTGGAGATTTTGGCAAGAGACATTTTAGTAGAAATGTAAAGGACATAAGCCAGATTGTAAAGGATCCAGGAGGGCTTGAGAGGAGAGAAAGTTGAGGCAATGGTGGTGAATTGCATGTTAAAATAGATTAGAAACCAAGTGGAGGAGGGAGATGGATTGATAGGACAAGTAGGGTCTAGTGAGGGTTTCTTGAGGAGAGGTGTAACCACAGCATGCTTGAAGGCTACCGGGACAGTTGCTGTAGAGAGCGATAAGTTGAGAATGAGAGATTAAATAAATGACTGCTTCTTGGATCAGCTGGCTCATGAACCAACAAGGGGGGGGGGGAGCTACAGTATTTTGGACGTAGTCCTTAGTGGAACACAGGATCTGGTGCAAGAGAAAAGGATTTTTGGCAATAGTGATTATAGCATTGATTTAATAAATGGAAGGAGTACGGCAAGGAAATCCACCTTACTACCTTTTAACGTTTCAAAAGGGAGAATATGATAAAATGAAAATTTAGTTTAAAAAAAAAAGGAGCAGTGTCAAAGGTTAAAGGTTTACATCAAGCATGGGCTTTGTTGAAAAGTATTATCTTGGAAACCCAGACCAGATGTATTCCACACTTTGAGAAGAGTGGAAGGAAGGGCAAAAAACTGCCAACATGGTTTAAAGGCAAGGTCAGAGAGGCTGTTGCCAAAATGGCTCCTTTTTCCATTTCCCGAAAGCCGCTAAGTGATGAACACAGGAAACGACATAAGTATTGGCAAGTTAGATGTAAGGCATTGATAAGTCAGGCAAAGAGAGAATTGGTCAAGAAGCTTGCCATTGAATACGCATAATAACTTTTTCAAGTACATTCATAGCAAAAAAACCTGTGAGAGTGTCAGTTGGACCATTGGATGATAGAGGGCTAAAAGAGGAGCTAAGTGAGGACAAGGCCATAGCCGAGAGACTGAATGAATTCTTTGTTTCAGTCTTTACTGAAGAAGATGTAGAGAAGTTACCCATGCCTGAAATGGTATATAAAAGTGATGCATCAGAAGAATTGAAAGAAATATTAATAAACTGAGAAGATGTATTACAACTATTTGATAAACTGAAGTAGCAAATCACCTGGACTGGATGGTATACATCCAAGGGTGTTGAAATAGCTGAAATATGAGATTGTAGACCTACTTTTAGTAATCTGTGAACTATCATTAAAATCATCAGTAGTACCTGAAGACTGAAGAATGGCTAATGCAATACCAGTTTTTAAAAAGGGATTCAGGGGTTATCCGAGAAACTAAAGACTGGTGAGCCGGATGTCGGTACTGGGCAAAATGGAAGAAACCATTATAAAGAATAAACTTACTGAACATGTAGCTAGTCCTGCTTTAATGGGAGAAAGTCAACATGGATTTAGCCAACGAATGTCTTGTCTTACTAATCTGTTACATTTTTTTGACAGTGTGAATAAACAGGTAGACAAAAGTGAGCCAGTTATTATAGTGTATCTGTTTTTTCAGAAAGCCTTTGACAAGGTCCCACATGAGAGATTCCTGGTGAAATAAGAAGTCATGGGATTGCAGGCAGTGTAGTATTGTGGATCAGGAATTGATTAAAAGATAGAAAGCAGAGAGTAGGGCTAAATGGCCAATTTTCTCAATGGAGAAAGGGGAATATTGAAATACCCTAGGGTTCTGTGCTGGGCCTGCTGCTTTTTAACATTCATAAATGACCTGAAAATGGGAAAAATGTGTGAGGTGATCAAATTTACAGATGAGACAAAATTATTCAAAGTTGTTAAAATGCAAGTGGATTGTAAAAAATTGCAAGAGGACCTTGATAAATTGGAAGACTTGACAACCAAATGGCAGATGAAATTTAATGTGCAGAAGTGCAAAGTTACAGTAATGGTCAGCATTATTGGCACTCTTGCAGTTCAATCCATTAATGTCTAATATCGCCTTAAAAAATGGCAAGTGAAATGGCTTTGGACTATATATGCACACATATTTGACACACAAAAAAATGAAATAAAACGTCAAATTAAAAAAGGAAATAGTAGGAAATAGTATAAAAACTTGGACATTGCCAGGACATGATTCTTCTCCTTGGAGTCACTCGTGAAACTTTTCAACTTTTCTTCAAAGCCCAAGGAGCAGGTCATGCTCCTCGGGCAGTTAGAGGGGATTGCTTCCCTGCTATTTCATTATGCTTATGATATTTTCTTTATCAGTTTTACAGTTCCTGATACTGGTGACATCAGCACAGGCTTTGGATCTCACTACTTCACCACTGCTTCTCTATATGGCATCTGTTCCTGCCCATTAGGCCTTCTGCCTCCCTCTGATTCATCAGAATCTTCCCATGTGGCAGGGTAAAGAACTTTGTGTACATTACCCTGCAACCACTTGTTCTCTCTCCGCCTAATGTTACTTCACATATTCCCAGTATCCTCGCCCTCTCAAATCCTATCAGGTCTGCTCTCTTAAACTGTAGATCCCTTAAGACCAAGTCGGCCCTCATTTCTGATCTTATCATCTACCAACTGGATCTCCTCTGTCTCACCGCAGCTTGGCTGGTAGCTGGCATCTATTGAGGAACGCTGCCATGCTTGCTGTGTGCTGCCTGGCTTCTCAGCCATCTCTCTCCACTGTGCATCACTTCGGAGGGATGTGATGGTAATCTACAATGATACTTTTCCTATTAAAGAGTGTTCTTTGCACTCCATAAACTATACTGAAGCCCTGCTGTTCCAACTAGACTGGGCACTGTTTTCGTATTCTCCTACTGTGTTGTCCCCACCCAACTCCTATGCTCTCTCCAGCCATTTGGAATTCACTGCAGTCTTCTCTGGCTGAGTTCAGTATTTCCTTTCAGCAATCACTGGTCTTGGGCGATTTAAGTGTTCATCATGATAACCCATCTCGGCCTAAGGATAAAATCATTTGCATGTTTCTCGCTGATCAGGATCTTTGTCAGTTCATTCTATCCCCTACACATCAGGCTGGCTACACTTTGAACCTTATTCTGTTGCATTGTGATTCCGGTATTTTTCCCACTCGACTACAATATTTGCTGATACCTTGGTCTGCTTATTATCTGATCTACTTTAATCTCGCTTTTCCGTTGCATTTAGTTCAGTCGAAGCCTGCATCTTAGACTCTCCCCATCGTGTGCCCGGCATTTGACACCTTCAATAATGTCATTCTTACCCTCTGCTGACTCTTTTTTTTTTTCTTTGAGTTTGATTATCTTTGGAACATCAGGCTGCCTCCTGGAACTCCAGACTTCTTCAAGCCTTGGACTCACTTGCTCCAAGGTGTCTTTGTCCAGTGTGACAGTGTTAATGATGCCTGGTTTCTTCCAGCCCTGATGCTTTCTAGACAACAGTTGAGGAAAGCTGAGAGGGCATGGCAGAATAACTCACAGCCTTCATCCCAAGAAGCTTTCCGACGCACTCATTTCTATTATCGCTCCTAGATAATAGCTGCTAAAAATAAGTATTTTACTAATGCCATCACCACTTCAGCTCATTCATCCAAAGCACTTTTTTTCAGTCGTTTCTAGACTTTTGCAGTTGAATTCTACACCGCCCTCTCATCATGCATGGTGAGGCCCATCGCCAGATGCATTGGCTGTTCACTTCACAAACAAGATAGAAGAGTTCTGATATCAGTTTCCTGCCCCAGTGCCCTTTGCTTCACCCACCTCTCCTCTCACTCCACCAGATACCCATTCATACCTGGTCACACTTCAAGCTCACCTCTGATCCCATGCTTCAGAAGACTTTCTCTTCAATTCGGAAAACAACCTGTAAGTTAGACCCCATCCCTTCTCACTGGATTGGGGAGACCTCCTTGGCCCTACTCCCTATCATTCATTTAATCATTAACAATAGTCTGGGAACCAGACAGGTCCCCTCCTCTTGGAAACAAGCTCAGATTTGCCCGCTGCTGAAAAAGCTTTATCTGGACAATCTGGATCCATGTCATTAACAGCCTGTCTCCATCTTGCCTTTCATATCAAAATTAGTGAAACAACTCATTTCAGCAACCTCTATAGCCATTTAGATCACACTCGCATTCTGCATCCATGACAATCTGGGTTCTGCTCAGGGCACTCCACTGAAACTATTATGGGTGCCCTCCTGAATGAAATTCCTCGTTCGCTTGACTCTGGCAATCTCACACTGGCTGTTTTCCTGGATTTGTCCAACACTTTTGATCTTAGTAACCACAACCTCCAACTGTTTTGCCTTCATTCTATAGGGCTTCATTGTCCTGTCTTACAATGGTTACAGTCTGTCTTAACCGATCATACTTTGTGTCTTCACTAGCGGACTTTCTTAGGAGTCCCACTTCCTCACATGCAGGGTACCTCTGGATTCCATTCTTGCCCCTACCCTCTTTAACATCATTCTGTGCCCTCTACTCCCCCATATCCAAAGCACAAGTGTCTCGGTTTTGGTTTACACCAATGACATTCTTCTCCTCTCTCCCAGCAGTAGTATTGATCTGGATCTTGGTCCTATGAATCACCATCTCTCTATGGTTGCAGACTGGCTTCACCAGAACTGCTTGCACCTGAATCCCACTAAATCCACAGCCACCTGGCTTTCCGGGAGTGGCACCCCCCCCCCCTTCTTGTTCTGCATCTAATATCAAGGGCCACCCCATTACCTTGGCTTCTTCCTTTCGTTATTTGGGTGCTCTCTTTGATTCCGCTCTATCTTTTTCTCAGCACATCAGCCGGATTGTTAAGAGATCATTCAACTTTCTACGACGTTTTCACTCCATCCATCCCTTTCTGGAAGCATCTGCCAAGCATCTGTCCTCAGCATGGTAGTCTCGAGACTAGACTATTGCTGTTTACGCTGGTCCGCTGAACTTTGAACTCAAATGTCTTCAGACAATACAGTATACTGCCATTTGCATCCTTCCTCACTCAAACCGATTTGACCACATAACTCCCCTACTTTTCCCAATATCCTTGGTTGCCATTCAGTACAAAATTCTTATCCTCACATTTAAGGCTCTACATCAGATGGCCCTTGATTATCTATCTAACCTAATTATTCTGTATTGTCCTGCCCATTCCCTGCATTCAGTCCACAGTGGGCTGTGCCTTCCTTCACCATACCAAGTACATTGAGACCATGAGACAATGTGCCTTTTTCGCCTTAGACCCGCTTCTTTGGAACAGCCTTCCAAACTCGCTTCGGCTCCAACCAACCCTCTCCTTTAAGTCTGAGCTGAAGACACACTTTTTTCGACAAGCTTTTGAACTACCAGATGAATGCTTCAGACGGTGCTCCATCCTGGAGAGACAGCCATTGTATATCTGCTTTCTGATTGTATTCTGCTGCTTGTGCTGGTTTGTATGCCTGTCTGTATGCTATTTTCCTCTGTCCTATCTATGATTATGGAGTTCCTTTCACGTTTTCTTATTTCACTTTTGTTTATTTGTGTAAACTGCTTTGCCGAACCAGAAAGGCGGCGTAGAAAATAACCTAAACCATAAACCACAGCATGAGTTAACTTTTCTAGTGGTTCCAAGCCATCTCTTGCAAGCTGAATTAGGGGTATAACCTTGCAGCGTTTATTACCCTTTAAGATCGATTCTGTTTACAGGCACTGTTTATAAATGAGGTACTTGGTGTATGTATGTGCTTTCAGGCCTGTCTCTCTCTTGATTGTATAATTCTGAGTTAACAAAACAGCAGTGTCTGCCAGAGGGTTTTGACTGGTTTACAGCACAATGTGCAAATGTAGCAATAAGGGAACAAAGGAACCTCTGTTGTCCAAACAAACTTGTGTGGCTAAGGGGAAGGGTTGAAGGGGGAAGGCTGGCATAGTCCTTACCTTGTCCAATTTTCTCTTATAGAATGGTGATTTTTGGTGTTAAATTTCAGTGTTTAAGAGCTTATGCTACCTTCTACTTTTGACGCTTATATGCTACTATTAGCTTTAATGATTGTCCTTACAGATACACTTATTTGTAGGGTAGGAAGTTGTATGTTTTACTTCCTGAGCAGGAGTCTAAAGTTCAGCAGTCATTTTTGTTCTAAAATTTTTTAAAAACTTTATTTTTACAAAGAACAGGTATGATGATGATGATATAAAGACCTAAAAAACTTCAATGTTGAAGGTGCATTGCAGTGATGTTGCTGTCAGTACTCTGATTAGGAACTTGTAATACATAAAAATGAGAGAAAAAAATAAGAAAACTTGAAATGAAATACTTTTCTATCAAAAATCTGCTTCAGTTAGCCACAAAGATGCAATTGCTCACAGGCCAGTGATCAGCTTTTGAAGACCAATTACATATGGATACAAGATGCCAAGTGCTCTGTTTCCAGTGAAAATGCCATTTGGGTGTTCTCACAATCCCCCTAGGAAGATAGAGCACTGGGCTGAGAACAAGGGGATCCAGGGTTCAGATCCTACTTGCTCCACTTACACTCATTCTGACCTTGAGCAAATTGCTTTATTTCCCATCGCCTCAGGTACCCACTTAGATTGTAAGCTCTGTGGGGAGGAGACGAATTGTAGCTGAATCCAAATACTGTAAACTGTCTGTGGCATTTGGAAAGACAGGTCAAAAACTAAAAAAAAACATGTTCTCGTATTTAATTACTTTTTGTTATATTTCATATTTGGTCACTGTCTTCCTCAAAACGTGATCCAAAGTGGCTTACAACCTAAGGGTGCAATGAGCATCCTACTGATAAAAGCAGCAGGATTGAGAACTAGAGAAGTATGGATTTGAAACCTGTTTCTCCACTGACGCTCCTTGTGACTTTGGACAGCTCACTTTATACTTCATTGCCTCAGACACATCTTACATTGTCTCATCCTCGGAGTGCTTACAATGTCTTCAAGTACACCAAGTTATTTTGCCTTGAGCTTGGGTTTGGAAAGGCCAGATATAGTCATTGGATATCAACACAACAGTCCAATGGCCATACAAATGCACATTTCTCAAGTGGCAACCAGTTTCCAAGTCCCATTGAGACTTATAAACAAGAACTGGCATTATAACTGCACCGTACTTCTAGGATATGCCATGCTCTCGAGAATATCTGCTGGCAGTGTCGACCATTGTATGGTAAGTTTCATGTATGGGGGAATCTCCAGCGCTTCACCCCGCACACGCCAGTGCTTCAGGTGCTAATGTTGAATCAGCCCCATCTCACCAACATGACATCCCTGTCTCTTGTTCCCTCAGCCCCTACCAAGCAGACAAATTAGGCCAATTTGATCAGGCCTCCCCTATGTTGGTGGAATGCCATTGGCTTCCAGTGAGTTTTAGAATTAAATTTTAACATTTTTAAATATTTTTTTAAGATTTAGTAATAGTGTACAACTTACTTAGCAGACCATCTCATTCAAAATTCCCCAGCTTGATCTGTGACATCATTTAATTGCTGTAGATTGTAGATTCTGGATTAACATGCCCTATGGCCTTCTATTGTTTGGGTTCTGATACTCTGGAGCTTGCTACCAGAAGATCAAAAAACTGTCATGTAATTTTATTTTAGAAATATGTTAAAAACGTGGTTGATTGCACAGGCTTATGGGCTTTAATAGCAGACAGATGCCTGCTGCAGCAGTTTGTTTTATGTCTTCTTTCTTATAATTCTTGTTGGAGTTTTTTTGTTTTGTTTTTTTAGCCTTTTTCTATGATGCCACTTTTTTTCTTGTCCCTTTGTGCTGTTTTTAATGTAGTATGTCAAATTTAATTCGTAAGACAAAACAGAAATGTTCACCTATTGTTTAAACCTTGTCAGCAATTTTACTTCAAAAATCTGCATGGATTACAAAAGAACATACACAATCAAAAATAACAGAAAACAGCAATCAACATAAAATATCAAATCAGCAATTAAAAGCAACAAATAAATGTAAAAACCAACCGGTCATATCGAACAGTTTTCGCCCACCACATAGGATCAGGCGCATAGTCGCTATCTCATCAACCACCTAAAGTACAAGGAGCTTGGCTACTCAGCCTAAAAGCTAATATAAATAACGGGGTCTTCAAACATTTTTAAATGAAGCAACATCGGTCATGAATCTCGACTCCTTTGGCAATTTGTTCCACTCAATAGAGGCAGCAATAGAACAAGTTCCTTATCGTCACTCCAGTCCAGTCCCTTTACTTCTGGGTTGCGTAACCCTTCCAGCAGTTTGGAGGCTGAGCCCATCCTTTTTGAGGATGGTGTGGGATAAATACCACTGGCACCACCCACAGATCCCACTATTCTCAGCCTCCAAGCAGCTGGAGGGTTCCGTAAGCCAAGGGCTTACTGGAGTCTCCTGTTTTAATTTCCCTGTTGGTTTAATTTAATTTTAATATAATTTTGTTTTTACTTTGATTTCTTGCATTTCATTTGGCTATTCCTTAGCTACTGCACCTTTAAATTTTTCTGCCTTTTGCCCCCCCCCCCCCTTCCTCCACAGTCCGTTGCAAGGCTTCACAGAGGAGGAGGTTTACCGGCAGCAAGAGGAGGATCGCTAAGGCTTCTCCCTCCAGGTCGGCCGGCTCCACGCGGACCTTCCTTCAGGCCGGTCCTGCCTCGCGCCGAAGCCCTCAGGTGGCTGAGCGCTTGAGGCAGCAACGTGTGGCTCCCCCCCCCCCCCGCATCCTCCGCCGTTGCGGATCAGCGCCGGAACCCTCGGGGGTGTGGAAGCCTGCTCCGGAGCCCAGTTCCCAAGCCGTTCTGGTCTCGGCGGGGTGAACTTGCTAGGCGGCGAGTGCAGAAGCCGCCGACCGCCGGAGAGGACTCCACGTGGTTGCGGCCTACCACGTGTGAGCCTCCGGAGTGCCTCTCTCTCTCTCTCTGCCGCGGTGCATCGCAGTGCAGGAGCAGCAAAACCGCAAGTATCGGGGAGCAATTTTGGGGGCCTGATTTTTTACAATTTGGAGGTTTGACTTTATTTTATTTTGTTTCTTTATTTCTTTCCCGGTTTGGATAATTGTTTAGAGGGGTTGGGGAGGGCTCCCTTGGGTTTCCTGCCTAGAGGCCTCCCTCATTATTCCACATTAAGATTGAAGACATCTTTGCAAGTATATTATTATTATAAGTTGCATACTGTGTCTCCGGTAGAAAAGAAAACCTTTCTTGAAGTCATGACTGGCAAACCACGGTGCCCGTCTTGTGGCACTCGTAGAGGCACTGACTCCGAATCAGGAGTCTGCAGGGGTTGTGCTGCAGAAGCTGCTTCGGCGGAGCAAGGTATTCAATTGCCCACGTCCCAATCTACTCAGGGGTCCGGGGACCTTTGGGAGGGGGCAAGGGTCTCCCATCCCCCCCTCTTACCACAGTTTTGCTGGTCTCTCCCCCCCCTCTGCAGTGGAGGAGGGGGAGGGTACCGGGGACCCCTTCTCCCCCGAATTTGTTCTTTTGCTGCACAAGGCCTATTGTTTGCGCAAACAGGGCCTCGAAGCTGGCGAGTCGAGTGTGGTGAAGGGGCTTGAGGGGCCCAGACCTTGGAAGCCCCAGGACTCAGGTGTCCCTCCCAAGCGCGCAAGGCTGGTGAGTGAGGAGCCTCTCACATCCTTTTCGCAGGATACTCCGGAGGAGGAGGCCTCGGACAAGGATTTAGGCGAGGATGGGGAGGAGCTTGAAGAGGAAGAGATTCCAGAGGAGGATCAATCCCGCATAGTACGTGTCTTTAGGCGTGAGGAGCTCTCGGCGCTGATTAATGAGTCCCTCAAGGTACTCAATGTGACTTCGGACATCCCAACAGAGGAGGAATCGTTGGAAGATCCTTTAATCCAAGCTGTGAGGAGGTCTTAAAAGGTCTTTCCAGTTCACAGGGTAGTGCGTCAGATGATCCAGGAGGAATGGGATCAACCTGAATCAAGCTTGAGAGGAGTACGGTCTATGTCACGACTGTACCCTTTGCCAGAAAACTGGATAAAGAACTGCTGAGGTCCCCCAGGGTGGATGCAGCGGTATCTGCAGTGACAAAGAAGACCACCATTCCGGTCGAAGGTAGTGCGTCTTTGAGAGACTCTCAAGATAGGAAATTGGACACGCTACTGAAGCAAGCCTTTGATGTTAGTGCTCTTGCCTTACAAGCCTCAGTTTCTGGAGCTTGGGTGGCTCGGGCCTGTTTGAGGTGGTCCCAGCAACTTCAAATAGCGGAGGCTACCTCGGGCGACGCCCAATCTATTTCGGCTAGGTTGGAGTCCGGGGCTGCCTATTTGGCGGATAGCCAGTACGACCTCATCAGAAGCCTAGCTAAGAACATGGCCTCCGTAGTAGCAGCTAGGCGTTATTTATGACTCCGTAATTGGGCAGCTGACGCCTCCTCGAAGGCACGCCTGAGTCATCTCCCCTTTAAGGGGAAGCTTCTGTTTGGGGAAGACCTAGATAAGTTGGTAAAAGACCTTGGGGAGTCTAAGGGAGGCAGACTTCCGGAGGACAGACCTAAACAAGTTTGCTCTCTAGCTCCAGTCCGCACTCAGCCAAGGGATCCTCGGAGATTTCGGCCAACCAGATCCAACCCCTTCTCTAGGGGCCGTTTTCCTTCGAGGAGTCAAAACTTCAGAGGGTTTCGGGGGGCAGGGAGAGGCTTTGGGACCTCCTCCTCCTCCGCGGGACCTAGAAAACCTCAATGACAAATCGAGGGTCCAGGAGGGCGGTCTGCTGGTGGGAGGCCGTTTTAAGGCAGTTTCTTCCCGCCTGGTCCCACATCACATCCGATCAATGGGTCCTGGAGGTGATCCGAGAAGGTTACGCTCTCGAATTTGCGAAGCAAATACTCCCAGCCTTCATTCAGTCTCCCTGCAGTTCTCCGATAAAGGGGGCGGCGATAGAGACAACTCTTTCCCAACTCATAGCGCTCGGAGCTGTGGTCCCTGTCCCGCCAGACCAATGCGGCTTCGGTCGATACTCAATTTATTTTGTGGTGCCAAAGAAGGAAGGCTCCTATCGCCCGATCCTGGATCTAAAGCAAGTCAATCGCTGCCTCAAAGTGCCTCATTTTCGGATGGAAACTCTAAGATCCGTCATCGTGGCCATAAGGAAAGGGGAGTTCCTGACGTCATTAGATTTGACGGAAGCCTATTTGCATATACCGGTCAGAAAGTCCCATCAACATTTCCTGAGATTCGCGGTGCCCAGAGGTCATTTTCAATTCCAGGCCCTGCCCTTCGGTCTGGCTACGGCTCCAAGAACCTTCACCAAGGTGATGGTGGGGTGGTAGCTGCAGCCCTACGAAAAGAAGGAATTCTAGTACATCCCTATCTGGACGATTGGCTGATACAGGCAAAGTCAGAAGAGGAGAGTCGCTTGGCCACTGCCAGAGTGGTAGAAGTTCTGGAAGAGTTAGGGTGGATCATCAATCGGGTAAAGAGCAGGTTGTTGCCCTCCCAGGAGATCGAATATCTCGGAGCAAGGTTCGACACCAACAGGGGCAGGGTGTTTCTGTCCAAGTCGAGATCAAGAGACCTCAGGATCCTGGTCACACAATTTCTGAACAGGCGAAGTCCTACAGCGTGGCATTACCTTCAATTGCTGGGTACCATGGCTGCAGCAATAGAGGTAGTCCCGTGGGCCAGGGCTCACATGCGGCCCTTGCAGCGGGCCCTGTTACGTCGTTGGTCCCATCTGAATCATCCTTTGTCCATGCAGTTGCCCTGTGCTCCTCGAACCAAGAAGGCTCTCCAGTGGTGGTGGTCCCCAAGGAATCTGGATTGCGGGATGCCTCTCGAACCTCCACTGTTGACGACGGATGCCAGTCTATCAGGCTGGGGAGCTCATTGCGAGGACCGGTTTGTCCAGGGTCGCTGGACATCGTTGGAGTCACAATGGTCCATCAACAGACTGGAATTATGGGCAGTAGCCCTTGCGCTCAGGGCACTCGAGTCCTTAGTGCTACGAAGAGCAATTTGCGTCCTCTCCGACAATGTCACCGCGGTGACTTACATCAACCGCCAGGGAGGCACAAGCAGTCCCGCCTTGGAGAAGGAAGCAGACGGCCTATTTCTATGGGCCGAGGTCCGCTTGGAAGCTCTTTCAGCTCAGCACGTGGCCGGCACGGACAACACCACGGCCGATTACCTCAGCAAGTTCAAGATAGACCACGGGGAGTGGGAGCTGGAACAGGAGGTCTTCGACCAGATAGTAGCCCTGTGGGGCCCACCAGTCATGGATCTCATGGCACGGTACTCCTCCGCCAAGGCAAGCCGATTTTTCAGTCGAAGGAAGGAAAGGATGTCCGAAGGCCTGGATGCTCTGGCCCAGAAGTGGCCCACGGAGGGCCTCCTGTATGTGTTCCCCCCATGGGCTCTCATCGGAAAGGTTCTTCAGCCGGTGGAGGCTCACCAGGGGTTGGTAATCCTCGTAGCCCCGGATTGGCCTCGCCGCCCCTGGTATGCGGACCTGGTGAGGTTGATCGCCGACCGGCCTTGGCAGCTGCCCTGCAGAAGGAATCTGCTGAGGCAGGGCCCCATTCGGATGCCTCACGTGGATCGATTCTCGCTTACGGCCTGGCTATTGAAAGGGCGCGGCTCCTGAAGCGAGGTTATTCGGGATCGGTAATCTCAACGCTGTTGAGCGCTCGTAAGCGCTCGACCTATCTCTCCTATGTAAGGGTTTGGCGCGTCTTTGAAGCATGGTGTGCAGAGCGCTGGAGAAAACCTCTTTCGGCCTCTATTCCGGAGGTTCTGGAGTTCTTGCAAGTGGGTTTTGACAAAGGCCTAGCGCACAGTTCCATACAAGTCCAGTTGGCAGCCATAGAGGTAAGGTCCGCGGAAAGTCACTAGGGGTCCACGCGGACGTGTCCAGGTTCCTAAGAGCGGTCAGACGGCTACGCCCTCAGCAGAGATCGGTCATCCCCCCTTGGGATCTCAACCTGGTACTGAATGCCTTAACCAAGGAACCCTTTGAGCCGGCAAAAGAAGCCTCTCTAAAGGATTTGACACTGAAGACGGTTTTTCTGGTCGCTATTTGCTCGGCAAGATGTGTCTCCGAACTTCAAGCGCTGTCCTCCCAGCCTCCCTTCCTTTCATTCTTCAAGGATAAGGTGGTCTTACGGACGGTACCTTCCTTCTTGCCCAAAGTCATCTCCCCCTTTCATGTGAACCAGACAGTTACGCTCCCGTCGTTCTCGGCAGAGGGGCAAGAGGGGGGGGGGGGGACAGGCAGCTGCGCCTCTTATATGTTCAGAGAGCCTTGAAACATTACCTCTCCCGCACTGCGCCTTTTCGAAAGTCCGACCGTCTGTTCATTCAGTTTGGAGGGCCGCACAAGGGGGAGGCGGCGGCCAAGGCTTCCATCTCCAGGTGGATCAGGGAAGCTATTGCTTCCGCCTATATCCTCAAGGGAAAGCAGGTCCCGGGAGGGCTGCGTGCTCATTCAACGCGGGCACAGGCTACCTCTTGGGCAGAATATAGCTTAGTTCCGCCGCTGGACATCTGCAGGGCGGCTACGTGGTCCTCGCTCCATACCTTTACCAGACACTACAGACTGGACGTTCAGAGCTCAGCTGACTCTCGGTTTGGGCACACAATACTTTGGTCCGGGTTATCTGTTCCCACCCAAGCTTGAACTGCTCTGTTACATCCCAGAAGTAAAGGGACTGGACTGGAGTGACGATAAGGAAAAAGTAATTAGATCTTACCTGCTAATTAATGTTCCTGAAGGAACGACAGTCCAGTCCCTGATCCCACCCGGTTCTTCAATTGGCATAATGTTCTCGTGGTCATGGGAAGATAAGCGGACCGAATTCAGGACCAGGACAGAGTGGAAGGGTCCCTTGGGGCAGCTCCGGCGGCCGGGGTGAAGGATGGCTCGGTCAGACTCAGGTAAACCTCCTCCTTCCCTCCCTCTCCCTCTCCCTCTCCCTCTTTCCCTCCTTGACCTTTTAAAAAAAAAAAAAAAAAAGGGGAAAACATTGGGAGAGTTAGTTGTGTGTTTTGGGTTGTTGTTTTTACATAGGCTATTAATTGGATTTCGTTAAGTCTGCTTTTTCATTAGATTACTGGGATCTGTGGGTGGTGCCAGTGGTATTTATCCCACACCATCCTCAAAAAGGATGGGCTCAGCCTCCAAGCTGCTGGAAGGGTTACGCAACCCAGAAGTAAAGGGACTGGACTGTCGTTCCTTCAGGAACATTAATTAGCAGGTAAGATCTAATTACTTTTTTCCATCTCTACAAAATGTATCCGCGCAACTGTTTGAAATCAACCAAAACTGAGCACCCTCTGATCAAAGGGCACTGAAGAAAAAGATCAGTATTGTTTAACCTCAGTTTCATCTTGGGATGAGAACTGATTATCTCTTAATCTGAGGAGAACAGAGATAATTTTTTCATGTTCAAAATATGTTGAGAAACCTATGGAGCTTGTTTTTCAGTGTGTAACTATGCACTTTTCAGAAAAGATCTGCAGCCTTGGTATAATTCTGGACACCATGCTGTCCATGAGGCCAATGCGAGATTGCTCATCAAATCTGCATTTTTTAGATACTGTTGTCAAGGAGGTATAAAGCTTCTCTGTCAGATGATGATGATTTCAGAACAATTTTACAAAAGTTTGATTTTAACTAAGCTCAATTACTGTAATTCCTACTCTAGGCTTTACCACTGGAGACAATTAAGCCTCTTCCATTGGTAATGAATTCCATCATTAGACTGCTAACGTGTGCATCTCATTACATACATAGTACTCCTTAACTAATTTCACAGTATTGTGTATAAAATTCAAGATGCTAATGTTGATATATAAGGCACTCCAGAATGATGCTCCATATTATCTGATTTCAGTGTCAAACAGAAACCTGAGTCTGACCGAGCCATCCTTCACCCCGGCCGCCGGAGCTGCCCCAAGCAGACTTAAGAAGAAGTTTGAACTGGATAGAGAAACAGAAAGGGAACCAATGAAATGACTTGAGGAGTTATATGAGCATATTGGGGCTGGCAGAAGACTGACCATAGGGGCTTTCTATAGCCTTTTGAGCTGGTGAAGAACTAGCGATCACTGAACAGAAAATAAACTTGTAGAAACAAACCAGGAAGCGGCAGATTCGACACCCAATACCTTTATTAATTGGTATTAATAAAGGTATTGGGTGTCAAATCTGCCGCTTCCTGGTTTGTTTCTACTCGTTTGAGTGGCTAGCGCTGTTCTCTTTGTGGACCCAGAAAATAAACTTGGACAGTAGATATCTGATGACATCTAGATAGATGGTCATTGTGACAAAACACAGCACAGAAACTAATGGTAATATACTTGGGTGTATAAAGAGCTTTCACTAGTAAAATGCATATCTTAGATGATGGGCATTCTGCCAGGGCAAAGTATATATGAGAGTTTAAGCTGAGCCCTCTATTTTAGTTTAGATTGTATTTTTACATGGTACAGTTTTAAATTCTTACTGTAGTGGACTATACAGAAAACAGATATGCCTACCTTTGTAACACCACTTTCTAAAAATGTCTCCAGTGGTGATCTGGGAAACTATGGACTATTGAGTTCTGGCACTAATGCTGGTCAAAATGGTAAAAGCTATTCTAAAAAAAAAACTGACCATGTAGAATAAATATAACTCAGAGTGATGGGTTTAGCAAAGACAAGTCTTGTCTAACAATCGTATTAATTTTTGTTCTGAAGGTGTGAACAAGCATGTGAATGAGGTTGAGCTGATCGATTATAACCGGTTTAGATTTTCAGAAGGCATTTGGCAAAGTCCCTCATGAAAGGGTTCTTCAGGAAATTTAAAATCATGGTGTAGGAGGACAGTATCCTATTGTGGACTGGAAAGTGTCTAAAAGACTGGACAAAGTAGGGCTAAATGATCAGCTTTCAAAATGGGGAAAGGGTCAATACTAGTCTGCTCCAAGAGTCTGTACTGGGACCTGTGCTGCTTGAAGATATTCATAAGTGATCTGGAGGAAGGGGCAGTGATCAAATTTGAAGATGACACAAGATTATTCAAAGCCATTTAAACAGAGAGGATTGTGACGAATTGCAAAAAGATCTTGTGAGACTGGGAATCTAAATGTCAGTTGAAATTTAATGTGGACACTAATCCCTAACTACAGATATAAAATGCTGGCTTTCCTGATAGGAGTGACCACCCAAGACATAGATCTTGTAGTCACTGTGGACTATATATTAATTTTCAGCTGGGTGTGCTGTGGCTGCCAAAAAATGCAAATGAACTTGGACTCCGATGTCTACCCCTGGGGAAAGCTCTAACATCCAAAGAGCATCCCAGGGGGAGTATATCCCTATGAAGAGAGGCTGAAAAGGTTAGGGCTCTTCATCCTGGAAAAGAGATGGCTGAGGGGAGATATGATAGAGGTCTATAAATTAATGAACGGAGTAGAACGGGTAAACATAGATTGATTGTTTAAATCAGAATATAGAAAGACTAGGGGACGTGCAATGAAGCTACAGGGTAAACTATTTAAGACTAATAAGAGAAAATATTTTTTCACTCCACGTGTAATCAAAACTCTGGAATTCGTTACCAAAGGATGTAGTAAAAGCTGTTAGTGTAGCAGGGTTTAAAAAAGGTTTGGACAAGTTCCTGGATGAAAGGTCCATAAACCATTATTAAAAGGGACCCGGGATATCACTGCTTGACTCAATACAAGCATTGAGAAACCTGTGTCTCTTGGGGAAACTGCTAGGTACTTATAACCTAGATTGGCCACTGTTAGAAACAGGATAGTGGGCTTGATGGACCTTGGTCTGACTTAGTATGGCATATCTTATATTCTTATATTAGGGAGAAATGGATTTAACAATGGAATGCTTCAATGTGCAGTATGGATCAGTATGGATGCCACACTAAAATGTTCCGGAAGTCAAGGGGCAAAGTTAGAACTAGCTAAATAATCTAAAACAGTTATCAGGTAACCCTACTAGCAGGCTAGGGTGGTTTTTTTTTTTTTTTGTTGTTTTTTGTTTTGTTTTGTCTTGCCAAATAAGATATGCAGAAATAAAGGGTGACTTTTTCATTGGAAGTAGTGATACATTCTGACTTTTTTTTCGAGAGCTAGATGTCCTTCATCAGATGGAAGCCAAATGGTCTGACTGACTTGCACAAGCCAAAATGGATGCATGTCAAACCTCTGACAATTTTATGCACACTTGACCTGGCGGTTCTAAATGTTTTGGTGGTTGCTATAGTATACCTGGTACTGTGCTCGCTTTTTGTCATGACATACCATCACCTTCCCTTCCTTCATCCCCCTCCCCCAGCATCAGCAGTGTCTCTCCTTCCCTCCCACCCTCTGGTGGCTTCCTGCTGGAACAATGAGTTGGATGAATGGAGCCTCTTACCTGCTGCTACCTCTGCCTGTTTGTTTGGTTCTGATGTTGGAACCAGGCAGGGCCACATAGTCTTGAGACCAATTGTCCCTGTGCAGTTCCAACTTGGAAAGAAGCTGGAAGAGAATGCAACATCGTGTGAGGAGGACTGCTGACTTACTGTTGGGAGAGGATGGAGAGTGAGGCAGAGAGGACAAGATTGCAGGTTCCAGTCACTGTTACCAATGGCAAAGTCTGTCTTGTGTTTTGTTTTTGTTTCATAGCATGCTGGTTTGTGACGTCTGCATTAGAGTTTGAAAATGGTGCATGGCTGGAATTTACCACTGCTAAACTTACTCAGGCAGTTACTTATTCTTTCATATAGTACTAAGACTAGGGGACATTCCACAAGCTTATAGGTAGCACTTTTAAAACTGAAGGAGGTATATTTGTCATTCAATAAACAAATAAGCTGTGGAATTTACCAGAGGATGTGGTAAAAGACTTTAACATAGCAGAGTTTAAAAAGGGTTTAGATAAGACCCCCAGAAGAAAAGTCTGTAAGCCATTATTATGGTAGATTTGTGCTAGGCACTGCTTATCCATGGGTATGAGCATGAAGGGTTGGATCTACCTTTTGGGTTCATGCCTTGTATTTGTGACCTGGATTGGTCATGAGTGGACTTCTCGGGGCTGATTTTTGTAAGGAGATGCGTAAAGACAGGCACTATTGACGCAAATAAGTCATAGAAACCTAGAAAAATGACGACAGAAAAAGACCACATGGCCTATCTAGTCTGTCCTTCCATATCAACAACTATAACAGTCCCCCGTTTTCCTTTAGAGATCCTCTGTGTTTGTCCCATGTTTTTTTGAATTCAGATACTGTCCTCATCTCTACCACTTCTACTGGGAGACTATTCCACGGATCCACCACTCTTTCGTAAAGAAATATTTCCGCATATCCCTCCTGAATCTATCCCCTTTCACCCTCATCTCATGTCCCCTCATAGCAGAGCTTGCTTTCAATTGAAAGAGTCTCCCCCTGTGCATTTATGCCACGGAGGAATTTAAACATCTCAATAATATCACCATTCCGCCTTTCCTCTAAGGTGTACATAGTAAGATCCTTACGTCTGTCCTCATATGCTTTATAATGAAGACCACTAACCATTTTAGTAGTCACATTCTGTACTGACTCCATCCTGTTTATATCCTTTTGAAGGTGCAGTCTCCAGAATTGTGCACAATACTCCAAATGAGGTCGCACCAAAGACTTATACAGAGGCACTATCACCTCCTTTTTTTTCTGCTAGCCATTCCTCTCCCTATGCACCCAAGCATCCTTCTAGCTTTTGCTGTAGCCTTTTCTACCTGTTTAGCTACTTTAAGATCTTCAGACACAACCACACCAAGGTCCCGCTCTTCTTTCGTGGACAAAAGTACTTCACCCCCTATACTATATTGCTCCCTTGGATTGCTGCAGCCCAAATGCATGACCTTGCATTTTTTAACATTAAATCCCAGCTGCCAAATTCTAGACCATTCTTCAAGCTTAGCTAGATCCCTCCTCATGTTATCTACACCTTCCTGGGTGTCTACTCTATTGCAGATTTTGATATCATCCACAAAGAGGCAAACCTTACCCAGCAGCCCTTCCGTTATATCACTAACAAAGATGTTAAAAAGAATTGGACCAAGGACAGATCCCTGGGGAACACTACTGGTAACTTCCTTCTCCTCAGAGTGAGTTCCATTTACCTGTACTCTGTCGCCTCCCACACCACCAATTTATAACCCAAGCAGTAACTTTAGGGTCCATCCCTAGGGTGCTCAGTTTGTTTATAAATCGCCTGTGTGGAACAGTGTCAAACGTTTTACTGTAATCTTAATACACTGCATCTAGGGATCTGGCTCTGTGGATGTGAGGAGGTGCAGGGAGCCTGGTGTCTGGCTCCTGGGACTGCTGCAGCAGTTTTTACGCCACTGACGACGCCTTCTCCTGCCTTGGAATATCGGGCAGGCACTACCGAGGCTACTCGGTTCAGTAAGTACCCCAGCTGAAACTTGAAAATCGTGCCATTACCTTTCCCTCACCGGATCAGGTTCTGTGGATGGGAGGGAGGTGCAGGGAGCCTGGTGTCCGGCAATGTTCCCTCTAATTTTCTGTGGGCTGTGTGCGCATAAAATATCAGCTGTGCAACTTTTGAAGGAAGGCTAAATTTTTGTGTGCCACATAACGACACTCGGAGATATATACTTTAAAATTTGACTACACGTCAGAATACAGTAGAAACATAGAAATATGATGACAGAAAAAGACCACATGGCCTATCTAGTCTGTCCTTCCATAACAACTACAACAGTCCCCTTTTTTCCTTTTAGAGATCCTCTGTGTTTGTCCCATGCTTTTTTGAATTCAGTTACTGTCCTCATCTCTACCACCTCCACTGGGAGACTATTCCATGGATCCACTACTCTTTCCGTAAAGAAATATTTCCGCATATCACTCCTGAATCTATCTCCCTTCACCCTCATCCCATGTCCCCTCATAGCAGAACTTGCTTTCAATTGAAAGAGGCTCTCTCCCTGAACATTTATGCCACGTAGGTATTTAAACGTCTCAATCATATCACCTCTATCCCGCCTTTCCTCTAAGGTGTACATATTAAGATCCTTCAGTCTGTCCTCATATGCTTTATAATGAATTCCACTTATCATTTTAGTAGCCACCCTCTTCACCAACTCCATCCTGTTCACATCCTTTTGAAGGTGCGGTCTCCAGAATTGCACACCATACTCCAAATGAGGTCGCACCAAAGACTTATACAGAGGCATTATCACCTCCTTTTTTTCTGCTAGCCATTCCTCTCCGTATGCACCCAAGCATCCTTCTAGCTTTTGCCGTCGCCTTTTCTAACTGTTTAGCTACTTTAAGATCATCAGACACAACCACGCCTAGGTCCTACTCTTCTTTAGTGGACAAAAGTACTTCACCCCCTGTACTATATTGCTCCCTTGGATTGCTGCAGCCCAAATGCATGACCTTACATTTTTTAACATTAAATCCCAGCTGCCAAATTCTAGACCATTCTTCAAGCTTAGCTAGATCCCTCCTCATGTTATCTACCCCTTCCTGGGTGTCTACTCTAGTATGTATACTACATTGATTTTAATCAAATTAAATGAAAATAGACGATTACTAAATGAAGCAGAAAATTTCTAGTAATTACAATCACAACTTTTAAATTTTAAGACGTCTGTTTTCTATCAGAATCAGAACCATAATTTTTGTGCGCTCTGTTGTAAAGTATGTGCGCTCGCTCAGCAAGGTGTGTACACGCGCACAGCTTAGAGGGAACAGTGGTGTCCGGCTCCTGGGACTGCTGCAGCGGTTTTTACGCTGCTGACGACGCCCTCTCCTGCCTTCGAATATCGGGCAGGCATTTTGTGATTCGCCTTGGGTCCTTTTTCTCTATATATTTTGAATTTCTTTACGCGACCGCGGAGCGTGGTCCTGAAGGGGCGTGTCTAAAGGGGCAGTTTTAGCCCCTTTGGTGCCCCTTTGGCGCCATTTTGGCGCCTCTGTGGTCTCTCTGTGGCGTAAGGTCTATTAATGTAACTTAGTTTCTGAATTACAATTTGGTTTTGTAATATCTTTATGCAGTGGTGCTAAATATGGGGAAGAAGAAGGCTAAAACTGGGAGCAAGATGCAGGGTGCTGCAGCAAGTGTGGAGAAAATTGCTGGCCCCTTGGATAAGCATTTTGCTCCCCGTCCATTGGCACAGTCCTCTCCGGAAGGGGCTTCCTTGAGTTTTGAGGGGCGGTCCCCTCCACCTTGTCCCAGACCTCCACCATCTGTCGCTTTATCTGGGGAAACCTCTGGAGCAGTAAGTCATTTTGATTCATCTCTGGTTTTGCCTAAACCAGTTTCTTTTTCTGGTTTAGCATCTGAAGTCCCCGTTATCCCTCAACATGCAGAGATCACCTTGAAGGATCTATGGGGTGCATTACAGTGTATTGATAGTAAGATATCACATACATCTAAATTATTTTGCGCTTTCTCTCAAGAAACTGTTACTTCGTTACAGCAACTTGATGAGAGGGTTGCACTAATGGATAGAGCAGTTTCTAAATTGGAGGCTCAGGTTATACCTCTTCAAACAGTAAATGTTGTTGGTGCTAGAGATTCCCTGACTATACACGGTAAATTAGAGGCTCTTGAGAACTCCATGCGAGCATATAATCTTCGTTTTTTGAATTTTCCGTATACTTCACTTTTTGCGCCTCGGATATTACTGGATAAATACTTCAGAGGTTCTGTCTATAGCGGATCCTATTGAAATATCCTCTGCATATTATATTTCCACTCGGTCCAAAAAGGTGAATCCTGTAGATGGAGAGATTGACATGTTGGAGCCTTCCATATCCAATTTGACCGCTTTCTTAGAGGACTCCCTTGATCTTATTAATTCTCGTTCTATATTATTGGTGACTTTTAAGTCCCTTGATCTTAAATTTTGTATCCTTAAAGCCTTTTTTAAGTTTAAGGCTTTGAAATTTTGCGGACACCTAGTAAATGTCTTCCCAGATGTGGCGCATAGCACCCAACTCAAACAGAGGCTTTTTTTAGCCTTGAAGCCTCAGGTTTTGAGTTTGGGTGCTACGTTTTTTTCTCAGATTCCCATGCAAATGTGTTATTACTTATGAAGGGGGCTTCTTATGTTTTCACTGATTGTACTCATTTAGAAAAATTTATTTCTGAGCGCCAAGTGGTAGTAGAGGAAAATAATCAGGGTGAGTGAATATTTTAAACCTCCTAATGATGGGCATGTATTGCTTTTGATTTCTTTTGCTATTTCCCTCTATAGATCACAACCGGTTCCCGTAATGTGGACTGCATCTAGTTTTTTATATTGCTTGTCTTACATGTTTCTTATGGAATATTTGTAGATTTTCTTGTATTAATTTTCGATTGTAGTAACTATTTGAAAAAATCCATAAATAAAAATTAAAAAAAAAAAAATACACCACATCTAGGGCTCTCCTTTGGTCCAACTCCCTGGTCACCCAGTCAAGGAAATCAATCAGATCTGTCTGACAAGACCTGTCTCTGGTGAATCCATGCTGTCTCGGATCCTGTAACCTGCTGGACTCCAGAAACTTCACTATTTTCTCTTTCAGTAGTGTTTCCAATAATTTACTCTCCACCAAAGTTAAACCATCCGGCCTGTAGTTTTCAATCACATCCTTACTTCCGCTTTTGTGTAAAGGCACCATATAAGCCTCTCTCCAGTCCTTTGGCACCACTCCCGACTCTGAGACATTGAAAAGGTCAGTCAGTGGAGCGGCTAGAACGTCCCCAAGTTCCCTCAGTATTCTAGGGTGTATCCCATCTGGACCCATCGTTTTGTCTACTTTTAAGTTTAGCAAGTTTCTCACAAATACAGTCTATTGAAAAGTCTTCATGATGCCCCTCGCTTCTGTTCCTGTTTGTGGGTTTTTTTCTGAGGTCCTGTTCCTGGTTCTTCATCTGTGAACACAGAACAGAAATATTTGTTAAGCAGTTCCGCTTTATCCTCATTAGCTTCTACATATTCCTCCCCTTTAACCTTGAGTCTGACAATACCACTTTTGACCTTCCTCTTCTCACTAACATATATCTGGAAAATGTCTTATCCCCTCATTTTATTGCATTGGCTATTTCCTCCTCTTTTTGAATCACTTATGTCGCTTATGTTAAAGGACTTGCACGTGTACTTTATTCAGTCGCTACTCTGTAAATATGCGCTTGAGTCTGATCACGTGTACTGTCAGTGTGGGTGTGCACAGGGACAGAGTTTGGGCAGAGTGCAAATTTGCACGTCTAAGTTTGAACTGTTGTAACTAGTTTGCTACACTTTTTTACGTTACTTATGCTCACATTTTATAAAGTAAAGAACAAATTATTTCCCATGTCTGACCTATTATGGCATTTAGATTCTTTAGACTTATTCGTGACTTTGTATATATATATTTCATTATGTGAAATACTTAAGACCTCTGACTTCAGCTATTAGGTGAGACAGACAGGTCTGTATGTGTTTGCATGCGTACACTTTCTTCAAAGGATTGCCTTGTTCTTTCATTGTAACTGAAGCAAATGCTAGGTCATGTTGTAAATATTTAATTAATAAGTCATCCTGCTGCTTCAATATCTGATGCAGTGATTCAATATAAGTTAGAGTTGAATGTGAACCACCTTGATTTAAGGAAAAGATGGCATATGAATACTGTTAAATAAATTTTAAAAAAAAGCAGTGATGCTTCTATATTTTGTTTACTATCTACTTTATGTGGTAGCTGTTTCGATACGCAGTCAGGTAGCTGCTTCTGCTTTGTACCTGTGGCAAGAATTTGAGACTAGGTCCCACTGTGTTAATCAGTCCCAAGTGTCATGTAAACTGCTAGATTGTCTGTCTGTCTGTCTGTCTTTAGGCAGGCAAATGTTTTGGCCCTTTCTGCAAGAGGTAGAAATGCATTGGCATATTGGGTCAGGTAGGCTTTTTATAAAAAAGACTACAGGCATGTTGACAGCTGGCTGCCCTTCCATCCTACAACATGATCATGTGGTACCGCAGCTGCTAATGTAAAACTAGATCTCCAGGAACAAGCAGGAATGTAGTCATAACATATGGGTATCGTCGGTACCGACGGAGCCTGCGCGGGAACGCTCCCCAGCGTCCAATTAGAACGCTTTTGGGAGCATCCCACAGTGCCTGCGTGCTGCCTTCCTGCCTTTCCCAACTGTCTCTCTCTCCAGTTCTTCTTTTTCCACGGAGCCAGCAGGTCGTGTTCCTGTCACCGCAGAAGAATTTCTTTATTTCTTTTCCTATTTCTAAAAAAAAAATAAATAAATAAATTTCTTTTTCTATTTTCTTCAGGTGCACCCGCCTTTTTGGGACTTAGGCCCAAAAACTTCCTTAACATGGAAAAACCTGCCTCAGGTTTTAAAAAGTGCACCAAGTGTGGCGGTACCATTTCCATCACCGACACCTATGAATGGTGTTTAAAATGTTTAGGTCCTGACCACCCCATCATGGATTGTGTGTCCTGTGCCATGATGTCTAAAAGAGGTCGGCAGAACCGAGCTGCCAAGCTCAGTACCCTGTTTCCCTCTGATGCAGCTTCGGTGGCATCGACGTCTACAAGGGCTGCTTCTTCCTCCCATGGGTCTCAGGTAACTAAACATAAATCCAGCTGGTCCTCGAAGGGTAGATCTCCTTCTAAGCATCGAGATGCCTCTGGTGTTGCCCTCAAGGATTCTGCATCGGCAAAATTACCCCGGCGGGAGGCTTCGGCTTCCAAAGCATTATCGGGGTTCCAGGATGTTCTAGATGGCTTGGCCTCGATAGATCTCCTGGTGCCATGCTCTGGGGTACCGGTGGCTTCCACCGGTACCGACTTCCAGCATTGGTGGCGTCCATGGCCCAGAGAATTCTGAGCATGGAACGCAGTCTGGCGGCTTTCCTTGCGGCATCGACGCCCTTGGTACCGCGACAGACAACTCCGCCGGTACCGGCACTAGCACTGGCATCGGAATCGATATCGGCACCGGTACCGATAGCATCGACATCGACATCGGTGTCTGCTATGCCGGTACTCTGTCCTACGATGCCCTCCGGTACCGGTTATTCCCGGTACCGACCTTGGTACGGGTATCGGGCTCTGCAGGAGCATCCAGACAGACGATACTTCGAGTCCTCAGAAGAATCTAAGGATTCTGAAAGTTCTGTCGATGCAGAGATACTTCTTCCAGAGGAGTCCTCCTCCCCTAAACGCAGGATGTCTCCTCCAGAGGACATGTCTTTCCAAGACTTTATCAGGGAGGTGGCTCAGGGCCTGTCCATCACTGTGGCCCCTGAAACAGAGCCAAGGGCCAAGGAGTTGGAAATTTTACAATATCCCAAAACTCCTAAGGAGGCAGCTACCTTACCCATTCCTGAGATTCTATATGATCTCATGTTGAGAATGTGGGAAACACCTCTTACCACCTCTCCTCATTCTCGTAGGTTAGATACTATGTATCGTGTCCCTCCTTGTCCTGGGTTCCATAAAACTCAGCTTCCTCACCACTCTATTGTGGTGGAGTCAGCTATGAGAAGGATTAGAAGTGCAAAAAGACATGCCTCTAATCCTCCAGGACGTGAATGCAGAACCCTGGATGCTTTTGGATGTAGAGTCTTTCAAGCTTCCATGCTTGCTGCATGAATCAGTTCCTATAAGTCTCTACATGGGAATGTTCCTAAAAGAGGTCACAGATAATTTACAGACTTTAAGTCCTTTCATTTCTGAGGAGAAAAGACAGGACTTTCTCACTTGGGTCAAACATGCCCAAGATGTCTCTAAATTCTCCAACCATGCAGCCTTTGACTGCTTTGAGTGTATAAACAGAACCTCGGCTATTGCCATAGGTGCACGTAGATTTGCTTGGCTCCAGGCATCTGATTTAGAGCTCTGGGTACAAGATAAATTGGGAAATATCCCTTGTACTGGTGAAAATCTGTTTGGGAAAGATTGGCAGGAAAAAGCCAATGAAATGGATGCTGAAAATTCCACCTTGGATAGACTATCCAAGTACACTGCTGATCCTGTTAGAAAGAAGTTGTTCAAGAAAACACCTTTTTCTAAAAAGAAAAGATTTTATCCTGCTTATACTCGGCAGGCATCTTCTGAAGGTCAGTTTTCAACCAAATGTCAGCAACCACCCAAACAGAAGAAAGCAAAGGCTGCTAGGCCTCCACCGGCTCAGCAGCCTCAGCCTCCTCAGGGCCTTTGACTTTCAGCTAGAGAACTTAGCCTTTCTGGTTCTGGAAGGACCAGAACCGTCCACCATTCCAGGAAGGTTGTCATTTTGCCCCCAGATGGGGGCAAATAACAGCAGAGCATTGGACACTCTCCATCATAAAGGAGGGGTACAAACTTCATTTTTCAAGCATGCCCCCTCACACAATAGTGAAGCAGTTCAATTCTCCGACACCTCTCATCAACCTCTTAGGTCAGGAGGTTGACATTCTTCTTGCCCAAGGGGCAATAGAAGAAGTGCCTCTTCATCAATAGGGCACATTGTTCTATTCCCCTTATTTTCTTATCCCAAAGAAAACAAGGGGATACAGACCTATATTAGATCTCAGAGAATTGAACAAATTCCTTGTCAAGGAGAAATTCAAGATGATTTCTCTCGGTGCTCTGCTTCCATACCTTCAGAGTCAGGATTGGCTTTGTTCTCTAGATCTCAAGGATGCGTACACCCATGTACTCATAAATCCAACCCACAGTAAGTTCCTTCGGTTCCTTTTTCAAGGAAAGCACTACCAGCACTACTTTTGGTCTGGTCTCTGCTCCAAGGGTGTTCACGAAATGCATGGCTGTGGTAGCAGCATTTCTCCGTACTCTGGGAATATTCGTCTTCCTTTACTTGGACGACTGGCTCATTCGAGCTCCAACACAGTCAGAGGCCAAGACTTCTCTATCCTGCACAATGCGTATCCTCCAGTATTTAGGACTGGTAATAAACATCCCAAAATCCAGTCTTACTCCCACTCAATCTTTAGAGTTCATAGGAGCTCTTCTCGATACCACAAGAGCAAGGGCCTATCTTCCCCAGGCCCGTTGCCTTCGCTTAGTGCAGTTAGAAGAGGCTTTAGCACTGCTTGAGAAGCTAACTGCTCGAGAAATGTTGCAATTGCTGGGCCACATGGCATCCACTGTGCATGTGGTTCCATATGCTCGCCTACACATGAGGGCAGCTCAGTGGACTTCATCCACCCAATGGACCCAGGCATCAGGGTGCCTGTCAGACAAAATAGCAAACACAAGTCGCCTCATTTTGTCCCTCCAGTGGTGGAGGTCCACTCAAAATCTGTTGCTGGGGTGCCCCTTCCAACTACCCTTACCCCAAGCAACTCTCACAACAGATGCTTCTCCAAAGGGTTGGGGAGCTCATCTGCAAGACTTCTCCACCCAGGGCACCTGGTCTCCACAAGAGGGTTGTCTACATATCAATCTCTTGGAACTCAGAGCAATCTTCCTGGCTCTGCGAGTGTTCCACTCCCTGCTCAGCTACAAGACAGTCCTCATTCACACAGACAATCAGGTAGCCATGTTCTATGTGAACAAGCAGGGGGGAAAGGGCTCTCTGTCGCTGTGCAACGAAGCTTTGCGACTATGGGCCCTCGCCAGAGAGCATCAGATTCATCTGCTGGCAGTATATCTTCCAGGCATTCAAAACTCTTGGGCGGACAGACTCAGTCGAGTTCTCCTTCCACACGAGTGGTCTCTGCATGCAGACCAGGTGACCAGGATATTTCAACTTTGGGGAATCCCGGACATAGACCTCTTTGCAAGTCCGTGGAATGCCAAACTTCCCTGGTTCTGTTCCAGAATTCCGGCTCAGGGAGCTCAGGCCAAGGATGCTTTCCTCCTTTACTGGGGTCAAGACTTCCTGTATGCCTTTCCACCCATTCCCCTTATTCCCAAAACCCTCTTCAAGCTTCAGAGAGACAGAGGCCACATGATCCTCATAGCACCACATTGGCCATGGCAAGTGTGGTACCCTCTGCTTCTGCATCTCTCTCAAGCTCCCTCCCTGGAGTTAGGGTCTGCTCCAGATCTCCTATCTCAGGAGAACGGGATGTTATGGCATCCCAATCCTGAGTCCCTGCATCTCAGGGCTTGGTTGCTGAAGGCCTAGATCTCCAAGATCTTCATCTTTCTCAGCAAGTGAAAGATGTTCTTTATGCTTCCAGAAAACCTTCCACTAGACGTTCTTATGCTTTCAAGTGGAAAAGGTTTACTATTTGGTGTTCAGAAAAGGGTCTTAACCCCCTTGCTATACCTCTGGAATCCTTACTGGAGTATCTCCTCCATTTATCTAATGCAGGCCTTAAGACAAATTCAGTAAGAGTCTATTTGAGTGCTATTGCTGCTTCTCTTAAACCTCTAAATGGACAACCTATTTCCTCTCATCCTCTTATAGCAAGATTCATGAGAGGCCTCCTTCTAACTAAGCCTCCCATTAGACCACCTCCGGTGACATGGTACTTGAACCTGGTTCTTGGACAGCTCATGAAGCCACCTTTCGAACCCTTAGCTACCACCTCCTTGAAATTTCTTTCTTGAAAGGTTATCTTTCTCATTGCAATCACATTAGCACGCCGCATTAGTGAATTGCAAGCACTAGTAGCTAATCCACCTTATACAAGGTTCCATCATGACAAGGTAGTCCTTAGGACTCATCCACATTTTAAGCCTAAGGTGGTCTCGCCTTTTCATCTCAACCAAGAGGTCTACCTACCTGTCTTTTTTCCAAGGCCTCATGCATCGAATGCAGAGAGGAATCTTCATACCTTGGACTGTAAAAGAGCTCTAGCTTTTTACTTACAAAGGACACAGCAACATAGAAAGTCCTCTCAACTCTTTGTTGCTTTTGATCCTTCTCATTTGGGACTTCCAGTCTCCAAGAGAACACTATCTAACTGGATTGCTCAGTGTATTTCTTTTGCCTATCAGAGTAAGAACCTTTCTCTGGAGGGCCATGTCACAGCTCACAATGTGAGAGCCATGGCAGCCTCAATGGCTCATCTAAACTCTGTCTATTGAAGACATCTGTCGAACAGCCACTTGGGCCTCAGTTCATACCTTCACAGCCCATTACTGCTTGGACAAGGACTCCCGCCGGGATGCCTTGTTTGGTCAGGCTGTTCTTAAACACCTGTTCCATACCTAATCAACTCCTACCTACCATCCCTGGTAGGATGCCAGAGATCCATGGGGGGAAGTGGAGCCCTTTTCAGGGACACACAACTTCTGGGGTCTTTCCCTGGCACTTAAAGCTAGGGAGTCCCCATATGTGATGACTACATTCCTGCTTGTTCCTGGAGATAGCATAGTTACCTGTAACAGGTGATCTCCGGGAACAGCAGGAATTTAGTCCTCACAACCCACCCACCTCCCCTAGGAGTTGTATCTCTCTATCTCTCTTTTCCTTTTCCTCGTGCTCTCTCTCTTTGTCTCAGCTCTAAAACTCAACTGGAGAGAGGCATTTGGGAAAGGCGGGAAGGCAGCATGCAGGCGCTGTGGGATGCTCCCAAAAGCGTTCTAATTGGACGCTGGGGAGCGTTCCCGCGCAGGCTCCGTCGGTACCGACGATACCCATATGTGAGGACTAAATTCCTGCTGTTCCTGGAGATCACCTGTTACAGGTGACTAACTATGCTTGACTTGTGCACCAAGGTAACTGTTCCGTTAGGGCAGCTGCCCTTAGGCTCTTATCTATTCTGTCCATTGGTATATCTGCCCTTGAAAGTAATATGATAAATGACAGCAGAAGAAATCCAGGAGCATCCCAGGGCATATGATCAGCTTTCCTTTCGGGGGTCATTCCAATTCGCGTTTAGCAGGAATATACGTCCGGCTGCCTATTCCACTCAGAGTTCCCAGCATGTACTGCAGAGATGTGCGGGGGAGCTGTGAGAGAGGGTGGGCCAGAGGAGGAGCGACGGCGGGGTGTAGGTCTGACTCTGACCCTGGATGTACCAGGCCAATTCCGGTCTCGGCCCTGTACGTCTGGTGCCGGCGATCTAGACATGAGATTTTAAGTCCCTATCCCCCCAACAACAGTGATGCTGGGACCCTGTGAGTAGGGGAGGGGATTCCCTGCTTTTTGGCCCTGGAAGGAAAAGATGCAATTTGGAGCTGGGCGGGTGATTGGGGCTCCTGCATGGAGCCGTAGTGCCATGACAACAGGATACCACATCACCGCGGCTCCATGCAGGAGCCTGGCTGGGCTAGCTGGGGAAGTGTCTGGACGTCTGGAGGCAGGGAATTGGGGCACGTCCGGGACGTCCAGGCCCTATGCCCCAATTCTGCTCCCACGGGGCTGTCTAGCTCCCGCGGGACCAGGATTGGGTACATAACCAGGCCGCCCAGATTTCTGGATGCCCAGGCAACCCGGACGTTCCCTGTAGGAATTGGCCTCCATATGTGTAGGCCACATGAATATTTAATCCTGTTAGAGAATGATTTGTACTCATCAATATCTGTGAATCTCTTTTTGACATTGACATTGTCTTCATATCCACCAAATAGGTATGAAATGCTTGTGTGCTAGCTAACTAAGCAAAAGGTTTTTGGCAAAAAATCTCAAAACGGGCTGAATGTTGGATCCCCCCCTGGGTTAGTTCCAGGCCTAGTAGAGAGATTCATGTTGCAGGAGGGGCCCTTGAGCCAGCACATTTACAAACCTTGCAGTGGTTTTGAATTTCACTGGGTTTCTTTGCCGGACCTGTGCAGGACCCACCAGTATACGTGTCCCCAACTAGCCTCATGCTGATTTTCAGTTATGAAGCCACTCTGACGATTTCTGCTATTTGGCTGACATAAGATCAGGCTGTGGTTGTTCAGCTCCAACTGGTCTACACATGCCTTATTTTGGTGGCCCCAGGAAATCACTCTGGTTTCCCCACCTCCAAAGCCATCCCTGCAGTCATGCACATCTGGTACGGCTGTTACCCAAAGAGTCAACCTTTCTGATTCTCTGGATGGCACCCGCGACTGCCAACCTGGCTTCTACGAGCAGACACCTAACGCTGAAAGTCAGTACCAGGTGTCTGAATGTTTTCCCTCTGACGTAAGTCCACTGGCCTGCCCGTTTGTAGGCACCTTGTGAATTTAAGCATTGAAGATGGGATGGGATGTGGGGGAGTTTTCGCTTGGTAGGATCGAGACACCCAGTCTCATTCTCAGGAGACCTGATTTACTGACATTAGCTCAAATGCCACTGCGTGTTGCTTAGCCAACATTTGATAATGCCAGAACAAAGAAATAAAAACAACTAGAACGAGAAATCTCTTATTATGGGAGTAAGGTACCGTTTATCTTGTTGGCAGAAAATTGGGCTGATGTAAAAGATGGAGCAGAGGACTGAATCCAAGGCAACCTTTGCAGGTGTGCAGAACCTCTGCTCGGAATAAATCTGTTTGAGTTTAATATCTGGTGTCCTAGCAGTGTACTGTGAGAACGGTTACCACCTTGGGGAAAGGGGGCAGGCGCTAGGGGAGCTTGTTTCACACCTAGATAATGCTAAGGCTGTTAGTGTTGTCTAAGACATTAAAGATGTTGACTTGTCTGTTTCTTATCCTAGTTTCTTCCTCTGCTAAATTTATTTCAGGGCTGACAGATTTTTATTTATTGTTTTTTTTTTAATGTAGGCAGCATTGAAAACTTAAGAGCTGGGGAAAAAAATCTTTATAGCTTTTATTTATTTTTTATTTTTTGGGTTGCTCTTGCCCCAGCCTGGAGCCCAGGGCTGCCCTGATCCTCTACTCCCCAAGGGCTGCCCTACTATTTGACTGTAGCTGCTGCACTTCTGCTCAGTAACGGGCACCTGGATGTCCTGATACTTACAAATTCTGGGGCAAGGGAGGGAGGAGAGAGGCTCTTTTTACCCTGGGTAAATCTGCTTTTTTGTGCTTTGTAATACCTTTCCTACCCGAGACCACTTTATGGCTCTTCATGCTGTGCTGAAGTATGATTAATATGTAAGAGGTAGCGATGACCTAGATTTTTCATGGCAAAATTGCAAACTGCACCTTGTTTTCATACATAGTAACAGGAATAGTTTAATTTATGTTTTCCAAAAACTTCTCTACTCTGTGAAGAAATAAAACATCGGAAAAAGCGATAGGGTGGTTATATGTTTTTCCAATACATCATGACTTCGGCAGGCCCTTTTTAATGTTTTGCATCTTTTTGTATTCTCTTTTTATGCGCAGACTTCGTTCTGTTGGAGTATGTGTTTATTTCCACTCTCCTGCCCACAGTTTTTTGTGGCTTCTCTTTGATTTTCAGCCCTCCCAGTGCTCTTAGTATGTCTTCCAAGCTCAACTGTTAATTGGCTGGCCAGGACAGCAGTCTTCCCTCTTGTTCTAGGGATGACTGTATGACCTCTGTGGTAGTCTGCTGTTTTTCTGTCTTGTTCTTAGTTTGAATTTTAGTTTGATACTCGCCTTTCCATGTCTGAGCTCCAAGAAGGGAAATATGAGTGCAGCTAAATGTAACATCAGTGGGTGAAGCAGAATTTGAGCCCTGGTTCTTAGGCCTGCTGCTCTAGCCACTAAGCAACTCTGGCACACCGCAGGCAGGTGCTTGAAGACTATGGGATGCCATTTTCTCTACAGCAATCTTTTAGTACCATGATTCACATACTGATGTGCTTTTTTTTCTGTCCTCCTGTACTTTTACCACCTATCAATAATAGGCTAAGGAATTTATGACCACCTTCTGGCAGGAGTACCATGTGTTAGTCTTTGGGGAGGGGGCAATAGTGGAGTGTCACCCACTTCTACTGTCTTTTCAAACCAGTGTGAGCTTCACGTAATACAAAGGAGGGAGGGAGGGAGGATTCTGAACAAAAGTCAGACTTGGGTCTCCTACTTAGATGACTTCAACCGTAGAAATTCATACTGCCGACTAATTCCAGAAAGATGTGCCCATCCATTTTATTTCTCCCTTGCCTATGTATGCATCTCTTATTCAGTGGAGGGGAAGAGGGTCAGCAAATATCTCTGTTTATGCTCGATTAAGCAATCCCAGAGAGATGTGACTGGCAGTGAAAGGAGGAGCACACTGGGTTTGTATGTTACATGTTCAGCTTTGGGTTCTTTTGTTCATTAGGAGTGAAATTAAAGTAAAAGATGACTGCTGTTAACTAAATGTCTGTCAATTTGCAAGTTTTCCGACCTCCATAAAACCAGTCTTAGAAGCCAATTTCTTTCTATTCAGGTCTGTTGACTGTGATTCTGTCAGCATTACAGGCAGCCAGCGTGGTCGCTGCCCACATAGCCACATTATTATTGCATGTATGGAAATAGAGTTGTAAAACTATCTTGAGTTGCACGTTGGGGAGATTGACAGCACTGCCTTTTAATTCTGCTCTGTTTTCAAATCTGACAACACAGTCAAATCTCACTTTATTTTTTTTTCCTAGAGAAATAAGAGTTTCCCAGAGTATCACACTGAACTGCTGGTAGTGTTTGGCTCCCCTCTGGCAGTTTTGTAGAACATAATACTCACTTTTACAATTTGCCACCTGGTAGGTGCTACGCCATCACTACTTTTTTTTTTTTTAACCTTGTGGATCAGCCTGATAGTGCTAGAAAGAGAGGAATAGATTCCTTTGTAAGCTACCTGGAAAACGAATGTGATTTTACAGTCTCGCCATGGAGCACATGGATTCCGTCTGCTGAATGGGGAATTCTACAGGTTGCTTTCCTGAAGAGTGGGATTAAGACATGGGCAAACTAGGCATGTGCCTAGGACTCAAATGTTTAGGGAGGCCCTGTCAGATGTCTTGTGCCTGCTGCCCGCTCCCTGCATGATGCCCTCCTGCTGGCAGGTTGAGTCCCTGAGTGGTGCTTTTTACCAGGCTCTGGCTTCTCCTCCAGTCGATACTGGGGTAATGGAAATTGCCCATTATTATTACTGTGGTGTAACATTTAATAGCTTCCTTGATTTGTTTGAGCATTTCATCATCCATTTGTTCATTCTGGCCAAGCGGTTGATAGTACACCCCCCACTGCCATTGAAATTCCATGTAAAAAGGAGAAGATGATCCTTAGAGATTCTACAGTGTATTGTTTGTTTCCTGCAAAACTTTAATCCTATGTGACTCAATGCCCTCTCGAACATAAAGAATGTAACTCCTCCACCAATGTGATCTACTCTATCATTGCAATATAATTTGTACCCAAGTATCACAGTGCCCCATTGGTTGTCCTCCTTCCATCAGGTCTCTGAGATTCCAATCATATCTAACCTCTCATTTAGTGTTATATATTCTAACTCTCCCATCTTATTTTTTTTTTAGACTACTAGCATTTGCTTGCAAGCATTTTAGAGGTTGTATTTTATTCATATTCTCTACAGCATATTAATCTGGTTATCAGTAGAAAGGGGTAGTTTGGAATCTTTAAGCTCTGTTTGCTCTGTACTTTTGTCTTTATTGGAACCTCTATGTTGATATGCCCTAACTTCAATCTTTTACTAGTATCGTTCAGAGATCCATCCTTCTTAAACATGTGCTCCTGAGTGACAGTCGGCTTTCCCCTATTATCTAGTTTAAAAGTTGTTCTCTCTCCTTTTTAAAGGTTCATGTCAGCAGCCTGGCCCATCATCTTTAAGGTGGAGCCCATTCCTTTGGAAAAGCCCCTCCTTTCCCCAGAATGTTACCTAGTTCCCAACACACCAAAACTCTCTTCCTTGCACCATCATTTCATTCGTGCATTGAGACTTCGGAGCTCTGCCTTCCTTTTGGTTCCTGCGCTTGGAACGTGAAGCATTTCGGAGAATGCTATCCTGGAAGTACTGGATTTCAGCTTCCTACCTAAAAGCCTAAATTTGGCCTCAAGAATCTCCCTCCCACACATTCCCATGTCATTTGTACCAATATGTACCAAGACAGCAGACCCTTCCCCAATGCTATCTAAAACCTTGTCTAAGTGATGCATGAGGTCCACTACCTTTGCACCAGGCAGGCATGTTGATCCTCACGTCCACCAGCCACATACCTAATGATTGAATCACAAACTATAACGGCTGTCCTAACCCTTCCCTCATGGGCACATGGCCCTGAAGAAACCTCCTTGGTGCAAGAGGGTTTTACATCACCTGAAGGATAGGTCCTAGCTGCAGGATCACAAGGGATAAAGGAGCTAAGGATATGTATGGAATGCTTACCTTGGGCTTAACCCTTTAATCGTACTCATGCTTCTAGATCAGTGACATATTACTACTGCTACTACTAAGCATTTATAAAGTGCTACCAGGCGCACGCAGCGCTGTACAATGAAAACACAAAAACAGTCCCTTATTGTCAGATGATAAGCAGACTAATGATAAAACATGGAAATAGGTGTAATCATATATAGAGGTCCCTATCTAAAGAAATGCTATGCTTTTCTGGGGCATAGCCATGTTCAATAGGTGTATTAATTACCACCCTGAAAAGAAATCCTTAAGTTAAAATAAGATAGTCAGAAATGGGAGTTAACGAGCTTTTCAGCAATCTTATTTAGCCCTCGGTGATTTATCATTGATTCTTTCTGTTGTGCATTTCATAAATTATTTTTCATGTCATTTTGGGCTTTCCTTTCAAATGCAGAACCCTTGAACTATGTACGGTGTGCTCTTCATTTAACTGACCCAGTGAGTTTGTGAACCATTAAATGGCAAAATAAACTGTGTTGAATCCTTGTGGAATGCATTCAAAGCTATTTAAGAACCAGTCTTGAATGCACTGCGAAAAGAGCAAAATTATTGTATGGTATTTGGACTTTACATCTTGCTGGCATTGTCTCTCAACAGTGGGAATAACCTACACTGTGTCCTACATCTCTCACATAGGTGAACCTCTTGAATGGATGGTGTTGTCGTCTATTTTTTTCAAAACATTTTTATACTCCAATCACTATTTTAATTGCCTCATGCTTTAAAATGGAATAAGAATTTTAAAATGGCAGCAAGGTCAGTACAAGTTCATTGATAGTAAACTCTTGCCAGTCTGTCTGCTGTGAGAGGTTCGCTTGACTTGGTTTCAGAAGGTAGGAAGCTTTAGTGGTGCGGTTACCATGGGACAGCATGCACAGTTCTCCAGTCTTTCCTGCCTTCTGGCTGCTAGCTAGCCAATAGCAGCCCTTCCTGCGTAAATGGCAGTTACTTGTGACCTGGATTGGCCACTATTGGAAACAGGATACTGGGCTTGATGGATCTTTGGTCTGACCCAGTATGGCACACCTTGCATTCTTTTCTTTCCCTCCCAAAACCCTCATTGCCATTTCCTGCTGTTGAGCTGCTTTTTCTTCCAAAACGAACAGGAGTTACTGCTCTGAGAGACGTGTAGACTAAGAGGTAGATACAGGGAGAGAACTACCAGAAATTGAATTGAATAAAAATTGAGTGTGAAAGGGTTTACAGAGCCAGATTAAAACATTTTGGGAAAGAAAAGTTCTAGGCAGCTGCTGTTGTGTGAAATGGACTCGGAGCTGACTGCTGTGAAGGTCCTTGGGTAGTGCTTCACCAGAAGGCTGGATCCAGAGCCAATTTTGGCTAGGACAAGTGCAACTAAGGAGATTTAAAAGTCAAACAGGTTGTGAGCCTCAAAGAGGAAGCCGGGAGAGTGGAAAGTTGATTGGAAGAAGTGGAGAGTAGATAAGAGCTTGCACTCTATCAAAAAGCTGGAAAAGGGTGGCTGGAGATTTAGCCATGGCAAGAACTGTAAGTTAACGGTACTAGGCAGGTTTTCAAAGGGTACATTTCCCCCCTGCTAAGGGCAAATGTGTTTTTCTCCATTGGCAGGCCCAGGGGCTGAGGGAAGTGGCATAAGCTTCTGTCGCCTCCCCTGCTCCGGTCATGTGTCAAGGGCCCCAGTCAGTGCTGAAGTTTCTTTTGGGCATGTGGAGGCAGCTGAAGTATCTTCGGCCCCATTAGAGCCCCTAAAAGAAGAGTGAGGGGAAGGAAAGAGAAAGGACGACTGGGGGAAAGAAGAGAGGAAAGGGGCAGAGTGGATCTCTTTAGTGCAGTGGATAGAAGGAGTGGTGTGCATTGGAGGAGGGTCATGACAAGCCTGGACCAGTGCATGTTGGGGAGGAGGTACATTTGCTGGGGAAGAAATGCAGTCATCATGGACTCGCCCCCCCCCCCCCCTTCTCCAAAGAAATGGAATGGAGGAAAGAAAGTGGGAGTATATGGAAAAGACAGTTATCTTGGAGTAAGTCCTGAAGAAATCTTAGAATTTAGGAAAATGTATAGGGTATTTGTATATGGTTCCATAAACAGTTTAAAAAGCTGGACTTCTTTTTAAACAGATGGAAGCCTTGTTTACATTTTTCCAAATATACTTTTCAGTCTGTTCATCGAGATTTAGAATGAGCTCAGTATTTCAGTTGTCAAGTGTTTGTAAGATGGCCCATCCATAGTTGGATTCCCAAAATATTACTAGATAGCAATTATGCAGATCACTCAGTAATTCATTTTTGGCAGTATACCATATACCGACCCAATTAGATGAACTTCCCAATATGCTTCTACTTACAGCTTAGTTTGGCCTTTTAGCCATCAAGTTGCCAAGTACATGTTGTTTTCCAGTAGACCCTTTTTTACCCTTGAGTGGAGGAATGGCCTAGTAGTTGGGGCAAGGTACTTCAGGCCGGAAGGTCAGGGGTTCAAATCCCACTAGAGGACAGCAACCTTGGGCCGGAAGGACTGGGGTTTCTAGTCCCACAGGTGCTCCTTGTGGTTTTGGGCAAGCCACTTAACCCTCCATAGCCCATGTTCCCTGTAAAATAGTTATCTCCAAGTTATAATGCCCTGTTCAATGTAAACCACACTGATGCAGAATAGCGTGGTATATAAGAGAATGTAAATAAATAAATCCAGACCTTGGGTTCAGGTCTTCAAATCCTCCTTTGAGGTTGTAGGCAAACCCTTTCTGGGTTGCTCAATCTCTGATCAAGAGAGCCACAGAGTAGCTCATAGTGCTCCAGCCTTCATTTGGGACAGATCTCAGTTCAGAGCAGGCCTGAGCTTAATTGGTCCCTAATGTTTAAAGACTCATTGCTTGGCATAAGACCATCCTTTTATATAGACTGATTCAGACCTGTTTTGGCAGATGTCCTGCTTTAAGAGGACTAATATATTTAATATATTTTCATCTCACATTCTAGGTACATGAGACATGCTGATTGGAAAATCTGGAGTCTTGAATACTCTGTATCTGAAATGTTGCAGCAATCGCTGTGAAAAGCTCTTATTCTATCACTCACCCACAGAAGGAAGACTCTCAGACAGGCTGGAATGCAAACAGGAACTTTTAATGTGCACACAGGATCAGACAGAGATACCAGCAACCTCCACAAGGGTCTGAACCCCGAGGGACGGCCTACAATGCCTTATATACAGTACAGTTTTAAACTCATTCTACAATCCCATTTGCCACAGGTATTTCCTGCCCACCAATCAGCAGCCCCTGGGGAGGTACCTGGGTGACCTGTCCAAACCGGTATGCTCTGGTCTGTTGGTTTCAGGGCTAGGGAAATACTGTGCTCAGACCTGGAGTGGGGGAAGGGTGCCTACTGGAATCTCAATGTCTCTCTTAGCAGGCTGATTACCTCATGGCTTGCGGGGGAAGGGTCAGGCTGATCAGAGCCTCATGGCTTGCAGCATGGCTTGGGGGAAGGGCTATCTACAGTTCGCAGCATGGCTTGGGGGAAGGGCTACCTCATGGCTGCCTCATTCCCCCCTTTTTAAGTAAGACCTCAACCGCTAGAGGCGGTTGAGGGCTGTATTACTGGAGGCAAGCCGCAGAGGAGTATATTGGGTCAGGGCCATGACCGTGGCAGCCGCCTTGCGTTCTACCAGGGTGCCAAGGGTGGAAACAACCTGTAAGGAAAAAGGCACCTGGTTAAAATGTACGGTACAGCAATGGGACAAGTTAAGGTAGAGAGTTACGTATACAAAGGTCTGCATGTTCAGAGCAGTTTGGGCAAGTAATACTGCTGTGTTAGTAGTCTCTGCACTTGTTTGAAAGCAAGTCTATATCAGCTAAGGCACCTTTTCTCAGTCTGATCCCGGTTTCAGGAAAGGTGTCTGTAAATCAGTCTCTCCGGTGGTCCAGAGTTCGTCGGCAGTCTGTTAGAACCCCGTACTGGGCAGAAGTGTCAAAGCGTAGGGGCTGGTTTGGAACTGTGACAGAAGTCCAGGCTGGAACAATTTCTGGTGCAGCGGCCTTGACACGAGAGTGATGGATCCTCGGAGCAACTTCAGCCACCTTGACAGCCGTGGGGGTGGTCCGCAGAACAGTATACGGGTCTCGCCACTGGGGAGTCAGCAGATCCTGCTTCCACTCCTGGATCCATTATCACTGGAGGTTCCTTTGCTGGTAGGAAATATTCCATTATGCCCTTGACTGATCTCCACATGTTTACAGATCAGACAAGTGCACGCGCGTGTTCTGTAATTCTGACAAGTTTTAGAATCACACCAATTTTTTTGCCTGTGAGAATTTGTCATCAATTTATCCCCCTTTGCCTCTGCATGCCTGGCCAGGACACACAGAGGAAAAGTAAGGCAAAAAAACATCTGGAAGTACCACATGGTCAGTGCAGGGTTTTTCCAAAGCTCATCAGGATGCAAGGTGCACCCAGCCTGTCTCCAGGTGCCTACTTACAATCTTTGAGTATTGTGGTGGGGCCTAGATGACTTCCTAAATTGAAGATACTGGAGATGGCATAGTTGAATAAAATGCTCATCATTTTTTATATTCATTAGCCAGATACATCACTTCACATCATTAAATTGCCTTCACCAGTTTACTGTCCATCAGAGTCCTTCCACATCATTAATTACCTTCATCAGTTTACTGTCCATCAGAGTCCTTCCTCTTAATATATCACTTTACCCCTCACAACACTTTCCACCAACTACATACATAGGTCCTTCAATTTTTTCTTTTTCTATACCATACTAATGTATCCTTATCTGGCAAGGCTGCTAAAACAATTGTTAGAGACATAGTATTGTTGTAAACAGTGTCCATTTCCCACTAACTTAATTGGTGCAGTTCTAGATTGGCATGGGTGCTCATTCTAAATAGCGACTGTCTAAACAATCTTCAATATAAAACGATACATCAATTCCAATAGAAAGAAATATGGCTCCTAACATGACAGCCACATATCTCTCATGTATGACTAGAGTCTATTGTACACCTGGTTCCCAGTGAGAGTACTGTAGGAAACTTAAAAATACTTGGACTGATCTTGAAAATGCAGTGGTCCACAAAGATTTATGTAAGCTATCCATTAATTATGGTGTCAAAAGAGATCCTCTTGAGGTGAGAGACTAAGAGGGTACAAGGCATTGGTGGTTGGGCCTCATGGCGATACTCCTTCTGGTTCTTCTTGGCCTGCAAGGCATTTGTGAATAGGCCTCATGGCAATACTTCCTCGGGTTCTTCTTGGCCTATTCCCCCCTGCCTATTCATGTCTCTTCAGAGGCATAAATGTACAAGGTTCGTGTTTTCTCAGGCCTTGTGGGTCCTCGAGGAGTCTTAGAGCAGTCAGAATTCCAGTGGCCCAGATCATCACACTTGGAGTAGCACGTTTTATTGCCTTTTTCCTAGGCTGTCGTCTCACCTTCTGCCCCTCTCTCTCATTCATTTTCTCAAAGCTCTCCTGGATCATTGCTGACAAGTAAGATTTAGTTTTATCCAATCAACTCGAGTTAATGTTATCATTATATTTGTAAATAATATTTTTACAAATATTTCCATATTTCTGGGAATCACAGTTCCATCTTTCCACTAAATTTGCTTTATATACTTGGGAACCAAGCGATTTCAGATCAGCCCCTTTCCAAAATTTAATATTTACTCATCTTATTGCTGTGTATACTGGACCTCTACATAATGTACTCCTACCAGTATATTTGGTAACAAAGTACAAATGTATAAACTAAAAAGATTTGTATCTCACAGTGCTATAATATATTGTGCTCCTGAACTCTGGACACCAACATGTAAAATTCAAATACAGCAGGACAGGTGAATTTATTCTAAATAGCACCTATGATGTTACTGTCCTGTTCATCATTCATCAGCACAGAGCTTAACAAGGCAAAGTGATTACCTTGTATCTTATAGTTCAAAACAGGCATGAAACTGATACTTTATAAGAAGGTTGGTGGATATCTGGAATGCAATATCATTGTAGTATCAGAAAAATGAATACAGTTGATCAAGGCAGTTTAATGTACCAAGCAGGAAAGAACGCAATCATCAGCACAGCATTTACTGTCTGCAGAATAAACTGCCAAAGATGGCATATCATGCAGAAGTATTACTTGCTTAAGTTTGTATGTGCAGTCAAAACCAAATATATGTACCAGAGATAAAATCCAGGCTTTAAAGGACAAGTAAAAAAATCTTCATTTCTTCATGATCTTATAAGGATTTTTCTCCAGCCTTTGTTTGCTTCCAGCAGACATTTGAGGATGCTCAAAGGAGGCACCTCATGGTTCTAGAAGCTCAAACTCTACAATTAAAATTGATGACAAGAGGATTGTTTGCAGGCTAGGTGTGGCTAGGTGAATTGGGGTTCTTTGTCCTCTAGGAGAAAGACTCCTAGATTTTTTTTTTCTTTTGTCCTCTCTAATGGGCCTCCATTCATCTGCTAGAAGAAGGAACTCCTCCCAGTATCTTTCTATAGCTATGCAAACTATTTCAGCAGTTTCAACTATCCCCCAGTCACCGCTGAGAGGTGTGACCAAAACACCTGGTTCCCTGACCACTGATCATGCATGAAACATAGCAATGAAATTGGATATGCATCAAACAATGCAATTGTCTTCCTTCACTGATATACCAGTACCACAGTCCACACACAGCAAACCCCACCCCCCCCCCCTTTCCAAACTGTCCCCTTCCCTGCAATCAGTAGACCTGGTGTTTTTCACTGTTTGGGGACACAGGGGCGACTCGTCAATAACTTCACCTTTTACTGATAGAGTATCAAAATCAATCCTGAAATATAAAGACCTAATGTCTGGACAAAAACTTTCTTTCCCTAATGTCACAACTAAACACAGAGCCACTAACAAACACAGAGCCACTAGCAATTTTTACATAACAGTACATTAACTATATGGGCCAGCCATGAATCTATATAGGGAAGCTGGTCCGGATACTCCTTCACTATAATTTAGCCTCCGGACCCCATGCTCTAATCACAATTCACAAATCACAATGTTCAGTGTAAATTTTCTAATCTCACTTCTGGGAATACAATATACAATATAATCCTGGTAACAGGCAGAGTTTGGTTGCACAAAACACACAGGACCACAAAGGGAAAAAGAAAGAGGGAAAACAGAAAACAGAGACGTCTCAGCAGCGAATACTCATACACTCTCTTTCCTCAGTAGCAGCTTGTTACAAATACATCACACACACTCTCTCTAGCTGTATCATAGGATTTAACTTTTACCATGAGGATATTAGAAATATGAGAAATATAGCTAGCTATTTTCTAATGTCCACTAGATGGAGCTCCAGGATCACTTTAACCATAAGGATAAAAATACAGCTAGTTTTTAAATGACCACTAGATGGAGCTCCAGGATCACTCCAGGGCAGCCCAATACCTCTGCACAGGGAAATACACGTGCTGTGCACTAGATCAGTGCAGAGAAACGCACGTGGTGTCCACAAGATGGCTGCTACCTCCTCGTGCTCTTCCACACCGGCTCTTTACAGATGGAAAAAAGGGGAAATGGTGGACTTCCAAGCATCACTTCTCTTTCAATCAACTAAAAAAACAAAAGGTTAGCATTTTATTTATTTATTTTTGGTTTTAAAGGCAGGAAACCCAGCGGGGGCCCAGGGAAGGCAGAGAAATTTGGCGGGGGCTCAGGGAGGGCAGATAAATTCGGCGGGGGCCCAGGGAAGGCAGAGAAATTTGGCGGGGGCCCAGGGAAGGCAGAGAAATTCAGCGGAGGTCAGCGGTGCACCGGGACAGCACCGGGAGGCACAAAACCCCAGCGGAGGCCCAAGGAAGGCAGAAATTCACATCGGGGCACAACGGAGAGAGAAGTTCACATCGGAGCAGAAATCAACACAGCGGCAGCATGGGGGGAGGGACAGAAATCCACGTTGGAGCACAGAAACTACATCGGGGGTTCAGGGAAAGGCAGCAAAACCACACCGGAGCACATGGAGGGCAGAACTCAACATCGGAGCACAGAAATCACACAGTAGCAGCATGGGGGGAACAGAAACTTACATCGGAGCACAGAAACCACATCGGGGGCTCAGAGAAAGGCAGCAAAACCACACCGGAGCACATGGAGGGCAGAATTCAACATCGGAGCACAGAAATCACACAGTAGCAGCATGGGGGGAACAGAAACCTACATCGGAGCACAGAAACCACATCGGGGGTTCAGAGAAAGGCAGCAAAACCACACCGGAGCACATGGAGGGCAGAACCCAACATCGGAGCACAGAAATCACACAGTAGCAGCATGGGGGGAACAGAAACTTACATCGGAGCACAGAAATTACATCGGGGGTTCAGAGAAAGGCAGCAAAACCACACCGGAGCACATGGAGGGCAGAATTCACACCGGAGCAGAAATTAACACAAACTAGAAACGGAACACAACGGAAGCATATCAGAGCCCTCTCCTTGCAGTCACGCCTCAGAAAACTCTCCACAAGCAGAACGGAAAGAAGAGAAGCAGCGATCTATTCTTTATCTCAGGTATGTTTAACTTATCAAGTGCTATATTTAGTTACATTTTTTCTTTCGGCAGCGCTTTTAAAAGATCTCAGATTACTGCAGTTTCAGATATTCAGATTTTACCGGTATTCAGATTCAGATACAGGACGAGCAATGGCTTCAGGGCCACTAAGGCCCCTACTAGGACTGCTCGTGCAGTTGATCAGGCTGCTACAGGTTCCCAGAAATTACCAGGACTCACAGATAGAGTACAGAACTAGCCCCAGACAAGGTAGCAGTACTCACCAGAACTCTGATCAGACAGGAAGTTTGGATGCCAGTCTATCCAGCTGGTTTTTCAATCGGGGATTCAACCGCAGGGACCAGCTGTCCAGACAAATCAAGGTGTCCTTCCGAGCACAAAGTGGCCCGGGGGCGCCAAGGACAGTTAATCACCTGGAGGGGCCGGTCCCTGACTGGTGGAGGCCCAGATGCTGCAAAAGCAGAAGTCTTCCCACCGTGGGTGTGATGAGAGAGGCTTTTCTTTTAATATTTCCCGGCCAACGCACCAAAATGTTGCAGCAATCGCTGTGAAAAGCTCTTATTCTATCACTCACCCACAGAAGGAAGACTCTCAGACAGGCTGGAATGCAAACAGGAACTTTTAATGTGCACACAGGATCAGACAGAGATACCAGCAACCTCCACAAGGGTCTGAACCCCGAGGGACGGCCTACAATGCCTTATATACAGTACAGTTTTAAACTCATTCTACAATCCCATTTGCCACCAATCAGCAGCCCCTGGGGAGGTACCTGGGTGACCTGTCCAAACCGGTATGCTCTGGTCTGTTGGTTTCAGGGCTAGGGAAATACTGTGCTCAGACCTGGAGTGGGGGAAGGGTGCCTACTGGAATCTCAATGTCTCTCTTAGCAGGCTGATTACCTCATGGCTTGCGGGGGAAGGGTCAGGCTGATCAGAGCCTCATGGCTTGCAGCATGGCTTGGGGGAAGGGCTATCTACAGTTCGCAGCATGGCTTGGGGGAAGGGCTACCTATAGCTACCTCATGGCTGCCTCAGTACTAGTTCTAACAAATTGTGATAAGTTTGGTGGAGTGCTTTTAATCTGACGACGATGCACATTTTCTATTCACTAAAATTACTTTCAAAGCAAGAGAGGATTTTAGCGAACAACCAAAATGAGCGGCACATTGGAAGGAAGATTTTGCTAATTTTATAGTATTCCCTATGCCATTACTTGCTAGCACACATCTTTACCTCTGTTTTGAGTACTGACCCTTTATTTCAACACCTGAGGTGATTTAGTGTAACTTTTTTCTATTGATTTTTATGCTGGGTAAATTGAGGTTAAATTGGCTACACACAGACTCAAGATCCCCCACGTCAAGAGATCCCCATTTTGGAATACACAGACTTGAAACCTTAAGCCCAGGGATAGAAGGTAGTTCTGGGAAGGGCAGACCAGTCCCAATGGATCAGTCATTTAGAAGGAATATGGAGAGAGCTGATCTAATCTACTTGAGGTCACCTGCAAAACCTTAACACACCTCAGCTTTACCTTTCAACTCAAAGTAATCCCTACTGTGTCCACTAACGCAAACCAATGTATTCTCCCAAAATTCTAGTAAGCATCTGTGTGCCCCAGTCTAATTATCCTCACCGTGACCAACAGCTCACTAGGCCCCTTTGCCACTCCCACAATTTATTCCTTATCAGCCTTTAAAAAAATCCTGTTGTTTTTTTTTCCAGCCCAAGATTAAATTGTTGCTGTTTGAAGAATAGCTTCAACTGATTTGAAGATTACCTTTAGTAGGGTTAGCAAAGCTAATTTTCAGTTACTTAAGCTTGTTTGATGCATTTCTCCAATAACCTAGACTAGTGGTTCCCAAACCTGCCTCTGAGCCAGTTGGGTTTTCAGCATATCCACAATGAATATACATGAGAGATTTGCATGCACTGCCTCCATTGTATGAAAATGTGTCTCATGCATATTCATTGTGGATATTTGGAAAACGTGACTGGCTGGGGAGGCCCCAGGACAGGTTTGGGAACCCCAGACCTAGACAGACCACAGTTGCTGAGCACAAAGGCCATTTTAGGGAGTTCACGTAATCTCATCACCGTCGGCATTTGATCTTGTATTGACCTACATCAGACACCTCCAACTTAATTTGGTGGAGATCATTTTTTAAAAGGCTGGCAGAGAATGAATAGTGTGTGTATGGGGGGGGGGGGGTGTCTTAGTGAGTCGTTAGACATAGTGGGGATTAGCGGTGGGGTTGGAGATATAATTTGGTGCCTTTAAAATAAGTTGAGGGAACAGGTAGGATGTGTTACTGTGTTTGGGGAGCCAGTGATGTGTATTACTAAATTTATGGGGTAAGCTAATGGATTTGGGAGATAAGGGAATCAATGGGATATATTAATGGATTTGGGAATCAAATTGGTAATTCGATGCTTGGGGGTCAGTGGGGTCACCTCCCACTAGTTCCTACCCTAATACTCGCAACCCATTGATCCCTACCATTACTGCTGCTACTTATTTGTATAGCATTACAAGGCGTACACAGCACTGTACAGACACGTGTAAGAGACAGTCCCTGCTCTTAAGAACTTACAGTCTAGTCAAGACAGACAACACAACAATGGGAACTAGGATATATGTAAGAAAATGGAAAGGAAACTCATAGGAGGTGAACAGGAAGCTAAGGGGATCGGAAACCAAAAGCAGTCTCACTCATGAACATTCCGTTTAATGCCCTCAGCCTGGTAACATGCCCACCTGACCCTAAATCCCTCAGTCACATCCCTGCCCCCCCCACCCCAGTCCACTAACACACTCCACATGCCTTTTGAATTGGTTAGGTGGTGAGCTTGGTATGGTAGTGGTTTGGGGCTCAGTGGGTAGGTAGACTGACCAGGGTACCTTTTGTGAGGCTTCTGATTTGGGACTGGTGGCTCTGGACTCGGGCTTCTGGGGCCAGAAAGTTTCAATCTTGTAATTCAGTGTTTAGACGTGCTGGTTAAATCTATTTCCGTTTTAAGAAGAGATGAAAGTTTTTTTAATGTTAACTTTACTTCCATTCTATCGCATTTTTGCTTTTACTTTACCTTGGCATTTGATTTTAGCTATTGTGAGCTATGCATCTCATTTACTTACTAAAAATAAGGTAAATTTACCATGGTTGTGGGTTTATTTGTTGTGTTTTTTTTTGTTTTGTTTAACTATAAAGTGGTAAACTTTTTTTTTTTTTTTTTTTAAACACTAATTTTTACTATAGTTGGTCAGGGCTGACTCCTGATGACTCAGCTCTTTGGGTTCTTGTGGCAAGGTGCAACCAGAAGGAGATTGCCCGGCCTTTCTTCCACGCGGTAGGTCTACAGCACTGGTATTCCAAGGTGGTCTCCCATCCCAGTACTAGCCAGACCAGACCCTGCTTATCTTCTGAGATCAGATGAGATCAGGCCCATTCAGAGTGGTGAAGTATAAAGCAGATAGCAATTAGTTGGTCTGGCCAGTGTGCCTACCTCATCCTGTTCCCTGGTGGAGACGAGTGTATGACTTTTCATGCTTAATCCAACACAAATTCCCTTCATGTTTTCCCTATCCTTTCCACTCCATGTCCATCTCAGCATGCCCAAATTCTCTTACAGTGCTGGCCGCCTCCATCTCCACTGCTGCGCCATTTTAGACCTGTTATTTTGATCATTTATAAATTGAGAACAATCATTCATCCAACACTGGGGTCCTCCGCCTATCTTATCCTCAGGTTTTCTGAAGCACATAGCCGCCAAAATGTATGAAGATGTTATTTAAAAACATCCGGCCTCCATAATCACCACTGTTTTGCTTTTAAACAGAGGTAGTCCATGCAGGTTAGCATTGCCGCTTTGAAACCTTGTGCAGTCACACCCCTGCTGTTAGGTTGTAATGACCACTATGTGTATGCCATAGGAACCAGCTCTGCGGGTCATTGATCTTCCCCCAATATTGAGCAAACTCTTTTATGGTGCCTGTGGTGTGGTGTGACAATGCAGTTTGAGTTTAACACCCCCTCAGTGGTTTTGAAAAGCTGGCTTCTAGGATACGTTAGCCTAGTGCTGTTAGGCTGCCATGATTACAACACTAATGCAACTGTAATTTGGCATGGTTGTGATTTCACACACGCCCCATTAATTTCCGTTTTCTGCTCAATTACATGAAATTTCATAGGTCTGAACACTTAAACTTTCAAAGTTTTTATTTCTGGTTAAACTTGCTGTTCTGTGGCATCTCCACAGAGGCCTGCATATTTACCTAACCTAAAGAAGGTACATTTAGCTAGGCAGTCCTAAATATTAATCCCAAAAATATTATAACTATAAATTTGATCTCCCACACCATGTTCTTAATGACATTGCTTGGTGAGCCTTTTGGTAAGATGCAGTAGCCTGCTCTTTGTTTAAAGTTTGATCTTTCTGATTCACTTTGCTCACTGTTTTTTAAAAACACTTTGTTTTTTTTCTGAAGCTGTGTTGCTTAGTTGGTGGTTCTGGGCACGATGAGGAACATCAGAGGAAGAGGGACAAGGAGATGCTGCAAATTCCCAAGCCTCTGCTTTCATTTAATGACTGTAATTTCATAAACTGTTCTGACAGTGCTGGTTTTGTTGGAACAAAGCATGCTCTCATTTCTGGCAAATTTTATGTTGTCCATGTAGAAGATGCTACTGAGTTAACAGATTTTAAACAGCAATAAAATAGTACTTATCTGGTTCTTAGGTAAAAATGTTACTGCTGTGCAGCGTAGAAAAATCCCGTGATGGTTCTAAAGAAAAAAACTGATATGCATTTGTTCCAGGAGTCAGCAATGACTTGATAGCACGTGTTGCATTGCATTGTGTTGATCCAGATTAGATTAGAGCTCTCTAGTTTTCAGTTGGGTCTTAGAAACACGAGGAAATAGTGGCTTGTTTAAGATTTGTGCAGAGACGGAGGCATGGTTCCTAAACGTTACGTGAATTTCTTGCAAATCGGTTTTGCACGACAAAAACAGTCATCCTTTAGTCATATGTTTTTGAGGTCAGTGTGCCACCATCTCCTGTTTGAAAAAAGGGGGGTGTTAGTTTGAGGTTTGACTTGGTTTTCTAGGCAAGGGGATTTGGTAAAAAAAAAATAGCTGAAAATTGCATCACAAATAAAAATGACTAAATTTTAAACAAATTTAGGATGCCCGTGTATTAATGGACAGATCTAAAACGTCTGAGAGAATATCGTACGGTCTCTGTATTCCTGAAATGCTAAAAAAATTAATCCATGCATGTGTGCACCCATTCTATAAAAAAAATAAAGCCGAAACACAAAAAAGCACGCACTTGTCTTTTTTTAACCCTGATCTGGTAGTAACGATTCTCATTCCTATCGCTGACTGCACTTCTGAGTGCATTGAGGTGATAGGTAATGCTGCTTAAGTGTGATTTACAAATTCTTAGGTTCATTCTGGGAATTCCACGTCTCGTATCACAGGCTGCACTGTTGTTTATTATGAGGCTGTCAAGCTGGTTCAGCTTTATGCTATATAAATTTATGTACAGTACATTCCTCTCAGACTACACACAAAACAGGCTTGAGGTCCACATGTTTTTCTCGATTAAGCAGTACATTTTATTTTGGCAATTCAACACTGGTTTCCTAATTAATGCAAATGAGGCTTGTGCTGTAGATCTTTTATCTTTATCGCCTTTCTTCCTTAGCTGGCATAAAACACTGAGGCCCAGGGTTGGCACTTCTGTGTCCTGAAGTTTTGCTTCTGTTACATCATCGGCTTCACCGTGTGCTCTCTCTTCTCTAAAAGCTCACCCTCCTCGCTTCAATTCTTGAACCAGCTTATCTTACCCTATCTGTAGGGCAGTGGCGGAGAATGCATTGAACGGCAGTACTTTTTTTGAAATCGGTGGACTTGAAGTTACAGTGGACCTGACCAGAAACTGGTAGATTTTAAATTGTTTCCCTACAGGGATTTTGCAGTAAAATAGGTACTGCAATACATCTTTGAACATAACTAGCATTCTGAGCTGGTTATCTTTTCATCTAGTTCTGGATTTCTCGCTTCTACCCTGGTCTGTGATCCCTGATGCTTCTAGAACGTGGAACTCCTGATAGAAGGGGGGCAGGGTGCTGCCAATGAAGAAGAAGAGATTCAGCAGCAGGCATGATCCAGAAAATTATTATCATATTCTGTTTTTTATTTTTATTTTTTTAAGTCCATTTTACTGCCCATACTTTAAAGGTGTGGAGGTGGTTTAGGAGAGCAGTGCAGGGGAGAGGACGACTGACAGAGATTTTCCTCCGGAAAAGGGGAGCTTGATTCTGAACAGGTGGGATGTGGGGGTGGGGCATTTGGTGGGAGAGGATGGTTGGGTGTTACATTTTGAATAGGCTGGGGATAGATTTGGGTTCAGAGAATCCAGTAGGCATCTGTACGCGCACGTAGCTCATTATCTGCGTAATGGGGCAGAGGGGCATAGGCTGGAGAAGCTATATCAATCCTGCTGGAAATCCAGAGGGGGGGGGGGAATAAAAAATGAACTTAATGGCTGCCTGGGAAAGAGAGAAGGGAGGATCTGGAAGGAGGGTCAATGGCTCCGGGTCTTTGATGGAATAAAAAGGGTATCAATCCTCAGCCAAGCTGCAGGAGAAATGTCACGAAGTGCTTTACAGGATGTATCTCTCTCCAGTATGAATACATCGGCGCTTCAAGGATACAAGTGTATTGTACTGGAAGGGCTGTGGGCAGGAGGGTGATCTGATGCGCATGTGGCGGGGGTGTGAAAGTGCAAGATGTTTGGCTATGGGATGTGAATCTCCTTAAGGACCTAACGGGAGTGGAGGTCGACTTGAATCCTAAGTATATGCTTTTAAATCTGCCACCAGATGATATGGACAATGATGTTGGGAGGGATGATTCATGCCACAGTGCGGATGAAGTTAGTGTAAGTGTGCAGAGCGGGTACAAAAATTACATTATATATCTCTCACATGAGTGAATTGACTGCCTATAAGAATCATTGATATGATAAATATGCTAATGTCTGGGTACTGTATATTGATGGAAGAAGAATTTGGAATGAAGATGAATATGTTGTGCTGTATAGGGAGGGGGAATAATTGTAATGGTTTAATTTAGATCTGGTATTATTTATGTTTTTTATGTTGTTGTTTTAAGCATGATGGTGTATATTGAAATGATTTATTCTGTGAAAATCTAATAAATAGCAAATTGTTTTAAAAAGGCCCCCTTTTGGGGGCAACTTACCGAAAGGTATTTCCATGCAGGACTGGCCCAGTCCATGTGGTCGCTTGGGGATAGTTTCTGGGGGCGGCAAAGAGCAGGGCATTCACAGCTAAACAGTAGATTCTGACAGTCAGGGTGGTGTAAAGCTTAAGGTTTCCTAGGATTCCAACACCTTAAACCAGCTCTGGGGCCATCCCAGTTTTCATGCATAAAGCCGGTTCATGCATGGAAGAGCCTTTCTATAAAATTGCGTGGCCATTTATATTGGGATATAATTTCAGTAAAGTAGATGTACGTACATATTTTAATAAAATATGCAGATACGTGCACTGCGTACGCCTTGTAGTGCTATACAAATTTAGAAGTAGTAGTAGTACAAGGTGCGTGCACACATTTATGCGCACTTCGGGACAGGTGTAAATGTGTGCATTAGCATTTGACATATTGAGGGCTGTTTCTGGAAGCCTGTAATATGAAATCACATAGGTGCCTGTGTTGCAGACTGGATAGGCCATATGGTCTTTATCTGCTGTCGGGTTTCTATTTCTATAAAGTTGGCCGCCTTGCTGCTTGGATGTAAGTGAAGAAATGGAGGTATGTCTTTAGAGGCGCATTTTAATTGAATTTAGCACACTGCTTTGGGTCGTCATGATTAGCGGATTAGCCATAAAAGCGTCTTAAGCTGTATTGTATTACTATGTACTTATAAAAAGAAATTCCCTGCAATATAAAAGCGCCACATACCTGAATTGCCAAACCCTTTCCATCAAGCAAAGGTGCACTGCTCTTGAGACACAGCAGTTGGATTTTAATTTCAGACCAAGCTTAGAGAAACTAAATCTAGATCAATGACCCTGTTTCATTAGTGAAAAAGTAATCATATAACTAAAAAGTGCCTCTGGGCCATCTGGCAAACAGACATAGACCACTCCCAACACCTAGGGTTAGTGGAATTTAATATGTAGCATGAAGAGAGTACGTACTAGTAGCCTGTTTAAAGTAGGATTTAATTGACTTATTCATGAGGAGAATGCACTGCTTAAACAGCTTGTGAAGGTGCTTTCCATGAGTCATGGCCCTTCCCAACTGAGCTTGTGATCTTTTATGTACAGCTATCGAGCATCCTATAGGTTTGCTTGATTCAGGTAAAATGTATTAACCATTCTCTGAAAACCCATTGTGATTCCTCTAATGCTTAAGGAGACTTATTTACGTTAAGTGGAGAAGCAGTCTCGCCCACCCACCAACATAGCATCAACTTTACTCCACGTGAAATAAAAAGTGAGCACTGCATCAAGGAGTATTATGTGAGTATTTGTCACCACTCCTGGGTGGTATTCAGTCACATGTCATGACATGCAAACATTCTAAGTCTTTTGTAGTGGTAATAAGGTGAATACATGTTAATGGCTGTTCAGTAAGTGGTTTTTTATTTTTTTTTTTGTAATGCAGACTAGAATAAATTGGTTATATTTATGCTCGAAAACTGTTGGCACATGAAAAGGTTTTTGGGAAATATACCAAAATCCAAGCTTTTTTTAATGGGAATTTGCCAGGCTTTAGTTCTGTTTCTGATCTCCCACTCCACCCACTCATCCTCGTGAAGCTGTAATTTAAAACTGAGGTTTGTAGCTGGAAATATGTGACTATTGTGGCTGCCAACTCTTGTCAAATCACAAATGCTTTGCAGAGAGTTTGTGGGAGTTTTGCATGGAAATGAGTGTGAAGCCCTTCCTTTTGAAAGAGACACACGCCCCATTCATTACATAAGCATCAGCTTGGCATGTCTCTAATTAAAGCCAAATTAAATGCAAGTAGATATAGTTTTGGATATAAACTACTAATATTTTATATAATAAAATGCACTGTGCACTCATAGATATTTGTCTTGACTAAACATGTAGGTTTTTATTTTCACACATTATGCATGCACTTAATAGCGTCATGACGGATTTAAATAGTTGTGATATTTTTTCTTAAATTAGATATTTGAAAATGGTTAATTATGCCATCATTTTTTAAAGTAAAAATCAGGACCTTGGGTTCATTTTCAGGAATGGGATTGAAAGAACCTCTGCTGTTTGCTAATTACCTTAAAACGGTATTAAGATAAATAAATAAATAAAATTAACAGGTTTTTTAATACTGTTCTATCATAAATTCAGAGCAGTTTACGTATAACATGAACCAAGAAATGTACATAGAACCAGGGTGCTAAACGTGGATGATTATATGGGCTTGCAAACAACTCACATGTTTAAGAGCAGTGAAAACATTTATGCAGCAAGTTCTATACAAAGCGAATAGTTATTCTGTGGAGTGGGTTAAAGGATACTGAGCTAGAGGAGGATCTATATCAACGAGACCGTATAGGTTAGGGAATATCTTGAGAGGAGGAAGTACTTGGGAATAGGTAATCTGTCAGGGTAGGAGGAGGTGCTAATTTGGGGTTGGGGAGGGAATGCTAGCTTTTTAGGGAAGTCAGATGAGTGGGGGGAGGGGTTATGTATTAGTCTGTGGTAGTTAGGCATGTGCAACCTGCTCATAGCGTGTGTCCATAATATTCCATGAAGAGAAGTTTTTATTGCTTTCCTGTTGTCCGATAAGTTCTTCATATCTCGTATTGAGGTACGTAGTTCATTCCATAACGGAGGAGCGTATCAGGAGAATGCTGTCTTACACGTCATATGCTTGGATTTCATCTTGTTTGCAGGGATGACCAGAGTGTTTGAGGTGGTTCTTGATCTTTTCTCAGGGGTCGTCTTGATCGTTGGTTGGAGGATGGGAGGTGATAGATTATTAATAATCTTCAAGATATTTCATAAAGTTTTGTATATAGAATGCATGATGACTGGGAGCCAATGTAGCTGCTGTAGGGTGGGGGTTATGTGACAATATCTTGCTGTTCCGGTAATTATGCGAGCTGCAGTGTTTTGTACCAGTTGGAGTTGGAAACATTGTGGAAAAACTGTAATGCATCCCAAGATGCGGTTTGCTTGGTGGCTTAAGCATTTATAAGCTTATCATGGGCAACAGAATGGGGTGGGTCAGTGGGGCCATGGCCCCACCAATTGTTTGCCCAACACATCATTATCAATGGAGAGCTTGGGGGGGGGGGGGTCGGGCCAGAGCTCAGTCTGTTTGGCCCTTTGAAATAAAAGCGTAGTTACTCACCTGTAATAGATGTTTTCCAGAGACAGCAGGAATTGGTCCTCACATATGGGTGATGTCGGCGCTGACAGAGCCCACGCAGAGCATTTCCCCAGCTTTCAAAGAAAGCCTTTGGGACATGCTACCATGCATGCATGGTCCCTTTCCCGCCTAAGAGTGCTATCTTGCTTAGATGACATAGCTAGGATGGTAGTAAAACAAGGTAGGGAGGCAACACCCAGGGGAGGAGGGAGGGTTGTGAGGACTGATTCCTGCTGTCCCTGGAGAACATCTGTTACAGGTGAGTAACTACGTTTTCTCCAAGAACAAGCAGGAAGTCAGTCCTCGCATATGGGACTCCCTAGCTCAGGATCAGACTACGACAACACCAATGGCACCCAAGGGGGTAGCCATGAGTAGCAAAAGATGAGTCTCCACAGAGAGACTCTGCAAGACCCTAGCATCCAGTAGCACCATCACTCCGGTAGCCTGAACACAGAAGGGTCAGAGGGCAGGAATTGCCTACACTCTGAGAATATTATGGAGTAGTGCCTGGCCAAACACACTGTTCTTGTGGGACACTCTCTCCAGGCAGCAGTGAGTTGCGAACATGTGAATTGAAGACCATGTGGCAGCCTTTCAGATCTCCGTCACCAGTACTGAGAGCAGGTTGGCCACCGACGTGGCCATCGCTGTCACGCGATGCGCTATGATCTGGTGCTCCATGGAGAGGCCAGCTTGCTCATAGGTGAGGGCAATACAGTCTGCCATCCAAGTGGACAGAGTTCACTTCGTTACAGGGAGCCCCAGTCTACGGGATCATAAGACATGAAAATCCGAGGAGCTTTGCGATGGCCCTGAGTCTGCTACAAGTAGGACAGGATCAGTTTGCAATCCAGTGTATGAAGTACTAGTTCCTCCCAGCCACCGTGAGGCCATGGGAAGAAGGTGGGGAGGATCACCTCTTGGTTGAAGTGGAAAGGAGATACCACCTTCGGGAGGACTTTGGGATGCGTGCGGAGCACTACCCTGTTATTGTGGAATCACCACCAGGGGCTGGAGTTCGCTCACTCTCCGAGCGGACGTGAGGGCCACCAGGAAGGCCATCTTCCAAGAAAGGTACCACAGGTGGCAAGTGGCTAGGGACTCAAATGGCGGTCTGGTGAGCTGTGAGCACCACATTGAGGACCCACTCTGCTGCCGGATGGGGGCCTTGGATAACAGGAGACCCTGGAGGAATCTGGAGACAGGGGCTAGCCAGAGAGGGTTTTCCCTTGACCAGGTGGTGGTGAACGTCTATCACACTCATGCACCCTCATAGAGTTAGACTTCAGCTCGGTGTGTGACAGGTGCAGGAGGTACTGGAGTATTAATTGCACATGGCAGGAGAATGCGTTCTCCCTTCTTTCTGTATACCAGGTAGAGAACCTCCTCCACTTAAAGGCATAAGCCCATCTGGTGAAGGGCTTTTGGGAGGCCAGTAGGACCTCCTCGATTTCTCTGAGAAGATTGAATAGGGCTAATGCTACCCTTTCAGCAGCCACGCTGTTGGCGATAGGGACCCCGGATTGGGGTGCAGGAGGAAGCCCCCTCCTGGGACAGGAGGTCTGGAGCGCGACTCAGCAGGACTGGGAGTGCCACTGACAGGGAAAGCAGTAGTGGGAACCAAGGCTGCCTGGGCCACCTGGGGGCAATTAGGATGACTGATGCCCTCTCGCTCTGGACCTTGAAGAGGTGACCAGAGGGGTCAGTGGGAACACACAGAGTAGGCCTTTGGACCACAATATCAGGAAGACATCTGCCGCCACTTTCTCGGGGTGCGTTTGACGCAAGCATAAGTAAGGCAGCTGCGTGTTGTCCAGAGAGGCAAAGAGGTCCTTCACGGGCCTGCCCCAGAGGTGGAAGAGCCGTTTGGTCTCCTTTGTGAGCTGCAAAGGAGAGGAGGGCCACCACCTACTGGCAGAGGGAGTACGAATCCACGCCTCCCTGCTTATTGATATAAAACATGGCGACCTGGTTGTCCATCTGGATCAATATAGGCCGGTGTTGCAGGCAGTGGTAGAATGCTTGTAGGGCTAGGAAGATCACTCTGAGCTCCAGGAGATTGATCTGAAGCAGCGGTGACTCCTGAGACCAACTGCCTTGTGTATGGTGGTATCCACAATGTGCCCTCCAGCCTAGGAGGGAGGCGTCGGTGGTTAGGATCCACTGGGGCATGGGTGTTTGGAAAGGCATCCCTTTCCAGAGGTGGCAAAAATCTTGCCACCACTTAAGGGATTCCTCCAGCTGAGTGGAGGCACCATTGCGCTGTCCATATATGCAAGTGGGCTGAGGGTGTTGCATAGACCATGGAGGCCATAGGGCCCAGTAGGTGGAGGAGATGATCTGGCACTGACTGGCGGCATCCTAGCTCTCCTGCTAGTTGCCTGAGGCGTTTTTGCCCTTTCTCAAGGGAGGATCACCTTGACCTACAGCGTGTCGAGCTGAGCACCTATGAACTCCAGGTTTTGGACTGGAGATAGGTGGGAATTTGGGGCAATTGATGATGAACCCCAGGTGCTGCAGAAGGAGGGTTGCACATTCCACGGCCTAAGTGGCCTCTGAGGCCGTGCCGCTCCTGATTAGCCAGTCATCTAAATAGGGGAAGATGAAGGCCCCTTATAGACACAGGTGGGCGGCCACTACTGCCAGGCATTTGGTAATGACCCTTGGTGATGAGGCCAGGATGAAGGGTAGCACCCTGCACTGGCAGTGTCCTCCTCCTACCCATGAACCTTAAGTACTTCCTGTGGGAGGGGTGGATTAGGATGTGTGCGTGTATGCATCCTTCAAATCCAAGGAGCACAGCCAATCTCCCTGGTGGAGGTAGGGCAGCAGTGTTCCAAGGGGGAGAGCATCTTGAACTTCTCCCTCACCAGAAACTTGTTCAGCTTTTGCAGATCTAGTATGGACCTGAGCCCCCAGTTCTCTTTGGGACCAAGAAGTATCTGGAGTAGAAGCCCTTTCTCCATAGTTGCTTGGGTACCAGCTCTACTGCGTTGTCCCTGATCAGACCCACAAGCTCTGTGAGCAGAAGAGTCTGGTGAAGGAGGGCTTGCACTGGCTCTCCTGGAAAGAATCTGGGTGGTATCTGCTGAAGGTGGAAGAGGTAACCCTCCCTTACCACTTGGAGTATCCACTGGTCCAAGGTAATACTGGCCCATCTGTGGGGAAAGAGTGCCAGGTGCCCCTCTGTGGGCTGGTGAAGGCCTCCCGGGGAAGGCTCTGCTCTGCTCTGCTCTGCTCTGGGAGTCAAAAACTCCCCTAGGTTGGGCGGGAGCTGGGGCCTGGGGCTTTGGTGCCTTTGCCTTCTGAGCTCCATGGCCCTGCCTCTTAGGGTGAGAACCTTGTTGTTGGCCTGAGAAGGACTGGTAATGGTGACTGTGCAAAAGGACCCCTTTTCCTCTGAAAAAGGAGTCTTTTCCCTGGTGGCTTCTTGCGGGGAAGGGATGAGGTCATCTTCGAGAGCCTCTGGCGAGTCACCACGTCAGCCTTGATCTTGGCTGCCTTTCCAGCCATAGGTTTGCCAAATAGGTTCTCCCCGGTGCAGGGGACATTGAGCAGCTTATCTTGGACCCATTGCTCAAGGTCAGAAGACTGTAGCCAAGCTTGGTGTTGGGCACCGATGCTGGCTGTCGCAACCCAAGCCGCTGACTTGAAACAGTCATAGGCTGCTTGGGAGAGCAACTTGGAGCAGTCCTTGATCCCTGAGATCAGAGCTTGGAACCATTGGAGGGACTCCCCGACAAGGCCAGCCGAAAACCCCAACAGCTCCTGGGTTAGAGCCTTCAGGTACATTCCTATGCATAATCCATAGGCTTGGATCCAGCATCCCAGCATCGAGCCTCGGTAACACCTGTGCCCAAGGGTGTTGAGGGCTCTGGCCTCCCTCCCAAGAGGAACAGAGGAGTAGATCTTTTGGCTCTTAAGTTTTAGCATGGTCGACTCGATGACCATGGAGTTATGTAGGAGCTGGGGTTTATGAAACCTCTGGACCCTTCTGGATGCGGTACATGGCATCAAGGCACCAGCTTACCACTGGTACAGATGCTGATGTCTCCCACATTCTGAGCAGTAGCCATTCAAGGATTGGCTGCACAGGCACCATGAGGGTTTCCTTGGGTGGAAACTCATATTGAAGGATCTCCAGCTCCTCGGTGCGCGGGTATTTCTTCTCGATCTGCACCGAATGGGCCCTGACCATGTCCTTGACAAAGTCATGGAAGGCCATGTCTTCCGGAGGAGAATGGTCCGGAGGAGATGGGTCTGAGGGAATGTCTTGGTACAGTTTGGTTTCCGGGGATGCCTCGTCATCAGACTCCCACTCACTCAGACAGGTGACGACGAATCAAACTCTGGAATTTGTTACTGGAGGATGTAGTAAAGGCTGTTAGTGTAGCTGGGTTTAAAAAAGGTTTGGACAAGTTCCTGGAGGAAAGGTCCATAAACCATTATTAAGAAGGGACCCAGGATATCAATGCTTGACCCAGTACAAGCATTGTGGAACCTGTGTCTTTTGGGGAAACTGCTAGGTACGTGTGACGTAGATTGGCCACTGTTGGAAACAGGATACTGGGCTTGATGGACCTTGGTCTGACCTAGTATGGCATATCTTATGTTCTTATGAATCCAAGGCCCTGTGACTCATTGCCTGCTATACAGGTCATGGCAACTAGCCGGGGAAGACCGGATGCCTGAGGAATGGGACTGGGACCTCAACCAATGCTGAGGACAGACCCGAGGCTTGTGATACTTGGAGCTTGGCTCGATGACTGGGGACTTCCTCACAGTCGGGGTTCCGGTCGGGGTAGATGATGTGTATGAAACAGCCATCATTGCCTGCTGCAGGGCTAGGATAGCAGTGATGTTCTGCTCCAGGGCCGCCATTCTGGTTTCAAAGCCAGAAGGCTCTGCAGCTTTTGGCGCGGGTACCAGGGATCTCTTGTCCGGCACCAGCACTGTCGCGAGTGCATCCTCGACCAGGACTGCGGTCTCAAGGAACCTCGCATTTTCTCTGCCGGCCGAGGAATCCTTCTTGAGGACCTTGGAAGGGTGCTTCTCAGAGTCGCCAGAGTCCCTCCAGGCAGTTTTACAGGGTTTCTCTGGTGCAACCTCGGTGGACTTCGAAGATTTTTTTCTTACATAGAAACATGATGACAGAAAAAGACCACATGGCCTATCTAGTCTGTCCTTCCATAACAACAACTACAACAGTCCACTTTTTACCTTTAGAGATCCTCTGTGTTGGTCCCATGCTTTTTTGAATTCAGTTACTGTCCTCGTCTCTACCACCTCCACTGGGAGACTATTCCATGGATCCACTACTCCTTCTGTAAAGAAATATTTCCGCATATCACTCCTGAATCTATCTCCCTTCACCCTCATCCCATGTCCCCTCGTAGCAGAACTTGCTTTCAATTGAAAGAGGCTCTCTCCCTGAACATTTATGCCACGGAGGTATTTAAACATCTCAATCAACATCTCAATTCTTCTTTTTCTCCAGGTCCAAGGTCTTATCGGAGGAGTTGCCGCTGCAGGATCCGAGGATGCTTGGGTCTCACGGGAAGTACTGGGCTTGGAGCTCGGCGTCTGGGAGGCCTGAGCAGAGTCTGATCTGCGGAACAGTTATTTTCTGCAACTTGGACCTCTTTTTGTTGGTCTTAGGCATCATGGCCTGGCACAGGAGGTGCTGTCATGGTCTGGTCCCAGGCAGCGCAGGCAGCAGTCATGAATGTCTATCAGTGACATGGTTTGACTGCAGCAGTTACATTTTTGAACCCACTAGGGGACATGGTGGGGAGCACCTGGACGGGGTTGACACCCCGGGCGAAAAAAGGTGCAAAAGCTGGTCAAGGCAGACCTCCATCAAAAAATTGAAAAGGGGCGAGAACAGTGCAGAGCTCGATGCCAGCTTGAGGTGGGAAGAGGAACTGGTACACAAAATGGGCAAGCTAACTTTTAAGGATAATTAGCAAAGAGTTTTCCAGGGAAACAGGACAGTCGTCCATTGTGCTCCGCAAATAAAAGGAGACTGAGCAAGAGGGCACCCTTTGGCAGGAAGGGGACCACGCATGCGTGGTAGCATATCCCAAAGGCTTTCTTTGAAAGTTGGGGAAATGCTCTGCACAGGCTTCATCGATGCCAGTGTCACCCATGTGTGAGGACTGACTTCCTGCTTGTTCCTGGAGAAAGGATATTCTGCTGCCCTTGGGTTTATGCTGCAAGAAAGATGGACATTTCCCCTACCATTAGTTCAGGCTTTCTTTGGACTTTATTCCAACCCATTTTCAATTGGCATGTCCAGTTTTGATCTTTAACTTGGTCAGACACATTCTGAGAGGGAGAGGGGACACGAAATGTTGCATAGCTTCTTTTTCTCTTCCTCAAGATGGATAGTGGTTAGATCTTCCAGTACCAGGACTGTATCATGATCAACTCGTCATCGTTGTGAGTTTGATTTTTACCTACCAACAATGTACTTCCGTTAGCATGCATTTGGTTTATTCATGTGTTGTAAATTTTAGCAAAATCTATCCTTGCTGTAAGAAGTTAAATGGCAGGTTAGTTGAGGATGAACACCCATTTCCACACTGATGCTATTGTATCCTAGCAAAAACATTTCAGGGGAGATATCCAACACTAGGCATGTGCTATATTTTTGTTTTTGTACCAGTGGGTCAGGAACCCTGAGCTTTCTCATCGGATATAAATGTCGTCTCCTCCTCCTCCTTCCAGGGCTTCTTCAGCACTGGCATGTGTGGTTTGTGCAGAAGGTGCATTTTGAATGGTGTTATAGAAATATAACATTTTCACAACATCTCTATGGTTAGAACATAAGAAATGCTATACTGGGGAGGAAGTGATGTCACCGAGCTGAATGGCCACTTGAGCAAAGAACTCCGGGGACCGGCCCACTAAAAGGGGGAAAAACAGAGAAAACCCAGCAGATAAGACTTAAAACAGTGAGTAAGAAGGAGTGGAGCCAAGTCAGATAGCAAATATGGCTGCGACGCGGCAAAAAACTGCAGACTCTAAGGACTTCATGTTTAGCAAGCATAAGAAGCTGGCATATGAGAAGGGGAAAATGGCTGAGGCCCTGGCGCAACAGAGTGATGTTGGGGAGACAGACTCAGAAGTGGAGGAGTGCTAATTACAGAGGAAACAAACCAAATAACAAGAGCTGACATATTACAATGATTTAAAGAAGTGCGCAGAGATATCGCAGGAGTGAAAGACGAGGTAGCAGAAATAGTGGCGGGCCTTCGAACTGAAATAGTGGAGATGGGTCAGCATGTGGAGGAGTTGGATGGCCGCATTGAGGAGACAGGGACCGCACAGACAGAATTGAGGTCCGACATGGTAAAGCTGCAAAGTGAAAGAGATGAGCTAGCCCTAAGGTAGATGATCTTGAAAACCGATCAAGAAGGCATAATTCGTGAATTAAAGAAATACCCGAGGGAGAAGAATTTAAAGACTGCTCGCAGTGGCAAAAGAAGTCTTTGGTGAAATGTTAAGAAACGGGCAGGACAGTACAGAGACAGAGACCATGAAAATAGACCGAGCACACCGCACCTTGGGACAAGCTACAAATCAATAACCCCATAACATAGCGGTATGCCTTCATGATTACAGTTTGAAAGAGCGTATAGCAGCACAAATGCATACACTTGGTATATTCACTTGGAACGGGCATATAATTGCAGCATTCACAGACCTGGCATCAGCTACACTGGCTACAAGACGGTCTATGCGGGAATATACCATGCTATTGAGACAGGAGAATGTTAGATACTGCTGGCTATATCCAACTGGGCTGGCGTTAACAAAAAATGGGATCAGTAAGAGAGCGATAATGGAGGATGAGCTGCATGGTGCAATGCAAGAAATGGGCTTCAAAGAGCTACCCGGGAAGACAGTGATTCAGAGGGCATCTAAAAGTTGGAGGGACCTGCAAAAGAAGTGGGAAATGGCAGAATGAAAATGCAAGAAGAGCCCAAAAGAAGCTGATGGGTTCCTAAGGAACAAAACAACATAAACTGGACTTATGAGATGTCTGTCTGTCTGAATAATATAGGATATGCTGCGGAACAGTGTTCCTGTTAACCTGCGCTGGATCCGCTGCCAACATTCCTGCTGGTGGGGGGAGGTGCAGAGCGATCGACGCTCTGCCCCTCCCCCCACTGGCAGGAATGCCAGCAGAGGACCCAGCGCAGGTTAGCGGGAACATTGCTGGGGAGCATGGGATATATAGAGGGAGGGGGATAAAAGGGGCAAGCAGAGAGAGATGAAGGGATATGATTGTTGTGCAGGAGGTGAGGAGGGTGGGCTGAGGGGAAGGTGAAGGGAATGGAGAGACGGAACAGTGGAGAGGTCTGGAGAATAAAAGGGGGAGAGAGATCGGGTAGATGAAATGAGGGCAGCAAGAAAAAAAACAAAAAAAGAGAGATGGGTTAAAGAGTGGGTGAAGGGCTAGGGTGGCCTGGGGCTTGGCAAGTCATACCTCGGTGAAGAAGACAGCTGGGAGGGTGAAGGCGGCAGGGGAGGGAGGGAGGGGTAGTAAAGGGGGAGAGAGGGGAAGGATGGGGGAAAATAGGGGGTGAGATGGTGGAGAAAACGCTGAGGGGGGAGAGGGGCTGGGAAGGAGGTAACTGTATTAACTCTAAATGTTAAGGGGTTAACCTCCTGGCAGAAGAGGTGCCGTTTAATGAGAGAAGGGAGATGGAAGAAAGTGGACATAGTAGTAATTCAAGAAACCCATTTAAAATCTAATCGAGAAGATACTCCGCACAAAAAAGTACCCCACAATTTACTTGACAGGAAATAGAAAGATAATGCGGAGGGGAGGGGTCGGTATTATGTTCTCTCTCTTAAAAAAAAAAAAAAAAAAAAAAAGTACCCTACACATGGAGAAAAAAATTATCAAGGATGGATAAGGAAGATGGATGATATGGGAAAGCAAGATAAATGCAAAACCGGTAACTTTAGTGAGTATATATGCACCCATTGAGAAATAGGGGCCTTTCTTTGACAAGCTGAGAAAAATTATAGCTGATGAGGTAGAAGCCCCTAGTATACTTGGGAGAGATTTCAGTATAACAATAAATCCACGATTGCATAATTCAGGAGGGGGAGGAGAAAGGGACAAGGGAGTGGGAAACGGGGCTATGTTGAAGCTATTGGTAGCAGCATTAGGCCTGGTAGATGTATATAGGCAGAGGGTTGATAATAAACGAGATTAGATGTATTACTCCTCAATGCACCAAACTTTGATGTATTACTCCTCAGTGCACCAGACTCTTATAGCCGCATATATATGATTTTTATGGATGGGGCATTCCTGCCAAGAGTCTGGACAGATAGAATGGCCAGACCATGCCCCAGTTGGAGTAACAGTGAATTGGAACATTAAGGAGGAGGCCTTCAATTTTGGACACTTAATGAGTCTATTCTCAATGAGAGAAGGGTAGTAGAACAGCTGAAAATGAACGATAAAAGATTTTTTCAAGACAACGGCACCCGAGGAATGAGACTAGAAGCAGTATGGGATAGTTTCAAGGCGTTTATACGGGGAGAACTAATAAAATTAGGGGCAGCAAAAAAAAAGAGAGAAAGGGAAGGAGGAAGGAGAGATTGCGGGCAGAGCTTGCCGTCCGGTCAGACCGGCATAAAAAGAGAGGAGGACTGGACACTCTAAAAGAAATATACCAAATAAGGGAAGCCTTGAAGGATTTGGAAGTGGAGGAATAGGCCTTCCAATTGAAGAGGTTGCAACTAGATAACTATATACTCAGAAACAAGATGGGTAGGTGGCTGGCACATAAATTAAGAGCACATAGTCTGGCACAGTATTTTGAAGATTAGAAATGGACAGGGAGATATGGAATTTACTACAGATAAGATACAATAGGTGTTTGTGGAATACTACTGCAAATTGTACACCTCGGAAGTTGCTGAGGGTGAAGAGGCGGGACAAAAATATTTAACGGATCTCACATTGGAAAGGCTGCAGGAGGAAAAAGGAGTTTTTGGGCAAGAGATTAGAGGAAGAGGTCATGATTGCCAGAGTTTAAAGGCAGGAAAGGCCCCTGGGTTAGATGGGTTCATGGCAAATTTTTATAAAACGATGAGGGGAGAGGTAGCGGAAATAATGGCAAAGATGTTCAGTGCATTAGTATAAGGAGGGAGGTTACCGAGGACAGTGCCGGGCTTAACAGTCCTGCCCAAACCGGGGAAAGATGTGACAGTATGTGGCTCTTATAGGCCAATCTCGCTGATTAACCTTGACGCAAAAATTCTGGCAAACATCCTAGCAGGAAGGGTACAGCGTTTCCTCTCCAGGCTTGTAGGGGGCTGATCAGATGGGGTTCATATCGGGATGCCATGTGAGAGATAACATACAGCAGCTCCTAAATATCACATGGCAAGTGCATAAAATGCAGGGAGCCCACAATTATGGTGGCTGTTGATGTTGATAAAGTATTTGACAGAGTAGAGTGGGGTTTCCTGTTTGCGGTATTAAAGAAAATGGGAGTGGGAGTCTCTTTTCTTATGGCATGGATTCATGCGTTGTATAATAGTCCCAGAGCAAGGATTCAAGTGAATGGTAGATACTCGCTCAGAAGAATTTGAGTTGGGCAGGGGAACAAGACAGGGGTGCCCGCTGTCACCATTGCTGTTTGCAGTGGTGATCGAACCCTTGGCGATAGCGGTTTGCAAATCGAGGGGCAGGAATATAAGACAGCACTGTATGCAGATGACATCATGTACATTGTAGGTAGACCATTGTATCCTGACACGACACTGTACTCCTTTTATTATCCTCATCAGCTTGGGCAGAGTTAACAAACTAAACCTAACAAAGACAGAAGTTTTGCGAATTGTGTTAGAGCCTGCGGAAAAGACCCAATTGAAAGCGAGTTTTCCATTCAAGTGGTGTAGAGGCACAATCAGGTATTTGGGTATTCAATTAGGGAAAGATCTACAGGGATTGTTCACCCAGAACTATGAACAGCTGTGGAAGCAGATATGAAAGGATCTAGAGTTGTGGGATAAGCCATATTTTTCTTTGGGGAGGGAAAAATAAACCACCCAGGGTGAATAGACAGGTGATGTGCTGGCAAAGACACGCAGGGGACATGGGGGTAAATTTGGTGTGAGATGACCCTGTTGGGGAAAAAAAAGATAAACATTATTATTATCACTATTATTAATATTGTTAAGATCATGGATACTGTTATGTCATGTTAGGATTTTCTGTGTTAGAGTAAATGATAAGGGATAGTATCAAGCTGGGGAGGGAGGGGGAAGTGGGAAGGAGAGAATAAGCTGAAGGAAATCAAAGATCAACCAAGTAGAAGACATGAAGGACTAATCTGAGGTGGCTCTGGAGCATTAAGATTTGTACAACTGTTACGAGACTTTTAAGGTGGGAATAAAAGAAATGGACTCCCACAAGAAGATTAAGTGGAGGAAATGGGAAAGGAATGGGAATAAAAAGGGGAGTGGGATATTGATATTGATTTGTATACATTGGAAAATTGCAATAAAAATAAAGTTAAAAAAAAAAAAAAGAAATGCCATACTGGGTCTTACTAAAGGTATATCAAGCCAAGTATCTTGTTTCCAACGGTGGCTAGTCTAGATCACAAGTACCTGATAGGATCCCCCAAAAAGTTGATTGATACCATGCTGCTTTCCCTAAGTCTGCCTGGTGAATAACAGTTTATGGATCTTTCCTTCAGGAGTTTGTAAAAACCTTTTTTAAACCAGACTCTGCTAACTACTTTTACTACATCTTCTGACAATGAATTCTAAAGCTTAATTGTGCATTGATTGAAAACAAAATATTTTCTCCAGTGTATTCTAAATGTGCTACTTAGTAACTTCATGGCGTGTCCCCTAGTCTTTGTACTTTTTGAAAGAGTAGGCTGTTGATTCATATTTACCTGTTCTACTCCATTCATGAATTGCTAGATCTCTTTATCTGCCGTCAGTTGTCTCGTTCCATGTGGAAGAGCCTTAACCACGTCAGTCTAATTTTTAATGCTGTTTACTTTTTGGACCACTGCTGCACCCTGAGCTGATGTTTTTTGACATAATGTATGTGATGATGGTTAGATCCTTTTTTTCTGGATGGTGACTTTTGATACGGAAGTTAACTTTCTAATCATCCTGCTAGACCGGTCTAGACAAGTGGGTTATGCTCCCTTGCCAGCAGATGGAGACAGACTTGAGCAATTGCACTGTATATCTACTGGTGCAGCACTGAGAGAAGCCAGTATCTGCTTCCAGCAGGTGGCAAGGGCTTTGATTGGTGCCGTAGTGCAGATAGGCCTGTCTCCCCTGGCCCACACCACAGTGCTATGGCCTGTGTGACTGACACCTATGGGCACAACATTGCTCGGAGCTTGGGTATGCCTCTGTCTTCTTGAGCCGACTACTGTTGGGTCCCTGGGGAGGCTGGTAAGTCGGATCCAGGACCCACCTTGCTGTCCTCTATCTGCATGCTTTTTGGGGGGTTTCCTTTTTTTTTCAACTGTTTTTTACTTTCTCATTGATTTTCAGTGGAAGATATTTGGTTCTCTTACTACTTTTAATAAAGCATTTTTAAATTAAAAAAGCCTTTGCTTCTTGGCTTCTGTGCCTCCCAGGTTTGTGTACTTATCTAGGGCTTCCCTGCTCAGGCTTCCTGTCAGGCCAACAGGTGCTAGGATTCTCTTTTCAGAATTCCCTATTTGCTGTGTCCCTGCTTCTCTTTATTGGTGCATTTTTTTTCAGTCTCTTTTTTTTTTTTTTTTTTTTTTTAACTTTGCTGTTGTAGTGTTCAGCCATATAGTCCATTGCAGCCTGTGGACCCCCCCCCCCCCGTGTTTTTTCCCCTGATTTTGGCCGGGATGCCTCAGCCACTTCTTTTTCCTTCCTCCTCCTCCCCCCCCCAACTGTGAACACTGCAGCCATTGACAATGACTGCTTTCTCCTGGCAGGGGCGGAGCCTGGCAAGGTGGCTCTAGCTACAGGACCATTGGCCCTTGGGGGGTCTCCTTTTCAATCAGCTCACACTGCAGCTCCTGAAACAGCTCATGGACTGCTTTTGGTCTTTGCTAGCTGTGTGACAGCCCCCTTTTTGGGCTATCCAATGCCTAAGCCTCCCCTACAGGGGAACCCATGGGCCATGAGCGCCTCTGTCACAGCCAGCTAGAGGGGTCACTGAGCCCGCTTTGCCCTTGTGCTTTTCTGCTCCTCTGGGAGCCGAATATTACCCCCTTTGGGTGTTTGTTGAAGGACTCAAGAAAATCTTTTTTTGTCAGAAGCTAAGTCTGAGGAGGGCAGGGCCTTTCTACTTTGGCCAATTTTGCTGATGGGTTCTCTTTATGTCCTTTCAGGATGTTATACTAATGTTTGATCAATAGTGTTAATCAAGAAATCAGTCATTCCATAAAAAAAGTCAACCCACTGGAGCAACCTGAAACTCCCAGTAAACCAAATAAGAAAAAATTATCTAGGCTCTAAGGCTGTGCTGTGTATGGGCCTGGTATTGAGCCCTCTGGTAATTGATCTGGCCACTACTGGGCGGCCTGGTGTCTATAAAGTTGGAAGAAGATTGTCTAGGTGGAGGAGTAGCCTAAAGGTTAGAGCACTGGCTTGGGAACCCAGAGACCAGGGTTCTATTCCCACTAGCACTCCTTGTAGCCTTGGGCAAGTCACTTAATCCTCCATGGCCTCAGAAAAATCCAAGTTATCAATGTCCCTGTTTAATGTACAATTTTAAGTTACAATGTAAACCGCTTTGATTGAAATGATAAAGTGGTATAAAAAACCTGTTAAATAAATAAAGAAAAATCCACTTTGTTTGGACTGATCTAGCAGGACGATATGGAAAGTGACATTTTACTTACCAGACAATGTTCTTCCCTGAAGTCCTGCTAGACCAGTTCAGGATCTGCCTTTGTTCTTCTGTCATCCTCTGTGGTTCAGCGCTGCAGTTTATCTTTTTGGTAGGCCTTCTGTCTGGTCTTTCTTTTGGTATCCTCACTGAGGTTATGTGTGATCAGGGGTCCTTAACCATGTGCTTGGGTACAAATACTGAAGTATGCCCCTAGCTGCATCAGTTGTCGCAGCAGGGATGATGTCATAAGAAGCTTCTGGATTTTTTTTTCTTTCTCCACCTCTGCTGACAGAAGGACACAGCTCATTTGTTTGGACTGGTCTAGCAGAATTTCAGGGAAGTACAGTATCTGGAAAGTGAAATGTCACCTTTTAAGTTTTCTTTTTGTGAGAATTTGCTGAAACTGGATTCTCATCAGGAAAATAGGACGTCTGCATATCGGCAGATAGTGGTAGGAGATGCTGGGGGAGCCATAGGGTAGACCACTAGAACCATGGTTTGACCAATGTTTTGTCCCACACAGCATCAGGGGAGCTGAGGGGGAAAAACAGTTGGTTTTCTTAGTTCTGTCTAAGAGGGGTATGTTTACTAAATGGCGGTAGCGGCTTCCATGCGATATTGGAGCCGCGGCTCCATTGATTTCAGTAAACATACCCCAAAGTGTTCTGCTGCCCCTTTGGGGGAGAGGGGGAGGCATTGTCCCTCACTAGAATTCTTAAGTTCTTTTTATATTACTATATAGTCCTTATTTTGATCTTTGACCCAGCAGATGAGTGTTTAAGCCATATTTTAATCTGTACTCCTAGTAACTTCTAGCATTCTGCAGTAAACAGTTTATGAAGGCTTTTGGACCAAATATATTTGGAATGATCAAGTTCCTATGACCATCTTGCTAAAACCTTTTTGTTTCTTTGCTGAGGTTCCACCATTTTTTCATTCTTACTGGGTTCATCTTCGAAGTCAGTTTGATAGGGCACTGTGAAACAAGATAGTAAAACGGGTGTTTTTTAGTACTGAGCTTGACAGTTTGTAAACTTATGCCTATATTTTTCAGTGCAGCTAAATTGAATGCAATCCCTCTGATAAGTATGTAGTCTATTTGAAGTATTCAGCTGTACCTAAAGACTGTCATCTCTGGTACCTATCTACTTTTAGCCTGCCCAATTAATTACATTTAATCATGGAGAGCTGGGGCCTGGATGGCGGGGGAACATTGCAGCTGGGTTTCATGCTAGTTCTGCTTCCAAATTCTGCCTTCTGCCATTTAGTTGAAAAAGGTGGTGGGGGGGGGGGGGTCTGCCTGGAAATCTCAAGAGTACATGGGACTTCAGAATAACACAGGTGCAGATCTGGTTTCTATTCAACACCATTTGTTTTAGATTTTGTAAAATATATTGATCATCCTTCGTGATTTTTATTTAGGTTATTTATGAACGCTTGGGGCCCTGTTTACTAAAGGTGTTCTCCCATTTTGTGTCTATGAGCAAAATACTTAGTAAACAGGGCCCTTGGTCATCTGATTTTTATGAAAGCAAACCTCTTTAACTCCATCCTGCATGTTATGTGCTACAAGAATTGCAATCTGTTCAGACCTCTCTCCGTGGCAAAGGAATTGGGCACTCCTAGCCTGTGTATGTGGAGGACAGCTGTAGCAATTATCGGAGGCAAGAGGAGCAGATAATGAATTACAGAATAAATTGCTGGATTTGGCTGTTAAGTTGGTCACATATAACCACACTGTCGACAGATTCAGCAGAGAAAGGTTAGAACAAAAGCTCTTATCTGGGTTAAATGTTTGCCTTAGGTCAGGGGTTCTCAACCCAGTTCTTAGGACACACCTTGGCAGTCTGCTTTACAGGATAATCACGTGAATATGCATGAGAGAGTTTTGCATGCACTGCCGCCATTGTATGCAAATCTCTCTTTGTGGTTACCCTGAAAACCCGACTGGCTAGATGTGTCCCGAGGACTGGGTTGAGAACCAGTACTTTAGGCAATGCTGAAGTTGATAGGACAATACTGTCTTAATATCTATGGTGTAGAAATGTCCTTTTTTTCATGCTTGCAGGCTTAAAAAGTAGAACTGTCTAGAACAGGAGTTCTCAACCTCTGTGTCGAGACACACTGGTGTGTCACCAGAAATTTGGCATAAACAGCAGGCTCATACGTTCCTTAACAACCATGTTACGTGAAATCCTCATAATAGGTCCTTGTTAAGGAGTTAACACTAGAATTTGAATATATGTTTTTTGGTATAGCAGGCTGTAAGGGGAAACATCTGAATTTATTTGTATAAATAACTAGTTTCAATAACAGTTTCCAAACAAAAATAAATTCTGTTAAAAATATTCCATATTTCCCCTTGTATCATTTTTAAGAACAATGAAATATTTAGGCTCCTTGTTCAGCCACAAATTCTAGTGCTCAGTGGGTCACACACACAAACATTGCCAGGCGTGTCACATTAGAAGGAAGGTTTGAGAACCACTGGTCTAGAGGTGGTATGCAGATTGGCTGTTGGGATTTTGAAGCATTACAAGCTGAAAAGTTTGTCCTTCAGTGCATATGTTAAGTACCCAAACCAGATTAAAAAAAAAAAAAAAACGTAGGCGAAAGCTGATGTGCTGAGCATGCAGACACCATTTTTAGTGACGTGGAGCTTGATTTACTAAAAGGCATTACGGTGTGCTATTCGTTGCAGATTCCATTTTATGTAATTGATCTAATTTACTGCTAACGCACGGCATTTTGGGCTGTTCTAATGCGGTACTGTACTTAGTAAATCTAGCCCACAGTTACCAAATGTTATAGCCATATGTGACAATGATACCCTTTTTTTATGTTTGCATACTTTTATTCAATTCACAGGAATTTGTATATACAATTTGAACATAACACAAACTAGGAAGATGCTACCATAATGTCCATACAATGTTTTGATATTAGAAACCAAGTTTATTTTTGTGATTTGTACAGCTGAATTTTAGAAATGGAGGAGTAGCCTAGTGCAGCGTTTTTCAACCACTGTGCCGCGGCACACTAGTGTGCCGTGAGATATTGTCTGGTGTGCCATGGGAAAAATTCCAATTTCATCCGTAACATGTGGCCTCGGCTCACAAATTAGGGTTGCCAACCGGCCGGTTTTCAGCCGGCCTGGCCGGTTTTTCCATGGCCAGGCCGGCTGCCAGCACAGTTGTAAAACCGGCCATTGAAAAGCCGGTTTTTTGCTCTGGCCGCAAGATCGGGAGCGGCCAGAGCAAAAAACCGGCTTTTGTGCCGAAGTCCGCGGCGCGAATGCAATCGCTGGTTCTGCTTTGTACAGAGCAGCGGCTGCACTACACTTAAATTGAAAAGTAAAGAGAAACTGTGTCAGGAGCCCTCCGATCATGCAGAGCCCGAGGAAGTGATGTCATGGGGGCGGGCTCCTCACAGGCTGTCTTTCCTTTTCAAATTAACTTTAGCTGCAATAAAGTTAATTTGAAAAGGAAAGACAGCCTGTGAGGAGCCCGCCCCCATGACATCACTTCCTCGGGCTCTGCGATGACCGGAGGGCTCCTGACACAGTTTCTCTTTACTTTTCAATGTAAGTGTAGTGCAGCCGCTGCTCTGTACAAAGCAGAAGCAGCGGCTTGGGCAGAGGGGGGGGGGGTGTGTGTGAGTGAACCAGCAAGGGGGGGGGGGAGTGTGAGTGAACCAGCAGTGGAGGGGGGGGGGGTGGTGTGAGTGAACCAGCAAGGGGGGGGGGCGATGGTGTGAGTGAACCAGCAGGGGAGGGGGGGTAAGTGAGTGAGTGACCCAGCAGGAGGGGTGAGTAAGTGACAGGGGGGTTGGTGTGAACCAGCAGGGGAGGGGGGTTGGTGTGAGTGTTTGATTCCTATTCAAGAGAATTACTTTATATATAGTCAATATAGGCACAGAGGTAAATTTTTTTTTAACATTTTCTAATGGTGGTGTGCCTCGTGATTTTTTTCATGAAAAAAATGTGCCTTTGCACAAAAAAGGTTGAAAAACACTGGCCTAGTGGTTAGAGCAACAGCCTAGTATTTGGGTTTGATTCCCACTGGCACTCCTTGTGGCCTTGGGCAAGTCATTTTATCCTCCATTGCCTTGGAAGAAAAGGCCTGGCAATCTACTTCCGGTGATACCTTACCAAGAAAACCCAGGGGCTGCTGGGTCACCAGGAGTCAGCATTGACTTGAAGGCACTTTAAAAAAAAAATAAAAAAAATAATGCAACTCCGTGTAAATCTCAGTGTGTACAGTATAGTTATTAGTGTAAATAATTTGTAGAAAGTTACCCCAGTTATGTCCAAGTTATAGTTCCTGTTTATTGTAAATACAATGCAGCCCCGCCTGCATTGTATAAGGTTCAGTTAAATGTACACGGCACTGATGATGAATAGCGCGGTATAGAAGAGACTTTAAATAAATAAATTAAATTAGATTAAAAATAAACAAAACTGAATTTATTTATTTGCATGATTTGATATACCCCCTGCACATGGCATCAAGGCAGTATACATAACCAGAGGATAAAATACTGAATACACAGTACAATAAGACACAAAAGACATAGTGGAATAGTGCAACAATATTAAACGAAAAAACATTTCTAGAACGTTAATAGGAGGGGTGGAGGGACACCAGTCTGAGCAGTCCAGAGGCACTACCACTAGTTAGCTTTTACTACATCCTCCGGTAACACATGTGTTAGTGTAGTTGTGTTTAAAAAAGGTTTGAACAAGTTCCTGGAGGAAAGGTACATAAACTATTATTAAAAGGGACCCAGGATATCACTGCTTGACCCAATACAAGTGTTGAGGAACCTGTGTCGTTTGGGGAGACTGCAGGGTACTTATGACCTAGATTGACCACTGTTGGAAACAGGATACTGGGCTTGATGGATCTTGGTCTGACCCAGTATGGCATATCTTATGTTTTTAAAATGGTATATAATCAGAGAAAACCCTTTGGAAAAAATCTGAGAGAACCTGAATATTCAATAAGGTTTTCACTCCTTTTTTACATTTCCTATAAGAGAATTCAGTCTTAAGATCTACAAGGGGCTCTCGACGGAGGAAATGACGTCACCGATCGGAGCGGCTGCTTGATTGCGGAGCTCCGGGGAAGCAGGGGAGAAATAGTGCCCAAATCACCTCCAAACAGCTCGCGGGTAGGAGGAAAAGACGCCACGGCATTCGGGATTAAGCCCGACTCGAATGGCACAGCGCAAGAGCGTAGCTGACCTGAAAGGTTTTGCCTACAAGTCCGCCGCCGCCGGGAACACGAGCGGCAAAGGCAAGATGGCCACGATGAGTGCGGGGCCTGGAGCTGACGGGGATAAGGCCCGCGGCGGGCAACAGCAGGATGGAGAGGTGGAGACCCTGAGAGGGGAGCTGAAGAGCTGGTTTGGCACTCTCAGGCAAGACTTGGCCACATTTAAATCCGATGTACAAATTTGGCTGGAGGATCTAAAGGCTGAGGTACGCGAGGTGGGACAGCGTGTGGAAGAGCTGGAGGGGAAGGTGGAAGCACATGATGCGGCCCTTATTAAGATACAGGAGCGCATGGAGGCTATGGATGCAGACACGGAAGATATTTGGTCCCGGGTGGAGGACCTCGAGAACAGTCAGGCTGCGGGGAGTGGTGGAGTCGGCGGACATCGTTGACTGTGGCAATGTGGTGGTGGCTATCTGCAAACGCATCCTGGAAGAAGCTGGCCAGGATGGTTCACAGCTGTGTTGGTCCGTTGATCGGGCCCACCGGGCGTTGGGGCCTAAGCGGGATGGTTACCACCGCGACATTATTGTTAAATTCCATGAGTATAACACCAAAAACGTGGTGGTGGAGGCGGCCCGCAAGCTTTCCAATTTTAAATGGAACAATCAACGAGTGGAGGTGTTTACTGACCTGTCCGCCATTACCATGAAAAAGAGGCGGGAACTGTCTGGCATCACTAAGGTGCTGAGGGAGAAGGGTCTCCGCTACAGATGGCTATTCCCCTTTGGCCTCCAGTTTTGTGTGGAAGGGAAAACCACGGTGGTGCGTACAGTACCGGAGGCTTTGGTGGCTTTGAAGGAGGCTGGATGGTCTGGTCTGCCAGAGGTGCCCCAGCAAAAGATGCTTTCGGAGCGCAGCGGTCTGGCCAGGGGCTATGAATGGCGTCGTGCTCCACAAGGCGACTGCCGACTGCGGAGGCAACGCTTGAGCGAGCTGTCAGGCGGTTCTGGTCTGAGCTGAGGAGGTGGCTGTACCTGGACTGGACATGGCTATGGCTTGTGGCTCTGCGCTGCTTTTCTGCTTTCTTTATGTCTTTCTATGGTTCTTTATGTGATATGCTAAAGTGGTTATTGTTGTGTGGGCTGTTTGGAGGGGTGATGGGCGGGGTGGGTGTAGACGGGTGTGGCCGAGGATGGAGAGGTTCAGTGGTATATATCTGTTCTTGGGCTTGTCTGTTTTTGTATTTCAAATGATTCTAGACCCATGGGTTTGAGGGGGGGAAGGGTAGCTTCCTGGGGCGGTGGGGACTCATGCCTCTAGTGGAGAAGTGGAGTGGGCAGGTGGACAATTGGGGGGAAGGGGGGAAGGGGGGAGGGGGTTGGGGGGGGGAGGGGAGATGGGGGGGAGGGGCTCCCGTATGGCTGCTCTCGAGGAGGAAAAGGGAGTAGGGTTAAATGGAAAAAGTAAAGATTGTATCCATGAATGGACGAGCGTTAAATTCTCCAGTTAAGCGTCAAAGATTGTTTAAAGAAATGCATAGAATGCGTGGGGATATCTGCTTTATACAGGAAACTCACCTGAAAAAATGCGATGAATGGAGAATGGCACACCGCACTTATACGGAGAGATGGTTTGCATCCAACAGGGTGGCTTTGAAAAAGGGGGGAGTGGGGGTCCTTATGCGGGGAACCATAGCTTACTCTGAATGTGAAGTACACCGGGATAGCGAGGGTAGATACATTATTGTTAAACTGAGGATTCACGACCAGCTCTACACGCTGGTTAATGTTTATGGGCCGGCTGCAGGGACGCTGTGGGAATGTATGAAAGCAGTCCTGCGGGGAGAGTTAATCTCTGTGGGGGCGCATGTGAAAAAAGTGAAGGAGAAGCGGAAGGAGGAGCTCCAGACTGGTATTAAGCGTATTGAGGAGCAGATCCTGCGGGGAGGGAGGGAGGTGGGGTTAGGGCCGGCCTTAGCGCAACTCCAAAGAGAACTTAATGAAATCGAGCTAGCAGAGCTCAAATTCGCACAGGATCTCCTGAAACAACAGTTCTTTGAGTATGGTAATAAGCCCAGTATACTGCTGGCTCAGCAGTTGAAACAGCACCGAAATCGGAACATTATAACGAAGATCAGGGATGCCCAGGGGAGAGAAGTGCGGGAGGTAGAGGCCATCCATAAGTGCTTTGTGGACTACTATCGACAGTTGTATACGGAAGAGGTTCACCAGTCTGCGCAGCGGTTAGAGCAGTATTTACAGGTGAAGCTGCCCAGTCTCACCGACTCAGAGTCGGCGATCCTTTCTCGACCTATAGAGGAACGGGAGGTACTTGAGGTGATACGGGGGCTCCCGGCGCATAAAGCACCAGGACTAGACGGTTTTACCAATGGTTTCTACAAGGTGTTTAGTGCGGAGCTCTGTCCCCTTCTGACGCGGTTATTTAATGCATTTAAAGGGGAGGACCCTATCCCAGAACAGATGCGGACGGCGGGGATCACTGTCATACCTAAGGCGGGGAAGGATGTCTCATTGTGTGGGTCGTATCGACCTATTTCGCTCCTTGGGACCGACTTTAAGATTTTCACTAAGATTTTAGCTACCCGGTTGCAACGTTTTTTGCCTTTCTTGGTTCATGAGAATCAGTCCGGTTTTGTCCCAGGGCGCCAGACTGTCGACAATCTGCGTAAGGTGCTTAATGCCTTATGGAAGGGTAGGAGGGGGAGGGCCCCGATGGTGCTCTTTACCGTGGACGCTGAAAAAGCTTTCGATCGCGTCTCCTGGCCCTATTTGTTTAAAGTTCTGGAGCGGATGGGGATAACGGGGGATTATCTGCAGTGGGTTAAGGCTATATATGCGCATCCGATGGCTCGTATTCGGATTAATGGGGAATACTCCCCTTCTTTTGAGCTCGGGCGGGGGACGCGGCAGGGGTGTCCTCTCTCCCCGCTGCTTTTTGTCTTGTCCATGGAGCCTTTGGCTCAACGGGTTAGGGACTGTGTAGCTATTAAGGGGATGTCGTGGGGGAAGTTGGAACTTAAGCTTTCCCTCTTTGCAGACGATTTGCTATTCATTTTGACCGACCCTAGTGCGTCCCTGACGGCATTGACAGGTGTTCTGCGGGAATTTGGCACCTATTCGGGTTTTAAGGTGAATGAGACTAAATCTGAAATTTTGAACATTTCGGTAGATGAGGAGGAGCGGGGGCAGATCAAGGCCTCCTTGCCGTACCGTTGTGCAAAACATAGTATTAAATATTTGGGGATCTTTATAACGGAGCAGGAGCTTGATCTCTTCCGGGATAATTATGGGCGGGCAGAGAGGGCGATGCGGGTTGACTTGGAAGGGTGGCGGCTTAAGAGGTTGTCTTGGATGGGCCGACTGGCAGCTTTGAAGATGGTCATCTTGCCTAGATGGCTTTATCTATTTACGAATTTACCCATCGCGGTGTCCAGGAGTTATATAGCAAGGATACAACGGTGGTTTATGGATTTTATGGGTGGGGGGAAGCGCAATAGAGTTGCGGCTAGAGTTTTGATGTGTCGAAAGGAGAAGGGGGGGATGGCGGTGCCTAATTTGTGGCATTATTGGGAGGCAGCGCGAATGAGTACGGTAGTGGAATGGGTGGCTGATGATCCCAAGGAATGGGTGTGCATGGAAGCGGCAGAACTGCCTGAGGGAGTACTAGCTGATTTGGTGTGGCTGCCCCGTCGCTGTCCCCAGAGGTTCCCGGGGAGCAATCCCTATGTACTGCGTACGCTACAGGTTTGGAATAAATGGAGGGGGGTGTGGCTGGGTCCCACGGAGTGTCGCGCTTGCTCCCCATTAGGGGAAACCCTGAGTTTCCGCCAGGTATGGGACCCTCCGTGTTCGGATCCTGGGCAATACGGGGCTTATGTACAGTGGGACAGTTGCTAGAGGGACGGCGGGTGAGGGATTTTTTGGACTTGGCCCGGGACTATCACCTGGAAGGGTCAGATGTGTATGGCTATTTTCACATTTGCCATTACCTGCAGCGGCACATTCTCCCACATCTCCATCAGGACCCTTCTGCGATAGAACAGTTCCTGTTGCTGGGGCAGCGGAGACGGGCCCTGTCCACATTATATAAGTTGATGGTTCTGGACACGGGGAAGCAGAGCTATAAGCGGGTATGGGAGGCTGAGCTGGGGGGGCCCTGGGGGGAGGAAGTGTGGAACCGGATCCATGAGAGCCGGTATAAGGGCCTCCTGGCGACGAATTTGATTGAAAATAATTATAAGTTGCTTTACCGCTGGCATTTGACACCAGTTCGACTACATAGAATGTATGCTCAAGTCTCTGACCTATGTTGGAGAAACTGTGGGGGACAGGGCACCTACTTACACATTTGGTGGAATGTGGGGGGGTGTTTGATTTGTGGCGGGTGGTTTGGGGATTTCTGGGGGAGGTGTTGGGGAAACCAGTAGATCCGGGTCCGGCAACGGCGCTGCTCGGGGTGCCGGTGCCAACCCTTAATAGGGTGGAGGGCTCCTTTTTGGACATGGGGTGTGGCACTCCGGATATTACTGGCCCGGCAATGGAGAACGGCAGTGATACCCACCCTCGTGGATTTTCAGGGAATGCTTTCCCAGATCTATTTGATGTCTAAGCTAACTGCTCTGAAGCGGGGAACTCAGTTGAAGTTTGGAAAGGTGTGGGAACGGTACATTCAATGGATGGATAAGGTGACAAGGGAGAGGGAGGTTTAGATGGGATGGGTGGGTGACAGGGTGAGCGGGAGCCTACGGGGTGGGGGGGTTTAAGGTGTGCTTATGGTTAAGTTGTTGGTTTAGCATTGTAATGCAGGTTCTTGGTCTGTTGGAAGTGATTGTTGTTTATGGTTGTACCTGTTTTAAAACACTAATAAAAATAATAATAAAAAAAAAAAAAGATCTACAAGGGAGTGTTCCATAATCTTCCCAGAAAGAGGAATTGTAAAATTATCCTTTACCAAAAAAGTCATTGTCTAGTAAGTAATTTTAAAAACCTTATTTGCAATTTATACATGGAAAATACATCAGGTCTTTCTTCTGAAGCAATGGAGGGCCGCAAGGAATGCCAGTGGGAATTGAACACTGGTCTCTTAATCACCAGGCCACTGCTATCCTAGTATGTACTCGTTTTTAAAAAAACTTTTTTTTTAAAGTGCTCATTTCAGCCAGTCCTTTACAAGAGGGATTAAGGGGATTTTGGAGGGGAAATAAAATAGGGGATTAAGGGGATTTTCCCCCTTAATCTCCTATTTTATTTCCCCTCCAAAATGAAATTAAATAAAGATGGCGGCCTATGTAGTTAAGTGACAGCATTTATACATATAGGGGTATGTTTACTAAACTGCGGTAATCGTGAATAACGCGCGTTATGTAATGTTAACGATCGTAAGCGCAGCATAACGCGCGTTATGCTGTGCTTATGATCGTTAACGTTATATAACGCGTGTTATGATGTGCTAACGATCGTAAAGCCCCGCCGCGCGGTAAAACAACGCAGAAGGTGGAGAGAGGGCGGAGAGAAGGGGTCAGTGGGCGGAGAGTGGGTGGGGAGAGGCTCCCCTCACACTAACACGCTGAATTTCAGGGTTGAATTCCAACGCGAATGAAAACCTGCCGTTAAAGGCACATTACAGGGGAGAGAAACCATTTCAGTGTCAGCAATGTACAGCCCAGGCAGGGAAACCAAAAAAAGTGATAAGTGTGATACATGTGCACAGAACAAAAGGGCACAGAAACACTGAAAATGACCCCAACAAACTGGAAAAAAACAATAACCAAGCTGGCCAATAGTGGTATCAATGAGAAACATCAACCCCTCCCCACCCCCCGAGTAAGCTTCATAGAACAGATATAAATCGTGGAAGGGTCTATACTCCGTCCCCATACAAGGTGAATGGGCCCACAGTGAAATAGCGCTGCTCAGGGTTTTCCCCACCATCAGACAGGGTTCCTATGGCGTGCACATGTCCCGCAACATCAGGGCGGGCATGTCAGAACGGAAACTGGACAGATGCCGGAAAAGGGGATACAGAGGGCCGCAGGCGGCACATGCTGTGGTGGAGCTGGGCCACAGTGCGGACTAGGGTGATGCCTAGGTGGCCCATACGAATGCTGAAACAGCGGAGCAGCCAGACAGCAACTGCTGAAGGCCCAACATGGGCACGAGTGTGTTTCCCAAAGTGTCACAGGGGATAGTACCCAACAGCTACCCCCAAGGGCACGGAACATTTATTTATTTATTTATTTATTTATTTTTATTTCTTATATACTGCGCTCTTTTAATCAGTGCGGTTTACATATGAACAAATTTAAACACAATGACATGGTCAGCATTGTTTTTTTTACAATGAACAGGGTACAAAAACCTGGCAGTAAACAGGGTTAACTATATACAAGAACATGGCGGTAAACAAGGTTGACTATATACATGGTATAATTATATGGTTAATTACATGGAAGTGGTAAATAAATAAATCACAAGTACAATATAGATACGGTATGGATAGAGTGTGCAAGTATGAACCGTCATGATTAGCCATTTTCTACCGGGGTCAAGTGGGAAAGACCAGCATGAGGGTTATGTTCATTCGGAGAAGCTTCCAGGTAGTATATTAGGAACAGATGATATTTTAAGGCCTTTCTGAACGTCATTAGGCTTGTGATGGCTCTGATTTCGGGTGGAAGGGCATTCCAGGCTCTGGGCGCAAACAATGAGAAGGCTCTAGAGGCTGTCGATTTAGAGCATTTTGTAAGGAGTTTCGGAAGGTCAATGGAGTTCAATGTCACAGATCTCCTGGATCTGTTAGCTGAAGTGACATGTATCATATTGCTGATAGGTGATAGAGATGGGCTCTTTGAGGCTTTAAAAGTCATGACCAGGGTTTTATATAGGGTTCTGGCCTGGAGGGGTAACCAATGTAAACTCTTCAGTATTGGGGTTATGTGCTCTGAGCGTGGAGCACCTACGAGAATTGGCAGGCTGGGCTGGGGGGGGAGCGTGGACGTCGATGCAGGCACCCCTACCCCAGAACCCGCACCATAGGCAGCCGCCTACCTGCACACTGGATGGCCTGAGACTGCGCACCACCAGCTCCACCAGCAGAAGGGCATGTCAGCATGGTGGCTGAGGGATACTGGTGGTGGAGGGGGCAGTGGCAGCTGGCCAGAGCAGACCGTGGCCTAGCCCTGTGTAGGTGGGTGCCATGCACTGCAACAGACAGGCCCTGTCTGAACAACAGTCATGGTATCACCAGGGAATGCACCATCTCTGTGATAACATGGTGGTGCAGTGCACAAAACCCAGTGTATTCAGAAGCAGAAGGTCACAGGTTCAAGTCCCAGCTGTGGTTTCCGCCAACCCAGTCCTCATATTTTACCCACTACTATAACGTGCTAATACAGACAGAACCTTTCTTGCAGATGATGTAAACATGCCCAAAACACCTACATTTTACCCTACAGAGCACAGACACCATAAACATGCACATTACCTAGAGCAGAGCCTCCCAAATGCAGTCCTGGAGGGCCAAACACCATTCAGGTTCCATGCTGCCTCTGATAAAGATGCCTGTGCTGCATTTCTATGCGCCACCCCCATGGTATGCAGATGTATCTCATGCATATTCATGAGGGACAGCATGAAAACCCGAACAGTGTTTGGCACCGCAGGACTGGAGTTGGGAACCTCTGCCGTAAAGCAGCAGCCAACAGGGGCAGACACACCCGCACCCGCACCCACAGGCCCCATTATCCAAAGCCTCCTGGAGAGGCAGGACTTCGGGCTCTGCGTGCATCTCCCAATACTAGCACTTGCATACCTTAGTGATGCCACCCTAAACCTGGGAATATGGTACACATCTATCAAAAGGTTGCTATGATTACTGGCAGATAGCAATTCCTAGGTTAAGTACAATTTTCGGAGTGAGCTGCATCATAGCAACCTTTCTGATGTCTGTGGAGTGTGCTACAGGTCTTGTGTCTGACAGTGTTTACCAATCTGGGGAGTGACTCCTACAGTATTGCGTACCATAGCCATGCCTGCACTGTGCCCAGGACTGGTGTGGTGGCCTGGGCTGCCGAACACCTCTATAGTTGCACAATGCTGGCATAGGTGTGGGGAGTGTGTGTCTGTCTATCCAGTGTGTGTGGTGGCTGCCAACACCCTCCACAGCCCACACTGCTAGCACTGTTGCCAGTATTGGCCTGCCAATGTGCATAATGAGGAGCAAGGTACCGTGGGAATAGCCTGGATAGGGTGGCCTGGCCTGGCCGCATCTGCACAGGGCATAGGGCAATGGCTCGGACATTGTAGTGCCTGGTACCACCTGCACGGACAGGGTGGCCATAGCATGTCCTGCTGGGAGGTCACTCTCACCCTGACTGAGCAGTGACCATGGCATGGCTAGGTTCCCCCATAGTGCTATATAGCATTTCTCGCGTGATATTTATGGGTTTTCTTTTGGGGCCCAATCACTGACCTATCTGCTTGGTGTGTATGCTGATATCCCCGTTCTGAGTACATGCATCTCCTCCAGGACCATGCACTATGGACTAGCTGGCAGACTGTCTGCAGCTAGTATGTATCTTGCTGGAACACCTTGCAGGGTGCAGCGGCTGGAGGCTTGCTGCTGGAGAATATCAGATAATGGTGGGGGGAAGCTGAGCATTTCCAGGCCTGCCATCTGTCTGCTATTGCGTTATGGATGTATACCGCTCTGTCTGTTCCCCAGCAGGACAGGGGTTGCTGGTCCCCTCTACTGCTGCCATTGCAGGGAGGTAGACTGTGGATCTATTGGTGGGTGATCCTGTTTCCCACCCTGTGCCCCAGAGGGTGGGTTGTGTGGTGGTACATGATCTGCCCATGGTTCCATACACCCCCCCCTTTCACCTACAGCAGGTAACCATGGCACCAACACAAGATATGCACTATTCTGGATGCATCATCGCCCATAGGGACTAGACATGACCGGGACATACAGCAGGGCACAGATGTATCCTAGGTGTGTCTAACGGAACTACCTATCACACACTGATGGGGACCTGCAGCATGGCATAGTTCAGCCATGAATGGTGCTGTGGACCTGGTGCTGGGCGCCCCACCTCAACCTTAGGGTGGGCACAGTACCCGCACAATGTGACTGTCTGTGGCCACTCTGTGGCAGTACCACACACGGTCTGTTCCCCCTACCTGGCCGAGGTGCTGTGGGGGTGCATACCCAATCTTGTGCCCATCTGTCGACTGCTGATTTGCATGTGCAGTGCATCATGGGTACGGGTGGGTTAACCCTATCCTGGTAACCACAGCATACAGTTTGTGTGGTGACGTGCAGTCCTGCAGCCAGCCAGGGCTTTGTTCACAGCTTTATAAGGTGTCCTATAGGGGACATTATAGGGTGCCTTGGCGGACAGTGCACTTTCTAATGTGCCCTATGGAGTACGTTATGGGGTGCCTTATGCGGCACCTTGGGTTATGCCACCGTGAGGGTGTGTTTGCTGGCAGCACAAATTAAAATACATGTCAAATGCCTCACCAATCACAACTTTAATGTAAAGGGTGCTGTCTCAGCCAGCCTTATACATTAGGCCCACTGGGGAATCGAACCCATGACCCCTGTACCATCCGTCAGTGTTGTAACCATTGTGCTACAGCTCTGTTGCTGTGATTGTATGCCTGCGCGCCTTCTTAAGATTAACACGCGGTAACGTGCCCTGTAGCGCTCATTAATTTATGGCGCCTTGTAACGTGCGTTCTCGGCGTGTTCGCGGCAACGATGTACCGCCCATGTCCTTATTTGGGATTTCTGTCTCTAACGCGGCTCCTAACGCGAATCGCACTAACGCAGTTTATTAAACATACCCCATAGATTTGCAAATGAGACAGTGTTGTAAGTGGAGGATCACATTTCTATGACAAATGCAACAACACTGGAATTAACTGCACAGAAGAAAGGCCTGGCAAATCTACTTCTGTATCTTGCCATGAAAACTCAATGGATAGTCGCAAAACAAATTGCACTATAGTGCTGGAAGATGACCCCCAGATTGGAAGGCATTCAAATGGCTATTGGGGATGAGCTGAAGACTTCTCTGAGTAGAGACAGCATTTATGATGTGGTTGGATCTGCTGATGTAGCTGTGGATGAAATGAATCAGAAGTTGCAAAGATGTCTTACATATTGGGACAAAGAATGTACGAAGCATGAACCAAGGGAAGTTGGAGGTGGTCGAGAATGAAATGGACTATATACAACTCAATTTGTTGGGTGTCAGTGAACTGAAATGGACTGGCTTTGGGCACTTTGCATCTGATGATCATACGAGGTATGGTCTACTATAATTTATAATTAAGAAGAAATTTGCAAGAACTGTAATGAAATACAATGCAGTCACTGAACGCTTAATTTCTACTCGTCTACGAGCCCATCAACACAATTCAGGTATATGCTCTAACAGCTGCAGAAGAACAAGTACAAGCTGAAATTGAATATGCATTTCCTGATAGTCATGGGTGACTGGAATGCAAAGTTGGCAACAAATAAGAAGGCAAAGTGGTTAAAAAATATGGACTTGGCAACAGAAACAGCTAGAGAAATACTCATAGAATTCTGCAAGACCAATGATCTAGTCCTCCCAAACACCACCTTCCAGCAACACAAGCACTGACTGTACATAATGAACATCACCCAATGTATTGTACAGAAATTAAATTGACTACATCTGTGGAAGGCGATGATGGAAAAGCTCAATAACATTAACAAAGACAAAACCTGTAGCTGACAGTGGTACAGATCACCAACTACTAGTATGCAAACTCGAGCTAAAGTTTAAAAAGAGCAAGCCACGTATGAATGTAGCAAAATATGACATTGAGAATATACCACTGGAATTTAAAGACTGCCTGAAAAATAGATTTGCTGCTTTAGATACAAATGACAGAATTCCAGAAGAGTTATGGGATGACATCAAGAAGGTTGTGTTGGAAGAAAGCAAGAAGTCTGTGTATAAGGTGAAAAAGCAAAAACGACCAAAAAGGATGACCAAAGAAACTCCTCTGAAAATTGTCCAGAAATGCAGAGAAGCTAAAGTCAGATGATTAAGTCTATAGGCTGAGGGAATCAAAATTCCCTAAGCCTACAGAAAAACCAAACAAACCACGAGCAACAGAACATCTTCATATGTTGCCCCTACCCTCTGGAATTCCCTCCCTGATACCCTCAGATCTATTAAGGACCTTCAAACATTTAGAAAACAGATCAAAACACATCTCAGGCCGGAGGGATTGGGGTTTCTAGTCCTATAGGTACTCCTTGTGGCCTTGGGGAAGCCACTTAACTTTCCATTGCCCACTGCTTTGATTGAAGGATAAGGCAGTATAGAAAACTGGTTAAATAAATAAAATAAATAAATCTGTTTATCGAACACTATGGTAATGACACCTTAACTTCCCAAACATCGCTGAACACCTATACGCAGCACGCCCATCCCTCAACAAATGAACATATATATGTACTACTGTGCAAAACATGCTGTACTGTAAATAGTTAATCCTGTACATAGTTGATAAATGTACCATCCCAAGTTTGTTACTCCCCGTTTTGATTTCCCCACATTTGTTCAGTGTATACAGTTGAGTTCTATATAAACCACCCTTGATCTCTGGAAGGGGGGGTATATAAAAACTTTCAAATAAATGCATAACTAAAGGACTGGGCATTGATGGCATTCCCATTGACGTATTACTGCAATCAGATGAAGCTGTAACCATACTTACAAGTCTCTGCCAGGAAATTTGGAAGACAAATTTACGGCCAACTGACTGGAAAAGATCTGTGCTTTTACCAATACTGAAGAAAGGTGAACTGAATGACTGTGGAAATTATCACACAATCACTCTGATCCCACATGCCAATGAGATTCTACTCAAGATCATTCAGCAGAGACTACAACCATAGCTGGAACAAGAACTACCTGAAGTGCAAGCAGGGTTCAGGAAAGGGCAAGGAAGGAGAAACATCATCACGGATGTGAGATGGATCCTTGAAAAGACAAAATAATACCAAAAGGATATCCATATGTGCGTTATTGATTACAGCAAGGCTTTTGACTTTGTAAACCATGAGAAACTCTGGGCCACATTAAGAAGTATGGGTATACCAGAACACCTGATAGTTCTCTTACACAACCTTTATATTGATCAAGAAGCAACAGTTAGTACGGAACTAGGAGAAACATAATGGTTTAAAATCAGCAAAGGTGTACGACAAGGCTGCATGCTTTCCCCCTACCTCTGTAATTTGTTTAGAACAAATCATCAGAGAAACAGGTCTGTATTAAGAGAAGCGAGATGTGAAAATTGGTAGAAGACTCATTCATCAACGACCTTCGTTATGCTGGTGATACCACATTACTGGCTGAAAGTGTAGACTATCTGAAACATTTGTTTCTCACGATCGATGGGCACAGTCTTAAAATGGGTCTGCACCTTAACGTTAAGAAGACAAAGATCCTGACAACAGGCAAAATCAATACGTTCATTATTGATGGAGAAGAAATTTAAATAGTTGACAACTTTAACTTATTTGGATCAATAATCAGTAAAGAAAGGACTATAGCTAGCAGTCAAGAAATCAGACTACAGATTGCTCTTAGTAGAATGGCTATGAAGGACCTAGACAAGATTCTGAAGAGCAGAGATGTCTCTCCCCATACAAAGTTTTGACTTGCTCAGGCCAAGGTATTTTCAATAACAACATATGGATGCACAAGTTGGACAGTGAAAAAGATAGACATGAAGAAAATTGATGCCTTTGAATTATGGTGTTGGCAATGTATACCATTGACTGCCCAAAGAGAAAAACCAGTCAGTACTAGAGGAGATCAAACCTATGCTTTCCTTAGAAGCTCAGATGACAAGACTTTGACTTTCATACTTTGGACACATCATGTGAAGAGAGAGATCATTGGTAGAAGGTCACGATAAAAGTGAAAGGTTGGCAATGAGATGGATCGATACAATAACAGCAGCTATGGATACCACTCTATCAACAATGAGCCACCTGACTGAAGATCAAACAAAGTTTAGGTCAATTATCCAGAGGGTAGCCAGGAGTCAATACTGATTCGATGGCACTTAACAACATAAATTTATAAAGTGACTCATCTGACTCAACATAACAGCAAATATACATACACGCCTGCGTGTAATTTAGACAATGCACCACATTGCCGGAACTCTGTATGTCCTGACTTAGATGTATCAATTCCAAACCCAATGTACTATGTAAAATTTGCCTTCACCTGTGTGTGCAAAGTTTTGTTTTCCTTTTTGGTATGATGATATGTTATGTCTTGGCATGTTTTCATTTGTTGCATCTTGTTGATGTTGAATAATTTTTTCTTAATATTCTTAACTTATCCTATCGTAGTTAAACTCTGGCTTTCCTGGGTCTTTGTCTGCTGTTTTGACAGTCAGGCTACTGTTCCACTCCAGTATTAGTAGTACAAATCAAAAATATGAAAGTACAGTTACATGGTGCAAGGATCCACATTAGGAATAGCCACCCAGGAGAAGGATCTGGGTATCATCTTGGATATTATGTTGAAACCATTTGAACGACCAACATGATAAAAGGAATGAAGGGAGGATACCCCAATGAGGAAAGGCATAAATTGGACTCTTCAACTTGGAAAAGAGATGGCCGAGGAGAGAGATACTTAAGAAAAAAAATATATGTATATATTAAAGGTCTATAAAATAAGTGATGTGAACAGGTAAATGTAGATCTGTTGTTTACTCCCTCAAAAAGTAGAAAGACTAGGGGACATACAGTGAAGCCATAATGTAACATATTTAAGACTAATTGTAGAAATATGTTTTCACTCAACATAATCAAATGCTGGATTTTGTTACCAGAGGATGTAATAAAAGCTGTTTGTGTACTTGGCTTTCAAAGAGGTTTGGATAAGTTCCTGGAGGAAAAGTCCATAAGCCATTATTAAAGAGAACTGGGGAAATCCAACGCTTACCCATTGGACAAGCAACATGCACTCTGGCTATCTTTTGGGAACCTGACAGGTACATGTGACCTGGATTAGTCGGTGTTTGGAAACAGGATACTGGGATTGATGGACCCTTGGTCTGACCCAGTGTAGCTTATCTTATGTTCTTAATGTTCTAACTCTCCAGATCTTGTTCTCCTATTTTAACTCTTACATTGCCAGAAATGTCCTTTTTCTGCTATGACTTGTAGCTGTGAAACAAAACATTTTATTTTATTTTCTATAGTGTAAATGCCTGTATCTTAACTCTTCTCAGTATTTACAATAGTTGAGGGTATCTGAGGAGATGCATCTTCTCCTGGTCCCCTGTGCATTCTTTGTCTGTCATGTATAGGCCAAATTTGCAACAGCTTCACTAGAGATCTCCATACATTTCTCTGAATCATTGCCTTCCATTCCCTTTGGAATATTTGAATTTCTCAAATTATTTCTGACTCCTGTTAGTTGCATGAGGTGATTGTTATCTCTCAGGATAAATATCTGTGAGGCAGTAGTTTTACTGATAGGGAGTTTACTTTTCTATGAGAAGACGTTTTAAGAAATAGCACTCATGTCTGTCTAGTAGCAACTTCTAGCTTGCTTTGCTAAGACCCCCCTCCCCCAAAACATGCACATAATGGCATACTGTGTCTAAGGGGTAGTCTACTAAAGGACGTTAACTGTTATCATGGTGCTAATGTGAGAAACTCATGCCACAGTGACAGCTAATGTGGGGACAAATGCAGCTACCACAGGCAATTTTCTGCAGTAGCTGAATGCTGCATGTTCGTGGCAAGAATGGGCAGGGTGTGCAGTTACCGCAGATGTTGACAGCATGCAGTAGCCACAAGTTTTATAGACATTTGGATACAACTAATGCCACTTCTATAATGTGTTATGCCACAGTACCTGCATTTTTACCATGTTATCTGCTGGGAAAGTGCTGGGCACACCCCCAAAAGATAATGCATGATGTTTGCAGCTACCACAGTGCTTTTTCTTTTGACACCCAGCATTAGCTGCAAAAGCCTACGTGCTTGAGTATGCATACCTCTAGGCGCTGCTGGGTTGCCAGGAGTCATCATTCACTTAAGGCATGCATTGCATTCAGTGGTAGGATTCAGCCAGATTGACCCAGTTCCGGCAAACCGGTTCCTGCCACAGCGTTAGTCAGCTCTGCAGCATTGGGAACCCCCCACCCAGTACTCGATTGATGACATTAGGGGGATCGCGGCATCTGGGGATGCCCCCAATGCCGTCAATCTGGTCTCAGGTGGATAGCAGTAGTCAGGTCGTGTGGCTCCCACAACAGTACCACATGTGGTGCTTCCAGCTGCGCTCTCTGGTAGCAGGCGGGATGGACCGAACTGGTTCCTGGCCGATTCGGATCCCGCCACTGATTGCATTACATTGCAAGTATATACAGGGTGGCCCAAAAAAAGTGAGAACATCTCATAGCATATAAGTTATTTTAAAATTCAAAAAGATAGATGTAAACGATTTGACAAATTTAAAAAAAAAAAAAGTCGGCGACCGAAAATTGTCGAAATAAAGACGTTATATAGCTAAAAAAGGTAAATAAGTAAACTATTTAAGCTTTTAATTTATGAGATGTTCTCACTTTTTTGGGCCACCCTGTATATTCAGGGTTTAGTTCAAACTCTTGTCACTAATTTATCTCCAGCATAAAGATGAATAAACACCTATAAACAGGTGGGGTTAGTGAGTCTTACCAGTGAGTTTTGATTTTTTTTTTCTGATGCAGTGGTTTCAAGAAGATCATAGCAACTGTGAGCATTTGAGCATTGGGGGTGTGGTGGGGGGAGGGAAGGAATGGGTGTTATAAGTTTCATTTTGCTCCTGCATTCACTTGTATTTTGAGTCTTGGGCGGGGGTGGGGGAAAATTAGACTTTTGTGTAGGGTATTCATTTGTACTAGATGTATAAGGAAAGGGTTCTAACGAACCTCTGCCTAATCAACGGAGGCATGTTTATAAATTATGCTATTGCAGTGCACATTAAGCCCCAAAAGTTAGCGTGAGTCTACTTCGCCTCCCATGCTAACTGTTGGGAGTGTGCCTAGCATGTCTCCCTGCAGTTACCATTGAAAGACACATTTCAGCATGTTAAACTGAAAGCATACAATGCAGCGCATGTATGACCACTCATTGAGGAGGTGGTAAATCTGCACCCATACTAACGGCAACATTTGCAGTTAATGTGTGCCAAGAAAACTATTCTGTGAAGCTTGGGAGATCTGTCGTTAATCAGTTGTGGGAGAATGGACGCTTTCTCACTTTAAAACTTCTTAAACAATGGCCTATACAGTAATAAAGCTTTCAGGTATTTTCAGATATACCATGCCCTCACTATTCATTTTTGTTTGAATCAAATACTCCCTGAGCAGCCTTCATTGCCTTCTTATATCGGGAATTTGGACATACTGCCTCATAGTTTTATAGACAATTTTGTTTGCAATTTCAGAATCTCAAAAAGGATACACAGGATATAGGGCAACAAGAGTTACGTATAGTCCTGACTGATCAACAGTGTCTACCTTCTGGTGTAAAAGGAATGAAATGCTAGCTTCAGCCACAGCTACTCAATCTCTGTTCTTTATAATGCAGAAGGCCACATGGACCTCTCTTAAAGCACAGTGAATAAATGCAGATTAATTCAATAAACGTTATTCGTCAGGCTGATCTTGAAACCTTGGTACATCGTACTCTCTGACTGCACTGCTCTCCAAATCTTTTGGTTGCAGTGTGTGGGAACGTGTTTGTTAAATCTTGGACTTGCAGTGCAACTTCTCCAGTTCTGACCATATCTCTAGGAACAAGCAGGAATGTAGTCTTCACATATGGGTATCGTTGGTACTGACGGAGCCTGCGTGGGAACGCTCCCTAGCATCCAATAGGAACACTTTTGGGAGCATCCCTCAGCACATGCGCGCTGCCTTCCCGCCTTTCCAACTGTCCCTCTTCAGTTTTTCGTTTTCTGCAGAGCCAACAGGACACATACCCTGTCACCGCAGAAAATTTCTTCTTTAAACTTGTTTTCTTGCGTTTGCGTCTGCCTCCGCTCGACACCTACCGGTACCGGTAATTATATACTTTCTAAACTGTTTCTCTTCAGAAACTTTTTCTTTTTGGTGCTAGGCACCATTTTGGGCATTAGGCCCCATTTTCCTGAAAAATGGAAAAAACAGCTAGTGGTTTTAAAAAATGTACTAAGTGTGACGGTACCATTTCCGTCACTGACATCCATGACTGGTGTCTCAAATGTTTAGGCCCTGACCATTCTCCATCAGAGTGTCTCTCTTGTATGGGGATGACTAAAAGAGGAAGACAGAACCGGGCTGCAAAGCTTGGTACCCTCTTTTCTTCGGATGTGATGTCCATTGCGTCAACATCTTCCAGAGCCTCGTCTTCCTCCCATGGATCTCAGGTAACTAAATATAACAGCTGGTCCTCAAAGGGTAGATCTCCTTCCAAGCATCGAGAAGCCATTGGCATTGCCCTTGAGGAAACTACACTGGCAAAACAGCCCCGGCGGGAGGCTTCGGCCTCCAGGATGTTCTCGAGGCCTTGACCTCGGCAGAACTACTGGTGCCATGCTCAGGGGTTCCAGCCGCTTCTAGCGGTACAGACACCCAGTCATCGGCAGTGTCGATAGACGAGAAGTTCCTCGCTATCGAACGCAGTCTTGCAGCTCTCCTTAAAGCTGCGGTACCGTTGACACCGCTACTGACGGTTCAACGGGCACCGTTACCGATACCAGCACCGACGGTACCGGGCCCAGTGGGAATTCTTCCCATGCCGACTTTTTCTGGCATTGACAGATCAGTACCGGACCAACTTGGTACCGACCGATCGATACTGATACCGTGCTTTGCATGGACATCAGGATCAGAGATACTTCGAATCCTCCGATTCCGAAGACTGATAATTCTGCCAGTACCAGAGTGCTTCTCCTGGAAGACTTCTCTTCTCCTCAACACAAAATATCTCCTCCGGAGGACATGTCTTTTCAGGATTTTATTTGTGATGTGGCCCGAGGCCTTTCAATCACGGTAGCTCCTGAAAAGGAACCTAGACCAAAGGAATTGGAAATTCTCTAATACCCTAAGGCTCCCAAAGAGGCAGCCACTCTGCCCATTCATGAAATTCTTCATAATTTGATGCTCGGAATGTGGGAAACACCTTTGACCACATCTCCTCATTCTAGGAGACTCGATACCATGTATCGAGTTCCACCATGTCCTGGCTTTCAAAAGACTCAGCTGCCACACTATTCAATGGTAGTGGAGTCAACCATGCATAGGATGAAAAGTGCAAAAAGACATGCATCCAATCCTCCAGGTCGTGAATGCAGGACTCTTGATGCCTTTGGGCGTCAAACCTTTCAGGCCTCCATGCTTTCAGCTAGGATCAGCTCATATATTTTATATATGGGAATGTTCCTCAAAGAAGTCACAGGAGATTTCGAGCTTATGAGCCCCCTTCTCCCTGATGACAAATGACAGGACTTCCTTACTCTTGTCAAGCATGCTCAAGACGTTTCCAAGTTTGTAAATCGTGCAGCCTTTGACTGCTTTGAATACATCAGCAGAACTTCTGCTATTGCCATTGCACGTTGGATTGCCTGGCTTCAGGCATCAGACTTGGAGATTTGGGTACAGGATAAATTAGGAAACATCCCTTGCCCAGGAGAAAACCTCTTTGGCAAGAATTGGCAGGAAAAGACTAATGAGATAGATGCTGACAATATCACTTTAGACAGATTGTCAAAATCTACAGCCATTCCAGCCAAAAAGAAACCCTATAAAAACCCCGTTTTCAGCAAAAAGAGAGGAAGTTTTATCTGTCCTATACCCAGGAAGGGCAAGGTCAGGGTCAAGTTGCCCAAAGGGGACGACAACAAAAATCCAGACAACAAAAGAAGCCAAAAGGCCCGAGAGCTCAACCAGCTCCACAGGCTCAGCCCCGTCAAGGGCTTTGACTCCTTCCTAGAGAGCTTGGCCTTCCTGCCTCTTAAGGGTCCAGAACCCCTAAACATTCCAGACAGGTTGTGTCATTTTGCCAACAGATGGCACCAAATAACAGCAGAAAATTGAACTCTGTCCATTGTAGGAGAGGGGGGTACAAGCTTCATTTTCACAGCATGCCCCCTCCTACAATCGTAAGACAGTTCAATTCCCAAACCTCTGCAGACAATTGCAAAGTTGGCTCTAGGTTTTTTGTAATCTACAAGAATTAATGTTTACATCACGAAATGCATGTCAATAGTAAATATAATAGGCCTTCGTTTAATACCTGTAAAAAAAACATTCTCTCCAACTGTTACATTTTGTCTGCGATTCCATTCCTTCCGCAAGTAGTGCCAATCCCTTGCTCGGCTATCCCACTCACATAAGAAACACATGTATTTTATATATCCCTGCTGCAATCCCATTAAAAGGGCAACTACCTTCAAGTCGCCACAGAGGTGCCAGCTGTACTTGTTATAGTTAATGGAAGTCAGTAGATGCTTTAAGTTATCGTATGTCTCTTTCATGTGGACGGCATGCGCTACTGGAATAGATGGAAGATGGTTTCCATTCTTCAAAAGCACAGCCTTCAGACTCGGTTTCGAAGAGTATATAAATAGTCTCCAGTCTTGTGGGTCATGAGTGATTTTTAAGGCATTCATGAGGCTTTCAATATCGTAACAGAATGCAAGATTACTTTCCTTTCCGACTGCGTATAGTACACTGCTGACGTCAGATGGCTTCAGCAGCCATCTGGCAGTAGTATTGCATTGCATCAGAAAATGATGCAATCAACTCTGGATGATGTGTGCATGCTGGTATTATGCAGTGTGATGCAATATTACATCATTCAAGGCTTATTTGGGATGTTGTTGATGTCCTACTGGATAAATTTACACGGTGAAACGTCAAAAATTAACTACATGCAATATCTTCTAAACGAGAGCCAATAAAAATTTTTTAATGTTATATTTGTGTTCAGCTCACCAAGATACTACAGATTAGGGCCTTTTAAAGTCAGTAACGATTTCAGTGTTGATTAGTGCAATCTACTGAATCAAGACGTCTCAACACTCCTTGCCCAAGAAGCAATAGAGGAAGTACCCATTCTCCAACAGTGTACAGGGTTCTACTCCCCCTATTTTTTTATTCCAAAGAAAACAGGGGGACACAGACCCATTCTAGACCTCAGAGAATTGAACAAATATTTGTTCTGAGAAAAGTTCAAAATGATTTCTCTGGGAACTCTTCTGCTATACCTTCAAAGTCAGGATTGGCTTTGCTCTCTATATCTAAAGGATGCATATACTCACATTCTGATCCATCCAGATCACAGGAAATTCTTACGATTCCTTTTCAAGGGAAAACCCTTCCAATACAGGGTTCTTCCTTTTGGTCTGGCTTCAGCACCAAGAGTATTCACGAAATGCATGGCAGTAGTAGCTGCATTCCTGCGAGCCCTAGGGATATTCGTTTTCCCTTACTTGGATGACTGGCTCATTCGAGCCCCCACAGTTGCAGAAGCCAGCTCTGCACTATCTCGCACAATGCGAATCCTACAATATATGGGATTGGTAATAAACTTCCCAAAATCCCAACTTGTTCCTTCCCAGTCCCTGGAGTTCATAGGAGCTTGTTTAGATACCAGTCAAGGGCTTTCCTCCCACAGCCCAATGTCTTCGCATAGTGCAACTAGCTTCTCAAGCAGCGGGAAAATCCTCCCTCACTGCTTGAGAATTGCTACAATTACTGGGATATATGGCATCCACAGTGCATGTAGTTCCCTATGCTCGCCTCCACATGCGAGCAGCCCAGTGGACCCTATCCACACAGTGGACACAGGCCACAGGACGTCTGTCGGACAAGATATCAGATTCTCAATGACTGATCTTGTCCCTGCAATGGTGGCAATTGCTGGAAAATCTTTCGGTAGGGTCTCCTTTCTAACAACCCCTATTCCAGGCCACCCTAACAACGGATAAATCACAGGTGGGTTGGGGAGCACACCTGCACCATCTCTCTACCCAGGGTACCTGGATGCCACAGGAGGCTTGTCTTCACATAAACCTCCTAGAATTAAGAGCAATCTATCTAGCTCTTTGAGTATTCCATGCCCAGCTCAGCTACAAGACAGTCGTAGTCCAAATGGACAATCAAGTAGCCATGTTCTATGTGAACAAGCAGGGCGGAACAGGCTCTCTGTCGTTATGTGACAGCTTTACAACTATGGGCCCTTGCCAGAAAGCATCAAATTCACCACCTTGTGGTATATTTTCAAGGCATTCAAAACCTTTGGGCAGACAAACTCAGCCGAGTACTGCTGCCTCACAAATGGTCTCTCCATCTAGACTAGGTGACAAAGATATTTCAGATCTGGGGGACCCCAGACATAGACCTCTTTGCAAGTACATTGAATGCCAAACTTCCCTGGTTCTGTTCCAGGATTCCGGCTCACAATTGCCAGGCAAGGGACGCCTTCCTCCTTCACTGGGGTCAGGACTTCCTCTATGCCTTCCCACCCATTCCCCTCATCCCCAAAACACTCTTCAAGCTTTAGAGAGAGAGAGGTCATATGATCCTCATAGCGCTACGGTGGCCACGACAAACGTGGTATCCCCTGCTCCTACATCTCTCTCAAGCTACACCTCTGGAGTTAGGGTGTGCTCCAGACCTTCTCTCCCAAGAGAACGGGATGCTATGGCACCCGAATCCCCAGTCCCTGCATCTCAGGGCCTGGTTGCTGAAAGCCTAGACCTGCAGGATCATAACCTTTCCCAACAGGTAAAGGATATCCTTCAAGCTTCTGGAAAACCTTCCACAAGACGTTCTTAGCCAATTTCCTCTCATCCACTCATAGCGAGATTCATGAGAGGTCTTCTATTAACAAAGTCTCCCATCAGGCCACCACCAGTCGCATGGGATTTAAATCTAGTTCTCGGACAGCTCATGAAACCGCCCTTTGAACCTTTAGCCACTACAACCCTAAAGTTTTTATCCTGGAAGGTCATTTTCCTGATTGTAATCACCTCCACACGTCGCATTAATGAATTGCAAGCTTTAGTGGCTGATCCTCCTTATACAAGGTTTCACCATGATAAGGTTGTTCTCAGAACTCATCCACATTTTATGCCAAAGGTGGTTTCGCCTTTTTATTTAAATCAATCGATTTACCTTCCTGTATTCTTTCCGAGGTCTCATGCTTCTAATGCAGAAAAGAACCTTTATACTTTGGACTGTAAAAGAGCCTTGGCTTTTTACTTACAAAGAACACAGCAGCATAGAAAGTCTTCTCAACTTTTTATTGCTTTTGATTCTAGTCATTTGGGACTTCTAGTCTCCAAAAGAAATCTAAATGGATTGCACAATGCATATCCTTTGCTTATGAGAGTAAGAGTCTTCCTCTCCAAGGCCATGTCACAGCGCATAATGTGAGAGCCATGGCAGCCTCTATGGCTAACCTTCACTTTGTTTGTCTATCGATGACATCTGTCGAGCAGCCACCTGGGCTTTGGTGCACACCTTCACAGCCCACTACTGTCTAGATAAAGCCTCCTGTCGGGATGCCTTTTTTTGGCCAGGCTGTTCTTCAACATCTCTTTCAGACTGACTTCATCTCCTACCCACTAACCCTGGGGGGGGGGGGGGGGGATGCCAGAGATCCATGGGAGGAAGCATGGCCCACCTCACTATAGGTGGCAGCTTTCTGGGGCCATCTCCCAGGCATCTTCAGCTAGGGAGTCCCCATATGTGAAGACTACATTCCTGCTTGTTCCTGGAGATAGCGTAGTTACTCACCTGTAACAGGTGATCTCCGGGAACAGCAGGAATTTAGTCTTCACAAGTCACCCACCTCCCCTAGGAGTTGTCTCTCTATCTCTGTCTCTTTCCTCTCTCCCTCTCTCCCTCTAGCCTTTCTCTCAGCTACAAACTTAACTGAAGAGGGACAGTTGGAAAGGCGGGAAGGGAGCGCGCATGTGCTGAGGGATGCTCCCAAAATCGTTCCTATTGGACGCTGGGGAGCGTTCCCGCGCAGGCTCCATCGGTACTGACGATATCCATATGTGAAGACTAAATTCCTGCTGTTCCCGGAGATCACCTGTTACAGGTGAGTAACTATGCTTTTTAGGAGTGCCAGCATGCAGATTTGCTTGGACGTCCAGAAGAGGTGACTTCTGGATCTATTGCTGGCTCTGACAATTGTTGCAGAATTGGAAACAAGGGATGCTCGTAAATTTCCATGCTAGATATGAGATAGCAAATGCTCAGCGCCTAGATGTTCTCCAAATATGCGAAACTGCAAGAGCACCTGCTCATCCCTCTGCAACATTTTATGGATGTCTGCCGGTTACCTAGATGGTACTATGTACCCATTCATCATTAAATTATTTTCAGTGTGCTTGTGGGAGGTTGGTGTTTTTCTTCATGTTTGATACTATTTAGCCTCTGGATTAATCCACCTTATTTCTTAATTCAGTATTGTATTTGTTCTTAAAATAACAGGAGACCTAAGTAAGTCACTTTAGAAATATTTGTCGCATAGCTGAGGCCGTAACATTTTGTTAAGGAGAAATGTAGTGTTTTTTGTAGGCTGAAGGGGTTTAATGGTTCGGACTCTGAAATCCTAGGGGCTTTTCCCGTTTCTCTGGGGCAGCACATCCCTTCTAGTTGCAGTTCAGCAATTGTAGCCTTGCAAACTTATACATAGGAATCTGAAGGAATCCCCTCTCCAATTAACCAGCGTTCATGTCGGCTAGAGAGCAATAGGAAGACTTGAGTAGGTTTCCTCTGTGTTCCTGCCTGTGACTGAATCGGTGTTAGTCTGGTTAATCCTAGGAAGTCAAAGTACACCAGATGGAAGCAGTGTGTTTGTGTGAGCACAGTGCCAGTCTTTCTGCTAGATACTGCTGATAAGCCGGTGGTTAAGGCAGGCGGGGCCCTATACATGTACTGCATTCATCAGTCTGTTCTAATTACCATCCTTCATGGTTTGAGAGCACATGCCACATCTTGGTCTAGTTTTGTGGGTTTAATGTGATCTGTTGAATAGTTTAAAATTCTGTATAGCCTTCTGATAGACTGCTTATGCTTGGTTTTGGCATGGTGCCCATAGGGACAGTATATCATGCTTTGCAACTGAAATTTTTGAAGCAGATGGTATTTGTTTTAAATTGATTGCATAGCTCAAATTTAAATTTTTGAATCTTAAGACACCATTTGAGTTGAATTTTGAGACTAAAGATGTTTGAAAAGACAAAATAATTTGACCAACTGTATAGAAACATAGACCATATGGTCTATCTAGTCTGCCTTTCCATATCAACTACTATAATCCTTTCTTTTTCCTGTTTTCTTCTGTTTGTCCCATGTTTTCTTGAATTCAGATGCAGTCCTCGTCTCTGCTACCTCCACTGGGAGACTATTCCACACATCTGCTACTCTTTCCATGAAGAAATATCTCCGCATATTACTCCTAAGTCTTTTCCCTTCCGCCCTCATACTATGTCCCCTCATTGCAGACCCTGCTTTCAATTGAATGAAGCTTTCCTTCTGTGCATTTATGCCATGGAGGTATTCAAACGTTTCTATCATATCTGCGCTCTCCCTCTTTTCCTCTGATGTATACATATTGAGATCTTTAATTCTGTTCCCATATAGTTTATAACAAAGAACACTGACCATTTTGGTAGCCACCCTCTGCACGGACTCCATCCTGTTTATATCCTTTTGAAGGTCTCCAGAATTACACACAATACTCCAAATAACGTCTCACCAAAGACTTATACAGAGGCACTATTGCCTCCTTTTTTCTGCTGGCCATTCCTCTCTCCCTGTGCACCCAAGCATTCTTCTGGCTTTTGCCTTCAAATTTTCTACCTGTTTAGCCACTTTAGGATCATCAGAAACATGCCCAGGCCCTGCTGTTCTTTAGACAGAAGTACTTCACCCCATACACTGTTACCGCTCCCTTGGATTTTTACAGCCCAAGTGCATGACCCTGCATTTTCTAGTGTTAAAGCTATGATGCTAAATTCTTGACCATTCTTCAAGCTTAGCTGTGTCCCTCCTCATGTTATCTACACCTTCCTCGGTGTCTGCTCTATTACAGGTTTTGGTATCATCCACAAAGAAGTAAACCTTACCCAACAACTCTTCTGCAATATCACTAACAAAAATGTTAAAGTACCGGACCAAAGACAGATCCCTGTAGCACACCACTGGTAACGTCCTTTTCCTCAGAGTGAGCTCCATTTACCTGTACACTTTGTCGCCCCCCACTCAACAAATCTCTTAATTCAGTAAGTCACTTTAGGGTCCATCCCTAGGGTGCTCAATTTATTTTTCCTTGTTGTCCCTCCAGTCCAGTATGTGTAGGTTATTTCCCCTCCACCAGCAGCTGGGAGCTGAACATGTCAGATTTCTGATGTCATAGCACAGGAGCTCCCTCTTTAGCTCCATCAGTATCTCAGTTCCCAGCACTTGAAGAGGAGCTTTTATATGGTGGATTCCACTGAAAGGACTTAGGCCCATTAAAAAAAACATAGAAGCCCACATGGTGATTCCCATTTTGCTGGACTGGCCACACAGGCTGCAGTATGTAGATCTCATGTGGCTGTTGATTGCAAAGCCTTGGCGCCTTCTGAGCAGGGTCAGTCTTCTCTCATAAGGGATGATTCTCATACCCTAGGTGGATCACTTCCCACTTTATGACTTTGCTCTTGAGCGGGCTGTTCCTCCTCTGTTATATCCACTCTCTTCAAAGCTTGAAAATGCTCTACCTCCTTGGCCTACATATGATTTTGGCACATAGTTGAAGACTGGTGCGCCAATAGCGGGCTTTGAGCTCGCTCTTCTTCTCTTCTGGACGTTTTGACTTTTCTGCAGTCAGGTCTCGAAGGGCTTGACTTTAAATTCTTGGAAGTGCAGTTGGCAGCCCTGTTGTGTTTTATTAGGGGGCGCATGCAGGGTTACCCCTTCATGATGCACCCAGATGTATTCCGTTTTTTCTTAGGATGGTGAAACAAGTGTGGCCACTATTGCAGGTGATAGTGGATTCCCAATCTGGTTATGTCAGCCTTAATGGAGGCATCCTTTGAGCCTCTGTCTAGAGCAGCGGTTCTCAACCTGTGGGTTGCGACCCCCACGGGGGTCACCACAGGATTTAGCGGGGGTTGCCTCACTCCGTTGTTTTAAAAAAAAAAAAAAACCGCACAAGTTGCTGCCGAGTCCGCTTCTTGACAGCGGCAAACTCACCGCTTCCCTTCTACTGCAGCCGTGTCTCCCTGCCTCTTAAGGAATCACCGCTATGCCTGTAAAACCGTTGCGGAGCCTTCCTGTCTCTCAATGGGCTCCGTGCAGCATTGTCCCGCCTCCAAAGGAAGTGGTAAACAACTTCCTTTGGAGGCGGGACAATGCTGCACGGAGCCCGTCGAGAGACAGGAAGACTCCGCAACAGTTTTACAAGCATAGCCGCGGTTCCCTAAGAGGCAGGGAGCTGCGGCTGCAGAAGAAGAACAGGGCAGTAGCATGCAGACAGGGAGAGGGGAGGAGGGGGCAGGGAACCTGCAATGGGGCTGACATGAGGGAGGGAGGGAGGGGTGGGCTGACATTGATGGATAGAGGGAGGGAGGGAGGGAGGGGGACTGACATGGAGGGAGGGAGGGGAGGGCTGACATGGACAGAGGGGGGACTGACATGGAGGGATGGATGGATGGAGGAAGGGAGGGGGGCTGACGTGGACAGGGGGGATGACATGGAGGGAGGGGTGGCTGATGAGGGAGGGGGGCTGACATGGACAGAGTGGGGCTGACATGGACAAAAGGGAAGAGACACGGGGACATACTGGACAGATGGGGGATAAATGCTGGAAAGAGGAGAGAGAGAGTGTGGGTTAGGATTATAATGGGCAGATGGGGGGGCTAGGACTGGTAATGGGTTGATTAGGAAAGGCTAGGACTGGGGAATGGACTGATCAAGGGGGGGGGGGGTTGGGACTGGTAATGGGCTGATTAAGGGAGCCTAGCACTGGTAATGGGGTTGAGGAGGGACTAGCACTGGAAATGAGCTGATCAGGGGAGGCTAGGACTGGTAATGAGCTAATGGGGGGAGATAGTACTGGGTTTGAGCTGATTAGAGGAGGCTAGCACTGGTAATGGGGTTGAGGGGGGACTAGCACTGGAAGCGAGCTGATTGGGGGGCTTCGACTGGGAATGGGTTGATTGTGGGGAGGGGAGGATAGAGCTGCTGGCCCTGGAAGAAAACTGGGGGCTAAGGCTACAAATGGGCTGATACGAGGGGATGGGAGACTGGAACTGGAAGGGAATGGATCTGAGAGGGGCTGCCATGGTATTTGTACTAGAAGGGACTGGTCAGTGGGGAAGGAGGGGGACTGGAAGGGAATGGACACCAGTGGCAGTCATGGGAATGCAAGTTGACATTGGAAGGTACTGAGAGTGAGGCCTGGAAAGGGGCTGATACTGGAGAGGGATACTGGGACTGGAAATAGGCTGATGGAAAGAAGTGAAGAAAACGAAAAAAGAGATGATAAATGGCAGATGGACCATAGACCACAGAAAGAGAGCTAAGAGAAGACAGGAAAGCAGAAGCCTCAGATCGGGACCAGCATGATCAGAGAATAAATTGGTCAGACAACAAAGGTAGAAAAAAATTTATTTCATATTAGTGATTTGACTACAAAATCATCATAATTTTGAAATCAAATATTGTTACTTGTGATTAATTATTGTGGTTTAAATAAGTAAATTTTATAAATAAAAACATATTGCAAAGGCCTATAATATATTAATAATTCAACAAATGATTACAGCGACATTGCGTTAACAGTAAACGAAGAGAGATGCATTTGATATTATCATTGGGGGTCACCACAAGTTGACCAATGGTAAAAGGGGTCACGGTACAAAAAAGGTTGAGAACCACTGGTCTAGAGCCTCGCTTAAGGATCGCACATTAAAGGAGGTCATTTTGGTGTCCATCTGTTCAGCTTGGCAGATTTCAGAGCTCCAAGCTTTTTCTTGCGTAGAACCCTTAATACAGGTCTTTGAATGTTTCTTGCTGATCTTGCTTCTTGTTGTCCGATATTGAACTTGTGTACATGAATTCAGGTTTTTCAATGCATGCCTGGGCAGATTTGCAGAATGGCTCATCAATCACAGCTTAATGCTAATAAATCCTAATCTGTGTGGATTTCTAAGGAACTACCCCTTCTAATGGGGGCAGCCTAAGGGTTCTTGTCACCCTAGGCAGGCCCATTATTCCGCCCCACAGCACTGCACTTCACTGCCCCTGACATCTAGCCTCTCACCAGGGGGTTGATGGGGCGGTATAGTGATCACCTCTTTGAAGCTGTGGCAGGCCTTGAAGTGCACGCATGCACTCATGGCCTGCCACTCCTGCCCCTGCCAACTATCTGTCGGGGTGGCAGGAATGGCAGGATTCAAGTGCATGCATGCTCATGCTTTAAAGACTGCCGTGGCTTCAAAGAGGTCATCACCATGCTGCCCATCAATCACTGGTGAGAAGCTGGATGTCAGGGATGGCACTGAAGTGGCACATTGGGACTGTCTAGGTCCGAGCCACCCACTAAGATGATCTGCCCTAGGTGACCACCTAGTTTACTAGTGGATGGGCCAAGTCAGCCCTGCCTTCCAGTCATTTTGCTAACAATTCTTGGCACTTTTGTGTCCTTGAGAAATCTATTTTAGGCTTGACTGCTCCTTAACGTTAGACTCCCAAATTGCTGATGTCATCCTAAGCAGAGTATAGAAAATTGAAATGAATATAAAAGAGAGTTGAGAAAGATAGTAAATTTTGGAAGGGATCTGCAAGACAAACATGGGATATGGACCAAGACTGCTGTTATAGAATTAAACTAGCAATTGGTTCTGTCCGATGGACTGCAAGTACAGTAATAATTAAACATCAATACCGATCTCTCCCTGAGTGTCTGTCTGGCAGGCCAGACGGGACATTAGTCAAATGTTCAGGCAGCACCTTTGCGTCTTTACAGGGGAAAGGAGGGTACTAGCTGTCAACTCAATTGATGATCCTGTACCCTAGAAAGGTGGCATGTTAAGGAGGACGATTATAAAAAGACCAGTCTTGTATAGGGCACAGCATCAAATAAGCTGCCACCTCCTGTGGCTGGCAGCTGGAATGTAACTTTTACAGCATTGTCAGAGATTTGGGCGGGCTGGATGGGCCAGCTGTCTACCATCATCTGCCGTGACATGCTGTTTTAAAACTAAGTGATGAAACATCATCCCACGCGCTCCTTTTATTATAAAATGGTTCTGCAAATAGGCCAGTGATCTAAAGACGCCCTAATACTAAGCTTCATAACTAAAGAGCAGTATAGTCAGTTTGATTGTATATTTGGTCAATATAAGCTTGGGCTTGATGTGAATAATGAATGTAGCACTTGTAATTAAACGATCAGCACCCTTCAGGATATGTGCTTTCTCTCTTCAGTGGTTGTACCTCCTTGACTGGTGACAGCATTAATGACTATTGTTTCTCCTTTGATTTATTAATTATGCAGGAGACCAAAATTACATATCTAAGGATGAGCATGTTTGTTAATGTGTGCGCGCGCACACGTTTTTTCTGGCTGTGGTTTAAGTATTACATATCTGGTTTAAAGCAGAACTGCATTCAAGCCCCTCTTATCAGTGTGTATCTTAGGAAGCGATAGAAGATTAACAATGCAGCTAACCTGGGAATGTTTTCCATTTTTCATGAATTTGTGTCAACTATAACACGTATGTCTGTGTATCAGCCCTTCAGTGGAGCAATAGATAGCTTTTTTTTCCCTAATGTGGATAACTGATATTTATTTGTGTACTGTTTTAAAAGGAAGCTTTATGGGCAAGAGGGGAAAAATAAATATCCCAGTGGACTGCTTCTGCCTTGAGGCATTTTGTGACTTATTGTTGATGATAATCCTACCAAAATAGTTTGGTTTTATATCCAGTATTCAAAGGGTCCAGGGAGGGAGAGGAGGGGTTGGCTGACATTACAGTGGCAGTCCTTGCCTTAGAGAAGGTGCCCCTCTGGGCCTGAAGCCAGAAAAGGACCCTAGAGCCACCCAAGCATAACCACCAGGGGAGGGATAACTGGTAGAGATTGCTGGCATAGTGTAAAAGGGCCAAAAAGAATTGCATCCTGGGTTTAACCGCTTCTTCATTCAGCATTGTTTTACATGCTTTACTATGGACTTTCCTAAGGTGCTAAGGGTGGCCCGGGTGGGAGTAATAAAAGGTAAGATGGGTAAAGGAAAAATTACAGTAATTGGTTTGGATGGTTGAGAGTGTCAAAATGTCCTCAGGTCTTTGCTGGAATGACACTCAAAACTGCAGCAAAAGTGTGTGTGTGTGTCCTTTATAGCCTGAGTGGAGTCCTCAAATGCCTCTCTAATCCTGTGGCTTTTGGGGCTCTACTAGGGTCGTCTCATCCCCCATTTCTTTTGCACCCTCTTCCTTCAGGGTTCTGCCCAGGGTGCCCCTGAGTTCTTCAGCTGAATCCTACAAAAATGTTCTCCACAGTTTGTTAATCAGCAGTTGAGGAAAATACTGAATGTGTCAGCACCTCTGCAGTCCGCTTTTTTTTTTTTACTTTATTTTTCTCAAATAGTCAATGTAAACAAGCATACACATCTTGTTCAGGAAAACAGAAGGCAGTTGCAAACTATCACAAGAAAAAGACATATTAAAAAAACAATAACTAATCATCCTAGCTGCTCACTCCGTAAAGCCCTCAATAAGAGAAGGAGAAAGGAAATCGACATCAAAGCATCACGTTAAAGAAAAGGAGCCTGGATGATACAGCAAGATATAGCTTACAGCCGGTTCAAGTATCCTGCGCTATAGTCACACTAGACCTGTGAGAACTACTTGAAGAAAGCTGGGAAGGCTCGTAAAAAATATAACTGAATTTAGCTTAATTAAGCATTTACAAGGAAACCTAAGAAAAAAAACAAGCCTCCCAGCTGTACAACAGCTGGTCTCGGCAACAAAACTTCCCCGTGTCTCTCTTGAGTCTCTCCAGATAGATCTGGAAACATGTGTATCATAAGGCCTTTAAAGGCCACATTATCTTAACATCCATTTAAGGTCTGAGGTCAAGGCAGAAGTCACTTATAGAGTTGCAGGAACAATAGAATCCAAATTTGAACTCTCCAATATCGCTGAAATGTCCAAAGTATCCATTTGTTGTTCAGGGGAACCCCTTGAAGCTTCTGAAAGTCTCTTGGCTACAGTGAACACACTACTAAAACACTTATCCACTCTTTAGTCACCTCCTGTCTTGACTATTGCAACCTCCTCCTTGCTGGTCTCCCTCTGAGTCACCTCTCTCCCCTTCAGAACTCTACTGCGCGGCTAATCTTCCACCAGTCCCAGTATACTCACATAACCCCTCGTCTCAAGTCACTTCATTGGCTCTACTTCCATTTCCATATCCAATTCAGGCTTCTCCTTCTGACCTATATATGCATTCATTCTACTGCTCCTCACTACCGTTCCTCTCCGCACTCCTCCTTGTGAACTCCGCTCTTCCACTAGCTTGCTTCTCTTTATGCCCATTTCTTCCACGGCTTACTCCAGGCTTTCACCTCGCTGCTCCTTATGCGTAGAAGAAACTACCTGAGTCTGTACATCAGGCTTCATCTCGCCCACTTTTTAAAATCCATGCTGAAGGCTTGCCTCTTTGAGGCTGCTTTTGGATCCTGATCCCTTGTTTTCCTTACCTTTCCCTATCTGTACCATTGTTCTCATTTACAGTATTGTATTGTCTGTCTTGATTAAATTGTGACCTCTGACGAGCAGGAACAGTCTTTGTATGTATCTATGCAGCGCTGCGTGCACCTTGTAGTGCTATATAAATGATTAATAGTGGTAGTAGGTAAATAACATATCCTAGTCAACAGGGGATGAGATTCCAAAGGGACCCCATAATATCAACCAAAACATATCATGAGGAGAAACTGTGGATTCCCTGGGAAAGTTTATCAAATGCAAATTTGATGATCTGGAAGTATTCTCCACGTTTTCCAACTTAAATTTTAACATCATCAGATCTTCCATAGCACAGTCATTAAAGCCATCAAGCCTCTTGAATGTCTTTTTCAAATCAAAAGTAGCAGTTTTGACCACAGAGTTCCTCAACATTTTTTGCAGTAGCTGAGATATTACATTGAACTTGCTGGTGTAATGTCTGTAATTGTGGAACCAAAGCCTCAGCCAGGCTGGAAATTGCATCTTGAACAGATTCTAAGGAGAACTTTGCCAATCTAGGTAGAGTAAACCCCTAAGAGAAAACAAGGGGACCAGCTCCAATACCGTGCACACCGAGAGTAGACACTCCGGACATTTTGGGGCCACTCACCGTGGCCCGACACCCTGTGCTGCTTCAATTGCTGGCTCCTGCTGCACCCGCGGCAAAGATCCAGATGCTGTGATGTCCCCCAGGGGTCTGCCCTGCAAATGAATCTTTATCACTGCTATTCAGTGGCGCAATGGATCCCAGCTTCTTTGGGGTTAAACAGGCAGCAGGAAGCTTCGGGGGACACCGCTTCTCTGGGGATAGAGAGGTCTCCGAGTAACTCGGCTCGCACCAGAGAGTACTTGCTGCATGCTCGTGCAGCTCAAAAACCCTTCCATGGAGGTCTAAACAGGCAAGGTTGGGGGGGTCTTAGCTGCCTCAGATGGTTTACCAGCCGCGTTCCCCTTCCTCTTGCCCATTTTCTCAACACAGCCGTCGGAGCTCACCAGATTCCACCATCTTGAATCACTCCCCGGGATCTCAATTTTGAAAAATCCCCAAATCACTTTACATGTAATATCTCTCATGGGAAGATATGAAGACAAGGAAAAATTGTATTTCCATCCCAAAACCACACAAGAATCCCTTAAAACACTCTTTGGGTTGCACCAGAAAGGTTGGTCCCTCACAAACGGAACTGAATTTTTCAGGTATTGATGGGATGTACCTAAGGGAATCGCAGAACTCCTGTGGCAGCTGGGCTCTGTCAGAACACTTGGACGGAGTCCCCTTAGCCTCCTGCAGTTAAATAAAAACAAAAAAAACAAACAACCCTAATCTCAGATAGTTTAGTGCCCAAATTCTTTTTAGGTCTACCAGCCTCTTTCACTCTTGCTCTCCTTAGTTTAGGCTTAATTGGTTGAGGGAACGCCACTTTCTCTCTCTGCTATGACCTAGCCAGCCATCGGGGGGGGAGGGGGGGGAGGACACCTTTTGCTGCCACAGAGCCTCCTTGGGCTCCTACAGCACCACTGGAACTACGCAGATGAAAGATCTTAAATGGTTCCTTCCAGAATACTAGAGGAGAGATCCACTAGCTAGTGATACTTTTACTCCAGTAGATTTTAGGAGTGGGGACTCCAGAATCTTCTCCTTTCTGAGCATAGATTTGTGTTGTCCCACTGCACTTAGGGTAACCAGCCAATGAAACTGGGCATTGTGCTAATGGCGAATCTGCCCAAGTAGTAAAAAACAAAGTTACTGCAGTTGGGCAGTTTGTGTTAAATGACCTAGCAGGTTGCCAAAGGTCATCTGTTTATGGACCATATGTGGCCATGGTTGGTGGTGGTGTGTTGTGCCAAGAGTAAGAGATGATCAGAAAGTGGGAACTTAAATTCATTTCCCTTTGACCGCATTGGAAGGATTGATGTGTTTCCAAAATAAAGGATATGAGGGGAGAATGTGCAATAGTTTTCAGGAAGAATTTATCATCTGAGAAACCCAGTATTGGAAAAGCCCTCCCAGATGTCTGGTTATCTAGGTGTCCAAATTTTCATGACTGCTGCCTACTAAAATCGCATACAGCCTGCATGCTGTCATGGCTCGACAAAGATCCCAGGGCAGGATAAGATGTAACCCATGCTGGCTGTTCCAGAAATAGCAAGTGCAGACCTAGACCAGGAATGACAACCCTGGGCTCAGAGCACCACTGTCGGGAGTAAGAGTGGCCCTGCGGTCAGGCCGGAGCACCATCACCAAGAGAAGCAGGCTTAGGCTGAAAGTTCAGCAGGCTACTGTAGGTAGAGAAAGGAGAGGCAGCTTCAGCTTAGTAGAAGACAGGAAGGAGAAGAAGCTGGAAATAGAAGCTGGAGAGTGAAGGAAGAAAGAGGATAAGGTTAGATGGGGAAAGTGAAGCAAAGCCATTCCCATTCCTCAATGCTTCCTCTCCCCCCCCCCCCCCACACCTCTGTGACATAGCTAGAAGTGATTTCTTAGCGGGACCTGAAGTTAGCATGAGTGGGCACTAGGCATTGCGAATGTTGACATTGCTTCCAATGCTGCCTCTGCTGCTACCATTGACTGGATGCAGGGGCAACGGAACATCTTTTTAGTTGGCGGGGCCAAACAAACCAATCTCCTGCCCTGCCCCAAAGCTTTCTAGTCGCTAATGCTGTGTTGGGCAAAATACTGGTGGGGCCATGGCACCAGTGGCCCCACCCCATTCTGCTACCTATGGCTGGGTGGGCCTGATTCCATAGTGGAGGGTCTATGGTTCACTCAGGCCCACCTATGGTTAGTCCCTTGCCCCTCCTCCCCTCCCCCTATTGAGCAGAAGAAAAGAGCATAATAAGTTTGCAGTTGTATTTCTTTCTCTTTGTTGGTTCTCTATTTAAGTTCCATGTTGAGACATCTCCATTTCTTATACTTGTTGTCCCCACTCATTCTTGCAATGAGGTCAGGCAGGGAAAGGTGTGATTTAGTAGGGGGAACTGGAGTAAATGGGTGCCTCTGGTGAATTTCACTAGGTGTCAGCTAGCGTGTATGTGTACATCATAATAAAAGGTCTTCTAAAGTAGTTCAATTAAAGCAAATGATTACGTTTATTTTGTTTCAGTCCGGAGATTGTTTGGGAGTCTAAACGTATTCATTGCTGTGCTGGGCATGGTTCCCAATAGATAATCCAGTCTTGACAACTCCACAACACCACATACTGTCTAGTAAAATGAGCTAAAGTATAATTGTGTTGTAAGTTGACAAGACATAATTACATGGGACAGGAAGCAGATAAAGAAAACAGCCTATGTTGTCTGAATGAACTTTAACAAAACACCTGAAATAAACTCCAGAACTTCAAAATAAAATTTTATAATGCAATGAACCACTCCCTCCTCCTAGCCCGTCTTAGCGAAGCAGGCCTCTGCAGTACCGTCCTTCATTGGTTCCACTCTTTCCTCTCCTCTAGGTCCTTTTCAGTTCTCTCTGCCTCTACCCCCCCCAATCGCCTCTACACCTACTCCCCTGCTTTGCGGTGTCCCCCAGGGCTCTGTTCTGGCTCCCCTCCTCTTCAATGTCTTCCTTACCCCCCTTTCCTTACTGGTTCAACAGCACGGGATTTCTGCTTTCTACTACGCTGATGACCTTCTTCTTCTTTACCATACCTCTCCCCTCTCCCCCGACCTCTCCCCACTGAACACCTGTCTCACAGCTGTAGCTCATTGGCTCACCACTCACTGCTTACATCTTAATCTTGCCAAGACTTTGGCCATCTGGTTCTCACGTGACAGCACCCCTCCTTTGGTCTCCCCCTCCTTCTCTGGCTCCCCCATTCCCTTAGTCTTCTCCTTTCGTTACTTGGGTATCCTTTTTGACCCTGGCCTCACCTTTCGGGATCACATTGCTCACATCTCTAAGACCTCATTCTTCTTTCTGCGTCAGATCCGTGCCATTCGTCCCTTTCTCTCCCCACAGGCTCTTTCTACCCTCCTTCTCTCCCTGGTTATGTCTCGCATCGATTTCTGCAATTCTGTCATGTCTGGTCTCCCTGCCTCCCAATTACAACGCCTCCAACGTATCCAAAACACAGCTGCCTGGCTCATTTTCCGTGCATCAATCCGTGATCATATCACTCCTCTCCTCATCCGTCTCCACTGGCTCCCTGTTAAGTTCCGTAGTCACTTCAAGATTCTAGTCCTTCTTCACCGTGTCCTCCACACCCACATCCCTTAGTATCTGGCTGACCTGGTTCACTTCCACAACCCATCCGGCTCCCTACGCTCCTTTCACCTGAATCGTCTCCATCTCCCCTCACCCTCTTGTGCTCGCCTCCAATCCACCCGTTCCTCTGCATTTTTCTTCCTTGCTCCCGCCCTATGGAACTCTCTCCCCTCTTCTATCCGCCTCGAACAAGATCATGCTACCTTTAAGAACCGCCTCAAAACTCACCTCTTTACCCTTGCCTTTGACCTCCCTGAACCTCACATATGATTTGTCTTCCCCTACCCCTCCTCTCCCCCTCCTCTCTACTGTCCTGTCGTATGAATCTGCCTAGTTTGCTTTCCTGTCATTTGATGTAACTTCCTTTCCTTTTCCTCTCACCTTCTGGTGACTCTCTTGATTTGAACTCTGTAAACCGCTTTGATGTATCTTGCGTTTAGCGGTATATTAAGTTAATAAACCATAAACCATAAATGAAAAACTGATTTGTATCCAGGATAGAAAACTGTATTCCCAGCTGAGAAGCAACAGCTTGTTTTTAAAAAATACATATTTTTGCAGCATCAGTAGGACACTCTGGGATTTTCTTGAAGGAATTATGCTCAGAGAATTGACAGAGATCTTGATTTTATCAGTTGGGGCACTGGAATTAAGGAGATATTTTGTGATGCACGTGCGACACATTTGGATCCATAAAATACAGCAAGACCTTGGTTCCATTTTTGTCGAACTGTTTTTTGTAAATGATGCATGTGTTACATTATCTCATGCAGTATTCAACAATCCAATGGTTTTAATTGGGCTGTTTGTGTTGGCAAGTCTGTCATTGCCTGGAACCTTTGTTTGGAATCATTTGAATATTTGTAATGCACTTTTTGATCCAGGTGTTGTATACTTTAGATGGACATGGAGCATAACTGTAGGCCAGTGGTTCTCAATCTAGTCCTCCCAACATAGACCCAGCCAATCTGTTCATCCGTGTTAAATATATCCACAATAAATATACAAGGGAGATATTTGTATGTATTACAAACCTACTTCATGCATGTTCATTTCTGGAGAGCCTAGCTGGCTGAGGGTTTTCCTGAGGATGGAATGTCCTAGGAATGTGCGTTCATGAGCATGAGTTTGGTTCATTTAAGTGCCTAAAAATTGAAAAAATGCGTAAATCACTTGTACACACATGTACCTATGAATTAACTTGCTGTTAGTGATTTGTTCGCTTGAAGTTCTAGTGTGTGTATAGTGCCCATGCAAAAAACAAATAAGTAAAATGAACACAAAATGCTCAGAAATCAAGAAAAATGTATTTAAAATGATCACGATTCAAACTCTCTTTGGCCATGCACACCCTAGAATATCCAAATGGTCCAAGTGCTTTTCAGAGATGACACAATCAGCAGTAAATGAAGCTAGGTAATGAATTTTAACTTCTATGTCGTATCTTTCAACTAATTTCGTTCCCTGTAAAAAAAAATAGTTATCTCCAAGTTATAATGCCCTGTTCAATGTAATTTCAGTTTGTTCAATGTAAACCGCACTGATGCAGAATAGCACGGTATATAAGAGAATGTAAATAAATAATTTGAGATGCGTGGATACAAAGTACTGCAGAGATTGGACAGCGATGTATTCCATGGAACTCCTGGTTAGAAGGCATGCGATTGTAGTGTTGAAATAAATTTTTGAGTGCAAGTGGGTTGACAAGAGCATACTAGTGCTCTTAAGAAATTGGTACATCTTTAAAATATAAGTTTAACGTCTTGCTCAAGTAACTTTTGTGTAAGCACATTTTCATATTAAATAGTGGCATTTATATCTACCTCCCCAAAACCTAAAAGTTCAGTGCAATTTGTGAGCCATCAATTTAATTTAAATAACCAAACTTTTTATTTGTAACTTAATGACCTTATTGAGATGTGCATTTGATATTCCTTTTTTGCCCTTTTTTACTATTGGAAATTTTTTTCTTGGATAGTTTTTCGGTTCTCGGGCTGCCAACCTTTATTTCCACTGTTTGGGCTGATACAGCTAGGCTGTTATCCTCCTCTCCTTTTGTATTTGTTCACTAGAAAATTGTATCACCATATCCAGATGAATTTTTTTTTCTAGAATCAGGAAAAATACCTGAAGAATACTGATGACCTTATTTTAAAATGGTTAATGTGCGGTTCTGTGAAATTCAGAGAGATGCTAAAAATCATCTATTTGAGTAAATCTCTGCAGAATAGAGATCAGTATTCCCCAGGCCAATCCAAACATCTTTTTTTGTAGAATGAGAGAGAGAGGCATATAAAACAGTGCTAAAGAAATTGAGTGAAAGCTGAGCCCAAGTTTTTATGGGTCAGTGGGATAGGTAGGTTTTATGACGGGAGCTTTTAAGGTGAGTCAGGGAAGCAGTCAGTCTGTTTTGTGTGATGCTTGAGCTGTTTGGATGGAGATTATTTTATTATTTTAAACTTTCCTCATGCTGTAGGTTTTTGGCTGGCTGGTTCTAACTTATCCAGTCTGTTGAAACTTGGGTATTAGGCTAGCTCTAACATTGGTGGCTACCATTTTATCTTGGATTGTTAGCCTATTTGTTGGGTTTCTGCTATTGGTTTAATGTTATAGATATATAGATATACATAGAGATATATAGGTAGAATGTTTATAATGTTTCTCATGCTTGTAGAATTTTGTGTGTTATTTACGTTTGTAATCGCATATAAGTTTTTAAGCCATTTTCAGCAATGACACTAGTAGTCTAGACAAATCTGTGAATTTGAGAATACAGGCAGACTGGATGGGTCAATTAAATCTTTTTCCAAGGCATGCATCTTCAGATATTTTTTTTTTTTTTTTAGCCACAGAAAGAAATCAGACATGCCACTGAAGTGTCGTGCTCAAGCTTGGGGCTGGAAGGAATATGCCAGCTCTTACTATGGAATATTCTGCTGGCCATCAGGGCTTGATGCCTTAAGCATCAGGCACCAAGCCCTGGTGCCTGACGATTCTCCCAAGCATTTAATGGCTGTGAAAACTGACTATCCAATCACTCACACGACATTTGGACTAACTTGCAACACATCCTGTAACCAAGACAGTTCCATTTACCTTATCCAATTGTACACATAATTTACTCTCAATCTAGCCACCCACTCTTATTTATCCTGATGCCTTTATCTTGCCTATCTTGAAAGCCTAGTACATGCGTCCCCTCTTCTGCCTAAGATGTTTCCTTGTATTGTGCTGACACTGTGAACATCAGAGCAGCTATATGAATGTTCTACCATGCTGCCTGCTATAGTGCATCATTTATATTCTGCTTTTATCACCTCATCCTTCTGTTATACAAATGTCCTACTGTGCTGTTGAATGTGTACTGCATAGTACAGACGCTGTTTCTTAGAATTGTCATTACTATGATTTAATTTGCCCATTGCCAAGTGTGCCACATTATTCTAATTGTGAATTATTCTGACCTTTGATCATTTTACTATCATACTGTTTCTACAATGTAAGCTGTTTAGGTCAAGTTATACTTATTGTATACCGCCTTGGGTGAATTTCTTCAAAGAGGTGGTTAATAAATCTTACAAAATAAATACAAGAATTCCTAGCACAGTCTTAGCATGTCTTCTGGAGAGAAGAGGTCCGTGATGGAGGGGAATAATTAACTGTACTTCAGGGAGCAATTATCAGTTGTAAATTGAAAACATGCATTTCTCTCAGTTATAGTCTCCATATGTCAGAAAATAGTGTTTCTTTTATTTAATTGCAAAGTTTGGAGTCCAGTCAGTCTGCTGTAGATGATGAATAATAACTCGAAACTTGCTTGAGTGCTTATGTGTTTAGAACTATACTTCAGCAAAATTGAATTAATAACACATTTAAGTGGAAATTGTAGGAAAAGATGATTTTATGGAGAAGAGAGTACTTCTCTGATACACTGAATGTAAAGATCTTGTCCCTGTAGACTTGAACAAATGTCTGAAGTTCACACTACCTTTATAAGTTTTCTTGATTGGTGTTTGGTAATTTAGAAGAACTCTTAGAAATTGTAGTAATTTTATGTATTTGGTATCTACCTGAGGAAGAAGCTCCTTATGCATTATCAGTTAATACCTTTTTGTTGACCTTTCACAAAAATTACCAAATGCAAAAGAATGCATTTAAAGAGTTAAAAAAAAATCGTAATGTCTCTAGCTTTTTTGATAATGGTTTCAAGAATGGATATGAATAGGTTTGCGCATACCACAGAGGTAACTTCTGGGAAATATGAAACTTATGTTTGTAACCCTTCATTAGTAATGTTAAGTACCGCAGTACTTTACCACACTGTTATTTTAGCTGTTATCCTAGCGCCGTCATAATTGCAAACTTTAAGTGAGCACAGTAAAATATTCAGAAAGCCACTTAGATATTTTTCTTGTGAAAGTCTAAGGGGCTTGCTTATTAAAGGCTGTGCCAGTAGTGTGCATTTGAGCTCTGAAACTAGAGTGGAGGCCTGCACTATCTTCAGGGGCATGCGAGTCTGTCCCCTGCTGTTAGTGCATTGCAATGTGATGCACCGTGCTAACCAACACAAGGGGGTACATGCTATCACCCTGTGAGGTGGCGTGAAGTGCATCCACTCTAATGACAATGTTTGTGGATAGCAGTGCGCTGTCAGCATCCACATTTAGCCTCTAGCCCATCCACTCACTGCCCAGTCACGCACTACTCAATTAGGGTGGGATTCTAAGCGCGGAGCCCCCATGCTGTTAGCATGGTGCATACCACACTAACGGCGCACGTTAGTGGACATTCCCCTAAATTGACTTGTGGTTACATTTTTAAATGGGAATATTTGCTAGACTTTAATAAATCCTCCTTTATTTTAAATTATACCCTTTTATAGCGCAGTTGGTTGTATACTCATTCATCACAAATCCATAAGCACTATTCATATATCCAATTCCTTATCGTCACTCCAGTCCAGTCCCTTACTTCTGGGTTGCGTAACCCTTCCAGCAGCTTGGAGGCTGAGTCTATCCTTTTGAGGATGGGACGGGATAAATAGCACTGGCACCACCCACTGATCCCAGTATTCTCAGCCTCCAAGCAGCTGGAGGGTTCCGTAAGCCAAGGGCTTACTGGAGTCTCCGTGTTTTCTTCCTTTAATTAATTTTAATTTTAATTTAGTGTGTTTTAATTTACTTAAATTTATTTGATTTCTCTCTTAACTTTCTTTGGAGCTGCTCCTTTAATTCTCCGTATTCCCTCCCCCCCCCTCCCGATCAGAGGAGGAATTTGTTTCTGTACGGGGCAGAGGAGCTTCGGTTCTGTGCGGTTTCTGGGCTTATCGACCAGAGGCTTCTCCGACAGCGGTGGAAAACAGAAAACCGCAAGCCGCATTCCCCGGCGGGGGTCTCATTTTATCCGGAGTTCTGCCTTGCCTCGCGCCGAAGCCCCCTGGCGGCTGAACGCTTGAGGCGGCAGCACGACGCTATCCCACTCCTCCGGCTGGGCCTCGGCAGTTCAGGAGCGTCGGGATCGTTCGCCACTCCAGAAGCCTGTTCAGGCGCCCGGTCAGACTCTGCGGGCAAGAAGGAGAGACCGGCAAAGATGCAGTCCGGGCAGCGCTCCATGTGGCTGCGGCCTACCACGTGTGAGCCCCCGGAGTGCAGCGTCCTTCTGTGGAGCAGCGCGCTGTTTTGATTGCTTCTAAATCGCAAGTACTGGGGGAAGAATTTTAACAGGGGAGAAATTTTATCTGAATTTAATCGAAGTTTAGTTTTGGTTTTGCTGTACTTCAGTGTTCTCCATCCTTGGTAGTTACAGCCAGGGAAGGGATAAGGCGCTTTAGGGGGGTGGGCCCTCTCCTTCAGATATTACACATTACTTACTTGTATTTCAATTTTAATTTTAATTCATTTTAATTTGGTTTATTTATTGTATTAGCTCTGTTAGTTGCACAGAGAAGGGAAGTGCTTTGAGTAGCAAAGCCATACATTCGGCCCTGGTCCAAAACAGGACATGACTGGCAAAACGCGTTGCCTGTCTTGTGGCATTCGCAGGGGCACTACAACCGAGTCAGGAGTCTGCAGGGGTTGTGCGGCAGAGACTGCCTCGGTGGAGCAAGATATTCAATTAGCCATGTCTCAAACGGCACAGGCATCAGGGGACCCTTTGGAAAGGGAACCCCATTCTCCTCCACCTCCTACCTCGGGATTGCCGGCCCCCTCCCCTTCCCTTCCCCTAACGGCAACAGAGGAGGGAAGTGCCAATGACCTATTCTCCCCGGACTTCGTCCTCTTACTGCACAAGGCATATTGCATGCGCAAGAAAGGGATGGGAGCTGCGGAGTCAAGCACAGCTCTGGAAAGTCTGGGGACTAGGCCTCTGAAGACTAGCCGCCAATTTTCTGAGGCCCCTCCCAAGCGCGCGAGGTTGGTGAGTGAGGAGCTCCTCTCGTCCCTGTCCCATGATACGCCTGAGGAGGAGGTCTTGGACAAGGAGCTGGGAGAAGATGAAGAGGAACTCAGAGGGAGAGATTCCAGAAGAGGACCAATCCCGCATTGTGAGGTTTTTTCAGTGGGAGGAGCTCCTGGCGCTAATTAACGAGTCCCTTAAGGTGCTCAATGTGACCTCCGACGTCCCAGCAGTGGAGGAAGCGTTGGAAGAGTAGTGCGTCAGATGATCCAGGAGGAGTGGGATCAGACAGAATCTAGCTTGAGGGGCGTGCACGCTATGTCAAGGCTTTACCCTTTGCTGGAACCGGACAAAGAACTGCTGAGGTCACCCAGGGTGGACGCAGCGGTATCTGCGGTGACAAAGAAGACGACGATCCCGGTCGAGAGTAGCGCGGCCTTGAAGGATTCACAGGATAGAAGATTGGACACGCTGCTGAAGCAAGCCTTTGATATCAGTGCTCTCGCCTTGCAGGCCTCGGTTTCTGGGGCTTGGGTAGCCCGGGCCTGTTTGAGATGGGCTCAGCAGCTCCAGCTGGCAGAGGGTTCCCCTGGGGATGCTCAGTCAATTTCAGCTAAACTGGAGTCCGGGGCTGCCTACCTAGCGGATAGCCAGTATGACCTCATCCGGAGCCTGGCTAAAAACATGGCATCGGTGGTAGCAGCTAGGCGATACTTATGGCTACGAAATTGGGCAGCCGATGCCTCTTCTAAGGCGCGCCTGAGTCGTCTACCATTCAAGGGGAAGTTGTTGTTTGGAGAAGACTTAGATAAATTAGTAAAGGACCTTGGCGATTCTAAAGGGGGCAGGCTGCCGGAGGACAAACCGAGGCAAGCTCGTGTACTAGCCCTGGGCGGAGCCAGCCTAGGGATACCCGGAGGTTTCGTCCGGCCAGAGCGAATCCTTTTCCTAAGGGCAGTTTCTCCCCAAGGGGACAAGGTTTCAGAGGGTTTCGGGGAGCAGGGAGAGGTTTTGGTGCCTCCTCCTCTGCTGGACCCAGAAAACCACAATGAGAAAACTGGGGTCCAGGAGGGGGAACTGCCGGTGGAGGGTCGGTTAAAGCAGTTCCTTCCCACCTGGTCCCGGGTCACGTCCGATCAGTGGGTCCTAGAAGTGATCCGAGAGGGTTATGCTCTCGAATTTGCAAAGCAGATACGCCCGGCCTTTGTTCAGTCTCCATGCGGATCCCCGGAAAAGAGAGCGGCGATAGAGGTCACACTTTCAAGACTCAGAGCGCTCGGAGCGGTGTCTCCCGTTCCTCCGCACCAATGCGGCTCAGGTCGATACTCAATTTATTTCGTAGTACCAAAGAAGGAAGGTTCATTTCGCCCTATCCTAGATCTAAAGCAAGTCAATCGCTGTCTCAAAGTGCCTCATTTCCGGATGGAAACCCTAAAGTCGGTCATCGTGGCTGTAAGGAGCGGAGAGTTCCTGACGTCCTTGGATCTGACGGAAGCCTACCTGCACATCCCGGTTCGAAGCTCACACCAGCAGTTCCTGAGATTTGCAGTACCAGAAGGTCATTTTCAATTCAGGGCACTGCCCTTCGGGCTAGCGACGGCCCCTCGGACCTTCACCAAAATAATGGTAGTGGTGGCGGCGGCTCTCAGGAAAGAGGGAATCTTGGTGCACCCTTACCTGGACGATTGGCTGATCCGGGCGAAGTCAGAAGAGGAGAGTCGCTCAACTACTGCCAGAGTAGTGGAAGTCCTGGAGGAATTAGGATGGGTCACCAACCGGGCAAAGAGCAGGTTGGTGCCCTCTCAAGAGCTTGAGTACCTCGGGGCAAAATTCGACACCAGAGTAGGAAGAGTTTTTTTCTGTCCAAAAAGAGGGCAAGGGACCTCAGGCTCCTGGTGGATCAATTCCTGGCCAGGTGGATCCCTACGGCGTGGCATTACCTCCAATTGCTGGGAACCATGGCGGCAACTATAGAGGTAGTCCCGTGGGCCAGAGCTCACATGCGCACTCTGCAGAGGGCCCTGCTGCGGCGGTGGTCTCACCAACTTCACCCGTTGGCTATGCGGCTACCTTGTGCTCCTCGCACCAAGAGTGCACTGCAGTGGTGGCGGTGTCCCTGGAATCTGGAGCGCGGGATACCCCTCGAACCACCACACTGGTTACTGCTGATGACAGATGCCAGTCTAGCGGGCTGGGGAGCTCATTGCAAGGACCAGTTCGTCCAGGGTCAGTGGACCTCAATGGAGTCTCTTTGGTCCATCAACAGGCTGGAGCTGCGGGCAGTAGCCTTGGCACTAAGGGCACTCTCGAGCCCTTAGTCCGTCAGAGGGCAGTTCGCGTCTTCTCAGACAACGTCACCGCGGTGGCTTACATCAACCGCCAAGGAGGCACAAGCAGTCCCTCCTTGGAGAAGGAAGCGCACACCCTGTTTTGGTGGGCCGAGGGCAAGTTGATAGCTCTCTCGGCACAGCACGTAGCCGGAACAGACAACGCTATGGCCGATTACCTCAGCAGGTTCAGGATCGACCACGGGGAGTGGGAGCTGAACCAGCAGGTCTTCGATCAGGTAGTAGCCCTGTGGGGTCCTCCGGTCATGGACCTCATGGCGCGGTATGCATTGGCCAAGGCAAGCAGATTTTTCAGCCGAAGGAAGGAAAGGATGTCCGAAGGCCTAGACACCCTAGCCCAGAGGTGGCCTTCGGAGGGTCTTCTGTATGTATTCCCCCCTTGGGCCCTCATAGGAAGGCTTCTGCAGCGAGTGGAAGTCCACTGAGGTCTGGTAATCCTCATTGCCCCGGACTGGCCTCGGCGCCCTTGGTATGCGGACCTAGTGAGATTATCGGTCGACCGACCCTGGCGTCTCCCCTGCAGAAAGGACCTCTTGAGACAGGGGCCGGTACTGATGCCTCACGTGGATCGATTCTCGCTTACGGCCTGGCTATTGAAAGGGCACGGCTCCGGAAGCAGGGGTTCTCGGGTCCGGTAATTTCTACCTTATTGAGCTCACGAAAGCGATCGACCTGTCTCTCCTACATAAGAGTTTGGCGCATCTTTGAGGCCTGGTGTGGGGAGCGCCAGAAGAAACCTCTGTCAGCCTCAGTCCCGGAGGTTCTAGAATTTTTACAAGCAGGATTTGATAAAGGTCTAGCGCCCAGCTCCTTGCGGGTCCAGTTAGCTGCTAGCTCTTGTTACAGAGGTAAGGTGCGTGGCAGGTCCTTAGGGGATCACGCGGATGTGGCCAGGTTCCTAAGAGCAGTCAGGCATCTCCGCCCGCAGCAAAGGTCGGTGGTCCCCCCTTGGGATCTCAATCTGGTGTTAAATGCCCTGACCAGGGAACCTTTCGAGCCGGCTAAGAGAGCATCCCTAAAGGATTTAACTCTCAAGATGGTCTTCCTTGTCGCCATCTGCTAAGCCAGACGCGTGTCCGAACTGCAAGCGCTGTCCTTGCAGCCCCCCTTTCTTTCGTTCTTCAGAGATGAGGTGGTTTTGCAAACAGTTCCTTCCTTCTTACCCAAGGTCTTCTCGCCTTTCCACGTGAATCAGTCAGTGTCGCTCCCAGCCTTCCCAGCAGAGGAGAGAGAGGGTAATGCCGGAAAGTTACGACTCCTGGACGTATAGAGAGCGTTGAAGCTTTATCTCTCCCGTACGGCCTCCTTCCGGAGGTCAGAACGTTTGTTCTTTCTCTTTGGAGGGCCGCACAAGGGGGAGGCTGCGGCCAAGGCATCTATCTCCAGGTGGATCAAGGAAGCTATTGCGTCTGCCTATATCCTGAAGGGGAAGCAGGTCCCAGGAGGTCTGCGCGCACATTCGACGCGAGCGCAGGCTACTTCTTGGGCGGAGTATAGCTTAGTCCCGCCGCTGGACATCTGCAGAGCGGCTACCTGGTCCTCGCTGCATACCTTCACCAGACACTACAGGTTGGATGTTCAGAGATCAGCGGATGCTTGTTTTGGTGAGGCAGTACTTCGGTCCGGGATAGCAAACCCACCCAAACGTGAACTGCTCTGTTACATCCCAGAAGTAAGGGACTGTACTGGAGTGACGATGAGGAAGAATTAATTAGACCTTACCTGCTAATTAGTGTTCCTGAAGGAACGACAGTCCAGTCCCTGTTTCCTCCCAGGATCGTATTGTATCTGAGTATCTCAGGGAGCACGGGTAGAGCGGTGGACCGAAGTCTGAGCCGGAGTGCAGCATAAGAGTCCTCGAAGCAGGCCAAGAAGATCAGGGAGAAGGAAACTTCGGACAAGTCCTCCTCCGTCCCTTCCTCTCCCCCTCTTCCCCCTCCTCCCTCCCCCTCTAAAGCTGGTTTGGGGTATTCTCCGGGGGTTTAATAGTTTGCTGTGTTTCCTAATTTTTTGCTTTGTGGTGTTGATGGTTTGGTTTCTGGTTAAAGCTACTTTGTCATTAGAATACTGGGATCAGTGGGTGGTGCCTGTGCTATTTATCCCGTCCCATCCTCAAAAGGATAGACTCAGCCTCCAAGCTGCTGGAAGGGTTACGGAACCCAGAAGTAAGGGATTGGACTGTCGTCCCTTCAGGAACACTAATTAGCAGGTAAGGTCTAATTAATTCTTAATATGCTTTATCCTCCCGGCATAAATTTGTCAAATGCTGAATTGCTAGCCGCCTTTTTTGGATAGAATGGCTTTTTTATATCTCTTTCTCTCCTTTGGCCCAATGGTCTAATTTTTCTCCCAATTACCCATTTCTTGATTCTCTTGATGATTTTCTCTGGTTACAAAACCTGATTTGGGGTTTGGAGGATGAACAGACTTGATCTCTCTAGCTTAGCAAGAATCCCTGAGGTAGTGTTGAATTTGTTCTCTTGGGCTTTCGCAGCTAGCATGATAAACTTTGCAGTTTTACGGGTCACGCTGCTTGAGCAATGGATGTCTGTTTTTTGATGTGGTAATCCTCAAACCAGATCGGTGGGATTGAGCTGGGAAATTTTGAATTTGAATTTTGGCAGGAAAGTCCGTTGGAGACAGGCTGGAGACCTCTCTTTTCCCATAGATCTGAAGTTTCTTTGATGTTGTAGTTGTCTCTTCCATTCGTATGCCAAATTCTGACAAGTGTGGACTGCAACATTAGAAAACGCGCCAGGAGAGTGTTTAGTGTGCTAATGAAGTGGCCACATTTTTCTATGCAGTGTGTGGATTTGCAAGCATGTTTGCCAGAAAAAGTGATGATAGTGCGGTAAAGTACTGCAGTGCTTCACTTGTTTTCCCAGAATTCCTGTGCCTAACAAATTCTTCTGTTTCCAATGCTACGCACAGTTGGAATAGCTCAGGCTTGTTCTCCTATCGCAGTCCCGTCATAGCCAAGGGAGGAAATGGCTCAAGGGTTAGAGCTAGATACATTTTCAGTACTAGCACCAACCTTGGGACTGTTACACTGTCTTCTTTTAAAGAACTACCACAATTTCTTCTGAGTAGCATCTAAAATGGACTACTTTTTCTTCTGGCATATGTGTTGTGTGTGTATGTGGGTGTGTGTGTCTGTGAGAGTTGTCTAAAATTCTGGATTTCGGTGTACATATTAAGGCATTCTGCAGAACAAAAAGATACCCCTTACTTTAGACGCGTAGAGTTGAATGAAAGCTGCAACTCTACTAGCATTTCAAGACATGTAGCGCTGTGACATCACACTGCAGTGCATCATCGACGTTTAGAAATGCTGATGACTGAGATGGCTGCGATTTGATTTCTTTTTAAATGTTAACTGTTTCACTTTTGTCAAATCAGGCATCCAAAATTTGTCGAAATACCTGAAAGGACTAAAATCAAGGGTACAGATCTTCTGTTTGATGCAAATTAAGGTTAATAAAACCAAAATGAATGACATAGAACAAATAAGGAACAATTATTCACCTTTTAAATAAGACTGGGAGACAATGCCATGAAACTAACAGACAACAGATTTATATTAAATGGGATGCAAGTGGTTTTTTTCACTCAAAATGACTGTGGAATTTGTCACCAGAGGTCAAGAAATCTGCATAGCTAGGCTTGAAAGGGGTTTGAACAAGTTTCTAGTAGAAACATCTATAAAACTTTAGCTTGGTAAACTTGAGAAAACTACTGCTGATCCCTGAGCAACAAGTAAAGGTTACTTTTGACCTTGATTGGCCATTGTCAAAGAGAGGATCTAGGGCTTGATGAATCTTTGGTCTGACCCAGCATGCCACGTGGTAATGTTACATTCCCTCTTGGCTGTCTCTTCTTCAAGCTGAACAGCCGTAACCTGGTTATGGTTGGCTTTATTTGATATATTGCAAAATGTGAAAGTCTATGCGGTTTACAAACATTTAAAAACATAAAACACGAAAAAGAACTCCATTCAATATAGGCAAGAAAAAGTAGAATAAATTAACAATGCACACTACATTATAAGAGAAAAAGGGGGGGAGGGAAGAGGGACCCTAGGGTCTGCTGAATTCATAGCCTACTAATAAAGGTGATCTTTGAAAATGAGGATGGGAGGCCGAAAGTACAGTAGTCTCAAAGAAATGTGCAGGAGAAGGAAGGTATAGTATAAAACCATTCAGTGACTGAAGCATGCTAGCTGGAGCATATTAAAACACCAGGGAGGATATGTAATCTGGGGCTGTGTCATGAATGGCCTTATGAATGAAAGACAACATTTTAAACTGAATACGGAAATTGACGGGCAACCAGTGTTGTTGATTACGCAGAGGTGTTGCGGAATCGAATCTACAGGCATGGGTGACAGTATGAACTGCTTTATTTTGGAGAGTTTGAAGATATTTTAATTGATATTGAGGAATGCCAAGGTAAATGATTTTGCGATAATCAAGCCTGGCCAGGACTGTGTGTACTAAAACCATAGTCTGCGCAGAGGCATCCAAAAAAGGTTGAATAGCATGGAAACATCACAAAGCCAAAAAGGTGGATTTGGCAGTGCTGGCAAGCTGTTTGGAAAAGGATAATTCTGAATCTCGAATCTCTCAGGCCCACTGCACCCCAGCAACTTTAAAAGCAGGCGTCAACGGGCGCTCCCATGCCTGGTGGGCCCACACCTGAGGGCCTCGCCAGAGGACCTTTTGGCTCAGCCCTTAGGCTTGGGCCCACCAGGCGGGGGCCGCATTACACCAGTTGGTCAGTCAAAAAAACCCCTCCTTGCACCACCAGATCATTCCCTCGCTGCACAGCATCCAGAAGCTCTATCCTATACCAGCAGCAGCCATGAAAATGACAACACACGACAAGGCATATAATCGCTGGTCTTCTTACAACTTCTTTCATCCTAGTTATCCATCACCCTTACAAAGGTAGGCTCCAACCTACTATTTTCAAACCCAGAACAAGGAGCAACTACAAGCTAATCAATATACAGGTCACTCATGGTTACTCAGTCACAAACTGCATCCCCCTTCCTACCCAGCCAATAAGATGTGCTCTCATCAACTCTAGGTCAGTGCGCAACAAGATCCCCATAATAAAAGACTGCATAAAAGACAACCAACTGGACATCGTCTGCATTACGGAATCATGGCTCGAGGAAGAGGATAATGTCCTAATAAAGCAGCTTACTTATCCCATCATACCAGCTTTTCCACCAACCAAGACTACACAAAAAAGGAGGAGTATTAATAATAGCAACAGAAGATCTGCAATTCAAAGCCTTAACGTTAAGCTCTCAAGGCCCACTAGATATCAACTCTGTTACCAACTCATACCTTTCAATATGCCTCGCGTACAGATCTCCTTCAGCAGGCCCCAATGACCTCTCACCATTCATCGAAGAAATGTGCTTGGAGCACCACTGGAACAAATGGCTCATCCTCTTGGGCGACCTCAACTTACCCTTCTTACCATCTAGCCTAACAATTCCCTTCCTACAGGCTCTCGAAGCACTCCAACTCCATCAGATAATCATAGGACCACCACACCACAAAAGGGAAATCTTGGCCTCATTTTCACACCCTCTACCTGGCCACATCATGACTTCTCCCACAAGACCAGAGTCTCACCAGTTCCTTGGTCGGACCACTATTTAATAACCACCTCTGTACCACACAAACCTGAAGCTACCTCCTTCAGTTCGTCCTCACCAAACCATTACAGATTGTGAAATTTCTTTATCAAAGGTTTTCAAACATCATCCCATCACTCCCCCAGATCAACATATTTAGTATTGATTCCTTTGTATCCAAATGGTACACTACCATTTCCAACTACACAATTCTGCCCGACAACACATCCAAGACAGAGACTTCACAAAGCGCCATGGTTCACGTCTCAACTTAGAAAACTAAAAAATAATCTCAGAAAGCTTGAACTTAGATGGAAAAAAACTAAAATGCTCTACCTCCCTCTCAGCCTACTCAAGCGCTCAAGCAGACTATTTTGCACTCATGCTCCACTCAAAAAAAGAATATCATGCCATCTGTGTATCGCTCTGAACTTGTTCATATTAAATTTCATCTGCTATTTAGATGTCCAGTTTCATAATCCATTAGGGGTCCTCTGACAACTTCCCAAAATGTGCTTGTTTTTAACAGCTTTGAATTTTGTGTCACCGAAATTTGATCACTGAAATTATTGCTCCTTTATCCAGATCATTTATAAAAAAGTTAAAAAGCAATGGTCCTAGTATGCATTTCTGGGATACTCCACTATTTACCTTTCTCCTTAGAGTATGGCTAAGTGTCTAGTTTTCCCTTTATTATCTGTTTAGCCATTGCTTTATTTGCCCCAGGAACCTCTTATGAGGGACCAGGAAAATACCTTCTTTAGATACACTACATTGTTTTTTTTTTTTGCAGATATTATGTGAATAAGGGCGAGTCAATTAATCTTATAGATTGGTAAGGCAATGCTTTGCCTTTTATGCATCTTGCCTTTAAAACTGAATCAAGCTTTGGGGGGGGGAGGGAAAATGACATTTATTAATTTTGTTCAGTATTCTGCAAAGTTTAAAGGCTGATTGGTTCGTAATGGATTGCCACATTTCAGCGAGAAATGTTACTACTGATTAGATGTCCCAAAAATGCAGAGTGGACTTGTTAATCGAAATTTAGGAAGCTTCTTTGTTTTCAGTAAACATCAGCTAATACGGCATGTCCTAGTTTGTGAAATGTTAGCATGCCTGCCAGGCAATCATTGGAACCAGGCTGTGCTCAATTCCAAAGGCCACAAGCAAGACTTAGTCACACCTTTATGCCTTGAGACCACAGCGATAACACTGTCGCTGTCTGATTACAGATGAAGTAAGGGAGTCATGCATTTGTGTTCTGAGGTCAAAAGATGTACATTGATTCCCTTTTCTAATGCCCCTCACAGAGACTTTCCAAATAATTGTACATCTTTTTTTAAAGGGTTTTTTTACACTGTAATTTGCTGTATTGTACTTCCAGCAGAATCTGATGCCATAAGCCTTCATTCACAACTACTTAAGGATTTCCCCCCCCCATATACTTAGTGCATAGCTTTAGTAAAAAGGCCCCTTATCGCATGGTTAGCGATAATGCCATTGTGTGCTAAGGGCACCCCTCATGCGCTACTAGAGGCATGCCTGGACTGTTCCCAGTAGTTAGCACACACAAGCACTAATATGTGGTGCAATCGATGAGGGTGCACCACAGAGGTATCATGTGTTCTCGTGCTAAATGCTAATTGCATATAGCAGTTGCCCTCGCACTAGTGGCAATGTGCTTTTGATGCCCATACTCTGCCTCTAATCCTCCTACTCTTAGCTATAGCATGGCATTGCTGATTACCATGCATTGTAGTGGGTGGTAGCTGCCATGCCCGCATGTTAGCATTCCGAGATGCTGTTTAGTGCTCAGTAAAAGGCGTGTTAACCGGTTTGCATAGCCCCTTATTCTAATCATCGTAATGTTGCCCTGGAGCTTGGCTCCGGCCCAGGATTATGGGCTCTGAATATGGTCACAATTTTCTTTGCCCCAGGGAATCTGAACATTTCTGTCATGTCTCTGCCAGCTGTAGCTGACAAAAGGGCCAACAGGCTGGCTACAGACACGATCCTGGTGATTTGTCCCATCAAAATGCTTCTTTCTATTTCTTGAAATTTGAAATGAAGCACTCCAAAATGGAGGTTTTAATTATACACTTTAGACTTCTGCTCATATTTTGACTGCTTTCCGTGGACTCCTTTTGACCTTCTCTTATAGGCTGTGACATCAATAGTTTCTTGTCAGCGGCTTTTTTACCTATTGTCCTACGTATTATTGCTGGAGAGGCATTAAGGAAAGATTGTTTTGTTAAAATGAAGCCTCTATTAGGAAGCTATTTTCCTAGTGCCACCTGAACAAATATAGGTGGAAGGGCAGTAGCTGCGTATCATGTTTTCACAGTACTTTGTATATGTTACGTTCACAAGGGAGTATAAAAAGGGGAAGCTGCTAGGAAACTATTGTGTGAAGACGAACTACCTGGTTTATCAAGTTGAGCAGAAATTATCTTTAGCAGCCAGTTTCAGATAACGACTGGTGATGCCGACATAGTTTCAGTACAACAAAGGACTTCCCTAATGTGTCCTAAGGACCCTGTGGCCAGCTGGGTTGTCGGGATAGCCACAATGAATATTCATGAAAGGAATTTGCATGTACAGAGTTTCTAGTGTATACAGACTTATCGCATGCATATTAATTTGTGGAAATCCTAACTTGGGAAGGGTTTGGGAATCCTTGGTATAACTATAGATTTAAAGCATTAGCTCTCAATCTAGTCCTCTGGAAACACCCGGTTAAGTTTTTGGCTTTTCTACAGTGAAAACAGTGCATGCACTATCCCGTACATATTTATTGTGGATAGGTTGGAGACCTGATGGAGACTGGCTTGAGAATCCTGAGTTTTCAGGATATTCACATGAGTATCTGTAGGAAAGATTTACCATATATACAGCTGAGGATGTGCATCCAAATATTTCAGTGCTGCTTACATTTTGGATATCCTGAAACCTGATGGATTGACTGGGTAGTCCTTGAGGAGCCCAGTTTGAGTGCCCCTCTCTTAACACATCTTTGCATAGCTAGAAGTACTGAGTTGATGGCATTTTTATCCTTACATGAGGTACTTTGGTATTGGACAAATGACCCTTAAAGGATTTAAAGGTAGAATGTAACTAGTAGCATAGTAAATGATGCAGATAGACGACAAATGGCTCATCCATTCTGCCCAACGAGATGTTTATAGCACAATAATCATTCATGGGAGAAGAAAGCCCTGGACTAGGAATCCGGACTTTCAGGGACAGAGTTTTGATGGTCTGTAGCCACTTAGGTGTCCCGTTAAATTACCTTCCAAAGTGGGAAGTCCAAAATGGTGCCTGTTTTATAAAGGCTAGTATAGTCCAATCGGGCCCTACAAGAACTAACCAATTTCTTTTTGTCCAATCTATTGCTGTGAGGAAACATTCTTCAAGAAACACACAGGTCCATTTTACTATTTTTATCCTGTTTAAAAAAAATGTCCACACAAAAGATTAGTGCACCCTTCTTCAAAATACAAAATACACAGTAATCACTTATCTGCAGTCCATGCAAGTAAAGAGTCCCAGCTCAAGGAGATCATGATCTGCAGTGATCCTCTTTCTCAGTCATACACAATGTTCCTCCAGTTGTTTTATAAAGGCAACATAGGCTCCGAGAACCATTCCCAATAGCGGGCAAATAGCCACGCATACATTTTATAGCTGCTCTAAAAATGGTGCAAGAGTGTGTACTCTATGCATGTTCCCACATATTAAAAAATAGGATTGTATATTGCAGCTCAGCCTCTTTGTCACCCAAACTACATCCCCCAGGTATGCCTGAGCACAAGTCCAGTTTAAAGCCAAGTGCATTCTTTGTGCGCCTACTTCAGACACACATATGGTGGCAAAAATCTATGAAAGCCCTTTTTGTATTTAAATGGGACTTTTGGTTGTACTGAAACTTTGTTCCTGGCTTCAGCTGCCTGAATCTCTTCCTGGTTGGTTCCCTACACCCACTTGGCTGAGCACATCAGTTCTGACGTCTCTGGAAATGGCTACAGGTGCGGGCCCAAAGGAGGTGCATGCCTAAAGGAGTGTGTCTAAAGGGGCACACTCCTTTTGGCATTGCCCCTTTGGAGCCCCTTCAGAGCACATGAGGAGCCGAAGTGGAGCACGTTCCCTGTTGTGGGGAAACAGAAGAAAAGAGAATCTCATTCTTCCTCCGGTAAAGCAGTCAAGGTGATTGGATTCAAATGTTAGTTTTGTTACCTGCATCTGAGGGACAATCCCCTGGCATGGTAGAATATTCACAGGTAAAGAAATATCCTTCATCCTCTTCCTGCTACTACTACTGCACCATTCTGGCTTAGGGTTTATAGGGCTTGTTATATATATATTTTTAGGAACCAGATTGTTTCTCTCTAAAAGCAGCCTCATTAATGTGGACTTAAATTGGTATAGTTGGCCCATGGTGACTCCTTTATATAACCACTGTTACCCGGCTAGCTGTTCTGGAGCACACAAAACATACTACTTCCAGCTTTCGATTCACAGGCCAGATTAACCATAATTGCTGGGTTCTTGGGGTGGGACCAGGATATCTCCTGGGAGGCCTATTGCACTCTCTCTGAGGTTCCATTCACTCTTCCTCTCAGTTAAATAGTACACTGAGCCCAAAGTTGATTCTAAACCCAAACATATGTTTGCCTGTTTTGTTGTGTGAAGATAACCCTAAGCTTGTTTTCAGCTGTGACAACTTGCAACATGTAATTGGGAGGGGGGGGGGGGTGACTGAACATCTTATGCGCGTTTTTTGACAGGATCTATAGACCCCAATATCATCCCTTATTTCAACAAAGTCCTGAAGGCTCCGATATTTACAGTCTTAATGCTTTAAAAACTGCCAGAAATATTTACAACTTGGTTGTTTCTGGAGGCACAGACTACATACAGTCTTATTTACAAAAACACCAGTGGTATTTGCAGTTTTAATATTTCCAAGGTGCTTGAAATCTTCACGGGCACCACAGTTTATTTTTGCAGTCCCAGTAGGTTGCCCCCTTGTTAATCATTCCCACCACTACCTTCCACTTGCTCGTAGGCAGATCAGCCACTCTTGACTCATCAGTCCACCTCTCATAGGCTCTTGAGCCCATTCTGGTCCCTAAACCCCAGGGAGGGAGGGGTCATTAGTAGCATAGTAGATAAAGACCGTCTGGTCCTTCCACTCTGCCCATTTTTTTCTAGCCTGCATTGCTATGGATATGTCGCAGTTGCTTGCCACAGAAACATGGCCAATTGTTGGGTATTGCATATTATTTTTTATTATCCTTTTTGTGTGTCTAGCATGAGTAGATGAGCATATGAGCTCCCATTCTTCAGTATCCTGACCCCCTTGCCCCCATGTCTTACCTTCAAACTTTAAACAACTACCAAAAGTAGCAAGGCAGTTGTCCTGTTTTCAATCAGTTATGCCCCCGTGTCCTTTGCATTATGGTACACAGCCATTACCAATTTGCCGGCATCACTTTGGTGACTTCTGCAAAATTGTTTGACTTTGTTATTCTTAAGTTTCATGTTGGTTTCATTTTCTTATACTTTTTATTATTGTTCTTGCTATGATTTTGTTGTGGTGCTTTTAGTGCCGTCAAGTCGGTGCTTACTCCTGGTGACCCAGCTGCCTCTGGGTTTCCTTGACAGTGTATCACTGGAAGTAGATTGCCAGCCTTTTCTTCCGAGGCAATAGAGGGTAAAGTGACTTGTTCAAGGTCACAAGGAGTGCCAGTGGGAATTGAACCTTTGATCTTCTGGGTACAAGGCAGTTGCTGTAACCACTAGGTTAACAGTTTGACCCATGGAAAAGGGCGTTTATAAAATCGCCCCATGGCATGCATGCAATGACAAGGTGTGTACTCCTACGTGACCTGCATGTGTGTGTTCCTGGGCAGTACTGCAGAGTACATGCTCCGTTTCCAAAATCAGGATGTACATGCGTACTTCCTCTGTGTACATTTATACCTCATGAGCAGGCGTAAATGCGTGTGGGTGCATTTTTGCTGCAAGTACTGCATTTGTGAGCCTTTTAGAAAGGCACACAGGCTCCTACTTGCACTTCCTTCCTCAGTGGCCTCTTAAAAAAAATTGAGTGCTGTATGTGTGGTGTATAAGTGTGTTTAAATAATCTGCTAATTCCCAATGGTTACCCGCAACAGTGTCAGCAGTTCTTGCTTGATTTGGTCCTGCCTTGCTATCCGTCACCTCTCCCCTTGTATCTGCTCTCAAAGTGAAGAGCGGATTGTTTCCATTGCTGACACTTCCTAGCTTTGTGTCTATTTTTTGTCAGGATTTCATTTCCTACCTCCTTTTCAAGGTATACTTTTATAGGCAGGGACTACCAGCAAATGTTACGAAGAGCGTAGAGCTTTAGATGGAACATATGGAATGAGACAACTGGAAAACATTGAAGTCCAGAATAGAAAACTTGAGTCAATATGAGGATGTTAAATGTAATTCTATAAACAACTTGTAGCCAGTGTTCAGACTAGCAGCGGAATGACATGATCATGATGGTGATGTCTGGTTATGAGTTTTAACTGTTTCATTTTGAATTAATTGTAATCTTTACAGAAATGTAACATTTAATCCCTGGAATAAAGAGTTACAGAAGTCTAATCTGCTGATAACTAACAAAGTGGCCACCACCACCATCCTGGTTTCTCTGCTTACCAAATTTGAACCATCTGGGACACCATAGAGCTCTGCAGTTCAGATTTAGCAATCTGTCTCTAGAGGATGAGGAGGCGGCAGAAGCTGCCCAATATGCGGCTTCTTTCTCTAACCTCCAATTGTGTCCATCAATACCAAAAGGAGGGGAAGAGAATAAGGCCAGGGTTTATGTTGGGGGTGGGGGGGGGGGGGAGGAGGAAACCATGCAGATCTCTGCTACGTCCTTGTTCTTGTGCAGAATTCTGAACACAAGGGAAATTGCAGACAAATTCTGCATTGCAGGATGGCACAGAATTCCCCGAGGATTAGGTCACAACTTGAGCTAATAGTGCACTTGGAGTGTAGAAGAGCATGAGATGGTCTCCTCGCTGCTACTCCCATGTTTCTTTCTTGAGTCTCTTTTGGCTAATGGAGCTTCATCTTGTGGCATACTTAAAAGTTGTATGGGAACCATTGTTAGTTAAAAATCTGCAGGTTGAGAACTGCTGAATTTTGATAGCCAGTAGTTAGACATGCCAGAAAGTTGACTCCTTAGATCAGGGTGAAACTTGTTTTAAATTTCTTTCTAAGTCCACTGTCCAGAGATGTGCATAGATTTGTAAAATAAATAAAACATCTCTGAGTTCCTGTGCTCTTACATGTCTTAAATTTGGCATGAGTGGGAGATCAAACACACGCATATGATCCCTGCCCTCCTTCATAAGCCACCTATTCTTTTAGAAGGAAGATCTTTAAAAAAAAAAAAAAAACAACAAAAAAAACCCTGCTGCTTTCCATGTATTTGGACATAGTTACAATAAACTGAGATTCTTCTCTAGATCTTCCTCATGACTTTTGTCTCATGTTTGATCTTCTTTAAATTCCCAGTGTAATCCTCTAAAACCTTTCTGGCATATTGGTATTGGATTGGATTTAGCTTACACCTTTCTCAGAAGTTCAAGGTGTTACATTCAGGTACAGTAGATATTTTCCTCTCCCCGGAAGGCTTACAATGTAAGTTGGTACCCAAGGCAATGGAGGGTTAAGCAACTTGCCCAAGATCACAAGGAGCAGTAGTGGGCTTTGAACCTGGCTTCTGTCTGGTTCTCAGCCCACTGATCTAACCATTAAGGCTACATAAGTGCCTTCATTCAGCTGCTCTTCACTACCTTTTCCCTCTTCTCTCTCTCTACACTCCTTCTCAGGAACGCTGCTCTTCTGGCAGATCCCTTCTGTCTGTTCCCTTCTCTTCCATTGCCAACTCAAGATTTTGATCTTTCAACCATTTCTGCTCTTATGCCATAAACAATCTACCTGAGTTGTTACATCAGGCTCTGTCTCTGGTCCTGTTCAAATCCTCCCAAAAAATGGAACTAAAAGGAAACTACATCATTTTTTAAATTTTTTGTCAGATGACTTATAAACTGGGCAATCTATAATAAGTATACTCTGTAATATTGTGACCCTTTTTATTCTTATCACAGTTTACCATAAAAAATGTTTTTATACAGAAGCAAACGCATGCATTCTAATGGCTATTGTAATACGTGTGACATCTACTTGTGTTGAGCTTTTATGGATTTGAAGTTGGTTAAACTCATAAAAACCCAATAGCTAATCAAAAAAGGTTAATAACAGTGTTTCAGCACCTGTCCAGCAAAAAAAGATATCAAGATATCGACTCCATCCTTGAATATATTGAAAAACATCTGAATGATATATCAATTTTTCTTCAAACTCATTCATATATAAGATAGCAATCGAGGGGGCCACTGTAGCACCCATTGCTATCCCAAAAATCTGGAGAAAAACACACCCTTCATACCAAAAATATTACCAGTCAAAATCAGATGTAATAAATTGTAAACTAGAATCCTTAGCACTTTTAATTATGATGCCTTTCATACCTGAATTGCTTTAGATACATTTTTTAGGAAATTACTTTTTTTACCAAATAAGATCGAAGATTGAGTTTGAAGAAAAATTGGTATATTGTTCAGGTTTCTTTTTCAGTATATTCAAGGATGGAGTCAATATCTTGAGGATGATATATTTTTTTTTTTTTTTTGCTGGACAGGTGCTGAAACATTGTTAGTCTTTTTCAATTGATTAAACTCACAAAACCCAATATCCTATTTCAAATTCATAAAAGTTTAGCACAGACTGAATTTTTGGATATTTGTATAAAAAAAAAAAAGATCATGTTAAATTAGTGACATCACTATATAGGAAGCCTACTGCACGTAATATTTTGTCTCTTAAGATATTGCAGTTTTCATTCTTAAAAGTTAAAAGCTGGCCTACCAATTGGCCAGTTCGTATGTCTGAGACCTATTTGTTCTTCGGAGGATGATTTTCAGCATCAGACAATTTGTACGGTGTACTATCATATTCACCAAAGGCTGCTCAAATGAAACAAATCACTTATTGACATAGGCCAATACTTTCTATGTTACCTGTTTTTAAGGATAACCCAATGATTCTTTTACTAGGGGTAAAAATTAGTGGATTGGGTTGTCAGAGCAGCGACCACTATTGAACGTTATGAAGTGCAATTGCAGAAAGGGCATTATGAATGTCATTCATGTTATTTTTGTCATTAAACAATTGACCTGGGATGATCATGTTACTCATAAATTATGTGAATCACATTATCTGACAAGTTGTACTCGTACATCATCTTATATAGTTTGTCTGTCCTTGCCCGAAGATTTATATTGGACATACTAGTTGACCGTTGAAGACTAAATTGATGGAACGTAAGTCACAAGTGAAGACACAGACTATGACTGCTCCACTAGTAGCTCATTGCTTGGATTATCAACATACTATTTTGCATCTTAAATGGAGGATTTTGGATTTTATCCCTGTATTTTAATTTACTAAATTTCTGCTAGCTTTACACCCCCCCCCCATCCCTCCATTCAGGCCTGGTCTTCTCGGAGCTGCTTGAGGAGGAGACTTGCCTGCTGCCGCTCTGGGGAGAGAAGAAGAGAAGCCCCCCTTGTGAGCAGAGCCTGCCGGCACTCGAGGGCCCTTGCCTGCGGCCTCCCCTGCCTCACGCCGAAGCCCTGCTGGTGCCTGAGCACTGAGAGGCAGATTCGGCAATGCGACAACCAGCGGACATTCCGGCACTGTCGGAGAAGCAGGCAGGAAAAGCAGCGAGCGGCGGTGTGAGCAGAGCCTCATGACCGCTGAACACAGCGCCATGTGGCCGCGGCCTAACACGTGGAATCAGCACAATATAGGAGATGGCTGATTTCCTTGCATGCTTTTCGCGCGCGCACTGAGACAGGGGGAGAGGAGCAGGAATCGGGAGTTTTGCGTTTCCTGGTTCAAAAGGGGGGGGGGTCCTTTGGCTTCAAACAAGGGACAAAGAATTTTGTTTTTATTAATTGTACTTAGGGAGTTAATTTTAATAATTTTATTTAAGTTTAACTGAGATAAAGTTTACTTGGAATTAATTACCTCCTTTAATTTATTAATTTAGCTAATTTATTTGGGTTAATTAATCAATTGAATTTATTAGAGTTAATTAATTTCTGTGGAAGTAGGGACTCCTGCAGCATGCCCGGGAGGCCACGGTGCCTGGTCTGCAGCACCCGGCGGGGTACGGTATCAGAAGCAGGAGTCTGCAGGGGTTGTACTACAGAGGCTGCTTCCGTGGAGCAAGAAATGCAATTGAGGTTATCCCAAGAATGAAACTCCAATTCCCAGGGATCAGGGGACCCCCTGGAGGAGGGGGGGGGGGGGGTGAGTGGTCCTCACCTCCGCCTTTAACCATGGATCTGCCCGGAACTTCCCTATCACAACCCCACCCCTCCATTCCTCTGGGGAAGGGGGAAGCTGGGGAGACTTCTTACCTGAATTTGTTCTTCTGCTACAGAAAGCCTTTTGTATGTGCCAGCAGGGAACATGAGGGTCTTCGGCGTCACAGGCAAGCGCACCTTCCAGACAGGTGATGGCCAGGACTCAGGAAGCGGGCGTCCCACCTAAGCGCGCTAGACTGATGAATGAGGAGAGCCTCACGTCCCCTCTATTAGAGACTCTGGAAGGGAAGGTCTCAGACAGGGAGTTAGGGGGCGATGAAGAAGAACTCGAGGAGGGAGAAATTCTGGAGGAGGAACAAGCCTGGATAGTACGAGTTTTTCGTCGGGAGGAACTCTCAATATTGATTACCGAATCGCTGAAAGTGCTTAATATAGCTCCTGACATGCCAGCGGACGAGGAGGCCTTGGAAGACCCATTGATCCAAGCCATTAGGAAATCCCAAAAGGTTTTTCCGGTGCACAGAGTGGTGCGCCAGATGATTCAGGAGGCATGGAATCAACCAGAATCTAACCTGAGGGGAGTACAATCTATGGCTCGTCTGTATCCATTGCCAGAGCTAGACAAGGAATTGCTGAAGTCTCCCAGAGTGGATGCGGCTGTGTCGGCAGTCACAAAAAAGACGATTATCTCGGTTGAGGGCAGTGCGGCTCTGAAGGATGCCCAGGATAGAAAACTGGATACGTTGCTGAAGCAAGCCTTTGATGTTAGTGCCCCGGCCTTACAGGCTTCGGTGTCAGGGGCTTGGGTGGTGAGAGCCTGTCTGAGGTGGTCTCAGCAACTTCAGTTAGCTGGTGGTCTGGCCAGTAATGCACAGACAGAAGCAGCTAGGATGGAGTCGGGAGCGGCCTACCTGGCAGATAGTCAGTATGACCTCATTAGGAGCCTAGCAAAGAATATGGCCTCAGTGGTGGCAGCTAGGTGATATTTGTGGCTACACAACTCGGCGGCGGATGCTTCTTTGAAGGCGCGTCTGAGTAAACTCCCCTTTAAGGGAGTCCCCTTTGGAGAGGGCCTGGATAAGTTAGTAAAGGAGCTAGGCGAGACTAAGGGGGGCAGACTCCCGGAGAATAGACCGAAACAGGGCCGGTTGCTGGCCCCCACGCGTAGCCAACCAAGGGATTTTCGGAGGGGACAAAGCTTCCGGGGGGTTTGCGGAGCAGAAAGAGGTTTTGGGGCCTCTTCCTCCTCTGCGGGTCCTAGGAAAGCACAATGAAACAACGAGGGTCCAGGAGGGGCTGCTGCCGGTGGGAGGTCGGTTAAGGCAGTTTCTTCCTGCCTGGACCCGGGTCACGTCCGATCAATGGGTTTTGGAAGTGGTCCGAGAGGGTTATGCTTTCGAGTTTGCAAAGCCGGTCCGACCATCGTTTGTTCAGTCTCCTTGCAGATCTCCAACAAAGAGAGCAGTGGTAGAAGACTCTCTTTCAAGGCTACTATTGCTCGGGGCAGTGGTCCCGGTTCCTTTAGACCAACGTGGGTCCGGTCGATACTCAATTTACTTTGTACTACCAAAGAAAGAAGGGACCTTTCAGCCAATACTCGACCTAAAACGGATCAATCAATGTCTGAGTACCACACTTTCAGATGGAAACTCTGAAGTCGGTAATTGTGGCCGTATGGCAGGGAGAGTTCTTGACTTCTTTAGACCTGACAGAAGCGTATTTGCATATTCCCATTCAAAAGGCTCATCAGCAGTTTCTGAGATTTGCGGTACCAAGAGGACATTTTCAGTTTCAGGCTCTGCCTTTCAGCCTGGCAACAGCCCCTCGGACTTTCACCAAGATGATGATGGTGGTGGTGGCCGTAGCTCTGTGAAAGGAGGGAATCTTGGTACATCCCTACCTAGACGACTGGCTGATCTGGGTGAAATCAGAGGCAGAGAGTTGCAAGGTGATGGCCAGAGTGGTGGCATTTCTGGAGGAGTTGGGGTGGGTTATCAATCTGGCAAAGAGCAGGTTAGTGCCCACACAGGAGCTCGAGTACCTCGGAGCAAGGTTCGACACCGCGAGAGGAAAGGTGTTCCTGCCGTCTCGGAGGTTAAGGGATCTGAGGCACCTCGTGTCACAATTTCTGGACAGGCAGAATCCTATGGCCTGGCATTACCTACAGGTGCTGGGAACCATGGCGGCAACGATAGAGGGGTGCCGTGGGCCAGAGCACATATGCGACCACTTCAACGGGCCTTGCTGCGACGATGGTCCCATCAGCATCAGCTGTTGTCAATGGCATTACTCTCTCCCCAACTGACCAGGAGGGCCTTACAGTGGTGGCACTGCCCAAGGAACTTAGAACGCGGAATGCCCCTTGAGCCTCCACTGTGGGTGCAGTTGACAATGGATGTAAGTTTGGCCGGCTGGGGGGCTCATTGCAAAGACCAGTTTGCCCAGGGCCTCTGGAGTGTGGTGGAGGCTCAGTGGTCCATCAACAGACTGGAAATGCGGACAGTAGCCTTAGCGCTCAGAGCATTCGAGTCCTTAGTTCGATGAAGAGCAGTCCGTGTCGTCTCCGACAACGTCACGACAGTGGCCTACATCAGCTGTCAGGGAGGAATGAGCAGTCCTCCTTTGGAGGAGGAAGCGGACAGTCTGTTGCAGTGGGCAGAAGCCCATTTAATAGCCCTATCAGCACAGCACGTGGCCGGTGTAGACAATGTCATGGCTGATTACCTGAGCAGGTGCAAGATAGATCACGGAAAGTGGGAACTCGCTCAGGAGGTGTTCGACCTGGTGGTAGCCCATTGGGAAACTCCGATCATGGACCTCATGGCAAGATGGGAGTCTATTTTTCAGTTGCAGGAAAGAAAGGATGTCGGAAGGCCTGGATGCGCTGGTCCAGAAGTGGCCTTCAGAAGGTCTCCTGTATGTTTTCCCTCCCTGGGCTCTCATAGGGAGAGTCCTGCAGCAGGTGGAAGCTGACCAAGGATTTGTAATTCTCATAGCTCCGGACTGGCCATGGTGGCTGTGGTATGCAGATTTGGTGAGACTAATGGCTGGGCGCCCATGGCAGCTTCCCTGCAGGGACGATCTATTAGTGCAGGGACCAGTACGGATGCCCCAGTTGGATCGGTTCTCGCTTACGGCCTGGCTATTGAAAGGGCGCGGCTTCGGAAGCGGGGATATTCAGGAGCAGTAATTTTGACCTTGTTGAGCGCGCGGAACTGCTCGACCAGCCTCTCGTATGTGAGGGTATGGTGTATATTTGAGGCATGGTGTGCGTGTCAAGAGAAGAAGCCCCTAGCGGTCTCCGTGCCGGAGGTTCTGGAGTTTTTGCAAGTGGGATTCAAGAAAGGCCTAGCGGCCAGCTCCTTATGGGTTCAGTTAGTGGCCATTTCTTGTTATAGGGGTAAGGTTCGTGGAAAGCCCTTAGGGGACCACGCTGACATTAGCAGGTTCCTGCAAGCGGTTAGGCGTTTGCGGCCTCAACAGAGGTCAGTGCTTCCCCCATGGGACCTCAATCTGGTGCTGAATGCGTTAACTGGGGAACCTTACGAACCAGGGGGAAAGCCTCATTGAAGGATTTGACCCTAAAAAACAGTTTTTCTGGTAGTTATCTGTCTGGCTAGGCGTATTTCCGAGCTTCAGGCTCTGTCTTCTCTGCCGCCCTTTCTCTCTTTCTTCAAGGAGAAGGTGGTTTTGCAGACAGTTCCTTCTTTTTTGCCTAAGGTCGTTTCTCCCTTTCATGTGAACCAAGTCATATCTCTCCCGTCCTTTCCTAGAGAAGGATGGAAGGGGGATGATGAGAAGTTACGCCACCTGGATGTGCGCAAAGTGTTGAAGCGTTATCTGAGTCACACGGCGTCCTTTTGAAAGTCCGAACGGTTATTCGTTCAGTTCAGAGGGCCACGTAAAGGGGAGGCGGCAGCCAAGGCATCCATCTCTAGATGTATCAGGGAGGCTATTGCGTCTGCCTATATCCTGAAAGGGAGGCAGGTTCCGGCGGGGTTTCAAGCGCATTTGACTCAAGCCCAGGCGACCTCATGGGTGGAATATAATTTGGTTCCTCCGCTGGACATTTGCAGAGCGGCCACTTGGTTGTCACTGCATACCTTTGCCAAACATTACAGGTTGGATGTCCAGGCGGCAGCGGATGCTGGTTTTGGGCATGCATTGCTTCGTTCCGGGATGGCGAACCCCTCCCAGGCTTGAACTGCTCTGTTAAATCCCAGAAGAAAGGGACTGGACTGGAGAGACGATAAGGAAAAAGTAATTAGACCTTACCTGCTAATTAGTGTTCTTGAAGGAACGCCAGTCTAGTCCCTGATCCCACCCGGGTCCTTTAGTTGCAGGATTCCTTTTCCAGAGGAAGATCACCGGACCGAAGACAGGGAGTGAAGAAGATGTCAGAGCTCCTTGCGAAGGTTCCGGTGGCGAGGTGGGATGGTCTGGCAGGGCCCTTTGGAGTATTGGTGAGGGCTAGTGCGGATTCAGGGAAGCCTCTTCCCCCCCCCCCTTTTTTTTCCCAGGAGGTGGAAAGTTCCTTCTGGGAGGGGGGGGAGAGGATATTCTAGTTTGAAAGTTAGTTATACTTTCTTTAGGAAGTTATGGTTACTTAATTGTCTCTCCATTAAGTCTGCGTTTTCAATAGATTACTGGTGCCGGTGGGTGGTGCCAGTGGTATTTATACCAGAGCATCATCAAAACGATGATAGGCTCAGCCTCCAAGCTGCTGGAAGGGGTACCCAACCCAGAAGAAAGGGACTGGACTGGAGTTCCTTCAGGAACACTAATTAGCAGGTAAGGTCTAATTACTCTTTTGTCAGATTTACAATGAGTGAAAAAAACCGAACAGCAAATTTGCATTACATTCTGCCAGGAACTTGGAGATTCGTGCAGACTTATGAAAAGTTAAAGCAATTGTATGGCAATGAATGCATGCATCGTGCTCGGGTTTGACTGGTACAAACATTTCCAATAGGGCTGCCAAAGTGTTGACAGTAATGAACATTTTGGAAGGCCATCCACGAGCATTAATGAAGACAGTTGAAGCAATGCGTGCCACAATAAGCTTAAATCATCGATTGACTATCAGGGAGCTTGCTGAGGACATGGACATCAGTTTTGGGTCGGTAAAGGCCATTCTTACTGTCAGTGTGGGGATGAGATGTGTGTCTGCAAAATTAATGCCAAAACTCCTATCCCCTGACCAAAAACGAAGATAGACTGTCTGTAGCAGGGAGTTGTTGGAATGCATCAAAAAGATTATTACTGGTGATGATTCATGGGTTTATGGTTATGACCTGGAAACTTAGGCTCAATCCTCACAATGGAAGACTCCAGACTCTCTCAGACCCAAGAAAGCCCATCAGGTGAGGAGCAATGTCAAGGTCATGCTCACAGTTTTCTTTGATTACCAGGGTATTGTTCATCATGAGTATGCTCCAAAAGGCCAAACCATCAATAAAGGAGTATTACGTCCAAGTTCTGACTTGTTTGAGAGATGCAACTCATCGTAAGAGACCAGAATTGCACAGGAATGGTGAATGGTTGCTTCATCACGTTAATGCCCCATCTCACGCATCACATCTTGTCCAGCAGTTCTTGGCAAAACACCAAATCAAATAAGTCCAACAGCCTCCTTACTCTCCTGACCTCGCAACCTGTGACCTTTTCTTGTTTCCAACACTGAAATTTCCACTGAAAGGAAAGAGATTTGACAACTTGGAGACCATTAAGCAAAATTCGACCCAGCAGCTCCACAGCATAACGAAAGAGGCATTTCAAAATTGTTTCTTGCAGTGGCAGGAACGCTGGAAGAAGTGTGTTTTATTGGAAGGGATCTACTTTGAAGGAGACTGAATGCAATAATTGTCAGTGTTATACTTCTTGTGCTATTGTACAAGTCTCGATACTTTTTGATTGCACCTCGTACAAGAAAAAGAAATGTTTTTACCAATTTAATAGTGATCTGAGAAATTTTTATGCTTTTCAGCATGGGATGTTAAAATTATTATAATGGATTAATATCTTCAGACACAATGCTCCAAAAAAGGAATGTAATGTACACCCACAACCCATGTATACCTCATACCCACCATCACACACAAGACTCCCCTCATATCCCACCTGTACTCCCCCACAGATATACATACTCTCATACTCCACCAAAAATACTTCTACCACACACAGAGATCCCATATCCACATACCACTCACTCTGCAGGAAAATATGTCTGCATGCCTTCTGGTGTATCTGCAAATATGCTGGTCAGTATTAAGTTTAGTATGACAGATTGGAAGTAAATTTTAGTGCACTAAACTTTACATCCAGTGCAGGAAGGATTTTAATGCATCTTAGTGTGCTGAATGGGAAGTAGAGAAGTGCATTCATTCTTATGCACTGTTCATATTAATGACCTGAATATGGAATTAATTCCAGTACAGGAAAGTGTGCTAAAACTTGCATGCCTTTAGACTTCCAGATTAGTGCTAAAACTTTTACTTCAACCCCAGAGAAGACTGTTTGAACTTCCAATAGACTACTTTGGGAACGTTTTGTAAAATATCAGCCACTGGAGACGGGAGTTCAGATTTGGGCCCCCTCCCCTCCCCATCCTGGGTTCCAGGACCATGAACAAAGGATCCTCACATTTGGATAACCCAAGTTTGGCACCTCTGAACCTGGGTAGCCTGAGTATGGGGCTTCCAGACTCAGGACAGTTAAGTCTGAGATCGCTGCCCCCCCCCCCACACTAAATAGCTAACTACCCTAGAGGTAGGGATAGAGGGGTGGATGGTGAGCATTTTGGCATGGCATAGGGTGTCTTAGTGGGTGTGTTAGTGTGGGTCATGCATCCACATGCTAACAGTGACTTTTTCAGGTCACAGGGCAGAACATCCCTGCCTTGCAGTTCCAGGGTCATTTTGAGCTGAAGCAGGGAGCCTCACATGCACTGGTTTAAAGGTTTTAGTTTAGCTAGTTTCCACCCTTACCTATGAAAGAGAGAAACTAACGGTGAAGAAATAAGCATAAAATTAGCACAGTATTTTCAGCACATTCTTATTACATCTCCCAATCCACTTCCGTTTACAACATAGTTCTAGACAGTCTTTGAATACCTATTAAGTAAAGTTCAGTCTAAAATTAAATAGCTGATGCTTTTAAACTGTAATTGGATGGATGTTGTGTTTTTTAAGATTACCCTTTCCACTCCATGCTACAAATATAGCAAAATTGCACCACTTAATTTTCAAGGACCTTCAGTTTCTTGTGCAGTAGCTTTATATTCTTTTCCCAGGAGCAACACGTCTTTTAGCTTTTATTAAAGTGAATGCTGAGATGTTCACATGCTTTTTAACGAGGTTGTATTTTCTTATTGCATTAAACTGTTGTTAAGCCTCATTGAATGTACACAACTTATTTGAATGCCGACTGATTTTGTTTTCACTGTCCATGGAAGGAATTATTAGGTACAAAATTTTTTTAGGGGTGCCCAGTGCTGAACCTTGTAAACATATAAGCAGTTTTGTTTTTTGGGAATAACTGTAACTCTGCTATTGAACCAAATATATACAATCCTGTGTATTCCAAAAAATAGACCTGGTGGTGACCCCTAAGGCATCCAGTAGTGCACCCATGATTTAGCGGATTGTTAGTTGTTAAGTGCCGTCGAGTCTGAATCGACTCATGGCGACCCTCTGGATAGCTATCCTAAATTGTGTTCGGTCTTCAGTCAGGCGGCTCATTGTTGACCGACTGGTACCCATAGCTGCTGTTATTGTATCGATCCATCTCATTGCTGGCCTTCCTCTTTTGCGTTGACCTTCTATCTTGCCAAGCATGATGTCTTTCTCTAATGATCTCTCTCTTCGCATGATGTGTCCAAAGTATGAAAGTCGAAGTTTTGTCATCTGAGCTTCTAAAGAAAGCTTAGGTTTGATCTCCTCTAGTACCGACTGATTTGTTCTTCGGGCAGTCCATGGTATACACAGTATTCGCCGCCAGCACCATAATTCAAAGGCATCAATTTTCTTCCTATCTGTCTTTTTCACTGTCCAGCTTTCACATCCATATGATGTTATTGAAAATACCATGGCTTGAACAAGTCGAATCTTTGTATGGAGAGAGACATCTCTGCTCTTGAGAATCTTATCTAGGTCTTTCATAGCCATTCTGCCAAGAGCAATGCGTTGTCTGATTTCTTGACTGCTTGTTGCTTCTTTATTGATAGTTGATCCAAGTAGGTTAAAGTTGTTCACAATTTCAATTTCTTCTCCTTCAACGATGAACCTGTTGATTATGCCAGTTGTCATGATCTTTGTTGTCTTTACATTAAGGTGCAGGCCCATTTTGAGACTATGTTCTTAGATTGTGAGAAGCAAATGTTTCAGATCATCTTCACTTTCAGCCAGTAATGTGGTATCATCAGCATAGCGAAGGTTGTTGATGAGTCTTCCACCAATCTTCACACCTCTGTTGTCTTTATACAATCCTGCTTCTCTGATGATTTGTTCTGCATATAAATTAAACAGGTAGGGGGAAAGTATGCAGCCTTGTCTTAAACCTTTGCTTATTTTAAACCATTCTGTTTCTCCTTGTTCCGTTCGAACTGTTGCTTCTTGATCAATGTACAGATTTCGCAAGAGAACGATCAGGTGTTCTGGTATACCCATGCTTCTTAATGTGGCCCAGAGTTTCTCATGGTTTACACCGTCAAAAGCCTTGCTATAGTCGATAAAGCACAAATAGATATCCTTTTGGTATTCTTTAGTCTTTTCAAGGATCCATCTCACATCCGCAATGATGTCTCTCGTTCCTCGCCCTTTCCTGAACCCTGCTTGCACGTCAGGTAGTAATTGTTCCAGGTATGGTTGTAGTCTCTTTTGAATAATCTTCAGTAGAATCTTGCTGGCATGTGGGATCAGAGCGATTGTGCGATAATTTCCACAGTCAGTTAGATCACCTTTCTTTAGTATTGGTATAAACGCAGATCTTTTCCAGTCAGTTGGCCATGATGTTGTCTTCCATATTTCTTGACAGAGCCTTGTAAGTACGGTAACAGCTGCATCAGATTGTTGCAATACTTCTATGGGAATGCTATCAGTGCCTGGTGCTTTGTTCTTTGATAAGGCTTTCAATGCTGCTTCAACTGCTTCTTTCATCACCAATGGTTCCCGATCATAAGGTACAGGTTGAAACGGCTGTTGGTCCACTTGATCTTTATCATATAAAAACTCTGTATATTACTTCCATCTTTTCTTGATCTTCTCAGCATCATTCAACATAGAACCTTGAGCATCTTGTAACATTCCAATTCGAGGCTGGAACTTTTTCTTTAACTCTCGTAGCTTTAGGAAAGCTGATCTTGTTCTTCCTCTAATAGTTTCTGCTTCTATTTCCTTGCAAGTGTCATTGTAGTACTTTTTTCTTGTCCTGTCTTGCTGCACGTTGGAAATCTGAGTTCTGCGATTGTCTTTCTTTCTCCTCTGGCTTTAGCTTCTCTGCGTTTCTGGGCAATTTTCAGAGTTTCTTCTGTCATCCATTTTGGCCGTTTTTGCTTTTTCACCTTTTGTAGAGACTTCTCGCTTTCTTCCAACACAACCTTCTTGATGTCATTCCATAACTCTTCCGGAGCTCTGTCATTTGTATCTAAAGCAGCAAATCGATTTTGCAGGCAGTCTTTAAATTCCAGTGGTATATTCTCAAGGTCATATTTTGCTGCATTCATGAGTGGTTTGCTCTTTTTCAACTTTAGCTTGAGTTTGCATACTAGTAGTTGATGATCTGTACCACAGTCAGCTCCAGGTTTTGTCTTTGTTGATGTTACAGAGCTTTTCCATCGTTGACTTCCACAGATGTAGTCCATTTGATTTTTATACAATCCATTGGGTGAGGTCCATGTGTACAGTCGCCGCTTGTGTTGCTGGAAGAAGGTGTTTGAGATGAATAGATTATTGGTCTTGCAGAATTCTATCAGTCTTTCTCCAGCTTCATTTCTGTTGCCAAGTCCATATTTTCCAACTCCTTTGCCTTCTTCTTTGTTGCCAACCTTTGCGTTCCAGTCACCCATGACTATCAGGATATCCTGTTTGCATGTTCTGTCAATTTCAGCTTGTACTTGTTCATAGAACTCTTCAATTTCATTCTCTTCTGCAGCTGTTGTTGGGGCATACACTTGAATTATAGTTGTGTTGATAGGCAATCCTCGTAGACGAATAGAGTTTAAGCGTTCGCTGACTGCATTGTATTTCATTACAGTTCTTGCAAGTTTCTTCTTTATTATAAATGCAACACCATTTCTTCTTTGTCTTTCATTTCCAGCATAGTAGACCATGTGATTCTCTGATGCAAAGTGTCCGATGCCAGTCCATTTCAGCTCGCTGACACCCAACAGATCAAGTTGTACACGTTCCATTTCATTCTTGACCACCTCCAACTTTCCTTGGTTCATGCTTCGTACGTTCCATGTTCCAATGTGTAAGACACCTTTACAGCTTCTGACTCTCATTTCATGCACAGCTACCTCAGCAGTCAGACTTCCCGAGGGCTTTATTCCAAGCACATCATAAATGCTGGTTTTACACTGAAATGTCTTCAGCTCTTCCCCAGTAGCTAGTTGAGTGCCTTCCGACCTGGGGGTCTCATCTTCCAGCACCATAGCACAATTTGTTTTGTTGTAACTATCCATTGGGTTTTCATGGCAAGATACAGAAGTAGATTGCCGGGCCTTTCTTTCACGCAGTTTGTTTGGTGGTGTTGCCGTTGTCACAGAAATGTGATCCTCCGCTGTCAACACTATCCTATTCTGCTGCTGCCCAGATGGGTGGTTTGTCTTGGTCTGGCACCTCAGCTGAGACCTGTCCATCTTGGGAGACCCTGCCAGTAGTTAACTACCGATAGTTTAGCTCTCAGCATCACTGATGCACGCAAGCCCTCACAGCACGACAAGCTGCAAACCAAGTTAGCGGATTAGTGCACAGAAATACGATTGAGGTCTAAACCGGAACTATTCTTGCTCGAAAGTAGGGATGTTAGTTTTCTTGGTTTTTCTAGAATAGCTCCATGGCTAGGCTACTGAAACAATACAGACATTATTAGTTTGCAGATGAAAGAAGTTGATGCTACGAACACTGGGAGATGATATTCCCAGTTGATATTCTAAGATTGGGATATCACTAAGTACCAAGAGAAAAGTTAGTGTTAGCCGCTATTTCAGTAGTGAAGATCATTTACCTTCTATCCACATATGTTTACTACGTTTTAGAAGTACTCACAGTAATTAACAGGGTATAATTGTGCGGGGTGCTTTTGGGAAATGTTTCATTTTGAAAATCTTAGTGCAAAGTCTGTGAATGAAAAGTGCCCATGGACTTCGAGAATCATTTTAAGACTAGGATAGGTGCAAAGTGATAAGAACCGTTAAAGATTAAATAGACCATAGAGACAACATATTGCTCGTTAAGTTAATTTTATAAGTTGGTAGTTGTATTGAGAAGAAAATGATACTGATTTTTGCCAAGTTATATTACTTCAGAGGCACAGAGGGAAATATTATAATAGAGCGCCTGGGCTGTAATGGCTTGCTGGCATAAATGTTGCACCTAGTTTATAAAGGCAAGATATGTATTGATGTGCGTTTTTTATAAAATGACCCCAGGGAAGGTAGTGGCATGAATTTATACCTTCTCTGAGGCAGCTGTAATTGCGTGCATGTAGCTGCCAGCACGAGTAGGCATATATTGCACGGGTATTATAAAATACGTGCTGAAGTACCCCGTTCTACCCCTGGGAAGGCCTCTGGCTGTATCACGTAAAAGAAAGTGCTACGGAGGGATGTTCAGCAGCAGCTAGCAGTTTTAATGCTGCTAACTGCTGCCACTGAAACTTAAACTCAGATATTCAATGTTAGGCTCCTATCCGGCACTGGCATTAAATATAAGAGTTGCCCAGATGGGCAGGAAGCTAATGGGGCAGTGGCGATATTCAGCTGCTGCCCGGTTAGCTTTGGTAGTGAACGTTAGGCCAGCCTTTGCTGCACCTTACTTTCACCGCTTTACCATAATCGGGCAGCAGCTCTATATCGCCACTGCCTGGCTAATGCCGGGTGCCACTCCCAGAACGCCCCGATGCTAACTGGTTAGCATCGGGATGTGCAGTGTGGCACCCGCAGATATTCAGCAGCACCATCCATGTTAGTGCCGCTGAATATCCTTGATAGAGGGATTAACATGGTTATCGGGTCTGCAAATGGTCTTAATCTTTTTGAATATTGGTCCCTATGGATTTTTTTTTTTTGCACACTTACTGTTTACATATGTATTCCCCCAGGCAATTTTATAAGAGCCTTCTTGAGCACCTGGTTTGAAAAATTACCCCCCCTCCCCCCTTAGTGGGCAGTTTTCAGATTGCAAAAGATGCAAGTCCCTGGAACCCAAATATTAAGAACACTCAAGTCTTCACCATTTTCAGTAGCAGCCTCAGACGCATCACCACCAAACTCGCATACCTCAGTCTCAAAACATTAATCTTTTGCTTCTCCCTTCAATAGTCCTTTCTCGTTATGAATCTACCCTGGAACTCCTTTCCCCTCTACATCTAGAGTGAATCGTTCTATTCAAAATTTAAGGCAACGTTGAAAACGCATTATGTTGATGCCGCTTTTGCTGATCTCTTATGATAGCGTCTTTTCAGTTAGTCTGGTTGAGTCCCACTCGTCTTAGTAGTGCCTGTGCTTCAGTGCAGCTCTTTTTCTATCTGTGCTTTCCCTGTACTATTTGTTTGTAGCTGCTTTCTCCTTTTGTTGATAGTCCTGTTTTGTAAATCGCCTTACGAGAGTCGATAAAGAAGGAATTGAATAAGCGTATGCCGCACTGTAGAAGAACCTTCTGTTTTCTGCACTATAGTTCCTAAGATAGAAATGAGTTTGTAAGTATATTTAGAGGGTCTGATAACGAGCCTTTCTTAAGCCTAGCTAGAAGTAGAACTCTAAACCAACAGAGAAACTCTTTAGCACTCGTCCAGACTGGACATCAGAAAGAAATAACTAATTACATTTTAATTTTCAAAAATAACATACCCCCATATGGTTAAGGGAACTCATCCCAGAGACGATTTACTATTAGAAGCACCAATTGAGGAGCAGTAAAGAGTGTTCTGGGGAGACACAGTGACGGACTTGCTGACTTTTTTCCCCAAAACAGCATCATCTAATTTTCATACTGTTATCACATGCCCAGCTAGTGGTGTGGGTTCCTAATATTTAATGATGAAATCCTGAAGTCACATGGCACGTATTGGATATTGTGTTACAAAGCAAGATTTCTGGTGTTCGGAATGTCCTTCCAAGTTTGATTGCCAATGCAAAATGCAGTAGTTTAAAAAAAAAATGTCTTGATATTTGCTCCTGCTGCTTTGGGTTTCTAAATCGGTCTATTTTCAGCTGCAACATCTTTATTCACAGCAACTTGGGGTGTGTTTCCCTAACTTAGTCCAACCGTTGCACTGGTACTTCCTGATATGGGAGAGAGCAGAACCTCTGAAATGTGCTGTTGCAGGGAGGAGGAAAATATATTTATATGCAAGTAGGGCTGGCCCAGCCATTAGGCAAACTAGGAGGCTGCATAGAATGGCAGCTTTTGGGGGTGGCAAAAAGCAGGGCATTTAAATCGAAACAATAGATTCTAACAGCCAGAGGAGCATAAGGCTTAAGGTTTGTCTAGAGTGCCAACACCTTGAACCAACTCTGGGGCCGGCCCTGTATGCAGGTGTCTCTTTTTTTTTTTTGGCTGAGTTGCAGCTGACCTTCAGAAGTCTATTTTCTTCTCAAGAGAAACCATGCTATAAATTAAACCTTAAACAACCATATATAAATCAAAAGCAGGGCGAAGACTTGAGCGTCAGCCGTTATGGGATACCGCACTGACTAGCAATGCCTCTCTCGCAGCTAAGAATTCTAAAACTGCCCTGGATAGGAAATTATACACCGAAAAGGAAATCTCAAAACAAGTCCTCCCACCCAGGGAGAGGTCCCTTGGCCGAAGTTCAAGGAAATCCTTCCTCTTCTGTTGAGTTACCTGTGACAAATCGGGGAAAATATGTACATGAGAACGATAGAACTGCACATTAAAATTCCTAAAGTAAGATCGAAGAATAACAGATTTATTAGATTCTAAAGCTAGAGTTACAAGCAGAGTGGTTCTCTGTGACCACCTCTAAAGAACTTTCCAGGAACCCGATCAGGTCCCCAGGACCTTGAGAGGTAGCACTGATCCCACCGCCTCAGGGCCCACAGACAAATACTGAGCCCTTACGAGTGAAGGCAGGTTTCTGGAGGGAACATAAGAACCTCCCGAAAATACCTACGCACCATCTCTAAGGCAGACAGGTGACTTAACCAAATTTGTCTGAATAATTTAAGACTGTTAAATTTGCCTTTCAAGATATTCTGTCTTTCTTGAGAGCAAAGGTTTTTGTCCTTAGCTTGGGCCTCATACAGACCACGAAGTTGTGCTAGCTCTTCTATACAAATCAACCTCCCTGCTTGTTTCTCTTGCAGCCGAGAAACCTCCAACACATTAGATTTCATTGCTGTCAACTCCATACTCACAAAACCCACAACACTTTGAAGGGAGATGTTCATCATAGCCAAGACATCCCATAGCACTTCCAATGTGATGTGATCTTGCTAGGTTTTACCAGCACTCCAGACCCTGGGCGCAGTCCCACTTCACCAGTTGCTCCCGAGGAGGCCACAGTTGTGGAAGTTGACCCCTCTATTCCCTCAGCACCCCCTGGAGGCAGCATGGCGGGGGAGTTGGTCACTGAGAAAGCCATGAAGCCCTCTTCACTCCCCTTCACTGGCGTGCACACTAGCAAACCAGGGGGAAGCATTCCATCCACTGGAACTGAACTTCTGGGTCTCGATGGGGGGGGGGGGGGGCGCGCTGCTCCGATGAAAGCCATACCCCAGATGCACTCAGGTCTGCTGCAACACCTGGCGGTCCTGCCGAAGATACTGCTCTGGCCTTAGAGGTGACGAAGCCACATGCCGCTAAAGTCCTTTGCTGAGCAGGTATGTCCACTGCCAAGCCCGAGGGTAGGCTGACCGGTTTCTGCTTACGCCAGCCCATCTCCTCAGCAAAAAGTCCTGCACTGCTCTGGATCAGCATATCAGTGGAAAACTGCCACCCTGAGATTACTCCCTGCCACCATCTTGCCCCCCCCCCCCCCATCCATCGGTCAACTCAGGTGCTTTTTCCTGTTGCCCCCATTGATAAATATCGTGGTCTAGTTTGATGAGATTTGTTTGATTTACAAAATTTCATGTGTTATTTTGTATCATCATTCTTCTTATAATATACTGTGTGTTTTTTGAATGTATATTGGAAATTTCTAATAAAACCCCCCCACTATGCTCACTAAATATTTGTGATTTCTTATTGGATTATCTGATCAGTATAGTTCTTGTTTTATTTGTTTAATAAGGGAGGGGGGAGAGTTGATTGTCAGTATTTCAACAGTGATATGCAGTGGGGAAGAAATATGTTAATTCTCGCAAGAATCGGTATATTTTTTAGTCCATTTTCACACTCAATAATATATGGATAAACATTGTCCAAAAAAAATTCAAACTGGGCTTTTAACTAAATAAAACTGCATATAAATGTTAAGATATTCCTGCTCATAAATATCACAATGGAATAGGGACTATGATGTCTAATGGGGGCATGGAGAAAGGGGGGGGGTCTTTGATGATTATGTTCCAAATGTGGAATCATACTGGGCTTGCTGACTATGAATGGTGCTGCTTCTCTCTCCTTCCCCAGGGAGCTAGACCGTTCCAAAGGTTGCAAGCTGGTGATGGACAAAACATATGGGTCCTTCATTAGCATTTAAGGCATCATCACTTTGCTTTTTTCATTTTTGTCAACTGTACTGGAGTTTTAGCTTTTCTGCCCACTCTATAAATATTGGAGAGTTATGGAAACTGAGTTGGTATGGAGGATGATTGTCTGGAGGGAGGAGTTAAGGGGAATTTAGGTGGGGTGTGCACCAAACCCTTGATGAGAGGGGGGCCTGGGAGGGTCTTGTTTAAGTTTAATCCCATGTTCTCTTTTGCAAGAAGGGAGGGTTTAGGGCAGGGGTCTCCAATTCTGGTCCTGGAGGGCCACAAACCAGTCAGGTTTTCAGGATGTCCCTATTGAATATGCATGAGATATATTTGCATGCACTGCCCCCGTTGTATTCAAATCTATCTCATGCATATTCATTAGGGACATTGCAAAAACCTGACTGGTTTGTGGTCTTTCAGGACCGGAATTGGAGACCCCTGGTTTAGGGCAATGCTCTAAACATTCTATGAGAAGGAGGTTAATAGAGACTGAGCAAAGATAAATTGGGATAGATTTTGTTCTGACTATTTTAAACTAGGTTACATGTCATATTTGAAAGTGGGTTTAAATATCTTTTTTAAATTTAACATGTTTTTTACATTTTTAACTTTGCTTGTTCATAATTTTTCATTGTAATTTCTGAATCTCTATAAAGAGTGAAGTATAAATTACAGTTGTGGTCAACATTATTGGCACTCTTGTATTTTAGGTATATTGTGTACAATATTGTGAGAAATAATTGGAAATATTCCAACTGTATGTCGTCATAATATTTTGATAGTATGTTCAAAGGTATACAACAACAACAAAAAAATGTCTGTGCAACTTAGACATAGTAATTTCTGAGAAAAATGCAAAATATGGCCTAAACAGGATTAATGGCACCCTTCACTAATATTGACTTGCACAACTCTTGGCAGTGATGACAGCCTCCAAACGTTTCTTGTAGCCATCTATAAGTTTTGTACATCTGTCTGCTGGTAGTTTCTCCCACTTTCAACTGCAATTTGTTCCATCTCATGAATATTTGCAGGATTCCTTTTACCAATGGCAGATTTCAGCTCTTTCCAAAGGTCTTCGATTGGATTGAGGACTCATTTCTGGCTAGTTTAAAACAGTTTATTTGTTCCTTTTTAACTATTATTTTGTACTTTTGGATGCATGTTTTGGGTAATTTTCCTGAGGAACCATGACCTTCGACCCAGACCTACCTTTGTGACACCAGGTAGTACATTTTGCTCCATAATACCTTGGTAGTCCTCTGACTTTGATTCCTTTAATATAGTCCAGACCTCCTGTTCATGAGGAAGTAAAACAACCCTACAACATTATGGAACCTCCACCATATTTAACTGTAAGAAGGGTATTTTTTTTCCCTTGTAAGCTTCATTTGTTTATAAATGTGTCACTGGTCTGCATTGCCAGAGAGCTCAAGTTTGGTTTCATCTGTCCACAGAACATTTTTCCAGAAGGATTGTGGTTTCTTAAGGTGGGTTTAGGCAACAATCAGGCATGCCTTTTTACGTATGTCTATCTTTTGAGCGGTGTACGGACATTTAATCACCTGACATTTAATCACGCGACAGTTAATCACCGACATTTAATCACCCGACGTTTCAAGCGACAGTTAATCACGCGCCTTTTAATCACGCGCCCTTTAATCACGCGACAGTTAATCACGCGCCTTTTAATCACGCGCCCTTTAATCACGGGACAGTTAATCACGCGCCTTTTAATCACGCGCCCTTTAATCACGCGCCCTTTAATCACGCGCCTTTTAATCACGTGCACAGAATCACAGGCAAAGAAGCACGTAGATCTATTTAAGTTAAATTGTTTTTATTGAACAATCACTATATTAATTATATGACAACTGCAACTGTGCAATAGCACGAAACAATCACTATATTAATTATATGACAACTGTGCAATAGCACGCAAATAAACATATTTCACTTGAGGAGTATCGATCCACTGCATTTGCCACTCGCCGTTATTAATTATATGACAAGTGTGCAATAGCACGCAAATAAACTAATATTTCACTTGAGGAGTATCGATCCACTGCATTTGCCACTCGCCGTTTCAGTGTCGTGTATCTCTTGGGTGCGGCTGGTTGCATACCCGATATACCTTGTAGAAATGCCGTTCTTTGCATCTGCATATCCTTTGCAATTCCCTTCATGAAAGTCCATAATGTAGGATGATGGCATTGAAAAAGTGCTTGTAGTCCAAAATGCCATCCTTCAACTGAGTTGGTAGTTCTTGCCAATCCTTCAGACGCAGTTTGATAATGGTTCCAAACTTCTATTGGAAAGATTGCTGGACCGTAATGTTCAGCTCGTCCTGGTCGTCGTCTTCCTCGTACATAAGTGTGTTCAAAATACGACAGAAGCTCTGGCATCTTATCATGGTCTGGCATGTTGTCAGCTAATGTCAGAAATGCATCAGTGACATCTGCTGAAGGAACCATAGCCAAAGCCGGTAAGCAACGAACAGCTGATCGTAAGGTATCATTACTTTCATAGTCGACCTTCATACCAATTTCGTTTACCTTACGTATAAGACTCTGGGTAAGATGAAAATAGCAACCCATGACAGTAGCACTTGGGAATGCTGTGCTAAAAGCACTTATTGCTGCACTTTCAAAGTCGATCAGTATTCTTTCGGGTGCAGCCAGTGGAATCATCTCCTTGACTGCTGCCATGATCCGATCATATTGAGCTCGCGTTTTGCTTTGTACCAGGCAGTAAATGGCTACAGGGTTGATACCAGGCACGAGTTCAAAATGTATTGTGTACAACTGGAAGAATATTGATGGCACTACCTTGAATGTTCCGTCTGCTAACCACAGTTTTGCTCTGGCCAGTCCATCCAGAAGCTCGTTACTGCCCATCATAACTAGCCGATCGTTGCCAGATCCAGAATCATATAAAATCATATGCTGGAATTTAGCTGGAATGTCAAATGACGTATCTGTTGGCGGTGGTGGTAAGGATGATGAGTTCCATTCAGACTCTAACTTATGACGTTTTCGCTGCAAGGTCCTTTTCAGAGAAATTTTCTTGGGCAATGCCATCAGTACTCTTGGCTGAAGCTGAACGCTAATAGAGCCTATGACGGCAGTTGTTGTAGCAGATACTTCACCCATTCTTTCTTTCATTTCAGCAATAGCTTGTCGCGCCAAAATATTCTCCTTGTTACCGTCATGATTGTGTTGAGGGTCGCAGTCGCCCACTACTTCTTCGTTTTTCGTTGTTAGACGTGCCTGACATTTGCTGTTCTGGTAACGTTTGCAACGCCATTGAATATTTCCGTTCTCATATTCACGATGTTTAACAAATTCATATTGCTTGTGTAAGACAGACGCCTTGCCTTTTGATGTAACACCAAACGTTATTTTATTGTAAGCCATACGCCTAAAATCAATAGATTAAACAATACTATCACTTCTGTTTCTTTGACTGTAGCCTTCAAATGCCTGGTGTGTGATTAACCGTCTGGTGATAAAGTGTCTGTGTGTTTATGTATCGCGTGATTAAGTGTCTGCGTGATTAAACGTCGGTGATTAACTGTCGCGTGATTAACTGCCGCGTGATTAAATGTTACCAAACCCTTTTGAGCAGTGGGGTTCTCCTTGGCCTTCGCCCATGAAGTCCTTCTTTGTTTAGTGCATGGTGTATGGTGTGGATTGACTCCACCACTCGAGATTGCTCCAGGTCAACCTTAAGATCTTTGGATGTTGTACATGGTGTTTTTTCAACAGTTGACACTAACCTGTGAAGACTTCTTGTATTCATTTTCCTTTTCCGATGTCCTGGGAGGTTCTTGACCGTTCCATGAGCAGAAAACTTCTTAATAACATTGCAAATTGTAGAGACAGGAATCCCAAGGTCTTTGGACATGGCCTTGTACCCCTTTGAAGTTTGGTGACAATGGCTTTTCTGATGGTCTCAGGAAGTTCTCTTGTCTTCACCATTGTGAAAATGGAAAAGTGAGTGAATGTGGCCATTTTAAACATTACAGCCCTCATTCATTGGTTGAGTCAAGTCATGTGAGAACTGACAATTGATCATGGGTGTGTCTAATTTTACTGCAGTGGGAATGTGGTTCTTCTGTTCATTTTGATTTGAATTTTTTAAGATTGACAATCATGTCCTGGCAACATCCCAGTTTTTATGCTATTTCCTACTATTTCCTTTTTTAATTGGTCTTAATTTTATTTGTTTCTTTTATGTGTCAAGTATGTGTGCATATACAGTCCAAAGCCATTTCACTGGCCACTTTTTTTTAGGAGATATTGGGCATTAAGGGATTGAAGTGCATGCGTCCCAATAATGTTGACCGCAACTATAAAAATAGTTGTTCTCTAGCAGTCATGTAACCTTTTTTGAGAAAGCTTTATAAAAAAGTTACAACAAATCCTATAGATTTTGCAAGGAATAGAGAGCCAATTTGTAACCAGGGCCCAGTCCAATAGATCCCATTATGATTTCTCTGCTAATTTTACTTTCAACTTCCAAACTATGGTTGTTCCTGGAGACAGACAATAAAGAGAGCTCAGAGACCCTGATCGTCGACTCCATTGTCTCCCTACAAGTTTGTGTACACGGTTGGACCTTTACATCTTTCTAAAAGTATAAAAATGTATGCCAAAAATGTTCCCAAAATATCCATGGTTATTCTAGGTCCTTGGACACGTGTTCACCAAAGTGAATTGGAAATATGAAAATAGATTTATTTATATTTAGCTCACAGCTTTTCATTGATATCCCTGAGTGCGGTGTGCATTTCCTTATCCCTAGAGGACATACATGCTTATATTTAAGGGAATGGAGGGCTAAAGTGAGTTACTCAGTCTCTAAGAGCATTTGAACCCCAGCTGCTTTGTTTAGTCTGTTGCTCTTAACCATTAGGCTTCTTCTCCACTCTTCCTACTCTTCCCAATATTCATTCTTTCTCTCACTTTCGTCAGAGATGCATATACAGTGCGTTATAAATTTCCTACACCTCTGTTCATTTTTTGCTCAGATATAAATAAAATGACAAAATCATAATTCAGTTTTCTAATGTGACTACAGTGTCTGCAAAAAAATGTCAAAATATGTCGTCGTTTTAAAATTAAAGCTGTCTACCTATTGAAGAGGAATCCTAAGTGTTGACCAATATGGTTTCAACAGTGCTCTTTTCGTGAACATCCATGGGTTTAAAATGAAGTTTTTAGGCCAATGGCATAAGCCATGATTAAAATGAACTACATCTTAATCATGTTAACCCTGTTTTAGAAATACTTTCCTGTGCACACTGTCACCAGTAGCCTTAATATACGTTTCACCTTCTTTTTATTTTGTACAGCAGTTGAATTAGGTGACAGTCCATTGAGCTTAACAGCAACTAAAAAGCAAGGTGAAATAAAAAGATGACCACAGGTCAATGAGTGTTAATGTGATAGTGGATTTATTGCTTCTTCATAATTGCAAATCCCTGCTTGAACTCTAGATGGCCATGTTTTGGTGTGTGCCTTATTCAGGGTCTTTCATTTAATAATTGTATACCAGTCAGTACAGCAATGAACAAATCCCAAATCTATGTTGTAGCACTCACTAACATCAAATCAAAGATTTTGGGTTTGTTTATTGTTGTATTGACTGGTGTACAATCATTAAGACACCCTTGAATAAAGCGCACGCTGAAACACGGCTTTGTAGGGATCAAGAAGGGATTTGTGATTATGAAAAAGCAATAAACCTACTTTAACAGTATCACTCGTTGATCTGTGGGCCTCTTCTTGTTTCACCTCGCTTTTTGGTTGCTGTTCTAGGGTGTGAGTGGGAGTACTCTTTTTGGACTGGTTCTCCATTGAGCTCAGCATCCTGTCTCCAGCAGTGGTCAGTCCAGGTCACAAGTGCCCAGCAGATGCCCAAAAAGTACATTTGTTTCTCATAGCTCACTTTTTCATCTCTAAAAGTGGTGAGTAGCATCTGTTTTTGTGGTAGCGATTCTTACATTATTTTTTTCCCTTCCAGATAGGCAAGAGATAAATTGAATTTGGATTTTGGAATCTACACTTGGTATTCAGACAACTTGTGTCCTCTGGAGCTGAATTTGAGAAATATTCCAGAAGTATCTACTGCCACTCTTGGGAAAGAGTTGTCCATCCCTCCCTTTGAAGTGACTTTGAATTAGAATGACACACATGTTCACAGAAATAAAACGGCCAGGTAAGATTATTTTCATTAAACCTTGAACAGGGGCACCTACAGCCCGATAGTCAAAGTTGGCGTATAGAGATAGCATGGCCCTGATAATATCCATGCAAGAAAGTGACGGGAAGTTATCAGGGTCACCATGCTGGCATTATGCTGTTGGATATTTGTATGAATATTGGTGTGGAATATTGGGATTAAGTTAAATGCCCGCACAAGTGTTCAATTTAAACTGGTTACTTTTTGCTCAAAATCCACCCCCACCCCTATTATTTTGTAGCTTGTTCTGTTTTCAAAAAGCAAACTAATTGGTGATACTTTTGTGCAGTGACTTGTGACTCACTTGTGTGCAGGCAGGATATCTAGTCCCTCTTTCGTGTTTAGAATGAAGTATTACTGCCACTGTGTCGCCTTTGGATGTCACCTCACCAGACACTTTGTCCTGTTCTTTGCTTAAGCAGGGAAACTTGTGGTGAGGGCCTGTTTCTGTTTGTATAGCACATGCTTCCTAGCATGACTACAGTTCCGTTGCTGATGAAAATACACTTAAAGTTTTTACTGGGGCCCACCTAAATTCCAAACGGGCCAAACAGTTCAGGACTGCCATAGGGCTGAGGGCCTTGTTGAGGAGGTAGAGAAGGATAGTGCATCCTCCTGATGATGGGGTGACGAGGTGGGCTCTTACTCTGATGCAGCTGGCCATTCCTTGACCCAGAATTGACTGCATCATCTGAGGAAGACCAGTTGGTTGCAGAAGTAAGTCCTGCAAAGATGGAAGCATCATGAGCTGGCATCCCTGGCCTGGTACCCCAGGCAGGCATCTCTCTTGCTCATGCCTGCCTGACTGCTCTGAATCCTACAACAAAACTAAAAAAGGAGGAGGGGTTAATGAAATTGCCACAGAGTAGATTTATTCAGCCTGACATGACCATGTTTCGGCACAATATACCTATGCTGGGGGCAGTTATTGCAATCCAAGAAAAATATGTATGAAACCAAACCATGGCAACAGCAATGTTCTTTGCTATGCAGTCTGAGAGTAACTGTTTCCTAAAACTTAACAAAGCTAGGGTTGTTAAGATAATGTAACAATTTTTTGCAGTATTATGCTACCCATAATCCTTCTTGAGCTGGAGTAGTCTTGCCAAAACAATCTATTTCTACGCATTGTTGAGGGATTCTGGGTAAATAACTAGGTATCACACAAAAAGCCCTGGATCCTGAAAAAGAGAACCATCTTGATTCTAGTTTAAACATTTTTATTGCATAATTATAAAAACAAAATACAGATTGCATCCATACTATTGGAAACTGCTGGCAATAAATGTATTTTGATGTCTACCTGATGTAAGTTTTCAAGCACTTGTGTACACCTAATCACTTCTGAATATTTAGGCCCCTGTCTAATTAAATGTTTCAATACAAATTTGACTGTGGCCTTTACTTCACATTGAAATGGCACCCTCTGGAAAAATACAGCTAATGAACTCCAAAAACAGTAAAGTGCCAATTAAACTGCAGTAAGCAACTTGATTTTATTTTTAATTAAGTCACAGTTAAACATAATAGCCCACTGCTGAAAGCTATGGGAAGAGACATCTGAAAAGTGAAGAGCAGCGTTTTTGTCCGATTTTGCTTGAGCCTTTTGGATAAATGTAGCATCATGAACATTCACCTTAACAGCATGGTGGCGACTTCCATGACTCAGAATCAGTGGCATAAATTCTTCCGAAGTAGCCCTTGCAGTGGGGGAGAGATACCAGGCAGGAAGGGGGCCCACTCAGCAGCATGGCAAAGTCACTTTTATCTTTTTTTGCTGAACTGCCCTCGTTCCAGGCTCAGAGGTGCTCCTCTCAGGCCCAAGTCTCATGATACTGTGATATAGAGGCAATGCGGCAAACGGATCAAAGTAAGTTTGCCGAGTGGGGCTGCCGCCAGATCTTGGGGGAGGTTGACCGGGGGGGGGGGGGGGTTGGAATCGCTGGGAGGGAGTATCATTCCACACAGCCATGGTGGGTGAATCGCTGTGGGGGGTGTTCAGCAAAATTTGCTTGGGAGCCCCTCAATAGAACTTTCGCCACTGGGCAGAATCCTAGTTTTAAGGCATTTCCTCAGGGTATATCCAAATATGGCATGAATAATATGCCATGAAATATTTGTAGGTCTCCAGGTGCACACATACTTGTTTGGTGTATATGTTGTGGAGAGGAGTATTTTTGGTAATAGTATTTTATTTGTTAGGATTTCCTTGACTGCCATTCATGTAGGAAATCTATCAGGGCGGCTTACAAGGCATAAAAAAAAAAAAAGAAAAGCGCTCAATAAGATGTAATTTATTGTACCTTTGTACTGTGATATAATGAAAGAGTCATAAGCCTATTGACCAGTTTTCTACATACTGTGAAGGCAACATTGGGTGGGCGAAGTCCATCCATTTAGCAGTATTTAGCTCGCACTTTTCCAAGATAAGTTACAATCAGGTACTTTAGATATTTCCCTGTCCCCAGAGGGCTTACAATCTAAAGTTGTACCTGAGGCAATGGATGGTCAAGTGACTTGCCCAAGGCCACAAGGAGAGTCGATGGGATTCAAACCCTGGTCCCAGGTTGCTGCCCGAACCACTAGACTACTGGAAATTTCTGTAGATGCCGTTTTTAAGTTGCAAGCTTCTATGAAAACTAATATAGACAGATGCTGGTGTTCCGTAGCACTTTAAGGCTCTAGTGAGAGTGCACTTGGAGGGAGGGAGAGCTGGGAAAAGTATTCCAGGCATCTGCAGCTAAATAATGTCAATTTAATAGCTTACCAAAGGAGGAAAGGCTAAGACACACAGATGGGAAAACTCATAGGCTTATGTGTAGTTGAGACGCCATTGTGCAGATCATTTAGGCGGTATTTGTGCAGAATGTTTGAGCTTCAGGAAAAGGACATTTTAATTAATCAAGGAAGAACTACAGAATAACTTATAGAATCTTCATATGTAATATGCAGCCCCATTGGATGTATTTAGAGATGATGGGTAATGGGTGAAATCCTTGGTCTGAAAATGATGCACTAGGAAAATGGCGATCTGAATTTGGATTTTTCAGAATGTGGTCAATAGGCTTGTGACTTATTGGATTATATCACAAGAAGCTAATTTCCTCCTCAGCCACCAGACTGCTTGGAACACCAGACCAAAGAAGAGTGTGTGGAGAAATCTAATACTAAAGAATCTTTTATTCTCATTAGATATTTCTTATGCTACATTTTCAAACAAAACTATTATTAATGTAGAAGCAGATTACGTGACCCGAAACACTTACCACCCTTTGATATACAGGATGGCCCAAAAAAATTGAGAACATCTCGTAGCATGTAAGTAGTTAAATTCAAAGACATATGTAAACGATTGACAAATTTAAAAAAAAAAAAGCTGGCGACTGGAAATTGTCGAAATAAAGACGTTATACAGTATAGCTAAAAAAGGTAAGTAAGTAAACTATTTAAGCTGTTAACACAGGTCTGCAAAAAAAATTTTTTCGAGAGCTGTTTTGGTTATTCCACATAATCTTTATGTTTTTTGGTGCGCTGAATCCGAAAATGACCTCCATTTTGTCATAGGACATCACGTTTCCTGACAATTTAGGTAACTGTTAAATAAGGCAATACCTCAAAATAAATGGAAATAGACTTATAAAATTAAAGTTTTATTACAATATTTTCATGAAAATCCTTTTTTGAACTGAAATGACCTCACCTACAGACACTAAACTCAATTCTTCTTCCTTGTGAGGCTCCTCTTGGTGCATTTACGCTTGTGAGTAGCATCTGGAATGTCTCTCTGAAGCATCCAACAGTAGTCTGCCATCATTGTAATGCTCCATTTTCCCTGGTATCTCCTTTCCATCTCTTTAATGTCTTGGTGGAATCATTCACCTTGTTCCTCACAGCTCCCAAATTTTCAGGAAAGTAGTCAAGGTGGGACTGGAGGAAATGCACTTTCAAACTCATCAGGCAACCTAAAGCTTGAAATGCTTTCAGCATTCGTCCGACGATCTATTTGTAGTGAGGATCTTTGTTATTGCCTAAAAATTTCTGTATGACTTCTTTAAATGCAATCCACCCTTATTTTTGAGGATCCGTCATGGTATTGACAAACTCTTGATCAACTATAAGCCTTCTAATGTCTGGTCTGACGAACACACCTTCCTTCAGTTTTGCCTCGAACAGGCCTGGAAACTTGGTGACCAAGTATTTGAAGCATTCTCCATCTCTTGGAAGTGATTTTACAAATTGCTTCATCAATCCCAATTTTATGTGGAGAGGTGGTAGAAGAACTTTATGGGAAGGTACCAAAGTTTCTCGGAGGACATTTTTTTCACCGACTGTTAGCACCCTCGGCTGCCAACTCTTCTTGGTCCAGTGATTTTGTCGGTCTCGACTGTCCCATAAACACAGAAAACAAGGATATTTAGTATAACCAGCTTGTTGCCCGAGCAGCATGCACAAGACCTGCAAGTCCCCACACACTTGCCAACCATGGTCTTCATATTTAAGTTTACGAAGAACCAATTCCAAGTTCTCGTAGGTTTCCTTCAAGTGTACGGAATGACCTACAGGTATGGAAGCGTAAAAACCGTTGTGGAGTAAAACTGCTTTGAGACTTCTTTTTGAAGAATCTATAAAAAGACGTCATTGCTCTGAATCATATTGGATTTTAAATTGACCCATCAAACCTTCGACATTGATGCAATAAACCAACTTGTCTTCCTGGGTGAAGTAAGGAACGAACGCCTTTTCATGATGTCTGTACCATGAAGATGACACTCCTGGCAACAATAAATTCCTGCTTTTCAGCCTTGATCCGAGTAACTCAGCGGCATCTTTGGGAAGATTCAAGTCTTTTACCAAATCATTCATCTCCTCCTGAGAAAACAATTTTGTTCTTGTATCATCTTCAAAGTCAGAACTTGATTCGTCATCTGGTTCAGGTATGACTTAACCTTCATCGGAGCTAGGTATCTCTTCCAAGGTAGCAGGGGGCTTGGGTACTGGTATATCTGTGCCATGGGGGATGGGATGAATTGCCGAGTGAAGATTGCGGTATGAAATGGAATGCTTCCATTTGGAATTAAACCCTTTCACATCGCATGAACAAAAGTAACAATTGTCGGGAGGGATTACCAGTACTGTTCTTCTGCGGAGGGGGTGAGTCCAGCTGGTCTGTGCAGTTTGCCGGCTTCTTCGGGGCAGCTCCATCTACGTCATCGAAGGCCCCCTTGTCCCCTCCTTCCTTTGGATAAAGTTGGGCTGAGCTACTTCAGCGTCTGCTGTCGGCGTCTGCAGTGGGCGTATCCTAAGGGGCATATCGAAAGGGGCAGGACACGCCCCTTGGGAGCCCCTTAGGAGCAATTTAGGAGTGAGTTTTTGTGGTGTTTGTCATCATGCCTGGGGGTAAAAGAAAGAAAAAGACCACTGCAGCGGAGACAGATGGCCCCATGGATAGACATGTGGTGTCGACGCCGGTTCCTGTGAAGTCAGGTACTGTACCTTTTGTCCACTCCGTTGAGGGTGCCAGCCTCAGTTCGGTGGAGCGTACTCCACCTTTACCTCCAGGTTTTCTGGAACTTTCAGAAGTGCCTTGTCTTTCCTCGGAGCCTTTTGAAGTCGGTATATTGCCTAGGTCTGTAAGCTGGAAGGAGCCTCTTTCCTCGGCTGAAAGTCCCTTAGGTGCTTCGGTTTCTTTGACGGATATTTGGCATGTAGTTAAAAGAACTGAACGAGTCTTAATGGAGACTGTTCCCTCACTTTGCCAATTCACTAAAGATGTAATTTGTAAGTTTCAGTCTGTGGATTTGCAAGTAAAGAACTTGTCTTCCAGTTTTGCAAACTTAGATAACCCAGGTTAAAGCATTGTCCTCTTTTTAATCTGTTAGTGTTAAGGATAGCATGGTTTTTTCTCAGAAATTAGAAAATTTAGAGAATATGCAAAGGTGTAAAAATTTGCGATTGTTAAATTTTCCTTGTATTTCTTTACTTTCTCCCTCTATTCTTTTTAGAAAATATTTGAAGGATATATTGCAATTACCCATTGCGGATACCTTAATATTACTCAAGTGTTACTATCTTTCTTCTAAGGTAGCTACACATACCAATGACGACGATTTAGCTGTTTTAGAGGAACCAGCTGCGTTTGATTTAACTGCTTTTTTGGAGGACACACAAGATATTATTTCCACTAGGGCAACTTTGTTAATTACTTTGTCCTCTGAGGGAGAAAAAATTTCAATCCTCAAGGCATACTTTTGGAAGAAAGATTTTGTGTTTTGTGGAGCGAAGATTTCCATTTTTCCTGATGTGTCTCGTTCGACGCAGCTTTGTAGAAAAGCTTTTCTTGCCTATAAAACACGAATAGTCGCTCTTGGTGCTACCTTTTTCCTACACTATCTGTGTAAATGTATAATTACTATGGGTCAGGATAAGTTTATTTTTATGTCTTCTCCTGACTTAGATGTCTTTTAGAGAGAGAAAAGACGCATTGAGGGGTTTCTTCTCCTGGAGGGTTTTGTGAGGTTAGGTTAAACGGTGTTAGTCAGGGACTCTTGATTGGTTTAACCTGACTTTGATTTCCTCTGTTTTGTTTTCTTTATTTGCTATCCCCGTGATGTGGGCTAAAGTACCTGGGAAGATGATTCTTTGTAACTGTTACTGTGATGTATTTATTGCTGTTTCTTTTGTTTTCTGATATTGTATTATCAGAGTATAAAATCCTAATAAATATATATTGGGGGAAAAAAAAAAGTAACAATTGTCACTATGGTTCTTTTGCTCTCGCCATACCATAGGAATCCCATAACGGAAAGATTTTTTCTTACCCTTGAACCAGTTTCGGAAGTCCTCAACACACCGTTTGCACACTTTATGAGGAGCCCAGACTTTATCTTGATCTCCAATTTTTAGTCCAAAGTATGCAAAGTATACTTTTTTCACAAAGTCTGTAATATTCTGCTGTTGCTTCAACACTGTATATTCACCACAGATGAAACAGAGACTGTCTGGCGAATAAATACACTTTCGCGGAGCCATAACATAACGGTTGAAGAATGACGAGCTAACACGAATTGCGATGAAAAAGTGTGAACAGCCTAGAACCAAGAACCTGATGATGATTCGTGCACAAGTGTGGCATGCAGGAGAGAGCAGCTCTGTGTCTGTACACGAGATGTCACAGTGCTGGCCACGCCCCCCTGCACTGACCAGAGCTGCTGCTATCTGCCCTGTGTCTCCCTCCCACTGGATTTTTCAGGAAAGATTAACCCCTACTATCATTAGAAGCACGGACTTAAAACTTGCTTAGCTTATGTATATATTGCTGACCATCAGATTTACAGTGCTATATTTTTTTTTTACATAACTCAGACAACCCCTTTAAGGTTTTTTGGCCTCTTATATCTTAAATGCACTTATGTGAATTAATTAATAGTAATTTGAAAAAATTGATAAATTTGAAGACAATTTTGCATGTTGTGGCAAATCATGACGTCTAGGAGTTTTTTCAATATTTTATTTGTTTTCAGCACACCAAAATACATGGAAATTAGATGAAAATAATCAAACAGCGTTTTAGTCGCAGACCTGTGTAATTTATGAGATGTTCTCACGTTTTTGCGCCACCCTGTATGTTTATAAACCACCCATCGTAACATCTGGGTGACTTTTGAAATAATCTACTTAAAGATAGCATTGACATACATCGACCTGTATTTTAACTGTATTTTGTGATATATATGTTTTATAAATATTCAAAAAGCATACAATAGCTTCAGTAGAAGATGTCATAAAAATACAGAAAGGACACCACTACCTCCAGCACAGTGGCACACACTATAATTTTTTAAAGAACCAAAAACCCATGCAGATAAAAGCATTTTTTATTTTTTTTATTTTAATGCCTGTCCCAATAGTCGGGAGACTGATTTTTGGAAATTAGAAGGAACTTTATTATCCCTATCTCCAAAACAATAAAATATAAGAGCAATATTGCAAGCAGCAAATATGCAAAATGCATCCAATACTCTATTGCACTCTGCCGCTATATTTCTGAAGTATCCGCTGTGGGAATGCCAGGTCTCCAGCTACAAGGTAAGAGGTGGGCTCCTGGCTCTTCATCAGGGCTAGGGTGAAGTTCCAGAGCTGGAAAGTTCTGGTGCCCCTCTTATAACCTCTCAGCTTGCTTTAGTCATTGCTGCTGGCAAGCCTCCAAGTTCTTCTGCAGCAGAGTGGTGGTTCTTAGTCTCTCTAGAATGTTCTGGAGCTCTGCAGTAGTTAACACTTTGAAATAAAAGCATACCCACTGAAATAAAAGCATACCCACTGAAATGAAGATACCCACTGAAATGGAATCAGGACCCCCAGTGTAAATAAGATGTAGATATGTTATACAATGTACATAGTTCCCCCCAGTTACTTCCAAGTTGATCTCCTGTTTATTGTAAATACAACTCAGGGTTCCTGTGTTGTATGGTTGATGTTGAATGTAAACCGCTCTGATCTAAAATAGAGCGGTATAGAAGAACTGTTAAATAAATAAATAAATAAATAAATAAATAAATAAATATGCGTCGACATGATATAGTGACAAGTAGTAAGACTCGGCACATTATGATTTCAAGGGCCAAGACTGCCAAGTCACTAGGATTCCTCCATTTTTATTTTGTGTGTGTGTGTATATGTGTATATGTGTATACGTATATATATGTATGTATGTGTGTATATATATGTATGTATATGTGTTTTGTTGTAAGCAAAATACAAAGTTAAAATTATTGGATATATAGTATTGCTATTACATGATTAGCTTAAACAAATGGTAAAAGTTACAAGCTACAAGATAATGTGGTATATCATAAAGCTGCCTGTGCAATTCAAGTTTTGGGTTCATTAACTTTGGCTGCTAGGGTGACCTTGCTGGTTCCTGAAACCCATGCACCTATTTACTCTTGTTGAACAGAAACATTGGCATGCATTTTATTTCACAAAATGATGTGACTTCCTGGACATCATCCAAATCTCCTTTAAATAATAGCACCTCTGGGTCTGTTTTGCATAGTTTGACAAAAAAAAAGGAGCCATACTTCTGCAGGGTCCACACCATGTGGTAGTGAAGTCAATCACCACAGGTTTATCGCCAGCATCCTTCAGTATCTAGGTGAGCTCTTCCAGGGTCTCGATATGCATCCCATTTTAAGCATCTTTGGGATAGTGGAGAAGAAAGCATTGGTGGTGTGCCCTGGATAAGCTCAGCCAGTAGGGGTACAATCCCTTTTCGGGTTCTGGTGATTCTAGTGGGGGAAAACGGTTTAGTAATCTTACAGAAATCTTCCCCTCTAAAAGTAAACAGAAGGGCCTCTTCTCTTATGTTTTTCTGTTTTGTCTTTAGTTGTTTGTAAAACACATTGCCAACTGCTGGCTCAGCAAACTAATTGCAGTATTTCTAGGAAGAATTCTTAGAATTCCTTCTGTTTCCTCTTCACTTGTTTCAGCACTTCTCTGATACTATTGCATGCTGGGGAATATTGAAAGAGGGAACAAGAGAAAAAAAAACAACAAACGAGCAGGAACATAAATCAAACTTAAATTTGTACCATGTCTGTACTTTTTTTTCTCACATATGCTTTTACCGGTGCGGGTTTGGTAAGAACATATTGTAAGAATATAAGAAATGCCATAACTAAATTGGACCAAGGTCGATCAAGCCCAGTATCCTCTTTCCAGCAGTGGCCAATCCAGGTCAAAGTACTCAAGCTCTCAAAAAGGCACACAGGTTCCATAGTGCTTCTCCTAGGGTAAGCAGTGGATTTCCCAGGCCCTCTTTAATAATGCTTTATGGACCTTTCCTCCAGGAACTTGTCCAAATCTTTTTTTTAAACCAAACTACACGAACAACTTTAACTACATCCTCCAGTAACGAATTCCAGAGTATTTTCATGCATTGAGTGAAAAAAAATATTTTCTCTTATTAGTCTTAAATGGGTTATATTGTAGCTTCATTGCATGTCCCCAAGGCTGTCTTACTTTTGATGGTGTAAACAACCAATCTGCATTTACCCATTTCACACCATTCATTAATTTATAGATCTTTATCTCCCCTCAGCCGTCTCTTTTCCAAGTTGAAGAGCCCTAACCTTTTAAGCCTTTCCTCATAGGGGTATCCTTCCATCCCCTTTACCATTTTGTTGGCTCTTCTCTGTACCTTTTCTAATTCTGCTATAACCTTTTTAAGATACAGTGACCAGAACTGGTCCAGATTGGGAAAAGATGTTTAAAAAGATTTGGTATACCGCCATGATATTTCGAATGGCGGTATATCAAATCTTTTAAATATAACTTAGCAGGTAAGAGAAAAGGGAAGTAAGTGTTATTTGAAAATGGAAGTACAGTATACAGAATGAATTTTGCCAGAAATGACTGGAAATAAGGTAAGCAAAAATAAGTAAAAAGACGGTTTAAAATGCTACAGGGATCCTTTTTTTCTTTCAAAGGAAACCCTAAAGGGACCCCACCTCTAAGACTGGATGTTGTTTATTCTCCAGGCCTATTCAAAATAAGGCATGTCTTTAATTCAAACGGGATTGCACCTACACATCGCGCATGCATCCATTTCTGGAGTGGAAGGACTGGCTCCCGGTTCTGATGATTGATCTTGGACATCTGTTTTTTCTTTGTTGCTTTTTTTTTTTTTAATAGCAATAAATTTTATTTCATGTGCTCCTCCCCATAGTGGGAAGATTGCCGTTGTTGGCATATAAAGACCTACCTTCCCTCTCTCTAAACAAACCATTACAGCAGAAAAAATATGCAAAAAAGACAAGTCATGCAATGAAACCACAAAACTAGTGAGAGAGCGTGTTTAAAAAGAGAAGAGGACAAAAGGCAAGGGAGGGCGTGGGGGGAAGGGGAACCATTTCAGTACCTCGCCCTCACAGCAGGTACTGGGTCTTTGTCCTTCCTCCTTAGAAAAGAATTCAAAACCATATTACGTTGCTAAGGCTTTTCTTCTCTTATTACAATAAGTCTTTCAAAGGCAGCCATTTTGGGATAATGAACCATTGCATGGCCTATGGAAATCTACCAAACCAGTTCTGCGGTGCCTTGAGATAATTACCAGCCCTCGAGTACCTTTTGATATTTTACCTTCAGCCAGCTTAGATAAATTGTATCTTAAGGATGGGAATGGAGATGGGGAATAATGAAGATAGTGGGGAGGTGGAAGGAGTGTAACCTGCTCAGAGCAGCAGCTATCACCCTAATCAATTCATTGTGCAGATTGGGATGGTTTAGCCAGCCTTCATCTGCTGTCACTAATTGTTCGTATGTTATGGATATTAAAATTTGATTGAATACAGCTAATTTCTGCAAACCAATATGTCTGGATCGTGGTACCCTTGTAGAGTATTCGGTTCCCTCAACGTTCTGTGGAACAGGAAGCATCTAGTTTGTTTAGCATGCAAGGAGTTTGGTAAACCCATGAAAAATATTTGCTTCCTGTACACCCAGAAACAGCTATCTGTAGCTGAATTCATCTGTACCGTATGTGATGCTTTTCTGAGAGGGAGAGGGACAAATAATGTTCTACTCCATTATACTTAGCTGATCTTAGGCAAAAGGAGCTAAAGGAATGGCGAAAAAAAAGCACACCGATGTGCAGCAAGCAGGTTGTGAACTTGCATGCCATAATGTTTACGGAGTACTCGGAGCGCGGTTTTGATGTCTTTTAAGTTTCATCCTGAGTTTATCCACAGAGGCAGTAAGTCTGCTTGAGGTCAGCCAAAAGTCTCAGGTTTATAAAGGGGAAGTGCAGAGGATCCGGATGTGTATTCCTGACTAGCATTTTAAAAGCCCGCATCGCCAGCGTTCATGTCCCTGTGCCTTCCACTGAGCAAAGGAACTTTTATTACAGCATCCCTCAGATGTTCATGCTAAGCTTTTATTTTGTGGAGTTTCCTATAGTTAGATTTTTTTTTCGTATATATAACACACACGATCTATCCTACTCTATTTCAGAAGGATCTGTCAGTAATATAAGAATTTATTATCTACATCAAAGTCTGTGGCTGGAATTTTTCTTCAATTCACATTAGGGATATCCCATTGATTTGAGAATTTCTCTGGAATGCAAAGCTGGAGATTTGTATCTAGCACATACCTCATTTTGAGTCTGAGCAAAGGATTTAGTGTTTCTAGTCATATGGGCGCCCCAGTCCACATATTGTTTGTCTACTGAAATAGTATTAAAGCCATTTCTCTTTACAGATGTAGCTATCTTATTTTATTCAGTTAAGAGATCTAATCTTTGAAATATGGGCGGTATAAATGAAGGAGCTCTGCGTAGTCTCTAAATATTTAGGTTAATTTTTTTGCCATCTGCTGTTACTGTTACACAAAGTTTTTCTGCAACTACAGGAGCAGAAGGAGCTAGTACGGGGGTGGCCATCTCCGGTCCTGGTGTACTACTGTCCAGCCTGGTTTTCAGGATGTCCCTATTGAATATTCATGCAATATTTGCATACACTGGGAGGCAATAGATGAAAACATACTTAATGAATATTCATTAGTGACATCCTGAAAACCAGGCTGGATTGTGGTGCACTAGGACCGGAGTTGGCCACCCCTGCAGCTTTAGGTTTGATCAGCGACATGAAAGCCAATGACTCATATGGCATATCCTACAAACGTAATGATTTGTGAATGATCTAGCACCACTGCCTTTGCAGTCTGCTTTGCATGTCTGTCATTTATTGCATAGCCTTTGCTCAGCTTCCCAGAATTTGTTAGAGGATCTGTTTGACGGAAGAATGCTGAAGTGTTGTGCCGTTCAGATTCAGATGTAGAACAGTTACGGAGCACTGTATCTATCGATCTTCAGGTGAAATCTGATTGTAGGGTTTTGCTTTGTTTTTAACATTTGGAAAAACTCAAAATGTTATTTTTGTGTGTGTTACTCTATGTACAGTATGGGGTCTTTTTGCCCCCCTGCCAGCCCTATCAAAAGCCTCCCCGTATGAACAAGGATTTTGTATCGGGCGGCTTAGACAGGGGTGGGAGGGAGCACTGTGGAGGTGGAGTTAGGGTGAGCAGTGGGCGGTCTGTGACCCCGGACTTACAGGGCCGATTCCTCTGAGGCGGAATAAGTCCACCTGGACGTTGGGGGACAGCTGGCCTGGGCAGCGCCAGTGAGGTGAGGGGGTGAAAGGGTTTCCCTGCAGTCCGACCCTGGCCATGAAATGTGAAATCAGGGGTCGGGCTGTGGGGAAAGGAAAGTGTGGTTAGCAGCCGGGGATCGCGGTTCCTGAATGGAGCCACAGTGTTATGGCAATGGGATGCCATGGCACCGCGGCTCCATTCAGGAGCCTGACTGAGTTAGCCGGACATGGGTCTGTATGTGTAGGCCAATCGAAATTGGGTCCCAGCCTGCACATATAGATGCTAGACCTGATTCTGATCCCGCGGGGCACGTCTAGCTCCCACTGGATTGGAATCGGGTTTACCTCTGTGCGTCCCGACTCCGAGCGGGCGTACATATTGGAATGTGCCTCTACGTGTCTGTATGTATGTATTTTAAAAAAAAATTATAGCCAGCACAGTCTTAAGATCTTGGCAGATTAGATCACAATATAAATTGAAAAATAAAACATATTACATTTCAAATACAAACAAAAAACAAACAATATCTATAAGTAAAATAAAAGCAAAACAATAAAAACTGCCTGTACATACCAAAGTATGCCCAAGCTAGATAAAGATAATTGTTGATGCTAATTATCAGGGGTAATGCTGAAAAAGATAAACCTTGAGCTGTTTATGGAAAGATACCGGGAGTGCATTCCAAAGGACCAGCCCAGCGACAAACCGCGCTCTTTCCTGTGCATTTAAGACTGTGTGGACTTATTTTGTTTTTGGGTTAAGTCACTAACTTTGTTCAGTCTTATCTGTATGTCTTTTGGAGGTCATTTAATTAGGGCCTTTTTACACATATAAAAGGACTTTTTATAAAATGACTGTTTCCTGTCACCATGGGCAAAAGTACATGTGACAAGAAGGCGCATGGCTTTACGCAGCCTGTGTATAGGCGTTTTGTGGGGCATAGTGCAGACTCATGAATATATTCCTGCTCCCAAGCAGGGATAAATGTCTGTGATGGGTGCATATGTGTCTTTATATAATAGTTTAAAAATAGCCTCTTGCATGGCCTTCATATATTTGTGGTCTGATATAAAATTACTCTACATGTTTTGTTGATTATATCTGTATCTCCAGGAACAAGCAGGAATGAGTCTTCACATATGGGTACGTCGGTACCGACGGAGTCTGCACGGGAATGCTCCCCAGCATCCAATCAGAAAGCTTTTGGGAGCATCCCTCGCGCCTGCGCACTGACTTCCCGCCTTTTCCACTGTCTCTCCTCAGTTTTCGTTTTTCCGCGGAGCTGGCAGGACGTCCTCCTGTCCCCGCAGAAACTTTTTTCTTTAAATACTTCATTTCTTGTTTTCTTGTGGTCGCGGCTGTTTTTCCCGCCGACACCGGTACCGCTGGTGGTTTCTTTTTTTTTTTCTTAAACTCAGAGAGATTTTTCCCTCTGTTTCTGTCTTAACTTTTTGGGCCTACAAGGCCTCTTCTCCTAAGAAGTGCCTTCACTGTGGAAACACAGTTTTCTTTTTAGACTCCAATCACTGGTGTCTAACCTGTTTGGGTCCTGCCCCTTTTTCCCCTGAACTATCAGGCTGCAATACTGAGAGAAGACCTTCCCTCTTTCGAGTTTCCCTCGATACCGTTTTCCCTCCTGCAGTGAGGGCATCGGGTTTTTCTTCTCTACAGGATCAGTTAACCCACAAACAGTCTGTTAAGACTTGCCAATCCTTGAGTGGTAGGTCTCATGCCACGCATGATGACGGCTCCGGCCTTGCCCTCAAGACCCCATTGGCATTAAAACCCCGGCGGGAGTCTTCGGGCTCCAAAGCATTTCAGGGGTTTCAGGTTGTTCAGAACATACCTGAGCCGTGCTCGGGGGTGGTATCCGCTTCGAGCGGTACCGATACCCTGGCATCGGCACCGGTGTCAAGTGTTCCACTCTTCACCAGGGATCGTCATCTGGCATCCTCGGTACCTTCGGGACCGATCGATACGTTCCAGATTGACTTTCCTGTTTCTAAGCCATGCTCGGTGGTGTTATCCGCTTCGAGCGGTACCGATACCCCGGCATTCGCACCAGTGTCGAGTGTTCCACTCTTCACCAGGGATCGTCATCTGGCGTCCTCGGTACCTTCGGGACCGATCGATATGACCCAGACTGACTTCCCTGTATCAGCATCGCCGGTACCACCACTGACGTTGGTGCACTCTAGACATACATCGATAGACTCACTCCCTTCGATGCCGAGTCTGGAATCGATATCTAGTCTAGATGACTGGGTACCGACGCGCCTTGGAACCGACCCTTATCGTTTCCGGATACGCAGTACCGAGGTTACTCACCAAGACTCTCTGGTTACCTCGGTACCGCTTGAGCAGCCTCCGATGACTGCCTCGATGCCATTACCGGTATCGGTATCGGTATCGATGTCGATTCCTGCAGTTACATCGGTGCCATCGATCCTTTCTATGCCTAGTTTGGAATCGATACCTGGCATAGACGATGAAGTACTAACTGCCTCAAGTCGTGACTGCCAGTATCAGTATCCATCTAGTAAGGTTCTTTTTCTGCACCAGACCAGTACATCCTCTGGTGCTCAGGCTGCATCTTCAACCTTAGCCTTCCCAGGGATGGTTCCCATTGGAGATCCTTCTTTTCAGAAGTTTCTCCTTGACATGGCAACCTTTCTTGCTATTCCTATCCCTGGCTGTAATCTTAACCAAGGCTCTCCTGCAGAAAAGGGAAATATAATGCTTCCTTTACATCATTCTTTGCAGGATCTTCTTCTGAGAATATGGGAATCACCTTTAAGGGTTCCCTCACCTTCTACAGCAACTAATGTTCTGTATCAGGTGCCCCCCTCTCCAGGGTTTCAAAAGAATCAATCATTCCATTGTAGTGGAATCAGCAATGAGGAAGGTAAAAAGCAAGAAGAAGCATTCTTCTTATCTGCCAGGTCGTGCTTCTAGAGCACTTGATGCCTTTGGACGTCAAACCTTCCAAACATCTATGCTGGCATCAAGAATTATTTCTTATATATTTTATATGAGTCTAACACTCCAGGAGATCACAAAGAAATTATCTCTTTTGACTCCTTTTTTGTCAGAGCCTAAGGCTGCTGACTATTCCTTGCTTCTTAGTCATAGCCGGAATATCTCTTGGTTTCTTTCTCGTGCTTTTCTAGACTCTTTTGAGTCTGTTAGCAGATCCTCTGCTATTGCCATTGGAGCACGTCGTAGAGCCTGGCTCCAAGCTTCAGACTTGAGCAGATGGGCACAACATACACTGGGTAATTCTCCTTGTACTGGAGAAAATCTCTTCAATAGGGAGGCTTTACGTCAGGTTGCTCATTGCTCCACTGACTTCCCTGGTTCTGGAGACCATTCTAAGCCGCCTTCTTCCCCAGGAGGTAGGAAATGTCCTACCAAGCCTTCTTTCCCTAAGAAAAGAAGGTTTCACTCTTCTCCTGCCCATCATCCAGAGGTGCCCAAGCAAGGGACACCTCGTCCTAGTCTGAAGTTTCCAAACTCTAGCCAGTCTCAACATACCCAGCAACCATAGGTTCTGAAGGTTACAATCTACAGTTAACTTCTTCTTAACAGAAGTTTGTTCACTGTTTTTTCTTAAAGCTACACTGGGTTTTTCCTTTTTCAGTATGCTAAACTGTCAGGATATTCTTGTCCATGGGTTACAGAATTCTCCTCTTCTTACTATTAAGAAGGGAGGTTACAACTATCCCATGATAGTTTTTGGCCCAACATGAACATTTTTTCCCTCAGCTGACTCGCCATATGGGTAAGTCACCCTCCAATTAACTGTTTTCTCTACCCTCTCATCCAGGATTTTCCCTGACTGAGTGGTACCATACTGAAAAGCTTCTCTAGCCTTTCATTCCAGTGTAGATCTTTTTAGTTTTCTTGAATACATTCTCAAGATAACTCTTCAGACAGGGACAGGAATATCTCCTCTCCCTTTGTCTGTTCCTCTCTGTTTTGCACAGGAAGATCCTCTCTGCTGTCTTTTCAGCTTCTGTGCATGCAGGAGTTCCAGTGTTTGAACCACTGGTACTTTTCCACAAGTGCCAGTCCATCTTCCACAATTTTTGTCTAGCCTCAGTAGTGATCCAAGCTAATCCTCATCTATCTTGGACATTCCTACTCACTTTAGGCTTCTCACATTATCTTCTTTCTAGCCATCTCCTTTTCCTAGGATGTGGCAACACACCTGACTTCAGTCAGTTTTATCTCATAATTCTCCTGCACAATGCTCTCTGCAATCTTCAGAGAAGCTTTCTACTATGGGCCCTTGCTACAGAGCATTGATCTTTGTCTCTGAGGGCTATTCTATATAGTAGAAAAAAAGCTTATAAATCATTCCCATGACCGTGAGGGTTCTCCACACCCTCTTGTCTCCTGTTATAATTCAGAATATAAGCTTTTTCTTCGTGAATATCCAGGGCTATTAGTAACGCATGATACCCCTATGTCCCTCCAGTGGATCCTCCTGGTATCTTCTCTATGCGTTTCTACCCATCTACCATGTCAGAGTTCTAAAGGACTCCCGACTTGCTCTTTACAGACTGATCTTATCCTCTGTTTTTTCACGCAACCATCCTGGTTATTTTCCTGGATTGCATTCCTGCATCCTCTTAGCCCACGGAAATAGATTCTCTATATATTTGTCAAGTGGGTTTCACCCACTTATTATTGGATGAATCTTTCCCCTTCACATTCCCCATGTGAATGTTCTTATGGGGCTTAGTATATCTTCAGACTTATTGTCATGTATGTAAATATCTCTATATATGCCTCTACATACATATGTCTGTAAGCTGTGTGTGCATAATTTATGCCCCCTATATATATATATATATATATATATATATATTTATATTCTGATACCTATTTCTGCATATCTAGATATACATATATATAGATATAGATATAGATATATAGATATCTATATCTGTTGGGAGACTTTTTATAGATCGATATGTATTACATACTATCTCCTCACTGTCTATGCTATAGCAATTTGTACCTTCTTAGGGGTTACAGACAGTGAGCTCCCTTTTTCATACTGTTCCTTAGTATGTGGGGACTGTTATGCACACAACCACTACTGTGGTGAAAACAGCTTCCGCTTTGCTCTAGGTCTCCCTATCCTTGCAGATTCAAGCTTCAATATCTTTCCTATCTCTCATCAGCTAGGAAAGACAGTGTACATCTTCATTATTTTGAGTACACATTGTTCTCCTTGGGAATATGGGTTTTTTTCCATACCCCTTCTTCCCTCCAAGACTGGGCTAGTTGTCCAAATCGGTCAGTCTTCTTCTTTTAGTCCTCAATGTTAATGACTCTGTACCTAAAAGAGTTTTCAGCTTTTTTCCATAAATCTTTCCATTGAAGACCTTCCGTTCTAATCCTACCCCAGTTGACACCTGGATCACCTGCTAATTCCAGGTCTGGACCTTCACCCTCACTGCTGTGAGGTCACCTTGAGGATTCCGCTACTGCATATCCAGTAGACTCCATCACGCTTTCTACTTCCTACAATCCAGTAGGTAAGCTCCATATTATAACTGTTCATTAAATAATTTTAATGGTACTTATCATACATGCCATGGACTCCTCTCCTGTAGTCCTTGGGTTTGCTGTTTTCCTTACAGCTCTTCTATTCTCAACTCCTACCCTCCATTCCCTCATGGGATGCCGGAGATTCCTGTGTGGGAAATGCACTCCTGATCCAGGAACATGCATTTTATGGGATCTCCCCCTGGCATCTCTAGCTAGGGAGTCCCCATATGTGAAGACTCATTCCTGCTTGTTCCTGGAGATAGCACAGTTACTTACCTGTAACAGGTGATCTCTGGGAACAGCAGGAATAAGTCTTCACAACCCACCCACCTCCCCTAGGAGTTGTATCTATCTATCTATCTTCCTTTCCTCTTCTCTCCTTTTGTCTCAGCTATGAAACTCAACTGAGGAGAGACAGTGGAAAAGGCAGGAAGTCAGTGCGCAGGCGCGAGGGATGCTCCCAAAAGCTTTCTGATTGGATGCTGGGGAGCATTCCCGTGCAGGCTCCATTAGTACCGACGTACCCATATGTGAAGACTTATTCCTGCTGTTCCCAGAGATCACCTGTTACAGGTAAGTAACTGTGCTTTTTGTAACCTCAGAATTTGAGATGGCAGAATACAAATGAATAAACTAATCTAATCGAGACTCTTTGAAGTGAGTTAAATGCATCTTTTTGAAAGCACAGGCAGGGCCACTTTTACCTATGGGCAAAAGAGACAGCTGCTCTGGGCCCAGCTTAAATGGAGGCCCACAAGTAAAAGCAACCCTGAGCGCAAGGCCCACTCCTGCCTGCAACACAAGCACTATGCCAAAATTTTTAAGTGCCTCGATACATTCTAGCGCTGGGCAGTTCAGCTGACTCATTCCGTTTCGTGCTGCAGCCAAGAATGCGTACTTTGCCTCTGCAGCTCCAACGCAAGAACCGGAGGTGCCGGCACACTCTCAGGTAGTTTGACTTGCATGCCGTCAACATAGGACAACTGAGAAGAGCAGGAGAGACCATGTGGGGCTGCAGACATTGCCTCATGCAGTCGCTGACACAGTGCAGGAAGGAGAGATGCTTTCGTTGGGGCACATTTCTGTTCCCAAATGGAAAAGGAAGAATGCTCTTCATCTGGGCGGCTTGTGAGTGGGGAGAAAGGCCTCTGAATTGTCGGACGTAAGTGAAGACTGGGACATATGATGAGGGGGAGGGGGAATTCAGGGATTGGTTGGGAGGACAGAGGCGGAGCCAGGAGGATTGAAGGAGTTTGTGAGAGGGGGAGAAAATGGTCATGGAGGGAAGGGAAGGTGGGATACCAAGGAGAAATAGAAGCCTGGCAAAGGGAGAACAGGACACAGGGACCCATGAGGGAAGGATCAGTGGGGACTGGAAGATGAGATGAGGAGAAAAAGATGCCTGGGTAGGAGAGAACCTGGGATTTGGGGATTAGGTTCAAGTAGGGACCCGGGGGTTAAGGGGGAGAGAGAGTCTGGAGAGGGAAAAGAGTAGGGCCCGGGTTCGAGTGGGAGAATGCTTGGGGTCTGAGCAAGGTCTAAGGGATTAAGCTGGAGAGTAGATCTTTAAGTCTGTCCTCATATGCTTTATAATGAAGACCACTGGCCCTCTGCACAGACTCCATCCTGTTTATATCCTTTTGAAGGTGCGGCCTCCAGAATTGTACATGGTACTCCAAATGAGGTCACACCAGAGACTTCTACAGAGGCACTATCATCTCCTTTTTTTCTGTTGGCCCCCATTCTCCCTATGAAACAAAGCATCCTTTTAGGAACTCAAAGACTGGGTGGGAACAAGGGGAAAAAGGGGGGTTTGGGAGACTGTGGAGGAGGAGACAGCTGACAAGAAAACTGACTGACAAAAAATGACTGAATCAAGTTAGCTGAAAAAATAAAGAGGGGTATTCAAAGCTATTTAGGTGGTTTGCAGACCTGCAAACTTCCTAAATGGCACTCAGAGGGATATTCAGCGACACTAATGGTGACTCTGAATATCCCTGGTTTCAGCTCCCAAATACCCCAATGCTAGCCAACTAGTATTGGGGTGTTGTAGGGGCAGAGGGTAGACGGCACCCCAATAATAACTGGATAGTGGTGATATCCAGCCGTTATCCCAAAGTGGCAAAAGTTACAGCTCGCCTAACTTTTTTCACTTTAACCGGCCAGCATCTGAATATTGCTGCTAGTCATTTAGCTAACATGCTGGCGGGCCAACCTCAGCATTCAGTGCAGGTGGCCAGATACGGCCATGACATTGAGTAGCCATGTTCAAAGTTCAGCAGTGACAGCTAGCCACTTTATCAGTGTTAGGCCGCCACCACTGATTATCTCCTGCCCCCTCTCCCCCCTCCCCCCTCCCCCCCCCCCAAATTCTAGACAAGAAGAAATTAGGAAAGTGAATTTTATTTTCAGTTTAGTGATTACAATATGCCAAACTGGGGAATGTGCATTTCTGAAGCCGTTTTTGCTCAGTACAAGAGGAAGTGTCTATTTTGATAGTGTTGCATTGTACGTGGAAACCAGCGTCTTGTGGTTTGTTTCAGTTTTTGTCTGCACGTGTCTAATCTGTGGTTTCTTATTCAAAATTTAATGGGGACCTGCCTCTATGTTCTGCGGCTCTGATCAAGATGAGATGATACACTTGTGTGTGGTTTCTCTGACCTAATCTCTAGTAGTCCAGCATGACGATTTTCTCAGTAGGAGACACATCGAAGTTCTAACATCTATTGTAATAAGTCTCGTAGGCAGAGTGATGCCAAGTCCTAATATGCCTGGTAGTGAAGACAGCTTGTGTCATTTTCATCAAGGTGATACCAGAATTAGAATTTATTTTTGGCATGGTGAGCAATAAGAGGAAATGTCCTAGTTGATCTCTATACCCACAAATAGGGAGTTTGTGACTTGAATGCATGCTCGCAGAATTGCATTTGCAGTGTTTATAATGAGGTTTTGTCCTATACTACTATTACTGCTTATCTGTATAGCACTACATGGCATACGCAGCACTGTACAGACACAGCAAGAGACGGTCCCTGCTCAGAGCTTACAGTCTAGTCAAGACAGACAACACAACAACAGGGGACTAGGATGTGTCGAGGGGAATGGTCAGGAAACACATAGGAGGTGAACAGGAGGCTAAGGGGATCAGCATTTATAGAGATCCCTGGCAAAGAATACTGTGTATACCATGGACTGCTTGAAGAACAAACCAGTCAATACTAGACATCAAACCTAAGTTTTCTTTAGAAGCTCAGATGACAACATAGTAATATAGCATATGACGACAGATAAAGACCATCATGGTCCATCTAGTCTGCCCAGCAAGGTGGCAAGAGTAGGTGCACCTGCCGCTCGGTGCAGGTCACCCCTCCCCATGCCTTTGTTTAGGGATGTACACACCGCTCCATTCAGGTCACCCCTATCTGTTGAGATAGCTTAGACAGTTAAGGTTATTTAGATTTTATCTTGTTGCTATAAAGGGATCCACTGTTTGTCCCATGCCATTTTGAATTCTCACTGTATTTGCCCCACCACTTCCATCGGGAGAGCATTCCAAGCATCTACCGCCTTTTCAGTGAAAAAGTATTTCCTTATCGTCACTCCAGTCCAGTCCCTTTACTCCCTTTACTTCAGGGTTACGCAACCCTTCCAGCAGCTTGGAGGCTGAGCCCGACCTTTTTGGGGTGGAGCGGTATATATACCACTGGTGCCACCCAGCAACTCCAGTATTCTCAGCCTCCAAGCAGCTGGAGGGTTCCGTAAGCCTAGGGCTTACTGGAGTCCTAACTTCTCCTAATTTTAATTTTAATCAATTTGATTTAATTTATTTCCTCTTATTTAGCTTCTTTACTTAATTTGCTTAATTTACTTAATTTTAGTTCCCTCTTGTTGGAGCACTCTCCTCTCCTCCTCCCCCCCCCCCCTCCCCGCGGCCCGATTTGGGGACCGAAGGAGATTTCCTCTACCCACTGCTGCAGCGAGGAGGAACAAGCAGAGTTCCTCTCACTGTGAGGGCGACCTGCTCCTCTGCTGCCCTACCTGAAGCCCTGTCCGTCCTCGCGCCGAAGCCCCCGCCGGCGGCTGAGCGCTAGAGGACTTGCCGGTCAGGAGGGAGAGGGTGCTACTTCCTTCAGCTCCTCTCCTCTTCTTACCGCGGCGCGATCGAGGGCAGCGTCGGACTCCGGAGCTGCAAGGGAGGCTCCAGCGGTAGTCTGGTCTCCGCTTCTAGTCTCTCCTTCACCGCCGGAGCGGCCGAGACAGAAAAAAGAGCTTTTGGGCGAGCTCCGCTGCAAACGGCTCCACGTGGTTGAGGCCTACCACATGTTGAGCCGACTCCGGAGAATCACGGCCTCGGGCCTGGAGAGAGTCCTTCAAACCGCAAGTATTCAGCTGATGTGCTGAAAAAAGACTTAAACGTTGTAAAGTTCCTTTTTTTTTTACTCAGCCTGAACAGTGTAATTTTTTTTTTTTTTTTTTAATAAAAGGGCTTTTGGTGTCCCGGTTTTTCTTCGGGATTCCTTTCTTCTCATGCCGGTTACTGGAGAGCATTTCTTTTCTTAGTCGGGGGATAATTGGTTCAATTTTAATTTTAATTAATTTATTGATTAAATTTTTGATTTTAATTTCAATTTAATTTAGTTTATTTCCCCTTATTGCCTTGATTGGGGTAGTTTCTTTACTTTCCTTCCTCTAAGGGAAATCCTTTTAGCTACTCCCGAGGAGCATGGCAGGCAAACCAAGGTGTCCATCTTGTGGCACCCGGAGAGGTACTGCATCCGAGGCAGGGGTCTGCAGGGGCTGCGCTGCAGTGGCTTCCTCGGTAGAACAGGAAATCAGCCTTGCCATGTCCCAGGTCTCGCAGGGGTCCTCGGACCCGTCGGAAGGGGAAGCAACGTCCCAGTTGTCCCCTCCTTCTCACTCAGAGGCCCCCCTTCCCCCTATTCCTCCCCCCTCCCTTCCTGCAGGAGAAGGGGGAGCTGGGGACTTCTTCTCTCCTGATTTCATTCTCTTGCTGCACCAGGCCTATTGCCTGCGAAAGAAGGGTCTTGGTCCGGGTGAAGCGGGTCCTTCGGCCGAAGCTAAGCTGGTCAGACCCATGAAGTCTAACGCCCAGGACTCTGTTATACCCTCAAAGCGCCCCAGACTGGTGGTTGAGGAGCCCCTCACTCCGCTCTCCCAGGTCTTGCCTGAAGAAGAGACCTCGGATAAGGAGTTGGAGGAGGAAGAGGAGGAGCTGGAGGAAGGGGAGATCCCGGAGGAGGACCACTCTCGCATAATATGAGTATTTCGGCGGGAGGAGTTGCCCGCTTTAATAAATGACTCCCTGAAAGCTCTCAACGTGACCTCGGACGCCCCCGCGGAGGAGGAAGCTTTGGAAGATCCCTTGATTCAGGCCATCAGAAGGTCCCAGAAGGTTTTTCCTGTCCACAGAGTGGTGCGTCAGATGATTCAGGAGGAATGGGATCAACCAGAGTCAGCGTTGAGGGGGGTCAGGGCCATGTCTCGGCTCTACCCTCTCCCAGAAGCAGACAAAGAGCTTCTGAAGTCCCCCAGGGTGGATGCGGCGGTTTCGGCAGTGACGAAGAGAAAACCACCATCCCAGTGGAGGGCAGCGCGGCTTTGAGGGATGCACAGGACAGAAGATTGGACACGCTCCTTAAACAAGCCTTCGACGTGAGCGCTCTCGCCTTACAGGCCTCAGTTTCTGGGGCATGGGTGGCACGAGCCTGTTTGAGGTGGTCACAACAGCTCCAGGCAGAGGAGAGCTCCTCCGAGGGGGTCCTAGCCAACGCGGCTAGGTTGGAATCAGGTACGGCCTTCTTGGCGGATAGCCAGTATGACCTCATCCGGAGCTTAGCTAAGAACATGGCCTCGGTGGTGGCAGCCAGACGCTATTTGTGGCTCCGGAATTGGGCCGCTGATGCCTCCTCCAAAGCTCGCCTGAGTCGCCTTCCCTTTAAGGGGAAACTTTTATTCGGAGAGGACCTTGACAAGTTAGTAAAAGACCTGGGTGAGTCCAAGGGTGGCAGGCTTCCCGAGGACAGGCCCAAGCAAACTCGATCTTCTGCCCCAGCTCGGCTCCAACCTAGAGAACCTCGGAGGTTTCGCTCATCTAGACCTAACCCTTTCCTCAGGGGTCGTTTTAACGCTAGGGGTCAAGGATCCCGGGGGTTTCGGGGCAGGGGGTTCTCATCCTCCTCCTCCTCCTTTTCTTCGGGCCCCAGAAAGCAACAATGAGATACAGGGGGCCCAGGAGGGCGGATTGCCGGTAGGCGGTCGCCTGAGGCAGTTTCTTCCCGCCTGGTCCCGAGTCACATCCGATCAGTGGGTGCTGGAAGTGATTCGAGAAGGATACTCCCTCGAATTTGCAAAGCAAATACTCCCAGCCTTTGTTCAGTCTCCCTGCGGTTCCACAGCAAAAAGAGAAGCCATAGAGTCAACACTTTCTCGCCTCATAGATCTCGGGGCCGTTGTTCCGGTGCCTCCAGACCAATGCGGTACGGGTCAATACTCGATTTACTTTGTCGTCCCAAAAAAGGAGGACTCCTTTCGTCCGATCCTGGACCTAAAGCAGGTCAACCGCTGCCTCAAGGTACCTCACTTCCGGATGGAAACCCTGAGATCAGTGATAGCGGCCGTGAGAGCCGGAGAGTTTTTTAACTTCGTTGGATCTGACAGAAGCGTACCTGCATATCCCGGTCAGAAGGGCCCATCAGCAGTTCCTCAGATTCGCTGTCCCTCGAGGTCATTTTCAATTTCAGGCGCTACCCTTTGGTCTAGCGACAGCGCCGAGAACCTTTACCAAGGTGATGGTGGTGGTTGCGGCCGCCCTACGAAAGAAGGGAATCTTAGTGCACCCCTACCTGGACGACTGGCTGATCCGGGCAAAATCAGAAGAGGAAAGTCTCCGGGCTACAGCCAAAGTGGTTCAACTTCTGGAGGAGCTAGGATGGGTCATCAATCGAGCAAAGAGCAGCTTGCTTCCATCTCAGGAGCTCAAATATCTCGGAGCAAAGTTCCACACAGGCAGAGGCAGGGTCTTTCTGTCCAGCTCAAGGATGAAGGACCTGAGAACCCTAGTCTCGCAGTTCTTGGTCAGGTGGCTCCCTTCAGCGTGGCATTACCTACAATTGCTGGGAACCATGGCGGCAGCAATAGAGGTTGTTCCGTGGGCCAGAGCACACATGCGCCCATTACAGCGGTCTCTGTTGCGGCGGTGGTCTCCCCAACAGCACCCCTTGTCCCGGCAGCTTCCCTGCGCCCCTCGGACCAAGCACTCTCTCCTCTGGTGGAGGTGCCCAAAGAACTTGAGTCGCGGGATGCCCCTCGAGCCTCCTCAGTGGGTGCTGTTGACGACGGATGCCAGTCTGGCAGGCTGGGGAGCACATTTCGAGGACCAGTTTGTCCAGGGGCGGTGGTCGGCAGTGGAATCCTCATGGCCTATCAACCGTCTGGAATTGAGAGCCGTCGCCCGGGCACTCAAGGCTCTCCAGCCCTCAGTGCTAGGGAAAGCGATTCGCGTTCTCTCCGACAATGTCACGGCCGTGGCGTACATCAATCACCAGGGCGGCACCAGCAGTCCGGCATTGGAAAAGGAGGCGGACTCCCTGTTCAAGTGGGCGGAAGTTCACCTGGAAGCGCTTTCTGCGCAGCACGTGGCCGGTACGGACAACATCATGGCCGATTACCTCAGCAGGTACAGGATAGACCACGGCGAGTGGGAGCTGCATCAGGAGATCTTCGACCAGATAGTAGCCCTGTGGGGTCTCCCAGTCATGGACCTCATGGCGCGGTTCGCATCCGCCAAAGTAAGCCGATTCTTCAGCCGGCGGAAGGAAAGGATGTCCGAGGGCCTAGACGCCCTGTCTCAAAGGTGGCCCTCGGAGGGGCTTCTTTATGTCTTCCCCCCTTGGGCCCTAATCGGGAAGATCCTCCAGCGGGTGGAAGCTCACCGGGGTCTAGTAGTCCTTATTGCCCCGGATTGGCCTCGTCGTCCTTGGTATGCGGACCTGGTAAGGATGATCGCCGACCGCCCGTGGCGCCTTCCTGTCAGGAAGGACCTACTCAAGCAAGGACCGGTTCAGATGCCACACGTGGATCGATTCTCGCTTACGGCTTGGCTATTGAAAGGGCGAGGCTCTTGAAGCGCGGCTACTCGCCGGCAGTAATCGCGACCATGTTAAGCACGAGGAAGCGCTCCACCTGTCTTTCCTATGTAAGAGTTTGGCGTATCTTTGAGGCATGGTGTACGGAGCGCCGGAAGAATCCTCTGTCAGCCTCGGTCCCGGAGGTGCTGGAATTTTTGCAAGCGGGTCTCGACAAGGGTCTAGCCCACAGCTCCTTGAGAGTACAACTGGCGGCCATCGCTTGCTATAGGGGCAAAGTGGGCGGAAAAGCTTTGGGAGCCAATGTGGACGTTGTCAGGTTCTTGAAAGCGGTCAGGCGGCTCCGGCCGCAACGAAGATCGGTCATCCCCCCCTTGGGACCTCAACCTGGTACTAAATACACTAGCCGCGGAACCCTTTGAGCCTTTGAAGAAGGCCTCCTTGAAGGATCTGACTCTGAAGACAGTGTTCCTGGTGGCCATTTGCTCAGCTAGACGAGTCTCCGAGTTACAAGCCCTGTCTGCTCGGCCTCCTTTTCTGTCCTTCCTCAGGGATAAGGTAGTCCTTCGGACGGTTCCTTCATTTTTGCCTAAGGTGATCTCTCCCTTTCCCGTTAACCAGTCCATCTCTCTCCCAACTCTCTCTCCGGAGGGACCGGGAGGGGGAGATAGTAAGCTTCAGCTGCTCGACGTCCCCAGAACCTTGAAGCGTTACCTCTCCCGCACGGCGCCCTTCCGGAAATCAGAACGACTCTTTGTGCAGTTCGGAGGGCCTCACAAGGGAGAGGCGGCGGCCAAGGCCTCAATTTCCAGGTGGATCAGGGAGGCGATCGCCTCCGCCTATATCCTCAAGGGGAGGAAACAGGTCCCAGGGGGCCTGCGCGCTCACTCAACTCGAGCACAGGCTACCTCTTGGGCGGAGTTCAGCCTAGTTCCCCCTTTGGATATCTGTAGGGCAGCAACTTGGTCCTCGCTGCACTCCTTCACCAAGCACTACAGGCTGGACGTGCAGAGCACGGCGGACTCCAGGTTTGCGCAGACAGTGCTACGTTCCGGAATGGTGAATCCCACCCGGGCGGGTACTTCCCTGAAGTAAAGGGACTGGACTGGAGTGACGATAAGGAAGAGGTAATTAGATCTTACCTGCTAATTATTGTTCCTGAAGGAACGACAGTCCAGTCCCTATTCCCCTCCCTAGCTCTTTAGCCATTCCGGCCGTTTCTTTGAGGCGGGTCTGCGGCCCGAGGGTGGATTCAGGCTGCGCTGGTGGGTCAAGCGGGAGGAAAGGCCCGCGCTATAGCAGTTCTCCTACCTCCCCCCTTGACCTCCGCTCCTACTACCTATTCCTGTTTAAAAAAAAAAAAAAAAAAAAAAAAGTTAAATATATATATTTATAGGGTTTTTGGCTTGAGTTTGATTATTTCCGTTTTCACAGTTATATAGGTTTGTTAAGTCTGCTTTTACAGTAGTCTACTGGAGTTGGTGGGTGGCACCAGTGGTATATATACCGCTCCACCCCAAAAAGGTTGGGCTCAGCCTCCAAGCTGCTGGAAGGGTTGCGTAACCCTGAAGTAAAGGGACTGGACTGTAGTTCCTTCAGGAACAATAATTAGCAGGTAAGATCTAATTACCTCTTCCTGATGTTGCGTTTCAGTTTACTCCCTTGAAGCTTCATGTTATATCCTCTAGTTTGCAACTTCCTCATCTTTGAAAAAGGTTTGTTTGTTTGTTTGTTCATTAATACCCTTTAATTATTTAAAGGTCTGTATCTTATCTTCCCTCTCCTTCCTCTCCTCTAGAGTATACATATTTAGATCTTCTTCTTATGTATCTTCTGGCGCAGGCACCAAATCATTTTTGTCACCATACTCTGAACCGTTTCCAGTCTTTTTATATCCTTTGTGAGATATGGTCTCCAAAACTGAACGCAATATTCCAAGTGAGGCCTCACCAGCGACTTGTACAGTGGCATTAGTAACTCCTCCTTTTTGCTGATAATTCCCCTGTGCAACCCAGGTTGTTTCTGGCTTTTGTCACCGCCTTGTCACACTGTTTCGCCACCATGAGATCCTCAGAATCAATCACTCCGAGGTCCTCCTGGTCTGTGGACACCAACCTCTTGCCCCTTATCGCATTCTTGGATTTTTGCATCCCTAGTGCAAGATGCTGCACTTCTTTACATTAAATCTTAACTACCAAGAGTTCAACCATTCTTCCAGCTTTTGTAGATCTTTTCTCATGTTATCCACTCCCTCAGGGGAGTCTACTCTGTTGCAAATTTTTGTGTTATCTGCAAAAAGACTTTTCCATTCAATCCTTCAGCAATATCACTCACAAATACATTGAACAGTATCGGTCCCAGGACCGATCCCTGGGCCATGCCACTAATCACCTTCTTTTCATCCAAGTGAGTTCTGTTTACCATCATCTTCTGTCATCTGTCAGCCAACCAATTTCTGATCCAGTTCACCACCTTGGGACCCATCCCAGGCCTTTCAGTTTTTCGATAAGCCTCCTATGAGGAACAGTATCAAAGACTTTGCTGAAATCCAGGTAGATCACATCTATCACATGCCCTTGATTTAGTTCTCTGGTCACCCAGTCAATGACTTTGATCAGATTTATTTGACAAGATCGTCCTTTGGTAAAACCGTATTGCCTCGGATCATGCAACCTATTGGTTTCAAGAGAGCCCACTGTTCTCTTTCAGGAGTGCCTCCATTAATTTTCCTGCCACCAAGGTAAGGCTTACTGGCTTGTAGTTTGCCACTTTGACTTTCATACTTTGAACACATCATGCTAAGAGACATCATTAAAGACCTTATGCTTGCCAAGGTTGTTGGTCAACGCAAAAGAGGAAGGGCAACAGTTAGATGGATTGATACAATAACAGCAGCAATGGATGCTACTCTATCAACAATTAGCCACCTGACTGAACACCGAATACAGTTTAGGACAATTATTCAAAGGGTCGCCATGAGTAGGCACCAGCTCAGTGGCACTTAACAATATATGGATCCCAGACTTCACTCCCTACAAGTATACTGAAAAGCATATAGTGCTTAACAGTAATTTTGTCCTGGCCCCTTGCCACCTTGCTTGATCTAATAAAGCAAACTTTTTGAGGAGGCTTGTCCCTTGGGATTCAGCATTTTCCAGGGAGTTCAATCTGTCAAAAATACAAAAAGTGGCCCATTGAAAAACTTTTGCCATGGGGGGGAGGGGAGGGGAGGGGGGGTGGCGGCCCAGACCCAGGCCCAGGCCCAGGCCCAGGCCCAGAAGTGGTCAAAGTGATCCTGAGCACAGGAGACATCTTTCATATTAAACCTTATTCTTACTGAGTTCTGGAGAAACCCAAATTATGCTAGCTAGCTTGTTTTAGTTGTAAGCTTCCAGACCATCGGCAGGGTTTTTTTTTCCCCTTGAAAAGTATGCACCAGAAACACTAATATTTTTGGAAAATCCATTGTATTGTATGCCAGAGCAGATTTTATTTTGGCCTCATGCCACCTTTGGATAGGGTTTTTTACTTCTTGGTGTACACCTGCCAACAGTAGTCACGAGAAAAAACTGAACCATTTTAATGTTTTTGATGGATCCCTCTCCTCCCCTACCCACCCAAAGAAGAGAGGGACTTCCATAGCAGGGATCCCCTTTTTTGAAAGATTTGGAACAAAGCATTTGTGTAGAAAATTTGATTTCTAAATTAAAGCACACTAATGTAGAAATGACTAGTAGTTCACCTGACCTTAAATGTTTGGACAAGATTTTTGGAGGGCGGGCCCATAAATAGTCAGATAGATGTGGGAGTCTCTACTGTTTGCTTCTGGGAGTGAGCAATGTAGAGACAGGACTTTCCTATTGAGATCTGTGGGGTATTTCCAAGTGGCTCAAGCTGGCCATTATGTGAAACAGGATGAACCAGTGGTCATATAACACCAGACTTATTGGAAGTGGGTCTGGAAGAGAATCTTTGGTCTTGTTGACTTTTGCGATTACTTTTTCCCTTGGAATTCCAATATTGAGCTTCAGGCTGTAGTCTATAACCCCTCATTCAATTTTTTTTTTTCTGAATGAATGCAATTGAGAGTTTCTGGTGAGGCTTTGGAAGTGCATGTGTGGGTGGGCAGCATTGACTCTCTTGAGAAAAGCCCAGGCAAGTACAGGAGACCGAGATTTTAAACTTCAGGGACTATGCAGAATATCCCAGATCAAAGCAATTGTATGTAATGTTTCCATTTTGTTTCATATGAGTTTTGACACCTTGAAGATCTAGCAATATTTAAGGCCTGGAGGTGCTTGTTTGTAAAGTATATTACCCTGCTACTGTTTTCTGTAATCACCGACCAAGCAGTAGGTTTGCTTTTACCAGCACAAAGATTTAAATTTTAAATTCTTTAAATAGAGAAGAAGCCAGGAAGTCTTTAAACTGTGACTTGACAGCAAGCCTTGTGGGATTTGCTCTTGAAGTGTTTATAGTTTGCCTGCCGAAATGAACAAGTTGGAACCTTCCAGCACTGATAAAAATGAAGCAGCCTAGACGAGGAATTTTTGGTGATCTTGAGTCAAAACATATGTCTAACCTTCCTTGAGCGTAGTCTGCATTGTGTTTGGATTGTGCTGAGGAAATAACTCTTGTGCTAACGGTTTCCTGTATTGCTTCAAGGTTTTGAGGGATTTTTCTCCCTCTCTTTTCCTCCCCCACCTCCTGGAGGAGAAAAGAATGAAGACCCACAAAATTACCATCTGCCTCCCTGGCTGGAAGCATGGAGCGAGAACCCTTCTTTTGCATTTGAATAGCCTATTTAATATTATATTTGCACAAGTGAAATGTTGGAGCTGAAACTACAGTGCAACTACAAATTTGTACGGTACTGACTTAATTACAGTGTTGAACCTCCTCATTACCTTTGACAAGCAGCAATGATGCCCTGACTTCCTTGATAATATAAAAATCACTTTGTGGCAATGACCATTAACTCACTGACAGGGTGAGGAGGAGATTAGAGGGTTCAGTTTCCTTTTCTAAAACTGGCTTGCACATGTGCTTTTCAGAGCTCCAAATGCCAAAAAAGCAGTGTCAAGGATTTGCATATTTGTTGAAATTTACTAATTGCCAGTGTAATCTCTCTAGGTCCCTAAACATTATTTTGCCTCCAGCGCTGTCAAATAAGCATGTTGAGGGCCTGATAGTGTTTTCAAAAGACAAAAATTTTGCTTGAATAATATATTCAGTTGCCATCTTCCGTATTTCTAGTCTGTGACAGCCTGTACTGACTAGGATGTGAAACGTCCCACACAGCGCTCACAACCAAGTCACAAAAGGAGGGCGGCGAGCAAACGGCTCACATTCACTCTTATAATGGGTATTTAACTTTATAAACCAGGTGTCATCTTCACCATGCTTATTTTAGGGGGTAGGGAGGGGTGAACAAGGGAAAACAAAAGCACTTTTAGCACTTTAGGGGTAATTTCTAAAACTTGCTGCTTGCCGCTCTTTGAAAATATAGCCCATTTTATATTGTAGTGGGCATTGTTCATGGTGTTCCCTTCTTGACCTCAAACTTTTTCTTCGTTATTCAGAGAGAGTGGTTTTGTCACTGCTTCCTCCATCCCTCCTGGTGTAAGTTGTGCAGTCTGAATCTCGTAATTTCTTTTGTTTACTTTTTCACCCAGCAGCTTACACCTGCGCTTCCCGATTTCAGGTCACTTGAACTGGTCCTCTTCTAAGGCTCTGGTTCTGGGTGCTTTTTGTTTGAATCTCCCTGGGGACTTTATCTGCTTTGTCCCTTCTGTCACAGGAAAGCGATGCCCCCTAGAAGCTTGCATGTGTGCATGCAGAGTCTGAACAGCGAGTGTCCCTGTTACATGAGAAATAGGATTCCCTTCCAGAGTCTGCAGCAGGAGCTGCAACTGGGCTCTGATAATGGATCCAGGTCTCCTGCATTGTGCTTCCATTGAACCACTGGGCTTGCTTTGTCTATTTTTTACTTTCTGGATAAAAGCAATTAAATGTGAGGGTAAGAATGAGTTTAGGCCTGGATTTAGGCAAAGGCCTAGGGCCAAATATCTGGACTAAAGAGGAGCCTGATCCCACTTGCTTTAGCACCATTCTTTATGATGTTGACAGGGGATGCCAACATCTTAAATCCAGCCCTGGATGAGCAGCCTGGTCATCGAACCACTGGGTGAGAACCAGAAAAAACATGGCTCAAAAACTACTACTCCCACTGATGCTCCCATGTGACATTGGACAAGTCACCTCACTAGCTATTGCCACAATTGTTAACACAGGCTCCACAGCTATGGTATTCCTATCAGTTGATAATGCACATCAATGCCATTCCTAACCCACGCTACCATGTGCTAACATGAGCTTTTAGGTTGTAAGTCCTTTAGGGCCGGGACCTACCTTATGTACTGAATTAGAAAGACAAGCAGGACTGGTGCATCATTAGGCTACTAGGTGGTTGCCTAGAGTGCCAGTGGTCCAGTGGGACCCATTGTCGCTGCTGCTGTCTCCCCTCCAGGATCTGCAGCAGCAGCAATGGATTCAAATGCCCCAAAGCACTTTCACCCCCCATGAAAAAGGAAGTCTGCATCTGTGGGGGCAGAAGCACAAACAACCCTGCAGCACTGGAAGCTATTTTCAGCAGGCAGCTGGACTCAATGTACTGAGTCCACCGGAACCCTGGCTTCCATAAATCTCAACTGCCTCACAATTCTATGGTGGTGGAGTCGGCCATAGGTAAGCTCAAGAGCCAGAAAACACACTCCTCTGTACCCCTGGGCAGGGAGGCCTGCGCCATGGATGCCCTGGGCAGGAAGTGCTTCTAAGGTCGATGCTTGTCATCTGTGGGAGGAGTGGCTCAGTGGTTGGGACAGGTTACCTCTGGCCAGGGGTTCAATTCCCACATGGGGACAAGTAACCTCAGGCCGAAGGGACTGGGGTCTCTAGTCCCGTGGCCACTCCTTGTGGTCTTGGGCAAGCCACTTAACCCTCCATTGCCTCAGGTACACTTAGAATGTGAGTCCTTCGGGGACAAGGGAATAAAAAGTACCTGTTAGTATATATATGCATGTAAACCGCTCTGATGCATAAGTAAATGGTGGTATATCAAGTGCCTAAACCATAAACCATACAAGCTGTACATGGGCATGTACTTGCGGGACATGGTGAAAGAACTTGCTGGGTTCTCAGCTGGTCTCTCCAAGGAACTTCAGCGGTTCTGGACCCTGACCTCCACCGTCAGAGTGCTCCAAATTTATGACTCAGGCAGCCCATGACAGCTTAGAGTAGGCAGCTAGAGTAGCCGCGCTGGGCATTAGTGCCCATCTCTAGGCCTGGCTACAGTCTTCTGCTTGGAGCAATGGGTGCAGGACAAGTTGGTCAATGTCCCTTGCTGGGGAGAGATCCTCTTTGGCAAGCCCATGATGGACAAGGCCATCGAGCTGGAGTCTGAGTTCATGACCTGGACCAGGCTCTCCAAAAAGACTGCTGACCCTTCCTGAAGGAAGACTTTGGGTAAAAAGTCCCTATACCCAAAGAAGAGGAAGGCTTATGGAAACTACCCTCAATACTCTGCCTTCCCAGCTCCCCAGCAGGCCAAGGGACCAAGGCATGGCCCTCGTAAGCCTAAGACCCCCAAGCCCCAGACCAGGAGTGTTTGACTTCTTGGGCATAGTTTCTCTTCCCCCCAGGAAATCCTGCCCTGCAGTATACAGGGGGACATCTGGTATTTTACACAGACAGGTGGTCCACCATCACCACCAATGCATGGACCCTACAGGTAGTGAAGGAGGGTTACCTCTTCCACCTTGAACAGACGCCCTTGCCATTTTTTCCAGGAGAGCCCCTTCACCGGGCCTACTTCAGCAGGAACTCACAGACAGTGGAATCTTTCCTCACTCTCCCTCAGGGGCAAGAGGTTCTACTTCTGCTACTTTCTGGTACCCAAAAGGACTAAAGGGTTTTGGTGCATTCTAGACCTGCAGGACCTCAACCAGTTCCTGGTGAGGGAGACGTTCAAAATGCTCTCCCTTGGGACATTGCTGCCATACCTCCAGCAGGAAAACCGACTATGCTCCTTGGATCTAAAGGATGCATATATGCACATCCTTATCCACCCCCTTCACAGGCAGTACCTCCGCTTCATGGTAGGAGGCTGCCACTACCAGTACAGGGTTTTACCCTTCAGTCTGGCCTCTGTCCCTAGGATATTCACCTAGTGCCTAGTGGTGGTTGCCACCGCCTTCTCCAGGGGCTGTTTGTATTCCCCTACCTGGACGACTGGTTCATCAAGGGTGCACCACTGCCGAATCTCATCAGGCGACAGCCCACACCATCCTCATTTTCGAGCACCTAGAGTTCATCATAAACTACCCAAAGTCCCATTTCCATATGGCACAACACCTGGAGTTCATAGGGGCACTGCAGTACACTGTCCAGGCCAGGGCATTTCTCCTTTCAGACAGGACCCAGCACCTCAAAGTGCTTGCAAGGAATGTCCAGGGTTGCTCCTCTCCATCTGCCCGCCTCCTGCTTTGCCTGCTGGGCCACATGGCATCCATGGTACATGTCACTCTAGATGCCCACCTACATATGCAGCCGGCTCTGTAGGCTCTATGCTCATATTGGTCTCAAGTGACAGGGCACCAGCAGAACAGAGTGGTTGTGACCTGTCCTCTGGTCGACTCCCTCGACTGGTGGCAACAGCTCCAGCACCTACAGGCCGAGATGCCCTACCAGGCCCCCCACCCCCCAGAGGATCCTTACCACGGACGCCTCCAAACTGGGCTGGGAGCCCATTGTGACAACCTCCACACTCAGGGCAGTTGGTCGCAGTCAGAGTGTCTCAAGCAGATCAACCCCCTGGAACTCCAAGCCATAGCGCTAGCCCTCCAGGCCTTTCACCACCACCTACAGCATCAAGCAGTACTGATCCAGACCAACAACCAGGTGGCGATATTCTACATCAACATGCAGGGATGGACGGGATCATTCCTCCTGTGCCAGGAGGCAGTGAGCCTCTGCTCATTTGCCAGCAACAGAGGGATTCCCCTACGGGTGGCCCATCTCCCGGGCCAGGACAGTGTCCTGGCAGATCGGCTCAGCCAGGTCCTCCAACTGGACGAGTGGCAGCTGGACCCCCGGATGGCCAGCCAGCTCTTCCATCTCTGGAGGTTCCTACAGATGGACTTCTTCACCAGCCCAGCCAATGCTCAGCTGCTCTAATTCTGCTCCAGACAACCACATCCCATTCACGAAATGAGGAATTCATATGCCGCCACCTGTGAAAGACCTCCTCTATGCCTTCCCACCCATACCTCTGATCACTAAGACCGTGTTCAAGGTCTGTCTCGACAGAATCACCTTGATTCTGGTGGCCCCTCAATGGGCCAGGCAGCCGTGGTCCCCCTACTTCTCTGCCTGTCCCAGGCATTCCCTGGTTCCACTGGGGTGTGCCCTGGGCCTGCTCTCGCAGGAGGACATCTCTATCCTGCACCCCAATCTGGGGTCCCTAACTCTGATGGCCTGGCTGCTGAAAAGGGTAGCTTTGGTCCAGTTCAATCTCTCAAGTGGGGTAGAGGAGGTCCTCCTAGTCTCCTGCAAAACTTCCACCTGCCAGGCCTACTCCTTCAAATGGCGGAGATTCTCTGTGTGGTGCATGTAGCAGATCAATCCCTTCTCCCGTCCAGCTGGTGCTGCAGTACTTGCTTCACCTGTCCCAGGCAGGGCTGAAGTCCAACTCCCGTTAAAGTACACCTTAGCCACTCTCAGTGCACCATCATCTTGTCAAGGGCAGGCCCCTCTCCACTCAGCTCATTCTGACTTGCTTCCTGAGGGGCCTACAGTCAGAAAAGCATTAGACTCATCTCTTCCAACTACATTATGATCATATAACATAGATTTGCTTTGATCCCGCCAGCCTGACCTCCTGCAAATGACTATGTAACATAGACTAACCTTGATCCCGCCCATGTTGACAAACTGGTTAAATTGTTAAGGCTAACTCTTTTAGTTCATCTGTTGTCATTATTCTGTTACAACTGTAATATGTGAAATCCATTCTATGTAAAGCATTCCTACCTGTTCCTTGTAAACTGCGCTGATTTTGAAATAGTGCAGTATATAAAATCAAATAAATAAATAAATACTAGTCTCAAGGCCACCTATCTGCCCCCCAGCAGCAGAGTGGGATCTCAACATGATTCTCTCAAAACTCACAGCACCACCTTTCAAGCCTCTCAGCTCTTGCCACATCAAGTATCTCTCCTGGCAGGTGGTCTTTCTCGTGATGCTCACATCCGCTCACAGGGTTAGTGAGTTTCAGGCTCTGGTGGCCCATCCACCTTACACGAGGTTCCACAAGAACAGGGTCATACTCCGCACGCAGCCCAAATTTCTGCCTAAGCTGGTGTTTCCATTCCACCTCAACCAAGAGGTGGTGCTCCCCACCTTCTTCCCGTGGCCTCATGCTAACAGGGTGGAGGCTGCTCTCCACATTCTGGACTGTAAGCAGGCCCTGGCCTACTATCTGGATTGTACCCAGGCCCAATGTTGCTCCTCACAGCTCTTCATCTCCTCTGTCCCCAATCGGCTGGGTACTGCAGTTTCTAAGCATACCCTGTCCATTTGGATGATAGACTGCATCGCCTTTGCCTATGAGCAGGCCAGTCTTTCACTCGAGCACCGTGTCATGGTGCACAGAGTCCAGGTCATGGCAGCCTCTGTGCCGAACCTGTGCTCTGTTCCTTTGTCTTAGATCTGCCAGGCTGCCACCTGGTCCTCGGTCCATACCTTTGCAGCTCATTACTGCCTGGAGAGGGAGTCTTCCTGGCCCTTCAATGTGTTCAGGCTACTGAAGAATTAGTGCCTCAGTTGTCACTTGGGGGCTGCTGATGGGTCTGCTGTTCTTTGACACCATTGCTGCTTCTCACGATTCGCCTTTATCTGGTCACCCTTCATTTTTACAGGTTTTTATGGACTGACTCGAAGGCACTAAAGAAGAAGAGATGGTAATCTGTAGCTGGGGAGTACCATATGTAAGGACTGACTTCCTGCTTCTTTCTGGAGAAAATGTAGTTACTCATCTGTAACAGTTGTTCTCCAGGGACAGCAAGAATCAGTCCTCACAACTCTCTCTCCTCTCCATGGAGTTGTGTTTTGTCATTTTTGCCTTTTGAACTATGTCATCATACTGAGGCAAGATGGCAGCCTTAGGCAGGAAGGGGGACCATGCATGCGTGGTGCATCTCCCAATGGCTTTCTTTGAAAGCTGGGGAGAAATTGCCATGCAGGTTCCGTTGGCGCCAACATCACCCATATGTGAGGACCAATTCCTTCTGTCCCCGGAGAACACCTGTTACAGGTGAGTAACTACGCTTTCCCCAAACTGCCTTTATAAATCTGTTGCTCAGACTTGTTTCTATTCCTCCCTTTGGCAGAGCTAATTTTGGGTTCCAGCTGGATTAAGCTGGAGACACAATTAATTTGGGAAAGCTATTAACATGTTCAGCCATGCAGACTGCTGGCTCAGTAGAGGTTTGGTGGGATCAATTTGCTCCAGAGATGGCATCTGGTGAATAACAGGATTTCTAATTTGTATTGGAAAGAAAGACTAGCCCCACCCGTACTCCTATCCCCCAATTAGTAGGTGGTTCCGGGATATACAGGCTGTATCTTCAGAAAATTACTGTAAAACAATTTCTCCAATTGGCACGTTGTTAGAGTCACTTATCTTAGTACATTTATGGCCAGATAAACACAAAATTTCTCTTGTTTAGCAATAAAACTCCTCTATTTGAAGAGAGGCAGCAGAATTATGTCCTGGAGAAAAAATATGTGGTTAAGGAAAATGTGGCAAACGGCCACTCGTACCACAGCAGTTAATTTTTCTATGAAAATAATGATAAACTTCCTTAATCCCACTTTGTAAAATATATGGACCAGTTTAACCTGTACAGTATCCAACCAGCTTTTATTGTTGAAACATCATGGATGTTTTGATGGACTAATTAGAATGCTCCCCCTTCTGCCCCCTGCCTCTGCCAAGAGGAGGGATGAGTGTGTGTTATTTTAGCAGATCATAAATAAGTGACAAATATCTTTGAGCCTACAAATCCAGCATGCTCTTTGCTTTGTTTAGCACAATCTGAATTATGTTCAGACTGAACTTGATTTCTGGTTAGTAGCCTTTCATTGATCTATAGATATCATCTTGGACTGTAGAATGTATTTAATCATGTTCAATGTCATAAAATAAGGCAAAAATAGTTGGTGGAATTAGTGAGGATTCTGCAGTGTTATGTGGTCCTGCTTGGAGCAGAGGCTGAGAACCAAGAAAGCCAGGGTTCAAATCCCCACTTATCCCACTGATAAATTGCCTTCGATTTTAAGACATTTTGGGCAGGAAATTACCTATCATACCTGCAGCATAACTTGCCTTGAGCACAAGTTTTGAAAGATGAGTAATTGAATCCAAACTCAAATTAGCTGCATAAAGAATGCATGCAATACAATTCCTGTTGGAATTCTGGGCAAGACAAAAATGGTCTTGAAGAATTTAGGTGCTAGGATCCAGACCGTACCAAGGGCTGTGCGAGCCGTGCGGCCACAGAGCATGAGTATGGAAGGAACACTGATGTCATTGAGATTCCAGAAAGCCAACAAGACAGGGTTCCTGTATGTGGTTGGGTGGAGGGTAACACCAGGTGTGTGAATCTTACAGGGTGCATTTCTAGCTTGGTGCGGTTCTGCTAGGGTCGTGTGACTTTTGCTTCTGTCATTTCTCCCTCCCATCCCCAAGCTCTCCCGGCCAACCCATTCCCTCCCACTTTGCTCTCAGCAGTGATGTAAATCCTGTCCAAGAAGCCCCTACAGTGTAGAGGGCCCTTGCCGAAACATACTCCTAGCTCCCTTATTTGAGCTTGCAGCATTGCTCTATAGCCTCCCTTGCATTCCTCCGGAAACAGCGGTCTTGGCCTTTCATTTCAGAACGCACACCAGGTAGACTGCCCTTTTGACAGGGTCACCTCTCTTGCTCTGGATGGTGTCCAAGATTCTGCGAAATGGCAGTGTTGATGGGAGTGGGCCCAAATGTGAGCTTGCATCAGGCTCGAGCAATCGTCTCTTCACTTGGTGGAGTTAACAGAAAGCAGAGGAATATTTTTAAATACTAACTTTTAGTTTGTGTATCTAATGTTTTGTTTTGCTTGATTTAGTTGTATGCGCTTGTTTGAAGGTACTATTGGCTGCTGTAATGTATTCCGCCTTTGCATCATTGCTACTTATTCATTCTCTGTGTATTGCACGTGAAAATGACTCCCATTTATCCTGGAAAATGCCTTTTTCCTTTAGCAGAAACTGTCTTGAATGCTGGGAGAGATTGCCAAGTGCTAATCCCTATCAAAGCATGAAACTGTGCTGTCTGCATCCTCCTTAGTGCTTTAGAGAAATCACCAAAACTTAAATTGTATCTGTGGAGAGCAGGGGTCTAAGAGCTGAGTTGCATTTCTTATTGCAGCAGTCTGAGAAATTGCTTGTAAATCAATTTTCTTTGGGTCCCACTTGGTGGCTGTGCGTGTAAAATGGAATAGTTTCTGGAAGATTAAATTAGCTGACAGTACACATTCCTAGAATTAGGGCAAGGTCTGGGAGCTCTCTTAATTTTGCTTTTGAACATCTTTAATTGTCTACAGTATAATATGGCACAAATATTTAATATGTCAGTGTATTTTATTTAAAACATAGTATAGGCCTTTTTAAAGTTTTATCACGTTTCTTCAAATAAAAAAAACCTTTAAACATAAAACAATATCAACATTTAACTAGTATGGGCAAGCATACTTGTTAGCATTGACTATTTTAACCATTTAGGAGGCGCATTCAAAATGGTTTAACCAGTTAACAGATCTGCTGACTGGTTAAACCACAGTCTGCAGGATATTGCAAATGCAATGTGTGCCTTCGAGTCAGTCCTGACTCCTGGCGACCCAGAAGCTCCTGGGTTTTCTTGGCAGTGTCACCGGAAGTAGATTGCCAGGCCTTTCTTCTGAGGCAATGGAGGGTTAAATGACTTGCCCAAGGCCACAAGGAGTGCTAGCAGGAATCGAACCCTGGTTGCTTGGTTACCAAGCCAGTGTTCTAACCACTAGGCTACTCTTCCACTCCCTGCAGGATATTAAGCGACACTAAACTGTTTAGTGCCACTGAATACCCCATTGTACCTGTTAGGATTGCCAGACGCTAGATGTTTGTGTTAAGGAGAAAAAATTATAGGTAAAGTTAAATATTGCTCCTAGCTGGCAATGTGAGAAGGTGTGTGTTTGAAATCCCCGTTACCAATCTTGGAAGTATGTAACAACATGAAAAGGAGAAACCACAGTAGTGACTCCTCTGTTGCTAGCGTAAGAGCTATTGACTTCCACTGTGTATGGAAAGTTTGTGTTTATATTGCTGCTTATATTGTAGGCTTCAAAGCTTTCTGACTAGCAAATACAGTTTAGGGCAGTCTCTTTAGGCTCTTATACAAAGTCATGACTCTTTCATATCTCCTTTCAGGATGTTCAATGCCTGAAATATGTTGAAATCCCCCCTCCCCCCCTTCTTTTTTTTCTTCCACGGTTAACTTCTAAGAGAAGATTTTTGTTTGGTATTTTAGGTTTCTTTCGTCTGGTACATTCTAATTCATTTTTTGGCTTCTTGCTCAGTTGTAACTGGCCCCATGGCAGCTATCTACGCTCTTTTTTTCGAGAGGCAGCCATTTAGGCCAAAAATTTCAATGTGGTGCCAGACAGAGCGGCCAGTGCCTTGGGCCTAGAGAGGGTCGCTTTCCAATAAATGAGTTCTATATGCAAAATATCTGCCTATCCACATTTATTCTCAGATACACATAGGAACTTCCCGACTGCATCTAAATGTTGGGTATCTCACGTTCCTGTCACCCTGCTGCATAATAATCTAACTTAACCCAAACTCTCATACAAATTTCCTTCCCAGTTACGGCTTCCTAATTGATGATTAAACTACCTACGTGTTAATATTACTTCCGTGTTAATATTACTTCCTAGTTTATGCTAACCAAGTTCCACGTAACCAAATTCCATGTATTTGTGCCACTCATTAGTTTATAATTAACCATGTTCCATGTAATGGTACCACTTAATAGTTTATATCCAACCACGGTCCTCGTAAAATGTTTTTGTTCTTGTTTCTTGCAAACTGCTTTGATTTAATGAAAAGCAGTATAAAAAAATCCATTTAAATAAATTAAGTAAATACAATTCTTCCTCTCTCCGTCCCTCATCCTTTTCCTTCCACCACACACTCTTCACTCAGCACACACATTCCCCAGGCCCCATCTTAGCCAGGTTCAACCCTACCTGAGTCTTCACAGCCAACTTCTATCATCCTGGTTCTGCTCTCATTTCCAAGTCAGTACCCTCCCCCCCCCCCCCCCCCCAAACCATCTCTGGAGGCTTGGAGCAGGTGCTGCCCCTGAAACAGCTTTTTCTTCTTGCACTGCTTGGCTCTGTGAGTTTGAGGAAAGCATTGCCCTAGCTCCTATAACTCAGTCTCCGAAGAATAGCATGCAAGTTCAGGCATCATATGGCTCAAACTCGCTGCAAGCCCTCAAAGAAGGTGGGGGGGGGGGGTTCCTTGAGGAAGAGTCAGGGATTCATACATGGGAATGGATGGGGCTGCCAGCGGGCTCTCCCCCACCCCCAGCTCAAACTGTCAAAAGCCTTTTGAACCTTTTTTCTGACATGACTGCAAGACCGAAGAAGGAAAACTGATGTACTACTTTTAAGTTGTTCCAGTAATGGTGTTTTTCAAGCCATTGCTGGTATAAACCCCTAGCCAGTCTGGTTTTCAGGATACCCACAATGAATTTTCATGCATATTCACTGTGGCTATCCAAAACACCAACTGACTTGGGGGGGGGGGGGTATACTAAGACCAACTTGAGAAACACTGCGATAATGGATACCAGCAGTGGTGCTCCTTTCAGCACGGCACACGTAGATAGCTGCCTACTCTGTCCAGTGAGAAATCCAGGTCTGGCTTCTGTAGCTTTGACACATGCCTTATGAATATTTTCTTCCATGTCTTAGGAATCTTCCTCAATTGTTTTTGTGCACACTCTGATATGTTGGTGAATACAAATCTTCTAAATAATGCAAAAACACTTTGAGGCCTATGTTTCTCTGGTAGAAAAGGCAACGGCGAAAGCTAGAAGGATGCTTGGGTATATAGGGAGAGGAATGGCCAGCAGAAAAAAGGAGGTGATAGTGTCTCTGTATAAGTCTCTGGTGCGACCTCATTTGGAATATTGTGTGCAATTCTGGAGACCGCACCTTCAAAAGGATCTAAGCAGATTGGAGTTGGTGCAGAGGGTGGCTACTAAAATGATTAGTGGTTTTTGTTATGTAGCATATGAGGACAGACTTAAAGATCTTAATATGTATACTTTAGAGGAAAGGCAGGATAAGCACAATATGATAGAGACATTTAAATATCTCCGTGGCATAAATGTACAGGAGGGTCTCTTCTGATTGAAAGCAAGTTCTGCTAGGTGGGGACATAGCATGAGAGTGAAAGGGGATAGACTCAGGAGTAATATGTGAAAATATTTCTTTATGGAAAGAGTGGTAGATGCATGGAATAGTCTCCCAGTGGAGATGGTGGACACGAGGACAGTGTCTGAATTCAAAAAAGCATGGAACAAACGCAAAGGATCTCAAAAGGTAAGAGGCAGACTATAATAGTTGATATGGAAGGGCAAACTAGATAGGCCAGGTGGTCTTTCTGCCGTCATGTTTCTATTCTATTTTTACTAAATGCTGCTAGCCAGGTCATATGCGTTTTAGCGAAAGGTAACTGGCCATGGTGAATCCTAACACATGGGCATGCCAGCTTCGCATGCTTATGCAATAGTGGGTGGGTTAGAGGAGGAGCATGGGTTTAGAGAGCACAGCGAATGAGTACAGTAAGCGTAGCACCTCTGTGGGTGCGTTAGGACCACCCACGTTACTTTGCCCCTCGTTATGGCACCCAGTTAATGTGTTAGCTGCTGAGAGCATACTAGCCATGTCCCTGTCAGCGCGAAGGCTTTATGGTTTAGGCACTTGATATATTGTCTTTTACTATATGTATAGGAGTGGTTTACAGATATATCCTAACAGGCACTTAACATGAGTTGGTAATGCTCATTAAGTAAAAGATCCCCTTAGTCTAAATTATGATCATACTCCACGATCTTAAAACCTTCTCAATGAGCTCGTTGTTCAAGGGGTTTAAACTGTTTAATCTTTTATTTGGTGCCTGATGTTGGCACAGATTTATGGTGGTGCTGGAGCTTGGAAATTAACCTGGTCTTATTTGATATGCTGTAATTTTATTTCGCTGTTACAATATACTGAACAGTTCTAATTTCTTTTATTTTAGCCATGTTATCTGGTGACTTTCAAACCAGCAATTAATTTGTCGATGTATGTAGGAAAGGGAGAGGCTAAGATGGTTTGAAAAAAACGCGAACTCACATTTTCTCTCAGGTATAAAACAAAGATTTTGAAGAAAAGGGCAGTATTTTAATGGCTGTTTTTAGAAATTATTTTGCTAGTACAGTAATCTTTAAGAAAAGGGCAAGCTAGTTAATTTCCTTAGAACAGGACTGTGAAGTTGGAGGTCAGGTTTTGTTTTAGAAATTCTGAAGATTATTTCAGACATTGGAGCCTTTCAATTTGAGTAGTCTTCCTCTGTTAGTTTCCATTTTAGTAAGTATAAAGCATCAGATTAAGCACTGATTAGTGAGTATTAGTGTAAGAACCAAAGTAGCCCCTTGGGTCTGGGGAACATATTACTGTCCAGGTGCATGCTACATAAATTAGATCCCCTGTCTCATGGTTCCTCTAGTAGAGGGAAGGAATGCCTTCAGGCTCTAGGCATCTCTTTGTCGTGCTCTTTATCTCGATTCCACAAAGCTCTGGTTTTTATTTTTTTGGAGGGGGCGCACGCTTTAACACCCAGTTTACTAAGACATGCGTATTGGTCACATTTAAGGTAGATGTTTCACTGTGTACTGTTTCCGTTTAATGTTCATAGATACAAACTCATTTTATATTTTTCTGTGATAGCTTCTTCCATCCCAGTCCTTCATGCTCCAGGTCTTGACCAATTGTTGGGCAACCCTGTTCCTAGAACTTGATGGCCAATATTACTGGAGTGGGTCCTCTGATGACACTATGCATGTGTGGCCACAGTGTCCGGTTAGTGGGTCCTAAGGGGCAGCAGGAAGAGATTATTCACAAATCTAAGGCCTTGGTCTTTTGGTATCTCCCTTGCACTCTGCCACTCCAAAAGTACTGCCTTCCACACTAGTAGAATAGGGTCAAAAATATAATACACTGGGTGAATCTAGAATTAAACAGTTCATCTGTTTTGAAGATATATGATGAGCAAAATAGAAACAAAATCCAAACCATTAAAAAGGAGATGCTGTTTTAACTTAAGAAGTCTTCCTAGTCCAGTGATGGCTAACCTTTTTGAGCCCGAGTGCCCAAACTGCCGCACAAAACCAAAGAATTTCCTCAAAGTGCCAGCACGTCAATTTGCATAAATATTTGCATAATGCTAACATACACTAACTTTTAGTAAACATGTCTCTTAATGAGTGTATGGATAAAGACAGACTAAAAGATTTCTACATTACTATAATCCAGTGCCAACCGCCAGGCACATTAGGAACTACTACAAACACTGCCCATTTAGAACCAATAGCAAACCCGCCGTATCCTAACAGCACTACCAGGACTCACAAAGCACCACACCATACCTATCAAAAGGCAACACTGCAAATATTAAACCAATACATTTCAGACAATAACAATACATGACCTACTGGGGAAAGAGAACAAGTGGCAATGTCAAAAAGGAATTACATAAACAGAATACCTCAGCTCAGTTGCAATTGCTCCAGCCACTTTCTTCTGGTTTCTTCATGTTTTCTGCTAACTCTCCATCATCTGCTGTCCATTTGTCCTTTCTTCTCTCTTCTAGTTTTTTTTTCCATTCTCTCTCTCTACATCCGCTTTAACATACTAATCTTTCTCCTTTTGCTCTTTCCTCATTCCTATTTCATCCACTCAAATTTTACCCCTCCATCCTCAATCCCCACTTACTCTCCCAATACCCGGCCAATTGTAGATTTTTTATCCCTCCCACACAAAATATATTTCCCCTCTCCATTTTACTCTCCCAGCCCCATCCCATTCTAATCCTCCCCCAACATCAGCTCCCTTCTAGTTCCAGCCTCACCCAGCATCCATTCCCTTCTAGTCCCTGCATCAGCCCATTTCCAGTCCTAGCAACCCCCCAACCCAATACCAGTCCTAGCCCCCCCCCCATCAACTCACTTCCAGCCCTAAACCCCCATCACCCCATTTCCAGACAGCCCCCATCAGCCCACAGCCCATTAGCAGTCCTACCCCCCCAGCCCATTAGCAGTCCTACCCCCCCGCCCGCCCGCCCGCCCATTAGCAGTCCTAACCCCCCAGCCCATTAGCATTCCTAACACCCCCTCCACCTGCCCATTAGCAGTCCTATCCCCCCCCCGCCCCCCGCCCATTAGCAGTCCTAACCCCCCCAGCCCATTAGCAGTCCTAAACCCCCCCCGCCCCGCCCATTAGCAGTCCTAACACCCCCCCTCCTGCCCATTAGCAGTCCTAACACCCCCCCTCCTCCTGCCCATTTTCAGTTCTTACCCCCGCCTCCTGCCCATTAGCATTCCTAACCCCCCCCCTCCTGCCCATTAGCAGTCCTAACCCCCCTCCTGCCCATTAGCAGTCCTAACCTCCCCTCCTGCCCATTAGCAGTCCTAACACCCCCCCCCTCCTGCCCATTAGCAGTCCTAACCCCCCCCCTCCTGCCCATTAGCAGTCCTAACCCCCCCTCCTCCTGCCCATTAGCAGTCCTAACCCCCCCCCCCGGCAAAATTTTCATTAAAAAAAGCAGGCTCTGGCTGCAGCCGCGGCAGATTCCAATGTCCCGCGGGGCCCCCTCCGCCCGCTAAGCCCCTCTGCAAGGGCTTTCAGATTCGCGAGGGAGAGCGTCTCCCTCGCGTCTCTGTTAAGCCCGCAGGGGCTAATGGGAAATTTCCCATCAGTCCCTCGCGTCTAAAGGGGCTGATGGGAAATTTCCCATTAGCCCCTGCGGGCTTAACAGAGACGCGAGGGAGACGCTCTCCCTCGCGAATCTGAAAGCTCTTGCAGAGGGGCTTAGCGGGCGGAGGGGGCCCCGCGGGACGCTGCATTCTGCCCTTGCCGCGTCCGCGGCAGCAGTCAGAGACAGCTTTTTTCTTTTTTTTGCGGACCTATTGCCCGCGTGCCAGCTGCAAGGCCTTCGCGTGCCACAGCTGGCACGCGTGCCATAGGTTCGCCATCGCTGTCCTAGTCTAACCTCTGGGTGACACTGAGGCTATTTTGGTTCTTACACTAAGGGGTATGTTTACTAAACCGTCTTAATGTTCCCAGCGCTTGTTGCAGCAATAATGTGAAGGATGCCATATAAGGAGTGGGCGTTCTGGTCTTAAGGTAGCAATCGCGGGTTATCGCGCGATAAAGTGCGCAGTGTCCATTATCGCGTGATAGAGGGAGCCGCGCACGTTACGACACGCTAACCTTAACTTCGTGTGCTGACCTGCAATCACAGCAATAGAGGTGTAGCACACTGGTTAATACAATGACTGCTGAAACAGGGGTCATGAGTTCGATCCCCCGGTGGGCTTAATGAGTAAGGCTGTCTGAGGCATTACCCTTTACTTTAAATCAGTGCTGTCTGAGTCATTTTCTTAAATTTTAAATTAGTGCTGCCAGCAAACACACCCTTACAGTGCCATAACCTAAGGTGCCGCATAAGGCGCCCTAGAAGGCACTCCAGAGGGCACATTATAAAGTGCACTGTCCACCAAGGCACCTTATAATGTTCCCTATAGGGCGCCTTATGAGGCACCTTAAGGTTACAGCACTGTGAGGGTGTTTTTGCTGGCAGCACTAATTTAAATTAAAAAAGGAAATGCCTCAGACAGCCCTATCAAATAGCACCACTGTGGAATCAAACCCATGACCTCTGCCTCCACAGTCAGAGAAGTAACCAGTGGGCTATATCTCTATAGCTACTAACAAACCCCTGGCTGGCTACAGAAGGACTGCAGGTCACCACACAAACTGTCTGCTGTGGTTACCAGGATAGGGTTAACCCACCCGTACCCATGATGCACTGCACATGCAGATCAGCAAGCTACAGATGATCACAAGATGGGGTATGCACCCCCACAGCACCTCGGCCTGGTAGGGGGAACTGACCGTGTGTGTTACTGGCACAGAGTAGCTATAGACCGTCACATTGTGTGGGTACTGTGCTCACCCTGAGGGCGAGGTGGGGCGCCCAGCACCAGGTCCACAGCACCTGGCTTAGCTGAGATAGGCTATGCTGCAGGTTGCCATCAGTGCCAGTGTGTGATAGGTAGTCCTCGCAGACACACCTACGATACACCTGTGTCCATCCATATTTCCCAGTCATGTCTAGCCCTTGTGGACTATGATGCACCCAGAATAGTGCATATCCTGTGTGGATGCCATGGTCACATGATTTAAGTGAAGGGGGGTGTTTGGACCCATAGGCAGATTATGTAGCACCACCAACCCGCCCTCTGGGGCTCAGGGAGGGGGACAGGATCTCAAAATCAACAGATCCACATTCTACATCCCTGCAATGGTGGCAGTAGAGGGGACCATCAACCCCAGTCCTGCTGGGGAACGGGCACCCTACAGGGCAGTCAAAGCAGATCTGTATGCATCCATAAAGCAATGGCAGACAGACAGTAGGCCTGGAAATGCTCAGCTGCCCCCCACCACTATTTGACATTCTCCAGCAGCAAGCACAGTGAGTCTCCAGCCACTGCACCCTGCAAGGTGTTCCAGCCATACACATACTAACTGCAGACAGTCTGCTAGCTAGTCGATAGTGCATGTTCCTGGAGGAGATGTGTGCACCCAAAACTGGGATGTGAGCACACGCACCAAGCAGAAAAGTCAGTGATTGGGCCCCAGAAAAGAGAATCCATAAATATCACTTGAGAGAAATACTATATAACACTATGGGGGAACCTAGCCATGCCGTGGTCACTGCTCAGTCAGGGTGAGAGTGACCTCCCAGCAGGACATGCTGTGGCCACCCTGTCCGTGCAGGTGGTGGCCAGGCCCTACAATGTCCCAGTCATTGCCCTATGCCCTGTGCAGAGGCATCCTGCCCAGGCCACCCTGTCCGGGCCATACCCCACAGTACCTTGCTCCTCATTATGCACATTGACAGGCTAACACTGGAAACAGTGCAAGCAGTGTAGGCTGAGTAAGGTGTAGGCAGCCATAACACACTAGATAGACAGACACACACTCCCACACCTATGCCAGCATTGTGCAAATATAGAGGCTTTTGGCAGCCCTGGCCACCACACCAGTCCTGGGCACAGTGCAGGCATGGCTATAGTACGCAATACTGTTGGGGTCACTCCCCGGGTTGGTAAACACTGTCAGAAACCGAAACTAAAACACGCTCCACAGATATCAGAAAGGTTGCTATGATGCAGCTCTATCAGCAAATTGTGCTTAACTTAGGAATTGTTATCTGCCATTAATCATAGCAATCTTTTGATATATGATATGTAACGTATCTCCAAGTTTAGGGCGGCATTGCTAAGGTATGCAAGTGCTAGTATTGGGAGATGCTGCTGCTGCGCGCAGGGCGCAACTGCCTTACTCTCCATGAGGCTTTGGATAGTGGAGCCTATGGGTGTGGGTGTTTATGCCCCTGTTGGCCGCTGCTCTAGGGCAGAGGTTTCCAACTCCGGTCCTGGTGGGCTAAACACTGTTCAGGTTTTCATGCTGTCCCTAATGAATATGCATGAGATACATTTGCATACCATGGGGGCGGTGCATACAAATGCAGCACAGGCATATTTATTAGGGACAGCATGAAACCTAAACGGCGTTTGGCCCTCCAGGACTGCAGTTGGGGAACTCTGCTCTAGGTATTGCACATGTTTATGGTGTCTATGCTCTGTAGGGTAAAATATAGGCGTTTCAGGCATGTCTATTTTATCTGCAATAAAGGTTCCGTCTTTATTACCACAGTTTAGTACTGTGTAAAATATGGGGACAGGGTTGGCAGGAGCCACAGCTGGGACTTGAACTTGTGACCTTCTACTCATGAACACACTGGCTGTGTGTACTGCACCGCACTGTTGCCACAGGGACAGTTCATTCCGTGGGGATACCATGACTGTTCGTCAGACAGACCTTGTCTGTTGCAGTGTACGGCACCTACTTAAACGGGGCTAGGCCATGGTCTGCTGTGGGCAGATGCCACTGCCCCCTCCGCTACCAGCACCCCTCCGCCACCATGCTGCCATGCCATTATGCTGGTGGTGCGCAGTCCCAGGCCATCCAGTATGCCAGTAGGCAGCTGCTTATGGTGTGGGTTCTTGGGTAGGGGTGCCTACATGGACATGCGCGCTCCCCCCCCCACCGCCTCCCAATGTTATGTGCCCTTGGGGGTACCTGCTGGGTAATCTCCCCTGTAACACTGTGGGGGACACACTCGTACCCATGTTGGACCCTCGTCAGTTGCTGTCTTGCTGCTTTACAGTTTTGGCATTCCTATGTGCCACCTAGGCATCTGCCTAGCCCGCACTGTGCCCCAGCTGGACCACAGCATGTGCCGCCTACAGGCCCCTGTCTCCCATTTACAGCATCAGTACAGTTGCCCTTTCCTACCTGCCCACTCTGCTGTTGCTGCACATGTGCATGCCATAACAAACCTGCCCAATCTAAACAACAGAAACCCTGTTCACCGCTATTTCAATGTGGAATCATTCACTTTGTAGGGGGACAGAGCATAGACCCTTCCAAACATGATATCTTCATTTATACGCTTTGTCAGTAGTGCTGCTTTATGTTTATCATTAACATCACTCTTGGCCAGCTTGGTTATTTGGATTTTAGATTTGGTTCTGGTCCTTTTATATGTTTATTTGCCTTTTTGGTCCCTGCACATGTATCAACTATCACTTTTCTGGGTTTCCCTGCCTTTGCTGCACATTGCTGACTGATGGTTTCTCTCTCCTGCAAATGTGCCTCTAGCGCGAGGTTTTCACTGACGCTAATTTTCAGACCCTGATTTCACGGTGTTAGTGTGCATGGAGCCTCTCCCTGCCCACTCTCCGCCCATTGACCCCTTCTCTCTGCCCTCTGGGAAGTCTTACTCCACCCTTCAGGCCCGGATTTCACAGCGTTAGTGTGCCTTAACGCCGCCGCTGCATTATCGCACGATAAGTGACGTTATTGCGCGATGAGTGACATTAAGACGGTTTAGTAAACATACCCCTTATACTCACTAGTCATTGCTTAATCTGATGCTTTATAAACTAACATACTTACTAAAATGGAAACTAACAGAGGAAGAAGAGTCAAAAACTTACAGGCTCCAATGTCTCAAATAATCTTCAGAATTTCTAAAATAAAACTTGACCTTCAACTTCACAGTCCTGTTTTAAGGAAGTTAATTAGTTTGCTCTTTTCTTAAAAATTACTGTACTAGCAAAATTAATTTTTGAAAACTGCCATTAAAATACTGCCCTTTTCTTCAAAATTTTTGTTTTAGCCACTGCTTTCTCTGGGATATGCTGTTACATCTTGCACATTCCTACAGATGTGAGATTCTTATTTGGCAATCTCCCCAAAATATTAAAATCTCCCTTGACACAAAATCCTGCTAAACGCCCTCTGCCCTAGTACTTTCCCTGGTCATAGCCCTGTCAGCAAACAACTATGTCTGCAAGTTCTCCTCTGCAGCCGGTCTTGGACTTTGAGCAACACATTTTTGTCTGCTTGTCCTCCTTCCCAGTTCTCTGCAGCAGTCGTGGGTTTTCAGTAGAAGGCAGCACATCACCCCTATCCTGAAAACACTACGCTGGCTTCCAATACGCTACAGGATCACCTTCAAAATCCTAACAATAACATTCAAAGCCATCAATAAATGCACGGCCAGCGCCCTCTCTGAACTTATCCAACTCACGCCCCCCAACAGACTCAGAAGATCTGTCGCCACCAACTCCCTAATACTCCCGAAAACATCACCAAATGCAACAAAGCCTCTAGAGACCGCGCCTTTGTTTTATCCGCACCCTCATGCTGGAACAACCTACCGACCAACATCCGTGCCATAAACAACCTTCACCAATTCAGAAAAGCTTTGAAACATTACCTTTTCCTTCAATGCTTTCCCAACTCTGAAGACATTACGTAGCCACAGCTCATCCATACCCACCCGACCAACCCCGATTCTACACGCCACAGCGACCTGTAAATAACTCTTCAATATATCTATGCAAGTTATGTACATAGTTTTACCTATTCTCCAAGTTTAAATTCCTTGTTTTACTGTAAGTCCAATGAAGACCCCCACACTGGACATTTATGTTACTTGTGAACCGTGCTGATGTTAAATAGTGCGGTATATAAACAATGTTAAATAAATTAAAATAAATTTTCAGTCTTTTTTTTCTTCAACTTCCTTCCAAATGAAGGAAGCTAAAATCCAGTATCTCCTCTTATAGGTCCATATTTTGGTCAGCACCAGGAAAACCAATATTCTCAGGAGCCCCATGTCTGCTCTTGAGATTGGTAGCAAAGAAGATAAAATACAAAAAGCTCTTCTGTAGGATATCGCTGTACTTTTATTTTCCAGTTACCTTAAGACTGAGGTGTAGAGCCTTGGCCTAGACTCCTGCATACTTAGATCTCAGACAGTTACTGGGAGGCAGAAAAAGAAAAAGTAAAAATACTTTCCCTCCAAAAGCCCTGCTATTTATAACACCCTGCCCTCGAAACCTCTCCCTTGGCATCTCTTATGGGAGGAGTCAGGTAGAAAATTCCTCATATGTTAAACTGTGTAGAGCTACTAGGAATAGTGATGCCTCTGTGTGTCTACTAATATGCAGTCTAGTAACACGGGAATCAGGCTGAGGCTTAAACCCTTTTCTTGGGGCATCTCATGACCACGGGCATCCTATAGCTCTCTGGGAGATTATTCTCCAGGGACGTCTATTCCCATAAGATCCTCTACAGCACACGGTTCTAAATGTAAAATTTCCACAACACTCAACCTCTCTTCTGTAGTTACCTCATCTATGAAGACAAGTCCTGGTAACATCTTTGCCCCCTTCCTCCCAAGTCTACTCCTGGGGGAATTTTGCACACAGTTTCAATTCTGCAACTCTGTCAAAATAGCACAATAACCTAATGAATTAAACTGGAATATTGAAAAAAGTTCTTTTGGAAAGATGCAGGAAGGGTGTATTATACCCCATAACTAGAGGTCTTGGTTTTCAGGGATTTGACGTTGTCATTCTGTGGAACCCAAAGAAAGCTTGGAGCGGCAGACGGTGCCAAATTCTTGCAGCTACTAATACTGGCAGTAACACAGTGGTGTCTGTTGCTACCAAAACTGGCAGCAGCTTGAAAATGTCGGAAGCTGTGAGTTTATCTCAGGCTCCATGGATTGCTGAATTAAAATACCCCAAAAAACAGAATCCCTAATCATTTGGCAACAGACCACTCAATTTGTCACCCCTACTTTCTTCTTCCCCCGCCCCTCAGCGCGTTTTGCTCTCTCTGCATGCTCAGCTTGTCCTTGCCAGTTTATTTCCAGTGAGCCCAGTCACCTCCAGTTCACCAGCCTGCTCTCCCCAGCCAGTCAGCCATCCATCCAGGCCATTCTTCCCCAACTAATCATCCATCTCCAAAACAATCAGCCAGCCTGCCCTCTCCCCTATGCCACGATATATCCCGCATCCTTCTTGAGCAGAGTAGTACCTCACCTTCCACTCGGTCAATGAGCCTGCCTACACTTCTTCCTTATAAGTCCATTGCCAGTTCGCTCTTTTTCCCCTAACAAGTAGCCAGCCAGTTCCTAACTAAAGCAGCAGTTCCCAGCATCAGAAAGTAAAAGCCACAAGGCTCTCACTTGTTAGCACCTCCCACCTTGCTCTACTTGCAGTTTTCTTGCAGCACCCGGAACAACTCATGCATTCAGACACCATGTGGCAGTCTGTGAGGCCGATGCAGAAAAGCGTGCCAGGCTTTGTGCAGAGGTTAGCTCGCTTTAGCGCGCAATGGTGTGCGCTGCCAAATCAGGAACAAGTTATGCGCATAAGCTTATTGTGCACAAAGCGTTGATCAAGCAGTAGTGTACAGCACATTTAAATCCATTTAAATGGATGGTAATAAAACAATTAGTTATGCAACACAGATGCAGGGAAGTTTGCAGAACACTAGAAGACCGAGCTCATCTCATAATTCTGCTCTCGGGGCTAGTGAGGAATTCCTGCCTGTTTCTTCTCTATCTTGAGTGTATAGTACTGACAGCTTCTTTTTTTCTGACTTTGCTGAAAGGCATGGTGGAAAGAAAATTGCAGGGGAGGTGTGCTGGAACAATGTTGTGTGCATGCACTGGAATGCTCTCTGGTGTATAAACATAGATATTGTGCAGAACATTGCTGTATGCATCAGATACCGTTCCAGCAGATGCACACTAGTTCCAAACTGTGGGAGGTTGGGGGTGGGGTTGTGCACAAGATATGTGCTGCTAAATCAGACACCCATGCTCATTTGTCTGGCTTCCTCAGACATCCATGCTATTTGTCTGGCTTCCTCTCCTTGTATAGTGCAGACTGTTTGCACATGATTTATTTGCACATTTGCTTACAGCATCGGCGAAAAAAACGTCTGCATTAAATTTGCATAGAACTGAAACTTAAAGGTGTATATTTAAGATTAGTCTGAGAAAATATTTTTTCATTCTGTGATATTTTTTCATTCATTGCTGGATGATGTAGTAAAAGCTGTTTGTGTAGGTGGATTTAAAAAAAAGTCTGGACAAGTTCTGGAGGAAAAGTCCACAACCATTGTGGACTGGAAGAAATCCACTGCTTATCTGGGATAAGCAGTATGGAATCTGCCTATCTTTTTGCGTTCTGGCAGGTATTTATGACCTGGATCGGCCAGTACTTGGAAATAGGATATTGGGCTTGACAAATCAGGGACGGCGCAAGGCCTTATTCTTTGGGGGTCCCAAGCTCTGCCCCACGAGCAGAGACCCTTTTTTGTTCTTTCCATGGGGATCTGATCTCCCATGGACAGAATAGGAAGGGTCTTTGCCGCAGTTCTAGCTGTGAGTTCTAGCTGTTTATTTAATTATTTATTGTTTGTCTTAGTGGTGTGCTAGTTCAGCCTTCTCAGCTGCAACTTACCTTGACTCTCTCAACTAACTGGGCTTTGTGTGGTAGCCAGGTTAACTGTTCATTTTAAATTAAATCTCTCTCCCCAGAACCTGCTGTGTGTTAAACTTTTTTCCTGTCCTAGCCTGCCTGAGTGAATCCTCCCCCCCCTGCTGAGGTATTATGTAGCCTTCTTCCTGTTTCCTCCACGTGTGCATAGTCTGTTTTAGTTTGCTTTTCTCTGATCAGAGAAGAGCAGTGCTTTTACAGTGCTCTGCTAGAAAAGTGGATATTTACCTCCTGTGACACCTTGCTGTGAGTTCTAGCTGTTTATTTAATTATTTATTGTTTGTCTAACTGTTTATTTAATTATTTATTGTTTGTCTTAATGGTGTGCTAGTTCAGCCTTCTCAGCTGTAACTTACCTTGACACTCTCAACTAACTGGGCTTTGAGTGGTACCCCCCTGCTGAGGGTTCAGGACAGGATACCTTGTAACTGCCCTCTTCAATAGGACTTATCTCCCTCCCTCCCACCCCAGCACCCACCCACCCCTGGGGTAATTGTAGTTTTATAGGTACTTGCACATCTTAGAGGAAAGGGGCTGCTCTCGGGTGCAGCTCTTTATCCAAATCAGTCATACACGGAGGACCTGAGATTAATTAATTAAGCTTCAGGTACACAAGGTGTATTAGGGGTATTAGATACACTTTTATTAGTATAGGCATCTACACCAATCCTTATTATATACAGAATTTAAAAGACCTAAACACAAGCTTTAAACTAAGATGCAGACAGAAGTCCAGCAACGAGATGGGGGTTCTCCGGTCTTCTGCATTGAGTGTCACATGTATGATTTTCTCCCAGTTGGTGAGAGGTCTTACGTCTGCACTAAGTGCAAGGAGCTCTTTGCTCTCAATGAACGAGTCCGTTCTCTAGAGGCTAGAGTAGCAGACCTGGAAGACATAAGAAAGACAGAGAAGTACATGGACGAGACCTACAGGGATATAGTCCTGAAGTCCCACCTCCAGTCTGGCAGCATCCCTGTTGCCATGGAGGAGAGAGGTCACGTGACAGGAGAGCATCACCCTGGTGTGGCAGGAAATGATCCTGTAACTAGGACCTGTCCTCCAGGTGATGTAAAACCCTCTCGCACCGAGGACGTTTCTCCAGGGCTATGTCCCCATGAGGGGAGGGTCAGGACAGCTGTTATAGTTGGTGATTCAATCATTAGGAATGTAGATAGCTGGGTGGCTGGTGGACGTGAGGATCGCCTGGTAACATGCCTGCCTGGTGCGAAGGTAGCAGACCTCACACACCGCCTAGATAGGATCATAGATAGTGCTGGGGAGGAGTCTGCTGTCTTGGTACATGTTGGTACCAATGACATAGGAAAATGTGGTAGGGAAGTTCTGGAGGCTAAATTTAAGCTTTTAGGTAGGAAGTTGAAATCCAGAACTTCCAGGATAGCATTCTCCGAAATGCTTCCTTTTCCACGTGCAGGACCCCAAAGACAGGCAGAGCTCCGGAGTCTCAATGCATGGATGAGACAATGGTGCAAGGATGAGGGTTTTGGATTTGTTAGGAACTGGGGAGCATTCTGGGGAAAGGGGGGGCTCTTCCGAAGGGATGGGCTTCACCTTAATCAGGATGGGACCAGACTGCTGGTATTAACCTTTAAAAAAAGAGATAGAGAAGCTTTTAAACTAGAAAATAGGGGAAAGCCGACAGTCACCCAGGAGCGCATGGTTTGGACGAAGGTATCCTTGAAGGATACTACCAAAAGCAGTGAGGTTCCAAAAGGGAGTATAGTAGCCCAAATGCCCTTGAGTAAGGAGCAGACAGAGCATAAAGATTCCAAATTACCCATGCCTACCAATAGCCAGATTAATATTAATAAAATACAGTCTCTAAAATGCTTGTATGCCAATGCTAGAAGTCTAAACAATAAGATGGGAGAGTTAGAATATATAGCACTAAATGAGAGGTTAGATATGATTGCACTCTCAGAGACATGGTGGAAGGAGGATAACCAGTGGGACACTGTGATACCTGGATACAAACTATATTGTAATGATAGAGCTGATCAAATTGGTGGAGGGGTTGCGCTCTATGTTAGAGAGGGCCTTGAGTCAGAAAGGATTAAAGTTTTGCAGGGAACAAAATTTGCTGTAGAATCTCTATGGATTGAAATTCCATTTATGAAGGGGAAGGTGATGGCAGTGGGAGTATACTATCGACCACCTGGCCAGAATGAACAAATGGATGATGAAATGCTCAAAGAAATCAAGGAAGCTAACAAAAGTCACAACAGAGTAGTAGTAATGGGTGATTTCAATTACCCCGGTATCGACTGGGTCAGTGTCACAGCAGGACAAGCTAAAGAGATAAAGTTTCTAGATGAAATAAATGACTGCTTCTTGGAGCAGCTGGTTCATGAACTGACCAGAGGGGAAGCCATACTGGACCTAGTCCTTAGTGGAACGCCAGATCTGGTGCAAGAAATAAGGGTGTTGGGACCACTTGGCAATAGTGATCATAGTATGATCATGTTTGATTTAATTAGTGGAGGACAGATAGTAAAGGAATCCACAGTACTACCTTTTAACTTTCGAAAGGGAGACTATGATAGAATGAGGAATATAGTTAGGAAAAAACTAAAAGGAGCGGTTCCAAAGGTTAAAGACTTACAGCAAGCTTGGGTGTTATTTAAAAATACTATCCTCGAAGCCCAGACCAGCTGTATTCCATGCATTAAGAAAAGTGGAAGAAAGTCCAAAAAAACTGCCAGCATGATTTAAAGGTGAGGTCAGAGAGGCTGTTGCTGCCAGAAAAGCAACCTTCAGGAAATGGAAAAAAAGAGCCAAATGATGAAAACTGGAAACAGCACAAGCACTGGCAAGTTAAATGCAAAGCATTGATAAGGCAGGCAAAGCGGGAATTTGAGAAGAAACTTGCTACGGAAGCAAAAACACGAAATAAAGACTTTTTCAAGTACATTCGTAGCAAAAGGCCTGTGAGAGAGTCAATTGGACCATTAGATGATAGAGGGGTAAAAGGGGCAGTAAGAGGAGACAAGGCTATAGCAGAGAGACTGAATGAATTCTTTGCTTCGGTCTTTACTGAGGAAGATGTAGGGATGTTACCCAAGACTGAAGTGGTATTTAAAGGTGATACTGCAGAGGAATTGAGAGAAATATCGCTACACCGGGAAGATATATTACAACTATTTGATAAACTGAATAGTAGCAAATCACCTGGACCGGATGGTATACATCCCAGAGTGTTGAAAGAACTGAAATATGAGATTGCAGACCTGCTATTGGTAATCTGTGAACTTTCATTAAAATCATCTGTAATACCTGAAGATTGGAGGGTCGCCAACGTAACACCAATTTTTAAAAAGGGTTCCAGGGGTGACCCGGGAAATTACAGACTGGTGAGCCTGACGTCAGTACCAGGGAAAATGGTAGAAACCATCATAAAGAACAAAATTACACAGCATGTAGATAGTCATGGCCTAATGGGAGACAGTAACATGGCTTTAGACAAGGAAGATCTTGTCTTACTAATCTGATATGTTTTTTTGAAGGTGTGCATAAACAGGTAGACAAAGGTGAGTCGGTTGATATAGTGTATCTGGACTTTCAGAAAGCTTTTGACAAGGTCCCCCATCAGAGACTTTTGGCGAAGCTAAAAAGTCATGGGATAGGAGGCAGTGTACTATTGAGGATCGGGAACTGGTTAAAAGATAGAAAGCAGAGGGTAGGGCTAAATGGCCAATATTCCCAATGGAAAAAGGTGAATAGTGGAGTACCCCAGGGATCTGTACTGGGTCCGCTACTTTTTGACATATTCATAAATGACCTGGAAGAGGGAATAACTAGTGAGGTTATCAAATTTGCAGATGACACAAAACTGTTTAAAGTTGTTAAAACCCAAGTGGCTTGTGGAAAACTGCAGGAGGATCTGGATAAATTGGAAGACTGGGCATCCAAATGACAGATGAAATTTAATGTGGACAAGTGCAAAGTTATGCACCTAGGAAAGAACAACCCACACTATAGTTACACGATGCAAGGCTCCACATTAGAGACCACCACCCAGGAAAAAGATTTAGGAGTCATCATGGATAACATGTTAAAACCCTCCGCCCAGTGTGCAGCGGCGGCCAAGAAAGCAAATAGAATGCTAGGTATCATAAGGAAAGGGATGGAGAATAAAACAAAGGATATTATAATGCCTCTGTATCGCTCCATGGTACGACCGCACCTTGAATATTGTGTGCAATTCTGGTCACCGTATCTTAAAAAGGACATAGCGTTATTAGAAAAAGTACAGAGAAGAGCAACCAAATTGGTGAAGGGGATGGAAGGCTACTCCTATGAAGAAAGGCTAAAAAGGTTAGGGCTCTTTAACCTGGAAAAGAGACGGCTGAGGGGAGATATGAATAGAGGTCTATAAATTAATGAATGGAGTGGAACGGATAAACGTGGATCAATTGTTTACGCTATCAGAATATAGGAAGACTAGGGGACATGTAATGAAGCTACAGGGTAAACTATTTAAGACAAATAAGAGAAAATATTTTTTCACTCAACGTGTAATCAAACTCTGGAATCTGTTACCGGAGGATGTAGTAAAGGCTGTTAGTATAGGTGGGTTTAAAAAAGGTTTGGACAAGTTCCTGGAGGAAAGGTCCATAAACCACTATTAAAAAGGGACCCAGGATATCAATGCTTGACCCAGTACAAGCATTGTGGAACCTGTGTCTTTTGGGGATATTGCTAGGTACGTATGACCTAGATTGGCCACTGTTGGAAACAGGATACTGGGCTTGATGGACCTCGGTCTGACCCAGTATGGCATGTCTTATGTTCTTATGTTCTGTCTCTGGGGGATGGGATTCCCATGGGCAGCCTGCTGCCTGCCATGCCACATTTTTGATGGGGCCAGGGCCCAAGTGGCCCATCCCTTTCTAATGCCTATGTGACAGATCTTATGTTCTTATGAAACCCTGCACTGAGCTTTAGTGCAGGACTCTAGTACAGGGTTTCTACAGTGGCCTGTGAGTGTTTAAGCTCCACAGAGCCTGTAGTCACATGCTATTCTCACAAAAATGAGAATAAGAGCTAAGCAAGAGAGTACAGACATGGGAGCTGCAAGAAAACTGTAGGTAGGGTAAGGCTGAGGTGCTAGCAAGTGAGGGATCCCCATAGAATTTACTTTCTTTGCTCTTGACAGCTGGCCATATTCTATGAGAATTTTTGCAGGAAGGATATTTCCCCCAGAAGTATAAACTGGACTTCTAGTTGGTCCCTTTCTCCTCCACTAGGATGTCTGGGTACCAAGCACAAATCTTCAGGCTCCAAAGCTCTTTTCTGATACAGAGGGATGCAAAACAAAACCTCTGTCTCACACCAACTTCACACAATTCTAAATCCAGGCAAGATTCTTCCACATGTCAGAAATGCATACAGGCAAAATAGCATCAGAGGACAGCTACCATAAAATATCACACTTTACTCAAGGGGCTCTCAAGCTGATATAATCTCAGAAAGACCCAAAGCGACTAACCCTGAAGGGGGGAGGGGAGGGTGATGTAGCAACATGGTCTTCTCCTTTCTGCTGCCAGGAGCATATTGGAATGGAAGGTTCCCTTATGACAGTAATTTTTCAATGTGAAATCCTTCTTTTTAATTGCTCTGTGAATTGCTTTCTACAGGGTCATATTGTTTACCCAGTCTGTTTTGTCTACATGTTGGCTCTTTATGACCCCAAATAACATACTTTGTGGAGTTTTTAAAAATAAGACATTCCTACATCTATGAGCTAAGAGCTAGCTAGTGTTAAACAAAAGTGGTGGTTTCTTTTCAGTAGACATTGTAATGTATGTTTTCAAAGATCTCATCCCTCACAGGGTTTGAAAGCTGCAAATGGCCAAAACCAAGTTCTTGTCTATGTCTTGTTTTAAAGCCACCTGGGTAGTAATTCATAGACCGTTCTTGACTTGGGCAGCCAGGTAGGTTGTGGGGGTTAGAATTTGAAATTCAGCTTTTAACAAAAGAACCACAACTGGTCTTTGTTGATGATTATATTCTGACTACCTTTTGTTTCATCTGCAAATTAGAAGTGACCAGAATCTGTATTAAATTTTCATTTATAATTTTAATAATACATGGTTTTAATAAGTAGCTCTGTTTATAGTACAAAAGCTTTCTTTTTATATTCTAGTCCAGAGGTTCCTAAGCTTGTTGGTTATGTGGAACACTTATTAACCTACCAAAAATGTTCAGACACCCCCATTTCTTTCCCACCACTCTTCCCAGACCCTGCCACACCTAGTCATCTTTGTCTCTCTTCCCTTTCCTGTATCTACCAGTCTCTCTCCCCCATCCAGTTTCCACCAGCCCCTCTTTCTCTCCGTTTTTCCCTTTTCTGTGTCCTGCAGACTCCCCCTCCTGTAATGGTCATGCGAGTCCATGGACCACAGATTGGGAACCAGTTTTTAGCCACTGATGGACTTACTCCTAATTTTGTGCTTGTTGATAAATCCATTTTCTTATTTGCTTTCTAAACTTTTCTATTAAAAAAAAATAGAAGATATGCCATACTGGGTCAGACCAAGGGTCCATCAAGCCCAGTATCCTGTATCCAACAGTGGCCAAACCAGATCACAAGTACCCATCAAGTTACTAAAAGGTATACAGATTCTATGCTGCTTGTCCATTGAGTAAGCAGTGGATTTCCCCAGTCCTCTTTAATAATTGTTCATAGACTTTTCCTCCAGGATCTCGTCCAAACCTCTTTTTAAATTCAACTAAACTAACCACTTTTGCTACATCCTCTAGCAATGAATTCCAGAGTTTGAAAAAATATTTTCTCTGATTAGTCTTAAACATGCTACATTGTAGTTTTATTGTGTGTCCCCTATCCTTCTATTTTTTGGAGGAGTAAAAAACCGATCTACATTTACCTGTTCTACTCCATTCATTATTTTATAGACCTCTATCATATCTCCCCTCGGTCATCGCTTTTCCAGGTTGAAGAGCCCTAACCTTTTAAGCCTTTCCTTGTAGGGATATCCTTCCTTCCCCTTTACCATTTTTGTCGCTCTTCTCTTTGCATTTTCTAATTCTGCTATCTCCTTTTCGAGAGGGCAACCAGAATTGCACACAATATTTAAGGTGTGATCACACCTTGGAGCGATACAGAGCATTATAATATCCTTTATTTTATTCTCCATTCCTTTCTTTATGATTCCTAGCATTCTATTTGCTTTCTTGGCTGCTGCTGCTGCACACTGGGAAAGAGGGTTTCAATGTATTATCCATGATGATGCCGAAATCCTTTATTCTGGGTGGTAGTTCCTAATGTGTGAAACCTTGCATCTTGTAACTGTGGTTTGGGTTGTTCTTCCCTAAGTACATAACTTTGCACTTTTTCATTTTAAATGTTATCTGCCATTTGGATGCCCACTCTCCCAATTTATCATGCCCTCTTGCAGTTTTTTACAATCCTTTTGTGTTTTAACAACTTGTGATTCCCATTTCCAGGTCATTTATGAATATGTTAAACAGCAGGCCCAGCACAAATCCATGGAATACTCCACTCTTTACCTTTCTCCATTAAGAAAATTGGCTGGAATATAGAAAACGGAGAGTAGGGCTAAATGGCCAGTTTCTTTTCCACAGTAATACATTGCTTCCTATCCCATGACCTTTTCATTTCCCCAAGAGTCTCTCATAAGGGACTTTGTCAAAAGGTTTCTGAAAATTGAGATACACTATATCAACTGGTTCACCTTTATCTACAAGTTTATTCATACCTTAAAAGAAATATTAAGAGATTGCTGAGAAAAGACTTTCCTTGGATAAATCCATGTTGGCTTTCTGCCATTAAACCATGACTGTATATTCAGTAATTTAGCTTTTTATAATTACTACCATTTTGCCTGGTAGTGATATTGGACTCACCAGAATGTAGTTTTCCTGATCACCCCTGGAACCCTTTTTAAAATTGGTGTTACATTGGCCACTCCACAATCTTTGGGTACTATAGATTATTTTAATGGTAGATCACAGATTACTAATAGTAGTTCTACAGTCTCATATTTCAGTTCATTCAGCAGCCTATGATGTATGCCACCTGGTCCAGGTGATTGGCTGTTCTTCAGTTGTATTACATCTTCCTAATATATCAAGATGTGTTTCAATTCCTCTGATACATCACCTTTAAATATCATTTCTAGCATGGGCATGTTTCCTACATCCTCAGTAAAGACTGAAGCAAAAAATTCATTGTTGCCCTGCTAAGGCCTTGTTCTTTCTCAGTGTACCTTTTACCCCTCCGTTATCCAGTGGTACAACTGACACCCTCACAGGGGTTTTGCTACAAATATGTTTGAAAATGTTTTTATGCGCTTTTGCTTCCACAGCAAGTTTCTTTTCAAATTTTCTCTTTGCCTGCCTTATCAATGCCTTACATTGAACTTGTTAGTACTTATGCTGTTTCCTGTTTTTGTCATTCGGCCCTTTTTTTTTTTTTCCATTTTCTGAAAGATTCTTTAAGTCATTCTGCTGTTTGGCCTTCCCTCCACCTCTTCAAAAGCATGGAATACATCTAGTCTGGGCTTTCAAAATAGTATTTTTAAATGATGCCTAGGCCTAATGTAAACTATTCACCTTTGCAGTTGCTCTTTTTAGGTTTTTTTCTTAACCCTTTTCCTCATTTTATTATAGTTTCCTTTTAAAAAGTTAAATGCTAATGCTGTCAATTTGCTTGCTATCCTCCCTTCATTTATTAAATCAAATGTGATCATGTTATGATCGCTATTGCCAAGTGGCCGGCCCCAAAACAGTTCTCTCGCACTAGATCTTGTGTTCCACTGAGGACTACATCTAAAATAGCATCCCCTCATGTTGGTTCCTGAACCAGCTGCTCTAGGAAGCAATTATTTACTTCATTTAGAAACTTTATCTCCTTAGCATGGCCTGATGTAACATTTACCCAGTCATTACTGGGGTAATTGAAATCTCCCATTATTATTATGTTGTAAACTTTGCTAACTTCCCTAATTTCTGTTAGCATTTCATCATCTGTTCATTCTGTCCATGTGGACAGTAGTACATCCCCACTGCCATTTCCTTCCTCTTTTTTACATGGAATTTCTATCTGTAGAAATTCTACAGTATATTTTATTTCCTGCAAGACCTTTATCCTGTTTGACTCAATGTCCTCTTCAACATATAGAACCACCCCTCCACCAATGTGATCTATCCTATGATTACGATATAGTTTGTAGCAGAGGTGCCAGAATGCCATTCCCATTGGGGCTGGCCAAGTTCTGCCCTTAGGCCAACTGAACTCAGTGAGGCTATAATTGCTGGCCTTCCCTTACTATCTGCCCTTGGGTACCCGATCTCCCATGGACAGACAGAGGAGGGGTCTTTGCCACAATCGCCATTCGGCATGCAGTGGACTACTTACAAGGATCCCATTCCCCGCTGGCAGAAGAGCCCTGCAATTATAGGAAAGACCTCTCCTGTCTGCCTATGGGTGATTGTGTCCCCGCAGGTAGATAGAAGAGAGAGGCCAGCAATCATGGCAGCGAAGCTTTGGTGGGGCCAGGGCCCATGTGGCCCACTCCTTTCTGGTTTATAGCCTGGTATCGGTGTCACATTGGTCATCCTCTTTCCACCAGGTCTCTGAAATGCCAATTGTATTTAACATTTCATTCATTGCTATATATTCTAACTCTCCAATCTTACTATTTAGACTTCTAGAATTTGCATACAGGCTTTTGAAACTTTGTTTTTTGTTAATATTAACAATCTTGCTGTTTGATGATAGGGTTAATTTGGAATCTTTAAACTATGATTTCTATTTTCTTAAAGGGCATGTGGGTTACTTTTACCTTTATCGGAACCTCTCAGGATGCTCTGACATCTGTTTTGCTAGTATCTTTCAAGGATAGATCATTCTGAACCATGCACTCTTGGGTGACTGTTGGCTTTCCTATTATGTAGTTTAAAAGCGCTTTATCTCCTTTATAAAGGTTAATGCCAGCAGCCTTGTGCCACTCTGGTTAAGATGGGGGCCAGCCCTTTTGGAAAAGCCCACCCCTTCCCCAGAATGTTGCCCAGTTCCTAACAAATCCAAAACCCTCTTCCTTGTACCATTGTCTCATTCATGCATTAAGACTCCGGAGCAGTGCCTGCCTCTTGGGTTCTGCATGTGGAATGGGAAGCATTTCTGAGAATACTACCCTGGAAGTTCTGGATTTGAACTTTCTACCTAAAAGCTTACATTTGGCTTCCAGAATCCCTCTCCCACATTTTCCTATGTCATACTAGCATGTACCAAGATTGGAGGCTCCTCTCGAGCACTGCCGCTACCTTCACACCAACAGGCATGTTACCAGGCGATCCTCAAGTCCACCACCCACCCAACAATCTATATATTTAATGATCGAATCACCAACTATAACGGCCGTCTTAACCCTTCTCTCATGGGCACAGTGTGAGAGGGTATTCTATCACCTAGGGATAGGTCTTAGCTGCAGGATCACTTCCTGCCACACCAAGGTGGTGATCTCCTTTCATGCAACCTCTGTCTTCTATGGCAGCAGGTGGGACTTCTCTACTATATCACTGTAAGTCTCATCTATATATGTCTTTCTGCCTCAGCTCCTCCATGTCCCCACTACTCTAGCCTCCAGAGATTGAACTCGTTCCTGAGAACAAAGAGCTCTTTGCACTTAGTGCACACATAAGATCTCTTGCCAACTGGGAGAAAATCATACATTTCACACTTGGTGCCAAAGACTGGATAGCCCCCATCTTGCTGCTGGACTGCTGTCTGCATCTTAGATTTAAAGATTTATTTTAGCTATTTTAAATTATTTATAGTTGCTAGGGGAATAGAGATAGTTGAACCAATACAAAATGCAATGTGTGCCTTCGAGTCAGTCCTGACTCCTGGCGACCCAGAAGCTCCTGGCTTTTCTTGGCAGTGTCACCGGAAGTAGATTGCCAGGCCTTTCTTCCGAGGCAATAGAGGGTTAAGTGACTTGCCCAAGGCCACAAGGAGTGTTAGTGGGAATTGAACCCTGTTTACTTGGTTACCAAGCCAGTGTTCTAACCACTAGGCTACTCCTCCACTCTGAACCAATACAATTGTATTTAAAGTATAAAGGACTTTGTGTTCACCTCAAGGTGAACTGCAAGGACTTAATCTACTCCTAAGGCCTAATAACTTTCTGATGAATATAATCAGTTAAACCTGAAAAGTGAGTAAGATCACCCCCTTCCTCTTAACTGATTTAGGAGGCTATAAATCAAAGGTTATGCCTAGGGTGGGTGGGAGCTGGAATGGGTTTTTGTCCAGCAGATTCCAGCTTGTTTAGGATTCTGCTCCCTGACTTGACTCCCCTCCACTCACTCCCTCTTCCTTAGCTTTCCTATTATTTTAATGTCATTCCTTTCTTTTCTTTGATTTGTTTTTAATTTGTTTACTGTACACCACTCTGCTGGTACGAAGGGCAGTGTATCAAACTTTAATAAACCATAGCCTATTTATATCTGTGCTTCTAAGGCAATCTCTTAATTTCCTGGGTGATTCACACTGCCCTTGGTTTGATAGAGGGAGCCTTTCAAGTTGCCCCTTTGATCTGTCACTTGGCTTTAACACCTAATTAAAACAATTTCACACTTCTCTTGCCTCCTGACTGGATAGCCTCTTTGAAAAAGGTCTGTAGAAAATAATTTCTCTCTATATACTCAAAGAATATTTACCATATTCTATTCTCCGTTAAGATATACCCTAACTGGCTTTAATTTAACTGAAAACTGGCTTGTTATACCAAGCCCTAACTGGGAGGATACTGTGTGAAACTTTGTTTATTCATCACAGTGAACCTTTTTGAGCTGGAGGGCATCCAGATGACCAAATATGTGGAACTACAAGATTTGTTCATTTTCAGATCAAATGTATGCCTTGTGTGTACTATTATAACCGCCAATAACTGTTGACTCGGGCACTCATACCACAGGTTCACTTTCACAGATGTATTTGCATCTTTACCACATTGCAGATGATGAATATATGTTTTGATTGTTTTAGTCATTTTTAATTACGTTCCCATGCTCGTCCTCTGCAGCTGAGTATTTAACCCTATTAGAGCTTCCTCCCTCCCTTCACACTGATTAATGACATATGACACTGGGTCCAAGAAGCCCGTACATCTTTGTTTTCAGTAGCCAGTCCCTGATTATATATTTTATTTATTTATTTGTATTTAACTCACGCTTTTTCAGTTGCAGCTCAAGGTGAGTTTCATTCAAATACAGTAGATATTTTCCTGTCCCTGGAGGGCTTACAATCTAAGTTTATACCTGAGGCAATGGAGGTTTAAGTGATTTGCCCAAGGCCACAAGGAGTATCTGTGGGATTTGAGCCTTGGATTCTTGGTCGCCAGGCCACTGCTCTAACTACTAGGCTACTTCTCCATTCCATGAAGTCATACCCACTTCCTTTATATAAGGTGCTCATTGCAGCGCCTGCACTCAAAAATGCAATGTGTGCCTTCGAGTCCGTCCTGACTCCTGGCGACCCAGAAGCTCCTGGGTTTTCTTGGCAGTGTCACCAGAAGTAGATTGCCAGGCCTTTCTTCCGAGGCAATGGAGGGTTAAGTGACTTGCCCAAGACCACAAGGAGTGCTAGTGGGAATTGAACCCTGGTTGCTTGGTTACCAAGCCAGTGTTCTAATCACTAGGCTACTCCTCCACTCCTGCTCATTGCAACGCCTGCACTCAGAGTGCTATAAACTACAGCTGTTTTTGAAATCTGCTACCATGCACATCTGGAATTCCATCTTAGGGGTTTTCCTCCTTCACTGTCTGGGTGGAAGGAAGGTATCTTGAAGAATACCTATGCAGTATTCTCAATCCATGCAACCAACTAGGTCATCCGCTGCATAAACACATATGACATTCCGTTTTAGCCAAAACTCTTCTGATACTTCTAGCAGTTAGCGACGGTCAACAACAACATTTAAGTTCAAACAGAATACAAAGATAAGAAAGGAATATGCAGTCCAGGATTAGCAGACAAAAAAACAGTCGATAAAAAGTTCAGAAGTTTCCAAATGGAAGTGAATTTATCGGTAGGCTTCTGCAGCGCACTGTAATTGATCTTCTCTCTTCTTTATCTGTGTAATAAGCCTGGGCAGAAGGCCCAAATTGTGTGTTACTTTCGCTAATGACACTATGTGGCGGGAGTAGTGAATATGGAGGAAGTGGAAAGAAATTTGATTAGAATTTAGACTTTCAGTGTTAAGGGCTGACATCTGGCAATGAAACTGTGTGTTAAGAAATGTAAATTGAGAGACATTAAGCAAAAAAAATAGATGCAGTATTAAAAAAAAAAAAAAAGTGGAACTGAGCAAAAAGCAGTGTGCGAATATTTAAAGAATCTCCAGTAACATCCTGACATGAATTGCCTAGGAAGATGGCTAAAAGGCATTAAGAGACTGCCAGGCATGAAAACTGGAGCTGCAGCGCATACTTGCAGTCCTTTGGAGACTTTGTCCAGTGGTCTCTTTAAAAAAAAAAAAAAAAAGGAAACATTAAAATGGTGCTTTTTCAGTTTAATTTCCCATCTGCTCGAGCTCCAAGATGCTGAGGTTACACTACCACAGCTTGCTAAAGGCCAAACCTCTTCACATTTAACATTTTCCAGAAATTGAAAGGCTTCCATTGTAAAAGCTTTTGTTTAAGACTGCTTGCCGTGTTTTTAAAATATATATATTTTCCATTTCTTTTCACCTTTTTCCTTTATTTGTATACCTCATTCCATGTTTTGTTTTGTTTTGTTTTTCTTACCCATTTTGCCTACTCTCTCCCCCCCCTCTTCCCCCCTCTCCCCCGTCCACTCAGGTGAATGATTTTCTGGTTAGTGCCCACTTTCCCTTGCCCATTTCATGAGTCACCCTTTCCTATGTTTTTTTTCTCTGTCCGTTCCTCTCCCAACCTTCCCCTCATCTGTTCAGTTTTACAGCTGATAGGTGACTGTAATATCTCATGTCCTAAATGATTCTCCTCCTGACTCCTCCACCTGTAATTTGAGTGTTATATGCCTGCTTTCCTGAGGGGTCCCTAAACTGTCTGTCCTTGACTGGGCATGAGTGAAAATATGGTCCAAAATGTTTATATTTGTGGTGAAACGCTGCAAAGGATTATCCTGACTGGAGTAGAAAATCTCACCCATTTTATATCATGTGGTTTCTGATGTGCTTCTGTGGTAGACTTGGGAAAATCACTACTTATGCCTGGATATGTGCAGAAAGGATTGGATCTAAACTGTTAGGTGCTTGTGAGCCGGATTGGCCACCGTCTGAAAGGTGATGCTGGGCTCAGTGTACCTTTGGTGTGATCTAATATGGCAATTCTTATGCTCTTATGAAAAAATGAAGACTAGGAAGCTGTACCAGCTCAAATAATCATTTTTCTGTTTTATGATATATTTTTGGTTTTTAATTGAATTCATTTTGCGTAAAAAGCTCAGGTTAATGATAAAAAAAAAAACATAATCAAAACACATAAACTAAAGCACCATAAAATCACTAAATAAGCATTCTAAATATTGTTCTTAATCACATAATAAAGCCTAAATAAATGGGGAGAATAAAATTGTTGGTTACAAACATTTTGAAAAAGAATGCTCTAGGCAGATGCAAGAAGGCTTATCCTTATTAGAGTGCACAACAAACTGGCTAGACCAGTAAAGGCCTGATATTGAGTTTGGCAGGCTATGCACCCCTACGGTGCATAGCCCTGCCCGCCGACCCTTAATTGCGGATATTCAATGCCAGGGTCATATGCGGCCCCAGCATTGAATATCCGGGGATCACCCCACACACCGGGAGCTGCAGTAGCTAACCAGGCAGCAGCGATATTGCATGCTGACTGGTTAGCTCCTGCACCTTAAAGATAGGTCTTTTAAGCGCTGGTCACTAACCAGGCAGCATGCAATATTGCCGCTGCTCGGTTAGCGACAGTCTCTGCCTCCACTGCACCCCCGGAACGGCCCAATACACCCCGATGCTAACTGCATAGCATCGGGGTTAGAAGGGGATATTCAATGGCACTAACCATCTAAGTGCCGTTGAATTTTCCGATTAAAGGCATTTACACGATTTACTGGGCTGTAAACTGTGTAAATGCCTTTAGAATATCGGGCCCTAAATGTTTGTTCTGCTTGTCTTGAAGGGTGGAAAAGTTTTTTCTTTAGAATTGAAAAGAATTGTTTTGATCTATTTTTGGGCTAACTTAAACGCCATTTTAAGGGATTGCAATCTGCAAGACGCCTAATGTGAAAGTGAAATGACTCCTATTAAATTTGGATTTGTCAGGCAACAGGTGCAAGTGATCTTGTATCTGTGCAGACTTCAGTCCTATTGGTCTTTGCAAAACTATTACATAATGTTCCCTGTGCAAACAGCCTGTATAGTAAATTATGAATATTGGATATTCTGTAAATGATACGAGTGATATTCAGGCTTTGAGAGCAGGGAAAGAGCACAGCATATATCTAAAAATGGGAAAATGTGGTGCTTAGTTCAGTGCAGAAAATGGGACGTTGAAGGCCACTAGGCTTGATGACTCATTGCAGATTCGCCAGGTGCAGTTGATTAGTTATGGGTCTACCCCATTGCATGCAGGGGCTTGTGGTTCTTATTTCTCATTCCTTCCTCAGATTTTTTTTTTTTCCCGTGTGACCTTATTTTAGCAGCTGACAATCCATGTTCTCAATGCTAACAAAAGAAAATTATTATGTAAACATAAGAAGCAGCACGCACATTGTATTTCTTAGATTTAGTAGCATAAATATAATTATTACTTCAAAAAGCTTAGATTTACGTCTGATGTACTCACCCTGGCTGAGTCATGGGCTTGCAAGTTAACACAGCTTCTCAAACTGGTTAACTTCTCAGCCCTGCGCGCAGCATGTATGTGTGTGTGGGTTAAAGGATTTGAGTGACTGACTCATGCCCTCTCCGCCCAGCTCAAACCCCCCCCCCCCAGTCTTGCCTTTTCCTAGGCTCATTTCCTCTTTCACCCATCCCCCCTAAAACCCACTACACCTCCACCCCCAACGCTCCCTTAAATCTGAGCCCCCCCCAATAGTATGACTTCATTTTCTTTCTACATTGCGCCTTCCCCTTTCAGCAGTATCAGCAAAGCCAGCAGGGAAGGGGAGGCAGCATGGTGGTGTTTGTCCTTCTTATCCCCTACTAGTTGAGGGGGGGGGGGACGTAGTGACAGTTGACACCAAAGCAGGTCTGCGCTGGCAGTGGTGAGGAAAAACAGGGCCATTAGGAAAGGCCTGGGGGTGGCGGAGACCAAAGACGAGCTTTAGAAATCCGGCTTACCTAATCCAAGCAGATTCCTGCGGCTGGCAAAGCAGAGTACCAGCTGCACACACAAGGCTGTTGTGAAAGGGACCGCATGGTGCCATCTGTGTGTATGGTATGTATGCGTGTGTGTGTGTATATTAATATTTTACATGTTTTAAATCCGCCTACAGGCATGCACTTCCAAATGAGGCGTTTGTACTACGCCAAGCATTAGCAGTAAATTTGAGAGGCTGAGATCATACTCCACATACTCTGGCTTTTAGAATCCTTTCGGAACTGTGACTCAGTCTTGGGAGCCCCTTCTGTAGGTGAAGCAGGACTACAAGTCCTTACATACAGCAGTGTAACCCTAGGACTGGATCAACCCTATCGGGCAAATTTCAAGCCAGTTGGCAATCCTGCATTTATGAAATAGGTCAAAAGTTCAAAACATTAGTACAGCCACAAGACTACAAGCCACAGAGAAAGGCAAGACAACATCTTGGAGAGGCATTTTGCAGGACCAGACCACTACAGCAATGCCGCCATGGTGAGAAATTTTTTTTTTTCTTTTTAAGTGCCGTCAAGTCGGTGCTGACTCCTGGTGACATAGAAGCCCCTGGATTTTCCTGGCAAAGTATGACCAGAAATAGTTTGCCAGGTCTTTTCTTTCAAGGCAATGGAGGGTAAAGCACCATCTCCAGGAACAAGCAGGAATGAGTCTTCACATATGGGTTTCGTTGGTACCGACGGAGCCTGCGCAGGAACGCTCCCCAGCGTCCAGTAAGAAAGCTTTTGGAAGCATCCCACAGCACCTGCGCGCTGCCTTCCCGCCTTTCCCAACAGCCTCTCTCCAGTTCTTCTTTTCCACGGGGCCAGCAGGTCATGTTCCTGTCACCGCAGAAGAATTCTTTATTTTTTTCTTTATTTTTCTGTGCGCGTCTGCCTTCTTCGACGTCAAACCGGTACCGCCGGTCTTTTCTTTTCTTTCTTACAAAAAAAACAAACAAACTTTTATTTCTTCAACTGCATTTTCGGTTTGGGCCTTAGGCCTGAACATATTTTCTCCTCATGGAGAAGCCCGCTTCCGGGTTCAAAAAGTGCACGAAGTGTGGCGGTACTATTTCTGTCACCGACACCCATGACTGGTGTCTAAAATGTTTGGGTCCTGACCATTCCATCACGGATTGTGTCCTGTACCATGATGTCTAAAAGAGGTCGGCAGAACCGAGCAGCCAAGCTCAGTACCCTGTTTCCCTCTGATGCAGCCTCGGTGGCATCGACGTCTTCCAGGGCTGCTTCTTCCTCCCATGGATCTCAGGTAACCAAACATAAATCTAGCTGGTCCTCGAAGGGCAAATCTCCTTCTAAGCATCGAGATGCCTCCGGGCTTGTCCTCAAGGATTACGCACTGGCAAAATTACCCCGGCGGGAAGTTCCGGCTTCCAAAGCATTGTCTATGGGGTCACAGGTTGACATCGATGGCTCGGCCTCGACCTATCACCTGTTGTATCACCTGTTGCCGTGTTCTGGGGTACCGGTGGCCTCCACTGGTACCGACATCCAGACTCTGGTGGCGTCGATGGACCAGAAGATTCTGTCCATGCAGCGCACCCTAACGGCGTTTATGCAGGCTTCGACGCCTCCGGTACCCCAACAGTCTCCGTTGCCGGTACCGACTCCGGCACCGGCATCGTTCCCGGTGCCGGTACCGCTTGCATCGACATCGGCTTCGGTGTCAACTGCAACGGTACCCTGTCCTATGATGCCCATCAGTACCGAACCGGTACCGCTTACTCCCGATGTCGATCCCACTCGGTACGCGTATTGGGCTTTACAGGAGCATCCAGACAGACGATACTTCGATTCCTCCGAAGACTCTGATGAGTCGGAGGTTTCTGTCGATGCACCGGTACTTCTTCCTCAGGAGTCTGATTCTCCAAAACGAAGAATGTCTCCTCCAGAAGACTTGTCTTTTCAGGACTTCATTAGGGAAGTGGCTAGGGGCCTCTCCATTACAGTGGCCCCTGAGTCAGAGCCTAGAGCTAAACAACTAGATATTTTTGCAATATCCTAAGGCTCCTAAAGAAGCAGCTACTTTACCTATTCATGAGATTCTCTATGATCTCATGTTGAGCATGTGGGAGACTCCTCTTACCACCTCTCCTCATTCTTGTAGATTAGACACCATGTACCGTGTCCCTCCTTGTCCTGGCTTTCATAAGTCTCAGCTTCCTCACCACTTTATTGTGGTAGAGTCTGCCATGAGGAAAATAAAGAGTGCAAAGAGACACTCATCTAATCCTCCAGGACGTGAATGCAGGACCCTTGATGCTTTTGGCCGAAGGGTTTTCCAAGCTAATATGCTTGCTGCCAGAATCAACTCCTATAGTCTCTATATGGGGATGTTTCTAAAAGAAGTCACAGATCATCTGCAGACTGTAGCCCCTTTTATTTCAGAAGATAAAAGGCAGGAATTTCTCACTTGGCTTAAACATGCCCAAGATGTTTCCAAATTTTCCAACCGTGCAGCCTTTGACTCTTTTGAGCGTGTAAGCAGAGCCTCGGCTATTGCCATAGGTGCATGCAGAATTGCTTGGTTACAAGCCTCTGATTTGGAACTTTGGGTCCAAGATGAACTGGGAAATCTTCCTTGTACAGGTGAAAACCTTTTTGGCAGGGATTGGAAAGCAAAGGCCATTCAGATGGATGCTGAGAACTCTGCTTTGGATCGACTTTCAAAGTCTACCTCTGCTCCTGCTAAGAAAAGATTGTTCAAAAAGACAACTTTTTCTAAAAAGGGAAGATACTATCCTGCTTATGGTCAGCAGGCATCTTCTGCAGGTCGTTTTGCTGCAGAGCGTCAGCAACCACCTAAACAGGTCAAGTCCAAAGGCTGCCAGGCCTCCCACGGCTCAGCAGCCTCAGCCTCCTCAGGGCCTTTGACTTGCAACTAGAGAACTTAGCCTTTCTGGCTCTGGAAGAACCAGAGCCCCTCACCATTCCAGGAAGGTTGGCTTACTTTGCTCCCAGATGGGAGCAAATTACAGCAGAGCAATGGACCCTCTCCATTGTAAGGGAAGGGTACAAGCTTCATTTCTTAAACCTTCCTCCCCACACCATGGTGAGACAGTTCAATTCTCCAACATCTCTCCTCAACCTTCTGGGTCAGGAGATTGCTACCCTTCTTGCCCAAGGGGCAATAGAAGAAGTACCCCTTATTTTCTTATTCCAAAGAAAACAGGGGGCTACAGACCCATATTAGATCTCAGAGAATTTACCAAGATTCTATTCAAAGAGAAATTCAAGATGATTTCTCTCGGTACTCTGCTGCCATACCTTCAGAGTCAGGACTGGCTTTGTTCTCTAGATCTCAAGGATGCGTACACCCATGTCCTCATCCATCCAACACACAGAAGGTTCCTTCGGTTCCTTTTTCAAGGAAAGCACTACCAATACAGGGTGCTTCCTTTCGTTCTGGCCTCTGCACCAAGGGTGTTCACGAAATGCATGGCAGTAGTAGCTGCATTTCTACGCACTCTAGGAATATTCGTTTTCCCATATCTGGACGACTGGCTCATTCGAGCTCCATCCCAGTCAGAGGCCCAGATTTCTCTAACCTGCACGATGCGTGTCCTTCAGTATTTGGGACTGGTAATAAACATCCCAAAATCCCATCTCACCCCTACTCAGTCTCTGGAGTTTATAGGGGCCTTGCTGGATACCACAACTGCAAGGGCCTATCTTCCTCAGGCCCGTTGCCTACGCTTGGTGCAGTTAGCCTCCCAGATACAGTTAAAGTCCCATTTAACTGCTCGAGAGATGTTACAACTATTACGCCACATGGCATCCACCGTGCATGTGGTTCCATATGCTCGCCTTCACATGAGCGCAGCACAATGGACTTTGTCCACCCAATGGACTCAGGCATCAGGTTGCCTGTCAGACAAAATAGCAAACTCCAGTCGCCTATTTTGGTCTCTCCAGTGGTGGAAGTCCCCTCCAAATCTGTTGCTGGGGCCCCCTTTTCAGCAGTCGCTACCCCAAGCAACTCTGACAACAGATGCTTCTCCAATGGGTTGGGGAGCTCATCTACAGGATCTCTCCACCCAGGGCATCTGGTCTCCACAGGAGACTTCTCTGCATATCAATCTCTTGGAACTCAGAGCAATATTCTTAGCTCTCAGAGTGTTCCATTCCCTGCTCAGCTACAGGGCAGTCCTCATCCATATGGACAACCAAGTAGCCATGTTCTATGTAAACAAGCAGGGCGGGACTGGCTCTCTGTCGCTTTGCAACGAAGCTTTGCGACTGTGGGCCTTCGCCAGAGAGCATCACATCCATCTTCTGGCAGTATATCTTCCAGGCGTTCAAAACTCTTGGGTGGACAGACTCAGTCGAGTTCTGCTTCCACACGAGTGGTCCCTCCACATGGACCAGGTAGCCAGGATTTTTCGAATTTGGGGAACTCCAGACATAGACCTCTTTGCAAGTCCGTGGAATGCCAAACTTCCCCGGTTCTGTTCCAGAATTCCGTGTCAGGGAGTTCAGGCTAAGGATACCTTCCTCCTTCACTGGGGTCAAGACTTCCTTTATGCCTTTCCACCAATTCCCCTAATTCCCAAAACACTATTCAAGCTTCAGAGAGATCAAGGGACCATGATCCTCATAGCACCACATTGGCCACGCCAAGTGTGGTACCCTCTACTTCTGCATCTCTCTCAAGCTCCTTCCCTGGAATTGGACTCTGCACCAGACCTTCTGTCCCAGGAAGAGGGAACTTTGTGGCACCCAAACCCCCAGTCGCTCCATCTCAGTGCTTGGTTGCTGAGGGCCTAGACCTTCAAGATTTTCATCTCTCTCAGCAAGTCAGAGATGTTGTTCATGCCTCTAGAAAGCCTTCTACTAGACGTTCCTATGCTTTCAAATGGAAAAGATTTACCATTTGGTGTTCAGGGAAAGGTCTAAACCCTCTTGCAATACCTCTTAATTCTCTACTAGAGTATCTCCTGCATCTATCCCATGCAGGTCTGAAAACAAATTCAGTAAGAGTCCATTTGAGTGCTATTGCAGCGTCCTTCAAGCCTCTCAATGGACAACCTATTTCCTTTCATCCTCTTATAGCAAGATTCATGAGAGGCCTTCTTTTAACTAAACCTCCCATTAGACCACCTCCAGTGGCATGGGACTTAAACCTGGTTCCTGGCCAGCTTATGAAGCCACCCTTTGAACCTTTAGCCACCACCTCCTTGAAATTCCTTTCTTGGAAAGTTTTATTTTTCTCATTGCAGTCACCTCAGCACGCCGCATCAGTGAGTTGCAAGCTTTGGTGGCTAATCCTCCTTATACAAGGTTCCATCATGATAAGGTAGTCCTCAGGACCAATCCACACTTTATGCCTAAAGTGGTCTCACCTTTTCATCTGAACCAAGAGGTATATTTACCTGTCTTTTTTCCAGGACCTCATGCATCAAATGCAGAGAGGAATCTCCATACCTTGGATTGTAAGAGAGCTCTCGCTTTTTACTTACAAAGAACACAGCAACAAAGAAAGTCTCCTCAACTCTTTGTTTCTTTTGATCCTTCTCATTTAGGACTTCCAGTCTCTAAGAGAACACTGTCCAACTGGATTGCTCAGTGTATTTCTTTCGCCTACCAGAGTAGGAACATTTCTCTGGAGGGCCATGACACAGCTCACAATGTGAGAGCCATGGCAGCCTCAATGGCTCATCTAAACTCTGTGTCCATCGACCAAATCTGTCGAGCGGCCACCTGGGCCTCGGTTCATACCTTCACAGCCCATTACTGTTTGGACAAGGACTCCTGCCGGGATGCCTTGTTTGGTCGGGCTGTTCTCAAACACCTGTTCCATTCCTAATCAACTCCTACCCACCTACCCTGGTTGGATGCCAGAGATCCATGGAGGGAGGTAGAGTCCTTTTCAAGGACACACAACCTGGGGTTTCTCCCTGGCATCTGCAGCTAGGGAGTCCCCAATATGTGAAGACTCATTCCTGCTTGTTCCTGGAGATAGCACAGTTACTTACCTGTAACAGGTGATCTCTGGGAACAGCTGAAATAAGTCTTCACAACCCACCCACCCACCTCCCCTAGGAGTTGTATCTCTCTATCTATTTTTCCTTTCCTCTCTCTCTCTTTGTCTCAGCTTTAAAACTCGAACTGGAGAGAGGCGGTTGGGAAAGGCGGGAAGGCAGCGCGCAGGCACTGTGGGATGCTCCCAAAAGCTTTCTTACTGGACGCTGGGGAGCGTTCCCACGCAGGCTCCGTCGGTACAGACGAAACCCATATGTGAAGATTTATTCCTGCTGTTCCAGGAGATCACCTGTTACAGGTAAGTAACTGTGCTTTGCCCAAACCCTGATCTCTTGGATACTAGACTGTTGCGCTAACCACTAGGCCAGTGGTTCTCAACCCAGTCCTTGGGGCACACCTAGATCGGTCGGGTTTTCAGGATTCCCACAGTAAATATGCATATGAGAGATTTGCATGTACTACCTTCATTGTATGCAAATTTATCTCATGCATATTCGTTGTGGGAATCCTGAAAACCTGACTGGCCTTGGTGTGCCCCAAGGACTAGATTGAGAACCACTGCACTAGGTGATTACTCCAGGAAACAAAAATGATTGAACACTGTAACAGAGAAGAAAAGTTTCAGAAAAAATCTGGGCTGTTCATCTCACTTTGAGAGAGAAAATTCTCTTGCTTTCTGGTCACTCTAATGCACTGAACTCCCCCCCCCCCTCTTTCCCCTTACATTATCATTGAAATGCATTTTATGATCACTTCTAGCGGAATTCTGCACCAGGGGGCAGCGGCAGTCCTGCTGTCTTTCTCTACCTCTCCAGCCTCTATACCCTGATCTCATTACCTGCTACTTCTGCCTCTTTAAGCTTCTTTTCGAAATCAGAACTGTGCAAGGCCAGCAGCTTTAACAGGACTACAGGGCTCCACATATTTCTTTTCTTGAGTTCAAAGATTTTATTTATTTCCTTACATATAGGAACAAAACAACAAAGGCAATAAATATACACAGCAATAGTGTGAGCACAAGATACTAGAAATCACTCTGCAACATGTAATTTAGTTGTCTGTTCCCAGATAAGGTGACACTTCAGAAGAGGGGTTCTCAATCCAGTCCTCGGGGTGCACCTAGCCAGTCGGGCTTTCAGGATACGCATGAGAGAAATTTACATCCAGTGGAGGCAGTGCATGCAAATTTCTTTCGTGCATATTCAGCATATGCATTGTGGTGATCCTGAAAACCTGACTGGCTAGGTGTGTACTGAGGACTGGGCTGAGAACCCCTGCTTTTAGAGCCTTATTTGGACCCCACTCGGTTCTGACATCAGGAGGAAGGGAAGGGGCAAGATTCCTCTTACTGCCTGAGGAAAAGAGGATGGGAATGGTGATGTAGGGGTGCAACAGAGCAAAGAAACGTGCTAACGAGGGGTTGGGGGAATGGAATATTCAGCTGTCAAGAGAGGTGGGAAGGAAAGGGTATGGGGAAATGCTATGGGGTGTGGTACGGAAGGGAAAGGAATAACACCAGGTAGGGGAAGAAGGAAGATATGTCATGGCAAAGTGAACCTTGTGCTGGTTATGGCACGACACCATAAAAGGTTGCGATCCACTGACATACAGATCACAGAATTTCCCTAGGAATGGATGGCACTTGCACAGACGTAGAAGCAGGAGGTGGTGCTCGTAAGAGGGCAGATAACACATTTCATTTGCTATCTTAATGCTATGGCTTGTTTACCTGCTCTGTGTCAGAATAACTTGGTGGCATTTTCTGTGGTGTGGACATGGACATCCTTTGCAAAAACAGATGGATAAATGTGACTTTAGCCATCTCCTTTAATGATGTGAAGGCATATATGTGTTGATTTTTATATGCTGGCAACAGTATCCATGCTCTTAATCTCAACCAGTTAAGGGGAGAGGGGGGCTGAGGGAGTTATATATCATTGCTAATGTAAGAGATTTGGATAACACTAGACCCTGGCTTAGAAGTGAGGTTCATGACTGTCATGATATTTGGCAAAACGGCCCCAAAGGTTATTACAATCCACTCTAGTGTTCAACCATCTCCCCCAAACACTTGGATAAGATCATAACTGTTATTAACACCACAACATCCCCGCTTGACCCATGTCCGATTAGCTAGATTAAGGCTGGACAACAGAACTGCTACTCATAATACTCAAAATCATGCAACCTTCTCTGATACATGCCCACTGAACTAAAACTGGACTCCATTCGCCCAACATTGAAGGCCTCATCTGATCCTAAACTGCCAACCTCGTATCAACCAATTGCCACACTCCCATTTCTGACAGAAGTAATGGAGAAAACAGTGCTCCTACAACTCCAGAAACACACAGATGCTCACCTCCTTCTTGACCCACAACATTATGGTTTCAAGCATCAACATGGAGCAGAATCCTTCCTAACTGCACTAACTGACAGTCTCATCAAAGGAATCGACAAAGCAGACAAAGGATTCATTCTTATGTTCTTTGATATCAAGGCAGCTTTTGACTCTGTCCCATACAAACTGATCCTTCATCTGCAAGAAATTGGAATAAGACACCACACCACAATGGTTCACATCCTATCTATCAGACTGTCAACTCTGCGTCAAAATGGGCAACAAGACATAAGAGCCATACTCACAACAACAGGTAGTCCCCCAAGGTTCAACCCACGTACAAATACACAACCTGCGTTACCACTTAAATGCAGATGACATCATGGCTACATTCCAATCAACACCTCCAACCCATCCATCACCTATGTAAAGAAAAGCTTCACCTCCATAAAGCTTGGCTCACTGAACACAACATGAATATAAATCACAAAAAAATTGAAGTCCTGTACATCTTCAGGGACACAGACTTCATGCCACCCGCCCACATAACCATTGCCAGCACCCAACTACAAGTCAAACCCTAAGTCTGCTACCTGGGAATTATCCTTGACCAGCACCTCATACTATCTCCAGGAACAAGCAGGAATAAGTCCTCACATATGGGTATGTCGGTACCGACGGAGCCTGCGCGGGAAAGCTCCCCAGCTTCCCAGAAGGAAAGCTTTTGGGGCCTCCCACTGCGCATGCACGCTGCCTTCCCGCCTTCCTGACCAACTCTCCTCAGTTCTTCTTTTTCCGCGGAGCCAGCAGGTCGTGTTCCTGTCACCGCTGAAGAAGTTGTTATTTTAATTTGTTTCTTTGGCCGCGTATCTGCCTTCCCCGATTCCGGACCGGTACCGCCGGTCTTTTTTCTTTATTTCTTCTAAAAAAAAAAAATAATAATCTTTTTTTTTCTCCACTTGGTGTGTTTGTTCTGTGAGGCCTCTAGGCCTTCACAGAATTCTCCCTCATGGAGAAACAAGCCTCTGGTTTTAAAAAATGCACCAAGTGTAGCGGTACTATATCAGTCACAGACACCCATGAATGGTGTCTTAAATGTTTGGGGCCTGACCACTCCATTCCGGATTGCCCATCCTGTTCTTTGATGTCTAAACGTGGCTTACAAAACCGGGCAGCCAAGTTTCACATGCTGTTTTCTACAGATACTCCAGCATCGACATCTTCCAGGTCTTCCTCTCCTGATGGATCTCAGGTAACCAAACATTCCTCTGGCAGGTCCTCAAAGGGCAAATCTCCCTTCAAGTATCGAGATGCCCCCGGGCTTGACCCTGAGGACCCTGCCCCAGCCAAACAACCCCGGCGGGAAGCTCCGGCTTCCAAAGCTCCTCCTATGGGGTTACAGGTTGACATCGATGGCACGGCCTCGACCGATCACCTGTTAGACTGCTCTGGGGTACCGGCTCAATCTTCCGGTACCGACATCCAGACAGTCGTGGCGTCTATGGATCATACAGTTCAATCCATGCAGCAGGCTATTATGGCTTTTATTAGAGCTGCGACGCCCTCGGTACCGCAGCCAGCGGTACTGACTCCGGTTCCGGTACCACAACCGATACCGGTACCCAGGACATCCACATCGACCAGGATACCGATTCCGGTTCCGGGGTTTTCCCCGATACCGATCCGGTTCCGGGTACCCCCGATGTCGATACCGGTCGATACGCTTATCGATCCCTGGAAGCAAACAGACGATACTTCGAGTCTTCTGATGATTCTGATTGATCAGATGACTCTGCTGAAGTATCCCTAACTCTACCTGAAGAGCCCTCTTCTCCAAAGAGGAGAATGTCTCCTCCAGAGGATTTGTCCTTTCAAGACTTCATCATTGAAGTGGCTAAAGGTCTCTCTATTTCAGTAACCTCTGAAAAAGAACCTAGAGCAAAAAAATTAGATATTTTAGGATACTCTAAGGTTCCCAAAGAGGCAGTCACCTTGCCCATTCATGAAATTCTTCAAGAACACATGATGAACTTATGGGAGACTCCTCTCATCCTATCTCCACATTCTCGTCGGTTGGACACCATGTATCGTGTCCCTCCTTCTCCTGGTTTTCAAAAAACTCAGCTCCCTCACCACTCTATTGTGGTGCAGTCAGCTATGAAAAGGATAAAGAGTACCAAAAGACACTCTTCTACTCCTCCAGGGAGAGAATGTAGGACTTTGGATGCTTTTGGTAGAAAAATCTTCCAAGCAAGTATGCTTATTGCCAGAATCAATTCATACAGCCTCTATATGGGCATGTTTCTGAAGGAGATTGCATTGAAAATATGCCATTTTCTCCCCTTTATCCCAGAGGATAGAAAGGAGGAGTTACTACTTTTGCTAAAGCATACCCAAGATATATCAAAGTTCTCCAATAGAGCAGCCTTTGACTCCTTTGAGGGTGCTAGCAGAGCCTCAGGTATTGCCATAGCGGCTCGCAGAATTGCTTGGCTCCAGGCCTCTGACCTAGAATCCGGGGTCCAGGATGGGTTGGGAAATCTGCCCTGTACAGGTGAGAATCTGTTTGGTAAGGAGTGGCAAATCAAAGCCACCCAAATGGATGCAGAATATGCTGCTTTAGATAGACTTTCTAAGTCTACCTCTGCCCCTGTCAAGAAAAGATTTTTCAAAAAGCCTTTCTATAAGAAGGCCAGATTTGCTACAAATACTGGCCAACAATCTTCTGCAGCTCGCTTTGCTCCTAAGCGTCAGCAGCCTAAACAGGCCAGGGCAAAACCTGCAGGGGCTGCTACAGCCCAGCATTCCCAACCCCCTCAGGGTTTTTGACTCAACTCTAGAGAACTTAACCTTTCTGGCTCTAAAACATCCAGAGCCTCTCACCATTCCAGGAAGGTTAACTCATTTTGCTCCCAGATGGGAGCAAATAACATCAGAACAATGGACCCTCTCTATCATCAGAGAGGGCTACAAACTACATTTCTCCAGCCTTCCTCCCCATACCATGGTGAGATGTTTCAATTCTCCCCCTTCTCTCCTGAACCTGTTAGGTCAGGAGGTGACCACCCTTCTCGCCCAAAGGGCAATAGAAGAGGTTCCTCTTCAACAGGGGTCAGGGTTTTACTCCCCTTATTTTCTTATTCCCAAGAAAACAGGGGGGTACAGACCTATTCTAGATCTCAGAGAATTGAGAACAAATTCCTATGCAAGGAGAAATTCAAGATGCTTTCTCTAGGTACTCTCCTTCCATACCTACAGAGTCAGGATTGGCTTTGTTCTCTAGATCTCAAGAATGCGTACACACATATACTCATCCATCCATCCCACAGAAAATTCCTACGGTTTCTGTTCCAGGGAAAACATTTCCAATACAGAGTACTTCCCTTCGGTCTAGCCTCTGCTCCAAGGGTATTTACCAAATGCATGGCAATAGTAGCTGCATTTCTACGAGCCCTGGGAATTTTTGTTTTCCCATACCTGGACGACTGGCTCATCCGAGCTCCATCTCAGTCCGAGGCTCAGACTTCCCTGGATCGCACCAAACGCATTCTGCAGTATCTGGGACTTGTGATCAATCTGCCAAAGTCTCAACTCGCCCCTACTCAGTCCCTGGAATTCATAGGGGCCTGGTTGGATACCACCACTGCAAGGGCCTATCTTCCTCAGGCCCGTTGTCAACGTCTAGTGCACTTAGCCTCCCAGACTCGGTCCAGAAGCCACTTGACTGCCAGGGAGATGCTACAACTATTAGGCCACATGGCCTCCACAGTACATGTGGTGCCCTATGCTCGCCTACATATGAGAGCAGCTCAATGGACTTTGTCCACCCAGTGGACTCAAGCATCAGGAGCTCTCTCAGACCAAATAGCAAACTCCAAACGTCTCTTTTGGTCTCTCCAATGGTGGATGTCCACTCAAAATCTGTTGTTGGGGGCCCCCTTTCAACCATTGTTGCCCCAAGCAACCCTCACAACAGATGCCTCCCAAACAGGTTGGGGAGCTCATCTTCAAGATCTCTCCACTCAGGGCACTTGGTCCCCACAGGAGACCACCCTTCATATCAACCACTTGGAACTTCGAGCAATCTTTCTAGCTCTCAGAGTTTTTCATACCCTCCTCAGCAACATGACGGTCCTTATTCATACGGACAATCAAGTAGCCATGTTTTACATAAACAAACAAGGAGGGACTGGCTCTCTGTCACTTTGCAACGAAACTCTAAGATTATGGGCCTTCGCCAGAGAGCATCAAATCCATCTCCTGGCAGTATATCTTCCAGGAATCCAAAACTCTTGGGCAGACAGACTCAGTCGAGTTCTGCTTGCACACGAATGGTCCCTACACATGGATCAGGTACTCAGAATCTTCCAGAAATGGGGGACCCCGGACATAGACCTCTTTGCAAGTCCGTGGAATGCCAAACTTCCCCGGTTCTGTTCCAGGATTCCGTGTCAGGGAGTTCAGGCCAAGGATGCCTTCCTCTTTCATTGGGGTCAGGGCTTCCTATATGCCTTTCCACCCATTCCTTTGATTCCCAAGACTCTGTTCAAACTTCAAAGGGATCAAGGGTCCATGATCCTCATAGCTCCACGCTGGCCACGCCAAGTGTGGTACCCTCTACTTCTGCATCTCTCCCAAGCCCCCTCCCTGGACTTGGGAGCGGCTCCAGACCTTCTGTCTCAGGAGGAAAGGACTTTGTGGCACCCAAACCCCAAGTCCCTTCACCTCAGAGCTTGGTTACTGAAGGCCTAGACCTTCAACACTTCAATCTTTCGCAGCAAGTGAAGGATATCCTCCATGCCTCTAGGAAACCTTCCACTAGGCATTCTTACGCTTTTAAATGGAAAAGATTTTCCATTTGGTGTGCTCAAAAGGGTCTTAACCCTCTAGCACTTCCTTTGAATTCTCTTTTGGAATATCTCCTGCATCTCTCCAATGCAGGACTCAAAACAAATTCAGTAAGGGTCCATTTGAGTGCTATTGCAGCATCCCTTAAGCCCATCAATGGACAACCTGTTTCCTCTCATCCTCTTATTGCAAGATTCATGAGAGGCCTAACCTTAACTAAACCTCCCATTCGACCTCCTCCGGTGGCATGGGACTTAAACTTGGTTCTTGGTCAGCTTATGAAGCCACCCTTTGAACCCTTAGCCACTACCTCCTTGAAATTTCTTTCCTGGAAGGTTATTTTCCTTATTGCAGTCACCTCAGCTCGCTGTATCAGTGAACTGCAAGCTCTAGTGGCTAATCCACCTTATACAAGGTTCCATCATGATAAGGTGGTCCTTAGGACCAATCCCCACTTTATGCCTAAAGTGGTCTCCCCTTTTCATCTTAATCAAGAGGTATATTTACCTGTCTTTTTTCCAGCTCCTCATGCATCCAGTGCAGAGAGGAACCTTCATACTCTAGATTGTAAAAGAGCTCTTGCCTTTTACCTCCACAGGACACAGCAACATCGAAAGTCTTCTCAGCTTTTTGTTGCTTTTGATCCTTCTCATTTAGGACTTCCAGTCTCTAAAAGAACACTGTCCAATTGGATTGCTCAGTGTATCTCTTTTGCTTACCAGAGTAAGAACCTTTCTCTGGAGGGCCATGTCACCGCTCACAATGTGAGGGCCATGGCCACCTCTATGGCTCATCTAAACTCTGTGTCCATTGACCAGATCTGTCGAGCAGCCACCTGGGCCTCGGTTCATACCTTTACAGCCCATTACTGTTTGGACAAGGACTCCCGCCGGGATGCCTTGTTTGGTCAGGCTGTCCTCAGACACCTGTTCCATTCTTGAACAACTCCAGCCCACCTTCCCTGAATGGATGCCTGAGATCCATAGGAAGATGAGGAACCTTTCAGGGTCTCATACCCTTCAGGGGATCTCCCGGGCATCTCAGCTAGGGAGTCCCCATATGTGAGGACTTATTCCTGCTTGTTCCTGGAGATAGCACAGTTACTTACCTGTAACAGGTGATCTCTGGGAACAGCAGGAATTAGTCCTCACAACCCACCCACCTCCCCTAGGAGTTGTATCTCTCTCTCTTTCCTTTCCTCTCTCTATTGTCTCAGCTTTAAACTTGAACTGAGGAGAGTTGGTCAGGAAGGCGGGAAGGCAGCGCGCATGCGCAGTGGGAGGCCCCAAAAGCTTTCCTTCTGGGAAGCTGGGGAGCTTTCCCGCGCAGGCTCCGTCGGTACCGACGTACCCATATGTGAGGACTAATTCCTGCTGTTCCCAGAGATCACCTGTTACAGGTAAGTAACTGTGCTATCTCCTTACATATCCAATATTGCATGAACCATCTATCACAAACTCAAGATGGTTCAACATCACAGACCACTCCTGGACTCAAATAACTTACGTACAGTCCTTCAGGCATCCACTTTGATAACCTTATCCTACAAGGCCTACCTAAATCTGCAACCCACCCACTCCAAATTGCCATGAACACAGCAACACGCATACTCTGCGGCACCCCTAAAACAGATCACATATCCCCAATACTCAAACAATTGCGCTGGCTACGCATCATGCAACACATCAAATACAAGGCCATTCACACAATTTTCAAACTATTTTTCGAGCACTTTCATGTTTGTTTCCATTTGAAACAAATTTAAGTAGTTGATAGACTTACATGGAACCTTGTGGAAGAATGAAAATGATAGTTGGCCGAAGGGAAAATGTAATTTGATATTCCTGAAGTCAGGAATGGATTAAGATGGTAAGAGCAACTTGAGTAAATTCTTGAAAGCACGATCATTCAGAGGATGTGAAAAGCATATGTTTGTTTAATAATTTAATATTTTGAGTTCATTATCTGGGGAATAGAAGTCTAGCAACCTTCTCTGGAAAGGTGAAATAAGATGGAATTGGAAGGAATGCCTTTCATTAATTTTAAGTCTAGTAAATTTCAGTAGCCGATAGTTGAATGTTGAAGTATTTTAGTGGAGGAGATCTTAGCTGTGGTTCAGCAAAACATGAAATAATTTGCTTGGATGAAATCTGGTGATATTCTTCTAACATTAGCCAACCAGGGAGTTTTTTCATATAGAAGAGTTCTCCTAGCCAATCTTAGACCTTAAAACACTAATGGGTACTATAAAAGATTGAATGTTGAATGCTGAGTAGTTCTTGGCTGTTCATTTGTTGTCGAACAAAGGCAAGCTGTGCGAGTGTGGCTTCTGTCTACTTCAGATGAAAACTAGAACACAAATATTGAGGGCTGATGGTTACCATTAAATTATATTTAAGTAATAAGCAAATATAAATACTCCAAGATAACTTAATATAGTTTATTTTGATTTGTAGACAGAATTCAGTAAAGGAATTGTAAACGCAGAGACATATAGTCTACATGTAAAGTCAAGTTCTAGTTAAAAAGCACATTTTAGATAGTACATGGAGAGCGGAATGGAGATGTCGAGGTCGGGACGTACATGGTCCCAGCGGTATTTTGGAAAGGACTCTACTAAATATGGAGCATTTTCTAAAATACGTATAGGGATGTGTAGGACTTTTAGGTGTATTTGCTGATGCATGCAGTCAGAGGAGCCATTTTACAAATCTGCACATGGGGGGAGGCAGGGGGGGGGGTAAGGGGGGGGGAGGTGGGGGTGGGGGGAATCAATGAAGGCAATTCAGCAAATTATGCATGTAAGTGCCTCATTTCCATGTGCAAGTTGGTATTTTGAAAATCTATACGTTTACTACTACTGCTGATCATTTGTATAGTGCTACAAATGCTGTCAGTTAACTAGAAGCCATATTTTTAAAATTCATTTACACCCTCCTCAATCACTCTTGTAAAGGACTGGTCAAAGTGGCCACTTTTAAAAAAACCTATACGTACCAGGAAGCAGCTTTAAATCCCGACATGGACAATTCTGGTCATGCATATTAATTCCCTCTATGAAATGGAGAACACAGGTATAGATTTTGACACACCCAGGCCACACCCTCTCGCAATTTCTTCATGTAAATTAGCCCTTTTTAATTACAATTTCCACATGTAGGTGCCAGATTTTCCATTTGGAAACTTGCAAATAAAGCTTTGAAAATAATCCCTTAAATGTTTTTTAGGGACTAACATAATAAATTGTACTATTCCTAGTTCAGTTTATTACATTTGTTTTAACGCAGATTCCTTATCGTTCCTCCAGTTCAGTCCTCCACCTCTGGGTAGTGTATCTCCTCCTGCAGCTTGGAGACTGGGCATGTCAAAACTGTGACATCACTGGATGTATCCTGCTGGTCTCTCCCATCAGCCTCAGTGTGTCCAGTCTCCATGCAGCAGGGATGTAGTGAGCCTAGGTGCTGGGCTCACTTGAGGAACAGATAATGAGCAGTTAGGGTAGTCTTCAGAATTTTCTTTGGTCCCTATAATTTAATTCATTTCTTCATTGTAGCTGTTGCTTTAAAAAAAAAAAAGAAAGAAAGAAGAGGGGTTTAGTGCAGGGCTTGAGCCGTTACTCAGCCTGTCCTTTCCTCCTTCTCCGGGCCACTCTCCCTAGCAGATCTCTCCTCCTGGATGGTACAAAGGAGAGCGCTGCAGATTGTACACCCGGCTTTCTTCCTGCTCCGGATCGCCGTGAGATGGCAGGAGGGGGCTCAACGGAGAGTCAAGCTTGCTTCGTGGATGTTGGCTCGCTACTGTGCTGAGCTACGTCACAGGGGCTCGAGCTCGGCAGCTCGCCGGTAAGGGAAAAATCTTTATTTTAATCGGATTCTTTGTTGGTGCAGGGGGACGACCACGAGACCACGCCACGGGCCAGGATACTGTTCTTGGTGGCCTCGTGGGTTTTGGCACCAAGACCGGGCCCATCTTTAACGCGGCCATTTTCCCACGTGTGCATGCTGCGTGGCGGGTCAGCATGGAGCAGCTCGCAATGGGGGTGAAGGCCTGCCCAGTTTTAGGCAGCAGAAAGTGAAACCATAACTGGGAGGCCCTTATTCAGTGTGTTTAGTGATTTTATTTGATTTATTTATTTACTTTATTCACTTTATGTAGTTTATTTGATTTAGAGAGGCCTGCACTGTAAGCCGGGGGGTTTTCCTCCTTTACCTTAGCTCAAAAAAAAAAGAGAGAGAAAAGGGGCGGTTTAAGGTAAAGGAACAGTATTCGGTTATTCCTTTGTTTCTCTGGCCCACTCCAAGATAGTGTAGCGGGGCTAATGCTTTCACGTCCCTAGTGCCTGCTGTGCGGCTCACACAGAGGCACAGTCTCGGACGCTGGAATCTGCTGGGGCTGCGCGGCAGCTTCAACTACTATGGAACAGCAGTTGGAAGACAAGGGTGCTCAGGAGTCATACAGCTCGGTGGCAAGAGCGAAGGGGGGTTTGCTGTCAGGTAGTTAGTCCCTGACCTTGCCGGAGGGGTCCGCAGGACTGCCTAGTGCGTGGCCTTCAATGGGTCCCTCCGGCCTATACTGGATCTCAAAGGGGTTAATTGCTGTCTCAGAGTTCCTCATTTCCGGATGGAAACGTTGCGTTCGGTCATTGTGGCAGTTTGCCAAGGAGAGTTCTTGACCTCCCTCAATCTCACGGAGCCGTACTTACACATCCCCATCAGAACAGCTCATCAAACGTTCCTCAGGTTTGCTCTCCCTTGGGGATATTACCAGTTCCAAGCATTGCCCTTCGGTCTGGCGACGGCTCCGCGCACCTTCACCAAGAATCATGGTGGTGATGGCAGCAGCCTTGCAAAAGGAAGGCATCTTAGTTCACCCTCATCTCAATGATTGGTTGATTTGGGCAAAGTCCGAGGCAGAGAAGCATGCAGGTTATGGACAAAGTGATGCAGTTTCTGCAGAGTCTCGGCTGGGTGGTCAACCCAGCCAAGAGTCGGTTAGTTCCGTCCCAGGATCTAGAATACCTGGGGTACGCTTCGACACACGGAAAGGAGCTGTGTTTTTGCCGGATCGTCGGACTCAAGCCCTGCGATAATTAGTAAGCAAGTTCATGTCCACCCCGGCACCATCAGCGTGGAGCTACCTTCGTGTGCTAAGGACAATGGCGGCGACCTTGGTAGTAGTTCCGTGGGCCAGATTTCACATGCGGCCATTGCAGGGGGCGCTGCTTTGCCGATGGTTTCACCAGAACGATTCGCTGAGCAAATGTCTTCCCTGCCCTCTCTGGATCAGGAGGTCTTTTCAGTGGTGGCTTTGTCCGGGAAACCTGGAGACGGGTCTGCCCCTGGAACAGCCACAATGGCTCCCATTGTTGACAGACGCGAGTCTCGTGGGTTGGGGAGCACATTGCGGGGATCTTTTCGCGCAAGGCGCTTGGACCGCCAGGAGGCCCAATGGTCGATCAACCGTCTCAAACTGCGAGCAGTGCTTCTAGCACTACAGACGTTCGAGGCTGCGGTAAAGGACCGGGTGGTGAGAGTGCTTTCGGACAATTCCGCGACGGTGGCCTACATCAATCGGCAAGGTGGAATGGGAAGTGTGGCCATGGAAGAGGAAGTAGGGGCGTTGTTCACTTGGGTGGAACCTCGACTATAAGCGATCTCGGTGGCGCACATTGCAGGAAAGGACAATGTGATGGCAGACTTCCTCAGCAGGGTCCGGGTGGATGCCAGGGGATGGGAGCTCCATCCGGAAGTGTTTGCTCAAATAGTCCGCAGATGGGGGCCGCCGATCATGGATCTCATGACAACCTTTCAGTCAGCAAAGACGAGTCACTTCTACAGCAGGCGCCGAGAGAGGATGTCTGAAGGGATCGATGCCCTGATACAATATTGGCCGTCGTCGGGTCTCCTCTATGTATTCCCCCCATGGGCCCTCATAGGGTGAGTGGTTCACCGCATCGAGGCTCATCGAGGAAGGGTGTTGGTGGCTCCGGACTTGCCGAGATGCCCGTGGTATGCTGATCTGGTTCGGCTGCTTGACGGGGATCCTTGGAGATTGCCGATAACGGAGAATCTGTTGCTTCAAGGTCCGCTCCGAATGCCTCAGGTGGATCGGTTCTCTCTTACGGCATTGAAAGGGCGAGGTTAAGGAGAAAAGGTTATTCTGGAGTGGTTATCGCGACCTTACTTCGTGCCAGAAAGAAGTCCACATCCCTCGCATATGTGCGCATTTGGCGTATTTTTGAGGACTGCTGTTCAAGGCGACAGGTTTGCGCTGCTACGGCATCCGTTCCCATCGTGTTAAGCTTCCTACAAGATGAATTTGATAAGGGCCTGGCAGCCAGTTCTTTAAGAGTCCAGCTAGCAGCTCTGTCTTGCTATAGAGGTGTAAGGTCCAGGGAGTGGCCCTGGGTTCTCATGGCGATGTACTGCATTTTCTTAAAGCGGTGTCTAGGTTTCGGCCCACTCGCAGAATAATGGTGCCGTCATGGGATCTCAATTTGGTTTTGGGAGCATTAACTAAGGAACCCTTTGAGCCCTTGCACCAGGCTTCAGTTAAGGACTTAACGTTAAAAACAGTGTTTTTGGTGGCCATATGCTCAGTGAGGCGAGTCTCAGACCTGCAGGCATTGTCCTGTCGTGAGCCGTTCTTGTCCTTCTCTAGGGAAAAGGTAGTGTTGCGGCCAGTTCCATCATTTTTGCCAAAAGTAGTTTCACCGTTTCACTTGAATCAATCAGTCTCTTTGCTAGTATTAGCTTCGGCAGAGGGGAGTGTCTCAGACCGTAGTCTACGCCGCTTGGACATAGAGAGTGTTGAGGCAATATTTAAAGGTCTCAGAGGCCTTTCGCAAGTCTGAAGTCTCTTCGGAGGTCCCCGTAAAGGGGAAGCGGCTACTAAAGCTTCTATTTCTAGATGGGTCTGAGAAACAATTGCGTCGGCATATATTTTGCAAGATCGTCAGGTGCCAGCGGGGCTAAGGGCTCACTCTACTAGAGCGCAAGCGACGTCATGGGCGGCGCACAGTTTGGTTCCACCGGGGGAGATTTGCAGAGCGGCCACTTGGTCGTCTCTTCATACCATCGCCTAGACGGACGATGCCTGTTTCGGGTCGGCGGTGTTGCGATCTGGGTGGAAATGTCCCTCCCAATGATTACTGCTCTGTTACATCCCAGAGGTGGAGGACTGAACTGGAGGAACAATAAGAAATAGAAATTACACTTACCTGGTAGTTGTTCCTTGAGGAACTCCAGTTCAGTCCTCAGTCCCGCCTGGGGGTGATCAGTTCAGAGGCTGGTTTTCAGTTTGGGGGGTATCACCGGTGGCTAGGGGTGGAATAAAACCTTAATAGTCTCAGGATCGCTGTGATTCTTTATATCTGACTTTCTTTGCTTTCTTTCTCGCTTGCTCGGCTCAGGGGGGAGACAGGGAAAGTGCATGAAGAAGCTTCCTTCTTATTGAAGGGGTGCTAGTTTTAGGTTAGTTAACAGTTAATATTGAGTGGACAGTTGAAATTAATATTATAGCTACTTATTTGTTGCTCCTTTGAGTCTGCTTTGTCAATAGTTCACTGGGGCTGATGGGAGAGGCCAGCAGGATACATCCAGTGATGTCACAGTTTTGACGTGCCCAGTCTCCAAGCTGCAGGAGGAGGTACACTACCCAGAGGTGGAGGACTGAACTGGAGTTCTTCAAGGAACAACAATTACCAGGTAAGTGTAATTTTCTATTTTTTTTTTTTTTTTTTTTTTAGTAAAACTACTTGCAATGTAGTGAAAGTTTTACTGCACAAAAATATGCACTTCAAGAGAAGGAAAGGTGTAAGCTAATTCCATTTGAATGCTAATAAAGGACCCTCCCAAACCCAAGCTGGAGACCTGGATCTCTACACTACTTACTCGCTGCCAACTAAACTAACCACCACCCATGCACTAATCCACACCCTCATCTATCTACCCCTCCCATTCTCCAGTCACCTGTGTTTCCCTTAGATCCATCCTTCCCTCCCTCTTCCCTCTACTTGAGCTCTGCTGGGAAGAGGCGCTATAGCTTCTTTAATAAGGCAAAGACTAGCCCAGCACCGTCATATCCAGAATGGAGGTTTCTAAGTCTCCACCAGAGTCATGTGAGGTTGAGGCTGCATGAATGAGCAGGACCCGAGACTCCTCCCCATTTTTTTCCTTCTCCTCCACTTCCACCCTCCTCCACCTCACCCCAAATCCGTGTAGGAGCAGCAGCTCAAGCCTCTTCTCATGATCTGGCCTAGCCACTGTCACGAGAATAAGCACTGGGGAAAAGGGGAAAAGACTGCTGTGGAAATGAATAGGGTGAGAAGAGGGGGGAGGAGTATAAAGAGCCACACATGAGGTCTTCGGCATTTCATGGCAGGTAAAGCTACAGAATGTTAGCACAGGACGCTGTGTGGCTCTTCTGGGAATTTCAACCACTGGGGCCTGGGGATCTTCGACGACTCAATTCTCCTGGCTTTTTGTGCTTATTCAGCAAGCCAGCCCTGGGACAGGAGGGATGTTGTCTGCATGAGAAACTGAGTGGAGGGAATGTGCATGCTCAGCACAAAGCTCTGAAAAGAGGCAATAAAACATGTCATGTAGGCTGCTTGCACGGCTGTGACTTTGCTGGGCAGAGACTGGGAAAGTAGGATGATCCATCTTAAATTCAGACACCTGGCCACCATACAAAGGTAGAATAGTGGCACACTGGGTGCATCTCCTATCTCCTTAGCTGCTCTTCCTTCATGCTGCGCTTTGTAATTGAAAGGATAAGGAGAGCTAAGCAACAGTGCCAGAGATTGGATGTGCATGCTTGGATATGAGTTGACTTTTCAGATTTATTTACTTATCTTCTCTATTTGAGCTCATGACAAGTTACAGTTCAGGCACTGTAGTCCTTTCCCTGCCATGAGAGCTTATAGTCTAAATGGTTGTGCCTGAGGCAGTAGATGGTGAAGTGTCATGCCCAAGGTCACAAGAAGCCTGGCTTCCCTAGTTCTTGGCTCATTCTTCTTACTACCTACTTTATCCATATGACTGTCGAGTTGGCCAATTGGCTATCACGCCCACTAATCTGTTTTTCTGGGCCTCCTAAATGGCTGACGATGCTTTTACTAAGAATGTGCCCTGTGTTTTGGATGACTGTCTATAACCACACTAGGGGGATAGAAGTTGACAGCTTCTCTTTCAGCTTTCAGCTGAGGCAGTAGCCCCTTGAATCTTCTCATGGTAGTCAGTAGGAGCCAGGAGCAGGCATCCTCTTTAGTCACCCACTGATCAGGAGCCAGCCAGGCTCTTCTTGCCAATGGGAACAAGAATCTACAGACCCTCAAGTCTCTTTGATGGAAGCCAGGGGGATTAGGATTTGGCATCTCCCATTATGCCTCTTGTAGGAACACAACCCAGTAATCACTCGGGTATTGGTAGGGGAGAAGAAGGGCCACTTAAGCCTTTTATTATGGTTACCAACACAATAGCATAACTCCTGGGCAGCAGGATTGACCAGGTGACCAGAAATTGTCCAGCCTTGCTTGTCTGTAACCATTCACTCTTGGGAGACAGTCCTAAACAGTCTTGGGGTTCTTTCAAAAAGTGGTCACAAGTATCCTCTGTGGCAGCTTTCTTTATTCTGTAGCTGAAATGACAGCAGAATTTAGCCTTGAGGTCCCTTCTGGGCAGGTTCCCATGGTTTTAGTGTGAATAGGGAGTGGCTGTCTATACTGCTGCCTTGAGAGCTGTGTTGGGTGAGGGGAAGATGAGCATCATGACCCTGCCTCTGATTTCTCTTGTCTCTCTTCCAATGTGTTCAGCAAACAGTTGCTCCTCAATAAAGCAAATGTCCAGTCTAGTTTGGCCTTGCAAACTGAAGTGCATTTACTGATGCAGGTTCAGCCTATAAAAAGGAGGAAGCGAAAAAAAATCTCTGAACAGGGATACGATCCAGCATCAATTGGCAAGATAAGATGCCTTGTGAAAGAGCCTCCAAACATTTTGGAACCTCTCTGGAGGTGTGTATGGAGAAAAATTCTCATAGATAATTTTCAGATTTTTTTAGCCAATTTTTGAACTTATTTATGGATCCTTTCACATATTAATGCATGTAGGATTTGATGAATGCATAAAAATCACCTATCTCCAGGAACAAGCAGGAATGAGTCTTCACATATGGGTATCGTCGGTACCGACGGAGCCTGCGCGGGAACACTCCCCAGCGTCCAGTAAGAAAGCTTTTGGGAGCATCCCACAGCGCCTGCGTGCTGCCTTCCCGCCTTTCCCAACCGCCTCTCTCCAGTTGCTTTGCGACTGTGGGCCTTCGCCAGAGAACATCACATCCATCTTCTGGCAGTATATCTTCCAGGCGTTCAAAACTCTTGGGCGGGCGGACAGACTCAGTCGAGTTCTGCTTCCACACGAATGGTCAAGATTTTCATCTCTCTCAGCAAGTCAGAGATGTTATTCATGCCTCTAGAAAGCCTTCTACTAGACATTCCTATGCTTTCAAATGGAAAAGATTTACCATTTGGTGTTCAGAGAAGGGTCTAAACCCTCTTGCAATACATCTGAATTCTCTACTAGAGTATCTCCTGCATCTATCCCATGCAGGTCTGAAAACGAATTCAGTAAGAGTCCATTTGAGTGCTATTGCAGCATCCCTCAAGCCTCTCAATGGACAACCTATTTCCTCTCATCCTCTTATAGCAAGATTCATGAGAGGCCTTCTTTTAACTAAACCTCCCATTAGACCACCTCCAGTGGCATGGGACTTAAACCTGGTTCTTGGCCAGCTCATGAAGCCACCCTTTGAACCTTTAGCCACCACCTCCTTGAAATTTCTTTCTTGAAAGGTTATTTTTCTTATTGCAGTCACCTCAGCACGCCGCATCAGTGAGTTGCAAGCTTTGGTGGCTAATCCACCTTATACAAGGTTCCATCATGATAAGGTAGTCCTCAGGACCAATCCACACTTTATGCCTAAAGTGGTCTCGCCTTTTCATCTGAACCAAGAGGTATATTTACCTGTCTTTTTTCCAGGACCTCATGCATCAAGTGCAGAGAGGAATCTTCATACCTTGGATTGTAAGAGAGCTCTTGCTTTTTACTTACAAAGAACACAGCAACATAGAAAGTCTTCTCAACTCTTTGTTGCTTTTGATCCTTCTCATTTAGGACTTCCAGTCTCTAAGAGAACACTGTCCAACTGGATTGCTCAGTGTATTTCTTTCGCCTACCAGAGTAGAAACCTTTCTCTGGAGGGCCATGTCACAGCTCACAATGTGAGAGCCATGGCAGCCTCAATGGCTCATCTAAATTCTGTGTCCATCGACCAAATCTGTCGAGCGGCCACCTGGGCCTCGGTTCATACCTTCACATCCCATTACTGCTTGGACAAGGACTCCCGCCGGGATGCCTTGTTTGGTCAGGCTGTTCTCAAACACCTGTTCCATTCCTAATCAACTCCTACCCACCTATCCTGGTTGGATGCCATTGATCCATGGGAGGAGGTAGAGTCCTTTTCAAGGACATGCAACCTGGGGTTCTCCCCTGGCATCTGCAGCTAGGGAGTCCCCATATGTGAAGACTCATTCCTGCTTGTTCCTGGAGATAGTACAGTTACTTACCTGTAACAGGTGATCTCTGGGAACAGCAGGAATAAGTCTTCACAACCCACCCACCTCCCCTAGGAGTTGTATCTCTCTATCTTTCTTTCCTTTCCTCTCTCTCTCTTTGTCTCAGCTTTAAAACTCGAACTGGAGAGAGGCGGTTGGGAAAGGTGGGAAGGCAGCGCGCAGGCGCTTTGGGATGCTCCTAAAAGCTTTCTTACTGGACGCTGGGGAGCGTTCCCGCGCAGGCTGCTCCGTCTGTACCGACGATACCCATATGTGAAGACTTATTCCTGCTGTTCCCAGAGATCACCTGTTACAGGTAAGTAACTCTGCTTTATGTGCAGTATATGTGCCTGAAGTTGGTCTTAAATGCATTTAAAGAATGCATACTAGATAAGAAGCATGTCCTATTGCACACCAAAGGCAGGTCTGATTAAGCAGAGAAGCGAGTCTAGTAGTAAAACAAGTAGGATTACTATAGTTTTTTCAAAATCGGATTTAATTGCAAATAGAAATCTAAAAGCAATCCAGTGTACACATCTGTCATAGTTCCTCAAATGTTTCAGCAATCCACCTGCATCAGGGACTGAGGAATGATAGAAAAGAAATACTGTACTGGTAACTGGTAGGTACTTATGGGAGACCTCTTAAAGGACAATGGATCCCTGTATTAGGCCAAAAGAAGGGATATCTGACCAGTATTGTGTAGAAGTTCTTTCAGAGGAAACGGCATAGGGCAAAGCAGTTTAGTTGTGGTACAGATGTGTGCACTGGATTGTTTTGAGATTTCATCCTGTTTGTATTGAAATCTGATTATGAATAAACTGTAGTAATCCTCGATGCACTCCTCTGCTTGTTTCCCCTTTATGTGCATAAAATGTTTTGAACTGAAACTAGAAACCAAATGCACATCCCTAGAGCCTCACTGACCACACTTCCGCAGAGACCAAGGGCAGTCAGCCTCCCTTTTCAGATCAAACACGGTTCTGGTTTTCCCAGTCAACTGCGAGCTCCTTGCTCAACTTCTTACATGCTCCTCCTACACGATGGCTCCAAGAACCCCTACATAGGACCTGAAACTCCTTAGACACACTCCCTAGACCTTAGATTAGTGGTTCTCAAGCCAGTCCTCAGGGGACACCTAGCCGGTCAGGTCTTCAGGAAAACCACAAGGAATATGCATGAGACCGTGTTGCATGCACTGCTTCCATTGTATGCTAAGCTCTATCATGCATATTCCTTGTGGTTATCCTGAAAACTGGCGGGCTAAGTGTATCCTGAGGACTGGCTTGAGAACCACTGATCTAAGGTCTAGGGAAAGCGTCTAAGGAGTTTCATGTCTGCTTTCTTATCAGATCCTATGTAGGGTTCTTGGAGCCATCATGTAGAAGGTGTGTGCGAGAAGGAGCTGGTGTTCAACTAGGAGATCTACAGGGGAACTACCACCCTGAAGCCTAGACATGGGCTTTTATATCCCAGCATTACATCACTGACACCTCCTGCATAACTCCTAGTGGGGGAAAAGTGATTTAAATATGAAATCTACTGTGTGCAGAGATTGCTGAGCTTCAGAGGTCCACAAGCACTATATTAAAGGGAGTTTAGTGAAAGCTCATTTGTGCCACCAGCGGTAGCGATCCATTTGTCAGCAACAGTGAAACTGCTGGGCAAAGAGAAAAGAAGATGCACAGTCTTAGAAAGCCATTGATTAAAAATAAACAGATAATTTGTGGCGGTGATTTTTTATTATTTTTTTTTAAATTTTGTTTATTTTGCAACCCAAATAATGTAATACAATGAAAATAAGTAGTATGCCAATAACAGTAAGGAAATATACATTACAGCAAAAAGAAAATACTACATCACAGCCCACATCATGGAGAGCACAGCGAGACCCACACACCAGGACAGTTAATTAATGAAGGCTACAACCCCCAACTAAATCATAATAATGATAACTGGTAAGCTAGAAACAAATTATCCCTCTCCAACCTGTAAAGAGACTAATAATGATTCGAGATGAGAAGGGTCAGAATATACATAGTTCACGCCCTGCAAAGATACCAAACATTTACATGGATAGCGAAGGAAAAAGGTCCCTCCCTCAGCCAACACTCTCAGTTTAAGCTGGAGGAAGGATCTTCGTCGAGATTGCGTATATCGAGAGACGTCGGGGAAGATGGATAGCTTCTGGCCATAAAAAAGAAAATCCTTTTTGGAAAAAAAAAGCCTTCATGATAGAAGTCTTATCACCAAAATTGACCAGAGTAACCACCAAAGTGGCGCGGGTGGAAATTAAAGTTTGAGAATTTTCCAGAAAATCAGTTAGATCTGGAGAAGCAGATTCCACACCCAGCGATCCACTAGTCTCCCCGGGTACTACTCGAGACGGCAAATAAGAAGGAGCGGTCAATCAAGAAACTATCAGCATCAGGAAGCAACAGAACCTCTTTGCAATATTGACGAAATAAAAGAACAGGTGTCAACAAACGAGTCTTCGGGAAATTTTAAGACACGAATATTTTTTGCACGAGAAACATTCTCTAACAGCTCCAACTGTTGGTACAAAAGAGCAGTGTCTTTCAGGGCGGATGCACCAGCCGACTGCAGAGAGACAACCTGTGCATCCACCTTGTCAGCACGCTGAGAATGATTATTAACTGAGACCTCCACAGAATGCAGTCTAGTTACAACCTGCTGAGAAAACACTGCAGTTTGATCCATAAATCGAGACAATAAAGCATTAGTTACTGAAACTTGCTTCCAAATGTCAGACAAGGTAATTTCTCCCTCATTAGGAGTCTGAGAGGAAACCAAGGCTTCATTGCCCCCAGCTGAAATAGGAAGAATAGGCAGTACCTCACAAGGAGTGGATAATGAAATAACAGGAGACCCCTCATCTCCAGAGGATGAAGATACATCAGCAGAAGAAGTCACTTCAGAGGCCTGAGAAGATCCAGGGTTGGGCGGAGGAGTCCTATCGATGGAGCTTAGTGAGACCTCAGAGGCCATTGAGGAGGAACCCGGATTTGCTGAAACAGGATTCGATAGAACCACCACATGCTGGTCCATAGGACCAGTGACAAGCACAGGAGTTGAAGACGTGGCAGCAGGTTCTTTACCAGACTTATTCTTCTTACTTTTCCTCTTCACATGGCCCCGAGGCATTCCCACAGCAACTAGGGCCTAAGGCCCCTAAGTGGCACCAAAGGGGCGTTCCCCCTTTGGTCACGCCCCCTTCGGGCGCGTGACCGCGGGCTGCGACCGCGGCCACAAGGCAGCCAGCGATTTAAATAGGCAGCAGAAGCCAACGAGGAGCAGGAGAAGAGACTACTGAAGCCAATCAAAGTGAAAGCAGGAAACTGCCGCCGGTCCCGGTAGAAGGCACAGCTGATTCTCACCGCGTCCAGGCAGCCAGCGATGTAAATAGGCAGCAGGAGCCAACGAGGAGCAGGAGAAGAGACTACTGAAGCCAATCAAAGTGAAAGCAGGAAACTGCCGCTGGTCCCGGTAGAAGGCACAGCTGATTCTCCTTGTGGCGGTGTTTTTAACGATCCATTTTCTGTTCTGCTGGTTTCAGACCAGGTTGAAGAAAGGACATGTGTGATCTCAAGAACGTACCGCATAGTTTGGGTTGATCTCTTTAAGAAAATATTCAACCTAAAAGGATTTCAGAATAGGATGTAAGAATAATCCTTTTTTGGTTCCATTACCAATGTAACTGTCCATAACTTCATGAGACATGTAGAGATGTAGTGCGCGTCCAATGCAATAAACCATTTTGGAGTCCAGTATGTTTGTGTACCAGCCTCTTGCTGTCTCTTCTCATGTTAAGAGAAGCGGGTTTAACTGTTCAGCATTTATTTTGGAATGCATTTTAGTTCAGTTCTCAGTTAAATTGACCTTCCAGAGATAAGCATACAGCAATGTTTTGTGGCTAGCCTAACTGAATATTTTTAAAATAGTCTTAAAATAGTACTGTATGTGAACATATCTTTTTCCACAGTGGCATTTTTATTTTATTTTTTATTTTTTTTTGTTTTAGATCTATATTTAAGTAGTCAGACCATGTTACTTTGTGAAAAGGAAAACATAGTTTCTCAGGAATTTCTCCTCCTCATTTTCGTGTTTTACCCTCTTGCATCCTTTGTGGTTTCTTTCAGAAAGCTGATTAATACTGGGAAGTTGACTTCTTTCTGAAACTTGCTAATTAGTGTTGTGCGCTCACACACTGGGAGCTTGTCGCCTTTTTTTTTTTTTTTTTTTTTTAACAGCCTCTTCATTTCATACCAAGGGACTTGGTTGTTTTTTTGCCTCTGTGAAAACATTAATTCCTTCTCTGCTGTGTGTTATGAATAGTGGGGAGCTAGAAGGTTTTCTGTCAGCAGATTTCTTGGTAAGTACAGCAGGTCATTGATTGTGTTTTCGGTAGGTGCAGGAGGGGTGGTGTATGCTGCATACTCCTATGAATTGTGGCAAGAGTGGAAGAAATGTTTGGAAAGCTTGGTCGCAAATCAGAATTTTTAGGAGCCAAGGGAATAGTTTTGGTTTTCTTTCGTAATTGAACTTGGTTATATTTTAAGAGGGTTCCGCTACTGCTTTAGCTTCTCCCCTCAACATCTGCTTGTTTTTAATCCCTTGGCCCAATCATGGTGCCAGGATCTTGGTGCTAGACCAGTAGAGCGCGCTGGTAGCTCTGCTTAGCACTCGGGTGGGTGGTAGGCACTGCATTGAAGGTGCCTGGCATTGTTTTACCCCCAATTGAAAGGGTTTCATGAGATGATGCATTTGATTGTATTACTTTGGCAGCACTTGTAAAATTGTCATGCCAATAAGGTCTGAATCCAGGGCCGGTGCAAGGGTATTGGGTGCCCTAGATGAACCTTAAAACTTTACGCTTCCGTCCCCCCCCCCCCCCAATCAAGAATTTGATAATTAAACTCAAAACAGTCATGTTAATCAGAACATCCTCCTTGTCACAACTGTCCTGTAAAAATGAAACAATTGGACATTATACGATTAAATATCAAATTTTGCTTTGTATGGGTGTGTGAGCACCTACTCTCTTTGCAGGCAAAGGAATACACCGATGGTTCTTTCAGTGTGGGTAGCTGTCAGGATTTATTGTTGTGCTTTGATTGGTGCAGCTGTTTGCCACCTCTCAGAAACTGTTGCCCTAGGCAACTGCCTAGCCTCCATTAATGACTGGCCCGGCCCTGCCTGGATCTGATTGGCTATGGTCTGCTGTAGTTGCTAGGCACTTCCAATTTTTTCGGCCCGTCAGCTGGTTTAGAAAATGGTCCATACTGAAGTGATTGGTTGGGTACACAATGACTTGTTTTAGCTTGCTGCATACTCTGACGTGGAAGAAAGTTGTACTTTGCTTTAGTCATGGGATAAAGGCAAGGCCCCAGCCTCCTGCAATTCTGTGACTGGGGAAAAGTCTGCAGAACTGGCTGGTCCCCATAGAATGGCTGTGGGAGGACTGGGAGTCAGGCCAGATTGGGTTGGTGTCTGGCTAGTGTACCCGTTTGCAACTTCCTTTCTCCATACTGATGAGACTAGCAGTAGGAGGAGATTAAGGTTACCAGATGTCCCTGATTTCGGGGATTCTTACTAATTTTTGAGGGAGTGTGCCAGACTCCATGGACTATAACAACCACCTTTCCCCCATGTCAGTGGGGACAGAGGCAAAAGGACATTGCGTCTTCCTCTAATGCAGTTGTCTTGATTCTGGTAGATAAAGATGTAAAATTAACCTCTTTTCTGAAAAAGAGGAATTTTAGAAATATATAGAATATTTATCTAGCTGTATAAAATAAAGATTAAGTATATATGTATGTATGCATGTGCTGCGTACGCCTGGTAACGCTATACAAATCATTACTACTGGTAGTATAACTCAAAGGGCTGCCATTCTCTTTTTTTAAAATGTTTGAAGTTACTGAATGCTACTTAGACGGGTCTTCTGCCAGGTTCCCAGATTTGCTCTCCAAATATCTGTTAACCCTAGAGGGAGATGAGTAGGAGTACCTCAGGCAGTATCGTCCTCCTCTGCCAGCCAGTGTCCGTTCCCCCCCCCCCCCCCCCGCCCGAGTGCTGTCTGGAACTGCATGGTACCGCCACTGTCCCATGCAGTTCAGCCTGCCTGCTAGGTCACAGCTAGTAGAGGAGGGAGATGCAACCCACAGCGCTACTGCTTGCCTTATTCTGTCAGCCTGAGTCGTGCAGACTCAAAGTAGCGGTGGGGGAGTGACGTGAAAGAGGGACAGGATAAGTACATGTGGATGTGTGCATGTTAGCCTTCGTGACGGGGGATGACAGAGGACACCTACCAAGGAATCTGAAAGGGAAAGAGGTCTGGGAGGGGGAATCAGAAGAGGCAAACGATGGTAGTGGTGCAAAGGGAGGAGGAGGAGCAAGGCAGAAGGCCGGAGACGGACACTTTCCTTCTCCTCTGCTAAAAGAACTGATACAAGTAAAGTTGGAAACCTGCATATTATAATGGTCATCGGTTTTGTGAAGCAAAAGTAATGATTCAGATTTATCGAAAATATGCCAGAGAATTGCTGTGGGATTTCAGAAACCCTGCCCCTGCTGCTGCGGGAAAGTAGGGACAGTTGGGTAGAGATGTGGCAGGAGCTCATCAGCAGTGGTTTTTACGTTCCTTTGGATTTTGTGGCTGGAAAATCCCATACTAGCAAAAATATGCCCTGTCAGAGAGCCCTGTGAATTGCAGGATGCACTCTTTTTATATAAGGCAAACTGTGTTATTACAAACAAATATTAACAACACTGTGTGCCTTTTTGTGTATTTCAATAGAGCCAGCATTTACTTCTGTGTTGCTAGAAATAAATTCTTGGGTTGAGTCCATATTGGTGAAGATCTCGGGAGACTGGCAGATTTTCAGAAGCACGTCTGTCCTGGGAGAATTGATAACAGCCTTGAGTAGCTTAGATAAACCCTACTTACCTTAAGGAAATATTGCTGATTTGCTTTGATGGAGACCTGCCGCTTTGTCTTTTGGTTCACTTATAGAAAGGTTCTTGGAAAAAAACCCTTTAATGTTACTTGGAATATGTTAGGCTTTCTGTAGCTTTTGGGTTAACTGTTTTGCTTATGTGCCAAGGTCTTCAATTTGCAGGTACAGTGTTAAGTGCCATCAAGTCCGTTCCGACTCAAGGTGACCCTCTGGATAGTTTTCCTAAACTGTGTTGTCTTCGGTCAGGTGGTGAATTGTTGATAGTGGCGTCCATAGCTGCTGTTGCTCTCTTTGCTCTCAGGGAGCGAGTCCGTTCTCTAGAGGCTAGAGTAGCAGACCTGGAAGACATAAGAAAGACAGAGATGTACATGGACGTGACCTACAGGGATATAGTCCTGAAGTCCCACCTCCAGTCTGGCAGCATCCCTGCTGCCATGGAGGAGAGAGGTCACATGACAGGAGAGCATCACCCTGGTGTGGCAGGAAGTGATCCTGTAACTAGGACCTGTCCTCCAGGTGATGTAAAACCCTCTTGCACCGAGGACGTTTCTCCAGGGCCACGTGCCTATGAGGGGAGGGTCAGGACAGCTGTTATAGTTGGTGATTAAATCATTAGGAATGTAGATAGCTGGGTGGCTGGTGGACGTGAGGATCGCCTGGTAACATGCCTGCCTGGTGCGAAGGTAGCGGACCTCACGCACCGCCTAGATAGGATCGTAGATAGTGCTGGGGAGGAGTCTGCTGTCTTGGTACATGTTGGTACCAATGACATAGGAAAATGTGGTAGGGAAGTTCTGGAGGCTAAATTTAAGCTTTTAGGTAGGAAGTTGAAATCCAGAACTTCCAGGATAGCATTCTCCGAAATGCTTCCTGTTCCACGTGCAGGACCCAAAAGACAGGCAGAGCTCCGGAGTCTCAATGCGTGGATGAGACAATGGTGCAAGGATGAGGGTTTTGGATTTGTTAGGAACTGGGGAACATTCTGGGGAAAGGGGGGGCTCTTCCGAAGGGATGGGCTTCACCTTAATCAGGATGGGACCAGACTGCTGGCATTAACCTTTAAAAAGGAGATAGAGAAGCTTTTAAACTAGAAATTAGGGGAAAGCCGACAGTCACCCAGGAGCGCATGGTTCGGACGAAGGTATCCTTGAAGGATACTACCAAAAGCAATGAGGTTCCAAAAGGGAGTATAGTAGCCGAAATGCCCTTGAGTAAGGAGCAGACAGAGAATAAAGATTCCAAATTACCCATGCCTACCAATAGCCAGATTAATATGAATAAAATAGTCTCTAAAATGCTTGTATGCCAATGCTAGAAGTCTAAACAATAAGATGGGAGAGTTAGAATATATGGCACTAAATGAGAGGTTAGATATGATTGCACTCTCAGAGACATGGTGGAAGGAGGATAACCAGTGGGACACTGTGATACCTGGATGCAAACTATATCGTAATGATAGAGCTGATCAAATTGGTGGAGGGGTTGCGCTCTATGTTAGAGAGGGCATTGAGTCAGAAAGGATTAAAGTTTTGCAGGGAACAAAATTTGCTGTAGAATCTCTATGGATTGAAATTCCACTTATGAAGGGGAAGGTGATGGCAGTGGGGGTGTACTATCGACCACCTGGCCAGAATGAACAAATGGATGATGAAATGCTCAAAGAAATCACAGAAGCTAACAAAAGTCACAACAGAGTAGTAATAATGGGTGATTTCAATTACCCCGGTATCGACTGGGTCAGTGTCACGGCAGGACAAACTAAAGAGATAAAGTTTCTAGATGGAATAAATGACTGCTTCTTGGAGCAGCTGGTTCATGAACCGACCAGAGGGGAAGCCATACTGGACCTAGTCCTTAGTGGAACACCAGATCTGGTGCAAGAAATAAGGGTGTTGGGACCACTTGGCAATAGTGACCATAATATGATCATGTTTGATTTAATTATTGGAGAACAAATAGTAAAGAAATCCACAGTACTACCTTTTAACTTTCAAAAGGGAGACTATGATAGAATGAGGAATATAGTTAGGAAAAAACTAAAAGGAGCGGTTCCAAAGGTTAAAGACTTACAGCAAGCTTGGGCGTTATTTAAAACTACTATCCTCGAAGCCCAGACCAGCTGTATTCCACGCATTAAGAAGAGTGGGAGAAAGTCCAAAAAACTGCCAGCATGGTTTAAAGGTGAGGTCAGAGAGGCTGTTGCTGCCAAAAAAGCAACCTTCAGGAAATGGAAAAAAGAGCCAAATGATGAAAACTGGAAACAGCACAAGCACTGGCAAGTTAAATGCAAAGCATTGATAAGGCAGGCAAAGCGGGAATTTGAAAAGAAACTTGCTGCGGAAGCAAAAACACGAAATAAAGACTTTTTCAAGTACATTCGTAGCAAAAGGCCTGTGAGAGAGTCAATTGGACCGTTAGATGATAGAGGGGTAAAAGGGGCAGTAAGAGGAGACAAGGCTATAGCGGAGAGACTGAATGAATTCTTTGCTTCGGTCTTTACTGAGGAAGATGTAGGGATGTTACCCAAGACTGAAGTGGTATTTAAAGGTGATACTGCAGAGGAATTGAGAGAAATATCGCTACACCGGGAAGATATATTACAACTATTTGATAAACTGAATAGTAGCAAATCACCTGGACCGGATGGTATACATCCCAGAGTGTTGAAAGAACTGAAATATGAGATTGCAGACCTGCTATTGGTAATCTGTGAACTTTCATTAAAATCATCTGAAATACCTGAAGATTGGAGGGTCGCCAACGTAACACCAATTTTTAAAAAGGGTTCCAGGGGTGACCCGGGAAATTACAGACCAGTGAGCCTGACGTCAGTACCAGGGAAAATGGTAGAAACCATCATAAAGAACAAAATTACGCAGCATGTAGATAGTCATGGCCTAATGGGAGACAGCCAACATGGCTTTAGACAAGGAAGATCTTGTCTTACTAATCTGATATGTTTTTTGAAGGTGTGCATAAACAGGTAGACAAAGGTGAGTCGGTTGATATAGTGTATCTGGATTTTCAGAAAGCTTTTGACAAGGTCCCCCATCAGAGACTTTTGGCAAAGCTAAAAAGTCATGGGATAGGAGGCAGTGTACTATTGTGGATCGGGAACTGGTTAAAAGATAGAAAGCAGAGAGTAGGGCTAAATGGCCAATATTCCCAATGGAAAAAGGTGAATAGTGGAGTACCCCAGGGATCTGTACTGGGTCCGCTGCTTTTTGACATATTCATAAATGACCTGGAAAAGGGAATAACGAGTGAGGTTATCAAATTTGCAGATGACACAAAACTGTTTAAAGCTGTTAAAACCCAAGAGGAAAGTGGAAAACTGCAGGAGGACCTGGATAAATTGGAAGACTGGGCATCCAAATGGCAAATGAAATTTAATGTGGACAAGTGCAAAGTCATGCACCTAGGAAAGAACAACCCACACTATAGTTACTCGATGCAAGGCTCCACATTAGAAGCCACCACCCAGGAAAAAGATTTAGGAGTCATCGTGGATAACATGTTAAAACCCTCCACCCAGTGTGCAGCGGCGGCCAAGAAAGCAAACAGAATGCTAGGTATCATAAGGAAAGGGATGGAGAATAAAACAAAGGATATTATAATGCCTCTGTATCGCTCCATGGTACGACCGCACCTTGAATATTGTGTGCAATTCTGGTCACCGTATCTTAAAAAGGACATAGCGTTATTAGAAAAAGTACAGAGAAGAGCCACCAAATTGGTGAAGGGGATGGAAGGCTACTCCTATGAAGAGAGGCTAAAAAGGTTAGGGCTCTTTAGCCTGGAAAAGAGACGGCTGAGGGGAGATATGATAGAGGTCTATAAATTAATGAATGGAGTGGAACAGATAAACGTGGATCAATTGTTTACGCTATCAGAATATAGAAAGACTAGGGGACATGTAATGAAGCTACAGGGTAAACTATTTAAGACAAATAAGAGAAAATATTTTTTCACTCAACGTGTAATCAAACTCTGGAATCTGTTACCGGAGGATGTGGTAAGGGCTGTTAGTATAGCTGGGTTTAAAAAAGGTTTGGACAAGTTCCTGGTGGAAAGGTCCATAAACCACTATTAAAAAGGGACCCAGGATATCAATGCTTGACCCAGTACAAGCATTGTGGAACTTGTGTCTTTTGGGGAAACTGCTAGGTACGTATGACCTAGATTGGCCACTGTTGGAAACAGGATACTGGGCTTGATGGACCTCGGTCTGACCCAGTATGGCATGTCTTATGTTCTTATGTTGCATCCATCCATTGCATTTTTTTCTTGATTAACTGTCCTTTTCCCAATATTTTGAATGCAACGCGTGTTTTTTTTTTTTGTGTTTTTTTTTGCACAAATCCTTTTTTTTTAAAACATATCTACAGATTTTTCCAACAACAAAAAAAGTCACGTTTTTGTGCTGTAGTTTAAAAAATATCTTTCTGGGTTATAATGCATAGTGTAATTCCAGGACATTGCTGACCTTAAGAGGGGCCCAAGGCAGATTTTGCCAGAGCAGGTCCCCGCCCAAGATTAGAACCGGGGTGGGGTTCAGTCTTGGACTGCCACTCCACCTGAGGTCATTGTCACTGTTACAGGCCTACCAGTGCCCCAGAACAGGACGTGATGCTGTGAGAGACGGCCTACTGTGGCAGTATGAGGTCTGGGGCAGTTGTCCAGGTTTTCACCCCCACCCTGACCCTAAGGATGCCTTTATTCTAGAGTCTAACACTGCACAGTCGGCAGAATTTTCTAATGCTTACTTGCAACTGTTCTGAAGTCCATTAATGATCAATCGCGTCTGCCTGGCACTTGATCTGCCTTTGTTAATGAGATCTGCCACTTTCGAAATGCTCTACAGGAAATTAGTGTAGTTTTCAGAAAAGAATAATAAACAGTAAAGACGCTGAAAGTGATTGCCTTGCATTCACACACAATTCTGGGAACGGTGCTTGTTTTCGGTTAGTGACTATGAGCTTTCATTCTTCATCTTTAAACTGCTGTCATCCAGTGCTGATCCGCTGAAATGAATAGTGCAGGTGCCGCGGCTATATGGAATATGAAAATGAAGATTTTTGTCTGTCAATATTTACACTGTGTAATATTTGTACTGCTTTTCGCTGTCAGTAATATATTCATATGTACCTATTGTAAATAATAATTATAAGATAACTAAGTAATCGCTGATGGAGTATGTTTCTGAAAATGCAGATGAATATATTAAAAGGAATGAAAGGGCATATCTCGCATTCCCACTGCAAGAGGGAATGCGATTGAAGAGGTCTGAGACTTTGATTCCTTAGTGAGGTCCAGTGCTCTGGTCTAAAGGGCCAGACTGGGGGAAATCGTGGCGACAGCATTAATGGGGAGCAATGGTCGTTGTACTGCGGTGACATCTAGTGGCCAGACTGTTCCCACAGTAGCAGGGTTATGAAAGAGCCCTGGTAATGCTTAGGCTTCAGCAGAAGACTATTACTACAGTGCCTGGGCAGAGTAATTTGGGAAAGGAGAGATAAAATGGTGGTGGGGGGGGGGGGGGACGGACCCTGAAGTGTGAAGGAAGGTTTCTAGCCCTGTAGCATAACCAAGGGTGATTCAATTAAGCTGGAAGCCCAAAGAAAGAGGAGAAAACTGCAGTACCAACGTAAACCAGTAAACAGATGACAAATTTTCTGAGGGAAAATAACTGCATCATTTTGTAAACAGGAAAACACATAGAAAAAGGGATAAAAGCAGAAAAAAAGTTGCAGCAGTAGGATGGAAATAAATCAGTCTGACTAGTTACTTTACTGTATGCTGGTGTTACCGGTTAAAAATATGTGCACTTATACTTTGCTCATTAAGTGCTGGAGGTATTTGCTATGTGTCTGTCATTGCAAGAGATCAATTCAAGACTGAATCACAGCCTTCAGTTGTGGTTGTAAGCTGCTGGAATCTTTCCATTTCCTAGCTTGACACTTGCAAGCAAGCAGCTCGCTCCAGTGAGTTAAAACTGCCATTAGTTCTCATGATGAGATCAACGCTATCACTGGGATCAGGATGTTTAAAAGAGCAGAGGAGATGGGAGGGGGAAGAGAGCAGAAGGGTTAGAAAGAAGGGAAGGAAGAGAATATGGAGAGGTGAATATTGTCAGCAGCTACAGTCTCTGGCATTCGGTAGCCCCTAACATCACCGCAATGGCTTGGGATAGGGAGCAGCGAGAAGAATTTATGATAAGTAGCCTGGGTGGTTGCGCACGAAGGTGAATGGCACTTTTGTCCAGTAAAGGCTGGATACAGTTGAGCTGAAAGCCCAGAGATCAGGACACAACTACTGAGCCAAATACAGTTGAAACACAAAATGGAGACGGTAGAGGATTCCTTCTCTGTTTTCATGCTGTAATGTGGAGAGCTAAACATCTGGTGTACAGAGTGGGGCTGGGGCAAAACTCCAGGCTTCTGACCCTTGGTGGGGCGAGGGCAGACCCTCAAGGCCCTGCTGCTGTGAAAGAATCCACTACTTCCTCTGCCTGTCCTTATTTGTTCATGTCTCAGGCGTTCCACAAAGTCCACTGTCCAGGCCAGTCCCTGAAGAAAAACACAGGGTCAGTATTCAGCTGGTGTGGTTGCCACGATGTTAACTTTAGACCGTATCTTCAGCACCACCATCTGTATAGGCATCAGCGCTGACTAGATGGAATGGTGGCCGCCCTAGCACTGTCTGTTCAAATGAAACAGAAATGAACCATTTAGCAGCTAAGTATCACCGTTAAACAGGCGTTTTGGGCCTGTCCTCGTTCCTCCCCTAACCCATCCCACAAATATACAGGCATCTGGCAGTTTAGCGATTTCGATGGCATAATATTATCTGCCCTATATGTATATTTAAAAAAAATATAGTTATGTTTTCACCTGCTGGCAAATGCATAGCTGCCTTTGAATATAGGCTCGAAAGTGCATTGCTTGTGAATTCAACATGAAGAGCTTCACACATTTGGTGAGCTCCAGACAGAATCTTCTCTCCAAACTGTAGAGTAATGTGAATCTTTTCATTTATCTTCCCTGACTGTGGGTTGCAGACAGTTCTTTATTTCCTCTTTTCTTTGGGTTCTTGTTTTTTTAATACTCTTCCTTCTGATTCCTCTTTTCTTGGGCTCTGTAACAGGAAATCCTTCCTTCGCTTGCAACCTTAGGCTCTGCAGCACTCAGGGCCCCCATGGGCATCCTATCCTTTATCCTAGGCAACTTCTAGCCCAGCGACGCCCTTCACGGGGTGGGGGGGGGGAGGTGGTTCTGGTGCCCTCCTTCAATCCTTCATTGCCATCCAGTAGGGTGATGACTCCTTGGCAGGATTTCTCTCTCTTTCTTTGACCACCCCTCAATGTGTGGTCAATGCAGCACACTTGAGTCCTGCATCCTTACCAGTAGGGGGAAGAATGAAAAGGAGACACCTAACCCAGAGGTACTCAAATCCACTCCTGGAGGGCCGCAAACCAGTCAGGTTTTCGGGATATCCCTAATGAATATGCATGAGATATATTTGCATGCACTGCCTCCATTGTATTTGAATCTATCTCATGCATATTCATTAGGGATATCCTGAAAACCTGACTGGTTTGCGGCCCTCCAGGACTGGATTTGAGCACCTCTGCACTAACCCCTCCATTCTCCATTGCCTCACACCTTGGATACTTCCCCTTTGAACATGTCACATAAGATGCCTCCCAGTATACAGATACCACTCAGTTTCTCAGGCATACCAATCCATTGAGAGCCACAGGCTGCCCTAGAGTCACAGGAACCTTAGCTGATATGCTACAAGGAGTTGAGGGCAATGCAACCCTTCCTTACAGTGCTTCGTCCTTGTAAGAAGAGCTAAAGCATGAACATATAGAAAAGATCCTATATCTTTTTTCCCAAACTGTATTTTGACCTAGCAGTTTTGTCTCACCTATTGGGCTTTTAGCTCAGTTGCAACCAGCTCCTGTGGGACAAAATTGTCGTGAGCCTTCATTCATAGTCATTTGGTCTACTTAGACAAATTTTTTCTTTTATTGTCCCCTATTTCAGCCATTACAGTGATATTTATTAGTCGGGAGCCACAGACTAGGATTTTCTTCAGAACTTGGTATATGTACTCCCTAGTTCCAGTCAGTAGGTGTCACCATTGAGTAACAGCTGGGACCTCTGCCCCTCCTGAGGCTTCTTATGCTGCCCCCACAGCACCACCTGCTAGTGTAGGGAGCAAAACTGGGAGAAGAACTTGAATGCAATGAAATCTCTAATCCCATGTAGAAATGCAAGTCCTCATTATAAACAAGCAACCATGAGCACATGTGGATAACATGTTAAAACCCTCGGCCCAGTGTGCAGCAGCGGCCAAGAGAGCAAATAGAATGCTAGGTATCATAAGGAAAGGAATGGAAAATAAAACAAAAGATATTATAATGCCTCTATATCGTTCCATGGTGAGACCACACCTTAAATATTGTGTGCAATTCTGGTCGCCGTATCTTAAAAAGGATATAGCGTTATTAGAAAAGGTTCAGAGAAGAGCCACCAAAATGGTAAAGGGGATGGAAGGATACTCCTATGAAGAAAGGCAAAAAAGGTTAGGGCTCTTTAACCTGGAAAAGAGACGGCTGAGGGGAGATATGATGGAAGTCTATAAATTAATGAACGGAGTGGAACGGGTAAATGTAGATCGATTGTTTACCTTATCAGAATATAGAAAGACTAGGGGACATGCAATGAAGCTTGTCAGACGGCTGCCTAGGGTGAGAACTTACACAATCTTGACGATGCATATATTCATATGATTCTTGCAAGGTATTGTGGGTAATGTAGTTCTTTCACTCCCAAACACAGCTGAAGACAATAATTGAGTTGTGATACCAGTGGTAAGGCCAATAAAATACTTCTTTTATTGATGGGGTTTAATTCACCCAGCACAAATATGCTTGGTAGCAATATAAATGAGGTTACTTGCTTGCAGTGTTTAAATGGATAACATAAAGTCACAAAGCAAATCAGAAAACAACCTTCAGCTTGTAAGGCACTTAGCTAATATTTTCTTAGCAAATAATTACCAAATAAAAAGGCACAAAGAAATAAATGAACTTTGCTTGTTAGGTTAACTTCTGCTTATTTTCCACACAGATCCTGCAGTGATTCTCTCTTGCTCACACATACAATCAGGTGCAGCTTTAATTACTATCAATTGACCAGCTGAAACCCTTTAGCTGGCTGGCTGCTACTGTGTGAACCCAAATCCTGCTTTAGGAGCTGTTTGCAAATGGAATAAAGAACAAAGTTAGGTTTCTTTGTGATGGCTGATGTGTTTGCTCACAGAAAGCTAGCAATAGCATTGGGATAGAGAACAGTCCATGTAATTAATAGTTTCATCTGCTGTATCTCCCCCTTCATCAATCAGCATAGGGTCACTATCATACATTGGCACAGACGAGTCTTTCATTAAGGCACTATCATGAGAATGCTTATTCCCTTGCTGCCATTCTCTATTATAGATAGGGTCTGGATCAGTGTTCATACCTGAGCCTCTCCTGCTATCATAATTCCTCTCTGTATAGCCTGGCCAGTATGTAATCCAATTCTGATGTCCAGCCTTCCAATCTTGATCCCTGGACACTGGATCTTTCCTCACATACCTTCTGGCATAGGTCTGAAAGTCCTTTCCACGTGCAGTCTTCTCTCTTCCAGGTAGCCACTGGTGATTCCTATCTCTGCCATTCCATTCCTCTGGCTGACTCCAGTCCAATGGACTCTGCTGGCATTTGGAATACCTCCCAGTATAGGTACTGCCTTGGAATCTCCCAGACCTTCCAATGGCCTTTCTTCTCTTCCTTCCAGAGAGTTTCCTTCTCTCTCTATCCGCTTGGCTTGGCTTCTGCTTCTCGAGATGATGTTGGTGCTTGAGCTTGAAGCTGTTGCTGTATCTTTTCCTGAAGCTGTTTCTGTAGCTGTTATCTGTAGAATAAGCTCTATTCTTATTCTGTCCTAATGTGTGCTCCTCCCTAACACAGCGCAGCTGTATTGAATCAGGCCCTGCCCTTTGAGATGAATGCTTAGGGATTACCTCATAGCTCTCTTGATTGCACACACGTTTTCTCACTTCAGCCCCTCTCATGGCTGCTGGAAACCTAGTGCATTCTGGGACTGGTAGTCTTTTATGTGAAAACTCTGTTTTCTTACTTCTACCAAAACTGACAGGTTGCTTGTTCAGAGTCACATCATCTTTTCTATAGCTCCTACCTGAGCTATGATAAGCTTCCTTATCACAAGCTACAGGGTAAACTATTTAAGACTAATAAAAGAAAATATTTTTTCACTCAACGTGTAATCAAAACTCTGAAATTTGTTACAGGAGGATGTAGTAAAGGCTGTTAGTGTAGCTGGGTTTAAAAAAGGTGTGGACAAGTTCCTGGAGGAAAGGTCCATAAATCATTATTAAGAAGGGACCCAGGATATCACTGCTTGACCCCCAGTACAAGCATTGTGGAACCTGTGTCTTTTGGGGAAACTGCTAGGTACGTATGACCTAGATTGGCCACTGTTGGAAACAGGATACTGGGCTTGATGGACCTTGGTCTGACCCAGTATGGCATATCTTATGTTCTTACATCTGAACGTTTATGAAAGATGCACAAATGTTCTGCAACTGAGGTTGACATCTTGGTAGTTGGTGCAACTGCTCACAGGTTTCGGACTTGTGCTAATTCAGCCTTTTTGCATGCATTAGTATATGCTCAGTATATGTGCATGTTTATCTCTGTAATCTTCTACCATGGAACTATTTTGGACTAAAAAATGCTCACTAGCATGTACAAAATCAGTAGCTGCTGCTCGTAACAAACTCTGGAAGGTTTTAAGTGCCTTCGACTGCACCAGCTGATGTAATCCATATCTCTGCAACATAATGCACTTATCCACTGCACCTCCTCACCACCCAGTTATCCACCTGGGGGTGGTGATAGTTAATTGGGAGCAGCAAATAAGATGGAAGGGTGGAAATTGAAATTTACAGTGCGCAGGAAGCCAAAGGGGGGGGGGGGAGAGTGTGTATAATGTTCTGCCAGGGTCGGTCTGTCATTAATTAGCACATGTATAAAGCTGAGAAATGCTGAACGAATTAACTGGGGTCTTGGGGAAAAGCAGCTGGTTGGCTGTGACATCTCTCCACTTTGTCAGTCCTGTGGTGTTCATTGAAATCTTAGGAAGCCGCAGTTGCTTGGGGAGTTTGAAGTAAAAGAAATCCCTCAGTCCTTCAGGTTGGTTCATGATGAAAATGAAGGGAACTGTGGCATATTTTTTACCCTGTGTTTTCTTTTCCAAGCTCCTCTCTCTTGTAAAATTAAAAGTTCAGGAGGAAGTGGTGCCCCAAGTTTGGAAAACACCTGAAAAACCATGTAACATATTTTAAAGCCATTGTTGTGATACTCGGAATCCTAAGAGTGGGAATAAGTTGTGCACCTCTCACTGGCTTCCTGTTAATATTTGTCTTTAACACTCAAAAACATGACCTTTGCTTTTCTGTGTTCTCTTTTAAGATGTGAAAATTAGCATTGACCCTATAAAGGTGTGCCCCATTATTGCATATAAATCAAGGACTTTATTTTATAACATGAAAATTGCTTAATTTAGTTTGTTTTGCTCTCTTGGTATATGGCCTCTTGGGCCTTATTTAGGGTTCAGCAGTGTTTTACAATTAATGATATTAAAACGAGGAAGAGAGCTGGGCATTAGAATAATCCTAGAGAAGGAGAAAGCAAAGAAGGTTTTTGTCCTGTTTCCAGATCCCCAAACGCCGGATTTGTCTCGTGGATCTCTAGATGCCTCCATAAAGAGTTATGTTTTCAGAGGTGTCTTGAAGTGAGTTGGATTTAATTCCCCTTTTAAATCGGGGGGGGGGGGGGGGGGGGGGGGGGGGGGGGTAAAGTGTTCTGTTGGATTGGGCCGAAATAGGAGAAAGCAGTTCATCTTATTGTCTCAAGGTGAATCATTGAGGGAGAGAGGAACAGCAAATTGGTTGATATATTTGTGGCATATTGTTGGGGGGGGGGGGAGAAGTGAGGGGAGATCAGTAGATTAGGAAAGTATGCTGAGTCTGGTATGCAGCAGCAGGGTCAGATTTAAGATGCTGGTGCCCGTAGGCAGGACTAGAGAGCAGTGAGAAGAAAAGGTTTTTCCTCAGAGCAGTGGAGGTTAAATAGAATCAGGCTTCAGTTTAGCCCAGACAATTTCAAAATTGGGCACCCAAGACAATTGCTTATTTTGCTTATTCCTAAATCCAGGCCTGATTTTTAATAATGTTTTCTATTTTTTCAGTTTTATTGTAATTGCTGTTCCTTGCCTTCGCTTTAATCTGCTCTGATTGTTTCGGCTGTCTCAAGCACCCATCTGTTTACCTGCTGATAATTAGCACCAGTGCAGTGTTCCTTTTGGATTTACTCAGCAAGCAGGAAGAAAAACAAGTGGAGCGCTTTGAGGAAGCAAAATCTGAATGGAAAATACATCAAATTAATTTTTAAAAAATCAATTAAGAGAGGCTGGATTTTAGAGTGGGGCAGCTGGGGAGAGAGGCCACAACAGGCCAGTATCAGTTTGGCCTTCTAAGCATTTTCTTCATGGTTGTATTTTTTGGACCGATGCCTTTAGTGTGTTTGAGCATGCAATACTTTGGAAATTTCAATTAAAAAAAAAAAAATTCTGCCCTACCCCATTCCAATTCCCGCTCTAGCCAGTTTTCAGCTCTTCATCACCTCCCCTGACTTTTTTCAATCTGTTCAACACTCTGCTGCGTGGCTAATCTTCCGCCAACCTCGTCATGCCCATATTACTCCTCTTCTCAAGTCACGCCACTGGCTCCCTATCCGTTTCCGCATCCAGTTCAAACTTCTCCTACTGATCTATAAAGGCATTCACTCTGCAGCTCCTCACTACCTTTCTTCTCTTATCTCTCCTTACAACCCCCCCCCTCGGGAATTTCTCTTATCTCTCCTTACAACCCCCCCCCCCCCTCGGGAACTCCACTGTTCTGACAAACTGCTACTACCTGTGCCCTTCTCTTCTGTTGCCAACTCCAGACTTTGCTCCTTTCACCTTGCTGCACCTTACGCCTGGAACAAACTACCTGTGTCTATACGCCAGGCACCTTCTCTAACCCTCTTCAAATCCAGGCTGAAAACTCACCTCTTCGCTGCTGCTTTTGGATCTTGACTCACCTGATCTCCTTTTTCTTTTCCTTTCCCCCTTGTTTTATCCCAGCCTATACCTCCTCTTTTGTCTGTCTTGACTAAACTGTAAGCTCTGATGAGCAGGGACTGTCTCTTACATGTCTGTGCAGCGCTGCGTATGACTTGTAGCGCTATACAAATGCTCGGTAGTAGTAGTAGTAGTTTTTCTCCCCATACATACGCTCTCTCCCTTTCTGGTGTTTTCTTGCATTCCTCTGTGCCCTATCCTCTTTCCACCTCTCACAAACCTGCACTCCTCTCTAAACTCTTCCACATACAACACACTCTCCCACACGGTTCCATTGCCTCCACCTACTCTATATGCCCTAAACTAGCCCTGGTCATCTCGTGCCTGATGTGGAACATCTGGAAACATGAACCTTGCTGAGAGACAAAAGTACAAGAAGCTCAGTTTTACGTTGCTGTTTTTGAAGGACAAGGAGACAGAATTTGCCCCTTCTTCCCCGAATCCTTCAGATGTTCACCCCTTTCTCACACCATGAGAGAAGATTCCGGTCAGTAAGACAGGCATTTGGTGAGGAAGGAAGCTTGTATCCTGTGCCTGAGTAACCTTTACTTCTGTGTAGCCTTAATAAAGAAAAGCAAATATGAAGGGTTACTTGTTTGTTGGACTAACGATAGATTTTTGACTAGCTTCTGGGAGCTAAAAACCCTGTTCTTCCATTCAGCACATAATGGTGGTGGCAGCAGAATTGTACCAGACTAGACATGCGCCCTGTACGACTAACGAATCTGGTGCTCCCCCTCCACCCAGCCACGTTCAGTAACTCATTCTTTTTGAGCTTCCTGTAAGCCCAGTGGTAATATCAGCGCCCCCTTCTGTGCTTGCGCCCTGTGCGCCGCACCACTCACAAAGCCCTTGGTATGGCCCTGGGTGGGGGTGATAAGAAAAAAAAAAGAGGAGAAACCTTTCCAGTGCTCTGGTCTAAAGGGCCAATGGAGAACGTGAAAGAGGTTTAAGTATTTGGAGAAAGATACAACAGAGTCAGAAGTGTTAGAGAGTCAGGAGCCCGGCACCAACTCAAAGGGAGTCTGAACTCCAGAAAAGGAGCAAGAGGGACCCAGGGATCAGAAATCACGGTTTATCTGCGATTCTCTACTTTGTAATGTGCACATGAACTGTTGCATTCACTTGCCTTTATCAAGATCAACTATTGTAACTCTTAACTGGAGTTCCGCTGTTGCAGAACACAGCAGAGAAGATGATTTATGGTGCTAAACGATTTGGCCATGTAACGACATTGCCAAATAGCAACATTGGTTGCCCGTGGATTATAGAATCAAATTGCTAGGAGTGGAGGAGTAGCCTAGTGGTTAGAGTGTACTGGCTTTGTAATCGATAGTTTGATTCCCACTAGCACTCCTTTTGGCCTTGGTCAAGTCACTTAACCCTCCATTGCCTCGGAAGAAAGGCCTGGTGATCTACTTCCGGTCACACTGCCAAGAAAACCCAGGAGCTTCTGGGTCGCCAGGAGTCGGAATTGACTCGAAGGCACGCATTGCATTTGCAAAACATCAAGTGTTTCATTCCCATCCATCATCTTTGGACTCCCTCTTGATTCCTGATTCCATGCACTCTTGCATGCGCCCTGAGATCCTCACAGGCAAATATTTTAGCTATTGCTTTGTAAAGGCTCTTTTGTTTCAAATCCTCACTAGGGCTTATTGTGTGTACCTGGTTCCATCTCCTTGGAATGCCTTTCCAGAATATTTACGATCAGAACATTGTCTAGGTTCAAATCGGGTCCAAGAACATAAGGGGGGATATCCAAAGGTCTGCAAACTGTGTTAAATGCAAGGTAGCGGGATATTCTGCGGCACTAACACAGTGAGTTACGTGGTTAGCATAGGGGGGAGGGTGTTTTAGGGCAGAGCAATGGCAGCGCCCGTTGCTAACCAGGCAACGGTGATATTGAGCCGCCATCCAGGTAGCGACCTGCGGGTAAAGATAAGCATGGCAAGAGCTGGCCTATTTTTACCTGTGGGAGCTAACTGGGCGGTGGCTCAGTATCTCTGCTGCCCGGTTAGCTTCTGCGCCATGCAGCACCTGGATAGTCGATGCCAGCGGCTGGATAAGGCACTGCTATTGAATATCCAGGGTTAGTATTCGGCGGTGATGAATATGCGCTTTAGAAGCTCTAGCCGTTGCCACTGAATATCCCACACCTTTCCAGGAGAAGATTTGCATCAGGACCCAGACATTCATGCTGAAATAATTTTTATCATCTAATAGTTCTCATGCATTGAAACAAATGCAAAGAAAGTGTGTGTGTGTTGGGGGGGGGGGTTTGTTACTAAGGGGCATGGGTATTAAAGTGCATTTACTCAGTAGCGTAAGATTTAGTGCACAGTTTGGCAGCTGTGCTGAAAGGTAGCACAAGATCCCCACAATAAAAATCCTATGCTACCCTGGTATGCACTTTGGGGCAGGGACTGGGTGGGACATGGGTAGAACAGAGGCATTGCCAGCATTTTGTGACTAGTGTGGACGTTAGTGGCTTGTGCTTGATGCCATTAACCCAGGTGCACTGCATCTAGGGCCCACACTAACTGTAGGGGAACAAAAGCACACAGCCCCTGAAGTGCTGATGCCCCTCCCCCCCACCCCCCCACCCCCCCACCCCCCCATGCTAGTAATGCAGTCCACATGCACATTACCAGCACAGGGCTTAGTAAACATGACCCTCAAGGCACAATCAATACAAAATAGGCCATACAGTAAGAATGGAACATTGCTTAAATAAAATGTGTTTTCTGTCCACAGACAAAATGACTGAATCACTTCGGTATGTTTTCTGTGTATGATTGACAGTTTTCTTGGATGTATCATGTAATCTGTTGTAGTCTAGGGTGGCACTAGGGTTTCTGGGCGTGTCCTTTACTGTGCCCGATCTTGCTTATAGCACGGAGCACTTTGATCTTAGCTAAACTAAAAATATACATATTTACTGGTTAGATCATTGTAACGCCTACGTTAGTGCGTAAATGCCTCGCTGTACTATTGGCATGACACAGATCTTTACCCTGTAGATCACTCTGGCAGCAGGCTTTGGCTTCTGTGCCAGCTTTTGAGTTGCGGTAGGCTTCATGTGTGCCCTGGCATTCTGTGAACCAGCTGAGGCTATAATGAACATGGCGGATGCAGCGTCATGTTTCATTAGCTGATTGTGAAAGATGCAAACTTTCATAGTTAATATACCAAATAAATCAGCCGAAAGCTAATGACTCTTTCTTTGGTTGTGCAAGTCTACAGTCTCTCTTGACTTTGCTGGTAGTATTCTGGCAGTGTAGTGCACAGGTGTAAGTTCTATTTAAGCTGGTGGTCTCTATCCCCCTTGTCATATAAATTCAGCATGAAAGCACTCTGTTGTGTGTGTTAATATTATCAAAGTTACTTCACCCTCGAGTAGTGTCAAGCTAGTTAAGGGGCTGATGTACTAAACTGCATTAACATTGTCCATTAATATAATTAAACTTGGTGTATTATGTGCGTATTAATGGCCAATAAGGTGCAAATGAGGCGTGCATTATGCAGATAGTAAAATGCATATTTTTATGTAAATGAGACATGGTTTATGGTTTATTTCTTGATATACTGCCTTTCAGTAACAATGTGATTTACAGTAATACAGATATTACTAGAAGAATGAAAAGAATGCCATTATATCAACTAGGACAGCAGAAATAGTGAACATAAGAGAACAATAGAGAGAAGGCAGGGAGAGGTCAGGGAGTAGCCAGTCTCTCCCTGTGTCACCACTACGGAGGCCTAAAGGCCACCTCAAAAAGATAAAGCCCGAACTTGGCAATAATAATGTTCCAGCCACAGGTATGGTGGTAAACTGTCCCACTGTGAAGGAGCCTTGATAGGTAGGAGAACTGCGGATGGATTCATATTTCATGGGGGTAGGCAGGGGGTATATGTAAGCGATTTCCATGGAGCGATCATAATGCATGTTGAAAGATATTAGGGCAATACCGGTACCGGTATGGAGAACCTTGTGCCATCAGGGTCAGGAGCTTGAAGGAAATCCTAGAAGGAATAGGGAGCCAGTGATGTTGAATAAAGAGCGATGTAACGTGATCTTATTTCTGAGCTGTTGACAAGATTCGGATAGCTGTGTTTTGGATAGTTTGAAGGCATTCTATCTCATAAGCAGGTAGACCAGAGTAAATGGAATTTTGCAGTACTCGAGATGCGTAATAACACGGAGGTTTAGCGTGGTCCGTGCCTTTGTGTTGAGACTAGTGTGTATGCGATGAAGAATGCTAAATGATATCCTAGCAACTGTTTGGGGGAAAAAGTAAGCTTAGTCTATATGTACGCCTAAGTACATGAAAACTTAACTACGCCTCCTTGAGTACTAACTTTATTGTTTCACAAAATGCAATGCAGATGCATTATTTTAATATGTATCCTTTATTATTTATTGAACTGAGGAGGTATACCATTACATCTTATTAATGTCAATTTTACATTAACACTAACACAAGCTAATTTATATGGATGTAAGGAAGTGTTTGCTCCTCCTAGAAATTATAGCATCTGGATGAGAGCATGGGAAAAGAAGTTGCAGTGAGACAGAAATTTCTGGGAAATATAGTTCCAAGTGAACAAGTCCTGCAGGACCCTACCTAGCCCTGTGGCGAGCGGTGCGGCCGCACAGGTCGCAAAGGCTTAAGGGGCGCATTGCCGTTGCCTGCCGCTGCCACTTTTTCTTCTCTTAGCAGCAGCAGGCAATGGCAGACAGCTGAAATGCGCCCCTTAAGTCTTCTTGCGGCACACTAAGCAGGTCTGGTCCCTGCCTCCTCTGACGCGGCGTCAGAGCAGGGAGGGACAGATCTGCTTAGCATGACGGTGACTTGCACATCGGGCGTGCCTCTTCTCTCCCACCGCCATCCAGAAAGTGGCTAGATGGAGGTGCGCCCAATGTGCAAGTCGCACAGGGCGCGATTCACGCTCAGTACGGCCCTGAGTCCTGGAAAGATAGGTGTGGACATTGGGCAACTGAGAGTAAATCCACAAAAAATGCCTGACTGCAAAGATCTAGCCAGAGAAGCAGGGGGCAAGAGTCTGTTAGGTTGAGCAGCCCTCCATAGATGATGATGCTTGAGAGGGCCTTGCTACTAGGATACCCTGAGAATGTGTGCGAGGGCTGGAAAGCAGCTGCTTGACATTTTGGAAGTTTGGCAGTAGAGTGTGGAAATGGCTGTTTGGGTAGTTACTCCCCAGGAAGCACCGCTCTCCTGTAACTCTTCAGCATGTGAATGTTTCTACCCTGGTGCTGTGGGGGTTCAATCTGTGGCATTAGTCTGTGAAATAACAGATGTGGGGAGAAAGACATCTGTGCCGTGCTTGTGGACAGAGCTAGCCCAAGAGCTGGATCAAGGTGTTGGAGCCTTAGGCAAATCCTAAGCCTTATGTCCACCCCCCAACTGTCAGAATCTTTTGTTTTGCTTTAATGCCTTGCTCTTTACTGTTCCCCCCACCCCCCCCAGAAGCTGCCACTCTAGGCAACCACCTAGTTTGCCTCATGGTTGGGCCATCCCTGGCTGTAGATGTGTTCTCTCTGGAGCACTGTCATCTGCTCCTGTGTGTTGGTGCAGTGAATTATGGCCCAGTGGAGTTCTTGGGCACTACTAGAAGAGACTATACCAGCAGCCTGGGCATCCTGGGGCTGTGCATTTCAGCACTGCAGTACTGCTAAGACATTTTAGTACATTGGCCCTTTAGTCTCATGTTTATTATTGATGTGAAATGTCTAGAGCCATTGGGCCAATTCATGAAAATAGTAACTCTAAGTCATGTTTTCTTATGCATAGACATTTTATTGTGACATTACATAGTAAATAATGGAAGATAAAGACCAGTAAGGTCCATCTAGTCTGTCCGGTGAGGTGGCTAGAGTGGTGCTGGTCACCTCCCATGATGGTTTCATTTAGGGTTGTACCCGCCGCTCCATGTAGGTTACTCCCCTCTTTGTTGAAGTATAAATGTTAAGTGTGTTTTGGTTCATCCTCTCGCTGTGTAGAGATCCTCTGTGTCTGTCCCATGAACTGCCACCCTCCAGAGACTTTCCTTGGTTTCTGAGGAAGGCAGATAGCATTGAGTGCTCTACTGGATTGATTCTAAAAATCCAGTGTGGAAGGTAAATGTATAAACTAACTGAAGATCTACTCCTGGGGAAATCCTGTACACAAGATGCTAAAATTCTCCAGACTATATTTTCTCAAACAACCGAAATGGTTAGATGCAGAATTTTAAAAATTATTTTTATTGACTTTGGGGCCGTTTCTCCAAATGGGTTGGTTTTGCGCATACCGTGACAGTCATGAACCTCACTTCTGAGCCCAGGATATGTGGAGATTGATCTCTGCGAGTACTGTGATAGTTTATTATAAGACCCAACCACTCCCTCACCTCCCGCCTGATTTGCTGTCTCTCCCTGTATTATCACCCTCCAGGCTTGACTCTCTCCAGCTCACTACTCTCCCTGAGGCTCAGCCTTTCCACTCACGCCCTCTCCCCAAGCTTGACATTCAGCAGTTCTTTCCCTCATAATTCCACTATTCCCTCTATCATCCTTGTCCATGAAGGTTGAGGCAGCTGCCACCATCACCTGGTCTGTGTGGACCAACACTGGTCAGTTTCTTCTCAGCCATGCAGGCCAGTGTTCTTGTTGCAATCTCCTGGTCACCATACCAAAGTGCATGAATGAGAATTCTGGGCAAATGCTGCATTGCACAATTGTGCACATCTCTTGTAGGAGTTGACGATGGTGTGTTTGATAAAGTGTACTTTTCCTGGTCAACATTGAAATCGTTACTGACTTTAAAAGGCCCTAATCTGTAGTATCTTGGTGAGCTGAACATGAATATAACATTAAAAAAATTTTATTGGCTCTCGTTTTGAAGATATTGCATGTAATTCATTTCTGATGTTTCACCGTGTAAATTTATCCAGTAGGACATAAACAAAATCCCGAATAAGCCTTGAATGATGTAATATTGCATCACATTGCATATAATACCAGCATGCACACATCATCCAGAGTTGATTGCATCATTTTCTGATGCAATGCAATACTACTGCCAGACGGCTGCTGAAGCCATCTGACGTCAGCAGTGTACTATACGCAGTCGGAAAGGTTGAGCATTTAAAATATTTCAGACTGTGTGTGAGACAGTTTAAGCTACTGTTACATGTAACTTTTATTAATCATATAATTTTAGCCATTTAGGTACAATACAGAACAGTAATGCTGCGAAAGTGCGTTAATACCGTTGACAATTTCTGCTACATTTGTGGGGAAGTGACATTTGCCAACCAGAAGAAAAAATCACTTCTCAACTGAAGAAGGCATATCATCTTTACTTCAGATGCAAGATTGGTGACCAAGACAAGCCTTGGGCCCTGCATATGTGCTGCGCTACATGTACAACACAGCTTTCACAGTAGTTGAAATGCAAAAGACCATCAATGCCGTTTGCAGTCCCCATGGTGTGGAGAGAGCCAAGCAACCACATAAATGACTGTTACTTCTGCTTGGTTCCTCCTCTTTCCAGCGGAATAACGAAGCAAAAGAAGTCGAGCATAGTCAACCCAAACATTCCGTCTGCATTGAGACCAGTTCCACATGGTGAGGGACTTTCTATTCCAGAACCTCCATCAGAATATTCTCTTGATTTATCTGATGAGGACAAGGATGAGCCGACCTGTTCTTCTCCTGGTCCGTCAGCATGCAGTGACCCAGATTTTCACTGGGATGCATATCAACTCCACACAGAATGACACAGGAAGAACTAAATGACCTGGTTCGTGATTTGGACTTATCCAAGAACAAGGCAGATTTGCTAGGATCAAGACTCTAACAATGGAATCTTCTAGAAGAAGATGTCAACATTACTTCATATTGAAAGTGCCACCAGCAGTTGGAGCCTTTCTTCAGAAAGGAAAGTAATCTGGTATTCTGTTCCGATAATGAAAGCCTCATGAATGCCTTAAAAATCACTCATGACCCACAGGACTGGAGACTATTTATAGACTCTTCGAAACTGAGTCTGAAGGATGTGCTTTTGAACAATGGAAACAGTCTTCCATCTATTCCAGTAGCGCATGCCGTCCACATGAAAGAGACATACGATAACTTAAAGCATCTACTGACTTCCATTAACTATAATAAGTACAGCTGGCACCTCTGTGGTGACTTGAAGGTAGTTGCCCTTTTAATGGGACTGCAGCAGGGATGTATAAAATACATGTGTTTCTTATGTGAGTGGGATAGACATGCAAGGGATTGGCACTACTTGCGGAAGGAATGGAATCGCAGACAAAATGTAACAGTTGGAGAGAAGAATATCCAGCACCCAGCTCTGGTTGAGGCTCACAAAATCCTCCTACCACCCCTTCACATCAAACTAGGTTTGATGAAAAACTTCGTGAAAGCCATGGACCGCACTTCGCCAGCTTTCCGATACCTGCATGAAAAATTCCCTCGACTCAGCGAAGAAAAGATTAGAGAGGGAGTTTTTGTGGGTCCTCAGATTCGAGAGCTCTTCAAAGATGACCGGTTCAACAATTTGCTGCAGGGTGATGCGAAACAAGCATGGAATGCATTTCGCCTAGTGTCAACAAACTTTCTCAGGAATGTTAGGGCAGAAAACTACAAGGAACTAGTAGAAGACATGCTGATGCAGTATCAGAAACTTGGCTGCAATATGCCTCTAAAGATCCATTTCCTTGATTCCCATCTCAATTTTTCCTGACAACTGTGGTATGGTTAGTGATAAACAGGGCGAATGTTTTCACCAGGATATCGCAACGATGGAGCAAAGATACCAGGGAAAATGGTCCATTACAATGCTGGCTGACTACTGCTGGACACTCCCCAGAGAAGCTCCCGACAGCTGTACAAGAAACAGACGAAAAAATCTAAGAAGTAGTCTGACTTGGTTTTTTACAGGTTTTAACCGAAGACTTATTATATTTACTATTGACATACATTTCGTGATGTAAATATTAATTCTTGTAGATTACAAAAAAACTAGAGCCAACTTTGCAATTTCACTATCATATTCGTGTTCAGCATATAAAAATTGATTAGAAATGACTATTTTTATTTCAGTAACATGACTTTTGTAAAAACTTGTTGACCAGTGAAGACCATTACTAGGATTGTGCATTTTCTGTGAATGGCTTCATATAGCAATTTTTAAAAAATGACCATTGACCAACCAGTGAATAAACGGACTTTATTTTCACTAGGGGCTATTGAACCTTTGTAATCTCAAATTTCAGTTCATTCCTCTCCCTACCTCTTTGCATGCTTTAGCACAGTTTTAAACTCATGTGCAGGTTTCTTCTTTTATAAATATTGCACCGATTTTGTTTTACATTTCTATACAGGAGATACTATGTCCAGTTTAGGTTTGTTTGCACTTTAAGGACATGTTTAATTACTTCCCTTGATGGATTTTTTTTATTGACCTGAAGGAGAGAGTTCTTGTGTTTTCCGAAGTTCCAAAAATCATTCTTAAAGAGTGGAATTTATGGGACTTACCACTGATATTACACAACTGGAAAGGAGTTTGCATTAAGGTCTGCAAAAAATTATTTTTCGAGAGCTGTTTTGGTTATTCTACGTAATCTTTGTTTTTTGGTGCACTGAATCCGAAAATGACCTCCATTTTGTCATAGGACATCACTTTTCCTGACAATTTAGGTAACTATGTTAAATAAGGCAATACCTCAAAATAAATGGAAATAGACTTATAAAATTAAAGTTTTATTACAATATTTTCATGAAAATCCTTTTTTGAACTGAAATGAACTCACCTACACACACTAAACTTGATTCTTCTTCCTTGTGAGGCTCCTCTTGGTGCATTTACGCTTGTGAGTAGCATCTGGAATGTCTGTCTGAAGCATCCAACAGTAGTCTGCCATCATTGTAATGCTCCATTTTCCCTGGTATCTCCTTTCCATCTCTTTAATGTTTTGGTGGAATCGTTCACCTTGTTCCTCACTCACAGCTCCCAAATTTTCAGGAAAGTAGTCAAGGTGGGACTGGAGGAAATGCACTTTCAAACTCATCAGGCAACCTAAAGCTTGAAATGCTTTCAGCATTCGTCCGACAATCTTTTTGTAGTGAGGATCTTTGTTATTTCCTAAAAATTTCTGTACGACTTCTTTAAATGCAATCCACCCTTCTTTTTGAGGATCTGTCATGGTATTGACAAACTCTTGATCAACTATAAGCCTTCTAATGTCAGGTCCGACTAACACACCTTCCTTCAATTTTGCCTCCGACAGGCCTAGAAACTTGGTGACTAAGTATTTGAAGCATTCTACATCTCTTGGAAGTGATTTTACAAATTACTTCATCAATCCCAATTTTATGTGGAGAGATGGTAGAAGACCTTTATGGGAAGATACCAAAGTTTCTTGGAGGACATTTTTTTCACCGACTGTTAGCACTCTCGGCTGCCAACTCTTCTTGGTCCAGTGATTTTGTCGGTCTCGACCGTCCCATAGACACAGAAAACAAGGATATTTGGTATACCCAGCTTGTTGTCCAAGCAGCATGCACGAGACCTTCAAGTCCCCACACACTTGCCAACCATGGTCTTCATATTTAAGTTTACGAAGAACCAATTCCAAGTTCTCGTAGGTTTCCTTCAAGTGTACGGAATGACCTACAGGTATGGAAGTGTAAAAACCGTTGTGGAGTAAAACTGCTTTGAGACTTCTTTTTGAAGAATCTATAAAAAGACGCCATTGCTCTGAATCATATTGGATTTTAAATTGACCCATCAGACCTTCAACATCGATGCAATAAACCAACTTGTCTTCCTGGGCGAAGTAAGGAACAAACTCCTTTTCACGATGTCTGAACCATGAAGATGACACTCCTGACAACAATAAATTCCTGCTTTTCAGCCTTGATCCGAGTAACTCAGCGGCATCTTTGGGAAGATTCAAGTCTCTTACCAAATCATTCATCTCCTCCTGAGAAAACAATTTTGATCTTGTATCATCTTCAAAGTCAGAACTTGATTCGTCATCTGGTTCAGGTATGACTTCACCTTCATCGGAGCTAGGTATCTCTTCCAAGGTAGCAGGGGGCTTGGGTACTGGTATATCTGTGCCATGGGGGATGGGACGAATTGCCGAGTGAAGATTGGGGTATGAAATGGAATGCTTCCATTTGGAATTAAACCCTTTCACATCGCATGAACAAAAGTAACAGTCGTCACTATGGTTCTTTTGCTCTCACCATACCATAGGAGTCCCATAACGGAAAGATTTTTTCTTACCCTTGAACCAGTTTCGGAGGTCCTCAACACACCGTTTGCACACTTTATGAGGCGCCCACACTTTATCTTGATCTCCAATTTTTAGTCCAAAGTATGCAAAGTATACTTTTTTTCACAAAGTCTGTAATATTCTTCTGTTGCTTCAACACTGTATATTCACCACAGATGAAACAGAAACTGTCTGGCGAATTAATACACTTTCGTGGAGCCATAACATAACGGTTGAAGAATGACGAGCTAACACGAATTGCGATGAAAAAGTGTGAACAGCCTAGAACCAAGAACCTGATGATGATTCGTGCACAAGTGTGGCATGCAGGAGAGAGCAGCTCTGTGTCTGTACACGAGACGTCACAGTGCTGGCCACGCCCCCCTGCACTGACCGGAGCTGCTGCTATCTGCCCCGTGTCTCCCTCCCACTGGATTCTTCAAGAAAGATTAACCCCTTCTACCATTAGAAGCATGGACTTAAAACTTGCTTAGCTTATGTATATATTGCTGCCCATCAGATTTACAGTGCTATATTTTTTTTTACATAACTCGGACAACCCCTTTAAGTTTTTGTTGGCATTTTATATCTTAAATGCACTTATGTGAATTAATTAATAGTAATTTGAAAAAATTTGATAAATTTGAAGACAGTTTTGCATGTTGTGGCAAATCATGACGTCTAGGAGTTTTTTCAATATTTTATTTGTTTTCAGCACACCAAAATACATGGAAATTAGATGAAAATAATCAAACAGCTTTTTAGTTGCACTCGCAGACCTGTATTTGCAAGGTGAGACACCAAGCATCTAGATACAAAGCTGAAAACTTAGTAGGCCAAGCCCAATTTTGTAGGAAATGTCCGCCTTACCTGCAGATGTGATTGGGTATATAGAACAAGCCTGATCTAAACTTCCTGCTGTTTCTAAGGAGGTTCATAGGCTACTCCACCTTAAGATTCATAGATATGCTTCCTATTGGAGTTCATCCCCTATTCCTTGCTTTTAGCTTGGCTTTTTCAGGATAAAGCAGCTTCTATCTAAGATTGCCCTCCCTTGATCACTCATTCTGAGATCTTTAGCATCAGCAAGTAAGTGCAGGAAGGGCAAATAACCCCTTGTAGCATCTGGGATTGAGGAATCAGCTGTAGAAATGCCAAAGCATCAAGAACTGGAAGCAGTGTGACACGATCAGCTGTAGATTTCCTCCCTTCCCACCTTGCCACAGAACAAAATAAGGACAGAAGATTTGCCACATTGGGTGAGACCAAAGGTCCATCATGCCCAGTCTTTTTCCAACAGTGATTAATCCAGCTCACAAGTACCTGGCATAATCCCAAAAAGTAGCCAGGTCCCATGCTATTGTATCCCAGGAATAAATAATGGCTTTTCCCAGGTTTACTTTTATAACTGGCTATTGACTTTCTCTCGGAACTTGCTCAGTCTTTTTTTTTTTTTAACCCCTCCATCTCCCCCCAGCAAACCCTAAGCCATGTAGCCTCCCCTTCCCCTCCCCAGGTGGCCACATCTGCCCTGCTCCCCCCCACCTACTCTCTTATTATAGGTGGTCAGCATCTGCTGTGCCCCTCTCTATTTCCCCTCCCTACCTATCCTCCCTCCTCAGATGGCCAGCATCTTTTTTTTTTCTCCATCCAACCCACCTTTCTCCACCCAAAGTGGCCAGTGTCTCTCCCACATCTTCCCTGTCCCTTGCAGAAACTGCTCCTCCTGGTACTTCCACCCTAGCTCTGCCCAGGCTGCCTGAAGTACTGTATGGTGTGGGCCCTCTGAGAATGGCACCACGCTCAAGCTGTGCTGAGTCCTGCCTCCCCTGTGGCACAAGTGTTCTGTTGGAGGGGGCGGAACCCTCAGAACTTGATGCCTGTTATATGTAAGCTGTTTATTCTTGTTCAGCTTAAACCACACTGATTTTGAAGTACTGTGGTATATAAAAACAAATAAAAAATTAAACTTGAGTTTGCACCTATGCTCGGAGGCGTGGTGTTGTATGGATGGCTTTACAGGTGCTTCAGGGCGACCTAGGCAGAGAACAGGTGATGGCAGCATTAGTGGGAGCAAAACCATGTTCTGCTGTGATGTCACCTCTGAGTTTTGCCATCCTAAGCAGACGCCTAGTCTTCCTGTTGGTAAGACTGGCTCTGTCCTCTGGCACAAAGTTCCAGAGCTGAACTAGCCTTTATGTACTTTTTTTTTATTTTTTTTTAACTATTATCTATTTGCATTTACCTATTTAACTCTGCTCAAAATTGTATAGATCTCTTCATATCTCCATTCAGCCATCTCTTCTCCAAGCTGAGGAGCCCTAACCTCTTTAGCCTTTCCTCATAGGAGATTTGTCCCATCCCTTTTGGTCACTCTTCTCTGTACCTTTTCAAATTTCTTTTCTTTTTTTGAGATGTGGCACACCATGGAGCAGTGCAGAGGCATTTTGATATCCTTTGTTTTATTCTCTATTCCTTTCTTAATTTTTAACAGCGTAACATACTGGGCAGAAGATTTCCACATATTGTGCATAATGAGAACTAGATCTTTTTCTGGGATATTTCTATTGGGATTGAGTAGGGACTGGAAATGGGGGAGATGAGCGAGTCTTCAATCAGGGTAGTAGTATGAGGGTTGTAGCTTAGTTAAGGGAGTAGTCGAGAAAAGTGAGGGCTGAGGGGTTGGGAATGAGGAGGAGTGCAAAAACTGTAAGAACTATAGTGGGTTTGCACTTGATTTACTTGCTCAACTTACCAAGTCAGAGTTCAAGGCAAATTAGACATGTCTGCGAGTTAATTCCACATACAAGTGGACTTACAATCTATGTTATGCCAGAGGCAATGAAAGGTAAAATAGAAGGGTCCTGAAGGACAAAGGATTAGATCAGAGGCAATGGATGGTGAGGGAAGAGTTGGAGTCAGCCCTGGAGGAGAAGAATGGAGAGGGCTGCTGCTGGTTAGTCTAGAAGAGGGGAATGGGGGGGTCTGCATGGGTTGGAGCAAGGTGCACTCACTATAAACTCCCACTTCCCTTACCCCCCTCTTCCCTTACCCCCTCCCCTGAATTGATGATGGTGGGGGTACATGTTGAGTGGACGTCATCCCTGGCCTGTAAGTTCTGAAAGTATTTTACATGAATGTTTGTTGAATATCAAGCACCCATACATGGCAGTAAAAAAAAAAAGAAACAAACTAGCTAACACAGTACCTTGAAGGACTACAAAAGGGGACTGCTACTTCTGGAGAGAGATCTGCAGTTGTAAGTATTTACTTCAGGAATTTTTCTAAATCTTGGGGAAAAATGAATTCTTTAGATTTAATCTGTGAACCAGTATATTTGTTTAAATCAGTCAGGGCCTAGTAACAGCAAAGAGCTTTCAGTTTAAATTTAAAACACAGCAGAGAGCTTTCTGTTTAAATTTAGACCCCAAGACTCCCTTTATCCAAGCAAGGGCTGTGGGACTCCCCCTGGAAATTGGTCACAGATTACCTTAGTAGCCAGCTTTTAATAAGTCTTCTTTCCCTCCCTCACTCCCCGACACCCACCCATCCCTGGGATAATCGTAGCTTTATTTTATTTAGCAAAGTTTTATATACCGCCCCTTTCTGAGATCAGGGGCAGTTTACATAGAACATCACAACAAGTTTTACAATGAACAATGTAACTATATACATAAAACATTCCATAACTATAGACAGATAACTTTGTATAATATGGTTGCTTAGGTTATTTACCCTAAGGGTACTACATAATTTTAAGAGTCTGGGTTAACGGATGGTATTATTTGCTCCTTTATGTACCTTGTGAAATAGTGCGGTTGTTTGGGTCACCAAAATATTCAGTGTAAAGGTATGTTTTTAAATCCTTTTGGAATTTCAGGAGGTCCTTTGTTGCTCTTAGGTCGTTAGGGAAAGAATTCCATAATGTTGGGGCCACGTAGGAGAAGGCTCTGGTGCTTTATAGGTGCTTAAACCTCTTAAAGGAAAGGAGGTGCCATATTCACACTCAGGTGCAGCTGTTTATCCTCATCAGGCATTCATTAAGGACCTGAGATTAATTAAACTTCAGGTGAACAAAGTACATTAAACGTATTAGATATAGTTTTATTAGTATAAGTATCCCCAGCAACCCTTAGTAAGTAAAGAACTTAAATATCTAAACACAATCTTAAAACGAAGATGCAGACAGCAGTCCAGCAGCGAGATGGGAGCTTTCCAGTCTTTTGCCTTGAGTGTCACATGTATGAGTTTCTCCCAGTTGGTGAGGGGCCTTACGTGTCCACTAGGTGCAAGGAGCTCTTTACTCTCAGAGAATGAGTCTGATCTCTGGAGGCAAGAGTAGCAGACTTGAAGGACATAAGGAAGACAGAGAGGTACAGTACATAGACAAGACCTACAGGGTATAGTCCTGAAGTCCCACCTCCAGTCTGGCAGCATCCCTGTTGCAATGGAGGAGAGAGGTCATGTGACAGGAGAGCATCACCCTGGTTGTGGCAGGAAGTGATCCTTTAGCTAGGACCTGTCCTCCAGGTGATGTAAAACATTCTCGCACTGAGGAAGTTTCTCCAGGGCCATGTGCTCATGAGGGAAGGGTTTGGACAGCCGTTATAGTTAGTGATTCCATCATTAGGCGTGTAGATAGCTGGGTGGCTGGTGGACGTGAGGATCACCTGGTAACATGCCTCCCTGGTGCAAAGGTAGCAGACCTCATGCGCCACCTAGACAATGTCTTAGATAGTGGTGGGGTGCTCAGGAGTCTGCTGTCTTGGTACATGTCGATACCATTGACATAGGGAAATGTGGTAGGGAGGTTCTGGAGGCTAAATTTAGGCTTTTAGGTAGGAAGTTGAAATCCAGAACTTCCAGGGTAGCATTCTCCAAAATGCTTCTCGTTCCATGCACAGGACCCAAAGGGAGGCAGAGCTCCGGAGTCTCAATGCATGGATGAGACGATGGTGCAAGGATGAGGATTTTGGATTTATTAGGAACTGGGGAACATTCTGGGGAAAGGAGGGGCTTTTTCAAAGGGATGGGCTTCACTTTAACCGGGATGGAACCAGGCTGCTGGCATTAACCTTTTTAAAGAAGATAGAGCAGCTTTTAAACTAGATAATAGGAGAGAGCCTACAGTCGCCCAAGAGCACATGGTTCGGAACAATGTATCCTTGAAGGATACTACCAAAAGAATGAAGTTAGGGCATATCAGCAGAGCGGTTCCGATAAAGACAAAAGTAGCCCAAATGCCCTTGAGCATGGAGCTTAAAGATTTCAAATTACCCCTGCATACCGATAGCCAGATTAATATGAATAAAATACAGTCTCTAAAATACTTGTATGCAAATGATAGAAGTCTAAAAAATAAGATGTGGGAGTTGGAATATATAGCACTAAATGAGAGGTTAAATATGATTGGTATCTCAGAGACATGATGGAAGGAGGACAACCAGTGGGACACTGTGATACCTGGGTACAAACTATATCATAATGATAAAGCAGATCAAATTGGTGGAGGCATTACACTCTGTTACAGAGAGCATTGAGCATTTTTTCCATGACAAAATCCACAAGATCATCCTCCAATTCTCCACAGTGTCAGCTACTTCTGCTCCTCCCCCTCTTCACTCCCAACTTTCCTCCCCTACCTCTGCTACCCTCTCTTCTTTTCCTGTGATCTCTGAAGAGGAAACGTCACACCTTCTTTCTTCCTCCAAACTCACCACCTGCTCCTCTGATCTTATCCCCACCCGCTTCCTCCACTGTTGTCCCTTCCATTTCTCATATTCTCAACCTTTCGCTGTCTACTGCAACTGTCCCTGCAGCCTTCAAACATGTGTTGGTCACACCTCTCCTCAAGAAATCCTCACTTGATTCCACCTGTCCTTCTAATTATCAACCTATCTCTCTCCTTCCCTTTGTTTCTAAACTACTTGAACGTGCTGTTCACCACCGCTGCCTCGACTTCCTCTCCTCTCATGCCCTCCTGGATCCTTTACAGTCTGGCTTTCGTCCTTTACACTCTACTGAAATGGCTTTTGCCAAAGTCTCCATTGACTTGTTCCTGGCAAAATCCAAGGGCCTTTACTCTGTCCTCATCCTTCTTGATCTCTCTGCTGCTTTTGACACTGTTGACCACAATCTTCTCCTCGATATCCTGTCCTCGCTTGATTTTAAGGGCTCTGTACTATCCTGGTTCTCCTCCTATCTCTCCTCCTATCTCTCCCATCGCTCTTTCAGTGTGTGTTCTGGTGGCTGCTCCTCCTCTTCTATCCCGCTCCCAGTTGGTGTACCCCAAGGATCTGTCTTTGGTCCGCTCCTTTTCTATCTCTATACCCAGTCCCTTGGTGCGCTTATCTCTTCCCATGGTTTTCAGTACCATCTGTATGCTGATGACTCCCAGATCTACCTCTCTATGCCTGAAATCTCTCCGGCCATCCAGACCTGGATCTCTGCCTGTCTTTCTGACATTGCTGCCTGGATGTCTCACCACCACTTGAAATTGAACATGGCCAAGACTGAACTTCTTATCTTTCCCCCTAAACCCTCCCCCACTCTTCCTCCTTTCTCAGTCTCTGTGGATAACTCTCTACTCCTTCCTGTTTCCTCGGCTCACAATCTTGTGGTTGTCTTCGACTCTTCTCGCTCCTTCTCCACACACATTCATCTGATAGCTAAGACCTGCCATTTCTTTCTCTCTAATATCAGCAAAAATCCGTCCTTTCCTTTCTGAACACACTACTAAGACGCTTATCCACTCCTTAATTACCTCCTGTCTTGACTACTGTAACCTACTCCTTGCTGGTCTCCCTTTGAATCATCTCTCTCCCCTTCAATCTGTTCAACACTCTGCTGCGTGGCTAATCTTCCGCCAACCTCGTCATGCCCATATTGCTCCTCTTCTCAAGTCACTCCACTGGCTCCCTATCTGTTTCTGCATCCAGTTCAAACTTCTCCTACTGATCTATAAATGCATTCACTCTGCAGCTCCTCACTACATTTCTTCTCTTATCTCTCCTTACAACCCCCCCTCAGGAGCTCCACTCTTCTGGCAAACTGCTTCTACCTGTACCCTTCTCTTCTATTGCCAACTCCAGACTTTTCTCCTTTCACCTTGCTGCACCTTACGCCTGGAGCAAACTATCTTGTCTGTACGCCAGGCACCTTCTCTGACCCTCTTCAAATCCAGACTGAAAACTCACCTCTTTGCTGCTGCTTTTGGATCTTGACTCACCTGATCTCCTTTTTCTTTTTCTTTCCCCCTTGTTGTATCCCAGCATATACCTCCTGTGTTGTCTTTCTTGACTAGATTGTAAGCTCTGATGAGCAGGGACTGTCTCTTACATGTCTGTGCAGTGCTGCGTGCGACTTGTAGCGCTATACAAATGCTCAGTAGTAGTAGTAGAGTCACAAAGGATTAAAGTTTTGCAGGAAACAAAATTTGCTGTAAAATCTCTATGGATTGAAATTCCATGTAAAAAGGGAAGTTAACAAAAGTTACAGCACAGTAATAATAATGGGTGATTTCAATTACCCTGGTATTGACTGGATCAGTGTCACGGCAGGACATGCTAGGGAGATAAAGTTTCTAGATGAAATAAATGACTGCTTCTTGGAGCAGCTGGTTCATGAACTGACCAGAGGGGAAGCCATATTGGACCTAGTCCTTAGTGGAACACTAGATCTGCTACAAGAGGTAAGGATGTTGAGGCTACTTGTTAATAGTGATCATAGCATGATCATGTTTGATTTAATTAATGGAGGATAGATGGTAAGGAAATCCACAGTACTACCTTTTAACTTTCGAAAGAGAAACTATGATAAAATGAGGAAAATAGTTAAGAAAAAACTAAAAGCAGCAGTTCCAAAGGTTAAAGACTTACATCAAGCTTGGATGTTTAAAAATACTATCTTGGAAGCCCAGACCAGCTGTATTCCACACTTTAAGAAAAGTGGAAGAAAGTCCAAAAAACTGCCAGCATGGTTTAAAGGCAAGGTCAGAGAGGCTGCTCTTGCCAAAAAAGCATCTTTCAGGAAATGGAAAAAAAGAGCCAAATGACGAAAACTGGAATTTAAAGGTGATACTGCGGAAGAATTGAAAGAAATAGCGATACACTGGGAAGATGTATTACAACTATTTGATAAACTGAAGAGTAGCAAATCACCTGGACCGGATGATATACATCCAAGAGTGTTGAAAGAACTGAAATATGAGATTGCAGACCTGCTATTAGTAATCTGTGAACTGTCATTAAAATCATCTGAAATACCTGAAGATTGGAGGATGGCCAATGTAACGCCAATTTTTGAAAAGGGTTCCAAGGGTCATCCGGGAAACTACAGACTGGTGAGCCTGACTTCAGTACCGGGAAAAATAGTAGAAACCATCATAAAGAACAAAATTACTGAACATGTAGATAGTCATGGCTTAATGGGAGACAAGCCAACATGGCTTTAGACAAGGAAGAGCTGGTCTTACTAATCTGTTATGTTCTTTTTGAAGGTGTGAATAAACAGGTAGACAAAGGTGAGTCGGTTGAGATAGTGCAGAGGTTCCCAACTCCAGTCCTGGAGGGCCAAACACCATTCAGGTTTTCAGGCTGTCCCTAATAAATATGCATGAGATGCATTTGCATGCACTGCCCCCATTGTATTCAAATGTATCTCATGCATATTCATTAGGGACAGCCTGAAAATCTGAATGGTGTTTGGCCCTCCAGGACTGGATTTGGGAACCTCTGATATTAGTGTATCTGGACTTTCAGAAAGCCTTTGACAAGGTTTCTCATCAGAGACTTTTGGCAAAATTAAAAAGTCATGAGATAGGAGGCAGTGTACTTTTGTAGATCAGATACTTTTTAAAAGATAGAAAGCAGAGGGTAGGGCTACATGGCCAATTTTCCCAATGGAGAAAGGTGTATAGTGGAATACCCCAGGGATCTGTGCTGGGTCCACTGCTTTTTAACATATTCATAAATGATCTGGAAATGGGAATAACGAGCGAGGTTATCAAATTTGCAGATAACTTAAAACCCATGAGGATTGTGGAAAATTGCAAGAGCATCTTGATTAAATTGGAAGACTGGGCATAAAAATGGCAGATGAAATTTAATCTGGACAAGTGCAAAGTTATGCACCTAGGAAAGAACAACCCAAACTATGGTTACACGATGGAAGGCTCCACATTAGGAACCACCACCCAGGAAAAGGATTTAGGCGTCATAGTGGATAACATGTTAAAGCCCTCCGCCCAGTGTGCAGCGGTGGACATTAGAGCGAATAGAATGCTAGGTATCATAAAATAAAACAAATGATATTATAATACCTCTGTATCGTTCCATGGTGCGACCGCACCTTGAATATTGTGTTCAGTTCTGGTTGCTGTATCTTAAAAAGGATATAGCGCTATTAGAAAAGGTACAGAGAAAAGCCCCCAAAATGGAAAAGGGGATGGAAGGATTCCCCTATGAAGAGAGGTTAAAAAGGTTAGGGCTCATCAACCTGGAAGAGAGACAGCTGAGGGGAGATATAAGAGGTCTATAAATTAATGAATGGAGTGGAACGGGTAACCATAGATCGATTGTTTGTCATCAGAATATAGAAGACTAGGGGACATGCCATGAAGTTACAGGGTAACCTATTTAAGACTAATGAGAGAAAATATTTTTTCACTCAACGTGTAATCAAACTCTGGAATTTGTTACCTGAGGATGTAATAAAAGCTGTTAGTGTAGCTGGGTTTAAAAAAGGTTTGGACAAGTTCCTGGAGGAATGGTCCATAAACCATTATTAAAAGGGACCCAGGATATCACTGCTTGCCCCAATACAAGCATTGTGGAACCTGTGTCTTTTATGGAAACTGCTGGTACTTGTGACCTAGACTGGCCACTGTTGGAAACAGGATACTGGGCTTGATGGACCTCGGTCTAACCCAGTATGGCATATCTTATGTTCTTATGTTCAGTGATTGACTAGGCTGAAAGTAGTTCTTGTGTTCTTATGTGTTCTTATGTATTCTTATGTATGATATATTCTTCTGAGGAGGGAATTTGAGAAGAGGGTTAAGACAGCAATTACCCATGGGCTAAAACTCTGTAACGTTTCCATACCAATGGGAAATTTAAAGTCAATCTCTTCTTTTTTTCAATAAAATGCAACATAGGACGTTAGATGGTTTCCATAAGACTGCAAAAGCAGCACCACATTCAGAGATGCATGTGATGTTACTTTGAATCATTGAAACTCTGTGTCTATGCATCAGATGTTCTTACAAAATTATGTATTTAGACAAGATTGCTTCAAGCATCAGACTTAGAACAGTGGGTGGAAGATAAGCTGGGAAACATTCCTTGCACAGGAGAAAATCTCTTTGGCAAGGGCTGACAGGACAAGGCTAATCAGCTTGAATCTGACAATACTACTTTAAACAGTCAACCCAGCAAAGAAGAAAATATTCAAAAAACCCTTTTTCAGTAAGAAAAAGAAGCCTTACCAATCTTACACCCATCAAACTCGCTGTCTGCTCCATGTTCCCCAGAAGGGGCAACAACAGAACAGACAGCAAAGAAAGCCGCAAGCTCAAAAAGCTCAACTGGCTGAACAGACCCAGCCCCCTCAGGGTCTTTGACTTCTATCTAGAGAACTTAGTCATTCTGCCCCTAAAAGGTCCAGAACCCTTTACCCTTCCAGGAAGACTATGCTATTTTGCCAAAAGATGGCAACAAATAACATCAGAAAATTGGACCCTGTCCATTGTACAACTGGGGTACAAGCTTCATTTTCTCAACTTGCCCCCACCTACAATAATAAAACAGTTCAATTCTCAAGGCCCTACCAACGACCTCTTGTGGCAGGAGGTCACATCACTTCTAGCTCAAGGAGCAATCGAAGAAATACCCATTCCCCAACAGGGGGCAGGGTTTTACTCCCCCTACTTTCTTATTCCAAAGAAGATATGGGGACAGAGACCTATATTAGACCTCAGAGAATTAAACAAATATTTGTTCCAAGAAAAGTTCAAAATGATCTCCCTCGGAACACTTTTACCATACCTCCAAAGTCAGGACTGGCTGTGTTCTCTAGATCTAAGAGATGTGTACACACATTCTCATCCACTCAGATCACAGAAAGTTCCTTCGATTCCTGGTCCAAGGAAGACACTTCCAGTACAGAGTTCTTCCCTTCGGACTAGCCTCTGCTCCAAGTGTCTTCACAAAATGCATGGCAGTGGTAGCAGCATTTATGAGGACTCTAGGAATATTTGTCTTCCCTTACTTAGATGATTGGCTCATTCGAGCATCGACAGCTCCAGAGGCCAGCTTCGCTCTCTCTCGAGCAATGACAATTCTTCAATACTTGGGGCTGGTCATAAACCTCCCAAAATCTCATCTCACCCCCTCTCAATCTCTAGAATTCATAGGGGCTCGTCTAGACACACGGCAGTCAAGGGCTTTCCTGCCCCAGCCACGCTCTCTACATATAATACAACTGGCATCTCAAGCATCTATGACGGTATTCCTTACTGCTCGGGAGATGCTTCAACTTCTGGGACACATAGCATCCACCATCCATGTGGTTCCATATGCTCGCCTCTACATGCGAGCAGCCCAGTGGACCCTTAACTCTCAGTGGTCACAAGTCTCAGGTCGACTAACAGACAAAATCAGAACTACCACACGTCTGATTTTGTCCCTGCAATGGTGGCAATCCCTGGAAAACCTCCTTGTAGGCTCTCCTTTCCAGCAGCCTCTATGCCAAATCACTCTGACAACAGATGTGTCCAAGATGGGTTGGGGGGCCCACTTGCACGATCTCTCCACTCAGGGTCTTTGGACCTCATAGGAGGTTTCCCTTCACATAAACCTCCTAGATCTGAGAGCCATCTTCAATGCTATTCAAGCCTTTCAGGGCCATCTCAGCAACAAAACGGTTCTGGTACAAACAGACAATCAGGTAGCTATGTTCTATGTGAACAAACAAGGCGGAACAGGCTCTCTATCGCTATGCAATGAAGCTTTGCGAATATGGGCCCTCGCCAGAGAGTTACAAATTCACCTGTTTGCGGTATACCTTCCGGGCATTCAAAACTTGTGGGCAGACAAACTCAGTCGAATACTACTGCCACACGAGTGGTTCCTCCACACATTCCAGCTTGCTCGAGTATTTCAAATCTGGGGAACACCAGATATAGACCTCTTTGCAAGTCCACAGAATGCCAAACTTCCCAGATTCTGTTCCAGAATTCCAGCTCAAAACTGTCAGGCAAGAGATGCTTTCCTACTCCACTGGGGACAGGACTTCCTCTATGCCTTCCTACCCATTCCCCTCATTCCCAAGACTTTATTCAAACTTCAGAGAGACAGAGGTCGTATGATACTCATAGCTTCACATTGACCATGGCAAATGTGGTATCCTCTTCTGCTTCCCTCTCAAACCACTCCTCTGGAGTTGGGGAATGCTCCGAATCTCCTGTTGCAGGAGAACGGATCTTTACTGCATCCCAGTCCCCAGTCTCTACATCTCAGGGCCTGGTTACTGAAAGCCTAGAATTCCAGGATGTTAACCTTTCTTAACAAGTAAAGGATATCCTTCTGGCTTCCAGAAAACCCTCCACAAGACATTCCTACGCTTTCAAGTGGAAAAGGTTCTCTATCTGGTGTTCACAAAAGGGATTTAACCCCCTTTTAGTACCTGTAGAGTTGCTACTAGAGTATCTTCTACAATTATCTTCTGGTCTGAAGACCAATTCAGTTATTGTCCATCTTAGTGCTATTGCTGCTTTTCATAAACCTTTCGATGGACAACCTATTTCCTCTCATCCACTTATATCAAGATTTATGAGAGGTCTACTTTTAACAAAACCTCCCATTAAACCACCACCAGTGGCATGGGATCTAAATCTTGTTCTTGGTCAGCTTATGAAACCACCCTTTGAACCTTTAGCCACTTCAGACTTAAAGTTTCTTTCATGGAAGGTTATTTTCTTAATTGCCATCACTTCTGCAAGATGCATTAGTGAACTACAGGCGTTAGTAGCTGACCCTCCTTATACAAGGTTTCACCATGATAAAGTAGTCCTCAGGACTCATCCTCACTTTCTGCCAAAGGTGGTTTCGCCTTTCCATTTAAACCAGTCGGTTTATCTTCCTATATTCTTTCCTAGGCCTCATGCCTCCAGTGCGGAAAGGAATCTTCACACATTGGATTGTAAAAGAGCCTTGGCTTTTTATCTCCAAAGAACTAAGCCACATAGAAAATCTTCTCAGCTTTCTGTGGCCTTTGACTCTAGTCATTTGGGAATTCCAGTTTCTAAAAGAATTCTGTCAAATTGGATTGCAGATTTCATATCCTATACATATCAGAGTAAGGGACTTTCTCTCGAAGGCCATGTCACGGCTCACAGTGTGAGAGCAATGGCAGCCTCAACGGCTAACCTTCGTTCTGTCTCTGTTGATGACATCTGCAAAGCAGCCATTTGGACTTCGGTACATACTTTCACAGCCCACTATTGCTTAGACAAGGACTCCCGTCAGGATGCCTCTTTTGGTCAAGCTGTTCTACAACATCTCTTCCATACTTAATACAACTCCTACCCACCATCCACAGTTTGGATGCCTAAGGTCCATGGGAGGAAGCATGACCCATCTCAACTGGGTTCGCAGCCAGCTGGGGTCACCCCTTGGCATCTTTCAGCTAGGGAGTCCCCATATGTGAAGACTACATTCCTGCTTTTTCCTGGAGATAGCGTAGTTACTCACCTGTAACAGGTGATCTCCGGGAACTGCAGGACTTTAGTCTTCACAACCCACCCACCTCCCCTAGGAGTTTGTCTCTATCTCTCTCTTTCTCTACTTCTCTCCTTTGGTCTCAGCTATAAACTCAACTGAAGTGAGAGAGGTACAGAGGCGGGAAGGCAGCACACATGCGCTGTGGGTTGCTCCTAAAAGCTTTCCTATTGGATGCTGGGGAGCGTTCCTGCACAGGCTCCGTTGGTACCGAAGATATCCATATGTGAAGACTAAATTCCTGCTGTTCCCGGAGATCACCTGTTACAGGTGAGTAACTACGCTTTATCCCCTTCAGTAGTCACAAAGCCCCATTAGCAGAGTATATGTGCAAGGGAGGGGTTGGGGATCAAGATACTTATAAGCCAGAAGGGGGATGCTGTAAAACCTGCAGGATCCTAGAATATTGGAGAATCAGTGGACCCGATGAAGATAAAAGAAGAAAAACATATGTTTATAAAATATAAATTCATGCTTTTCAGTTTGGGTCTTTGTGGACTCCAGTCATCTTTTTTTTCACTTGCATCTTATATAGCCTGTTGAGGTGAAGACGTTTTCTTCTAAGTGGTGGTGTAGTTTTTCTGCCTTGATATATATTTGTGTTGAGGTGGCTACAAGCCACTTTCTTTAACAATAGCCCTATTGGTGGTAATTTTCAAGCTGTCCACCTTGGGCAAAGTTTGTAAATATTTTTCGCCCTCTGTCTTTCTACCAATTTTCAAATGGAACATACAGGTAAAATTTCCCATAGAAAGTGACCACAGGGTTAAAGCATAGTATGCACGATCTGTGAGGCTTGGGCCTGCTCTTTCTGCGAGTAGATTTTTGCTGCAAAAGTACATGGAAAGATTGGAAAAAGCCATGCTGCAGGCACATTTGTACTCCCCTGACTTACACACTCCTCTGGAAATGCCTTTACTATGTGGGTTTTGTGGAACAACGCACAGACTTACAGCAGCACTAAAGAAGTGCAAATTTCAACATCCAATTAACGAGAGGAAACTGCCTCTGATTCACATATAGAATGCTTTGAAAGTTGCCCTTGCTTCTCTTTCTAGACAAAATATTTGCCATAGGATACATATTTCTAAATGGACCTTGTGACAAACCTGGAAGCTGAATCCATATTCTGGGACTCTGGAGCAGGAAACTAGATTTTCTGTGGCTGTCTTCCCCTCCTTCCCCCCTCCAAATATCTTACCATGGTCTTATTTAGTAATGCCCATCCCCTCCAGAGCATTTTAGTGCCATGAGTGAATAGATTTCTCCACCCAAAACTTGTTGTGACCCATCTGTTTCACATTGTGGTGACTGGCTCTGTGCTGAACCATCCGACACACAGGAGTCTTACGAAACCTTTAACCCTGCTTTCCAGAAAATAGCTTTTCTGTTTACCTTTTCTTTCTGTTTCCAGCCCTGCAACATTGCACCAAAAACACGCTGAACTCGTAACTTTTTTTTCTCTTTAAAGAGCTGTTTTATTGACCTGCCAGTGAGGAAGGGAATGCTACTGGAAAGCTTTGTAAGTAGACGGTGCTTGCTCTGAAATTGCTGCGCTACTTTCATTACCTGGGAACTGTATTTAGTCCATTTGCTTATGGGAAGATCTCATTGGTCACTCCCTCCTCGGCCCGTTTTATTTTTTAGGATGTGCTTATTAATTATAGTGGTATGAACGTAGGCGTAAAAGGTTCATGCAGTTATTCTGTGTTCCATGTTTTGGTTGTCTTACTGTATATAAACTAAAGCACATTAGCTGTCTTTGCAGTGGTAATGCGGGATCGTCGTGCAATGAAGACAGCTAATGCAGGAGACATGCAGCTACCGTGGACCTTTTTCTATGGTAGCTGCATTGTTGGTGGCTGTTTGGATGGGCACAATGCGGGCAGAGAGTGGGCATTCCAGTTTTGAGCAGCTGCCACGGGCCTTCACATCATACAGCTGCGGCACTTTCTGCAGGCTTCCTAGATTCAGCTGTCGCTACTTCAGTGGGGGTGGCATTAGCCGCATCTGCAGAGTTGGCCCCTCACGGTCCCAGTGTTTTCTCCGTGCTATTTGCAAGGGAAATATTGTGGGACTTTTGCAGCTATTGCCCAGCATTAGCTGCAAAAGCCATTTGCGCTTTAGTAGACATACCCCTAAAGCTTGTTACTGTGTTAGCACACATTTACAATAAAGGAGTTTCATTGCATGAAATGCGAGCTGCAGTAAGTAATATGCAGTAAATATAGCCCTCCTATTGTAAATGAGAAAGTGAGAGACAAGTTGATTTTGCTTATTTTGAATAACCCTTTCAGTCTTGCTGGTTTATTTTGTGTACAATGAAACACTCTGGGGATCATTCTGATCCTAGTTTAGTGGGTCTGGACATCCGATCTGGACATCCAGACCTGCTAAATGCCTGTATTGTGCTGTTGGGAACAGAGATGCCCCGCAGATATGGTATACTTATGTGGGTAGCTCTGTTCGTTGGTGGGAGGGGGTGGGCCGGAGGAGCAAGGGTAGGCAGTGGGTGGCACCTGACTCCGGATGTACAGGGCCGATTCTAAGGTCGGCTGGGTACGTCTAGGGTTGGCTTGGTAGACAGGGGATTTATTCCACCTCGGACTTGGGTGGACTGCTGAGCCCAGCGGAGACAGAGGTGAGGGGTGCAGGGGGTTCCCCGTAGCCTCATCCTGGCCATGGAAGGCCGGATTGGGGGTCGAACTGCGGGGAAAGGAGTTGTCATTGGCAGCCTGTGATCGCGACTCCATTCAGGAGCCTGGCTGGGATAGACGGGGATTTGCTGGCTGTCCGGCCTGACAGAATCAGGGCCCAGCCTGTGCGTTCAGGCCGGTAGACCCGATTCTGATCCCACGGATCAGAATCGGGTGCTACCGCTTCATGTCCAGATTCTGTCAGGCCGTACAGAGGTGGGATGTGCAGAATAGAATTAGCCTCTCCCTGAATAAAATGGATAAATTCAAGTTTGTTGCAGTGATGTAAGACAGTGTGTGGATTTTTTTTTTTTTTTTTTTAAACTAAGTTCAGTCCTAGAGTATCCCCTGAACCAGTTGGGTTTTCAGGACCTACAGCAACATGAGGGCGATTTGCATACGCTGCTTGCATAGTCATGCTGGGTATCCTGAAAACCAGACTTGCTACGAAGTATTTCAGCGCTGGTTTAAGCACTGGTGTAGGGCAGCCTGCTGAGAATACTAACGGTGTCGTGGTGGCCTTGTCGGGCAGTCCAATTATGCTCATTCTGTTTGTATCATCTGTTGTATATAACAGTTATTCTCAAACAGATTGTTTGTTTTCCTTATTTTCACCTGCCAGTATGATTTTGAAAGCCATTCATGTCATTAATCTCCTATGGGAAGTGAAAACTGTTTTTGTCATTAATTATGGCCACAGAAAAGCACTGAATTTTGTGTTACAGCTGCCGTGCTAATAGTTTTAGTGTTAAATTAGCACATTTTCATCACAACTGCATTCTCGATTATGCTGCAAATGTGTTTTATTGTACCTCTGGTCTCTGTGACCTAATATATTCGCTTTTCATTTAGAATCTTTGGTTAGGAATGCAGATAGAATTCTAACCTGATGCAACAATGCTATTCTTTGTTTTAAGAAGGCGTGATCGAGCAATAGGAAAATGGTGAGAACAGTGACCTGACCTGTAATTTACTGAATGAGGTACTGCTATTATTGAAAGGTAGCTGCATGGGGAAAATGGGTGCCCTCTTTTCCATTAGCAATATAAAACTTATTCTCACCTAGAGGGTGGGTGAATAATGAACAACTTTCGGTTGGCCATTTTGATCAAGGTCACTAGGATTCAAACATTCATAATAAGGGAGTGTGGATAGTGATAGGGTCCCTCCATCCTATAAAATCGTTGCAACAGCAAAGTTCTGGCTCAGTGTTGATGAGACAGTAAGTGAATACTGTTTAATGCTCTTTGATGTTAGTGCTGTTTTCTTAAGCATGTTTAACCTTGCCCTGATCCGAGAGAACTCCCATTGGAAAAAGATGTGTGAAAAAGATTTTATGTGAAAATTAGTGAACATGGCATGTTGATAAAGTGGGACTTAAAGCTTGTATTTATGTAAAAATAGAAGTTGCCTTAAAGCAGTTATATATATATATATATATATATATATATATATAATATATATATATATATATATATATATATATATATATATGTGTGTGTATACGTTTTGACTATTGATCCTGTGCCTATGTTTAGATGTAGATGGTGATTATCATCCGCTTTAGGCTACTTTCTTAATACAACTTGGCGATCTGATCCTGCCATACCTTGAGGCATTTCCAGCCCTTCACTGTTAATATGTTTGAGCTGTGATCAGAAGAACTTGACCCTTAAAACAGCACTGGGGAGGTGATCTTCTTCATTCCCGTGCCCACCAGACAAGTGCAAATTCTGAATTGGACTCTTTCATCTTCCATGTAACAGCAATGACTAGTTTTCTCTTCCTTGGTTTGGTGGTAATCTTAAGTTTAGTTGATCATACTTTGGTAGAGTAAGAAGCAATGCCACCCCCCTCCATGCCTCTCCCATAATGCATAAGGAGTAAACCATAGATGAGAAGGGATATGTGTTCTATGTAGCAATCTGTTGACACCGCCAGGCCCTCCACTCTAACTGTGGGAGAACATGGGAGCAGCTTATTGGCAATGCATCCTCACAGAGATCCAAGTAGGAGATTGGCTAACCTCTGAGCAGAAGGCAGTGACCCTCTCCACCACTCTTTGTCTTGGCAAAGAGATATGACTGTGGCAAGGGGAAAATGCAACCTCATCAATCTTATACCTGGGATCATCATCTGGTGGTAGGGTAGGGTAGGTACCCTAAGTATGCACTTGAGACAAGATTGTGGGCTTGGAGGTCGTGGAAACATGAAAACTCTGAAGTGATTGGCATAACAGGTGACTGGATATATCTTGGAGCAGAGCCCAGGAGCACAAGATTCATGTTGAAGTATTGATCAATGTGTCCTGCACACTATGGTTTAGGCATTTGATATGCTGCCCTTTACTTACGCATCAGAGCGGTTTAAATGTATATACTAACAGGTACTCTTTTGTTCCCTTGTCCCAGAAGGGCTCACAATCTAAGTGTACCTGAGGCAGTGGAGGGTTAAGTGGCTTGCCAAAGGCCACAAGGAGCAGCCGTGGGACTAGAGACCCCCAGCACTAGTTCTCGGTTGGCTGCATTTCTGATTGATGTACAAGCTGCGTAATTTATCAGAAAGACTCACAGGCCCATTTTTTCTGTGTATCGCTGCAGTAGAAAGAGGAGGAAGTGGATCAGGATCTGACTATTCCCTCTCCCACCCATAATGTAAAAGTGAGGTCTGGGAGTGCTTGATCCTTGGTATAGTCAAATGACTCAAAAGTATGCTCTGTGCTTTATAGACGTAATAATGGTCCAAACTGCCCATCGGATTGCTTTGATGATTATGTCTGGGACTGCACCTCACAGTCCTCAAGAGGCTTTGCTCCAACTTCCTTCTCCTAGGACTGGCAAAATAGAGAGAACAAATCAGTGGTCACTTCTGCTGGCCCTACACTATGGTATTCCGTGCTGAAGGTTTTTCTTTCCCTAAGTGATTATCTGCTTCATTGCAAAACAGTTACATCCTGGCTGTTTGCAACCTTTACCTGATTTAATTGAACTATTGCTGCCCAGTTAAATCCATGCTGTTTGGTTTGTCTTTTATTCATTCACTGTTAATATTAGCAGTGTGATTTTTAGGGGCTTTTATCAATTGTCTTATGCATCAATTTTATGTTGACTTATTCTGTTTTTATTTGTGATACCCAATTTACTCTGTTACTTTGCATGTAATGTTTTACTGTTCATAAGAACATAAGATATGCCATACTGGGTCAGACCAAGGTCCATCAAGCCCAGTATCCTGTTTCCAGCAGTGGCCAATCTAGGTCATATGTACCTAGAAGTTTCTCCAAAAGACACAGGTTCCACAGTGTTTGTATTGGGTCAAGCATTGATATCCTGGGTCCCTTTTTAATAATGGTTTATGGAACTTTCCTCCAGGAACATGTCCAAACCTTTTTTTTAAACCCAGCAACACTAACAGCCTCTACTACATCCTCCGGTAACAAATTCCAGAGTTTGATTACACGTTGAGTGAAAAAATATTATCTCCAGGAACAAGCAGGAATGTAGTTTTCACATATGGGTATCGTCGATACCGATGGAGTCTGTGCGGAAACGCTCCCCAGCGTCCAATAGGAAAGCTTTTGCGAGCATCCCACAGCACCTGCGTGCTGCCTTCCCTCCTTTCCCAACTGTCCCTCTCCAGTTCTTCATTTTCCGCAGAGCCGACAGGTCGCACATCCTGTCAACGCAGAAAAATTCCCTTCTTATACTTCTTTTTTTGTGGTCGCGTCTGCCTTCCCTCGACGCTATACTGGTACCGCCGGTGGTTCTTTTCTTTTTTTTCTAAAAAAAACCCCCCTTTTGTTTCTGGACTTTTTTCCCAGTAATTTTCTTTTCGGGTGCCATGCACCATTTTGGGCACTAGGCCCAACCTTTTCCCTCAGAATGGAAAAACCCGCTTCGGGTTTTAAAAAGTGTTCTAAGTGTGGCGGTACCATCTCCGTCACCGACACCCATGAGTGGTGCCTCAAATGTTTAGGTCCTGACCACTCTATTTCAGAGTGTGTTGCCTGTGGGATGATGTCAAAAAGTGGCCGGCAAAACCGAGCTGCTAAGCTTAGCACCCTTTTTTCCTCCAATGCAGCCTCCGTGGCATCGACGTCCTCCAGGGCTTCATCTTCCTCCCATGGATCTCAGGTAACTAAACATAAGTCTAGCCGGTCCTCAAAGGGTAGATCTCCTTCTAGACAGCAAGATGCCTCTGGCATTGCCCTTGGGGGACTTTCACCGGCAAAATTGCCCCGGCGGGAGGCTTCGACTTCCAAAGCACTAATGGGGCTCCAGGATGTTCTTGAGGCGTCAACCTTGGCAGAACTACTAGTGCCCTGCTCTGGGGTTCCGGCCGTTTTATCCGGCAGCGATACCCAAGCATCGGCAGCGTTGATAGACTAGAGATTCTTGGCTATTGAACGCAGTCTGGCGGCTTTTCTCACGGCCTCTATGCCCCTGAAACCACTTCAAACAATTCAACTGGTACCGGCACCGACTCCAGTACCGGCACCGACTGCATCGACATCGGCAGGTATTCTACGGGGACCGAGTCATGCGTCTCTATCTGACATTGACAAGTCGGTACCAGATCACTCTGATGCCGACTTCGATCGGTACCGGTACCGTGCCTTGCACGGTCACCCGGATCGGAGATACTTCGAATCCCCGGATGAGTCTGAAGACTCTGAAAGCTCTGCCGATACTAGAGTACTTCTTCCCGAGGATTCCTCTTCGCCTCAGCGTAGGGTGTCTCCACCAGAGGATATGTCCTTTCAGGATTTTATCTGAGATGTGGCCCGGGGTCTTTCCATCACAGTGGCTCCTGAAAAAGAGCCTAGGGCAAAGGAATTAGAAATCCTACAATACCCTAAAGCTCCCAAGGAGGCAGCTACCTTATCTATTCATGAGATCTTGCATGATCTTATGTTAAGGATGTGGGAAACACCTCTGACCACATCTCCTCATTCTCGAAGACTCGACACCATGTATTGAGTTCCTCCTTGTCCTGGGTTTCAGAAGACTCAATTACCACACCATTCCATGGTGGTGGAATCAGCCATGAGACAGATAAAGAGTGCAAAAAGGCATGCATCTAATCCTCCAGGACATGAATGTAGGACTCTTGATGCCTTTGGACGTCGATCCTTCCAGGCTTCCATGCTCTCTGCTAGGATCAGTTCCTATATCTTGTATATGGGAATGTTCCTTAAGGAAGTCACAGGAGACTTAGAGCTCATGAGCCCTCTCCTTCCTGATGATAAAAGGCAAGATTATCTTGCTCTTGTTAAGCATGCTCAGGATGTTTCCAAGTTTGTGAATCTTGCAGCCTTTGACTGCTTTGAATGCATAAGTAGAACCTCTGCCATTGCCATAGGTGCACGTAGAATTGCCTGGCTCCAGGCATCTGACTTGGAAATCTGGGTACAGGACAAACTGGGGAATATACCTTGCACAGGAGAAAATCTCTTTGGCAAGAATTGGCAGGAAAAAGCTAATGAGATTGATGCTGACAATATCACTTTGCATAGATTGTCCAAATCTACAGCTGATCCTGCGAGGAAAAGATCCTCTAAGAAACCATTCTCCAGCAAGAAGAAAAAGTTTTATCCCGCCTATACCCAGCTGGGACATCGTTCAGGTAAGTCTGTCCAAAAGGGACAGCAGCAACAACCTAGGCAACAAAGGAAGCCAAAAGCAGCTAAGCCTCAACTGGCTCAGCAGACGCAGACTCAGCCTCAACAGGGGCTTTGACTCCTGTCTAGAGAACTTTGCCTTCCTCGCCCTAAACGGCCCGGACCCTCCACCATCCCAGGAAGGTTATGTCATTTTGCCCCCAGATGCGGTCAGATAACAGCAGAAAATTGAACTCTGTCTATTGTAAGAGAAGGGTACAAGCTTCATTTTCCTCAGCATGTCCCCTCCTACAATAGTAAGACAGTTCAATTCTCAGACCTCTCTCAATGACCGGTTAGGTCAAGAAGTCACTATGTTCCTTGCTCAAGGAGCAATAGAAGAGGTGCCCATTCCCCAAAGGGGTTCAGGATTTTGCTCCCCCTATTTCCTTATTCCAAAGAAAACAGGAGGATACAGACCCATTCTAGACCTCAGAGAATTGAACAAATTCCTGTTCAAAGAGAAGTTCAAAATGATTTCTCTAGGAACTCTGCTGCCATACCTTCAGAGTCAGGATTGGCTTTGTTCTCTAGATCTCAAGGATGCGTACATTCATGTTCGCATCCATCCAACTCACCGAAAGTTCCTTTGATTCCTGTTTCAAGGGAAGCACTACCAATACAGGGTTCTTCCTTTTGGCCTGGCTTATGCACCAAGGGTTTTCACAAAATGCATGACTGTGGTAGCAGCATTTCTCCACACCCTGGGAATATTCATCTTCCCTTACTTAGACGACTGGCTCATTCGAGCCCCTTCAGAGGCCAGGATGACTCTGTTTCGCACAATGCGCATCCTTCAGTATTTGGGACTTGTCATAAACTTCCCAAAGTCCAACCTTGCTCCCACTCAATCCCTAGAGTTTATAGGAGCTCTTCTGGATACCAGACAGACAAGGGCCTTCCTTCCACAGCCCTGCTGCCTTCGCATTGTGCAGTTAGCTTCCCAAGCAGTGCAAAAACCTCACCTCTCTGCTCAGGAAATGTTACAGTTGCTAGGCCACATGGCATCCACCGTGCATGTGGTTCCTTATGCTCGCCTCCATATGTGGGCAGCCCAGTGGACCTTATCCACTCAGTGGACTCAGGCCTCAGGTTGCTTGTCAGACAAAATAGTAAACTCAGATCGCCTTATTTAGTCCCTCCAATGGTGGCAGTCACCCAAAAACCTTCTGGTTGGGGTCTCCTTTTCAGCAACCCCCACCCCAAGCCACTCTAACAACAGATGCTTCACAGGTGGGTTGGGGAGCCCACCTGCACGGCCTCTCTACCCAGGGTACCTGGGCTCCACAGGAGGCCTATCTCCATATCATCCTCCTGGAGCTCAGAGCAATCTTCCTTGCTCTTCGAGTATTTCACACCCAGCTCAGCTACAAAGACAGTCCTAGTTCAAACGGACAATCAGGTAGCCATGTTCTATGTGAACAAGCAGGGCGGAACAGGCTCTCTTGCTGTGCAACGAAGCTTTGTGACTATGGGCCCTCGCCAGAGAGCATCAGATTCATCTCCTCGCGGTGTATCTTCCAGGCATTCAAAACTCTTGGGCAGACAAACTCAGTCGCGTTCTGCTTCCACAAGAATGGTCTCTCCATGCAGACCAGGTGGCCCAAATTTTTCAAATTTGGGGAACCCCGGACATAGACCTCTTTGTAAGTCCGCTGAATGCCAAACTTCCCCTGTTCTGTTCCAGAATTCCGGCTTGAGGTTGTTAGGCCAGGGATGCTTTCCTCCTTCATTGGGGTCAGGACTTCCTGTATGCCTTTCCACCCATTCCCCTAATTCCCAAAACCCTGTTCAAGCTTCAGAGAGACAGAGGTCATATGATCCTCATAGCTCCATGTTGGCCATGGTAACTGTGGTACCCTCTGCTCCTACATCTCTCTCAAGCTCCGCCTTTGGAGTTAGGATCTGCTCCAGATCTTCTTTCTCAAGAGGACGGGATGCTGTGGCATCCCAAACCCCAGTCTCTGCATCTCAGGGCCTGGTTGCTGAAAGCCTAGAACTTAACAGTCTTAACCTTTCTCAGCAGGTAAAGGATATCCTTCATGCTTCCAGGAAGCCTTCCAAAAGACGCTCTTATGCATTTAAGTGGAAAAGGTTTATCATATGGTGCTCACAGAAGGGTCTTAACCCTCTTGCGTTACTTCTGGAATCATTACTGGAGTACCTCCTTCATTTATCAAATGCTGGGCTTAAGACCAATTCAGTGAGAGTCCATTTGAGTGCTATTGCAGCTTCTTTCAAGCCTCTAAATGGACAACCTATTATCTCTCATCCTCTCATAGCGAGATTTATGAAAGGCCTTCTTTTAATGAAGCCTCCCATTAAGCCACCACCGGTGGCATGGGACTTAAATCTGGTACTTGGGCAGCTCATGAAACCGCCCTTTGAACCATTAGCCCACTACCTCTTTGAAATTCCTTTCCTGGAAGGTTATCTTCCTCATTGCAATCACATCAGCACGTCGCATCAGTGAATTGTAAGTGTTGGTGGCTGATCCTCCTTATACAAGGTTCTATCATGATAAGGTAGTCCTTAGGACTCATCCACACTTTATGCCAAAGGTGGTTTTGCCCTTTCATTTAAACCAAGCGGTTTACCTTTCTGTATTCTTTCCAAGGCCTCACGCCTCAAATGCATAAAGGAACCTTCATACTTTGGACTGTAAAAGGGCTTTGGCCTTTTATTTGCAAAGGACACAGCAACATAGAAAATCCTCTCAACTCTTTGTTGCTTTTGATCCTAGTCATTTGGGACGTCCAGTCTCCAAAAGGACACTGTCCAGCTGGATTGCACAGTGTATATCTTTTGCCTATGAGAGTAAGTACCTTCCTCTTGAATGCCATGTCACAGCTCACAATGTGAGAGCCATGGCAGCCTCAAAGGCTCATCTTCACTCTGTGTCTATCGATGACATCTGTCGAGCAGCTACTTGGGCTTCGGTACATACCTTCACAGCCCATTACTGCTTAGACAAGGACTCCCGCCGGGATGCCTTGTTTGGTCAGGCTGTTCTTCAACACCTGTTCCAGACTTAATCAACTCCTACCCACTATCCCTGGTAGGATGCCAGAGATCCATGGGGGGAAGTGGAGCCCTTTCACAAGGGCACACAACTTTCTCGGGCCATCTCCCTGGCATCTGCAGCTAGGGAGTCTCCTGCTTGTTCCTGGAGATAGCATAGTTACTCATCTGTAACAGGTGATCTCCGGGAACAGCAGGAATTTTAGTCTTCACAATCCACCCACCTCCCCTAGGAGTTGTATCTTTCTATCTCTCTCTCTTTCCCTCTCTCTTTTGTCTCAGCTTTAAACTCAACTGGAGAGGGACAGTTGGGAAAGGCGGGAAGGCAGCACGCAGGCGCTGTGGGATGCTCCCAAAAGCTTTCCTATTGGACGCTGGGGAGCGTTCCCATGCAGGCTCTGTCAGTACCAACAATACCCATATGTGAAGACTAAATTCCTGCTGTTCCCGGAGATCACCTGTTACAGGTGAGTAACTATGCTTTCTCTTATTTGTCTTAAATAGTTTACCCTGTAGCTTCATTGCATGTCCCCTACTCTTTCTATATTCTGATAACGTAAACAATCGATCTACTTTTACCCGTTCCACTCCGTTCATTAATTTATAGACTTCTGTCATATCTCCCCTCAGCCGTCTCTTTTCCAGGTTAAAGAGCCCTAACCTTTTTAGCCTTCCTTCATAGGGGTATCCTTCCATCCCCTTTACCATTTTGGTGGCTCTTCTCTGTACCTTTTCTAATAACGCTATATTCTTTTTAAGATACGGCGCCCAGAATTGCACACAATATTCAAGGTGCGGTTGCATCATGGAATGATACAGAAGCATTATAATATCCTTAGTTTTATTTTCCATTCCTTTCCTTATGATACCTACAAATTGTATATATTGTATATTTTATGGTTGTACATAGTTACCCTGTTAGCCAAGTTGATTATCCTGTTCATATGTAAACACAAAGTACTATTGGAAATGTGTATGTTCACTGTTTATTGTAAACCGCGCTGATGCTGAATAGCGCGGTATAAAAGAGACTTTAAATAAATAAATAAATAAATAAATAAATACCTAGCATTCTCTTTGCTCTCTTGGCTGCCGCTGCACACTGGGCGGAGGGTTTTAACATGTTATCCACAATGACGCCTAAATCTTTTTCCTAATGTGGAACATTGCATCGTGTAACCATAGTTTGGGTTGTTCTTCCCTAGGTGCATAACTTTGCACTTGTCCACATTAAATTTCATCTGCCATTTTGATGCCCAGTCTTCCAATTTATCAAGATGCTCTTGCAATTTTCCACAATCCTCATGGGTTTTAACAACTTTAAATAGTTTTGTGTCATCTGCAAATTTGATAACCTCACTCGTTATTCCCCTTTCCAGGTCATTTATGAATATGTCAAAAAGCAGCGGACCCAGCACAGATCCCTGGGGTACACCACTATTCACCTTTCTCCATTGGGAAAATTGGCCATTTAGCCCTACCCTCTGCTTTCTTTCTTTTAACCAGTTCCTGATCCACAATAGTACACTGCCTCCTATCCCATGACACTTTAGTTTTGCCAAAAGTCTCTGATGAGGGACCTTGTCAAAGGCTTTCTGAAAGCCCAAATACACTATATCAACCAACTCACCTTTGTCTACCTGTTTGTTCACACCTTCAAAAAAAAAACATAACAGGATTCTTCCTTGTCTAAAGCCATTTTGGCTGGCTCCCATTAAGCCATGGCTATCTACATGTTCAGTAATTTTGTTCTTTATGATGGTTTCTATCATTTTTCCCAGTACTGACGTCAGGCTCACTGGTCTGTAGTTTCCCGGATCACCCCTGGAACCCTTTTAAAAAAATTTTATCTTACCTTTTATGCTTGTGTTATGTTCGTTTCTAATAGCTGAGATTTCGGAATTCATGGGTTACAAGTTTTAATAGCAACTTAAAATGATCTTCAAGGTAATTGATTACGTTGTGAGTGAGGTTGGTGCTATCACTAAATGAACTAGGCAGTTGCCTAGGGTGTTGGTTTAGGGCTCCCATTGCCACTACTGCTGCCCCATTCCAAGGCCAGCAGTGGCAGCAGTAGCCCTCAAACCACAAATGAAATGCTTACTAACACTTGGGCACTGTGTCGGTTTTCTGCAGTTCAGAAAGTGCTATTTCCGTGTCTCTGAAACCAGAAGCTATGTCGGGTGGGGGGGGGGGGGGAAGGCAACTTCTGAACTGGAGGAAACCATGACACAGTGCTCGAATGTTAGTAAGTGCTGCATCATGGTTTGGGGCCATTGCCACTGGGTGGCAGCAGCAGCAGTTGGGGTGGGGACCATGGGACAGCTCATCTAAGGCTCCTCCAATCCTTGTGCCAGTCCTGGTCGTGAGCTAGTTGCGTGATAGAAAAGAAAGGGTAGTGGTGAATGGCATTCATGACAATGAAAGGGAAAGTGATCATTGGCGTATGACGAATTGGTCCCGGATCTGGATCTGGTTCTGTTCAACGTTTCTGTTGATATTGCGCGGAGGGGGGGGGGGGGATTAGAATGTTTGTCTTTTTGCAGATGAAGCTAAGATCTGCATTAGTGCAGATATCCCTGAGGGTGTATGCTGAATGAGGTGTGACCAAGACAGCCTAAACAAGTGTTCAGCTACATTTCAGTCCAAGGAAGCAGAGAGCCTTGCATTTTTAGAGTGCAGAAATCCAAGGTAGAAGATAGCAGTGGGAGAAATACTGATGCGTACCAAGCAGATCCCAAAATAAAACGACAGGGCAGTGACCAAAGCAAGTAGAATGCTAAGCTGCATGAAAAGAAGAATAATGATAGAAAAACAGGTAATGTACAATGTCATGATCTTGAGTATTGCATTTAGTTCTGAAGATTATAATCTCCCTAAGGATATAGACAGAGCAGATATGGTCCAGAAGGTGAAGGGTACTGTGCACCATTTTTGATGAGAGACAGGATGCAAGTGTGGGCTTTTATATACACCTTATCCAGGGTGGTGAACAATGAAGGAAGAGCAGGAAAATTGACTTGGTAAGCAGAGATATTGTACAAGCAGCTGACAGTAATGTGGCCCAAATCCACGTTACTAGCGTTGGGCTTCGTAAACATGCCCCTAAGTTTGCCCTCGCTAGCACCAGAGTCACAATTTGTGGGTCCATGCATTAAGTATTTGGAGAGACTTATAAAATTATCCCTGGTTTAGGTGTCAAGACTGCACATAAATGGGGGGTATTTTAGTAAATCCTTGCAGGTAAGTGACCATGCTTGCAGGCATCCTGATCTACAAGTATGTGTGTAGACAAAATGACACATTCTGCATAGAGGCGGAGTTTGGGTGAAGCATGGGCCAGGGTTACACATGTACATTATAATTTAGTCGCTTTTTCTTTTTGAAGAAGTCTAGGCGTGGGCATTTGGGCTCTGATGCTGGTGTAATAAATTGCACCTAAAATGAACATGTGTGTTTGACTACTTAGGCTAGTATTTTTATACACAAAAGTAGGCACATAGTTTTATATATTTATTTAGCTGTACTTATATACCGCTTTTCACTGGGTCAAAGTGGTTTACAATACACAAAATGAAGGCAATACATTAAACAAGGAATGGTATTTTACATTGGGGGGACCCAACACCAGGGGAGTTCAAACATATTTACATTCCTGAAAGTAGTATGCATGAGGTCTTTGTGACTTATCCGTAAATATAATCTGATTCAGAGTTTGTTTGTCCAGTTTCTTTATAAAATAGCACCAAAGTAGGCGCCTCCTTATAAAATTACCTTTCACGTGGACAAAACTGATTACAACAGAGGAAAGATGTAAAAACACTGGAAGAATGGTCTAATGCTTGGCAGTTAAGATTTAATGTGAAGTACAGAGTCAAAGGAGGAAGACAACCAAAGTGATTTCAGAAGACGTATGAGAAGAGACTTGAAGACCTTAATACGTATACCCTAGAGGAAAGGAGGGACAGGGGAGATATGATACAGACCTTTATTTTATTTATTTATTTATTTATTTACATTTGCGATCAGCGCGGTTTACATAGAACAAACAGTATCCGACAATAAACAAGAGTCAGGTCATTACAAAGAACAGGAGCAATTAACTTGGATAACAGGGGAAACTATCTACATGTGCAGAAATTTGAATAGGTAACTATGTACATGTGAGATGGAGTTATTGTGCTTAGATCATTTATGGTGGTTGGGGTTCAGTGGAGTCTGTGAGGTATTCAATAAAGAGGAAGTGTTTTAAGGCCTTCCTGAACTTTATTGAATACCTTTAAATAGTCAAAGGGTATTAATGAGCAAATCAACCTTTTTCAAAGAAGGGGAAGCTGTAAAACTAGAGGGTATAACATGAAACTGCAAGGCGGTAAACTTAAAGGCAAGGTCAGGAAATACTTTTTCACTGAAAGGGTGGTGGATGCTTGGCATGCCCTCCCGATGGAAGTGGTGGGGAGCAAATACGGTGATGGAATTCAAAATGACATGGGATAAACACAATGGATCTCTTTATAGCAAGTGGATAAAATCAAAGCAAACTTAAATATCTTTTAATAGAGGGGGGTGACCTACACGGAGCTTCATTGCCAGCCACTCTAGCCACCTTACTGGGCAGACTAGATGGACCATACTGGTCTTTATCTGCTGTCATATATTATGTTGCTATGGATGCGGTTGTGTTTCTAGTTGGCTTTAGTAAGGTTCAGCATGGATTACTGGTGTTGGATGACATGTGAAAGCCAGAGCACTTGCAGAGCCGGAGAGCTGCACATCGTTTCCCACACTTCAAGGAACGGAAACTTAACGCAACAGGCCTCTCCTTTCATGCATTTTTATTCGGTGTAAATTGTGCACAAAAGAAGTAGCATTCTCTCTACCTTCTAGAATCCTCTTGCTTCCTTCATGAATGTTTTTACATTTTCCTTCAGCGGTACCTTGATGTTCCGTAAACTGTAACAGTCGCATGTCGAGTGCTTATTTGATGGCTTTTAATCAGCCCAGACTGATCATAAGTCAGAAATAGCAGGAATGGGTACAGTGGGAATTTCTTAAGCCACAATGTGGGAATCATCTTTCTCCTCCTTCCAAGTGCTGGGAAATAGCATCACTCAGGGCTTGCAAAGCCTAGCAGTAGTTTAGTTCATGTCAGCCAGATAAGCCCGTGTGTGTGTTCCAGCCTTCAGTTCTGTAAAATGAAGCTTATAGTCTTTAGACCGTGGGACATTGTTCCAAGCATGTACTTATACATCTCAGCCTAGTGAGGTCAGCTTCTTCTAAAACACCAGGGTAATTCATTCTTCATACTCAATTGAACCTGAGGGGTTTTTTTTGTTTTGTTTTTTTTTCCGAGCAGGCTGCCAATTGCACCCTTTGCATTAGTGGTTTTGTTAAAAGATATTCTTTTCTCCCCGTGCTGGTAGATCAGAATCCTAACCCCGAGCTTTGTGCTTCCAAGTCTGGAAGGATAAAATGACAGTGCTTCAAATTGTGGGAAAAAGGGGTTGATTTATTCTGTCCTTTGTTTAAAGCCTGCTATAAACAAACATCCCGTGTTTTTCTCCTCTCCATGTGAGAAGTCTTCAGCACCCTGCTTTAGACGTGAGTAATCTAGTTTTATTGGTTTTGGGTTCTGAGCCGCAGATGTAATCATTTTCCTTTTCTTCTTTCCTTTCATGCTTGTTCTGCTGGAATATGTTAGGATGGCGTCCTATGCATTTGCCTCTCAGAGAACGAGTGGTGCTAGAGAGAGTTGCTGGTCTTAGAGGTGAAACTAGCAGTACAGGAGGATGGCCCTGCATCTTCGGTCTGCACATTTTCTGTCTGCAGTTACCAGAAGGCAAGCAGCTGCCGCGCTGTGATAGATTGCCTACACGTCACCTTTGAGTTGCCGACGGCGGCCGGCATGCTCTGCCTGGATTCATACTGTAAACACAGAAAATAACAACAAGAAAAGAGCATATGGCCTATCCAGTCTGCCTGTCCAAACCAACAGCCCAGTTTCTGCAATCTCTTCTCCGTCAGAGATCAGAGAAAATGGCCCAAGAACTCATCTTCTAGTTTCTGGGCATGCCTCTAGATTGACTTCCTTTTCCAGTACACCACTCTCATGCAGTTGTGCACCAGTGTCTGTCATGCTGGAATTAACAAAAGAATAATGAAATAGGAGCTTATTGTAAAAAAAAAATATATAGATATAGATATATAAATAGAAATAGAAATAATACCTCTAGGCTATGGGGCAGGCTTATTTTGCATCCAATGGTGGGAGCAGTGATGATGGCCCAGTGGAATGGGAAAGAGCCCTCACCATGCACTGCTGCTGAGTAGAAATGGGAGCACCCTAAAATCTAGCTAGCATCAGCGCTCTCCTGGCTGGACTCGGTTTGCCTTCTGATGTCTCCTTCCCCAACTACGAAAGGTTTCTGAAGTGCCTAAGAGGATAATGTTTTGACTGTGAACCGTGTGTGCAGGTCTGAGTTCATTCTGCAGGCATGTTGGTTAATGGGCTGTGAAAGCCACAGGGGCAACGATGGTTTATCCAAAGATGATATTGGTATTGTGTTTCTTGGCAGAGGAGATGGGAATGGCTCTTCACTAATTTAATGTGAACCCAGTCAGAGCTGTACAGCATAAGGGAAAATGATGGACTCTGGAATAAATGGATGAAAAGAGAAATCCTTGATAATTATAGATTATCTTCAGGAGCATACAATGAAAATGCTCATTCATCTCCAGTAAATCTTAGGAGCCAAGACAAAAGCTGTCTATTAAAGAACAGGGTTTTTTTTCTCCAGTTAGATGTGCTGTAGAAACTGTTAGCATTGCTGCGGCAGAACAGGAAGTTGGAGATTGATGTACTGTATGGCGCTAAGCGTTCCATTGTAAAAAGCCTTAGCTGCGATGTAGACGTCTGAAAGCATGCATGTGGACATCCAAATCACGGAGATGTTCCTGGAGCCATTTTGTAAATGGACTTGGATGTCCTACCTCGATTTCAGAAATGCTCCAGATATGAATAGGCTTTGGGAAGGTTCTTGTTTTGGTCAGAAAGCATCCAGAGAGTATAGAGATGATGGCACTTGACCATCCCCAGTACTCTCTGCAGTTACAGTGATAACAGCGGTGGGATTTGAAGCCTGACTTTCCTAGTGCTATACATCCCCGGGCTTGAATACTATTCTGGGGATATCTGTGCCCCACAGATATCCATATCAGGCACGGCCATGTTTCTGAAATCATGCCTGAATTTGAATGTGCTTGCTGTTTGTGTTTTTGTTTTGTTTTTTCTCAGACTTTCTGGCTTGGTCGTCCTAGATTGCACTTGTAAAATGTACCTTTAAATGTCACAAGTTAATATTAATATTGGCAAATCAGCTAGAAATGAATAGGAATATGCAGTCATTTGAAAAGACACAGGAAGTGTCAACATTTCCTATATAGTTTGTTTCATGTTTATGAACCAGAAAAGAGGAAATCCTCCAACAGCAATCCAGCAAAGGAGAGGAGAATGACCACAGCCACACCAGTGAAGTCTTCCTAAAACCAATTTTATTAAAGGGACCCGACTTGGTAAAGTTTCTGCATGAAAGCCTGCATCAGGGGTCAATAAATTTAAAAATTACTTCCAACTTGATACACATACACTAAAGGTAATAGAATATACACAGACCAGAGCAAAGACTGGCCACAAAACAGTATTGCCAGAAAGTTCAGCAAAGTGCAGGTAAAATGCCTCTTTGCTGAAATTTCAGGCAATACTGTTTTGTGACCGGTCTTTGCTCTGGTCTGTGTATCAAGCTGAACGTGACTTTTAACTGTTAACGACCCCTGACGCAGGCATTCATGCCAAACCTTGGTGTGGCTGTGATCATTCTCCTTTCCTTTGTTGGATTCATGGTTCTGAACAAAAATGAAAGAAAAACTTCCCATCTGCCACTAATAGGCATGCTGTTGAGCAATAATGTGCACTGTAGGCTGATAGTGTGCATGTATGAATAGTACACAGTATTTCCCTAAAAGCGTGCCCTGTTAATGACATTTCCCCTGAAAGCGACATGAAAAACTAAACAAAATTAAAAGGTTTTTTTGTCCTGCACATCTCTAGAAATTAAATCTTTGCTGCTGAAGGATTTTTAAGAAAAGAACAAGGAGTTGGATGGGGAGGAAATTGACTAGGCTATATCTGGGTATGAAAGGAGGCCGTTAACTCGGTCTGCACTTGAGACTGTCGCCTGTAAAATGAACGTTTTAGTTAAGTCCAGGGCTTATTTTGAGGGGCTACGTGGTGGTGTGGAGTACTGGCACCATTTTCATTGCCTGCTAAAATAATTGACCCATGGTCCTCATTTGTTAATGAAAGAGCCCGGCATAGGAGAACCTACACCTTTTTTTTTCCTAGGAGCAATGCACTGATTAAGCTGTTCTGCAATGAAAATCTAGGGACAGAGAGTGCAAAGCTATAACTGGTGCTAAAATACCAGAATCAAGGTAGCAATTAACACTATCTTTGCTGAAAAAGAGTTTGTTGATCAAACTGCATCTCCAGGGCCCAGGGAAGGGGAAGTAAAGAGAGATTACCCCCTCTCCCTCCCCCCCCTCCCAAAAGAATGTCTTATTTATTTACATTTATTTATTTAGCTGTGTATATGAAGCAAGATTTAAATAGTGATTACATTGAAACATTGAAAGACTTGAAACTATATACAGCATGCTGTGGTTAATTTTGAGGGGTTAGATAACTATGTAGAGTGAAGGAATAGCCTAGTAATTAGAGCAACTATCTAGTACCCAAAAGATCAAGTGTTCAATTCCAATTCCAATTGGTAATCCTTGTGACCTTGGACAGTCACTTAACCCTCAGTTGCCTCGGAAGAAAAGGCCTGGAAATCTACTTTTGGTTATACATTGCCAAGAAAACCCAGAGGCTGCTGGGTCGCCAGGAGTCAGCACAGACCTAACAGCACTTAAAACCCCCCAAAACAAAACCCTATATACAAGTGTACAATGTATTGGGGCTAGATGGAGGTACAGCAGGGACTATATACATTGATTGTTGTATATGGGGGCAGCTTGCATGTGTGTGTTGGGGGGGGGGGTTATGTGGTGGGGCTGAACTGTTCCAAGAAGAAGTGTGTCTTTAGGTGTCTCCTGAATGTGTTGATGTCAGCAGTGGTCCTTAGGGAGTCCGATAGTCTATTCCAGACGGATGGTGCGTAGAGTTGGAAGGTTTGTCCACAGGCTTGTTGATTGAGTTTGGTCCTGACATATGGAACGGTTAAGGTTTTCCTCGTGGAGGTGCATCTTGATCTGGTTAGCTGGGGGTTTGCAGCAGTGTGTGGAGGTGAGTGTTGGGCGGGGGAGGGGGGTCAGAGTGGATGATTTTTTTAGTTAGGAGGAGGGTTTTGTATGTTATGTGACTTGGTAGTGGGAGCCAGTGGAGATGCTTGAGTATGGATGTAATGTGGTCGTTTTGATGCTCCTTTGATGTGCATTGTTGTGTGGAGGATGATGTGAAGGGGCAGTAGCGTTGTTTGTGGGAGGCCCTCGTAAATCGCATTGCTGTAATCTAGCTATGGTAGGACTATAGCTTGCATTGCTGAGTGGAAATCTTTGGTTCAAGTAGAGGTGAGAGGCATTGCATGGTTTTTGCTTTGTAATATAGTGCCTTGGTGACTTTAATTATATGGGCCTTGAAGGTGAGGTGTTGGTCCAGGGTGATTCCGAGATATTTGACGTCCGTTTTGGTTTTTATTTTTGTATTGTTTAGGGTTATTGCTTTTGGGGGGGGGGGGTGAATGTTTTATCTTTCATTATAAATAGTGCTTCAGTTTTTTTGTAGTTGATTGTCAGGTGGTTGGTTCAGCCAGTTGGAAACATCAGTGAAGCATTCCTGATGCGTGGAGTAGGAGGGTTGTTGTGTGTTGATTCCACCATAAATCATAATGTCATCAACGTAGACGTGGAAGTTGAGGTTTTGAGATCTGATGAGCGTACAGAGGAGTTGAAAGTAGATATTAGAAGGGTGGATGTCTTTCTCCCATGCCTATACTGCAGCTGTATCTGTAGGAGTCTGTGTATCTGAGTGCTTGTTTGTGTGTAGATAGACACAGAATGGTAATTTCCTCAAACAAAATAAGGTATTAGGAACAATGCCATCCTCTACCTTCTACTCTGGCTGCAGTGGGGGAAAGGAAACAAGTTCTAGAAGGTTCCAGATCAGTGACCTGGAAGAAGATCAGTCACTTCTGGATATATCTCTGCTCCTCTTTCAGTACAGTGTTCAGAATTCTGTTGCTAGGAAGAAGTATTGAGTACTTTTTCTGAGGCTACAGTACCTGCTTATCCAGTGAAAAAGAACATACAGCATTTGTTGGTTGCAGGTTTGCTTCAGTCTTCCTGTGGCACCAACGAGCGTTGGATGCGGTTTCAGTTTTCAACTTTGCTGCAGTTTCTCTTAGGTTCTAGTTACTGTATGCCTCTTGAAATGAAGTTTGTTTCTCATATAGAGGAAATTATAGAACTGGCAGTGAAACTACTGAGAGAAGCATGGATAATGAGAAGCATGGGATCTGAGTACTACATGTTCTGGGGACATAAGTAGCTGGTTAATGCTCACTAAGGGAACACCAATGATATTTCATAGCATTAAGGGAGAAGATCTTAAAGTACCAAGAAAATGTATCAGAAAGCTACCGAGAATTCCTATTGTGTTGGGCGCCATAGGCGTGATTAAGAGGCATTTCCAAGCTCACCTTGACAAATTGCCCATACATGTTACATCTTACAAACTCCAGAAGGAGGCGCTCTTTGGCACATTGCAAGTACTATGCTGAGCATTAGCAGTACATTTGAGAGACTGAGATTATACCGCAGATACCCTGGCTTAGGAGTGAGGTTCGTGGTCATGGTATGCGCAAAACTAAAGTTGCCAAAAACATAAGTGTATCATCTATCTTTCAATCCTTTTATTCTTTTTCACTTTTTAATAATACTTCAAATCGAGATAACTTTTGACATTGGGAACTCTCTTTGATGCTTAGCTAGAATGATGATGACAATCTTGAATGGAAACCAACAGGAAATTTTATGTTCTTAACGACCATGACATCAAAGCCACCATGTTTTCATATTTCTGGGGGGGGGGGAGGGGAGCTAAAATTCAGACCATAAGACAAAGAAACACATCAGTACATTGAATCCCACTTTTAAAAAAATAAAAATACCGGATCCACAAGACAGCAAAATCTGTGGAGAAGTGATACATTTTCGGTACACTTAGCAACTATTTGTTTTCTGCAATACAAGATCTCTTACATGAATAACTGGAAAGAGGGGGTACAATTTTGGCCTAGTAGTTTCTTCCTGCCCTCTGTTTGCCAATTCAGCTAGAACCAATCTGTGCCATAGTCAGTTTCCCCTAATTTTATATTCCTTTTGCAGCTTGGTTATACTATGACAGTCCTCATCCAGAGGTTACCAACCATGGTCCCTTTCAGAATTGCTATTGAGCAATATCTGAAACTCCTCCTGAGGGCTGTGACTGCCCCCACGAACCAAGAAAGCAGGGCTCAGGATGCAGACAGAATAACATGTTTGTTGAATTGGCCTTCGGGTCCTAGTGGGAGTGTGGTACTTTATTATGCCAAGGGTCTGGGTTTTATTCCTGGGCTGAGCTGCTCACTGGGCCAGCAGATTCCGAGGATATTGTGTAGACCCTGTTTGTGGCCCTTACTAGAGAGGGAACTGCAATTATTGCATAGCAGCAACATCTGTGGTGGAATGCTAGGTGCATGTGAGAGAAAATGCCTCTCTTAAGCAGAAGCTCTGTCAAATTGAAGCACTCCTGTTGGTCAAGCCAATTGTAGCCGTGATCTCTCCTCAGTGATAAGTATTATCCCTCAGCATATAGGGAGTTTGTACATTCATGTCAGGCCCTCATGAACTCTTTTACTGTGGTCACTGGGTTAGAAGGGGAGATAATGGCAATAGAAATGGAATGGAGGAGTAATGGCAATAGAAATGGAGTGGAGTGGAGGAGTAGCCTAGTGGTTGGGGCAAGGTACTTCAGGCCGGAAGGTCAGGGGTTCAAATCCCACTAGAGGACAGCAACCTTGGGCCTGAAGGACTGGGGTTTCTAGTCCCACAGGTGCTCCTTGTGGTCTTGGGCAAGCCACTTAACCTTCTACAGCCCATGTTCCCTGTAAAATAGTTATCTCCAAGTTATAATGCCCTGTTCAATGTAATTTCAGTTCGTTCAATGTAAACCGCACTGATGCAGAATAGTGCGGTATATAAGAGAATGTAAATAAATAAAATAAATAAATAAAATAGGGAAAAGCCCTAGATGGCAGTAAATGGAAGACCATGGTGCTATAATCCTTGCTGGGAAAGTTTCCAATTAGACTGAAAGCCAAATCCAGAAAGGGAAGGTGTCATACCATAAAATCACCCTAAAACAGTTTATACCAGAATCATATGCAGCACTTTTCCTGATGTATACTCACAGGCCCACGACCTCAACTCCTCCAATCTCCCTCCTCTTTATACTGCAAATTACAGATCTCTCTCCACCAGTCCCCATCCTTGTGTTCTCCTTCCCCTTGATCAGGGGCGGCTCAAGGCAATCTGCTGCCTGAGGTGAAGAATGAGATCGTGCCTCCCCCCCACCACCACCACCTTAGAGGGGGCGGGGCTTTTTCAGAAATTCAATCGGAGACTGAACCAAAACAAAAAGCCAATTAGATTATATGGAGGAAATGCAAGATGTTTGCACACAGGGCCGTAATGAACTGCAATCACAACCTGTGCGACTTGCAGCTTGGACGCATGCCCCCTCCCTCCCCCCATATCTCCGTCCAGCACTGCCTGCTCTTTCCCTGCTGCTGCTGCTGCTGCCCTCTGTTTTTTTCAAGGCGGCGCCGGCAGCAGGGAAAGAGCAGGCAGCGCTGAACAGAGGTATGGGGAGAAGGAAGGGGGGATGCACCCGATCTGAAAGGTGCCGGCACTTTAAGCAGATCTGTCCCTCCCTGCTCTGACATCGCATCGGAGGAGGGAGGGACCAGACCTGATTAAAGTGCTAAGAAAAGGCTTGGGGGGGGTGCATTTCGGCTGCCTGCTATTGTCCTGCCAGCAGCGGCAGGGCAACAGCAGACAGATGAAATGCGCCCCCCAAGCCTTTGCGCCCTGTGCAGCTGCACTGCTTGCACAGGGCTAGGTACGGTCCTGTTTGCACATCAAGGAACTAAGACAGCAAGAACCAACCAATTATAACTCATTTTTATTTTGTTATAAACTGCGTTATGGTTCTTCCCTTTTCAACATATATCTTGCATCCACAGTAGGTGAAGAGCAGAACCAGGACATTCACCCACAGAACTCAACAACTCAACATTTTAAAAAAAAATGATTCTGATCATCTCACTAACAGCAACCACTATTCTCCAGTGCCAGGCATATTGTGAACTAATACAAAACCCTATATCAAAAAGCAAACCTACCATACCATATCAGCACAAACTTCCAAAACTCACATAAGGAGCCCATCCAAAAAAAGCATCACTGTAAATACTACAGTGGACCCTGGAACATCCATACACCTATTTGAAAAGCTGAACAAGTCAAATTACTACAGTACAATATAGATCTTTATGTACAAACTCCATGTTAACAGAACACCTGACCTCAGATACACACTCACAACATCGACCCTCACCAAGTACAGAATAAGTAACCACAATCTAAAGTAAAAATAAAAATATGCAGACAAAATTTAAACTTAAACCCCAAGAAGCCAGACTCCACATGCAGTGCAACATCAGATAAACAAGAGATGCAGTTTTCCAATACTGTGTAAAATATAAAAATAGCAAAAGTCCAATCATTAAAATTAAATCAAATTATTTTTTCTACCTTTGTTGTCTATTTTATTCTCTGATCATGCTGGTCCTGATCTGAGGCTTCTGCTTTTCTGTCTTCTCTAAGCTCTCTTTCTGTGGTCTCTGGTCCATGGTCCATCTGCCATTTCTTATCTCTTCTTTAGTTTTCTTCACTACCTTCCATTAGCCCATTTCCAGTTCCAGTAACCCTCCCCAGTATCAGCCCCCTTTCCAGTCCTCCCCTTCCAGTACCTTCCAATGTCAACCGGCTTGCATTCCCACGACTGCCACTGGTGTCCATTCCCTTCCAGTCCCCCTCCTTTCCCACTGTCCAGCCCCTTCTAGTCCAAATACCATCCCAGGCATCAGCTCACGTCCACTCTGTGCCATCCCCCCAGTTAGCTCCCTTCCAGTCGCCCTACCCTCTGTCAATCCCCCTTCCAGTGCCATTCGCATGTCAGCTCCCTTCCAGTCCCCCTTCAGTACATCCCAGGTGTCAGCTCCATTCCAGCCCCAATCAGATCATTTCCAGGCCTAAGCCCGCCAATCAGCCCATTACCAGTCCTAGCCCCCCTCCTGATCAGCCCATTTCCAGTTCTAACCCCCCATCAGCCCATTTCCAGTTCTAACCCCCCATCAGCCCATTTCCAGTTCTAACCCCACTCCCGATCAATCTATTTTCATTCTTAACCCCCCCATCAGCCCATTTTCTTCTAACCCCCCATCAGCTCATTTCCAGTCCTAGCCCCCCCCCCATAGCCCATTTACAGTTCTAACCCCCCCATCAGCACCTGCGGGCTCAGCTTTAACAGAGCGATGGGAAAGGGAAACACTCTCCCTTCGCATGGCTCTGCAAAGCTGAGCCGGCATGGGGGAAGGGGGAGTGCTGTGTGAGGGCTCTTCATGCTGCTGCTGCTGCTGCAGCAGCAGCACCTTTTGCAGCTGTTTTTTTTTTTGTTGTTTTTTTGGGGGGGGGGGTTATTATTTTGAAGGCCGATTGAGGTGGTCTTTTTGGGGGCAATTTTTGCTGCCGCCAAAATGTTGCCACCTGTGGCTATCCCCTCACTCGGCCTTATTATAGAGCTGCCCCGCCCTTCATTATCCTTTTCACCTTATGCAGACTGGGAAGATAGCAGTGGTACATTGGGACTTTCTCCTCCTGCTGCCACTGGACTCGTTCTTTCATTTTGAACCCTATGGGGCATTGTAATCCAGGAATGGTTTCAAATGAGTTGGAACACAGTAGGTCAGGGAAGGAGGAGGGGTAGCCTTTGCACTGTTGCTGTTGTCATCCCCCTCAGTCCCAATCAGCACAGTAGAAAGTAAACTCTGTCATTGCAGGCAGATGATGAGCAGTGGAGGAGGGAGAAGATTGTGGAAAAAGGTATGCCTGCTCCACCTGACTCCTGGTTTCCATGATTGCACCAGTGATTCAGCAGCTCCACAATGAAGACTTCATTCTGCAGTTCTCATCATGGCATCATGGGAGATTGGGAACACACTGTGTGTGTGTGTTTGTACTGTGTGCATTAGGCTACATCTCCAGGAACAAGCAGGAATGTAGTCTTTACATATGGATATCGTCGGTACCGACAGAGCCTACGCAGGAACGCTCCCCAGCGTCCAAAAGGGAAGCCTTTGGGAGCATCCCACAGTGCATGCGTGCTGCCTTCCCGCCCCACTGCTTCTCTCACTTCAGTTCTTCGTTTTCCGCGGAGCCGACAGGATGTCTCTCCTGTCACCACAGAAAACTTTATCTTCTTTCTTGTTTTTTGTGGTCACGTCTGCCTTCATTCGACGCCCACCGGTACCGCCGGTTCTCTTTTCTAATTTTCTTAAAAAAAAAAAAAGAATCTTTTCTTCTTTTCTTCAGTGCTTCACCCCTCCTGGGGTTAGGCGCCATTTTGGGCACTAGGCCCAAAAATCTCCACAAGGAGAAGCCAACTAGTGGTTTTAAAAAATGTTCAAACTGTGGCGGTACTATTTCTGTCACTGACACCCACGAATGGTGTCTCAAATGTTTAGGTCCTGAACATTGTCCAGCGGAGTGCCTCTCCTGTAGAAAGTTGACCAAAAGGGGCCTGCAGAACAGAGCTGCAAAGGTCGGTTCTCTTTTCACTGTTGATACGATGTCAGTTGCATCGACGTCCTCCAGGGCTTCATCCTCCTCTCATGGATCTCAGGTAACTAAACAAAGGTCTGTAAAGACTAGCCAGTCCTTGAAGGGTAGATCTCCTGCAAAGCATCGAGATGCCACTGGCACTACCCTCGAGGAAAGTACACCGGCAAAATTGCCCCGGTGGGAGTCTTCGGTCTCCAAAGCACAAACGGGGTCTCAGAATGTTCCAGAGGCCTCCACCTCTGCAGAACTTCTGTTGCCATGTTCTGGGGTCATAGCCGCTTCCACCGGTACTGACCAAGCATCGGCATTAACAATGGATAAGAGAATCCTTGCTATTGAATGCAGTCTAGCATCCCTCCTAGCTGCCTCGGTACCACTAAGACCGCTACAGACGGTTCAAATGAGCTTGGTACCGGTTCCAATGGCACCCACTCAGGTGGGGCGGCTTTCTCCCATGCCGAGCCTTGAGAGTTTCTCCGGCATCAAGGGGTTGGAACAGAAATGCCACGGTACCGATATTCATCGGTACCAGCATCGATCGATCGCAGCATCGATCGATGCAAAGCTCCGATGAGTCTTCCGATTGCGATGACTCTACCAATACAAGAGCAGAGCTATTGAAGGATCCATCTCCTTCTGAGCGCAGAATGTCTCCTCCAGAAGACATGTCTTTTCAGGATTTTATACGTGATGTAGCTAAAGGGCTTTCAATCACGGTTATTCCTGAGAAGGAACCTAGGGCAGAAGAACTAAGAATTCTGCAATACCCTTTGGCTCCTAAAGAGGCAGCGATGCTGCTCATTCATCAGATCCTTCAAGAGCTTATGTTCAGAATGTGGGAAACTCCCTTAACGGTGTCACCGCATTCTCGACGCCTCAATACCATGTACCAAGTCCTACCTTCTCCAGGGTTTCAGAAGACTGTTACCACACCATTTTATGGTAGTGGAATCAGCCATGCGGAGATTAGAGTGTGCTAAAATGCATTCTTCCAACCCGTCAGACTGTGAATCGAGGATACTCGATGCCTTTGGTTGTCGATGTTTTCAATCCTCCATGCTAGCAGCTGGGATTAGCTCATATTCCCTTTACATGGGAATGTTTCTAGAGGAGGTTACAGCGGATCTGGAATGCATGAGCCCTCTTCTTCCCGAAGATAAATGGGTTTAGTACCTCACTTTGCTCAAGCACGCTCAAAATGTCTCCAAATTTGTGAACCGTGCAGCTTTTGACTGCTTTGAAGCTATTAGCAGAACCTCTGCTATTGCTATCGGAGCACTGCGCATTGCCTGGCTCCAAGCATCAGATCTAGAGGAGTTGGGTACAAGAGAAGTTAGGAAACATTCCTTGCACAGGTGAAAACTTATTTGGGAAGGACTGGCAGACCAAGGCTATTCAGATTGAATCTGACAATACCACCTTGAATAGGCTATCAAAGTCTACTGCCAACCCATCAAAGAAAAAACAGGCAAGAAGTTTTTCTTTAACAAAAAGAAAAAATCTTACCATTCTTATTCCCATCCAATTCATTGTCCAGTTCATGCTCCCCAGAAGGGGCAGCAATCTAGACAACAAAGGAAGCCGCAAGCTCAAAGAGCTCAACCAGCTCAGCAGGTTCAGCCTCCGCAGGGGCTTTGACTTCTACCTAGAGAACTTAATCATTTTGCCTCTGAAGGGTCTAGAGCCCTTGACCATTCTGGGCAGATTATGCCATTTTGCCAAAAGATGGCAACAAATAACATCACAAAACTGGACTCTGTCCATTGTGGAACAGGAGTACAAACTTCATTTTCTCAGCATGCCCCCGCCTACAGTCCTAAAACAATTCAATTCTCAAGGCCCCGTCACCGACATTCTGTGACAGGAGGTCTCTTCACTCCTTGCTCAAGGAGCAATAGAAGAGGTACCCATATCTCAACGGGGAAGGGGGTTCTACTCCCCCTATTTTCTTATCCCAAAGAAGACAGGGGGATACAGACCTATCCTGGACCTCAGAGAATTGAACAAATATCTGTTCCGAGAAAAGTTCGAGATGATCTCCCTCAGAACACTTTTACCAAACCTTCAGAATCGGGATTGGTTATGTTCTCTAGATCTAAGAGATGCGTACACGCATATCCTCATCCATGTAAATCGCAGGAAGTACCTTTGATTTCTCTTTCAAGGAAACCACTTCCAATACAGAGTCCTTCCATTCGGGCTGGCCTCTGCCCCAAGAGTCTTCACAAAATGCATGGCTGTAGTAGCAGCATTCCTGAGAACTCTGGGGATATTCGTCTTCCCCTAGACGACTGGCTCAGCAGAGCACCAACAGCTCCAAAAACAGAACGGTCGGTTTCTCGTGCCATGAGAAATCTTCAATATTTGGGTCTGGTAATCAACCACCCAAAGTCCCACCTCACCTCTTCTCAATCCCTAGAGTTCTTAGGGGCTCGCTTAGACACGCAGCAATCAAGGGCATTCCTGCCACAGCTGTGCTGTTTACGAATAATAGATTTGGCCTCCCAAGCAGTAAAGAAAACCCTCCTAACTGCTCAGGAAATGCTTCAACTGCTGGGGCATATGGCATCCACTGTACATGTGGTCCCTTATGCCTGCCTACATATGCGAGCGGCTCAGTGGACCCTCTCTTTGCAGTGGACACAAGCCACAGATCACTTGATGGACAAAATCAAGAATTCAACATGTCTCATTTTGTCCCTGCAGTGGTGGCAGTCCCTCGAAAACCTCCTGGTAGGTTCTCCCTTCCAGCAACCACTGCCCCAAATCACCCTGATGACAGATGCGTCCAAGCTGCGTTAGGGAGCCCACTTGCACGATCTTTCCACTCAGGGTCTCTGGACCTCACAAGAGGCCTCTCTTCAAATAAACCTCTTAGAGCTAAGAGCCATTTACAATGCTATAATAGCATTTCAGGCCCAGCTCAGTCAAAAGACAGTTCTGGTCCAAACCGACAATCGGGTTGCCATGTTTTACATAAACAAACAAGGCAGAATGGGCTCTCTGTCGCTATGCAATGAAGCTTTGCGACTATGGGCCCTCGCCAGAGAGTTCCAAATTTAGCTTCTAGCGGTATACCTTCCAGGCATTCAAAACATGTGGGCAGACAAGCTCAGTCAAATACTACTGCCACACGAGTGGTCTCTCCAGTCAGCCCAACTGGCTCGAGTGTTCCAAACTTGTGGAACACCAGATATAGACCTCTTTGCAAGTCCACAGAATGCCAAACTACCCCGGTTCTGTTCCAGAATTCCGGCTCAATACTGTCTAGCAAACGATGCTTTCCAGCTCCATTGGGGTCAGGAATTCCTCTATGCCTTCCCACCCTTTCCCCTAATTCCCAAAACTCTTTTCAAGCTTCAGAGAGACAGGGGTGTTATGATCCTCATAGCTCCACGTTGGCCAAGGCAATCGTGGTACCCTCTGCTTCTGTGTCTCTCTCAAGCAACTCCTCTAGAGTTGGGATATGCTCCAGATCTCCTTTCTCAGGAGAACAGGAAGCTTCTGCATTCCAATCCTCAGTCCCTGCACCTCTGGGCCTGGCTGCTAAAGGCATAGAACCTTTAGATATCCACCTCTCTCAGCAAGTGAAGAATATCCTTCAAGCTTCAAGAAAACCTTCTACAAGGCATTCCTATGCTTTCAAATGGAAAAGGTTTTCAATATGGTGTTCAAAAAGGGGGCTTAACCCCCTTTCCGTGCCCATGGAGTCGCTTTTGGAGTATCTCCTCCATCTTTCAAATTCTGGTCTTAAGACAAATTCAGTGCGAGTCCATCTCATTGCTATTGCGGCTTTTCACAGGCCCCAAGATGGACAACCAGTCTCTTCTCATGCACTTGTGTCAAGATTCATGAGAGATCTACTATTGACAAAGCCCCCCATAAAGCCGCCACCGGTGGCATGGGACCTGAATCTTGTTCTTGGGCAGCTTATGAAGCTGCCTTTTGAACCTTTAGCCACTGCAACTTTAAAATTCCTTTCCTGTAAGGTCATTTTCCTAATTGCAATAACTTCTGCTAGGCACATTAGTGAACTGCAAGCTTTTAGTGGCTGACCCTCCTTATATTAGATTCCACCATGATAAAGTAGTCCTCAGGACTCATCCACACTTTATATCAAAGGTGGTTTTGTCTTTCCATTTAAACCAGTCGGTTTACCTTCCTGTATTCTTCCCTAGGCCTCATGCCTCCAGTGCAGAAAGGAACCTTCATATCTTAGATTATAAAAGAGCTTTAGCCTTTTACCTTCAAAGAACTAGACAACATAGGAAGTCTTCTCAACTCTTTGTTGCTTTTGATTCTAGTCATTTGGGACTTCCAGTTTCCAAACAAACCCTATCTACGTGGATTGCAAACTGCATATCCTTCACTTACGATAGTAAAGGTCTTTCCCTCGAGGGCCATGTTACAGCTCATAATGTCAGAGCAATGGCAGCCTCGGTTGCTAATCTCCGCTCTGTGTCTATAGATGATATCTGTAGAGCGGCTACTTGGGCTTCGGTACATAACTTCACAGCCTTGCCAGTCCTTGTCACAACTGTCTGGACAAGGACTCCCGTCGGGATGCCTCATTTGGCCAGGCTGTCCTACAGCATCTCTTTCAGACTTAATGCAACTCCTACCCTCCATCCCGGTAGGATGCCAGGGAACCATGGGAGGAAGTATGACCCTGTTCACACGGGTTCACAGCTCACTGGGGTCATTCCTTTGGCATCTTTCAGCTGGGGAGTTCCCATATGTGAAAACTACATTCCTGCTTGTTCCTGGAGATAGCTAGTTACTCACCTGTAACAGGTGATCTCTGGGAACAGCAGGAATTAAGTCTTCACAACCCACCCACCTCCCCTAGGAGTTGTCTCTCTCTATCTCTGTCTCCTTGGCTAAGCTTTAAACTCAACTGAAGTGAGAGAGGCAGTGGGGCGGGAAAGCAGCACGCATGCGCTGTGGGATGCTCCCAAAGGCTTTCCTTTTGGACGCTGGGGAGCGTTCCCGCCAGACTCCGTCGGTACCAACGATACCCATATGTGAAGACTTAATTCCTGCTGTTCCCGGAGATCACCTGTTACAGGTCAGTAACTACGCTAAACTGGTACTGCAAAACAAAAAGTTTAAAATATTGCTTAATTTTCCATTAGTCCATTTGGTCAGTGTGTGTTAGAGGTCAAATTCTTCTATAACCAGCTCTTTGTATACCAACTATTGGCTTCAAAAGGAGCAACACTGTTGTCTTTTAAATGGATGAGTCCATTGAGTGTCTAGATACAAAGAGGTTTTGCACTGTTGCAAAAGCTTCACAAGCGTGTTAGCTCAGGGTTGTTCTATTTAACTGTGAAAGGTTTGGTGCTGACCCTTTGTCTTGATAGTCTATTTTTAGTACCTCAGCTTTAAAGTTTTGTTTTCGAATCTAATTTGGCAATAAAGAACCCACTGATCTAGTTTCATGTGATCCTAATTTTGTATTCAGTGCTGCATACTGGTTCTTCTCATGTATTGTGAAAAAAAATAGATTATAGAGGAAACACACACCATATGTTGACGGCATTCGCATGGGGAAGACAAGTAACTACAGAAAAAGCACACAAAGCTCTGCAGAGACGCAAAACGTCTGGTGAAATCTTAGTTGGCAATATAAAAGCAGCAGCATTTAGGTTTATGCAAGGGCAGTTTCAGTTTTCAGGATCCTAGGACCTCCATTTAGGTTTCCTTCAGCTTAAGGGTTGAGCTCTCTAGTGATTATCCCTAAAATTTAATATTAATGTGCATTAAATCAATTTAGCCTGCACCAAATTCCTGTTTAAAAACACCTGAACATTAGGAAAAATTAATGACAGGAACTTAATTTTTCTTCTTCTATACATACCTAATATTTCGGTTTCAGTGGCATGGCCTTCCATTTGCAACTGTGTGTGTGGGGGGGGAGGGGGGACCCTTATTTCTCACTCTATCGATCTAGCCTTCTTGATTCCAGCCAGTAGATGTTTCCCTTGAATGATGACTGGGAGCCCCCCACTACTGCAGGCTTGAGTACGGATTCCATGGTATCCCCACCAATTCTGGTGAGTCCAATTCCTCCCTAAAGTGTTTTGCAAGTAACTTTGACAGCCTGCCTATTGAGAAATTACAGAGCAGGTTAATTTTTAAAGAGCGTAGACAGAAGGTTAACTGATGTGGATAGCTTGCATTCCTTTAGAAATATGTAATTTCAGCTCTGTCTACTGAGCCTCGTGCTTTGGCAGATTTGCAGGGTTATATAGCATTCTGGAAACAACCACTTGATAAAACATCAAGAAAAGACTTAAAGCAAAGTCTGTGATCACTTATTGTTTAGCATTTATTTTGGACAAAGAGCACAAATTTACATCTTTGAATTGGATTTTAAACTAGCATCTCTTGAAGGGTCTCTTTGTATGGCCTCTAAAACCTTTTAATTCTTTAGATTCAATGTATAAATTATATATATAAAGCAAGTCTCTCTCTTTTTTTAAAGAGGGCTTCATGTAAGCCTAGTGATTAAAAGAGCAGAGTCCAAATTTTGCTTCTCCCACCGACACTCCCTCTGGCCTCGGGAAAGTCACTTTAACATGCATTGCCCCCACCCCCTCAGTGTGAATTTAGATTGTAAACACTCTTGGACATGAAAATATCTACTGTACCTGAAGGTAGCTTCCTTGAGCTTGGGCTTGGAAATGTAACTAAGGAGGGCAATTTTTTTCAGAGCATTTTAGCCAGAAGCAGACCTGCTAACCAGCTAAAATGTGGTTAGCACCACAGACTGACGAAGAAAAGCCTGGTTACCAACCGGGGACCGTCTGTGGGTAGAGCAGGGGCTCTGACGGCCACTGTCTGGTTAGCAGTAATAGTCAGCTCCTAACCGGATAGCTTAACTGGTTAAAGTCAGGGCAGGTGAATTATTGTCCTAACTGGTTAGCGATTGAATATCGCCGCTAACTGGATAGCAGGGTTGGTGTCTGGCCAGTCTGGGTATTCAGTGGTGGAAATCAGATATGTTCCACCACTAGATATCCAGCTTTAATTAAAGTGGCAGCAACTAGGTTCTTTCTTTAGCTTATCCACTGAATCTAACCCTCCGAATGTAGTGAGTATTGTGGGTCAGTCACTTCATATCCTCCTCTGATCAGAAAGCAATGTTAGAGAAGCTCTTAAGGACATGAAGCTCTGTTGTCGGAGATCAACAATTTTCATGTATGTCTTGCATAACTAGTGTGTAGGCTCTTAGTTTCAGAAGATGGGTCTGGAAAGCAACTGGGAAATATGTTCTGAGAGTCCAACAGATTGAATGAAACCTTGCATCAGAACTGCTATTTATGTTGGACTCTGCTCATCTTAAGTTCAGGATTTATAAAAGTTCTTGTGCAAAAGATGTTTGCCATACTGAACCCCAAAATATTAAAAGTCCTCAAATCTTGTGTGTAATAAAAGCAAGTTGAAGACCTGCAAGTTGGTGAAACCATGGCCTTGAAATATTAGGCCAGTCCTGCCCTTAATTATATAGATATGACCAGCTTCATCACAATATGCACAAATATAGCCCAGCCCCCCTCCCCCCCCCCTTTGTCTGCCACAATGTGTCAGCAAATTTGAAGCATAGGTTAGAGTTTTGGCTCTTGCCGCAGAATTTTGGGAGACTGTGGACTCTGAATATAGCCAGCTCCATGATCAGTCATGGACTATTGAGGAGGTAGTGTGTTCGCTTGTTCCCATGTTATGGTCCTCAAAAAGGTCTAATAGATGTTTTTCTATACTTGCTGGCACAGGCAGTAGCATGAACCAATCATTTTTTCTTGGAAATGCTTATCCTCGCATTATCAGACAGAATGGGATGCAGTGTGGAGCTCTGCAGTCGACACCATAAATGTGGGCCTCCAGACCTTGGGATGCAGCCTACTTGGGATTTTTAGCAAAAAAAATAAAGCCTTTTGGTTTAATTAGCTCGCATACATGATGTCTAAGAATTTCAGAGCTTTCAGAAGAGATTTGGATTTTGAGTATGAATCATGTAATAACAATCTAAAATAAATTCACGGGGCCTGCACACATATGGCTTTCTGATCTTGTGGCTCACTGTTGAAAAAACTTGGGTGCCTCAGACTTTTGGCAGTAAATCTTCAGTTAAAATCTTGTGCAACACAACTCCCTACTCTAAAGCACAAGAAAGAATGCAGCTATCATTAGGAGACACTCTACTTTGGCTTTGCAGCAGTATGTGTTTATCGGCTGAGGCTGCGTGAGTAATTTTAGAACAATCTATGTAGGTTTTGGGTCAGTCAGAGGTTAAATAGTGCACTTCAATAATTCCTAACAGCTATGTGGAAAAACCCTTCTGAGATAATTAAGCCCATAACAAACAATCCTTTAGTATTTTTTCTCAAATTAGTAATTTGCCTAGGATAAATAAATTGGGATACTTGTACCACTAATATGCTGCTTTTCCACTTTGCTGCAGAACTCTTGCTTTCTCATGAAATGGAATGAAATGAGGCATTTGTCTCTTTCATACGAAGTCAAAATGTAGTCTTGTTTAAACTTGAGTTTAAATCAGGAAAATAGTGACTGGTTTAAGGGTGAGGGTGTGATTCTGCCATCAAAAATGGCAATCTCGTAATTGAGGAAGATGATTCTTCGGAAGGGAACAAGGGCTTTCTAAGTCCATGCTTCCCAAACGTTAGCCCAGTATGACCCCATTTGAACATTTAATAGGTCACGTGACCTTTGACAAAATCAAAATAGTAAACCCTTGGTTCTCTCTACTCTTATTGACTCTCCCGCCACGTATCCAAAGCATGAAGGCAAGAACAGATAGCACAGGATCATTGTATGTCTGTGTGTGCCCTTATAGACCCCAGAACTGTGCCATTTGGTTTTGGCCTAACGGTAAGTCCACGTAGGAGGAAAGCAACAGGACTGGTGGAAATTCACTGACTCATAGGCCTTATGTTGACTGGCACTACTGGGCATGAGTCATAGAGGAGGTCCAGAGGCTTATCTTCATATAAGAAAATGAAACATTATCCAAGTATCTGGCCCATATTACAGGGGGAAGGAGAGAGAGAGTACAAGAAAACATGGACGCTATTCCTTTCAAAAAAGAAAAAAGGGAAACTCTAGCCTATATATTTCCTGTGTATACTGTGACCCTTAATTGCATTCTATTAAGCAGATCATCCCTTTCTATCAATCAAAATTTTTTCTAATTGTGAAAGATCATAAAATGTAAAGTTAGCATCTTGTAATCTAACCAAGCACTTGCACGGGAACTTCAAAAACTAGAAGCCTTCAATGCAAGTACCCTTCCCTTTATATCAGTCCTTTACAAACCTTTATCCAATATGACCCCATTTTAACATTATAAATGCCTGTGACCCCAGATGATGATGAAAACAAAATGGCAGGTCTCCATTCCCCTCCTCTTATACACTTCATCCTCCTCTTCTTCCTCCCACTTACACAGAGCCGCAGCAGGGCCAGTGCAACCATCGGGCAAGACTAGGCGGTCTCATTGGCCCCGTGCTGACTAACACTACTGGGAATAGGCCACTGTGCAAGCCTAGAGAGTAGGCTAGCACCCGTTTGATTCCTGAGCCATAGTTAGAGGAACCACTGCTTTAATTGAAGAAAATTTCTTCTGCAATTGTGTGGCCGCAGTTACATCAGGAAATATTTGCAGATTCTGCACGGAATACAGCAAATCTTTTTTATTTTAAGTTTAAATTTTTTTTTCCCAAAATTAACATTTTGTCTGTCTTGGAAAGAAAAGTAATAGGGTAGCCCACGTGGTGGTGATGCCTTGCGAAGTTTCTAAAAACCCTGCAAAACTTTCCATTGCCCCTACTGCATCAAAGTCCCTCCTTCTTTTCCGTAGCAGTGTTGGAAGAAAAATAATGGCAATCAGAAATCAAAACAGTAGCAGTAAGGCTTTTCTTATGTTCTTAGGAGCCAGCAAAACTGAAAGTGGATAAGTCATCATAGGAAGTGATAAGGAGGTAATTAGCCCCTTCTGGCTGGCCTTCTAGGTAGATAATATTGATGGATGCAGTATATTGGTCTGCTGGCTGTGTTACTCAGCTAGAGGATCTTTGCAGATCCGGCTTCTCTAAGGTCTTTGTTTGGACAATAGATGAGGGATATTTTAGATGGTAAAGACTGTGAGAGTGGGTTGGAACCTGGCTTCTGGGCATGGGCCATATTAATGTTATCTTTGATGTTATATATTACATATTTAATACAATACAAAATAAATATTTGATATGTACGTATATACTGTGTGCCATTGTGATCTGCTTTGAGTGGTCTTTTGGTAGACCACAAATCAAGTATTTAAAAAAAAAAATGAGATTAGATTAAGGGAGCTGAGATGTTTTGCCAGGCTCAAGAAATATTTAGAGAAAGGAATGGTGAAGGGCATGCTTGGGACAAATAGAGAGCACTAATAGGAGAAAAGGATTCATGTGGGGGAGGGGCTGGGGGGCTATTGGATTGCTGTTGCATCAGGGAATTAAAGTATGTACCCAAAATGGCTGAATGTCAGGGTAGAATGGATAGCTTCTTTGCTCTTTATGCACTTTAATTTGCTAAACAAGCCTACACCTTGATCGTGCAAATATAGCAAAGGGAGAGAGATTTCACACCTAATGAAGACCAAGGTAGGAGGGAAGCCACAAGGTCAAATAAGGAGAAGCAGAAGCAGCAGATCTGAGAGCCATCTGCATGTTACTCATACTTGGCTCTAGTGATGTGGAAAGGAGAAATGTAAGGGCGGTGAAGGACGTGGAAGGAGAAGATAATAGAGACAAAGCAGGGGGATGGAGAAGAGAGGGCAAAAGGAGGGATGTGGCATGTGGTAGAAAAGAGAAGGGACCAAGGTATGGGATGCGGAAAGGGACAAATAAGTGATCACCAGGGTTGTACTATATATTTTCTGACCCACCAGCCACTCACCTAATGAATTAGAGGTTCACTGAAAGATGCAGACAAGTCAGGTTTTCAGGATATTCACCACGGACAGTGATCAGATGTACTCCATAAGCTTTTGCAAGGGCTAATTTTATAGCAGGGTGCTGCTCTGTGAGAGGAGGCCAACCATTAGCAGAGCTCTGAAGATCACTACTGTTCTTTTTTTGGTTTCCCCTTGGATTTGATTTACCTATGAGTAAACCTAAGTGGAAAGGCAAAGTCCACGAGCAGCAGGAAGAGCGTTAGTCCAATGGATGAGCATCCCGGAGTCATGAACTGGAGCCAGTGGCATCTCACTGGGGGGAAACAGGAGGAGGCGAGCTGATCCCCCCCCCTCTTCCCCCCCCCTCTTGTAGTATGAGACGACTCCTGCCTCTCATTCTCTCCTCCTCGCCTGTGGTTAAATCTTCTTTTGTATCTGTTTCTCTTCTCTGTCCTTTCCTGTCATTTTAATGGTGTTCTTTTCCTTTTTCCAGCATGATTTTATTGTTATTGTACACCGCTCCCCTTGAGTTGCAGCTCCACAGGCCCCTCCCCTGTACACAACAGGCCTGAATGTAGGCAATGAGCCAAAGTTGACTTCCCTGCTGGTTGTAATGATTTAGTCCCTGTAAGATCTCAGGAAGTTCAGAAAGGAAACGTTGGTGGAACGGCTCAACTCTGTCAAGACTATGGAAGCAATTGTGGTGAACAAGGATCAGTTCCAGCAGTCTGTGGATAGGGAGACAGTCTTGCCAATGCTCTGAATCTTGCTTACCACAAAGTCAGAGGGCTTAGAAGTTCTCCAAAAGGTGAGCCCTGGGCTTCCTTTACTGAAATCGAAAGTAATCAACCTTGAAACTATTTAGGAGACTTTAGCTAAAATTTAAAGACAGATTATGCATATGACTCAGCAATCTCGTTCTCTGTTGGATATGCTGGAGCAACAGTAGGATAAGAACTTTTATCAAGTCTACATGCAGGGCTGGTGCTCCCATTGGGCAAACTAGGTGGTTGCCAAGAGCACCAAGATCGGCAGTGATGGCAATGACTTTAAAACAGCCAATGAAGTTCTTGCTAAAAGCCACTGGTGCTGCCACCCCCTCTGATGCAGACTTCCTATTTGCATGGAAATCTGCATGGGGAGGGTGGCGGAGCACAGGAAGGAGAGCCTCTTTCAATTGAAAGGAAGCTCTGCAGTGAAGGGCATAGGATGAAGGTGAAAAGGATAGACGCGGGAATAATCTGTAGAACTATTTCTTTGTGGAAAGATGGTAGATGCATGGAATGGCCTCCTAGTGGAGGTGGTAGAGACCAGGACAGTATCTGAATTCAAGAAAGCATGGAACAAACACAGAGGATATCTAAGGGTAAGAAGAGACTGTAAAACATAACTGTTGGTATGGAAGGGCAGATTAGATAAGGCTGTATGGTCTTTATCTGCTGTCATTGTTCACTGTTTTCTATGTAAAAACAGTCTCAACCTGCATATGTTAGTTGCTGGAAGTTCTGAACCCATTCAAGTATGGACTATGCATAATGTTATACAGGCCACCTAGGCTAGGAGGCCTATCGACCCATGAAACAATCAAAAATCATGGCTAAAATGTTGTATGCATTTTATACCTGCTCAGGAGCTGGGGTAAATGTGTGTGGCTGCAACGTGATATTTTTTAATCAATGTTCTTACGTCACAACTCTTCCAGGTGTGTGGCCCATACCCAGGGCTGGCACAAGGATTTCTGCCACCCTAGGCAGAAACCCTGGCTTTGCTGCGGTCCCCCCCCCCCCCCCCCAGGCAGCCACCGCCCCTCCCCGCTGCTGCCGATTCCGTCTCGGGAGGGGGAGGTGGGTAGTGGCTTTTTGCCGCTGCTTTTGGAAATACTGCCATTGCCCCCCTCTTCCCCAAATGGAGTCGGTGGCAGTTGGGGGATCGGCACAGACGTCCATGTATGCCGCTGCCGCCTCCTATCTGGTCCGGCCGCCTAGTGGACAGGCCAGCCCTGACCATACCCAAACATCCACCTCTAAACAAGCCTACACCTGGGTCATGTAAAAGTACTCCCTGCCTTGTCAATGTGTGTACTTTTATACTTGATAATTTTATATGCACATATACGGACTGGTTTTATAAGGGCTGCAGAGAAAGAAACACATGACTTACATGCACACGTTCTTATTTTATGGGATTTACATGTGTGAATTGACACTTCCATGTGCATTTTGGCTAGTCACTATTCTATAAGTGCGTTCAACATTGTCCATCATGTATATTTTCTGTAAGGGTATATACAGTATGGGGGACGATGCCTGAGAGGAATGCAAGCGGAACCACAGTTCACCTGCATAGGTTATAGATGTATTGAGCAGGCACTCTAGCAAGGGCAAATATTTACTGAGAGGGGATAGAAAGGAAAATTGACACATTTTACATATTTTGTATTTTTTCCCTACAAAAGGGCCTTTTGATTCTGACTTTTTTTCTGTCAGATTCCATTTTGTTCTGTTTAAATTGTGTGTATGGGGAGGGAGTGGAGCTATCTGAAAATGCTGAGAAGTTGAGATTCTGCTGTACAGCTTCCATGTTCCGAAGCATTCACAGAAAACCAGATTTTGTATATGTGTATCCTCATTTGGTTGTAAAATCACATTTGTGTTAAAAGTAATTATAGAATTGTATCAATAGTCCTTGTTCTTATTCTCCCAAGAAGGTGCAGTTGTGTGTGGACACTGCATCATTGTACAGTATGACAACCAGTATGGAAAGAGCAAAGGGGCACCATAGGCTCTGCTAAGTTGATTCCCATAGCCGAATTAAACATTAAGTAAAACTGGTGAAATACACCAAAATATTTGGAATGTGCTGCACATCGTGCAGAATGTACTGTAGACAGGCATAGCAATCTAAATTGGTTTGCAAAAAGCTCTTTGCCCTATACCACCCTAATGGTTATATTTACAAATCCTTATTCCATGAAAAGTGTTTATGGTATTAAAGGAGCTCTAGGATTATCGTAAGTGCAAAAACTCTCTCATTTTTTAGGCACGTTTAATATAAAAAAGCAAGAGCCCTTATTGTTGAGGGTCAGTCTGGCTTTCATCTCTATGCATATGTTTGAAAGAAGAGTGATGAGGAGGCCAGCCAGACTCTGCCGCCAAAGAATGGTGGAGTGGGCCCCATAGTGTGATTTGAGCAAATGTGGTGGGGCTCCTACTTTAAAGAGTACAACGAAGGGCAAGAGGAGTCGTGGGCTGCTGAGGAGGTGGCCCTAAAGCGAAGTGGGCTATAATTTTAATTGAACCAGTATGAGATGGTTATACCAAAATATGATGTATGAGTTTCAGTAGCACATAGTCTAAGCAACAGAAAGACATCATAGTTCAAGGCATTACTGGGGTTGGGGTTAGGATAAAAAAGGATTCTTTGCCTGCTAGTGTGCAGAAGAGGGCTTGCAGAGAGGAACTGACAGTTTGGCATTGACAACAGATGGTTCGGAAATGAAACGGTGCTGTGAGATGTATGAAATGTTTGACAGAGGGAATTATAACAGCTAATTAAAGAGAGAGAACTCGGAGGAAGGTGGAGTTTTGGGTTTCTTTTTGTTGTTGCTTTTAACGATAAGCTGTGGTCGGTTTTTAAAGTCCAAAGATAAAATTTTGTCTTGATATTAATAGTCCTTGCCTAGAGCACCATTTTGGTGGAAAGACAGGAAATTAAACGGAATACTCTAAACGATGACAGTTTGCGATCTTGAGGCATCATGACAAATGTAGCATATGACTGATTTAGATGTCGGGGCATATTAAACTCGTATCTGGCTGAGCAGCAGAAGACGAGCAATTGTAGATTAGTTATTTGTGATGAACTGGACAACTGATCACTGGAATTAGAGTAATTTGTCAGCAGGGGAGACTTGAGAGGGGGTGCTAGAAACCACAGAGGAAATGAGGTCAATCTGAAGCAAGCTGGTCTGGGAGATGTAGTTCTGACAGTTCGTGCTACTCTTACAAGTGCCGGTAGTCAGGACATACAGTGTATAGCAAGCAAACAAAAAGAATGGGCCCAATATTTAAGGGATTTATGCTCCCAACTTTGAGAGCTGTGCCCCTAAAGTGATCTCTGAAAATTTACTAGGACTGAGTGCCTAGAAGTAGTCTTAAAATTTCACTAATCTCCTAAATTAGGAGCATAAAAACATGAGTGCCAACAGGGGTGGATTTAGGGTGGGAAATAAGTTAGGAGCTTAGCCCTGATTTTCAGCACTAGGTACCAAAATTAAGTTTACAAATCTAGGTGAATGAATGGAAGGCTAAATTTAGGAGCATACTGTTAAGTTCCTAAATTAGGATGAATTTCCAGCTGAAATCATAGGCTCCTAAGGGTGGCTGAAATAGGGCACAAATTCAGAACCTAATGCACGTTTCTTGATTTGCAAACACATGCACACCCATCAGGATGTACACTAATATGCACATGCATTCACGCACATCCAAGATGTGTTGATACATGTATACGTGCATGTACACATACCTCTATGATGCACGCACATGCACCCCCATAACTCATGCACGTACAAGCATTCCCCCCCATGACTCATGCATGTACAAGCATTCCCCCCATAACTCATGCACGTACAAGCATTCCCCCCCCATAACTCATGCACGTACAAGCATTCCCCCCCCATGACTCATGCATGTTCACACACTCCTGTTTTTGTGACTGTTGGAAACATGCCACATTTTTCAACTTGTTTGTTTTTTTGTGTTTTTTTTTTTTTTTTACTTGTTACTATTACTTTGTATATTATCTCCTTTTTGTCTTTTTCTTCCTTAACGTACTAAATGTATTATTGTGCCAACACGGAAAGTTTGCCTGCCAATAAAGTTCTCTGAGTCTAAAGCCTGAGCTCTGAAGATTGGCCTAAAATTGGGTAGCTGTTTAAAACGCCCTAATCTGCAAAGCCATAAATGGAATGTGAATCTGGAAGCCGATGTCTCTAACCTTAGCTATAAAGAAAGCTGTGATGGATGGACCTATAACTGTAAATAAGATGCAAAAAGTGCTTATATTTCCTGTCTCATCTCTGGGAAGAAAGGAGATGATAAATTTCCTACTCTGAAGGACTGACTCAGGGAGACTGCTCTGTTAATTTAATATTGAAAACGTCTATCCCGTATTGGCAGTATACCATATGTCAGTAAAATAACGTCTTACCCTCCATAAAATGAAGAACTAATAAAGTAACTTTCCCCTTGCTTGGAAGCTGCGGTGCTGGCGAGGATGTTGCCCAGGAAATGTCACACAGTGATCCTGTTTGCAGTCTGTGTGATTTCCTTTTTTGCACCCTCCTTACTGCGGTTTCTTGGTTTATTAAGCAGGAGTATAGTTGCAGCCTCAGTTAAGTTGTTGACCGTCTTGTTGGACTTGCCATCAAGTAGTTCATCCTTCTAATTCATGTTGCTTTGGACAAGTGAGAGCAATGTGCATACAGTGGGTGTATTCTGGATGGATGTCCAGGATCAACCTGTTTTCCTCCTGGTGTAGAAAGTCAGGAACCCCCAGGTGATGGAGGAAATCTGACACTAATAAAAGTGCATGGGTCGGGTGTTGAAGACTTTGCTTCAAGGAAACGTTTTTTAGGTTGGTGAAATTTAATTGAACAGCATGAAGCACAGCATGTAAAGGTCACAGGGAAAATAAAGAGCAGTGAGATAGGTGCAAAGAGGCTGAAAATGAAAATAAATGTAAAAAAGCAGTGTTGAATGGTGGGGAAATGTAAAATGAGGTGCTCGAAATATCCCTCAAGCAGAACTAGTATTGAGTAGGGATAAAGAAACTTTTATAATAGAGCTAAGGAATTACATTTCTGCTTCCCCAATATATATATTTAGAAGAAAATATTAGAAGCCAGGCACTCAATAGAGACTTTACATTAAGAATAAAATGATGTGTAAGTCTGAGCAAACCAAATGCAGAACATTCTCCTTGGCTAAGTTGGCTTAAAATCCCTCTAAGAGAAAACTTTAAATTGAAGGTGGTCTTCATGCAACACAATTACTTTTAACTAATACTCCGAAAGAATGCCAGTGTGCAAATATGCAAGTGATGATTGCTTTATTTCGGAGAAGATAAAGTAAGAAGTTGCACTTTTGCCAAAATGTTCTTACCTACAACAAACAGGCTGCACATTGTTTGTGGAATTACATATTTATTGTAAACTGCCGTGACCTAAAGTAATAGAGTGGGCTATACATTTTTTAATAAATATATAAAATATATATATAACCTTTCCTGGGAGAGTCTCTAGGTTCCATGCTTGACTTCTCAGATAGGTTTGACATGAATATTTGGGCTTTAGAAACATGTATTTACAAGACGTTTAATAGACTACTGACTGTTAATTTCTTTGTCTGGAAATGAGTCATCTCATACTTACAAAACACAGCAGCCCGACTCCTCTGTGATGCAGAGAAATAAAATAAACCATGTGACCTGTTACTAATACAACACGATTGGCTCCCAGTACCAGGGGCAGCGGAGCGTCTTTTTGTAAGGGGGAGGGAGAGCCCAAGTTCTGCCCCAACTCCATCCCTAGTTCCCACTCCTATTTACTCTTAGTCATTCTTGCATATATATTTTTTTATGCAAATCATATAGAGTATAACTTTTCATTCACAAGGGACGTTTCCAGATCAACCAATAAAACTCAACCAACAATGGATACCGAGCAGAATTGGAACATTTCACTTTATAACTCAACACACCAAAAATCTCCATTCCCCTTCTCCCATTCCCAGCCCCATGTCAGGCTCCCAGCCAGAGCTGGCGCTACTATTAGGGAAGCTAGGCAGTCACCTAGAACAGTGGTCCTCTGGGTGTGCCCACTGCCGCCTCTGTTGCTTCTCTCCGGGACTGACAGCAATAGCGCAAACAGCCCCACAGAGCTTACTTTCAAGCTTGGGTGCCACAGGGCTGTTTGCAGCAGCAGTGGGTGCCGCGGGGACAGGGCAGGGGATGAGGATCGTCTAGGGCACCTCATCTCCGTGCACTGGCCCTGATTCCAGCCCCGACATCAGATCCCTTTTCCCATCTGGCCAGCACCTTTACATTGCCCCTCAGTCTTCCTGTCGTCCTGGACATAGGAACCCGAGTATCAGACCATGACACAAACCCAACCCCTGACATGCACTCACCCATTACACACTTAACAACTTAACTATATCAGTACTACAGTGTCACGTTCTACTCCCAGCTGATTGCAATACAAGCCTTGGCAGCACGTGCTCACTCACTGCCCACTGAAAAGAGTCCACTAATATTAACAGAGCAGCAGCTTTACACCAACACGCAGACATCACAAACTCACAAACACGCACATCTCGCTGCAAATATAATATTCATTCACGGAATGCACTGTATGGAAAAAGCATCACTTGACAAATCTCGTCTCCGTGGTAGAAGTATGGAGTAGCTCAAGCAACGAACCCACTTAAAAGATGAATAAACTGTGTCCAAAACACCTGCTGGCGCCCTTCCCAGGGGGGTACACCATTCAATTTGCAGGCCCCCCCCCAATATGCTTCCCAAAGAATTCCATTGCCAGCCATTGCACTTTTAGAAATTGTCTGTGGAGCAGTGGGAGATTGCCTTTTCGTTTCCCTGGCTCTTCCTGTCCTCTTTTGGCTCTGGCCACTGACACTTTGCAGCTGTGAATTCAGAGTGCAAGGACTTCCTGTATCGCAAACAGGAAGTAATTGCTGTTATTTCACAGCCGCACAGTGCTTACTGCCAAAGTCAACGAAGAGCAGGCAGAGTGGCAAGAGTGAAAATGAAAACTCCCACTACTTTGCGGAGGATTTATAGGTGCTGGACAGATGGGAAAAGGCATCTGATAGAAAGGACAGACCCTTCTGAGAACTATGCCCAGTATTAGTATAGCACAAAATTAAAAATGTTTGATTCTAGCTCATCGATATTTTACAGTTTTACACAGGTCTCTCAAGTTTTCCAGCTAGTCTTATAATCCCTTATACCACAACCTGGACATGGAGCTCATTTTCTCAGAGTTCCTTGGTTGTACCAACCCTACTGTAAACCACTCTTAGAGTCTCTCAGGCATTCTGCCTTCAGTGAACTTGCTTCCGCTCTTTGGAATGACTTGCCCCTTGACTTTAGATGATAATCCTCATTCAAAAAATTTAAAGCCATACTGAAACTTAATTTCTTCAGATTGTCGTATACATTTTGATAATCTTCAGTTGGTGCTAGGGTCCAGGTGAGGTTTGGGGTCTGAAGCAACAATGTTCGGCCTACTAAGCTATCTGTACTCCTGTTTTGTTTTGTTTTTCCTTTAATTAAATTATCGCCTTTTCTTTTTTCCTTTCCTTTTATATTTGTTTTGGTAAAGTGTTTTTTTTTTAATTTCATAAATCACATAATGTTACGAATATGTAGTGTGTGTTTTTGTTTTTTTTTAGTGCTGTCAAGTCGGTGCTGACTCCTGGCGATGCAGCTGCCTCAAAGCTAGCAAAGTAGATTGCCAGACCTTTTTTTCCAAGGCAATGGAGGATAAAGTGACTTGCCCAAGGTCACAAGGAGTGCCAGTGGGAATCAAACCACTGATCTTCTGGGTACTAGGCAGTTGCTCTAACAACTAGGCTACTCCTATTTCCTGTGTAGTATGTAGAATTGAATAAATAAGAACTGAATTCAAAGAAACCCCTGAGCCCAGCCGATTCCATTGCCAGGAAGATTCCAAGTAAGAACCTCATAGGAGTCCTTGTTCACTGCTGCAGTTTTTCATCTTTGTGTCTGGTAACTGGGGGAAAACTTATGTGTCCTGTATTTAAATAACTATGACAGAACTTAAATCACCAGGTGCATCTCTTTTTTTTTTTTTTTTTTTTTTTTTAACTGTTCCAAGCAGGGATTGGCTTTTGAGCCTAAAAGAAAAGTGGAAACCTTTTTAAAATAAGTGGCCTCTTCTGGATTCTGTGCTGTTAGGTGTTCTAAAGAACATAATCCTGCTGTACATAACTCTCTAGAAGTGTAGGGGGCAGAGGCTTTAGCACGAGCCAAACGACAAGTTATAACACATTCAGAGGTTGCATTAAAGGGTATATTAGTACAGATGTGCTTTCATTTTAAAGTAAAAGCGGCAATAGTGTGCCACCTTATGCAACAGAGCGCACTATTAAAAAAAAATATATATATCAAAGAAACCGCCCCCCCCCCCCAAAAAGCAAAACAGAAAATTAAATTTTTTCCGCTGTACATCCCTAGTATGTAGGCTGTAGGGTTATGTTTTTGAGGCTGCCAGCTCAGGGATCAATTTTTTGACATATCTGTATACACGTGCATGCACTGTTACTTAATGTGCATGAAAAGTACATTTTAATTCCAAATTGAGATTCTGTGTACATTCTTGAAAATTTTTTTAAGGAATGTTTTTTTCTTTGCTTTAAATGGTGGGCCACAGATCAGAAGTAAGGGTTAAGAACATAAGAACATAAGATATGCCATACTGGGTCAGACCAAGGTCCATCAAGCCCAGTATCCTGTATCCAACAGTGGCCAATCTAGGCCATAAGTACCTAGCAGTCTCCCCAAAAGGCACAGATTCCTTAATGCTTGTATTGGGTCAAGCAGTGATATCCTGGGTCACTTTTAATAATGGTTTATTGACCTTTCCTCCATGAACTTGTCCAAACCTTTTTTTAAACCCAGCTACACTAACAGCTTTTACTACATCCTCCGGTAACAAATTCCAGAGTTTGGGAACTGAATTGTGGTTTCCTACATGGCCAGGCCATTGAGCTGTTTAAAGCCTAATGATAGGAAATCCAGAATTTAGTTTTCCTGCCTCTCTACAGAGGCAGGACCTCCCACACACACACATGCATGCATGTGTGTGTCAGGAAATTCTTCATACATACCACAGCAAGTTTTATGTGCTTATTATTCACAGTGGAACTAAGAATACTTTGAAGGTTATCCAGTGTGAAATAAATGGGCACTTTAGCAAAACTTAATAGGGAAACTTTCCAGCAAAGGGTCAAAGAAATGTACTTTCTCAGGTTATGAATTCTAATGTGGTAACTGGCTGTACTTACTTCTGTCATGAAGTGATAATTCAAGAAAAGTCCATATAAAAAGAAGCCAAAGCATAGATTGCTGATAGTCCCAATAATTGTGTTGTAAATTATTGGCCATTTCTGTAATGGAGCCAATATTTCAGTTATTACTTCCAAACTACAAATTGACTTTTTCAAAGCTAGCAAAGTCAAATAGATTTATTCCTTTATTATTATTATTATTTGTTTTGCAAAGTGATTTCTTGAGTGGGGCACCCCTAAACCATCATTTGAGAAAATAAAAGAAGACAGCCATGATCATTTTTCCTCCCAAGCCTGATTAGTCAGGGGGCTAAAATCCTCCTTACCTGAATGTAACTTTAAGCGCCTAGCTGCTACCCGCTATAGGCGATATATCAAGTAAATAAAACTAGAACTATAAATAAAGCTATTTATTTTTAATGTTCCATTATATGTAATCAGACCTAAAATAGAATGTCCCATATCAGCTCTTTCATGCATTGTATGTGTATGTTTTGATGATCTCCAAATGTGTACTGAAGAAAAACCAGAATAGGCTTTGTCCTTCGTTTATCGGAGGAATAGTAATGTGACTTACTCAACAAATGAGAAAAATGAAGCATGGTAAAGTGTCTTGTAGCAGCACTTCATAATCCTTTTAATGCCTAGCCAGCACGTCGAGGCATGTGTCGATGGCAAAACAGCGTTAACAATGTATGATGACATCGCAGTATGCCCCAACTTCATTGGAGTCCGAAGGGTGTCACGAACGTGCTGTGAAACAGAATTAAATTTGCATAGTTGGGGTCAGGGTGTTGTTCCCAGGTGGTTCACGAGTGATAGAGGAGTGCAAGCCACATGTCCACATCACAACTTTCCTGCAAAAACTGCACGACTTACCAGTACTCTACAGGGCCACATTTAAAAGTCTTATCTCTGATTTTCAAGGCCCTTGGACAGAATGGACCAGAATACCTAAAGAAAAATTGGACCTCTACATACCTTTGAGGCCTCTAAGGTCATCTGAAGGAGCATCCCTAACTACCCTTGCCAGTGGAAATCACATGTTGTAACACCTTCCAGTGAGCTTTCTCAGGAGTAGCCCCCACAGTCTGGAATTCGCTCCTAGATGGACTACGTTTAACTCAAGATTACGTCTGTGTCAGGAAGCACATAAAAGCCTTTAATGGTTATCATACTGCTTCGGGACTAACTTGCTGCTCACCTTGAAACTGTGACCAGATCTACATACCTTTATTGGTCTGTATGTATAGGCTGTCCTCAATCTGGTTAACCATATTTGGTTGTCTTTATACCTTTGTCTTTGCCCATCTTGTCTGTATGTCCTGGCTGCACCCGTCCTCTCTTCTGGGATGTTTCATTGCATAGGGCCAACATTGCGAGTATCGTATTTATGATATGTGACCATTCCACCATATTGACAATGTTACTGGTAGTTCAGTGTTGTTCTAGGTTGCCTGTTAAGGTATATACTGTAACATGTACACTGACATATCATATTTCTGAGCCTTCCTGCTGCCAAGCCCTCCCCCCCTCCCCCCCCCAACTTTATTTCCCATTGCTGGAGGTGGCCTGGTGTAGAAGAGAGAAAGGTTTCAGGGCTGGTGAGAGGCAGCATTTGTGAATCACTACCACTGCCAGGGAGACTTAATTGTAAGTCAGGTCAGCAAAAGCATCATGGGGGGAGAGGGGGAGAAGAGGGCAAGATGATGGGAGATGGGATGAGAGTGGGGATGAGCCCTTTAAATCTAGGCGATTAATTGCCCAACTAAAATTTTTAATTGCAAGATCAATCGCGATTACAATTTTTAATTGATGCCTGCCCCTAGATTCTGTTATTTCTTACCTCCAAGTTTATCTGGCTGTTTGCTGACATGGTGGTCATTTTGCTATTGTAACCTGTCTGTTGTACATTGCCTTGGATGGATCTCTTCATAAAGGCAATTAATTAATAAACCCAAATCAATCTGCAGGGCATTTTCTGGGGCCGTGGATAAGAATTCTGGTCCACTTCACGGCACTGGAAAGCATGTTGCATTTTGCCTTTTGCACTGCGCCTCACCACTGTCTGAACTGACTTGAAAATCTTCAAAAGCATCCTGTCCTTGGATGGTGCCCAATTCTCTCTCTAAATGTTCTTATTTTTGACCCCTAGCCATCAAACTACTGTGCATAAAGGCATTCCTCCAAGTAGTAGAGACATGGTGGAGTCATTGATATAAACAACATGCATATTGCCTGTGGGGGGTATATACAAGCATATTATGAAATATACATATACGATTTTCAATCTTAGCAGGGGAACTCTAATTTTTTTTTTTTGGAGGGGGGAGGGTTGCTACTGCTTTATACTTTCAGCTTGGCTAGAGCCAGGGCTGGGATGTGGTGCCATTTCTAACTACCGACTGAATTCCCCTGCTATTTTATCATCTCTTACTTCCAACATACTTAATCTGGTTACTGCAGTGATGAACCTGAGCCCCAGGGGCCATGCACCAGTGCTCCTTGCACAGACCTGCCATCGTGGACTCTGAAAGTCTCCTTACTAGATGTCACTCTTAAGTCCCCTCCCTTGCTCCCCTCCCCCCCCCCGAATGTGTGCTGCCTTTACAGCATCCAGAGTCAACCCAAGGGCATAGTAATCGCATAAGGGGACCTAGCAGTGTGCAATATTGCCGTGGAGTCCTAGGCTGTCCCATTCTTTTTCAAACATTACAGAAAAAATAAATATAAACACCAAAGAAGGTTACAAATACAATAATAGCAACAAAGCGAAGGTGCACATTCACATTTCAAGAGAGAGCTGTGCAGTAAATCCCACTCCTATCAAAATCCACTGAGAAAATAATGGGGGGAAAAAACTATACAAATTTTCTTCTTCTTTTTTTTTTTTTACATTTTTTATTTATGAATTTCAAAATTAACAAGACTTATTCCTTATCGTCACTCCAGTCCAGTCCCTTTACTTCTGGGTTGCGCAACCCTTCCAGCAGCTTGGAGGCTGAGCCCAACCTTTTTGGGGATGGAGCGGTATAAATACCACTGGGACCACCCCCTAACTCCAGTATTCTCAGCCTCCAAGCAGCTGGAGGGTTCTGTAAGCCTAGGGCTTACTGGAGTCCTACCTTCTCCTAATTTAATTTGTTTAATTATTTTATTTAATTATTTACATTCTTTATTTTAGTGAAGGAAGTTGTTTTTACATTGTGTTTTCCTCTATTTCTTGCCTGTACCTTTAATTCCTGCAAGCTCTCCTTCTTCCCCCCCCCCTCCTCCTTCCCCCCCCCTCCTCCTTCCCCTTCTGGCCGGGCCGGAGACCGAAGGGGATACCGGAGCTACCTGCTGCAGGGAGAAGAAAGCTCTCCTTCCTGCTCTGCTGGGCTTTAATTGCAGCATCCTCGAAGAGCTCCCCTGCCTCGCGCCGAAGCCCCGGAGGCGGCTGAGCGCTGGAGGCAGCGACGCGAGGGGGACATTGACGCCCCCCCCCTTCCGGAGCAGCGGGGTGCGGTGGCGATTCCCGGAGCCGGCGATCAAAGCCTTTAAACTTCGGAGGGCTCACTAGCGGCGGCGTCCCCAGCGGTTAGCGACGCGGAGCACGCTCCCTTCCTCGCGCCGGTAGCGGCCTGGACCCAAGGCAGCGGGCAGAAGTGCGATCCTCCGTTCCGGACTCCACGTGGCCACGGCCTACCACGTGTTGAGCCAACAGAGAGGAATCGCGGCTTCTCAGAATAAACACAACAAACAGCAAGTATTAGCCTTGTCGGCAGTAATTTCTTGGTTTTCATTTCATATTACTTTATTTAATTTTATTTAAATTTATTAATTTAAAGTACCTCATTGTGAGTTTGCTTTTGTTTCAACTGCTAGGCCATCCCTTTGCCCCCGAAATTGCTGGCCTTATTTGGGGGAGGGGACAGCACTGGGGCTAACTATCCCTGCATCCTACAGCAATTTTACACACTTGAGTGGGGCTTTTTGGCTTATCTTTGGGTTTGGTTTTGGTTTTGGTTTTCTCTACTACAGCTTATTGCTTAGGCCTGCCGCTTAAGCACCGCTCCACTGAGCCTCCTGGAGAGCATGGCTACCAAGTCAAAGTGCCCATCCTGTGGCACACGAAGGGGCACCTCCTCGGAGACGGGAATCTGCAGGGCGTGTGCGGCAGTTTCTACCTCCGTAGAGCAGGAAATCAGTTTGTCCATGCCCCAAGTACCTCTGATGCCTGGGGACCCCCTGGGGGCGGAGGGGGGGGGGGTCCAGTTACCTCCGGCTACTAGCACAGAGGTTCTCGCACCCCCTCTATCTCGTTCCACAGTCGATGGGGGGGTCGGAGATCTCTTCTCCCCAGACTTCGTCCTATTGCTTCACCAACCCTACTGCATGCGCAAGCAGGGGCTCGGGCCAGGCGATACAGGTCCACCAGCAGAAGCCAGGTTAGCCAGACCTAGGAGGGCAAGCGGTCAGGATTCAGGGATCCCCGCCAAGCGCACCAGGCTAATAAGTGAAGAGATTCCCCCTCCCCTTTCTCAAGACACTCCAGAGGAGGAGGGCTCTGAAAGGGATTTAGAGGAGGAAGTGGAGGAGCTGGAAGAAGGGGAGATCCCGGAGGAGGACCATGCTCGCATTGTTAGAGTGTTTCGCCGAGAAGAGCTCCCTTCTTTAATCAATGAGTCCCTAAAAGCCCTCAACGTTGCCTCAGACTCCCCAACAGAGGACGAAGCATTAGAGGATCCCTTAATTCAGGCCATCAGAAGGTCACAGAAAGTTTTCCCGGTCCACAGGGTGGTACGTCAGATGATACAGGAGGAATGGGATCAACCAGAATCAGGCCTGAGAGGAGTACGAACCATGGCTCGCCTCTACCCTCTCCCTGAGTCAGATAAAGAACTGCTGAAGTCACCCAGGGTGGATGCGGCGGTTTCAGCAGTCACCAAGAAGACCACTATCCCAGTTGAGGGCGCCATGGCCCTAAGAGATGCTCAAGACAGGAAGTTGGATACGCTCCTGAAACAAGCTTTTGACATAAGCGCTCTTGCCTTGCAGGCCTCCGTATCAGGAGCTTGGGTGGCTCGGGCCTGCTTAAGGTGGGCACAACAGATCCAGACAACAGAGGGATCAACGGCCGAAACACAGGCCAACTCGGCTAAGGTGGAATCCGGGGCAGCCTATTTGGCGGATAGTCAGTATGACCTCATCAGAAGCTTAGCCAAGAACATGGCCTCGGTGGTGGCGGCTAGGCGGTATCTTTGGCTACGGAATTGGGCAGCAGATGCTTCCTCTAAGACGCGCCTGAGCTGACTGCCTTTTAAGGGGAAGCTGTTTGGCGAAGATTTAGAGAAGCTAGTAAAGGACCTGGGGGAGTCAAAGGGAGGCAGGCTCCCGGAAGACAGACAAAAACAGGGGCGCTCCCTACCCCCATTACGTACCCAGCCTAGGGACCCACGGAGGTTTCGTCCAGCCAGGTCAGCCCCCTTTCCCAAGAGCCGTTTTCCCTCAAGGGGACAAGGTTTCAGGGGGTTCCGAGGAGCTGGCAGAGGTTTCGGAACAGCCTCTTCCTCCTTCTCGGGTTCCAGAAAACAATGAGATGCCGGGGGCCCAGGAGGGAAGGCGCCCGATAGGCGGCCGCCTGAGGCTCTTTCTTCCCGCCTGGTCCCGAGTCACATCCGATCAATGGGTCCTAGAGGTGATCAGAGAGGGCTATGCTCTCGAATTTGCAGAACAAATACCCTTGGCCTTTGTCCGCTCTCCCTGCAGCTCTTCTCCAAAGAGGGCAGCGGTAGAGGCAACTCTCGCACGCCTATTAGCGCTCGGGGCCGTGATCCCCGTTCCACCAAACCAGCGAGGCTCAGGTCGGTACTCGATCTATTTCGTGGTACCAAAGAAGGAAGGCTCCTTTCGACCGATCCTGGATCTAAAACAGGTCAATCGCTGCCTCAGGGCACCACACTTCCGGATGGAGACTCTATGTTCTGTCATAGCAGCAGTAAGGGGAGGGGAGTTCCTAACGTCCCTCGATTTGACAGAAGCCTACCTGCATATCCCGGTCAGGAAGTCCCATCAACAGTTCCTGAGATTCGCGGTACCAGGAGGCCACTTTCAATTCCAGGCCCTACCTTTTGGCCTAGCTACGGCTCCCAGGACATTCACCAAGGTAATGGTGGTGGTAGCAGCTTTCCTGCGGAAGGAGGGAATATTAGTTCACCCTTACTTGGACGATTGGCTGATCCGGGCAAAATCCGAAGAGGAAAGTCTCTGGTCAACGGCCAGAGTGATCCAGGTTTTAGAGGACTTGGGGTGGGTCATCAATCGAGCAAAGAGCAGGCTGATTCCCTCCCAGGAACTCGAGTACCTCGGGGCAAGATTCGACACCAACAGCGGCAGAGTATTCTTGTCACGAACAAGATCAAGGGAGCTAAGGCTTCTAGTCTCACAGTTTCTAGCCAGAAGAATCCCCTCGGCGTGGCATTATCTTCAACTTCTGGGAACAATGGCGGCGGCAATAGAGGTAGTACCATGGGCCAGGGCTCACATGCGCCCATTGCAGCAGTCACTGTTGCGTCGGTGGTCTCCCCAGCATCACCCTCTCTCTCTGCAGTTACCGTGCGCTCCGCGGACCAAACAGGCACTCCACTGGTGGAGAAGCCCAAGGAACCTGGATCGCGGGATGCCTCTCGAACCCCCTCAGTGGGTACTGTTGACGACGGATGCCAGCCTATCAGGCTGGGGAGCACACTGCCGAGACCAGTTCGCCCTGGGTCGCTGGACACCGTTGGAATCGCAATGGCCCATCAACAGACTGGAATTGCAGGCCGTCATCCTGGCGCTCAAGGCGCTCGAGGCCTTAGTACAAGGAAGAGCAATTCGCGTCCTCTCCGACAATGTCACCGCGGTGGCCTACATCAATCACCAGGGAGGCACCAGCAGCCCCATTCTCGAGAAGGAGGCGGACGCCCTCTTCCAATGGGCGGAGGTCCATCTACAGACACTATCAGCGCAGCACGTGGCGGGCACGGACAATGTCACAGCCGATTTCCTCAGCAGGTGCAAGATAGACCACGGAGAGTGGGAACTGGAACAGGAGACCTTCAACCAAATAGTAGCTCGATGGGGAGTTCCAGTCATGGACCTCATGGCACGGTTCTCGTCAGCCAAGGTGGACAGATTCTTCAGTTGGCGGAGGGAAAGAATGTCCGAGGGCTTGGATGCCCTGTCCCAAAAGTGGCCTTCGGAGGGTCTTCTCTATGTCTTCCCTCCTTGGGCTCTGATCGGAAAGGTGCTGCAGCGGGTAGAGTCACACCAGGGATTGGTAATCCTCATAGCCCCGGACTGGCCTCGCCGACCCTGGTATGCGGATCTGGTGAGGATGATCGCCGACCATCCTTGGCGTCTCCCTTGCAAAAGGGATTTACTAAGACAAGGTCCGGTACGGATGCCACACGTGGATCGGTTCTCGCTTACGGCTTGGCTATTGAAAGGGCACGGCTCCTGAAACGAGGTTACTCAGGAGCAGTAGTCTCGACTCTGTTGCAGGCCAAGAAGCGCTCGACCTGTCTATCCTACGTGAGAGTCTGGCGCATCTTCGAATCCTGGTGCGCGGCGCACCAAAGGAAACCACTCTCGGCCTCTGTTCCGGAGGTCCTGGAATTCCTGCAGGCAGGGTTTGACAAGGGTCTGGCTCACAGTTCCTTAAGGGTCCAGCTTGCGGCCATCGCTTGCTACAGGGGCAAGGTCTGTGGCAAACCCCTAGGGGCCCACGCGGACGTCGCAAGATTCTTAAGGGCAGTTAGACGGCTACGACCACAACGGAGGTCAATCATCCCCCCTTGGGACCTTAACCTGGTATTAAATGCCTTGGTCGGGAATCCCTTTGAGCCATTAAAGAAGGCCTCCCTAAAGGATTTAACCCTAAAGACTGTTTTCCTGATCGCCATCTGTTCGGCCAGGAGAATCTCGGAACTACAGGCGCTGTCCTCTCAGCCCCCCTTTCTGTCCTTTCTCAAGGACAAAGTAGTTCTGCGCACTGTTCCCTCCTTCTTACCCAAAGTTATCTCTCCCTTCCATGTGAACCAGACCGTTACTCTCCCGGCCTTCGCCACGGAAGGGCTGGAAGTTAGAGATGACAAGCTTCGACTCCTAGACATTCGCAGGACCCTGAAGCGATACCTCTCTCACACAGCGCCCTTCAGAAAGTCCGACCGACTATTCATTCAGTTCGGGGGCCCGCACAAAGGGGAGGCGGCAGCCAAGGCCTCCATCTCTAGGTGGATCAGGGAGGCAATTGCTTCCGCCTATATCCTGAAGGGGAAACAAGTTCCCGTGGGCCTGCGGGCACATTCGACTAGGGCTCAGGCTACCTCTTGGGCGGAGTTCAGCCTAGTTCCCCCGCTGGATATATGTAGGGCGGCGACTTGGTCCTCTCTCCATACCTTCGCCAAGCACTACAGGTTGGACGTCCAGAGTGCAGCGGACGCTCGGTTTGGCCTGGCGGTTCTTCGTTCCGGTATGCCGGTCCCCACCCAGGGTTGAACTGCTCTGGTACATCCCAGAAGTAAAGGGACTGGACTGGAGTGACGATAAGGAAATAGTAATTAGACCTTACCTGCTAATTAGTGTTCCTGAAGGAACGACAGTCCAGTCCCTGATCCCTCCTGGTTCCGGCTGAAGTTAAGATTATGGTTATGCAAAAGCATCGGAACGAACGCAGACCAGGTGCGGCTAGCTCGGGCAACCCTCCTCCGCCCGTGGCCATTCCTCACATCCTTTCCTATGCCATTTCCAAAAACAACAACAAAAAAAAAATGTTTGAATTAAGTTTGTAGTCAATATTACTTGAGATGTTTTGGTTATGTAGATTGTTTACGAAAGTTTGTTATATCTGCTTTTTCATTCGAATACTGGAGTTAGGGGGTGGTCCCAGTGGTATTTATACCGCTCCATCCCCAAAAAGGTTGGGCTCAGCCTCCAAGCTGCTGGAAGGGTTGCGCAACCCAGAAGTAAAGGGACTGGACTGTCGTTCCTTCAGGAACACTAATTAGCAGGTAAGGTCTAATTACTATATCTTGTACAGAAAAAGGAGAGGCTCATACCATTAGTATTATAAGAAATAAAGCATCAAAAGAGGGGGGAAAAAGAAAGGGAGTAGACTCTCCTACAAGTCCAATAATATAATAGGGGGAGAGGAGGAATCCAAAGCTACAAAAGAAATAAGAGGAAAAAAGACAATGGAGCGCTGACCAAGGCAACTTCCTAAAGAATCATGGCTAAGTCACCTCTGGAGATGTTACCTCAGATGTTTTAGGCATCTTGGAGCAAATGGAGGCAGCTAATTCAGTAGACTGAAAAAAAAACATAGTGTACTAACCTTTAAGAAACTAAGGGGTATGTTTACTAAACAGCGGTTGCGACTTCCATGTGATATCGGATCTGCAGCCCCATTGAATTCAATGGGGCCGCAGCTCCAATATTGCATGGAAACTGCTACCGCAGTTTAGTAAACATACCCCTAAATATTTACATGGAAATTTCAAACAGAAGAAAGCTCCTAGTTGCAGTCCACCAGGTTTTAACAATAGAAATTGCCAAATGCCGCTTCTGGGTTTCTTTTGCCAAGTCTGGAAAGATAGATATGGATAAGTCTCAGAACAACACATTTCTCTTCTTGAAATATAACTTTAAGATCCAATCATGGTTAGCGACCGGGGCACAGGAAACTAAGAGCAGAGGTGTAAGATTCAGAAGCCGATCATTCAAAGATTCAAAACATCATTTTTAAGTCTTCAGATTGGTCAGAGACCGTCGTCTTGGCAGTTGATAAATAGTAAACCTTTGTAATTGGTGGAATAAGGTATTTTATTTGTTTGTTTTTGTTTCTGTTTTTTATACGATTGTATCATTTACGTCAAAGTGGTTTACATTATAGTTTAAACTTGGTAATGTGCATTAAACAGGGACATTCATAACTTGGATTTTTCTGAGGCAATGGATGTAGATTAAACAGGGACATTGAGACTTTGAGACAAGTAGAATCTTTGCCAGATATCTCTTGAACATGTCTAATGCAGATACCTCTAGGGCTCTAGGAAAATTTAGTACATGAAGGTTAGCCGTTCTGGTAATATTTTCAAGTGACTCCAACTTAAATTTCAACACTATATTATTTACTTAACAGTTTTTCTATACTGTTTACGGTCAAAGCGGTTTACATTATAACAGAGAATTTTACATAAAACAGGGAGATCGACTTTGAAGTAACATTAACTTAGGTTTTTAGGTCTAGGATATCATTAATGACTAGTGGTGGTCAAGGAGGGGTAGGCAGTGAAGGGGGGGGGGCAGTACTAGCATCGGAAAGTGCCGAAATCTTCTTGAGTAGTATTTTTCCAAAAGTCAATAGCACTTACAATTGTCACTATCTCTTCAGAGTTCATCTGCACCTTGGAAGCCAACTCGATGTTTGGAGATATTATCTGCCAAAAGAGCAATGGCATCCCAAGTGACCTTGAGAGTAAATTGTTTAGGGCGGGGCAAATTATCCAGAAGAGGAGTAGAGGTCACCAGCTCTGCAGACTGAACATCAACCACATCTTCACATGCTCCATATCCACTCTGAGGCAAGTTCCATCGCCTGCAAAGACCCCAGGACGTGTCTGGCAGACCCAGAGAGCACCATTCCAATGCTGTCCAGCCGCTCCCCTCGAGCAAAAAACGCAGAAACACCAACTTCCAACATGCGAACCTCGGCGGAACTACTGGAAATTGGTAGATTCCCCCGGGCATGGGGACAACATCCGCGCATCTGGGAGGAGAGAGATCTCAGTATCCGAGGGCGACGATAGGTCCCTCCAGACTCAACCCAGCAGCAACAGCCTCAGATGCTTCCAAAAATCGATCCATAGGACTTACAGTAATGGAAGGAGCAGGAGTCAGTCTTTTTCCTGGCCTTCCCCTTACTCTTTGGCATGAGGAAATTCGGAGCTGCAGCACTATGCTGCTATCTTAACCACGCCCCCCCCCCAACACACACATACTCAAAACTATACAGATTTTCAAAAACCTGGCAAATATACTTTACAAGCCCTCATATAACCCCCCATCTCACACAGCAATGTTGGCATCCACAGCTTCCCCAGTAGTGGCATTTTCCTGGACAATAAAAAAACTCCTCCAATTATTTAAGTTCTAAGAAAATGTAATCTTGTCCCTTATACTTAATGAAACACTTCCTAGGAAATTTCAAAAAGAAACTCGTCCCCAGAGCCAAAGCTCTGGGATGGAGAAAAGAAAGCCTTTCCTGATCTTCTGTGTCCTGTCGGAGAGATCAGGAAATACATAAGCCCCATATCCACGAAAATTCTGCAACCTCGCTGCATAAAACAATCTCAAGACCCTATCCCTGTCTGAGACTGTAACAGAGACAATCAAAGTTGCCCTATTGTGTGTCTCTTTGAGGGAGGTCTCCAATTGTAAGGTTAAACTCAGGGATTCCTGGTCTGTTGCTCCCCAACCTCCTAATAGAGCCCATAACATAATAGGCCCGTCCCATTTTATTTCCAATATTTTGTTTAGGAATATTTTATGCTTATTAAAATTCAATTGCAAAGTATAGTGCAGTCCTAAAATATTAGAATTACGGTTTGATTCACAGCTTATAGTGTTTTCAGAAAAATTTTAAGCTATCTAAGGGATACATGACTTGACAGTACATGTGTTAAACCAGAGCTGTACAAGATCTTTAAAAAGTGAGAGACAGAATGATCTCTGTTTTCATTAGTCTACAGTTACGGTTTCTGAAACCATAGTATTGGAAAGGGAGCAAGAGGAGCAAGGTCGCGCTGTCAGCAGCGGAAGGGATTAAGGGCGTTATTAGCATCAGAATGTCTTGTGTATAAAAATGAGTGCTATGCACATAGGAAATATTTTACCACAAGGGTTTATGTAGTGGGAAGTGCAAAGCCAGTCCCTCACATGTTTGTGGTTTGGTTGGGTTTTTATTTTCCTGCTTTTGCCATCTTCGACCTACATCTCGTGTACTGTAGTTCTTTTCAGTGTCTCACCTCCCACGTTCTTTCCATTTCTGCCCTACCTTCCATGCCAAACTGTGGCTGTTTTCCTTTACTACTGTTACTGTTAATCATTTTTATAGTACTACAAGACATACGCAGCGCTGTTTAGATACATGTAAAAAGACGGTCCCTGCTCGTCAGAGCTTACGTTCTAATCAAGACAGAGACAATATAGTAGCTGAGAATAAGGATACAACTAGGGATAGGTAAGGAGACACGTAGGAGACTAAGGGATCAGGATACAAAAGCAGCCTCAAAGAGGTGAGCCTTTGAAAAGGGGCAGAGATGAAGCCTGATGTACACAATCAGGAAGTTTGTTCCAGGTATAAGGAGCAGTGAGGTGAAAAGATTGAAGTCTGGAATTGGCAGTGGAAGAAAATGGAATAGAGAGAAGCAATCCACCAGAAGAGCAGAGTTCATGAGGAGGGATATAGGGAGAAACCGAGATAAGAAAGGTAGTGAGGAGCAGCAGAACGAATGCATTTATAGGTCAGAAGGAGAAGTTTGAACTGGATATGGAAACGGAAGAGGAGCCAATGAAGTTATTTTAATATAAGAGGGTGGTTACTTAGGCTGTACAAAAATCAAGAAGGCTTTTTTGTAGACTTCTTGTAAGGATCTCTTTAGGGAAGAAACTTTCAAACTAATAAGAAAAGAAATAGATTTTACCCCTTCAAACCAAAGGATTATTTGCCAATAGTGCTAAAATAACCCTTTTTAAAAAAAAAAATTTAACCCTTTTAAGGCCTACTTTAAATTTTTAATCCACATTCTGCAGCCGGGTTAATTTTTGCATATTTCAGGAAAATTGCACCCGTCTTATTCAATATGTTCTAATAGTGATTTTCCTTCTGCTATGGTCATGTATTATATAACATTTGATAGGAATATTTAGTCAGAATTTTGGATCCCAAGAGTTTTGTGCTCGGCCTGGAAAGAGCGAGGCTGTGTACAGGACACACTACTTAAATTGAAAATGCTGGGGACATGGTGATGCAGAGACCTGTTTTGAATTTTGGACCAGGGCTCTGCTCCCCAGGTTGGCTGAAGTTAGGGATGCTGTGGAGGACATTTGCAACCATCACATTTAAATGACTTCTACTGGCTTCCCTTCTCAGTGAGGTTCACCATTCTTTGGACCACGGGAACATTACCATTGCTGTTTCTTTGGACTTTTCCTCTGTTTGATCTCATTAACCACAATCTCCTTCTCTCTCACCTGCATGAAATTGGACTCCGCTGTATTGTTCTAGATTGGTTTCACTCCTTTCTTTCTCCTTGTTCTCCAGGAACAAGCAGAAAGTCAGCCCTCACATATGGGTGACATTGGCGTCGATAGAGCCCCACACGGAGCATTTCCACAGCTTTCAGTGAAAGCCTTTGGTAATGCTACCACGCATGCATGGTCCCCTTCCTGCCCAAGGGTGCCATCTTGTTCTGTCTCCTTTTTTCTGCAGAGCCCAACGGACATAGTCCCCCTGAAAAAGTTCTTAAACTCCTTCAAAATCTTCGGTTTGCATAGTTTCCCCTTCTGCCTCGAGTTGGCACCTTTGGTGCCATCCTCGGCTCTCCTTTCCATTTTTTCCTTAACATTCCTCCTCAACCGGCCTTCATACCATTTTTCACCCAGGGGTCATCGACCCCAGTCGGGTGTTCTCCTACCATGACTTCCAGTGGGTTCAAGAAATGCGACTGCTGCAGTTAGACTATTTCAGTTACTGATACTCATGACTGCTGTCTCTGCTGCCTGGGCCTGGACCACGACAGCTCCACCTGTGATCAATGCCAAGCCATGACCCCAAAACAAGCAAAAAGCAATCAGAGTTACAGGGGAAGCTGTTTCCGATATCTGACTCTGCCCCAGCCTCTCCATTGCCAAGCCCCAAAGCCGGCACTTCCCTTGAGGTCCATGTGTCCTCGGAGTCCCGCAACGGTGGCTCCTCTGGCACGGCCCCGGACCCTCCCAAGAAAAAGAAAAGGGCACCAAAGCCTGTCGAGGTGCCTCCGATGAAACCTGGCAAAGTCCCACAGCGGGACTCTGGTGACTCCAAGCAGTGCCAAGTCTCAAAACAGGAGCCCTCGGCCGGCAGAGACTGCACCAGGACCCATGAACCCATAGTCCTTCTCAAGGATGCACTCTCTGGAGTGCCAGCATCGGACCCGAGGCCCTTCTTTGTCTATGCCGAAGGCTGCACAGCCAATGGGCCATGAGTCCCGAATGGCGGCCATGGAGCAGAGCGTCTCTTCCATCCTGGCCTTGCAGCAGGCGTTGATGTCTGGTTTTCGAGCATCATCAGCACTGACACCGGGCCCGCCGACCTTGGTGGAGTCCCCTGGGAGTCGAGCTGGGCACCGAGCGCAATCAGCCTCAGGTAAGTCCTTGGCGTCGGTCGAGGTCTCGATCATGCTCCTCAGGGATCCAGTCCTCCCTGGCGAGTTTTAGGGAGTCCAACCCCAGATCCTCCGGGTGCCCCGGTTCCTCAACGCCTTCAGGATCTGAATGGGAAACCGAGGACGAGGCTTCTCTGGAGATCTCCCAGCATAGGGATGTCCCCTCCGAGGCCTCTCCCCTGGAGTCTCGGTGCCACTCCCCGCCTGAGGATGTAGCCTTTTATGACTTCATCCGCGATATGGCCCGGGCTCTTTTGGTACAGACAGAGTCAGAGGAAGATTCATACATCGAGGAATTTGAGATCCTGCAATATGAGTCTCCTCCCAGGGAGACTCTCATGGTGCCAGTTCAACCTATCCTTGAGAGGCTACTCCTCAGGATGTGGAGACCCCAGCCTCGGTGCCGGTGGTCAGTCAACACCTGGACGCTATCTACTGCATCCAGAAGGGCCCCAGGTTCCTTAAACAGCAACTCCCCCACAACTCCATGGTAGTGGAGTCCTCCATGCAGAAACTGAAGAGTCAAAAAACCTGCTCTTTGGTTCCCCCCCGGCAGGGAGGCCCAAGTCCTCAACGCCATGGGCCGCAAGCAGTATCAGGGTGCCATGCTTGAGTGCCGTATTCAGGCATACGTACTGTACATGAACAAGTGGGTCCTGCAGGTGGTGAGGAAGGGTTACCAACTCCATCTACAGCAGAACTCTCCAGACTTCTTCCCAGGAGAACCATCACGGCCTCTCCTCGACCAGGCCTTGCTCATCGCAGAAACCACAGGTTTACTCAGGGACAGGGCAGTGGAGTCTGTACCCCAACACCTCTGGGGGAAGAGGTTCTACTCAAGGTATTTCCTTAGCCCAAAAAGAACAGGGGACCTACGGCCCATCCTGGACCTGTGCAATTTGAACAAGTTCCTGGTGAGGAAGAAGTTCAAGATGCCCTCCTTTGGGATGCTGCTGCCCTACCTCCGCCAGGGAGACTGGCTCTGCTCCTTGGACCTCAAGGACGTGTACACTCACATCCTGGTCCATCCCTCCCACAGACAGTACCTGAGATTCATGATGGAAGGGCAGCTCTACCAGTACAGGGTATTGCCATTCAGCCTCGCCTTCTCTCCAAGGGTCTTCACAAAGTGCCTGGCAGTCGTATCCGCCTATGTATGCCTCCAGGGGGCCCATGTTTTCCCCTACCTGGACTACTGACTCATCAGAGGCAGCATGGCCCTCGAGGCCAGCCAAGCCATAAGGTTTACAATTCATACCCTGCAGAAGTTGGGCTTTGTTATCAACTACCCCAAGTCCAGCCTCTCCCCAGCTCAAGACCTGGAGTTCATTGGAGCCCAGTGGACACTCTGCAAGTCAAGGCCTTCTTCCCGATAGAGATGATTCATCGCCTGATGCAGTTAGCAGAGAAGGTTCAAAGCTGCACATCGATGCCAGCCCACCTGCTCCTCTGCTCGTTAGGCCACATGGCCTCAACAGTTCATACCATGCCCTTGGCTCGCCTGCACATGCGAGAAGTCCAATGGTGCCTCAGATCCCAATGGGCACAGGCCACAGGCAAGCTGAGAGACAGGATAAGGGTCACCCACCAACTGGCAGACTTCCTCAACTGGTAGCAGTCCCCACAATATCTCAGGGCAGGGATGCCTTCCCAACCACCAGCACCACAAAAGGTCCTAGCAATAGATGCCTCCCTGGCGGGCTGTGGTGCACATTGCAAGGGCCATTGCACTCAGGGCAATTGGTCCCCAGACGAGTCTCGGTTACAAATCAACCTCCTCAAGCTCAGGGTCATCTTCCTGGCCCTACAGGCCTTCCACTACCTCCTGAGCAACTTCTCGGTCCTCATTCAGACAATCAGGTTGCCATGTTCTATGGGAACAAGCAGGGAGGCATGGGCTCCTACTCCCTCTTTCAGGAAGTGGTAGCCCTCCACTCCTTCGCAGCGCGCAACAGCATGCTCCTGAGAGTGGTGTACGTGCCTGTCCAGGACAGCCTCCTGGCGGACAGGCTCAGCAGGATTCTTCGCCCATATGAGTGGCATCTGGATCCCAGGGTGGAAAGAAGCTCTTCCGCCTCTAGGGCAGACCCTGGCTGGACCTGTTCACTTCCCCAGACAATGCACAGCTGCCCAGATTATCCTCACCTCAGCCATACCACAGCAAGGTGTCAGCGGATGCCTTCCTTGTCTCATGGTCGAGGGGCCTACTTTATGCATTCCCACCGACCCCCTCTAATAGCCTGGTGCCTTTTCAAGATCCAGAGCAACCATGCCGCAGTAATCCTGGTTGCTCCCAGGTGGCCCAGACAGCCCTAGTTCCCCCTTCTACTCTCCCTGTCAGTGGCAGCGGGCCATCAGCCGGATCTTCTTTTGCAGGAGAGGGGCTCCCTTCTGCACCCCAACCTGGCATCCCTGATAACTGCATGGATGCTGAAAGGGTAGCACTTGGCTCCCTTCAGTCTCACAGACGAAGTGCAGGAGATTCTCCAGGCCTCCTGGAAACCCTCCACCAGGAGGGCATATGCCTTCAAGTGGAGATTCTCTCTATGGTGTACAGAGCGGAATGAGAATCCCTTCTCCTGCCATCTGCATCTCATTCTGCAATACCTGCTGCATCTCTCCCACTCAGGGTTGAAATCTAATTTGGCCAGGGTGCATCTCAGCACCATAGCAGCTAACCATCACTCTGTGGAGGGGAGGCCCCTCAAGCCAGCCCCTGGTCTCCAGGTTCCTCAGAGGCCTTCTGCTATTGAAGCCTCCCCCCTCCGCCCACCTTCACAAGAGTGGGATCTCAGTGCGGTGCTCTCACAGCTCACCAGACCGCCATTTGAGCCCTTGGTGACTTGCCACCTGAAGTATTTCTCCTGGAAGGTGGCCTTCCTGGTGGCCTTGACGTCCGCCCGAAGAGTGAGTGAGCTACAGGCCCTGGTGGTGGATCCACCTTATACCAGGTTCTATACGAACAGGGTTGTGCTTTGCAAGCACCCCAAGTTATTTCCGAAAGTGATGTCGGCTTTCCACCTCAATCAGGAGGTGATCCTCCCTACATTCTTCCCTCGACCTCATGCCGGTAAGGCAAAGTCAGTTCTGCATACGTTTGGATTGTAAAAGGGCCCTGTCCTGTCTACAGAGGACTCAGGTCCACCGCAAAGCTCCTCAATTCTTTGTCTCTTATGACCCCAGCAGGCTGGGGCTACCTGTGACCAAGCGAGGCCTGTCCACTTGGATGGCAGACTGTATTGCCTTCGCTTATGAGTGAGCTGGTATCTCCCAAGAGCACTGGATCACTGCCCATCGTGTGAGGGCTATGGCCACGTCAGTGGCCAACCTCTGCTCAGTGCTGGTGACTGAAATTTGTAAAGCCGCCACATGCAGGCTCATTCCATCCCAGACATAGATTCCCTCTGTATGTCTGGTCTGAGCCGGATGTCAGAGGGGATCGTGATTCTGATCCTGCAGGATCAGAATTGCAAATAGTCCTGTACATGCAGACGGGACTGTGATTCAGCCCGGCCTGCGCCTGCAGGAACTTCCCGGCTAACTCAGTTAAGTCAAGGCTCTCCAATGGAGCTACGGCACCATGGCGTCACGTTGCCCTGGCACCGTGACTCCACTGAAGAGCTGTGATGCTAGCCGCCAGAATCCAACGCTGCATTTCCTGCAGCCTGACTCCCGGTCTGGCCTCCTAAAGCCAGGATTGGGCTGCGGGGAATGTCTTCGGGCCCACCATGTCCCATCCACGTTCCGGGCTGCTGATTCTGGATGTACGGCAAGTTATTCCACCTTGGAGGTGGAATAACTTCCCCATTCAAGTTGCCGGCCCTAGACGTACAGGCCCGACATTAGAATTGGCCCTGTACGTCCAGGGCCGGTGACTGCTGTCACGTACTGCCCCTGGTGGCCAGTGGTCATAGGGGTAGGTTGGACACAAAGATATTTTTATATGAGAGGAGGTTCCTTTAAGAGCCAGGTGCAGCCTGGTCTTAGTAGTTCAGCTCCTATTAAGAAGTAAATTGTGAATGCAGAGTAGAGGGATAACATAGGCTTTTATTTCCCTTTACGCAAAAGATTCAGGTGGGTCACAACATAGAGGAAAATGTCCTTTACTTCAGGAATGAAACAAACTCATGGTAAAGAAAAACTGTTATGCTTCACAGTAGCAACAAGGATTGATTAAGGCTTCCTAGAGTAACTCAACCGTCTCAATAGTCTTCTTTATCTTTATCTTTATTATCTTTATCTTTATTAAAATACTTGATATACCGCCCAGGCCGAAGCATCAGGGCGGTGCACAATCATAAAAACAACGACTGCTAATTAAAAGGAAAGGAACGCCATAAAATAATAGGACAGAGAGCAAGATAATAAAATCATCAGATATTAAGATAGGTAATAGTAAAACAAATACAGATAGCAGATAGCCAAGGTGCATAAGGGATTAGAGGGAAAGAGGAGGGGGAAGGAGGGAGCGGAGGGGAAAGGGGAATGGGAGGCGTAGCTAGGGAGAGGAAATACCATCGACAGGGGGGGGTAGATCAAAGGCCTTACAAAAGAGGTGTGTTTTAAGAAGGACTTTGAAACGGGTATAAGATGATTCAATACGAAGTGAGGAGGGGAGGGAGTTCCAAAGGGCGAGGGCCAGGAAGAAGAAAGCAGAGTGACGAGTAGATTCAAGGTGAGCCTGATTAGGTGACGGAAGAAAAAGACGATTACTGTGAGAGGAGCGAAGGAGACGAGAAGAGGGCTGAAGGCGAATAGTGTCAGCTAGATACTGGGGGGTGCTAGAATGAAGGGCTTTATGGGCAAGGATAAGAAACTTGAACATGAACCGGAACTTAACGGGGAGCCAATGTAAAGATGAGAGACAGGGTGAAACATGAGCACGAATGGGTGACAGAGTAACAAGACGGGCAGCGGCATTTTGCACAAGTTGTAGTCGGCGAAGTTGGTAGGAGGGGAGTCCAGCGTAGATAACATTACAATAGTCAATACGTGTAATAACCAAAGGCAAAACAAGGGTAACAATAGAGGGTGAAGGGAGAATGAAACGAACAGCCTTGATACGACGTAAGTGGAAAAAGGAAGAACGCACAACAGAGGAGATATGATCATGAAAAGTAAGGGACGAGTCTAGGGTAACACCCAGGTAGCGAAGGGTTGGGGCAGAAGGAATGGAGTGAGGACCCATAACAGGAAACAGGGAGGGGGAAGGGAGACCAGAAGTGATCCAGAGTGCAGAAGATTTTGTCGGATTGGCATGCATAAAATTAGTGTCAAACCAGGAAGCAATAGAAGAAAGACAAAGATTCAGGGGGGTCAGATCTGGAGAAGAAGGAGAGGTGTGGTGGACCAAGAGAATATCATCAGCATATTACTCCCCTTCTTCCTTTTAGCATGCAAGTAACACTCTGGAGAAAGCATATATTATTTACAAGTCTAGCAGTGATTCTATACTGCTTGTAATGCATAGAGAACAGTCCATCTCTTCTTGAGACAAAAGACTAGGCTCCACAAATTCTACTTGCATCAGCTCTGAATCAGTTATCCCTTTCTGTATCTGGGGTTTCTCTGGCTATTGAAACTGGCCAGTCGCTATTCTTATTCTCTGGGTGTTTGTAGAGTTCTTCTAAGGTTCGCCAGTGAGCAAGGCCTACCTTTGTGCTTTTACAATCTGGGTTATACAAGGTAGGTTTACTTTCCTTTCTTGTAAAACGAGCATTCCTTTTAAAAGGGTACTTATAAGTTGAGCTTTTTCTCATAAAAACAGAGTCAGCATACCTTGGCTTCCAGCAGCATGTAGAACAGGAACTTTCTCCTTCTAGTAGTTCTCCAGGGATACAGTCCTCATGCCAGTCTTTTCCCTGAAAGCTCTTGTTACCTTTCAGTCTGGTCACTGGTTCCTCCGGTAAGCGCAGGCCTCTTTCCAAGCCTAACTGCTGGCTTCTTCCTTCAGCACTGCTCTGCTTCCCAAAGTGACTGTTCCTTTGCTCAGCATTGCTTTCCCATTCACTCCTAGGGCTTAGCTCAATGCTCCTGGTGCTTCCTTCTTCTTGGCCCTTGCTCGTGGTGCATTTCTCTCGCACGGCTTTGCTCCTGGTGCTTCTCTCCGGTCCACTTCTACCTCCACACCCACCTCTATTCCAGTCTCCAGCCTCTTGCTTATAAAGCTCTCCTGTGTTTGAGCTTTCTGGGCTGCTTGTCAGGTGGTGTCGATTAGCTAGGTGTGTCCAGTCAGCCTCTGTGAGTGCACGCCTGCTCCCTCTAGCTGCTCTGTGCGGGAATTGCATCCCGTGCACATCTTTTATATTATGAAAAACAGCTTCTTTTCTTGCATCTGTGCTTCCATCAGCTCCTGCTGCATGACACTGCCCACCGCCTGCCCCCGAGCCACCCCTTCCCCGCCCCCATCTAACTTTCCTGCACAACTGGTGGGGAGGTTAGATGCGGCGGGGGTAGGCACGAATAGCGGAGATGGACATTCCTTTGGGACATCCATCTCCGCTATTTGTGGTACAGAATAACCCACATGGTCTTCAATGCATATGTTCACAGCTCACTACTGCCTCAAGAGTCCCACAGGGACAGTGCCTTTAGCCAGGGAGTAATCCAAAGCATTCTCGGTGTATAGACAACTCTTGCCCTCTGACCCTACTGTATTCAGGCTATCGGAGCGATAGTGATGCTGGACGCTCGGGTCTGCAGAGTCTCTTGGTAGGGACTCACCGTCTGCAACTCACAGCCTCCCTATTGGTAGCTGTTGGTGCTGTCGTGGTTCGGTCCCCGGCAGCCTGGAGCTAGAGAGTCCCATATGTGAGTCACACTGGACTGCAACCAGAACCTACAATCTCGCATCAACAAGACCACCAGGAATGTATACCATAAGATATGCATAGTCAAGAAGCTTAAACATCTCCTCAGCCAAGATCACTTCTGCACAGTCTGCTAAGCTGTGATCATGCCCATCTTAGACTACTGCAACTCTCTATACCATGGCCTCCCTAAACAGACAATCTGTCCCCTACAGATGGCTCCGAACACTGCTGCGTGCATTATTTCCGGCTCGGAGAAACACAAATATATTACTCCCCTTCTGAACCAGTTACACTGGCTTCTAGTTTCTTCCTGCACCAAGTTCAAAACAGCGCTGAACATTTTCAAAATCCAGCATAAACAGCTGCTGACATACTGAAGAGTCCTAATCACTACAGACCCAGACAACTGACAAAGACGACGCAACAAGTCAAACATTATCATCACCCACAGCACTTTCACAAAGTCTAAACAGTCCACATCCGGGAGGGCATTTTTCCCTCGTTGCATCCACCCTACTGGACGATCTAAGAGCTACCACAGATGCTAAGGACTTCCGAAAAAAAATGAAAACCTTTCTTTATACAGACTACTTCAGGAGCATTACCTAGTGTGTAGTATCTACCTTCTCTCTCAATGTTCCCCCTGGCCTGATGATGTCCCAAGCCTCTCCTTTTAACCCCTGAACCTGTGCCACATCATTGTACATATTCAGGGTCATTCCGATGCGTGAATAGTGGGGATGGATGTCCCATAGGCATGCCCATCCCTGCTATTCAGCCCCTCTGCCGACCCTGACTAACTTCCCCACACATTGTATGGGGAGGTTAGACAAAGGCAGGAAAGGGGCATTGCAGGGGTGAAGTTAGGGAAGGCAGTGGGCAGTTGGCGGCCCCAGACATACAAGGCCGATTCCACTGTCTGCCTTGTACATCCGGGGTCAACGGCCTGAATGGAGAACTTATTCCACCTCTGAGGAGTGGTATAAGTTCCCCTAGTTGGGTAGATCTGGCAGGTCTGGGGCACAGAAAAGACAGGAAGGGGCAGAGGAGATTCCCTGCAGCCCGACCCTGGCCTTGGGAAGCCAGATCGGGGGTTGGACTGCGGGGAATGAAGATTTCTGTCTGGCGGCCGGGGATCATGGCTCCTGAATGGAGCCGCAATGCCATGGCAACCGGACGCCATGGCGCCATGGCTCCATTCAGGAGCCCTAACTGAGTTAGCTGGGGAAGGCTTGTATGTGCAGGCCGACCAGAATCGGGGTCCTGGCCTGCATGTACAGGCCTGGACACGATTCTGATCCCTTAGTGCTAAATGTGCCCCGCAGGATCAGAATCCCAGTTCACTCTGCATTCTGACTGTGCGCACAGAGGGCCGGCACGTCCAAATCAGAATTGGGCCCATTGTATATACTATAGGTTATTTTGTATATAGATTATATTGCTTAGCAATCCCTGCATGTTTCCACTTCCCCATGCACTATTCAAGTTGCTCTGTAAACTGCTTTGATTGTAGGATAAGGAGAGGTATAGAGAACCTGTTAAATAAAATCAATCAATAAATAAAACTAGTCATGACACTCTGTGACCTGAATACCATATACGACACCAACAGTGGCATGAAGAGTCCAAACCCCGCAAACAGTAGAATAAAAGACCCCACTGGGAAGGGGTAAAGCTAAACAAAAATTGGCATGAAGACCCCAGATCCTCTGGGTGTGTGGCAAAGAAGCATCAAGATGTTAGGTCAGGATCAGTTTTGTGGTAAAATGAGCCCATTCGAGGGGCGTTTTCTACTGGAGCTCATTTCTTCCCTGACATCCTTGAAGGGCTTCAAGATTTATCCAAATCATGTTGGTCCAATTCTTATGCTCCAGGGGGCTTTCAGTAATTATCTTGGTATCCAGTGATATCTAATGGAGAGTTGTCTGTTACTCCACAAACCTCTCCAGCATCAGATAAATGAAATTCTACCTTCTGCAGAGGTGCTCCTTTTACTTCTGCTGCTGAAATAGCTCATTCTCACCCTTCATGCTTCAGTGGAAATATTGTAAAATGCCATAGAGTTGACGATTCAAGGCAACCATGTATATAGTTGTCCTAGATTGTGTTCAGTCTTTAGTCAGGCAGTTAATGTTAGTAGTGTGGCCTCCATAGCTGCTTGTACTGTATCAATCCATCACATTGATGGCCTTCCTCTTTTGTGTTGCCCTTCAGCCTTGCCAAGCATGATGTTTTTCTCGCATGATCTTTGCATGATGTGTCCAAAGTATGAAAGTCAAAGTCTTGTCATTTGAGATTCTAAATAAACTTAGGTTTGATCTCAAGTACCGATTGATTTGTTCTTTGGGCAGTCCATAGTATACACTATGTTTCTCCAACACCATAATTCAGAGGCATACATTTTCTTCCCGTCATCTTTACTGTCCAGGTTTTGCATCCATTGACGTTATTGACAATGCCGTGGCTTGGGCAAGTCTAATCTCTGCACTTGAAAGTCTTGTCTAGGTTCTTCATAGTCATTCTGCCAAGAGCAAAGTGTTGTCTGATTTCTTGACTGCTTGTCATTTCTTTATTGATAATTGATCCAGTTAGGTTAAAGTTGTCTATTTCTATGTCTGCTCCATCAAAGATGAGATTGATTGATTGTGCCACTTTTCAAGATCTTTGACTGCTTCATGTTAAAGCATAGGCCCAATTTAAGACTGTTCTTTGATCTTGATAAGCAGATGTTTCAGATCATCTTTGCTTTCACCCTGTAATGTGGTATCATCAGCATAGCAAAGTTTCTGAATGAGTCTTCCACTAGTCTTCACATCTTAGTTGTCTCCATACAGTTCTGCTTAATTTTGCATATAAATTGAACAGGTATAAGGAGATTTGCAGCCTTGTCATTCAAACCATTCTGTTTCTCTTTGTCCCATTTGAGTTGTTGCTTCTTGATCAGTGTAAAGGTTGCGCAAAAGAATGATCAGGTGTTCTGGTATACTCATGCTTCTTTTGCCCAGAGTTCTTCACGATTTACACAACCAAAGGCCATGCTGTAGTCAATAAAACACATAGAGATATCTTTTTGCTATTCTTTTTCTTTTCAAGGATCCATCTCACATCTGCAATAATGTTTCTTGTTCCTCGGCTTTTCCTTTATCTGTATTATGACATTTACTATACCGCCCAATGCCAAGATGTCTGAGCGGCTTACAATTAAAAGGAACTGCAGGAAAAAGGAAAGGAATGCCAGTAAAAATAGGAAAGCAAAGGAGAGAGATGTAACTAGCATGGGAAGAGAGGGAACGGGATCAGCACAGACACAAGGGAAGAGAACTAGGAAGAAACCCTAAACCCTGCTTGCACTTCGGACAGTTCTCGTTCCAAGTAAGGTTATAGTCTCCACTGAATGATCTTGACTAGAATCTTGCTGACTACATGCTAATCTTGGACACCCTTTAAATTAAACTGGCTGGGAGTGTCCTGAAGGAAGGGCTGAGAGCCACAGCTTTAGCCTGCTCAACCGTGTATCCACTTACAAATATTGGAAACCATATCTATCGAATACTGCATTGATTCTCTGAAGGGTGGGGGCTGTACCTGTAAGTAGGAGCATCACAGGTGATTGCAGATACCAGATTATTATGGATTAACCTTTTTTGGTTTCTGTTAATTAACTTGCTCCCTGGGAACTTTTTTTTGTATTAGAGTGTATGGCTACCAATTTTAATAGTACTGTCTACACATCTTTGGCATAAATGCCTATAATTTGGAAAAGGGGGCAGATTTACAACCACATAGAACAGCTTGCTATTCTTAAGTGCAATTACAGATTCCCCTGTGAACAAGCTGAAATCATAAAGCCACAGTGGAATTCATTTAAGAGCTGAAATCCTTTACAGTTAAACATTGCACTCTACCCCGTTGTCTTGCATTTTAGCCAAAATATCTCTGTCCTGAAGCATATTTTTAACTGTCAACTAAAAAAACAGATTTCCATATGTAACAGGATGCCCGAATCTTCCCTTATTTTTATTTTTACAAGAGTAAAGATTCTGGAGCCCCCTGCTCCTAATCTGACACTTCCTCTAGTGCAAAATAATGGATGTCAGTGCTTAAGGGGTGTCTCCTGAATTGCGTTAGGCGGGAAGGATGCGCTCTGTCTTTAGGCATCTGGTGTCTCCCTCCACAGGAATCCAACAGAAGGGAGTGAGTCTACAGGGAGCTCAGAAGACAGCCTGGTGCAGCCTTGCTGATGGCCAGCTAGGCTATACAGCACAGGGGAAGCTCTTACCGCAGAGGAAAAGTCTGCTAAGAGATGAACAGAAAGTGGAAGATCCACAGCTGAAAGTGCACCTGAGAGGAAATCCCAGGATTAGAAGATACATAGGATTATGCACAGAAGTACGTGGGGTCTTTCTGTGCTAGCAACTATTTTCCTCAGTAAGGTGAATGGGACCAAAAAAGTGCATCCCAGATCTACGTTGAGGAACCTAGAGGTGGAGTGCAAGGGACAGGCTGTCCCAAAAACTCAGTTGAGTGCTGGTATTCAGCATTTGCTGGGAAGTAACTTTTAAACTGGCTTTCTTGGGGAGTAGAGTAAATGTCCCTAAATGTTGTGCCTCTAGCCGGGAGGCATATATTTCAAAAGGAGGTTTTGGACTAACTGTGTTAGAGAGTCTGGGGTGCTTGGACAGTATTTAATCCAAGTACTGATCCATGAACAGTGAGGTAGTGGAATTGTATCTTTCAGAGCCTACAGAGAGGGGAGCTCAGAAAAATTAAAAAGAAAGGAAAGGAACTTATCTAAAGGGATGCCACTTCATGTCTAAGGACTTGAAATAAGGATTCTCTTTCAGGTTGACTTCTACCATTTTTAATTTTCCCATGAATGGAAACATTGAAGATCTTCCACTTTTCTTTAGCGATGCATAGCACCAAACTTTCAGCAGTGCTCGGACAATCCACATTGTAAATTGTTAGAGCAATTTCAGGTTCTAGAGAAAACAAATTTCCGCTCACCAGACTTATTGCTTCTGAGATAAGCATATTGGGAGTAGGGCAACACTAAGTTTATTTTCTGTTGCATGGGATAGTGCCCAAATCCAAACATTTGGGCACTATCCATGGCGAGAGGAATGGCTCAGTGGTTGGGACAGGTTATCCTCAGGCTGCAGGGCCAGTGTAGAGACAAGTAACCTTAGGCCGGAGGGACTGGGGTCTCTAGTCCCATGGACACTCCTTTTGGCCTTGGGCAAGCCACTTTAACCCTCCATTGCCTCAGGTACACTTAGATTGTGAGCCCTTTAGGGACGAGGGAATAAATAGTGCCTGTTAGCATATATCTGTAAACCGCTTGGACTTGGTGAAAGGCAGTATATAAGCACAGCTAAATAAATAAGACACCCACCCTCCGGAACAATTTATCACCGCCTAACTGGTGATTTTTCTGCTACAGCATTATATACCAGAAAACACTAAACAAATCTCAAAAGATATTGGGTATCCTAAAAACCTCCTCTTCTTTTTCCTCTTCATTCTTTAGCTCTCTTGTCTTTATCTCCTCCAACTGTTCTTGCTGCACTCCTTCCTCTTGTGTTCTCCTTCTACCCTTTTTCCTCTCCATTTTCCTTTTCCTCTTCCCTTTTTGCTGCTTCTCTCATTCCCTCTCCCCTCATTCTTCATGCATTCTTTACCATCACAGCAAGAATTTGCAGTGGAAGAAGATGACGATATCCATTCCCACCTTTTGGTATGGCTCATTGGCCATGGGTGAGGAAGCAGCCGCAGCAGTGCTTGAGACAGATTTCTGGCCGCAGTCAGCTCCTGCTGTGAATTTCTGGTTGCTCTTTGCAAGCTGGTGACCAAAATGTGGTGGTTCTGCTGTTGGTGGCATGTATCGCTCATATTGACATCTATATTGAGCAGAGGTTCTCAACCAAGTCCTCGGGACATACCTAGCCATTCAAATTTTCAGGGATAACCACAATGAATATGCATATGAGAGATTTGCATTATATGCAAATGCCTCATGTATATTCATTGTGGTTAACCTTTAAACCTGACTGGCTTGAGACCCCCCTGATAATGAAGTAGCTCCATAAGGAAGGCCAGAGCTTTAGCTGTACTTTGTAGCCCAGACAGAGGAGTTGTTGCTGTTTCCTGAGTCTTCACCACCAGGCAAGCAATAGGTAGCTAACACCTTGGCCTTATATGTTTAATGGTGTGACCTATCTGTTCATATTGATTTCTGTTTGGATAGTGTCTGTCTCCAAATAGAGATTGTTTCACTGTGAACAGTCACATAGGCCACAATGTAAGAAAGTGAGTAAAAAGCCCCACTCGGTTTTAGTACAGATTTTCATGTACTTGCGCTTTAAAGAACAAAAAAATACTATTAATGCCTGATGTAGTAAGCTAATGATATGCTAATGCACTGGATGTTAAAAAGAAAACAAAATATGCTAACGAAAAGGTCCTTTAAATTTGAGTTAAAACGTACACATCTATTTGTATGCTAAGCTGTGTGGTGCTACTGTTTATAAGAATGACGGAGCGCTAGCAGAGTGCTGATGAACTTGTGGCCCCAAACCCCATCCTGTCACCTTTAAAAATAAATAAATAAATAAAACAAAACAACACTTTTATGACACCCAGGACTTCTCTCCCTGTCCCCCAAGTCCAGGTTCAGGAGTGACGCACTTGCTCCCATACTAGTTACCACCATGTTGGGGAAAAAGCTGAGGCAAGTATGTTTGGAATTTATGCCAGGGGTCAGCCTCCCAAATACGGAGGTGAGTTGGGGCTTGGGGTAATCTTGGGGGTCATAAGGGGGCCTGCCTTTAAAAGGGGTGGGGTTGGATTTGGAACTGCTGGGCCTCCAAAGGCTGGCTGGTGTGGGGGTCCTACGCTTCAGTTTCCAGGGATCTGGGCTTCCTAATTGGGGTAGTCTTGGAGGGCCGCAAACCAGCCCGGTTTTCAAGATGTCCCTAATGAATATGTATGAGATATATTTAAAAGCAAAACCAAAGCTCTACTCATATTTAGAGAGAGAGATTTTAAGCCTCCAAAAAAGATAACACAGGAGGCAGAAATACCAATAAAACAAGAGATCAAATACTTAGGTATAATCATTGACAGCAACCTCAACATGACATCTCACATCCAAAACAGCATACTGGAAGCTAGAGTTCAACAAACCCCTTTGGCATCTTCTGCAAGAGATGGACTTCAGATCAGTACTACAAGCCATAGTCACACCACACCTCGGCAATGGCAACATCATTTACCAAGGCCTCCCAAAAAATGCTCTATACCCAATCCACTTAGTCCAACACACTGCTGCCAGAATCCTCACTGCCAGCCCATCCATGCACCATATAACACCAATCCTAAAAAAACCTACACTGGCTACCAATAACACAATGAGCAAAATACAAAATACTACCACCTTCAAGATACTTCATAACCTCTCAGCTCCCTGCCTCTCAGAACTGATCACAACAACCTACTCAACAAGACCAAGAAGAGCCTCCAATCGGAACTTCCTGAACATCCATCCACTCATGACCAAAACCACACAGCAGACCAGCAACAGAGCATTCTCCTTGTATGCCCCATCAATGTGGAACTCACTACCAGATAGCATAAGATCAGCAAAATCCATCACCTAACTAAAAAACAACTAAAAACGCACCTATTCAGAGAATACTATGGGCCTGATGACAAAACATAATCTAGGAGCTAAAATTCCACATAGGACAGCTAAGCCGAACCAACCATCCCTCCCCATAAAACAGAGACAATCTCTACATGTAAATAGTCTGCTCCCCTCACATAATGTATTTCGTATTTATCTCCAAGTTACAATCCCTTTTTAATGTAAAACAATTCCGCTTTAATTGTTATGTTGTTTAATGTAAACCACCTTGGATTAAGGTGGTATAGAAAACCTGTTAAATGAATAAATAAAATATTTGCATGCACTGCCCCCGTTGTATTCAAATTTATCTCATGCACATTCATTAGGGATACCCTGAAAATCTGACTGGTTTTGTGGCCTTCTAGGACTGGAGTTGGAGATCCCTGGGCTAGGGTCTTTCAACTCTGAGGACTCTAGGGGGCTTGTTTACAAAGCCGCGGTAGCGGTTTGCGATCGTAATCGGAGCCGCGGCCCCATTGATTTCAATGGGGCCGCGGCTGCGATCGCGATCGCGAACCACTACCGCGGCTTTGTAAACAAGCCCCTAGATCTCTTTAAAATCTTCCATTTACATCAGTGGAAGTGAATAGAATTTAAAAATATTTCCCTCACTTCTAAGGCTGGCATTAAAAAGCCTTTTCTAGCATACTGTTCGTTTCTGCATTGGAAGTAATTCCAGATGGAACACACACCAAGTTTAAAGCACATTTTTTTAGCATATGTTTTTAGGGACTAAAACGTGTGTTAAAGACAGAGTAAAATTAGCATGGAAAAATGCATGTTAAAATCATTAAAATAAAGCACAGTAAAGCTGGCATACTTTATTCCATCACACTATTAGATCTGGACACTATCACTTATCTTGCATGTTGAATAGATTCAGGTACGCTATTTGTTTCAGAGGCTTACCTATTTCAGCAGTTACTTTCTTTTCTTATACTGTGTATGTACAGAAAGTCATCTTTAAAGAAAGTTCATCTCTGTCCTCCCATCCTCCTCCTGTCTGGCACTAGTTTGAAATATTTGAAATGACAACAGGGCTTGTGCAAAGGTATTAGGTGAACCATCAGACTCGTGCGTCCCCCAAAATACCTTTCAGGCCACTAGGCCTTCACCCTAAACTGAACAATCATGTTCATCCTTCTATGAAAAATCTGTGAAAACACAAAATTTGACATCATATTTTAATACTTAAACTTTGCATAATGTAAGTCATTTCCAAAAGAGATTTTTATCTGGTATTTATCTAGATTCAGGTAAATTGGCTATTTAAAAGTTGCCCATTCTCCTTGCAGGTAAATGTTTTATGCACTTGACTACTCTTTGCTGACACCCCCCCTCCCCCCCCCTGTAAATGCCAACTATGCTTAATATTTAAACTGGACCCCGAATGCCAAAGATATATCATGTTGGAGTCTACTTCAACAAGTACCAATTTGATGGATTTTGGGCTGCACAGGCCTAGGGAGTCTTTAAAGATTTGGTGACTATTTTTAAGCGTTTTGGGGGTTTCTTGTATCTCAAAAACAAATGAACTGTGTGTTTCTGATATTTGGCTCACAGAAGGGGTTTACTACAGACACCAGATGTTGTCAGGTTTTAGACCAAAAAGACTTTGTTCAGGGACACCATGCAAGAGTGAGATCTGTGATTAGACCTAAAAGCCATCAGTACCACAGTATCTATGAAGTGAATAATGCATCTGTTTAGAGCTTTTATGTAAGCAGAATTGTTTCCTGTTGATTTCATTTATCGTGCTCTGAAAGACCAGCCACTATTCTTTTCCTGGAGTCTTCACTTCTTTCCTGGCAAGCTGTAAAGAAACCAGCCTTGAATTGCCATTACGTAATAATTAAAATGGTATGTGGTGCCTGACTTACTGATCAAAAGTGCAGGAAGAAGGTAAATATTTGCATTAACGCTTGTATAAACAAAGGGCAGAGCTTATTATTTATACACAGGCTTTATGGGTTGTTGGGGGAAGGTTTGACGGATTATTAAAGAAGAGGATATGCATTTCACTTTTCTCCAATCATAAAATTAGGCAGCACTGCCATTAAGAGTCAGCGTTTCTATTAATCAGCTTGAAGATAAAAGTAAATATTACAAACAGGACTGGTGCGGCATCCTAATTTCACTTATTTAATTGATAAATAAAACCAGAATATAGGGTAAAATCTTTATAATGGACTAACAGCACATTTTTTAAATTAGTTTTCAAGAGAGAAAACCTCCTTACTCAGGACAGAGTAGTCAAAGGATGACCATACAGAATAAATAAGTGAATCGTAAAAACATTCCAGTAATTGTCTAAAGAGGGAAAAGGCAGGATGTGGGGGACATACTCGTCACTCGACTATAATCTGATCTTTCACTTTTCCGCAGCAAGTGATCTTACCGCTTTAGCCTGGCATGTTTCGTCCTCCTCCGTTGCCCTACCAGCTCAAATCGGAGCTGGCTTCTGTTTTGGGCATCATAGAAGAGACTTGAGAAAGGTAAAATACCCTCCCCACCCTGTAAAAAAAAAAAATAAAATAAAATATATATATATATATATATATATATATTATAAAAGCAAAAAAAAAAATGGGAAGAGAGGCAGAAGCAGACTCGCAGCGTATCAGATATCACAGAGAAGAATGCACCTGTCATCCCAAATTCAGCTTAGAAAAGCAATATTTTACGATAAGATTTTAAGATAAGACGGTATAGAAATACTGTTAAATAAATAAATAAATATTCACAGCCACGTAGCTTGGCTGTGCCAGCCTTTCCCAGTAATGCCTTGCTTTCTTTCTTTCTTTGTATGCCCTAGTGGCAAGATATATACTTATTTTAACTTGTTCATTTGCTATGGTGCTGTGAACCTTCATTGACAAACCCACAGGGATAGCTGTCCATTTTTATATCCACCTACCAAATCAGCCTAGTTATCACTGCAAGAGTCCATTGGTCAGGGACAACTAAAAAGTAATTAGTCCTTACCTGCTAATTAGTGTTCCTGAAGGAACTCCAGTCCAGTCCCTTTACTCTCGGGTTGCGCAACCCTTCCAGCAGCTTGGAGGCTGAGCCCATCATCGTTTTGATGATGGGGTGGTATAAATACCACTGGCACCACCCACAGGCACCAGTAATCTGATGAAAAAGCAGTCCTGCCAGGTACCCGAAACTATAATGCGTAAAACCAACTCAAAACTAACGAAACAGGAAACCAAAAAATTTTTTTTTTTAAGGCTGACAGAACAGTGGTAAGGGAGGGAGGGGAGGGAAGGGGAAGGAAAAGGCTCAGCCGATGCCGACCCAGCTTTGGGCACTCCTCCCTGGACCTCCCTAGCCCTTAGCCCCGCTGCTGGGGCTGTTCCTATCGGAGTTTTCAGCTTCTGTCCCGCTCCGTGCCTCGACTTCGGTCCTTTATTCCCTTCTGACCCCTAGAAAGCCGAACCTGGGCGGGATCAGGGACTGGACTGGAGTTCCTTCAGGAACACTAATTAGCAGGTAAGGACTAATTACTTTTTCCCTTAGCAGAACTCCAGTCCAGTCCCTTTACTCTCGGGATGTAATAGAGCAGTTCATACCTGGGTGGGGTTCGCCAAGCCGGACCAAAGTACCGCACCCGCAAACCTGGTGTCTGCTCTACTCTGGACATCCAGTCTGTAGTGTTTGGAAAAGGTATGCAGAGAGGACCAGGTAGCCGCTCTACAGATGTCTAGCGGTCGGACCAAGCTATGCTCTGCCCAGGAGGCCGACTGCGCTCGAGTTGAATGCGCGCAAAGACTTGTTGGGACCTGCCTCCCCTTGAGAATATAGGCAGAGGTAATGGTCTTCCTGATCTACCTAGAAATGGAGGCTTTGGCCGCCGCTTCCCCCTTGTGCGGCCCTCCAAATTGAACGAAGAGCCGTTCTGACCTGCGGAAGGATACTGTGCGTGAGAGATACCGTCTCAGCACTCTATGCAAATCTAGTAGACGCAGTTTGGTACTTTCTCCTTCCTGTGCTTCTCCTGCGAAGGACGGGAGTGAGACTGTTTGGTTCATATGAAAGGGAGATGAGACCTTGGATAGGAAGGAAGGAACCGTCCGTAAGACCACCTTATCCTTGAAAAAGGACAGGAAGGGAGGTCGAGAAGAGAGAGCTTGGAGCTCCGAAACCCTCCTAGCCGAACAAATAGCTACCAAAAATACCGTCTTCAATGTCAAGTCTTTTAGGGAGGAAGTCTTTGCCGGCTCAAAGGGTTCCTTGGTTAGAGAATCCAAAACTAGGTTTAAGTCCCAAGGTGGGGATCACTGATCTTTGTTGAGGTCGTAAGCGCTTGACCGCCCTCAGGAATCTGCCCACATCAGCGTGATCTCCTAGAGACTTGCCCCGAACCTTTCCTCTATAACAAGAAATGGCCGTCAGCTGAACTCGTAACGTGTTGTGGGACAAACCTTTCTCGAAGCCTGCTTGTAGGAACTCTAACACCTCCGGAACTGAGGCTTCTGAGGGTTTCTTGTGGTGATCCGAGCACCACGCCTCGAATATGTGCCAAACTCTGACATAGGAAAGGCAGGTCGAGCGTTTCCGAGCGTTCAGCAGTGTCGCAATTACCGCGGCCGAGTAACCTCGCTTCAGGAGCCGAGCCCTCTCAAGGGCCAAGCCGTAAGCGAGAATCGATGCACGTGGGGCATGAGTACTGGACCCTGCCGTAGCAAATCCTTTCTGTTGGGGAGCCTCCAAGGGCGAAGAGCCGTTAGTCTCACCAGGTCTGCATACCATGGGCGACGAGGCCAATCCGGAGCTATGAGTATTACCAGACCTGGATGGGCCTCTATTCGTCTTAGGACTTTCCCTATGAGGGCCCAGGGCGGGAACACGTACAGGAGACCTTCCGAAGGCCACTTCTGGACCAGGGCATCCAAGCCTTCTGACATCCTTTCCTTTCTTCGACTGAAGAACCGACTTGCTTTGGATGTTTCGTAGCGCGCCATGAGGTCCATGATCGGTACTCCCCAAAGCGCTACCACTTGGTCGAACACTTCCTGCGCTAGTTCCCATTCTCCGTGGTCTATCTTGTGTCTGCTGAGATAATCGGCCGTCACATTGTCTGTTCCCGCCACGTGTTGAGCTGACAGGTCCACTAGGTGCGCTTCGGCCCACTGTAAGAGGCTGTCTGCCTCCTTCTCCAGCAGGGGGCTGCTCGTCCCCCCTTGGCGGTTGATGTAGGCTACCGTGGTGACATTGTCCGAGAGGACGCGGATTGCCCTCTACCGCACCAAGGGCTCGAGAGCTCTGAGTGCTAGTGCCACTGCCCTCAGCTTTAACCTGTTGATGGACCACCGAGCTTCCTTCGGGGTCCAGCTCCCCTGTGCGAACTGTCCCTCGCAATGAGCCCCCCATCCTGCGAGGCTTGCATCCATCGTTAGCTGTATCCATTGCGGTGGGTCGAGAGGCATCCCGCATCCCAGGTTCTTTGGGCACTCCCACCAGAGGAGGGTCCTTCTGATCTGAAGAGGACAGGGCAGCTGCATGGATAATGGATGATGCTGAGGGGACCATCGTCACAACAATGCGCGTTGAAGAGGTCGCATATGTGCCTTGGCCCACGGTACTACCTCTATCGCTGCCGCCATGGTGCCCAACAGCTGGAGGTAATGCCAGGCGGTAGGGATCTGTCTTGCAATGAAGCGAGAGACTAGTTTCCTCAGATCTCGTAACCTCTGTTCCGACAGGAAAACTCTTCCTTTCCTTGTGTCGAATCTTGCTCCGAGGTAATCGATCTCCTGTGAGGGAATTAATCTGCTCTTTGCCCGGTTGATGACCCAACCCAACTCCTCCAGGAATTCCACCACCCTGGCTGTCGCTGTACGACTCTCGGACTCGGACTTTGCTCGAATCAGCCAATCGTCTAGGTATGGATGTACTAGAATTCCCTCCTTGCGAAGGGACGCGGCTACCACTACCATTACCTTGGTGAATGTCCTGGGAGCTGTTGCTAGGCCAAAGGGAAGAGCCTGGAACTGAAAATGGCCCCTCGGCACTGCAAATCTCAGGAACTGCTGATGGGATTTTCGGACCGGGATATGTAAGTATGCTTCCGTCAAGTCTAGCGATGTTAGAAACTCCCCCTGTCTTACCGCTGCAATGACCGACCTCAGGGTCTCCATCCGAAAATGAGGAACCGAGAGGCAACGATTGACTTGCTTTAAGTCCAGGATGGGACGGAAGGACCCTTCTTTCTTTGGTACCACAAAATATATCGAGTATCGACCGGAACCGTATTGGTCTCTCGGGACGGGGGTCACCGCTCCCAGCTCGATCAGCCTTGAAAGGGTGTCTTCTATTGCTGCTCTCTTTTCCGGAGAGCCACAGGGAGACAGCATAAAGGCTGGGGGGACTTGCTTTGTGAACTCGAGGGCATTACCCTCTCTGATTATCTCCAGTACCCAACGATCCGATGTGACTCGGGCCCAGGCGGGAAGGAACTGCCTTAACCGGCCCCCCACCAGCAGGCCTTTCTCCTGGGCCCCCGCAGCCTCATTGAGTTTTCCTAGGGCCTGAGGATGTGGAGGAAGACCCAAAGCCTCTTCCTGCTCCTCGAAACCCACGGAACCCTTGACCTCTAGACGAGGGGCGACCCCTAGGAAAAAAATTCTGTCTGGTTGGCCGGAACCTGCGAGACTCCCTTGGCTGGTTGCGAACAGGGCCCGTCGAACGGTTTTGTTTAGGTCTATCTTCCGGAAGCCTACCTCCCTTAGACTCGCCAAGATCTTTCACCAACTTTTCCAGGTCCTCACCAAACAGTAACTTCCCCTTGAAGGGAAGGCGACTTAGGCGAGCCTTCGAGGAGGGATCTGCTGCCCAATTGCGTAGCCACAGATATCTCCTGGCTGCTACCACTGAGGCCATATTCTTGGCTAGGCTCCTAATAAGATCGTACTGACTATCTGCTAGAAAGGCGGAACCAGACTCCAAGCGCGAGGCACTAGCTTGCGCGTCGGAAGCGGCGCCATCCGTTAGTTGAAGCTGTTGCGCCCACCTCAGGCAGGCTCTTGCTACCCACGTACCTGACACTGAGGCCTGCAGGGCGAGGGCACTAACATCAAAGGCTTGCTTCAGTAACGAGTCCAGCTTTCTATCCTGACTATCTTTAAGAGCTGCGCCGCCCTCGACTGGAATGGTGGTCTTCTTTGTCACCGCTGAAACCGTCGCGTCTACTCTTGGGGACTTCAGCAGATCCTTGTCCGCTTCCGGCACCGGGTACAATCAAGACATGGCCCTCACCCCCCTTAGATTGGACTCCGGTTGATTCCACTCCTCCTGGATCATCTGGCGTACCACCCTGTGGACAGGAAAGACCTTCTGGGTTTTTCTGACGGCTTGAATCAAAGGATCCTCCAACGCTTCTTCTTCTGTAGGTATGTCTGATGCCATATTGAGCACCTTCATGGATTCATTAATCAAGGCTGGGAGCTCCTCCCGGCGAAAAACTCTAACTATCCGGGAATGTTCTTCCTCTGGGATCTCCCCCTCCTCAAGCTCTTCCTCATTCTCCCCCACTTCTCTGTCTGAGCTCTCCTCATCCGGGGTGGAGGGAGAAGGAGGCATGAGAGGCTCCTCGCCCACTAGCCTAGAGCGCTTAGGGGGAGCTCCGGGGTCATGGGAGCTTGTCTTCCCTGGACCGGGCCGGCCATCTACTTTCGGCAGCGGGGGCTCCATGAAACCCTGCTGACGCATACAATAAGCTTTGTGTAACAGAAGGACAAATTCTGGAGAAAAGTGTTCCCAGCCTCCCTCCGTGCCACTGGAAGCAGGGGGAAGGGGTTGAGAGGGGCCTGGGAAGCCAGATGTAGACGGCGGGGGGGGGGGGGGAGGACGGATCCCTTCCTCCTTCCCTGGGACCTTGGGAGCCCTGAGCAGCCTGGTCCATGGATAACTGAATCTCCTGCTCCACAGAAGCTGCTTCTGCAGCACAACCCCGGCAGATCCCGGCCTCAGAATCCGCAACTCTGCGTGTTCCGCAGGACGGGCAGCGTGATTTTCCTGTCATTCTTTCTCCCTAAATTGATATTCTAGAGCACCCCCTGAGTGAGAAGGATCCAAGTAACAACAAAAAATTAAACAAAGAACTGTAATTAATTTAAAGAGACTAAATGGAAACAAAACAAAGTTTTCCTAAGCCCGGGGGGGGGGGGGGGGGCATGGGAGAGGGCCCTAACCAAGCCCCAAATAATCCAAATCAATAAATGGAATACGCTACAAAATTAAATAAATTGAATAAATAAATTAGAAATACAGACCAGGAAGAAACTCCCCCTGTCTGCAATACTTGCGATTTTGTTGACTTAATGCTCAGCGGGCCGCGCTCCTCACGCTGGACCCGTTGACTGCAAATAGACTCCACGTGGTAGGCCTCAGCCACGTGGAGTCAGTACGTGCGGCTGGCTAACTTGCTCTCGCAGTCGCGTCCTCTAGCCGTTAGTGCAATCGCTTGCTGATCCGCCGCCGCCGCCTCTAGCGCCCAGCCTGGCTATCCGCTGTAAGCGCGAGGCGGTAGCGATGAAGGGCGAGAAGCGTTGCTGTTTCCCGCACTCAGCCCCCGAACCGGAGCTGCCGCGTGGAGGTGTCTCTAGCGCGCCGCCTCTAGCGCTCAGCCTGGATATCCGCTGTAAGCGCGAGGCCGGGAAAGGAGCGTTTGTTCTGTGCTCAGCCCCCGGACCGGGTTTTCTGCGTGGAAATGCCTCTAGCGCTCAGCCCGCCACGGGGGCTTCGGCGTGAGGCAACAGAGAGCGGAGCGGAAGCCGAAGAACCGAATGCCCTGCTGTTCAGTAAAACAAACCTTCTCCTTCCCCAGGCCTAGGGAGAACCGGGAAGAGGGGGGGGGGGGGGAATTGGAGCCACAGGAAAGCCAACACAGGAGTAAGAACTCCCTCAACTACAGAAAAGGTAAATTAAAGAAATTAAAGAAATTAATTAAAAAGGTTTAAAAACAAAGGAACTAAAGACCAGTAAGTTCCTGGCTTACGGTAACCCTCCAGCTGCTTGGAGGCTGAGAATACTGGTGCCTGTGGGTGGTGCCAGTGGTATTTATACCACCCCATCATCAAAACGATGATGGGCTCAGCCTCCAAGCTGCTGGAAGGGTTGCGCAACCCGAGAGTAAAGGGACTGGACTGGAGTTCTGCTAAGGGAACAGCAGCTTCCTTCGGCTCATGTGGATCCTATGTCTAAGCACTAGGTGTAAGCACTAGGTGTCACTGTTGAGCAATGGCAGAGATTCCCTTCCCTCGCTCTCCCCTCAGAGGAGGTGAATAGGGTTTTTCCAGTTCCCTTGGCCCCAAGAGCAGACTTCATGCTGTAGAATCGAGCTTGGATCTTCTACCAGCAAGATCAGTGTCACCATTAGGAAGGCAGGATGGGAACTGCAAGTGAAGCTGTAGTGCAAATGAAAAGGTCCTCACTGCCACACAAACTCAAAGAACCATCAGCGTATACTTTGAATAACAGGAGAATGGGCAGATGTTAAATAGCCAATCTATCTGGCTAAATTGTGCTTGAAAATCGTTCTCATCTGGTGTGGTGGTAGGTGTATGTTTATGCGCACGCGTGCACACAAATCAAAATCGGAGTTTAATATTTAGAAAAATGATGTCTCAAACATTTTTACGAGTGTGCTTTGGAAGGAGTGGTGTTGGGCTATTGCAATTTAGTTTGGAGGGGAGAGCCAGGGCCTGAAAAATGGAGAGGACTCGCAAACACCCTTGTAGTGACCCCTCCCACCTGTCAGCAGTGCCAGCTCTGTAATCATAAATCTTGATACGAAGATGACAGAGGTAATCTATCCATGTCTGAGCTGGAAATCAACAGCATTCTGAAGAAAGTATGTCTTGCATAGAAATTACCTGTATTATGCCCAGAGGTTGCGAGCACAACATGGCATTCGTGGTATACGACTGCAGGGTTCTCCTACCCCTCCCTCCGTTCCCCTTAGTAAAAGGAAACTGGAAAATTAATGGCGGAACGCTACAGTTCACATGTTATGCCTTGGCATTTCTTGCCTAAACATTAATATAAACGTTTATAGCAAAGGTGGGAGAAGAGGAACAGAACATGGGCTTAACCGTTTTTGGTGAAAAAGAAAAGCAGTGTGTAGTACTTTCCAGACTGGGAAGAAAATGACTGGTTTGTTCCCAGTTTCTGTCATAAAATAGATAGAGGCACTCGGTCTTTGGCAGAGATGCACTTCCTCATGTTTCTAGTCATGTCCATGCCCTAAGCAGTTGTTTTGTATAAACAGTACTGATCCTGAGAGATGGAGAGGGTAAAGTTTTGTCTGAATTTCTGCAGGTCACATTCTTGGATTGCTTTAAATCTGCTTAATTTTTGTGCCTCAGTTGTGAAATGATGCACCATTCAGGATAGCGAGAACTGAAATCGGGTAAATCAGAAATCCACAGAATGCAATATTCCCACTAGAGGACAGCAACCATGGGCCAGAGGTACTGAGGTTTCTAATCCCACAGGGTGCGCTCCTTGTGGCCTTGGGCAAGTCACTTAACCCTCCCTTGCCTCAGGTACAGAAACATAGATTGTGAGCCCTTCGGGGTCAAGGGAAATATGTACACACTGTACTAGAATGCACACTACTTTGACCCGGAGAAGCGGTATATAAGCCTAGCTAAATAAATAAATAAAGTTGGTTTTCCTGAAAGTTGTTTGTCCGTGGCCAGGGCAGGCAACCATTGGGAAAACTAGGCAGTCACCTAGGGTGGAAACTCCTTTTGGGGGGGAGGGGGCAGACAAAGAGCAGGCCATTCAAAAGTAAACAATAGATTTTGACAGCTGGGGTTGGAACGCGTGTGTGAGTATGTATGTAAAGCTGACGGCACCAACACCTTGAAGCAGCCCTGTCTGCGGCAGTCCAGAGGAGATGAGAAAAAAAGCCCTATACCCGCAACCAGTATTGCAGTGTAGTGGGGAGTGTGAACAGAGAGAGGGTGGAAAGGAAATAAAGGGATTTAGGTTTTAGCTCACGCCTTTTTTGGTAGTAGCTCAACACAAGTTACATTCAGGCAAAAGTGTTTTTCCTGTCCCTGGAAGGCTTACAATCTAACGGGCCAATGCTGAGACCCTGCGCCAGAGCTCCGCCCTAAAGCTCTAGAGCAGGGGTTTGTAAAGCACGTTTAATGCTGACATTTTGTGCAGTGATTCTGTAAGCAAACATGATGCAAATCAGTTGTGCACAGGAGAGTAAGCCAGGCCCATGCTGACTTACTTTACACAGATCAGCCATCTGAGTGAAGTCTGATCTTTCACCGGGCCATCGGGCAATTCTATTGGTTTGGTGGAGAAAGGGGAGGTTAGGGGCTACTGGGCCACAAGGTAATTTCCTAAGCGTCTCTCCAGTCCAGTCCCTTTCTTCTGGGTTGTGCCCCCCTTCCAGCAGTGAGGAGACTGAGCACGTCATCTTCTTTTGATGACCCTAGGGTACATATAGCACTGGCACCTCTCACCAGCTTCAGCTTCCGTTTTGCTCAGTCTCCAAAGCAGCTGGAAGGGAAGACAGTAACATAGAGCATAGGTTACTGGAGAGACTTAGGCTAGGGGATTTTTTGGTTTTTGATTTGTTACCTTCTAATTTATTTTATTTTCCTCTGGCAGCTTAGTTAGGGTATGTAGTTTACCTCCTGGGGGTCTTTGCAGACGTGCCAGTGGAAAGCGTTATCCCTCAGGGGAGGGGGAGTTCGGCACCGATCTTTAAACGCGGTCCTTGCCGTCTCCTCTGTTTTGTTTCTGGCAGTGCTCCGGGCGCGCACAAGGGGAGGAACGTTGCCTGAAGTCTGCCGCCAGCCCTGAGGCCCAGTAGCATCTTCCCGTCGCGTTGCCGAAGCCCTCCGGGCGGCTGAGCACGCGGGCAGGAAGACGCCTGCAGCCACTCCGAGTCTTGATTGAAGAAGCCGGGCCGGTACGCAAGAGAGCTGAGCAGAGAAAATAAAGATGAGGCTGCGATCGGCAGGGTGAGCTCGCATGCCCACGCGGTCACAGCAGACGGACGTCAGAAGGGCCGTTCAGGGCAGGAAAGCTGGTAGGAGGCTTTACTTTTGTTTCATGCACTTTTTCTTGGTGCGCATCGCAGAAGCCTTCAAGTAGGTACCTCCGGTCGGGGCTTTTAATATCGGGGGCCTCTGATATCACAGAGATCGGTAGTGGATACAGGAGGTTAGGCTGTAATTTGTAAGTTAAAAAAAAAACTGAGTGTTCTTCATGCCTAAGGCCCAGTGCTTACTTTGTGGCTCCCGCAAGGGGTCAGTGTCAGGAGCTGGGGTCTGTAGAGACTGCACAGCAGAGGCAGCCACAGTGGAGCAGGAGATTCCAGGTACTTCCCAGGATCTTCTGACTCCGGGGTTTCAGGAACCCGTGGATCCCCTGGAGCTAGGGGGGCCAGTCGGTTCCGGTTCTTCCTCCTTCACCAGAGCAGCTGACCATTCCTGGGCCTTCTACCTCCGTAGGGGACCTGGAGACTGGTGACGGGGGAGATTTCTCCCTGGAATTTGTCCTCCTGATGCACAGAGCTTTTTGCACTAGGTAGGGCTATAGGTACTAGAGACCAGGAGGAAGCAGAAGTGCCTGCAAAGCGGGCTAGGATCTCTATCAACGAGGTTCTCCGTCCTCTAGTGTCTGAGAATCAGGAGGGTGAATTCTCAGACAGAGACATGGGACAGGACGAGGAGGAACTTGAGGAAGGTGAGATCCCGGAGCAGGAACAGGCTAGGATTGTTTGCATCTTCCGCCGAGAGGAGTTGCCAGCATTGATTGGGGAATCCCTAAAGACCGTTAATATGTCAGCGGGAGTCCTGGCAGATGAAGAGGCGCTGGAGGATCCACTGATCCAGGCAGTTAGAAAATCCCAAAAGGTTTTCTGAGTACACCGGGTGGTAAAGCAGATGATTCAGGAAGAATGGGTCCAACCGGAGTCGGGGCTGAGAGGGGTTTGCTCTATGGTTTGACTGTATCCATTGCCGGAAGGGGAGAAGGAGTTGCTTTGTTCCCCCAGGGTAGATTCGGCAGTCACCAAGAAGACCACGATTCCAGTGGAGGGCAGCGCTGTCCTTAAGGACTCACAGGATAGAAAGTTGGATGCGTTGTTAAAGCAAGCATTCGATGTTAGTGCCCTAGCTCTCCAGGCATCCATTTTTGGGGCTAGGGTAGCCCATGCTTGTTTGAGGTGGTCGCAACAGTTTCAAATTGTCTGGAGAGTCCCAGACTCAATCAGCTTGGGAGGCGGCGAGGATTGAGTCGGGAGCTGCCTACTCAGCCGATAGCCAGTATGATCTCATCAGGAGTTTGGCCAAGAACATGGCATTGGTGGTAGCGGCTCGTCGCTATCTTTGGTTACACAATTGGGCGGCAGATGGTTCTTCTAAGGCACGGCTCAGTAGGCTCCCATTTAAGGGAAAGCTTCTCTTCTGTGAGGACCTGGAGAAGCTGGTAAAGGAGCTGGGGGAGTCCAAGGGAGGTAGGCTTCCTGAGGATAGACCTAAGCAGAGTTGGCCCCCCACTCCGTCGCGATCCCAGCCGAGAGAGTCGCGGAGGTTTCGGGGGTTTTGGTCAGCCCCATTTCAGAGGAGTCTTTTTAACTCCAGGGGACAGAGTTTCCTTGGATTCCGGGGGGCTGGAAAGGGGTTTGCTGCCTCTTCCGCCACCTCGGGCCCTAGAAAGCCACAATGAAACAACGGGGGCCCAGCAGGAGGAATTGCCAGTAGGAGGGCGCCTGTGGCAGTTCTTCCCAGCCTGGGCCCGGGTTACATCAGATCAGTGGGTCTTGGAGATGGTACGAGAGGATTACGCTCTCGAATTCTCAAGACCCATTTCTCACTCCTTTATGCTATCCCCGGGCAAGTCTGCTGCCAAGAGGACAGCAGTAAGAGAGACATTGGCGATGCTGCGGTGGTTGGGCGCGATTATCCCTGTGCCTCCAGAACAACGCGGTTGCATTCGATACTCCATCTATTTTGTGGTGCCCAAAAAAGAAGGGACCTTTCGGCCAATCCTCGACTCGAAGGGCGTCAATCGTTGCCTCAGGATACCTCATTTTCAGATGGAAATGCTAAAATCCCTCTTGGTAGCGGTATGACAAGGAGAATTCCTGACTGCCCTGGACCTGACAGAAGCCTACCTGCATATTCCCGTGTGCGAGGCACATCAGCAGTTTCTGCGGTTTGCGATACCAGAAGGTCACTTCCAGTTTCAAGCTTTGCCCTTCAGCTTGGCGATGGCCCCTCGCACCTTCACCAAAGTTATGGTGGTGCTGGCTGTGGCGCTGCGCAAAGAAGGGATTTTGGTTCACCCTTACCTCGACGACTGGTTGATTCGGTTGAAATCCAAGGAGGAAAGTCAGAAGGCAACGACCCAGGTGGTCGCCTTTCTGCAAAGTCTGGGTTGGGTGATCAACATGGCAAAGAGCAAGTTGAAACCCTCGCAGGAGATCGAGTATCTGGGGGCAAGGTTCGTCACAAGAGAAGGTAGAGTGTTCTTGCCGGCCCGCAGGGCGGGGGAGCTGAGGAGGCTGATCCTTCAGTTTCTGGCCATGGAGGCTCCTTTGGCCTGGCATTATCTGCAGATTCTGGGAACCATGGCGGTGTCGATAGAACTGGTACCTTGGGCCAGGGCACGTATGAGACCTCTTCAATGGGCCTTGCTGCGTTGCTGGTCTCATCAACACCAGTCCATGTCAGTGACGCTCTTCTGTCCTATAGTGACCAGAGAGGCCTTGCAGTGGTGATTAAGCCCAGAGAACCTGGAACGGGGTATGCCTCTTGATTCCCCATCCTGGGTCCAGTTGACAACGGATGCCTCCCTGTCCGGGTGGGGAGCGCATTGCGAGGAATGCTTCGCCCAGGGCTTCTGGTATGCTCAGGAATCCCAGTGGTCGATCAGTAGATTGTAGTTGCAGGCAGTAGCGCTGGCTCTGAAGGCACTCCAGACATTAGTACTCCAAAGGGCGGTCAGGGTGCTGTCCGACAACATGACGACGGTAGCATATATCAACCGACAAGGCAGAACGAGCAGTCCTCCTCTGGAGGAAGAAGCGGAAGGACTTCTAGAGTGGGCCGAGGCTCATCTATCAGCTTTGTTGGCACAGCACGTGGCCTGAGTGGAAAACGTAACGGCGGACTTCTTAAGCAGGAACAGAATGGACCACGGGGAGTGGGAGCTCTGCCAGGAGGTGTTCGAGCGCATAGTGGTTCGTTGGGGCGTCCCGGTGATGGACCTTATGGCACGATTCGAATCGACCAAGGCAAATTGGTTCTTCAGCCGAAGGAAAGAGAGGATGTCAGAAGGCTTGGATGCGCTGATTCAGAGGTGGCCGTCAGAGGGCCTGCTGTATGTTTTCCCTCCTTGGGCGCTCATAGGCAGGGTCCTTCACCGAATAGAGACTCATCCAGGTCTGGTGATACTTATAGCCCCGGATTGGCCTCATCATCCTTGGTATGCTGACCTTGTGCAACTGTTAGCCGATTGCCCATGGTGTCTTCCGGTGCGGGAAGATCTGTTGGTACAAGTGCCAGTGTGTATGCTGCAGGTGGATCGGTTCTCGCTTACGGCATGGCTATTGAAAGGGCATGGCTCCTGAAGCAAGGCTATTCTAGGGCAGTGATTGACACCTTGCTGAATTCCCGTAAATGGTCAACCTGTCTTTCTTATGTAAGGGTTTGGCGTATCTTTGAAGGCTGGTGCTCGGACCAGCGGAAGAAGCCTCTTTCAGTATCGGTACCTGAGGTGCTGGATTTTTTTGCAGGCCGGTTTCGACAAGGGTTTGACAGCCAGCTCCCTACGAGTGCAGGTAGCGGTGATATCTTGTTACAGAGGCAAGGTTCGGGGCAAGTCCTTGGGGGAACATGCGGATGTAAGTTGGTTTCTAAAGGCAGCAGGACATTTGCGGCCTCAGGGGATGTCGCCGGTTCCTCCTTGGCATCTCAATTTAGTCTTGGACGCTTTGGTTGGGGAGCCCTTTGAGCCAATGTACAGGGCTTTGTTGAAGGACGCAATCCTTAAGACAGTCTTCTTGGTAGCCATTGTTGGGGGTTTTTCTGGGGTTCCCCTAAGATTATTTGGGGAATTTTTCTAATTTTGTATTATGGCTGCAATGTCCGCCCTAACATCATATATACAGGACCTACCTTAAACAAATTGCTCATGCCACTGTAAGAGCATGGGAAATTTTTTATTTTATTTTTGCCAGATCTGTAACATCACAAGCTTTGCTTTTAACTTAAGGTACAAATTTCAATATCAATCCATAGCATCAATACATCTATAACAAGCAAAGCACCTGACTTAAGTGTAAAGGGTCCTGGAGACAGAAAGAGAGCATCACTCTAGTGAGATCAGCCCATGTCTGTCTATCTATCTGAATTTCTCTGCTATATTTATATTAACTTTTAAGCTTGAGACAAACCTACTATTGATATGCAGATTCCCTTCCTTTCATGTTCCCTATTTTTTTCAAGCAGATCTGCTCCTTAATCTCTGCCCTCCCTTTTTCTTCTCTTGTGACATCCTGTCTCAATTATTCTCATGGTAATCTTCGTAGTCTTCGTAGCTGTGTGCTGACCCTGGTTCCTGTAGATAAAGTTCTTCGTTTTCCCCTTTGATCATTCAAGGGGCCCAGGTGACAGTTTTGTCACTAGCTGTGAAGTTCTCATTGTCTCGGCTCTGGGTCAGGATATTAGCTTATTCCGTATCTCCAAACTTCTAATTCTGCAGTTTTAGTGCGAAAAGATGAAAGGGTCAGCCTGCTTTGTTCTTTCTTTCTTAGGCCTGGAGCTATAGAAGTTAGCACAAAGATGGAAGACAGTATTACCTGAAGAGGGATTCATTTCTTCCTTCACCATTTGTTCGGCCAGGCGTATTTCCGAGCTACAGGCCCTGTCTTGTCACCCGCCATGTCTTTCTTTCTTTAAAAAGAAGGTAGTTCTCTGGACGGTTCCCTCCTTTTTACCTAAGGTGGTTACGTCTTTTCATGTTAATCAGGCGGTCTCTCTTCCGTCCTTCTCAGGAGCGGGACAGGGGGGGAGCGATGCTCGTTTACGTCTGTTAGACGTGTGTAGAGTTCTAAAGCGTTACCTGAAGCGCACAGCTTCATTTTGTAAGTCCGATAGATTGTTCATTTTGTTTGTGGGTCTGCGTAAGGGTGAAGCAGCCTCCAAGGCGTCAGTTTCTAGATGGGTCAAGGAAGTTATTGCTTCGGCATATATCCTTAAGAGAAAGCAGGTACCGGTGGGGCTCCGGGCCCATTCCACTCGTGCTCAAGCGGCGTTGTGAGCGGAACTTAGTCTGGTTCCACCGCTAGAGATTTGCAGGGCGGCCGCTTGGTCTTCGTTGCACACCTTTGCCAGGCATTACAGATTGGATGTTCTCGCCTCTGGGGATGCAGGGTTTGGAAGATCGGTGCTTCAGGCCGGCCTTGCAGGCCCCTTCCAGGTTTGAACTGCTCTGTTACGTCCTAGAAGATAGGGACTGGACTGGAGAGATGCTTAGGAAAGAGTAATTAGGCCTTACCTGCTAATTAGCGTTCCTGAAGGAACTCCAGTCCAGTCCCTGATCCCTCCCAGGTAATTGTGGTTTCTTAATAGATTTTGATGGCTCGAAGCAGAGGATCCACGGAAGATAAAAGCAGGAACATGGCCTACTGGGGGCTCTGGTGATGAAGTGGTGTGGATGTGGCTGGGCAAGTAGCCGCGGGGATGGCATCGGCAGGTTCAGGTAGGTTCCTCCTCTTAGGGGGGTGGATTAACCCATCCCAGGGAGGGGGGATTGGTGTTTTGTTAGAGTTATAAGGTTAATAAGTTATAGTTGGTTTTGCATAATTGATCTCTCCATTAAGTGTGTTTTGCCAATAGGGTACTGAAGCTGGTGGGAGGTGCCAGTGCTATGTACCCTAGGGTCATCAAAAGAAGATGACGTGCTCAGTCTCCTCGCTGCTGGAAGGGGGGTACAACCCAGAAGATAGAGACTGGACTGGAGTTCCTTCAGGAACGCTAATTAGCAGGTAAGGCCTAATTACTCTTTTGTTAGTTTGGGAGGAGGGGGGAGGGAGGGAATCGTGATCAGAGGGGAAGGTCATCTGTGAAGTGTCAAACTTCACCTCAGATGATTTTTTGGCTCCTGCTTGAGAATAGTGTAAAGACCCAGACTTAAAAGAAAAGTAAAAACTTGCATTAAATTTCGATGCAGTTTCTTTCACATTGGACACAGTTAAAAAGATTAACATGCCCACTGTTCTGTGATATAGCACAGTGGTTTTGCTGGAAGTTTTCCCAAGCTAGCTTGCTTTTGCAAATCTAGTGCGGGAAAATCGGGGATCTCCAAATTGAGTCCTGGAGGGCTGCAAACCAGCCAGATTTTCAGTATATTCCTAATGAATATGGGGGCAGTGCATGCAGATATTTCACATGCATATTCATTAGGGATATCCTGAACACCTTTCTGGTTTGCGGCTCTCCAGGACTGGATTTGGAGAACCCTGCACTAGAGCATAGCTCAGCATCAGTCCTTAACTTTGAACCTGGGGTAATGAAGGGTTAAGGGACTTGCCCAAGATCATAAGGTGCAACAGTTTTCCAGTCCACATCTGTTGCACTGTCAGCATTTTCACTACAGTCTAACTTAGGGATGGAAAAGATTTCGGGTTTGAGGGAGCAACAGGGTGTCATTTCCTCTCCCTGTAGCTTCATCCCAGGGGGTGCTTTTGGTCCTATCCCAGGTGGTGATATCGCTTCTGGCTTTTGGTCCTTTCTGGTTAGAGGTGACATGCTCTAGCCACTGCAGACTGCAGTTTTCCCACCTCTGATCAAATCCTGTCATGTTCATCGTCCTTATTCCTGAAGGGAAGGTTGCACACACTTTTGAAACATGTGCATGGCAGTCATTGCTATCACTTGGCAAGAGAGGCCTGGTTTTCCCTTTTCTGAGAAATGAATACCCTCCTCTGAAGTAATACAAAGCCTAATTTTTTTCATAGGGCATCTCGGTGGGGAACGTGATGTCCAAGCTGGGACATTACACTGTCCTGTGTATTTTACAAAAGGTTCTGCTGAATGTGGAGCCTTTTGCAAAATACGCATTTCGATGCATGGGAATAAACATGCAAGTGCCGGCATTTCCACCACAAACAGCCATTTCTGTAGGAACATGCTAAGAAAAAAAGCAGCACCACGTGGGGTTTTGCCCAGGGAAGTGCTGACGTTTACCAAATTGATGTCCAGAAGCTGCCAATGAGGGATCCCGGAGAAATAACTTTAGGGAATTTTGGAAGGTTTAAGCACAATTGCTTCCTCACTCACTGCTCGAAAGAGTTAGCTGACATGGCTGCCTTGGATCATGTGTAAATAGCCATGTCTGTTTTTAAAGTACACATGTAGTAGCATTGTAAAATCAGAAATATGGAGCAACTTTTCTAACCTGTCCACAATACTACACCTTCCGTATATGTAGGCTGTGTTTTTTGCATGTGTAAATAGTGACTTTCTAAAATTGGTGTGTACATGTATAGATCTTTCACACATGTGTAAAAGGCTAGGCAACCCTTTCAAAATGGCCTCCAAAGTCTATTAGCCCTTGGTCTGAGGCAAGAGCTTTTCCCCTTGCTTCATAGAATGGGACATCCTATGTAGGGGACATTATGGAGAATACAAGAGGGACGTGTTCTACAAAACATGCTTGGAATGGCTCAATGGCTGGCTTGGCAAAAGTACTATCTGCTCCTTTTTTTCAGGAGAACCAAGGTCCATTCCCAAATCTGTTTTTTACTTAGACTACCTGACACTGGGGAATATCGAAGGGACGGTGATCATAGCCCTAGGCAAAAGGAGATCTCAACCATTGTGCAGCAATTTTATTGAACTGAATTCCAATTATGGTTTCTTAAAATTTAATATACTGCTCTCTAGCAGAGGAGTCTACATAAACTTAAAATAACATTTAAAAACAACATTAAACATAATAGAAAAGAAACGCCATTCAATAACAGAAAAGTGAAAGTCCAAAAGAGGAGAGATGTTCCACACCATACCCGATGCGATTTCAAGATGGATTGTTGTTGTTGTTAAGTGTCGTCGAGTCGGAGTCGACTCATGGCGACCCTCTGGATAGCTATCCTAAATTGTGTTTGGTCTTGAGTCAGGCGGCTCATTGTTGACAGACTGGTACCTGTAGCTGCTGTTGTTGTATCGATCCATCTCATTGCTGGCCTTCCTTTTTTGCGCTGACCTATCTTGCCAAGCATGATGTCTTTCTCTAATGATCTCTCTCTTCGCATGATGTGTCCAAAGTATGAAAGTCGAAGTCTTGTCATCTGAGCTTCTAAAGAAAGCTTAGGTTTGATCTCCTCTAGTACCGACTGGTTTGTTCTTCGGGCAGTCCATGGTATACACAGTATTCGCCGCCAGCACCATAATTCAAAGGCATCAATTTTCTTCCTGTCTGTCTTTTTCACTGTCCAGCTTTCACATCCATGTGATGTTATTGAAAATACCATGGCTTGAACAAGTCGAATCTTTGTATGGAGAGAGACATCTCTGCTCTTGAGAATCTTATCTAGGTCTTTCATAGCCATTCTGCCAAGAGCAATGCGTCGTCTGATTTCTTGACTGCTTGTTGCTTCTTTATTGATAGTTGATCCAAGTAGGTTAAAGTTGTTCACGATTTCAATTTCTTCTCCTTCAACGATGAACCTGTTGATTATGCCAGTTGTCATGATCTTTGTCTTCTTTACATTAAGGTGCAGGCCCATTTTGAGACTATATTCTTTGATTGTGAGAAGCAAATGTTTCAGATCATCTTCACTTTCCGTCAGTAATGTGGTATCATCAACATAGCGAAGGTTGTTGATGAGTCTTCCACCAATCTTCACACCTCTGTTGTCTTCATACAATCTTGCTTCTCTGATGATTTGTTCTGCATATAAATTAAACAGGTAGGGGGAAAGTATGCAGCCTTGTCTTACACCTTTGCTTATTCTAAACCATTCTGTTTCTCCTTGTTCCGTTCGAACTGCTGCTTCTTGATCAATGTACAGATTGTGCAATAGTACGATCAGGTGTTCTGGTATACCCATGCTTCTTAATGTGGCCCAGAGTTTCTCATGGTTTACACAGTCAAAAGCCTTGCTATAGTCTATGATAAAGCACAAATAGATATCCTTTTGATATTCTTTAGTCTTTTCAAGGATCCATCTCACATCCGCAATGATGTCTCTCGTTCCTCGCCCTTTCCTGAACCCTGCTTGCACTTCAGGTAGTTCTTGTTCCAGGTATGGTTGTAGTCTCTTTTGAATAATCTTCATTAGAATCTTGCTGGCATGTGGGATCAGAGCGATTGTGCTGTAATTTCCACAGTCAGTTGGATCACCTTTCTTTAGTATTGGTATAAACGCAGATCTTTTCCAGTCAGTTGGCCATGATGTTGTCTTCCATATTTCTTGGCAGAGCCTTGTAAGTACGGTAACAGCTGCATCAGATTGCTGTAATACTTCTATGGGAATGCTATCTATGCCTGGTGCTTTGTTCTTTGATAAGGCTTTCAATGCTGCTTTAACTTCTTCTTTCATCACCAATGGTTCCAGATCATAAGGTACAGGTTGAAACGGCTGCTGGTCCACTTGATCTTTATCATATAAAAACTCTGTATATTCCTTCCACCTTTTCTTGATCTTCTCAGCATCATTCAAAATAGAACCTTGAGCATCTTGTAACATTCCAATTTGAGGCTGGAACTTTTTCTTTAACTCTCGTAGCTTTAGGAAAGCCGATCTTCTTTTTCCTCTAATAGTTTCTGCTTCTATTTCCTTGCATGCGTCGTCTGTGATAAGGAAGCTTATCATAGCTCAGGTAGGAGCTATAGAAAAGATGATGTGACTCTGAACAAGCAACCTGTCAGTTCTGGTAGAAGCAAGAAAACAAGAGTTTTCACATAAAAGACTACCAGTCCCAGAATGCACCAGGTTTCCAGCAGCCATGAGAGAGGCTGAAGTGAGAAAATGTGTATGCAATCAAGAGAGCTATGAGGTAATCCCTAAGCACTCATCTCAAAGGGCAGGGCCTGATTCAACACAGCTGCGCTGTGTTAGAGAGGAGCACACATTAGGAAAGAATAAGAATAGAGCTTATTCTTCAGATAACAGCTTCAGCAACAGCTACAGAAAGAGCTTCAGGAAGAGATACAGAGACAGAGACAGCAACGGCTACAAGCTCAAGCCCCAGTATCACCTGGAGAAACAGAAGCCAAGCCAAGCGGATAGAGAGAGAAGGAAACTCTCTGGAAGGAAGAGAAGAAAGGCCATTGGAAGGTCTGGGAGATTCCAAGGCAGTAACCATACTGGGAGGTATTCCAAATGCCAGCAGAGTCCATTGGACTGGATTCAGCCAGAGGAATGTAGTGGCAGAGATAGGAATCACCAGTGGCTACCTGGAAGAGAGAAGACTGCATGTGGAAGGGACTTTCAGACCAAGGCCAGAAGGTATGTGAGAGGAGATCCAGTGTCCAGGGATCAAGATTGGAAGGCTGGACATCAGAATTGGATTACATACTGGCCAGGCTATACAGAGAGGAATAATGATAGCAGGAGAGGCTCAGGTATGAACACTGATCCAGACCCTATCTATAATAGAGAATGGCAGCAAGGGAATAAGCATTCTCATGATAGTGCCTTAATGAAAGACTCGTCTGTGCCAATGTATGATAGTGACCCTATGCTGATTGATGAAGGGGGAGATACAGCAGATGAAATTATTACTTACATGGACTGTTCTCTATCTAAATGCTATTGCTAGCTTTCTGTGAGCAAACACATCAGCCATCACAAAGAAACCTAACTTTGTTCTTTATTTCCACTGCAAACAGCTCTTAAAGCAGGATTTGGGTTCACACAGTAGCAGCCAGCCAGCTAAAGGCTTACAGCTGGTCAATTGATAGTAATTAAAGCTGCACCTGATTGTGTGTGTGAGCAAGGGAGAATCACTGCTGGGATCTGCGTGGAAAATAAGCAGAAGTTAACCTAACAAACAAAGTTAATTTATTTCGTTGTGCCTTTTTATTTGGCAATTATTTGTTAAGAAAACATTAGCTAATTGCCTGCCAAGCTGAAGGTTGTTTTCTGCTTTGCTTTATGACTTTTTGTTATCCATTTAAACACTGCAAGCAAGTAACCTCATTTATATTGCTATCAAGCATACATGTGCTGGGTGAATTAAACCCCATCAATAAAAGAAGTATTTTATTGGCCTTACCACTTGGTTTCACAACTCAATTATTGTCATCAGCTGTGTTTGGGAGTGAATGAACTACAATACCCACAATACCTTGCAAGAATCATATGAATATATGCATCGTCAAGATTGTGTAAGTTCTCACCCTAGGCAGCCGTCTGACACGTCGTAGTACTTTTCCTTGTCTTGTCTTGCTGCACGTTGGAAATCTCTGTTGAGTTCTGTTATTGTCTTTCTCCTCTGGCTTTAGCTTCTCTGCGTTTCTGGGCAGTTTTCAGAGTTTCTTCCGTCATTCATTTTGGCCGTTTTTGCTTTTTCACCTTTTGTAGAGACTTCTCGCTTTCTTCCAACACAACCTTCTTGATGTCATTCTATAAATCTTCTGGAGCTCTGTCATTGGTATCTAAAGCAGCAAATCGATTTTGCAGGCAGTCTTTAAATTCCAGTGATATATTCTCAAGGTCATATTTTGCTGCATTCATGAGTGGTTTGCTCTTTTTCAACTTTAGCTTGAGTTTGCATACTAGTAGTTGATGATCTGTACCACAGTCAGCTCCAGGTATTGTCTTTGTTGATGTTATAGAACTTTTCCATCATTTACTTTCACAGATGTAGTCAATTTGATTTTTATACAATCCATTGGGTGATGTCCATGTGTACAGTCGCCGCTTGTGTTGATGGAAGAAGGTGTTTGAGATGAATAGATAGAATTCTGCAAGACCAACGATCAGTCTTTTTCCAGCTTCATTTCTGTTGCCAAGTCCATATTTTCCAACTACTTTGCCTTCTTCTTTGTTGCCAACGTTTGCGTTCCAGTCACCCATGACTATCAGGATATCCTGTTTGCATGTTCTGTCAATTTCAGCTTGTACTTTTTCATGGAACTCTTCAATTTCATTCTCTTCTGCAGCTGTTGTTGGGGCATATACTTGAATTATAGTTGTGTTGATAGGCATTCCTCGTAGACGAATAGAGATTAAGCGTTCGCTGACTGCATTGTATTTCATTACAGTTCTTGCAAGTTTGTTCTTTATTATAAATGCAACACCATTTCTTCTTTGTCTTTCATTTCCAGCATAGTAGACCATGTGATCATCTGATGCAAAGTTCCCGATGCCAGTCCATTTCAGTTCGCTGACACCCACCAGAACAAGTTGTACACGTTCCATTTCATTCTTGACCACCTCCAACTTCCCTTGGTTCATGCTTCGTACGTTCCATATTCCAATGTGTAAGACATCTTTACAGCTTCTGACTCTCATTTCATGCACAGCTATGGGTTACAGACGGATAATTCATACAATGATAGACCAATAATTTAAAACTCAATTATAACATTTCCAGAACAACCAGGTCTTCAGAGCTTTCTTTAAATTGTGTCAGATTTGACATAGCTCAAACTGGGTGAAAAATCATTCCAAAATGAAGGAACGGCACCCATCATAGGTCTCTTAGCTGTGCTCGCCCTGCTAATTTGGTGAGGAGATGGTCACATGAGTCTCTATACATCAACCGACTTCAAACCATGTGCAGGAATTTAATACTGGGGTCTAACCATAAACAACTGTGAACGCAAATATCAAAACTTTGTACTGCACCCTTGCTAATATCGGCAACCAGTGAAGTCCTTTCAGAAACTGTGAAGCACTGTCATATGTAGAACCTCTGAAATGTCTACTGATTAGCTTGGAGCACACGCCTGCCATCATTCCTCTGGAGGTGTCATCTGTGAGGGAATGCAGTAGTCGTGACGGCTGTGCTAGATGGAAAGAGGTTAAAAATGAGGGGAGTTGGGGCTGGGTGGAAGCAGCAAGATCTGGACAACTGGGAATGTAGTAGTCATAATGCTACAACCACGTATAGATGCAAAGAGCTGTTTCCAAGATTTTTAACCTGCTGTCTTACTGTCTTTTATTGAATTGTAATCCATGATATTATCTGCTTTCTTTTTTTTCCCACTTTCTCGTCTTCTGTAACACTCTATCTCCAGGAACAAGCAGGAATAAGTCCTCACATATGGGTAAGTCGGAACCGACGGAGCCCGCGCGGGAAAGCTCCCCAGCTTTTCAGATGAAAAGCTTTTGGGGCTTCCCACAGCGCATGCGCGCTGCCTTCCCGCCTTCCTTACCAGCTCTCTTCAGTTTCTCTTTTTCCGCGGAGCCAGCAGGTCGTGTTCCTGTCACCGCTGAAGAAATTGTTATTTTAATTTGTTTCTTTTGACCGCGTACCTGCCTTCCCCATACCAAAACCGGTACTGCCGGTCTCTCTTTCTTTCTTTTAAAAAAAAAAAAAAAAAATCTTTTTTTATTTTCTCAGCACAGCTTGGTAACTTTTGTTAGGCCTTCAGGCCTACACAAATTCTCCTCATGGAGAAACCAGCTCCTGGTTTTAAAAAGTGTACCAAGTGCAATGCTGTTATTTCTCTCACAGACACCCATGAATGGTGTCTTAAATGTTTAGGACCTGACCACTCCATACCGGACTGCCCATTCTGTTCCCAGATGTCTAAACGTGGTATGCAGAACCGGGCCAACAAGTTCCATGTGCTGTTTGCTTCAGATAATCCAGCATCACAGTCATCCAGGTCTTCCTCTCCGGATGGATCTCAGGTAACCAAACTTTCTGTGGGCAAATCCTCTAAAAGCAAATCTCTTTCAAAAGATCGAGAGGCTCTCAATCTTGAGTTCGAGGATTCTGCCCAGACCAAAAAACCCCGGCGGGAGGCTCCGGCCTCCAAAGCATCACCTATGGAGTTACAGGTTGACATCGATGGCACGGCCTCGACTGATCACCTGTTAGACTGCTCTGGGGTACCGGTCGATACCGGTACCGACATCCAGGCAGCAGTGGCGTCCATGGGCAATACTGTCCAGACCATGCAGCAGGCCGTTTTGGCTTTCATTAAGGCTGCGACGCCCTCGGTACCGATTCCATCGGTACCGACCCCGGTTCCGGTATCCACACCGGAACCGAGACCATCGACTTCCAAGCGTCGATCGGTTCCGCTTGCTGGATTCAGGCTTTTGCCCGATACCAATCCCATGCCCGATACGCCCGATGTCGATATCGATCGGTACGCGTATCGTGCATTGCAAGCACAGAGAGAATACTCAGATTCTTCTGATGAGTTCAATTCCTCTGATGACTCTGCTGAGTTTGATCTTCCTGAGGAGCCCTCTTCTCTAAAGAGGAGGATGTCTCTTCCAGAGGATTTATCCTTTTAGGATTTCATTGTTGATGTAGCTAAAGCACTTTCTATTGCTACATCTGCTGAAAAGGAACCCAGATAAAAAAAATTGGATATTTTAGGATACTCTAAACCTCCTAAAGAGGCAGTTACTCTGCCTATCCATGAAATCCTTCAAGAACACTTGATGGATTTGTGGGAGACTCCTCTAACCCTGTCTCCTCATTCCCGTAGGTTGGACACCATGTACCGGGTCCCTCCTTCTCCTGGGTTTCAAAAGACTCAGCTGCCTCACCACTCCATTGTGGTGAAGTCTGCTATGAAGAAGATAAAGAGTCCTAAAAGGCATTCCTCTACCCCTCCAGGGCGAGAATGTAAGACCCTCGACTCTTTTTGTAGAAAGATCTTTCAGGCTAGTATGCTTATAGCCAGGATCAATTCTTACAGCCTTTATATGGGCATGTTTCTCAGAGAACTTGCCCTAAAGGTACGGCATTTAGCCCCCTTTATCCCTGAGGATAAAAAGGAGGACTTCACTACTCTGGTGACACAACTTTCAGAGGTCTCCAAGTTTTCCAACAGGGCAGCCTTTGATTCCTTTGAGGTTGCTGGCAGGGCTTCGGGAATCGCTATTGCAGCCTGACGTCTTGCTTTGCTCCAGGCTTCTGACCTAGAACCCTGGGTCATGGATGGCTTAAGGAATCTGCCCTGTACAGGAGAGAACTTATTTGGTGAGGACTGTCAAATTAAAGCTGCTCAAATGGAAGCAGAAAATGCCACTCTAGATAGACTTTCTAAGTCTACTTCTACTCCTGCCAAAAAGAAACCTTTTAAAAGGCCGTACTACAAGAAGGCCAGATTTTCCACAAATACTGGCCAACAATCTTCTCAGCCTCGCTTTGCTGCTAAACGTCAGCAATCTAAGCAAGTAAAGTCAAAGTCTGCAGTGTCTGCTACACCCCAGCAGGCTCAACCCCCTCAGGGGTTTTGACTTGCCCCTAGAGAACTTACCATTTCTGGCTCTGGAGCAACCAGAGCCTCTCACCATACCGGGAAGGTTAGCTCACTTTGCTCCCAGATGGGAGCAAATAACATCAGAGCAATGGACCCTCTCTATCATCAGAGAGGGCTACAAACTTCATTTCTCCAGCCTTCCTCCCCATACCATGGTGAGGCAATTCAGTTCTCCCCCATCTCTTCTGACCCTGTTGGGTCAGGAAGTCTCCTCTCTCCTTGCCCAAGGGGCAATAGAGGAGGTTCCTCTTCCTCAACAGGGGTTAGGGTTCTACTCCCCTTATTTTCTCATAACAAAGAAGACAGGGGGCTTCAGACCTATCCTAGATCTGAGAGAATTGAACAAGTTTCTATTCAAGGAGAAATTCAAAATGCTCTCTCTGGGCATTCTCCTTCCATACCTTCAGAGTCAGGATTGGCTTTGTTCTCTAGATCTCAAGGATGCGTACACTCATATACTCATCCATCCATCCCACAGAAAATATCTTCGATTTCTGTTCCAGGGAAAACATTTCCAATACAGAGTACTTCCCTTCGGTCTCGCCTCTGCTCCAAGAGTATTCACAAAATGCATGGCAGTCGTAGCCGCATTTCTAAGAGGCATGGGAATCTTCGTGTTCCCATATCTGGACGACTGGCTCATCCGAGCTCCATCTCAGTCAGAAGTCCAGATTTCCTTGGACCGCACAAGCCGTATTCTTCAATATCTGGGACTTGTGGTAAACATTCCCAAGTCCCAACTCATCCCTACTCAGTCCCTGGAATTCATAGGGGCTTATCTGGATTCCACCACTGCAAGGGCCTACCTTCCTCTGGTCCGAGGCCAACGGCTAATAAGCTTGGCCTCCCAGGCTCAGTCCAGAAGTCACTTGTCAGCCAGAGAAATGCTGCAACTTCTGGGCCACATGGCCTCCACGGTTCATGTGGTGCCCTATGCTCGTCTCCATATGAGAGCAGCTCAATGGACATTGGCCACCCAGTGGTCTCAAGCATCGGGACTGCTGTCAGACCAGGTACTCACCTCAAAACGTCTGTTTTGGTCTCTCCAGTGGTGGACATCCTCCAAAAATCTGTTATTGGGGACCCCCTTCCAACCTTCGTTGCCCCAAGCAACCCTCACAACAGATGCCTCCCAAACAGGGTGGGGAGCTCATCTTCAACATCTCTCCACTCAGGGAACCTGGTCTCCCCAAGAGACCACCCTTCATATCAACCTTCTGGAACTGCGAGCAATCTTCCTTGCCCTCACAGTCTTCCATACCCTCCTTGCCAACCTGACTGTCCTAGTTCAGACAGACAATCAGGTGGCCATGTTCTATGTCAACAAGCAAGGAGGGACGGGCTCTCTGTCGCTTTGCAATGAAGCTCTCAGATTATGGGCTTTCGCCAGAGAGCATCAAATTCATCTTCTGGCAGTGTATCTTCCAGGAGTTCAAAACTCTCGGGCAGACAGACTCAGTCGAGTTCTGCTTCCACACGAGTGGTCCCTGCATATGGACCAGATACACAGAATATTCCAGGAATGGGGGACCCCGGACATAGATCTCTTTGCAAGTCCGTGGAATGCCAAACTTCCCCGGTTCTGTTCCAGGACTCCGTGTCAGGGAGCTCAGGCCAACGACGCCTTTCTCCTGCATTGGGGTCAGGAATTCCTGTATGCTTTTCCACCCATTCCTTTGATTCCCAAGACTCTGTTCAAACTTCAGAGGGATCACGGGTCGATGATCCTTATAGCTCCACGCTGGCCACGCCAAGTGTGGTTCCCTCTACTTCTACAGCTCTCCCAGGGCTCCTCCCTGGACCTGGGAGCTGCGCCAGACCTTTTGTCTCAGGAGAAAGGGACTTTGTGGCACCCAAACCCCAAGCCCCTACATCTCCGAGCTTGGTTACTGAAGGCTTAAGCCTTCATGAGTTTAATCTTTCTCAGCCAGTGAAAGATATCCTTCATGCCTCTAGGAAACCCTCTACCAGGCGTTCCTATGCTTTCAAATGGAAACGTTTTTCCATTTGGTGTGCTCAACAGGGTCTTGACCCTCTGGCTCTTCCTTTGAATTCTCTACTAGGCTATCTCCTGCATCTTTCCAATGCAGGCCTCAAGACGAATTCAGTACGAGTCCATTTAAGTGCTATTGCAGCATCCTTAAAACCTATAAATGGACAACTTGTCTCCTCTCATCCTCTCGTTGCAAGGTTCATGAGAGGCCTGACCCTAACTAAACCTCCCATCCGACCTCCGCCGGTAGCATGGGATTTGAACCTAGTTCTAGGTCAGCTTATGAAACCACCTTTTGAGCCTTTGGACTCTACCTCCTTGAAATTTCTTTCCTGGAAGGTTCTTTTCCTTATTGCAGTCACTTCGGCTCGCCGCATCAGTGAACTGCAGGCTTTGGTGGCTAATCCACCTTATACCAGATTTCATCATGATAAGGTGGTCCTTAGGACGAATCCCCACTTTATGCCCAAAGTGGTCTCGCCTTTTCATCTTAATCAAGAGGTATATCTACCTGTTTTTTTCCCGGCTCCTCATGCATCCAGTGCAGAGAGGAACCTTCATACTCTTGACTGTAAAAGAGCTCTCGCCTTTTACCTCAACAGGACTCAGCCACATCGAAAGTCTTCCCAACTTTTTGTGGCTTTTGATCCTTCTCATTTGGGACTTCCAGTCACCAAACATACACTTTCCAATTGGATTGCTCAGTGTATTTCTTTTGCTTACCAGAGTAAGAACATTTCTCTGGAAGGCCATGTCACAGCTCACAATGTGAGAGCCATGGCTACTTCTATGGCTCATCTTCACTCTGTATCCATAGATCAGATCTGTCGAGCAGCCACTTGGGCCTCGGTTCATACCTTCACAGCCCATTACTGTTTGGACAAGGACTCCCGCCGGGATGCCTTGTTTGGTCAGGCTGTCCTCAAACACCTGTTCCATACTTAAGCAACTCCTGCCCACCTTCCCTGAATGGATGCCTGAGATCCATACGAAGATGGTTTACCCTTGGAGGGGGATCTCCCAGGCATCTTAGCTAGGGAGTCCCCATATGTGAGGACTTATTCCTGCTTGTTCCTGGAGATAGCACAGTTACTTACCTGTAACAGGTGATCTCTGGGAACAGCAGGAATTAGTCCTCACAACCCACCCACCTCCCCTAGGAGTTGTATCTTCTATCTATCTACCTTCCTTTCCTCTCTCTATTGTCTCAGCTTTAAACTCGAACTGAAGAGAGCTGGTAAGGAAGGCGGGAAGGCAGCGCGCATGCGCTGTGGGAAGCCCCAAAAGCTTTTTATCTGAAAAGCTGGGGAGCTTTCCCGCGCGGGCTCCGTCGGTTCCGACTTACCCATATGTGAGGACTAATTCCTGCTGTTCCCAGAGATCACCTGTTACAGGTAAGTAACTGTGCTTTTTATATTATACTGTAAACTGCTCTGTCCTTTTTAAGGTTTCTATTCAGTGATAGTTGACGACAATTTATTGCCCTCCCCGAATATTTCCCCAAACATTGTGATCGGCCTCCCAGCATTTGTTGCAGCATCCGCCTGCCACTCGAGTTTAGAAGACCATGTTTCGGGCCTATGCTTTCTTTGTCAGCTTCCCAGTTGTGGAATGTTTTGCGTTTTGCACCGCTGGAGCCCCAAACTTTTGTCTTTTTGGAAGGTTCTCAAAATTTTGTTTTCTCTAGGATTTCTGTCTGCGAGTATGCTATTTTGTCTTGTCATTAGTCAAGGTTATTTACATGCTGCATATCTATGGTTTTTATAACCGCTCAGAAGTGTAAATGGTGGAATGGAATACACTAAAGGAAGAGTGGTATAGCACATTTCAAATAAACCTAAACCAATTCCATTTTGAACTGGAAACCAAAAGGAATGTGAGGAAGCTTTTAGAGGCAGAACAATGAAACATACTTGTATATTTATTTATTTAGCATACATTTATTTGTATACCGCTACTTCCAGTGATCAGTAGCGGATTAGATTACATGTTGGAAACTGTCAAATCAGGACAGAAAAATTTGTAGTATATACAAGGTGATTCGTAGGGTGAGCACAACACACAGTAATTAGGTAATTGGGTTTCTTTTCGTAAGGAGGGAGGCGTTATTTACATATGTACCTTTTTACATATATACATCTTTGGCTCTCTGGGTATTTTTAAAAGACCGAGGGTCATCACAGCTTAATTTTTTCCTATGGGCTATGCGGCAGATAGTGCATGCCAATGCTGTTAGCATGTGCCGAGTGTAGTAAAAAGGGCCCTGAATGTCTAGCATTAATATTTTTAGCTTGAAATGAAACTCCCATAATGACTTCCTTTGTTGCTTGTATTAAAATGGTTTCTAGTACAAACCCATCAACTTTAATGCATTTAGCATCAGACTGATGCTTAAAAACGAGAATAACTTTTAAAGCAAGTTTTATCTTTGGAAATGTTTTTTTCAGTAGAGTCATGGTGAGAATTCCTGTTTTAGAGGAGTATAATCTTCATGGCATGTTTCTGCTGCAGGGAAGTAAGCCCCCACAGCATTTTTTCGCTGAGTAAATGATAATAAATTACCCTAAATTTGTCATGAAAATGAACAGACCTGCCTTGGCATATATGAGCGATAGACTAGTTAGACAAGGACTATTTAGCTTCAGCATTATCTGCAAAAAAAAAGAAAACCAGGGGCTGAATGAAAATTTTTTGTATGAAAAAGCCATCTGCAGCCAACGGATCTCTTGGGAGGATCAAGTGCCTGGGCTGTGTTTGGAAAAAATTGTTTCAGCTTTCTGGTGATTTGTTCAGAAGCTGTTGTGCAGGGCAGACTGTTTTCAAGTGAATGTGGAATGTCCTGGGTGCTTGCAGACGTTAGGGAGGGCTGGAAGGGAGCGAGAAGAGAGGAGGGGGGAGTTGAATAGTTGAGTGCAATTTAGTGTTCAGTAGTGGTATGTTCTTTTCAGTACTATAATGGTCATTGCATGCAGACGGAAATGCCACAGCACAGTTTCTAAATGTGATCCATTTTTTTATTTTATGGTTTCTTGTAGCAATGAGATCAGTGAATTGCCTTGGCAAGGAATTTGCCTAAAACACTAGAAAGAAAAATATGAAGGTGGGGGTGGGTGGACAAAACTTGAACTCTGCATCCTTATCCTGCTAGACCAGTCCAGATGAAGGTGTTATACTGTTTACCAGCAGGTGGACGCAGATTTGAGCAGCTTGCAGTGATGTCATCACTAGGACAGCATTCAGAAAAGCCTGCATTTGTCTGCCTCCAGCAGGTGGCAAGGTGTTTGGACTAGCGCAGCAGTGCAGATAGGCCTCTCTCCCCTGGCCCACATGAGTGGTATGGCCAACGTTGCTCGGAGCTCAGGTATGCCCTTGTCTCCTTGAGCTGGCAGCTGCCCTGTGTCCAATTCTGTTACCCATGAGTTCCAACATTGGTGTGCTGGAGAGGAGCAGGAGGACCCCATGGGGCTCCCTGAGGGGGGTTGGTTAGTTGGGCCCAGGCCCCCCCCCCCTTCCCTTTTGCTGTGTGTTATCTGCTGTAGTCTTTTTTGGGGTTTCTTTCTAAATGTATTTTTCAGCCCATCCATTTCCGTGGGGCTGTATTTGGCTCTCTGTCCTGCTTGATAGGCCAGACTCTTTTTTTTTTTTTTTTTTTTTTTTAGCTGCTTATTCTTTGGAAGTGGGGAAACTCCTAGGCCTTAGGTGGTTGGAGAAGCCCTTCTCAAGTTTCCCCAACCGGCCTTTCAGGTACTTGGAATCTCTTTTCGGGTCTCCCTGTTCATTGCCGCTGTGTCATTTTTTTTTTTTTTTTGCACAGCCTGTACCATTTTTTTTTCAGCTTTTTTTCATGGTGGTTTTGATTTTGAGAGTGTGAAGCTTTGCAAGTGTGCTTGGGGTTCAGCATTGTGCCTTGTGTGGCTCTTGCCAGATCAGCTCCATGGCAGTCTCCTTTTGCCCACTGTATGAGGGGGATGGTCAGTGCCCCATGCAAAGGTCTCCTCTGGGCAGGGCCGACACAAGATGAGGCACCTTAGGCAAACCTACTCTCTTGAGCCCACCTCAGCTGCTGCTACCCTTCTGTGGGACCTACAGCGGTGTCAATGGCCTGAAACAACCCCACAGTGCTCAACTTAAAACTTCAGTGCCACGGGGCTATTGGCTTCTGCCCCCTTACAAAAGGAAGTCGGCATCAGGGGCGGAAGCAAACGGCCCTGCAGTGCCAAAGCTTTAAGGTAAAAAAAATAAAAAAATCAAACCCAAATTAAAAGGGGAAAAAATATTTTTTTGAAACAAAAATTGAATTAAATGTTGGAATACTTGTGCAGGGGGAAGAGAAAATCTCTCCAAATAACAAGCAACTCCTTTTAATCTACGGCTTGGGAAGCATCATACTGGCTTCTCTCAATACTACAACAAAATTACATTGTTAAAAGTTGTTTGAATGTGCCTCTACCTGCTGGCTGGGGAGTATAACTCACTCATTTGGACTGGTCTAGAAGGATTCAAAGAGAGAAAATTATTGGTAAAATTTCTCCTTCAATTAAATGGTGATGTGGAGCATGAGCTTAACGCTGAATGTGGTGATTTATCTTTTCAATAAGCAACTTTTTTTTCTGTCCTCAATGAAATGTAAAGTGTCTGTTCCAAGGGATTATTACATATTTTCCAGTACTTGTCATCTGATGTCAAGACACTTTAAAGAAACCATTGCAGAAATCCTCTACCAGAGCTAGCTCATTGATGTCCTTGTCACCCAAGAAAAAGTGTATTTTACTCCCTTGTCACCCATCTGTAAAACCTTAAAAGGAAAGAGTGTGAGTATGACATAAAATGGATGTTGATTGGGCTTTAATTAGAAAAACATCATAAAAAGCAAAAATTGACACTCATGGAGTCAAATATGTCATGTTAGGTGAGAAAGGCATTCTGTTAAGAACATTTTGTAGGATGCTTCCTTGGGGTAAGGGGAACCTATTGAATGTTCTCTCAATTCATCTGTTTAAGTTCTTTCTGTGAACTGTTTATTCCCCTCAACTCTTGGCATGTTTATATTAGTATGACAGGGCAGGGGTCAAGTCAAAATTTTATTTGCAGAGATGCACGAGTGTGTGAATTTATGATTTAGAGTGAAATCAGCATAAAGACATGCCACTGCACTCTATGGGGGTCCTTCTCCCCCTTGTTTGAGTTGTTTTAATGTCCCCACACATTTACAGTGATAAAATAGTTCCAGGGCATTTTGTGCCAAAATTCCAGTCCAATTGAAGCTCTAGTGGGGTACTCCCATGGTGCATTTTGAGAGAATCCCTTGCACATGGCCCTTCTCAACAAGTCTTCCAAAGAGCCAGGCACTCCCGATCCGGAAGCTAGTTATACCATTTTCACCAAAAGCTGTGCGTACGGACCAGGGATTCACAAGAGCGCTCCGCACGTTTTACCATGAACTCTGAAAATGTGCAGCCAGCTGCCAAGGTGTTTGCTCTGTATGTGACTGGACTATGGCTTAGGGCATTATAGCTTTAGCCATCTCGTTGGGACAGTCACTGGTAATTTCCTAAATAAATGGTGCTGAGACAGAACCAATGATGGCCTCCTCCTTTCCCTCCATTTGCAATGAGGAAAAGGAAATATTGGCAGAATATTGGTTTAAATACTTGAAATCTCAGACCCTCCCTTGGTGAAATGTCGAGTTGGTTGGTCTAGTTTCATGGACTTAACATACATGAAAAGCCATTCGCGGCTCTATTAGTTACTGGATCTATGGCAATACGTTTCCACTTTCGAATTATTCAGTAATAATCATAAGCAATGAAGCACATTTTCTGCACTGTAAACTCTCCTTGTGGCTGATTTTCAAATGTAAGAAACGGCTGCAGACAAAATGCAGAACCCCCCCCCCCCCCCGAAAACGTAACCATGAGCCCAGCTGCCTCTTGTAAATGCCTTTGGTACTGGCAAGAAAAACCGGCTGATCCTACCATGCGCAGTGTTGCTGGGCAAGTCATGGAGCTGCCGGCGAAGCACATTCCAGTGGTCAGATTAGATTAGAGTTACAGGCTGAGACATGAATACCTTTGTCACATTCCTGTGTCTGAAGGTGTCTTTTTTTTTTTCTTTTAATTTTATAACAAGTTGAAACACCTTTTAGTGACCTTGGTTAAGCTTCAGTACTGGGACAGTATAATGATGTACAGCTGGTAAGGTGAGATATTTGACATTGTATGCACCGAGTCAGATAATACAGAGAACAGGCTGATTAAACGGGGAGGTTTTTCTTGTTGCTTATAGTCGCCCAGTTTTCTTTTTTCATTATCGCCTCATCTCGCCCTGCCCTATCCCACCACATGCCAATCCCATCTTTCACCTCTCTCACCACCACATACTCGTCCCTATGCATCTGTCTCTCATATCCCCCTGGCTTTTTCACAACCCTCAACTCTTGTACCCCTATGCTCTCCCAACCATATTTTTCATACACCGCCCCCCCCCACCCCGCTCTCTCATACCCTCCCCCCTGTTCCCAGTCCTCTCATACTTGCCATGGACATGTGTTAGTGCAGACTTTGGGAAGATGGGGCGGATATAGCATTGGGGGCTGTTGCAAGTGGTGGACAAACAAGGTGAGCATCTGGGGGGGGCCGCACAGGGGGTTGAGAGGATTGCCCTTTTAAGTCATTCTGTCAGCACCCAAAAGGAAGTGGACAGCAAAAGCAACTTTGCTTTAAGCACCGATTTGTCTAGCAACTTCTCTGAAGGCATTCAGCACTCCTTGTGCTCACCCCAACATTCATACTCTTCCTTAACCTTTCCCCCAATTTTCAGCCTTTGCTCGCCTCCCCTTGACTCGCCCCTTTTTGTGCTCTCTTCTCATATTCACCTCCTCTCATACCCACCACCTCAGACATTCACTTCTTTTATTTTCAGCATTTACCTTCTCTCCCACCCCCTCCCCCAAAAAAGAAGAAACAGGAGTTATAGCTGTAGCCGTGAGCCATTTCTGTTTCTGCTGTCCTAATTCTCTTGTCCTTGTGGCAACTGGCATCTCTTGGGGGTGAAGGAGAGGAGGGGCTGGAATTTACACAGTACAGCAAAGCAGCCTCTCCCTTTTGACTTTGACCTGCTTCTATGTACTGTGTTGCTTTTTTTTTTTTTTTGGCTGCAGAACAGCAATGGGGCATGAGCAGGGAGAGTAGGGGATTTTTCTTTTTTTTTTTTTTTTCTTTTTCTTTTTTGCAGTATCTGCTCTCTCTTTCCCTACCTGAATAATGAGCGGTAGAGGGACTTCGTTAGGGACCAGAGTGACTCTTATGTTCTCTGTTGTGTCTCTCTAGGCTGATTTTTCCCTCCTCTTGTCTGGGAAGGGGGGAACTAGAACAGCAAGCCAGGAACTGCTGAGAATGGAACACCATCCAGTAGAGTTGTGTGTGAACTGAGCTTGATCCCATAAGTCCATGCTTTGGGAAGTCCCTGATTAAAAAGGAAGGAGATTACATTGTTTAACCAGTGGCAAAGGTTTAAACTCAGACTATTGAAATTTCCATTCCAGAGGCAGGGCTTGCTCTTGTCTTGCTCCCGATACTGTAAAGGTAATTTCTTAACAAAGAGGTCCCTGCATGACGTGGCTGTACTCTGCCCCAACCTGCTGCACGAAATCCACCTGTATGTGTCGTTTCCAGTCAGATGCTTAGACTTGTAAAAGAAAAGGAAACGACTTCAGTGTGTTCTTCTTTTTTTTTTTTTGTCCATTTACTATTTTATTGATTTTTGCAAATTAAAGGAACAACCTTTGAAACAGAAAATGTACTCAGCATAGACAAAAGTATCATCAAAGAAACCAAAAGAAAAAAGAAATAAACATCACATCATTAAGTATAATAGTCCAGAAATAGAGGGAGGGGATCCAAGATCAAAAACCATGGAAAGATGGTAATACAAGCAAAGGAAAAAGCAAAGAGTGGACTATGATTCCAAAAACAATTCATTACCTATAGAAAACATATGGTTAACCCTTTATTTGTTTAGTGTCCAGAAATAAATCACAATTGTGAGGGTTCAAAAAAATAAGTCTTATTTTGATACCACAGGACACACAGGGGAATCTTAATTGGAACTTCGCCCACAAGCCAAAGCCTCGGGGCGAAGCTCCAAGGATTTCTTCCTCCTGAGCTGCATCCATTGGGAAACATCCAGGAAGATCTGAATTTTTCCACCCAGAAAGGAAACCTATGTTTTTTGAAAGAACAAACACAACAAAGCTTCTTTATCCTGTAGGAAAACAAAGAAAACTAATAGGGTAGATCTGGCTAAAACCACCTCAGAGGACCCCTCGAGAACATCAGTCAGATTACCCAAATCCAAAGAGTTTTAGGAGACGTCCACCAGGGAGGTGTCTGCCTATGAAGAGGCTTCTTTAGCCATCTGGGAAGGGAGAAAATAGATCTTCTGGATAGGAGACATACTAGCTTCTGGGTAGTTGAGTTTCCTTCAGAGACCTACGTAATAGGTTCCGAGGATTAAACAGAGAGACTTGGGGAAAATTTAAAACCCAAAGTTTAAAGTCCTGCACTGGATTTTCCAGGTTCTCCACTTTATGCTGCAGAATCATTCTATCTTGAGCTAAAGTTCCTTGAACTTGTTGTAGCTGTTTAAGAGCAGATTGAGAACCCAACAATTGTTCCTGCTGCTCTTCGACCTTCTCCAGGCAGTCCAAACAAGGAGAGTTTAGAGCTGAAGTCTGAAGCACCACCAAGCACACCTTGTGAACAGTTTCAAGGGCAGTCCATATAGAATCCAGGGTAATCGCCTTCAGCTTGCACAGCGACGGCACAATTGCAGAGGAAGTAGAAACTGAAGAGACTGTCCTGGGTGACGCATCAAAGGGACTCTGGACTCCCACTCTCATATCCGGCAGGGAGGAACTCTCTCCCTTGTCGATGGATGAAAACAATGCAGCTCTGATAGCAACAGAAGCTGCAGCAGCAACCGCCCATCCTCTATATATTATATAGCCCAGTATATATTTTCCAGCTATAAGAGCTAGAGTTTGAGAGCAGAAATGGCTTATATGAGAAAATATGACTGTGTAGAGTCTATTTGCAAGAGTCTAGAGGAGGTGCAGAAAGAACTCTGGGAGACTCTTGCTTCAATTGTGAAAGTTGTATTGTGTTCATTTTGGATGAAAGTAGCTATCCAAAATGTAAATCTATTTGTTTCTTCAGTTTAGGAAATGGAATTGCAACTTAAATGTGCATCTGCTTTTGACAAAGGTGGTCGTTCCTTTTTTACCAGTGCTTTAGCAACAAGATGCTGGTGTAAGTACTTTTACTTATAAAAAAGATTTTGGAGGGCACAGTAGGTCTGTGCTTCTCGGGTCCAGTTCAAGGTCCCACAAACCAGAACTGCAGATTAGCCTGATTCAAAGATGAAATATATTAATGTAACTCATATATATTTATTTGGCAGATCCTGAAAAATAGACCTGTTTTGAGATCGTAAGGCTGGAATAGAGAGCCACTGTGGTAAATCTAGATGGGGGTTATAAGAAACTTCCTTTTTTAATACATGGAAGAGAGAAGCCTGGTTAAGGTCCCATGAAAGAAGATAGATTTTGCCCCTTCAATGAAATTGTAGTAGCTTTAATTATTACAGAGAGGAGCTTTTAGTTGGTAATTCTGCCTGTTCTCATGTTGAATTATGATATCTGCATGTACGTTCATGGTGAGCTTTGAGCCTTATTTGCTGCTTGGATGATCACGTAAGCCATGCTAGCAATACTCTCATATGTTTATTATTCAGCAGTCACTGGATTTGTTCCCTTACTCCGTTTGGAGGTCTTTAGGTTTCTGTGTGTGAACTAATTGTTACAAAAGTGTTTAATCTAGCTGAGAATGGCTCATAATTGAAATGTGGATGGTATTGTCAAAAAGGTTCTGTCACCTGCTGGCACTCAAGTTGTCTTTGACCTTGAGTTCTGGGAGAAGTTACAGGCATAAGAACATAAGAAATGCCATACTGGGTCAGACCAAGGTCCATCAAGCCCAGTATCCTGTATCCAACAGTGGCTAATCCAGGTCACAAGTACCTAGTAGTTTCCCCAAAAGACACACAAGTTCCACAATGCTTGTATTGGGGCAAGCGGTGGATTTCCCGGGTCCTCTTTTAATAATGGTTTATGGACCTTTCCTCCAGGAACTTGTCCAAACCTTTTTTAAACCCAGCTACACCAACTGCTTTTACATCCTCTGATAACGAATTCCAGAGTTTGATTACGCATTGTGAAAAAATATTTTCTCTTATTAGTCTTAAATGAGTTATACTGTAACTTCATTGCATGTTCCCTAGTCTTTCTACTTTTTGATGCCATGAACCATCTACGTTTACCTGTTCACGCCATTCATTAATTTATAGACCTCTTATCATATCTGCTCTGTCATCTCTTTTCCAGTTTGAAGAGCAAAACACTTCCCTTGATTCCTCACACAAAATAAAGCATTTCTCTACCATAGGACTGTGTGTGTGCATGTATATCTAGTGCATATGTTATGGGACACATTTATGACGTGAATTTATGTGCTCAGTCTGTCAGGTTCATGTAACACTGTAAAAGTGATCTGTTTAATTTTCTGAGACGGAGCTAAAGTGCTAATGCAAATGTTTGCATTGTTTTTGTTAAGAAATAACCATTCCATTTCCTTACTGCATTTCATTATATAATTCCCCATGAAATTGTTCTCGTCACTAATGTATGCGATAATGATTGATTTATACAGCGTGCTCTCCCCTTCCTTGTCCTACTCCAGCACTTCCAGTCCAATCCCAGAACTATCGTCTTCCCCTGTCCCCAACCTGGTCATGGTTTCTTTACTAAACCCTAGCACCCGTTTATCCCCTCTGCCCTACTCAGGTCAACCTCACCACCATCCTTACTACTCCCATCACACCACTTGCTGTATCCTTCCTCTGGGTTGATGGACCTTTCACAGGCACTTGTTCCATCTGCAGGTTCATATTGATCACAGTCTTCCAGCTGTGCCAACCCGCTTTTCCCTTTGTTAGCTTCTTCCTGCTAATCAGTGCCTGGGCCTCCTTCCAGCCCGTATGGCTGCCTGAGTAATGTGGGGATGCATACTACTAGCGAGCAACAGACAGACATTGCTTAATACCTTAAAAAATACTATCTATATCATCATCTATTTCTGAGAGACAGAGAACATGAGTGTTGTTTAATTAGGAATGAAATCAAATAGTCTAGTAGTAGAAGTAGAGTTGTCCAAATACTTGTGCTCTAGAATGATTAAGAACCTTTTATTCAATCCAAGTGTCAAATAATCAGAGCCAGTAGCTTATCACTGCTTAAGGAGTGTTGAAATCATGAACTTTTATTTTTAGCTAGGTAGTTAGCATAGAAATACCTTTACAATTAGTATTTTAACTAAGGGGCATGTTTACGAAAATGGGATAATGGTTAGCACGGGCTAGTTGTAGCTAGGTCACATGTTATTCAATGGGACCTAGTTACAAATAGCCCTTGGTCAGCTTAGTAAACATGCCCCTTAGTCATGCCAAACTCTGGGTCAGATTTATCTATGGGTAATGCAGCTGCCTCTGGTGCCACATTTCGAAAGCACCATACCTGTTTTGCCAACCAGCTAAAAATGTGGTCCCATGAAATGCCAGCAGTTCTGCACTAAAAGGTTTTTTAGCTGTCAGCCAACGCATGCACAGAGCTGCCTTCTGATGACTAGACGTAAGCACTAAAGCCCTTCAGGCAGCTTCTAGTGAGAGTGCAGGAAGGGGGTGGGAACCACAGCACTGCATGCAAACAATGAAGCAAGACTCCACAGCTGCCTGTGTTTCTCATGGCTACCACTAATGCCTGCTTGACATCTGTTGCATCTTGGCTCCATACCAATCACTTGAAATTGAATCCTATGAAGACCTCTGCATTGTGGCTCTTGGGCCCATTCTCTCCACCCTCTGTTGGCCCTTCTCTTAATGGACTACACATCCCAATTATTACCCAGCTTAGGTACCTTGGTATGGTCATAGACTCATCTCTCTTTCCAGTTCCATGGAGAAACAAGTCTTCTATACTCTGACAGATCCATGCTATTCGATCTTTTCTCTCTCCGTCGTCTATTGCAACACTTCTGCTTACTCTTGTTTTTGCCAGGCTTGATTATTGCAATGTTGTGTATCTCAGTCATCCTCATTAACAAACTAAGCATCTTCAGTCTGTTCAGAATATGGCCATACAAATACTTCATCACGCATCTGGATTAGACCATATTATTCCACTCTTCATGCAATTGCACTAGCTTCCACTTTCTTACTGTTCTCAATACAAGTTGCTTATGATCATTCATAAAGTCCTCAACTCTGGTGTCCCTGTATACCTCTTTTCCTTTTTGGTTTTGTATGCACCTCTTTGAGTCCTTAAGTCTGTACATGCGAATCGGTTATGCCTACCTTCTCCTGTGCAGGCCCGGTTAGAAAGGACTCAACATTCTGCTTTTTTCTCTTTAGGCCCATCATGGAATTCTTTGCCACCCAATCTTCGTTTAGAACCCTTATATTGGAAATTTAAGGCTTCTTTGAAGACACACCTATTCTCTACTGCATTTGACTTTCCTACCACTATTTAATTTCTTTTGGCCCTTTTTCCTGTTTATTTAGGTGACATATACTGGTCTCTGGGATTTTGCTTCCCCCTTTCCCTGACCCTCATTCCTAATTCCCTCTTTTTACTTCTCCCCACTTTCCCTTCTCTTATGCTTTCCTGTCAGTTTTATGGTGTTCCTTTTCTCCTTTTAAATAATGTTTTTATTGTACACCGCTTTGACATGACCAAAATGCGGTATATCAAAATTTTTAATAAACCATAACCTGTTGTTTCTTTCTCTATAACATTAACAAAATTCACCCCTTCCTCTCTGAACTCACATCTCGACTATTGCAACCTCCTCCTTGCTGGTCTCTCTCCTCTTCAATCTGTTGAGAACTCTGTGGCACAGCTAATCTTCTGCCAGCCCAGATACACTCACATAACCCCTCTTTTCAAATCACTTCATTGGCTTCCCTTCCATATCCAATTCAAACTTCTCCTTCTGACCTATAAATGCACTGATTCTGCTGCTCATCACTACCTTTCCTCTCTCACCTCTCCCTACACCCCTACTCATGAACTCCACTCTTCTGGCATATTGGTTCTCTCTGTGCCCTTTTCTTCCACTGCCAGTCTGTCTCCCCAAGAGAATGGAGGAGCACTTGGAAGGAAGAAGGCTTTATTGATAAAGGTCCACCCTACATGTGTTTCGGCCAAACTGGCCTTCTTCAGGGGACTATGACCACTAAAATCATAAAAATACACGTAAGAAAACTCATAATTTAAACAAACAACTCCATAAGTAATCTATAATTTATCACATTGAAAAACAAATTACATATAAGAAACCAATACAAACACTAGTGAATGATATTTCATTGTGCAACTAAACACCAAGTGATGATTAATTGGAAATGATAATACTGTGAACTTCATACACTAAACAATAATAAATAAATAAATAAATAAATAAAGGAATAAAACCAACTTGCATGACCTCACTACATACATTCCTGCTTGTTTCTGTGTCTGTAGGTGGGGGGCGCCTTCCTGTGCCTGCCTCCCCAAGTATGGGCCATGGAGGGCAAAGGTGCTCATTGCAGCATCCGGCATCAGCTGTGTAGTGCTGATTGGGCAGACTTGCTTGCCCTGCTTGTTAATAGCTAACTTCTTGCAATAAAACATTGTTGAATGAGCATAAGGACCATCATTACAATTAACTCTTAATGCCTGCTCCTTACACATAGAGTGACCATAATTCTTAATACCTGTCTCCAAACTCTTCACCGAGCCCACAAGCACATCACCCATACAGTCCACAGCGGAGCCCACAACTCTTTCCCTGCTGTGTCTCTACTTTGTATATTACTTTGTACAGTTAGCTTTGTTAGTCAAGGTTCCAAGGTTTGCGTTCTGCTGTTGCTCTGTTGCATTATTAAATGTGCCATAATTTAATTGACTCAGTTTACTTTGCTAAGAATTGTTCTGTATAACATTCCTGTCACTTCTATGTAAACCGCCATGACTAGTAGATACAGTGGTATAAAAGAGTTATAAATTAAAGAAATAAAAGCGGTTCGTCCGTCCTCCTGGACAATAAATAGAATTGCTTTTACCACTGTGTAAGTCTTTAATGATAACAGCAGTAGTCCTTGGTTTCAGTAGTAAAAAGAAAAGACCTGGGAATTGATTTTGACAGGGAAGACTTTCTTTTACTCTGCCCATTGGTTCTTGCGCTGTTAACTCGGGCAGCAATAGGGAAGCTGTATCTGAGCATTTTGTAGCGTGTGATAAATAATGCATTACTCTATGAAAAGACTCTTAGTTGCGGGAATGGACAGTTTCTGAAGAGGAGGGAGTGAGCCTGGGATATGAAATGTTTTGCTTGGAAAAAAGAATGTTGGTCTTGGCCTATCCTGAGCAGCAGTAGCCCACAGGTTTTTACTCCTGTAGGAGGTAACCGAACAGGAACTCTGAGGGTTCAGGAAATTCTCGCTTTGGATTTTCACTCTTACTTTCTTCTGTAAACAGTGCTTAGATAGCAGCATGATGCCACAGAATTTGCTTCACCACTAAATGTACTGCTTGGCAAGAGTCATGCCGTTCATGATTTGAAGCCTTCCACTCTGTGCTTAAGATAAGTAATTTGTTGGTCATGCCAAGATGAAAAACAGGCAACTGGACATCAGTACTTTTTATTTATTTACTTAACAGGTTATCTCCAGGAACAAGCAGGAATGAGTCTTCACATATGGGTACATCTGTACCGATGGAGTCTGCGTGGGAACGCTTCCCAGCGTCCAATCAAAAAGCCTTTGGAAGCATCCCAACACGCCTGCGTGCTGCCTTCCCAACTGTCTCTCCTCAGTTTTCGTTTTTCTGCGGAGCCGGCAGGACGTCCTCCTGTCACTGCAGAAAATTCTTCTTTTATTTTTTAGTTTTCTTGTGGTCGCGACTGCCTTCCCCGACGCCACCGGTACCGCCGGTGTTTCTTTTTTCTTTTCTTGTAAAATTTTTCCTTTTTAAGGAATATTTTTTCCTCCTCAGTGTCTCACGGTTTCTCAGGCCTGTTAGGCCTCTCCTTTTTCCTTCATGGAACCACCAGCCACTATCCCCAAGAAATGTACAAACTGTGGCGGTACAAACTTATTTTTAGACACTCACAATTGGTGTCTAACCTGCTTGGGTCCTGACCATTTTCCTCTGGAGCCCTCTGGCAATAATATTGTGAGAAGAAGTTTTCAACATCGAGTTCCCCTCGACACGCGGTCCCCATCCAAATTCAGGGCACCGACCATATCTTCTTCTACACAGGATCAGGTAACCCAAAAACAGTCTGTTAAGACTAGCCAGTCCTCGAGCGGCAGTTCTCATGCACAGCATAGAGATGCCTACGGCCTTGCCCTCGAGAATCCACTGGCTTCAAAACCCCGGTGGGAGTCTTCGGCCTCCAAAGCCTGTGTGGGGTTTCAGGTTGTTCCTGAGGTTCACCCCTCACAGAATATATCTGAGCCATGCCCGGTGGTGGCATCCGCTTCGAGCGGTACTGATACCCCGGCATTGGCAATGGTGTTGGATGAAACATTCCTCACCAAGGATCGTCGTCTGGCGTCCTCGGTACCTACGGGACCGTTGGATACGCTCCAGACTGACCCTCCAGTATCAGTACCGGTACCGATACTAGTACCGACGTCGGTACCCTCCAGACGTGCATCGATAGAATCGCTTCCTTCGATGCCGAGTCTGGAATCGATCTCTAGTCTGGAGGACTGGGTACCGACACCAGACGGTACCGAAGGCTCGGTTCCAATAATTCGGATCCGCAACTCTCGGTTTCTTCGATACCGTTAGAGTTGCCACCGGCTGGCCTTCATACACCGGTATCAGACACGGTACCGAAGTCTGTACCGGTATCCACATTACCATTGCTGTTGTTGCCTTCCATGCTTCTCTCATCAGGCTTGCTTCCCTTGATACCGAGTTTGGAATCGATCCCTAGCATGGATGATACGCTACCGACTGTTGCTGGTCCCGACCTCCTGTGGTACCAGCGACCATCCTCTAAGAACCACCATTCAGGATCTTCTATTCCTATAAAGTTGGATAGATTCCTCGGTGCCAATGCTAGTTCTTCAGCAGATCTAGCCTGTCCAAAAGAATTTCCCTCTGGGAATTTTTCTTTTCAAGCTTTTCTCCTGGATATGGCAAAATCACTTGCCATTTCTATACCTGGACAGGATACTACACAAGGGAATACAGAATCCCTGTATATTCCTGGAAGAGCAAAGGAGAACATCATGCTTCCTTTGCATCATTCCTTGCAGGATCTCCGTCTACGAATGTAGGAAGCTCCTTTAAAGGTACCCCCACTTTCAAGAGGAACTGATCTTCTATATCAGGTGCCCCCTTCTCCAGGATTTCAAAAGACTCAACTTTCTCATCATTCCATTGTTGTAGAATCAGCAATGAGGCGGGTGAAGAGTACTAAAAAGCACTCTTCTTATCCGCCAGGTCGTGCGTCTAAGACTTTAGATGCCTTTGGACGCCAAACTTTCCAGGCATCCATGCTTTCAGCAAGAATTCTCTCATATTTTTTATATGGGCTTATCTCTTGAGGAGGTCACAAAGAAATTACATCTTTTGACTCCTTTTCTTCAAGAGCCCAAGAGTGCAGACTATTCCTCACTGGTTAGTCATGCTCAAAATATCTCTAGATTTCTTACTCGTGCTTCTCTAGACTCCTTTGAGTCTGTTAGCAGGACTTCTGCTATAGCTATAGGAGCACGACGTAAAGCCTGGCTCCAAGCTTCAGACTTGGACAAATGGGCACAAGTTAGACTGGGAAATACTCCTTGCACTGGAGAAAATCTCTTTAACAAGGAGTCTTTACTCCAGGTTGCTCAGTTAACAACTGACACTCCTGTTTCCAGAGGCTGTTCTACGCCTTCTTCTTTCCCAGTTGGTAGGAAATGTCCTGCCAAAATTTCTTTCCCTAGGGGAAGAAGATTTTATCCATCTTCTGCCCATCATACAGATGTTCCCAAACAGGGGAAACATCACCCTGGTCTGAAGAATCCACAACCTCAGCAGGGTCAACAAACCCAGCAGTCGCAGGGTTTCAAATAGATCAACATTGCCCCTCTTGGTTGGTGGTTAGAGTAGCAGTCTGCTTCTTTTCATTTGCAGTATCTGCACTAAATTTATTCTAATCTTCCTAGATATCTCTTCATGAGACATCTTTCCTTTAACTTTAAGAGTCTTTATGATGATCATGCCCATACTTAACAGGGTTTTCCTCTTCCTCTTGGAGGAAAGAGAACTAACAACTATTCATAGACAGTTGTTTTCCCTTTACTGGCATGTATCATCTCACCTGTCAGAGACTTCCTCCATAGTCAGTCTCTTTTAACTCTGTCTTACCTCCCTCTTACTATAACATTTGGTTTGTAAGAGGGACCCCTTTTACACTGGTAAGCCCTTATGGTCCTCTACCTGTTCTACCGGGGGATTCTCCCTTCCGGAGTTATCTCCCCCCTTGTTACCTTGGGGCAGCCCATCAGACAATAGGAAATCCTACCAGGTCTGTTTCTTTTTCCCAATCTAAAATAGGGAGAGGGAAAAGAAATTTTCTTTGCTGCCTTGGTACGTTGCTGCAGATACAGCAATTCCTAGTGGTTAAGTCACTGGTTCTGTCCACCACACAACCAGGGATTCTCCTCCATTAGCAATCCTAGCCTCAGTGCTAAGTCCCAAACAGGTTACCAACCTCGTTTGGGACACCCTCTTATCACAGCCTGGTTGATTCCCTGGCTTGGCCCATATCTCCTTTGGTCTTCTCGTCAGAGATAATTTTCTTCAATGGCAGCTAGAGGACGCCCAATACCCCTCTTGCCCTCATAGGCAAGTCACTAGGGTATCTTCCTCCAGTGGCGTCCTCTATCCATTCTCCATATGGCAATTCTGGAGAAATCTGGACTTCCTGCCTACAGTCTGAAGTTATCCTCTGCCTTTTTCACATAGGCCATCCTGGTTATTCAAGAGCTCAAATTCTGAAAAGAATCCAGACTTCTTCTTGTCAGGGAGACCTCTCCTCTGACTCTGCCAATCATAACCAGGAAAAGAGTTTTTCTCTGTATGTCTATTCAAGCAGGTATTAACTTTCCTGCTCTTAGATGAATCTTTCTTTCTCCCTATATCCCTAGGGGGGATCAGCTTCTATAGACCTCTCTCCTTCCACATACCTGGAGATATGTGTCGATATATCTACATATTCTCATATATATATATATATATATATATATTCATCTATATCTGTGTGTCTTCGGCCCCTACATATCTCCTATAGATATATTCATATATACCCTATATGTGTATATATTCAGTATATATATGTATATATTCATCTATATCTGTGTGTCTTCGGCCCCTACATATCTCCTATAGATATATTCATATATACCCTATATGTGTATATATTCAGTATATATATGTATATATACATAGATATATTTATAGATCTATTGAGATATATTTTTAGATAGATATGTATCCATATACTCATCTATCTGTTCTGTTAGGTTCAGATATCCTTATATTCCTCTATGATCCTGACAGATGGGCACTACACCTATCATTGCTATACCAGCATTCTTAAGGGATGACAGTTATAACCACTTCCTGTGGTAATTAACAAAACTTTCCCTACCATATAGGTTGGGTACTCCTGAAGCGCTCCATGTACCTTTTTTCTTCCTAATTGACCCCATTTAGGAAAGACATTGCGGAGCTTCAGTTACTCTAAAGCTTAGGGCTCTTGAGTCTGTACTTACTTTCTTATCAGATACAAGGGTCTCCATACCCTTTCTCCCCTACATGGACTGATTCCATCCCCAGTCCAGTTAGGTCAGACTCATTTTTTTCTTTTGGTCCTAAGTTTGTACTGTTTTTGGACCAAAACAGCTTAAACTTTCTTTAATACTACCTTCTGCGTCTCCACTGACGCTTTACCTCTTATACTACCCCAGTTTTTCCCCTGGGGCTATTTCTCACCCTGAAGGGTTCTGACCTCCACTTGTTTTTTCTACTTTTATTATCTCTTACTTCTCAGTGAGGTACCCCTTGAGCACATTCACTGGCTCTTCTAACAGATTTATATGTACCTCAGTGGACTTGTGCAGTGCCAACAAGGGAGGCCCAGATTACAATACTTTACTACAAAATGCCCTCTATAATAGGGTCTTCCCCTTTAGAAACCCTGTTCTAGCCAGCTGCTCCTCTTCTGTATTCAACTCCTACCCTCCATCTCCAGGATGCCCAAGGTCTTAGCAATAGCATGGCTCGTTCTACACTTGCAACATGCTAGGACTCCCTCTGGGCATCTGAGCTTGGGAGTCCTCATATGTGAAGACTCATTCCTGCTTGTTCCTGAAGATAGCACAGTTACTTACCTGTAACAGGTGATCTCTGGGAACAGCAGGAACAAGTCTTCACAACCCACCCACCTCCCCTAGGAGTTGCTTTTTCTCTATATCTGTCTTTCCCTTCCTTGCTCTCTCTCTCTTTGTCTCAGCTTTCAAACTTAACTGAAGAGAGACAGTTGGGAAGGCGGGAAGGCAGCACGCAGGCGTGTTGGGATGCTTCCAAAGGCTTTCTGATTGGACGCTGGGAAGCGTTCCCGCGCAGACTCTGTCGGTACCGACGTACCCATATGTGAAGACTTATTCCTGCTGTTCCCAGAGATCACCTGTTACAGGTAAGTAACTGTGCTTTCTATACCACCTTATTCTTTAATCAAAGTGGTTTACATTGCAACTTAGAACAATTGACATAGCAATAGTTGACAGGGAAGGGGAAATAGCATGCGGGAATTGCAGAACAACACAGAACATAGTAACATAGTAAATGACGGCAGATAAAGACCAGTATGGTCCATCTAGTCTGCCCAGAAAGATGGCAAGAGAAGGTGCACCTGCCACTCCGTGCAGGCCACCCCTCCCCATGTCTTTGTTTAGGGGTGAACCCACCGCTCCGTGTAGGACACCCCTATTTGTTGAGAAATTACATAGTTACGTTTATTTTTATTTTATCCTGTTGCTGAAAAGGGATCCACTGTGTCTGTCCCATGCTATTTTGAATTCTGTCACTGTATAGTATGTACAATAGGGTAGCGAAGATTCGGAGGCGATTAAATCGTAACGCTTAAGGTCATCCAGGGTGAGGGACACGACTGGGAGTGGGTAATACATGTAAGTCCTTGCTGTCTGTGGTGGATAGTTCCCTGTAAAATAGTTATTTCCAAGTTATAATGCCCTGTTCAATGTAATTTCAGTTTGTTCAATGTAAACCGCACTGATGCAGAATAGCGCGGTATATAAGAGAATGTTAATAAATAAAATAAATAATAATAAATAAATAAATAAATCACCTCATGAGCAGGTATACATTGATCTGATCCCTGTACTAAATATTTATTGTGTAATAGAAAACATGCCTAATGTACAGAAAAGGGTCACTTATTGTAGCTTGTACACCCACATGACAGGAGGTTGCTTCTGCAGTCTCCTTTTCAACTAGATATTTTTATCTGTTAGGAGATCAGCACTGTCTGCTCGCCAATTTTTTTCTAAAGAACTGGTCTAAAAATAGTAATAAAGGATAAGTAAAGCTGGACTCTGAATTTTTTTTTCTGTCAAGTTTCTTTTCTTTTCAATAGTGAAACAGTTGTGGTTTCCAACTCTGAGGTAACACCGAGAGCTACCAGGCCTCTGAGTAAGTAACAATGGTAGTACTTTGCTGGCAAATTTGGTAACTTAAAGCTTGACATAGAAGAAAGATTGTGGATTTATTTGTAAAGCTCCTTTTTTGAATTTATTAAAAAAGCTATATTAGTTCTCAGCTTGCTTTAGCGGTTTAAATTAATTCCTATTAAATCTCAGTAGGCTCTCAGCAGGTAGATAAAAGTTTTTGCTTCAAATGTTTTACATTTCTGTTAGATTTAGGTGGGCTCTAAGCAGGCAGGCAACTTGCTTTAGAGGTTTCTAATTCATTTCTGTTAAATTTAGGTAGGTTTTTACAGCCATAAAAGGAAACGGACAGATAGTTTTACCACCCACCCCAGGCACATCTCTTAATCTAATCTTCCACCAGCCCCGTTATACTCATATACCGTCTCTTCTCAAATTACTTCATTAGCTCCCCTGCCGTTTCCATGTCCAATTCAAACTTCTCCTTCTGACCTATAAATGCATTCATTCTACTGCTCCTCACCTTTCCTCTCTGCTCTCTTCCTACACTCCTCCACCTCCTCATGAACTCCACTCTTCCTCTAGCTTACTTCTCTCTTTGCCCTTTCCAGACTTCAGTCCTTTCACCTTGCGGCCCTTATGCCTGGACAAACTACCTGAATCTGTACATAAGGTTTCATCTCTCCCTCTTTCCAAATCTATGCTAAAGGTTTACATTTTTGGGGCTGCCTTCGGATCCTCATCCTGTGTTCTCCTTCTGTCTCCTTATCTTTCCCTATTTTGTACCCTTGTTCTCAACTTTTATACTGTCAGCCTTGATTAGACTGTAAACTCTAACAAGCAGGGACCATCTTTAATATGTATCTGTACACTGGTGTGTACGCCTTGTAGCCTTATATAAATAGTAGTAGTAGTAATTTATAGTTAATTATCCTAGTGGAGGGAGAGTGAAATTTGATACCACACTGTATTTTGATTGAGTGAGAAAAGATCATTAACAGTTTATTAGGAAGCAAATAGAAGATAATAGCATAAAATATAAAGTACTAAATAATCCTAAAGGCCTCTTATTAATTTAGGTATCCTACTCCCTTAACAACTCTAAACATATAAACTTACTAATATACAGATGCAGATACTATTCAGCAGTGAGATGAGGGCCATCCAGTTTTTTGCATTGAGTGCCATATGTATGATTATGTTCCAGTTGGTGAGAAGTTATATGTCTGCATTCTGTGCAAATAGCTCCTGGCTCTTAGGGAACATGTCCGATCTTTGGAGGCTAGAGGAGCAGACTTGGAGGAGCTGAAGCAGACAGAGAAAAATATAGAGGAGACCTACAGGAACAGATTAGAAAAGTTCTTCCTCCAGTCTGGCAGCCTCCATGCTGCTTGGAGGAGAGAGGTCACCACCTGGAAAGTGAGCATCACCTTGATGTAGCAAGAAAAAAATCCTGTCCTTAAGGGAATGCCGTATCCTCTTGCACTGAGGATGTGTCTCCATAGGCTTCTGCCCAAGAGTGAAGGTTTAGGATGGCCATTTTAGTTGATGATTTGATCATTAGGCATGTAGGTATCTGGAAGGTTGGTGGGTATGAGGATTGCTTTCATTTGCCTGCCTGGTGTGAAAGTGGTGGCCTTCCTGCAACACCTAGATAGGATTCTAGGCCGTGTTGGGGAAGAGCCAGTTATCGACATACATGTGGGCACCAGTAACATAAGAAAATGTGAAAGGAAGGTTCTAGAAGCCAAATTTAGGCTTTTAGGTAGAAATTTGAAATCCAGGACCTCAAGAGTAGCATTCTCAGGAATACTCCCTATCCCACTCACAGGACCCAAGAGATAGGCGGAGTTTTGGAGTCTCAAGGCATGGAAGAGAGCTTTAGATTTCTTAGGAACTGGGCAAAGGTTTGGGCAAAAAGTGGCCTTTTTTGGAAGGACTGGCTCCACCTTAATCAGTGTAGAACCAGGCTGTGGCATGAACCTTTAAAAAGATAGAACAGCCTTTAAACTAGATACTGGGGGAAAGATGACTGCCAATATTAAAAAAAAAAAAAGCATACTTTGAAATGCCCGTATACGAATGCTAGAATTCTAGAAAATAAGATGGAGGAATTAGAATATATAGCATGAATGAAGAAGCAGATATAATTGATATCTCGGAGCTCAGGATTGAAATTACTTTGCGATGATTGGGTATATCAAATTGGTGGGAGGAGCGGCCCTATGGGGATGATTTATAAGTTTGCGTGGAAAGATATGCATCACTTAACATTCACAAGTCCTTATTTTATTGGAATTAGCAGTCATGAATGGGTATGTTCGTGCACACTTTGGCCAGTTGCTATTCAGTAAGTGTGCAGAAGTGACCTTTGTGGCCATCTTCCCTTGGCCTGTATGCATAGGTGTGGTATCACATATACTTTCTAAAATACTATGATGTATGCGTGTGTCTGCGCCAATTTAGGCAGGGCAGCCATGCCTGCTCTAGGGTAGGCTTAACTGCCTTGCCTAGGGTACAGCAGATCAGCACGCCACTATTTTATAAAAGGAGATACACACATGTCATTTTATAAAATAGGCCTGTAACACTCTCACAGCACCATGTGTTGCTTGTGCGGGGATTTACAAAATTACCCTGTAAGCCTTAAAGGGCATTAAGTTGCGCAGAATAAGTTTTGCAGGAAAAAAATGCCTTGTAGAATCTTTATGGATAGAAATTCCATGTGAGAAGGGGAGGGGAATAGCAGTAATGATGCACTACACAATACACACAAATCTCAGTGGACCTTGAAGATGTTATAGGGCAATTAGGCAAACCAAAGAGTAGCAAATAACCTGGACCAGATAGTATATATCCTAGGGTGCTGAAAACTCAAAAATAAAATTGCAGACCTACTATTAGTTTACAAATTACTATCACTAAAATAGTCTATAGTACCTCAAGACTGGAGAGTGGCCAACGTAACACAAATGTTTAAAAAGGGTTCTTAAAAAAAAAAAAAAAAAAAGGGCTTTGCTGGTTCCCTTTCTATTGCATGCGACTTTTGCATTGTTTTTCTTGTTATTGTATTATGCATATAGTGTGTATGACTATTTCTTGTTGTAAGTATGTGCTGCCTTTAAATAAAAAAAAAAAGGGTTCTAGGTGCAATCCGGAATACTGCAGGCAAAGTGGTAGAAACCATTAGAAAGAACAAAATTACTGATCATAGGGAAAGTCAAGGTTTAATGGGACAAAACCAAGATGGATTTAGCCAAGGAAAATTTTGTCTCACCAGACTGCTACATTTTTTTTAAGGTGTGAATATACAGGGTAGATGAAAGTCAGCTGGTTGATATGGTGTATCTAGATTTTCAGAAAGCCCCTTGATAAGGTTTCCTTATGAGAGACTCTTACGGAAATGAAAAAGTCAGGAGATAGGAGGCAGCGCCCTATTGTGGATTTATAGAACTGGTTAAAAGATAGAAACTAGTGAGTAGGGCTGAATGGTCAATTTTCTCAGTGGAGAAAGGTGAATAGTGGAGTACCCCAGGGATCTGTACAGGGCTCAATGCTTTTTAACTTATTTATAAATTACCTGGAAATGAGAAGAGCAAGTGAAGTGATCAAATTTGCAAATAACACAACACTATTCAACGATATTAAATCACAAGAGGATTGTGAAAAATTGCAGTTGGGCCTTGAGAAATTGGGAGATTGGGCATCCAAATGGCAAATCAAATTTAATGTGGACAAATGACAACCAATGCACATAAGGACGAACAACCCCCAAACTATAGCTACAAGATGCAAGGTTTCACATTAGGCGTCACCGCCCAGGAAAAACATCTAGGCATTGTGGAAAATACGTTTAATCCTCTGCTCAGTACACAGTGGCAGCCAAGATAGCTAATAGAATTCTAGAACGTATAAAGAAAGGCATGGAGAATAAAACAAAAGAGATCATAATGGCTCTGTTGTTCCATGGTGCAACCGCACTTTGAGTATTGTGTAGAGTTCTGGTTGCTATATCTAAAATTAAAGCGGAATTATAAAATGGTCAGAGAAGGGCAACCAAAATGATAAAAGGGATGGAGGGGTTACCCTTATGAGGAAAGGCTTTTAAAAGGTTAGGGTTAGAGAGCTTGGAGAACAGCTTGGAGAACAGACAGCTAATGGGAGAGCTTATTAGAGGCTTATGAAATGAATAGAGTAGAACAAGTGAAGGGACACGCAATGAAGTTACAAAATAATACATTTAAGACTAATCTGAGAGAGGTTTTTTTTTTCACTCAATGCTTAATTTGTTGTCAGAGGATGCAGTAAAAGCTGTTCGTGTAGCTGGGTTTATAAAAGTTTTGGGCATCCCTGGAGTAAGTGGCATGGAATCTTTTTACCTCTGGAATCCTGCCAGGTACTTGTGACTTGATGGACCTTTTGGTTTGACCCAATATTGCATAACTTATATTCTTATGTTAATTGTTTTGGTACAGGATTTGGGTTTATACATTACTTTTTTTTTTTTTTGGCTTTGGCTTCTGCTTCATCTGACCAGATTCCATAATCTGTGGTGACGTTCATCCAGCTTTAAGAGTAAAATCCATACTCTTACTTTAGGCTTATGTTGCGATGTTAGTTTCTGAGCTTTGTTTTCCATGGAGAATAGAGTAAGCATGTGAGGTCGTTTCCTACTCCTGGTAGTCATCCTGATTGCCTGATCTGTCCATCCAAATGGACCCTGGAGATGATTTTGATTGAACAGAGGCCACTTGCCTGGCCTTATGCACCTTGCAGCATAAAAAAACGAGAAGAGGCACTTGTACATTCCAGGGTCTCTGAAAGGCATTTGTGCCAGCAAAGAGAACCAGTTAATGTAAATAACTTGTGAAGATACTTATCTAAAGGATGAGCCTCAAGGGAGGTAATAGAAGGGCCGATGTGTTCACTTTTTCTCCATGGGATGGATTTTGGCCTACCATTTCTTACATATTTGCTCCTTTCTAAAAGAAGAGCTGATCTTGTAATAGACCTTCTTACCTATTTAATCCAGAAAGGTGGTTTGTTTTTCCTATTAAATAATTTGGAAAGCTGAGGTGAACTCCGGAGCAGTCTATGGAATGAACCTTAAATCTCATTAAGCGAGCCTTACAAGCTCTGGTCATGTGCAGACAACAGAAGTGGGCATTGTAGTAAAAAGGATGGAGTATATTATTTCAAACACTAAACATGTAATTAAGGCAGCCCTTACATGGGGGGAGGATGCTCTTTTAGAGTCGTCGTCATCCTCAGACCACTCCTTGTCAGATGCTAAAGAATGGCTTTAGCATCATTTTGTTTTGTTTTATTTCAATTTATATAGCACCTAATTTTCAATAGAAACTGAATAGTTACAGTAATTGGACATAAATATATATAATAAAACATACAGTGGGCAAATAATATACCACCTGAGAGAGAGAATTAAAATAAACATAAAAATGAGAAGCTCAAGCAAGCCATCAAGTGTGTTGTGCATGTTGTTTGCCTGGCCTGGAAACAGCTAAAGTAATGTGCTCGGCTACAAATCACTTATGTGCAGAATTCCTTTGACAGCCAAGAGGCTTAAATTCTTTTTAGGGTAATGAAAACTGCACACTTTCACTTGGATAAAATGTAAATGAATTCTTCTGAAATGATTCCACTTGCAGCTGGTAGCAGAGGTAGATTTATGTTTTGTGCTGCTCAATATATAACAGTGTGTGGGACATCAAAAACCTAACCAAGGCCACCCATTAACGCATCATTGTCACATTATTGAGAGCCTTCATAAGCTCTGATAGCTTTTGAGCAACAAAAATGGTGCAGTAGTGGAGCTTTGGCGACCAGACAGGTCATCTCTTCAGATTCTGCTACTCTATCGTTTTCCGAGATGGAGGGTGTGTGTTCTTGCACCTACTGTGACTACGAGATCTGCAACACAGAACTGGGATATCTTGTACCCCTTATATTCTGCAGACCACTTCTCTGTGCACTTAAGGGATAGTGTTACTTGTACTAGCACTGAATAGTTCCCTAAAAAGATAATGATTTTATCAAATACCAAAGCATTTCTAAGCAGATTGGCAGTGTGACCAGAAGTAGATTGCCAGGTCTTCCTTCCGAGGCAATGGAGGGTTAAGTGACTTGCCCAAGGCCATAAGGAGTGCTATTGGGAATCGAACCCTGGTCTCTTGGTTACTAAGCCATTGTGATCTGGAACTACCTACGATGTCTGAATGTAACTTGTCATGAACTACTGAGAAAAGGTGTGAACTAATCCCAAATCATATGTTTAGTGTGGCACAATTGTAGAACAGGGGCTGAGCTAGGGGAAATTCAAGATGAGCCAGGCTTAAACTGCCAGCAAGTAACCAGTCCAGATGTCTTGGTTGCATTGTAGTACTTGAAACTAATATTTTAAGCCTTTAAACACAAGAGCAGAAAGTTAAAAAAAAAGTTAAAAAAAAAAAAAAAGTCATAAGAAATGTAGGCTTTTAGCTGGCTTTTTACAGTCTACCAAGAAAAAGCGAGCATCCCGTTGAACATCTTGAAATCAAAGTGAATTGTCTCTGTACTGCTCTTGGCAGATTGGCTATGAAGGACCCAGACAAGATGTATCTTTGCACAGGGCTGCTTTTAGCAATGGGTAAAAGGGGCCTTTGCCCTAGGCCCTGCATGGCCCTGGGCCCATTGATAGAACACATACGGTTCAATGAAGAAAGCCCATTGCAAGTTTATTACAGACATTTTGCTCAGCAATGGCAGATGAAATTTAATGCTGAAAAATTCAGGGTCATGCATTTGGGCTGCAAAAATCCAAAAGAGCAGTATGGTATAGGAGGTGTGAAGTACTTCCATCCACCAAAGAAGAGCAGGACTTGGGGGTGATTTGTTTCTGATGATCTTAAGGTGGCTAAATGGGTAGAACAGGCAACAGTGAAAGCCAGAAGGATGCTTGGGTGCATAGGAAGAGGAATGGCCAGCAAGAAGAAGTTGGTGATGGTGCCACTGTAAGTCTTTGGTGAGATCTGATTCGGAGTATTTTGTACAGTTCCGGAGACAATGTCTTCAAAAGGATATAAACAGGATGGAGGAGTCGGTGCAGAAGGTGGCTACCAATATGATTAGTGGTCTTCGTCATAAGACATACGAGGACAGACTTAAAGATCTCAATACGTATACTTTGTGTAAAAAAAAAAAAAAAAAAGGCAGGAGAGGGGGAGATATGATAGAGACATTTAAATACGTCTGTGGAATAAATGCACAGGAGAGTCTCTTTCGATTGAAAGCAAGCAAGCTCTGCAATAAGGTGAAAGGGGATAGACTCAGGAGTCATTTGCGGAAATATTTCTATATGGAAAGAGTGGTAGATGTATGGAATAGTGTCTCAGTAGAGGTGACAGAGATGAGGAATGTATCTGAATTCAAGAAAGCATAGGAGAAGCACAAAAGATCTCTAAAGGGGAAAAAAAGTGACTGTAAAGCTTAACGGTTGGTATGGAAGGACATAATGGATAGGCCCTATGGTCTTTAGGTGCCGTCATGTTTTTATGATCCTGTAAGCAAATAGCGTGTAAATGAGTGTTGTGCAAAACATCTGCGTTAACAGGGAGAGCAAGCCAGACACAGATGAGGACAGGGGCCTGTGGTATGTTTCACCCCTGTGCACATGTGCTGGGAGGAGCAGTGGAATACCTTTCTCTTTGGAGCGGCCTAACTAAACCAATCACTAGGCCTGCTTCCAGTCTCTTTAGCTGCTGATGCTGTGTTGGGTAAAGTTATTGTTACTGATTCATACTTTTTCTGATTTTGCTGATTTTTTTTTTCAGTCTTTCTTTCTGTTTGGGAAGTATCGTACTGGTTTTTCTCACTGCTGCACCGCTTTATGTACAAGTGTTGACATCACAGAGTTGCTCTGGTTGGCCACCTCCTACTGCCTGGAGGATGTCCCACTCGTCTGGACTGGTCTAGCAGAATTCAAGGAAAGGAAATTAGCAGATATGGAAAAGTTTCTCCATTAATTTCATGACTTGTTCTTTCCAACCCATAGTTGTCTGAAAACTTAATGGAATGGGATGAAATTGGCATGTGGACAAAACCTGGTGAAAGACCCATCATGTTCAAAAATGGGCCAGATTGGACTGGGGGATCCAGAGAAATAAGTCCCCCAAAAATCTAACCAGTGTATTTCTATGGGAGAAGGAGTTCCAGCTTCTGTAGCACAGAAACGTACATACAATGAAACATAGCAGTTAGGGAATTGCCCCTTTCAAACTCCTTCTCCCTCTTCTTTACTCTCCCAACCTCTCAAACTGCTCCTACCATGAAAAGCAGTCTCCCCCCTCAGTTTCCTCACCACCCTCCAAAAAAATACTCTTGCAACTGCCCTACCAACTCTACAAATGAGACATATTTTTTTTTCATGATGGCAGCAACTGCCCCACCACCTGCAAATTGCCCCCCCCCATAAACGACCTCCTACTACTGCCCCAACAACTCATACTCACCTAAAAAAAAAATGCCCTCACAATTGCCATGACGACCCACAAATTGCTCCACCTTAAAAAAAAAAAAAAAAAAAAGCCACTTCCTTGCAATTCCCCTACCCATAAAAAATACCCCCACATCTGTCCTATCACCTCACAAAACTTTCACTCCAAAAACTACCCCCCTCCTACTGTCCCATTTCACCAATTGACCCCTGCATCTTCTGCATCACTCCAAAATTGCCCTGCCTCCCAAAACTACCCCCTCATAACTGCCCACCAACCTGCACACTGTCCCTACCACTGAAATATGCACTCCCCTGCAACTTGCCCACCACCTTTGCAGTTTGCTGAAAATGCACTCTGCATCTCACTATAGGCTGCCCCAAAATGGGGTTCACATTGTCCTGATGTGCTTAGTGCTGGGCTTTTTTTCTCCTTTTTCTCAAGAAAATTACTTTTCTAAAATGCCATAATAACCCTTTCCCTTCATGGATGGCATTAAGTTTGTAACAGGAGAACACAAATTCAAACAGTAGAATGTAGAGTACACCTGCAGTGCTCCATTCAGTGATCACCTGAGTAAATAATCATAATCCATAAGAATCTTAACGATTTCACCTTTCCTAATTACATTGTTGTAATTTACCGCATGCTTTCGTTGGCCGGGACAGCTTGTTTATTTTATGTGGAGAAACTATCTCCACAACTCTCTGATGTCTCCAAGTTTAGAAGTGTCTTCAGGTTTGGGACAGACAGCCCTCGAGCGTAGTATATTAAGCCATTATACTTCTCTCTTTTTGGAGTCCAAAAAATCCAATATGTTTGTTTCAGTTTCTTTCCCTGCTGCCCTCCGGTCCAGCCCATGGTGGCATCTGGTAATCCGAGCTGACAAACTACCCCAGCTGGAGAAGAACTGAAAGGGTCACGCCACCTATTCTGCTTGCACAGGCTGTTACCTTCCCATCAGGTTGTTGAAGAGAAAACTGCGCGACATGTTTGCACGGTTTGCCTTAAGCCTACAGATGTGTAAGCTTTGCCAGAAATACTACCTTCCAGGAGAGTTGCTTCATCATGTAAGGCCCTCCATTTTTTCTCATCAGCTCAAAGCTTATAGAGAACACTCCTTGATGCCTTATTCAGCCAAAATAATCAGAGAAGGCTTCATCACGGCAGTAGCATAGTTCAGAGGCTCTGGGACCGTTATTTTGATCTCATCTTGCAATACTGTGGTTTCTAGTTCGTTTTTTCTTACTAAATCAAGCCGGTCTTCATGTATAAGCTAGATTTATGTTGAGCTATTATGGGGCCTATTTATTAAGTCTCCTAAAATGTGCTGTATCCCTGTAATAGCTGTGCCCTTCTGCTGTTGCTTGCTTAATAGAAAGATGTATCATCATCTTGTTCTGTTGTGAAGTTGAGGTTTTTCCTACCAGAGATCGGCACTGTATTCCCTTTATTTTTCAAACTTCTACCACCAACACTCCTTGTGACCTTGGTCAAGTCACTTTATCTTCCTTTGTTTCACCTGCCCACTTAAAATGTAAGCTCGCTAGGGAAGGGACATATACTGTACCTGAATACTTATCACCATTATGTAGCACTATGTGTGTCCAGTAGAGCTAAAAAATAATTGTTCTTATGTCTGTGAAAATCATCATTTACAAATCTGAAAGTGTGTTTTACTTTTTTTTTTAAATTTATGATATTGAAGCACAGTTTGAAAACAGAATGTTTGTTTTTAAACAACCAAATATATTTATTCAAATGTATTCCAGTTGGTGTGATGATTGGCAAGACCCAGGGACTTTGCACCATAATACCAGTGCATCAGGACATACTTAAATGCAAATATTTGCCTGTTGCTTGCTTATGTACTTATGGTAGATGAGCATTTTGCAGGCGGGCTTAGATTCTGCAATAGCTACTGTATACCAATGTTGACTGAGTGAGTTCTGTGTTTATGGTGAAATCACGTGCTTTTGTAATAAAGTGCTATATTTAATCTATACAAAAATCAACTGCTATATTAGATATCTGCAGGGATGGTCTAAGTTGGACTTTTTCTGAGGTTTAAGGCCCCTGTGAGTAGGAGCTGAAATTCTGAAAATCTCTGGATTTCTCATGCGTCTAAGGACACTAACAAAGCAGCAATTCAACCTAGGAACATATGCAAAAGATGTTCAAGGTCTTAACTTCTAAAAAGGAAGTTACCTGGGTTTCTGATATTTCATTTATTTTTCCTTGGGGGCTGATGTATAAACCGTGAATAAAATTGATATGCTGAGCTTCAGTTGACTGCATTTTAATGCATGTGCTGAAAAAATAGTTTGCTACTGTTACAGTAAATGAATGACATGCAAATTAATGTGGCGTTAAAATGTGTGCGGAAAGAAAAACTAGTGCATGCTGCCACAGTTTACTGCATCAGATGTTTCAGTGCATAAGCGGGCTGCTAATCCCCTGACTCTCCCTCCTGAGGTAACCCAGCCCAGGGCACTTGTGGTGCAGGAAAAGTAGGAGTAAACCAGTGCGCTAGAGGATAGAGTAGCTCAGGGCTGCTGTACCCATTAGGCAAGTTAGGCGGCTGCCTAGAGAGCCAGCATTTCCAGGATAGCCCATTGCCACTGCTGCTGTCCCTCTCCGGGACCTGTGGTGGCGGTGGCAATGCCAATAAAATGGCAACGCGAGCTTACCCAAAAGCTCATATGCTGCATTGTTGTTGGTGCTTGCATTGACCAGCAACTTCTGCTGCCTCTGATGCAAACAGGAAGTCTGCGTCAGAAGGGCTGGAAACAGTGAGCACCAACACTGCTGCAGGTCCTGGAGAAGGGTGGGACCAGGGGGACGGCAGGATTGAGGCTCCTTACACTGGCCCTGGAGCAGGTTGCCATATTGGCTCCTTAGTTGGGAAAGTCTTGAACATTCTATCCGTTTGCAGGTTTGCCATGTTGGTTTCTACTAACAGGTCTCCCTTAACGGCTTCTGTACTCTTCAAGTAATGTTTTAGAACTCAGGTGAAAAGGGGGGCGGAGCCTGATGTCCAGCGGGATAGACGCTTCGCGTTGAAGCTCCCGAGAGGCCTACTCAGAATCCTGAATTAATACCTGCATAAACTTCATTTTTTGCTCTGAACTTACCGGGGTGCCTCGGGGGGAACGGCGGGCCACAAACCAGTGCGACTGGACCTCGGGTCTCCCTCTTCTTCACACGGAAAACGCTCCAAAACAGAGTTCTTCCCCACAAAAGATGGCCCCACTTTGGGAAAACCCCGCAACGCCACAGGGGATCTTGGAGGAGATACGCGGTGTGAAGGAGCTGGTACAATCCAACGGAGCGGTGCTCCGAACCATGCGTGAAGACTTTGGCACACTTCAGAACCGGCTCGAAAGTCTCCCATTACGACAGGACAACATGGCGGAGGTCCTTGACTCGCACGCGGTGCGCTTGGTGAAATTGGGCAAGGCTGAGCGTATGATACCGAATTTTCGAAAAGAGCAGGAGGATAGCAATGATCGAGCTGGTTGCAACCATATGGGGCTCATTGGAGTACCGGAGGATGTGAGAGCAGGAGACATGCGAGAATTCTTGGTCATAACTCTCCCTCCCTTGCTAAAGATTATTATTTACAGAGATCTGGAGACTGACCGAGCGCATCGTGTTCCTGCTAATATGGCGCTCAATCGGACGACCCCTCGGGCTCTCAATTTTCGATTATTGCGATACCAGTAAGTAGAGCAAATTTGCACTGCTGCCCGGGCGAATTATCATCTTGAATTTGAAAGTCATAAAGTTTCTTTTCCCCTGACGTGGCAAAGTCCACAGTTGACCGACGGAGGAGACTCCTTGCTTTTCGCCCTGGATTTCAATAACTACAGGCTCACTTTGGCCTAATATATCCAGTGAAGCTCAGAGTGACTCTCCATAACCCAGCCATAACATTCGAAGATCCCGATCTACTAGCAATGTTTTTGGACTCCCAATAACGCCGATCAGATGCGCTAATTCAACCACTATGATTCAACAATCTTGATCTGTAATTCGCCGGATTTGCCCGCCATCTTGAACGGCCCGACGCGGCGACCCCAGCCTGGAATAGAGACTGCCTGGACTTTTCTTTTTATCTATAATTTACTTGGCCTTCTATCCCTCCATGATGTGCACCTCGGTGGGATTCGAAACATGCATAGTTTTACAGGTTATATGTTTTAGCTTGGGTCCTCTCTGGAGTTTCTCCCCGCAGACATTAGGTCGCCAGTAATTTCTGGGGTTTAGCTTCTTCTCTGGTGCACCTCGGTGCTTATTTTTTTTTTATATATGGGGCGTTACCATGATTTTCATTAACTCATTGATTATTATGTTATGTGCACAGTCATACATAGTTAAGATGAGGGACATTGGGAAATTGTGTGCATTATTGTGTTCTTTCTCAGAATTTCTAATCTTTCTAGATGGCCTTGTGTCAGATCTTCTCATAAAACGTAAACGGCATTAATAGTTCAATCAAAAGAAAGAAAATCCTTAGCTATCTTAATCATGAGCATGTTACTTTAATGTTTCTTCAGGAAATGCATTTAAATTCCGCTGCGGCATTGTAACTTAATACCACGCCTAATATGGCGACTGCCTTTTCTTCCGCTGTTTCCAAGCGGTGTGGGGTAGCCATTTTGGTTAAGAAGTCTCTGCAAGCTATTGTAATGGATGTTAGCTTTGATAAGGAGGGTAGATGGGCCCGTGCACACCTTCAGGTTGAGACTGTAATTTACGTGTATTGGTATTTATGCTCCGAATGTGGATAATCCTGTTTATTATGCAAGTATTCTGCAGTTAGCACAGGCATTTGCCAGCCCTCCATTAATGCTCGGCGGCGATTCAACCAAGTACTTGAGCCCTTGACAGCTTGGCTGCCGCCCAGAACGAGTGGTCCACCCAAGAGTCTTGATTCTTTTACTGCTTTGATAACAGATTTTGTGCTAGAAGATATATGGAGGCTGCTTCTCCCCTCACTCCCATTATCCACCAATGCGCTCCGACAGCGCCGAAATTCTGGGAGCGGGAGTTGCATGTAGCTTTGACCCCGGAGCATGGGAGCCCAGCCTGGAGCAGGTTGACATGGATCTCTCGATCTCCCTCACTTACTCAGACACTTTTTTCTTTTAATCCATCGAAGTTTCTATACTCCTGATAGGTTAGTCAAATGACCGCTACCCAGAGCAACAGATTTAGGATATGCCACACGGCCATTTACATACTAACTTATATTATGTTTGAATGCCCGGTACCCTAATATTACTGGAAAATACTGGGGGAAAAATAGGTCCCCTCTTAATTTCAATGAATGGTGGCATCCTGTCAGTCTATACAGTATATGAACAACTACCTCATCTGTTGGTCTCTCCGTTCAGACCCTCTATCATTTGTCTGAATGGAGGATACTCCACGATTATGTTTAAAATGCTAAAATGCTAAATGCTCCCATTTGACTGTTTCAATCTATTTCACCTGATCAGTCTATATTACTGATACTCTTTTGTTTGTTTGGATGTACAATCACTGCTATATGTATACGCCTCTTTGATGATACTCCTCAGTTCCAGAGAAGAAGCTTAGGGGTGGGGGGTAATTGGGGTTGCTTTCCTTATGTGTATATTTGTATTTGTCTCCTTTGGTTTGTTGTTCCGTTTGTTTGTTGTAAAATGAAAATAAAAGTTTCAAAAAAAAAAAGAACTCAGGTGAAAAGCAATAAAATGGACTGTAGACCATTTTTAAAATAGATCCTCCAACGTATTAAAATTGCTGTTAGCTGTTTTGTCTGCCTGGTTCAGCATTCAAACAAATAGGTTGAAACACTTAACCAGTCAGTTGAATGTTGTACTAGACCACTGGATAAACATTTCAGATTTAATTACATGCCATGAGTTCCGATTTGGAAAAGGCAGTTGGTAGGTCTCTGCTCAAGTGTCTAAGGTAGTGGGAGATGAAGTGACTTGCCCAAGGTCACAAAGAGTGTCAAGAGGAAGAGGATGGGGATCTAAACCCAGAACCCTGGCTTTCCTGGTTCTCAGCCTGCTGCTGTTACCACTAGGCTAATCCTCCACTCTGACAGACATGTGCATAAATTGCTTTTGTTACATACACATTTGTCTCATGAATATTCATTGCAGCTGTCTTGAAAATCCAACTGGCTAGTCTTCCTGCAGGACTGCAATAGAGGTCTCTATTGTGACCATAGAGATTTTGGGCTCGATATTCAGCAGTGCCGGCTAGCGCATTTACAGCGGTTAGCCACCGCTGCTTAACACTAAACCTAGATATTCAATTCTGAGGCCATATCTGGCCACCGGTATTGAATATCTGAATTGGCCAGCGAATATTGCTGCTGCCTGGTTAGCTTTGGCTGTGAAAGTTAAGACAACCTTTCCTGTGCTTAACGTTTGCCGCCGAGGAATAACCCGTCAGTGGCTGAATATTGCCGCAACTGATTATCCCTGGGTGCCACCCCCAAAATGCCTTGATGCTAACCGGTTCGCATTGGGGTGTAGTAGCAGTACCTGTGGATATTCAGTGGCATTAACATATTATTGCCACTGAATATCCCACTTAGCGGCTTTTACACGGTTTGCAGGTCTGCAAACCGTGTAAATGCCATTGAGCATCAGACCCTATGATCTTTAGAGGGGCATATTCAGCGACGACGGCCAGCCCAAGTAAAATGGCTGGCCATCGCTGCTCTGAATTAAACTTGGATCGTCAGTGATGTGGTCATATCTTGCTGCCAGCATTGAATAGCTCGGTTCTCCCGGAAAGCAAATTAGCTGTCCAGTCAGGGATGAGATTAAGCCATTGGCCAGATAGCTAAACCAGCTAAAGATAAGCCAGCTTTTTTTTTGGCCTAACTCTAGCCGGTTAAGGTGAACCCGCCAACGGCTCTGCCATGGAGCGCCCCAGAGCTAGTCAGTTGGCATCAGGACATCCAAATTGGGTAGCGGGGAATATTCAGCGGCACTAAATGCTTTAGTGCTGCTCTCTGTCATGCTGGCTGTAGTTTAACTGGTTAGGTCTGCTAACCAGTTCCACCATTTTGAATATCGTCCCTTAGTGTTTAGAAACTTTCCCTCTATATTACTACTACTACTACTTAGCACTTATATAGCGCCACGCACGCAGTGCTGCACAGTTAGCCTATAAGAGGTGGCTAACATACAAGAGATAGTCCCTGCCCGTCAGAGTCATGCTCATCGGAGCATACAATCTAGTTAGAACAGTACAGAGCATTAGTCAGTTCAGTGGAGGATATGGTGTGGTACAGTTAGGTACAGCTTGGTCTGTGGTTTGGTCATAAATATAAATGGGGGTTAGGGTAGGATGAGGATGGAACTTAGGATCTGAATGCAACGGTGAAGAGGTGGGTCTTCAACCTCGATTTGAAGAGGGCCAGGGAGGGCGCCTGGCGCACAGACACAGGAAGGCTATTCCAGGCGTGTGGCGCAGCAAGTGAAAGGAGCGCAATCGGGAGTTCGCAGTGCAGGTGAAAGGCATTGAAAGAAGCGATTTGTTAGTGGAGCGCAAGTTTCATGAGGGGACATAAGGAGAGATAAGAGATATGAGGTATTGAGGGGCCATAGAGTGAATGCACTTATAGGTCAGCAGGAGAAGCTTGAATTAGATGCGGAATTGGACAGGGAGCCAGTGAAGTGACTTGAGGAGAGGAGTAATGTGGGCATGGCGAGGCTGGCAGAAGATTAGTCGAGCAGCTTGATTTTGTATAGATTGGAGGGGAAGGAGGTGGCTCACGGGGAGACCAGCGAGGAGTAGGTTTCAGTAATTGAGATGAGAGGAGATCAAGGAGTGGACAAGCGTTTTGGTAGTATGTTCAGAGAGGAAGGGGCGGATTTTGCTGATGTTGTAGAGGAAAAAGCGGCAGGTCTTAGCTACAAGCTGGATATGGGTGGAGAAGGAGAGAGGTGTCAAAGATGACTCCCAGGTTGCGGGCCGAGGGAACAGGAAGGATAGTAGATCCATCCACATGGACTGAGAGGTGGGAAGTGGGGGGGAGGAGTTGAGCGGAAAGACAAGGAGTTCAGTCTTGGCCATGTTCAGTTTCAATCGGCGATGAGACATCCAGGCAGTGATGTCCGAGAGACAAGCAGAGATCTTGGACTGGGTTGCCGGAGAAATATTAGGTGTAGAGAGGTAGATTTGGGAGTCATCGGCATAGAGATGGTACTGAAAGCCATGGGAAGAGATAAGCGTGCCAAGGCCTTGGGTATAGAGAGAGAAAAGGAGTGGGCCCAAAACAGATCCCTGGGGTACACCTACATGGAGTGGGGTAGGGGAGGAGGAGAAGCCGCTAGAGCATACACTGAATGAGCGATGGGAGAGGTAGGAGAACCAGGATAGTACAGAGTCCTTGAAGCCAAGCAAGGAGAGGGTGGTGAGGAGAAGGTCGTGGTCAACGGTGTCAAAGGCAGCAGAAAGGTCAAGAAGGATGAGGATAGAATAGAGGCCCTTCGATTTAGCCAGGAACAGGTCATTGGTGACTTTTGTGAGTGCCATTTCAGTGGAGTGTAGGGGGCGGAAGCCTGATTGTAGTGGGTCAAGGCAATGACGGTGGACTGCTTGTTCTAATAATTTGGATATGAAGGGAAGAGGGAGATGGGCCGATAGAAGGGCAAGTGGGATCAAGTGAGGGTTTCTTGAGGAGGAGTGTGACAACAGCGTGTTTGAAGTCAGCGGGGACAATTGCAGTGAAGAGTGAGAGGTTGAGGATATGAGTGATGATGGGGGACGATGGTGAGGGAGATGGAATGTAGGAGATGGGTTATGAAAAGAGAATGGCATTTGGCAGTTAACCTAAGTACTCTGGGCCAGGTTGCTATTCTTTTCAACAAATTAAGCACTCAGAAGACATTGGCGGCATGTTATGAGCCAAATCGATCTAATGCCAGAGCTGGATGGAGGCACTTCCTTGGGCAGTATCTTTCATTGTGGTGTCCCACATGATTCAAATTTTGTGCCAAGTGCTCAGTGGTAGGACGAAGAGGGGGAGACATCTTGAGGTACCAGCGCTTTCTTCCTTTTGCTTCCAGCCAGTCCATGTGAGTAGAGAGAGCAGGGAAGAAAAAGATGACAAAAATCAGTGGAAGGAAAGGAGACGAGAGGAGCATGGGGGTGGGGGGGGGATAGGATGTGTGTGTAAAAGCACAGATAGTGTGATGGGGAGTTTGAAGGATGATCAGATTTGGGAGAGTGGGAACACCGTATATGTGAAGATTCCCTCTTCATGTTCCGAATCTTCTATCATTCTTCTCCCTTCGCTCCTCAAGCCCACTTCCTCTTCTTCCTCCATCTCTGATCTTTCTCTGCCTCTCTCCCCCACCCATCCCTGTGCCAATCCATCACCTGTGCAAAGCATTGATCACTAGGATTTGCTTTCCCCCCATCTTAACAAATTAAAAAAAAAACTGCCTTAGATGAATGTCGGAAAATAAATTTTATATAACATACAGATGTGCTGTGGAATCTAACACTGAGCTGTCATAGGAAAGTAAGGGTTATGTTTCCTGCCTCTCCATTATTTGAAAGTTCAGCAAATCGGAAAGAGAATGGAGGATTGATAGTTACACCACAGCCTCATTAAACAGGAAAAAAAAGCTTGAAATAAGCTCACTAATTACATAAACAGTGGATGGTGAAAGTGAAGTGATACCCAGTGTACCTGCATACACGCCATCAAACGAGCCTGTCAAAATCCAAGTTATCAATGTCCCTGTTTAATGTACATTACCAAGTTTAACATAGGCCATGTGGTCTTTTTCTGTCGTCATGTTTCTATCTAGTTTGTCCTTCCATATCAACCACTACAACAGTCCCCTTTTTTCCTTTAGAGATCCTCTGTTTGTCCCATGCTTCTTTGAATTCAGATACTGTCCTCAGCTCTACCACCTCCACTGGGAGACTATTCCACAGATCCACCACTCTTACCATAAAGAAATATTTCCGCATATCACTCCTGACTCTATCCTCTTTCCCCTTCATCCCATTTCCCCTCATAGCAGAGCTTGCTTTCAATCGAAAGAGGCTCTCCCCCTGTGCATTTATGCCACAGAGGTATTTAAACATCTCAATCATATCACCTCTGTCCCACCTTTCCTTTAAGGTGTACTTATTAAGATCCTTAAGACTGTCCTCATATGCTTTATAATGAAGACCACTATCCATTTTAGTAGCCACCCTTGTAAACCGCTTTGACTGAAATGATAAGGTGTTATAAAAAAACCCCTGTTAAATAAATAAAATAAAGGTCATGAACGTTTTTGATAAATTTTAACTGGAGAACTCTAAGCAATTAATTTAGCACCCCTCCCCTAGCATTTTCACATTGATAGTTTGGTTCTTTGGAGTGTACACAGGTACGTTGTTCTCATCTCATTTCTATGGTCAGTGATGCCACAGCTATGACATCATCAGTATAAAAAGGATCCTGTTTCATGAGCAGCGATGCACAGAAGGACTTGCCTAGGATCCATTTGCCAGAGCAGCCTATCCGCTCGTCTTTATAGGGTTCCAAGAATATAGCATTGTGTTTTGTCCAGTTTCTAGGCCATTGCCCAAGGGGGGAGGGGAATTGCAAAGCAGCTTAGTAAAAGTTTTTTGTGGCAGTTTTTCTGGAGGTGCTCTCACGGTCATAATTACATATGTGGTTTGTATGGTCTCAGCTGTCTATTAAAATCTATTTCACAGAGACTAATCATTGAAAGGCATAAGAGGGATGCATGTACTCACTGGGTTTTGTTGAGATTTACAGGAAAAGCAGCTTGGCTTGACTATTTCTTCTCAGTGGTTAGCTCTTTCCTTTTGGGGAATCTCTCCTGCAGTTTAAGTGAGAAATGAGCCTACCCATGTTATATGATATTATCTGGGCATAGTACTAACCAAAAATAATTTGTGCTGTAAGAGGAAGTATGGAAACCTTTTATAAAAATTACTTTTTCCCCAAGGAGATGTCAACATGTTCTATTTTTCCTGGGGACAGATGTAAATAAGCCTGAGTTCTGACTTCTGATTTAATACTTTAAAATATGCAAAGTACCAGGAATGCACAAGGACTGGCAAGGCATACACAGGGTTGACGAAGTGTTTCCTGTGCCGTTTACTGTACTTTTTTTTTGTATTTTGCTGCTGTCCTTATTAAGAGAAGGGGATGAAATTTGGGGTTAAAACAAACAAACAAAAAAAAGATTTCACACATACAAATTTTTTTTTAAGTGCCATCAAGTCAGTGTTGACTCATAGCGACCCAGCTACCTCTGGGTTTTCTTGGCAATGTATCACTGGAAGTAGATTGCCAGCCTTTTCTTCCGAGGCAATGAAAGGTAAAGTGACTTGCCCAAGGTCACAAGGAGTGCCAGTGGGAATTGAACCCTTGATCTTCTGGGTATGAGGCAGTTGCTCTAATCACTAGGCTGCTCCTCCACTCTATACTACTAATAATAGAACTTAAATGAAAGCTGAAGTAGAAATACAACAATACAATGTGTGCCTTTGAGTCAGTGCTGACTCCTGGTGACCCAGCAGCTCCTGGGCTTTTTGGCAGTGTAACCGGAAGCAGATTGCCAGATCTTTCTTCTGAGGCAATGGAGGATTACATGACTTGCCCAAAGCCACAAGGAGTGCTAGTGGGAATCAAACACCGGTCTCTTGGTTACCATGCCAATGCTCTAACCACTAGGCTACTCCTCCACTGAAATAGCAACCCATTTTACATAGTCCTCTGAAGCAGTTCTCTGGGTGCTTTTCTTTTTTCTTTTTCGGAGACTGTTCATGTTGCTCCTTCCCGCTCATAACTCATTTGGAACCTGTGCTGGGGTCCTGGTGCCATAATCCTTGGGTCGTAGCTAGTGGGATATACTATTTTAATAGCCTTTCTTCCTTCTGTTCTTAGTCTGTTCTTTTCTGCAACCGTTAGTATTCACAGTCCCTGGGCATCATTATCTCCACGTCATCCCTGGCCAGTCCAGAAGACGACCCAATGTGTAGAATTGAACTGGGAACCTTCCAAATCAAAGTACATCAAACTTGTGATTGAGCCACTCTGTCAGCCCTGTGAATTAAATGTTTCTGAATATGTATTTCTTCTTTATTTTTATTCATTGGCATCCTTTATATTCCACTGATTATAGCAGTTCTCATCAGACTGTAGATCATTCTTTGTTCATTTTAATGTAGGTCTATATTGACACAGCCAGCTTTTCTCCCATGTGATCTGTAGTAGCCTCCAGTAGAAAAGCATCAAGGGAACATTTCATCTGCTTGGCTTTTAAATACTGAGGCATCCACACTAAAACGTTTGCATGTATCGAAGCCATGTAGCATGCAAACGCAATAGCTAAGCATTAAGGAGGCAATTTTCTTCAGATTCAGAGTTGCAGTGTACATGCATTGCATGTCCAGGCATGGGGGTATATGCACAAATTTACAGCATCGGAGCATGTGCATATTTGTGCATTAGCATTTGAATGCGCATATGGGGCTGGACCTGGGAGCCTAGTTTATGAAGTCACATAGGTGCCTATGTTGCTTTTATAAAACAGAAATGAATACAAAACCCACTCCCAGGAGCATCATATGATGACATAATAAGTGAACTTACTCCGAATACTTTATACTGCTCCAAGGTCATCCGTAAAAAGTTGTTTCAGGGACCTCACAAGAGCTAACTAATAGAGGATTCTTCCAGCCTTGCTAAATCACCATCTTCTATAGCAGCCATATTAGTCAGTGGCTGTCCTGGTACCATCTACAATTGAAACCCAAGGAAGAGTATCTTAACCACACTTATCTGATCGATACAGTAGTGCCAAGATAATGGAGGACCTCTTTCAGATAAGTGTGGTTGAGGCTCTTCGTTGGGTTTAAACTGAAAATGGTAATATAACAGCTATTGACTAATAAGACTGCTATATAATGATTTTACCCACTGTTCTAAAAAAAAAAAAAAAAAAAAAGTAAAATTTGACTAAACCTCGCGACCCATGATGATGTTTTAGCTGGGCCAGAAAACGTTTTTTGGTGCGCTCTCATTAGGTTCCTTAAAAGCTTTTCTAAAATAGGCTTAAATAGCCTTTTATGGACTTCACACAAGGGTAATTCTGTAACGGTTCTTAGGTAACATTTGTGCCTATGTGTTTTTATAAACAGCATATCCATATGCTCCCTCAAAATTATACCTTTTCCAAGGTATGGCATGTTTGTATGGGCATGTTTGTGCCCATACAAACTGGTACATATATGTGGCGCATAAGTGACAATCCTGTCTATTCCCCATACCTAGAAACACTTCCTGTATCACATAAAAGTAGGCACTATGATCTGATGTTTGTTTATGCTTTTATATGTCAGGGCATTTTTATAAGTGTTTAGTGTAAACCATGTTCTACTTACCAAAGTTGCTCATAAATTTACCTCCAGATGTCCTAGTGTATATTCTGCTAGACAAGTTAAGTTTAATAATTTGGTATGCCGCCTTTCCTTCCACATACCAAAGCAGTATGCAAAAATTAATTTAAAAAAAAAAGGAAAACATTGGCTGTTTTTGGAAATATATAAACATTAAATACCTCTTTAGAAATGGGTAAAAGGGGCAACATCTGGAAAGTGCTGTACATAAACACCCGTAGTATGGGAAATAAGATCCCGGATGTTGAGTCTTTAATGGAAAAGGCTAACTTGGATTTAGTGGCAGTTAAGGAGACATGACTGTGATGTAATTATACCAAGCTATACTTTATTCAGGAAGGACTGGGTAGGAAAAAGGGAAGGAGGGGTAACGCTATATGTAAAAAATAATATTAAAGCTATAGAATTACAGGGCTTAAAAAGGGAGTGAGAAGGCACTGTGGATTAAGCTAGAAAGAGGGAACAGGAAATCCATTTGCCTTGGTGTGATGTACAGATCTCCTTCAAAGGGAAAAGTGGTGGACAGGTTTAATAGAAGACATACATAGTATTGCCATGAAAGGAGAAGTACTACTGGTAGGTGGTTTCAATATGCCGGATGGGGATTGGCGCATCCCTGCTGTGGTGTCATCTAGAAGTAAGAAGATCCTGGATTTTCTATGGGAGAGCTGTCTGGAAACACATAACAGAACCCACATATGAAGGGGCCATACTGGACCCCTGGTACTTACCAATGGAGAAAGTGGTTCAGTATTAGGACTAGGGTTGATAAAGTCCATTCAAAAGCAAGGGCCACAGACTTTAGGAAAACTAACTTTGCTAAGATAGGACAATACTTCAAGGAATCATTAGGATGTGAACAGCTGGGGAATGTAGAAAAAGCAATGGGCAAAACTGAAAGTGGATATTTTAAGGGATATTTTTGTTAGAAAGCTAAATAAATTTAAAAGGAAAAGGAGGCCATTATGGTTCTCAAAAGAAGTAGCTGAAAAGCTGAAGAAAAAGAGGGTAGCCTTCATAAAATACAAGAGTTCACAAAAAGAGAAGACAAGAATCAATATTTGGAAAAGCTTAGAGAAGCTAGGAAAGTAATCAGGAAAGCAGAGGTACAAAAAGAAGAAGAAATAACCAATGCAATAAAATGGGGGGAACCACACATTTTTCAAGATATGTCAGCAAGAGGAGGAAGTATAAAAGTGGTATTGTCAGACTCAAAGATGAAAGAGGGAATATGTAGAAGCTCATGAGGATAAAGCAGAATTGCTTAACAAATATTTTTGTTCTGTGTTCACAGATGAAGGGCCAGGAGCAGGACCTAAAAAAAAACACCCACAAATAGGAGCAGAAGTGAAGGGTATCTTGAACGATTTTCATAAGACTGTTCGTGAGGAACTAGCTAAACTAAAAGTAGACAAAGTGGTGGGGCTGGATGGGATACATCTGAGAGTATTGAAGAATGAGGTTGAGAACTACAGGCTGGTTAGTCTGAACTCTTCTAGTCCGGCAACACAGTGTTTCCGCTTACTACTACGCAATAACATTTTCCTTCTTTACCACACCAATTCTTCTGCTCCAGATATCACTCCCTTTAATACTTGTCTTTCCTCTGTTGCTTCCTGGCTTTCTTCTAATTTTCTCCATATTAACCTCTCTAAAACTTCCGCTATTTGGTTCACCCTTGGTAGTCCCCTCCCTCCCCTTGTCCCTTTGTTCTCCTCTTCACCTATCCCTATTGTTTCTTCTTTACGATATTTAGGTGTAACTCTCGCTTCTTCTCTTTCCTTTAAAAACCATCTCCTCAGTTGTCCAACATTCTTTTTCCACTCTGAAACAACTTTGCGCTGTCCGTCCCTTCCTCTTCTATGACTACCCTGCTGCTTTCCCTTGTTATGTCCCGTCTTCATTATTGTAATGTTTGTCTTGCTGGTATCCCCCAGTCTCAAGTTAATCTTCTGCAACGTGTTCAAAATACTGCTGTTCGTATTCTAATTCACGCTTCATGCTTTGTTCACATCACCCCCTCCTAATAAACCTGCACTGACTTCCTATTGTTTTTCGGATACAGTTTAAATTTCTCATTTTTGTGCACAGGGCAATTCATTCAGATACCCCTCTTTACCTCGCTGACCAGGTTCATCTTCACACCCCTCACCGGTCTCTCTGATCCATTCACATTAATTGCATGTTCCTCCCCTCCCTATCTCCAGGAACAAGCAGGAATGAGTCTTCACATATGGGTACGTCGGTACCGACGGAGCCTGCGCAGGAACGCTCCCCAGCTTCTCAAAAAGGAAAGCTTTTGGGAGCATCCCACAGCGCCTGCGCACTGCCTTCCCGCCTTTCCTAACCAACTCTCCTCAGTTCTTCTTTGCCGTGGAGCCAACAGGTCGAGCCCTGTCACCGCTGAAGAAGTTCTTTATTTTATTTTATTTCTTTGGTCGCGTGTCTGCCTTCCCCGACTCCGGACCGGTACCGCCGGTCTTTTCTTTCTTTCTTTAAAAAAAAAAAAAAATCGATATTTTTCCTCACTTGGTGTATTTTTCTTCTTAAGGCCTCAGGGTCCACAAGAAAATTTCCCCCATGGAAAAACCAACCTCCGGGTTCAAAAAATGCATTAAGTGTAGCGGTACTATTTCTGTTACAGATACCCATGAATGGTGTCTTAAATGTTTGGGTCCTGAACACTCCATTCCGGATTGTCCGTCCTGCTCCCTAATGTCTAAACGGGGGTTAGAGAACCAAGCAGCTAAGCTCCATGTGCTGTTTCCCGCTGAGGCACCGGCAGTAGCATCGACATCTTCCAGGTCTTCTTCTCCTGAAGGATCTCAGGTAACCAAACATAAACCTAGCAGGTCCTTGAAGGGTAGATCTCCCTCTAAGCATCGAGATGCCTCCGGGCTTGCCCTCGAGGATCCTGCACCAGCCAAACAACCCCGGCGGGAAGCTCCGACTTCCAAAGCTCCTCCTATGGGGTTACAGGTTGACATTGATGGCACGGCCTTGACCGATCACCTGTTAGATTGCTCTGGGGTACCGGCACTTTCTCCCGGTACCAACGTCCAGGCTTTCATGGCGTCGATGGATCAGAATGTTCTGTCCATGCAGCAGGCTATAAAGTCCTTCATTCAAGCTGCGACGCCGATGATACCGCAACGAGCTCCGTTGTCGGTATCGGCTCCGGTACCGGCACCAGCGCCGATGCCGGTACCGACTGCATCGACAACGACCAGGATACCGACTGCTACGGTTCCTTGTCCAGGGCTACTTCTCGGTACCGATCCGGTACCGGGGACGCCCGATGTCGATACCACTCGATACGCGTATCGAGCATTAGAAGAGCACCCTGACAGGCGATACTTCGATCCCTCTGATGATTCTGATACATCAGATGAGTCTCCTGAAGTATCCATAGCCCTTCCTGAGGAGCCGCCTTCTCCAAAAAGAAGAATGTCTCCTCCAGAGGACTTGTCCTTTCAAGACTTCGTAAGAGAAGTAGCTAAAGGACTCTCTATTTCAGTAACCTCTGAATCAGAGCCTAGAGCAAAAAAATTAGATATTTTAGGATACTCTAAGGCTCCTAAAGAGGCAGTCACCTTACCAATTCATGAGATTCTTCATGAACGCATGATTGATTTATGGGAGACTCCTCTCACTCTCTCTCCTCATTCTCGCAGGTTGGACACTATGTATCGTGTCCCTCCTTGTCCTGGGTTCCAGAAAACTCAGCTTCCTCACCATTCCATTGTGGTGCAGTCAGCTATGAAGAGGATAAAGAGTACAAAGAGACACTCTTCTGCTCCTCCAGGAAGAGAATGCAGGACCTTGGATGCTTTTGGTAGGAAAATCTTCCAGGCCAGTATGCTTAATGCCAGAATCAACTCATATAACCTTTATATGGGTATGTTTCTGAAAGAAGTGGCAGAAAAGCTGCACACTTTCCTCCCTTTTATTCCAGAAGATAAAAGGGAAGAATTCCGCATGTGGCTTAAGAATACTCAAGACATCTCCAAGTTTTCAAACAGGGCAGCCTTTGACTCCTTTGAAGGTGCCAGTAGAGCCTCAGGCATTGCCATAGCTGCTCGCAGAATTGCTTGGCTCCAGGCTTCTGATTTAGAACCCTGGGTTCAAGATGGCTTAGGAAATCTGCCCTGTACAGGTGAAAATCTGTTTGGCAGAGAGTGGCAAATTAAAGCCACTCAAATGGATACAGAGAATTCTGCTCTGGATAGACTTTCAAGGTCTACCTCCATTCCTACCAAGAAAAAGACTTTTAAAAAGTCTTTTTTCAAAAAGGGCAGGTTTCCTTCCACTTCTGGCCAACAATCTTCTACAGGTCGCTTTACCGCTAAGCGTCAGCAACCTAAGCAGGCCAGGCCTAAGTCTACAGGGGCTGCTGTAACCCAGCAGTCCCAACCCCCTCAGGGTTTTTGACTTGATGCTAGAGAACTTAGCCTTTCTGGCTTTAACACAGCCAGAACCTCTCACCATTCCAGGAAGGTTAGCTCATTTTGCTCCCAGATGGGAGCAAATCACATCAGAGCAGTGGACCCTCTCCATCATAAGAGAGGGCTACAAACTTCATTTCTCAGACCTTCCTCCCCACACCATGCTGAGACACTTCAATTCTCCCACATCTCTTCTCGACCTTTTAGGTCAGGAGATAACTACCCTTCTTGCCCATGGGGCAATAGAAGAAGTTCCTCTTCTTCAACAAGGGTCAGGGTTCTACTCCCCCTATTTTCTCATTCCAAAGAAGACAGGGGGATACAGACCCATTCTAGATCTCAGAGAATTGAACAAAATTCTATGCAAGGAGAAGTTCAAGATGCTTTCTCTGGGCACTCTCCTTCCATACCTTCAAAGTCAGGATTGGCTTTGTTCTCTAGATCTCAAGGATGCGTACACACATGTTCTCATCCATCCATCTCACAGAAGATTCCTGCGTTTTCTTTTCCAAGGAAAGCATTACCAATACAGAGTGCTTCCTTTCGGTCTGGCTCTGCCCCAAGAGTGTTCACCAAATGCATGGCAGTAGTTGCTGCATTTCTACGCACTCTGGGAATATTTGTCTTCCCATACCTGGACGACTGGCTCATCCGAGCTCCATCTCAGTCAGAGGCCCAGATTTCCCTGGACCGCACAAAGCGCATTCTGCAGTATCTGGGGCTGGTGGTAAACCTCCCAAAGTCCCAGCTCATCCCTACTCAGTCCCTGGAATTCATAGGGGCCTGGTTGGATACCACCACTGCAAGGGCCTACCTTCCTCAGGCCCGTTGCCAACGTCTAGTGCAGCTAGCCTCCCAGATTCAGTCAAAGAGCCACTTAACTGCCAGGGAGATGCTACAACTGCTGGGCCACATGGCTTCCACAGTACATGTGGTACCCTATGCTCGCCTACACATGAGAGCAGCTCAATGGACTTTGTCCACCCAGTGGACTCAAGCTTCAGGAGCTCTCTCAGACCAAATAGCAACCTCCAAACGTCTCTTTTGGTCTCTCCAATGGTGGATGTCCACTCAAAATCTGTTGCTGGGGTCCCCCTTCCAACAGTTGTTGCCCCAAGCAACCCTCACAACAGATGCCTCCCAGACAGGTTGGGGAGCTCATCTACAGGACCTCTCCACTCAAGGCACTTGGTCCCCTCAGGAGACCTCTCTTCATATCAACCACTTGGAGCTTCGAACAGTTTTTCTAGCTCTCAAGGTCTTCCATACCCTCCTCAGCTACAAGACAGTCCTCATCCATACGGACAATCAAGTAGCTATGTTTTATTTAAACAAGCAAAAAGGAACTGGCTCTCTGTCGCTTTGCAACGAAGCTCTAAGATTGCGGGCCTTCGCCAGAGAGCATCAAATCCATCTCCTGGCAGTATATCTCCCAGGAATCCAAAACTCTTGGGCAGACAGACTCAGTCGAGTTCTGCTTCCACATGAATGGTCCCTGCACATGGATCAGGTACTCAGAATCTTTCAAGAATGGGGAACCCCGGACATAGACCTCTTTGCAAGTCCGTGGAATGCCAAACTTCCCCGGTTCTGTTCCAGAATTCCGTGTCAGAGGGTTCAGGCCAAGGATGCCTTCCTCCTTCATTGGGGTCAGGGCTTCCTGTATGCCTTTCCACCCATTCCCTTGATTCCCAAGACTCTGTTCAAACTCCAGAGGGATCAAGGATCTATGATCCTCATAGCTCCACGCTGGCCACGCCAAGTGTGGTACCCTCTACTTCTGCATCTCTCCCAAGCCCCCTCCCTGGACTTGGGAGCTGCTCCAGACCTTCTGTCTCAGGAGGAAGGGACTTTGTGGCACCCAAACTCCAAGTCCCTTCACCTCGGAGCTTGGTTACTGAAGGCCTAGACCTTCAAGACTTGAATCTTTCTCAGCAGGTGAAGGATATCCTCCATGCTTCCAGGAAACCTTCCACCAGGCATTCCTATACTTTTAAGTGGAAAAGATTTTCCATTTGGTGTGCTGAAAAGGGTCTTGACCCTCTGGCACTACCTTTAACTTCTTTGTTAGACTATCTCTTGCATCTCTCCAATGCAGGACTTAAGACAAATTCAGTAATTGTTCATTTGAGTGCTATTGCAGCATCCCTTAAGCCCATCAGTGGACAACCTATCTCCTCTCATCCTCTTATTTCAAGATTCATGAGAGGCCTAACTTTAACTAAACCTCCCATTAGGCCTCCTCCGGTGGCATGGGACTTAAATTTGGTTCTTGGTCAGCTTATGAAGCCACTTTTGAACCCTTAGCCACTACCTCCTTGAAATTTCTTTCCTGGAAGGTTATTTTCCTCATTGCAGTCACTTCTGCTCGCCGCATCAGTGAACTGCAGGCCTTAGTGGCTAATCCACCTTATACAAGGTTCCATCATGACAAGGTAGTCCTTAGGACAAATCCACACTTTATGCCTAAAGTGGTCTCACCTTTTCATCTTAATCAAGAGGTATATTTACCTGTCTTTTTTCCAGCTCCTCATGCCTCCAGTGCAGAGAGGAATCTTCATACTCTGGATTGTAAAAGAGCTCTTGCTTTTTACTTATAGGACACAGCAACATAGAAAGTCTTCCCAGCTTTTTGTTGCTTTTGATCCTTCTCACTTGGGACTTCCAGTCTCTAAGAGAACACTGTCCAATTGGATTGCACAGTGTATTTCTTTCGCCTACCAGAGTAAGAACCTTTCTCTGGAGAGCCATGTCACAGCTCATAATGTGAGGGCCATGGCCACCTCTATGGCTCATCTAAATTCTGTGTCCATCGACCAGATCTGTCGAGCAGCCACCTGTGCCTCTGTTCATACCTTCACAGCCCATTACTGCTTGGACAAGGATTCCCGCCGGGATGCCTTGTTAGGTCAGGCTGTCCTCAGACACCTGTTCCATTCTTAAACAACTCCTGCCCTCCTTCCCTGGATGGATGCCTGAGATCCATAGGAGGACGCAGACCCCTTCAGGGTCTCATATCCTTGGGGATCTCCCAGGCATCTCAGCTAGGGAGTCCCCATTTGTGAAGACTCATTCCTGCTTGTTCCTGGAGATAGCACAGTTACTTACCTGTAACAGGTGATCTCTGGGAACAGCAGGAATAAGTCTTCACAACCCACCCACCTCCCCTAGGAGTTGTATCTCTTTTCTATCTTTCCTTTCCTCTCTCTCTCTATTGTCTCAGCTTTAAACTCGAACTGAGGAGAGTTGGTTAGGAAAGGCGGGAAGGCAGCGCGCAGGCGCTGTGGGATGCTCCCAAAAGCTTTCCTTTTTGGAAAGCTGGGGAGCGTTCCCGCGCAGGCTCCGTCGGTACCGACGTACCCATATGTGAAGACTTATTCCTGCTGTTCCCAGAGATCACCTGTTACAGGTAAGTAACTGTGCTTTCCCTGGCCCACTTGGAATCCACCCAGTCCTCAGCTTTCTACTTCCTAGGTCCTAGACTCTGGAACTCACTCCCCCCTGCATTCCACTTAGAATCCTCCTTTAACTCCTTTAAAGCTAAATTAAAGACTCATCTCTTCTGCTTCGCCTTTGACCTCTCTTTCCCCTCTCTTTCCCATCCTCACCACTCTCCCCTCCTCCTCGTTAAAGATACAACTCTCCTTCCCTTCTGCCCCTCCCCCCTCCTCCCCCCATGTTCACCTTTCCCACGCCAATGTACATTGTTTTGTCCATTTTGTATATTACCCCTCTCTTTTATTGTATATACTTTTGCCTTTTCTATCTCTACTGATCCTTTTCTTCCCTGTCCTTTTTTTAAAGATTTTATGGTGTTTCTTTCCTTTCTTTTTCACAGCTTTTTTTTTAACCTTTGTTTGTAAACCGCCCAGATGCTACTGTTTATGGGCGGTATATAAAGTTCTAAATAAACATAAACTCTGTGGTGAATAAATTAATGGAAATGCTGCTAAGAGGATAGTGAGGCTTCTGTAGTCCAATGGATTGTAGGATCTGAGGCAGGATGGGTTTACTAGATGCAGGTTTTGTCAGATAAATCTGATTTCTTTGACTGGGCAACCAGAGAGTTGGGCCAAGGGAGAGCCCCAGATGTGATGTACTTACATTTCAGTAATATTTAAGGCCCGATTCTGATATCGATGTCTGGGCCCTCTGTGCATACGGTCTGAACCGGATGCACAGAGTTAGCTGGGATTTTGATCCCGTGGGGCATGTCTAGCCCTGCAGGATCAGAATCACGTCCAGGCCTGTACGTGCAGGCCGGGACCCTGATTCAGTCTGGCCTGCATGTACAGGCCTTGCCTGGCTAGCACAGTCAGGGCTTTTCAATGGAGCCGTGGTGCCATGGTGTCCAGTTACCATGGCACCATGGCTCCATTGAAAAGCCATGATTCCCGGCCCCAAGCTCAAAAAGTGCTTTCCCCACAGCCTGACCCTCAATCTGGCATCCCAAGAAGGCCAGGGTCGGGCCCCGGGGAATGTCCTCTGCCCCCTCCTGCCCTTTCGAAGTCCCAGACCCGCTGTCCCCCGCCAACTAGGGGAACTTATTCCATCTTCAAGCCGCCAGCCTGGATGTACAGGGCCGGCATTGGAATCGGCCCTGTACATCCAGGGTCAATGACCGCCCACTGCCTTCCCTAACACCACCCGCTGATCCGCCCCTTTCCCACCTCATCTAACTTCCCTGAACAACGAGCGCGGAAGTTGGGTCGGGAGGCGGCACAAATAGCGGGGATGGTTGTTCCAATGGGACATCCATCCCTGAAATTCGTGCCTCAGAACAACTCCTTTAATTTTTATTTGACACCGTTCCTCACAGGCGACTTATAAATAAATTGAGCACCCTAGGAATGGACCCTAAAGTGACTGGCTGGGTTAGAAATTGGTTGAGTGGGAGGCAATAAAGGGTACAAGTAAATGGAGCTGAATCTGAGGAAAAGGAGGTTACCAGTGGTATGCTGCAGGGATCTGTCCTTGGTCCGATTTTAACATTTTTGTTAGTGATAATTACGGAAGGGCTGTCGGATAAGGTTTGCCTCTTTGCGGATGACAGCAAAATCTGCAATAGAGTAGACACCCAGAAAGGGAGTAGATAATATGAGGAGGTATCTAGCTAAGTTTGAAGAATGGTTGAGCATTTGACAGTTGAGATTTAATTGCAAAAAAATGCAGGATCATGCATTTGGACTGCAAAAATCCAAGGGAGCATTACGGTATAAGGAGTGAAGTACTTCTGTTCATGAAAGAAGAGCGGGACTTGGGCGTGATTGTTTCTGATTATCTTAAAGTGGCTAAACAGATACAAAAGGCAACAGCAAAAGCCAGAAGGATCCTTGGGTGCATAAGGAGAGGAATGGCCAGCAGGAAAAAGGAGGTGTTAGTGCCTCTGTATAAGTCTTTGGTGAAACCTCATTTGGAGTGTTGTGTGCCATTCTGGAGACCACACCTTCAAAAGGATATAAATAGGATGGAGTAGGTACAGTGGGTGGCTACCAAAATGGTCAGAGGTCTTTGTTATAAGCCATATGGGGACAGACCTAAAAATTTTAATGAATTTTTGTTTATTTATTTATTTATTTAATTTTTTATTTATATGAATTTTCAATTATACAGCAAAGAAAACTAAATTCCTTACCAGATTACAGAATATGAAAAATCAATCAATAAAGGAAAAAAGATAACAATCTAGGATACAATAGATTACATAAACCGTTGCAGTTCGTTACAGTCAGGGAGAAAGAAAGGAAAAACATTCAGCCAAATCGAAGCCTTTGACTGAAAAACAAATCAGGAAAAAAGAAAAGCAAAGAAACCAGGTGGCTGCGGGGGCCCCGGAATTACATCCAGGAGGACTAACAAGTGATAACCAGTGTTACTCAGATGGAACAACCTCAGAGAGTCTAGCATTAATAAAGGCATTAAGGTCATTAGGATCAGTAAATACATATTTCGAATCCTTATATAACACTAAACATCTACATGGGTATCTCAGGAAAAAGGTTCCCCCAATTTGTGACACACCGAATTTGTACAATAGAAACTGCTTCCTCCTCTTTTGAGTTTCCTTAACCAAATCCGGAAACATTGAAAGTTTGAACCCTAGGAAGTTCTCCAAGCGTTTCCTAAAGAACATTTTTAATAACCAATTTTTATCAGATACTAAAGCACATTGAACAAATAAAGTTGAAGGTACAATAACAGAACCCCCGCCCCCAGTGCCCTCAAGAAAACCGGTCACATCAAGAACGTTAAAGTTCACTTGGGACACCGTCTCTACAGTTTCAGCTTTCTTACTTGGTCGAGGCAGGTAGTAAACCTTAGTAAGAGGTGGTATCAGGTCCTCAGGAACTTTCAAAACTTCCTTCAGGTAACGTTTGAACATGTCAAGGGCCGTCACCCCAGGCATGGATGGAAAATTAAGAACTCTCAAATTCGCTGCCCTTGAAGCATTTTCCAATACCTCCAGCTTATAACATAATAAGCCATTCTCTTTCATTAAAGCCGATGAAACATCAGAAACTGTAGCCAGCTGAGAACTGATAGCAGAATTCTGGACATTAAGTTGCTCACAGGCAGACAACGCCAAATCAACATTGACAACATTTTTCTGTATGCTAGCCGCGTTTTCACGGACATGGGACATCATAGTCGCAGATTGCACATTAATTGAAGAAGAAAGTAAGGAGATAGCTTCCCAGATGGCCTCCAAAGTGAAAACCGGAGGACGAATCAGTGTAGGTAATGAAGGGATCGGCGTTGAAACAAACTGCGGGGGGGGAAACTTCCTCCGAGCGACACGGCTCCAAACTTCCACCCGACACCTCCCCGAGACTATCGGGGGTCAAAGGGCCCATCAATTCAGCCTGCGCCCTCTCCACGAACGGCGCCCCCACCTCGGGAGACGCCGACGTCACAGGATCTGTAGAAGGCTCCATCGTGGTCGGGCGTGGTGGAAGAGTCCTCACTTCAGGAGTGAGAGAGATCTCCCATTCTGACGGCCGCGTCGTGGCCTCGACAACCGGCGCGGCCAAGCCAGCTCGAATCTCCTGCTTTTTCTCCGAGGTCAAGATAACGAAACGGTCCATAGGACCGACACTAGGTAGTTGCGGCTCAGAGGGGAAAACCCTCAACTTCCCCTTCCTCTTAGGCATAGACAATCAAAGAAAGAAACACACCGCAGCCATCTTGAATTAACTCCTCCCCATTTATTTATTTATTTAACATTTCTTATATACCGCCTTTCATGATATCAAGGAGGTTTACATTGAACAAACTGAAATTACATTGAACAGGGTATTATAACTTGGAGATAACTATTTTACAGGGAACATGGGCAATAGAGGGTTAAGTGGCTTGCCCAAGACCATAAGGAGCACCTGTGGGACTAGAAACCCCTGTCCTTCTGGCCCAAGCTTGCTGTCCTCTAGTAGGATTTGAACCCCCGACCTTCCCACCTGAGGTAACTTTCCCTAACCAGTTTAAAGGAGTGGCCTAGTGGTTGGGGCAAGGTACCACAGGCCGGAAGGTCGGTGTCTCATATCCCCTCGTATTAAATGTATCCCCCAATTGTGCTGTGACCACTTTGATTGAAGGATAAGGTGGTATACAAAACTGTCTAAATAAATAAATAAATAAATAAAGGAAAGGCGTGATGAAGAGATATGATTGAGATGTTTAAATACCTCCATGTCATAAATGCACAGGAGAAGAGCCTCTTTCAGTTGAAATTAAGCTCTGCAACGAGGAGACATAGGATGAGGGTGACAGGGGTATACTCAGGAGTAATATGCAGAAATATTTCTTTACAGAAAGAGTGGTAGATGAGTGGAATAGTCTCCCAGAGGAGGTAATAGAGACAAGGACAGTATCTGAAGTCAAGAAAGCATGGGACAAACACAGAAGATCTCTTAAAAAAAAAAAATATATATATATATGTGAATAAATAAATAAAAGGAGGACTGTAGTAGTTAATATGGAAGGGGCAGACTAGATAGGCCATTAGGTCTTTTCTCCGGGAACAAGCAGGAAGTCAGTCCTTATATATGGGTGACTTAGGCACCGATGAAGCCCTCGTGGAAGCATCCCCCCAGCTTTCAAAGAAAACCTTTGGGAGATGCCAGCACGCATGCCCTTCCCACCCAAGGATGCCATCTTGCTCAGTCTCCTTTATTCCGCAGAGTCCTTCAGACGTTCCCCGGAAAAAGTTGATTTTTCTCTGAGTTTCATGTTCTCCTCCGGTATCGCACCGGTACTCTTCCTGCCTACTGACCTTGTTGCCTCAGCATCGAGTTTGGTCTATTTTTGTAGTTTTCGTTCTTTTCTTTTCCTGGCGTCTTTGAGCCTTTTTCTTCCACTGGCAGCCCAGAGAGTCTTCGACCTCACAGGGGTACATTTTTTCCTAATGTCTACCAGTGACTTTAAGAAGTGTGATCGGTACTCCAAAATTATATCTTTCACCAACACACATGACTGCTGTCTCCGCTGCCTCGAGCCAGACCACGATCCGGCAGCCTGCGGTCTCTGCAAGAGGATGTCCATTAAGGCCCTCAAGAGCTGCCAGCAGCAGCACGATAAGTTTTCCCCCGAGTCCCTGTTGCCTCCAAAGGCCAAGGCCTCGTCTGAGGCCCTGAAATCTCAGGCGGAACCTTCCAAACCCGAGCCTCATCGTGGGCCCTCAGAAGGGGGATCTCCCTCGAAGGAACCCAGAAAGAAGAAGAAACTCTCAAAGGCGGTGTCCTTGGATGGTTCCAACTGGCCGGGTGCTCCCCAGGCCGGGTCCCGCATACCGAGGCATTCATCCGAGCCATCGGCGAAGGAGCGGCCTGCGAAGGTCCCCCGGAAGGATTCGACGGCCGACCAGCTCCGGTCCCTAGACACTATCCTCATTGAGGATTCCCCTTTGGGGGAGCCGGCATTGGACCTGAGTCCCTCAGTACCCGTGCTGAAGGCTGCAGAGCCTTCTGGTCTGGAGTCCAGAATGGTGGCCCTGGAACGCAGTTTGTCTGCCTTCATGGACCAGCAGTGGGCTCTGTTGTCCGGCATGACCGGTTTATCCGCCCTGACCACTGGACCCTCGACATCAAAGACGTCCCCGGAGGCCAAGCTGATCCTCGAGGTCCTTAGTCTCGAGTCAATCATCGGCTGAGGTCACGATCCGAGTCCCTTTCAACAGACCGCGATCATCCCCAGCAAGTTTACCAGGCACCGGCCGCAGGGCATCAGAGGCCCCAAGGGCCGTGGAGCAGCCCTCCTATGAGTCCTTGATGGACTACTTCGAGTGGGCAACAGAGCATGAGGAGTCCCTTAATACCCGTTGCCACCGTGATGTCCCATCTAACTCTCCCGTCTCGGAGCCTCGATGGCAGTCCCCACCCGAGGATATGGGTTTCCTTGATTTTGTCGAGGACATGTCTAAGGCCCTGGCATTCCCGTCCAAGTCGAAGGAGGCAGATGAGTTGGAAATCCTCCAATACAAGACCCCTCCACAGGAATTGCTCATAGTGCCCATCTCTCCCATCCTGGAAGGCTGCTGCTCTGAATGTGGAAGACCCTGGCTACGGTGCTGGTGGTGAGCAAGCGGTTCGACTCAATGTATCTAGTCCACCGGAGCCCTGGCTTCCAAATGTCATAGCTGCCACATAACTCCATGGTGGTGGAGTCAGCCATGCTTCAGCTGAAAAGCCAGAAGACGTACTTCTCGGTGCCCCCCGGTAGGCCTGGATGCCCTCGACAGAAAGTGTTACCAGGACTCAATGCTCATCTGCCGCATCCAGGCCTACCATAGAAAAAAGTGGAAGCCAAGGACCATGGCCAAACACAGTAGGCTAATAAAGTCTTTTGGATACCTCTATTGTGTTTGGCCTTGGTCTTTAGCTTCCACTTTTTTCTACTGTACCCCTTGCGGAAGACCTCCTTCTCTTGCTGTTTTGTTTGCATCCAGGCCTACCCAGCTGTACATGGACTTGTACTTGAGACCTGGCGAAGGAACTCACCGTGTTCTCAGCTGGTCTCTCTAAGGAACCTTTGCAGCGGTTCAAGAACCTGGCCAAAGCAGTCCATGAATCCTCCAAATTCATGTCTCGGGCAGCCTATGACAGGTTTGAGTTGGCAGCTCGAGTAGCGGTGGCTGGCATCGGTACACGTCGCCAAGCTTGGCTGCAGTTGTCTGACCTTTAGCAGTGGGTTCAGGAGAAATTAGTCGATGTCTCCTGCCAAGGAGAGAGAACCTCTTTGGCAAACCCATGGCCGACAAGGCTGCCAAACTGGAGACAGAGTTCATGACAAGGACCAGGCTCTCTAAAAAGACTGCTGCCACTCCCCGAAGGAAGGGCTCGGGTAAAAAGCCCTTCTACCCAATGAAGGGAGCTGCTTACAGAAACTGCCCACTTTATCAGGCCTCCCCAGCTCCCCAGCAGGGTCAGCATGCCAAGGGACATGGGCATGGAACATGTAATAAGCAGAAGGCTCCAAAGCCCCAGGCACTGGCTCCGGCCCAGTCAGGGGGGAGTTTTTGACTCTTTGAGCATAGCCTCTCTACCCCAAGGAGATCAGCAGCCCATAGGAGGACATCTGGCCCTCTATACCCAGAGGTGGGTGACCATAACCACCAATTCCTGGGCACTAAGGGTAGTCTGGGAGAGTTACCTCCTGCACCTGATTCAGACACCTCTCCCTTATTTCCAGGGAGAGCCTCTCAGGTCTCCCCTCCACCAGGACCACCTTCTGAAGGAGTTGGCAGGTCTTCTCGAGGATAAAGCAGTGAAACCAGTTGCCCACCACCTCAAGAGCAAGGGGTTCTACTCCAGATAGTTCCTCATGCCAAAGAGGACAGGGGGCCTACGGCCCATCCGTGACCTGCGCAACCTCCACAAATTCCTGGTGAGGGAGATGTTCAAAATGCTCTCCCTTGGAACCTTGCTGACATACCTCCACCAGGGAGACTGGCTATGCTCCGTAGACCTCAAGGATTCTGATACCCACATCCTCATCCACCCCAACCACAGGCAGTACCTGCGGTTCATGGTGGGGGGGGGGGGGCAGGCATTTTCAATACAGGGTACTCCCCTAAGGCCTAGCCTCTGCCCCAAGAGTCTTTACAAAATGCCTGGTAGTCGTGGCCGCCTTCCTCTGGCTCCAGGGTGTCTTCGTCTTTCCCTACCTGGACGACTGGCTCATAAAGGGAGGCACAGCCTCAGAGTTGCAGCAGGCCACTGCATGCACCATCCAGTTTCTGCAACATTTGGGCTTTGTCATAAACTACCCCAAGTCTCACCTCCTCCCGACACAATGTCTGGAATTCATTGGGGCAAAGAGTCAGTCTCCAGTCAAAGGCTTTCTTGCCCAGGGACTAAGCCGATCATAACATAAGAACATAAGATATGCCATACTGGGTCAGACCAAGGTCCCTCAAGCCCCAGTATTCTGTTTCCAACAGTGGCCAATCTAGGTCATATGTACCTAGCAGTTTCCCCAAGGGACACAGGTTCCACAATGCTTGCATTGGTTCAAGCATTGATATCCTGGGTCCCTTCTTAATAATGGTTTATGGACCTTTCCTCCAGGAACTTGTCCAAACCTTTTTTAAACCCAGTTACACTAACAGCCTTTACTACATCCTCCGGTAAGAAAATTCCAAAGTTTGATAACACGTTGAGTGAAGAAATATTTTCTTTTGTTAGTCTTAAATAGTTTACCCTGTAGCTTCATTGCATGTCCCCTAGTCTTTCTATGTTCTGATAAGGTAAACAATCGATCTACGTTTACCCGTTCCACTCCATTCATTAATTTATAGACTTCTATCATATCTCCCCTCAGCCGTCTCTTTTCCACGTTAAAGAGCCCTAACCTTTTTAGCCTTTCTTCATAGGAGTATCCTTCCATCCCCTTTACCATTTTGGTGGCTCTTCTGAACCTTTTCTAAAATCGCTATATCCTTTTTAAGATACGGCGACCAGAATTGCACACAATATTCAAGGTGCAGTCTCACCAAAGTGTTTTTGAGAGGACACTTTATGAAAGAAACAACGGCTGGGATTTTGAAGATAGCTGTTTTTGTACCATCTGATGCAGGGTTGGAGAACCCAAAACGCAGCGCTGGGTTATGGTTATGAATGTATAAAGCTCTGAAGACGTGTTTTCTCGTTGAAGCTGCCTGTGGAGTTTCTCTGATGAAGGGGAGCCTTCTCGTCAAAAATATTCCGAATGGTGAACATCCGCTGCAGGACCCCATTGCCAGCTAAGTCTTTGACCTTAAATTTCTTTGGTTTTTAAAAAAATATTTTTTTCCTTAGCACGGTGGCTCTTTGGGTCTGCTTTGTTCTCTTAAAAGACTGTTGAACTGATTGAATGAATAATAAAAAAGATTAAAGGGAGAAATCCGATTATATGAAGGGGTTCTCCATCCCCTGATTTAATGGATGTTCCTACATTTAATTGTGATTTTTCATGTTGTAAGTGTTAGTATATGTTTGTCCTATTTATGAGATCCCATTAGGCCATGACTATCTACATGCTGAGTAGTTTTATTCTTTATGGTGGTTTCTACCATTTTTCCCGGTACTGACGTCAGGCTCACCGGTCTGTAGTTTCCCGGATCACACCTGGAACCCTTTTTAAAAATTGGTGTTACATTGGCGATCCTCCAATCTTCAGGTATTAGAGATGATTTTAATGATAGTTCACAGATTACTAATAGGTCTGCTATCTCATATTTCAGTTCTTTCAACACCCTTGGATGTATACCATCCGGCTCAGGTGATTTGCTACTCTTCAGTTTATCTAATAGTTGTAATACATCTTCCCGATGTATCGATATTTCCTTCAATTCTTCCGCAACTTTAAATACCACTTCAGTCATGGGTAACATCCCTACATCTTCCTCAGTAAAGACTGAAGCAAAGAATTCATTCAGTCTCTCCGCTATCGCCTTGTCGCCTCTTAGTGCTTCTTTAACCCCTTTATCATCTAATGGACCAACTGACACTTTCTCAGGTTTTTTGCTACGAATGTACTTGAAAAGGTCTTTACTTCGCGTTTTTGCTTCCGCAGCAAGCTTCTTCTCAAATTCTCCCTTTGCCTGCCTTATTAATGCCTTGAATTTGACTTGCCAGTGCTTGTGCTGTTTCCAGGTTTCATCGTTTGGCTCTTTTTTCCATTTCCTGAAAGATGCTTTTTTGACAACAGCCTCTTTGACCTCACCTTTAAACCATGCTGGCAGTTTTTTGGACTTCCTTCCACTTTTCTTAAAGCGTGGAATACAGTTGGTCTGGGCTTCCAAGATAGTATTTTTCAACAACAGCCAAAAGAGGGCTGCTACACAGTACCCTGTCTTGTGCTGCTGAGGTAAGCTATATTCTGATTTGATTTAAATTATAGCTCTTAGCTGCTGCTAGGCTCTAACTTCTTATGAAATTTAAACTACAAGCTCTTTGCTGTGTTCTAAATTTAACCAGAAAGCTCTCTTCTGTGTTTTAAATTTAAGCTAAAAGTACTTTGCTGATGCTAGGCCCTGAGTGACTATTAAATGTAAACTACAAGCTCTCTGCTGGGTATGAAATGTAACCAGAAAGTTCTCTGTGTTTTAAAGTTAAACGTAAACTGCTGCTACTAGGCCCTGACTGATTTAACAAAAAATTGTGGGTTCACAGATTAATTAGCTTTAATACAAAGAATTCCTTTTAGAAAATCACCAGAAGTATATACTCACAGTTGTAGATCTCTCTCCAGAAGTAACGGTCCCTTTTTCTAGTCCTTCAAGACAGAGTTTCATCTCAGGTTTCTAGCTCGAGATGTACAGTACTGTCCCTCGGTGCCCGCCCAGCTTCTCCTGCGCCTCCTCAGGCACATGGCCTCCATCGTCCATGCCACCCCAGACGCTCGACTCCACATGAGGGTGACGCAGTGGTGTCTCTCGGACCAGTGGTCTCAGGCAGACTCCCTGGTCTGCTTGCAGTCGCCCCAGCATCTCAAGGTGGGCATGTCCTTTCAGGCCCCAAGCCCCTAAAGGGTCCTCACCACGGATGCCTCCCTACTTGGCTGGGGAGCCCACTGCGGAGATCTCCGCACCCAGGGCAACTGGTCACCGGATGAGAGCGCCCAGCAAATCAACCTACTGGAGCTCTGAGTCGTACACCTAGCCCTGAGGGTCTTCAGTCACCACCTGCGTCACCAGATGGTTCTGGTCCAGACGGACAACCAGGTAGCGATGTTCTACATGAACAAACAAGGCGGCATGGGGTCTTGTAGCCTTTGTCAGGAGGCTCTAGCCCTCTGCTTGTATGCAGTCCGACAGGGTATCCTCCTGCGGGTAGTGTACCTGCTGGTAGTGTACCTGCCAGGCCAGGACAACCTTACTTGGCAGAGTTCTTCAGCTGCACGAGTGGCAGCTGGACCCCAGGGTAGCCAGTCGGCTTTTCCAGCTCTGGGGGAAACCTGTTTCAGTTACCCTGCATCTGCTCTCGGCAAGCCCACCTCTCCAGGGTGGCAGCGGATGTGTTCCTGGTATCATGGTCTGAAGGCCTCATGTACGACTTCCCTCCGACGCCACTGATCACCAAGACCTTGTTCAGGACCCTCCTGATAGCTTTTCGCCCAGTTAACCGTGCTTCCCGCTGCTTCCACAGTTGACGGTGGAGGCCCCCCATTCACTTGGGGACTGCCCCGGGACTCCTATCTCAGAAGGGATTCTCTCCTGCACCCCAACCTGCAGTCCCTGTCACTGACAGCGTGGCTGCTGAGAGGGTGACTCTGGCCCCTTTCAACTTTCCGGTTGATGTGGAGGACATTCTGCTGGCCTCTCACAAGGCCTCTACTAGGAAGGCTTATGCTCTCAAATAGCGCAGGTTCTTTGTTTGGTGCGCTGAACATGGGGCGGGTCTTTTCTCCTGCCCGGTTACTCTGGTGTTACAGTACCTTCTCCACCTCTCTGTCCGGGCTCAAGTCTAACTCCGTCGAGTGCACCTTAGTGCCCTGGCGGCGCACCACCATCCGGCGGATGGCAAGCTCCTCTCTGTCCAACCATTGGTGACCCATTTCCTTCAGGGCCTGTTCTTATCTAAGCCCCTGGTTTGCCCTCTGGCAACCGAATGGGATCTCAACATAGTGTTGGGGCAGCTCATTCGCTCACCCTTCGAGCCTGGCTACCTACCACATTTGCTACCTCTCTTGGAAGGTGGCTTTCCTGGTTGCGCTCACCTCTGCTCACAGAGTTAGCGAGCTTTAGGCCCTTGTTGTGGAAGCGCCTTATACCATGTTCTACAAGAACTGAGTGGGGCTTCGCACGCACCCCAAATTCCTGCCGAAGGTAGTGTCGCCCTTCCATCTCAACCTGGAAGTGGTGCTCCCTACCTTCTACCCAGGACCTCACTCCAGTCGGGCGTAGATGGTCCTTCACACCCTGGACTGTAAGAGGGCCTTGTCCTTCTATATCCAATGCACTCAAGGCCACTGCAAAGCTGCTCAGCTTTTCATCTCCTACAACCCCAGTAGACTGGGGTAGGCGATGACCAAATGTACGTTGTCCACCTGAGTAGCGGACTGCATCGTCCTCGCTTATGAGCAGGCGAGGCTCCCACTGAAAGGCCGCATCATGGCGCACCGTGTCAGTGCCATGGCGGCCTCAGTGGCAAACTTGCGCTCTGTCCCAATGGTGGACATCTGCTATGTTGCCACCTGGTCTTCAGTTCATACCTTCACAGCCCATTACTGCCTGGAAAGAGTCCCGATGGGACAGTGCCTTTGGCCAGACTGTGCTCCGTATCCTTTAGGGGTTTATGCAACTCCTACCCTTTGACCCTCCTGTGTTCAGGCTACTGGAGTGCTGGTTCATCGGACAAAGGAGTCCTACTGTGGTCTGTGTACACAGACTAAATAGCGGCTGCTTGCGGCTCCCTGTGGGTTTTCGGTAGCCTGTAGCTGGGGAGTCCCATATGTGAGGACTGACTTCCTGCTTGTCCTCAGAAAAAGCGTAATTACTCACCTGTAACAGTTGTTCTCTGGGGACAGCAGGAATCAGTCCTCACAACTGTCCCTCCTCCCCTTGGAGTTGCTCCTTTACCATCTTTTGTTTTGTCATCTTTTAGCTATGTCATCTGCCTGAGCAAGATGGCACCCTTGGGCAGGAAGGGGACTATGCATGTGTAGTAACATCTCTCAAAGGCTTTCTTTGAAAGCTGGGGGGATGCTTCTGCGAGGGCTCCGTCGGTGCCGACGTTACCCATATCTGAGGACTGTTTTCTGCTGTCCCTGGAGAACACCTGTTACAGGTGAGTAACTAGGCTTTTCTGTCTGACAGGGTTGGGATTAGGAGGGATCAAGTTATAATTAGTGGAAAAGGAAAACATAAATTAATGCATATATGTTAACTCGACCCATAAGATGTGTATGCATGTACATGGAGGTATGTTGGATGCTAATGAGGGTTTAGGAGACATACTGAAAATAAAATTCTCACTATTTAGCATACACTTTGCAGCTTCTAAAGTAGTAATCTCCGGCTGGAATCAGGTGGATGTGTGCTTTACAAAGAGCTCAGCTACTGGGACGTCACTGAAAGATGGAGGTGATGTATTAAAGATGGTGCTGTAAAAGAATTTACCCATGGACCCTTGAGCTATGACATACATGGGCCATTTAGAACATGCAAAAATAATAGTCACAAATATGTATTTAATGTAGATAAATAACATAACCTACAGCTTATTTGTAGACCTAACCACCACACAATCTTTTGTCATGCCTGAAACTGAATGTGTGGTGCATGCTGAAAGTGGTCGATCTGAAGCAAGATTAATGCCTTAGCTAAATGTTATTCTGTCGTATCACTGCTAGGCTATGCCATTGTGCTCAGGAATTTATGGGCTTTGTCTTGAGCGAGGCACATAGATATTCTCTTAATTTCTGGAAATCAATAGCGCCGTGACTTGTAATATCAAGCATATTGTGTTGGTGGTCACAATTTTCCTTTTATCGTTTTTTCACAGGTAAAGCTCATCAAAGAGACAGGTGAAAAAAAACTTCCCAGGGAGGGGTAAAAAAAAAGCTGAGTGGCACTGAAAAACTTTTGGGGGTAAAAAGCTTGTAAGTATCTCTTCTGTGGCTAAGAACATAAAATGTTCTCTGATTTTCTTTTCAGAGGCTTTGTGAAATGATGCAGTGAACTTGCAATATATGCAAAATGGAATGTCAAATGTGATTAACTGCTCTTTCTTTTGTATTAAGGACATTGATAAATGTAGCACTAATGTACCTTTTCAAAGCATTAAATAGCGAAATATGTTTATTACACTTTGTAGGAATACCTGTATGTGACTGGGTATTTGTTGTTGCTGCGCAAAGCACAGATATTGGATTGTGAGAGTATATACATTACAAGGGTTTTTGAGGTAACAATTTGCTTGCTGCAGTAGGATTAATTCAACCTCAAGCACCTATTTGCAAGTAGTTTCCTTCTGCAAATGGAACAAGCAGACTACCTTTGTATAGAATGCATTTTCCTTAGATTGCCCATAACTGCATTCTCCAGTTGCACAAATATTTCTAAGGCTGGCCAGGTCGCAGGGACTGGAAGGGTAGGGGGAGGGGTGTGGATGTGTTTAGGTAACAGCCTCACTAGTATTCTAACTGTCTATTACAGAGATTCACGTTAAGGCTATGTGAGGTGGCTGGGTGTTGGATTTTATGGGATCTTTGTATGTTCACTGTGGATGTTCTGGAAACCAGACTAACGAGGCTTCACTAGCATCAGATTAGGAACCACGTGTATGGTAGTCTAGCCAGGATAGAGAACCAATCGGGAAGAAAAGAAGTGGCTTGAATAAAGTGGAAATATCTTATAAGCGTCTGACCGGAAGCTGGCATATATGCTTAGCGGTGCAGAGAAGAATAGCTGAGAGACTAGATGAATTAATTGGCTTTTTTTTCTGCCAACTACTGTGTTACTACTAGTCTGTTTATTTCCCAAGCACTGAATTCAAGAGAACACATTTTGATGCCCCCCCCCAACCACCATCAAATTAAGGTCATGCCCCTCTCAAGCTCCCTGGCTGCTGATGCTGTCTGGTCATGCTGTTCTGCAGACTGTGATTGAGTTCTGATGTTGGGCACTTGACGGCTTAGTTGCAGGATGCTGATAGATGATCACTAGATTAGGAACCACGTCCAAGGAAAAAGATCTGGGCATCATTGTGAATAATACATTGAAACCCTCTTCCCAGTGTGCAGCGGTGGCCAAGAAAGTAAATAAAATGCTAGGAATTATAAGTTAAGGAATGGAGAATAAAACAAAGGATATTATAATGCGTCTGTATCACTCCATGGTGTGACCGCACTTTGAATATTGTGTGCATTTCTGGTCCCCATATCTTACAAAGGATATAGCAGAATTAGAAAAGGTACAGAGAAGCACCTCCAAAATGATAAAGGGGATGGAAGAATACCCCTTTGAGGAAAGGCATAAAAGGTTAGGACTCTTTAATTGGGAAAAAAATTTTTTTAGGGATGATACAATGTTGTTGTTGTTAAGTTCTGTCGAGTCAGTGTCTAATTATGGCGACCCTCTGGATAGTGACCTAATCTATGTTTGGTCTTCAATCAGGCAGCTCATTGTTGATAGAGTGGCATCCATAGCTGCTGCTGTTGTATCAGTCCATCTCATTGCTGACCTTCCTCTTTTGCGTTGACCTTCTACTTTGCCAAGCATTATGTCTTTCTTCAACGAAACGAAAGAAGTCAATAAATTAATGAATGGAGTGGAACAAGTAAATATAGATAAATGGTCTACTCTTTCAAAAAGTAGAAAGACTAAGGGACATGCAATGAAGTTACACTGAAGCATATTTAAGACTAATTGGAGAAAATATTTTTTTCACTCAATGCATAATCAAACTCTGGAATTAATTGATGGAAGATATAGTAAAAACGTTTAGTATGGCTGGGTTTAAAAGATATTTGCAAAGGTTCTTGGAGGAAAACTCGAACTATTAATGAGGACCAGGGAAATCTGCTGCTTACCCCTGGGAAAACCAGCATGTAATCTATCTACCATTTGGGAACCGAGACGTACCTGTGACCTGGACTGGCCACTGTTGGAAACAGAATATTGGATTTGATACACCCTTGGTTTGACCCAGTATGGCATCTTTTATGTTCTTCTGTTCTTATTATTAATGAAGAGTTGCTAAAGGCAATGAAGGGTACAAGGTCCTTTACATCTGTCCTATTTGAGCTAAGTAGATGATGCCAATACAGATATGTGAAATCTGTTTAAATTAATCTGTTAAGTCCATGTCTGGATTTTTTGCAACACTGAGGAAGACAGATTTTTAGAATCTTGTGGGTTCCGTATTGATTTCAGCTGTGTAGGATAACTTTATTTTTAAGCATGAGATTTATGATCATTGCCAAAACAGAAGAAATAACATAATCATCTCTCCAATGGAGTCAGTCGGTAGGGTGTTTAAATGGCTCCCCTTCATTGTACAAGTTCTCAGTTTCAGCCAAAGACCAAAAGGGACCATCCTGCAGCTGAATCTTAACTAAAGTCAGAGGAGCAATCTTTTTTTCATCGCCAGGCAGGACTGAGTCAGGCATACAACTGGGTGAAATCATCACACGTTGCTGAGATGGAACAGCTCTCCCAGAGCTCAGAAGTTAATGTAACATTTGGAGCATGTATGGCCTTGATCGATCCTGCTGTATATGAAAACACCTGTTACAGGTCAGCAATAATACTTGATCAGAGCTTTCTGACCTTTTTGGTAAATATCAGATATAAGGTCCAAGTCATGTTTCCTTCTTGACCTGATGGCTGAGATCGACAGACCGTCTTCCAGCTGGCCCCACTGGGGACGTAAAACTGGACTGTGACCAAATTGGACTGGGGAGGATTCAATTTCTCATTTAAAGAGAAAAAGTGACTAAATATTAGTGGGCAATTTATGCTGGTTGAGAGGAGCTATTTTCAAATAATCTTCAGAATATATTTTCTTCTGGAAAAAATACCCCTAAATATGCAATTACTTAAAGGAGTAGTGGTGATCTTTAGTCTGCTCTACTCTGAGTATGGTGCTTTGTTGAAGTAAGGCAAAACGGATGGCTGGAACAATGAGTGAATCTGTTTAAAAAAATAAGGTCTGTGAACTCTGCTTCTCTTTCCTCTTCTTTGGTGTGCATTAAGCACTGCTTGCGTTGTTGTTCATTGAATGGTTTGTCTGTACTTTATGCTTTCTTGTCCAACTACTGTTTGGTTTTTCGTTGTACCGTGCTTCATACTGTAAGAGAGAGGTGGCTGAGAGTAATATACAGTAATATGAGTACGAGTACGCTGTACACAACAGTACAGTACAACACAGAAGCACCTATTTGGTGGTTAAGGAGCATATACTGAGAGACAAAGTACAAGAAATAGGATATTGAGATTGACATGCCTGGTTCAGCTTAATGGTTCCTTTACTTGCACAATCCCCCCCCCCCCCCCCCCAAGCTTAGCACTATGCTCTTGTAAGTACGGAAACTGACTTATGTTCCACGATATTGAAGAAGAGATACACAGGTAGGGAAGGGTGTAATTTTCTAACAGCTGAGCACAGAACAGAGAGAAAGCCTAAAGAAAATCATTGGGAGGCAATCAAATCAAGTAGCAAGAGCTAATAAGGATCCAAATTATCTTAATTTGAATGCACGATTCATACATTCAACGTATAAAGTCTACCATGTAGACTGAATGAAACGATTTTGCGTTTTGATCAGCTTGGTGAAGCGCTGTATGCTTGAGCTCTGTCCATGCCCAGTACAGGGGTGTGAACATTGCTGCAGTAAGAAGCACCACTGGAAGCCCTTCTTAGCAGTCTTGACATGAAAACTTCATTACCCTCTCCGTGAACTGCTGCTTGTGTGACCCCCATGGGAGAAGGTTGAGGGTAGACTTCTAGGTCAGTACTGGGAAACTTGCATTGCTGCAGCCTGCCCTGTATGTTCTTTAATTACACAGCGGATTTCTATAATACTAGCTCATTTGTGTTTTTATTTATCTGAGAAACAGAGCTCGCCCTCTGAACTAAGCGGGAACTGTCTTCCCGGTGACATGTCCCAAATGTACTTAAAGAGCAGCCTTCTCTTGGGAAAGTTGCCTGGGAAGCTTCGAGGCAGCAGTATGAGAACTTGTTAATAGACTACTTTTTCTGTGGTGGATGCACTTTTTCTGTGTTAAGGTATTGCTAGATTTATAGCTAAAAATGGCTGGCAGTAATGGACTGAAGAGCTTTTTCTCTCTTGGCATGCCACTCCTCTGAAAAGAAGTATGAAATACTAAGTGTTTTGGTTTTTTTTACCATATGACATATGTTTAGTAAATCTGGCCCAGAATGTGTTGAGTTAATAAATCATATCATGTTAACTATGAATTTTAATATTCTACTTATAAAATATTGCATGGCAAGAGGATAGTTGATGATCAGATTGGGTTGTAATGCTTAAGTGTATGGGCCTAATTTAGTCTCTTTCCCTGCTAGTTCATATTGGCTTCCAAGTTTGCTCCTGTTCCTTTTTGGGGTTTCAGCTAATCTGAACTGGCATCTGTTGGGCTGTGGCACCATGAGCCTTCGTAATTAGCTAGGTTTGTTTTTCTTATGTTTGTATCTGCATTTTCCACTCGACTCAGCCATCCCAGCAACAGTTGAGGGCACCATATCATAATTTCCTCCAAAGCCCAGCATAATTGGCCCTAGGTCTGTCCTGTTGGTTCATTAGAAACATAGAAATGCAGAAATATTATAGCAGATAAAGACCACACGTCCTTTCCAGTCTGCCCTTCCATACCAGCCATTAGGCTTTACAATCCCTTAGAGAATCCTCTGTTTCTCTCATGCTTGCTTGAATTCAGATACAGTTTTTGTCTCTACCACCTCCACTGGGAGATTATTCAATGCATCTAACACTGTCCTCAAATTAGTCTTGACTCTATACCCTTTTACTTTTACCCTGTACCCCCTCACTGCAGAGTTTTCTTTCCCTTGAAAGAGGCTTTCCTCCTGTGCATTTATGCCACTGAGGTATTTACAAGTCTCTAGCATATGTCCCTTCTCCCGCCTTTCTTCCAAAGTATACACTGAGATCTTTTCGTCTGTCCCCATATGCCATATGATGAAGACAACTGACAATTTTGGTAGCCACCCTCTGTACCAACCCTATCCTGTCTGTATCCTTTGAAGGCATAGTCTCTAGATTTGCACACAATACTATACCGCTCCCTTGGATTTCTGCAGCCCAAATGCATAACTCTGTGGGGTTTTTTTTTAGCATCATGTGGTCACTGGTACTTGGGCCTATTTTTCATCCCTCCTTCCGCCTCCAGCAGCACCTTGAAAAATGCTGCTGCAGGACCCAGAAGCAAAAACCTAGTCCAGCAATCAAATGCTTCTTCTGTACAGTGGTGCATAGCACTTGCTGCCTTCAATGACCTGCACTTTCTGTTGCCCCCTCCCAAAATATGGCCATATCCAGCATGCATCAGCAAAAAGAATAAAAAACCAGAAAGAAAAACGATTTAATATGGCTGAAGCAATTACCGATACTGCATAAGCTCCAAATATAGACATTATTGAAGTTATTGCCCTCAACCAATGAACATGATTGTTACTGGCTGAAAATGAAATTTAAAAATCTGCTTTAACAGGGGTGAAAGCAAAGCTCTCAACTTGCTAAATGGATTGTACAGCATTTGGGAGTTGATTTGTCACTTAGAACATGTCCCATTTTTTTTCTTCATTTTTAAAATTTCATTTATGTTGAGCTCTGTCAAGCTTTAATGGAAAGCTGTGGATTGTTGGCAGTAGATTTAAGCAGTAAATGGCAATGTTGCAGTCATGCTTTAGTCAACTAAGGACTAATGAAGGCGCTTAATGCACTTAAGGCTTTGAACTAGTAAAGGACTTCCTTAAAAGGCCTTTATTGCCATTATAAACCAAGCCGTGAATGAAAAATGAAGGAGGAGGGTAAATCGTGCACATTTTTAAAGATTTACCTTGTGCTATAGGCGTTTTGTCACCATCTGCTGAGGAAAACTCTTAGTGCAGCTAAAATATTTTATGGAACTGCATGTAGGACAAATCTTTTCAGTTTTCTTTTTGGACCTTTAGTCTTTTTTTTTTTTTTTTCAGACTTTGGTGGATATATTCATGAAAATAAAAAAATAACATGCTTTAATTTAACACATGCAAATAGAGGTTAAAGAAGTTAACTTGAAGATGGACATGTTAAAATGATGTGCGCACTAGCTTTTTGAAGGCATCCTAATGAAGCAAATGCACCTAAGACGTGCACAGCCCGACTATTTTAACGAGTTGCTAAGAGATGAGGGAGGCCAGAGAGGTTGCTTATTTTATTGAGCCTCTTAGTGAATCTATTTCAGTCCTTTCCTCCTTCAGCGTAGGTATCTTCAGAGACCCCCTGAATGGAGGAATAGCTTAATGATCACTGCTGCTCCTTGTGATCTTGGGTAAGTCGTTTAACCCCTCCATTACCTCGGGCACAAACTCAGACTGTAAGCCTTCCCAGAGCCAGGAAAATACCCACTGTGCTTGAATGTAGCTCACCTTGAACTCCTGAGAAAAGCTGTGAGCTAAATCCACTTCCCTTTCCCCTCGAGAGCCAGTAGGACGAGTTGAAGTATGGGCTGTGTGGTCGGTGGAAAAACTGGCTTTTCGGAAATTGCTACTGGCCCATCGTTCACAGCAAGAGTGCATTTCATGAACAGCCGAGTTGCTGATGAATCTGCCAGCGAGTTTAGAGGCAAGGCTTCGAGGACGAGGGTCTTCATTCAAGTCCCCCCTCTCTGTAATTTTTGACATTTTGGTTTTACACAGAAAAATATTCATGCATACATTGGGCACACCGTAACAACCAAAGGGTTTGAATTCGTAATATGAGCTTTTACACCAATCAAGGTTTTAATCCTAACTACTAACCGTGTTTACACATCTTTCTTAAAGATTTATATTTTTATTTTTTACTTTAAGATAACTGAATTATCAGAAATAAATCTGTTCATATTTGCATCATTAAGAAGAGCTGGGCAAGATGGATTCCGTGCTCCTCAAGGGCTTCCACTGTGTCGTTGAATTAAAAATATCAACAGGAAAGGCAGTTTGCAGAGGAATAGGATTATTTGAGGGCAGGAACACGGGGGCTAGAGGAGAAGCATGTTTTTAATACATCTAGGAAGCTGCCATGGGCCAGCTTGAGGGCAGGGCTGGCCCAACCATCAGACAAACTAGGCAGTCACCTAGGATAGCAGCTTCTTGGGGGCAGCAGAAAGCAGGGAATTCAAAGCTATAGATCCTGACAGCCGGGGGTGGGTGGCTTAAGGCTTAAAGTTCGTCGAGGGCACCAACACCCTGAAACCACTCTAGGGCTACCCTGCTTGAGAGGTGCGTGGCTGCACAGGACTTTATATATGAGGTGCTGCCAGCTTGCACCTCTCCATATCATGTGAGCTGGGGGAAATGGGAGAGGGGGTTGGGTGGCTGGGGGAGGGTGGTGTTGGTGCCGAGCAGAGGATGGTGAGTGAAGAGAGAAGGACATTCAAGGTATTTGAACAGAAACCAATTAAATACCAGATGGCAACTGGATAAATAAATTTTAAAAATAACACAAATGGTCAAATCAAATAAATATTAACATAGAATAAAATCCATAAACAAAAATAAAAAAGACGGGAATGAATAAACCATTTCAACCTTCAACAACATATAATACAACCAGAGACACATGAGGGTTATGTAAGGTTATGCGTGAAGGAATTCACTGTAGGAATTTTGAAAAAGCCACGTTTTCAGTTGCTTTTTACATGTTTGTGAATGTGATCTCTCGGCCTTTGATATCCAGGTAGAAGGAAAGAGAAATCGAATGCTGTGCTGGTGCCGCCACTTCACTACCAAACGTGGAAAGGCTCGACAGCACCAAATAAGGGCGGATGGTGCTAATTTCAATTTTGCTGAGAGCATCAGTGAGCTTAAAGTCTGCTCTAGCTAAATCCAAATACTTATGGATAGGGCCGGTGCAAGGGTATTAAGTGCTCTAGGTGAAGCTTCAGCCATGCTGTCCCTTGCAATTAGTTTTTAGACCCTAGCGCCCCATCCCCCTACCCCTTGAATTTGATTATTGAAATCTGTCATGATCATTTCAACACCATTCATCCCAGAGCTGTCCTATAAAAATGCATATTTGGCCAACACACTTTTAAATGGGAGGAGTGGCCTAGTGGTTAGGACACGGTACTCTCTTTTTGGGTCATGCCACACACCCCTGTTGCATATTCTGGAGCCATTGGTTTTAGTCTTGTTTTCCTCCTTTCTCAACAGGATGAGAGACTGTTTTTGAAAGGTCACAGGACAGGATTAACCTTGAGGCTCTTGCCCCTTCCTTAGGCTGACTGCAGTTTGAATGTGCCCCCCCCCCTCAACTGCCTGTCTCTATTACACCTTCTTTTCAGACAAATACCTATGTGCCTTGTCTTTATTATTCTGAGTAATAATCTCAACTGCTTTGTTAAATAACTTTTCTCCTACTACTTGTTTTTTCCCACCCATGTGTTTTTTTCCCACCTTTGAAAAACAAAATACTCCTGTCTGACTGGTTTTGTTTGCTTAGTTCAGAGTGAGAGCAAGCATTTCCCTTTTCATTCTTTTGTAGTAGGTAAACAAAGGACAGAGGGTAGTAGGCTTGAACTACCTATCTGTTGGCTTCTGTTCTTGCTCTGTTGTATTGTTAAAGATCATTGCAAACATCAGATCACTGATCCCATTGAAATGTCCAATTGTGCCTAGCATAATTGCTGAACTATGTTAACATCCCTGCCAAATTAATAAGAGTGTATAACTCACTCACATTAATCCATGTGCGTTCCATTGGGTTAAACCAGGGTCTGAGGTGAATTTGTGCCGGGGCTCAACAAATCCCAGGCACCAAGTCATCTTGGCGACCAGAAATTTGCATCAGGCGTCTACGATTTTTGCCTCCTCTGGGTGGCCGCAACCCCTTGTGTCTGCCTGTAGAGACCCCCCACATCCCATGTACTAAACAGAAGGGAAGACCGCGATTGCAGCAAATACTCCTTCTGTCTACCCGCGAGAGATCAGATCTTCACGGGTAGACAGAAGGTATCTTTGCCACAATCGCAGCCATGCTCTTCTTTTCTGCCTGCAGGAGATGGGATCCCCACGGGCAGAAGAAAAAGGCAAGACCACGATTGCAGCCATGATGTACTGTAGGCTGACTACCCATGGGGACTCCATCTTCTGGGAGCAGAAACGAGCACGACGACGATCACGGCAAATATACCTTCTGTCTGCAGGGGGAGATCTCTGTGGACAGAACATTAGGGAAGACCACGATCGTGGCCTGCAGCAACAAAAAGGTTGGGGGGAGGGAAAGTGAGGTAGAGAAGGCAGGGAAAATTTAAAGGGGTAGTGGGCTTATATTAAAAATAAAAATAAAAATAAAAATAAAGGAGGATGGGGGTATTTTAGGACAGGGAATGGGAGTTCTAGAGGGGTTTGTGAAGGAGGGAGAGTTTAGAAGGGTAACAGAGTAGAGGACCTAGCAAGAGAGGGGTTGGAGGGGGGGATATAAGAGTGCAAGGTGTTGCCAAAAGGTGCATTCCCCTCCCCTCTCACCACACACACAAGCATCCTAGCTCTGCACTGTACAAACAGGCACCCCGTTTCCACATCTCTCACACATACACGCAGAGGAACCTTACCTCCGTACCACATACAGACATGGGCACTCCACCTCTGCACCCACACACACATGCAGTGCAGCCCTGCACCCCACCCACAGAAAGGCACCCACCACCACACCCCATGCACAGACAGACACACCATTTTTGCTTCACATAAATATACAGACACAGATTGTCATACTATCTGTAATTTTGTCTAAAGATACTGTGTGGTATAGGAGCTCTGATGCTGGTCTCACGAGACTTGAGAACATGAGACCATCATGAGAAAATGGGCAGGGGGGGGGGGGGGGAGACATGAGGAAGTCACAAGCACAGGCTTGGCTCCTAAATCCACACAAAAATAGTCAAGGCCTGATTTATGCAAACGTATACTAAAACTGTGCTGCTTTTTTTTCCAGGCAGCCTGTTTTGAAACATGCTGCTTTTAATCATAATCCACTAGCCATGATGCATTTCTTATAGTAGATATGAATAGGGATGAGACAGCTGTGATGTTCCACCACTTAAATGTATTATGCACATAAATGCTTTCATTGTCTGTCTTAATTTACAGTTTTATTATTTTGCTAAATGTGTGTGTGAAAGAGTTATGAAATAACATGTTGGATTAAAGATAATTTGCTACTGGAAAGCTGAAAATGCTGTGGCACACTTAACAAGAACAAGAATAACGGATCATATTATTTTAGTTAGGCGGAATTTCCATTAGTAAGATCTAGAGTAAAATTTACAAGTCTTGTATTGATGTACAAGTATGTATTGATTTTTAAAACCCTGACTCACAGCCATTCCCAATGACCATTCCCATTGACTCAAATTCACATTACACGCTTAGGATGTTGGTCTGACTGAAGTGCTGTCTTTGCACCGAGCTAAAAGGGGCTTGCATACTTGACTGTGCTTGCTTTATTGTGGGGCTGAGATGTTGGAGTTTTTTACCATGTTTTAATACTTATGATTGATGTAAAGGACTTCAGGAAAAGCTTAAAGGGTTAACTGATGAAGACTACCTTGATTAAATAAATAGGCTGTATGCAGGGGCGGCCCAAGGGGGGTGCGGGGCCATGTGCGGAGACTTGGTGCGGGGCCTCATTTGCATAAGGGGCCTCATTTGCATAAATATTTGCATAATGTTACCATACACTAACTTTTAGTAAACATGCCTCTTAATGAGTGTATGAATAAAGAAAGACTAAAAGACTTCTACATTATTATAATCCAGTGCCAACCGCCAGACACATTAGGAACTACTACAAACACTGCCCATTTAGAACCCATAGCAAACCTGCTGTATCCTAACAGCACTACCAGGACTCACAAAGAACCATACTCTACCTATCAAAAGGCAACACTGCAAATATTAAACCAATACATTTCAGAGAATAACAATACATGACCTACTGGGGAAAGAGAACAAGTGGCAATGTCAAATAGGAATTACATAAACAGAATACCTCAGCTCAGTTACACATGCAGAACATAGACCATCACCAAACAAGGAATCACAATTTAGAAACAGGAAGACAATAATTAAACTGGGAATCCCAAAAGCCAAACTTGGAATGTACAACACTGTAGAAATAAAACTATACAGTAATTTGCTCTTGTACTAAACAAAGCACAGACGTTAATGATGCACATTTCCCAGAGCTGACATATTCCAATTAATAAATTCAAAATAAAGAGATATTTTTTTACCTTTTGTGCATTTTTTTTCAGCTGCAATTGCTCCAGTCACTTTCTTCTGGTTTCTTTGTGTCTTCCGCTAACTCTCCATCGTCTGCTGTCCATTTGTCTTTTCTTCTCTCTTCTAGTTTTTTTCCATTCTCTCTCTACATCTGCTTTAACATACTAATCTTTCTCCTTTTGCTCTTTCCTCATTCCTATTTCATCTACTCAAATTTTACCCCTCCATTCTCAATCCCCACTTACTCTCCCAATATCCGGCCAATTGTAGATTTGTCTTCCCTCCCACACAAAATATTTTTTCCCTCTCCATTTCACTCTCCCAGCTCCATCCCATTCTAATCCTCCCCCAACATCAGCTCCATTCTAGTTCCAGTCCCACCCAGCATCCGCTCCCATCTAGTCCCCGCATCAGCCCATTTCCAGTCCTAGCCCCCCATAAGCCCATTTCCAGTCCTATCCTAGACCCACCATCAGCCTATTTCCAGTCCTAGCTCCCCCATCTATTTCCAGTCCCATCCGAGTCCCTCCATCAGCTCATTTCCAATCCCAGCCCCCCATGAGCCCATCAGCCCATGTCAAATCCTAGCTCCCCTCCACTCAGCCCATTTCCAATCCAAGCCCCCCATGAGCCTACTTCCAGTTCTAGCCCCTTCATGAGTCCATTTCAATCCAAACCCCCACCACAGCCCATTTCCAATCTTAGCACCCCCCCAACAGCCAATTTCCAGTCCTATTCTAGCCCCTCCATCAGCCCATTTCAAGTCCTAGCCCCCCGCCAATTCACCCATTTCCAGTCCTAGCTTCCTCCCCCTCAAAACCCATTTCCATTCCAAGCCCCCGTCCCCATCAGCTATTTGCAGTTCAAGCCCTCCTTCCACTCAGCCCATTTCCAGTCCTAGCAACCCCCGCAGCCCATTAACAGTCTTAGCCCCCCCAGCCCATTACCAGTCCTAACCCCCCATCAGCCCATTTCAAGTCCTAGCCCCCCCATAGCCCATTACTAGTCCTAACCCCCCCATAGCCCATTACTAGTCCTAACCCCCCCATCAGCCCATTACTAGTCCTAACCCCCCCATCAGCCCATTACGTCCTAACCCCCCCATCACCCTATTTCCAGGCCTAGCCCCCCCATCAGCCTATTTCATGTCTTAGCCCCCCATAGCCCATTACCAGTCCTAATCCCCCATCAGCCCATTACCAGTCCTAACCCCTCCCATAGCCCATTACCAGTCCTAACCCCTCCCATAGCCCATTACCAGTCCTAAACCTCCCCATCAGCCCACTTCCAGTCTTAGCATCCCCCCATGGCCCATTACTAGTCCTAACCCTCCCCCATCAGCCCACTTTCAGTCTTAGCCCCCCCCCCCATAAACCATTACCAGTCCTAACCCCCCCATCATCCCATTTCCAGTCAGCCCCCCCCATAACCCATTACCAGTCCTAACCCCCCATCAGCCCATTTCCAGTCAGCCCCCCCCATAACCCATTACCAGTCCTAACCCACCATCAGCCCATTTACAGTCAGCCCCCCCATAGCCAATTACCAGTCCTAACACCCCCATCAGCCCATTTCCAGTCAGCCCCCCCATAGCCCATTACCTGTCCTACCCCCCCCCCCATCAGCCCACTTCCAGTCTTAGCCTCCCCCCCCCCCATAGCCACTGGTACCAGTCCTAAACCCCCTTCCCCCCTATCATCCCAAGTTTAAAAATACAAAAAAAAAACCCAGCTGCTTCTGCCGCGGCAGCATCAAGAGTGCCGCCACGGGGCCCCCCTCCTGCCCGGCAGAGCCTCCCCCCTGCCCGGCAGAGCCGCTCAGTCCCTGCATCGTAGGCTAGCGTCATCCCCGAACGCGGGCTTCTTTTCAGAGCCGCGAGAGTTTCTCGCGGCTCTGAAAAGAAGCCCGTGTTCGGGGATGACGCTAGCCTACGATGCAGGGACTGGGCGGCTCTGCCGGGCAGGAGGGGGGCCCCGCGGCGGCACTCTTGATGCTGCCGCGGCAGAAGCAGCTGGGGTTTTTTTTGTTGTTTTTTTAAATTTGGGATGAAGAATGTTTTTTGCGCGGGGCCCCCTGAAACGCGGGGCCCTGTGCAAAAAACATTCTTGCTCAATGGACGGGCCGGCCCTGGCTGTATGGAATGTTTGATTTAAAATATAATATCAGAGTTGATGATGTAAATTGTTGATTTTAGAGATCATTGAAACTGTGTTAAACTTATTTATATTAATTGTGAATTGTACTGTTTTATGCACTGTGTGTATTATTAGCTATTTGTTGTAATTGCAAACCATTAGGAATTTACTGATAAATGGTATATACATTTTTATAAATGATTCCTGTCTAATTGGAGGCAAAGCATGGGGTCAAACAAGTACAATGTATTATAGCAGAATTTGGTATTTGAGCTCTTCTGCCTTTTCTTGCGTTCTTTGGGAAACAAAATACAAAGTGAACATAGTACTGTGCTTGTGAACCCTCTCCTAGAGGCACACCTTTTCAGGATAATGAGTATGCATAAGAGAGATTTGCATAGGGTACACTATCATTATATGCAAATTTCTCATGCTTATTTATGGCGGTAATCCTGTAGATGATAGTGGATAAGGACCATTCTCCAGGAACAAGCAGGAAGTCAGTCCTCTTCAAGGTCTAGAGTGAGCAGGCATCAGTAATTCTGATCGACACCAAGTGGGCACGACAACCCTGGTTCCCTCTGCTGCTCTCCTTATTGGTGGCACTCCCAGTCCCACAGAGTTGGGATCCAGATCTCCGGTCCCAGGAGGAGGGCTCCCTCCTGCACCTCATCTTAGAGTCACTATCATTGACGATGTGGCTGCTGAAAGGGTAGCCTTAGCTCCTTCCAGTCTCTTGGGGGAAGTTGAGAAGATCCTCCTGGCCTCCTGAAAACCCTCCACCAGACGAGCGAATGCCTTTAAATGAAGAAGATTCTCCATCTGGTGTGCAAAGAGAGGAGAGAACTCTTTCTTCTGCTGCGTGTAACTAGTGCTACAGTATTTACTGCACCTCTTGCATGCTGCCCTGCAGTTAAATTCGGTGAGGGTGCACCTGAGTGCCATAGCCGCTCACCATCACCCTCTAGAGGGGAAATCCTCCTCAAATCAGCCCCTGGTCTCCAGCTTCCTCCGGGGCCTCTTGCTGTCAAAGCCCCCTCTTCGTCCCCTGGCAGCAAAATGGAACCTCAATACGATGCTCTCCCAACTCACCAGACCGCCATTCAAGCCTCTGGCCACCTGCCATTTCAGATGACCTCTTAACAGGCGAGGTTTTCTGGTGGCCATCACGTCTGCTCGGAGAGTGAGCAAACTCCAGGCCTTGGTGGCGGATTCACCATATACAAGGTCCTATAAGAACAAGGTAGTGCTCCGCGCACACTCAAAATTTCTCCCCAAGGTGATATCTCCCATCCACCTCAACCAGGAGGGTGGGCCTCCCCACCTTTTTTCATGACCCCATGCCTGCAGGGAGAAGATCATATTGCATACGTTAGACTGTAAGCGGGCCCTGCCCTTATGCCTGCAGAGGACCCAGGGCCATCGCAAAGTTGCTCAGCTCTTTGTGTCATATGACCCCAGTAGACTGCGGCTCCCGGTAAAGAAGCAGACTCTGTCCACTCGGGTGGCGGACTGCATTGCCCTCGCCTAAAAACGAGTGGGCCTCTCTTCAGCACCGGATCACTGTGCATTGCGTGAGGGCGATGGCCGCGTCAGTGGCCAACCTCCGCTCAGTGCCGGTGATGGAAATCTGCACATAGTCTTCGATTCATACGTTTGTAGCGCATTACTGCCTGGCGAGCGACAGTGCCTTTGGGCAGGCAGTACTCCGTAATATTTTTGGTGTGTATGCAACTCCTGCTCACCAACCCTTCTGTGTTCAGGCTACCAGAGTGATAGTTCACTGGACGTGAGGGGCTTGCACAGTCTCTCTGGTGGGTCTCACCTTCTGCAACTCATGGCTACCCGCTCGGGTGCTGTTGGTGCTGTCGTGATTCAGTCCTCAGTAGCTTGAAGCTAGGGAATCTCATATGTGAGGACTGACTTCCTGCATGTTCCTGGAGAAAGCATAGTTATTCACCTGTAAAAGGTGTTCTCTGGGAACAGCAGGAATCAGTCCTCACAACCCTCTCTCCTCCCCTTGGAGTTGCCTCCCTACATTGTTTTATGCCCTTTTTCGCTATGTCATCTGACTGACCAAGATGGCACCCTTGGGCAGGAAGGGGACCATGCATGCGTGGTAGCATTCCCAGAGGCTTTTTTTGAAAGCTGGGTAAATTATAGGATTATATGCATCATTATTTGTGCAGCTTTGTATGATGACCCTTTTCTGTGTAAATGTACAGCTTTGTTTTATCTTTATTGACACTGGCCAGATAGGTGAATGCTTCTCCTCTTGCCTCCAGCAAGTACTTTTTAGTGTTAAGTCTCTGGGTAGGTTACTCAGACCCATGGCTGCTTTCTTGTCGTGCAACCACTGGGTTTGGTCCTCTCTCCCCTGCTTTTCAGTTTATATTAAGCCATTTTGTGATGTCATAAATTTGTAATAGGTTATCACCTATTAGCAAATAGCCCCCAATAATTTTTTCATCTTTGGAATAAGGAGGGAGTTAGGAAGGGGCTCTTAGCAGAAATAACTCTTTGGTTAAATCCAAGAAAGTTTAAACTAACCTCTAGCAGAACTGAAATATTTCTATTAGGCAGACATACCCCAATGGATGATACTTTACTTTCGATTAAATCAAAAGAAATCTAAGAGTCTCATGTCCTAGTGCTTTTCTCACATTATTTTTCAGGGGGGAGGGGGGATGCCTAACCTTAAATAGGGCCCTATTGTACCTGAGGCAGTGGAGGGTGATATGACATGCTCAAGGCCAGATGGAGCATCAGTGGAATTTGTCCCTAAATGTCACCATCAAAATTGTCATATCGTAATCCTGCCTGCTTCAGTATCTCGCGTAATTTTATTTTATTTATTTATTTATTTATTTACATTCTCTTATATACCGCGCTCTTCTGCATCAGTGCGGTTTACATTGAACAAACTGAAATTACATTGAACAGGGCATTATAACTTGGAGATAACTATTTTACAGGGAACATGGGCTATGGAGGGTTAAGTGGCTTGCCCAAGACCACAAGGAGCACCTGTGGGACTAGAAACCCCGGTCCTTCCGGCCCAAGGTTGCTGTCCTCTAGTGGGATTTGAACCCCTGACCTTCCGGCCTGAAGTACCTTGCCCCAACCACTAGGCCACTCCTCCACTCCACTTTACATGTATAATAACATAGTAAAATGGCTGCAGATAAAGATCTGCATGGTCCATTTGGTCTGCCAGGTGAGGTGGCAACAGTTACACCCACTGCTCTATGCAGGTTACCCCTCCCCCCCGTGCCTTTGTTTAGGGTTGTACCTGCTGCTCCATACGGTTACCCCTCTCTATTTTTTGAATTGTAAAAGTTAAGTTTGCTTTGTTCCACCCCTCCCCCCTCTTGCTATAAAGGAGTCCTCTGTGTCTGTCCCATGCCTTTTTGAATTCTGTCACTGCTTTTGTCTCCAACACCTCCACTAGGAGAGTTTTCAAAGCATCCACCACCCTTTCTGTGAAAAATTATTTCCTGATATTGCTTTTGAGTTTATCTCCTTCAAGCTTCATGTCCTTTGGCTTCTACAGCTTCCCTGTCTTTGAAAAAGGTTAGTTTGTTCATTAATACCCTTTAAGTATTTAAACATCTATCATATCTCCCTTGTCCCTTCTCTCCTCCAAGGTATTCATATTTAGGTTCTCAAGTCTTTCCTCAAATGTCTTCTGGCACAGGCCTCATACCATTTTGGTCGCCTTCCTCTGAACTGTTTCAAGTCTTTGTCATTCACAAACCTCCTCTGTCGGCCCTGACTACTCTCTGTACTTGGACTCTTCTCTGCCTTTCATCTTAGATTAGTTCCTTACCTGGCATTTCCAGGGCCAGTGCAAGGACAGGAGACACCCAAAGCAGGCCCTCCATCCTGCTCCCCCTTCCCCTCGCGCCCATTGCCATCACTGCTGCTCCTCTTGTGGACTGGCAGTATTAGCAATGTCCCTGAAACCACGATGCAGAACTTAACCATCATCTAACGGGGCTGTGTTGTGGTTTCACTCTTGCCTAGTCTGCCATTTCCACCACCCTCCGACATGGACTTCTGGTTTTGTATAATTCCGGTTGATCAAATGAGCAAGCACATGAACTATTTTAACAAAATAGTTAAATTCCACAAAGGGGCACTTCCAGTAAATTTGAAAATAACTGAAAGAGGATATGGAAAGAATATGACCTTTCATAAACCCCTCTGCATCCCTGAAAACCCTTAAAACTGTTGGAGTGGAAGGCTAAAAAGGATGGTATGTATGGGGAGTTCACGCGAAGGAGTGGAGATGACGAGGAAGTGTCTTAAGGATCAACCTTCTGAACCTTTGATCAAGTGGTTTTACAGTGCGCAGTAATTAAAATCTCATGATTAGTTAATCGGTTTTTACCTGCCACAGGTCCACCCAGATATCAAAGTTTTACCAGGTAAATGGTTAGAAAATGGATGCGTTTGGTTCTTCAGTAGTTTTTCTGTTAGGTTGTGGCCTGCCACCAGTATATGCTGGCACAGCCCTCCTGCACTTTAAAGACTCGATCTTCTTGAGTGACAATGTTCACGTCATACCATGGTTGCTGTACAACCACTATCCGTTCGGTAGTTTTCTAGGGGTTATTTTTCAGAATTTTGAACTGAGAAGCTCATGAACCTGATAGGGGAATGGGCGGGGTGGGGTGTAAATTAAAACCAAAGTGAAAATTGCATAATGATTACTACCTTGTGTATTGCCTTGCATTTTTGTGTTAGTTGTAAATTAAATTGTCAAGTGCTTTCCCATAAGGGAACTGTGCTCAGATTGAATGAGTCTAGCATGTTTGTGTGAACTGAATGATGAAGGCAGGCAGATGTAGTATTGAAAGTTGTTAAGTACACCTGCTAAGCAAGTCTATGCATTTTGTGATTCTTTGGCTGTTGGACTCCATCTTGCCTTTCTCATTTGCTGATGTTTAGGTAATGTACCCTGAAGCCAAGAGCTCTGAAATATTTAGAATTGCAAACTGGTGAGGAGAAAATGTGTTAATTGAATCACACTTGGCTTTTGTTGTTTTGTGGATAAATTAAATGCAGTATGGACATGATAGTGGAAATAGCAGATCGTAAAGAAGCTTAGAAATTAATTGGCTATTATCTCAGGTAGCCAAGAAAGCCTTCAACAGGTATGTGCTGTGCCGATTCTCTTCTGTATACAAGTCTTCATTGTCTTTCCAGTGTACATGGCCTTCGAGGTGCCGTGATACAGGCACCGAGAAAATGGATGGCAAAAACCAAAACAATTTTTTTTGAGTAATTAACTGTACGTTTTTAAAAGTTCTCTCTTTTCTCTTAACGTTTCATGGCTGACTAAAAATTGGAATAATGTCATACAGTTACAGTCCACAAAACTGAAAGAGAGCTCCGAGATTTCTAATAAAAGAGCCTTTAGCTAGTTCACAAAATCTTGCCATTCTTGCTCTATGATTAAGCCATAAAATTGAGATTTTTCTTGCCTTTTTGTTTTATCCTTGCTCTGGTTCCCTCTATTCGGAGTTGAGCTCTCAGGAGAACAGTAGCATAGAGTAACCATGGCAACGCTTGGAAAAAGGCCCACTGTAAACTTGTCTTTGCTGCTTCTGGCCCTGTGAGAGGGACTCAGATGATCCGTGACTTCATGGGCTAATTTGGGAAGGGAATTGCATTGCTGTGTACAGCAGGCAGAATGTTTTGCAGGCTGGTGATTCTGAAACCCTCTTCTTGCTCTAAGTAGGGGTTGTACAGTACAAGTGAGCAGGCCGTGTTTCTTTTCAGTGGTAATCTGTCACAGCCCCATGTTTCCTGCTGCAAAAGTTTCTTGTACAGCTGTATAAATCTCTATTTTTATACAAAGAGGTGGTTGTTAAGTGCTATCAAGATAGTGTCAACTCATGGGCAACCTTGTACATAGTTGTTCTAAACTGTGTTCGGTCTTCAGTCGGGTAACTAATTGTTGATAGAGTAGCATTCATAGTTGCTGCTGTTGTATCAAAACATTGCATTGCTGGTCTTCCTCTTGTGTTTACCTTCAGCCTTGCCAAGCTTGATATCTTTCTCCAATTCTCTTCACATGATGTGTTCAGGCTATGAAAGTTGAAGTATTATCAATGGAGCTTCTAAAGAAAGTTGAGGTTTGATCTCTTGTAGTACCGATTGACTTGTTCTTCGGGAAGTCCATGGTATGCACAGTATACTTCACCAGCATCATAATTTGAAGACCTAGATTCTCTTCCTGTCTGTCGTCTTCACCCTCCGGCTTCGCATCCATATGATATTGAGAACAGATGTTGAAAGTGAGTTACCATGATAAGAGCTGTCTTAAAATTGACCCCTCTGTCTTTGATTAAAAGTACAGGTGGTATTTGACGGCACGCACACCTTTATGAACATGAGGCAGGAGTTCAGGGGGGAGAAGCATAAGAACATAAGATATGCCATACTGGGTCAGACCAAGGTCCATCAATCCCAGTATTCTGTTTCCAACAGTGGCCAATCTAGGTCATATGTACCTGGCAGTTTCCCCAAGGGACACAGGTTCCACAATGCTTGTATTGGTTCAAGCATTGATATCCTGGGTCCCTTCTTAATAATGGTTTATGGACCTTTCCTCCAGGAACTTGTCCAAACCTTTTTTAAACCCAGCTACACTAACAGCCTTTACTACATCCTCCGGTAACAAATTCCAGAGTTTGATTACACGCTGAGTGAAAAAATATTTTCTTTTATTAGTCTTAAATAGTTTACCCTGTAGCTTCATTGCATGTCCCCTAGTCTTTCTATATTCTGATAAGGTAAACAATCGATCTACGTTTACCCGTTCCACTCCGTTCATTAATTTATAGACTTCTATCATATCTCCCCTCAGCCGTCTCTTTTCCAGGTTAAAGAGCCCTAACCTTTTTAGCCTTTCTTCATAGGCGTATCCTTCCATCCCCTTTACCATTTTGGTGGCTCTTCTCTGAACCTTTTCTAAAATTGCTATATCCTTTTTAAGATACGGCGACCAGAATTGCACACAATATTCAAGGTGCGGTCTCACCATGGAACGATATAGAGGCATTATAATATATTTTGTTTTATTTTCCATTCCTTTCCTTATCATACCTAGCATTCTATTTGCTCTCTTGGCCGCCGCTGCACACTGGGCCGAGGGTTTTAACATGGAATCAACAATGACGCCTAAATCTTTTTCCTGGGTGGTAGTTCCTAATGTGGAACCTTGCATCGTGTAACCAAAATTCGGCCTTTAAGTCTGCATATGTAATTTTCTATCAAAATTGCCCCCATGCCAAAAGAAGGCCCAAGAGTCTCTGGCTACCTCTTCCTTGGCAACTTTCAAATGGAAACTGTGCAAAATCTGTGGATAGTGAAGCATGCTCCCTAAATGTAAATTTTACTTTCTATTACCAAAATGGTCAGAAAATGACTGTGCATATCTGATTAATTTTAATTCAGTTTTCAATTGCTTTTGTGATGCAGAAAAAGATCTTAGAACTCTGTGAAAGGAGAAGGATGAAACAGCATGGGGAAGGAAAGGAAATCATGAAGTTGGGAGAAGAGGGAAATATCAAGGAGAGAGAGAGAAGCAGGAAGTAGGATCATGTACTGGGGGGAGTGGGGAAAGAAGATTGGGGATCTACTCTCACCCTTCGGAGGAGTAGTCTAATGATTAAAGCAGCAGGCTGAGAACCACAGAAGCCAAGGTTCAAACCCATTGTTGGTCCTTGAAACCTTGGGCAAGTCACTGAACCCTCCATTGACTCTGGTGCAAATGTAGATTGTAAGCCCTCCGGGGACAGGGCAATAACTTCTACTGAAAGGTGCGTGCTAAATACAAATCTTCTTCCCCCTTTGCAAGTCCCTCCTCCCAACTTCACTGCACACACATGCGAGCCCTCTCTGGTTGGTGATCAGTCTCCAGCCACCCCAGCCAAAACAAATGTTTTTAACCCCCCCCCCCCCCCCAAATAATAAATACATTTTAAAACTCCCATGGCTCCATGTGGTTTTATCTGCAGAGGAAAACTGGCCAAGTGGGAAAGCAGTAGGTGAGATGACTCCTAACAACTGGAGAACATTGCACAAAGACTGGGTAGAATAGACGGACCTCTGTGGGAAGCAGTGGCGCAGATTCTAGTTCTCTCTCTATCATCACCACTCTTCTTTCTGCTAGCAGCTGACAACATGAAAAATAATTTGCTTTGGGAGCTATTGAGTGGGCCCTAAACACATACCCAGTTTGCCTATGTCTTACTGCTGCCTTGGTCACGTCTCCCTTCTTCCCCTCATCACCAAAGAAAGCGGCGGTGCCTTGGGTGACATTTTTCAGCCACTGGGGACCAGACTCATATAGTTTCAGTGATTGATGTTGTGGTACCATGCAGTGAAAGCCACAGCTCCAGCTCTGTATGCAAGAGAATACAGCCTGATGCACCATCACGCCTCCCATGACTGCTAGATCAGCATCTGGAACAATGAACAAGATTTGAAGCAGGAATGACTGGAGGTAGGAGGAGGAGGGAGGCCTCTACTCCACTCCCCACGACCCTGGTTTCTTGTGCTTCCATGGGGACCATGCAGTTCCTTACCACAGAATCAGAGCTCTTTTCTCTGTATTTGTTTTTCTGGAGTACTTCTATTTTTTAAATTGATAATCGAGATGTATTGAATGCCTTCTAGTCTTCGTCTGTATAGGCATCAGTCACTTCAATATATTTGTTTGAAAAAAATAAGTGATAACCTGAAAGCCCTATTCCAACTCCCAAAAGGAACCAGCAGTAAATGTAAATGTGTCTGCATACTTCATTCATGAATATACATAGATTAAGGTATCTTATAATCCATGCACGATTACATGTACATGCGAACTCCACCCAAAGCACGCCTACCAGCAAAGATGTGAAAGCATGTATTTTTTTGCTGGTTGCTATTTTTTTAGATCTGTTCTGTTGAACAAAGACAGCTCAGAAATACAGGCAACCATCTCAACATTTACCTTTATACTACAAGAACAAAACCTGCAATTACATCACTGGAAAGAATTTTTCTCCTTGGACAAGCAGGATGAGTCAGCCACACTTGGTGACGTCATCCGATGGTGCCAAGACGGAGAAACTCTCCATAACTCAGAAGGGCTTTTGCCCTTCTGAGCATGAGTCAACTGGCCCCACCCCCCGGCCCACTCCTAGTTAGTCAGTTTTTGTTCTTCCGCCTTGCCACCAAGACGGATTCTTCTACTCTCCAAACAAAATCGACTTACTTTGCTTAATTTTTCTCTATTCTGTCTCTGTGTTACTTTCAGATCTTCCATTATCGTTCTTTATTCTAAGATCGGGGGGCTAGGCTCAGAGCACTGATTCCTTCAGTCCATGTGCTCTCATTCCCTGCTGATGCGAGGAGGAGCGAGGGAAATTGGTTCAAGAACCTACAACAAACGCTCCTAGCCCAGCGGCAAACACTTGCTTTGAAGGTCACTACCTCCGCTACATCCGCTGCAGCTCGGGATGTGCCTCTGAGGCCTCCATCCCCAGCCGCTAGCCTCTGGTAGTCAGCCCTGCTCCCTGTAGCTTGAGCTCTACCCTCCTTGGACCCCTCCGGTACTGCTGCCGCACTGCATCGTAGTCTTCAAAATGCCTCCCTATTAGGCACAACTCCGGCCTCAGCGCTGAGATGCATCTTGGATGGCACTGGTAAGTTGGATGCACGCCGCCATGCCCCGGAAGTGACTCGGCACCCTACTTCCCCTGTGTCGCCATTGGCGAAAGCTTCAGATGCCACTCCTCTCCAACCCATCATCACTTCGAGCCTCAGCACTGAGATCTCTTCTCCACTGCGCCGATCCTGAGCTCCACCATTAACTGTCGCCCTACTACAAGACAGGACAACCGACAGTAGCGAGGTGCAGATTTGCTTTCCGTGCTGACTAAGGAAGCATCTGGGTGCTCCATTCTTCCTTCCCCAGCACCGGTACCACCCAAGGCTTAGCACCTCCATGCTGTCGCACTGCTTGCAGAGCATGCAGCTCCCCTCCTGACGGGCTCTTAACAGCCATAGGGAGCCAGGACAACAGCAAAAACATAGCATCACGAACAGCAAACGTTACACCATGTAGCTCCCTGACATCAGCAACCGCAAGTCTGTCATTCTCCAATGCATCTTATAGAACCTCCGAAGAATATGACCTTGAACAAAGTCACTTAACCCACCATTGCCTAAAAAGAACGGCCTGGAAATCTACTTTGTTACACTGCCGAGAGACCCAAGAACCACTGGGTCACCAGGAGTCAGCACAGACTCGAAAGCATGCATTGCTTCCATTCACACACACATCTTCAGAAGGCATACTCGTCAGCCTTCCGCAGCCTCAACAAACAGTGGCAGCAGTACCCCATGTCAGACCCCGAACTGGTGATATTGACCTCATATCATCACAGAATCCACACGGGATGTTGAAACCCAGTTAAAAAAAAAAAAAAAAGAGGGCGGAGGCTTTACATCGGTCTTCTATGCACTGGCCACTCGGTCTGGACTTGAGTGCCAGCCCAAGGTGTCAGAAGAGTAGTCCAAGGACTAGGCGATGCCTTCCCTACCAAGACACTTGAGTGAGTTGCACCTCTTGTGGGCCTCCAAAGGAAGACCTGGCACTCCTTGCCAATCCACCTGACACGTATGAGACGCTCCAGATGTGGGCGAGATGCACTCCTTGTGGCCTCCGGAGGAAGCCTGGCAATCTCCCAACTTCTATGCGAGGCACTCCTTCTGGCCTCTGAAGGAAGACTTGGCAATCCACCAGATGTGGATGAGACGCACTCCTTGTGGCCTCCAAAGAAAGGCTTGGCAATCCTTCCCTCTCCCCCCCTCCCGATTGCACAGCCAAGAAATCAGGAGCCACTTACATTGACTGCAGGGCATGACTAGCATCTACGAATGTGAACGCCTCATGCACTGGGGAAGAACCAACTGCATCTAAGAATGTGAAGGATGACATTCACAACTCCTCAGGCACAGAGGACGTCCTCATGGCCTGCTAGTTGGTGCATGGACATTCAGAGGAAGTCCCTCATCGTCCACTGGTTAGTGCACAGCTTCCGGAACCAGGAAACAGGTTCAGCATTTAGACATCCCTGGCACCCCTGGGATATCCCCTAGAGGTGCAGCCTAATGGTCAGGACACTGTGCATAGGCAAGGGACATGGAAGCTCCCCCCTTCTGTTCCCCCTTCCACATATGGCATAGGTCTCTTGATAGGCCATGTGGTCTTTTTCTGTCATCATATTTCTATGTTTCTATCTAGTCTGTCCATCCATATCAACAACTACAACAATCTCCTTTTTACCTTTAGAGATCCTCTGTGTTTGTTCCATGCTTTTTTGAATTCAGTTACTGTCCTCATCTCTACCACCTCCACTGGGAGACTATTCCACGGATCCACTACTCTTTCCGTAAAGAAATATTTCCGCATATCACTCCTGAACCTATCTCCCTTCACCCTCATCCCATGTCCCCTCGTAGCAGAACTTGCTTTCAATTGAAAGAGGCTCTCTCCCTGAACATTTATGCCACGGAGGTATTTAAACATCTCAAACATATCACGTCTATCCCGCCTTTCCTCTAAGGTGTGCATATTAAGATCCTTCAGTCTGTCCTCATATGCTTTATAATGAAGACCACTAATCATTTTAGTAGCCAGCCTCTGCACCGACTCCATCCTGTTCACATCCTTTTGAAGGTGCGGTCTCCAGAATTGCACACTATACTCCAAATGAGGTCGCACCAAAGACTTATACAGAGGCATTATCACCTTTTTTTCTGCTAGCCATTCCTCTCCTTATACACCCAAGCATCCTTTTAGCTCTTGCCGTTGCCTTTTCTACCTGTTTAGCTACTTTAAGATCATCAGACACAACCACGCCTAGGTCCCGCTCTTCTTTAGTGGACAAAAGTACTTCATCCCCTGTACTATATTGCTCCCTTGGATTGCTGCAGCCCAAATGCATGACCTTATATTTTTTAATATTAAATCCCAGCTGCCAAATTCTAGACCATTCTTCAAGCTTAGCTAGATCCCTCCTCATGTTATCTACTCCTTCCTGGGTGTCTACTCTATTGCAGGTTTTGGTATCAGCCACAAAGAGGCAAACCTTACCCGACAGCCCTTCCGCTATATCACTAACAAAGATGTTAAAAAGAATCAGACCAAGGACAGATCCCTGGGACACACCACTGGTAACATCCTTCTCCTCAGAGTGAGCTCCATTTACTTGTACTCTTTGTCGCTTCCCACCCAACCAATTTCTAACCCAAGCAGTAACTTTAGGGTGCATCCCTAGGGTGCTCAGTTTGTTTATAAGTTGCCTGTGAGGAACAGTGTCAAAGGCTTTACTGAAATCTAAATACACCACATCTAGGGCTCTCCCTCGGTCCAACTCCCTGGTCACCCATTCAAAGAAATCAATCAGATTTGTCTGACAAGACCTGCCTCTGGTGAATCCATGCTGCCTCGGATCCTGTAATCCGCTGGACTCCAGAAACCTCACTATTTTCTCTTTCAGCAGCGTTTCCAATAATTTACTCACCACCGAAGTTAAACTAACCGGCCTGTAGTTTTCAACCACATCCTTACTTCTGCTTTTGTGTAAAGGCACCACATGAGCCTCTCTCCAGTCGTTTGGCACCACTCCCGACTCCAACGAGGCATTGAAAAGGTCAGTCAGTGGAGCTGCTAGAATGTCCCCAAGTTCCCTCATATTCTAGGGTGTATCCCATCCGGTCCCATCACTTTGTCTACTTTAAGTTGAGCTAGTTTCTCACGAACAGAGTCTTCTGAAAATTGTTCAAGATGTCCCTTGCTTCTCTTCCTATTTGTGGGTGTTTTCTGAGGTCCTGCTCCTGGTTCTTCATCTGTGAACACAGAACAAAAATATTTGTTAAGCAGTTCCGCTCTGTGCACTTCCCCTGCATAGACCAGCCTATTGAAGAAGAGAGGATCAGAAACCGGTGCCCCTAAGGTATGCTCCACCTCCACCATCATGTTGGGATCTCCCCTTCCACTTCGCGGACTCAGCAGCGCTGCCAAAGGGCAGCCGCACTCTTGCTGGCCGGGGCTGCATGACCACATATCCCTCTCATCAGACCCTGCTGAGTTACCATCAGGGGTCGAACCTATGGGATCCCTCTTCTGGGCGGATCAGATTATAGCTGCATATCTGTGCTTCCCACAGGTGCTCCTCAAGAACATGTGGTGGCAGCACACCTCTGAAGAGGGTACTGGCCGTCCCAGAGGATCTGGTCGTCCCACACCTCATAGAGGAGCCTGCCTTGGCCCGCACAGCAGTCCAGCAAGCCATACCTTCCTGTCCCCCTTGGGGCGTCTGATGTTCCACCTCAAGACTCACATTGACTGGATGCCGCTGGAGTGGGCATCAACACTACAGTGTCCGAGGCAATTTCCCCATAACTTGGAGAAACACCATCATCATCATCTTCAGGATGTGGGTCACCCTCTCAACCCAGCATTGCCACAACGACCCTGCGGAGAGAACTCTGCACTAGACAGGTCCCCAGCAGGCTCTGTGGCACTGAACCTAGGGTCACTGTGTGCATGAAGGCAGAGTGGCAGGCTCCAGGCCAGCCTGGGAATCACCAGTCTCCGATCTTCCTCATGATCATCCCAAGGGCAGCACTCTGGCTCAACGCACAGAAAGACAGGTGTATCTGACCGGAAGGTCACAGGTTCAAGACCTGATTGAGGATCATGTTGGGGAATTACTACACATCACCAGGGTGACGCAGTGGCTCTACACTCTGCGAAGGAACAGACGTTCCGGACAGTCAACTAGGTAACCATTGCCTCACACCAGCACACTAAGGGGGCAGCCCCCCCCCCCCCCCGCAAAAAGACCAAAACCAAGCAGTATCAATCATCCAGGCGGTGCCCTCCCGCTGGAACACAGGCAGTGCTGGGAGGCAGGATCAACTGTCAGATGAACCTGCTTGTAGGAACTCCACCCTTCGGTATCAGCTCCCCCCTCCATCGGTGGGACTGACCACAAATCGATCTGCTCACCAAGTGGAGAACACGAAGTGCAACTGTTAAAAGGGATAACGTGAGGCCTTCCTCATCACACTCACTGGCCAGCACCAGTGTGTTTCCCCAATCATCTGGCTCTAGGGTCCTGGATGCCCTCCCCCTGTAGCCAGCTCTTAGTCCCCTAAAGCGCTGACAGACAACACATAACTCAGAACCCCTGACCCTGTCGACAGATGGTAATCCAGACCAGACCCTCTTGTAGTCTATCTCCAATGCACTGTGATTGAAACGGCTGCCATGGCACCCTCCAGCATTCAGTCCTCAGCCCGTCCTCAGCGCCTTACGTTAGTCTTGACAGCTGGACAGCTTATCCATTACTCTTGTGACTGCATCCTTGATGGCTGCCCTCAAGAGCCCTCTGCCAGCTAATATGGGAACTCCTCGGAAGTGGCCCTTGACAACCCCACTTTTGAGCCACGGCAGACAGATCTGAAATGGATCTCCAGGAAATTTACTTTGTATATCATCCAAACTGCAAATCCTGGTGACACCCCTGCCACACATGCTGCACTGCCTGCCACACTACCACATCCAAGCCACCCTCAGTACCCACCCCAAGCCAGACAAGCCACTGGCCTGCAGGACCCCTCCTGGGAGGAGCAGAGGCCCAAACCCTGGACAACATCACGGCCCTATGCAACTGTGTATGCCCATGACATACACAGAACAGTGCGCAAGCAACTAGGGCCTAGCTTCCTGGTCCCAGCGGACTACACCTCTAGGTGCTCCACCTGTATCTCCACCTGGACACAAGCAGGGGCTCAAGCCATGTCAGGGGCGCGCACAGGACGTATGCTGCTCCAAAGGGTCTTCCCCAGCGTCCTGTCCATGTAGCACACACCTACAGGGCCACCTAGACCTTGCCACCTAGACCTTGCTACAGGGCCACCTAGACCTTGCCACATCCCCCAGCCACCCTGGCAACGGTACACACTGTCCAAGAACACCTGTGACGACACTTTGTGCACCCCACACAGTACCGTACTCCTAGACCCCACAACATGGCACATTCTCCAGCCAAGCAGTCTCAACAATCCTGACTGCCACCTCCCTCTTGAGCACACCCGGCCAGGCCTGGAATTGACTTATGGCCACTGCGGGATTAAGGTTCTATATCACCACCCTTTAGCGCAATCGATGCTACTGTTACTACCCTTGATCGCAGCGACCACCTCACTGCTGACATGGCAACTTAAGATATACCATACTGGTTCAGAGCAAGGCTCATCAAGCCCAGTATTCTGCTTCCAACAGGGTCCAATCTAGGTCTTAAGTACCTAGCAGTTTCCCCAACAGACACAGGTTCCTCTATGCTTGTATTGGGCCCAGGTCCCTGTCACCAACGGTCTACGGACCTTTCTCCAGAAAATTGTCCAGAATCCCTTTAAACCCTGCTACGCTTACAGCTTTACTACAGCCTCCAGTAACAAATTCTGGAGTTTGACTACACGTTAAAAAAATTTATATATATATATATTTCTCGTGTTAGTTGCTGTATTAATACCTCAATTCTGCACCACCCTCGCAGCCAGTCGTTATTGAGACTGATGCTATTCGTGCTTGCAGCAACCAGCTCACTGCTGTTGCTGCATTAGTGTCCAAAATTTACACCACTCTTGTGGCCAGCCGATATTGATGCCGTTGCTATTCTTGATCGCTGTGACTACCTCACTACTACTGCTCGATGGCACTGCATCCCTGTTACCGTGCTGGTGCGCCTTGTAACTGCATACTTCACATCCGCCGCTGGGCGCGTCTGTGCATTGTGACTGCCTACTGGTTCTTGTTGCAGCATACTGTACCACATGGGTGCATGCTAGCCCTGGGGAAGCATCTGACCTGAGCTTCGGCCTTCCCCCATCCACCACAGCTCATGGCAGCTTGGGAGGCACCAAGTATGGCTGACTCATCCTGCTTGTCCTAGGAGAAAGCGTAGTTACTTACCTGTAACAGGGGTTCTCCGTGGACAGCAGGATAAGTCAGCCACAAATACACGCCCACCTCCCCTGGGAAGGGGGTTGGCCTCCAGCCTAGCACCCGCCTCCTAGCAACAAAGGCTCAGCTAGTGATGTACTGGCTAGCTAGGGGTGAGCCAGGGGGTGGGGCCAGTTGGCTCATGCTTAGAAGGGCAAAAGCCCTTCTGAGCTATGGAGAGTACTTCCGTCTTGGCGCTGTCAGATGACGTCACCAAGTGTGGCTGACTTATCCTGCTGTCCACGGAGAACCCCTGTTACAGGTAAGTAACTATGCTTTTTAGCAACATTCTTTCATAGTTCTCCCCCTTCTTCTCATCTATCATCCTTACTTGGCTACTCCTACAATCCATTGGAATTCTTATATGGAACACCAGGGAATTGTTACACACCTCCTTTCCCTGCCCCCAGACACACCTCCCTTCTAGCCCCAGCCCTATCATTCGTACTTCCACACAAGCCCCAGCCTTAACCCTACCAGACCTGAGCTCCTGAGCCTAATGTGCCCCTGTGCCTGGCCTCCTGGGCAAAATAGTGAAAAAATTTTAAACGCGTTAGTTAATTGTTATTTTAATGCAAACTTTTGGTTAGATTTAGATGAAACTTGGAGGGGTTGCAGAAAATAGGCCTACATTTCATCTACCGCCAGTATTCAACCTTTGTGTGCCAGTCCGCCCAACAGGTGGAGCCCTCCTTGATGCACAGGTACTTCCTGCAGTGGGTGCACCAAAACCTTGTCTTCACCTTCTTGTGGGGGTTGTCCTTGTAAGATACTCCAGGGTGCTGTCTCTTGTATCTCAGGTGTTTCTCCATGCACACAGCACAGATGTGGTCAGATGAGGTGCCAGGGGGAATTTCAGGGAAGTGGTTGCCTGGCGTCAGGCGTTTGGCACAGGGTTCTAGTTGTCCTCTGCGAACGGCTGTAGAACAGTAGTTTCCTACCAGTTCCAGGCACAGTGTTTGAATGTATCTTGTGAAGTACAGAGGTTTTCTGGCAGCTTCTTGTGTAGACAAGTACAGCACATAGGAGTTGTAGCAAGCCCACATGAAAAATTTGATAAAGAGGCGTCGGGGCCAGCGGTAGTGGCGTCGTGATCGGTGAAGGCGGGTCATCTGGTCGTTCTTGTCGCAACCGCCCATGTACTTGTTGTAGTCCAAGGCAAGCTGTGGGATGCTCACTTCAGTGAGAGTACCATCCTTCTTCTTCCTGTTGACAGTTCCAGTCTTTGCAGGATCATGGTAGTTGGAGATGAAGCTGATGGGTTTGTTGTCCTGCCATACCAGGCATGTGATGCTATCCTGACACAGGTAGCGACTTTCACCTCGTGGGAGTTTCTTGACTGCCTTGAGAGACTTTGGAAAGAACTTTCTGTTCTGCATGAGAGTTCCAACAACCCCAGTTTGTAGATGGTTCACAGCATATTTGGCCAGAGTCACAGAGTTATAGAAGCGGTCCATGACCAGAATGTGTGAGCTGCCCTCCATCCCAGCCGACTTCAAGAGACGGACAACGGTGTTTCCGACTGCACCCAATTCTGGAACTGACATTGGTGCTGCCCCAGTGTAGACCTCTGCGTTTAGAATGTATCCTGTCTCCGCTTCACAAAGAAGAAATGATTTGATGCCCCATTTTGTGGGCTTGTCTTTTATGTACTGTTTTATCGCCAGGCGATTTTTTGTGGGAATCATTCCCTCATCCAGGCTCAGGTGTTGTCTGGACCGGTAGTACTGTCGAAACTTGGGGAGTAGATACTCCAAAACAGGCCTGACCTTGTAGATTCTGTCTCTCTTGTCAATGCCAGCATCCTCCTCATCAACCACATGCAGGAAAGTCCAGATGGCCAAGAATCTGTCTCGTGTCATGACATTCCTGAACCCCGGAGTATATCCAATGGAGTCACTTCCATCACTTGACCAGTAATCCCGATAGCTAGGTTTCAGACAGATATATTCCATGTAGATCCTCAGCCCAACAAAGGCTTTCATTTCCTCAACAGAAACATCCTTGAAATTCTTGCAGTAGTAGTATTTGGGCCTTTCTGCACGCATTTGAGTGGCACGTAAATTAGTCTTTTCTGTCAAATTCTGCCAGAAGTCACCCTCGGTAAACAACGAAAGAAAATCGATGCAATTGCTTTCTTCAGTGATATGACCTGGAATATTCACTGGCCCTTTCCCATTCTCATCGAAATCCAGATCTGGGGCAACAAAATTGCGAGTCCATCCCTCATCAACCACACCAGAATCCCCCCTATCACCTGGTTGAGTGACACGCCCCCTACTTTGCACACTCGATCTTGATCTAGGCCCACTTGCATCATCAGAATCATCATCACTCTCTCCTTCATCGATGTATTCATCATCACTAGCGTCACTAGATTCGGAAACATACTCCTGATCGATTTCGCCTTCATCTGAATCAGAATTTGTCACAATATCCAACACTTGTTGCACTGTGAAAGTCCTTGGTCTCGCTCTTTTACCTGTCGAAGTGCTCGGTTCGTCACTAGCTCGCTTCATGGCTACTGTAGTCTACAAAACCACTAAAAACTCCGCCAAAACAAAGAAAGCTAAGCAGCGATTGGGTGGCTATTTTTAGCTCCTTGACAACACAAAAACACGTGGTCGGCAAAATACCGGTTTAGCGGTAAATCGGTATATAGCATTTTCGGAAATTACCGGTATATCGGTAACTCGGTATGGTAGGGTTAAAATCTATACCAATTCCTCAGTGATAAGACTGCAAGCCCTTTGTGGAAAAGACATCTTTTGGGCCTTCCATATCCTCTGAAAGGCCGCCTGTTCCTCTAAGGCACTCCTTCAGGACTATGGGCACTCCATTCTCATCAAATAGTATAGCATGTTTCTCTGCTGTGTCACATTCAATAGGTCCTCATGCCTTCAATTTAATAAAATAGGTTTACAAGCCAGCAGCAAGGCCCTCCACAAAAACTATTTCTCTCCTTACAAAACCATCAAAAATGAGTCTATACCCTCATGGCTCTGAGGATATCACTCTCAAATAGAGGCTCCAGCCCATATCTATATTTAAAATTGGCTGATAAAGGCGTGCACTCTCCCAGACGTTTCTGCCTTTCAGGGCACAAATCCTGATGTGGATGCTTTTTGCCAGCTTTGGAAATCCCAAGCTTGAGCATATAGACTGTTAACAACGTACCCCAAAGTGGATTGCAATGAGCAAACATTTTAAATTACTCTAAAGTGCTGGACTGACTTTTTATCAAAAATTCAAACACACCTCCACCCTCCTCAAAAGGATAATACCCGATTCTCCAAAAATTATAAGTAATCATAAAAGAATGAAAGAACCATCAGAATGGAGCCAGGGGATAAGCAGCTATCCCCTAGCTCCATTCTGATGGTTCTTTAATTCTTTTGTAATTATGTATAATCATTTTGGAAGAATCAGGTATTATACTTTTGGGGGGGGAGGTGTGTTTGTTTTTTTGATATTCAGATTTATCCTTCATTTCAACCGGAGTTTATTTTTTGCTAGAAGTGGTACTGACCTTTTAGTCAGCAAAGGGGAAGGGGGGTTGGTTCTTACATCAGACCGCAGCCTTCTGTGTTTCTCTGAAACCTCCTGATGTTTTTATAAAACATAGAAACATGACGGCAGAAAAAGCCCAAATAATCTATCCAGTCTGCCCTTCCATACCAGCTATTATAGTCCTTTAGAGATCTGTGTTGGTCTCATACTGTCTTGAATTCAGATACTGTCCTGGTCTCTACTACCTCCACTGGGAGACTGTTCCACTCATCTACCAATCTTTCTGTAAAGAAATATTTCTGCATATTACTCCTGAGTATCACCTTTCACCTTACGTTGCTGGAAGTATTTTCCTTTTCTGTAAACTCAGCTGTACCTGGAAGAGCTAAGTGAATACTTTTTATGGGCGGTTTTGCAATCAAATGCTCAAAAAGTAATGACTGAGGGGCAGTGATAATGAAAGTGCTTACTGGGTTGTGCCCATTTGAGGAATGAGCTGCCCCCTTCCATTTCAATAAATTTTTCATAAATAATTTTTTTCTCTTTTGCGAAATATGCTTTGTTGTTTTGCAATATATCTTTGAATGTTTGTAAATTTTTTTTTTTTAGATTTCTTTTATGTACGTTTATATATATAATATATTTTTTTTTTTTTTCCCCACAGACATATTTTATATTGTGATGTTATCAATAGTCCGGTGGTATAATTTTGTTGTTTGACTGCAGTATTTTGTTCCTAAAATTACCCCCTTAATGTTGAGCCAGTGTGCCACTTTATATAAAGCAAAGTTCTTTGATACTGGGTGCACCGCATACAGGTGCATGAATTGTATAAAGGGGCCCGGGTGAGATGCAAAGGAGTGGAAGGAAACACCGTTCTCAGAGATGCATTGAGGAAAGCATAGATATGGTGGAGGGTACTTAAAGGAGATGGAAGGGAAGGTGTTCTGCAAATGGGAAGAAAACATGCAAATTGGAGGGACATTTACTGGCTCTCAGGGGTGATCGCTTTCTGTCCTTCAAGAAAGTGAAAGCAAAATGGAAAATCCCAAATTCACAATTCTTTGCTTATCTGCAATGCAGACACTGTCACTGGAGAGAGGAGTGCCGCCCAGAACATGGAAGGGTACACAGCGCAGGACAGAGCGATTATGGCCACTCTGGGACGACTGAACAAAGTATCTCACTGGTATCGTTAGCACGCTGGTGGTATCCCAGGGGTGGAGTTGGGGTATTGGCGGGAAAGTGGTCAGCGGAGTTGGAGGAATCGGTGCAAGACGACATAAAGCGGCTCTTTGAGGATATATCAAAAGACACATCAGATGTGGTATTTCAGGAAATGCACTATAAGCTTCTACACTGTATATTTCAAGGGAATAAGGGGTCCAAATGAAGTTGTGGGAATCCCCTGAGTGTGTGTGGTGTGGTGGGCAAAAGGGGATACTGAGACACATGTTTTTGAAATGCCCTATCCTGCAAAATTACTGGTGGGGAGTGGGGGGTGTTAGGGCACATACAGAGTCCTCGGGGGCCAGCTTGAATGGATGTATGCAGCCTTATTACTAGGTATGGAACAGCCACTAAAAGACAAAGGGATGAGTCCATTGGGTAGGAAGTTTGGGAGGGTGGCACTCATGATCGCTCGGAAGGTGATTCTGCATTTTTGGGCAACAAAAGATGCACCAGCAAGCACAATGTGGGTTGCGTGCATGTGAACAATGGCTGAAGGGGGTATGTAAGGCAGCCCAAGAGTAGGGGTTGATCAAAGGCACTAAGCCCACATTTGGACACAGTTTATGGCAGGTTAGCAAGCTAAACTAACAGGGCTTTGGATCGGTTCAGGGAGGGGGGTGGTGGGAGTACACAGGGAGGAAAGGGCGCCTCTGGTATTAGGGGGTAAGAAGCGGGTATCTGTAAGACTCGGAAGTAACACTACATTTCAAGGAAGAAAGAGTCAACGATGGAATGAGGAGGAGCCAGGAATGAGACCTGGTGGAATCCACAGCTCAAGATGGTTGGGGTTGGTGGGATAACTACAAGCAGTTTATATACAGTTTATTAGAATCTTGTTATAGTTATGGAAATGTGCAGAGCCGTACCTAGCCAGAATCGTGTCCTGTGCGACTTGCATATCGGGCACATGCCCCCCATCCCCATACCTCCATCCAGCCACTGCCTGCTCCTGCTCTACTGCTTTCACCCTCTGTTTTCTCCACAGCAGCGGAGGCAGCATGGCAAGAGCAGGCAGAGACTGGACGGCGGTATGGGGGGGGAGGGCATGCCCGATGTCCAAGTTGCCGGCAGCAGATCTGATCCCTCCCTGCTCTGACATCACGTCAGAGGAGGGAGGGACCAGACCTGCAGAAAGACCTGAAAAGGCTTAGGGGGCGCATTTTGGCTGCCTGCTGTTGCCCTGCCGCCATTGAGAGAATAAAAATTGGTGGTGGCGGCAGGGTAACTGCAGGCAGCTGAAATGCACCCCCTAAGCCTTTGCACCCTGTGTGGCCGCACCGCTCGCAAAGAGCTGGGAACGGTACTGGAAATGTGTATTTCAGTAGGGCATGGACCCACCTGGATCATAATGTTGGTATTGAGTGGTGTGTAATGGTGTCGGAAACTAATAAAAATTACTTAAAAAAGAGAAGAAACAGCACAGGGTATGCTGGGTTTAGTTCTTAATCCTATATTCTTATAGCCTCAGGTGTACAGGATTGCAGAATACACTCAAATACATGTGTGAGATGTACAGCAGTATTATATAAAACATTATATTCTAAGCTCTTATCTTAGCTGTCATGCTTTCACGCCGAAAGGGCTTGTATTTGCATTGGTACTAATAAAATTAATGAAGACATGAAACAAATCCAGAAATTTAGTTTGCTCAAAGCCTCTGTATTGAACCAAGGTAGTTTTAGGCAAAAGGTTCACGTGTTTGTTCTTGTATAGGAGCATAATAAGGGATGAATAATAGATGACTAGCTGGCAAACCTACCAAGCAGAGCTATTGTGAGCAGACATCTGTTCAATCACCTAATTGGCCTGTTGAGTTTGATTCTGATGTGAATAGTGTGGGTGAAACTTTCTTGTTCCACATGCATTTTTGATGATTATTAACTAACCTTTGCTATTGCTTCCTCCCCCCTGGCTGTATTGAGCAATTCAGGTCTTTACAAAATTACACTATTAGGCAAGGTGACCTTTCTGTATTTATGGCTTGCATGCAGCCTTGCTTTTACAGGATACCACTAACATTCTTTGTGTCATGTGAGTTATTGTTAAACTGAAACTTGTGAAGTACGGTTGTGGTCAACATTATTGGCATCTTTGCAGTTCAATCCCTTAGTGTCCAATATCTCCTTAAAAACAATAGTGGCCAGTGAAATGGCTTTGGACTACATATGCACACATTTGATGCACAAAAGAATCAAATACAACAAAACCAATTAAAAAAGGAAATAGTAGAAAATAATATAAAAATTGGAGCATTGCCAGGACATGATTATTCCAAAACGAAGGTGCACATTCACTAATCATGTATTTTACAAGTATTAACTCCCCTATTCAAACGGACAGAATCTTCCTGTTTTTTTATATTATAATTTTTATTTTTTGTCTGATCGCCTGTCAGGATGAAAAATCATTCTCCTGAAACAGGCCCTCCTTTTTAATCTGTTTAAAAATAACCAACTAGCCCAAATTGCGTGAAGCTAATGGCTCCCCAAAGCCAACTACCGCATCGTTTAGTTTTTAACTAAACACATTCAACACCGTGTTTCATCCTTAGAATCATATTCAAATGCCAAACATATTTATTATTTATTTATTTTATTTACATTTCTTTTATACCGCGCTAGTCAACATCAGTGCGGTTTACATAAAACATAAAACATACATGTTGCATATAATGAGCTGTGTTTACAGGTAACAGGAAATAAAACTTGGATAACTTGGGGTAACTATTTACATCGGATTTTCATATTATACAGGCTATACTCATGAGTGTCTTATAGGGTAGGTTTAGTTATAATATCTATCTTAGGCTGCAGGTGACGCTACTGTATCTTTGTTTATCGTGTAGTACTGAAGGAATAGGTAGTGTTTCACTGTCTTCCTAAATTGGACCAAGTCAGTGATTGCTCGTATGTTGGGTGGGAGAGAATTCCAGCTTCTCGGTGCACATAGTTTGAAAGCTCTGTTAACTGTAGCATGGGTGCAGTGGGTTATTTCTTTTGGGACAACTAATGTGTTGATAGCTGCTGATCTCCTGGACCTGTTGGATGGTGTGGTATGAATGAGCTCTGCTAGTGATGTAGAGGCTAGTCCATTGATTGATCGGCTAATCTTCCACCAACCTCGTCATGCTCATATTACTCCTCTTCTCAAGTCACTTCATTGGCTCCCTATTTGTTTCCGCATCCAGTATATATACCACTTTCAAGAGGCGATATTAGGAGTGGCATTCGGTTCATTAGGGACATATTTACTAAAGGTTAACGAGTATTAACGAATGTTACCATGCTGTGCCTGTAGAAAAAAATGGGCACAGCAACACTATACTATAATAAGTGTGTGGAGGAGAGTAGCCTAGTGGTTAGTACCCAGAAGATCAAGGGTTCAATTCCCACTGGGACTTTGCTGAAATGAGGTGGCCTAAAATAAAAACAACCTGGGACATGTGCTATAACAATGTATGTGCATATGCTGAAATGTAATGTGGCACATAAGAACAATCTTTCTGTTCAGAATATCAGTGTATTTTGAACACTGTTATTCTCCGGGAATAAGCAGGAAGTCAGTCAACGGACTGGGTGCCAACGGAACCCACACAGAAGCATCTCCCCAGCTTTCAAAGAAAGCTTTTGGGAGATACAACCATGCCTGCATGGTCCCCTTTCTGCCCAAGGGTGCCATCTTGCTCCTTCTCCTTTTTTCCACTGAGCCCACTGGACATGTATCTGATTTCCCCAGAAAAAGTAGTGTTTTCTTACCTAATAATTTTTCTTTCTCTGGTTGTGACCAGTTCCTTTCTCACCTTCCTATTTGCTTGCCTCAGTATCGCGTCTTAGAATTGTATTTTCTTTTTTTTTTTTTCTTGGAACGGTTTTGTGCTCTTTCTTTGCTGGCAGTATCTCGGGTCTTCGACCTTGCTGAGGCCCTTTTTCGCCCCATGTCTTCTGCCAGCGGATTCAAAAAGTTTGATCTGTGATCGCATATTATGTCCCTCACTGACACATACCGACTGCTGCCTCTGCTGTCTTGAGCTGGACCATGACCCCCATGGACTGTGGACTCTGTAAAAAGATGTCCACCAAGGCTATCAAGAGCCGCTGTCAGCAGCAGCAGGACAAGATCTTCCATAGATCGGACTCTGCCCCAGGGTCTCCAGTGGCACCATGCTGCAAGGCCCCTGGGATCCTAGAATCAAGTAGTGACCCCATGGCCGCTGTTTGGGGCCTGTGGTCCTCTGAGGTGGGCTCCCCAGAGGGGGAGCAGAAGAAGATGAAATCCTCGAGGTCCACCTCTCTGGATGAGTCGGGGAAGACAGGTAAGTCCCGAACCAGGTCCCGCAGTCTACGTCGTGGGTCCAAGGGATCAGAGCATGAGCATCCTTCCAAGGTTCCCCGGAAGGAATTGTCAGCCTCTGGCAATTGGCCTCCGACCCCTGAGGCCATCCTTGTCGAGGACTCCCCCTTTTCGGAGCCAGCATTGGACCCGGTACCTCTTGTGATCATGGCGAAGGCTGCAGAGCCATCTGGACTGGAGACTAGAATGGTGGCCTTGGAGCTCAGTCTAACTGCCCTCATGGCTATGCAGCAGGCCATGATGCTCGGTTCCACTGGGTCATCCTCCCAGACCACATGACCCTTGACATCAAGGACTTCCTCTGACGTCAAGCCAATCCTTGAGAGCATGCAGCCTTGAGTAGATCCTCGACATCAGGCTCAATCCCAGTCCCATTCCCATTCCATGGGACCGTGGTCATCCCTGGCTAGTCCTTGGGGCCTGGCCCCGTGACCTGATACGTCCTAGACTCCTCCACTGACTATTCAGACTGGGAGACTGAGGATGAGGAATCCCCAGACACTCGCCGTCACTGTGATGTGCCCTCGGATCCTTCTCCTTCCGAGACTCGACACTGGTCCCTGCCCGAGGACATGGCCTTCCTCTATTTTGTGTGGGACATATCAAAGGTACTGGCATTTATCACAGAGACAGAGGAGCTCGAAATCCTCCAGTACGAGGCCCTGCCGAGGGAGGCCTTGACAGAGCCTATCCCTCCCACCCTGGAATGGTTGCTACTTCGACAAGGGAAGTGCTCATTCTGAGCTGACAGCTCAACTCTATGTATCGAGTCTGCCGGAGCCTGGGCTTTCAGAAAGCACAGCTGCCGCACAACTCCATGGTGGTGGAGTCAGCCATGCGTTGGCTCAAAAGCTAGAAAACACACTCCTCGTTGCCTCCAGGTAGGGAGGCCCACACTCTGGATACCCTCGGCATAAAGTACTACCAGGGCTTGATGCTCATCAGCCGGATCCAGGCATACCAGCTGTACATGGGCATTATCTGAGAGACCTGGCAAAGGAGCTCACCAGGTTTTTGGCTGGTCTCTCCGAAGACCCCATCTAGCGGTTCCGGAATCTGGCCAAGAATGATAGAGTACTCCAAGTTTGACTCAAGCAGCCTATGACAGTTCCGAGTCGGCAGCTAGAGTGGCCATGGTGGGCATTGATGCCAGATGCCAAGCTTGGCTACAATCATCTGACCTGGAGCAATGGGTTCAGGACAAATTGGTCAATATCCCTTGCTAATGTCCCTCCGTCTTTGGCAAACCCATGACTGAGAAGGCTGCTGGGTTGGAGACAGAGTTCCTGACAAGGACCAGGCTCTCCAAGAAGACCACTACCCTTCTCCGACGGAAGGCATCTGGTAAAAAGTCCCCTTACTCATAGAAGAGCTTATGGAAACTACCCACAGTATTGGGTATGCCCAGTTCCCCAGCAGGACCCTTGTAAGCAGAAGTCTCCCAAACCCCAGGCACCTGCTCTGGCATAGCCTGGTGGGGGCTTTCTGACTCCTTCGACATAGTCTCTCCACCCTCAGGAGGTCAGCAGCCCACAGAGGGATGTCTGATCCACTTTGCCTACCAGTAGCCAGCCATCACCATCAACACTTTGACTCTCCAGGTAGTCAAGGAAGGCTATCTCCTCCTCCTGGCTCAGATGCCTCCCACACATTTTTCGGGAGAGCCCTCCAGGACTCCACCAGACCCTGCTACTGCAGGAACTTGCGGGTCTTCTCGAGGACAGGGCAGTGGAACCGGTGCCCCAACATCTCAGTGGCAAGGTGTTCTACTCCCTGTATTTTCTCATACTAAAAAGAACTGAGGGCCTAAGACCCATCCTAGACCCGCGGGATCTAATCAGGTTCCTAGTGAAGGAGACATTCAAGATGCTCTCCCTTGGGATGTTGCTGCCATACCTCCAGCAGGGAGTCTGGCTATGCTCCTTGGATCTAAAGGATGCCTATACATGCCTGTTCATCCCAGCCACAGGCAGTATCTCAGATTCATGGTTGGAGGCAGTCATTACCAATACAGGGTAACAACGTAACCCTTGGCCTGTTATCTGCACCCAGAGTCTTCACCAAGTGCCTGGCAGTGGTCGCAGCCTACCTCTGCCTCCAAGGTGCCTTCATCTTCTTCTGCTTGGACGACTGACTCATAAAGGGGGACAGTACCACCAAGGTGCAGCAGGTCATGGCCTGCACCATCAACATCCTGCAACATCTGGGGTTTGTGATAAACTACCCCAAGTCCCATCTCACCCCCGACACTGTGTCTGGAATTCATAGGGACATGGCTGGACACTCTTCAGGCCAGAGCATTTCGTCCCCTGGATAGGGCAAATAGCCTAATGGCACTGGCCACAGAAGTGCATTTCTGATGCTCGGTGTCTGCTCATCATCTTCTATGCCACCTTGGCCACATAGCATCCACGGTCAGTGTTACACCGGATGCCCGCCTCCATATGAGGGCAACCCAGTGGTGCCTTTACTCTCAATGGATGCAGGCCACAGGCCAGCTATGGGACAGTGTGTCAATGACCTGCTGGCTGGTGGCAGGCCACACAGTCTACAGGTGGGAATGCCTTTCCAGTCCCAAACCCCCCAGTAAATTCTCACCACGGACGCCTCCTTGCTGGGCTGGGATGCTCATTGCGATGACCTCTGCACTCAGGGCAGCTGGTCCAAAGTGGAAAGCCAGCAGTAGATCAACCTCCTGGAGCTCTGGGCCAAATTCCTGGCCCTCAGGGCCTTCTGCCACAGACTGCATCACCAGTCGGTGCTTGTCCAGACGGACAACCAAGTCGCAATGTTCTATGTCAACAAGTAGGGGAGCACAAGCTCCTAAACCCTCTGCCAGGAGGCAGTAGCTCTCTGCTCATACATGAACTGCCAAGGGATGCTCCTGTGGGCAGTATACCTGCCAGGACAGGACAATGCTCTGGCGGACAGGCTGAGCAGGGTCCTTCAGCTGCATGAGCGGCAGCTGGACCCCAGTGTGGCCCATTGCTTCTTCTGGCTATGGGGGACTCCACTGGTAGATCTCTTCACCAGCCTGGCCAGCACTCAGTTGCCTCACTTCTCACTTTTTATGTGTAGCTCATTGGCATGCTGTTTGCCAAGAGCCTAGTTACATATGAGCTAAACCTGTGTTTGAAAGCCTTGCATTAGAGCTTTAATGCCAGGCTCTAGCACAAGGTTGCTGCATCAACCTTTAGACTGTAAGCCCTTTGGAGACGAGGAAATATGTAGCATACCTGAATGTAGTTGCCTACAGCTACTAGTGAAAATGTGTGAACTAAATACTTAAGTATTGAGAATGTTTTGAAGACTGAGAAAAAGATAGATGGTGCAAACTAAACATATCCTGGAGGAAAACCTGTTCTAGCTTGCCATAGACCTGGGACTGGCTGGAAAATTGGCTTTTCAGTAGGACAATGATCCTAAGTCAAAGCACAGTCCCGAATCCACTAGAAAATTTGTGGTAAAATCAGACTGCAGTCCACAGATAATCCCCAGCCAACCTGAAAAAGCTTGAGCGATTCCACCAAGTAGAATGAGCCCTGTGCATAGTTGACTGTTATCGTTGAAGTAACTTTCACCAAGTGTTGAATCAAGGCATATGGAGACTTGTGCAATCCTGACTTTGATTTCTTCTTAATTGCTTAATGGCACATGAGAAGGGGAGCGTGGAAGGGGAAAGGAGAGGGACAAATACAAGAGCACATCGAAATCGCCGCTCCGCTAGACCCCTGCCTACACAGATTTAGAGAGTCCCATGCACTGTTCCCTCTAAGCTGTGCGCGTGTGCGCGCGCACACACCTCACCAAGTGAGCGCACATACTTTACAACAGAGCGCACAAAAATTACGGTTCTGATTCTGATAGAAAACAACACAGGCGTTCTTAAAATTGAAAAGTTGTTGTGTATTTATGGTTTTCACAAGTTCTACAATATTTTCTAGTGCAATCAATGTGGTGTACATACTGTATTCTGACGTGTAGTCAAATTTTAAAGTATATAACTCCGAGTGTCGTTATGTGGCACACAAAAATTTAACCTTCCTTCAAAAGCTGCACAGCTGATATTTTATGCGCACACAGCCTACAGAAAATTAGAGGGAACATTGGTCCCATGGTGTCGAAACCCTCCTCACCACCCTCTACAGTAACCTAATTGCTGGAATTGATAACATCCGTCAAGGGTTTGTCCTCATCTTCATGGATATAGCTGCTGCTTTTGACTCAGTAAGCCATGAGCTTCTCCTGGGACGCCTCAAGGAGAAGGGTATCCATGACACAGCACTAGAATGGTGCAAGTCATACTTGTCTGACAGATGGCAGCATGTATGATCCGGGGCCTCAACATCAAAACCTTTCCACCAGAGACAAGGCGTGCCGCAAGGATCCTCCCTCTCCACCCTGATGTTCAACGTATACATGCAGCCCATCTGTAACCTCATCCGATCATTCAATGTCAACTGCTTGATATATGCAGATGATGTACTGCTCTACATGCCATTCTCAACAGAGCAGCTGGACCTCTCCCCACTGACAGACTGCTTTGACGCAGTATCCAACTGGCTCGAATCTCAAAACCTCTGAATACAGCACAAGAAAACAGAGGTCCTTTTCATTACGAGGAACCAAAACTTCACCCCGCTACCCCACTTAAAGGTTAAGGAAGCAGAGCTACAAACCAAATCCACAATCTGATACCTTGGAGTCACATTAGACCAACGACTGGACATGAAGGTGCACATAAGCAACATAGCAAGAGCAATTTACCACAAAATCCGAACACTCAAGCACTTACGCTTCCTACTAGAGCCAGATGACTTCCGGACAATCTATCAACCGTTGATTATACCACACTTTGATTATGCTAATGCAATCCTACAGGGGCTCCCACAATCAACCCTGAACCCGCTCCAACTCGCGATGAATGCCGCTGCGAGAGTCCTACACAGGGCTTCTAGGGGCGATCATGTTACGCCCATCCTGAAGCACCTCCACTGGCTCCCTATACATGGCAGACTCGCTGTCAAAACTCTACTGCTGACTTTCAAGGACATCAATGGGCTCTCCTCCACATCACTAGCAGAGCTTATCCAAACCATGTCCCCCAATAGGTCCAGAAGATTTGCAGCAGTCAACACACTGGTAATCCCGAAGGAAATAACCCAATGCACCCATGCAACAGCAAAAAGGGCTTTCAGATTCTATGCACCCAGATGCTGGAGCACCCTACCACCCAGCATCCGGGCAATCCCTGACCTAACCCAGTTTAGAAAGGCATTGAAGCACCACCTCTTCCTCAAATACTACCCGGAAGACAGCGCTCCAATAGCCCCCTCCCCCATCTAGTACAGCCACAGCAGCTTAACCAATAGCCCCCTCCCCATCTAGTACAACCACAGCAACATACCGCGCAAGCCATCCATGACTACGATTACTTTTGACACGACATAACATATCACCTAGATGTAAATAGTTACCCCAGTTTTATCCAAGTTGTAGTACCTGTTCTTTGTAAACACAGATCAGCTTGCTGCACTGTGCTAATCATTCTGTTTCATGTAAACCGCACTGATGTTGAATAGCGCGGTATAAAAGAGACTGTAAGTAAATAAATAAATAAATATGGATAAGATTAGAGATGTTGCGTGAAGATCTCTTCTCAGAGTGAGACAGGAGTCTAGGGGGGGCCAGGATTGGTTTGGTATCTCCAGATGAAAGAAGGAGAAGGAGTAGCAGAGTACGGGGTAGAGAGGAGACAGTGTGACGGAAATGAGGGTGAGGTTGCCTTAGAGAGGAGGAGATGGTTGAATGAGAGGGAGGAAATGATGAAGCTCAAGAGCTGATGATAGGGTAGAAGACAGAATGGAGGGGGAAGTGAGTACAGTGGAGGAGAGATAAGGAGGGGAGGAGTGATGGTGCTGGTAAGAGGGGAAACAGGGAGTATGAAGAAGAGGAATACTATGTGATGAGGCGCCATAGAAGAGGAATAGAGAGGAGAACAAAGGCCAGAGAATATAGAAGGTAGGAGAATCAATAAGAACAATGATGGCAATTAAATAAATATGTGGGGACAAACAGACAGAACTCTCAGCACAGTAGCAAATTCGACAAAAAATACCTTTTGGGAGAGGTCTGGGAAAGCACTGCTATCCTCAAAGGACAGAAAGGCAACAGACAGTAGTAAGCATCTGAGCTTAGTGGAAATAACTAAGCGCGGCTGCGGAGAGTTTATATTGGACTTACAGGCTGTGGGGACGATTCGTCTATGAAGAGCGGCAGTGTGTGTGAGGATGAGGGTGCAGTTCTGGTTGCTCATGTGCTCATTTGGTCCTCGCCTAAGGGCCAAGCCAAAGGGCTGTGCTGTTCTGCTGGTTTTAAAGCCCTCGGTGGGAAGGTGCTGGTACTGATGATAGGGTCTTCGTTGGGGAATGGGGAGGAGATTACCTGCCCATTCCCTGCAGGAGAGTTGGATCGGCAGTGTGCAGGCTGGTGGAGGAAGCACACCGTGCTGTTCTGCTGGGTTTAAAGCCCTCAGCGGGAAGGCGCTGCTGCTGATGATAGGGTCTTTGGTGGGGAACAGGGAGGAGCTTACCTACCTGTTCCCTGCAGGAGAGTTGGATCGGCGGTGTGCTTAGTCTGGTCATTACGGTAATGTCCTATGCCTTGAGTTAATACGTCAGGGCTCCTTGCAGAAACCCTGTTATGGTTCCTGAATGTGGCCATTAGGTGGCACCCTTGAGCAATGTCTCCCTTACGGGAAGGGGCTGTAGGTGTCTCCTCCAAGCATCTCTATTCCCAGCCGACCACTATAAGCAGATGCCCACTTTGGGGATCGAATAAGGGACCTTACACATAATGTAGAGCACTGTATGATGTGCAGGAAAGGTGTACACAGGTATTTCCACCCGTCAGGCACTAGAGGGAACCTCAGTAAAGAGCTGGAAGCTCCCACATTAAGGAGGAATGCCCTGATTAGCCAGGAGGGTGTGTCCCTAGTTGTCCCTGAAAAAAGGCTGAGAGCCAGAGGAGGAGGAGGGGGGAGGCTATGGAAGGAAGGCCCTGGAGGTAAAACAATCTAAGGTAAGCTGGGTAGTGGATGGGATAGCAATCCCTGGTAGGCAGGGTTAGAATTCCAGGGTGAGGGATAAAAATCCATGGTATTCTGGGTTGAAGTCCTAGGGTGAACTAGCCCAGTGAGAAGCAACCAGAAGGGTGGATAGCAGAGCCTTCACTCTTGGAACTGTTTCATGAAGGTGTTTGAAACTTGAGCTGAAGGGCAGTAGTTAGTATTAGGAGCTATTAACTGTTCTGTGCTACAAACTGAAAACTCGAACTGGATTACCTGTTTTTCTTTTGACCCAAGGCTGCATAGACGCCATATTGAGACTTGGGCTGCAGAGTACTTATGAGCGTTAAAAGGCTTCCCGTGTACTGTGGCTGATATGGATGTTTGTGTAAAGGCAGGTCTTGCTGTAGAGAAGCAGGCCTGCGGGCCATTCGGGCCTAGGTAAGTTTTGATTTTGTTTTTCCGTTTTCTTGAATACGCTTTCGGAAGTGTTTTCAAAGACTGGAGCGGAATAAAGCTGGGAAGAGGCATCCAACCTGAATGGTTTCCTTGAATGCAAGACCCGGAGGTTGGGAGAGAATGGACTCATTGCGCCCGGTGGTGGTCCTGCTGGTCACAACTGTCATGGAGCCACCAGTCTTGCCAGTCATCCTGAAGTGTTTTAATCTTCAGTCCCTAAACAAGCCCACGCTGTTTGGTACATATTCCATTTTGTGCATATAAAAAGTACAAAGACTTTTATACTGCGCAAATCTAAAAAGAACACTGGCCTATAAGATGACACAGACTTTTTTTGAACAAAAGGTATCACCTGTTGATTTTTGGCTGACCGTTACTTGCATGTAATTTTGTTAATTTATAGCAATCATACTTCTGGGTTTTTGGAGTCAAAACCTTTAAAAACAAGGCAGCAAGCTGCTGTTGTGCTTTAGGCTTGTGCATGGACTTCAATTTTGTTTTGCTTTTAATGTTTTGGGGAGGGTGGCTGTTTTTTTTATGGGGGGGTTGTCTTTTTCAGTTTGTTTCGGAAATTGGTGCATGTATAATTTTGATTAGAGAGCAGCAGTATGTTTTAAAGCATGTAAATTGACTTCATATGCATTAATTTGGAGATTTTATGCACATAAAGTCAATTTAACGTGCATTCTTTACATGAATAAAATTTCCCAGAGCAAAAGCGCAAACCAAATGCACATCCCTCTCGCTCCGAATGCTTCCTTTTCTCTGTCTGGCTTTTGTTGCGATGTCTCAGAGCTGAAAATGCTGTCAGCCATATTCAAAACCATACTGAATGATCTCTAATTAGTTATGTGAAGATGCAGACCAAACCGCTAGTGTGAAAATAACAGATGGAAAGAAATTAAACTAGCAGCAGGCTTGAGATAGAAAAAAGGAGGTGGGAAATGTGAAAAATCAAACCAGTTATTTTGTTATGTCCTTTTCCTATAATTTCAGTATAAGTCAGGCTACACATCAGATAACCTATTTCAGGAACAGTATGGTGGATGTACATAAATCCTATAGGGTTATTGTAAGGTTCTTATAATTGAAGAATGAGGGATGTAGAAACTATGTGTAGCAACTTAATACTTAACAGTACCAGTCAGTTGGGATACTAGAGTTCAGCTCCTTCATGGCACTTCTCGGGGACGTTTACTAGGCTCGCTACCTGTTAATGTAGCGGATACTGCCCCCAGATAATATGTGCTAACTGCTCAGCAAAAATGCAGAAAATCACTGCGCTATCTGCACAAAACTCATTAACCGCACAAAAAACTCCCATACAGGTGACATGACATAACCCAGCATACCCTCCCATCCATCATGATGACATAACCCAGCGCACTCTCCCTATCTATCATGTTGACATAATCATATCCATTGATACAATTGCTCAACTCATATATAGTTATCCCTGTTGAAACCCAAGTTGTATTACCTGTTCTTTGTAAAGTCAATGTATGTTTCAGCATTGTACAAATGCATTGTGCAAATGCATTGTACAAATTAATGTTGTTTGTAAACCGCACTGTTTCTAAAGAGCGCGGTGTAAAAAAGGTTTAAATAAATAAAATAAATAAATAAATGGGCAGATAGTGGGCATGTCTGCAACTCACGGCTACGTGCTCATCAACAGTGCACGGTAACTATGTCGTGGACAATGTGGGTGCAGAAATCAGCACCTCAGTGGGTGACGTTAGCTGCATCCATGGTGTTTGCTATGCCATGCTTTCTGCATTTTCAATGTGGTATCTGCTGGAGAAACACTGTGCACGCCCTGACAGATATTTGCATAAAAACGCCACATTCACTGCAAAAACCTACTGGGGGTTAGTAAACATGCCTTCAGAATGTCCAATTCCAGTCTGCAATTGAAGAGTCAGCCAGGAGTCTTCCATGTTTGTCTGTCTGTCAAGTAGACGTGCAGAAACCTACCTGGCCTACCCTCATCTTAAAGTTAGGATGCCACTGCCAGTTTGTCAGTCATGATGTGCAGCATTGCTGTGCATGTGCACACATTATGCTTTTATTTGAGGTATTAAAGATTAATTTCCATGTCCCAACAATTTATACTTGTGCTAAAGAGCTGCCTCTTTCCCATTTTCTTTGAGGAAGGGGAGTGGAACGAGAGGGCTTTTGCAGCCTCTAGCACTCTAATTTTGCAATGACCTCACTAGTGAAGACGGCTTCTTTTTTTTTTTTTTAAAGTTATCCGAAGTGCTCGATTCTGGGCTTGTCAGAATCTGTTAGGAAGGAGAAGAGTTGAAATGAAGGTGTTATTTCAGGCCCATTTCTATTTGGTTTCTTACATGAATTCCCCCTCTTAAGGATGTCCTTGGGAGCTAAATTTGTTATGATTTTAGGGACGTGTTCATGAGACAGGGGATATTGGTAAAATCTGTCTATAGAATTGGCAGCTTGGCTTAAACACGTGTTGGCCTTTTGGTGCAGGCCATCCTCCCATAGACAGTCTGACCAGAGCAGGATGTTGCATTACATTATGAAATACTGAAATGCGGAGGACAAGTTCTAAAAATAAATCATGTGATTCTCAACAGAACAGTTTTCTGGCTGATAGTATAACTATCATTTGTCATTTTTCCTCCCCCAGAGCAGTCTCCCATCCCTGTTGCTGTTTGTATGGCTCAAGAAAATTCATCTGGCACAAGAATTTCCATTATGGGGATTTGGCTTTTAATTCAGGGATTTTAAATGTTTGTATTTTAAACTATTTTTAATACTGAACGCATCTGAGGGAGTGAAACGTGATCTGTCTGTGATGAATAAATATATTTTCTGTGGTTTCAGTTTTGACTCATACTTCCTCCTAATATTATTTCTGACCCACTACCCTCTTCGACTCTCCCCACCTCCTTGTAAGCTAACTTAAGCCCAGGGTGAGTGAAAGTGAGAGGAGGGGGGTCCTCATTGAAGCCAGCATTGTAACTTAAATGTCATTGCATACTTAGTTTTTGGGCCTAAAGTTGTAAACACTTTCTGAGCTTTCACTGTGGCTGCCATTTTCTGCCTCCCTATTTATTCAGGTGTATCTCCCAGGCTCCCCTTTGTGCTCCAGCAAGACCAGTAGCAGCTTCCTGCTAACTCAGGCTGAAGCCAGTAGGAAGAGAGAAAGCAGGGCAGAGCAACCCTGGCTGGGATTGGCCACTGAGCTCTTTTGTTGATTGGCCAGTTCTGATTATATTCCAGCCCCAACCAGTTTCAACCACTCAATAAAATTATCATTATAATTGAAGAATCAATTAGTGAATTCTATAAGAGAATGAATTATGGATACTGGAGACAGGAAGGGGGATAAAGAGGGCTAGTGGGGGACAGGCTTGGTACTGGGGGGTGGAGGGGGAAGAAAAGTGGTGGGATGAACTGCGGCTCTCTGAAATGTTTGGATGCAGGGTCAGTGCAAGGGTATTGAATGCCCTAGGAAAATCTTCAGGTGGAGGTGATGGAGATAAAAGCAGTGATAAAATTCAGAAAGGCAGAAGATCCCTATATAGCAAGAGGATGGAATCAAAATATATAGGTTTGGAAGGAATGTTGATATGAAAGCTGCATCTCCAGTTCTGTATCGCGCTACATTCCCTTACCATACCAAAAGAATACTCAAATTGTGGCTTCATCTCAGGAACAGCAACAAAACCTACGGCCATACACCATGAACTAACACAAAATCCTGCAAAATGACACACATAATTGCCATGTCATACCAATATTGACTCCAAAAACTCAAATATATACCAATCCAACCTTTGAAAAATCATTATTGCATGTATATTAGAACACTACCTTCCAGATGAGAAAATAAAACAAGCTGGGCTGCTAAAGATTCCTATCAAGAAATTATTTGACAACAAAATGCAAAACAAGCAGTTCTATTATCTAATAAAGAATGAAACTACAAATTAGAAACAGAGACAAAACATGAATTGGAAAACCCAAGAAACCAGACCCCGTGAGCCGTGGGACACTGAAGAAAGAGAAATGGAAATGAATTTCCTGTTGTAGTGAGTAAAATACATAGACATGTTTTCAAAGCTTACAAATTTCATTCACCAAAAACTGAAAATAATTTTTTATACCTTTTTATCTTATTTTATTTTTCTAATTGGGTTGGTTCTAATTTTTTACTATTTTCTTGTGTTAATTTTCTCCTATGTCCGTTTCCAGGGTTTCATTTTCTCTCTGTCTTTTCTTCTTCCTACATCAATCTGACATTGATTATTCTGCCTTTTATCTACCCATAGCTAATTTATTTTCTCCCCCTTCTCCCCCTGCAATCCTATCTCCTCTCCATCTTTCACCTGTGTACTAGTTTTCCATTTCCTATTCTCAGTTCCCTAATCCTCTCATCCTTTCCTGCTGTCTCACCTTCCCTCAACAATCAAAAAAGTCAAAACAAATAATAACCTGGAAAGCAGTATTGGCAAACATACAAACTCGTCAACCAACTCAATCTTACCAGAAACACATTTTTTTGTCGGGATCCGCCGACCTGAGACGGAGAGGGGAAAAACTCTCCACTCGTTGTCAGCAGAAGCCGTTTTCCGTAATTTTTTATAATTCAATTAACACAAAACTACTAATAGTGAGATCCACTTATCTGAGAAAGGGCAAAAAGGGCAGCAAGATGGCAAAGCAGCGACATGCATGTTTCGAGCCCAAGGAAGGCTCTGTATCAAGCTGTTTCATTCGTATACGCGCCCTTGAAAAACGCCGAATTCTCCAGGTAATTTAAAGAACCAAAAAAGATCTCTGAATGGCTGCTGAAAAAAACGTCACCAAAGACGTCACTGGAACGTCAGAGATTACATCAGAAAAATATTTTGATGAAAAACTTGATTCTAAAAGTCCAAATAACAAAAGAAAAAGGAGAAGAGAAACTTGAATGTTCAAAGGAAGCCAAATTAAAGCAGACTCCACCAATCACATTCTAAATTCAACCCCGTAGGTGATACCGTTTGTAGTTGAAAAATCCATCGTTGTTCACAATGCTGAAGCAATTGCTCTCGGTCACCACCCCAGGGGTCCAAAGGGATAGAATCAATCACCCTCCAACGGAGATCCGCAAAGGTATGATGATACTGGAGACAATGTTCCACTATGGGGGCCGAAAGGATCTTGTTAGCCAATCGCGAGGCGTGCTCCCCTAAACGGACCCGAACCGAGCAAATGGTTCTACCAATATATGACAAATTGCAGGGACAGGTGATGATGTACACTACAAAAGGTGTCAAGCAGGTAGAATAACCCATAAAAGAAAAAGATCTGCCAGAAAATGCATGTAACCACTGGACCCCTTCATCCGTGATGGCACAAAATCTGCAACGTCGGCAGGACCAATGGCCCACATGATGACCAGAAATCTCAGAGGGAGCTGATGTAAGGACCGCATGTACTAAGCGATCACGGAAGTTTCTGCCCCTAGTGTATGCTAAGCGAATGGGTTTTTGAAAACAGGTATGAACCCGTAACACCCCCCAATGTTTCTTCAGCAGGGCAGTGACAGGAGCAGTATGTTGCATGAACGGAAGGACTCCGGTCACCATATCCATTTCCCCTTGTCGAGGGGTATCAGACAAAAACTCCGAGGGGGAAGAAGAAGCCGGGCCACCCGAAAGCCATTCCCGATGGGAAAATCGAGCCCGAGTATACGCTCGACGAACCACAGAGGCAGGATAACCTCGAGCTAAAAGACGCACCCGCAAATCCCGAGCCTGAGCCCTAAAATCCTATAAAGAAGAACAGATCCGTCGCAACCGCAGAAATTGACCCACCGGAAGACCCTGTCGCAAAGAGGAGGGATGATGACTGTGATAGCGTAAAAGATTATTTCGCTGACTAGGTTTCCGGAATAAAGAGGTAGTCAAACTATCCCCTTGCCGTTGAACTAAAACATCCAGAAATTCCATCCTCTGAGCATCCACATGCGAAGTAAATTGGATGTTGGGTTTAATGCTGTTCAACCAATCCACAAGGAGAGTCAACTGGTCAGCAGTGGAAGACCACAACAGAAAAATGTCATCCAAGAATCGAAGCCAGAGACGAATATGCTGAAAAGCTGGAGCCGGATAAATGAAATGTTCCTCCATGTTGGCCAGATATAATGTGGCAATCGAAGGCGCTACCGTAGCTCTCATCGCCACCCCATGACACTGCTGATAAAACTGATCTTGAAAAACAAAATAATTCCTGGTCAGCACCAGGCGAGTGAGATCCAAAAGAAACGTTTTAGGTATCCGGGACGGTGCCGTGGTAAAGGCAGTCTCCAACAAAGATAAAGCTTCTTCCTGGTGAATGTTGGTGTACAAAGCTACAACATCCAAATTCACCAGAAGGACGTCGGTCACGGTTCCAACCGAGGATAGAAGAGTCAAAAAATGTGATGTATCCCGCAAATAGGATTTAACACCTCGAGCCTCTTGTTTCAAAAAAAGATCACTAAATTGAGATAACGGCTCTAAGATAGAACCACGGCAGGACACAATGGGACGTCCCGGAGGGTCAATCAGAGACTTGTGCACTTTTGGAACGGTATAAAATACCGGAATCCGAGGATGACGTTGTTGAAGAAAAGATGCTTCCCTTGACGTTATCCAACCTTGACGTTTTCTTATGTCTCACCTTCCCTAGCTTTCTATTCCCCAAATCTCCACTTATCCATCTCGTCCAAACCCCAGGTCCGCACTCTCCCTTCTGATACTCAGCCAGTCTTTGAATCTGTATTCTTCTGCTCTCCTACTCAGTCTCTGTGCCTCCACCTGTTTGATTCCTCATCCTCATGTCCCCAGTATTTGTGTTCCTGTCTACTTTTGCTACTTCCACAACAACTTCTTCACCTGCCTCTCCCTTCCCTCTGCATCTGTGTCCTGCCTGTTCAACCACCTCACTCAGCATGCACCCACATGCCAGCATCACATTTGTCCCCTGCCTCCTTCCCCAGCATTTGTTTACCCTGCCTGCCTTTCTCCTTCCTCTTGCATTTCTCCTGCCCCTCCCTTTCCACCTTCTCCTTTTCCCTTCCCACTACCCCAACATGTGCTAAGGTTGGTCCTTTCTTCCTCTCAGCTAGTTATCTACCTGCCCTTCCTCTCCTCCATCTCCACAGCAGCTGCCATGGGAGCCTTTCCCTTCCCTCCCCTCTGCTGTATTTTATCATCTACCTGTTGCACAAGCACTATGAGCATGTTTAAAATGAGCAAGATACGGCTAGCATCTGTCCTCACCTTTCAGACATGCTCATAATTCTAGTGGCTGATAAGATGGAGCGGTGGGGAGAGCAGAGGGTCAGGCTTCCTGTGTTCCTCCTAAACAGCAGAAACGTTAGTTGGGCTACAGCGAAGGGTGAGCCAGGGAAGAAGAGCTTTTTGATACGCTTAAGCTCTGGGCACCCTGAGTCAGTGCCTCACTGGCCTGCCCTTTAAGCCAGACCTGGCTACGAGGGAAGGTTTCTGAATGTGGGTCTTGAACTACAATCTTCAACCATAAACTAAACTTTGAAGAGTATATGAGATTTCATTTTTGGATTACTTCCATGCCTAAGATTTAATGTTTGAAAGAAAGAAGAACTGTTCCAGAAAGCTCTGCTTCATGATATATGCGGTACCAGATAATTCTGCTTCGCTTGTAACACTGCAACTATGAAACTCAATGGAGCTTGTAGTACTCTTGCAAACTAAAACGTTCTGATTCGTGTGACAGTGGTAGGAACAGACAGTTAATAGATTCAGTCATTAAAGTAGCTAATGTACATCCACTTGGGTAAACACAATTCCTAAAGTTAACACTAATTTTATTTTTGACTAGCAGTTCCCCTCCCCCCTCCTATTGACTTTCAACTCAGTCAGAACTGATCCTTACTAGGCTATAGTGCCATAAGCCTTCATTTTCAAGTACTCGGAAGATTTGTTCCTATTTTATAACTCCTCCCTTCCCCTTCCCACATTCAGTTTATTCCAGTCATATGGAGATCTGGTATTAAGGAAACGTAGATGCTCTCTAGCAATTCTTTTCAACTCTCTCCTAAAAGCACAACTCGCCAGATGGCTTTTCAGGATTACCTCAATGAATAGGCATGAGAGAGATTTGTATACAATAAATACCAATGTGGTAATCCTAAAAAAAAACCAACTGGCTAAGTATACCAATGACCTTTAAAATATGCCATACTGGGTCAGACCCCAAGGTCCATCAAGCCCAGTATCCTGTTTCCAACAGTGGCCAATCTAGGTCATACGTACCTAGCAGTTTCCCCAAAAGACACAGGTTCCACAATGCTTGTACTGGGTCAAGCATTGATATCCTGGGTCCCTTTTTGGTTTATGGACCTTTCCTCCAGGAACTTGTCCAAACCTTTTTTAAACCCAGCTACACTAACAGCCTTTACTACATCCTCCGGTAACAAATTCCAGAGTTTGATTACACATTGAGTGAAAAAATATTTTCTTTTATTAGTCTTAAATAGTTTACCCTGTAGCTTCATTGCATGTCCCCTAGTCTTTCTATATTCTGATAACGTAAACAATCGATCTATGTTTACCTGTTCCACTCCGTTCATTAATTTATAGACTTCTATCATATCTCCCCTCAGCCGTCTCTTTTCCAGGTTAAGGAGCCCTAACCTTTTTAGCCTTTCTTCATAGGAATATCCTTCCATCCCCTTTACCATTTTGGTGGCTCTTCTCTGAATCTTTTCTAAAAACACTATATCCTTTTTAAGATACGGCGACCAGAATTGCACACAATATTCAAAGTGTGGGCTCACCATGGAACGATATAGTGGCTTATAATATCTTTTGTTTTATTTTTCATTCCTTTCCTTATGATACCTAGCATTCTATTTGCTCTCTTGGCCGCCGCTGCACACTGGGCCGAGGGTTTTAACATGTTATCCACAATGACGCCTAAATCTTTTTCCTGGGTGGTGGTTCCTAATGTGGAACCTTGCATCTTGTAACCATAGTTTGGGTTGTTCTTCCCTAGGTGCATAACTTTGCACTTGTCCACATTAAATTTCATCTGCCATTTTGATGCCCAGTCTTCCAATTTATCAAGATCCTCTTGCAATTTTCCACAATCCTCTTGGGTTTTAACAACTTTAAATAGTTTTGTGTCATCTGCAAGTTTGATAACCTCACTCGTTATTCCCTTTTCCAGGTCATTTATGAATATGTCAAAAAGCAGTGGACCCAGCACAGATCCCCTGGGGGTACACCACTATTCACCTTTCTCCATTGGGAAAATTGGCCATTTAGCCCTACCCTCTGCTTTCTATCTTTTAACCAGTTCCTGATCCACAATGGTACACTGCCTCCTATCCCATGACTCTTTAGTTTTGCCAAAAGTCTCTGATGAGGGACCTTGTCAAAGGCTTTCTGAAAGTCCAGATACACTATATCAACAGACTCACCTTTGTCCACCTGTTTATTCACACCTTTAAAAAAACATAACAGATTAGTAAGACAAGATCTTCCTTGTCTAAAGCCATGTTGGCTGTCTCCCATTAGGCCATGACTATCTACATGCTGAGTAATTTTGTTCTTTATGATGGTTTCTACCATTTTTCCCGATACTGACTTCAGGCTCACCTGTCTGTAGTTTCCCGGATCACCCCTGGAACCCTTTTTAAAAATTGGCGTTACATCGGCAATCCTCCAATCTTCAGGTATTACAGATGATTTTAATGAAAATTCACAAATTACTAATAGCAGGTATGCAATCTCATATTTCAGTTATTTCAACACCCTTGGATGTATGCCATCCGGCCCAGGTGATTTGCTACTCTTCAGCTTATCTAATAGTTGTAATACATCTTCCGGATGTATCAATATTTCCTTCAATTCTTCCGCACCTTTAAATACCACTTCACTCATGGGTAACATCCCTACATCTTCCTCAGTAAAGACCGAAGCAAAGAATTCATTCAGTCTTTCCGCTATTGCCTTGTCGCCTCTTAGTGCCCCTTTAACCCCCTATCATCTAATGGACCAACTGACTCTCTCACAGGTTTTTTGCTACGAATGTACTTGAAAAAGTCTTTATTTTGCATTTTTGCTTCCGCAGCAAACTTCTTCTCAAATTCTCTCTTTGCCTGCCTTATCAATGCCTTGCATTTGACTTGCCAGTGCTTGTGCTGTTTCCAGGTTTCGTCGTTTGGCTCTTTTTCCATTTCCTGAAAGATGCTTTTTTGGCAACAGCCTCTCTGACCTCACCTTTAAACCATGCTGGCAGTTTTTTGGACTTCCTTCCACTTTTCTTAAAGCGTGGAATACAGCTGGTTTGGGCTTCCAAGATAGTAGTTTTCAACAACACCCAAGCTTGATGTAAGTCTTTAACCTTTGCAAATGCTCCTTTTAGTTTTTTCTTGATTATTTTCCTCATTTTATCATAGTCTCCCTTTCAAAAGTTAAAAGGTGGTACTGTGGATTTCCTTACTATCCCTCCTCCACTAAATAAATCAAACGCGATCATGCTATGATCACTATTGCCAAGTGGCCCCAACACCCTTATCTCTTGCACCAGATCTGGTGTTCCACTAAGGACTAGATCCAATATGGCTTCCCCTCTGGTCGGTTCATGAACGAGCTGCTCCAAGAAGCAGCCATTTATTTCATCTAGAAACTTTATCTCCCTAGCATATTCTGCCATGACACTGACCCAGTCGATACTGGGGTAATTGAAATCACCCATTATTATTACTGTGTTGTAACTTTTGTTAGCTTCCCTGATTTCTTTGAGCATTTCATCATCCATTTGTTCATTCTGGCCAGGTGGTTGATTGTACACTCCTACTGCCATTGCCTTCCCCTTTTTACATGGAATTTCAATCCATAGAGATTCTATAGCAAATTTTGTTTCCTGCAAAACTTTAATCCTTTCTGACTCAATGCTCTCTCTAACATAGAGCACAACCCCTCCACCAATTTGATCAGCTCTATCATTACGATATAGTTTGTACCCAGGTATCACAGTGTCCCACTGGTTGTCCTCCTTCCACCATGTCTCTGATATTCCAATTATATCTAACCTCTCATTTAGTGCTATATATTCTAACTTTCACATCTTATTTTTTAGACTTCTAGCATTTGCATACAAGCATTTTAGAGACTGTATTTTATTCATATTAATCTGGCTATTGGTAGACATGGGTAATTTGGGATCTTTAAGCTTTGTCTGTTCCATACTCGAGGGCATTTGGGCTACTTTACTCTTCTTTGGAACCTCTCTGCTTTTGGTAGTATCCTTCAAGGATACATTCATCCGAACCATCCGCTCTTGGGCGACTGTCGGCTTTCCCCTATTATCTAGTTTAAAAGCTGCTCTGTCTCCTTTTTAAAGGTTTGGTTTTTTTTTATTTTATTTCTGAATTTTCAACAACTAAACCAAGCAACATGCTTGTACAGATAAGTGTACACTTAAGCAATTTCAAAAAGAGCATTATATAAAGAAAACCATAGTGACACATCATTAGTCCCCAAGTGAGGGGGAGATAAGCAAAAAAGAAAAACACACACAGGAGAGGAGACCCCCATGTGTATATAACTCTTAGGCAAAAAGTAAATAAATAAGCATAGTGACGGAGAAAGAGGGACATTTCCAAAAGTGAACGCTAAGGCACCTTATGCAGGAGAAGATGTTACAATATGAGTACTGAGATAGGTGGATAAATCCCCAGGCTGAAAAAATACATATTTTTGAGACTTATGAACCACAATACATTTGCAAGGAAACCTCAGCAAAAAGGAAGCTCCTAACTGAAGTACCCCAGGTTTTAATAGTAAGAAAGCTTTGCGCCTTCTCTGGGTGTCTCGAGCAATATCGGGGAAGATAGAAATCTTTTTCCCCATAAACAGAACATTTCTCTTTTTGTAATACATCTTAAGAAGCCAGTCTCTGTCCGAAGACAACGCAAAAGTCACCAGCAGAGTGGAAACCTCAATATCTTCCTCTTGAGGGGAGCAAAGCAATGCTGACACATCCAGCGAATCCATCTCCAACACACCAACTACACGTTTCCCCTCCATTTTACCAGCAGGAACAAAATACGCTTTCGAAACCGGGGGAATCAAATCAAGAGGTATCATTAGAGACTCTTGAAGATACTTCTTAAAAATCTCTACTGGTGCTACCGCAGAGATAACAGGAAAATTCAACAGGCGTATATTTAAAGCTCTGGTAGCATTTTCCAGGGTCTCTAATTTCCCTTTCAAAACCATATTATCTTTCATCAATGACTCAGACAGACCAGAGACCTGTGAGAGTTTCTGGTCAAGAGCAACTACTTGTTTCTTCGTTTCCTCAGAGTCCACAGACAATTCATTGACATTGCTCTCCATTTTTGCTAAATTAGAGAAGGACACAGTCAATTGTTGATTAACAACATGGGAAAGTTGATTTATTGTTTCCCATATATTCTCAAGAGTCACCTTAGCCGGTCATACAAGCTCTATCAACGGGGGACTCACAGTAACAGGAACTCCAATCTCTTTCTTCCTTCTCTCAGCCTCAGCCCCCAAACAAAAGGCACCATCCACCTCGACGTGCTGTTCTTTGCCAGGAAAAAACATCTGGCTCTCAGTCCCGGTCAGAGCACTATCAGCAGCTAACTTCCATGCGCCCCACACCGGCGTCACAGCAACCGCCTGCTCAGGCGTCGCTGTAGATCCGTGCCCCGAAGTGCTGCTCGATAGCGCCGGGACTGCAGGAGGGAAGCGTTCATCTGGGGAGAGAGAGATCTCATGGGCGGAAGCAGCCAAACCCTCCTCAGCCGGCGCGACCAAGCCCTGCCGAATCTCCCCTTTCTGTTCCTCGGTGAGCCGTACAAAACGATCCATTGGGCCAGAAACAGCAGGTACGGACTCCGTGGACAGAGCTCGAAATTTGCCCTTACGTTTAGGCATGCTGCTCACACAAACGCCGCCGCCATCTTAGAGAAGCCACTCCCCCTCCTTTTTAAAGGTTAATGCCAGCAGCCTGGTTCCATCCCAGTTAAGGTAAAGCCCATCCCTTCGGAAGAGCCCTTCTTTTCTGCAGAATGTTCCCCAGTTCCTAACAAATCCAAAACCCTCATCTCTGCACCATTGTCTCATCCACGCATTGAGACTCTGGAGCTCTGTCTGCCTTTTGGGTCCTGCACGTGGACTGGGAAGCATTTTGGAGAACGCTACCCTGGAAGTTCTGGATTTCAACTTCTACCTAAAAGCCTAAATTTAGCCTCCAGAACCTCCCTACCACATTTTCCTATGTCATTGGTACCGACATGTACCAAGACAGCAGACTCCTCCCCAGCACTATCTAAGACCTTATCTAGGTGGCGCGTGAGGTCCGCTACCTTCACACCAGGCAGGCATGTTACCAGGCGATCCTCACGTCCACCAGCCACCCAGCTATCTACATGCCTAATGATCGAATCACCAACTATAATGGCTGTCCTAACCCTTCCCTCATGGCCCTGGAGAAACTTCCTCGGTGTGAGAGGGTTTTACATCACCTGGAGGACAGGTCCTAGTTACAGGATCACTTATTACCACACCAGGATGATGTTCTCCTGTCACGTGTCTCCCCTCCATGGCAGCAGGGATGCTGCCAGACTGGAGGTGGGACTTCAGGACTATATCCCAGTAGGTTTCGTCTATGTACCTCTCAGTCTTTGTTTTCCAAGTCTGCTACTCTAGCCTCTAGAGATCGGACTTGTTCCCTAAGAGCAAAGAGCTCCTTGCACCTAGTGCGCACACAAGACTTTCACCAACTGGGAGAAAATCATCCATGTGACACTCAATGCAAAAGACTGGAAAGCCCCCATCTTGCTGCTGAACTACTGTCTGCATCTTAGTTTTAAGCTTGTGTTTAGATCTAAGTTCTTTACTTACTAAGGGTTGCTATGGATATGTATACTAATAAAACTGTACCTAATATGTTTAATATACCTTGTTCACCTGAAACTTAATTAATCTCAGGCCCTTAGTGTATGACTGATTTGGATAACGAGCTTGAAACCTGTTTCATTACTTGAAACCTGTTTCATCCTGGTGCCACTTGGGAACTGAAATCAGTTATCCCTTTTGACATCTTAAATTACACGTTCTTTTTTTTTTTTTTTTTTTTTTTTTCTTTGATCTATATGCTACTGAGAAAGCAATATAATGAAGACATGCATAATGAAAATGCTTTTAATGGTTTTATATTGCAATAAAAAATGCCTTTCCATCCTCAGCCTTTTAGTTTTATTGGACAGACGTACTGCAGAAGGTTTTCCAGTATGGTTTATCGAGACACTTGTCTTTGTGTAGCCTCCTTTTCTTGTCGCTGCTCAGAGATAGGGCTACCAAATAACCCATGCTCCTGCGTTCCATTCCTGGGACGAGAGGATAGTTTTTCAAGGCTGTTGGGTATGTGGAGATCTTAATGAAACCACACAACTAGTCCAGATGGGGTTGGTTTGAAAGGAAATACTTTACAGAGCAATAATTTTAGAAAACTGCACACTTAGGTATGGTATGATTCAAGAGAAGAGGCAAAACGGTCCACAAATACTCACTTGAAATCTGCAGATATACACGAGGGGGTTTCTCCACCAACCACTTCCTAGCAGAGGCTCCCACTTTGGGTTTTTCCAGTATTGGTACCTATACAGCTTGATGTAGATGCACACTCTCTTCAGCAGAGGACTTGGAATCCTTCTCTTGAAATTACATCAGATGAGCTCCTGTTGACTTCTTTTCGGCAATCCTCTCTCTTGGACTCCAGATTTAGACACTTGAAGCAACACTTCAGCAAAACTGGCGCTAGAGCATTTGCCCGGGACCCCCACGCCATAAAGGGCACAAAAACAAAGATGGTACATCCTGTTGTCGGATTTGGGGCTCACCTCCCAATTTTTTGCCTTGCACCCAAGCATGTCAAAAATCAGCACTGCTCTAGAGATGAGGACAGTTACTGAATTCAAAAAAGCATGGGACAAACACACAGGATCTCTAAAGGTAAAAAGGGGACTGTTGTAGTTGTTATGGAAGGACAGACTAGATAGGCCATGTGGTCTTTTTCTGTCGTCGTATTTCTATGTTTCTATGTTTCTTCAGTGAAACACAAGACATCCATTTCATGGATTTCAGCCTTTAGTCTTCTCGATCTGAAGATCCCATTGGACCTAAAGATACACCCACTTCTAATTACTCAAGAGCTCCTTATGAGTCGCAGCACACTTCTGCGATAGAAATGAAGAGAAGAACATGAGCTAGTGAGTTTTTATAGAAACCTTCCTTTGAAGACGCCTCCAGTTTTGTAGATGTTCAAGCTCCAATGTCTGAAAAGGTTGTTTCCCTGCATCTTTCTTGCAGCAGCCGACCACCTTTATCCTCCGCTTTCCCCCGCAATGATGGCACAACTTTCACAATGTCCACTGCTAGCTTTTCCCAAAAGAATTTTTAGTTTTATTTTAATTTTGATTTCTATATTTATTTTGGCTTTCTTTCCCTCTCTCTTGAGACTTTTCCCAGAGCTCTTGTTGATTTTTGACACCGTAATTTCAATCTTTTTTGCTGCTTCTCCACTCTTCTGCTTTCCCTCCACTATGAATCGCTAGACTAAGAAGGCTAGTAATGAGCCTGCATGTGATCTTTCTTGTATGTTATGGAACACAGCATACCCATTTACTCTGATGAGTGCTTTTTGCTAAGCATAGCAACTGCGTGGGAATTTTATCGGTGCCCCAGAGGACCTTGGTTTGCAGCAATTAAAATTTTCAGGCAAGCAGCTCCCTGCAGTTCTATTAAAAGTTCAGAGGCAATTAACTGCTGATCACCAAAACAGTGGGAGATAGGAGAAAACTTTTTAAAAAATTATATAATCAGCACACATTAAAAAAACTATTATTAAAACAAGTTACCGTTCACAGGTTATTAAATATAACATGCCAAGAGCCATTTCAGCAAATCCACAATGTCATTAACCATTCACAAAAAAGTGTACGGTTTTTGTTCATTTTTAGCATGGAAGAAAATACATCGCAGTCACTCGCTGTTGTATATATGAGGGGAAGTCGACACATGGTGGATTTTAACCATTCTGATGCTATATTTGAATTTGCCTTATCTCTTGACTTTCCCTCATATTGGAATTGGATGCAATTTAAATTTGTTTTGAAGCAAACCGATTTGAATGAGAAAGATGATGGAGAATACAGAGAGGATGATTGTAAGGAGGAAAGATTAGTTTTTTTGTGAAGATACCAAGATACGCAACAGAGTTCAAACACACCTGAAGGAGCTTGAGAGTATATGAGATCTAGGAGTGGTCAGCTCCTTAACAGCTAGGTTAGAATTGGGGGAAAAATGGAGTTAATATATTTGGAGGGGGCAGAAATCTGAGGGAACTGTAAGCAATGGGGGGTGAAAAACTGATGGCAGTAGAGAAGATGGCGGGGAGGGGGGGGGCGGGGGGAGAGAGAATATCTGATGATTATAAAATAACAAAACAGTGTGAACCAGGCAATGGCTGAAAACGGACGTCTTCAGTAGTTTGCAGCTAACTGTTAAAGAATATTGAAAGAAATCTCTGCAAAGGCAATTTTTAACACAAGTAAATGTTCCTTGTTACACTTAATTGGACTGGCTGATGATAAACGTTACGGTAGCTCTTTAGATTACTGCAGAGCCTTGTGGTTAGACATGGGAAGGGATTGATGGGTGATCTTGGTAGAGCGATATATACAGAGGATGACAAACATCTTTGGTTAAGTTCAGAGATCTTGCAAGCAGTCGCTCCCAATGGCTGTCAGCTGAGATTATAGCCTTAGTGTGCATAGGCATCACTGGACAGACTAGATGGGTCAATTGGTATTTATGCTAGTATCTCTTGTTTATGGTTTATTGCTTTCTTAATATACTGCTCTTTCTATTAACAATCAAAGTGGTTTACAATATATTAATAAAATAGAAAATTAGACAAGAAATCCATTATACTAGTGATAGGACAGAAGGAGTAAAAGGAGAAGTCAGAGAGCAAGTCTCAACCCCCTCCCCCGCACCCATCATAAAGGCCCAAATGCCTCCTCAAATAGATATGTTTTAAGGGAGGATTGGAATTGATAATACAATTGTTCTAGTCACTTTCCCTCTAATTGGCAAGCTCCTCATACCATTCCAACTGCAACCAGTCAAGGAACGAGAGAATAGTCCAGGTGATTTACCTGGATTTCTATAGTCCTAAAGGATTTGAAACTTCAGAAATACATTACCCCTGAAACATGTTTGTGTGTTATATTTTGGGCAAATAGTTCATCTAAAGTGAAATATATCGACACTGCTAGAACTATTCATTTTCTAGCTCAGCTCCTGTGCTTTCTTAAAGTAGCAGCCACAGCACTGACATTCATTTCTTATAATTTATGTATTTGTATTTATTTTGTATGTAGCTCACGCCTTTCCAGGAGAAGATCAAAGCGAGTTACATTCAGGTACATTATGCATTTCCCTGTCCCCAAAGGGCTCACAATCTAAGTTTGCACCTGAGGCTATGGAGTGTTAAGTGGTTTGCCCAAGGCCACAAGAAGTGCCAGTGGGATTTTTGAACTCTGGTCCTTTTGACTCTAGACTGCTATCCTAAACAGTAGGCCACTCCTCCACTCCATAAAAGGTTTAGTGGTGATTTGGACGTCTGAAGATGTGCATGTGGATGTCAAAATCACGGACACGTCTCCGTAGCCATTCCACACATGACATTCATAAATGTTTCCAGTGCAGGAACGTCCAAGTAGGCAAAGGGGTGTGGCAGAGGCATGCCCAGGGAGGAGCAATGGACTTTCAGTTGTTTCTGAGATTAAACAGAGACATGTGACATGTTTATACCTGTTTCAGGCACGAATAGGCATCAGGACTGTTCTTGGTTTCACCTTAAAACATCCAGAGTGTAGAGAAGATGGAAAATTAAGTAACTAGCCTTGGATCACAAAGACCCACAATGGGATTTGAACCCTGGCCACTCTGCTCTTAAGCTACAAATCTAACCATTATGCCATTAAACTAAGAGCCATGTTTACTAAGCTATGCCACCTGTTAATGTGGAAGATAGTGCATACGACCTGGGCGCAATAACAGCGCAGTGATTTTCTGTGCTATCTGCATAAATCGCATTAGCTGCATGAGTGAGTGGGAAATATGTGGCGAGTAGATGTGTCTGTGACACGTGGTTACTGCATGCACCAACAGCGTGCGGTAACTGCCACAATTGCAGGCAGCAGGGGCGCAGATAACACCACTTCAATAGGTGATGTCAGCTGCATTGCAGTGCTGCCAAGCTGCACTCTCTGCATTTTCAGTGTGGTATCCGCTGGGGCCATGCTTTGCATGGCTTTTTACAGCTAACTCGGCAGTATTTGCACAGAAACACCACATTAGCTGCAAAAACCTAAAGCGGCTTAGTAAACAGACCCCCTTAGTGCCATAAAAAGTGTTTCATTTCTTAAAGACCCTTTTCCCTCTCTTTCCTTAGAACCAGTTTCCTGGTAGGTATTAGTAACGTTTTTCTTGTCTTGGCTGTTGCATACAACATATCGGCTCCAGTCAATCAAGTCTCCTGAGGCAGGCATCATGCCGAAACATGTTAGGCAACGATCAGTCTTGTAGGACTGGAATAATCAGAAAACATGTGTGGTTGATGTTGCTCCAATCTTATGTCTGTGCTTGTGTTGGAAATAGTCTTTAATTGGTTTTGACTTATATTGTTTTAAATATTTATCATATTTATTATGAATATTATTTATTCTGTTATTTGCTTCTGTACCTCTTCTGCTGCTTCTGTTGAGTTATATGCCAGTTGGTGATAGAGGAAAACTGTATTAGCAAGTCATAGTATCAGTTTATTTTGATTGTATCCTCTTGCTATAAATGGATCCACTGTGTCTGTTCCATGCCATTTTGAATTCCATCACTGTATTTGCCCCCACCATCTCCATCAGGAGGGCATTCTAAGCATCCATCATCCTTTCAGTGAAAAAGTATTTTCTGACATTGCTTTTAAGTTTACCTACTTGCAGCTTCATGTTCTAGTATTACAGGTTCTCTTTTTGAAAAAGGTTGGTTTGTTCATTAATGCCCTTTAAGTATTTAAAGGTCTGTATCATATCATAAGAACATAAGACATGCCATACTGGATCAGACCGAGGTCCATCAAGCCCAGTATCCTGTTTCCAACAGTGGCCAATCTAGGTCATACGTACCTAGCAATATCCCCAAAAGACACATGTTCCACAATGCTTGTACTGGGTCAAGCATTGATATCCTGGGTCCCTTTTTAATAGTGGTTTATGGACCTTTCCTCCAGGAACTTGTCCAAACCTTTTTTAAACCCAGCTATACTAACAGCCCTTACTACATCCTCCGGTAACAGATTCCAGAGTTTGATTACACGTTGAGTGAAAAAATATTTTCTCTTATTTGTCTTAAATAGTTTACCCTGTAGCTTCATTACATGTCCCCTAGTCTTTCTATACTCTGATAGCGTAAACAATTGATCCACGTTTATCCGTTCCACTCCATTCATTAATTTTTAGACCTCTATCATATCTCCCCTCAGCCGTCTCTTCTCCAGGCTAAAGAGCCCTAACCTTCTTAGCCTCTCTTCATAGGAGTAGCCTTCCATCCCCTTCACCAATTTGGTGACTCTTCTCTGTACTTTTTCTAATAACGCTATGTCCTTTTTAAGATACGGTGACCAGAATTGCACACAATATTCAAGGTGCGGTCGTACTATGGAGCGATACAGAGGCATTATAACATCCTTTGTTTTATTCTCCATCCCTTTCCTTATGATACCTAGCATTCTATTATTTTATATATCTCCCCTGTCCCTCCTCTCCTTTAGAGTGTACATATTTTGATCTTCAAGTCTCTTCTCATATATCTTCTGGCACAGGCTTCAAATCATTTTGATCGCCTTCCTTTGATTTGTTCAAGTCTTTTATATCCTTTATAAGATATGGTCTCCAAAACTGAACACAATACTCTAAGTGATGCCTCACCAAAGACTTATACAGGGGCATTAATACCTCCTCCTTTCTGCTGGTTATTTCTCTCTGTATGCAACCCAGCATCCTTTTGGTTTTGGCCACCACCTTGTCACATTTTCACCACCTTGAGATCCTCAGAAACAATCACTCTGAGGTCCTTCTGGTCCATGCATACCAATCTCTTGCCCCCTATCACATACAATTCCTTTAGATTTCTGCATCCTAGGTGCATAACTCTGCACTTCACATTAAATCTTAACAGCCAAGCATTATACCATTCTTCCAGCTTTTGTAGATCTTTCCTCATGTTATCCACTCTCTCAGGGGAGTCCACTCCGTCGCAAATTTTGGTGTCATTTGCAAAAATTAGACACTTCCCTTCAACCCTTTAGTAATATCACTCACAAATACATTGAACAGTACCAGTCCCAGGACCAATCCCTGCGGTACAGCACTACTCACCTTCCTTTCTTCCGAGTGAGTTCTATTTACCACCATCTTCTGTCCTCAGTCAATCAGTTTCTGATCCAATTCATCTCCTTGGGATCCATCCCCAGGCTGCTCAGTTTATTGATAAGCCTCCTATGAGGAACAGTATCAAAGGCTTTTTTTGAAAATTAGGTAAATCACATCCATTGCATGCCCTTGATCTAGTTTTCTGATCACCCAGTCAAAGAACTCAATCAGATTTGTTTGACATCATGGTCCTTTGGTAAAACCATATTGCCTTGGATCATGCAACCCATTGGTTTCTAGAAAGTTCACTATTCTTTGTTTCAGAAGCATCTCTACTGTATTACTTTTCCCGCTACCGAGTTAAGACTTGCCAGCCTATAGTTTGTCACCTCTTCCCTGTCACCACTTTTGTGACGAGGTATCATATCAGCCCTTCTCCAGTCTTGCAGAACCTCTCCCGTCGCCAAGGATCTGTTAAAAACATCCTTTAAAGGCCCTGCCAGAACCTCTGAGTTCTTTTAATATCATTGGATGTATCACATCCAGTCTCATGGTCATATCCATTTTCAGTTTTTCAAGCTGTGTTTTAGCATGCATGCACACACTGTCTTTGACGTTGGCTTCAAGAATGTTTGGCCAGAGTAAGAAGCATATGTGGTCATGCTGGAGCAGCCATAGTGGAAGAGGACATTCAGAGAGCAGGCAGTCAGTCTATGGTGCAGCGGCCTCCAAGTGAAAATGACTACTGGGACTAGAGGAAGCCAATAAGCCAGCGAGTAGAGAAGGTTTAAGAGTGAGACTGACTGCTGAGGCATGGAGGCAAGAGGGGTGAATAGAGTGCGCGAGAACTTGGGGGTGGAGAGAGTGAGAGTGGCTGAGTGGGGGTCTGGGAATATGAGGGACAAATATTTAGGACAGATGGTGATGGAGTCAGTCTGGGGAGAGGTGATTTAGCAGAAATGGAGGGAGTGAACAGGCTCTTCCAGTGAATTTTCATTATATCAATCCTGTCTTCCTGTATGAAGCTGAATTAGTTTAGCCATGTGCATAGAGTGATATATGGTGAGAAGACCATATCAATCAATACATTTTTGCATTTTGCTTTCAGGTTTCAGTAATCTATTTCAGTTTTTGTATGTTCTGTAGTACATGCTCAGAGTTCTTTGATAACTTTTTATTTCTTTTTTATTATGTTTATGGTACCCAAACTATACAGTGCTTCTCTGAAGAGAGAGGAAGGGGGGGGGGGGGAGTCTGAAGTGGAAGACTTATATCCGCTGCTGTACCTTTGAATGTGTCTGTGTTAGGTCTCCCAATAATAACTATTCACAGTATTGATAAACTGACTTCAGTCTACTAAAATTAAAATCAAGTCCTCACCTAGTTGTGTTTACATGTTATAGGTAGTATTTATGATATAACCACATGTGTTCTGTAAGTGGGACGTGCTGCCTATAGTATACCGATTCCTTAAATGGCATACTGATTTGTTTTGTTGTACAATTCTACCTAACTGAAATGAATACATTTTTAATTTATTAATTGCCTACCAAAATGCGAGAGAATGTGCAAGAATTTCAATATTACAGTGATACGTAACATACGTACTCCAACAGAATGAACACAATGAAAATAAAAATGAATAAAATGAGCTGAACACAAGAATATATTTGGGTCTATAGCGCATCTGTAAGATTCAAAGGTGTTGCAGATTAATAGGGGGAAACGGTACAGACAGTTAACCTAGGGCACTAGTTCTCAACTCAGCACTCAGACATTCTCAGGAGTAGCTTAAGGGTTAGAGCACTGGTTTGACCAAGAGACCAGGGTCCGATTCCCACTGCACTCATTGTGGCCTTGGGCAAGTCACTTAACCCTACATTGACTCAGAAGAAAGGCCTGACAATCTACTTCCAGTCACACTGCCAAGAAACCCAGGAGTGCAGGTCATCAGGAATCGGCACTGACTTGAAGGCACATGTTGCATCTTTTTTTGCATATACTTGCAGAAGAAAAAAGAATAAAATTGTTTTGTCAAAAGGACTTGGATAAGCAAAGAAACTGTTTCCTTTGCAAGAGAGAAAGGAGAGGGAGTGTCGGCCCTTCTTGGCCCCTTTGGAGGAAGGAAAACCCAAATTGGTTCAATTTAGAATTGTAGTGGCTTCAGAGAAATTGGGATTTGGGTACAGTGGATATTTTGCTTTTTCTTTCATGCTGAAGAGTGTGTAAGCTAGGGTTCTGGAAGCCAAAGCCTTGCAGGACTCTTGGAGAAGTGCTAAAGATCGGACATTGTAGTTGATGAGTTTGATTCCTTTTTACTATACAAGGGCCTGGAAACCCATAAAGGTCACAGATATTTGGGAGCCAAGGAATTACCTTTCTGTTATCTTTCTGGACTCTGGGAGAAGTTGGCAATCCCTGGGGTTTATAAAGATCCTGGTGATGTCAGTTTTTTCTTGTGAAGATGATACTCCTGCTGATTCTTATGGATCTCTCCCCCTCCCCCTGCATCCTACCCTATGGCATGGCAGAGGAGAAAGGGGAAGAGGTGCTTCATGTGTCTCCCACCTCATTCTCAATCCAGCATACTCCTACCCTTCCTGGAGCTTTTAAGATCGCATTGCGATCTTTCAGTGCCCATATATGTGAAAGGAGGGAACATGGCCGTGGCCACAGCATTCTGGCATCTACCTGAATTTGACTGTACAGACAATTGCCTACATTGTCTAAGCTCAGCGTCAAACCAACCATTAGGTAAACCAGGCAGTTGCCTAGGGCAGCAGCTTCTTGGGGGGGGGGGGGGGGGAAGCAAAGAGCAGGGCATTCAAAGCTAAATGATAGATCCTGAAAGTCAGGAGGGTGTAAAGTCTGTTTGCCTAGGGTGCCAACACCTTGAACCAACTCTGGGGCTGGCCCTGCTTTATGCCTAGATCCATGTTAGCTGCCTTTTCATTGTATGCATACAGTTCTGGTCAACATTATTGGCATTCTTGCATTTTAGATATGTTGAGGACATTATCTTGAGAAATAATTGGAAACATTCCAACTGTATGCTGTCATAATATTTTAATAGTATGTTCAAAGATATGCAACAACAAAAAGATTTCTGTGCAACTTAGGCATAGTAATATCTAGGAACAAGCAAGAATGTAGTCTTCACATAAGGGTATCGTCGGTACCGACGGAGCCTGCGCGGGAATGCTCCCCAGCGTCCAATTAGAAAGCCTTTGGGAGCATCCCACAGCACCTGCATGCTGTCTTCCCGCCTTTCCCAACTGCCTCTCTCCAGTTCTTCATTTTCCGCGTAGCCAGCAGGTTGTCATTCCTGTCACTGCAGAAAATTATCCTATTCTCCTTCTTTTTTTGTGGTCGCATCTGCCTTCCCTCGACACTGTACGGCCGGTTCTTTCTTTCTTTTAAAAAAAAAAAAATCTAATAATTTTTTTCCAAAACTTTTCTTCTTCAGGTACACGCGCCATTTTGGGCACTAGGCCCAAAATTCCCTTTACTATGGAAAAACCCGCTTCGGGTTTCAAGAAGTGTACCAAGTGTGGCGGTACCATCTCAGTCACCGACATCCACGAGTGTTGCCTTAAATGTTTAGGTCCTGACCACTCCATCTCGGAGTGTATGGCCTGTGGGATGATGTCGAAGAGGGGTCGACAAAACCGAGCTGCTAAGCTCAGCACCCTTTTTCCCTCTGATGCAGCCTCTGTGGCATTGACATCTTCCAGGGCTTTGTCTTCCTCCCATGGATCTCGGGTAACTAAACATAAGTCTGGTCGGTCCTCAAAGGGTAGATCTCCTTCTAAGCATCGAGATGCCTCTGGCGTTGCCCTTGAGAGTCTTGCACCGGCAAAATTGCACCGGCAGGAGGCTTCGGCTTCCAAAGCATTATCGGGGCTCCAGGATCTTCTCGAGGCCTCAACCTCGGCAGAACTACTGGTGCCATGCTCTGAGGTACCGGCTGCTTTCTCCAGTACCGATACCCAGGCATCGGCAGCGTCGATAGACCAGAAGTTCCTGGCTATTGAATGCAGTCTGGCGGCTCTCCTTGCGGCATCGGCACCCTCAGAACTGTGTCAGACAGTTCAACCGGTACCGGCACCGACTCCGGTACCGGTACTGACAGCATCGGCATCGACATTGGTGTCTGCACTGCCGGCAGCCAGTCATGCTATGCCTTCCAGTACCGATACACCGGTACCGATTCCCCCGACACCGACTTCGGTCGGTACGGGTATCGTGCTCTACAAGAGCATCCAGATAGAAGGTACTTTGAATCCTCGGAGGAGTCTGAGGATTCTGACAGCTCGATCGGTTCCGGAGTACTTCTCCCAGAGGAGCCTTCCTCTCCTAAACGTAGGTTGTCTCCTCCAGAAGATATCTCCTTTCAGGATTTCATCAGGGAGGTGGCTCGAGGTCTTTCCATTACTGTAGCTCCTGAAACAGAGCCCAGGGCAAAGGAGTTGGAGATTCTACAATATCCCAAGGCTCCTAAAGAGGCAGCTACTTTGCCTATCCTTGAGATCTTACATGATTTCATGTTAAGAATGTGGGAAACACCTCTTAACACCTCTCCTCACTCTCGTAGACTGGATACCATGCATTGAGTACCCCCATGTCCTGGCTTCCAGAAGACTCAGCTTCCTCACCACTCCATTGTAGTGGAATCAGCTATGAGAAGGATCAGAAGTGCAAAGAGGCATGCCTCTAATCCTCCAGGACGTGAGTGTAGAACTTTGGATGCCTTTGGATGTCGTACTTTCCAGGCTTCCATGCTTTCTGCTAGGATCAGTTCCTATATTTTATATATATGGGAATGTTCCTTAAGGAAGTCACAGGAGATTTGGAGATTTTGAGTCCTCTCCTTCCTGATGATAAGAGGCAGGATTTTCTCACACTGGTTAAACATACCCAGGATGTTTCTAAGTTTGTCAATCGTGCAGCTTTTGACTGTTTTGAGTGCATAAGCAGAACCTCTGCCATTGCCATAGGTGCACGTAGGATTGCCTGGCTCCAGGCATCTGATTTGGAGCTCTGGGTGCAGGACAAACTGGGCAATATCTCTTGTACAGGTGAGAATCTATTTGGCAAAAATTGGCAAGAGAAAGCCAATGAGCTGGATGCTAACAACTCCACTTTGGATAGACTATCCAAAGCCACAGCTGATCCTGCAAGGAAGAAATCTTTCAAGAAACCATTCTTCTCCAAAAAGAAGAGGTTTTATCCCTCTTATACCTATCCGGAGCGTTCTGCAGGTCAGCCTGCCCGAAAGGGTCAGCAACCACCTAAACAAAGGAAAGCAAAGACTGCTTAGCCTCAACCGTCTCAGCAGTCTCAGCCTCCACAAGGCCTTTGACTTCCATCTAGAGAACTTAGCCTTCCTGGCCCTCAATGGACCAGAGCCTTCCACCATTCCAGGAAGGTTGTTTCATTTTGCCCCCAGATGGGGGCAGATAACAGCAGAAGATTGGACTCTCCATTATTAAAGAGGGGTACAAGCTTCACTTTCTTTGCATGCCCCCTCCCACAATGGTAAGACAGTTCAATTCTCAGACCTCCCTCAACAACCTGTTAGATCAAGAGGTCACTATGCTTCTTGCCCAAGAGGCAATAGAAGAGGTACCCATTCCTCAACAGGGTACCGGGTTTTACTCCCCCTATTTCCTTATCCCAAAGAAAACAGGGGGACACAGACCTATTTTGGACCTCAGAGAATTGAACAAATTCCTTTTCAAATAGAAATTCAAGATGATTTCTCTGGGAACTCTGCTGCCATACCTTCAGAGTCTGGATTGGCTTTGTTCTCTAGATCTCAAGGACGCGTACACTCATGTTCTCATCCATCCAACTCACAGAAGATTCCTTTGGTTCCTTTTTCAGGGAAAGCACTACCAATACAGGGTGCTTCCTTTTGGCCTGGCCTCAGCACCAAGGGTGTTTACGAAATGCATGGCTGTGGTAGCAGCATTTCTTCGCACTCTAGGAATATTCGTCTTCCCCTACTTAGACGATTGGCTCATTCGAGCCCCATCAGAGTCAGAGACCAGGATTTCTCTATCTTGCACAATGCGTATCCTTCAGTATTTGGGTCTGGTCATAAACATCCCAAAATCCAGCCTAACTCCTACTCAGTGTCTAGAATTCATAGGAGCTTTGCTGGATACCAGAAAAGCAAGGGCCTATCTTCCACAGCCCCGCTGCCTTCGCATTGTGCAGTTAGCCTCCCAGGCAGTGTTGAAAACTCATCTCACTGCTCGGGAACTGTTACAATTACTAGGCCACATGGCACCTACCGTGCATGTGGTCCCCTATGCTCGCCTCCATATGAGAGCAGCCCAATGGACCCTATCCACTTGGTGGGCTCAGGCATCAGGCTGCCTATCAGACAAAATAGCGAACACAAGTCGCCTTATTTTGTCTCTCCAATGGTGGCAATCAACCCAAAACCTGTTGGTAGGGTGCCCGTTTCCAGCAGCCCCTACCCCAGGTCACTCTAACAACAGATGCCTCACAGTTGTGTTGGGGAGCTCACCTGCAAGGTCTCTCTACCCAAGGCACCTGGACTCCACAGGAGACCCACTTACATATCAATCTCCTAGAACTCAGAGCAATCTCCTTTGCTCTTCGAGTGTTCCATACCCAGCTAAGCTACAAGACAGTCCTAATTTGGGCGGACAGTAAAGTAGCTATGTTCTATCTGAACAAGCAGGGAGGAACAGGCTCTCTGTCACTTTGCAATGAAGCTTTGCAACTTTGGGCCCTCGCCAGAGAGCATCAAATTCATCTCCTTGCGGTGTATCTGCCAGGCATTCAAAACTCTTGGGCAGACAGACTCAGTCGAGTTCTGCTCCCATACGAATGGTCGCTCCATGCAGACCAGGTAGCAAAGACTTTTCAAATTTGGGGAACCCCGGACATAGACCTCTTTGCAAGTCCACTGAATGCCAAACTTCCCCGGTTCTGTTCCAGAATTCCGGCTCAGAGTTCTCAGGCCAGGGATGCTTTCCTCCTCCATTGGGGTCAGGACTTCCTATATGCCTTTCCACCCATTCCCCTAATTCCCAAAACCCTATTCAAGCTTTAGAGAGACAGAGGCCATATGATTCTCATAGCTCCACATTGGCCACGGCAAGTGTGGTACCCTCTGCTCCTACATCTCTCTCAAGCCCCATCTCTGGATTTCGGATCTGCTCCAGATCTCCTGTCTCAGGAGGATGGGATGTTGTGGCATCCAAATCCCCACGCTCTGCATCTCAGGGCCTGGTTGCTGAGAGCCTAGACCTACATGGTCTTAACCTTTCTCAACAAGTAAGGGATGTCCTTTGTGCTTCCAGGAAGCCCTTTGTGCTTCCAGGAAGCCCTTTGTGCTTCCAGGAAGCATTCCACAAGATGCTCTTATGCTTTCAAGTGGAAAAGGTTTTCCTTATGGTGTTCGCAGAAGGGTCTTGACCCCCTTGCGATACCTCTGGAATCATCATTGGAGTATCTCCTTCATTTATCTAATGCAGGACTTAAGAGTAACTCAGTAAGAGTCCATTTAAGTGCTATTTCATCTTCTTTAAAGCCCTTAAATGGCCAACCTATTTCCTCTCATCCTCTCATAGCAAGATTTATGAGGGGCCTTCTTTTAACTAAGCCTCCCATTAGGCCACCACCAGTGGCATGGGACCTAAATCTGGTTCTTGGCCAGCTCATGAAGCCGCCTTTTGAACCTTTAGCTACTACCTCTTTGAAATTCCTTTCCTGGAAAGTTATCTTTCTCATTGCAATCACATCAGCACGTCGCATAAGTAACTTGCAAGCATTGGTTGCTGATCCTCCTTATACGAGGTTCCATCATGATAAGGTAGTCCTTAGGACTCATCCACACTTTATGCCAAAGGTGGTCTCACCTTTTCATTTGAACCAAGCAGTTTATCTGCCTGTATTTTTTCCAAGGCCTCATGCTTCAAATGCAGAAAGGAACCTTCATACTTTGGACTGTAAAAGAGCACTTGCCTTTTACTTACAAAGAATACAGCAACTTAGAAAGTCCTCTCAACTCTTTGTTGCTTTTGATCCTTCTCATTTGGGACTTCCAGTCTCCAAGAGAACATTGTCCAATTGGATTGTACAATGTATTTCCTTTACCTATCAGAGTAAGAACCTTTCTCTGGAAGGCCATGTCACAGCTCACAATGTGAGGGCCATGGCAGCCTCAATGGCTCATCTTCACTCTGTGTCTATTGATGACATCTGTCGAGCAGCTACTTGGGCCTCGGTTCATACCTTCACAGTTCACTACTGCTTGGACAAGGACTCCCGCCGGGATGCCTTGTTTGGTCAGGCTGTTCTACAACACCTGTTCCATACTTAATCAACTCCTACCCACTATTCCTGGTAGGATGCCAGAGATCCATGGGGTCAAGTGGAGCCCTTTCACAGGGACACACAACTTCTGGGGTCTCCCCCTGGCATCAGGAGCTAGGGAGTCCTCATATGTGAAGACTACATTCCTGCTTGTTCCTGGAGATAGCATAGTTACTCACCTGTAACAGGTGATCTCCGGGAACAGCAGGAATTTAGTCTTCACAACCCACCCACCTCCACCAGGAGTTGTATCTCTTTTCTTTCCTTTCCCTCTCTCTCTCTTTGTCTCAGCTTTAAAACTCAACTGGAGAGAGGCAGTTGGGAAAGGCGGGAAGGCAGCATGCAGTCGCTGTGGGATGCTCCCAAAGGCTTTCTAATTGGACGCTGGGGAGCGTTCCCGTGCAGACTCCGTCGGTACCGACGATACCCATATGTGAAGACTAAATTCCTGCTGTTCCCGGAGATCACCTGTTACAGGTGAGTAACTATGCTATTTCTGAGAAAAAAAATTATAACCTGGACAGGATTAATGGCACCCTGTTTGGTTGCACAACCCTTGGCAGTGATGACAACCTTCAAACCTTTCTTGTAGCCAACTGTAAGTTTCGTACATGAGTCTGCTGGTAGTTTCTCCCACTCTTCAACTCTGATTTGTTCCATTCATGAATATTTCCAGGATTCCTTTTACCAGTGGCAGATTTCATCTCTTTCCAAAGGTTCTCGATTGGATTGAGATCAGGACTTATTGCTGGCCAGTTTAAACAGTCCATTTATTTAACAATTCTTTTGTAATTTTGTATGTATGTTTTGGGTTATTGTCCTACTGGAGGAATCATGACCTTCGACCCAGGCCTAGCTTTCTGACACTAGGTAGCATATTTTGCTCCAAAATATCTTGGTAGTCCTCTGACTTCATGATTCCTTTAATACTTTCCAGACCTCCAGTTCCTGAGGCAACAAAACAGCCCCACAGCATTGTGAAACCTCCACCATATTTAACTGTAGAAAGGGTATTTTTTCCTTCTAAGCTTAATTTCTTTGCCTGTAAATGTATCATTGGTCTGCATTGCCAGAGTTCAAATTTGGTTTCATCTGTCCACAGAACATTTTCCCAGAAGGACTGTGGTTTCTTAAGGTAAGTTTGGGCAAAAATCTGGTATTCCTTTTCATGTCTGTCTTTGAGCAGTGGAGTCCTCCTTGGCCTTTGCCCATTGAAGTCCTTCTTTGTTTAGGGTTCAAACCACCACTACAGAGTGCTCCAGGTCAGTTTTAAGCTCATTAGGTGATATATGTGGTTTTTCAACAGTTCGCACTAATCTCCTCAGACTTTTTGGATTCATTTTTCTCTTCCCATCACATCCTGGGAGGTTCTTGGCAGTTCCATACACAGAAAACTTCTTAACAACATTGCAAACTGTAACATAGGAATCCCAAGATCTTTGGAGATGGCCTTGTGCCCTTTTGAAGTTTGATGTTTGGTGATAATGGCTTTTCTGATGATCTCAAGCAGCTCTTTTGTCTTCACCATTGTGAAAATGGAATAAGGGCGTGAATCTCACTTAACCTTCCATTGCCTCAGAAAACTCCAAGTTATCAATGTCCCTGTTTAATGTACATTACCAAGTTTAAGTTACAATGTAAACTGCTTTCACTGAAGTGATAAAGTGCTATAACCCGCCCCCCCCCCATTAAATAAAGAAATAACTATGACCATTTTAAATATTAGAGCCATCGTTCGTTGGTTGATTCAAGTCATGTGACTACTGACAATTGATCACAATGTGTCTAATTTTACTGCAATGGGAATGTGGTTCTTCTGTTCAAATTGATTTGAATTGTTTATAAGGGTGCCAATAATGACTAGCAATGTCACACTTTTTCTACTATTTCCTACTATTTCCTTTTTTAATTGGTCTTGTTTTATTTGATTCTTTTATGTTTCTAATATGTGTGCATATATAGACCAAAGCCATTTCGCTGGCCACTTTTTTTAAAGGAGATATTGGACATTAAGGGGGTTGAACTGCAAGGGTGCCAATAATGTTGATCACAATTGTATTTATCTCATGCGTCATCTTAATGGGTATCCTGAAGACCATACTAGCCAAGCATATCCTGAGGACTGGGTTGACAACCCCTTCCCTAGGGAAAACAAGGATAGGGTAGTTGTGTGTGTGTGCATATATATTTAAAAAAATGGGGTATGAACAGAGCTTGGGAGCCAGCATACCTCAAGTCTTCTATTGCACTATTCCCTCTTAAATAATATAGCATTATAACATAAACCAGCACATTCTTTAAAGGATGGCATGATGCTGAAGTAGAAAAACTGCTTCTTCAGGATTTTTTGAGAGGTGTTTCAGTTCCAGTAGTTCCAGCTGCTCTTTGTTCCCTACTGGGATCTCTTCTTGCTCTCTGGATTCTAGCAGGAGACGGAGACACATAACTAAGAAATAAAACATCACTAGTGCAAGTACATTAAACAATGATGGATTAAGTGACTTTATAAGTAAGTTGGGTTTTTTTCCCCGCAGAAGCAGTACATGCAGATTAATGTTTTTCATCAAGATCAATCTTATTTTTTTTTGTAGCGAAATGCCATTTTAAAACACTTAAATGCTATTTTTACTTTATTCTATAAAAAAAAAAATTCTCCTGTGAGGTTTTGATCTGTTCTTTAGCAATTATAATCAGCAACTTTCATGCAAACCAAATCTCAGAGTGCTTTTTAAACACCAAATCAAAATGTAGCCAGTTGCATATCTACCAACACACTTCACTGCTGTAGGAGGAAGCAGGGAGGGAAAAGCATAGAGGAAGAATTTAGGCAGACTTGCTCTTCGTAAATGAATAATGACAATGAAAAACGGAGCATTTGCTTTGCAGTGCATAGAATACCTTTCTACCTCTCGGGAGCAGTTGCATTGTGAGTTTGTTTTATGCCCCTGACAGACTTTCTCTAATACTAGGATAGTTGTATGTTGCTATCTTATTTGTTTATATTTTCTCTCTTTCTCTTGTAGGGGCTACACAGAGATGGCTCAATGGATCTGGCTACTTATTATTTTGAGCTATTCCAGTCTCTTCCGGGGATCCCAGGCTGAAAAGTTTCGTTCCATTTCATTTGATACAGAGTTGAACCACCTGACTATTGACACTGACACGGACAGTGTGTACTTGGGAGCAGTCAATGCCCTGTATCAGCTCACAGCAGGCCTGCAGCTAATGTTAAACGTGATCACAGGTCCAGAACCAGATAACAAAATGTGTACCCCCCCAATTGATTTGAAACAGTGTCCAAATTCCATACTGACGGACAATTATAACAAATTACTTGTGCTAGACAAATCAAACAATAGAATTGTTGTGTGTGGGAGTATCTTCAAGGGAATTTGTGCATTGAGAGACTTGAGGAATATCACAAAAATAATCTCCTATGATGACAGCAGTGGAGAGAAATCTTTTGTTGCCAGTAATGACGAGAAAGTTGCCACTGTAGGACTAGTCACCACCATACCAGAGCTAAATTCGCCAGCTCTCTTTGTCGGGAAAGGCAATGGACAGCATGACAATGGGATAATTATTAGCACTCGGGTACTTGACCATCGGGATGGGAAAGAGATTTTTGAAACCTATACAGATAATTCAGCTTTTAAGTACGTTTCTGTGTCTACAAGCATTCAACAGTTTGTCAAAACGTTTGAAGATGGTAGATATATCTATTTCATCTCTAGTCGGCTGGATAAGAACACCAATAAGAATCGAACCCTAATCACTCGTCTGTGTAAGAAGGACCTCAACTACTATTCGTACATTGAGATGGACTTGGAGTGTAAAAATAAGGAAAATGCTTACAATATCTGCCACTCTGTCTACATTACCAATCCTGGGGAAAAGCTAGCCCAAAACATGACAGATTCTGGGCAGTATGGGAGCGTTTCAGCCCATGACAAAGTGCTTTTTGCTGTATTTCACAAAGGCAATAAGGATCAGGGCTCAGCCATGTGTATGTTTTCCCTGAAAAAAATAAATGAAAAGCTGGAAGAAAACAGGGAGACATGTTACAGCACCAATGGAAATAAACAGATAGATGGGAAGAATGTGTTCTATAAGCCTTATGGTTCTGACATCACCTGTGAAATAAAGGTAATGAAATTGTGACAGTACATTCAGCTTAAACAGTATATTAGTTATTCAGAGGGTAATTTGAGGTTATCCTGTATACACATAGGTGCTTGCGTTGTGTTTCTAGGGTTAAGGCTTGTTTTTTTTTGTTTTTTAGTTAAGCTTTTTGAGAAATGACTTAGCTGAGGCTAAACAGCTCCTTTTCTGTGCCTTCCAGCCAATAACTCTCTTCAATTCCCTTTCTGGCCCCCCGTATTACTCTTCCAATGTTTCTCAGTTTTTTTTCTCCTGTCTCAGTGCCTTTCTGCTCCTCTTTCCTTTCCCATTGGCAGCTGCACATAGGAGGTTTGCCTATCTTAGGCCACTGCAACCCATTGGTCAGGAATTCCATAGCCAGCTAATAGGCTGCTGGGGAAGGTGTAGCAGTAATTACTAATACTAATACTACTACCGATCATTTGTATAGCACTACAGGACATATGCAGCGCTGTACAGACACATGTAAAAGACTGTTCTTGCTCATCAGAGCTTACAACCTAGTGAAGGCAGACAACACAACCGCTGAGGACAAGCATACATCTAAGGGAATGGTAAGGAAACACATAGACTAAGCAAATCAGGATCCAAAAGTGGCCTCGAAGAGGTGAGTTTTTCAGCCTGGTTTTGAAAAGGGCCAGAGATGAAGCCTGATGCACAGACTCAGGTTGTTTGTTCCAGGCATAAGGGGCAGCAAGGTGGAAGGATCGACGTCTGGCATTGGCAGTAGAAGAGAAGAGCACAAATAGAAGGGATCTGCAAGAAGAATGGAGTTCCTGAAGAGGGGGTGTAGGGAGAGATAAGAGGAAAGGTAGTGAGGAGCAGCAGAATGAGTGTACTTATAGGTCAGCAGGAGAAGTTTGAACTGGATGAGGAAACGGATAAGGAGTCAATGAAGCAACTTGAGAAGAAGCGTTATGTTAGCATATCCAAGCTGGTGGAAGATTAGCCATACAGCAGAGGTTTGAATAGATTGAAGAAGAGAGAGATGATTCAGAGGGAGACCACCAAGGAGGAGGTTGCAGTAGCCTAGATGGGAGGTGACAAAAGAGTGGATAAGTGCCATAGTGTGTGTAGAAAGGAAGGAATAAATTTTGCCATTATAGAGAAGAAGCGACAGGTTTTAGCTATCTATGGGATGTGTGCAGAGAAAGACAGTAGAATCAAAGATGACCCCAAGGTTGTGAGCTGAGGAAGCAGGAAGGAGTGTAGTGTTATCCACAGAACTAGAGAAGGGAGGAAGAGGAGAGGTGGGTTTAGGGAGGAAAGATAAGGAACTCTGTTTTGGCCATGTTCAGTTTCAGACAGGTGTGAGACATCCAGGCATCAATGTTGGATAAGCGGCAGAGATTCGGGCTTGGATTGCTGGAGAGATTTCAGGCACAGAAAGGTAGCTCTAAGAGTCATCAACATAAAGATGATACTGAAAACCATGAGAGGAAATAAGTGCACCAAGGGGGGACTGTACGTAGAGAGAGAAAAGGAGAGGTCGTAAGATAGAGCCCTGAGGTACACCAACTGAAAGTGGGATGGCGGTAGAGGAGGAACTACCAGAATATAGACTAAAAATGCAATGGGAGAGATAAGAAGAAAACCAGGACACAGAATAGAGCCCCCAAATCCATGCGAGGACAGGGTATCAAGGAAAAGGTGGTGATCAACAGTGTCAACGCAACAGAAAGGTCAAAAAGGATGAGTGTAAAGTAGAGGCCTTTGGATTTGGTGAGGAATAAGTCACTGGAGACTTTGGCAAGAGCCATTTCTGTGGAATGTAGAGAATAAAAGCCAGATGGAGTGGATCCAGAAGATTTTGAGAGGAAAGAAAGTCAAGACAATGGCGGTGAACTGCTCGTTAAAGTAGTTTTGAAGCAAAGGGGAGGAGAGAAAGAGAGGTCGATAACTGGAAGACTTTTTGAGGCGAGGTGTAATCACAGCATGTTTGAAGGCCATAGGAACATTTGCAGTGAAAAGTGATAGGTTAAGGATATGACAGATGGAAGGGATGACAGCAGAAGACATAGAGCTTAGTAGACAGGTGGGGATGGGATCAGAGGAGCAGTTAGTAAGTTTGGAGGAGGAGAGAAGATTTGCAGTTTCCTTTTCAGAAAAGGAAGAAAGGTTGACCGAAGATCAGGGAAAGATTTGGATTTGGGATTGAAAAGGGGGAAGATGAGGTGGAGGGGTGATCCTGTAGAGAATTCAGGGCTAATCTTCTGGGCTTTGTTATGGAAGTACTCAGCCAATGTCTGGGCAGACAGTAAAGGAGGGATTTGGGGGAAGAAAAACCTTGGAGAGAGTTGAGCATAGCAAAGTGACGGCGAGGGTCAGAGACAAGAGTGTTAATCATATGGACATAGTATTCTTGCTTGGCAAATGCTATGGCTGACTGGAAAGAAGTTAGCATAAATTTGAAATGTAGGTAGTCAGCAAGGGTACGTGATTTAAGCCAAAGGCGCTCAGCTGAGCAAGCACAGGAACGTAGGTAGCAGGTTGTTGAGGACAGCCACGGTTGAGGTACGGTACATCTCAGAGGGCATGGAATGGGAGGAACAAGTGCATCCAGAGCAGAGTATAATGTTATAGGAGGATACTGTCCCATCAACAGACTACGATGACATAGTGGAGGAAAGAAGTGATAAGACAGCAGTGGAGAGGTGAAAGGTCAACAGTGTGAAGATTCATAAACATGCTGCTGGAGACTGGGAGAGACCAAGATGGGGGATGGTTAACAATAAAGGTTAGCACATGATAGTCAGATAAGGGCAGAACTGAGGTGGAGAAGTTTGAGGGTGAACAGTTGGAGAAGACAAGATCAAGGCAGTGGCCATGCTCATGAGTAGGAGCTGTAGAGCAGAAGTGGAGGTTGAATGAGGAGGTTAGGGAAAGTAGCTTTAAGCCATAAGTGTCAGAAGGGTCATCAATATGAATGTTAATATCCCCAAGAATAAGGGGGATTGACAAAATGATAGCTACCTGGAGAGAGAGTGGAGAAAATAGGCTGATGGCATGGACTTCAAAGGAACCAAAGAAATTAGCTGGAGGCAGAAGGGAGGGGCTGGAACTGGCAGGAATGAGAGAGTAGGAACCCAACACAACCATCATGGCCAATGGGCCAAGGCATGTGAGAAAATAGCCTCCGTGACAGTGGGTAGCGACTGAAGCTGGATCTTCAGGGAGAAGCCAAGTTTCAGTAAAAGCCAGGAGATGTAGAGTATTAGAGATAAAGAGGTCATGAATGAAGACAGGTTAATTGGAGACAGAATGTGCATTCCACAATGTGCATGAAAAAGGGAGAGAGGAGAGGGATACGAACAAGATTAGAAAGGTTAAGTGATGACCTGCTCTGGGAGTGTGAAAGTCTAGGTGGGCCAAAGTTGGCATTGACATCTCCAGATGAGAGAAGCAGTAGGAAAGATAGGGGGGGAGAGAGGAGGCAGCACGATGGAAGCAAGGGTGAGGGTTCCCTCAATGAGAGTGGAGATGACTAAATGAGAGGAAGAAAAAGGTGAAGCTCAAGGGCAAATCATAAGGTAGAAGACAAAATAGTAAGGGAGGTGGGGGCAGTAAGGAATGGGTAGTGACCACGTGACCTCAAGGTGCTCCTCCGGTATAAATCTCCTCTCGGCGCAGCGTTCCGCGGGCGCACACCGAAGGAGCAGACCTGCTCCTTGTGCGAGCTCCTTGGGGCGAGTCCGTGGGGGCGAGTCCAGAGTTCAGTTCTCTCCCTTTTGCCTTCAGAAGCCCCATCTCCTGTATTGGCTATCAGCTTCATGTCTTCTCGCCCTGTTCACTTCTCCCGCTCTCACTCGTCCCCTGGTAAGCTCTACCTTTGGTTTTTCTTTCTGCTTCTCCTGATTCAGTTACCCACCTGCATTGCCCAGTTAGCCTTTACAGTTTCGTCCCACATGACGGCAATTCCCGTCCTGTGGAGCTGGAGGTCTCCCTCTCCTCCTGTTCCCACTGGCATTACTGCTCGGAACTCCTCCAATCTTATCCCCTGTTCTTCCTCTGCCTCCCTTCCGCCCTCTGCCTCAGCTGTCGTTCTCTTGCAGCTAGCTCTCCTGAATTGTCGCTCCCTCTGGTCAAAACCCCCCCTTATTCAAGATCTTATCTCGCAACACTCACTTGACGCTTTGTTTCTAACGGAGACGTGGCTTAAGGAGAGTGAGGAGCCTCTCCTAAACCGTAGTCTCCCCCTGGCTACTCTGCCCTCTCGACCTGTCGCTGGGGTCGGAGTGGTGGGGGAGTTGCCGTTCTCTACCGCTCCTCTTTGGCTCCTCAGGAAATCTCCTCCCCTGCTCTTCACTACCCTGAGTCTCTCCTCCTCCATACTGACTCCTCCCCCCTATACACTTTCTTCTCATCTACGCCCCTCCCTATTTACCCGGCCCTCGTTGGGACTCTCTTGTACTGACTCTCTCTGAGCTTTCCCTTATCTACCAACAACTCCTAATCTTGGGTGATTTTAATATTCATGTAGATTCTCCTTCCACCTCCCGCGATTCCGCTTTTCTCTCTTCTTTCTGATCTCTCCCTGCAGCAGCATGTCTGCGCTCCTACACACTCTGCTGGTTACTCCCTGGATTTGGTCCTATCCCATTCCCCCTCCCCTCTTACTCCCTCTTCCCTACGCACTCTTTCTGTTCCCTGGTCAGATCATTTTTGCCTACTCTTCTCCATCCCACTACCTTCCCCCCCCCCCCCTTATTGCTCAGGACTCAACTTCCCTTCCGTCTCGTTTGGTTTGCTGAATTACGCCCATCACTCTTGCTCAATTCCCCTCTTCCGACTCCCTCTTTCCCCCTGATTTCCACCTTCTCCCCGTGGATCTTCAGGCTCAGTCCTGGAATACCATCCTCACGGGTGCACTAGATCAGCTTGCCCCGTTTCGGCCTCTTCCTCCCTCTCACCTCCATCATCGCTACCCTTGGTTCCACTCAGGCCTATTCCTCCACCGCTCTTATTTGCGTCGTGCTGAGCGACATTGGCGGAAAAACCCATCTCCTTCCACCCTAGCTCACTTTCGACACTGCCATTCTCACTACCGTTTCCTGCTAAGTTGGACTACTTTTCTAAACGTATCTCCTCCACAGCTAACTCCACTCGTCAGCTCTACTCTACTCTTCGGTCTCTCTCCACTTCCCATTCTCTCACCTCACCCCTTCCCTCCCCTATTTCCCCTGATCCCGCCCTTCTAGCCTCCCATTTTGCCACCAAAGTCCAAACCCTCCGTTCTCTCTTTCCTTCCTGTCCTCCCCCCCTTTCTCCTGCCTCCCCTTCTCCTCCCCCCTTCTCTTCTCCCCCCTCTACCCACCTTCCACCTCTCTCCCACAAGTGGTCCTCCTTCCAACCAGTGACTATCTCGGATCTGCCTAAGGTTTATTTTACAACTCAGAAATAGACCTGCTCCCTAGACCCCATCCCCTCCCAATGGCTCCTCGATGCATCTCTGGCCCTTTCCCCACTCGTTCTTTCCATTATCAATTCTAGTCTCTCATCCGGTACCTTTCCCTCAGTCTGGAAGCATGCTGTCGTCCGCCCCATTCTTAAAAAAAGACTCCCTTGACCCCTCCTCCCCAACCAACTGGCATCCCATTTCAAATCTTCCCTTTCTTTCGAAAATTCTTGAAAAATTGGTCTATGCACAACTCTCCTCCCACTGTGAAGCTTCCCTGATACTTCATCCTCGTCAATCCGGTTTTCGTCCCAACCATAGCACCAAATCCATTCTGCTTTCTCTTCTTAATGACTTGCATATTGCCCACGATCACGGCCTCATTTCCATCGCTGTCTCCCTTGACTTGTCTGCTGCTTTCAACCTTGTGGATCATCACACCCTTCTAGATCGTTTACACAACATTGGGCTCTCTGGTTCTGTTCTCTCCTGGTTTCGCTCTTATCTCTCCAATAGGTCCTTTTCCGTTTCCTCAGGTCTTTCTTCCTCTCCCCCGACCCCCCTCCCATGTGGTGTCCCCCAAGGCTCTGTCCTTGCCCCTCTTCTCTTTAATGTCTTCATGGCCCCCCTTGCCCTTCTGGTCCAGCAGCACAGCATCACAGCCCATTACTATGCAGATGATATTATTCTTCTTCACCACACAGACCCCTCTGCCCCAGATCTCACCCCCCTCAATTCTTGTTTAGCCTCGGTGGCCACCTGGTTTTCCTCCAACTTTTTGCATATGAACCCGTCCAAAACCTCTGCTATCTGGTTCACTTTCGGTGCCCCAGCCCCCTCCATTGCTCCTCTTCTGTCCTCTTCCCCGCTGCCACTTTTCTTCCCTGCGCTACTTAGGGGTCATTCTAGATTCTACTCTATCGTTCACGGAACATATCTCCTCTGTGGTAAAACGGTCCTTCTACACTTTGCGACAACTTCGTGCAGTTCGCCCCTTTATTTCTTTCTCTTCTATGACCACCCTACTCTTATCCCTTGTGATATCTCGTTTAGATTATTGTAATGTTGTCCTTGCCGGTCTTCCCAAAGTACAATTACAGCGGTTGCAATTAGTTCACCACACTGCAGCACGAATCCTGATGCATGCCTCACGCTTTGATCATATTACCCCTATTCTAATTCACCTGCACTGGCTTCCACTCGTCTATCGTATTCATTTCAAAATTCTTATCCATGTGCATAAAACCATTCACACCGGTGTTCCTCTTAATCTTGCAGATAAAATTCACCTTCACTTCTCGCACCGTTCCCTTAGATCGGTCCATCTGAATCGTATGTCCCTCCCCTCTCCGTCACAGGCTCATCTTGAATCCACCCGTTCCTCTGCTTTCTTCTTCCTGGGCCCCCGACTCTGGAACTTGCTTCCCCTTGCTCTCCGCCTTGAACCCTCCTACAAATCCTTCAAGACCATGCTGAAGATCCACTTATTCTCCTCTGCTTTCCACCTTCCTCCCCCCCCCCCCCGCTACCCTTTCCCCACCTTCTCGTTGAATGCTGATGTTTCTCTACCCTCTGCTCCCTGTGCTATTTTCTCTCTGTTATGTCTGTCTTCTCTCCCTCTACTGTTCTATCCCCTACTCTTTTAATTATTATGGCGTTCTTTTCCTTTTCCATCAGCCTTATTTTTGGTATTGTGAACCACTCTGTGCCCCCGTGGTATGAGTGGTACATAAAAAGCGTTAATAAAGATAAAGATAAAGTAGAGTTCATGGGATTGTGGGAATGAAGGAAAAGATTAGGAAGAGTTAACATCAAGAACACAAAGTGATGTGGAGCAATAGGAGAAGAGGAGAGAAAGCAAATCAAGGAGACACAGGTGGAGAAGGGAGAAGAAAGTCCTGGTGGCTTCAGGTAATTGCATCAATGAGCAGAGGAAGGCTATGAAGAGTGTTAGGCCAGGGGTGGGCGGGCAGGTTATAAAGTTTTGAAAAGGGAGACACAGCACTGCAGAGGGCAGGAGCTGTGTAAAGGACAGACAGAGAAGATAGGACACACACTGACAAAACTGAAATATAGACATAATAAACAGCAAGTTAGATTCTGAACAGGCACAGGAAAATGCCTGGACAGAGCATACAAATTAGCTGAGGCTTACAATGAGGGTGCTCTCCCAAGCAGGAACCACCACCAAATGGAGGATCAGTGGAGGTATGTGCTTCTTTACTGCCCTCCCTGCAAAATGGAGCTCGGCTTCGACTCTAGGAAAGTGAAGAAAATATTGGGGGCACTCAAACACCCATAGAACTGGTACCTGTGACCCAGCATGGGTGCTGTCTTATGCCCAGAAATCTTTGCTACCTTGATTAACCTAATACACATACCACTTGAGCTAGTGTGACTTCCAGTACACTAAAATTAAAGTCATAATTTTATGTAAAACTTGAGTTTAAAACAAGTTTCTAATAAGCAGAATGGAAATTTGGAACTAAAATCACACTGCCTTGCTGTTTTTTGCATCTTTTCTTTTGAAAGTTAGTCCCTTGTCATTAGCAAGTTGAAGGACTTCCTCCTGAGGTAAAACTATGGAGGTATATCCTGGTGGAGTGCAACAAGAAGTTACAGAGCCTCAGTGCAGAGTCCGGTTAAGTCTTGGTCTAGGCTAGAAAGTACAGAGGAAAATAATTTGTTTAGGTGATTTGCCTGCCAAGGTTTATATCGTTGTCCATGCTGCAGTTTTTCAATCTAGGCAACAATGAGATGCTGCTAGAGGTATCTCGGTGTCTGTATAAACTGAGTTTTTTGGAAGACTACCATTATTGTGGGATTTTCACAAATAAACTTTTAAAGCAATATCGTCATGGAGAAGTAACAGGATGATGTGTATTTATGAGGGGGTGGTGGTTCTATAATTTATTTTAAGAGGGAATACTTAATTCTTAACTAGCAGGGATACTTTGCAAAGGTTAAATGTTCCACAGCTGAGTGTTTGTTATAAGATGATGTGCTTCGTCAGTTTTGAGCTTCTCTTTTTTAATGTAGGCTTGTTTAGATAAGGCAGAAGAATAATTACTGCATCCCACTGGAAATACAAAGGCCAGCCAATGTTTGGTAGTAACCCTCACCCCACCCCCATTACAGTTTCCTGCTTAGAGAGATTGAGGGATTTTTTTTTTGACGCTGTATTACTAAAACATTTAATCCTGCCTCTCTCGTTGGCCTAAAGATGATTTTATATCTAGACATAGTAAGTGATAGTAGACACGAGCACAGTGTAAAGCTTTCTACTGGCCGAGCGTCACTCTGCAAGCTGACTGTACCTTTAAGCCGATGGCTTTCTTGGGGGGGGGGGGGAGAGGAGCTGGCTTTTTATTTTGCATGCTTCTGAGCCTAGCAGCCCTCAAATGACGGAAAAATGTGAAGACCCTTGTGCTATCCCAGCAACCTGCAACTGACTTCTCAAGAGTTTGTCTCAAGTCTTGCAAACTATACCTCTGAAGATTAAGTAAGAACATAAGATACGCCAAACTGGGTCAGACCAAGGGTCCATCAAGCCCAGTATCCTGTTTCCAACAGTGGCCAGTCTAGGTCACAAGTACCTGACAGGTTCCCAAAAAGTATCCAGATTCCATGCTGCTTATCCAGTGAGTAAGCAGTGGATTTCCCAAGTCCTCTTTAATACCGTTTATGGATTTTTCCTCCAGGAACTTGTCCAAACCTCTTCTAATCCAGCTCTACACTAACAGCTTTTACTACATTCTCTGGTAATGAATTCCAGAGTGATTACTCATTGAGTGAAAAAATATTTTCTACAATTAGTCTCAAATATGCTACATTGTAGCTTTATTGCATGTCCCCTAGTCTTTTACTTTTTGAAGGAGTAAACAACCGATCTACATTTATCCGATCTACTTTTATCCATTCATTATTTTGTAGACCTCTATCATATCTCCCTTCAGCCATCTCTTTTCCAAGCTAAAGAGCCCTAACCTGTTAAGCCTTTCCTCGTAGAGATATCCTTCCATCCCCTTTACTATTTTTTGTCACTCTTCTCTGTACCTTTTCTAATTCTGCTATATCTTTTTTTAAGATATGGTAACCACAATTGCACACAATGTTCAAGGTGTGATCGCAACATGGAGTGATATAGAGGCATTATGATATCCTTCATTTTATTCTCCATTCTTTTGATTCCCGGCGTTCTATTTGCTTTCTTGGGCACCGCTGCATACTGGGAAGAGGGTTTCAACATATTATCCACAGTGATGCCTAAACCCTTTTCCTGGGTGGTGGTTTCTAATGTGGAACCTTGCATTTTGTAACCATAGTTTGGGTTTTTCTTCCCTAAGTGCATAACTTTGCACGTCTCCATACTAAATGTCATGTGCCATAAGGACATTCAGTCTCCCAATGTATCAAAGTCCTCTTGTGTTCTAACAACTTTGAATACTTTGGTATCATCTGCAAATTTTATCATCTCATTATTCCCATTTCCAGGTCATTTATAAATATGTTAAAAAGCAGTGGGCCCAGCACAGATCCCTGAGGTACTCCACTATTCACCTTTGTCCATTGAGAAAATTGGCCATTTAGCTCTACGCTCTGTTTTCTGTCTTTATCTTTGTATACCGCTCTACACTCAAGCATCAAAGTGGTTTACAATAAAGGCTGCTAGAAAAGGAAAAGAACGTCATAAATTAGACAAGAAAGAGAGAGTAGGACAAGACATGAGAGAAGAGAGCAGGGGGGAGAGGAGCGGCAAGCCTCAGCATGGAAGGGAGTGGGGTAGGGAGATTGAAAGCATAGCAGAAGAGATGGGTTTTCAGCATTGACTTGAATTTGGTGAGGGAAAATTCCAATCGGAGGCCCAGAGGGAGAGAGTTCCATAGTTTGGGACCGAGAAAGAAGAAAGCGGAATTGTGGGTTGCCTCCAGGTGTGCTAGCTAGGGAGAAGGGAGGGACATATAATTAGAGTAAATGAGCTGGAGTGAGTGCTGAGGGGTGTGGAGATAAACCAGGTTAGAGAGGTATTGTGGGGTGCCAGTATGGATTACTTTGTGGATGAGGGTTAAGACCGTAAACTGAATTCTGAAAGAGACGGGGAGCCAATGGTGTAATGTGGTTTGCATGAGAAGCATTTGTGATGATGAAGGTTGCTGTGTTCTGTAGAAGTTGCAACCTATATACGTGTAACTGGTATTGTGGGAGACCGTCAAGGGCAATGTTACCTGAGGAGAGACTGGAGTTGAAGATGCTGAGAATGAGGGGGAGAAGGGCTAGGGAGGGATCGAGATCAAGCTGGCAAGTGGTCTTGCGGGAAGAAGAGAGCGTCTTGGTTAATTTGGCGAGTGTTATGGGGGGAAGGAAGACCAGCAATGGGAAAGGGGGGGGAGTCCTCTGAGGGAGAGGCATAGGTGGGGAGGGAAACTGTAATGGTAGGAGAAAGGGGAGAGGGACAGGCGGGGAAAGTTCAACAGAGGACTTGGACCTTGTCACTAAAATAGGTGGCCAGAAGAGTGGGATCAGGAGGGGCAAGTGGGGGAGCTGGGGGGGGGGAGTTGAGGGGGGAGGAGGAGTGGGGCTGACAGAGAACAGAGTAGAGCTGACGGGAAGAATTAGAGGAGAGGAGATAAGGTTAGTGTAGTAGGATTGTTTGGCGGAATGAACGAGAGAACAGTAGTGGGAATGACAATGACAAAAATGGGCTAAGGAGTCAGGCCAGGGATGCTTATGCCACAGGTGCTCAGCACGATGGAGGTAGGAGTGATGCAGGAGGAGACCGGGGTGAAACCAAGAGTGATGAATTGGGCTGGCAGGGGTGAAGAGGAGCAAGTTTGTCAAGGGCGGAAAGCAGAGTGGAGTTCCAGGTCTGAACTTGGCAATCGGGATGGAGAGAGAAGAAATTGGGCACGAAGAGCATGTCAGAAGGAGGGAACTGCTGGAGGATAGTAGGCGTAATCTGGCATGCGAGTACAGGAGAATGAGGGCGCTGTTCAGAGGGAGATAAAGGGGAGGGCAGACTAATAAAGAGAAGGCAAGAATGGTCCGACCAGGAGATTGGGAATGCAGACAGAGTGAATGGGATGAAAGGGAAGGTGATGGGGGAGATCACCTGGTCAAGAGTGTGACCAGCAGGATGTGTGGGAAAGGAGACATGCTGATGTAGGGATAAGTTGGCAAGGAGAGCAAGGAAAGTGTCATCGCAGGGTTTAGAGGGAGAGTCAGAGTGTACATTGAAATCTTCTACAATCACGATGTGGGGGTATAGGCCTCGGAAAGAGTGAGGAGAAGGGAGTCCCAAAGATAAGGTTGAAGGGTGGGAGGAGAGGGGGAGGGGATTCTAATCCACAGTAGTACACTGCCTCCTATCTCATGGCTTTTTAATTTCCCCAAGTGTTTCTCATGAGGGACTTTGTCAAAGGCTTTCTGAAAATTGAGATACACTATATCAGCCGGCTCACCTTTATCTACCTGTTTATTCACACCTTCAAAAAAGATATGAGATTGGTGAGACGAGACTTTCCTTGGCTAAATCCATGTGGGCCTTCTGCCATTAAACCATGACTATCTACATATTCAGTAATTTTGTTTTTTATAAAGGTTTCTACCATTGTGCCCAGTTCTAATATCCGGCTCACTGGTTAGTAGTTTCCTGATCACCCCTGGAACCCTTTTTAAAAATTGGCATCACATTGGCCACTCTCTAGTCTTGGTATTACAGATTATCTTAATGATATTTCACAGATTACTAACAGAAGTTCTACAATTTCATATTTCAGTTCTTTCAGCACCCTGGAATGTATGTCATCCGGTCCAGGTGATTTCCTTCTCTTTGGTTTATCAATTAGCTGTATTACATCTTCCCGATTTATCAATATTTGTTTCAATTTCTCTGATACATCACCTTTAAATATCATTTATGGCATGGGTAAGTGTCCCACATTTTCAGTAAAAACTGAAGCAAAAAATTCATTCAGTCTCTCTGCTATGGCCTTGTACTCTCTCTGTGTACCTTTTACCCCTCCATCATCTAATGGTCCAATTGACTCCTTCCCAGGTATTTTGCTACAAATATATTTGAAAAAGTTTTTATTATGCACTTTTGCTTCCATGAAAAGCTTCTTTTCAAATTTTCTCTTTCCCTGCCTTAGTGCCTTGCATTTAACTTGCCATTACTTATGCTTTTTCCTGTTTCGTTATTTGACTCTTTTTTCCATTTTCTGAAATATTCTCTCTTAGTTCCAACAGCCTCTCTGACCTCTCCTTGAAGCCATGCTGTTGCTGTTTGGCATTCTTTCCACCTTTTTTAAAGCATGGAATATATCTTGTCTAGACTTCCAAGATAGTATTTTGAAATAACACCCAGGCCTGATGTAAACTCTTGACCTTTGCAGTTGCTCCTTTTAGGTTTTTCTTAACCATTTTCCTCATTTTATCATAGTCTCCTTTTTGAAAGTTAAATGCTAGCGCAGTCAATTTCCTTGCTATCCTCCCTCCATTTTTTAAATGAAATGTGATCATGTTATGATCGCTATTACCAAGAGGCCCCAAAACAGTTACCTCTCGCACTAGATCCTGTGTTCCACTGAGGACTGGGTCTAAAATAACATCATCATTTGTCAGTTCCTGAACCAACTGCTCCATGAAGCAGTCATTTATTTTGTCTAGAAACTTTATCTCCCTAGCATGTCCTAATCTGACCTTGATCCAGTCAATACAGGGGTAATTGAAATCTACTACTACTACTGAGCATTTGGAAAGCGCTACCAGTCGTACGCAGCGCTGCACAGACATGTAAGAGACAGTCCCTGCCCATTAGAGCTTACAATCTAGTCAAGACAAAACACAGAAGGTGTAAGCAGGGATAGACTAGGGGAAAGAAAAGGGGAGAGAAAGGAGATCAGGTGAGTCAAGATCCAAAATCAGCAGCGAAGAGGTGGGCTTTCAACTTGGTTTGAAGAGGGTTAGAGAGGGTGCCTGGCATACCGGCACAGGTAGTTTGTTCCAGGCGTAAGGTGCAGCAAGGTGAAAGCAGCGAAGTTTGGAGTTAGCTGTAGAAAAGAAGGACACAAATATTTATTTATTTTATTTATTTAAAAGTATTTATAGCCTGCTTTATCCTTGAATCAAAGCGGAGTTCACGGCAAACCAATCAAGTAGGGTAGTGCGGGGGTGTCGGCATGCAGTGACTGTGAATTTAGTTTTCATGAGTGTGTGGATAGTTAAATCTTGATTTGGGGTGCAATATATACAGGTTGAGCTATCTACATTGGGCTATATACAGTTTACTGAGAGATAGGATGTTTTGATGTTGTGGATGTCATTTCTTAGAAGTAGTTTGCTGGAAGAGCGGAGTTCCTGAAGGGGGTTGTAAGGAGAGATAAGAAAGGAAAGGTATTGAGGAGCCACATCTCCCATTGTTACTGTGTTGTAAGCTTGCCTAATTTTTGTTAGCATTTCATCATTGTCTGTTCATTCTGTCCAGGCAGATGGTAGTATACCCCCACTGCCATTCCCTTCCCCAATCCTCTTCTATAGACTGTAGGATATGTACTGCCACTGAGCTTTCTAGAAGATAGTGGAGAATGTGGCAAGGGGTCTGTACATGCAAAAACCAGGTGGAGTTAAAGGAACATATGGATTAAACCACATCTATATGCAATTTCAGAGCCTAAGGGACAGATGTACAGGAACAAATGCACGCTCCAGATTTTTCAATTCAAGTATTCCACTTTTCAGTGGAAACATTATTGGGGCTATTCCAGAGCAAATTTTTCATTGGAGCAAAATTTTCATAAATCTGCCCCTTCAAGTAAATAAAAACTAAGCCTATTTCTGTAAAGGCGTGACATAATGGTTAGTATGACGGATCGCATACCAGGGTTAAAATTCCATTTCTTTCCCCTCTCATTCCTTTGACTGTGGGCAAGTCAGTTTTATCTCTGCCCCATAAGGCTTACAGTCTGTTATAACTGAAGTCTGCTAATGCCATAAGTCGCTCTGAGCATTGGTTGGAAAGATGGGCTAAAAATGCAATACTGTTTGTCACGGTCTTACAGCGGAGCACAGATTGGCTAGCTACGTTTAAAAGTCTTCTCGTTCCCTTTTCCTTCCTTTCAGCTTGACGATATCCAGGAGTTCTCAGACGGGTTCTGTTGATTCAGCACGCATTATTGGTGGTTTGGGTTGACTGTTTTTTTTTAATGCATATACCGTGTCTGTCTATAGGAATTGCATGCTAAAGGCCTGAATGTTTATCTTCACTTTCTCCATTTGCTTCAAGGATAAAAACACAGCTGCGACCTATCCTTGTGGTTCTGATCACCTGCCGTACCCTTTGGAGAGCACAGACGGTGTGGTTGCAACACCCGTCTTGGAACGTGAAACGAATGTGTTTACAGCAGTGGCAGTGGCAGTTGAGAATAATCAGGCCATTGCCTTTCTGGGGACGTCAGATGGCACAATCACTAAGGTAATACCAGTAGTCTGTCCTCGCTGTGGTCCAAATGAAGAGAAAAAAGGCCCAATGTGGTCCTTAACAAAGGAGTAGTAAAGAGATTTGGACAGGAAGGGCACCGGCAGTGGGCATAGAACCAGCCGGAAGCAGTTGAGTCCCATTCTGTTGGGGGAGAGAGCAGGCTGACATTTTGCAGCTGTCCTTAAAGTTGGAGAGCTGCAACCTGTTTCACGTGCTGGTCCACTTTATGAAACAATATTTAGCGGCATGGTGTCTGTTCTGCTCTTTTAAGGCTGTAATCCTGGATCTTGAGTTTATAATGGCTGACTAATTTCCAGCAAGCAAACAGTTTCCCTATTCAATGTGGGCCGGATTCTGTCCTGGATGTAGATCCCCTCTGTGCATCCGGTCTGAACCAGACGCACAGAGGGGATCGCAATTCTGATCCCGCGGGGCATGTCTAGCCCCGTGGGATCAGAATCGCAAACAGTCCTGCATGTCCATGCAGGACTGCACCTGCCTAACTCAGGGCTTTTTAAATGGAGCCACGGCACCAACCAATATGTTCCATATTCAAAAAATACAAAATCAATTATTCCATATATGCAGACGACATTATGTTATTCTCTGAGTTTAATGTAATTAACCCAAACCACAACAATATAATAAACTGTCTAACAGAAACTGAAAAATGGCTTCTTTCAAACAATCTAACTATTAACATAAAAAAAACTGAAGTCCTGATTGCAACAAAAAATACAAAATACACTCCCCCAGCTAACATTAAAATCCTTAACGCAACTCTTCCAATCAAAGAAGAAATAAAATATTTAGGAGTCATCATTGACAAAACACTTAGTTTTACAACACAAATCAAGAAATTAACAAAAACAATCTATTACAAATTACGTTCTATTCAACAACTAAGACCATTATTACAAGATGATGACTTTAGAACTGTTACTCAAGCCTTGATCATACCACATTTTGATTTTTGTAATAGCATACTACATGGTATAACCAAGAAGAACATCAAAGTCTTACAAATGGCCCAAAACGTAACAGCCAGAATTATACATAAAGCTAAACTATCAGACCATATCACACCTATTTTATTCACCCTACATTGGTTACCCATATTCAGCAGAATTCAATATAAGATACTGTTAACCACTTTCAAATTAATTAATGATATTGCCCCATCATACTTAACCACCCTCCTTCACAGCCCACCCGAAAATAGGATAAGACGGAGAAAAAACCTCAACACCTTAGCAGTCCCAGATACAATAAGAAAATCTAAACACTCAACAAGTAACAGTGCCTTTTCGCTTGTTGCTCCGATACTGTGGAACAATCTACCAGATCAACTAAGAGAAACAAAAGATCTTCTAACATTCAGGAAAATACTAAAAACCCATCTATTCACACAATACTACACCAATGGCCAAACAGGTATACCTTCCCAACCTCCATAAACCAAATCAATTACTCTAACCAATGGTACACCTTAATTGGAATCACTACAACTTCAAATGACATAAGTACACTTCTCACATTAATTGTAATATAGTTCAATATTGTTATGTAAACTAGTTCATAATGTACTGAATCAATTGTATTGATATTTGATTTGTTATAATGTATAATGTTCCTAGTTCTTAAAGTTCAATGTACCAGTTCTGTTTGTTATAATGTAAACCGCTGCTGATCCTTGGAAGCAGCGGTATATAAAAGCTGTCCAAATAAATAAACAAATAAATAAATGACTCCATTTAAAAGCCACGATGCCGGCCGCCAGCAAAAAGGGTTTATTCCCTACAGCCCGACCCCCGATCTGGCCTCCTAAGGCCAGGGTCGGATTGCGGGGAATAAACCATGGCCTCCCCCTGCCCTGCCCCATCCGCGCCCCGGGCCATCAAAAATAAATGTCCAGGGAAGTTATTCCACCTCAGAGGTGGAATAACTTCCCCAGACATTTTGCCGGCCCTGGATATACAGGGCCAGCATTAGAATCAGCCCTGTACTTCCAGGACCAGTGACTTCCCACTGCCCACCCAGACTCCGGTCCCGGACCGCCCCTTCCTCGCCCCATCTAACGTTCCCACACAACCGGTGGGGAAGTTAGTCGGGGGCAGGCAAGGGCACGAATAGTGGGGATGGACATTCCGTCGGGCCGTCCATCCCTGCTATTCGTAGCTCAGAATAACCCCCTGTATGTGTGATTTTCTTTTGCTTCCTCTTGTCAGTCTCTTGATGTGGGTTTATGGTACATATATTTGGACCATAGGAAAGCCCGTGAGCATCGCCTTTCCCATCCCACGGTCTTTAGGGCTGCACAGCGTCTCCCTGTCTGAATTCTGCAGGTGTGTACCGTTAAGGTCAGATGCACAGTCCCTCATAACAAGCCTCAGAGGGTAATTTTTTAAAGCTTTTCTGCACATGCACACACCAAGAGATCATGGATACATCTACTTGATCCATGCGTAAGTGTTCTCAGTGCCATACTTTGGATGGAGCAGGGATGGAGCTGCATATTTTATAAAATACACGTGTATATGCATGGAGCACGCGCACACATTTACACCTCCTTCAAAGCAGGAGTAAATTGGTGCAAGAGAATTTATGCACTACAGGAGCTGCCTTTGGGTGCCTGTTTTATAAAGGCACATAGGTGCCTATATTTCTTTATAGAACAGCCTTAAAATAGATTCCTTTTGGGGCATTCCACATAGATATCCTATTACATATAAAATAGGTCCAAAGTGTCTGGGGCAGTGCGTGATCAACATTGTGAGTCCATTGTGGGAGACCAAGGTTGCCTCACATTGCCATTGGGGCACAGGTTAAATGCATGAAATTGGACTTGTGTGTCCCAGGCATTGTGCATTGCATTGATTTGTGAGTGCCAGCGTGGCAGGTAGGGTATTGATGTGACTCCCTAAGTTTCCTGTAGATGCTATTAACTAGTTTTGTTGAAATGCATGTATTGATGAACTTGATGCCCTCTCTTAACTGATCAGGTGTTCCTGTCAAGCAGCCCATATGAATACGATACCATTGTCTTGGAAAATAACAACCCTGTGAAGAATGAGCTTGCCTTTGACGCCAAACAAGAAAACTTATATGCCATGATCGAGAAACAGGTATAGTGTTTTGTTTCTCTCATGCCTGTCATTCTGGTCTGGCTCTTGAGAAGGGCTCCCTTAATCTGACTAATTTTGCTGCTAGTAAAAGTATTTTCAATTCTGTGTTGCTTGGGACAGGCTGGCAGCATGATACTGGAGACTTATCTTCCAGCTCAACCTTCCTGGGTGCAGGGTCATGACTGCCCTCTTAGGAAAGGGTATTTTTAATAGTCAGGTGAATCATCTTCCACACTCGCTGTGATATAGGGACTAGTGAGTTGACAGGATTCAGCAGGGCATAGGCAAACAGATCTCGCTGAAGGCCGCTGCTGATACTACACAGTAAGAACATCAGAAAAGCCATAGTGAGTCAGACCGAGGTCCTTCATCCTGTCTCTGACAATGGCCAGGCTGGGTCACAAGTGCCCAGCAGAACCCGAAAAGTAGATCTGTTTCTCATAGCTCATTCCCAGGAATAAGAAATGACTCTGAAATCTATCTGGCTAATAACATTCTTGGATTTGCAAAAGACAGTATCATTTAATCAGAATTCAGAATTCCTAGTAGAGAAGCCATAAAATAGAAACAGGAATTTTTATTTTATTTTACTGCCATTAGTGCCCTTGAAGCAGGCATTACTGTGAGTGTTTTGTTGTACACATCAGCACCTACGCAAGACATGGGCAGGTGTCTCGCCCTAATGCCTGCTGCTCGAGGCATCTGCACTTATGCTTTTCTCTGTGCGTTTGTGCTTATGCTTCCTAAAAAGACAACACTTCACTTCTTTCTGCAGATTGCCCCACAGCCAAACTGCTAAACTCTTTTAACTTAACTAATTTTCTCTATTTGTAGCCATCAGAGCAAAGGGCAGGCAAGCGACACTGAGACATAAACATTAAAACACAAGTGAAAACTGGTGGGCTATACAAAGGTCGAGGCATTGTTTCTCAACCCAAATTTTATTTATTTATTTTATTTATTTATTTTTCTTATATACCGCGCTCTTAAATCTCTAGGAACAAGCAGGAATAAGTCATCACATATGGGTACGTCGGTACCGACGGAGCCTGCGCGGGAAAGCTCCCCAGCTTTTCAGATGAAAAGCTTTTGGGGCCTCCCACTGCACATGCGCGCTGCCTTCCCGCCTTCCTGACCAGCTCTCCTCAGTTCTTCTTTTTCCGCGGAGCCAGCAGGTCGTGTTCCTGTCACCGCTGAAGAATTTGTTACTTTTGTTTGTTTCTTTAGACCGCGTACCTGCCTTCCCCATACCGAAACCGGTATCGCCGGTCTTTCTTTCTTTCTATATAAAAAAAAAAAAAAAAGACTCTTTTATTTTCTTCAGCACAGCTTGGTACCCGGTGTTAGGCCTTAAGGCCTACACAATTTCTCCTCATGGAGAAGCCAATCCCTGGTTTCAAAAAATGTACCAAATGCAGTGCTGTCATTTCTGTCACAGACACCCATGAATGGTGTCTCAAATGTTTGGGACCTGAGCACTCCATACCGGACTGCCCATCCTGCACCCAGATGTCTAAACGCGGTTTGCAGAACCGGGCTAACAAGCTCCATGTGCTGTTTCCTTCAGAAGCATCACAGTCATCCAGGTCTTCCTCTCCGGATGGATCTCAGGTAACCAAAACTTCTGTGGGCAAATCCTCTAAAAGCAAATCTCTTTCTAAAGATCGAGAGGCTCTCAGTTCTGAGTTCGAGGATTCTGCCCAGGCCAAAAAACCCCGGCGGGAGGTTCCGGCCTCCAAAGCAATCATGGGGTCACAGGTTGACATCGATGGCACGGCCTCGACAGATCACCTGTTGGACTGCTCTGGGGTACCGGTCCATACCGGTACCGACATCCAGGCAGTAGTGGCGTCTATGGGCAGTACTGTCCAGACCATGCAGCAAGCCGTACTGGCCTTCATTAAGGCTGCGACGCCTTCGGTACCGATTTCATCGGTACCAACCCCGGTTCCGGTATCTACACCGGAACCGAGACCATCGACTTCTAAACGTCGATCGGTTTCGCATGCCGGATTCCGGCTTTCGCCCGGTACCGATCCCATGCCCGATACGCCCGATGTCGATACCGTTCGGTATGCGTATCGTACATTGGAAGCACAGAAGGAGTACTCAGATTCTTCTGATGAATTCAATTCCTCTGATGACTCTGCTGAGCTTACTCTTCCTGAGGAGCCCTCTTCTCCCAAGAGGAGGATGTCTCCTCCAGAGGATTTATCCTTTCAGGATTTCATTGTTGATGTAGCTAAAGCACTTTCTATTACTACATCTTCTGAAAGAGAACCCAGATCAAAAAAATTGGACATTTTAGGATACTCAAAAGCTCCTAAAGAGGCAGTCACTCTGCCTGTCCATGAAATCCTTCAAGAACACTTGATGGATTTGTGGGAGACTCCTTTAACACTGTCTCCCCATTCCCGCAGGTTGGACACCATGTATCGGGTCCCTCCTTCGCCTGGGTTCCAGAAAACTCAGCTGCCTCACCACTCTATTGTGGTGAAGTCTGCCATGAAGAAAATAAAGAGTCCTAAGAGGCATTCTTCTACCCCTCCAGGGCGAGAATGTAAGAACATAGACTCTTTTGGAAGAAAGATGTTCCAGGCTAGTATGCTTATAGCCAGGATCAACTCTTATAGCCTTTATATGGGCATGTATCTTGGGCAACTTGCCCTAAAAATACAGAATTTCGCCCCCTTTATCCCTGATGATCAAAGGGCGGACTTCTTTTCTATGGTGACACAACTTTCCGAGGTCTCCAAGTTCTCCAACAGGGCAGCCTTTGATTCCTTTGAAGTTGCAGGCAGAGCTTCGGGAATTGCTATTGCAGCCCGACGTCTCGCTTGGCTCCAGGCTTCTAACCTAGAACCCTGGGTTGTAGATGGCCTCAGGAATCTGCCCTGTACCGGTGAGAACTTATTTGGGGAAGACTGGCAGATTAAAGCTGCTCAAATGGATGCAGAAAATGCCACTCTAGATAGACTTTCCAAGTCTACTTCTACCCCTACCAAAAAGAAGCCTTTTAAAAGGCCTTACTATAAAAAGACCAGATTTCCCACAAATACTGGCCAGCAATCTGCTCAGCCTCGCCTTGCGGCTAAGCGTCAACAATCTAAGCAGGTAAAGTCAAAGCCTGCAGTGTCTGCTACATCCCAGCAGGCTCAACCCCCTCAGGGGTTTTGACTTCCCTCTAGAGAACTTGCCGTTTCTGGCTCTAGCACATCCAGAGCCCCTCACCATTCCTGGAAGGCTAGCTCACTTTGCTCCCAGATGGGAGCAAATAACATCAGAGCAATGGACCCTCTCTATTATCCGAGAGGGCTACAAACTTTTATTTATTTTATTTATTTATTTATTTACATTCTCTTATATACCACGCTATTCTGCATCAGTGCGGTTTACATTGAACAAGCTGAAATTACATTGAACAGGGCATTATAACTTGGAGATAACTATTTTACAAGGAACATGGGCTATGGAGGGTTAAGTGGCTTGCCCAAGACCACAAGGAGCACCTGTGGGACTAGAATCCCCAGTCCTTCCGGCCCAAGGTTGCTGTCCTCTAGTGGGATTTGAACCACCGACCTTCCGGCCTGAAGTACCTTGCCCCAACCACTAGGCTACTCCTCCACTTCATTTCTCCAGCCTTCCTCCCCATACCATGGTGAGGCAATTCAGTTCTCCCCCATCTCTTCTGACCCTGTTGGGTCAGGAAGTCTCTTCTCTTCTTGCCCAAGGGGCAATAGAGGAGGTTCCTCCTCCACAACAGGGGTTAGGTTTCTACTCCCCTTACTTTCTCATAACAAAGAAGACAGGGGGCTTCAGACCTATCCTAGATCTGAGAGAATTGAACAGGTTTCTATTCAAGGAGAAATTCAAAATGCTCTCTCTGGGCCTTCTCCTTCCATACCTTCAGAGTCAGGATTGGCTTTGTTCTCTAGATCTCAAGGATGCGTACACTCATATACTCATCCATCCATCCCACAGAAAGTATCTAAGATTTCTGTTCCGGGGAAAACATTTCCAGTACAGAGTACTACCCTTCGGTCTGGCCTCTGCTCCAAGAGTATTCACAAAATGCATGGCAGTCGTTGCCGCATTTCTCAGAGACATGGGAATCTTTGTCTTCCCATATCTGGACGACTGGCTCATCCGAGCTCCATCTCAATCAGAAGCCCAGATTTCTCTGGACCACACAAGGCGTATTCTTCAATATCTGGGACTTGTGGTAAACGTTCCCAAGTCCCAACTCATCCCTACTCAGTCCCTGGAATTCATAGGGGCCCAATTGGACTCCACCACTGCAAGGGCCTACCTCCCTCTGGTCCGAGGCCAAAGGCTAATAAGCTTGGCCTCCCAGGCTCAGTCCAGAAGTCACTTGTCAGCCAGAGAAATGCTGCAACTTCTGGGCCACATGGCCTCCACGGTTCATGTGGTGCCCTATGCTCGTCTCCATATGAGAGCAGCTCAATGGACATTGGCCACCCAGTGGTCTCAAGCATCGGGACTGCTGTCAGACCAGGTACTCACCTCAAAACGTCTGTTTTGGTCTCTCCAGTGGTGGACATCCTCCAAAAATCTGTTGTTGGGGACCCCCTTCCAACCTTCGTTGCCCCAAGCAACCCTCACAACAGATGCCTCCCAAACAGGGTGGGGAGCTCATCTTCAACATCTCTCCACTCAGGGAATCTGGTCTCCCCAAGAGACCACCCTTCATATCAACCTTCTGGAACTGCGAGCAATCTTCCTTGCCCTCACAGTCTTCCATACCCTCCTTGCCAACCTGACTGTCCTAGTTCAGACAGACAATCAGGTGGCCATGTTTTATATCAACAAACAAGGAGGGACGGGGCTCTCTGTCGCTTTGCAACGAAGCTCTCAGATTATGGGCCTTCGCCAGAGAGCACCAAATTCATCTTCTGGCAGTATATCTTCCAGGAGTTCAAAACTCTCGGGCAGACAGACTCAGTCGAGTTCTGCTCCCACACGAATGGTCCCTACATATGGACCAGATACGCAGAATCTTTCAGGAATGGGGGACCCCGGACATAGACCTCTTTGCAAGTCCGTGGAATGCCAAACTTCCCCGGTTCTGTTCCAGGACTCCGTGTCAGGGAGCTCAGGCCAACGATGCCTTTCTCCTGCATTGGGGTCAGGAATTCCTGTACGCTTTTCCACCCATTCCTTTGATTCCCAAGACTCTGTTCAAACTTCAGAGGGATCACGGATCCATGATCCTCATTGCTCCACGCTGGCCACGCCAAGTGTGGTTCCCTCTCCTTCTACAGCTCTCCCAGGGCTCCTCCCTGGACCTGGGAGCTGCACCAGACCTTCTGTCTCAGGAGCAGGGGACTTTGTGGCATCCAAACCCCAAGTCCCTACATCTCCGAGCTTGGTTACTGAAGGCTTAAGCCTTCAAGAGTTTAATCTTTCTCAACCAGTGAAAGATATCCTTTATGCCTCTAGGAAACCCTCTACCAGGCGTTCCTATGCTTTCAAATGGAAACGTTTTTCCATTTGGTGTGCTCAACAGGGTCTTGACCCTCTGGCACTTCCTTTGAATTCTCTACTAGACTATCTCCTGCATCTTTCCAATGCAGGCCTCAAGACGAATTCAGTACGAGTCCATTTAAGTGCTATTACAGCATCCTTAAAACCTATAGATGGACAATCTGTTTCCTCTCATCCTCTTATTGCAAGATTCATGAGAGGCCTAACCCTCACTAAGCCTCCCATCCGGCCTCCTCCGGTAGCATGGGACTTGAATTTAGTTCTGGGTCAACTTATGAAGCCACCTTTTGAACCGTTGGTATCTACCTCCCTGAAATTTCTTTCTTGGAAGGTCCTTTTCCTTATTGCAGTCACTTCGGCTCGCCGCATCAGTGAACTGCAGGCTTTGGTGGCAAATCCACCTTATACCAGATTTCATCATGATAAGGTGGTCCTTAGGACGAATCCCCACTTTATGCCTAAAGTGGTCTCGCCTTTTCATCTTAATCAAGAGGTATATCTACCTGTCTTTTTTCCGGCTCCTCATGCATCCAGTGCAGAGAGGAACCTTCATACTCTTGACTGTAAAAGAGCTCTCGCCTTTTACCTCAATAGAACTCAGCCACATCGAAAGTCTTCTCAGCTTTTCGTGGCTTTTGATCCTTCTCATTTGGGACTTCCAGTCGCCAAACGCACACTTTCCAACTGGATTGCTCAGTGTATTTCCTTTGCTTACCAGAGTAAGAACATTTCTCTGGAAGGCCATGTCACAGCTCACAATGTGAGAGCCATGGCCACTTCTATGGCTCATCTTCACTCTGTATCCATAGATCAGATCTGTCGAGCAGCCACTTGGGCCTCGGTGCATACCTTCACAGCCCATTACTGCTTGGACAAGGACTCCCGCCGGGATGCCTTGTTTGGTCAGGCTGTCCTCAAACACCTGTTCCATACTTAAACAACTCCTGCCCACCTTCCCAGAATGGATGCCTGAGATCCATCCGAAGATGGTTACCCTTGGAGGGGGATCTCCCAGGCATCTCAGCTAGGGAGTCCCCATATGTGATGACTTATTCCTGCTTGTTCCTAGAGATAGCACAGTTACTTACCTGTAACAGGTGATCTCTGGGAACAGCAGGAATTAGTCATCACAACCCACCCACCTCCCCTAGGAGTTGTCTCTCTATTCCTCTATCTTCCTGTCCTCTCTCTCTATTGTCTCAGCTTTAAACTCGAACTGAGGAGAGCTGGTCAGGAAGGCGGGAAGGCAGCGCGCATGTGCAGTGGGAGGCCCCAAAAGCTTTTCATCTGAAAAGCTGGGGAGCTTTCCTGCGCAGGCTCCGTCGGTACCGACGTACCCATATGTGATGACTAATTCCTGCTGTTCCCAGAGATCACCTGTTACAGGTAAGTAACTGTGCTTTCTCCAGGCAGAGCCACCCAGTCGGGTTTTCAGGATATCCACAATGAATATACCTGAGAGGCTTCGTCTCTTCCCCCTTTTCAAATCCATGCTAAAGGCTCACCTTTTTCAGGCTGCTTTTGAATCTTAATCCCTTGTTCTCCTTCTGTCTCTTTCCCTTACCTACTGTTCCACTGTTCTCATCTTTTGTACTTTCTGTTTTGATTAAATTCAAAGCTTACTGTTTAATGTTTTTTTGTGTCAGTTTTAACCTTTAATGTTTTTTGTTCTTTGTAAAGCCACTCCAGGCCATGTTGTTATGATATAAACCGCTGAGACTCTCAGATTAGCGGTATATGAACATAGCTAAATAAATAAGCCCTGCTGAGCAGGGACTGTCTTTTACGTGTGTCTGTACAGTGCTGCGTATGCCTTGTATCACTATATAAATGATGAATAGTAGTAGTAGCAGTAGAGATTTGCATGCACTGCCTCCTTTGGTATGCAGATCTGTCTCGCACCTATTGATGGTGGATATCCTGAAAAGCTGCCTGACTTGTGTGTGTCTCGTGGATTAGGTGGAGTTACCACTGATCTAGTAGGTCAGATATTCAGGCAGTGGCTAGTACTGCTGGCTGTTTAGATTTTTGTGGATGGACCTGGGAGATGTTGCTGCCCAAGAGAACTAAGTGGAGGATCTTTGTACGCTCTTCTGCTCAAAATGGCGGTGTACAGAGGAGGAAGGCAAAAAGACTCGTCTGGGCCAAGAGTAATATTTCACAAGCACTCTCACTCTGTGACTGGCAACTGTGGACAGAAATAGCTTGGCAGACTGGATGGATCAGTTGGTGTTTTCTTGCAAAGATGTATTATATTTGATGTTACTACTATGTAGGGATCCTAGTAGTGGTAGAGGTATAAGGCAGATTTTGAACCTTCCAGGCCTGCTTATAGGTACCTTATAGGTGCAATGTATTTCTTTCCTTCACTCTTGTATTCCCACTTTGTTTTTTATTGAGTTCCTGATTATATAGTTTTGAAAGTAAAATATCAAACAAAGACCGAGCCCTCTGGAAGGGAAGTAGGAAGGTAAATTGCATAGGAATGAACTTGCGACAGATCATGCAGCTGTTAAGATATCAGAACCAATGTTCCCTCTAATTTTCTGTAGGCTGTGTGCGCATAAAATATCAGCTGTGCAGTTTTTGAAGGAAGGTTAAATTTTTGTGCGCCACATAACGACACTCGGAGTTATATACTTTAAAATTTGACTACATGTCAGAATACAGTATGTACACCACATTGATTTTATTCAAATTAAATGAAAATAGACGATTACTAAATGAAGCGGAAAATTTCTAGTAATTACAATCACAACTTTTAAATTTTAAGACGTCTGTGTTGTTTTCTATCAGAATCAGAACCGTAATTTTTGTGCGCTCTGTTGTAAAGTATGTGTGCTCCCTCGGCGAGGTGTGTGCGCGCGCACTCGTGCACAGCTTAGAGGGAACAGTGATCGAAACCAGAGGCTGAGAGAGAGAGGCATCCATGCCTTTACTGTGGTACAGTGAACAGTTTTAGTCTCTCTATGAAAAATATTATTTTCTAAGCAAAAAAAGAGAAAAGAGGACATGAGTGTGCGATGAGAATGAGTTCAGCATTTTTCCATACTTTAGCATACTTTAGAACATCAAGCCATAAATGCTGAAATGATTTGTTTAATATTTGTTTCTTTATATATTCACCTTTATAAACTGCTGCATGAGAAGTGCTCTAAGCAGTGTGCATGTTTCATAAAATAAAAAATAAATATAAATTAAAACCCCAGTCCTAAACAAATCATAAATATAAACAATACAATTATAATATCCCCTCCTTATAATCACTCATAAAACCCTAAAATGATTCATTCTTCTTTGCGAAAGGCTTCTCAGAATAAGTATGTTTTAAGACCACCTCTGAAGTCCCTGAATTTCCCACAACGCCGTAACTCTAGAGGCAAAGGCTTCCACAATAAAGGTTTCTGTACAAAAAGGCCCGAGAGCAAAAGTCCTGCACTCCTTACTGCTATTGCTATTACTTATTTGTATAGCGCTACACAAATAAGCACTGTACAGAGACATATAAAAGACAGCCATGCTATCAGAGTGTACAGTCTAGCCAAGACAGACAACACAGCAACTGGGGACTAGGACATATCTAGGGGAATGGTACTTAGTACTACTCATAAGCGAACTACCTCATAATGCACTGACCACCTAGGTGTACAAAGCTCCAAATAAGACTTCAAATAAGATGGCACCATCCCATATAGTGCTTCAAAAGTCAACAAAGCTTTATATTGCCCACATTGTTGAATTGGCAGCCAATTTAATTGTCGAAGTCCCTAAGAAACTTGATCTAATTTATGAACTCCTTTAACAAGACAAGCTGCAGTATTTTGTACCAATTGCAAATGCTGCAATTCCCATGTTAGCAAGCCTAACAACAAAGCATTGTAGTAGTCTAGCCGTGGAAGCACTAAAGCTGTAGTTGCTGAATATTGAGTAGGCTATATTAAAAAATAAGGTTAATTAAAAAATATATTTATTTCTCTATAACTGATACTGGCCATGGGCTCATTAGAGATCCTATTGGCCCTAGAAAATAAGGTTTACAAGCTCTTGTCAACTGCGCTAATCTCAGTGATAAGCTTACAGTATTTCTGGTTTACTGCTGATTTATTGTGTGCTATTATTTGCAATGCTGCAAGTATTGTAGTGCACCAAAACTACTGCTAAACTGGAAATAAATCACTATACCAGTAGCACTTGGTTTGCAGCTTGTCGTACTGTGAGGGCTTGTGTGCATCAGTGATGCTGAGAGCTAAACTATCAGTAGTTTAACTACTGGCAGGGTCTAAGATGGAAAGGTCTCAGCTGAGGTGCCAGACCAAGACAAACCACCCATCTGGGCAGCAGCAGAATGGGATAGTGTTGACGGCGAAGGATCACATTTCTGTGACAACGGCAACAACACCAAACTTAAACTGTGCAGAAGAAAGGCCCAGCAATCTACTTCTGTATCTTGCCATGAAAACCCAATGGATAGTTACAACAAAACAAATTGTGTTATAGTGCTGGAAGATGAGACCCCCAGGTCGTAAGGCACTCAACTAGCTACTGGGGAAGAGCTGAAGACTTTTCAGAGTAAAGCCAGCATTTATGATGTGGTTGGATCAAAGCCCTCGAGACGTCTGACTGCTGATGTAGCTGCGCATGAAATGAGAGTCAGAAGCTGTAAAGATGTCTTGCGCATTGGAACATGGAAGGTACGAAGCATGAACCAAGGGAAGTTGGAGGTGGTCAAGAATGAAATGGAACGTGTACAACTTGATCTGTTGGGTGTCAGCGAACTGAAATGGACTGGCATCGGGCACTTTGCATCAGATGATCACATGGTCTACTATGCTGGAAATGAAAGACAAAGAAGAACTGGTGTTGCATTTATAATAAAGAATAAACTTGCAAGAACTGTAATGAAATACAATGCAGTCAGCGAACGCTTAATCTCTATTCGTCTACGAGGAATGCCTATCAACCCAACTATAATTCAAGTATATGTCCCAACAACAGCTGCAGAAGAGAATGAAATTGAAGAGTTCAATGAACAAGTACAAGCTGAAATTGACAGAACATGCAAACAGGATATTCTGATAGTCATGGGTGACTGGAACACCAAAGTTGGCAACAAAGAAGACGACAAAGTAGTTGGAAAATATGGACTTGGCAACAGAAATGAAGCTGGAGAAAGACTGATAGAATTCTGCAAGACCAACGATCTATTCATCTCAAACACCTTCTTCCAGCAACACAAGCGGCGACTGTACACATGGACTTCCCCCAATGGATTGTATAAAAATAAAATTGACTACATCTGTGGAAGTCAACGATGGAAAAGCTCTATAACATCAACAAAGACAAAACATGGAGCTGACTGTGGTACAGATCATCAACTACTAGTATGCAAACTCAAGCTAAAGTTGAAAAAGAGCAAACCACTCATGAATGCAGCAAAATATGACCTTGAGAATATACCACTATAATTTAAGGACTGCCTGCAAAATCGATTTGCTGCTTTAGATACAAATGACAGAGCTCCAGAAGAGTTATGGAATGACATCAAGAAGGTTGTGTTGGAAGAAAGCGAGAAGTCTCTACAAAAGGTGAATAAGAAAAAAACGGCCAAAATAGATGACGGAAGAAAGTCTGAAAATTGCCCAGAAACGCAGAGAAGCTAAAGCCAGAGGAGAAAGACAGACAAAGAACTCAACAGAGATTTCCAATGTGCAGCAAGACAGGACAAGGAGAAAAGTACTACAATGACGCATGCAAGGAAATAGAAGCAGAAACTATTAGAGGAAGAACAAGATCGGCTTTCCTAAAGCTACGAGAGCTAAAGAAAAGGTTCCAGCCTCGAATTGGAATGTTACAAGATGCTCAAGGTTCTATGTTGAATGATGCTGAGAAGATCAAGAAAAAATGGAAGGAATATATAGAGTTTTTATATGATAAAGATCAAGTGGACCAACAGCTGTTTCAACCTGTACCTTATGATCGGGAATCATTGGTGATGAAAGAAGTTGACGCAGCATTGAAAGCCTTATCAAAGAACAAAGCACCAGGCATTGATAGCATTCCCATAGAAGTATTACAGCAATATGATGCAGCTGTTACTGTACTTACAAGGCTCTGCCAAGAAATATGGAAGACAACATCATGGCCAACTGACTGGAAAAGATCTGTGTTTATACCAATACTAAAGAAAGGTGATCCAACTGACTCTGGAAATTTATCACACAATTGCTCTGATCCCACATGCCAGCAATATTCTACTGAAGACTACAACCATAAGAGACTACAACCATACCTGGAACAAGAACTACCTGAAGTGCAAGCAAGGTTCAGGAAAGGGCGAGGAACGAGAGGAGACATTGCAGATGTGAAATGGATCCTTGAAAAGACTAAAGAATACCAAAAGGATATCTATTTGTGCTTTATTAACTATAGCAAAGCTTTTGACTGTGTAAACCATGAGAAACTCTGGGCCATATTAAGAAGCATGGGTATACCAGAACACCTGATCGTACTCTTTCACAATCTGTACATTGATCAAGAAGCAGCAGTTCGAATGGAACAAGGAGAAACAGAATGGCTTAAAATAAGCAAAGGTGTAAAACAAGGCTGCATACTTTCCCCCTACTTGTTTAATTTATATGCAGAACAAATCATCAGAGAAGCAGGATTGTATGAAGACAACAGAGGTGTAAAGATTGGTGGAAGACTCATCAACAACCTTCGCTATACTGGCTGAAAGTGAAGATGATCTGAGACATTTGCTTCTCACAATCAAAGAACATAGTCTCAAAATGGGCCTGCACCTTAATGTAAAGAAGACAAAGATCATGACAACTGGTATAATCAACAGGTTCATCGTTGAAGGAGAAGAAATTGAAATCGTGATCAACTTTAACCTACTTGGATCAACTATCAATAAAGAAGCAACAAGCAGTCAAGAAATCAGACAACGCGTTGCTCTTGGCAGAATGGCTATGAAAGACCTAGATAAGATTCTCAAGAGCAGAGATGTCTCTCTCCATACAAAGATTTGACTTGTTCAAGCCATGGTATTTTCAATAACATCATATGGATGTGAAAGCTGGACAGTGAAAAAGATAGACAGGAAGAAAATTGATGTCTTTGAATTATGGTGCTGGCAGCGAATACTGTGTATACCATGGACTGCCGAAGAACAAACCAGTCGGTATTAGAGGAGATCAAACCTAAGTTTTCTTTAGAAGCTCAGATGACAAGACTTCGATTTTCATACTTTGGACACATCATGCGAAGCGAGAGATCATTAGAGAAAGATATCATGTTTGGCAAGATAGGTCAACGCAAAAGAGGAAGGCCAGCAATGAGATGGATCGATACAATAACAGCAGCTACGGGTACCAGTCTGTCAACAATGAGCCGCCTGACTGAAGACCGAACACAATTTAGAATAGCTATCCAGAGGGTCGCCATGAGTCGACTCCGGCTCGAAGGCACTTAACAACAATAACAACCCCCACATGATTGTGGTGTAACCCTTCTCACTATCATTATTAGGCGGAATATCAGGGGCTGAGAGGTGTCTTCATTCGTGGCTGGCTGAGGACTTTTAATTCCTCTTTCCCGCCTGCTTAGGCCACACATTAGAAATATAGAAACATGATGACAGAAAAAGACCACATGGCCTATCTAGTCTGTCCTTCCATATCAACCACTACAACAGTTCTCTTTTTTCCTTTAGAGATCCTCTGTATTTGTCCCATGCTTCTTTGAATTCAGATACTGTCCTCATCTCTACCACCTCCACTGGGAGACTATTCCGTGGATCCACCACTCTTTCCGTAAAGAAATATTTCCACATCACTCCTGAATCTATCCCCTTTCACCCTCATCCCATGTCCCCTCATAGCAGAGCTTGCTTTCAATCGAAAGAGGCTCTCCTCCTGTGCATTTATGCCACGGAGGTATTTAAACGTCTCTATCATATCACCTTTATCTCGCCTTTCCTCTAAGGTGTACATATTAAGATCCTTAAGTCTGTCCTCATATGCTTTATAATGAAGACCACTAACCATTTTAGTAGCCACCCTCTGTACCTACTCCATCCTGTGTGTATCCTTTTGAAGGTGCGGTCTCCAGAATGGTACACAATAGTCCAAATGAGGTCGCACCAAAGACTTATACAGAGGCACTATCACCTCCTTTTTTCTGCTAGCCGTTCCTCTCCGTATGCACCCAAGCATCCTTCTAGCTTTTGCCATCGCCTTTTCTACCTGTTTAGCTACTTTAAGATCATCAGACACAACCACGCCTAGGTCCCGCTCTTCTTTAGTGGACAAAAGTACTTCACCCCCTATACTATATTGCTCCCTTGGATTGCTGCAGCCCAAATGCATGACCTTACATTTTTTAACATTAAATCCCAGACCATTCTTCAAGCTTAGCTAGATCCCTCCTCATGTTATCTACACCTTCCTAGGTTTCTACTCTATTGCAGATTTTGGTATCCCTTCCACTATATCACTAATAAAGATGTTAAGAATCGTACCAAGGACAGATCCCTGGGGCACACCACTGGTAACATCCTTCTCCTCAGAGTGAGCTCCATTTACCTGTACTCTTTGTCGCCTCTCACTCAACCAATTTCTAACCCAAGCAGTAACTTTAGGATCCATCCCTAGGGTGCTCAGTTTGTTTATAAGTTGCCTGTGAGGAACAGTGTCAAAGGCTTTACTGAAATCTAAATACACCACATCTAGAGCTCTTCCTCGGTCCAACTCCCTGGTCACCCATTCAAAGAAATCAATCAGATTTGTCTGACAAGACCTGCCTCTGGTGAATCCATATTGCCTCGGATCCTGTAATCACTGGACTCCAGAAACCTCACTGTTTTCTTTCAGCAGCACTTCCAATAATTTACTCACCACCGAAGTTAAACTAACCAGCCTGTAGTTTTCAACCACATCCTTACTTCTGCTTTTGTGTAAAGGGACCACATGTGCCTCTCTCCAGTCCTTTGGCACCACTCCCGACTCCAACGAGGCATTGAAAAGGTCAGTCAGTGGAGCTGCTAGAACCGTCCCCAAGTTCCTCCAGTATTCTAGAGTGTATCCCATCCAGTCCCATCGCTTTGTCTACTTTAAGTTGAGCTTGTTTCTCACGAACACAGTTTTCTAAAATTGTTCAAGATGTCCCTTGCTTCTCTTCCTGTTTCTGGTTGGTTTCTGAGGTCCTGCTCCTGGTACTTCATCTGAGAACACAGAGCAGAAATATTTGTTAAGCAATTCCACTTTATCCTCATTAGCTTCTACATATTCCTCCCCTTCACCCTTGAGTCTGACAATACCACTTTTGCCCTTCCTTTTCTCACTAACATATCTGAAAAGTGTCTTATCCCCTCATTTTATTGCATTGGCTATCCCCCCCCCTGCCCCCTTTTTGAATCTTTGCTTTTCTGACTACTTTGCTAGCTTCTCTATCTTTATCTTTATCTTTATTCACATTTGATAAACCGCTATTGTAAATAACATTAAGCGGTGTACAATAAAAAGAAAGGATTTCACACTGCAACCAAGAAAAGGAACGCCAATAATAAAATAGGAAAGAAAGAGGCAGAACAGAGCAGTAACATCACATTAAATACCAAATCATAAGACAAACATAGCCCAACCGGGCAACAGAGACAAACAAACAGGGAACGAACAAGTGACAACCTAGAATAAGACAGAGACAAACAAGCAATCAGGGAGGGGCTTCCGGGGGAGGTCGTATGCTTTCTGAAATAAGTGAGTCTTAAGTAGGGACTTGAACTGAGGATAGGAAGATTCTAACCGGAGGGGAGTGGGTAGCATGTTCCATAGGAGGGGTCCAAGAAAGAAAAAAGCGGAATGGCGGGTTTGTTCTAGATGGGCCTGGGAAGGTGAGGGAAGAGAAAGGCGATTGGCATGGATTGACCGGAGTTGACGGTAAGGTGAATGTAACGAAATGCAGTCTGCTAAGTAAAGAGGATTACCAGTATAAATGGCTCGATGGATCAAGATCAGGAATTTGTAGTGAAAGCGAAAGCGCAGAGGTAGCCAATGTAATCGGATGTGGATGGGAGTAATGTGATCAAAGTGACTAGAAAAAGTGACAAGGCACGCCGCCGTATTCTGAATCCGTTTTTCCAAATATAGATGTCTGTCTTCCTCTCTCTGTGATCTCTTGTATTTCATGAAGGCCTCCCTCTTTTTCTTCACCTTTTCAGCTACGTCTTTCAAAAATCATAGTGGTCTCCTTTTCCTTTTCCTTTTATTTACCATTTTAACATTGTACCAACAGGCCTCCCACTGAGGGGATATAGACCAGGATTCCCCTGTAGCCTGGCACAACTGTTCTAAACTACCCAGTAGATGTTCTCTGTTGAGTGAGATCTGCTGCTTCTGAGGAAATATTGCACTTCAGCAATTTCATAGGTGATTTCCAGTGCTACTCTGCTGAGCCTCCAAATGAGGGAAAGTTTTCCCAGTCAGTACTGATGCAAGTATAGCCTTATTTCTAGAGTCTGTCTTTAGGAAACAGGTCAGCTCAAAAGAGAGAAGGTCATCCAGTATTTGTCACTTTGGCTTCACCAATGATAACTCAATTTTCTGAACACCAAAAATAAGTCTCATGTATTTTCTGCATATTTCAAGTGCCTTCATAATTTTCTGCACCAAATGCCTCTGGGGTTGACTGGCTGGAATGGGTATCTGTCCTTGATGAATTGGCAATCAAAGTTTTCAGTTGAATTTGCAGCATCCTAACAAGAGTTGGATGTGATGTAGATACTGGGCTTGGGAGAGCTCTGAAGACTAAGAATTTCAGCCCTTAGATGCTGGTTGAACTATAATAAAATTTGGAGTATGCCCCTTCTCTCTGTGATCCCTCTTTCTTATCTTTTACAGTTTTTCCGCATTCCCGTTCAGGACTGTGCTTATTATTCTGACTGCGCACAGTGCTTACAGGCGAAGGATCCATACTGTGGCTGGTGTGTGGTAGAAGGAAGGTAAGTGGCTCTCTCCATAAATCATCTTCTGCTTTGCTCTCAGTTTAGAGGACGTGCAATGGAATACATCATACTGGACTCTCCAAACCTAGCTTTGGGCATATACAGCATATGCACCCATCTGTCTATTTCATAAACTATTGGACCCCTCCCCCCACCCACCACAAATAATGGGAAGGGGGTTGGAATAGCACCTTAGGAGTCTGATAGCAGACCCAGAAGTCTTGTGGTTATGCAGGTTTTTCACAGAGTGCTGCCACCAGACACACAGTGAGAGGGTCATTTTATAGCAAGGTGCCTGGACCGTAAAGGCACACATGTTGCACCTATGTGCCTTCATGAAACTAGTAGTTGCCCAACTTTACATCTGCTCCAAGGCAAACAGAATTGTGTGTGCACGTGCTAATACAAGTAGGGTGCATATGCATGTATTTTATAGAATATGTGCATAAGTACCCAACTTGCCCCCACTCACCTGTTCTTGGCTCCAAGAAGAGTCTGTTGCATAAAAGGTGCTAATACGCATGTAGACCTCCAGTCAATTTTATAAGAGCCTAAAATGCTGTTCTACACATTTGAGTCCCCTGTAAAATTATACCCCGAGTGTATACCTCTTGCAGCACATCTAACACTGTGCATACTTTCACACCTTATCCCGGGTAATCCCACTGAGCAAGTGTTTCTTTTCTGAGATAGACACAGTACCCTAGGCATGGTTTAAGCATAGAGAAATATAGATACATAGAGATTAATTTTGTTCTCTGTTTGCCTTTGGGATACTCTGCCGCCAAGACCCTTTTCCTGAATGGTAATTCCTGACACGAAACTAAGCTTTCTGTACAAATATTTAGTATTTTTCTCCATGTGCATTACTTTGCAATTGTCCACATTAAATTTCAACTGCCATTTTAGATTTCCAGTGCCCAGCATGTTTTAATTACTTTGAATAATTTTGTCATCTACAAGTTTGATCATATCCCTCATTACTTAATAAATGAGTTAAAGAGCACTTGTCCTAATATGGATCCACGGGGAGGCTCATGTTACAGTATATCTATAGAACTGAAATCGCAATTAGTAGTGCTGGGAGTGATTGGATGCCTTCAGTGTTTGTGATTGTTATTGTAATGTTATTTGTTACTTCTGAATATATATAAATTTTTGGTTTTGATTGTATTTTGTGCACCACATTTAATTATTTTGAAGGCAGTTTAGAAGTGTCTTGAATTAATTGAAATTAAGTTCTCTGCTTTGGGACAACTAACCATTGACTCCTACTCTGTTTCCTGTTCTTCAAGCAGTTACCTGTCCACAATACATTACCTCCTATCCCATGACATTAATTTCCTAAGAAAACTTTCATGACTGATTTTATCAAAAGCTTTTTGAAAATACAGATACACTGTGTTGACCAGCTCGCTGTTATCCACATGTTTAAAACATCAAAAAATTGCAGTAGATAACTGAAAATGATGGAGGCAGTTGGCACCTTATAGACTAACCAATTTATTGGGGCATGAGCTTTCGAGGACAAGAGCCACTTTGTCAAATCCATGTTGGCACTTACCTATGAAGCCGTGTTTATCCATATATCTGGTAATTCTGTTCTTAATATTAGCTTCCACCTTGTTGCCTGGCACCAGCATCAAGCTCACCGATCTATAAGTTACTCGGTTCACTCCTGAAGCCCTTTTTAAAAATTAGTATTACATTTGCTACCTTCCAGTCCTCAGGTACAATGATTGATTTTAATGATAGGGTACAGACTGCCAGGAGTAGGTCTGTGATTTCATATTTGAGTTTCTCCATAATTCTAGGGTGTGTACCATCAGATCCTGGTGATTTGCTTCTTAATTTTGTTAACTTGCAGAACACACTTTATCTGGAATTCCAAGATGGTAGTTTTAACAATCTCATAGAGACTTTTAATCCTCACAAGTGCTTCTTTTAATTTCCTTTTGATGTCTTCATTTCATCATAGGCTTTGTTTTAAAATTAAATGCTGCGTTAGTTTTATTCTTCATCAAATTTGATTGTATTACGATCACCATTGCTAAATGGTCCCTCCACCATTGCTCCTTATACATACATATTCCTCGATGAGACATTTATCCAATGTATACTAGCATAATTGAAATTTCCCAGTAATATTTTCAATTTTAGTAACTCTTTGAATTTCAGTTACCATTTCATTCTGTTTCACCATCCACGAGGACAGTGTACATGCCCCCTACTTCATTAATGTTCTTCCTGTCTGCAATTTTTAGCCATAAGTGGTTCTAGAGTACAGTTTGCTTCCTTCAGAACATCCACGCTGCTTGACTCTGTGCCACTGATTGCATATAGTGCCACCCTACCACCAGTTTGCTCTACTGCCATTTCTAAAAGGCCCACGGAGGGCAGGGACAAAGCCATTTCCACAAGTAAAATGTTTGGCATGGAAGTAAGCTCTTTGCTGTAAAGCACACTTACTTGTACCCACATACAGGGTGAGCAATAGTCAGTGTGTTGTCTTTTTATCCACATTCTGGAGGATTTCCAAAGGCGGAGAGGATAGAGAATGGAACAGCATGCTCAGCTTTGAATATAGAAAACTTATGGGCCTGATATTCAAAAGGCATTTACACGGTTAACAGCCAGATCTCCAGGAACAAGCAGGAATGAGTCTTCACATATGGGTACGTCGGTACCGACGGAGCCTGCGTGGGAACGCTCCCCAGCTTCCCAAAAAGGAAAGCTTTTGGGAGCATCCCACAGCACCTGCGCGCTGCCTTCCCGCCTTTCCTAACCAGCTCTCCTCAGTTCTTATTTGCCGCGGAGCCAGCAGGTCGAGCCCTGTCACCGCTGAAGAAGTTCTTTATTTTATTTTATTTCTTTGGTTGGGTGTCTGCCTTCCCCGACTCCGGACCGGTACCGCCGGTCTTTTTCTTTCTTTCTTTAAAAAAAAAAAAAAAAAATCTATGTTTTTCCTCACTTAGTGTATTTTTCTTCTTGGGCCTCAGGGCCCACAAGAAAATTTCCTTCATGGAAAAACCAGCCTCTGGGTTCAAAAAATGTACTAAGTGTAGCGGTACTATTTCTGTTACAGATACCCATGAATGGTGTCTTAAATGTTTGGGTCCTGAACACTCCATTCCGGATTGTCCGTCCTGCTCTCTAATGTCTAAACGGGTTTTACAGAACCGAGCAGCTAAGCTCCATGTGCTGTTTCCCGCTGATGCAGCGTCGGTAGCATCGACATCTTCCAGGTCTTCTTCTCCTGATGGATCTCAGGTAACCAAACATAAACCCAGCAGGTCCTCGAAGGATAGATCTCCCTCTAAGCATCGAGATGCCTCCGGGCTTGCCCTCGAGGAACCTGCACCAGCAAAACAACCCCGGCGGGAAGCTCCGGCTTCCAAAGCTCCTCCTATGGGGTTACAGGTTGACATCGATGGCACGGCCTCGACCGATCACCTGTTAGAATGCTCTGGGGTACCGGCACAATCTCCCGGTACCGATTTCCAGGCATTCATGGCGTCGATGGATCAGAATGTTCTGTCCATGCAGCGGGCTATCACGGCCTTCATTCAAGCTGCGACGCAGATGGTACCACAACAAACTACGTTGTCGGTATCGGCTCCGGTACCGGCACCAGCGCCGATACCGGTACCGACTGCATCGACATCGACCAGGATACCGGCTGCAGCGGTTCCTTGTCCAGGGCTATTTCTCGGTACCGATCCGGTACCGAGGACGCCCGATGTCGATACCGCTCGATACACGTATCGAGCGTTAGAAAAGCACCCTGACAAGCGATACTTCGATTCCTCTGGTGATTCTGATTCATCAGATGAGTCTCCTGAAGTATCCTTAGCCCTTCCTGAAGAGCCGCCTTCTCCAAAAAGAAGAATGTCTCCTCCAGAGGACTTGTCCTTTGAAGACTTCATAAGAGAAGTAGCTAAAGGACTTTCTATTTCAGTAACCTCTGAATCAGAGCCTAGAGCAAAAAAATTAGATATTTTAGGATACTCTAAGGCTCCTAGAGAGGCAGTCACCTTACCAATTCATGAGATTCTTCATGAACACATGATTGATTTATGGGAGACTCCTCTCACTCTCTCTCTCCTCATTCTCGCAGATTGGACACTATGTATCATGTCCCTCCTTGTCCTGGATTTCAGAAAACTCCGCTTCCTCACCATTCCATTGTGGTGCAGTCCGCTATGAAGAGGATAAAGAGTACAAAGAGACACTCTTCTGCTCCTCCAGGAAGAGAATGCAGGACCTTGGATGCTTTTGGTAGGAAAATCTTCCAAGCCAGTATGCTTATTGCCCGAATCAACTCATATAGCCTTTACATGGGTATGTTTCTAAAAGAAGTTGCACAAAAACTGCACAACTTCCTCCCTTTTCTTCCAGAAGATAAAAGGGACGAATTCCTCATTTGGCTTAAGCATACTCAAGACATTTCAAAGTTTTCCAACAGGGCAGCTTTTGACTCCTTTGAAGGTGCAAGCAGAGCCTCAGGCATTGCCATAGCTGCTCGCAGAATTGCGTGGCTCCAGGCTTCTGATTTAGAACCCTGGGTTCAAGATTTTTATTTATTTATTTATTTAACAGTATTTCTAAACCGCCTTATCATAATAATCAAGGTGGTATCACAGCAAACAATCTGGTAGTGTGAGTGTGTTATACATGCAGTGAGGGTGGAAATTTAGTTGGGTGTGTGTTGTATTGTGAGCTAGATTGGTTTGAGCTATGTACAATGTGGGCTATATACAGTGGTGCTAAAAACATTTTATATACATATAGTGTTAGGCGCTGTACAGGTGAAAATCTATTTGGCAAAGAGTGGCAAATAAAAGCCACTCAAATGGATGCAGAGAACTCTGCTCTGGATAGACTTTCAAAGTCAACCTCCATTCCTGCCAAGAAAAAGACTTTTAAAAAGTCTTTTTTTCAAAAAGGGCAGATTTCCTTCTACTTCTGGCCAACAATCTTCTACAGGTCGCTTTGCCACTAAGCGTCAGCAACCTAAGCAGGCCAGGCCTAAGTCTACAGGGGCTGCTGCAACTCGGCAGTCCCAGCCTCCTCAGGGTTTTTGACTTGATGCTAGAGAACTTAGCCTTTCTGGCTCTACAACAGCCAGAACCTCTCACCATTCCAGGAAGGTTAGCTCATTTTGCTCCCAGATGGGAGCAAATCACATCAGAGCAGTGGACCCTCTCCATCATAAGAGAGGGCTACAAACTTCATTTCTTAGACCTTCCTCCCCACACCATGGTGAGACACTTCAATTCTCCCACATCTCTTCTCGACCTTCTAGGTCAGGAGGTGACTACCCTTCTTGCCCAAGGGGCAATAGAAGAAGTTCCTCTTCTTCAACAAGGGTCAGGGTTCTACTCCCCCTATTTTCTCATTCCGAAGAAGACAGGGGGATACAGACCCATCTTAGATCTCAGAGAATTGAACAAATTTCTATGCAAGGAGAAGTTCAAGATGCTTTCTCTGGGCACTCTCCTTCCATACCTTCAAAGTCAGGATTGGCTTTGTTCTCTAGATCTCAAGGATCCATCCATCTCACAGAAGATTCCTACTTTTTCTTTTCCAAGAAAAACATTACCAATACAGAGTGCTTCCTTTTGGTCTGGCCTCTGCTCCGAGAGTGTTCACCAAATGCATGGCAATAGTTGCTGCATTTCTACACACTCTGGGAATATTTGTCTTCCCATACCTGGACAACTGGCTCATCCGAGCTCCATCTCAGTCAGAGGCCCAGATTTCCCTGGACCGCACAAGGCGCATTCTGCAGTATCTGGGACTTGTGGTAAACCTCCCAAAGTCCCAGCTCACCCCTACTCAGTCCCTGGGATTCATAGGGGCCTGGTTGGATACCACCACTGCAAGGGCCTACCTTCCTCAGGCCCATTGCCAACGTCTAGTGCAGTTAGCCTCCCAGATTCAGTCAAAGAACCACTTAACTGCCCGGGAGATGCTACAACTGCTAGGCCACATGGCTTCCACAGTACATGTGGTACCCTATGCTCGCCTACACATGAGAGCAGCTCAATGGACTTTGTCCACCCAGTGGATTCAAGCTTCAGGAGCTCTCTCAGACCAAATAGCAACCTCCAAACGTCTCTTTTGGTCTCTCCAATGGTGGATGTCCACTCAAAATCTGTTGCTGGGGTCCCCCTTCCAACAGTTGTTGCCCCAAGCAACCCTCACAACAGATGCCTCCCAAACAGGTTGGGGAGCTCATCTACAAGACCTCTCCACTCAAGGCACTTGGTCCCCACAGGAGACCTCTCTTCATATCAATCACTTGGAACTTCGAGCAGTTTTTCTAGCTCTCAAGGTCTTTCATACCCTCCTCAGCTACAAAGACAGTCCTCATTCATACGGACAATCAAGTAGCCAAGTTTTACATAAACAAGCAAGGAGGAACTGGCTCTCTGTCGCTTTGCAACGAAGCTTTAAGATTATGGGCCTTCGCCAGAGAGCATCAAATCCATCTCCTGGGAGTATACCTCCCAGGAATCCAAAACTCTTGGGCAGACAGACTCAGTCGAGTTCTGCTTCCACACGAATGGTCCCTGCATATGGATCAGGTACTCAGAATCTTCCGAGAATGGGGAACCCCGGACATAGACCTCTTTGCAAGTCCGTGGAATGCCAAACTTCCCCGGTTCTGTTCCAGAATTCCGTGTCAGAGGGTTCAGGCCAAGGATGCCTTCCTCCTTCATTGGAGTCAGGGCTTCCTGTATGCCTTTCCACCCATTCCCTTGATTCCCAAGACTCTATTCAAACTCCAGAGGGATCAAGGATCTATGATCCTCATAGCTCCACGCTGGCCATGCCAAGTGTGGTACCCTCTACTTCTGCATCTCTCCCAAGCCCCCTCCCTGGACTTGGGAGCTGCTCCAGACCTTCTGTCCCAGGAGGAAGGGACTTTGTGGCACCCAAACCCCAAGTCCCTTCACCTCAGAGCTTGGTTACTGAAGGCCTAGACCTTCAAGGCTTGAATCTTTCTCAGCAAGTGAAGGATATCCTCCATGCTTCCAGAAAACCTTCCACCAGGCGTTCCTATGCTTTTAAGTGGAAAAGATTTTCCATTTGGTGTGCTGAAAAGGGTCTTTACCCTCTAGCACTACCTTTAACTTCTCTGTTAGACTATCTCCTGCATCTTTCCAATGCAGGACTTAAGACAAATTCAGTAAGAGTCCATTTGAGTGCTATTGCAGCGTCCCTTAAGCCCATCAATGGACAACCTATCTCCTCTCATCCTCTCATTGCAAGATTCATGAGAGGCCTAACTTTAACTAAACCTCCCATTAGGCCTCCTCCGGTGGCATGGGACTTAAATTTGGTTCTTGGTCAGCTTATGAAGCCACCTTTTGAACCCTTAGCCACTACCTCCTTGAAATTTCTTTCCTGGAAGGTTATTTTCCTCATTGCAGTCACTTCTGCTCGCCGCATCAGTGAACTGCAGGCCTTAGTGGCTAATCCACCTTATACAAGGTTCCATCATGATAAGGTAGTCCTTAGGACAAATCCACACTTTATGCCTAAAGTGGTCTCACCTTTTCATCTTAATCAAGAGGTATATTTACCTGTCTTTTTTCCAGCTCCTCATGCATCTAGTGCAGAGAAGAATCTTCATACTCTAGATTGTAAAAGAGCTCTTGCTTTTTACTTACAAAGGACACAGCAACATAGAAAGTCTTCCCAGCTTTTTGTTGCTTTTGATCCTTCTCATTTGGGACTTCCAGTCTCTAAGAGAACACTGTCCAATTGGATTGCTCAGTGTATTTCTTTCGCCTACCAGAGTAAGAACCTTTCTCTGGAGAGCCATGTCACAGCTCATAATGTGAGGGCCATGGCCACCTCTATGGCTCATCTAAATTCTGTGTCCATCGACCAGATCTGTCGAGCAGCCACCTGGGCCTCGGTTCATACCTTCACAGCCCATTACTGCTTGGACAAGGACTCCCGCCGGGATGCCTTGTTTGGTCAGGCTGTCCTCAAACACCTGTTCCATTCTTAAACAACTCCTACCCTCCTTCCCTGGATGGATGCCTGAGATCCATAGGAGGACGTAGAACCCTTCCCAGGGTCTCATATCCTTGGGGATCTCCCAGGCATCTTAGCTAGGGAGTCCCCATATGTGAAGACTCATTCCTGCTTGTTCCTGGAGATAGCACAGTTATTTACCTGTAACAGGTGATCTCTGGGAACAGCAGGAATAAGTCTTCACAACCCTCCCACCTCCCCTAGGAGTTGTACCTCTTTTCTATCTTTCCTTTCCTCTCTCTCTCTATTGTCTCAGCTTTAAACTCGAACTGAGGAGAGCTGGTTAGGAAAGGCGGGAAGGCAGCGCGCAGGCGCTGTGGGATGCTCCCGAAAGCTTTCCTTTTTGGGAAGCTGGGGAGCGTTCCCGCGCAGGCTCCGTTGGTACCGACATACCCATATGTGAAGACTTATTCCTGCTGTTCCCAGAGATCACCTGTTACAGGTAAGTAACTGTGCTTTAACCATGTAAATGCCTACTAACCAGATATTCGATGGCACATACTCCGGTAGTGCCATCGACAATCCCCGACTAAATCCCCTACGCACCCCGATGCTAGCCAGCTAGCATCAGGGCATGCTGGGGGCGTTCTAGGGCAGAGTGGAGCAGAGGCGTGACTGGCGCTAACTGTGCACTACCAATATTGGAAGCTGCATGGTTAGCGCTCAGTGCCTATGAGATAGTCGAGAAAAACCCTCACCTATCTTATAGGCAATGTTCCCGCTAACCTGCGCTGGGTCCACCACCAACATTCCTGCCAACAGGGGGAGGTGCAGAGTGATCGATGCTCTGCACCTCCCCCCACCGGCGGGAATGCCGGCGGAGGACCTGGCGCAGATTAAAGAGAACATTGCGGGGGGTACTGCGGCGTGTGTTAGACGATCGCTCTGCATCTCCCCCCACCGGCAGGAATGTTCGCAGCGGACCCAGTGCAGGTTAGCGGGAACATTGCTTATAGGTGCCGAGGTTAACCGTGCATCATCCAATATCATTGCTGCACGGTTAGACTTGGCGGCTTCTGGACAGCACAGCCAAACCCGGATACTCACTTCCATTGCCACAGAAGTGAATATCTGGAGCTTGGGGGTGGGCGGGTAGGGCTAAGCGGCTACGGCTCTTAGCCCTGCCCAGTTGACTATTGGGCCCTACATGTATTATGAAATATTACCCACAGGGCAAACACAAGCAGATCTCCTAGTATGTTTTTATTGCTTGGCAAATAATCAGAGCAAGATTATCCAGGACGTTTTGCTCTGATTACTGGGACAGGCAACAAGGGCTGTCTCAGACTCTGTTTAGTCCCATACACTCTTAGCACTCTGCTCCAATCCTGTTTATGGTATGTCTATGAACATTAAAGCATGTCCTAAATTTTTGACTTGTTTCCCCCCGAAGGTTAAAGTGTATAATAAATTCCATGAGGAACAAGCCAAAAACTTAAGAGACACTTTAACCTTTATAGACCTACCATAAACTGTTACAGAGAAAAACAGAACACTTCTCATAGGAAAATCACTCCCTTAACGACCTCCTAATAAGAGCCCTGAAAGGAAATTTCAGAAACATATCTGAAAGGAAAACATTTGAAATTAAAAGGATCAAGTATTTCAACACTAACAGAAAGAGTCCCGAATAGAGCCACTGGTTTCCTTACCCATAACCAGACATAAAACATTGAAATGCAAAGGGGCACTGTCTCCTCATCTATGCATTTCATTGCAAATTAATGACAGATGCAGACTGGCTAAGATCAGACATGGCTATGTAATTGTCACTATATCCCACACTTTGCTTTGGCATGTAATGACATATGCAAGCTCTCCAGAACATAGATGCAGTTAAAGCTGGTGTAACCGCATTATGCTTTCTGATGAAGAGAGTGCGATCCTCAAAAGCTTGTCAAACATATGTTAGTCCAATAGAAAGGTATCACCTACAGCTTGCTTGTTGACCTTGATTTGCACTATCCAAGTGGACTAACACATCAGCCGGAGTTTTCGACTCATAACTATCCGAATGCTTTATAGCAAAATGACAAGCTTAGATGGCCAATTTAGATTTTTTTGGTTTTGCAATAAAGACGATTTACGCATTTAATATAGCTGTTTTCTGGCATGCTGTTTAACTGTCAGAGTGACTTTGTTATCATTGACCAGCATGAATGCAGCCAACATAGACATCCTTCATATCTGAGTGGCGGCCTGTTCTGTCGTTTTAGTCTATTTGACTTAGCCAGCACTGCTTACATTTTCAACAGACTAACATGCCACCAATGTGTTCACTGCACTGGATTTCAGTAAAATGCTCACTCATTCCTCATAGCGAACAAAATATGATCAAAACCTACTATGACATGCATATGCTGTGGACAGCACACCGATCCAGCTCATCTGTGTTCATTTGTATGAAGTGAATATAGGTGTGTTGTCACATGAGTCTGCAGTGCAAACATCTGACATGTGAATGTTTGCTTAAATGGCCATTGAGGCAATATGCAAGGTTTTAGATAAGTTATAAGTTATGCATGTCTATCTTGAGTATCAGAGAATATTTAGTACTGGTGCCTGCAATAGCTGCAGGAAAGAGCATCCCTTGTGTGACTGATCTGTTAGAAGGTTTAACATCATCTGTAGGAGGTAGTGGAAGACAGAAGGTTGCCTCTTTATGGTCAGCTCAGGTGCGGAAATGTTCCCAGAGGCCATTTCTTGCGTGTGGCTACACTGACGAGATTTTCCTAAAATACTTTAGGGATAGGGCCAGCAGGAGCAATTCCCTCTCACTCCTGCCACGGCTGGGTTCAAAATGACACCTGCAACCCCTAGTGTGTAAACAACTCTTGTTTGGCAGGTTGACCTCTCTTTGGTAGTACTGCAAGACCTCTTCTAGGGGTCATGGGTGTCATTTTGAACCCGATGCCAGTAGGGGTAAGATGGAATCGCTCCTGCTGGCCTACTCCTAAATCATCACAGACTTGTAAAGGTAGGTCCAGGTGGCCTTCAGGAGAAAGGAGTTGAGGGTTTGGAGGTGAGGAAATGGGAATTTTTTTAGGGAGGGTCTTTCTGAAGTTTTTGGGGGGTGCCTGGGTCTCTGAGGGGAGGGAAGTTTATTTTGGGAGTGGGGGGGGGGTGGACTCTCAGACCACCGGTTTAGTTTTAACAGTGCCGCCCATTTAAGAATGTACCTGGAACAACGAGCCACATGTTAGTGACTCAATGCTCCCGGACAGACAAAAATAATGTCAGATTTGCAATGACATTATTTTTCCAAGAATAATGCAGCTTGCAGAGATCAACGCTAGCTGCATAATTCTATTTAAATAATAATGAGGTGTTTTGCATGCTTTGCATCTCATTATTATTTAATGCGCAGTGTGATAAAAAAATTGTGCAGCAGGACTCCTAGAACCCTGCTTTCAAGGGAACTTTAAATCCAGTCCCTAGGTTTCCCTTTCCACCCCTGGGGGCTGTGAGTGTCGCCTCTGCAACATCTTTAGCTGTGACTGGTGCAGAGAGCAGGAGAGTAGCGGAGCCCAGGTTCCTTCGCACGGAGGTGTGCAGCACTGTCACTGTAGTGGAACTAATTAGTCATGAATATTACTTCTAATGTTCAGTCATTTTTAATTTTTGCATCTCCAATGGTATTTAAGTTAAATCGCATCATTGCGTGGCTTTAAGGTTAATCACAACAATGTGTATCTTTGAGTCAATGCTGACTCCTGGTGACCCAGCAGCCCCTGGGTTTTCTTGGCAATGTAACTGGAAGTAGATTGCCAGGTCTTTCTTCCGAGGCAATGGAGGGTTACATGACTTGCCCATGGTCACAAGGAGTGCTGGTGGGAATTGAACCTTGGTCGCTTGGTTACCAAGCCAGTGCTCTAACCACAAGTTTAACCATGCTGTTCATAAATCCCTCCTTTCAGGTGTACAAAACAGGCGGACTGTGAAAGAGCTACTAAGGAAAACCATTGGCTGTGGAGTCCAGAGAGCACGTGTATGGCAATTGCCAGTGCCCTCCCTGAAAGCATGAGTCGGAAGCACACAGAGTCTGGAGAGGTAAGGAAACCGATGCCTGAAGAGGCACATGGGGAGAGCTGAGACTGACATAGAATACCTGTGTTAAGGTTACATTTGTCTCTGATTTGTTTAATATACAGTAGGGATGTGCAGGCTAAAAATTTTCATTCTATTCAGTTTCCTATGTTGCAGAAGTTTTTGTTTCATTTAGGTTTGTCACTTCTCGTCTATAACTCAATAGCGTGCACTATTGGGTAACTAACACACACTATTGCATAATAGTATATACTATTTGCCAGTAGCATGCACTATTAATCGATGGATGGGAAATGACGACATTTCAGGGGGTTTTCTTTCGTTTTCATTCAAAAACAATACAAAACAAAATAGGAAATATTGTTGACCATTTTGTTTTAAAAGAATGCACATCCCTAATATACAATACAGTTGTCTTGGCCTTCAGGCACCATTGCTGGGTAGTTCCTTATGCAAGAAAGGAGTTACTTAGCTGACTATTCAAGTGCTAGATTCCTCAATAATACATAAAAAGAAATAGCTTAGAAAGTTTCTTCCTACACTCTTGACTCTTCCCAAGTCCAAGTAATCCTGGTTAATTAAGTGTGATGCTGCAGTTTTTTCCAAGACATTGGCACTAATAATATGACAAATAATTCATATAGTTCTCCATCTGAGAGAAGCTTTTCATTTTTAAGGCTTTCTAAATAATGTTCTTAAAGATATTAGATTTTAATTATTTATTAGCCAAACACTCACTAAATTCGCTTATAATATCCCCTCTGATTTGACTTTATTCCCCAGCAGTCTGTAAATGGTAGAAATGTGCTGGTGTCAGATTTGAGAGGGATTTTAATAAGAGGTTATTTTGCATTTAGCTCGCACCTTTTCAGCAGTAGTTTAAGGTGAGTTACATTCAGGTACAGCAAGTATTTCCTTATCCCCCAGAGGGCTGACGCTCTAAGCTTGTATCTGAGGCAATGGAGGGTTATGTGACTTGCCAAGATCACAGTGTGTCAGTGGGATTTGAACCCTGCCTTCTCTTGGTCTCAGACCACTGCCATTTAGGGTTACCAACCGGCTCCAGATGTGCCCGACACACTTGATCAAGTCCTAGATTAACCACCACTGCATGCAGGGGCCTGTAGTTCTGATTTTTCCATTGCACTCCATCAGAAAAGCAAGACTACATGTCCCTGCATGCAATGGGATAAACCCAGGACTGGATCAAGCCTGTCGGGCGCATCTGGAGCCAGTTGGCAACCCTACTGCCATTACCATTAGACTGTTCTCCACCATTGTGTTCTTCAGACTATTAGCTTGGCAGTTTCTTTGTTTTGTTTAGGGGTTTATCAAGAGCTGAGTGAGCATGTAATTGCCATACGCAACAGCCTAAAAGGGGCACAGAGCTTCAGCTTTGTTTTTGCAGCTACCACTGTTAAAGCGGGTGAAGGAAACCTGTGGAGAGGGAGAAGGTAGATATAGCTCAGGCCTTATGCTCATCCCCTACTACTTCCACTAGGCCCAGGCCCAGCTCTGAAAGCTTCTCCTGCTACAAGGTCAGGGCAGTGACAGAAGGCTGAGCCTGGTGCCCCGACACATAAGCCACTGACTCTTTTTTCAGTCTCATTTCTCATTTTTATTCATGCAAGGCAAAGTTTGCAACTTTATGGTAGCTGTGGTCTTTCCTTATTCTCCCTTTCTGTGGTAAGCCCCGCCCTTTGGAATCTTTAGCAGAAGGATAATGGAAATAGGTTTTTATTTCAGGATATGGCAATCTAACCAGTAACAGAGTGCAGCAGAGTGTAAAAGGAAAGCCAAGGTGGAGACCTCTGCAACTTCACCAACTTATTTTTTGTGTGTATATGTCAAAACATAATTTTTCACATCTTAAAGGATTTCCATACAGTCAGTGGTGTGTCATGAGTCTCCAGCTCCTGCCACCCCCATCAAATCTTCTCTAGCTCTTTGCCCCCATCCCTGGTGGTCCATCCAGACCCAGCTGATGGAAGGAGAGTGCAGCAAGCTCGGTACTTTACTAACCTGCTCTTCCTGCCACTGGTGCCTTTCCTGCAGATGAGGTTCACAGCTTAGGTCTGTGCTGGTGTTCAACAGGTTTCTACCGTGCACTGGGAGAGACGCCAGTAGGGCTGGTTCAAGGGTTACTGCTGCACTAGGCAGGCCCACCATGCCCCCCGGCGCTGTGCATGGCATGCCATTCTGTACCACCGTGCCCCCCCCCTAAGTCTTACCTGAAGGATGGGGGCAGCATAGCAGAAGGGAAGAGGTCTATAATTCCTATCTCCCTCTTTTCATCACAGCCGTCAGTTTGCTGAATATGGGGAACAGCTGTAGCCGGAACACCAAAAATGAAAGGAGCGCTGTGGAGCCATCATGCTCCAGTGCTCTCTGAAGCCTTGTCTCATCCTGCCTTTCTGACACCACGCCCCTCCAGGAAGTAGACAGGTGGAGAAATTAGAAAAAGGGCAGCAACCCTGAAAAGCATTAGAAGACAAAGAGAGGAAAGTGGAAAATAGAGTAGGGTGAACACATATGGCACCCTGTTGCCCTCTCCCCTTGCTATGACATTGCTTAGAGTCTCTTTTAACCCAATCCTTGGGCCATGCCCAGTTGGTCTAGCTTTCTTGAATATTAATGAGAGATTTTCGTACAATGAAGGCAGTGAATGCAAAAATCTCTCACCCTTATTCATTGTGAATATCCTGAAAAGCAGACTGAGTGCAGGGCCGGCCCAACCACTAGGCAAACTAGGCAGTTGCTTAGGGCAGCAACTTCTGGAGAGTAGCAAAAGCAGGCTATTCAAAGCTAAATAATAGATTTTGACAGCCAGAGTGGGGGGTGTAAGACTTGAAGTTCGCCTAGGACTCCAACACTCTGGACTAACTCTAGGGCCAACCCTATCTGAGTGTATCCTGAAGACTGGGATGCAGACTTCTGCTGTTGAGTGATATAATAGCGAGGGAGGTGCTGCCCATCCCTATGGGTGCTGCAGAAGTCCTGAGGTTGTGATTGACGGCAGAGCAGATGGGAGGCAGCAGAAGGTTGCGGCAGCTCTTCCTTTCCATTGGGAGAATGAGTGACTCGCCTGTTACCTAGTGGAGCAAAGTCCTGAGGATTCAGCCAAGCTTGCTCCAGGAAGGTAAATTATTCCCAGGTTAGGAGAAGAGCTTTGTTTTGACATTGATGTTCCAAGTGGGAGATGAGGGCTTTCACAGTTTCCTAGGGTTGAGAAAGGACATACCCTGGTGAAAATATTAGAAAGCCCAAATTTTCCTTCCTTCTCTGGAAGCTTGAAGATTGGATTTTGGGTGAATAGGAAGGGTTTTTTTCCTGCTAATTAACTTATGTATTCATTAGATTGGGGCTGTGGAAGTTGCATTTTGTGGGCTAGCTTTACTAAAATGCTCTGCTTCACCGGCATGCATACATGCTCTTAAGCATGCATTGTTGTAGATAGGTTCCATTGTATGAAATGGGCCTGAATAAAAGTGCATTAATGCATGTTTACATGTGGTAGCACAGTAGCACCTTTTATTGAATCTAGTCCCTGGTTTCTCAAGCTTTCTTTTACTATGTTGTGGATTTGGACTATAATCTGTATATTCTTTGCAACCTGGAAAACCTGAAATGGATTTCCTGGAATTGTTTTGTATTTACTTTCGTTTTAAGTAAACCTTTCCTCCTTTTGGGTCACTCTTTTTTTTTGTGAAGATTCTTTTGACTGATTGTGCACGATCCCCTTGGTCCCCACAGCTAATGCTGCCCCCCATTGGAAAATCCTGATCTGAAGCTGCATCCAATTTTTTCCAGGGAGTGTCTTAGGAAAGGGTATTTATCCAGATTTACACTGCTAATAATGCGTGCACCACATTGGACTACAATAAAGTGCACACCCATTCCCCTTTCACAGTAATACACAACAAACACAAAGAGGCACATTTCACAATGGGACATCCAAGTGCAATCTGTGATGTCAAAGCCAGAACATTTAAAAAAGAAAAAAGCAGGCACATGCAGAAACATGGACGTGCCCGATAGGCATCGTGTATCAAACATCTATATAGACATCCCCAAGATAGCATTTCAGAACAAAGATGTCTAATAGCATAATGGTTAGAGGTAATTGCTTAAGAGCAGAGTTGTCAGGGTCCGAATCCCAGTGAGGGCTTTTGTGATCTAAGAATAGTCACTTAATTCTCCATCTTCTCTGCACTCTCCGGATGTTTTAAGGTGAAAACCCGGCACTTTCATGACGCCTGTTCGTGCCTGGAGCAGGTATAAACATTGACATGCCTGCAGACATCTCAGATGTTTCTGAGATCAAAGGGGGGGGGGGAGACACGTCAGTACGTTGTCACGCCCCAGACATGCCCCATCAAACCCCTGTGCCTATTTGGACATCCCTGTACTGGAGACATCTACAAACATCATTTGTGGAATGGCTACAGAAACGTGTCCGTGATTTCGACGTCCACGTGCATATCTTCAGATGTCCAAATCGCAACCAAACCTTTTAAAATGACCCTCAAAATGTCTAAAACCTACCATGACACACATGCACCATAAGCAGCACACCGGCCAAGGTTGTGACTTTGTACAGCATTCTAACATGAGTGTGCTGTCACATGGGATATGCACTACAAACAGAAGACATGTGAATTCATCACTTCGGCTAGACACACACGTAGCTATGATGTCATTTGAAACAAGTAAGAATAAATGCATTCACCACCCTGCAGGGTTTGAAATAATGAATTTTCAGGAGCTCACTTGGCTTTTAACTTTACTAATCTGTCTTCTTGACAACTGCTTTTCTTTTAATTTTTTTAATTTAAATTTAAATTTTTAAACAATTTTTCCAAAACAAAACCACCTTCTGGTACTTATAGTCGTGTGGTGGTTATGGGATCTTGCAAAAATCCAGTAAAGTCAGGAAAGAATAGACATGTCCTTGATAGATGCACTAATATACAGAATATTTGTGTAAATGAAGGTGATCCTGACCTTGTTACAATAACATGGAATAAAATTAAAGGTGTATTTTTTTCACAGGAATATCCAAACAACCAATAGAGAGGCTAAATTAGGCACATCAATGGGTGCCTCGGACATTTAATCGGGTTTTGTATTTAATCATTTTCAGGCAAACAATGGGTTCATTTTTTTCCATATTGATTTATGTATGCTTGTTTTATTCAATATGTGAAGTATATGATTTGTTTTTTTCACTTTTTATATTGTTTTATCTGGCTTTGTGTGGTGTTTGGTAATATAGTTTGTTTTATAAAACTGTTATTTTCTGAGTGTTTTTATTGCAGTCTGTCCAGAGTATTGGAAAGAGTAGAATACAAATTATTTTAAATAAATAAATAAATAAAAAAGATCATATCTCAGACTTCATTCCCTTTTTAAATTCTAAATTAATTTAAATGGATCTCCAAATACAGAACTGTAAACTTTCCCCAACAATGCATAGCTGGAAGCTGGGTGATTTTTTTTTTTTTTTTTTTGGATAAGAGGAGCTGTCCTATCTGTGGTTGAACTAGAAAAATGACATTGTAGCAGTACTATAGAGATGATGAAGAAAACTGGAGTCTTATAGCTGTAATAGCTTTTTAGGAGCCAAGATGAAATGCCGTTGTGTATGAGTGTTGGAGATCTTGCAGGCCACCGCAGAGGCTTCAAGACAACCTGAGAGATCTTGAAAGCTCATACAGTACATCATCTTATTTATTATCCAAAATACATCATCTTGTTTCTTAACCCTTTCAAAAGTACTAGCCTACAGACTGCAGTACAATGGATGTAACTGTACATTGTAAGAATCCATAGTGAAATATTATCTGAAGCAGTTCCCCTGCTTGTCTAGGTGCTATCCTAACCCCCTGTTGGGTAGTCTTCTTGTTTATCTTATTTTAAATTGCCAAATAGGTTGTTCTCTTGTCCTTTACCCCCCTTCCCTTTAACCTCTGTGATCATGCTCATGTTCCCCAACTAGAGAGGAAGCCGTCTGCGAGGTTTAAGAAAAAAAAATGCTCTTTTTAAAGTGAATGGATTTTGTTTTAGGTCAAACTGACTGTTAGCCCATCGATAGAATTAGAGGACAGAGACCAGCTGTGGTGTGAATTCCCTCAGGAAAATTTTATAGCCCGCCTGGAACCCTCCGGAAACATCATATGTGAAACACCTAAGGAAATACCTCCCACCCCAAGAGGGAAAGGTAAGGAGATTGTCTTGCGACCTAGGAAGACACCCACAGTTGGTTGTATTGCACCCAAATAATTTCTCCTTAAAAGCGATCCTTTTTGAGTTTCTTTAATAGCCATGTATTCTGAGCTATAACATAACCTTTTACTTTAGCCATACTCTCCTTGTGCAGTACATTTATACCTAACCTTTCTCCAGTACATAGTTAGACACCGTTGATCTCAAACATTTCATTTTAACTATGAAATACAAAAGTGGTTTATGGTTTTGGCAAATGTCCATTCATTTTGGGAATTGTGGTTTAATTGGGGAAGGTAGTAATTTGTGGCATGGTTAAATTCCCATGCTCCCTTCGTTGCTGTCAGTGTATTTTGCTTAAGGGACTGTAGATGGTGAAGTGATGTTTCAGCTGGTCCTGCAATGATTGAGTGAGCTGCTAAAGGGGTAAACGCTACCATGGAAAAAGATACTGCAGCACCATGAAACGCTGATTTCTCTTAAAAGTAGACAGAGTATTGCTTTCGGCATGTGTGTTTTTCTAAACGCAAGTGCGAGGCGCTATGAGATGAGGATGGACCGTTGTTTTCCTGGCTGGGAACCAGGGACTTGTACGATATGACGAGAGGCATTAGTGCCATAGGCTCCAGTTCTGTGGCTACTTGAGAAGCCCCCATATCGCATTTGTCGCCAGCCTCACTTCTTTCGATCTTCCTGGTGCATAACAGCTTAGTGACAGGGGTGGCCCAAGGGTGATGTGGGGCCTCATTTGCATAAATGTAATTTATTTTATTTTACAATGTATATGATGCCCATCTAAATTTTTAGACAGCTTTCAAAGGAGCCCTTCACAAGTCTCTTTTTTGTGAATGTGTGTTAACATTTAGTAGACGTGCCTCTGAATGAGTGTCTCAATACCATTGGCATTCAACATGCCCCCGTTTAACCTCCCGGCACTCAGTGCGCTGGCAGGCTCCTTTTTATCACAGCCGCAGAGAGAAGGCAAATGCCTCATGTTTCTCCTGCATCTGTTCAGAGGTCAGCCAGGGCTTCGGGCCTCCCTGGCTCCCTCTGCAGCCAGTCAGGCGCAGGGCCACGTGTGGGCAGCATTCCCATGCAATGGACAGTCCTGCCCTGCTTAGAGATGAAGAGAGATTGCAGAGGTGATACAGGCAGCAGATCCGCTTTCTGTGAGGGCTCAGAACTGCGACCTTGTCCCCACTGGGGACCATCATTGGAAAAAAGCAGGCGAATTGAACCTCCTGTGATAACAGTACCTAAAGAAGAGCACTCAGCGGTAGACACCCTACTCATTTGCTTCTGCGATCTCCTTTTCGGTTGGAGGGAGTCAAACAGAACAATCTCCATTCCCGCCCCCAAGCTCTCTAATTGCTGGTGCTGTATTGGGCAAAATATTAGTCAGGCCATCGCCCCAGTGCTCCTCCCTGCACTGCTGACTATGAAGGTGTGCATTTGTTAGTGTGCATTTCATTCATTCGGGCATCTTAATTTAAGTGCACGTAAGTCCATTTAACATGCATTAAAGTATGAATTAAAGCACTTAAAACAAATTCATTTTAGCACATTCATGTTAAAACAAATGTGAGAAATGAACCCCAAAAAATGTGAAAATATTTTTGGGGAGGAAGCCAAATAAAAAAAACCAAAAAACCTTTCACCCAGCACATCCCTGTCTTCCTCCTCTTCCATCCCCCAAATTTCTAAAACTAAAGAGAAAAGCGTAAAACATTGCTAGGGAAAAACCATAACATTCTAGCCAGGGCTGTTGCAGTCACTTTTGGGATACTGTCTTGGGATGGAAAAGGGGGGATGGCTGGCTAACATCTTAGCCTCTAGCCCGCTTGTTTTGCTAGATAGAGCGCCCCTTGCGTACTCTCTTATGAAGGGGAAAGCAAAGCAACATAAGAAAACATTTTCCCTTCATTACAGTCCCAGTCTCCCATTTGATTCTATCCCTAAAGGTTACCAGGGCTAATAATTTGCAACAGTGCTTAGGAAGACATTCCCGAAACAGCAGCTAATTAGACTTTAATTTGCTGCCCCCCCCCCCCCCCCCAGTGTCATGTCCTGAAAGAAGGTGCATCTGAGTTTCCACCACTCGGATGAGGGTGATCAGTTTTAATTCACAGCATTGGAAAGGCAGTGTATAAAATAATAATCTGCCTATTTGATTCATTGCATATAGACTGAATAACTATCACTGCACTTACTTGTTTTTTTGTAGATCATGTTTTTGTTGAAATTCGACTAACCTTTGAAAGCAAAGTGTTCTTTGCATCCTACAACTACCCCTTCTATGACTGTGAAGAAGCAATGAACTTATCGGACAATCTCCCGTAAGAATTCAAACTCTTTGTGTTCTGGCTACAGCAGATGTTTTCCTCCTCTCGGAAATAACCTGGTGTGGTTGTTATTTACAGGCTGGCTCCTTTGATTTCATTTGGAAGCGCTTGGTAACGAACAAATGTTCCTGCAGTTGCATGTGACCAATTTTAAGGATATCAAACAAAACAATGGTCAGCTTCCAGAGTGATACTGCAACGACAAAATCCAAAAACAGTCCACCAAAACAGGACTGGTAATTAATATTGAAACAAAAGGAGAGAAAAACATCTTTATATCCGGCGTTGTTGAAGTTTGCCCGGCCATGTTGAAGTTAAGTTGACACTGATTAAGGTGGAGCAATGTGATTTTGCTTTGGGAGCAAATGTACCCCCTGACGAAACATAGAGTGAAACGCTCGATGGGCACTTGAGTGGGGCGTCAGGGCACCAGATTGATCGTGACAGGCTGAAGGATTTCTGAAGCTAAGTTTGCTGTTGCGTTCTTTCTGCACATTGCTTAATTATATGATTACCACAAGGGTTGGTCATTGATGCAAAAGGGCAAATATTTTACAGATATTGATGTAAATCACTCATTAGCCCATGAGTTCTGAGACCCCCTTATAGGTTGGTAAAAGGTTACAGAGAGACTGTGGGATATAAAGAAGTTTTTCTCTTCTTTTTGTTTCAATATTAATTACCAGTCCTGTTTTGGTGGAGTGTTTTTGGATTTTGGCATTGCAATTTTAAGGATATGCAGACTTGTGACTTTCTAAACATGAAATGTGGAAGGGCTAATTCTCCAGGACCAAGCAGGAAGTCAGTCCTCACATATGGGTGACGTCGGCGCCGACGGAGCCCTCGCGGAGCAATTTTCCCCAGCTTTCAAAGAAAGCCTTTGGGAATTAAAGCGCGCATGCGCGGTCTCCTTCCCGCCCAAGGGTGCCATCTTAGCCAGTCTTCTTTTTTCCGCAGAGCCCTACAGACGTACCCGTCGTGTCCCCGCGAAAAAGTTGATTTTTATAATATATTTCTCTTTTTTCCTTCGGTTCGACGCCGGTCTTTTTCCTGCCCGGACTCGCAACGCCGTCACGAGTCTTTCTCTTATTTTTCGGTTTTTCTGATTTTACTCAGTTTCGTTTTCGGTTTTTCGCTGGCAGCCCGGTCCTTTGACCTTGCGGGGGCCCTGTTTCCCCCGATGGCTGCCAGTGGTTTCAAGCGGTGTGGTCAGTGTGACAGAAATATGTCACTCACTGACACACACGATAATTGCCTCCGCTGCCTGGGCCCGGATCATGAAGAAATGATCTGTGGGGCCTGTGGCAAAATGTCCTCCAAAGCGTTGAGAAGTCGGCGGCACCAGCGGGATAGAATCTTCGCTGACCCCAGCCGTACCCGGACCTCGTCGGAGGCTTCGGCGTCCAGAGGTTCCAGCTCTGACCATCGCCGAAGCTCCTCCGACAGGGGTTCTCCCTCCGGGGACCATCGACGGAAGGCGAAACCCGCGAGGGCGGCGTCGGTGGACGCTCCTGGCTCCGCGAGGGCCAGGTCGCATAGCCCCGATAGCCGTCCCGGGTCCTTGGAGAAGGAGCACCTCCCGAAGCGACCTCGCCTGGAGTCGGAGTTGCCTGCTCGGGTAAGTCCTGTAGTCCTCCTGGACTCGCCTCCGAGACTGTCGACGTCGGGCCCGACGCCGTCGGGGCCCGAGTCGGGGGCTGCTGGGTCACCTGAGGTCGGACTCAGGTTGACGGCCTTGGAGAGCAGACTGTCTGCCTTCATGGACCAGCAGCGGGCACTGATCGCTAGCCTCACTGGCGCCGCTGCCCCGACCGCCGGGACGTCGACGTCTAAGTCGACCCCGGAGACCGAGCCGATCCTCGAGTCCATGCGAACTCGAGACGATCCTCGGTCGAGGTCACCCTCGGCCTCCCGTTCGGGACCGAGGTCGTCGACGCCGACTCCCTCGGTGTCGGGGCGGCCGACGTCTGCGCCCGCCCGAGCCGACCCCACCGATTCCTCCTCGGAGTCGGTCTGGGAATCGGAAGAGGAAGAGTCACCTGATTCCTTTCGGACTCGGTGTGTCCCCTCGGACTCGCCTGAGTCCGAACCTCGGAAGCAGTCCCCTCCGGAGGATGCCCGGTTCTCGGACTTCGTCAGGGATATGGCCAAGGCTTTGGCCTTCCCTGCGGATCCCGAGGAGGAGCCTCGAGCCGAAGAGCTCGACGCCCTCCAGTATGACTCTCCCGCCAGGGAACACTTTACTGTGCCGGTTCCTCCCATGCTGGAACGACTACTCTTCCGCATGTGGGAGAGTCCGGCCTCCTCGCCGGTCTTAAGCAAGCGGGTCGATTCCATCTATCGAGTCCGCAAGAGTCCTGGCTTCCAAAAAGCACAGCTACCACACCATTCCATGGTAGTGGAATCGGCCATGCATAGGCTTAAGAGCCAGAAGATGCACTCCTCGGTGCCTCCTGGCAGGGAGGCCCGTAACCTGGATGGCCTTGGTAAGAAGTGTTTCCAGGGCTCTATGCTTGCTTGTCGTGTCCAGACCTACCAGCTATACATGGGCATGTATCTCCGAGACCTGGCTAAAGAGCTAGCCGGATTCTCCGCTGGATTGTCCGAGGAACCTTTGCGGAGGTTCCTGGCCTTAACAACTGGTATTCGGGAATGCTCCAAATTCATGTCCCGAGCAGCCTATGATGGCTTTGAAGCATCGGCTCGAGTGGCCGCAGCCGGCATCGGTGCCCGCCGACAGGCTTGGCTTCAGTCGTCTGACCTTGAACCCTGGGTGCAGGACAAGTTGGTCGATGTCCCCTGCCGAGGTGAGAACCTCTTTGGCAAGCCCATGGCGGAAAAGGCTGCACAGATCGAGACGGAGACTCTCACCAGGACTAGGCTTTCTAGAAAGACCTCCGCCCCTTCCCAGAAAAAGAAGGGCTCGGGAAAGAAGTCCTTTTACCCGAGAAAGGCGGCTGCCTATAAACACTACCCTCAATATCAGGCCTCCGCAGCTCCCCAACAGGGCCAGCAGGTCAAGGGACGGGGTAACGGGTCCCGTAGGCAGCAAACCCCCAAGCCTGCACCACCAGCCCCTGCTCAGCAGGGTGGGGGTTTTTGACTACATCAGCATAGCCTCTCCCCCTCCGCTGGCTCCTCCCAGCACCGGAGGCCGGCTGGTTCACTTCGCCCACAGGTGGTCCAACATCACTTCCGATGCCTGGGTGCTTCAGGTCGTACGAGAAGGCTATCTTCTCCACTTCCATCAGGTTCCTCCCTCTTATTTTCCGGGAGAACCTCCACGACTCCCTCTGCACAGGGACTTACTCCTTCAGGAGTTAGCAAGTCTCCTACAGGAACAGGGTGTGGAACCGGTGCCCCACCACCTGAGAGGTCAAGGCTTTTATTACAGGTATTTTCTAATACCAAAAAGAACAGGAGGCCTCAGACCCATCCTGGACTTGCGCAACCTCAACAAGTTCCTCGTGCGAGAAAAGTTCAAAATGCTTACCCTTGGAATCCTTCTGCCCTACCTCCAGCAGGGAGATTGGCTATGCTCCTTGGATCTAAAGGATGCCTACACGCACATCCTCATCCACCCAAGCCACCGCCAATACCTACGGTTTGTGGTGGCAGGAAATCATTACCAGTACAGAGTACTGCCCTTTGGCCTGTCCTCCGCACCGCGAGTCTTCACAAAATGTCTCGCGGTGGTGGCGGCCCATCTCCGGCTTCACGGCCTCTATGTCTTTCCGTACCTCGACGACTGGCTCATCAGAGCAGCGTCCGCTCCGGAGGTCACCAACGCCACGCACCGCACGGTGACCCTTCTGCAGTACTTGGGCTTTGTCATAAACTTCGCAAAGTCCACTTTGCTCCCCTCACAGCATCTCGAGTTCATCGGCGCAAGACTGCACACTCCTCAGGCGCGAGCTTTCCTGCCTCTCGACAGGGCTCAACGGCTCATGGACCTAGCCGGCCGTTTTCGCAGCCAGTCCCTGGTCTCCGCCAGGCGCTTCCTGAGACTGCTCGGCCATATGGCTTCCACCGTCCATGTGACCCCCAATGCCCGCCTGAATATGCGGCCTGCTCAATGGTGCCTTCGCAAGCAGTGGCAGCAAGCCACCGGCGGTCTAGCCGACTTAGTGCGCATCTCCGAGCCGCTGGCCTCTTCTCTCCAGTGGTGGCTTCATCGGCCGAACCTGGTACTCGGCATGCCTTTTCAGTCACCTCAGCCGGCTCAAGTGCTGACGACAGATGCGTCCCTCCTGGGTTGGGGAGCACATTGCCAAGGGGCATGTACTCAGGGTCTTTGGACCGCGTGGGAGTCTGCTCAACAGATCAACTTCCTGGAGCTCAGAGCAATTCGTCTGGCGCTCAGGGTTTTCTCCCACCTGACTTCTCACCAGTCCGTCCTTGTCCAGACGGACAATCAAGTGGCCATGTTCTACGTGAACAAACGGGGGGGCACGGGCTCCTTCCTTCTCTGCCGCGAAGCTCAGAAGCTCTGCTCTTGGGCCGTCAGTCACGGCATCCTTCTCAAGGCAGTTTATCTCCCAGGCCAAGAAAATTGCCTGGCGGACAAACTCAGCAGGATCCTCCAGCTGCACGAGTGGCGCCTGGATCCCTTGGTAGTTCAGAAGCTCTTTCTAAAGTGGGGCCTCCCCACGATGGATCTCTTTGCCAGTCCTCTCAACCGGCAACTTCCTCGCTTCTGCTCTCGTCAGCCACATCCCCTTCGAGTTGCGGCGGATGCTTTTCTACTCTCATGGTCGGAGAGCCTTCTGTATGCTTTTCCTCCCATCCCGCTAGTCTCTCGAACTCTTTTGAAGGTTCTCCGAGACAAAGCTTCCATGATCCTGATCGCTCCTCGCTGGCCCAGACAGCCGTAGTTTCCACTCCTGCTGCAATTAGCGGTGGAGGATCCATTCCCTCTGGGGTTTCAACCGGATCTCCTCACTCAGGATCAGGGGTCTCTGCTACACCCCAATCTCAGATCTCTCAATCTAATGGCCTGGCTGCTGAGAGGGTAGTCCTTGCTCCCCTTCTCCTGCCGGCAGAGGTGGAAGAGGTCGTCCTAGCTTCTCGGCGACCTTCTACCCGCAAATGCTACGCCCTTAAATGGCGTCGCTTTTCCGTTTGGTGTACCCAACAGTCTCAGGATCCCTTCTCCTGCTCGGTGTCGGTGATCTTGCAGTACTTGCTCTACCTCTCTAATCTGGGACTTAAGTCCAACTCCGTCAAAGTTCACCTCAGTGCTCTTTCAGCACATCATGTGCCGGTGGACGGCAGACCTCTTTCCAGCGACCCTCTCGTAGCGAGGTTTCTCCGAGGTCTCCTTCTACTTAAACCACCTCTGCGCCCGCCAGCGCCTGACTGGGATCTGAATGTGGTTTTACAGCGGATCACCTGTCCGCCTTTTGAACCTATGGCTACCTGTTCTCTCCGTTTTCTTTCTTGGAAAACATTGTTCCTGATAGCCCTCACTTCCGCTAGACGCGTAAGTGAATTGCAGGCCCTCGTGTCTGATCCCCCTTACACTCGGTTCTACAAAAATAGGGTAGTCCTACGGACTCACCCAAAATTTCTTCCAAAAGTGGTCTCCCCTTTTCACATCAATCAGGAGGTGGTACTTCCGACCTTCTTTCCCAGACCACACTCCAGCCGAGCTGAAATGGTCCTACATACCCTGGACTGTAGAAGAGCATTGAACTTCTACCTTGACCGTACGCGGGAGCACCGTAAAGCTGCTCAGCTTTTTGTGTCTTTTGACCCCAATAAATTGGGGCTCCCGGTCTCCAAGCGTACTCTGTCCATCTGGGTTGCAGACTGTATCGCTTGGGCTTATGGGGCAGCCGGACTCTCGTTAGAAAGTCGAGTCACGGCTCATTGTGCTCGGGCGAAGGCTACGTCAGTGGCTTACCTCCGCTCTGTTCCACTGGCAGACATCTGCCGGGCCGCTACTTGGTCTTCGAGCCAGACTTTTGCGGTCCATTATTGTCTCGAGAGGGAGTCCCGCAGGGACAGTGCTTTCGGACAGGCAGTCCTCCGAAATCTCTTCGAGGTTTGAGCAACTCCTACCCTCCATCCCGGATGTGGGCTACCGGTGGGTAATAATTCAGTGAAGATTCCTTCCTTCTGTGCCGCTGAGCTAGAGGGAGCTCATTTTTGTGCTTAGGGTCTCCGGTAGCCTTAAGCTTGGGAGTCCCATATGTGAGGACTGACTTCCTGCTTGGTCCTGGAGACAGCGTAGTTACTCACCTGTAACAGGTGTTCTCCAGGAGCAGCAGGAATCAGTCCTCACAACCCTCCCTCCTCCCCTTGGAGTTGCAATCATCTGCTTAAGTTTTTTTGCAAATTTTTATGCTGTCTTTTAGCTATGTCATCAGACTGGCTAAGATGGCACCCTTGGGCGGGAAGGAGACCGCGCATGCGCGCTGCAATTCCCAAAGGCTTTCTTTGAAAGCTGGGGAAAATTGCTCCGCGAGGGCTCCGTCGGCGCCGACGTCACCCATATGTGAGGACTGATTCCTGCTGCTCCTGGAGAACACCTGTTACAGGTGAGTAACTACGCTTTTCCTCTTCCCTCCCTTCGTTTCCAGCTCAGTCAACCACTGCTGGAGCTGTGATACCATAAGCCTTCACTCTTCTACTTTGGCGATCACACCCATTTTTTTTTTTAACCCCGACCACCGCCACCATTTCATTGTAGCCCAACCATTGCACTGACAGTCCTCCTTCCCAGGGCCACAAACTGCTTTCCTCCAAAACTTGCCGAGTGCATACCCTGAGTCTGATCGTTAGCAATCACCGTGGCGCAATGACTGAGAAGTGTGCTTTACGAATGATCCTTTGAGATTCATTTCCTCTGGCTCTCATATATAGTTAAAACATCCTTTGCTACCTTATCTGGTAAGGTAGAGTTGTTTTCCCAATCAGCCAGCATTTCAGGCTCCTTGTCATGGTGACATCACTGCTTGTTCTGCTTCTTCCAATGAATACAGATGTTGAGGACACCCAAAATTAAAATACCTCTGGATCGGGGTCAATGCAAGATACTGAGTGCTCCAAGCAAACCTTCAACCTTATTCCCCCTCCACCAAGATTTTGATCATTTTAAAACCAACAACTTGATCATCTGAATACCATCCTTTCAACAGCGGTCCTGTAAAAATGCATAATTGGCATCATGCTTTTAAATGTTAAACTTTTTGTGTATGTGTGTGCCTGCTGTCCCAGAAGATAAAAGAATGTGTTTTGAGTTTATCTGCCTGTCAGGATCTGTTTTGCTTTAATTGCTGTTGCCCTCAAACTGCTTTCCTAGAGGCTTGGCTAGTCTTGCCTGACGGTTGGGGCTTCCCTACTCTGCAAATGAAGAAAGGGATGAGAAAGGTCTTACCTATTGTACTGGGGCTGCAATTTGAGAGCTGCTATGAATTATGTAATGCCTACAAAAGGTATTCCCTTCATTTTTCTTCTCAGACATACAGAGTCTGAGAAGTTGCATGTAGTTAATACAAAGCTCGATTGGTTTTATTTACAAAACTTTCCAAAGAACTTCTGGCTGGAATGTTTTTCAAAATCCCTAGTTCAGATTAACTGACCCCACAAATCAATCCAGTCAGGCATCGTTTTGACTCATTTCTGTATGTAGCTCATTATGGATGGGGTATTTTTTTTATCTGTTTTGTGTTGCTGGAGTTGTTTTGATGTTCTGTTTTATTCGCTTGCCATTTCTGGACAGGGGATACTTCCGAATGCTAGTGGTGCTGCTAAATGCCTGTTCTTTGGCTGTTTCATTCTGATTTGCTTCATCATGATTTCAGGTGCATTTCTTGTGTGAGCAGCAAGTATAGCTGTCAGTGGGATTGGAGCAATCATAAATGTGAAGAATCTTCGACAGCGGATAATGTGATTAAACCAAATGGGGTAAGACTGAAAGGCAGAAATGGCTCTGGCTGTTTAAGAGCATGATGGTTGCCCAGGCTTCACTGTGGAGATTTCAGCTGGATTTGGGACTCTGGATTCTGTGCCGTAGGTTGTTGAGGTCTGAGAGCCCTGTAAAGACGCTGTTCAATCCTCTGTTGTAGGTACCATGCACTAGGCATCAAGCTGAAGATCTCACCCGCTGATTAAGGCAAAATACATGCTGGGCGAACTCTAGGGAAGGGCTGTTTCCTAGTCTCATGCTAATGGCTTCAAAAGTTGTGTTACACTTTTTATTTCTTAATTTATTTTGGGCAGCATACCACCCCAACGAAAACCTGCTTGAATTCTGTAGAGGCAGAACACACAAGTAGACTAGCAAAAGTACTTTCTTCCCCCTCTTCAAAGCATGAATGTTTGCTTTAAAGATTATGTTGTAAGTATATCTCAGAGGGTTTGTGCCACGCAGACTTGTCCATTGTCTTTTGGTTCTCAGTTTCTCTGTCCTCGTTATCTATATAAGATGCAAAGACTGAAAGTGGGCTTCCTTTTGCAGTGCCATAGACCCTGTTCATCCCTGGATTTCCCCTTGCCTCTAGTTTAAAGGATCCTCCGTGGCTCTCCCGTGCTTTCCTTGGTTGGGATGTGGCTGCATGCACCCCCCGCCCTTTCTATCTCTTCAGGAGGCTCTTGTTATATCTTCCATTTCTAGAATTGTCCATGGAAAAGGTTTGTCAGGGTGAAATGCATTTCAACTCTCCCTTCATGTAATAATATTTTGAGGGAGGACAGCAGAAATACAAATTCCTCCTGCTGTACTCCCCACTGCCCACTCACGCTTCCCCTCTGCTATTACCCACCATCATTACTACAAGCTCCTCTAGTGCTTGCCTGCGCCCCAGAGCCTGATTTGAGCATGAAAACAATGATGCTTTGCCCATAAAATTACCCCTGATAAGCAAGCGAGAAGATTTCTCAAAAGCTGGGTATTTTCATTTCTGTCATATATAGCCTCTCTTTTTGGCATTTGTTGCAGTCCCTGAACTGTTTTAGTAGCCCTCCTTTAGAAGCCTCTAATCCGTTGAGGCCCTTTCAGACCTAGAGCATCCGGAATTGAGCCCAGCACTCCAGGTGAAGCCTTACTCACCCTCTTTATCTACCGGTTTTATTCTCAGGAGGAAGAATGCTCACAGTTCTTTGACCCTGATCCAGCCATAGTACCTATGGAGCATGAAACAGTCATAAACTTCAAAGGAAAAAACCTCCAACATTATCAGGTGAGTGAATTCAATCAGTTGCATAGTTCCAAAGTATATTAGTATGTTAAGGCAGCAGGACTCCAGGACAGCAGTTTGATCATGAGAAACTTCAGTCTCTCCATTAGGGAAGCTGCGGATCTTCAGAATATACTGGAATGAATCCTGCCTCCTGCTGCAGAGGAGGCGTCAATGCGCGTGTGTATTCGCATATTTCATCTATCGCAACGCCTACCCAGCCTTAGCCCCCGGGAGTGCCTCTTTTCTCAGCACATGTATGGCTATGCAATTTAATAAAAGCCCATGTAAACAAATGTTAGAACCATTGTAACATGCAAAACATTTGTCCAACCCTCACAACACAAACCAAAAGTGTACGCTGTTTAAAAAAAAAATACTATAGGCCCAATATTCAAAGGGATTAACATGGTGAAGCCCTCTATCCAGAATATTTAGTGCCGCAGAATATCCATACGTGCTGCTGTTGTACTCCCTGATGCAACCGGTTAGCATCGGGGAGTTTCGGGGACAGCACCCAACTATAACCAGGCAGCGGCGATATTGAGCCACTGCCCAGTTATGGCAAAGTAGCGAAAGTAAGGTGCGGCAAGGAGTGGCCTAACTTTCGCCGTAGCAGCTTCCTGCCTCCTGGTTAGCTGCTTGTCCCTCTGGGCAATCCAGATGTAATTTGTTCATTAAGAAAAATCCAAGCAAATATGAAAAAAAAAAAAAAAAAACATTATATAAATACCAATCACATGCAACCTTACGTAGCCATGTTTCAGCTTGCACCTGCATCAGGAATTAAAATATTCAATAAAACATTAATGTGGAATGCATAAACGTATGAACAATTAAATAACAAAGGGTACTTCACTTGCAAATGAGAAATAACAATGACAGTCATCAACATGATATAAATGAAAATCATATGATCCATATTTAGATAAATGACATCTCATTGAGCAATGCATACTGAACTCTTGCAAAATTGTAATTTATTGGTAGAAATTTCATCACAATCCAGTGTCACAGTTGTAAACAACTATTAGTGCACCGAGAGATGATAAAATAAAAATCAATCAGTGTATTTAGATGAATGTTTGGATGAATAAAATATTTTGGGTCCTGCTGATGAAACATTAGTTCATGCTAATGCCTGTTAACATGTGCTAACTGTTAGTAAACAGGCACCTTTGTCTAATATATGTTTGTCCGATTATGGCCAGTTACAAACATTGCAGTTGCTTCTGTTGAGATCACAGTCCTCCATTATATATGACAAGCCAAATAACTGCCAAATGGCAGATAAAATTTAATGTGGACAAGTGCAAAGTCATGTACCTAGGGAAGAATAAACCAAACAGTTGCATGATGCGAGGTTCTACATTATCGCAATCCCGAAATAGGATCTGAGCATCATGGTTACTACGTTGAAACTCTCTGCCCATATCTTAAAAAGGGTATAGCAGAATTAGAAACGGTACAGAGAAGAGCCACCAAAATGGGAAAGGGGATGGAAGCATGCCCCTAGAGGAGACTTCAAAGGTTAGGACTCTTCAACTTGGAAAAGAGACTGCTGAGGGGGAATATAATAGAGGTCTATAAAATTTATGAATGGAGTGGAACGGGTAAATGTAGATCGCTGGTTTACTCCTTCAAAAAGTAGAAAAAACTAGGGGGCACACAATGAAGTTACAATGTAATACATTTAAGGCTAATCAGTGAAAATATTTTTTCACTGAACGCGTAATCAAACTCTGGAATTCATTACCAGAGAATGTAGTAAAAACTGTTAGTGTAGCTAGATTTAAAAGAGGTTTGGATGAGTACCTGGACTGGAGAAATCTACTGCTTACCCCTGCAATAAGCAACATGGAATCTTTCTACCTTTTGGAAACTACTGGGCTTGGTGGACCTTTGGTCTGACCTAGCAAGGCATGCAGTGTCTCTTATTTTACTCACTGATACTGTATATAAGCAGTGCGAGGCAAACGCTTTATCAAGCCAGCAAACACCTGTTTAAAGGACTAAATGATTTTAAGTATCTGTTTAAGAATGGAACCTGCATGAATGTATGATTAATATAAAATAAAATCATACTTGGTCAATCAGAATTTGTTGCATCCAGAGTTTGTTAGGAAGGTACGTGGAAGGCAGTGTTTTTATACCTGCTATGGTCTGAGCGTTCTTATGCCAACTTTAAAAAGGGTCTAAAAATTCTGTTCTATATACAGGCTTTTTGGGGAGAGGACGTTCCTTTCCCCTCTTGTTTAACTCCTTCATTACACACAGAGCAGTTGATGTTCTGTCTAGTGGGAGTCCTTTTTCCCCGCGCTTGTCAGCAATAGCCTGTCTTCTGTTAATGTCTCTTAACAATGCTAATTCTAAACCACTCCGATGCAGTTCTGAGAAGGGTGGCATATCAAACATAGTAATAAGCTAAACTAAACTTTTGTAACTTATGTACCTTTCTGTCCACTGGTTAGCCACCCTATTATAAAATTACTTTTTGGGGATACATTTATAAGCTTTTCCCATGTGCACCGCCCGCTATACGTGCAGAAAAGGGCATTTGTAAAATTGCATAGCCGTAAACTTGCATAAAATGTAGGTGCTCGGAAAAAGTACACCTACATTTTTATGATCTGCATGTAGGCAGGGTGCTGTCCTGAAATACTAACTACCTTTCCCTTCTCAAGTGTTAGTGAGCCCACCTGATTAAAACGTGTTTGGAGATCTATTGTGCATGGACTAGAGTAGGTACCGGTAAGAGGAGAGAGGGAGAGTGAATTGCACCACAAAGGGTTAGAACACCACTGTGTACACCCGTGTGTGTGTGTATTTCTCAAAAATGCCAGTTTCAGAGATGAAATATCCCATGCCAGGAGCTTTGTTAGACTGCTGTGATCGCATAGATCCCTCCTTCAGATATCAAAAGGGTCATATACTATTATATTTTGGCCGTTTCTATGTTGAATCCAGATTTCCCAGGATGAATGAGGAGAATTTTCAAAGGGATCTAGCTAACTAATTAAAGAGGTAGCAGGTAGGGGTGTGCAGGCCAGAAATTTTCAACTTTGTTTCCCATTTCATTTGCAGAATTTTTCGTTTTGTTTCGATTCGTTACAGATTAATTGTGTCACTTCCTGTTTGTCATTAATAGTGCAATAAGCAAAAGTGTGCACTATTAATAATAGAAGGGAGTGACTAAGTTTCAGGGATGTTTTCTTGCGTTTTCATTCAAAAATGATACAAAACAAAATAGAAATTATCATTGACCTTTCTCATTTTGTTTCAAATGAATGCACATCCATAGTAGCAGGCTAGACAATGTGAGGTGAAAACGTCCAGGGACTACAGCTTGGTTGGAGAAAGCAAACCATGCAGGTGTATTGGTGATCCAAACGTATGTGCTTGATTTCCCCTACTTAGCCTTACCCGCAGATAATGTAGAGGTGAAGTATGTGGGCACTTTTGTACCCATATTCATATTAGCAGATTTGCAATGAAAAATTACCATTATAACATCCATATAAAAATCCACTCTCACATATGTGAGTTCAAAACGTACCCGTTTTAGAAAAAATTGCTCCTAATAATGGTAACTTTATAAAGAGAACATAAGCTCCCAGAAGAAGCCTCAATACCGCACAAACGCCCATGCACAAATTTCCCTCTACTCCAAAAGAGTAAATGTCTGTGTACTTTGTGTGCATCTGTGTTTTATAAAATGTGTGTCGCACCTCCGCCCCACTCCACCCAAGCTACCTCCCAAAATGCCTGTGCACAGCGTGTATCGATATGTGCCATCTTATCAGTGTGTTTTCGTGTACGCACATGAGCGTATTTGGCTGCAGAGTTTTATGAGCCATTTGCTGCTGATAAAACATGCCTTACAAGCTTTAGAAAATAAACCCAATATACCAATTAGAATTTTGTATTGGGACTGTTTTGCTCACGTCACCCATCAATGACCATAGGTAGAATGATAGCATTTACAAATGAGCCCAGAGAAGATGAGCAGGATGGCTAAGAATAAAGAACTGAAGGCAGACCTTGTTTATCTGTGTATTTCTGACTAGGTATGTAGTGTGCTTAAACAGCAGCTATAATACTTCGCTAGGGGAAGTCTTTTGCTTTAATTACACCAAAGTGCTTGCAGTGAGAGTCGCTAAAACATCCCTAAACAGCCGTAGTTTCAAAACAATGGACTTCCAAGAAAGCATTAGGATAGTCTATGCAAAGATACATTTATAGAACCTACTGTAAACAGCAGTGCTACAACAGCATGGGATTTCCAAGAAAGCTTGGCTGACCGCATGAAAGCTCCATAGATCAAAAAAATAAAAACTTCTGTGAGCTGGCAACGCTAGATATTTGTATTGTAAGCTCATTTTTAGTATCTTTTAATCCTTTTTTATCTTTTTTTTATTTATTTATTTTTTTAACATCCTCCACAAACTTGGTGGCTGTGGGGATTATTACAAAACTTGGTAATAAGATGCAGAACAGAAGCCTGGTGCCTAATTTAAAAAAAGACGTGGGGTTGGAATTGAGGCATCACAGTAGTGACGTTTACAGTTCTGGCGGTATTTTAGAAATGGCTTTGCTAAACACGGAACCTTTTCTAAAGGTGGTATGGGAGTGTGAATAGCTGAAGGAGTCATTTTACAACCCTGCGTGTTGAGAAAAAAATCAGCTGTGGCATCTGGGCACTTATTCGTTGCGGTTATGTAAAGGTTGCCAATTAACTATAAAGGCAGAATTCTATTCTAGGCTGAATTTGCAGCGACAGAAAAAACCTAGCTGTGGATTGAAGAGGGAAAACCCCTTAATCTCTCCTGTAAAGGGCTGGCCAGAAAGCACTTTTTAATACCTACACATGCCATGGAGCAAGTGTAAATCCCAGTGTGCACAATTTTGTCCAAATGCATGTACTTCCTGTCTGAAATAGAGGAAGTGTGTAGATTCTGGGCCCACCTTGGCCACTCTCTAGCCATGCCGCTTGAAACCTCATGTATTAAATACATCCAGTGTAAACTGGACCTTTCTAGATTGGACCTTTACGCATGGATGCCATTTACATGTGTATATGCCTGAATATACATCTCTAAATCATGAATAAGGCTTCTAAAATAACCCTCTTAATGTTAAAGATGGTGAGGCCTGAAACGGCCTATCAGAGGATATAGTAGAGCCATCACAACACTGAATTTTGGGCATGTTTGGGAAGGATAAGGAGGGCAATGTTAGCAGAAGAGTTGAAAAATCAGCGTAAAAGATATGGGGGGAGGATCAAGTTGATATTGGCATGCTTCTGTATTTTAGTTCTCCTGTACTCGGATATTTTACTAGATATGATACGACCTTGTAATTTTGTGGTGCTTGCTATCCTCTGTTTCTTCTTTCACTTCTTTTCTATTGCACATTGAAGGTCCTTTCACACTGTGAATGTTTATATTGTAAACCACTCTGTGTGCCTGCAAAGGGCGGTATAGAAAATTGAAATAAATCATAAACCATCGGGTTGCATAGGTAAATATACATGGGTGTATCTTCCTAAAGTGGACAAATCCAAAACTGTCATGCTGTATGATCTGTCTTGCTCCTTCTCTGCTTTCATTTTCTATATTACTAGGCGCAACGATCAAGGTTAACAATAAAAAAAAATAATAATAAAAAAGGTAAATAAAGACAGGCAGTAGAAAGTTTTGGTTAGGAAGCCGAGATCTTTGTTGTCCTTTCATAATGAACTCTTCCAAGGTGCATTATCAATACCATAGCAATTTATGCAAATAATCTTTTGGAAGTTGTATGTAAGGAACTCGTACACATTATTCCTATAGCAGCCAGTCAACTAAAGCCGAGTCCAGACGGTATAGGGTTAAGTGTAGGGAAATATAAACAAAAGGGAATCGAGCCAAAAAAGTACAATTTAAAAAAAGCTCTAACTTTTTAGTACTGTCCTGACCTGAAGAAGAAGGTTTTCCCTTCAAAAGCTAGTCCAGAAATGCATTAAGTTTGTCCAATAAACAGGTATCACCTTTTCTTGTCTTTTCTTTTCTTATTTTCCTTTCTCTTTAACGAACATTTAGTAAGAAGCAACATGGGGTCTAGTGCTGGATTTGGTCCTAAAAAGAGGCCACAGCACAGTATAACTAGAGCCCAGATAAGGTTACAAATACCAGTGTCTGCATTTCTTGAGAACAAACCAGAATTTTATTGCTCGGAGTGTGTAATCCTGACTTTAACAGACAGAAAAGAAGCTGTGAAGCAATTTGTGATGGTGTTGGACAGAAGAAAAAGGGGGCTGTAAAGGAGAAGAAATGCCAGGACCTTAGAGCAATGTAAATGGAAGTGATTTAGGTAGGAATTAGTCAGCCAGCGTTAGGAACTAGCCAAGCTAGTGCTTCACGAGCCTTAAAAGGCATCATTAGCAACAGAATTGCTCAACCTATGGGAGCAAATCTAAGCTGCGCGGTGCTGTTTATGAGGGCAATTTCCAGGTGGTATCTCATACTGATAAATAGGTGTTTATCTGTGGAACACACCGCTTGAAAAATGACCCACCCCCCTCCAGCATCGGGGGGGGGGGGAAGGGAGGGAGGGAGGAGTATGTGCACTATCCACACCACTTTCACTAGAAGTGACAGTGCCTCAGAAGAACATAGCTGGAAAAAAATTATGCTTTGGGAATTTTGGCACTTAAATGGTACCCTCCATTTCTGATTCGTGGTAATGGTTTTTAAAAGTTTTGGTGCAAAGGGCTTCCACGTTACCCAGGTCTAGGGAGAGATTTTAGGCTAGTCCTGTATTTTAAACAATCCTCTCTTGGATGCACCCCTAGCCAGTTTGGTTTTCAGGATTACCACTATCAATAGATATGAAAGATCTGCATACAGGGGGTCTCCAATATAAGCAAATCTCTCGAGCATGTTCATTAGGTCATTCTGAAAACCTGACCGGATAGGTGTCTCTCCAGGAGAGGATTGAGAAGTGCTGCATTATGGGACCTGCAGTACTGATCTTAATGGATAGAATCAAGAACTACACATACTACACTGCTTATTCTTTTTTAATCTCTCATTAGTGGGGTCAGGGCCTGCCTATTTTCATAAATAAAAGTAAATGTAGTCCGTGGTCCATGGTGACATGCAGCAGATGTTTGTTGGACTCTTGAGCACAGAATTTGTTCATTAGGCTGGCAGAGGGCTGGGTTGGCAGCATGGTGTAGTTTGGGTGGGGGGTGAGGGGGCTTGCCCCCCCCAATGTGTTGCCCCAATGGCCGAGACCCTGTGCCAGCAGGGATCCAGTCTCCCACGGGTAGAAGAGAAGGGGATCTCTTTTCTTCTGCCTTCGGGGGATGGGATCCCCACGGGCAGACAGCTTGTCTGGACTGCGATCGCTGCCTACCCTTCTCTTCTGCCCATGGTGATCCCACCCCCCACAGGCAGAGGAGAAGGGGGAGGCAGCAATCACGGTTCGGGGCAAGGTGTCTACACAAATTCAATCCTCCATGGGCAGAAGAAAAGAAAGACCCTCTTTTATTTGCCCAGAGATATCGGATCCTGGCAGGCAGGTGAGAAGAGGGAGGTCGCGGCCTGCCAGGATCCGATATCCCCCACAGAAAAGATAGCTCCCCACGAAGGGTTTTGTGTGTGTTTACGATCTGCCTGGTACTGGAGAGGCTGTTTGTGAGATGACACTGGAATCAGATATTTTTTTTCTTCTATGTTGGGCTCTATGGTGAAATGTCCTAGTGCTGCTCTGCACCTATTGTTGTAGGAGGGGTTTCGCTGGACATAAAATACAGTGTTCAAAAAGAAAAAGAGAACCGTAGCACAATTTTGAACACCAAATTAAAATTGGGCTTATAATTTATTTTGGCGTTGGAAAGTGCACCGTGGTTATCTTTTTGTTTTTGTCCCTTGGCGTGCGAGCCCCTTACATCTCCTCTGTTTTATGGGGAATATATATTTACAGGTGTCAGTATTTTTTTTCAATGTTAAAGTGCCAGGCTAAGTAATCAAACAGCTACAATTGTTCTTGCATTTTAAGTATATAGCTTGGGAATACGTTCCTTTCCTTTTTATTTTATTTTTTTTTTGGCAAAGCCACTGAATGAGAACCTCTGCTCCCTGTTTGAATATGTTGGGGGCACCACCTCATCCCTCGCCTATTTGATATGCCTATATGATATCCTTCTAGTATTTTTTTTAAAGATAATCATAACCAATATGCAAATGTAACCCATCCTCCCCCCCCCCCCTCCATGAAGCCACAACCTATCCTCACGCATTATTTTTCCCGTGGGTAAAATGTGCAGTGAACAGCTGAGGATGGGGACAATTTTCAAATGCTCTATGTCCATGGGATATGGCTTTGAAAATTCCCTCAAAGGGAAACAGAGAATCCTTTTAAAAGAGCCTTTTGAAGCCTAATGAAATTATTGCGGGATATTCAGATGTATTTAGGTGGTTTGTAGACTTGAAGACTGCTTAAATAATGTTCAGCAGGATATTCAACAGCACTAGTGCGGTTAGTACCGCTGAATATCCTGTTTCAGCTTTTAAGCGCCCCATCATTAGCAGGGAAATGGAGGTGGCACCCGAGAATAACCAGCAAGCAGCGATATTCACCTGCTAGCTGGTTATCCCAAAGCAGCTAAAGTTGGGCACTTGAATGGCTGGCCTAACTTTAGCCAACCGACCAGTGGCTGAATATCACCACTGACCAGTTAGCTAAAACTCTATCCGGCCAACCCAGATATTCATTACTGGTGGTCGGATATGATCCCAGCCTTGAATATCCAGGTTCAGTGTTCAGTAGCAATGACTAACCGCTTCACCAGCATTAGCCGGCAGTGCTGCATATCCCCCTCCCCCATCACCCGCCCAACCTTTCTATAGGGTTTGATATTGCTCTCCTGCGTTTCACAGAAATGCAAAACATTTTTGCTCTGGAGGGAGAGGGAGTCTCGTAGAGCTTTGCAAGTGGTATCTGTATGTTTTGCTAACTTTTTTCTAGCTTTTCGTGTTGTCTTTCAGGATCTAGAAAATGTTTCCACGTTGGAATACATGGGTCGATATTTGGCAGCGACTGTCAATGCCTTTAAAGCACCTGGCCACTGCCATGGAAAATAAAACCGCTGAATATCGGGCGATTTGAGCATTATCCAGTTAGTGGTAATATTCAGCTAAACCGCATAAAGTTAGGGCAGCCTTCATACTGTCCTAACTTTATGTGGTTTAGCTATCTGATTAGAGTCCTAATATCGCCGCTTACCAGATAACTGCTGCAACTGCTCTGGATTTAACGCGGTGTCTTTCCTGCGGTATTTCAGATAGCGCTTGCTGAATATTAGGATCCCTAGGGTTTAAATGATTAGGAGGTCCTTTTGAATATCGACCCCTCTATTCCTTGTCAGTCTATTTTAGGGGGAGAGAAGGGACTTACTCTGTGCAATTTGCCTTCCAGTCTTTGCCTCCTAGCATTTGCCTTACTGTCTTTCCCTTAAAAGCTTACTTTTCTAATGTTTTTTAGTTGGTCTCTCTTTCGATAAGAGATTTCTTGTTGAAATTTGTTTTTAGACCCTTTGCCTTTTGTGCTCACCTCTGCATAGCTCTGCAAAAGCTGTCAATACTACATACAATAACGATAATACTATAATTGTCTACAGGGAAAGCAATTCACGATTGGAAATGATGAATTTGAGTTCAGTGTTACTCTTCATGTTGAAGGTGAAAGTTTCCGATTCAGAACTGATAAGGTACGTAACACCGTTTGCAGTATTTATCAGCCTGTGGATAGTGGTCTAGTATTGGGCTACTAAACCCCCCACTCCCACCCCTCTTGTGCTGGGTCCCAGATTGGCCATATCTGAGCAGACTAACCTGGCATATATTGTGAACAGAAACTGTGAAGTGAGTGACTCCTATTTATTTATTTATTTACATTCTCTTATATACCGCGCTGTTCTGCATCAGTGCGGTTTACATTCAACAAACTGAAATTACATTGAACAGGGCATTATAACTTGGAGATAACTATTTTACAGAGAACATGGGCTATGGAGGGTTAAGTGGCTTGCCCAAGACCACAAGGAGCACCTGTGGGACTAGAAACCCCAGTCCTTCCAGCCCAAGGTTGCTGTCCTCTAGTGGGATTTGAACCCCCGACCTTCCGGCCTGAAGTACCTTGCCCCAACCACTAGGCCACTCCTCCACTCCAGTATTAGTACCGTTACAGCCTAAATGTTGAGGTATGGGGTTTTATACAAGTTTTCGCTTGAATATAAATGGATTATCTGAACCGTTCAGTCAACAAAAGTAAAATACAGTAAGTGGCTTGTAATCAGAGACAGGAAAAACATGTATGCACTCTGGAGGTGCAATCAACTGCTCTGTGTTTTCAGTTGCGTTAATAGTTAACATGCAGTAATGTAGTTAACATGAGCATTAGCTGCAAGTCATAGTCTCCGCCCATTTCATACCCCCACCAGTATGAATTTTCATATTAATGTGTTCTAACTGGTGTGTTAAACTCTAAGAATTACTGTAGTGCTGCAGTAAACTTGCTAAAGCCCACATGAAACTCCAAACGCAACTTAGTAAATAGGTCCCTATATTGGCAAACCCAGACAACATTTGAGCTCTTTCCAATCCAAAACAGAAAAACGGATTTTCATCGTGTTTTGGTTTTGAAAACTTCTTTAGAGCATGCACTAAAAAATACAATTTAAAAAACCTTCGTGCATTCTACATAAATATAGCATAGAGTGGGTGACATATTAGGAATGTGCACAGGGGAAAACTTTTCAGTTTTCAGTTCGTTCGCCTTTGTTCTACCTGATTTCTGGACATTCATTGGCTCGTTTCACACATTCATCTTAACATGCATTAGAAATTCTCATTAAAACTTAACAGGCACTACTTGATTTAATATGTTAATTTGTAGGTTAACACATGCTAAACCAATGTAATGTATACTAAAGGGCCCTTTTACTACAACTGTGTTATGCGGTTAATCTGTTTCAGTGCACATTAAGCACTTCCGTGAGCCCATGGGTAATTGTTACTGCACAGGCAGGACAATTACCGCATGTTAAAACACACGTTAACCGCACATCACATGATGGGGTGGGGTCTGGGTGGGGTTGAAGGTGGAGAGTGGGTGTTGACTGCACATTGCTGTTACAGCGAGCATCAGTAGCGTGCGCTAATCACCAATACTGCGGTTAGTGTGAGTGCGCCTACCGTCACCTCAGTAGGTGGCATTAGATCTAATCACAGTAATTGCCAAGGACTGGAATGCACACTAAAGGACTTGTCTGTGCACTGTCAGGCACATGTTGACCATGTCCTCAACAATTATTGCAGTAGAGTGCCACCTAATGCTTGTTGACTTTGACTCAAAATGCATGATGGGGCAAAAAATGCTGCACGTTAGTAAAAGGTCCCCTGAATTTTTTAAGGCATATTAACAAACTGAATGCATGCTAACAATTGCATACCCCTATGGCATATGCCACACATACTGGATGGAACGTGATATGAGTAATAACAAATTCCGTTGTTAAAGAAAAACGCTATGTAAATTTCGTAATTATTATTAGGGTCGTTGACATGCTTTAATTTATCTGCATAGCATATTAACATGATAGATTATATGACCCAATAAAGGAGAGCTGAAATATCTTTTCACAATGTTGGCTTGGTTTAAACCAAGCCTCTTTATTGATCTAATCTAAAGACATCTTGCTCATAAGATTTGACAGCTCAACATCTCAGATTCAGACTTAGAGGGTGATGTATTAACTTGCAATTCTACTTTATGGCAAGCATGGATTTGCTGGGAAAACATGCAAAAATACCGAAATTTTAGAGAGTATGAAGCCATACTTGTAAGAGAATGTTCATGACCAACACTTCCCAAGTACTAGCCTTTCGCACATGGACTTTCATTTATAACATTTTTCTAAAATGATGAATAAACGAGAGCTGTAATAACGATATAATGCAAAACAGTTGATTGATTGAGAATTCATAAAAAGATATCATCACATACTGTTTGTGCCAAAAAGCAACTACATTTTAATGAGATGTAATTGGCTCTTATAGGGCCTGGCCCCTTAACAAAGTTTCTTCTGAAGGTTGCTATGGAACAACTTTGCAGCTGTATCAGGCTCCCACTAGAAACAAACCTCTAGCCTGCAGCTTAGTACATTGACTTTTAAGCACTTTCAGGTTTGGCTATGTGCTAGCTCTTAACTGCCCTGACTGTGTGCAGACCAGACCCTTTCTGTAACACTTCCTGCCTCATTTAGTGAATCCAAGTTGAGTAGACTTGATGGTCACAAGACTCCTTTGTCATTGTGCTAATACAAAATCCACAGTTGGGGTCAAAAGATATAAATGGACCTTTTGCGATCCTCCCCATATTGACAAAATATACATACAATACAAGTCTTGAGGAAAATGCCCATCTAGAATGAAGCATCCTCATATGCAGGGCCAGCCCCAGAGTTGGTTCAAGGTGTTGGCGCCCTAGGCAAACCTTAAGCTTTACACCCACCACTGGCTGTCATAGTTCTATTAAAATCATTATTACTTATCTATTCAACAGCATTTGTATTCCTCCCCCCCTCCCATCATAAACAGTTGTAGGTGGTATTACATAAGAAATACTATAAAGACAAAATCAAACAAAAATTACATAAAAATATAAAAATGGCGGGACTGCGTGTTGATACAAGATGACGTTGTGATCAGATGCACCTGTGGAACACTTTGAGGTACTCCTGGTTTGCTGGCAGTGGTAACATTTTGCCCTAGCCATGGACAAGAGGGAAAGGGAAGACTATACCAAGGCCGGGCCAAAGGTTTCTGCCACCCTAGATAGAAGCCTGAGCCATGCTGCCCCTTGCATGCTGAGCTGTGTCCCCTCCCCCCCTGTGTTGAGCCACACTACTGCCAATTCCAGCGGCAGGGTCAAGGGGGCATAGAGCAGCTTGGCAGCAGGCCATATGCTTTGGAACACATGGCCTGATGCTTCTGACCCCCCCCCCCCGACATAGTTTTGGGGGGGTTCAGAAGTGGCAGGCCATGTGTGATGAAGCACGTGACCTGTCACCGAGCCTAGCACCCCCCACCACCACTAGAATCAGTGGCAGCACTGCGCGACTCAGCACAGGAGGAGAGGACAGTGAGGCTCAGCATGTGTGGGGAGCAGTAGGCCATGTGTGCCAAAGCGCATGGCCTTCTGCCCACAGAGATCTACCACCCTAGACAGCTGCCCAATGGACAGGCCAACCCTGGGCTGTACCCCTGGGTGGTGCTGCTTCCCAGCTTCCCGCCAGACCATCCTTGATGCCTTTTGCATTCCTGCCAGCTCCTCGAGTGTCTTCCCAGGGCCAGCCCATCGGACATGTCATGGGCAGCAGTGAAGGGGCTTCGCTGAGCCCTATTGCATACACACCACCTCTGAGACCCAAAAGTGTTAGGTCTACAGTGGGGTTTGGAGGACTCCCAGACCAAAGTGGCTGTTGGTGTCCCCCTGCCAGGAGGTGCCCTGTAGCCACGTCGTCCTCTCTTGTGGAAGGGAATACTGTGAAGTGTTTGGACCTTCCCTGATGAATTGTGAGAGATCGCTCAAGGGAGGGGAGAAGAGTACATCTGGGCTATTCCAGCATGAGATTTCAAGGCCAGGTGCTGTGATCATGAAGTCGCTCTGGGACATCATCCAGGGGCTCAACACCTCTGCAAGTTTTTTCTTCTCAATTTGTGGATGACTTATGTATTGTGTCCCAGTCAGTGGTTGAACATTCCCAAGCATTGGAGAACAAGCTGTCAGGTGTGATGTGATGGAGTCCAGGTCAGGGCATGTCAGGTTCTGGGGGAAACCCCAGTTAAGGACAAAAATCTTAACCATTGTTGGTTGGAATACTTGGAAAAACAAGTACACAGGAACAATCTTAGTTTTTTGAACTTTCCTAGGTTTCCCCTCATTTCTCCTGTGGATATGATTAAAAAATACCTGACTGAAGTTCTAGGCATGGCCTCTGAGCTACTTCCTCCTCTTGCTAGGGCACAGTAACGGTATACAGGGGAACTCTGAGGGATTTAATCTCACAGAGTTTCTGGAGTCCTCGTTAGAGGTGGTTACTCAGAGGACTACCTTGATAGCTACGTTCGCATTGGAGTTTGACCGCAACACTGTTTTCAGAATGTATTTCCACAATATCAATAAGTTGTTTCTTGGTTCTAAAGTATGCATTTTTCCAGATTAGTCTAGATTTACGCAAAATTCCTGGCACTGAGACCCAGAATATTAGCCCTGGGCCTCAGTTTTGTATTAAGTTTTCCCTGTGTACTGTATGTCATACTTTTTGAGGAGAATTTTTTTTTTTAACCAAGATAACTTTCTGATTTTCTTTTGACAAGAGAGGATGTAAGGGTCCAGATTAGCACCCCAGAGGCACACTGTAATGGCCTATTGGAAGTGTTTCTTTTGAGGGAGGCTTTCTAATTTAATTGTTATTTTCTTGTTATTTTTTTTTCCCTGACTTGGATGCATTTTCTTGTACTTATGGTCTAATGGGATACTTATTCTTGTGTAGCTATATGCTTTATTATTTGAGAGTTGCCTATTTGGATTCATGAATTTCTGATTCACTGTCTTTTTGAAGTATATATTTGAAACTATTAAAATAAAAAATTAAAAAAATATTTTTAAAAAACCTCCATAATAAATTATCCAAACTCTGTGTATAAATGGAAATGTCAAAACAACAATCTTAACTTTTACATTATTTTTTTTTCTTATATGTCACTATCAAAAATGCTTCCGCTGTGATATTTTGAGAGGGATGAGAAAGAAACTACAAATTCTTTGTGCTGCGTGGTGATAATTAGATTCTGTACTTTTTTTTTTTTTTTGCTTCCCCCAGTTTTATCGTAATGCAAATGAAACTCTGCCACTTGATTTCTACATTACAGTGGATGGTAAAAAGATTGACAGTAAGCTGAATGGTAGGTATGGAAAACATTGGTTAAAACGTGTGTCTGACTGGTGAACATAGTAGTACCCAACTTCCAGGATGTATTATGATGCCTTTAAGACTTCTGATTCTGTACTGCTGTTGCCTGAGTTGGGAAGAGCCATTTCCATTTATTCTGTTCTATTTTGGGTCACCATGGAGAGCTCCTTTTCAATATAGCTGTTGTTACCACCACATTAGAGACCTGCTAAGGATCTAGAAAAAAAATGAAAAGTTGTGCTAAGGGACTGTTTCCTGCAGCATATTTGGCTGCTGCTGCTTCAAGTAATATACAGTTTGAATGCATGACCAGGATTGTTTTTCTCAGCTGGCACCAGGGCCGTAACAAGCCATAAATACGCCTTGTGCGACTTGCAACCCTGGCACCCCTCCCCCCCAACAACATCAGACGTTTTGTCGTTTGCCCCATCCCTCATGCCCATTATCCCCCCCCCCCATCTTACCCCACACCTCTTCATGTCCAGTCGGCTCCCCCCTGGGCTGCCTGCTGCTTGCCTCTGCTTGCCTTTGCTTTTCCTGTTCCCTTGGCAAGGGCAGTAGCAGCGGAGCAGACCTCCAATTTAAAAAAAAACAAAACCACGCAGGTCATTCCGACTCTGCGCTTGCAATGTTGGTCTGATCCCGCCCTCCCTTCTCTGTCATATGCTCACATCAGAGGAGGGAGGAGTCAGACCAGCCATGCAAGCGTGAAGTTGGAAAGATCCGTGTGTGGTGGTTTGTTTTGGGTTTTTTTTTTTTTTAATTTGGACATCCGCTACACTGTCATCACTGCCACTGCCATGGGAACAAGCAGAGCAGTGGTGGGGCAAGGGCAGGCAGCGTGGGGGAAACTGAGGCCAGCGGTTGGGAACTACTCGCACAAGCTTAGGTACGGCACTGTCTGGCAATAGTGACTGTAACTGATTTCCTTGGACAACGTGGAGGAGAAATTGTTTAAAAGGATCTGAAGTTTACACTTATATGCCACCAGTAGAAGACTAGTTAAAGTTACAAGAATAATAGTACTCGCTAGCAAAGTATTTGATTTCATAAGGTTCCGGTGTTCTCAAGCATGCCAGTATCCCTTGAAAAAGTGGAAGTGTGCGAAGATTTGTAAGAAATTCTTTGCCTTCTTACTGTATCCAGGTTATTATGAATGCTTTGTCTTGGGGCAGTTTCTCCAAATGGGTAGGATAATTACACCAGGCCCTTCATTAGAAGACTTCAGTGTGAGACGTATTAACTTTTCTTGCGTCTGCCCGGATTGTAGCAGAGTTATTGATGATTAGTTTTCAGTATAAACCATATATTTTCATTTGAGAAAAGAGGACACTGTCCTGTCATAGTACAAGAACATACATTAATATGGCGTTGCTCAAGAGACACACATGCATGAATTGCCTCCACTGCTTACAAATCTATCTCATGCATATTTATTAGGGACATCTTGAAAATCAGACTGGCTAAAGGATAGTCTAGGACCAGCTTCAGAAACTCTGCACTAGTGTACCCGTTTTTTTCAAAGCCTCTTTATTTTCTTTGTAGTGGTTTTGTACAACTGTTTATATGGCCGGAGTGACTGCAGCTTATGCCTGGCAGCGGATCCTAAGTACCAGTGTGTTTGGTGTGACAACCCAAAGCACCACCCCAATAGCGGATGTGTCTATAAAGATCTGTGCTCTAGTGGTCCTGCTACCGACTGTCCAGCTCCAGTCATCGCAGACGTAAGATTACTATTTCACTATTTACACTGTTTTCAACGTATCTTAAAGTATTGTAGTTATTTGAATAACAGTGATTTATTTTATTTTTATTGCATATTTTGTCTATGTAAATGTATATGTGGTGGTCTGTTTTTAAATTTTATTTTTATATTTTTTGTTTTGCTCTAGATTGAGCCAACCACTGGACCATTACTTGGTGGAATTCACTTGACTATAAAAGGATCTAATTTGGGGATACAAGCTGAGGATGTGACCAAAATATTTGTTGGGGATATACCATGTACATTCAAAGAAGAGTTCTATTCTGTTTCAACAAGGTAATTGCTAGCGGGTTTCCCTCCTTGCAGTAAGACATGCATAATAGGGAACTTCCAGGAAATGTTAGGAGGAAGATGAACAAAGAGATGATATTAAAATGTCAGTAGTAGGTGGATTTTGATGTAGGCCCTGCAACCTTTCACCTGTATAAGAACATAAGATATGCCATATTGGGTCAGACCAAGGTTCATTAAGCCCAGTATCATATTTCCAACAGTGGCCAATTCAGGTCACAAGTACCTGGCAAGTTCCCAAAAAGGTACACAGGTTCCACAATGCTTGTCCCAGGCTAAGCAGTGGATTTCCCGGGTCCTCTTTAATGTTTATAGACCTTTCCTCCAGGAACTTGTCCAAACCTTTTTTTAAACCCAGCTACATTAACAGCTTTTACTACATCCGCCGATGACAAATTCCAGAACTTGAGTACTCGTTGAGTGAAAAAATATTTTCTCATATTAGTCTTAAATGGGTTACGTGGTAGCTTCATTGCGTGTCCCCTAGCCTTTCTACTTTTTGATGGCGTAAACAACCAATCTACATTTACCTGTTCACTCCATTAATTTATAGACTTCTATCATATCCCCCCTCAGCCCTCTCTTTTCCAAGTTGAAGAGCCGTAACCTTCTAAGCCTCTCCTCATAGTGGTAGCCTTCCATCCCCTTTACCATTTTTGGTGCTCTTCTCTATACTTTTTCTAATTCTACTGTATCCTTTTTAAGTTATGGCAACCAGAATTGAACAGAATATTCAAGGTGCGTTCACACCATTGAACGATACAGGGGCATAATATCCATGGTTCTAGTCTCCATTCCTTTCTTTATGATTCCTAGCATTCTATTTGCTTTCTTGGCCGCCGCTGCACACTGGGTGGACGGTTTTAGTGTATTATCGACAATGACACCTTAATCTTTTTCCTAGGTGCTGGTTTCTAAGGTGGTACGTTGCATTGTGTAACCAAAGTTTGGGTTGTACTTTCCTAGCTGCATAACTTTACGCTTGTCCACATTCAATTTCATTCACCATTTGGACGTCCAGTCTTCAAATTTATCAAGATCCTCTTGCAATTTTTCACAGTCCTCTTGTATTTTAACAACTTTGAATAATTTTGTGTCTCATATCTGATCACCTCGCTCATTATTCCCATTTCCAGTTCATTTATGAATATGTTAAGCAGAGGGCCCAGCACAGATCCCTTGGGTACTCCACTAGTCACCTTTCTCCTTTGAGAAAATTGGCCATTTAACCCTACTCTCTGCTTTTTATCTTTTAACCAGTTCTTGACCCACAATACTACACTGCTTCCAATCTGATGACTTTGTAATTTGACTGAGTGTCTCATGAGGTACATTGTCAAAGGCTTTCTTAAAATCCAGATAACACTATATCAACTGGCTTACCTTTGTCTACCTGTTTATTCACACCTTCAAAAAATATAACAGATTAGTAAGACAAGACTTTCCTTGGCTAAATCCATGTTGACTTTCTCCCATTAAATTATGACTTATCTACATGTTCAGTAATTTTATTTTTTATAATGGTTCTACCATTTTGCCCAGGACTGATGTCAAGCTCACCGGTATGTAGTTTCCCGATCACCCTTGGAACCCTTTTTAAAAATTGGAGAACGGCCAATGTAATGCCAGTCTTCTGGTACTACAGATGATTTTAATGATAGTTCACAGATTACGAATAGTAGGTCTGCAATCTCATATTTCAGGGTTTTTGACATTTTCAGATGTTCACCATCTAATCCAGTATATCACATAGCTGTAATACATCTTCCCTGTTTATCGATATTTCTTTCAGTTCTTCTGATACATCACCTTTATATACCATTTCACGGGTAACTTCCCTAAATCTTCTGCAGTAAAGACCAAAGCAAAGAATTCATTACGTCCTCAGTGCCCCTTTTACCCCTCTATCAATCAGTGATCCAACTGACTATCATGGGGTTTTTGCTACGAATGTACTTGAAAACGTTATGTGCTTTTGCGTCCATGGCAAGCTTTTTTTCAAATTCTCTTTCTGCCTATATTATCAGTCTTACATCTAACTTGGCAGTGCTTATGTTTTCCATTTTCGTCATTTGGCTCCTTTTTCCATTTCCTGACAGATGCTTTTTTGGCAACGACATGAGGTCATATCTGGCCCAGATGAGTACTGAGAAAGTCTTCACTGTTTCTTGCTTTCTGTGGGGCCAGATTTAAGATGTGACAACCCCTAGGCAGGATGTGCGAGCAGTGGGAAGGGGAGCATTTCTCCTCAGATATCTACAATCATGGCCCTATAGCAAATGGAATTGGGCTCCTCTTTAGCCCAGATATTTGCTGCCTTCAAAATTTGGCACCCTAAATAATTTCTTTTGTTGCCACTTCCTAAATCTGGCTTTCTGGTGGATCTTGTGTGAGCAAGTTAAGGGTTTCAGCCTACATCTTAATGGATCAAGGACCACTGTTGAAATTGTCCTAGTCACAGTTTAAATGGTGGTATTGTTAGAGAAACCAGTGATGAATTAACATAGTAGCATAGTATATGACGGCAGAAAAAGGACAATATGGTCCATCTAGTCTGCCATTAAGGTAGCTAGAGTGGTTGTAACCACTGCTCTGTGCAGGTCACACCCCTCTATTTATTTATTTATTTATTTTTAATTATTTATGAAAAAATTTACAGTTTTTACAGTAAAATTTAAAATTTAAGGCAAACAAAACATACCAGTAAATAATTTGCAATAAGATAAACATTGAAAAGAAGCAGCCCACATCTCAGGGAGACATACATACAATTAGTGTAGAATAATAATAATGAAAGAAAACAAGGCTAGAAAAACGCTCCGATGGAGAGAAATCCATAGCCAATAAACAGCCTGTTGAGATACCTCCCTTCCCTAGGACAAAACTTTAAAGAAAACGAACATAAGATAGGAAGTCAATGAGCCCCTTCCTTAGCCAGGATCCACTTCTCCAAATCTGGAGGAGACAAGAAAACAAACCTTTCATAACCAATAGTGATACAACATTTACAAGGGTATCTTAGAAAAAAGGTTGCCCCCAGAGCAAGAATTCTAGCCTTAAACACAATAAAATCTTTTCTACGCAATTGTGTAGAGCGTGAAACATCAGGAAAGATAGACACCTTGTCCCCACAAAATGTTGTACCTTTTTTCCTAAAATAGGCTTTAAGAATGGTGGCCTTGTCTTCCTCAGAGGACAGAGTCACCAATAATGTAGCCCTAGAGGAAATATCATCTTGTGTTTCCTCTAAAAAAGCTGTCAAATTAAACTTATCCAAGTTCAAAGGAGAAGCCACTTCTTCTTCCACCGCGGTAGACAAAACTTTAGTAGAACGATAATAACACTTAGCAATAGGAAACAATTCAGCTTGTGAGAGAAGAAGCAACAGAATACCAGAACCCCCGACTGCAATCACCATCAAATTTTTGTCGGGCATAAACCGCAAGGTAAAGAGGAAACTCCTCGATACCTCACGCAGTACATACCCCTTTTATTTATTTTTGTTATCTACCAACACTGTCCATGTCGCTTCGAAACGTGCACGTCATCTCGGCGTTTTTGGGAGTTTGAAGGACTGGGCACACTATTTTCGTCTTGGGAACACTTGAAGCAGAAGCTTGTCGCTTCAAAACGTGCACGTCGTGCCTGAGCAGATAAGTGTGGAACTCTTTTTGGTTTTAAATTTTTGAATGATAACATGGACAGTGTTGGTAGATAACAAAAATAAATAAAAGGGGTATGTACTGCGTGAGGTATCGAGGAGTTTCCTCTTTACCTTGCGGTTTATGCCCGACAAAAATTTGATGGTGATTGCAGTCGGGGGTTCTGGTATTCTGTTGATTCTTGACATTTATGGGAATACCTGTGCTTTTGGGATTTTTTTGCTTGTGAGAGAAGAAGGGTATCTTTCAAGAACTTTCTAAACAAAATTAAAGGGGACAATAGAGGACAAACAGGAAAATTAAGCAACCTTAAATTCTTACTCCGAGAGAGATTCTCCAGATTCTCAAGTTTCTGATGTAAAAGAACACTATCTTTCACATTAGACGCATGAAAATCAGAACAGGACTTAACCTGAGATTCCAAGTTAGAAACCCTAGAGCTCAAGGCCCCAACCTGCAAATCCAGAGATTGAAATTTTACAACAGCATCCTTAGTAAATTGGCAAAGTGAAGGAACAGTCTCCGCAAGAATTTTTTCAGTACGTGAGACAACTTGCCAGAGGTCCAGAAGTGAAATTTTGGAAACCTGCGAGTCCTTAGATAGAGCAGCGGGCTCTTTCCACGAAACCACTGTGGGGAGCTCACTGACCCGTCGAGGACTCATAACAGGAGCGGGCGCATCAGACAATTCCAAAAACCCCGGGGAAAGCGGAGGAGTTCGCTCTATTGAGCATAAACTCGCTCCCTCTACTGAGGGATTGAAAGGCACAGTACCTGAGTCAACAACCCGTGGCGTGGAGATCACATGTTTCTCTATAGCTCCTACTTGAGAATCATCCTGAGGAAGTTTCTTCTTTCGTTTCCCGCCGGGCATCTCCACTGCTACCAGCTCCCTAGCTCCTTCAGTGCTCCTAAGGGGCGTGTAATGCCCCTTTGGACACGCCCCTTAGGAAATGCCCACCGAGAGCGCCGACGGCTGCGCCGTAGAAAACACCAAGGAAAGATATTGAGGCAGATAGATGACGTCAGCTGGCCACACAGGTGGAGGAACTCAGACCGGCACTCTCACCCTCTGTGGGAAACAGGACAGCAAGGTAGATGCTCCCGATTACAGCACACTGCAAGAATCTTATATCGAGGCAGACAGATGACGTCAGCTGGCCACACAGGTGGAGGAACTCAGACCAGCACTCTCACCCTCCGTGGGAAACAGGGACTGCAAGGTAGACGCTCCCGATTACAGCACACTGCAAGAATCTTATATCGAGGCAGATAGATGACGTCAGCTGGCCACACAGGTGGAGGAACTCAGACCAGCACTCTCACCCTCCGTGGGAAACAGGACTGCAAGGTAGACGCTCCCCCACACCCCTCTATTTATTGAAGTATAAAAGATATTTAAGTTTGCTTTGATTTCATCCTCTTGCTATAAAGGGATCCACTGGCTGGAAAGAGAAGCCGGCCCCCACGCCTCAATGTGGTGTTGAATCTCCTGTGAAAGTCTATTATAGGACACCAGAGAGAGGGTGAGGATTCTATACTGCCACTCCTCCTCTACCTCTCCTGGTGTTGTACTCTGTAGATTAGTTCAGTTTTAGGATTGTCAGTTTGTTTGGGTCTTCCTGGATGAAGTTTACATTCTAAAAATTGTGCCAAGATTTGATTTTAATCTTTCAGTGCCAGTCATAGTAAGTTACCTAGAATGATCAGTTTGGAAATAGTTTAAATAGGTCTAAATGACTGTCCACCAAAGAGCAAGGTTTTTGTGTAGAGATTGTGTTTAAGTCTTGACCCATGTTCTTATCCATCATGGCCTTATTGATTTTAACTCAGAAAATGTTTTCTGTTAATGTCTTCGCTAGATTGAAGGGTCCACAAAACAAGGACTGGCTTGATAGTGCTGTATACATGTTGTGAAAGGCCTTTTCCATGTGGAATAACCTTTATAAAATAATCCCACTCCCAGAGGATATATTTCTTTATAGGTTATCTAGGTCAGAAAATGAATGTTTAAAGTCAGTGGTGCAAAAAAACCCCTAGTATTTTTAAAAAAGGCTCTGTGAGCACAGAACATTTTCTTAGTTTCCTAGTGTTGCCATAGAAGCATATACATCTGACGTCCCGCACAATGGGAGCAACCATTTTAGGGAAAAGTGCACTCCAAAAGTGGCATCCCTGGGGCTTTGTATGTATAAGTAGATCTACATGCGTGTATACATGCTGCTTTTTGTTGCTTACATGTGTAAGAGTCATCATTTATATGTACAGGCAGTGGATTTTGGAAATCTGTGTGTGTGCAGGGAAGAAAAGCTGTCCCCCAAATTCAAACTTTTTACAATAGGAGGCGTACTGAACGCCAGTGAGGTAAGCGTATTACCCTCCTCAAACTCCCAGAAATTTGCTGAGAATTATGTGACTTGAAATAAGTGTACATGCTGATGGGACAATTTTATGAGGTATAAATGCATTGGTGTTCTAAAATATTTAATGCATGCATACTTTGAAGGACTGACCAGAACACGCTTCTATCATAGGTTAAAGGCAGATCATTTGAAGCTTTCTATATCTGGACTTGAACTGATCCGACTGCCCAAAATGCTCATGTCTATAGCATGAAACAATTCTCAATTCTCTGTATGGCCCAGTAGAATAGTACTTGTCCTAAAATCACTTTTTATACGTGTAAATATGTTTTTATATGTGCAATTGATGCAAAACTCTTCTAAAAACCTCTCCAAGACAAATTTTTAGTCTGCAGCCTGGCAGGCAATATGCATAAGACTACTTGAACTAAGGGATTCTCCTTGGACAAGCAGGAAGTCAGTCCTCGTGTATGGGTGATGTCCCCACACGAGAATGCTCCCCAGATTCCATAGGAAGCTTTTAGGAGGCACCATCACACATGCACACCTGCCTTCCCGTCTCCAGCAACGTTATCTTATCTCCAATCTTCTTTTTCCACAGTCCCTAGGATATGTTCCTGTTATCACTGGAAAAAGAGTGATTTTCTTTTTCTTACCTCCTCATGAATCTCTTTTCTTTCTTAGTGCCTACCACCTGTTGTCAAGTGCTTTGGCTCCCACTGATGCATTTTTTTTTCTTTTTTTTTTTTTTTCAAATATCTTTTTATTAAATTTTCAATCAAATACATGATCAAAAACATGATAAACAGGTCAATCAAAGTAAACAATACATATAGCAAGCCAATAACAGACTTGAAAGGACAAATATACATGATCTAGTCCACATCAAGAGAGAGCATTTTAAAGCAAAGAAAGTAAATAAAAAATACCAGCATAGAAACCCAGACCTTAAGGTCCACAAATATGGAAGGTGATTATCATCTAACAGAGCTGTCTCCTCCTAAGCCCAGTCTATCCTGTAGAAACTTTTCCAGATGAGAGGCATCCGTAAAAATATAAGAAGTGCCATCAATCCCAATAGCACATTTGCAGGGGAATCTCAGAAAAAAGGTAGCGCCAAGGGCCAAAACCCGAGGTTTTAACACTAGAAACTGCCGTCTACGCAATTGAGTAACACGTGCCACATCTGGAAAAACCTGCACTACTTGTCCACAGAACTTAAGTGCCTTTACTTTGAAATAAGCTTTAAGAATACGCTGTTTAATAGAAACTGAAGGAAAGGTAACCAGCAGTGTGGATCTCAAAGTGATAGTGTCAGAGGAATCCTCAATAAAAGCGGTGAGGTTAGCAATATTAGGAACAATCTCGTCCAGTGCATCCTCAGCAATGTTTTCCCTTTTAGAAGTTGAAGGAACATAATAAATTTGAGAAACTACTATAGCTTCCGATATCATCAACACTTCCTTAAGATACTTTTCCAATAAGATAGAGGCTGAAAGTAAAGAAGACTGAGGGAAATTTAAAAATCTCAGGTTACAGCGACGCATAGAGTTCTCCAAGGCTTCCATTTTAGCATGCAAAACTAAGGAATCCTTAATAGTGGAAGCATGAACAGATTGCAAAATAGGAACTTGAGACTCTAATTTAGAAACTACAGTGTCTAATGAAATTACCTTCCTATCCAGGTGCTGCAACACAGTAGCAGTCTCCTGGGTGAAGGTAGCCAGGGAATTTAACTTCGTGGATACTTTTAAATCAATAATTTTAACAGCCTTCAAAACATCCTTCAGGGTTACATCAGCTTCGAGGGACGGATCCGATGCCTCCGAAGGGGCACCGAGATCTAATCCCTGGACTGGATTAGGAATAGTTATACCAGAACTCACCACACAGGAAATATCAAAAGGTACCTTTGACACTAAAGAAACTGCGGGACCGGGGCAAAGTGGAGGGGATCTTCCATCGGGGCTTAAAGAGACCCCGTCGGGAGAGGATGCATTTTTTTTTCTAATTTTTCACTCTTGGCTATTTTTCCTTCCTCCTGCTGTTTTGCTGGCTGGTGACATTGAGCCATTCAATCTCACAGCAGCCATATTCACAGTTATGTCCTAGCCAGCCAGCAGAATTAAGAAGTGCACTAAGTGTGCATACACCATCTCTGTCAACGACCGACATAACTGATGCCTCCAGTGTCTCAGGCATGACCATGAGCCCTTATCCTATAATCTCTGCTTGCAGATGACCAGGAAGGGTCTAAAGAGCCAGGAAAAGCAGTGAGAGTCCCTCTTCAGGCTGTCCGACTCAGCCTCCCAGCCCCGGCATCAATGCTCTCGGGGGCTCCACCGAGGTATTGGTGTCGTGTAGTGCCCATGCTCACTCAGAGCTGATGGGTTGTGGTAGCATGGAACGGAGGCTGTCCATCGACCTCCCGTCAGAGCCATGAAAAAGCAGTCGCCTGCTCTGTCGACATTGAAGGAGGCATCCGAGAACCAGGCCAACGTTTACGGGCATTGACACCGGAGCCCTTTCCAAGGGCAATGGCTGAGAGAAGCCTGCCAAGCTGCCCTAGCAGGAGAAATCTACTCCCAAGGACCCAGAGGGCCACCAGCAGTATCCCAATGCACTAGTCATCGTGGAGACCTCAAGAGGGGTGTCAGAGTCTGTGGCTGAATTTGTCATCCCGTCCCTGATGACCTCAGATGGCGGTGCTAGCAGAGCGCCTTTGGACCCTGCTGTCCTCAGCAGTGTTGCTGCATGCTATACAACCCATCCTGGAGACCCATGCACCCCTGCTGAGGTCAGGTCATCGGGTCGGCAGTCAGAGGCCACACAGGTCCCGACCGCAGTCTGGGATTCCAGATGTGAGAGTATCTTTGGCCAAGCCGTACTCTGGCATCGGTTTGGGACTTAGGTTCAACTGCTTCCCACCGGCCCTTCTGTCTGCCCAGGTTGCCAAAAGAGTCCTCCTGGTGTTGATGTACACTGTGGAAGATGAGTCAATCGAGATCCCCAGAGGGACTACCCATTCCATTTCTCCCAATTCTCCAGTTTTGTTGAACTTGTTGGGCTATTTTTTCATTGTTCGGTAGCTTGTAACTTGGGAGCCCATACATGAGGACTTACTTCCTGCTTCTCCATGAAGAAAGCGTAGTTGCTCACTTGTAGAAGGTGTTCTCCATGAACAGCAGAAATAAGTCCTCACAATCCTCCCACCTCCCTGTGGAGATGTATTATGGCTATTGGAATACCTCCTCTTTCCCCGCCAAATTTAGTCATCAAGAAAGCAGGCTAGCAAGAACTGTCTTTTTGCTCCGTGAACCCTACTATCATAGGATAATGGTCAACCTGAAGCTTTAAATTTTGAACTAACATGACCTAGCATTTCCACAACTTGGAACATGGTCTGTCCAAACCATTATGACCCCACATTACCGTGGGCTTTGTGAGTGCATGGAACAGCTACTGTGCCTCACTCGGATCAAGGCTGATTAGGTAGGATAGTCTATTTTGGCAGCAGGCTACTTCAAAGGGGTAGAGCACCACATGCTGAAATATGGTGACCTTGATTTGGGTTAGTAGCTATTGTGATCTTTGTATGGGTTAGAAGTCAGAATATGGGCTAAGGCCATACCAGGGGCAGAGGGCTCTAATCTGACTGTGTACTATATACAGTTTGCCAATGTTTTTGAGTTTTACATTGCTGATTAAATAAAGCTCCAACCTTTATCCCTGCTACCACCTTCTATTTTTATGGCATTTTAGGAGGAGACGGGCTGATCTGGCATGAATACAGAGTGCTCATTTCAAGCTGCTGTTTACAATATTAGAAATCACATCCAAGACCACAGTTTTCATGCATTGTGGTGCTTAATAATATTCCAGTTTATCTTATGTATTTGCAGAGCTTTGATGGCTCAATCTAGCCTGCATGCTTAATAGTGAAGAGAGGTAGTAGAGCAAAAGCTGAAAACACTGCTGGATCTTTACTCTTTGTTACATTTTTAGTGGTAAGGAGAATCTCAGAGATGTTTCATTGTCAAACTGAGAGTTTGAGCAGTTGGATCAATTCAAGTCCAAATTCTGTGCCTTTAACCTGTAGTGTAGGTAGTCTGACACACATAATATCTTGACTAAGTTTTGTTAAAAATCTACTTTGCAAATATTCATTGGGAAATCTTCATTTCAAATTAGGGTCGTGTGTGAGGTTCAGGAGGCGCAGGAGCCGCTATCGGGCCGTGTTGTGGTTTTCATAAAAAATAAAAAAGGCGAATCACCTCAGAATGTCCAGTTTACATACCAGGTGAGTGAATTTTACACTCCCTTCTCCAAAGTATAATAATGCATTGAACTAGTTAGAATGCAAATGTTGATGGTGGCAGTTGTGATTGGTTTCCATTTGCTAGTATAATGACAGATGTCCTGTTTAGAGCACAGGTTCCAAACATTTTTGGTTGTTTTGACCCCTCATTGACCTCCAAAAGGTTTAGGGGCCACCAGTTCATCCCAGTGCCATTCTCAGGCCCCCTTCCCTCAGCAACAAGCTTCTCCCCACTAGCCATTATTTCCCTTCCCCTTTATCTCCAGTAGTCTGCCTCCTTCCAACAGTCCTTACTTTTTCTTAACCCCCCACTAGTTCCCGCCAGTCGCTCTCTTCTCTCCAGCCAGTCCCCACTAGGTTAGTTTTTTTTTTCTCTCTCTTTTCCTGTGTCCCCCCCTATAATGATCTCATGAACCTCCAGGAGTCCATAGACCACAGGTTGGGAACCACTGGTTTAGAGTATAGGCGGTAAAAGCTCTGGATATCTCTTCTTAGGAACCAGGTGGTAGCCTTCAGTCAAAGAAAGGAGATTGTGTTGCTTCTTTGAATTTCCTGGCCATTGCTGACGAAGGGCAACCGAGCTGTAAAAGGAGTTTTAACCTCTGCAAACAGCTTTATCCATTTAGAATGGTCACTTTTAGTTAGAGGTGCATTCTGAAGATAGCACTACCTCTTTTTCATTTCATTCAATATATTCCACTGATCTTCACAATTCTGAGTGTATCACGTAATACAGACATAACCGACTCCTTTTCAAATTAGCAATGATGATAAGGGCTGGAGAAACGGGATTTCTTTTGCTACTTGCAAGTCCGTCATTGTGTTAGGGAGGTACAGGCAAGGGAGCCAAAAGGAGGGGTTATTGAACATTTTCACTGAACTTCAGGATTTGGTGGGGGGGGGGGGCTCCTCCTTAGGTACTAAGAAGATACTGAAGTCTGCTGTGGAATCCTGGCATTTCAGAGCAGCTTCCGCCCGTCGGTGCAGAGATGGTTTGGGAGTTGTTACACCGGCGCTACTTCATTTTTCCTTTAAAAAGCGCACCATGTTCTCTGACTGTGCCCTCTTCCAGGAGCTACACTATAAATTTCTGTGGAAAGTGTATGGTTACGATGTATGTAGGGGCTCAGAAAGCAGGGTCAAGGGAGTCCGGGAACTGCATATTCTGTGGACAAGCCTTAGGTACTGTTGCACATAGATTTTAGCTCTGCTTGAAGGTGCAGGCTCTCTGGGGGGTGGGGTATGTGACCAGTTGGGGGCTCTCATGGCCAGCTGGTTCTGTCCTGCTGTAGAAACCTGCTTGTTTGGCCAATTCCCCTTGGACTGATGTCTTCAGGGAGCACAACACCAACTGTGTGATAAGAGATTTCGTATAGTGAAGAAATTGATCTTGGTTTCTTGGATGCATGAGGGGGCTCCATGGATACCTCGGTGGGAGCTGGCTATGTTTGATTTGCTGGAGATGGAGAAAAGGTCTGCTAATTTTCAGGCTCTTGAGCTCTGGATAAAGTTTTGGCTGTATGGGCCCCTTTTTTTGGACATTTTGTCTCCCACATTGAGGGGGGTGATGAATGTTTGATGGTGTGTTTGGGTGAGAATGCATGTGATGTGGGTGAGTGGCAGCTTGTTGGCTGGTGGCGCGTGGAACTGGTTGCATGGACCAGGATGGCTACAGGGGGGGGAAGGGGGAATGAGGGGGGTGGGGTTGATCGTGTTATTCTCTATGGTGGCTTCTATGTCTTATCTTTGTATTTGTGTTTGCTTGGCCATCTACATCGGTTGGGGGGAGAGGTGTATGGGGGTAGGAGTTTACTGTTCTGGTTTGCTGCTTGTTTAAGGGCAATTTCTTCGGGGGACATTGGGGAACTTGGCCTACTCTGATGCAGTTTATTGTATTGGTTGGCTGATGTATATGGAAGATGACCATATCTTCTCTGGTTAGTATATGTACTGGTTCGTACTTACGTGTTCTTTATATTAATATTAATAAAAATGATTGATACTAATACCGTCATAATTAAAATGGTATAATATACATAATACATATTTAAATCTCAGTGACTGAAAAGCTCGTCTGAATAAATAGGTGGTGTTTCTTTCAGATCTCATTTCCAGTGGCGGAGCATTCCACGTTTTGGGCCCTATAACGGAAAGTACACAAGCAGGCATGCATGGGTGTCTTACATGACAGTTACAAGAGGGACATTTAAAAAAATTTTTGGCTAGAATGCAAAGTACATAAAGGCCTATAACACTACAATTTTGATGACAAATTAAATAATGGAAAATCAAATACCAATTTAAAAATGAAACATGGACATATAAATTGAGCATAAAATTCCACTGGAAACCACTGCAAGTCCCTCAGTATTGGAGTTATATAATCAAAATGTCTGCTGTCACTAATAACGTGTGCCTTACATTCTGAGCAAACTGTAAAGGACAAATCATGGATTCAGGCAAATCGCGAGACAAGATGTTGCAGTCACCAATATATGGTAATATGAAAAATTATAAAACTAACCTAAAATCTTTTGGTTCAAGGATCCCACCGCCAATCTAATTGTAACTATAAAATCAGCATCCTGGCCACTTTTGCTATCTGTGGCCAGATTGTTACTAGATAATGTACTTTGAGTAGACATTATGTGATTCACTAGTGTAATGGGAAAAAGTGTACACTGTCGAGTCAATGCTCTACTGCTGGCAACCCAGCCCCTGGTTTTCTTGGCAAGGTGCAACTGTAAGTACATTGCCAGGCCTGTCTTCCACAGAGTAAGTCTACAGCACCTGGTATTCCAGGGTGGTCTCCCATCCAAGTACTAGCCAGGCCCAACCTTGCTTAATGTCTGAGATCAGCCATAGTAAGCGAGGGGTAAATATCTTGGTTCATTACATATAATCATTGCTTCCACTTTTTTGAAATGTATTAATAATCTGTTCTTATAAAACCAGCAGTTTATCTGGTCAGAATTTAAAATCTTTAATGACTTGCTCATCACTAACTGAGAATGAAGCAAATTATAGGATGCCATTGTCATACATCCTAAAGTGGATCTCCTGCTCACGCAGTTTTTGACAAAATGGAGTCATGTACACTTTAGATTTGCCAATAAGGATGAGTTCTGAGAAACTCCTCTTGGTGTTATACCTGTCAGAAATATTAGAATTGGTTTATACCCATTGCTGGCAATTGATTAAATATGAAACAAGTCATTTTAGTACTGCACCACCCACACCTAGCTCCAGTAGTTATGAAAGAATTAATTCAGGTATCAAATACTGCAATAGCATTAACAGATATCAGCAGATAAATTGATCCTTTCCTTTGTAGGCCTGATAAGGTCAAACATGGATGCAATCCACGTCTCTGAGTGACAACCATGCTGTGAAGAGCCAAATGCTTCATTTTATCTATAAACTTTTTCAGGTCAACTTTCTGAGCATCATTAGACTAGAGTTTGGGAGATAACTGGTGCAGTCATCTGTAACAACAGAAGACTCGTATAAAAGTATCTGTGGTGGCCCTTTAGATAAGGAGGAATGGACTAAGCCATATAAACCTGGAAAACAAGTCCTTCACATATTTGACAGAGATTGAAATCTTATCTACAGCCCAAACTGTTGCCCTCATTCCTTACAGAACTGAAACAATACTTGCTGAATCTATGCTAATAAAGTGATTCCATAAGCTCACTTGATCATTTTGTGAAGTCACTGGAGCTCAGAAAAGATTCATGTTCTTTACCTTGACCTTTGTGCCGTGTTTATCTAAAGCAGGACTTGGCATATGCAAAAGACACTGTACAGTAGAAATATGTTTACCCCTGGGGGAATTTGTTGTAAAAAAAGTTTAACATTCTGCACAAATATTTTAAAAATTCTACGTGCAGTATTTTAAAATTCTGCATACTTGTAAATTTTTGCACATAATTCCCCCCTCATAAAGCTTAACTCCTCATCTAGACCTGAACTTTTTCCTGCTTTTCTCCTCCTTAGCTCTCTTGCTCCATTCACAGTTCTGTCCTCCTCCAGCCCACCCCCTGATTCACTAGCAGTCCATCTCCTTCCCCCAGCAACCCCCCCCACTCGCCACCTGCTCTTCTTTCTGCCAACAGCAGCCTCCCCCCATTCTCACCAGCAGTCCTCTCCTGCCCCCCGATAGCCCCCCTCACAACTCACCAGCAGCCCGATCACAGCAACACAGCTGCAGGAGCATTTCCGTTTTGCTCCACAGCTATGCTACAGTCCGATGCTTACACTTTTCCAAGGTACACAGGAAATGTTCTTTTCAAAACGTGTCGGCGTGCTCCTGTGGCTGTGGTTTCCACTAACAGTGAGGCAGGATTGAGCACTCTTAAAGTTTGCGTGCCCCCAGTCCTGCCTCACTGTCTGGCTGTCTGGCTGGTGCAGATGGGGAATGTTGTGCAAATTCTGCATTGCGCAGTTGCACAGAATTCCCCCAGGAGTATAAGTCTCATGGTTGGGAAAGGGCTTTATCTACTTTATTATGATAAAAAGCCACCTTTGCATTATCTGTAGTAGTGCTGTAGACTTTAATTGTATTGTGTACTGAACCTGAGTGGAATCTAATTTTTTTGTGCAACTTTCTCTCTGAATTCTGCGACTCTTTTCATTTGACTTAACTCTTTTGAATATCACCATTTTGTCTCATAGTAACATAGTAAATGACGGCAGATAAAGACCAGTATGGTCCATCTAATCTTTCCAGTAAGATGGCAAGGATAGGTGCACCTGCCGCTCTGTGCAGGCCACCCCTCCCCATGTCTTTGTCTTAGGGGTGAACCCACCGCTCCGTGTAGGACACCCCTGTATGTTGAGAAATTAGTTAAGTTTATTTTGATTTTATCCTGTTCTCTCATTTTTACTTTTCTTTTCAGTGACTACACTGAATGTTTCCCAATTTCAGTTTCTCATAAATCAAGTAATGCCTCAGTATCCAAATTCTGTGGTGCTCTGTCTTTGTAATTCAGATCTCTTTTAATAGCTGTAATTCTTCAGAATTATATTTATAATTGTACATGTTTTATCTTAAATACAGTAAGACGGTAGTCTGACCATGGGACAGGGAAATTTCATAAAGAAGAGCATGAAGGGGACACTTTACCTGCATTTTTTGCTTCAATTGGATCCCGGTTGCGGTGCTTTAGGTGGAGGAGGAGCCCGGAGTCCCCACCCTCTTCTGGCCGCTATTTCACCGTCGGCCCGCCGCTGATCTGGTGGGACACTTTGCCTGCATTTTTTGCTTCAATTGGATCCCGGTTGCGGTGCTTTAGGTTGAGGAGGAGCCCGGAGTCCCCACCCTCTTCTGGCCGCTATTTCACCATCGGCCCGCCACGGAACGCGACCCGCGGGTGCGTACCCGTGGGTGCGTGCCCGAAGGGGCATGACCTAAGGGGCAGGTAACGCCCCTTTGGAGCCCCTTCGGATCCTTGAGGAGCCTTCTGCATAGTCTCATGGGCAGACAGAGGAAAAAGGTGTTTCCATCTGTTCCTGCCAAAGTTGGGAAAACGGTTGGCCCTATGGATCGTCATCTTTTAGGAGCTGGAAAATCGTCTTCAGAAAAAGAACTCTCTGAGAAGTCCGTGAGTACTGTGTCTGATGCATCCTTACATACGCTGGGGGTTGCCCACCCCGGAAAGGAAGTGGTAGTTGCTGAGGAAGCTTCTGCCAGGGTGAGAGCTCCTGGTGGAAGTCCCTTAGGTGTTCAAGGCGCCTCATCTTTTACGGCATTGGGAAAACAGACAGTTAAAATGCCTTCCCCAGTGGTGTTTTCCTCTGGTGTATCAGACGTGACTGTACCTGCTGAGGTTTCTTTACGGGATATTTGGAAGTTGGTCGCGCGTATGGAAGGTTCCTTTTGTGCTTCCTTCTCCCAAGTAGAGCAGTTTTCTTCACAGGTGGTACATAAGCTCTCAGAACATGAGGCATTGCATCTTAGAAATAATAAATCCCTGTCTAAATTGGAGGGTCGTTTCTCTGTACTGGAAGCTGCAGTTTCTTCATTTACCAAGGACAGCGCTTCTGTGCATTATCAGTTGGAAGCTCTTGAAAATGTTAATCGCTCTAAAAATTTGCGTTTTTTAAATTTTCCCCATACTCATTATTTGGCTCCCTTGATATTGTTACAAAAATATTTTAAGGAAGTGTTGTTAATTAAGGATGTGGATTCTATTAAGGTTTCTTCATTATATTATGTTCCTCTGCGTTCTTCTGTTATGACCTCTTCTCCAGATCAAGTGTCGAAAGGGGAACCCCAATGGCGCTGAGTCCTTAGATCTTTCACAATTTTTGGAGTCCTCTACTGATATGATCTCTCAGCGTGCTACCTTGGTAGTCTCATTTTTGTCACTTTAGGATAAAAGTATGATTTTGCGAACATATTTTTCAAAAAAGGATCAGGTTTTTTGTGGAGATTCTATACAAATTTTTCCAGATGTAAGTAGGACCACCCAGACTCGTCGTAAGGCTTTTCTGGCTTTGAAGGATCGGATTTTGGCCATTGGGGCTTCCTTCTTTTTGAAATATCCCTGTAAATGTATAGTGGTGTTAGAGGATATTAAGTATGTTTTCCTTGATGTCGGGCAATGTGAGGTGTTTTTGATTAGTAAGGAATCTTTGTGAAGTGGTTTTTCTTTCCTTTCCTTTCCATGTATAATTGGGCTAAATGTAGTTTTGGATCCTTTTCTTTAGTTTTTTGTTTTTTTTTGTCTTTGGTTCAGGTGATTGTCCTCTTGACGTGGACTTGACTTTGTATTCTTATTTTATTTTATAATAAAGATTTATTTAAACAAAAAAAAACAAAAAAAAAGAAGAGCATGAAGTCTTCAATAAACTAGCAACTCAGCAGAATAAAAGATCAAGTTACATAGTCCTTATTGTGAATGGGAGTGTCTATTAACCACCAAAACGCCAATTTAGACATTGCTTGAACAAAATCTGTAATGCTTCAGTGGCTGTTAGATAGTGGTTTCATGTGTACCACACATTCCATTGTGCAGAACAGTTTGTCGAGAATAAAGTGCAGTGGTTCATTTTTATACTTTTGTGTTGAAAAACCAAAGTGCCTTTTGTCATCTGATGAAACACATATCCGAGTTTACACAGTTTGCAATGAGTCAGTCGATGACATCCAAGTCTCTTGTTGGCTCCTCCCCTTTTTTAGGTCTTATAGAATTTTAAGCAAGGCTGCGCAGAAGCATTTTAGGTCTGATGTTTTTGAGATGCCTCCATTTCACTATGGTTGCCTAGGTTTCCTAGGATCTGCATAGCTGAACCAGGGCCCTGGCCTTACATGATTCCATGGCTGTGGTAAGAGTCATACAGTCTGACCCTTGCTGCAGAAATTGTTTGGTTTCCATGGGAGACCAGGGGGTCAGGTCAAAGAGACAATGATAGTGAGGATGCCTTTCTTCTTCTCCCCAGCTCCCCATCGCCTCATTGTCAGTCCCTGATTCATCCTCCTATCATGACTTGGGACTAGGAAGACCATGACAGCAGAATGCCTCAGGTTGCATTCTCCTCTGCTGCAGGAGCTGGTGATATGCTTTGAACAATGTATGTCCCATGTGGTTCAAAATATGACTTCAGTTTCAGCAGAGGAAGAGGATGCAGCCCAAGATGTTGAATTGCCACGGACATCCTCTTAGCCCTAAAACTGAAATTGGAGGAGGTGAGGGAAGAGGGTATGGAGAAGGGAGCCAAGTGAGTGGAAGCAGGAAGGAGACTAGGGGATGGAAGGGGTCTGGGAGCAATGAGATGAAGGGGGTTTTGAGGGAATCAAAGGGATGTGCAAAGAGTGGGGCAAAGGATTGAAGTGGATGCAAAGAGTGAGGGGATTGGGGTGGTGCTAGAGTTGCCAACTAGCTCCAGATGCGCCCGACAGGCTTGATCCAGGCCTGGGTTTACCCCATTGCATGCAGGGACATGTCTTGCTTTTCTTATGGAGTGCAATGGAAAAAGCAGAACTACATGTCCCTGCATGTAGTGTGGTAAACCTAGGACTGGATCAAGTGTGTCGGGCGCATCTGGAGCCAGTTGGCAACTCTAGGTGGTGCAGGGTGTAAATCTAGAGAAGGGATTGATGTTAGGAGAAAATCTGTAAGAGTGGATTCCTCCCTCTCCCTCTTCTGATCTCAGGTCTCCTTTGCCCCTCCCTGATCCCAGGTCCTTCCTCAAGATCATTTCTCCCAATCTTCCCCTCTCTAATGCCCCCAATTGTCTGTTTATCTTTCTCTGCTCTCTGAGATCACGTTTCCATTCCCATCCCCTAGATCCTCTTCATTATGGATCTTTACCCTCCTCACCCCCAACACTAATCACTAAGATCCTTTTGTTGTCACAAAACAGGGAGGAGCCATCATTTTTGCACAGGAACATATTTGTGATTTTGCCTGCAGCAGGAGTCGGGGGAGGAGGGTTCCCTCTTCAGAGCTCTGGTCAGGGAGCACTTTATTTACTTGCTGTTTTCTTGACTGCCTAGGATGCAGCAACCTTCCTTTGTAGCTCTTGCTCCCTAGAGAGCTTCATGAGCAATCACAGATATTGTTCCCATGGCATATTTACTGAGACTGGCCACTCGAACAGCAGGTACTGCGTCAGTGGGAGGATGAGAAGTATTCTTGGAGATGCAGCTGATCCATAGGAATACATTTGTAGGGAACTGTTTAACAAGTCCCAGAATATTTTTGGGCTGATATTCAGAAACAAATATCCAGATAGTGGTGGATGTTATCTTGATATTTGTGCTCTGTGGTATTACCCGTGGGTATTAGGCATTATTTATTTCTTTTTATTTATTTAACAATCATTTTTATACCGCAATTTCCAAGGATCAATTGCAGTTTACATGGAACAACAGTTTTGAGAGGTACAAACAGGTACATGCTCATTTACATGGAACAGAAAATAACTATGAACATAATTATGATAAAACTATCATCTGAACATTTGTTTGTGTATAACACAGAGATAACGGTAGAACTATATACAATTTTGTCTAGTTGCGAGTCATATGTTGTAATGGTGGAGAGTCTTAGATATTTTGTTGCGTTGGCGCCAAGTTATTCATTTGGTCCTGCGTGCCGAAGTGTATGTTGAAAAGGTGTGTTTTGAGATACGTTCTAAGTGTTAGTAGGTCACTTATTTGTCTAAGGGAGGTTATTCTAGAGAACTGGTGCAATGTCTGAGAAGGCCTTGTTTGTTGTCTTTTTTGCTTTCCTGAAGTCTGTTGGTAAGGCGAGTTTGTTTTTATTCATGGTGCGTTGTATTCGATTGTTGTTTTCTCTAACTATGAGGGTTGTTAGATGTGAGTGGAAGATGTCATGAATAAGTTTAAATGTACAGAGAGCGCATAGGATATCCTTGCAGACAGGGCTTGCACAACACAGCAAGTTCCGCATAGCGGGGGGGGGGGGGGGAAGAGTGCTGACTTTTTGCAGGGTGCCAAAATGCTGAAAAATAAAAATTGAGGAAATTTAAAAATTAAGAAATGAGAAAAATAAAATGGCTAAAAGTGAACGAAACATTCAAAACGTAGGTGTTGCAAACAGCATTGTGGGTGTAGCCCCGAGTCATCGGCCAATGAGGAAGGAGGGCACCGATTTATAGCTTGCAGAGGGGGGGGGGGCCAGAAACCCAAGCACCAGCCCTGCTGGCAGACCACCTCAGCACCATCCCGATACTGCCATGTGTGGTACGGTAACAGAATGTGGGTGAACCCTGAAGTTATCTGGAGAGTGGCGATATTCAGATGACTATCTAGATAACTTATGGACTGCTTGTTCCTGTCACGGTAACAGAATGTGGGTGAACCCTGAAGTTATCTGGAGAGTGGCGATATTCAGACGACTATCTAGATAACTTATGGACTGCTTGTTCCTGTCAAGTTATCTGGATAGCCATCCAGATCCCCTGTTCTCTTTGGATATTCAGCACTGGATCACATTCCAGATATTGGCACTGAAAATCTGCATTATATTGAAGTGCCTTGGCCGGAATTGAAGTATCTATCCATTTTGTTGCTAAGTTAGAATGGGCAAAGTTGTGAGACTCCTATAACACACCCCCCCCCCTTCATTTTTTGGTGTTGGAAAGGTTGGTAGAGTGTCACACTGGGTAGTTGTGTTCAGAGGTGCTCACCTTCACTACCAAATACCTGCCATCATGATGCTAGGCATTCTCAGCATTATAAAGATGCACTTAAGAGAATGTCCCTGCTCCAAAGAGCTTACAGCCTAGTCAAGGCAAACAGACGAGTGAGAGCCGTGTTTATTACACTAAATCTAGTTAAAACCGATCAGGAACACTGTGAGCAAGTTCCTTTAAAATAGGGATTATCCTGTAAAAGAGGAAATGGTCACTGGGCTCAGGAATGGAGACTATTTACTCACCATCCAGTCTCCCTAATTGCACTTAACTCCTTAGACCTGCTGATTTACCCCTTCAGGTTTGGCTGTTCCTCCTCCCTCCATAAAACAAACTAACTAGTACTCTACACTATAAACCCAAACAAAAGTAGAGAAGTGTGCATGAAATGAATAGCTGGCGTGTATGTAATAATGTCAGAAGAGCAGCCATGAGGTTTAAACCGCCTCTTGAAGCTAAACTTCCATTTTGCTCAAGTTTTTTTATTGAGCCCACCACGGAGCTGTATAAAGTAAGGTGAAACAACACAAATAAGTGCCACCAATATAAAACCTACTAATCGTGTAGTGATTTAAAAATCCATTAATGTATTGTGAGAAGCCCAATCTGAAAGCTCAAGAAAATTCGGGGTTTAACTTATCTGAAACTTCCCGTAACACTTTTCTTCGCAATCCACTTCAATAATATACCGGACCTCTCCAAGATGCTCCTTGAGAACAGTTTGCAGTTATAAACAGGTTCAGAACAATTTGCAGTTATAAACAGGTACACAGTACTGCGTTTCGGGCTAACATCAAATTTTTCGCCCTGTCTCAATGCTCAACAAAACTGCAATGTGAAAACGGTCTCTCAGCTGATCAAAAACGCCAGCGCATGCTCAATAACAATCTGAACCTCGCAGCAGGATTCCTGAGTAAAATAACAAGACACCAATCAGCTTTGAGCAAGGCACAGGTGGAAAACACAAAAGTGACATTGCACTGTATCAAAAGCAAAATTGAAATTAAAGAATGCTAGCCCGGTCTAATTCCTTATTAAGGCCAGATGGTTGCACAGTGGACCAACGAAAAATCCAATGTTGTTCCAACACCTGAAGCTGTTGTTCACGATCACCCCCCCCCCCCTGGGGTGTTCAGGAACAGAGTCCAAAATACACCACTTGAAATCCTCAAAAACATGATGTGAATCCAAATAATGTTGAACTAACGGGGCTGATGTTACAGAATTTCTAATCCTGGAGGCATGTTCATTTAAACGAACCTTTACTGGGCGAACCGTCCGACCAATGTACAACAATTGGCATGGACAAATCAACATATACACAGCAAATGATGTAGAACAAGCCGTAAACCATTGAGCTGTGTGAATGAGAGTCGAGTTAGGAACCCTCCATTCTGTGCCCAAAATCGCTCACGGACAATGAGAGCAAGAGGCACAAGCATAATGACCAGTCACAACAGGTCTATCAACTACCCTGTCCAGAGGGGAAGAAGTAGCCCCCACAATATCACGCTGGTTAGGACCTCGAGAGTGCGCAATCTGCAAAGTTTTTTGAAAACATGGATGCAATTGTAAAATATGCCAATGTCTAGTCAGAATCTTTTTAATCTGATGCGTGTGAAACATATATGGCAATACTCCCACAAAAACATGTGAAGTATCCTTAAGATCTGGAGATTGCGAGAAAAACAGCCACTCTCGGTGAGTGTACTTGGCTCTTAAAAATGCTTGTTTAATAACCTGTTTAGGATAGCCCCGCTGAATAAGGTGAACAGACAACTCATGTGCATGTGTAAGGAAATCCTCAAAATTGGAACAGATCCAGCGAAGTCGAAGAAATTGTCCATATGGAAGACCCCTCTTCAGAGATCCAGGATGAAAACTCGAATAGGACAACAGAATATTTCTCTGTACTGGCTTTCTATATAAAGTAGTGTAAAAAGAATCTTGACCCTTAAGGACTTTAACATCCAAAAATTCAAGCTGAGAAAAATGGTGCTGCATGGTGAAAGATAAATTCGGCCGAAGAGAATTCAGCCATTGTACAAATTGATGTAAATCAGCTTCTGTACCTCTCCACAAAAAGAAAATGTCATCCAAAAATCTCACCCATAATACCACATCTTTAAACCATAATGAAGAATAAACATGAGAGGATTTGAATTCAGCCATATAAAGGATAGCCACAGATGGGGCAACCGTGGCACCCATGGCAATACCCTGGATTTGATGATGAATATGATCCTTTTCAGATGCGAATTGCTTTGCACCGGTTTTTCCGAAAACTTTTGGTGACTCAGTTTTGTGCTACACATAATATGGGAGCTGATATTTCCATTGTTAAAGCGCCATCTCGATGGATACCTTCGGAGACACCTGACTCTCTCGTTCAGGCTTATCAACAGCTAGTACTTCATGATTTAGCGGATTTTGAACGTTCCACGCTGCGGACCCGTTACCACAATTTATCTGCTAATCAAGGGACTGCGGTCAAGCAACTTCGTGATAACAGTGCTTTAGTAATACGCCGAGCTGATAAAGGAGGTGCAACTGTAGTACAATCTTATTCTCAATATAGAACTCATCTTTTGGATCAGTTAAATAATACGGCTTATTATGTCAAGTTGTCTGTTAACCCCTTTATAGATTTACAATCTGACATTAAGGATGTTATGAAGCAGGCATTATCTAATAATTGGATTACCAAAAAAGAATTTGGGTTTTTGGTTTTGAAACATCCGAAGGTCCCATTTATTTATACGGTTCCTAAAATACATAAATCCCTGACAGCACCTCCAGGCAGACTTATTGTGTCTTGCGGGGGTCTTCACTGGAACCTTTGTCCAAATTTTGTGACAAATTCTTGCAACCATGTGCCCAACTTGTCCCGTCTTTTTTGAAGGATACTACTCATTTTCTTACTAAGCTTCAACAAATAGAGGGTGATATTACTTCTTGGTGGCTTGTTTCTTTGGATGTTACAGAGATGTATACTAATATCAACCAAGACCAAGCTTTGTCGGTAATTTCTCAGTTAGATTTATCTTTGCCTGACCGAATTCCTCATTCATTTTTTATGGAGCTGCTCACTCTGGTTCTTACAAAAAATTATTTTCAGTTTGAACAACAAATTTATCATCAAATCCAGGGTATTGCCATGGGTGCCACGGTTGCCCCATCTGTGGCTACCCTTTATATGGCTGAATTTGAATCCTCTCATGTTTATTCTTCATTATGGTTTAAAGATGTGGTATTATGGGTGAGATTTTTGGATGACATTTTCTTTTTGTGGAGAGGTACAGAAGCTGATTTACATCAATTTGTACAATGGCTGAATTCTCTTCGGCCGAATTTATCTTTCACCATGCAGCACCATTTTTCTCAGCTTGAATTTTTGGATGTTAAAGTCCTTAAGGGTCAAGATTCTTTTTACACTACTTTATATAGAAAGCCAGTACAGAGAAATACTCTGTTGTCCTATTCGAGTTTTCATCCTGGATCTCTGAAGAGGGGTCTTCCATATGGACAATTTCTTCGACTTCGCCGGATCTGTTCCAATTTTGAGGATTTCCTTACACATGCACATGAGTTGTCTGTTCGCCTTATTCAGCGGGGCTATCCTAAACAGGTTATTAAACAAGCATTTTTAAGAGCCAAGTACACTCACCGAGAGTGGCTGTTTTTCCCGCAATCTCCGGATCTTAAGGATACTTCATATGTTTTTGTGGGAGTATTGCCATATATGTTTCACACGCATCAGATTAAAAAGATGCTGACTAGACATTGGCATATTTTACAATTGCATCCATGTTTTCCAAAAACTTTGCAGATTGTGCACTCTCGAGGCCCTAACCTGCGTGATATTGTGGGGGCTACTTCTTCCCCTCTGGACAGGGTAGTTGATAGACCTGTTGTGACTGGTCATTATGCTTGTGCCTCTTGCTCTCATTGTCCGCGAGCAATTTTGGGCACAGAATGGAGGGTTCCTAACTCGACTCTCATTCACACAGCTCAATGGTTTACTACTTGTTCTACATCATTTGCTGTGTATATGTTGATTTGTCCATGCCAATTGTTGTACATTGGTTGGACGGTTCGCCCAGTAAAGGTTCGTTAAATGAACATGCCTCCAGGATTAGAAATTCTGTAACATCAGCCCCGTTAGTTCAACATTGTTTGGATTCGCATCATGATTTTGAGGATTTCAAGTGGCGTATTTTGGACTTTGTTCCTGAACACCCCAGGGAGGGTGATCGTGAACAACAGCTTCAGGTGTTGGAACAACATTGGATTTTTCGTTGGTCCACTGTGCAACCATCTGGCCTTAATAAGGAATTAGACTGGGCTAGCATTCTTTAATTTCAATTTTGCTTTTGATACAGTGCAATGTCACTTTTGTGTTTTCCACCTGTGCCTTGCTCAAAGCTGATTGGTGTCTTGTTGCAGTGGCGTAGCGTGAGTTGTCAGCACCCGGGGCAAGGCAAGTAATTTGCGCCCCCTAACCCGTGGATTTTAGCCGCCGGGGAGCTTCTTTGCGCGGGGGAGCCGACCGTGATCCTACCCTGGGAGGGAGCGATCGTCAGCACTGACCTCGCTGAGCCGGAGTCCAGGGAAACGAACAGCACAGCAGCAAGAGCCCGACAAGCATGGTTAAACGCCCAACAGCAGGGAAGAGGAGGAGATCCAGAACCAGAAACTCGCGATGCCGCCCTGCAGCTCCGCCTTCTCGAGCGCACAGGGCGATCCGACCCCAACCCCAGCTTTACATTGAGATCGAGGGGCGACGACGCGATAAACAGTCCCCCTCCCACCCCGCCCCGGCAGCTTGTGTGAAATAGCTACCTAGAGGGGGTCAATCGCATCGCCTGCGCTTTGTTGCCGAGGGTTTGCCAAGAACAATGCGACTCCCAGGACTGCGGGCTCGAGGGCTATAGCGCAAACCTCTTTGCAGTGCCACCACCAGATGGCGTACGCTCCAACATGTATCATAGGGACCTGCCTTTCCCCCTCATCGGCAACAGAGAGCTGCGAGTGCGAGCGCCCCCCCCCCCATGTTGCGCCCGGTGCGGCCGGCCCCCCCTGCACCCCCCACGCTACGCTTCTGTCTTGTTGTTTTACTCAGGAATCCTGCTGCGAGGTTCAGATTGCTATTGAGCATGCGCTGGCGTTTTTGATCAGCTGAGAGACTGTTTTCACATTGCAGTTTTGTTGAGCGTTGAGACAGGGCAAAAAATTTGATGTTAGCCCGAAACGCAGTACTGTGTACCTGTTTATAACTGCAAATTGTTCTGAATCTGTTTATAACTGCAAACTGTTCTCAAGGAGCATCTTGGAGAGGTCCGATATATTATTGAAGTGGATTGCGAAGAAAAGTGTTTCAGATAAGTTTCTTGAGCTTTCAGATTGGGCTTCTCACAATACATTAATGGATTTTTAAATCACTACACGATTAGTAGGCTTTATATTGGTGGCACTTATTTGTGGTGTTTCACCTTACTTTATACAGCTCCGTGGTGGGCTCAATAAAAAAAACTTAAGCAAAATGGAAGTTTAGCTTCAAGAGGCGGTTTAAACCTCAAGGCTGCTCTTCCGACATTATTACATACACGCCAGCTATTCATTTCATGCACCCTCCTCCCTCCATGGCAGGAAATGCCTCTGAACTGGCTGAACTTTCCTTTGCGGTTTTCCAGATCCCTTCAGTAAATGTGGAATTTCTGGTACTCTGCAGCCTGGCAGCAGAGAAGCAAATCTGACTTAGTTTATCTTGCTAAAAACTGCTTTTTGGCTCTGCTTTTCAACTTATGCTCCTGTAAGCTTTGGTTTAAAACTGTTCTCTCTCTCTGTGTCTGCCTGTGGTGTCCAGTGCATTTTTTTTGGTTATAGGGAAGTGAAAGGAAAGCCCAAAGTGAGGTGGGGTCTGCCGTATTGCAGCAGCTGAATAGGGGAAATGGACAAAGTAGATATTTTTACCTGCTACCACATTCTGAGGTTAATTTTATAACCAGGTGCCTAGTTTAAGGCACTAAAACCGTACCTATTTTTTTAAGGAAATGTAGGCACCTCCTTTTTTTTTTTTCATAAAATACTAGTGTACATGGCTGAAAACTCTCCTTACGTTGAGGTGCGGACATTTACACCGGCTCTACAGTTGGTGTAAATGTCCGTGCCTAGATTTTTCCAGAACACGCATAAATTGTAATCGTTTTATAAGCTTCAAGCATGTTGTGTGCCCTGCCCACGCTCTGCTCAAACTCCGCCCATGTGCATACCCACAGGAAAAGTACAAGGCATGCAGTTTTACACTACTCCTTATTCTAGTAAGAATACACACTCTCATGTGTACAAGACTAAAACACTGACATTTTAGGTACATGCTTGCCGCATAAATCTAGGTGGCTTCTTTTAAAATGACTCTCTCTATTAGGTGGTGGTTAACTGCAGTATAGTTGAGTGGTATCCCAGGCCGTTAAAAGAAGGGAGAGGTCCATGTCTATTAAATTTTCTTACTGGCTTGACTTGTAAAGTCCTCCCACCAGTGATTTGGATTATGGCCCAAGTCAAATCCACAGCTTTTTGGGAACTCCGTAGAAGATGTATTTAATATGAAACAAAAACGAACTCATCTAGTTTTGCTTCTTTTGGTTTTTGTTAGTTTTCTCAGGGTCAGTGTCTTGAAATGGGTTAGTTTAGCGTATACCATGACCAGAATGAATCTCATGGAATTGGATCTCGGTCTCTAATTTACTGCTAGCGCTCACCTTAGTACTTGTGTTGTGCCAAAGAGAGCTTCCTTCTGGAGTTCTTAGGATGTAATGCGTATAGGCAGCCTATCAAGGTACGCTTGTGGCATCCAATTCCATGGGGAATATTTCTGAATCTTTTTGCCACATTTTCTTGGTTTTAGACTGCCTTACTTGGTATTTGAGGATCTTCTCTCTCTCTCTCTCCACCATGATGCATAGTTTTCTGTAAGGGTAAGGAAGTGGATTAGAGGGTTAGAGCAGTGGCCTGAGAAAGGAAAACCAGAGTTTGAATACTGCTTCTTTTACTGACATTCCTTGTGAGCTTGGGCAAGTCACTATCTCCAAGAACAAGCAAGAATGTAGTCTTCACATATGGGTATCATCGGTACCAACGGAGCCTGCGCGGAAACGCTCCCCAGTGTCCAATTAGAAAGCTTTTGGGAGCATCCCACAGCGCCTGCGTGCTGCCTTCCCACCTTTCCCAACTGTCTCTCTCCAGTTGAGTTTAAAGCTGAGACAAAGAGAGAGAGAGAGGGAAAGAGAAAGAGATAAAGAGTGGTTGTTAAAGCTTTAAGAAGTGTCGATTACCTTTTAAAGGGGTTGATGGTATGGATTTATCCAGATCTATCTAGAGATACTCAGAGGCGGCATAGGGAATTTCTATTGCTTCGCCCTGGGGTTCAGCAGCTGTGGAGGGGGCTCTTTTTTCTGAAGCATCCATGTACGTGTCTGGTTAAATACCAGTCACTTTCCTATATTTTCTTTGAACCCTCCCAGCTGCTGGCTTTCATAAATGCTCATCACTTAGAAGCATCCATTTCTGTTGAGTCGTACGAATTTGTATTGACTGAGTAATGTCCTGTCTTTTTTCTTTAACTCGCAAATTATATATTGTTATGTATTTAGTTTCTTCTCCATATTGAGGGCTAGAGTGAGCTAACTATATTGTTTCGTTTTCTTCTGAATGGTATACGTTTGCTGTTATGATTTCTACTAGTTAGCTCTGTTTTCTATACAAGATGGATATTGTTACTTCTTGGTTTATAGTAAAATCTGCATAAATAAAAAATTAAAAATAAATAAAAGCCGATTTCCATGGATAATGTGCTATTTTGCCTGTGGAAATGGCTTTTAAAATCATCCTCAATATATTTTAGCTTCAGCTGTCAGAGGTACAAATTCTGAATGCTACCATCAGATTTATAATTTCTTCAGACGCACTGCTAGATGTTTAAAAGTGGCGTCTTACTGAAGCAAGACCCACTCGTAGAAGGGGCTTTGCCTGCCGTTGCCTCCTTAAAGTGAGGACTGGTGGCTATTTCTGCCCCTTTGGTTGGTTCTCTCTAATGCAGTACTTGGCCACATTGTTGACTTTGTGGCGGTGACAGACAGAAGGTTGCCTAGATAGAGCATGCATTCCTTGAGCGTGGGGTGCACCCTGTGCACACAGGGTGACTAGTCTGTGGGTGTTGTGTCAGCATGCATATATTTACTCATACTCAGAATTTGTGGAGGAAACAATAATAATTGACCACCCAGTTTACACAGAAAGACACAGGTTTACCCGCATACATTGTTTTGGTGGCTAGCCCATATTGTGTGCCATCAAGTCTATGCTGACTCTTGGTGACTCAGCACCTAGGTTTTCTTGGTAAAGTGCAACTGCAGTAAGTCTACACCACCTGGTATTCCAAAGTGGTCTCCCATCCAAGTACTAACCAGGCTCAACTCTTTTATCTTCCAAGATCAAACAGATCGGGCTTATCCAGGGCAGCATGGCTGTAGTGGCTATCCCATAGAAGTTTAACTATATGAGGGACCAGAAACCAAAGACATTTACAAATGCTGGACAAATAAGTGAATGCCGAGAACCTTAGGATGAAAGTATCTGCAAGTTTGTTTTGCAAAATTAAGTTGCCAAAATGTTTGCAAATCATTCAAAAAAACTAAACTAAACGCCTATCTCTCTTCAGTTTTTTCTGTGTGTTAACGAGTTGGCGTTGGTCATTATGGTGCACACCCAATACTACTGGTATCTTTTTCAGATAAATGAGAAGCTTCCAAATACAATTCAGCTGACCCTATTCAACTTATTCAGAACTGGACTGACAATATTGTTGAACTGTTTTAAGTATTTTTTTTAAAAAACCTTAACCATGGTCAAAACAAATTGTTTTGTTCTTTCTTGCAGGATCCTTTGCCTAACTCAATTAATCCAACTGAAGGGCCAAAGGCTGGAGGAACTTCCCTTACAATCACAGGCAAGAAACTAGTCACAGGCTCGGAGAAAGACATCAGAGTGGATCTCAATGGTGTGCCTTGCATAGTGTATGTATACCAATACTTTATTTTTTTTTGTCTGAGTCAACATATGGCAGATAACTAAAAATGATCATACAAGAAAAGAACTCAAGAGTCGTAAGCTTGGATGCTAGGACATCATAACAATATAATCGGAAATATGAAGACTAGTGTCAGCATTAGGAATAGGAAGGTGGTATTGCCCTTGGACAGCTCACTGGTAAGACCGCATGTAGGGGCCCTTTTACTAAAGTGCAGTGTGATGTTAACATTCATTTAAACATGTGGTAACTGAGTGCATGGACCACGATAACTGTTACTACGTGGGCAGGACATCTACCACATGCCAGAATGTGCATTCATTACCCACCATGCGATGGCTTGCTGTGGTTGGGGAATGATCAAACAAAACAGCCCCCAAATTAGTGATATCCAAATGATCTCTCCAAACAAAATTATATCACCAAACCCCCTGTGAAACACACTCAACTTTTTTTGTTGGATAATACCGGAAAGGGACATGGACTAAAAACCATGCTCTCCACACGGTTATATCCTATTTAATCGTTTTTTTAAAAAAGAGAGAACTCAATAAACATTCTCAAAAATAGACGTTTGTTACTTAGCTGATTCGAAGAACTAGAGCACGACGTGCACGTTTCGGGTTGAACACCCTGTTTCAAGTGCTGACTTGTCATGGATTTTTACATGACAAGTCAGCACTTGAAACAGGGTGTTCAACCCGAAACGTGCACGTCGTGCTCTAGTTCTTCGAATCAGCTAAGTAACAAACGTCTATTTTTGAGAATGTTTGAGTTCTCTCTTTTTAAAAAAAAAACGATTAAATAGGATATAACCGTGTGGAGAGCATGGTTTTTAGTCCATGTCCCTTTCCAGTATTATCCAACAAAAAAAGTTGTGTGTTTCACAGGGGGTTTGGTGATATAATTTTGTTTGGAGTGGTTGGGGAATGGGCATGTTGGTGCAGTCATTGCAGGGGTACATATGCTCGCTGTCAATGTGGCAATTAGCATGGGTGCACTTAACGATATCTCTGGGTGGTGTTAATTGCGACTGCTGCAGCCATCTGTTAGGTGTGCTGACTGCTGGGGACATGCTGGCATGCCTTTGACAGCACACAACTGTTGCATTTACTGCGCGTTTCTTTTTGTTCTCAATGCGCAGTGAAAGGGCTCCTTAGAATAATATAATCTGTTCTGGAGGCTCCATTTTTATAAGGAATACATCACTGAAGATGGAGGCAGCTCAGAGGAGGGCTACTAAATGGTACATAGCCTGCAGCATATACCCTACACAAAGAGGTTTAAGGAGATAAAACAAAGAACACAAGGAAAAACATGAGTCAGACTAAGATTCATCAAGCCCAGCATCTAGCCTTCGACAGCGGCAATAGTAGGCTACAAGTACCTGACAGACCTCAAAAAGTAGATCAAATTTGTCAGAGCTGATTTTCCAGGGATAAGTGATGGCTTTCCCAAGTCTATCTAAAATATTTTTACAGATCTTTTCTCCAGGAACTTGTGCAAACCTCTTTCAAATCCTGCTGTTAGTCAACAGATTCCAGAGTGTTGTATGTACTGCGTGATAAAACGCTTGTATGATTAGGTTTGTCTTCTGCTTGTTAGTTTCATGAAGTGTCCTCTTTTTCCATCCCCCTCAGAATTTTATAAACTGCTCTCATTTCCCCCTCTGTTGTCCCTTTTCTAAGCTGGAAAGCTACAACCTGTTTAGCCTTTCACCCCCCTCCTTAGTTACCTTTTTTTGTTTTGCTCTTTCTGTTTTGTCCTGTTTGTGTTTATAATGGAGTTCTTTTTTCTTTCTACATTTTGCGTTTTATACCGCTTTGCTGCCAACTATGCAAAAGGCAGTATATATTAAGCTTTTAGGAAACAGGATCCAATATTCAGTTGGGGGGCTATGTGCCACGTCAGCACACAGCTCTGCCCGCTGACCTCTAAACCCGGATATTCAATGCCGCAGCGATGACCCGGTTAGCATCCGTGGCTAAAACTAGGTGAGCACAGCGCAGAAGCAGGCATCTTTTTGGATTCATCACTGAGTCAGAGTTTCTACGTTGGGAGAAGGAGAAAGTTCAAATATGGCATGAGAAAAGGGGATTTCTTGATTGTGAATTATCAAGTGCCAAAAAAAATGTGAAGAAGGCCATTGCCAAAACATGGCTGTGTCAGGTTTGGCTTCTACTAAATTTCTTCCTCAAATTTCTTTAGTGCCAGCAGGTGCGCCCATGCCTGGCGTGCCTGCACTCAAGGGTCTCGCCAGAGGGCCCTTTGGCGTGGCCCATAGGGGGTGACCAAGGCAAAGGACAAAATAACCAACCAACCAAACAGAAAAAGAAACAAACAAGAAGAGCTCTAAACAGACATCAAGCAAGCAACTAAGCAAGATCTAATGCCCCTCTCATAACAACCCCGTACATATGCCAAAGACCCCTCCATGCACATCCATACACAACTGACTATGCCCAAATTTTAACACAGAAACACCCCGCACCATACTTCCAAAATAAAACACACCCACAGCGAAACACTCCCCATCAAACTCGTACCACAGCACCAAACACTCACTCCCACAAGACCACTACAAATCACACTCATAAACACCCGCTCTGGGAGGAACAAACTTCCCATAGTTCAAGACCTCATCACAGATCAAAAAATGGACATCTTTGCATATCAGAAACATGGCTATCAGACTTTGACCCAGTACTCATGAACCAGCTCACACCACAAGGATACCAGATTTTTAACTGCTCCTGCACCCACTCCAGAGCAGGAGGAGTAACAATAATCGCGAAATCCAACCTGCACCTCTGGAACCTAGCAGCAGAAAGCTCACAAGAAGCCAACACCATCACGATTACCAACAAACACCACCTGATCTGCCTGATACATAGACCACCAGCAACAAACTCAGACCTCTCAGACATCCTCAAACAAGTATCTGGGACCTACAATAGCACAAAAGAACAGATAATACTTGGTGATTTCAATCTACGCTCAACACGAGAAAAATGCTGAGGCATTCATGGAAGCTATGGAGGCCATGGAACTGACCCAAATAATCCGCACCCCAACCCATGAGAGAGGAAACATCCTGGACCTCATATTCCTCAATTCCAAATCCACAAATGTACATAATCAACCAAAGATCACAGTTGTATCATGGTCTGACCACTTTTACATTCAACATATCCTACCAACCCATCACCGCCATGGAGGAGCCGTGCCCAGCAAGAAGATTCAAAACATTCCACAAAGAGGACTTCCTGACCCAAATCCTGCCAGAACTTCAGCCCACTCAGACCAATCTCGAATCCTCAGTTACTAACTGGAACACCATACTAGCTGCAGCAGCACAAACAACGACAACAAATAGACGAAAAAGGGCAAGACAAGCAAAGTCACGCTGGTACACACCAGACCTACGGATCCTAAAAACACAACTGAGAAGACTTGAAAGGAAATGGAGAAAAACAAAAAATGGAGCCGATTGAGCAATCTACATGGATGCACTCAATTACTACTGCACCAGAATAGATGACACATGGAAAGCTTACCACTCAAAGATTATAAATGCATCACTTAATAGACTACGGGAACTTTTCAACATCATCAAACAACTTACCAAGACAGACCACCTAGCGGATCAGCTACCTAACATAGCACCACAGCAACTAGCAGCACCTTACAACAGCTCCATCAGATGACCAGCGTACAGACCAAAGCAACTACAAAGGAGCACACCACTAATCTAAAAACCATGTTGACCTCCTTTGAATCAGTCTCCAAAGAAAGGATTGAAACCACAATATCAGGACTCAATACCACCATTTACCCTCTGGACCCCTGTCCGGTTGCCTGGATTAAGAAGACAAAGCAGGAGTTAAGCCCAATCCTCACCATCATTGTAAATAAATCTCTGGAAGAGGGTCAGGTGTCCACCCCCCCTCAAAACATCTATCATATGCCCAGCCCTCAAGAAACCAGACCTTGATCAATTAGACCCCACCTCATTCAGACCAATAGCAAACCTCCAGTTCATGGCAAAAATCCTTGAGAAGATAGTACAGCAACAACTACAAGACCATCTGGATAAAAATAACATACTTGATCCCCAGCAAATAAACGCTCTGACCAAAGGAACCCAAAGCAGACACAACGGTTTTGCACTGATCTTTCCAGATATATCTGCGGCGTTTGACACAGTTTCACACAACATCCTCTTCAACAGACTGAAGGAAATCGGTATCCTAGGCATTGTACTGCAGTGGTTCCAGTCATATCTCTCAAACAGATATCAACGAATCCGGACCCGCACCACCACCTCCTCACCTTATCAGCAAATTCAAGGGGTCCCACAAGGGTCCGCCCTATCAGCCATGCTATTCAACATCTACCTCCAACCACTCTGCTCTATGATACGTTCCCATAACGTCAACTTCCACGTATATGCAGATGACATCATGCTCTATGGACCCATAACCACATCAAATCCAACCAACCCACAGTTAATAATTTGCTTCAATAACATATCAAGATGGCTTCAAGAAAACAGCCTCACAATAAACCTCAAAAAGACGGAGGCATTGTTTGTGGCAAAAGACCATGAATTTTCCCCCACCCACACACCTAGCACTAGGAGCTATACAAATCAGAGTCCAACCGCAAATAAAATATCCGGGAATCATCCTGGACAAGCACTGTCATTCAAACAGCAGATTGCAAGAACTGCAAAAGCAGTATTTTTCAAAGCCAGAATGATACAATGACTAAGACCTCTCGTGTACCCTGAAGACTTCAGATCTGTAATGCAGGAGATGACTCTCCCGCATCTGGACTACTGTAACTCGATATACCATGGCCTCCCAACCACCACTCTCTACCCACTCCAAACCGCCCTCAACACAACAGCCAGAATCATCCAAAAAGTGAGGAAATTTGACCACATCACCCCAGTCCTAAGAGATCTTCATATCCTCCCAATAGAAGCTTGGGTCAAATACAAAGTATTTTTTCAACAACCATCGCAGCTACACACATTCCTGATAAAACCTCACTCAGAAAGAAACACCTGACAACTCGCAAACAACACCCTAATTATACCACATGAAAGAACCAAATTCAACAAGCAAATCTGCAACCGAGCATTCAACCTATATGCGCCTTCCCTATGGAACTCTCTGCCTATAAAGATCCAATGCACCACGGAGCTCTCCACGTTCAGAAAGCAACTGAAAACCCACCTGTTCAAGGAACATCTAAGACCAGAGTCCATCATAACCCACTGTAAATGAAGACCAGGTATAAAAGAACTGAACAAAACTGAACATGAAAGATTGTAATTATGTTAGATATGTAAACCCACTATGATTCGAGTACTCTCCCCTCCCCTTGAGTACTGGATCCCCCCCTTAAAAATGATATCGCACCCTACTATTTGTTGTAAATAACTTTGTTAAATTCTAAACTGCTTTGACCAGGTAAAAAGCGGTATATAAGCACAGTTAAATAAATAAATATTCCTTGGATTTTCCACACTTTGGACTGGGATGCTTCCATTACACATGGTAATAGTGCTTTTTCATTGGACACCAGCTTTGAATATCCAGGTCTGCTGCACTTTGCGGAAGCTAATCGGATAACGGTAATATTGAGCCGCTGTCCGGTTAGCTCCCACTGGTGAAGATAGGGACAGGAAAAGCTGGCCTATCTTTACCCACTGATCGCTAACTGGGCAGCGGTTCAATATCACTGCTGTCGGGTTAGCAATGGGTGCCACCTCCCCTCCAACCTGGAACACCCATGACATGCCCCTATGCTGCAAGGTTAGCATCAGGGCATGTAGCGGCAGTTTTCCAGGAACAAACAGGAAGTCAGTCCTCACTTATGGGTGGCGGCACCGACAGAGCCGTTAGCGGAGCATTTCCCCAGCTTTCAAAGAAAGCCTTTGGGACATGCTACCATGGGACATGCTACCACACATGTGGTCACCTTCCCGCCCAAGGGTGCCATCTTGCTCAGTCTCCTTTTTTCTGCAGAGCCCAAAAGACATCTTTTCTGTTTTCCTGCAAAAATCCTTGCTAATTATCCTCAAAATAGTTTCCCGGTTTGCATACTGGTTCCTCTTCTCACCTTGAGCTGGCACCGTCTCCGGCGCTGTTCTTGGCTCCTTTTGTCTTTTTTTTATTGAGGCTCGCCTTGACCGACATTCGTGCCTTTTTCACCTAGGAGTCGTCTACCCCATCCAGGTGTTTGCCACAATGTCCCTTTGTGAGTTCAAAAGACGTGACCGCTGCAGTCAAACAGTGTCAGTGACCGACACCCATGACTGCGGTCTACACTGCCTGGGTCCGGACCATGACAGCAACTCCTGCCACCTGTGCCAGGCCATGATGCCCAAAACCAATAAAAAGAGATTAGAGTTGCAAGAAAAACTGTTCCCCAGGTCCGACTCGGCACCAGTCTCCCCGATGCCCAGCTCCAAGCACAGCACTTCCTGTGAGGACCGAGTGTCCTCAGAGTCCCGCGGCAGCGGCTCTTGCGAGAAGACCTTGGACGCCGAGAGAAAGAAGAAAAAATCCTCAAAGTCGGATGAGGTTGCACCGGAGAAACCTGGTAAACTGCCTGGAGGCACTTGGGCGGTTCTGAGAAGCGTCCTACCAAGGTCCTCAAGAAGGATTCTTCAGCCAGTGGAGGCCATGCGAGGTTCCTCGAGACCATAGTCCTCATTGAGGATGCACTTGCGAGAGTGCTGGCGCCAGGCCCAAGGTCCCCTGTGCCCGTGCTGAGAGCTGCAGAGCCTTCTGGCTTGGAAACCAGAATGGTGACCTTGGAGCAGAAAATCACTGCCATCCTGGCCCTGTAGCAGGCAGTGATGACTGGTTCATCTGCATCATCTGCCCTGACAACCAGGCCCACGACTGTGGGGGAGTCCCAAGTCGTCAAGCCGAGCTCTGAGTGCCATCGGCCTCAGATAAACCCTCGGCGCCAGTCGAGGTCTCGGTCCTGTTCCTTGGACATCCGTTCCTACCTGTCAAGTTTTCGTGACTCAGACACCAGATCCTCTGGAGGCTGCCAGTCACTCTGCCCTGGCCTCGATGTTATGAGTCGCAGGGCCTTGGACTAATCGTCACCACTCGACTCCAAGTGGGAGACTGACAAGGCGTCCCCAGAAACCATGTGGCACCGAGATATTCCCTTGGACCCGGTAACCCATTGCCATTCTCCTCCAGAAGATGTGGTCTTCCATGACTTTGTCAAGGATTTGGCCAGAGCCTTCTTGGTGCAAACCGAGGCAGAGGAAGATCCAGTATGAGTCTCCACCCAAGGCGACTCTCATAATGCCTGTGCAGCTGATCCTCGAGCGACTGTCACTCAGAATGTGGGAGACGCCGGCCTCTGTGCCGGTGGTGAGCCAGCACCTCAATGCCATTTACTGTGTCTGGAAGGGTCCCGGGTTTCACAAGCCGGAACTCCCACATAACTCCAGGGTCATCGAGTCAACAATGCAGAAACTTAAGAGCCAGAAGACCTACTCTTCAGTCCCTTCTGGAAGGGACACTAGAGCCCTCGATGGCCTCTGCACAAGTGTTACCAGAGCTCCACGCTGGGTTGCAGGATTCAAGCCTATGAATTGTATCTAGGCATTTACCTAAAGGCCCTAACCCAGGAGTTGTCTGGCTTTTCAGCGGGGCTTACCGGGGAACCCCTCCAGCGGTTCCAATCCCTAACCTCTGGGATCAAGGTTCTGTTCCTTTCCCGGGTGGCCAATAACGGCTTTGAGTCATCGTCTCGGGTAGCAGCAGCTGGCATTGGCACCCGATGCCAAGCCTGGCTACCAGTCTTCGGACCTCAAGCAATGAGTCCATGATAAGCTGCTTGACGTCCCCTGCACTGTGGAAAACCTGTTTGGTAAATCTATGGCCGACAAGGCGACTCGACAGAGGCTCTCCAATAAGAACTCATTCTTTGCCTGTAAGAAACAGTGAGGGATAAGACCCCTATTCCCGAGGAAAAAGGGGCCCTTTCAGCAGAGTCGCCACTACTAGCCATTCTCTGGCCAGCAACAGGGTTTTTACCCTCAAAGACAAAGCAATAGGGCTCAGAAGTTGAAGGTACTGAAGCCCCAAGCCCCAGTTCCTGCCCAGCCTGTGGGGAGTTTTTCACTCCCAGGGCATGGCCTTCCCTCCCCCGGGAGATCTTCACCAGCCCACAAGGGAGCCATCTGGCACTCTTTGCCCACAAGTGGGCCAGCATCACCTTGGACCAGTGGGTATGTGGTAAGGGAAGGATACCTCCTCCAGCTACAGCAGGTACCACCCAGATTCTTTCCAGGAGAGGCAGTGCGACCTCTCCTTCACCAGACCATTCTGCTCTCAGAACTTGCAGGTCTGCTCAGGGACAACACAGTAGAGCCTATACCCAAACATCTATGGGGAAAAGGTTTCTACGCCAGATACTTTCTTGTCTCAAAGAGAACTGGGGGCCTCAGGCCCATACTAGACCTGAGAAACAAACAAGTTTCTGGTGAGGGAGAAGTTCAAGATGCTCTCCCTTGGAACACTGCTGCCTTACCTCCACCAGGGAGATTGGTTGTGCTCTTTGGATCTAAAGGTTGCATATACTCACATCCTGATCCACCCCACCCACAGGCAGTACCTATGGTTCGTGGTGGCAGAAGGGCACTGCCAGTACAGGTTGCTACCCTTTGGCCTGGCCTTCTGGCCTGGTAGTGGTAGCCACCTACCAGCGCCTACAAGGGGCTTTCATCTTCCACTACCTGGATGACTAGCTCATCAGGGGTAGTATGGCCACAAAGATCAGGCAGGCTGCAGAGCATGCAACCCTCCTTCTGCAGCACCTGGGGTTTGTCATCAGCTACCCCAAATCCTATCTCTTTCCAGCCCAAAACCTGGTGCTCAGTTGGACGCATTACAGGTCAAGGCTGTCCTCCCAAGAGAAAGGGCAGAACGCCTCAGGCAACTGGCAGGAGAGGTATAGCGCCGCCGGTTGGTGCCAGCTCGTCGTCTCCTCCACCTACTGGGCCATATGGCCTCGACAGTCCACATCACGCCCTTAGCCTGCTTACACATGCGGACAGCCCAGTGCTGCCTACGCTTGCAGTGGACTCAGGCCATGGGCAGGCTTCGGGTCAGAGTCATGATTACCCGCCACCTGGCAGATTCCCTCAACTAGTGGCGAAATTTGCGCCACCTCCAGGCGGGAATGCCCTTCCAGGCACCCGCACAGCAGGGTATCGTGATCACAGACCCCTCCCTGCTGTGTTGGGAGGTGCATTGAGTAGACTGTCACACACAGGGCAGCTGGTCTCAGGAGGAGTCACTCCTACAGATAAATCTCCTGGAGCTCAGGGCAATCTTCTTGGCTCTACAAGTGTTCTGCCACCGCCTGTGACACCGACCTATGTTGATCCAGACAGACATCCAGATTCCCCATGTTTTATCAACAAGCAGGGGGCATGGGCTTGTACTCCTTCTACCAGGAGGCGGTAACCTATTTGCCTCTCCGGACAACACGCAGCTACCGCACTTCCGTCAGCTGCACCCGGAGAGAGTGGCAGCAGATACCTTCCTGATTTTTTAGTCCAAGGGCCTACTCTATGCGTTCACATCAACCCCCCCCCCCCGGTTGCCAGGTCCCTCTTCAAGGTCCAGACCAAAGGGTCATCAGTCATATTGATTGCCCCCAGCTGGCCCAGGCAATCTTGGTCCCTCTGCTGCTTTCCCTGTCAGTGGCACTCCCAGTCTCTTTGGGCTGAGCCCTGGACATCCTGTCCCAGGAGGAGGGTTCTCTCCTGTACCCCACTTTGGGGTTGCTAAAGCTAACAGCGTGGCTGCTGAAAGGGTAGCATTGGCCCCTTTCAATCTTCCAGGAGAAGTCGAGGAGATCCTACTGGCCTCCTGAAAACCCCCTCCACCAGACGGGCCTATGCCTTTAAGTGAAGAAGGTTCTCCGCCTGGTGTGTGGAAGGGGAGGAGAATCCCTTCTTCTGCTATGTGCAACTAGTATTTCAGTACCTACTGCACCTATCACAAATCTAACTCTGTGAGGGTGCATCTGAGAGTCATAGCCGCTCACCCACTACGCTATCGAGGGAAAACCCCTCTCAAGCCAGCCCCTGGTCTCCAAGTTCCTCCGGACCCTCCTGTTATCCAAGCCCCCTCTCCACCCTCCAGCGGCAGAGTGGGACCTCAACATGGTGCTCTCCCAGCTCACCAAACCGCCATTCGAGCCCCAGACCATGTGCCACCTGGGTGTCTCGGAAAGTGGTCTTTCTGGTGGCCCTTATGTCCACTCGAAGAGTGAACAAACTCCAGGCCCTTGTGGCAGATCCACCATACACAAGGTTCTACAAGAACAGGGTAGTGCTCCACACACATCCCAAATTCCTCCCAAAGGTGGTATCTCCTTTCCATCTCAACCAAGAGCTGGTCCTCCCCACCTTCTTTCCGTGGCCTACGCTGGCAGGGAGGAACTAGTACTTCATGCACTGGATTGCAAATGGACCCTGTCCTTCTACTTACAGTGCATCCAAGCCCATCGCAAAGCTCCTCAGCTTTTCATGTTGTTTGAACTCAAAAGACTGGGGCTCCCCATGACTAAGCGAACTCTATCCACTTGAGTGGCAGATGTATTGCCCTCGCTTATGAGCAAGCTAGGCTCTCCCTTCACCAAATCACAGCGCATCGCGTGAGGGTGATAGCCACAATGGTGGCCAGCCTCCGCTCGATGCCATTGATGAAGATCTGCAAGGCTGCCACATGGTCTTCAATTCATACTTTCGCAGCTCACTACTGCCACAGGGATAGTGCCTTTGGCCAGGCAGTACTCCATAATATTCTCGTGGTGTAGGTAACTCCGCCTTCCAATCCTGCTGTGTTCAGGCTACTAGAGTGATAGTGTCGCTGGACGCTAGGGTCTTGCAGAGTCTCTCAGTGGGGACTTACCTTCTGCAACTCACAGCTACTGCTTGGTCGCTGTTGGTGCTGTTGTGATTCGGTCCTCGGCAGCCTGGAGTTAGGAAGTCCCATATGTAAGGATTGACTTCCTGCTTGATCCTGGAGAAAATATAGTTACTCACCTGTAACAGGTGTTCTCCAGGGACAACAGGAATCGGTTCTCACAACCCTCCTTCCTCCCTGGGGAGTTGCCCACTTACCCTGTTTTAGTTTTTACTGCTGTCCTAGCTATATCATCTGACTTAGCAAGATGGCACCCTTGGGCCGGAAGGGGACCACGCATGCATGGTAGCATGTCCCAAAGTCTGTCTTTGAAAGCTAGGGAAATTCTCCGTGTTGGCTCCATCAGTGCTGACATCACCCATATGTGAGGATTGATTCCTGCTGTCCATGGAGAACGTCTGTTACAGATGAGTAACTATGTTAACCTGTGTTAGTGATGCTGAATATCTTTCTAAGTGGCATTTTCATGGTTTACAAGTCTGAAAATCATGTAAGTGCCTTTAAATATCAGTTCCCCTGTCTCCTAGTCTCACAAAATCTCTTTGTAAAGCCTCACAATGTTCCTGTGTTTTAATGACTTGATGACAAAAATGATTCAATCTGCAAATTTGATCCACCTCACTTGCTGCTTGGACAAGTTAAATCTATCTCTGCGTTTGAGAATATTGTCTAGGTTCCTTCAAAGCCATTCTGCCGAGAGCAATGCTTTGTCGGATTTCTTGACTGCTTGTCATTTCTTTATTAATTATTGATCCATCTTAGAGTTGTCTACTGTTCCTTCTCCATCAAGGATGAAATTATTGATTTTGCCAGTTGTCAGGATCTTTGTTTTCTTCATGTTAAGGTGCAACCCATTTTAAAACTATGTTCCTTGATCTTGATAAGCAAATGTTTTAGATCGTCTTCACTTCCAGTCATTAACGTGGTATTGTCAGCATAGCGAAGGTTGCTGATGTGTCTTCCACCAGTCTTCACATCTGAGTTGTCTTCAAACAGTCCTGCTTTGTTGGGCACATAAATTAAATTAGTACGGGACAAGTATGCAGCCTTGTTTGTACACCTTTGCTGATTTTAAATCATTCTGTTTCTCCTTGTTCTGCTTCTTGAGCTCAGCTGACAAACTTCAACTTTCATAGTTTGGACATATTATGCGAAGAGAGAGATCATTCGAAAAAGACATCATGCTTGGCAAGGTTTAAGGCCAGCACAAAAGAGAGGCCAACAATGCAATGGATGGATACAATAACAGCAACTATGAATGCCACACCATCAACGATTCTCCACCTGACTGAAGACCAAACACAGTTTAGGACAACTATCCATAGAGTCGTCATGACTCGACACTGACTCGATGGCACTTAACAGAAACGCCTGTTTGCGCCATTCTCTAGATTGTTAAACAGTACAGATCACTTTGCAGACAGTTTTTCATTTGGAAAATTTACCATTTAGTCCAGCTCTGTTTCCTGTCTTTTTGCCAGTTTCCATTCCCCTAAAGAACACTGCCTCCCATCCCATACCTATTTAATTTCCTAATGAGTCTTTCATAAGGAATTTTGTCAGATCCCTTCTGAAAATCCAAATATACTATATTAGCCTGCTCACCCTTATCCATATGTTTCTTTGGTCCTTCAACAATATTTTAATATTTTGTTAGACAAGCTTTGCCTTTGCTAAACAACCATGCTGAATCATTTCGATTAAGCCATATGTGTCTAAATGCTAAGTCATTTTTATTTTTGGAATAGCTTCTGTCATTTTGCCCAGCAGCAACATCTCACCAGTCTACTGTTTCCTAGATCACCAACTGAGCGCTTTTTAAAAATCGGCATTACATTGGTCACTCTCCAGTCCTCGAGCACTGTGGCAAATAGGGTACAAATTACTAGTAATAGGTCAAACATGAAATTGCTAGCCTATTTCAGAACTCTGAGGTTTTGCTTCTCTTCGGCTTACCAATTTGCTCCATTTCATCTTCTAACTTTAAAGTGATTTTATATAGCCGTTCCGAATCATCGCCATCAAGGAAGGTTTTCAATGCGAATATGATCCCCGACTTTGTCCTCAGTAAAGATCAAAGCAACAAATTCATTTAGTTTTCTGTTTCAGTTTCTTCCCCGAGCATTCCTTTTACTGCTTCATCATCTAGCAGTCCAGCTGACTTTTTATTTTAAATGTACTTGAAAACAGTTTGATATTAGTTTTTGTCTCCACAGAAAGCTTCTTTTCAAAGTCTCCTTGTCAGTGCTTGTGCTTATTGCTATTTTCCTCATTAAGGTCTGCTTCCATTTTGTTGTCTCTTCTATCTCATCATTAAACCATGCTGAGAAGAGTTTGGTTATTTTTCAATCATTTTTAAAGCCTGGAATATTTTATGTCTGTTTCCACAGCTGTATTTTTTTTGTAATTTCAATTTTTATTGCATAATGTATCAACCAAACATCAACAACACTTTCAAGTTTCAAATATATTTAAGTCTTTTACAACTTCAACCCAATCAACTATTACCCCCCTACACCCGCCACTCCTCCCCCTCCCCCTCCCCCTATTACCCCCCTACAGATCCCGATCACCCCACCCTGTCTCCCCCCTCCCACCCCCTCCCACCCCCTCCCGCCACACCTCATACCTTCCCCATACTTCCCGAAATGCTTTCATAGTATGGTGCTGGTGCGCCGCTATGGCACTCATGATCCACAAATGCTCCAGCCTCTGCATAATCATTGGTATCGTGGGCACCTCCACACACTTCCACCGTGCCATAATTTCCCCCCTCGCTGTCCCAATGCAATACCCGACCAACACTAAGATTCCTCTCTCCCCCTCCTCAGGCAGCTCGTTTAGTAATACCATGGGAGCTGTTAGAGCAATCTCCACCTTCACAATATCTAATATACTGTCCCCCAGTAGTTTCCACATCCGCTGCACCTCCGGACATCCCCATACAATATGTTCCAAATCCCCCCGATGCCCACACCCCCTCCAACATTCACCCGACCCCTGAGGTTGAAAGGCCTTTAACTTCCAGGGCGTCCAGTACATTTGATACCGGATTTTTAAACTATTTTCCAGATATTTCGGTCCTGGAGCCAAACGCCTCGTCCACTTGTAAATGTTGTGCCACCTCTCTTCTCCCCATTCCCCCCCCCCCCAATTGTTGCTCCCAAGCCTTTTCCCCTTTACTCTTCCCCTGTCTACCCTTTGGTACGTGCATTCTCAGCTCCCCTTATAATTTAGTGATCAGCCCCCTCTGCGAGCCCCCCTACCTCATTGCCACCTCAAACTGAGTAGCCACCTTCCTTAAAAGTCTTCCAGTACCCTCATCTTACTTAAATAAGATACCAGCTGCATATACACATAATAATCTCTACGCTCCACCCCATACTTCTCCTGCAACCCTTCAAAGGATCGAAGCTCTCCTCTTTTATTGATTAGTTGCCCCAATGTTCTCACTCCCTTGTCCCACCACTCCCTATACACCCCCCCCCCCTTTCCTTGCCTGGACCAAAATCGTTCATACCCATTATGTAAGTTTCCCTCGTGTACCTTTTCTCATTTAACATCCGCCGCTTTACCCCCAGCCACAGCACTTGCGTATATTCCTTAAATGGATTCCCTGCTCTCCCCCCCCCCCCCCTTTTTCGCTCCTGGATCCCAAATCCAAGCGCTCAGGTCCTCCCCCTTCCCCCTCTATTGCTCTAGTTCTACCCAAATGGGCATCTCTCCTACCCCCTACCAACTAGCCAGTGCCTTTAATTGCACTGCAACAAAATATTTTTCCATCCACGGAACCCCCATGCCCCCTTCCCATTGGTCTCGGTAGAGGGTATATTGCGACACTATGGGAGTTTTTCCAGCCCATATAAAATCTAAAATCAGAAGCTGTACCTGTCTCAAATACGCCTTAGGGATCCTACTGGGAATCGAGCTAAACAAAAACAAAAATCATGGCAGAACATTCTTCTTAATAACTGCTATTCTCCCCCAACCATGTCAGATATAAACTCCTCCACCTATTCAGGTCTTTTTTTCACCTCCTGCATAAGCGGAACAAAATTCCACCTCCATAACTGCTGCCAATCCTTTCCCAGGTGAATCCCCAAGTATCTATACGTTCCCCTCACCCATTTAAACGGGAAACTACTTTTTAGACTCGCTTCCAACATTTCGTCCAGATTAAACCCCAACAGCTCCGTTTTACTACCATTTATTTTATACCCTGAGACCCTGCTATAAAGTTCTATTTCCTTCATCAACACCGGCAAGGATATCAACGGCTCTCGAAGCGTAAAAATAACATCTGCAAATAATACTATTTTTGATTCCCAATTATTCATGAGCACCCCTTTAACATCCCCCCCTCTTCGTACCCTGTCTGCCAACGGCTCTATAGCCAACGCAAACAACAAGGGTGAGAGCGGGCACCCCTGTCTAGTCCCCCTTTCCAACTGAATCTCTTCTGAATAGCTCCCATTTACTCTTACCCTGGCTTTGGGCGTAGTATAAAAAACTTGGATCCATTTGAGAAAATTCTCTCCCAGCCCCACCTTCTCCAGCACTTTAATCATAAAAGCCCACTCTACCCTATCAAAAGCCTTCTCGGCATCTACTGAAATAAACACTGCCTTCTGCCCCGTCCGCTGCACTTCCCAAGTTAAGTTGCAGACTCTCCGTATATTATCCCCTCCCTGCCTCCCCACCACAAAACCCGTCTGATCGACATGGACCAGCTTAGGCATAACCTTTTGCAATCTAGAGGCCAATATTTTAGTTAAAGGTTTGGCATCTACATTCAGCAGAGAGATCGGCCTATATGAGCCACATACCATGGGGTCCTTACCCGGCTTAAGTAATACTGTAATTCCCGCCTCTGTCATGGATCCTGGAACCGCTCCTGTCCTGAGTACCCCATTAAACACCTCCACCATTAACGGCCTAAGACCCGCCTGAAACACCTTATAAAATTTTCCCGTTAGGCCATCTAACCTCGGTGCTTTTCCCAATTTCAAATTTTTGATGGCCTCTTCCACCTCCCCCTCTTCTATCGGTCTATCCAACCACCCCGCCTCTTCCGCTGCCAGCTTAGGTAATTCACACTCCTCCAGGTATTTTCGACTTCTTTCCATCCCCCCTCGAACCTCACTTTTATACAAATTCTGATAATACTCCTTAAACGTCTGTCTGATCTCATTGTTCCCAGTCACTAACTTCCCCTTCCCATTCCTTATACTCCCAATATTACTCTGGGCCGCTCGTGCTCGGAGTCTACATGCTAAAATACGGCCCGCCTTATTCCCTCCCTCAAACATAGCTTGCTTCATAACATTCAGTTCATAGGCTATTTTACTGGCGTGAAGCTGTCCCAACTTCCCCCTCAACCTCTGTAATTCCTCCAAGACTTTCTCATTCCTATCGCATTGATGGCTATCCTCCAATTTCCGAATTTCCCTCAAAAGACATCCCTCCGTCTCTCCCTGCAATTTACATCTTCGCGATGCCTCCCCTATCAGATGCCCCCTCACCACCGCCTTCAGGCCATCCCACACCATTCCTAAACCAACCTCCCCATTCATATTATAGTCCTTATACTCTTTAATGACCCCCGCCGTCCGCCCCACAATCTCTGGTTCCTCCAATAATGAATCATTTAATCTCCAAAATTTCAGTCCGGTGTCCTTATATCCCAAATTAAACTCCACACTCACTGGAGCATGGTCCGTCCACCTAATGGACCCCTGCTCCACCCTACTCATCCATCCACCTCCCACCCAAATCATATCTATACGACTATATGTCCCATGTGGCGCAGAATAATAAGTATATTGCTTTCTCCCTGGATTCCTACATCTCCATACATCCACCAACCCCAAGCCTTCTTTCATTCTCAACATTTTCATTCTCTCCCCTCTTCTCCCCTCCCCCGCCCCCCCTCATTATCGAGCCTTGGATTTACTGTCAAATTGAAATCCCCCCCCCCCAAAATGATTGGTTCCTCTCCCAGCTTCTCCAATTCCTTCCTCATATGATCAAAAAAACGCTTCTTGGGATTCATTTGGTCCATACATACTTAGAATCCACACTTTCTCCTCCCCAAACTGCACCTTAACTCCCACACATCTTCCCTTCTTATCCTGATATTCACCCACCACCCTATCCACCATCCCAGCCCCCACCATTATTCCCACCCCCCCCCCTTCCGTGAATCAGCTCTCTGCCCAGCCAGTACGACCTTTGGATATTTCCTTGTTTCTAACAATTTCTCCTGACCCACCTTCATATGTGTTTCTTGAATGCACACAAAGTCCGCTTGAATCCTAGCTCCTTCCTTTTCCACCAACCTTCGTTTTCTCCAAGTACGTAGTCCTTTAGCATTAATAGTTACCAGCCTCAGTTTTTGTTCCCCCACTATACCCTTTCCCTTCTCCTTTCCCTCCCCCTACTCTCTCACCTCCCCGTCCCCTTCTCCCCCCCTGCCCTTCCCCCGACCCACTCCTCAGCCCACCTGAGGTCTCCTGTAGAGTAGTGCCCATCGGTGTGGAGCAACCCATCCCCTCCCTCATTCCCTCCTCTCCCCCTTCCCCCTTCTCCCTCCCCCATACCCACTGCGTTGTCCCCAGCTACCCCCCCGCTCCTCCGCTCCTTCCCCCCCCCTCCTCCCCTGCCTTGACCAGCAAAGGTCCCGTGCACTTCTTCTATCCCTTGTTGCCCTTCAAACCCGCATAATTCCCTCCTTCGCCCCCCTCCTCCCCACACCCACCTCCCCTCCATTCTTCCCCTCCATTCTTCCCCTGTCCTTAGCCACCCTACCCAATACAACAGCCTTATATTCTTAACCACACTACCAAATTCTACACCCTTATATTCTAACCCATTCAAATCTTAAACATCATAGGCATACCAAACAGTTCCCTTCCCAGTCTACACATCCCACTGCCCCCTTTCTACCGTCTCCCCCACCTCCCCCTCCCTAATACCCCATCATCCACCCGCCCTTTCCCATCAACAATCCTATTCATCATGCATCCCCATCATCCCCCCATAGTCATATAACTCAGTTTTAAATCAAGTCCCCAAGAACTGGTGTAGATTGAAGTTCGCCGCCACATCCGGTACTCCACTTCAGGTTAACTCTATCTGGGACTCCAGCCCACTCTGCCGCCGCTCTCCACATTGTCCCCGCTCATCATCAGCCTCTGCTTCTCCGCCGGATCCTCTGGTAGCTGCACTAATCGCCGCTGAGTGCTTTTCAGTCCGGCCTCCACCAAGGCCTTTTCCGCATCCTTGCAAGTCTGCACCCTCCAGCTACGCGTTCCCACTGTAAAACACAGTCCAAACGGATACAGCCACCGATACCGCACATTTTCCTTTCTCAGCAGAGTTGTGATATGCTGCAGCTCCCTTCATCTTTGTAGGGTTCCCGCTGCCAAATCTGCAAAAATCGCAAGTTTATAGCCCTGCCAAACAAACTCCCGGGCTTTCCTCATCTTTGCAACTATCTGTTCTTTGAGGGTGTAATCATGTACACAGACCACAATGTCACGTGGCCTATTAGGCCTGCTAGGTCCTAGCGCCCTATGCGCTCTATCCAGGACCACCGTGCTGACCGCCTCCTCCCCCTCCCCCTCCAGCAAAATTTCCTTGCAAACTGCTTCTGCCACTCTTCTGCTGTCGTTAAACTCCGGTTCTTCAGGAACCCCCCTTATTCGCAAATTATTTCGGCGGGTACGATTCTCCAAATCTTCCATTTTATACATCACTTGCTCCTTCCATCTCTCCCACTCTTTCAAAGAGTTCTCCATCGCCACCTGCTTTGTTTGCACCCTGTCCATGTGCTGTTCGTGCTCCGCCGTCCGCCGGCTCAGTTCACTCACCTCCTCTCTCAGTTCACTGCACACTTCCCCCACCTCCGATTTAACTGCAGCCAGCTCCAATTTGAGTTCATCAAACCAAGCCTTCAGCTCTGCCTTGGACACATTATTGACCACCATCACACCCTACTCCGTCTCAGCTGCACGTGGCATCTGCCGCTCGACAGGTTCTCTGGTCAGCGCATCTCCCACCGCCATCTTGAGCTCTCTGCCACCGGCCGGTCCTCCTCCATACGCAAATTCTTATAAATCTGCCGCCTTCTTCCAAGTCGTCATCTCTCCTTTCTTACTGTCCACCAGTTCCACCACCCCTCCCTTCGGTCCGAACTGTTTTTGTGGGGGGGGGGGGCCCTCACTGTCCGCCACTTTCTGGGTTTAACTCCGGAGCTCCGTTCTTAAGCTGCCATCCTCACCGATGACGTCATTTCCTCCCCACAGCCGTATTTTTAAGTAACGCCCATGCTTCCTGCAAGTGTTTGACTGGCAACAGCTCCTTTTAATTTTCTCTTAAGTTGCTCATTTTTATCATAGGCTTCCTTTTTAAAATTAAATGCTCCAGCACTACTTTTCTTGAGTGGTGGTCTACTGATTAGGACAAATTGGATCACTGTGGTCACTATTGCCAAGCGGCCTCAGTATAGTTACCTCTCACACCAGGTCTTCTGTCCCAGTATGGTCTGTGGTTTACTAAAAAGCATGCTATACCATCCTTCCAACATAATTTACAAAATAAAGCAATATTATCTGATACAGAAAAGGAACTCCAAAATAAAATCACAATAAAAGCCACATAGACCATCATATCTTCCCTTCTTCTCAGTTCCAGAAGTTTAAAGTTTATTAAAACTTGATATACCTCCTCTCAATCCATATCAAAGTGGTTCACAAACAAATTAAAAAGAAAATGTGAAAGGAACTAAAATTAAAATAGGATAGTTAGCAACAATCATATCACAGTAGAAGGGGGAGAGTAGGATAGAGAGACATAGGATCAGAGAAGGAGGGGTTAGTAAGATACAATTGTTGGCATCTAGAAACTTTACCTCCCTAGCATATCTCAATGAGACATTTACCAGTTGATACTGGAGTAACTGAATCACCCATTAATGTCTTACCAAATTTGTTAGCCTCCCTGATTTCTATTAGCATTTTATTGTCTCTTCATCGTATTCAGGTGGAAGATAATATACTCCCCACTACTATATCTCTCCATCTCACATGTAATTTCTATCCCTAAAGATATATCATATTTCCTACAGGACCTTTATCCTGTTTGGTAATATGCCATCATTAACATTTAGTGCCACTCCTCCATGATCTGATCCTCTGTAATATTTTGACCTAATTTGTAACCTGGTATCAGTGTTCCATTGGTTGACCTTTTTTCATACATCTTCATTTACTGCTATACATTCTAATGCGCCTATGGCATTCACATACAATTTAAAGTCTTTATGTATATTAACAAGCTGTATAGCTTTCAATGTTGGTAATTTGGAATCCTTTTTCTCCATAATTTAAATGCAGTTGCGCTACTGCAATCTTTACTGCTGTCCCCTTCATTGGGATAGTCTAACGTCACCATTTTGCCAGTATCCTTTGAAGATTCCTTGCCCCGAACCATGTGCTTCTGAGAAATTATCAGCTTTCTCCCAAAAGCTAGTTTAAAAACTTCTCTTTGTCCTTTTTTAAATGTTAGTGCCAGCAGCCTAGTTCCACTTTGGTCAAGGTGGAGCCCATCCTTTGAGAATAGCCTCCTCTTTCCCAGAATGTTGTCCATTTACTACAAACCTAAGCGCCAATACCCTCACCATCATCTCTTCCAAACATTGAGGTTTTGGGGCTCTGCCTGGCTCTGGGATTCTGTATGTAGAACAAGGAGCATTTCTGTACTCATTAGAGCGAAAAATGGATTCAAAGAATGTTAAAACATTTTAATATCTGCCAGGATCGTTTGTGATACCAGAAGTTAGTATTTCAGTGGAAGTTGTTCAGAAGGCTGTTATAAAAAGTTAGATGGAGGGATGCCTGGACAAAGGAAATGTGAGGACATTGTTTCTTCACCAGGAGAATGGTATAACTAAAGTTGCCTGTTAGGATATGACAGTAGCCAATCCAGTGAAAATCCTAGAATGCTTGGGACAGAAGAAGGAAATGATGAGAGCAAAGGAAGTTTTGTTTATTTAAAATGTGATACACCGCCATATAGAGATCAAGTAGAGTATATGGTAACACAGTAAGAACAACAAGGCAGATTTCATAGGCCGAAGTGTTTACCTGCTGACAGCTGCTATGTTATTACTGCTATTTGCTTCTATGGCATTTACTAGTACACAGCACTGTACAAATACACACGAGATGGTGTCTGCACCATGGCACTTGCATGTGGTGGTGTAGAGAATTTGTATTTCAGTAAATATGGTTAACATTGACAAGACTATGATGAGGGGGAGCCAGGGTTTAAGATTTAATAAGCACCTCAAAAAGGTGGGTTTTTAGGCAGGACTTGAATATGACTTAGAGAGCATAACACCCCGATTCAGGAAGCTTCTTCTAGGCCTACAGTGCAGCAGGGTGCAAAGGCACAGAGTGACGGGCACAGATCAGAGGAGGTCACCTGGTGAATGGAAGTTGAAGGAAGAGACATATGGCGGGGGATAAGAGGAGCAGTCAAAACTTGAACTGTATGCAGAAATGGATGGGGGGCCAAAATAATCTGAAAAGAAAGATGATATGGTCATAATGTTGGAGGAAGGTAAAATGTGCAGCTCAATTTTGAATAGATTGTAATGGAGATAAATGGGTCGATGATAAACCTGCAAGTAATGGGCTGAGGGTAACCTAAAGCAGGAAGTAATGAGAGAACAAGAGAGGAAGGAATGGATTTTGGTGGTGATGCAGAGAAAAAAAAATGACATGATCCAGCAATGTGTTGGATAATTTATTGAGAAGAAGGAGAAGGGAGTCAAGATTGAGGGCTGAAGGACTGGGAGGATATCAGATTTATCCATCAAGATAGAGGAGGAAGGGACGAAATAGACCTACAAGGAAAAATAAGAATTTCTGTCAGGGCTGTATTAAGTTTAAGAAGCAGTGAGACATCTTGACTACTATATTGGGCAAATAGACTGACATTTGGAACTGCATTATTGATGAAAACTCTGGTACAGAGAGAGAGTGGGGAGCTGTTAGCATAAAGATGTCACTGAAAGTTGTGGGAAGAGATGAGGACCACCACCTCTCCCCCCACCACCACCACGGCCAAGAGACTGAGTTTAGACAGAAGAGAGAACTTTGAAATACACACACTGATAACAAGGCAGTGATAGAAGAGGATCTAAAAAATATAATGGCAGAGATCAAAAGAAAACCAAGATGATACAGAGTCCCAAAATTCCAAGCAAGGACAATGTATCGAAAAGTAAAATATGACTGGCTGTGAGTAGGTAAAGGAGAAAAGTTTCAGATAAAGGCCGAGACCCTGGATTTGGCCATAACGATTTCACTATAAACTTTTTCACAGGTTGTTATCATAGAATGTAGAAGACTGAAGCCATAAAGGACTGGATGAAGAATAACGAGAGAGAAAAGAACTTTGAAGCAGCAAAGCATGTTGAGGTAGTTTGGGTGGAAGATAGGGCAGGTAGGCTGTAATCATCAGTGTAATGTGCCGCCTTATTTTGGCGTGGCAAAGGGTAAGGAAGTCAAAGTGACAGTAGGAGCAGGGTACCAGATCACCATCCTGCAACATTTAGAGGGAGGGGGGGCTACTGCCACCAATGCCCTCCCCAAACTATGCCTTTGGCTCCAATGAAGGGCTTTTTTTGCTTTTTCAAGGCATGTTGTGATCACAGCATATTTGAAGACAGCATGAATGGTTGTACTAGAAAGTGATAGACCGAGAAGATAGAGGGTATGACTGCAGAGGAAATAGAACTGGACACCTGGGAGAGCATAGAGTCAGAGGAGGAAGTAAATATTTTGAAGGAGAGAAAATGGACAGGTTCCTATGCTTTGATTTCAGAAAAGGAAGAAAGAGTAGTAAGAGTTATGAAACAAAAAGAGGAATGAGATATTGGAACTGGAGGGGCCTGCTGGAAAAAACAAAACAAAATGAATCTTGTGAACCTTGTCATGGAAGAACTCACTGTAGACTGTGTGAGAAGGGGGGGGGATTAAGAGTCGTAGGGAGACGCGTGCAGCAAAGAGATGGCAGGGGTTGGAGGCAAAGGCATTGTCAGATGAACACAGACGTGCTTAATGATTGCAAAAAGAGCCTTGGGTGGAGGTAAAATGAAATTTTAATTTAGGAGATCAGTATGGAAGGTGGATTGTTCATCCAGAGATGTTCTGTGCAGCAGGTGTGTGAACAAAGGAAATAAACTCTGGCAGTGAGCCAAGGAGGAAGATTTGGTGCGCCTCTGAGCAAGCAGGAGGGGTTTGGTAAAACTGTCCAAAGCTGAGGAGTATAGTGTGTTAACAAGAAACTGCCTCATTGACAGACTCTGTCATGATTGTGGAGAAGTGGAGAGATTACAGGCATCAATAGCCTGGAGTTTGCCAAAGATGTTGGTGTTGATTGAATAAAACTGAGGGGGGGGGGTGTTTAACGGTTCTTCATGTTCTCCCCCTCTCTGTCATCTGATGACTTTGATAGAGCTGGAGAAATCTGAGGTAGAGGAGTTGGAAGAAAGGACTAGGTCAAGTCAGTGGTCCCCCTGGAACCTAGGGAGTGATAGAGCATAGAGCAAATAAGGAGATTAAAACAAGGAGCTTTGAGACTTGACAGTCGAAGGAGTCAACAGCATGGAAGATGAATTCTCCAAGAATAAAGTAAAGTGAAGAAGGAAAGTTACTGAGGAAAGAGGAAATGGGTTGAACATAATTTGAAAAATCTGTAGGAAAAAGCAAATATGCTAGACTGTGTGCTTTTACTGTGTGCTGTGGATCTTTGTGTCCTCATATTTAACTAACTGAAAAGTATTTTTGTCTCTCTATTGTAGCACCTCGTTTGGCGAAACAATAGTTTGCACTACAGGGCAATATGAGAAGACTGAGGATGTTGAAGTGAAGTTATACTATGGGACTAAAACAGAAAAAGTCATTGGAACTTTTTCATACAGAGAGAACCCAACTATCAAGGAAGTCAGTCCAACAAAGAGTTTTAGCAGGTAATTTTTTAAAGAATGTTTCTCTAATAAAATTTTAAATACATTGAAAGATATAGAACAAGAGAAAAAAAAAGATCCCAAGAAAAGCAAAGAAAGAGGAGGAGTCCTTCATATCCTAAACCAGGAACAGCATGCATCGCTTCCAACTTAATCTCTCTCGGAGCAAGCAAATCCAGTCTGAAAAAGCTAACACAAGTCATGGTTTCTTCAGTTTATCCACACAACCCCTATACAAATAAATATTTCTTTCAGAATAATAATCAGAATATCCATAAGCCAGACATCTTCAGTAGGTTATTTCTGTCCTTTCCACTGTAAAGCAGTCCTCCCAGCCAAGCCTAAAACCATAGCAACACTTTTATCCAAGCTTCCTAGTGCTTAACTCTTGAAAGAGTTCCAAGAAGACTTAGTAAAGGATCATAGGTCATTTCTGTGTGGTACACACTAATAATGAAATACATTGTAGCCTCCCAAAATGTAGGTATCTCTTCACATTGCCATACTATATGAAAAACGTAATCTCTTCCTATACCCCCCTTCACCCCCCGTACAATCTAAAGAAGCCAGCTAGCATATTTTTAAGTAACTGATCAGGAGTATAAAATAATTTGTGGATGAAATTAACATAAATAAGCCTCAAGTTAACATTGAGAGAGACAAGTCGAGAGGGCATCAAAATCTTTTTCTCAGTAGTCATCAGAAAGGACAATCCAATCTCCACCTCATTTCTGCCTTTAAGCTGAGTTACATGCCCAAGCTGCTGCTTATCTCTCACAATAGTAAAACAGTGACGGTGAGTTTTTGAACCCCTTTTAATGATTACTTGTATGAACAAAGACGTGATGGCATCCAGTGTTCACCCCCTCAGCACACTATCTCCATGCATGACTTTTTAAATATTTTAAAAACTATTTGCTAGGAATATCACATTTCTCTTACATGGATTTATTTCTTCTTTTAGACTAATTGAAACTTCCCAAAGCAATGTACAAAGTTCTAGTATGCAAATACAAAAAACTTGACAATTCAGCAAGCACCTAAAATCAAAAGAAATGTAAAAAATAGAAAAATCTGAATGACACACAGAAATAAACTTCCATTTAAATGTAGCGAGGTTTCAACCTCACTGCTGGTGGAAAACTAAGCCCACTGTCAAGTTGCTCAAACATCTTCAACAAGTTTTCGTTAAATAACCGCTCAAGGGAATGACTCCCATCCTTTCAGCCAGTAACAATTTTGTGCTAGTTGAAGGTGAGCTTTAAGAAGTTCTGCACATGAGGTGAGAACATATCATCGCATGGCACTTAGCATGTGAGACTGCCTGTCAGCAGTTGCCTTATTGGCATCCTTAAAATTCCACAGACCTAAGCCAAATTTTCATTACCTCAGCACCTCCATTTATAGGTCTACATGCCCCGCATGCCCCTTTATGCTCGCACAATTCGATGCGTGATTTACTGTAAGGAAAGCTGTACCCAGAATATCAAGGACTGACTGAACTTTTTCATGCTATCTGGTGAATCCACGCTATGAAGGGCCCTGAGCAGAAGGGATGTGCTTTTGTTTGCGTGCATGCGATTCATTAGTGTGCCTTAACTCAATTTAGTGTGCACTGAATTTAACACACGTTAATCGACAAATGAACACAAGTCAAGTCAATTAGCACACATTGAAAAATTTTAACACACCTTGTATTATCAAAACATATATGTAAAACGAAAGGAAAAAAATCAGAAAATTGAGGAATAAAGGCCAGATGAACTGAAAATGAAGCACAGATTTTTGGCCTGTGCATATCCCTACTGAACCAGCACTTAGGTATTCTGCCAGTTTATAAGAGGCGCGGCTTCCAGCTGAGAGAGATGATGAAGGGAGCCCCCCCCCCCCCACCATCTGGTTGTATGTGCCTAAGCTAAAGAAAATGTTGCCGTCTTTGCTGTGGAGGGAGGTTTTTGAGAGAAAAAGGGACTTATTGCAAGCTCCCACTAAAATGTGAGTGTGCGTCTCTCTTAAAGAGGATCTAATGGAACTCTTCAATATACTGCTGTATTAATTTTTTTTTTTTTTTAACTTCCTCCTTTTTTTCTGAAAAAAAGAAATTTTTAAACAGCTATGAATTTTTGATATTTTAACTGTGTGAAAGGATTCTGGACAGTGTCCAAAGCAAAAATTAAATGACTTCTTGTCTCATGAAATATGATCAGAAACAGGATATGAACTATAAAGCCATGTTTAAAGGTGCAGAGGCAGAACCAGTACCTAAGGTGACCTTCAGCCTTCTCTCCTCCCCCCACCTCATATCTACAGGCAGCAGCCGCAGCACAGCTTCCCTCACCCCTCTTCCCTCACCCTTTGCCCAGCATCTGCTGTCTCCAGGGCTAGACCAATCATTAGGCAAATGAGGACTGCAACTTCTGGGGAGCAGCAAAGAGCAGGATATTCAGAGCTAAACAATAGATTTTGACAGCCAGAAAGTTTTGCCCAGGGCACCAACGCTTTGAAACAACTCTGGGACCAGCCCTAACCCTCTTTCCCCCCAAACAGCATTTTCCTGCCTCCCTTTCATTTCCTATCCACCTCTCCAGCATAATCCCAGTCTTCGTCGTTATCTGGAAGTGCTCAATACTAATTCTTTATCCACTCCACAAACCGCATAGCACCACCAGCGCTCTCCATCCCACCACTCAACACGCACTTTCCGCCCCCCCTCCCCTAGCACTTTATCTCTGTCTCTCTCTTCCCCCCCCCCCCCAACAGTACCTGCTTTGAGAGAGGGAGTAGCAGGACCACTTGCAACAGCACTGGGGGACAGTCCGAGTTGGCGCCGGGCATCATGGAATGGAATTGGATACACTAGCTCACAGAGCCTAGAGAGAAATGGGAGAGGGACAGTTTTTGCAGTCACACCCAGCTCTTCATTGTTAAACTTGTGGAGGGTTCTGGGGATATTGCCAGGGCCGGTGCAAGGATATTGGGTGCTCTAGGTATACCTCAGCCTTAATCGGCCCCCCTCCCCCCATCTCACCTTGATATTTTGATAATTAAACTCAACAATCATTTTCATCACAACAGTGCTGTAAAAGTGCATCATTGGGCGTCATACGTTTTGCTTGTATGTATGCGTGTGCCGCTCTCGTTGCAGGTACAAGAATGTGTGCTGATGGCTCTTTGAGTTCGTCTGGCTGTCAGGATCGATGGTTGTGCTTTTTCTGCTGCTGCTCTTTGCCGCCCCTCTGAAATTGCTGCCCTAGGTGACCGCCTGGACTTGCTCGATGGTTGTACCAGCTCTGCATAGTGCTACTCACCCACCCACATTTTAGTTCTTTAGACGATTGCCTAGTTTACCTAAAGGAAAGCCCATCCATAAAAATGTGTGATTTATGCGCCATATAATACCAGAATTTCTCTTGCTTCCCTTCTCCATCGTGACCAGAGTATTTTCTGACCCTCTTCCTCCTCCCGGCTCGGCTTTTCTGGTTAACCTCTGTCACCTTCCGGTCTCTTCTGACAGGACCCCTCTACCTACACGTGAGCTACATATGTACCATATGCATAACCAGTGCTTTAACTGTGCTATATGCAACTTACTTTATCTGAATTTGTCTCACGCCTTTTCCATTATTAGCTCAAGTCAATTTATTTTCAGGTACAGTGGGTCTAGGTATTTCTCTTTCCCCAGAGCACTTGTAGTAGAGGCAATGGAGAGTTAAGTCATTTATTCCAGATCACAAGGAACAGAGTAGGATTTGAACCCTGCCTTTCCTGGTTCTCAGTCTGCTGTTCTAGCCAGTAGGCCACATCTCCATTGTAGCGCGTCGTCTGCTTTCATTTTTGAAGGAGAATTATCATCATAGGCCATTGTTACACCCACAAAGAGTTAGATTACTAGAAGGTCCCAAACATAGAAGCAGGTGGGGTGTGTCAAAACATGCCTGTACACAGAGTGAGTACCCCACTCTCCACTTCAATTACTCCCTCTATAAGAAAACTAATTGTTGGGGGTCTTAGAGACCTTCCAGTTGTGTGCCTATTGTGCGCAGTCGTGCTTTTGTTCGGTTCTTTCACCTTGATGTCTGTCTTCATTTCTGGATTGGTTCCACATCAAAGGATATTTTTTAAAAATTCAGTGAATTACTGGATTTTTATTTCCTCTGTAGCCACAGGTTCCTTAAACTTTATGAATGTGTTATGAGCAGAGATCACAACACTTAACTTTTTGCTTTTCAGTGGAGGAAGAAGGATCACTATTTCGGGAACAGGCTTTCATATGATACAATCCTTTGCTATGCTGGTTCGTCTGCCAGCCAGCAGAGAGAAGAGACAGGCAAGCAGTCCAAAATCACGAGTTGTAAGTTTCTTCTCTCCTATTATGGCATTCATCCTACTTGAAAATGATAATTAACTAGCACTAGTTTGTGCAAATGGATGTAAATAGTTTGGTTTCCCAAGTCCCCATTGATGTATTCACAGTGCCTTGTAAAAATCTTCATACAATTGTACTTTTGAAATTCATCAGTCTGAAAAATACAATTCAGGGTGTATTAAGGTAGGAGTTTTTCATTTATCAACCTATTCTATGCTTTCAACGAGACAGAACAGTTATAGAAAGATTTACGAAGCAATTAGGAATCAGAAACCCCTTCTGCAGCAATAACAAACATGAGTCATTAAGTATAAGTAGCTCTTTTTTGGCTAAGGATTATCTGTGGACTGCAATCTTCAAGTCTTGCGACAGATTTTCTACTGGAGTCTAGTCTGGACCAATTGAGATCAGTCATATTCTTCTTGCTGAGTCATTGCATTGCTGCTGTTGCTTTGTGCTTAGGATCATTGTCCCACTGAGGGCCTGTGGCAGACTGGGCAGGTTTTCCTCCATCTTTCCTTTGACCTTCACAAGCCTCCCTGTCTTCACTGCTGCAAAACCTCCCCACAATACAGTGCTGCCTTCACCATGCTTTACTGTAGGGATGATGTTAGCAGAGTGATCTGCAGTGTTTGTTTTATGCTGTTCATCTCACTTAGCACTAAGACCAAGTTTCATTTTGGTCTCATTGGACCAGTGAACTTTCTCCCACATGAGTGCAGGGTGTGCCCTAAATGTGTGCTATATGCAGGGCCAGCCCTAGGCCTGACCGTCATAAGAGGGAGCCAGTGAGAGGCAAAGCCCGGCTCATCTCTTCACAGCCACGGGAGCATTTTCCTTCACTCCCACAGCTGTGCTAGCTCCCAGTCACTGGCAGCGCTGAGTTCTTCAAGGTTAAACAGGGGCACTTCCTGTCTTGCACAAGAGACGGGATGTGCCCCTGTTTCACTTCTAAGAACTCAGCGGAAGGGAGCTGATGCTGGAAGGAACTAGAACTGGAGGGGAGCTGATACTGGGGGGTCTAGGGCAAGAGGATGGGCTGATGCTGGGGAATGGGGGGCTGGGACTGATAGGGAAATGATGTGAAAGATTGGGTATGGAGGAGGGCTGAAATTAGAAGAGGACTGCTACTGGGGGTCTAGGACTGGAATTGTGCTGATGTTTGGGGATTTGGGGGCTATGACTAGAAGAGAGATGATGGTGGGAGGGTCCAGGGCCGGCTCAAGTATTTCTGCTGCCCCAAGCAGAAACCCTTGCTGTGCCACCCTCCCCCCCCCCCCCCACACCACCATTGCTGCCAATTTTGTCTTCAGGGGGAGGGAGGCGGGTAGTGAAGCAGCAGTATTCTAAAAGCGGCGGCTATGTGCCACTGCTTTGTTGCCTGTGGCAGGCCATGTGCTTCAGGAGGTTGCTTTGGAGGGGGATCGGAAAAGGCAGGTCATGTGTGCTGAAGCACATGGCCTGCCACAGGCAACAAAGCGGCGGCACAAAGCCGCCCACCCGCTCGGCTGCCTAGCTAGAACTAGAAGGGAGCTGATGCTGAGGGAGGGCTGGAAGGGAGTGATGCTTGTACTTGAGGGCTGAAAGGGGGCAGATGCTGGGGTCAGGGTGAAGAAAAAAGAAGCTAGGTAGGGAGAATGGGACAGATATTTTGTGTGGGAGGGAAGAAACAAGGTCATACAGAGGGAATGGTTGAGAAGGGGGAATAAGAAGGAATACAGAGGTAAGAAGGAGGAACGGCAAGGAAGTAGCTGGGTGGGTATGGGGAAGGAATGTGGGAGGTAGGAGGGTAGGTACTAGGGACAGGGAGATGGGGGAAAGCAGAGGCTGGGACTTAGATGGAGACTTTAAAATTGGATGAGAGAAAAGAAGACTGGCTGTATACTAGGAGAGTAAGTAGGGACTAAGGCGATGGGTCCAGGTCTGGCACAACTCGCCGTGCTTGCAGCTCCAGCATCAGAAAGATCATGGCATCATGTGGTACCATTCCCAGCTTCATCTTTCTTTGAGTCAGTTACAGCAGCCAGTGCTGCCCATAGCATTCATTTCCAGTGCACGGGGCCATTCATCGGAAGTGAATGCTACAAGCAGCACTCTCTGCTACGTGTTGCCTCAGAAAAAGAACGATGAAACTGGGGATGGTGATATGCGATCTTTCTGCCGCTGACTCAAAGAAAGAAGTAGCCAGGGATGGTGTTGCACGTTTTTTCCTGGGGGGGGGGAGCGCAGAGAGAGTGAGAAAAAGAAATATAGGATATTCTCGATTGTGGGGGGGGGGGGGGGGCGGCAGGAGCATACCAAGTTTGAAATGCATTCTGTGTGATTCACAAACTTGGTGACCCCCTCCTCCCCAACCATGCATAGCAACTTGGTCTTGTTGGGTTTTCTGGAAACCCAGTGATGACATCATTGTCCCTTATGTACTTGCGCCCTATGTGGCTACATTGCTCGCACAGCACACACACACACACACACACACACACTCACACACACACACACACACTCACACTCACAATCACAATCAATGGTGGCCCAAAAAAAGTGGGAAAATCTCGTAGCATATAAGTTATTTAAAAATTCAAAAAGACAGATGTAAACGATTGACAATTTTTTAAAAAAAAGATGACGACCGAAAATTGTCAAAATAAAGATGTTACATAGCTAAAAAAGGTAAATACGTAAACTATTTAAGCTTTTAATTTACGAGATGTTTTCACTTTTTTGGCCATCCTAGATATATATATGAGGTGCTTACAGAGGATGGAAATGTGGTAATGGGGAGCTGGTGTGAAAGACAGAGGGAAATAAGGAGTGACATTGGGAGCTGGGCTGGAAGTTAGAGGAGCTTCTTGGTGAAAAGTCAAAAGGAATTAAGGATGGAGAGGTGAAATTTGAGTGGATAAATGATTAAGAAAGAAATGGTGAAAAGAACAAAAAAAGAAAGATCAGTATATCCGAGGTGGATGTAGAGAGAATGGGAAAAAAAATAATAAGAGGACTGAAGAAAGGACAAATGAACAGCAGACAATGGAGAGTTAGCAGAAGACGAGAAGAATGCATAAAAGAGAGACTTGGCCAATTGCGATTGAAAAATAACATGCCCAAAGGTAGAAAAACAGTATTTTATTTTGAATTTATCAACTGGAGTATGTTGGCTCTGGGAAATGTGCAATGATGCCTTTGTGTTTTATTCAGTACAAGAGGAAATTAATTTTTTAGGTTTATTTCTCCAGTGGTATTGTACGTTCCAAGTTTGGCTTTTGGGGTTCCCAGTTTAATAGTCTAAGTATTTCTAAATTGTGATCCCTTGTTCTGTATTTGATAACAGTCTGTCTATATTTTGCATGTGTGACCAAGCTGTGGTATTCATGCAAATTCTAGGTAGCAGGCTCACGTGTTATCTTTTCCCAGTAGGAGATGTATTGGTTTAATATTTGCAGAGCTACTTTTTGATAAGTAGGGTTTGGTGGCAGTTTCTCCAAATGAGTTAGCTTTGCGCATACTATTTAGTTATTTAATTAACTATTTTTGTACCGCTTTATCGCAGCATCAAAGCAGTTTACAGAGAACTAATAACAAGCAGATACATGAAACCTGGAATTTGAACTTGGGCACTCAAGGGGTTTTTTTTGTACAATTTAACTATAACATTTTAAAGTAGGGGGGTATATACAAATGGGGGGCGGGTGAGGGGAGTCAGTGTTTCAGGTTTCACTGTTAAAGTGTTTGTTCCTTGAAGAGTAGGGTCTTGAGGTTCTTGCGGGACTTCTTCAGGTCTGTGATTGCACATAGATCGTTGGGGAGTCTCTTCCAAATGCTGGGAGCAAACGGTGAGAAGGCCCGGTCGGTGGTGGTTTGGGTGTTTTTTGTTTTGAGGTGAGGGATGATGAAGGTTCTCGAGTTATTCTTCTGCTTCTGTTGTTCAGTTTTGTGTAGTAGAGATTGAAGGTATTAGGAGTGAGAGGCTTTGGGGTGCCTTGAAGATGGTTAGGATTGTCTTGTATTTCACACGACTTGAAATGAGGAGCCAGTGGAGGTGTTTTAAGATTGAGGTAACGTGTTTGAATCTAGGGAAGCCATGTAGTATGTGGGCCACAGTGTTTTGTGCCAGTTGGAGAGGATGTATGTAGTGCATATTTGGGAAGGCCTTGTAAGATTATGTTACAATAGTCCACAAAATAGAGGCACAAGTACCACAGCAGCAAACACAGAGTGAGTAACCAAAAACAAGCTTTATTGAAAACCTGACCTTTGCATTGATCAGGTTTTCAGTAAAGCTTGTTTTGTGTTACTCGCTCTGTGTTTGCTTTTATGTTACAATAGTCCAGTTGTGGGAATATTAAGGTTTGGAATACTATGCGGAAGTTGCCAGGGTCTAGAAGTGGGCGCAGTCGTTCGTTAAGTGTTTTCATTTTGTGATACACAGTCTTTAATGTGTTGCTGATATGCGGTTGCATGGTGAGGTGCTGATCCAAGATTATTCCCAGATATCATTCCTGAGTTTTAACCTGTATCACGGCTTTGGGTATTCCAGGGATGGTCAATGCGGTTTTATTTTATTTCTATAGTCATAGTTGCACTTAATGCACATTACTGTTTAGTAAAAATGCCCATAAGTCATTGTTAGGACAAAAAAGGCTTGTGAAGGAGTCCTTTGAAAGCCACTTAAAATTTTAGATGGCAGCATATGCATTTTAAAATAAAATAAAATTTGATTTCTGCAAATGAGGCCCAGTGTATATTTGTGCAAATGAGGCCCTGCAGTGAGTCTCTGCACATTATTTCAGCAGTGGATTTCTTCTGTCCAACCTCTCATACAGGCCATATTTGTGGAGTAATCCTGAAAATGAACTGTTGACATTTGTCCCAGTCTCTGCTGGAGATCTCTATAGTTATTTTAAAGTAATCGAGGCCTCTTGGTGGTGATTCATTAAGCCACAGCTATCGACTTTGCAAGAACAATCTAATCGAGTCAGTATCTTGGTGGTACCAACTGTGGCCACTTTAGAATGATGGACCTGACAGTGCCCCAAGGGAAGATGAGCACATTAAAATTTTCTTAAAATCTTCACCCAATCTGTATCTTTGAATAACTTTATTCATGAATTCTTTTGGCCGTTCCATGTTTGGTATGTTTACACCTTTGCTTAATTTTCTCTTATCAAGAGAAACAGCTCAATTTTTTAGCCAAGCATATTCAAATCTGCTCCACTACTGCGATTGAATAAAGATGGACTATTTCATTTATTATGGGCATTGTTAAGGCAGCCTTTGGAAACTGATCTAATTTGGCTTTGCTATGACAGAGGATATGAGGACGTAGAGGCCCTTTTACTAAAGGGCGCTAAGATGTTGCACCTAACTCACCAGTAGTAGCAAAACTATGCACATTAGGTGCATAGTGTTAACTGTGTTAACTGTCGTGGGCATGAAAAAGATGTTCCCTGTAGTTAACACGGAACTCTGTGTCTAAACGCAGCATACAAATACTGTAGGTACACTCAACTTCAGCTATTGAGATGGCATTAGCTGAATCCATTTAACATGCAATGTTTACCCAGTGCTAACTATGCAGTGCTTACTATGCCCGCTTTCCACCCCTAACCCCAACACTGGATTCATAGCATGGAAAACAGCCATGCTGTTTTGGCCCCATGCTAGTTGTCAATATGTTTCCCAGCACACCTTCATTGTGCCCCAGAACACACACTGACAGCTAGCACTCTTTAGTAAAAGACCCCCTTACACAGTCAAGACACTTTGCTTTCTTACTGTTAATTACTTTAGGGCTCATTCCGGATGTAGATTACCTCTGTACGTCTGAGCTGAGGAGATCATGATTCAGTCCAGCCTGCACATACAAGACCTTCCCAGCTAATTCAGTCAAGGCTCTTCAATGGAGCCGCTGTGCCATGATATCATGTTGCCATGGCACCGTGGCTCCATTGAAGAGCCATGATGCCAGCTGACAGAAAAAAAAGCTTATTCCCCGCAGCCCAACCCTCAACCTCCTAAGGCTAGGGTCGGGATGCGGGGAATGTCCTCCGGCCCCCCTGACCCATCCGCGTCCCAGCATTGAAAAAAATAACACGTCCAGGGACGTTATTCCACCTCGGAGGTGGAATAACTTCCTCGCACATGTTGCTGGCCCTGGACGTCCATCTCTGCTATTCATGGCACAGAATCGGGCCCTTTTAGAATATTTCTGTAATTGTTTATTCATGTTGAAGGGTGTAATGTGTATTGGATAGATCAATAAACAAAAACTCCTATTTCAATGCATTTCAAATTGCATTTTTTAGAGAGTGTGAAAACTGTACAAGGGTGTGAAGACTTTTACAAGGTATTGTACATAATTTGAATAACCCTATGGTACTGAGATGCTCCTATACATAGTCTGTCATGCTGTCAATATGAATTTTCCTGCTCTGTTACAGATACTTTCATTGCCCAGAAAAATGCTGAACCTTTTGCCTCTTTTTTTTTTTTTTTTTCTTTTTTCAATATTAAAGATTGTAGGAAAGGATTTTGAAAAACTCAACGAAACAACCATTATCTTCTCTTCTCCAAAACTACCTGAGAATTTTAATAGTCATAGTCAAGTCACTACTGTTATTAAGATGGATGGACTTGAGTTGGTGCTAAAAACCAACGGCATCTCTTTTACTTATGTTCCTGATCCAACCTTTGAAAACTTCACAGATGGCATAAAAAAACAAGTCAACAGCCTGATTCATGCACAGGTAAAGTGTTTCAGGGGAACTAATAATAATTATTTAATTGAATGCACAATTGAGGTCTTCCTATTTTCTTTCCATTGTGATCTTGTAGCGCCTTCTGAAGGATCTTCACTGAACGTGTCTATTACTTTGAGACACAATGTGAGCTGTGGAAATATATTCCAAAAATCCAAGAACCTTTGTTCCTTCCTGATTATCCCACAGTAGTTTGCTGGGGAAATCTGATAACTAAATAAAAGTGCTTGTTCTTTGTGGCCAAGAAAGTGGAAGATAAAAAAAAAAAAAAGGTTAGCTATAAAAAAATCAAAATCTTCCTTAATGTCATATGGTTCCGATAAAGGGTTAATGCTGTGAATGGATTTCAGGTTTTGGCGTCCCCTATAGCTTGAAGTTGTTTTTGTTTTCATGTGGGGAAAAATGGCTCGTAAAGAATCCAGTCTGCTCAGTAATGTGGGTAGGAAGGTAATTCTGCTCCTTGCACGTTATACACCTATGCCTTCATTTAGGGTTGTAACTACTACTCTTTGTAGGCTATCCCCCCCCCCCATGCCTTTGGATTTGGGTACTGAAATAGCAGGGATAGCTAGCATGGAGTGGCTGTTACAACCCTCAACATCTTACTGAGCTATGTGGGTCTTTATCGGCCATCATTTACGCTTTTACTATGTTCTGTTTTATGTTCTGTGTTAACCATCGGTGCAGATAAATGCTACTTAAATGACTTGTGAAGCCTTAACTGTGAGCCTTCTACTGCATATGAAGGGAGGGGGTGTTCTGTTTGGAAATATCTATCGCATTTAGTATGTTTAGCAAATGTTAGCTTTGCATTTTATGCTAACTATAGCTAGCTCTGTGGATGCAGGGGGTAAGACACTTTTTTCCTCCACGTTTGGGCTCTACGTTTGGGTTTGTGTAGATGAACTGAGAGAATGGAAATTTTGCTGTTCTAGAGAACTTGCTTTTCAAGAGCCCCCTGATCCTAAAGGATATGTATTTAGCCTAGCCATGATGTAGTATATACATGTGCTCTTAGCTGGTATGTCGATTGTGCTTGTATCGTTCAAAATCTATTGCACTGACTTGAGTCTCTCTTTGCTTGTATAGGGAACTAACCTGAATGTAGCAATGACAATAAGAGAGGCTGAAGCATCTGTTGGTGAAGAACCTTGCAAAATAAATACACTGACGGCTACTGATTTATACTGTGTACCACCAGAAGTTCAGCCGCAGCCAAAAAGGCACAAGAGGGACACCACCAATAACCTTCCTGAGTTCATTGTAAGTTATAGCTTTAAATAGGGCTTGTGATAAGTTTGTCAGAGGTTGAATACCGAGGTGCCGGATATTCAGAGTGGACGATATTTAAACGCCATGGCAATGAGCCACGGCACTTCCAAATCGACAGGATAGGAGCTGCCGCTGAATATTACAGCTATATGCTGCTTATCTGGTTAGTCCGATATTCAGCCAAGATTTCTGCAGCTAGCAGCTTAAGACAGCCTTTTAGGCAGCCCAATTTGCTCTCAGAGGTCCTGGCTGAATAACGGGCTGAGCGGATTAGCCCTTAGCCAGTTAGCACTGACATGCCATCTCTTTAACTGGATAGTGCCGAAGTGGTCTGAGGAGATATTCAGAGTTCCTATCCAGACCATGCCGTGAACTATCCTATTTAGTGTCCATGAGCACCAAATTAATCTGGCAGATCATGACCCTTGACTTTTCAGACACCCCCTCTTGCAAAATGTATTTGTTTATAGTTAGTCACTTTTTATTCTCTCCAACTCAATTAAATGAGATTAAACTTGGCATTAGGAAAAAACACTAAAAAGATGCACAGCTCAAAAAGAAGCCAAATTGAACCAGGGGTTCCAGAGAGATAAGTCACCCCTCCCTCCCCCAAATGACCCAATGCATTTCTGTGGAAGGAGGAGTTCAGCTTCTGAAGCATAGACACATACAGTGAAACTGCCTCTCTGCCTCTACTATCCCAATCAAATGCTCACACACCCCAGACTACCCTCTCCTTGCTATTGAACTGCCCCACCCCCAGCCTGTTCAAGTGGTGTAGCCACACAGGGCACAAAAAAATAGGGGTGTATTGAGGGTTGCCAACTGCTGGCCTCTGCTCCACCCTCGCTGCCTGTCTGGCCTGACTTTACCCTGCCGCTGCTTTCCCTCTTCCCTTGGCGGCGGTGGTGGCCACAGACCTCCTCCCATTAAAAAAAAAAAAAAATGTGGGTCTTTCCTACTCTGCGCTTGCAGGGCTGATCTGATCCCTCCCTCCTCTGACACGAGCATACATCCGAGGAGGAAAGCCCTGCAGTTGCGGAGTCAGAAAGATCTGCGGTGGTTGTTTTTTTTGTTTTTTTTTAATTGGAGGCAGGCAGCGAGGGGGGAGCCAGCTGGAGATGAGGAGGTGTGGGGTAAGATGGGGAGATGCTGGACATTGGGGGGGCTAGGTCTATGCGGGGCATGGGGGTATGGGGCAATTGACAAAGGTCTGTCATTGGGAGGGCACCAGGTTTGCAAGTCATACAGGGGCATTTATGGCTTGATATGGCCCTGCCCACCCCAAAAAATTGCCATCCCACAACTGAACAAACACCCTGCAAACTGCTCTGTCCCAAAAACTATTCCCTGAAACTGCACGCCACTCCGCAAACTGCCCTTACCCCCAAAATAATACCTAATAACTACCCCACCACCCTAAAAATATCACCTACAACTACTCCACTCTCAAAAAAAATATTCCTAGAATCTGCCTCAACACCTTACAAATTGCCCATACCACCTAAAAATACACCCCCAGCAATTGCCCCACCACCCTACAAACTGTCTTAACCCTTGCACCACCCTACAAACTGTCTTAACCCTCAGAAGCCATTCCTTACAACTGTCCCACCACCACATAAACAGTCCTCCACCCTGCAAACGGCCCATATTCCCAAAAGACTCACCCTCCCCATAAACTGCTTCACCATCCGATAACCTTCCCCTTCCCTGACCCCCAAAAATAACACCCTGCAAACTGCTCACACTCCCAATAAATAACTCCCCGCAACTACCCAAATTCCCCACAAAATACCCCATCCCCAAATATTACCACCCTGCAATAGCCCTACCCCCAACTTCCCCGCTCCCAAAACTACCACCATGCAATGCCCCACCCCTCCAAATCAACTCAATAGCTAATTCCCACTGCCTATCTTCACCCACACATACCGCACAAATACATGTACACAGGGATAACAAATTATTTGCTCGCTGTTATTTGATGCATTTTAAGTTATTCAGATGTATACTTCATTTTCATTGTTTGTTGTATTTTGAAAACTGACTGAATCATTGCGTTTTCTTATTAGTTGCCATTGCACATAGCAACCAATATCTCTTGCCATGGGCGGGTCTAGACTGCGGCACAGGCAAACTTGGCACTTAGCTAGGGTCCATATTTTAGGGGGTGGGGCTTGTGAGGCTTATAACCTCTATCTGCAGTTCTGTAATCCCCCCCGACCCTCTGCGTGAGTGAGCTTGCCTTTTGTGCTTCCACTGTAACTAGCAGCAGAAACCATGGACAGCTAATAATGGGAAAGGCAATGGAGGTGAGAATAGGGGAAGGTAACTCTACTCCCTGAAACTGTGAGTAAGGCTCTGGGTGCAAAGCATTGGAACACTGCTTTAGTCACAGAAAGGCGAGCTGCTGGAAATTTCTATGTTGCATATGACAGGACATGGAAAAGAAATTAAGCACTCTCTCCCCCCCCCCATTTGTGTGCGCACAAAAAACGGCAAAAGAAGTTCCAACAGCTGCTGCATAGTAACACAGATTCATAGTAACATAGAAGTCATGAAATTGCACCTTTCAAACATCCTTCCCCTCTCATGATAAATAGCATACAGAGAGTGAACACAGATATAAATACCCACGCATGCACAGAAATGCACATGAAAGCAGGCACAGACACACACACATACAGGCAATGCAGACATGCATGCAGAGGGATTGGGAAGCCTACCATGAACTGGAGTGGAGGAGTGGCCTAGTGGTTGGGGCAAGGTACATCAGGCCGGAAGGTCGGGGGTTCAAATCCCACTAGAAGACAGCAGCCTTGGGCCGGAAGGACTGGGGTTTCTAGTCCCACAGGTGCTCCTTGTGGTCTTGGGCAAGCCACTTAACCCTCCATAGCCCATGTTCCCTGTAAAATAGTTATCTCCAAGTTATAATGCCCTGTTCAATGTAATTTCAGTTTGTTCAATGTAAACCGCACTGATGCAGAATAGTGCGGTATATAAGAGAATGTAAATAAATAAATAAATAAACTGTGCTCTGCGTGCATTCCCTACCTGTTACATTAAAGATGAGTCCTCTCAGTACTCGAAGGACTGTGGAAGCTTAAACATAGTTAAAGTTAGACAATGGCCAGCTTTCAAACAAAGGGACTTTACCTGCAGACTTTATATCGCTTTTTAAAGGGAAAAATACATACACATTTGCATATCCTTTGTACTTTGTCCTTGTATACTGAACTTGCGTACTTTAGGAAATGCAAACGTAGACGCATAAGCATTAAGAATATGCACGGAAAAAACTGTCAATTCATTCTTGGGTCATTTTTCACTAGTTTTTCTCAATTTTTGAATGTCTTCTTCAGTTCATTTCACACGTTTCTTTTAATAAAAAAAAATAGCTTTAATATGCATTATTTGATTTTACATGTGTTCATTTGTAAGTTGACTTCTATCAAATCAGTTTAGTACACATTATTAAGGCATGCAACAACTGCATATCCCTAATAAGTTTACTGTGTCCCAATCCTTTCCACAGGACCCCCCCCCTTAATACACATGTGTGTTCATGTGCATTTTGGTAATATGTGCATAACTGTACATACATATGCAATGGGTAATTTTTAAAACCCCAGGTAAGATCTTGTTTTGCTGTGTCCAATACCTCACGGTAGTAAAGGTGGTTTGAAGTGTATGGCATGACATAATTCAGACAATGTTAACACGTTTAGTGGTAGTTTTCATGTTCACAGAATTGTTTTCAATAATTGTTTAGGTCAAATTTGGCAACCGAGAATGGGTCCTAGGGAAAGTAGAATATGGACAAGTGACTTCTATTCCACTCAACATTATCTTGCCTCTGGTTATTATTCCTATGCTGGCCATCATCGCTATATCTATATATTGCTACAGGTAATATTCATTGTATATTAATTTAAACTTGTATTCTAAGATGGCATTGATTGATTGATATTTCTTACAGGCTGAGTGAGAGTCCATGTATGTGCAGTAGGATTTTCTTTGGTGTTCTTTATTATTTATTTATTATTTATTTACATTCTCTTATATACCGTGCTATTCTGCATCAGTGCGGTTTACATTGAACAAACTGAAATTACATTGAACAGGGCATTATAACTTGGAGATAACTATTTTACAGGGAACATGGGCTAAGGAGGGTTAAGTGGCTTGCCCAAGACCACAAGGAGCACCTGTGGGACTAGAAACCCCAGTCCTTCCGGCCCAAGGTTGCTGTCCTCTAGTGGGATTTGAACCCCCGACCTTCCGGCCTGAAGTACCTTGCCCCAACCACTAGGCCACTCCCACTTAAATAAGATGAAAACATCACAATATGAATTATTCAAGTGTATATGTGCATACAGCAAAGCAGTCTAGAGAAGGGCTACCGAAATGCTGCAAAATCTACACCAAAATCCTGTGAATCCTAGAAAAAAAGATTTGATACGTTCAAATACCTCAAAGGTTGAAGTACTACACAAATGGCCAACCTTTTGCATTGGAAAGGAAGTTCTAGAACCATAGGCTCAATGAAGTAGATGGAGGAGAAACACTAGAGAATAGATGGAATGTATAAGCCTTTTTGGATATTATGGTAGGCTAGAGGAAGCACTAAAGCTTAACTTGCCTTCTAAAGCCATATAGGGGCTAATTTTTATAACAGGACACTTTTCCAAATGCATCCTGCTAGACCAGTCCAAACTAGTGGGTTGTGTCCTCTGCTAGGAGATGGTGAGACAGAGAAAAGTTCCCGAAGCTTTGTGATATCACCGCTTGGTATAAAAAAACATCCTCCAAGGGGAGCTTCAGTATTTTCTCTGTCTCAGCATTCTCTGAGAAGAGATTTGGTGTCAGTGTAGCTATCTTTTGGCAGTTGTGCACACTGTGGTGCCCCTTCTTTGCCAACAGTTTCTTCACTTTCCAGAGCTGCCCCTGGTCAAGAGGACCAGTAGAGCACCTCATGAAGTGCATTTGAAGCCTTCCATTCTGACTGTTCTGCAAGCAAGACTTCTATCAGTTTAGTTGGCAGTCTCACTTTTTGTTATTTTTCTAACTCGTTAAGTTTGTTTTAAAAAAAACAAAACAAAAATCCTTATTCGAGGACCCGGTTGCTGAGGAAGTTGTCAGGCAGTTTTTTCTTCTCCAGACCTGACCTTCATCTGTTTTTTCCTCCTTCAAGAGCAGTGAGTGTATTATTTCTTTCACGGTTCTCTTTAAAAGCAGCGTTCCGCTCTGTTTTTCAGCAGTATCTTGTTCTTCTGACCGCATGCACCTCCCTTCTTTTCTTGGTGTGCTCTGTTTTCTGCAGTTGCCTTTTTCCTGCTTCTCTTCACGCGCTCATTCGGCAGCTGCTTCCTGGCTCTGTTTTGCTGTTTCCTGCCATAAGTTTTGTGCCGCGGCTACCATTCTTTCTTCAGAGTCTGTTGATTTTTGGCTCCCCAGCTCTTCCTTTGACTTTTCTTACATCCTGTTGTGAAAATGCCTCCTTCCCCACAGCGCTGCTTGGGCTGTGGGAAGAAATGTTAGATTTTGACAGGTAGTGTGTGTTTGTGCTGTGGTTCTGATCGAGGGGGGTCCTTCTGCATCTGCAGGTTCTGGCTCCAGAAGCCCTTCCAGGTCTCTGGTTTTAGCTCTCTCTGGGTTACCTCAGGGTGATCTCAAGATGCTAGATCTCAGAATGCCCTTCCTCCGATTTTGTTGCTTGAGCAACCTGCTTACCCTCTACAACTCTCTGTTCAGCCTATGCAGACTTCAGCTGATGGCTATGATCTCCAGTTTATGCAGCCGTTCCATCAGACCTGGGATATGTGGCTCTCTGGGACTTCGGCTACTCCGACTGCAGCTGATCCACTGTCTAGAAAGCGTGCCCACCAAAGTTTGGCTGGAGCTTCTTTAGATTTGGCCAAGGATACCTCCTGTCCTCCAGGGGACTGGAGCCCTGCAGGGGAAGGCAGTGACAGTCCTTCAGATGAACATTCTATCATTTCTGAGTCCGGCCAGGAAGAAGGAGAGCTCTCGCCATTGGAAACATCCAGGAGCCTCGAGAAGATGGTCAGGATATCCAGTTATTCTGTTAGGCAGAGTTTCCTGCTCTCATTGCTCAAATTATGGAGGCTCTCATCTCTCAGACTCTCAAGTGCAACAGCCTTTGGATTCCTCTAAACCTCGGGCAGACCCCATTATCATAGGCATCAGGAAACCTTCTAAGGCTTTTCCCTTTCCCCTGGAACTCCTTAGAGTGAGATTCTCCTGATGTGTCTCTATGCTCTGCTTGTTGCTTGGGGCGTGTTTACGTTTGGTCTTTGGATGATCTTGACAAGTGGTTGCTGTAATCTTCTGACTTGTAATTTTCTAGTCTACTCTCCGTTTGGTCCTGGGTTCATTTCACAGAGACAGTAGGGTAAGCAGCACAAATAAGACAACCAAACAGGCGTGGCTTGGAAACAGGTCTTTATGTAGAAATAGGCATATTACATAGGTATAGAACAGAGTTATAAGGTTGTTAGAAAGCTGCTTCAGTTTACTTCAATGAATCTGTGTGTGTATGTGTGTGAGAGAGAGAGGCAAGAACATGTGGGTCAGAGCCTCATAGTAAGAAGAATAGGGAGAGAAAGAGAGAACAAGGGGGAGGGGAGAGAAGTGGGTGTCAGAGCCTCATGGCAAGGTGTGTCCGATGAAAATAGGAAGAAAGAGAGAAAGAGGAAGTATTTCTGTCCTTTATAGTGAATTTTCTCTAGCACCTCCCTTTGAGGTCTGCTATTGTTTCCAGTCACCTCCCTTTGAGGTCTGCTATTCTTGATTTAGCAAGGAGGGGCTGCAGACCAATCTCATCAGGCCCGGAGACTGACATCACCAGGGGGTCAGAGTTAATCTCATCTTGTAAACTACCCTCATTAACTTTGGAGACTGATATCACCAGAGTAACAAAGCTGCATGAAATCCAAGGTCTGGGAACAGCCATGACACCTGTGTCATGCTGATGTATGCTGACAGTTGCATTTCCCTAAAGTAGGGAAACTGCAGTCACTAAGTGCACAGCCATTCCTGAGGAGGGCGGCACTGCCGTTCATGATCAGATGGATCGCAAGGTGGAGTGCCTCTTAAAAAAACATTTTCTTGTCATCGACCTTACATTGCAGGCCTCTGTTTGCATAGGTCTTGCTGCATGCGATCTGCTCCGATGGCTTCAGTCCCATCTGGATGAATCCAGCTTTGCCTCGTTTAGAGTCGGTCAATGCCTTTCTTGCAGATGCCTTTTGTAATCTGCTGCACTTATCTGCTTGGTCTGTGGCTGCTGCTACAGTGGCTTGGCATTGGCTGTGACTCCATCATTAGAATGCAGATGCTGCTTCCACGTCCCTTATTGCCAAGCTTCCTTTCAAGGGTTGCCTTCTTTTTGGTGAGGATTTAGAAAAATTTGTGAAGGATTTCGGGGAAGTCAAGCCTCAACGTTTGCCAGAGGATAAGTCCAAATCCAGTTTTCATCATCCTGCCATGTCATCGTCCACGTCGTCATCTTATAGAGTCCACTTCAGAGACATTCATCATTACCGGCCTGGCAAATGTGGTGGTTCTTAGAATAGGGCTGGCTCTAAGCCTCAGTCAATTTGGGGTATCTGTCGCAATGAGGACAATTTCTCCTCATCCAGCACAACTGATTGGTTGACCTGAAAATCCAAAAAGACATTAGGTAGAAAAGAGGCACTGTTTGAATGGTCACTCTCTTCGGGCAAAAAGACAGAAAAGGATCCTGGCAAGAAAGTGCCTGGAGCTCCAAAAGGCACTGTGCCTAAGTGACTGCTATACGAAAAACAGTTTTGAGAGTCAAATCTTTGAGGAATGCCCTAAAGAGAGGCTCAAACAGGGCACGGGTGTGCGAGCGAAACACTAAGGACAAATCCCAAGAAGAGACGATTGGACGAAATTGGGGGCCCTCTGGGAACGAATGCCCCGCAGAAAATGGGAAATGTGTACATGAGAAGCAAGAGACCACCAATGGAGAGGCCCCCAAAAGCATGTCAAGGCCGCATTATGCACCTTTAAAGAATTAAGGGTGAGATCCTCATCAAATCCGTCCTGAAGGAAGGAAAGAATGTCTGGAATATCAACTCGTCAAGAGGAGAGGGAGCTCTTAGAACACCAAGAAGAAAAAAAGATGCCAGATCCGAGAATAAACACGTGAGGTAGAAGACAGTTGAGCCTGTAGTAGAGTACCCACTACTTGTAGCGAGTAATCTTTGCGATACAAGCGACACCGCTCAATAGCCAAGCCCTAAGCGAGTAAGGAGTGGGGTCATATATGAGAACTGTCCCCTGAAAAAGGAGACCTCTCTGGACACCAAGGGGTGGGGGCGCCTCCTGCAGGTGGAAGACTAGATTGGCATACTATGGACGCCGAGGCCAATCTGGGGCCACCAGCACTACCCGTTTGGAGTGTGACTCTGTACACAGCCGATTAGTGGCCAAGGAGGAAAGATGTAGAGAAGCTGGTCCGAGGGCCTTGTCTGAACCAGAGCATCTAGGCAGTGAGAGTTTGGTTCCTTTCGATGACTGAAAAAGCTTCACTTCTTGGCATTGGAAAGGCTATTAGGTTTAGAGTCAGATGACCCCATGACACACAATGTTCGCAAACGCCCATGGAGCTAGCTCCCATTCGCCAGGGTCCAGGATATGATGATTCAGGAAATCCGCTTGAATGTTCTCCATTCCCACAATGTGCTGCTCAGAAAGAGCCAGGAAGTTGGATGCTGCCCAGAGAAATAGAAGACTCATTTCCAGGGCAACTCCGGGATATTTGGTCCCACCCTGTCTGTTGAGATAAGTCACAGTGGTGTAATTGTCAGAAAGTACTCGGACTGCTCAACCCTGGAGGTGGGATTGAAAGAAGAATAGAGCCAGATGAACAGCCCAGGCTTCGAGGCGATTGATGATCCAAGAGGCTACTGGAATGGACCGAGATCTCTGCACTGTCTGTCCCTGGAAGTGCGCTTCCCAACCTACCCTCTGCTTTATATCTTTTAACCAGTTCCTGATCTACAATAGTACCCTTCCTCTTATTCCATGACTTTTTAACTTCGCCAAGAGTCTCATGAGGGACCTTGTCAAAAGCTTTCTGAAAATCCAGATATACTATATCGATGGACTCACCTTTGCTACCTGTTTATTCACACCTTCAAAAAAATATAACAGATTAGTAAGACAAGACCTTCCTTAGCTAAAGCCATGTTGGCTGTCTCCCATTAAGCCATGATTATCTACATGTTCAGTAATTTTATTCTTTATAATGGTTTCTACTATTTTGTCCAGTACTGATGTCAGGCTTACCAGCCTGTAGTTTCCCGAATCGTCCATGGAACCTTTTTTAAAAATTAGCATTACATTGACCATTCTCCAATCTTCAGGTACTACAGACAATTCTAATGATTGTTCACAGATTACTAATAGTAGGTCTGCAATCTCATATTTCGGTTCTTTAAACACCCTCGGGTGTATACCATCCGATCCAGGTGATTTGCTACTGTTTAGTTTATCGAATAGTTGTAATATATCTTTCCGGTTTATCAATCTTTCTTTCAATTCTTCCAATGTATCACCTTTAAATACCATTACAGTCATGGGTAAACATCTTATTCAGTAAAGACTGAAGCAAAGAATTCATTCAGTCTCTCCGCTATGGCCTTGTCCCCTCTTAGTGTCCCTTTTACCCCTCTATCATCCCTTGGGGGATGGGTTTTTATACCAAGGGTGATATCACAAAGCTTTGGGAATTTTTCTCTGTCTCACCATCTGCTGGCAGAGGGACACAACCCATTAGTTTGGACTGGTCTAGCAGGATTCCAGGAAAGGAAATTATCGGTAAGTAAAATTTCCCCATGCAAAAAGACATTTAAATTAAACAGCCAGCAGAGGCTCCTGTGTGTCTTTATAAAATAAGCTCATACAGTGAACCCCAGTAGCATACAAAATACTGTCACTCAGATTTATACCTGCTCTGAAGAAACCCTATCTCTGCCCAAACTATGCATCTGGGAATGCCTGTATGCAGATTGCATAAAACTAAGTGCTATCTTTCTGTATGTTTTTTTTACACATGTGTAAACCCAAAGGTCTAGGTTGCCAGGCGTCAGCATTAACGCGACAGTATACATTGCATTACTCGTGCGCAGTTTCATAAGAGCCTGTTACCATGAGCATTTAAAAACCTTTAGAAAATTATCAGTATACACAAAACATGCTGTGCCTGAAGGTCCTGACTTGGATGCTAAATCATCTGAAAAGATAATCGTGTTTGGATGCTAAAATTAATGCTTTGCAATTTGTGCCATTGAATCAATGCAGACTCTTGGTGACCCAGCAACCCCTGGGTTTGCATGGCAAAGTGTGGCGAAGTAGATTGCCAGGCTTTTCTTCCAAGACAGCGGAGGCTAAAGTGACTTGCCCAAGGCCACAAAGAGTGCCATTGGGAATCAAACCCTGGGTTTTTTTGGTCACCAAGCCATTGCTCTAACCAATAGGCCACTCCTCCACTCTAAAATTCATGCGTGCACACATGTAAATTGAGGAATTCCTAGTGCAAATTGGGCTTCAACAATCATGACAAATAATGATAAACTCTCTCCCATGTGCTATTTAGCAAATATTCACTAGGGCTGAAAATTTAATCACCATCTTGGACCATGTGTTTTAGCATGCATGCACTTTCAAGCCCTCCTCTTTGGCAAATATGAGTCATAAACATTTTGTTTAATTTTTCATCTCCTGGAAGTTTCTTTCCTCCTACTAGATTTCCTCAGCTCCAGAAGCTAATCCTCAGCTGGGGTGTAGCAATGAGTGGGCTTGGGTGGGACACACACAGTCTTGGGAGTCAGACCCACCCTTTATTGGCAGAGAGCACGGGCCAATGAGGAGTGCTCAGTTTAGCGTGTGCCCACTGTTTTTGTCATGGCCCCATACTCATCAGTGCACAGATAATTATAGCACATAGAAGCTACAGTTTTATGGGTTAGCATGCATGTTAATAATGTTCATGCACTGTTGAGGATATTCTTAGCATATATGTTAAAAATAAGTGGCTTTTTAGTTTGCATGTAGTTTAATGAATACATGAAAAACCTTTTAGTATGTATTTTTGCACAAAGGCCTCTAAGTGTGAAAATTACTATAACATGAGTCTCTAAAGGCCAGATTTACTATTGTTTTATCTCCTTTTATGTTTAAATGGCTTCGTAAATCAGGCCCTTGGTGTATTTTGTGCATGGACCACTAGATGAAATGATATGCTATTGTCACATAACACCATGTGGAATAAAAAAAAATGCTATTCAGCTGTTTAGCTTGAGTGGAGGGTTTGTTTTCTAGAGCAATGTTGCTGTTATCAAGTCTTTTGTGCATTTTTAGTATGTTGCTTTGACAAGACTGAGCGGTTCCTGCCCTACTTTAGCCCCCTCGATTGGCTCTGTTTCTCTCCCTCTTGTGTCATCCTTCCGTTATCTTGGAGTAATTCTTGACCCTACACTCTCCTTCCATCAACACCTTACTTCCCTTATTGGTCGTTCTTTCGCCGCCTTGCGGCAGATTAGGTCTGTTCGTTCCCTCCTTCCCTCCTCTTCCTTAGTCACTCTTGTCCTAGCCTTAGTCATAAGCCGCTTAGATTACTGTAATGTTTTTCTTGCCAACCTCCCAAAATTTCAACTCCAACGTCTTCAACGTATTCAGAATGCTGCTGCCCGTCTCGTTACATTCTCTCATCGCTTTGATCATATCACTCCTATTCTTTTCCGTCTGCATTGGTTACCTCTCTGTTTTCGTTTCCACTACAAGTTTCTTATTCTGACTCACCGTGCTCTTTACACCAATACTCCTTTATATCTTGCAGATCGGATTTCTCTTCACATTCCTTACCGTCAGCTCCGTTCTATCCATGCCAACCGTCTATCCCTTCCTTCACCCTCACAAGCTCACCTTGAGCAAACCCGCCATGCAGCTTTTTTCTTTCTAGGCCCGGTACTATGGAATGCACTACCACCACTTCTCCGACTGGAATCTTCATATCCACAATTCAAAGCATCACTCAAAACCCACCTGTTTCAGCAAGCCTTTCCTCTTTCTCCAGATGGTCCTTCCTGATGTACCCATTTGTTATGTCCTTCTGTTTGCTCGTACATTTGTCCTGTTATGTACTCAGTCTACCCGTAGTTTGTTTTGTCTCCCCTACATGGGCCTACTATTGCGTTGTACTCTTATGTTTTAGTACTCTTATGTTCTTAAATTATTGGCCCTTTGTTTTGTTTTGTTTTATCTATTTTATTTGTCTATGCTTTTATATTTTCACTTTCCTATCTTATATTGGCATTCCTTTTCCTTGTCTTTGCATTGCCAACCTTTTTATTGTACACCGCTTTGTTTCGACGGAAAGCGGTCTATCAAATTTTAAATAAAGATAAAATATCTATTACCATTTCTGCAGTGAACAGAAGGATGATTTTCATTCTCTGGGCTTTGAGATTTTTCTCACACTGATGCTTTGCACCCCAGAATTCCTGCTGAACGCTTGTGAATTTTATGCCTTGGTTTGCTCTAGTTACAAATCCTTAACCCTGCCTCTTAAAATATTCTGTGAATGCTTAAAATTTACAGGCTAATAGTGAATGGCTAACTTTTACAGGAAGGCAATTTTCTCTGCACAGCATTATGTACAAAGTGGACAGACTGTGTTAGCTCTTGTGTATTGCATAATTTCTTTAAGGAGAATGGCCTGCATTATGTACTTTTTGATAATGACATCTGTCATTTGTGACATCTGTCATTTATGTAAAGCATAAACATGTTATCCAAGTTGTTTTCTCCTGTTCTATGTGAAGCCAAACAGTTTGTTATGGTCATTTGGTTGTATGTAAACCGCGCTGACAATAGTGCGGTATATAAGAAATTGTAATAAATAATAAATAATAATAAAGTAGGTGAGGGTAGTGCAAAATAGCATGGGTATTTTAGGGAATGCCATACAGACATGCTGTTTTCCTCCTTTGTCCTAAGCATGCCCACAGGAGCACCTCTCTGTAAGCCGGCTAAAAGCACACATAATTTGGAAGCCTCATCAAAAAGGGCCACTTTTCAGTTTGGCCTTGTTTCCGAGTTAAATGCCTTTTGAAAACTGGCCTCCCTGTGTGCAGCTTCTCATAGAATTCTGATTTTACTTTCCAAAGGCGAAAAAGCCAGCAGGCAGAGCGGGAATATGAGAAAATAAAGTCACAGCTAGAGGGTCTGGAGGAAAGTGTACGAGATCGCTGCAAAAAGGAGTTCACAGGTATGTCATGGTAATTACTGGGTACTAGTATCTTGTCGCCTGCGGCATGATACTACCTGCTCCTGTATGTGTCCACAAAATCTTGCCCTTTTCTGAGAATAACAAAAAGGAAGACTAGCTGTAGCTTTGCTTCAACTATATAGGTGTCCTTCTCCTAGAGAAGGCTTTTCTTCAAGCCCATCTAAGTCTCTACCAGCTGTTGGAGACTGTAGGTTTCTTGTGATTAGCACAGGTAGTAAAATAGGAGTGGCCATTGTGCACTAGATAAGTAGGCATCATTGAGGATGACGTAGCGGAGAGGGTCATTTGTAGAACAGTTTGCAAATGGGGACCATCAACAGTTAATCTCCATTGTATGAATGGTGCATGTACAAAATTGTACAAATTTTTAAACAAAGGGAAAAATGGCATCCTAGGTAGTTGGGTGGTGGTTTTTTTTTTAAAGAGTTACAACATTCATACCTAAAAAAGCAAAACTCTAAAATTGTGAATTTGATAGGATTTGTTTTTTGCAGGGTCCCTATCCTTATCCTGTGTTTGCCCTTGACTGAATCCTGATAGACATTTCTGGTCTTCAGCTGATGCCATCATATTGAGAACTCAACTGTACAAGACATTTTCCCCATTAACATCACTGTTCTGGGATGAGCAGGAGTGGTGGTAGACATGCCAGGACCCAGGGTAGAATTTTTGGAGGAGGGCTTCAAAGGTTGTGCCTTCTTGAGCTTGCAGGAGGTTTGAGGCCTTCTGTGCCAGCCTGAAGAGGAGGAAGGGGGCAGTGACCACGAGGCCCATTGGTCTTAGGGATCTGAACTTCAGCCTATCTTCCAGTACCCACCTTTGCAGCACCTGCCTTTTAGGTGGGCTTCATCCCGCCCCCTCCAACAGGCAGTGTCATGTCAGCGGGGGGTGGATACCCCTGACCTAGAGTGCATGTGCCTGCTGTAAGGTCTGTCACAGTGCTGTTTTGAAGCCTGGATCTGGCGGGACGCTGGTGGTAAGGGAACCCAAAATGTTGTCTGCCGTGGGGCAAGTGCTGCCTCTCACCACCCCTGCCCCTGTGGCATAGGGGCCCAGGGCCAATATTCTGGTTCTGTGCCACCCCTCCCCCTCCCATACACAAGTCCAGGGAGGAGAGTGACTGCTCCAAGACTGACCTCAGTAAACCACTTGCCACAAGTTGTCATCTCTGAGCCCACTTCATGACTTGGAGAAATAGTTAAAGAGCCAATCCCCAAGCTGCTGTTCTTTAGTAGTATTTTTAGTGGTTCTCCTGTGGGTAGAGAATATGCACTGATCTGCCTTACTAATAAATAAAACAGCTTATAATTTCTTTCATTATGAAATAATATAGATGCTGTAGGTTTTGAATATAAAGCCCAAGTACTAAGAGTATTCCCTCTGACATTGTGATAGAAGGGACTAGTTAATTTATATAATCCCTCATCAAGTTCTAATATCCATCTTGGGGGAGCCCCATCTAGTCGGGTTTTCAGGGTAGCCACAACGAATATACATGAGAGAAATTGGCGTGCACTGCCTCCAGCGTATGCAAATCTATCTCGTGCATATTCAGTGAGCATATTCTGAAACTTTGACTGGCTGAGGTCCTCCAGGACAGGTTTGAGAACCACTGTTCTAACCTTATAATAGTAATTTGCCATTCGGGGAATCAAATTAAATGCCATTTAAGGAGGACGGGTGTGATTTGGTACTAAGAGCATTAGAGTAAGCTTTATGAAAAGTATTAGAATAATAAAAGTTTGACTCCCCTCTCTTAATGATTATAAGACCTTAAGCTCACTTGAAATGGGTGTTTTATCTTAACTTGGCTTTCCTTATCGATAAATTTCGAGGGTACCCCTAACATGCAGATATGGAATGTTGCAGATCTGATGATTGAGATGGAAGACCACACGAATGACGCCAGTGAAGCTTGCATCCCCTTCCTGGATTATAAGACCTACACAGACCGGGTTTTCTTCTTGCCATCAAAAGACGGCGAGAAGGATGTGATGATCACGGGGAAACTAGACATTCCTGAGACCAGGAAGCAAACGGTGGAGCAGGCACTAAACCAGTTCTCCAACCTGCTGAATAGCAAGTCCTTCCTTATAACGGTAAATTTCCGAATCTGGTTCCTATCTGTGTCTGTGCCCCCTCTCACTACATGTCCTAGCATTTCCCCTTGCAAATACAAACTTTCTGTTCATTAGTCCTGTTTGCTGTCCATACAGCTGTATGCTCTCTGAGTGAGCCATTGAAGCTAGCATGTAAAGCACTACTGCAGAGAGTGTTGAAATACTTTCATGTAAATCGTAGCTTCGTATCATGATGAGTTTGTGTGCAGAGTATGCATTTATCATAGTGAATGTGACGCATGTTTTCAAAGGATCTGATGTAGTTTAAGTTCCATGCAGAGAAAATGATGCTCGCTTTAGGGAACACCCATGAATGTGCATCAGTACATACATGACATCAAAATCCTCCTTCCCTTTGATAAGTATGCAAAAGGGAGTTAATTTAATCTTAGAGCCTATCTTGCATGCATATTATATTTAATCCGCAGGTAAATTGCTGTTCCATCCAAACTCTTCGCCCAAGTACGCTATTTTGTATGTACACGCTGGCATGCACTGTGTTCTTTTAAGTGTGACCTCATTTTATATGAGGTCTTTTGCATGGAGAAAACTGTGTTTTATGCATGAAAACAGAATAAAATTACCCTCAAAATATATACAGTAAAGGCAAGGCGTGTATTAGTGGCCCAGATGTTGCAATTCACTGTACTGCCGGTAATGTGCTCGCACTGTTCTCCATACCAGATCTTCTTCCGTAATTTGTGTTGATTCAGCTGTACTAACACACTACTCCCCCCTCCCCCCAGCTAGTGATGTTTGTTAAAGTGTGTAGAGCCTTTTTCCTTAGAGCTCATTTACTTCTACCGCACTCCAGTTGTGAAACAAATAAAGATTATAACCCAGTCCAATTTGATGGCCTAATGTGCTGTTTGCTGCCTTTTGGGGACCTAGATTTGATTCTTGAACTTGTCTGCTGCTTTTAAGGCCGGCATGGGCTGGGGATGACCATTGTGCATGAGTGAAAAGTGGTTAAGAGTGCATTGGTGCTGTTAAAGGTGTTCCATGCATTGGCGTACCATTGCTGCAATAGGAAAAGGGAATTAAAATTAGAGAAAGCACTAAGCAGCTGAACCTTTGAGGACTATCACCCTATTGAAGCAGGTTCTAATTGTGTTGCCAATCCAGATAAGCAGAAGGAAGCAACTAGACAATAAACCTTACAGAACATTGGGACGCCAAGGGATCTGTCCATTAAAGCACGTTAGGCTTCTGCAGCTAACAGGGCAAAAAAGTGCAGCTAGTGCAACATTAGCTGCCAAGGATGTGTGCCATCTGTTGGGAGTGAGCACAATATTTCCCCAGCAGATAATGCACTGAAATTGCAGAGCGGGCAGCTCGGCAGCACCATGGATGCACTTAACGCCATCCATTGAGATGGCATTATGAGTACCCGCACTGTTGCAACTTTGGTTCCATGCGCTGTTGACTCCCACCGTAACCGCGCATTGTAGACATGCCCATATCCTGCCCACTTGTGCGGATAACTCTGTTTCTGCATTATCTGCAATTTCCTTGCCTTATCTGTTAGCGCACGCTATCTGGGTGCACTATCTGCCGCATTATTATGCCCCTAAGTAATGGTCTATGTACATCATTTCTCTCATTAATTACTAAATTACTAACGCCCTGGCTTCAGGACTCATGGAATAAGAATTTGAAGGCAAAACAGCATGAAGTATTTCATATTTTCAGGTGATGACTTAGATGTACTGTGTGAAAATGGTTGAAAAAATAACCAAACCCATTGCATTTTTTGTGGATGATGAAAACTGCTCCGTATGAGATACAATACAACAGTCCATTAGCAGAAGAGCAGAAGGTATTTTATGACTTCCCTGTCAGAGCAGTTTGGGCTATTTTAGTTCTTGTGGTAAGATTGCTTAGCACACATCAGCTCTTTTGAAGGTAGACGCTGAGATATGCTTTGCTGAGATTGAAATAAGAGCCCTTGTGGCTCAAATGCTGTACAGTGAGGGTGAGTGTTGTGGAGGGGGGGTGGAGTGGATAATCAATATTTCCTGCCTAATACCATTTACAGGACAGTGGGCGTCTTAAAATTCCTTTCCATTTTCAAACCTTTGTAGATAAGTCGTGGAGGGTTTTTAAAATGTATTGTAGCTTTGATGACGACTTAGAATCTGCAGTTCAAAATCAGCTTTGAAATGTCATTTTATTAACTTCATGCTGTTCACCAGCATTGTAAAGTTTGTGAGCAGCTTGTCCTAAAGAACATTTTCTGAGTAGTTTGCACCTCTCTTGTTTTTAGTTTATCCATACACTTGAAAACCAGAAGGACTTCAACGCCAGGGCCAAGGTGTACTTTGCATCCCTGCTGACGGTAGCTCTGCATGGAAAGCTGGAATACTACACCGATATTATGCGAACGTTGTTCTTGGAGCTGATGGCGCAATATGTCGCCAAAAACCCAAAGCTAATGCTCAGAAGGTAGACGCCCCATAAACTATTCATGGCTCTTGGCTGCCAATTACAAGCATCTTCCTGCATGAGCACCTGTGGATTTTCACCAGTAGCTCATAGTAATTGAGCTTTAGCTTTGAATTATAGTCGCTAGAATGCACCTTTTGGTGTAATGGAGATAAGAGATGGCAGATGTTAGTTTTCTTTCTGCTAATAAAAAGCATCTATGTAAAGTACAGTGTACCAGGGCAGGCGTCCCCCCAGCTCCCCTGCTAGAATAGAAAATCTATGCTGTGCGAGGCATGCCTGATGAATTTAATGAAACTTGTCCAGCCTGCCCAAGGGCTGGAGTAGATCAGGCAGTGATATGTTCCGAAGCCCATGAACTTTAATGAAGGGGTTCTCAGTTCGGTCCTTGGGGGGGACACAGCCAATCAGGTTTTCAGGATATCCACCATGAATATGCTTGAGAGAGATTTGCATTCACTGCTTCCATTATATGCAGATCTATCTCCTGCATATTCATTGTGGATATCCCGAAAACCAGACTGGGCTGGGTATGTCACGAGGACAGGGCTGAAAACTCCTGCTTTAACGGGGAAAAAAAAAACAAGGCATGCATACATAATCTTGCCAAATTAACCGAGAGCTCGTTTTTTAGGAGCAGTTAACCTTTTTAACTGTGAGTTTAAAAAACAGCTTCTCTGTCTTCCACTTGCTATAACTTCAGTGTTTTGCATATTTTGTTTTCTTTTACTCACATTTAAAAATAGTTAATGCTACAAATGTATTTTCTCTACAATCCATACACCTCCTTATTCTGTCTTGTATGTGGCCATAACAGGGTGGATGTTCAAGGCTTCCAGTTGGATATAGTAATTGGTTATACCTGTAGAAAATATGAGGAATTGCTTTTGTTTTTCAAGTGACTGATTCAGTTCTGGAAGTAAATAAAAGCATAAGATTTTAATGGTTTTCAGAGGGGGAAAATCCATGACTTTGCACCTGTTCTCAAAGCGAAAGTATACTTCTACCTTGGCATTTAAATTTGCTACCAGGACAAAGAGTCTGTAGACATTTAATTATTAGCAGTCGTGGTAGTATTTATCACTCACCTGTCATAACAATTTCTAGGCGAGCTTCAAGTAAAAACAGTCATAAATTTATAAAATGGAGCAAACAGTCCTAGAACATTAAAACATTAAAACATAACACTGGTAAACAAAACTATATCATATCCCTCTCACCACCTTGCCATTAAACATGTTCCCAAGCAATAATCCTTTTAATTTCTTCCTAAATGTTAAATAAAAAAAATTAGTTCAGTCCTGATCATCCCTAGTAACCTGTTCCAAACAGAGGACCATTTACTGAAAACATCCCAGCTCTGATGACACCTGCTGTTTCTGTAGATACTTATATTCCTTGAATAAACATGTGAAAATAGAAAATGCAATCTACATGTTATTTTTCTGCCCAACGAAGAACATCTCTAAATGTCATTAAAAGTAGCATTTGTGGAAAAGACTGTGTACTCTTAGCCATATTGAGGGAGGGCATTGCAGAAACAATCAGTTTTATCCACCTGAACTGCTATTTGCATGTATAGATGGCTTAGAAAATTGTCTTTAAATTTATTTGCCCAAGATCTCGAGGAGAAGCAGTGGCATTGAGCCCTGGTTTTCAGTCTGCAGCTCTAACCACTAGTTGGCTACTCATCTCCCTTCTAGGGTGGAGGACAGATGGTTTGTGGTTTGTGTGCAGACTTCATAAAATACACAGGTACATTTATATCTGCTCACAAGCTGGTGTAAATGTACACAGGGTCTTTTTACCAACGATTTCTGCAGGATTTGTGCTATTAAGAGACATAGGCCTTATGTGCCTTTATAAAATAGGCTACCAATAGGCCACCGCCTTGCTCTCTCAGTCTAGGTGACTTTTTAAATAGAATTACTCACCTAGGGGGTAATTTTATATGGTGCTTAGGCAGGGAAGGCCCCATAAACACACATGTCGCAGAAAGTTTATACAGACAAAATTGTGTCTTTGTCTGTTTCGTCAAGTCAGCGCAGACTGCTGGTGACCCAGCCCCTGGGTTTTCTTGGCAAGGTGCAAGAGGAAGTCGATTGGCTAGGCCTTTCTTCCACATAGTGAGTTTACAGCACCTGGTATTCCAAGGTGGTCTCCCATCCAAGAACTGCCAGCCCAGCCCTGCTTAGCTTCTGAGATCAGCCAAGACCAGGCTCATTCAGGGCAGCCAAGCTATACAGTCTACCTAAAAGCTCCTGCACAAAGTTACCTGGCCTTCAAGGCAGAAGTAACTTTCTGTATGTATGTGTCAGTAGGAATTTGTGCATGTGCATGCAGTCTATAAAATATACACCCTTGTTCCCAGGAATACCTGCTTTTATACCAATGTATATAGTGAGGTAGGTCTATAAGTGCCTACTTGAGCATGTTTACTAAGCCCTGGCTGATAATTTGTGCTATGATACTAGAACGGGGCCACTCGCTAACTGCAGAGGCGTGGGTACAGCCACCCCCTGTAGTTATCACACTGCACCGTGGTAATCTGGCCACAGGAGCAACTAACACCTCCCATTGAGGTGGCATTAGTTGCACTTGTACTACAAACACCCGCGGTAGCTACACCATGATAGGAATGCCCTCATCCCGCCCAGTCGTCGCCTATGGCTTGCGCTGCAAAGATAGTATGGGGGGTTTTAGCACAAGGCCTTGCGCTACTTTCCAGTGCCACACCAAAACCGCACACTAACGTTTTGCTGCTCTTTAACACTTATGAAACTATTCCCATAATATTATTTTAATGAATCTTTGTCTGCGTTTAGGTCAGAAACGGTCGTGGAACGGATGCTTTCCAATTGGATGTCAATCTGTTTGTACCAGTATCTTAAGGTAAGGCTCAAAATATTTTTGCATTTGTGTGATTGGTATTTACAGCAATCATAGACAAATGGGGCTCTGTAGGACCTCAGGTTATCATCTAATTCAGCTTTACATGCAGCATTTCATAAATATTGTGAGGCTGATATAGCTAGCAAAAAAATATGGCAATATGAATATCTGTATAAAATTATACATAGCCGACATACATTTGCCAGCTAGTTGAATATATACATAGAAGTTGAAATGCTTATCTTCTCTTGCTCTAACGGGGGTCAGAGTAGAATTTGTAGTAAATTTTGCCACTCTTCTGTATAACTTAGTGCTACACTTGTGTGGTCAGCATCCACTGCTGACCGCATAACTGGTTTTAAATATTGCTTTCTGTATGTTTTAGCGCCGCCTCTTAGGCGTGCTTTCAGCTGTGTCTCATGTGGCTGCAGTAAAAGTCCAACCAGCGCATCTTATCTTTCTAAATTCATAAATGACCTGAAAATGGGAATAGCGAGTGAGGTGATCAAATTTGCAAATGACACAAAAGTATTCAAAGTTGTTAAAGCCCAAGAGAATTATGAAAAATTGCAAGAGGACTTCGATAAGTTGGAAAACTGTGTGTCCAAATGGCAGAAGAAATTTAATGTGGACAAGTGCAAAGTTATGCACCTAGGAAAGAACAACCCAAACTTTGGTTACACGATGCAAGGTACCACCTTAGAAACCACCACCCAGGAAAAAGATTTAGGGAGCAGCGTGGATAATTCGTTGAAACCCTCCGCCCAGTGTGCAGCAGCGGTCAAGAAAGCAAATAGAATGCTAGGAATCAAAGGAAAGGAATAGAGAATAAAACAAAAGATGATATAATGCCTCTGTATTGTTCTGTGGTTCAACCACACCTTGAATATTGTGTGCAATTTGGTCGCCGTATCTTAAAAAGGATATAGCAGAATTAGAAAAGGTACAGAGAAGAGCCATCAAAATGGTAAAGGGGATGGAAGGATACCCCTATGAGGAAAGGCTTAAAAGGTTAGGGCTCTTCAAATTTGGAAAAGAGACGGCTGAGGGGGAGGTATGATAGAGGTCTATAAATTAATGAATGGAGTGGAACAGGTTAATGTTGATGTCTTGTTTACGCCATCAAAAAGTAGAAAGACTAGAAAACACCCAATGAAGCTACAATATAACCCATTTAAGACTAATCAGAAAAAATATTTTTTCACTCAATGCGTAATCAAACTCTAGAATTTGTTACCGGAAGATGTAGAAAAAGCTGTTAGTGTAGCTGGGTTTAAAAAAGGTTTTGGTAAGTTCTGAATGAAAGGTCCATAAACATTATTAAAGAGGACCTGGAAAATCCACTTCTTACCCCAGGGCAAGCATTGTGGAAGCTGTGGACTTTTGGTACCTACCAATACTTGTGACCTGGACTGGCCACTGTTGGAAACAGAATATTGGTCTTGATGGACCTTGGTCTGACCCAGTATGGCATTTCTTATGTTCTTAAAGCCCCTGGCCCCTCCTTCCAAAAAACATATATGTTGGCCATATAGTGATCTATATGGCTAAAATTTATACATTAGGAGCGTGGGATTTTGAGAGCAAAAACTTATGCAGTCAGCAGTGGATGCCGACCATGCAACTGATTTTAAATATTGCTTTCTGTATGTTTTAGCGCCTCCTCTTAGGGGTGCTTTTGGTTGTGTGTCATGTGACTGCAGTAAAAGACCAACCAGCTCAGCCTGTACATAGTTACCTTGTTAGTCCCATGTTGATACACCTGTTCATTGTAAGTCCAGTGTAGGTCCACCTGCACTGTACAAATGTTGTTGAATGTAAACTGCACTGATTCCAAAGAGCGCGGTATAAAAAAAGGCATTAAATAAATAAATAAATCTATCTTATCTTTCTGGTTAGGACCATTCATAGCCTGGCAGACAGAACTGACTGTGTGAGACTTCTAGTCATTACTGTTTTTGTAACCTGCCAAAGAGATCCAGCTGCTAGTTTTAATTCTGTAATTACAGCCATATAGTTAAAAGCACAGGGCAGCCGTCAAGTCTTTCAAGGTGTTTAGTACCCATAGTGCCATTAAGTTGCCTTACTGTTCACAGAAATGTGAAAACACCAACTAAGATTAATTTACCATTTATGTTTGAACGAACAGAATTTATGCCAGAAGTGTAAAGTGTACCTATTCAGTGTCCCAGTTTCCCCTTTACATAATCATGCATATAATCAAAGGACCTCAAATATAATTAGATCTTTCTCAGACACATCAAGCCCTAGAACTACAGGCTATTGGGCCAAACTTGATATATTTAATTGGTCCATTGCAGAAATTTATGCAGCTTCAAACAACTTTAAAAGAATAGCTTAGAAGATACTTATATTTCCAATTCACTAGCATAAACAACACATCAGACACAGAATTGCATTTCAAAGAAATTATCTGCATCAGGGATGAAGATTCAGACTTTCCAGGAACCCTCCGTAGTTCAGAACACAATCGGCTTCCTCATTTTTCAGTGTTTGCTACTGCAATAAAAAGGCCACATAAAGCACACCTCCCATCATAAACTCAAGTCCACCAATCATCTTCTTACTCACCCTTTCAACCAATCCCATAGTCCACCATCATATACTGAACATTCCAACCAATCGATCGTCAGGAATAAAGCACAGCTTCATTATAGCCAATCATTTTCAGACCAGCGACATCCAATCGATCTCCATATTCAAGCCATAAGGCTCAATTGTATTCAGCCGAAACATCCAAGCATGTTCTTTCTTGTTCAACAAATGAACATAATCTCCTTGTCTCCAGGATTGTCGGACCGTGTCAATGACACACCACTTTAAATCAACAATACCGTGTTTTTTGGCAATCCAATGAGCTACAAGAGGAGCGGTCACAGCCTCATTTATTATATGGCTCTAATGCTCATTTAGTCGAGAGTGAATCTTTCTTTTAGTATGGCCCACATAAACCAATGATAATAATAATAATATATATATCACACACATTGAGTTATAGCCAGTAGCAGAATGGCTATAATAGGTCCTCCCTTAAGGAGAAGTCCAAGAAGATCCAGATAGTGTATTGACACCAATAACAGTGGCTACATTGATCATGACCCACAATTCCCCCACCATAGGGTTCTGTGTCACCATCTCCCTCAATATCTTTTCCCCATCTGCACGTAATCATAGAGAAGTTCAAAAACATAGGATGCAAACGTAGAACATCCCAATGTGATTTCATAATTCCAACAGTCTGACAAGAAGCTGTAGAGAATGGTAGTACATAGACCAAGCAATCAGCTGATTCCTGATATTATTGGTATGTAAATAATAAATCTCACTGGGCATACTTTGCTCATTTAAAGACACGAGTTACCACCCTTTGAGGATATCCCCGAGAGCAAAATCATTGATTTATGTTGGCCGCACTAAAAGAAAGATTCACCTTCGACTGAATGAGATAAGAGTCATATCATATCTTTCTTTTTTTTTGTATTTAAATTTTTACTTGTCATCTTATGCTATGTTATATTTAACATACATATGTACATATGCAAATAAACAACAAATAGTGGAGGAGTGGCCTAGTGGTTGGGGCAAGATACTTCAGACCGGAAGGTCAGGGGTTCAAATCCCACTTACAATTTTTTTCCTCTGCTCTTCATCCTCCCCCATCTGACTTCTCGTCTTTCACCGTCTTCCCAGGTCAGTGTTTGGAACTCTGAGCTGTCGTGCACCCTTGATCAGGTTGCTCCTGTCCAGCTTTTCAAACCCCGGCGCCGTGCTCACCAGTCATGGTACCACTCCGGGCTCTTTCTGTTACGTTCCCAATTGCGTAGAGCCGAGCGTCTTTGGCGCAAAGCCCCCTCTGCGTCTTCATATCAGCACTTCAAATCCTGTCACGCTTACTACCGATCTGCCATCCACCAAGCAAAATGTTCCTTCTACTCCTCCTCGATTACAGCTGCCCCGAACAGGTCCCGTCAACTTTTTGCTACACTGACTTCCCTCTCTCGTCTACAATCTCCTACTGCTCAGGATGCTCTCCTTCTTGAGCAAGCACCCAGTTCTACCTCCTTGGCGACATTCTTTTTCTCTAAAATTCAGAATCTCCGCTCTTCTCTTCCTTACTGTCCTCCAGCCCTGACGTCACCTCCCCCCGTTTCTCCCCCGTCTTCCCCTTCTCTTTCCCATACTTGGTCTGCTTTCTCTCCAATTTCATCCCCAGAACTGCTCCAACGTTTATCTACCACCCGAAGAACGTCTTGTATTTTGGATCCTATTCCTTCCATTTGGTTCTCTGAACCTCCCGCTGTACTCCTTCAACCTCTTTTGATTATCATTAACTCTAGCCTTCTGACCAGTCTTTTCCCTACCCCCTGGAAACATGCCATTGTTCGTCCTCTCTTAAAACAGTCCACCCTTGATCCTGCCGTCTCCGCACACTATCGCCAAGTTTCCAATCTTCCTTTCTCCTCCAAGCTTCTGGAAAAGGCAGTGTTCTCTCAGCTTTCTCATTTTCTTGATTCCACACTCTTTCTTCATCCCAGACAATCCGGATTCAGATCTGGTTTTAGTGTTGAGTCCACAATTGCAGCAGTCTTGAATGAGATTCACGCCTCTCATGATCAAGGCAATATCACTCTAGCTGTTTCACTCGACCTCTCTGCAGCTTTTGACTTGGTGGATCACGCTCTTCTCCTCTCTCGCCTTCGGGACGCGGGCATCCGAGGTTTGGTATATCATTGGTTCCACTCATTCTTCTGTCACCGGTCCTTTGCTGTCTCCTCTTCTCTCTCCACCTCTGATCCTTTTCCTCTTCCCTGTGGTGTCCATCAGGGATCAATTCTGGCTCCCTTATTGTTTAATGTCTTTCTTGCCCCCTTGGCCCTACTCATCCAGCAATCCGGGATTTCTAGCTACTTTTATGCTGATGATATCTTTCTTCTGCATCACACTTCACCTTCTCATCCTGACATATCCCCTCTGAACAACTGTCTGGCCACTATTTCCTCTTGGCTTTCCTCTAACTGTCTAGTACTTAATGTCACCAAGACTGCTGCCATCTGGTTCCCGCACACCTCCCCTGTCCCCTCACTTGCTCCATCTATTTCAGGTGCTTGCATTACTGTAGTCTCCCAACTCCGTTATCTTGGAGTTTTCCTCGATAGTGGCCCTCAGTTTTTCACAATCACATTTCCCAACGTCTCCAGATGCTCTTTTCTGCGCCTTCGGCAAATCCGTGCTCTTCGTCCTTTCTTGTCCACTCCCACTATCACCACCCTCCTTCTCTCCCTGATCATCACCAGGTTAGATTTCTGTAATATAATTTTTGCCGGTCTCCCCCAGTATCAAAAACGCCGCTTACAATTCATTCAGAATACCGCTGCTCGTATGATCTTACATGCCTCCCCCCGTGATCATGTCACCCCTTTACTACACCATCTACACTGGCTACCGATCGATTTCCGGATATCTTTCAAGGTTCTCACTCTAACCCACAGAGCCATCTATCTGTCTACCCCTACTTACCTCTCCGACCTGCTTGTTTATCACACTCCTTCCCGTAGTCTTCGGTCCATTCACATCAACCGCCTTCACCTCCCAGCACCCTCTAAAGCTCACTTGCAATCGACTAGGAAAGCAGCATTTTTCTACTTAGCTCCATCTCTCTGGAACTCCCTTCCCACTGCCCTCCGTACCGAAGAATCCTACTCCAAATTCCGTTCCCTCCTTAAAACTCATCTGTTTTCTCTAGCCTTTCCCCCCTGAGTCTTAAGGTTTTTTTACTCTTATTGCTCTATTGTCTTGACCCATCTATCCCTACTCACCTCCTGCTCTATCATTTATTGTATTTCCCTCTTTTTCTTCCTCTATAATTGCTATTGATTTTGGGTTTTTTTGTAAACCGCCCCGATGTAATGGGGGGCGGTATAACAAGTGTGAAATAAACAATAAACAATAGAGGGCAGCAACCTTGGGCCGGAAGGACTGGGGTTTCTAGTCCCACAGGTGCTCCTTGTGGTCTTGGGCAAGCCACTTAACCCTCCATAGCCCATGTTCCCTGTAAAATAGTTATCTCCAAGTTATAATGCCCTATTCAATGTAATTTCAGTTTGTTCAATGTAAACCGCACTGATGCAGAATAGCGCGGTATACAAGAGAATGTAAAATAAATAAATAAATAAATAAACAGCAGCTTGTGTGTACATTCCTTTTTATCATGACCTTTTTAACAGTTTTTCCAGTTATACATACATAAGTTGTCCCTTTTTCCATTCCTTTTACCCTACCCCCTCATATGTCTTTCCCTATAATTTTATTCTAGACGCCAATATATTTTCCAAGATCTTTGCATCTAAATTTATTAGAGATATAGGCCTATACATTGCAGATATGGTCACATTCTTGCCTAGTTTGGGCTGTATGCTTATTCCCCCCTGACCCATAGTGGCTGGAAGCTCCCCTCCTGGTACTGAATTAAAGAGTGCCTCTAACCTCGGGCTTAGTTGCTCTCTATATATTTTATAAACTCTAGCTGTTATCCATCTAGCCCCGGGGCTTTATTGTTTGCTAAAGTGCCTATTGCTCTCTCCACCTCTTCTTGGCTTCTGGGTCTCCCCATATTTTCCCTCACTGACTCGTTAAAACCTTGGTAGCTGGATTTGTTCTAGGTAACTGCTTACTTCTTTTTCTGAAATCTCTTGGTCATTTTTTTATAGGTCATTATAAAATTTCCTAAATTCCTCCCTGAACTCATCATCTCCCCAGATCCATTCCCCTGCTGCTATGCAGAGCTTAGGTACCACGTACAACGCTTGCTGGGATCTCAAGCTACGTGCCAGCAATTTGCCTGGACGGTTCCCATGCTCATATATCCTTTGTTTTACCCTCCTAGTTGGAACGCTAATGTTTCTCTTTGCAAATCTCTCACCTCTGTTCGAGCTTAGTCCACTGCTTGCTTAGGTTCTCTATCCCCTTTTTGGGCCTGAGTTCTTCCTAATTCCTTTAAGTGGCTGATGGTTCCTTCATATTCTTCCTGGTATAGTTTTTTCTTATAGGCCCCTCATCTGAAAATCGGCCTCTTAAATATGTTTTAAAAGCATCCCATATTATTGCAATACCCGTTTCCCCATTATCATTGATCTCAAAAAACTCCTTTATATCCTGTTCTATATCTTTTCGGCATCGATGAACTTTTAATAAGCTTTCATTCATCCTCCAGTTATCTTCTTCCTGGATTCTGATCCCAACCTTACAGTTCCATCCCTACCAGTCCATGATCCAACCATGTAATTGGTTCATAATCTGCGACTTTCATGTTCTGCACCAGCTGGTTACTTAATCAAATCATATCTATCCCAGAGCTTATATTATGTGGTATGGAGTGAAAGGACTACACCCTACCTTTTAGGCTGTTTTTCCCTCCATCCATCCAGTGCTCCCATCAATCTTTTCCTTTGGCCCTTACTCCACCCCCCCCCCCCTCCTTCCCTTGGGAATGGTCTGAACTGGTGTTTATTACCATATTAAAAATCCCCTGTCATTACTATTGAGCCGTACAAAAATCCTGATATCTTTGTCCTCACTTTATCTCAAACTTGTCCTTGCTATTAGGAGCATAGATATTTATTATTGTAAGAGGTTTCCCTTGTACTTTCCCTCTTATTGCAATGTATCTCCCTTCTTTATCTTTCTTCACTTCCTCTTCTTCCCACGGTACTGAGTTTCTCATAACTATCACCACCCCACCTTTTTTCTTGCCCCCACTGGGGGAAGCGCAATATACCCTTTGGCAGTTCATTTGTGCCAGGAGTTCTTGGTCTCTTGGCCGCAAGTGTGTTTCTTGTACACATAGCATTGCTAAGCCTAATCTTTGTGCTTCTTTAAAGCAAAAAAGTCTCTTTCTAGGGGTATTAAGGCCTTTCGCCTTTATAGATCCTATTCTTAAACTACCCATTTTCCTTCCTGATGCTTAATTCCCCTTGCTCTTCTCTTATCTTGTGCCTACTCCTCCTTCCATCTCCCTCTCCCCCTTCCCCCTCCCTCAGATTGCCACCTTTAATTTCCGGGCCGCTTAGCTGTGGCATCCCAGGACTTCACCATTAATACTTTCTCCGCCTACCCTCCCTTCTTGGTATTTTACTCATTTGCTCTGTTGCAAACCCACTAGTCAGTATCCCCCTATTTTCTACTCCTACCCCCCCCCATCCCTCCCTCTTTTTTTTCCAAATTGCCCCTTCATAGCCCCTCCTCTCCTCACCTACCTGCCCCCTCCTTCAGTTATTCTTTCCCCTTCTTAACCATGAACCCCCTTTCCCCATGTACCAGTCTTGGCATTTTATAGTATTTTCAGGTCAGAGGGTCCACTCTCAAGGTAGTTGCTGGCTCCGCTAATGTGTTGTGCTGTCTTTTCAGCCATTTGTCTCCATCTCGTCTCTGCCATTGCATTGCCGCCACGGTGCTCGTGCTTGCCGCAATATGAATGGTGTCTGCTCCAGCAGTGCCTAGCTCCTTCATTGCTATTACTACCTCCTCTCTCGTCCTTGCACGTGCTGCTTTACCGTCTTTAGTGAGTGCCAAGGCAAATGGAAATAGCCATTTGTATTTCACTCCCTCATTTCTCAGTTTTAGGGTGATATCTTTAAATTCCCTTCTTTTGCGCAATGTAGTCGTCGACAGGTCCTCGTATACTTCGATCTTATGCGAGTTCCACTCTACTGTGCCATTTTTCCTGGCTCGGATAAGTATTTGTTCCTTTATCCAATAGCTATGGAAACATATCACGGTGTCTCTTGGCAAGTTGGCTCTTGGTTTCCCCAGTGGTCTATGGGCACAGTCCATTTTTAATTGTGGTTTATCTGCTTCCTTCCATAGAGTAGAAATCATTTCCTCTACCACCCTGGCACAGGTTTGGTATGCTGGCTCCTCTTGCAGGCCTCTAAACCTTAAGTTATTGTGCCGGCTTCTATTTTCAGTGTCCTCCAACTTTTCTGCCATGGACGCCTGTGTCTGCTCTATTGCCTGCACCTTCCATTCTAGCGCCACGTTTTTCTCTCCTTGTTCCTCCAGCTGCTTTCCATGTCTTCAATGCGGTGGCCAAAATCTGATAGTTCTGACTTTAAATCTGTAGCGAGCGTCGCAAGGTCATTTCTCAAATATTGAATTTCTGCTTTTATTTCATCCATCCATTGCCGGACCTCTCCTGCCTGTATCTCCGAACCCCCCCTGTGTTTGCCTTTTGTTGAACAGCTTCTGCTGTTTTGCTAGTTTGTCGGCAGCACGGGACCTCACCCAGCGCCATTTTAGCTGTCTCCTTCCTCGTGCCCGCCGACTGCTCGAAAGCAAAGTCTGCAAAGTCTGTTGCCTTCTTTTTCCCTGCCTTCTTTTTCCCTGCCTTCTTTCCTCCAGAAGGGTTCTCCCTTTTATCACTTTTATATTTATTTTAGTTTCCCTTGCTTTCCCGCAGAGGGTCACTTTTTTTTTGCTGTTTCCCTTAGGGGATAAAGCGGAGCCCAGCGTTACACCGCCATCTCCGTCGATGACATCACTGGAAGTCCATATCATATTTTTAAGCTGTTTGAATTGCTGATGTTGAGCTAAATAGAGTCTGGCCTAAATAGTCTGTTGTTCTGAGAAAAGGTATAATTATGTTTGAGGTCCTTTGATTATATAAAGGGGAAACTGGGACACTGAATGGGTTTATGTGATATATATGTTTTCTCATAGGAAAAAGGTCTTGATTGTTTGAATTGAGCAGTGTAAAGTTGAGTCGCGTGTGTATTTCGTACTGAAGACCTATTCATGAACTCCCAGCCCCATGCGTCCTTGCATTCCGTCGCGCTTGTGGAAAAGCTGCAGGAAGCCACTCTATTTCAGATGTGTTTTACAGTTCGATTTTAGCTTACGCCGTTGCAGTAGCGGTTCAAGGCCAGTTGCATTCAAGCACCAATATTCAGATCAAGGTGGCCACTGCCATTGGTGTCGGCACACTATATGTGGATCTTCTTGGAGGTCTCCTCAAGGGAGGACCTATTATAGCCATTCTGCTACTGACCGTAACGCCGCATGTGTGATTATATTATATAATTATTTGCCCCTGAATCTTATACCCAGATATTTAATGCCAGGGGTATATCAGACCCTAGCACTGAAAATTCGGATTGCAGGAATCTAACCAGACAGAATCGATATTCAGCTGCTGCCCATTTAGCTTCTATGGTGAAAGCTAAGTCAGCCTTTATTGTGCCCGGCTCTTGCTGCATGTTAATGGGGAAGTGACTCCATATTGCCGCTGCCCGCTTATTGATGGCTGCCGCCCTGGGCACGCTTCGATGCTAACCGGTTAGCATCAGGGCAGGCAGCGGCAGCACTCGCGGATATTAAGTGGCACTAACCATGTTAGTGCTGCTGAATATTCCAGACAGATCTTCTAACCGTGTTAATCCCTGTGAATAGCACTTGCAGCCTGCTGCTTGACCCCCCTAATGTGATGAAAGTTGTCTCAGTTGTCTTTGTGAACATATCTAGCAGACAGGAGTGGAGGAACAGCTTAGTGATTACAGCAGCAGGCTGGGATCAGAAAAGCCAGGATTCAAATCCCACTGGCGTTCCTCGTGGCCTTGGGCAAGTCAGTTAACCCTCCGCTGCCTCAGGTCCATCCTTAGATTGTAAACCCTCTGGAGACAGGGAAATACCTACGGTGCCTGAATGTAACTCAGTTTAAACTACCGCTGGAAGAGTGTGAGCTAAATATAATAAAAAATACATATAAATAGTCACAGATAGAAATGCTAGTGCTTCATAGCATGTCCTTTCCAGAGCAAGGATTTCCAGCTGTCCACATTATTTTATTTGAAGAAAGTACTTACGAGACAAGTAGTTGCAAGTATCCATGGGTGCTTTATCCTTAAGTAATATTCAAAGTGGAAGTACATTCATGCTTTTGCTTTAGAAGTTTGTGCAAAAACTGCATATGGAAAGTATCTGTAGACTTTGCAGTTTGAAAATTGCTCTTATGGAAGGTAATGAGAGTGCTTGAGCTGTTAAGTCCTTTATAAAATAGCCTATCCATAAACTCCCCCACATATAACTGCCCCGAGGCTGGAGTAACTCTGTGTGTGTGTCTGTAGGAATTGTCACAGAGGAATGTGTAAATACATAAGCATGGCTCCCACCCCTGGTCTGCCCCACACATATATCACGTAGATTTTATGTTTTCCGAGTGCCAACTTTTATGCTTGTATATGCTGGAACAATTTTATAAGCACCTGGGAAAGCCTGTATAAATTTAACCTGTGAAGGTAATCTTATAAGGGGTGCCTGGGCTAACTGCGTATTTCATACCTGTTTTGTAAAGCAAAGCATGTGTGTACTTTATTGTATATAGGGGTAAATAGGGGCATACGTGGACAAAAATTCACATTAAATCTAGGCGTGAGCACTTATCCCAGTCTTATGACTGGTGTAAATGTTTGTGTGTATCTAAGGCGCATAAGCCCATAGTTAATAAAATATGTGCATAATTTTGTGCTCTGCCTAAGCTCTGTCCATGTCAACGTCCACAATGAAAGTATGCATCATCGACCTTCTGCATGAACTTATAAAATAACGACTGCCTAAAGGCCTATTAATGAGTGTGAATCACTAAAATAGGGGCATATTCTCTTTGTATTCTCTCTTCACCTCACTATCTCAGACCCCTCCTGGAAAATCACGATTTCTGTTCTGTTCTACAAGCCCTGATAACACCACACTTCGACTTTTGCAATAGCATGCTCTATGGATTACCCAAAAAAACACCCAACTCCTCCAGATGGCACAAAACCTAGCTGCCCATATAATTCACAAGGCCCATCACTCTGACCACATCACGCCACTACTACATAACCTCCATTGGTTGCCCATTGTAGTTAGAGCCAAATACAAATATATAATGATAGTTTTCAAATTATACAAGAAGATTGCTCCCTCTGACCTCTCCTCCCTCCTGGTTCCTTTGATGTCAGGAAGGGTGAGAAGAACATGTTCCCAGAACACGCTCACAATACCAATACACATTCACAGCACCAGCAAAACTACCAGCTCTAGGGCCTTCATTGATGTTGCCCCTAACCTCTGGAATGCGCTTCCCGACAACTTAAGACTGATAAAAGACCTTCAGGCTTTTCGTAAAGAACTCAAAACACACCTTTTCATCCAATACTATAGCCCCAGCACCTTTAACCAGCCACCATAAACACCTTAACTTCTCTCCAATCCAATTACGTCATCCTACATAACTCCCCCACATCAATAAAGGTTATATACCAGCAAATTGTGATTTGCATATAGTCTTGGAAAAACTTCCTCCTTTGGCTTCAACTGCCTGTAAATAAGTTCCACGATGTTACAATGTTAAGTTATATATTAAGCTTACTGTTAATTGTAAATAAGTTCTACTGATGTTATAATGTAAAACTATTTGTTTTGTTAAATGTAAACCTCCACCGATCTCTGGAAATGGCGGTATATTTAAATTGTTTATTTACATTTTCTCAAATGCAAGAAAATATACAAAGAACACATTCCACTCAATAAAATAATACATTCAAGAATAAATACCATATCCTAGTACAATCACATCAAGGAGAGAAAACCAATTACCCCCACCAGGGGACAAAAATATAATAGAAGAAAATAAGAGTTAATTGAAACTCCAAATCAGGGAGCAAAAAAAAATACAAGCCATCCCACCTAAACACCCTCCTGTCTATCAACGCCCTCCCTATCAACAAGAAACTGGCTAAGAGAAGCCACATCAGTATAAACATAATCATGACCTTCATAAGTTACCAGGCAGCGACAAGGGAACTTCAAAAAAAAGGAAGCCCCCAAGGCGATTACTCGAGCTCTACAAGAAACTGCTTCCGGCGAGCCTGAGTAGCCTTGCCAACATCAGGGAAAACCTGAAGTTTATATCCACAAAACAACACATCTTTGCTCTTGAAATAAGCATGAATAATTCTCAATTTAAGTGATTCTGACCCGAAAGTCAAATGGCGGTATATAAAAGTTTATAAATAAAATAAAATATTAACCCTTCCCCTGCTTCAACCCCAACTTTCATCTCTTAAACCTGTTCCTTTTTCTCCATAATCTACAATTATATCTCAACCTACATTCTCATGTGGTTATAGTCAACTATCATTAACTACTGTTCACATATTGTTATAAGTTATAATTTTGGTTCATGTTCTTATCAAGTGATATGTAAACTGTTAAACCAGTTTTACCTGTTATCTGTACACCACTGTGACTTGTAGATACAGCGGGTATAGAAAAGTTGCTAAATAAATAAAATAAACAAAAGCCTGTGATTTATGTGCACAGATGTCTTGTAACATTCCACCACACTTTGTAAAATATACCCCATAATGAACAGTTCCTACTCTTTGGATTTTACAGTCTAGTTGAGAGATTGTGCAGACAAGATGCACAACAAATAAGAGGCTTTGTTTTAAGAAAGCAAGACTATGACTGAGATGGTGTTTAAAGATAGGATTAAAATGAGGAATCTGAGGTTCAAACTATGGTATTGCTGTTAAATGGATGGAAGGTTTACTTTATAGAAGAAAAAAGGTGACCCAGCCAGTCACATTTGTCAACTCCACTCTTGCTGACATGAGCCGTCTCCTGAGAGAGATGAGTGTGGACCAGGAGTCCGAATCAAGGCATTCATTGATTGGTTAATGCAGTCTGCTTTGTTGTTTTGGGTACAGGATACTGCTGGTGAACCTTTGTACAAGCTATTCAAGGCAATTAAGCACCAGGTGGAAAAGGGCCCAGTGGATGCCGTGCAAATAAAAGCCAAATACACGCTGAATGACACAGGACTGCTGGGCGATGATGTGGAGTATACACCACTGGTGAGCAGCTTCCCAATGATGCAGACACTTGCCATCCTTTGTTGTCTTAATGTAGCCATCATGGTTTTCCTTTATTTCTTATGCCTGATTCATTGTATTGATTTTTAGATTTTGTGGTGGTACGCCAGTTTCTTTGATCATTTTTATACTAGAATAAGCAGATTAGTATCTTATGAAGGAAAGCTCTCCCTCATGTACAGCCCAAAATTTCTGACTTGTGTGGAAGAACTGGGCTTCCCAATACCTGTAGAAATCAAGGGGAGATGGTTTGCAGTGTGCATTGATGGTAAATCTTTGAATTCATGCCAGACATTTGGAAAGATCAGGCTGTTGGATGCCAATGAAAATGGTTCGCAATGCATCTTCCATTTTGTGTTAAGCTGCTAGTAGAGCAGACCATATGTGCCACAGGTTCTCACCCTCTGTATGCTACGTCATTATTTGCACAGGTTCCTTACTTTAGAAACTAAATACTGCTAGTAGAGTTTATGCAGCAAAGGTACCAAGGAAAATGATCATTGATGTCAGGTGAGGTGTGAAGAAAAGCCAAGGAAAAGACCAAATGATACAGTGAGGAACATGTGCATTCTGCTTTAATTTCAGTAGTTCATCTTTATTTTCATTAAAATCAAGAAAATAGTGAACGCTAACCCAATATTGATAGTTGTCTAGTCACCCAAGTTAGTCATTGTAGTATTCTGTTGTACAATACTGTACTCTGAGGCTTATCACTTGGATCCTGAGACCTGTGAGCGAATAGATGGCCAGTCGTCACAAAGAAAAAGTTAGTAAGTGGCACTTTGCGTGAAAACATGTTGCAATTATCTATCCACAAACTGGTTGGAATTTTAAGTCCCTTGATTTCCCCCCATCCCTCTGTTTACAAGGTCTATGTACCTGGGGTTCTTGCAAGAGAGGAAATCCCCGGACCAAGTTGCATCTTTATAGGAGGAATCTAGAAGAACCATTTTTTATTTGGTTACTTCTGACCTTCCAAGAATACATTGCAAAGAAATAATGAGCAAAGGACCATGGTGGTCATGAAAATAAGGGTTAACAAACAAGTTACGGGTGAAACTGTTTTTAGTAGATTAAATTCATAAATCTGTGAGAAGCGTTTGAGAGTTATCTTCCCTTCATCAGGTCAGTGAAGAAACCGGCGCAGTCGCACATGGTTTGAATGGTACAGTCATCTAGGTCTGAGGCTGCCTGCATAAGGAGATAGCTAGAAGTGATGACACTTCTCAATTTGAAAGGACTTATTACTAAGAGAAAGTCATCGTTGTTGTTGTAGTTGAATAACACCTCACGCTTTTTGCTTTTACAGACCGTGAGTGTAATTGTCCAGGAAGAAGGCTTAGATTCTGTACCTGTAAAAGTACTTAGCTGTGACACTATAACTCAAGTAAAAGAGAAAGTCATTGACCAGGTCTACAGAAACCTTCCTTACTCACAACGGCCTAAAGCTGATACTGTCGCTCTGGGTAGGTGGATTTATGTGCATTTTGACAGTTAAGCCACAATGGACAGCATAGGTTGATTTGCTCATGAAATGTTTTGTCCTCTGTTTTAAAGGGTGGGCGGGGGGGTAAAGATTCAAGGAGTCAGATAGCAAGGGTGCGACAGCAACATCTCATGCATCCCAATCTCTATGATCATTCCGTGCCTGAGAGCACCTATTAATAAGATTAGAATTGAGTGTTAGGAGAAAAGACATATGTAAATGTTAGCATTAAGACTGTGGAGTTAGTCATCTTTTGTTCCATTATTAAAAGAAGAGTTTCATAATCATATTCCTTGACCTAACAGCCTTAAAACTGCTTATATGAAACCACTGTAGCCATCAACACATAGGGTAAGGTTTTTTTGGGGGGGTTTTTTTTATTTTAGCTGCATTTATATCCCGCTTTTCACCGGGTCAAAGCGGTTGGGGGATACATTTAACACCAGGGGATATGAGAGACATACACTAATACTTACAGGGAACATGGGCAATGGAGGGTTAAGTGGCTTGCCCAAGACCACAAGGAGCACCTGTGGGACTAGAAACCCCAGTCCTTCCGGCCCAAGGTTGCTGTCCTCCAGTGGGATTTGAACCACCGACCTTCCGGCCTGTAGTACCTTGCCCCAACCACTAGGCCACTCCTCCCTCAAGGTTGCCAATAAATCCCTTGTAACAGGCTGGCTCTACCCTGGATTGACTGTAGTTCATCTATAGGACTCTAGTCTTATCTTTCTTAGACAACTTCAGGGACGGACAATGGATTAAATCCAGAGCTGGGTACAGCTGCTTCTCTTTGGCAATCCTAGTGCAGAATTTCATGATCTGGGATTTCAGAAGAGCTGACTGCCGTGTACATAAAATTTAAGACATTAAATTGAACCTATACTGTCCTGAAGAACTGACGTTACTGCGTGTGCATCTGGAAGATTTTCATTTCATGTTCTTATTTCACTTTTGGTTTTGTTTAGTGTTTTTGTTATAGCATGTGTGAAAATCCATTTAGTGTTCATTAACATGATTTAATGTGTGAAAATTGTAGCATATCCACACAGCACTCAGCACATGCTAACGTCCATTAGCATGCATTAAGTTTTAATAAAGAAAGCCCTAAATAAAAAAAATTCAAGTACATCCCTTTTTACCATTACTCCTGCTGGAATTCTGCCCGCAAAATTCAAAATTCTGTGTCGGTATGAGTTATGCAAAATTCTGCATACTTTGTTTTGGAGTTACACTCAATTTAAAATACAGTACAGAAAAAAAATCACAAAGTACAAAATTTTGAATTATTGTGTGCAGAGCTCCAGCAAGAGCACATACTGCATGACCATACTATAGCATTATAATGCCATACACCTTATTAGCATATCATAAGCCTTTTGGCAATGTATAAAGTAGTGTAGGGCAAATTAGATCTAAAAATTAGTAGTCCATCCAGCACCTGTGGTGAATATCATCCCTTTCACATCAGGCCTTTGTCAAATGTATTTCCCCTTCGCTCTGCAGAATGGCGGCCGGGATCCACTGCACAGATTCTGTCCGACTTGGATTTAACATCTCAGAGAGATGGCCGCTGGAAACGTTACAACACCCTGATGCACTATAATGTGAGTTAGACCTTTAGACCCACTTATACGTACTTAAGAATTCTTATCTGGAAATGTTCTGCTTTTGTAAGGTTGGAAAAGGGTTTCCTTGATTAAAAACCAACTTGGCACATACAAAAAGCCCAAAGCTATCATCAGCTGAAACCAGTGAGGTGTACTAGGAATACATTCACAATATTAGAGTTCTCCTTGTCTCATCTATTTGTTTTCATTTATGTATGTATGTATCTGTAGCTGCTTCAGACTGTGTAGCATGGGCTATGGATGGCACAAATTTTAGAGGTTATTTATCTGCTTGCATTACTGGAATGGCTGAGTTCATGCAACATTTATTGCATGATCATATCAGATTTTGCTTTTTTTTGTTGTTTTTTTGCTTCTGTTGTCTAGGTTACTGTTAACATTTTTTTCAGACATGGATTTATATATGTATATGTGTGTGCATGTTAAAGGTGCGGGATGGAGCTACACTTATCCTCTCAAAAATGGGTATCCACCAGCAGCAAGAGGAGAATCACCAGGAATTTGCTGGGGAACGTGAGTATTACATCATGTCAGGCCCTTTCTCTAGAGAGAAATGAGAATCATGGTTGGTCAAAAGCATTGGGAGGATTTGCGCTAAAAGTTTCTTCCAGATGTAGTATCTTTGGTCTTACAGAATAGCTTCCCTCCAAATAAGAGCGCAGAATACTGTAGCACTTAGGAAAACAAGGTCTTGTAGAATGTAGTTATCTATATTTAACAGCGGAGGGGTCCGCAAACATTTCAAGAGAAGGGTACTTAAATCCTTTCTAATCACCAAAAGTGCAGATGAGTGGGTTCCCATAGGAGTTGGCTGAGTGAGGGGTGTAGGGATAGAGGTCAGCATCAAGTTTGCTGAGTGTGTTGCCATATAGCGTAACCATCATTTTCCTTTGCTGGGGGGACCTGGGAACCCTGCCAAATTTGCTGTCTTACTGGCTGCCACGATTTGGGGGAAGAAAAGCCAAACTGCTTCCATGGAATGGATTCAACCATGGGCAGGAAAAGCATGGCAAGCCAGAAAAATGAGCTCTGGAGATTACATCTGGCCCATGGACCTTAGTCTGAGGACCCCTGATGCAGTCACTAGTGTAAGCTGGTGATTAGGGATCACGGAGTTCTGCATTCTACAACCTACTGTTCCGTTCCATCCATTCAGGGTGTAACCTTGAGTCGGTTATTTAGCTACACTGATCTCAAACTTGTATTGTAACGTCAATGGACAGAGAGACTGTAAGCAAGCATTTTACTTTCAATAGTTATGTGTAATAGAATGAGCAACTATAATACTAATACTTTTCTTTTTTTTTTAAATAATCTTTATTGACATTTTTATATAATGAAACAATGAACAGTCATAACCACACGGGTGTCCATTATGAGCATGCAAAGAAAGGACATTGACATATAGGTCTAAGCCCCTCCATTCAAGGCTGGAAAGATGGTAAAACCAGCACCAACATACTGCCCCCCCCTCCCTCTTCTCCTATAGATCTCCAGTCAACCATCCATCAGCCAATTCTGAACTAAAACGCCTAGTGCTGTACAGCGGTGATAAATGTTGAAGTACAATATGCCTGGCTCAAAAGAGCTTGCAGTCTAAGGGGATACCTGAGGCAATGGGTCGGGCCACTTAGCAAGTCATGAGTGTTAGTAGCAGAATCAGGATTTTAACTCTGGTCTTCCTGGTTCTCAGCCCATTGCTCCAACCACTGAGCCACTTTCTCTTCCTAAGAAATAGCAAAAATAACGATCTTTAAGATTCTATCGGTATCTTGACAGCAGAACAACTCTTGGAGGAGAGGGGAAAAGCAATATTGCCCAGCTATAACTCAGAAAACTTCTCTGATAAGCTCCTACAGTCGAAGGGAATTGGAGCTCATGAATTGCCTCTGGCTTGCTTTCATCCTTATGCATGGCTAGTAGAAGTGTGGTGCTAGAAGCCTGTCATGAAAAGCACTCCTAGTTTGGTACCTCTGAAGCCAAAAGCAGCTTTAGCTTGTTTACAGCCTCAGAGTCTGCAGTCTGAGTTGGGACCCTGTTTGCTTTGGCATGACACTGGAGAAGTAGCATTGCTTTCTCTGGAAAGTTGCAGAGCGTTTTGTAAATGGCGTGGATAATGGAGGGTTGGGCGCCACACTAGGCAGTTTGTGGTGTGCAGCACTGTTGTTCAGAACTGTGCAATCTGAGGAAGTATTCACAAAGGCTTCTTAAGGTTGCACCTACCGAGCTAGTAGTAAGTGGGTGGCTCAAAAAAGTGGAGATCATCTGGGGCGGGGGGGGGAGCAATCTGCTTCCTGGAACCATTATTGCAGTCAACCAAAGCAAGTAAACTGTAGTAGTACATGATGGGGGGATATTCAAAGTGATTAACACTGTAAGCAGACCTGCTAACTACATTAATTGCCTTGGCTTGGATATTCAGCAGCACTAATGCGGTTAATGCCGTTGAACATCCGCGGGTGCTGCTTCTGCATGCCTCCCGATTCTAGCCAGCTAGTTTTGGGGCAGAGCAAGGGCGATATTGAGCCCTGCCCAGTTATCGCAAAGTGGTGAGGGTTAGGAACATTAACGGCTGGCCTAACTTTAGCAGAAAAAGCTAACCAGGCAGTGGCTGAATATTGCCGCTATCTGGCCGCCCTGGATATTCAATGCCGGTGGCCAGATATGACCCCGAATATCTGAGGTTAACTTTCAGTGGCGACTGCTAGCAGCTGAAGCCATGTTAGCAGCCACCCCCCACCCCAGCATCTTTTTCCAGCACTATAGAGACACAGATACAGTCCAGTAAGAAGATCCAAAACATCTCAGTAGAGCATGTTTCAGCCTTCCCCTTTGGCCTCACGTGCTCCGAAAATGCAGAAAGAAATATATACCTTCACAAAAATGGAATTCCACCAAACTGGAGCATCCATCTTCCAAACCATATTGACCAGCCCTCATATTTGCAGAGAGGTGAACAAGGGAAATTCTCCCATGTCCAAACTTTAGTAGAAAACTAAGGAATTAGGTCCACCCTGTTTGTACAGAAAGAGAAGTGGCAGATCATCACTCGCACCACCTGCTGCCTGAATCTTCGTCTAGACTGCTACTACTGTCCCGGAAGTGACTTTGTCATACATTTAATGTAAGCCCCTCCCACATTTGCTAGGGCATGTAAACAAACGTGTGTGAGGACATGGCTGATTGAAACAGGAAAATCAGGCTTCTCCTCTAGGAGGTAATCTACCTCCCAAAAAGGCCTTTTTCAGCCAGCCTCAGGGATCCTCAAGATCGGTTTCAATTCTAAAATGTGACCAAAGCATTGCCTACAAAAACGGACTTATTGCGTTCATGCACTTGGCAGTATTTATCTGAAGTAGGCTCTGTGTTTCTGTAAGGAACACAAATGATGGCTTCAGCAAGAGGTATTTTAGGCAATCACTTAAAAATCCAAGGCAGTGGTAGTACATTTAAATAGAAGCCATTTTTCGATGTGTGCTGCATGGACCTCGCACTCTTATCAGGAAAGCAATTCATGCTCCCTACCATTATCCTCATCAAGCTGCAAGAGTGAAGTAGGCTTTTGTTTTTCAGCTTCACATACCTCTAATGAAGTTGGTCCAAGCACGTGAGGTTGTAAGCAGAACTTTAACTCTGCTTTTTTTTTTCCTCTGAAATTTGCCAAGACTGTCCCGTAGTTTTGTTCCTTCCAGGATAGCCATTGTCTTTGTTCTAGCTCTTCTCGCACTTAACTGTTGCAGAGTGCTGTGATGTCCTTCAAAGGGATGACTCTAAGCAAGGTCTGTCCCAGAAGAGAACTGCTTACCCAGAAAATTGCAGATGGGACTGGCTACTGTGTTTCTGTGCAGAGTGTCATGCTACTATCTTCAGTGGCCTGCTTTAATCTGTCACTGTTGCCTTTCACAGGACATGCATTATTAGAAGATGAAAATAAAATCTGGCACTTGGCACGGTCAGCAGATGAAGTGGATGAAGGCAAATCAAAGAGAGGGAGCATGAAAGAGAAAGAACGAACGAAAGCCATAACGGAAATTTACCTAACGAGGCTTCTCTCTGTGAAGGTGAGGTGTGAGTCTACAAGTGAAATTAGTACAATGTTTTGTGAGTGCTTGACTTTTGCTTTCCTGGGCTTTCGTACCTCAATAACATATTTTTTTTAATTAGAGGGGACTGAAATCTAGTCATTCTCCAGGACAACACTGCCTCCCCCCCTCCCCAACTCCCAGGCAAAAAAAAGACTGGGCCATAGCACCATGAGCAGAAGTTTCTGGTCATCACTAAATCTTAGCAAACTCTGCTTTCTATAGGCTTTGCATTGGACTCTACTCTTTTGTGTCAGATTACTACAGATCCAAGAAGCCTTTGGAGTCACTATTTCAGTGTCCATGGCTTGCTTTCCGGTGACTTTGTTCCTTGCCCTTTTCCCAGCTCTGATTCTGCTCTATCCTTTGCTTTTCACATATCAAAACTGTGTTCTGCTCTTAATCATTAGCTCTTTGATATTCACAAAAGCCACTTTTCTCCCATTACTGACATTTGCCAGTTTCTTCCTTTAGGTGCCCTCCACACTTCTTCTAGACATCTAAATTATTGTAATACAATTTTCTGGCTTGCTCTTCTTCTGGTTTTATCCCTTTCAAGCACTTCAAAGATTAGCAGCTCACCTTAAAACCCTTTCCAGGCCGAGCCCAAAACTCTCGGGATCCAAAATTCTGACTAAATATTCCTATCAAATGGTATATAATACATGACCATAGCAGAAGGAAAATCACTATTAGAACATATTGAATAAGACGGCTACAATTTTCCTGAAATATGCAAAAATTAACCCGGCTGCAGAATGTGGATTAAAAATTTAAAGTAGGCCTTCAAAGGGTTAACACATGAACACATCTCTTCTATCTGCTTCCTTATCTGGGATCCCAGTTATCTTTACAAAACCTGCATGGTCTCATTGTAATTTAATCAGTACATTCCTTCTCACTATCTTCATTCCTCTAATGACCATATCTTAACTGTTCTCCACCATATTTATTTATTTATTTAACAGGTTTTTTATACCGCTTTATAATTTCAATCAAAGCAGTTTACATTGTAAATTAAACTTGGTAATGTACATTAAATAGGGACATTGATAACTTGGATTTTTCTGAGCAATGGAGGGTTAAGTGACTTGCCCAAGGCTACAAGGAGTGCTAGTGAGAATCGAACACTGGTCTCTTGGTTCCCAAGCCAGTGCTCTAACCATTTGAGAAGAAGCTTGCTGCGGAAGCAAAAACGCATAATAAAGACTTTTTCAAGTACATTTGTAGCAAAAAAACTGTGAGAGAGTCATTTGGTCTATTAGACGATAGAGGGGTTAAAGGGGCACTAAGAGGTGACAAGGTGATAGCGGAGAGACTGAATGAATTCTTCGCTTCGGTCTTTACTAAGGAAGATGTAGGGATGTTACCCATGACTGAAGTGGTATTTAAAGGTGCGGAAGAATTGAAGGAAATACTGATATATCGGGAAGATATATTACAACTATTTGATAAACTGAAGAGTAGCAAATCACCTGGACCGGATGATATACATCCAAGGATGTTGAAAGAACTGAAATATGAGATTGCAGACCTGCTATTAGTAATCTGTGAACTATCATTAAAATCATCTGTAATACCTGAAGATTGGAAGATGGCGAACATAACGCCAATTTTTAAAAAGGGTTCTAGGGGTGATCTGGGAAACTACAGACCAGTGAGCCTGACGTCAGTACCGGGAAAAATGGTAGAAACCATCATAAAGAACAAAATTGCTGAACATGTAGATAGTCGTGGCTTAATGGGAGACAGCCAACATGGCTTTAGACAAAGAAGATCTTGTCTTACTAACATGTTATGTATTTTTGAAGGTGTGAATGAACAGGTAGACAAAGGTGAGTCGGTTGATATAGTGTATTTGGACTTTCAGAAAGCCTTTGACAAGGTCCCTCATCAGAGATTTTTGGCAAAACTAAAGAGTCATGGGATAGAAGACAGTGCGCTGTTGTGGATCAGGAACTGGTTAAAAGATAGAAAGCAGAGGGTAGGGCTAAATGGCCAATTTTCCCAATGGAGAAAGGTGAATAGTGATGTACCCTAGGGATCAGTGCTGGGTCTGCTGCTTTTTGACATATTCATAAATGACCTGGAAAAGGGAATAACGAGTGAGGTTATCAGATTTGCAGATGACACAAAACTATTTAAAGTTGTTAAAACCCATGAGGATTGTGGAAAATTGCAAGAGGATTTTGATAAATTGGAAGAATGGGCATCAAAATGGCAGATGTAATTTAATGTGGACAAGTGCAAAGTTATGCACCTAGGGAAGAACAACCCAAACTATGGTTACACGATGCAAGGTTCCACATTAGGAACCACCACCCAGAAAAAAGATTTAGGTGTCATTGTGGATAACATGTTAAAAACCCTCCGCCCAGTGTGCAGCGGCGGCCAAGAGAGCAAATAGAATGCTAGAAAGGAATGGAAAATAAAACAAAGGATATTATAATGCCTTTGTATCGTTCCATGGTGCGACCACACCTTGAATATTGTGTGCAATTCTTGTTGCCGTATCTTAAAAAGGATGTAGCGTTAGAAAAGGTTCAGAGAAGAGCCACCAAAATGGTAAAGGGGATGGAAGGATACCCCTATGAAGAAAGGATAAAAAGGTTAGGGCTCTTTAACCTGGAAAAGAGATGGCTGAGAGGAGATATGATAGAAGTCTATAAATTAATGAACGGAATGGAATGGGTAAACGTAGATAGATTGTTTACATTATCAGAATATAGAAAGACTAGGAGACATGCAATGAAGCTACAGGGTAAACTATTTAAGACTAATAAGAGAAAATATTTTTTCACACAACGTGTAATCAAACTCTGGAATTTGTTACTGGAGGATGTAGTAAAGGCTGTTAGTGTAGCTGGGTTTAAAAAAGGTTTGGACAAGTTCTTGGAGGAAAGGTCCATAAACCATTATTAAAAAGGGACCCAGGATATCAATGCTTGACTCAATACAAGCATTGTGGAACCTGTGTCTTTTGGGGAAACTGCTAGGTACGTATGACCTAGATTGGCCACTGTTGGAAACAGGATACTGTGCTTGATGGACCTTGGTCTGACCCAGTAAGGCATATCTTATGTTCTTATGTCCTTCCTCCTTGCATTCATCTTACATTACCTTGCAAGTACTGCCATTCTTAGAGGGTCTCCATTGCAAGCAAGGTAATACTGTGGCTCTTGAATACAAACTCTCTGCTTAGAGCTCTTAAAGGGGACTTTTTCATTTTTAATAGTTAACCTTTTTGCTACATTATGTAGTGATTTGTAGCTGTATTGCAAAAGGAAAATCTTTTGTGTTCTTAGGCAAAGCTTTTTTTTTCTGCTGCTAGAGTTCTTTCTCTCCTCTTCTAGCCTTCAAGTTCAAAGAGGTAGGCAAGCTCGTTGAAGTCGCTGTCCTTTTCAGATGTTAGATCTCTCCCTTCAACCACAGCTCTCACCCATCCCATGCAAGCATTCTTGCTATATAGAGCAACTCCCCAATTAGCTTGATGACAAAGAGAACAGATTTTTTATTGTTTGGTAGAGAAAATCTGGAAAGCAAATAGTTCCACATTTGGATTTCTACTAAAAGTAAACAGTTTGGTATTCTTGAAGCAGCTTTGATTAAGTAATTTTACAGAGCTAACACTTTAATCTATTTACTTCAGACACACAATATCAGAATTTAGTAGCATTAAGTAATAACCTTAGCAAGCAAACAGAACTATAAAGATAGATAGAATAGCATTGCTAGAGTACACTCAAAAGAAGTCAGCTGCTTTTTCTCTTAAAGGACAGTTAAAGAAAAGTTAGGGACTTAGGTAGATCTCTCTCATTTACTTCAACAGATACCAGAACTCCAATACCTGAATGATGGCTGGGAAAAATCATGTTGCTAAACTGCTGCCCCTGTTACAGCTTCTGCCTCTGTGCAGCCCAACCCCAGTCAAGAAACTGGTTCCTTGTAAAAGATGCCTGCAAACTGAAGCCCTTATGAAACAAGAGATGATGTGGCTAGGCTGACAAGCATCCATGACAGTCAGAAGTACATTGAGATGCTTCTTGAGGCATCCAAGCCCTCTAAGAGAGGTGAAGATGGTATGCCACGGAATGAAGAGAGTTGGACACGCGTCACCAGAGCCTGCAGAATTGACAATCCAATGCCTCCAGCCCTTGAATTAAAGAAGCAGTGTGCAGCCCTGGAAATGGAGGTGAAAACATCCCAAGAAAGGGAAGAACCAAAGCTCAAGCACCCCAAAGTTGCAGAATCCATGACAAGGAACTCTCTTCTGAGGGATACTGAGGCATCCATCTGCCAACCAGATTTGATGTCCAGGGAGGTGTTCTGTCTGCCAGATGCCAAAATCTGAGATGTTATGCAGAGTCTGCTGAGACTCACCAAGCCTAGTGACTATTTTCCAATGTTGTTATCCATGTCGGTACAAATGATACTGCTAGGTATCCCTCCGAGCATATCAAGAGTGACTTCATGGCTCTGGGAGAGAGGGTGAAGCAAAAGGTGCACAGGTGGTGTTCTCTTCAATCCTTCCTGTTGAGGATAAAGGCCAAGGCAGAGGAGCTTGCATCCTGGAGATGAATGCATAGCTGCGTCGATGGTGGCATCGAAAGCGATTTGGTTTCTGGACCATGGGATGATTTTTCAAGGGTTACAGAGCAGAGATGGCATCCACTTATCCAAGAAGCGTCAGGGTCTTCCGCAGCAGACTGGCTAATCTACTGAAGAGGACTTTAAACCAGATTTATTGGGGATGAGTGAAGAAAGTCCTCAGGTAAATAAAACATTTAAATACCTCTGTAGAAATGGGTAAAAGGAGCAACATCTGGAAAGCAGTATACATAAATGCCCATAGTATGGAAAATAAGATTTCAGATGTTGAGGCTTTAATGGAAGAGGCTGTCTTGGATTTAGTGGCAGTTACAGAGACATGGTTCACGAACAACAATGACTGTGATGTAATTATACCAGGCTATACTTTATTCAGAAAGGACAGGGGAGGGGGAGTGGCATTATATGTAAAGAAGAAAAATATTAATGCTACAGAATTACAGGGCTCCGAGGGAACAAAGAAGCACTGTGGGTTAAACTAGAAAGAGGGAACAGTACATTCATTTGCATTGGGATGATATACAGATCTCCTTCACAGGCAGAAGACCTGGAAACAGTGACTCACCTCATAGCTGGCTGTGAAGTTCTAATGGCAGAAAATGTCTATACAGAAAGGCACAACAAAGTAGCATGCTTCATCCATTGAAAGCTATGTAAACACTACAACATCACTGTGCCTGAAAAACACTGGGATCATGACCCTAAGAGAATAACAGATAATGAAGAGGTTATGATCTCCTTGGACATTCCCATTCTAATGTATAAGAAATCGGATGCAAGTAAACCTGACATAATAGTAAAGGAGAAAAACACCCAAATAGCATTGATAATGGAGGTTTGTTCTGAGTGATTACTCTGTGAAACACGTGGAGAGGCAGAAAATCGTGAAGTACCAAGAAAATGTTGCAGAAAGACACAGAAATATTTCCCACTGTACTGGGAGCCATAGGCTTGACTTGATAAAGAAGAATTTCCAAGTACAATTTGACAAACTACCCACACATGTTACATCTAAAGAACTCCAAAAGGAAGTTGTCTTTGACATGTTGCAAGTACTGCACTGCACATTAGCAATAAATTTGAGAGACTGAAATCATACTCCATGTACCCTGGCTTAGAGGTGAGGTTCATGACTGACATGGTATGCACAAAACTAACCTATTTGGAGAAACTGCCCCACAGAAGAAGTGGACAGAGAATTAAACGTGCAGTATTGCCATGAAAGAAGAAGTGCTACTGATAGGTGATTTCAATATGCCAGATGTGATTGGCGCATCCCTTCTGTGGTGTCATCCAGAAGTAAAAAGATCCTAGAATCTCTACAGGGAGAACTATTCCAGCAACTGGTAACCACCCATGAAGGGGACATACTGAACCTGGCCCTTGCCAATGGGGAAAGTTTCTGATATTATAGTGGGACATCATCTTATGTCCATTGTTCACCAGATGGTGTGGTTCATATTATGACTAGGGCTGATAAAGTCCTTTCAAAAGCGAGGGTCCTAGACTTTAGGAAAACTAACTTTGCCAAGATGGGGCAGTACTTCAAGAAGTTGTTAGCGAAATGAGAACAGATGGGGGATATAGAAAAGCAATGGGCAAAACTGAAAGGGTATATTTTAAGGGTAACAAATCATTTTGTTAGAAAAGTAAGGAGGCCACTATGGTTCTTAAAAGAAGTAGCTAAAAGGGTGAAGAAAAAGAGGGTGGCCTTCATAAAATGCAAGAGATCACAGAAAAAGGAAAACAAGCATCGATATTTGAGAAAACATAGAAAAGCTAGGAAAGTAGTCAGGAAAGCAAAGATACAAATAGAAGAAAAAAATAGCCAATGGAGTAAAATGAGGGGTTAAGACATTTTTCAGGTAAGTTAGAGAGAGGAGGAAGTGCAAAAGTGGTATCGTTAGACTCAAGGGTGACAGGGAGGAATATGTAGAAACTGATGATGATAAAGTAGAATTGCTTAACAAATATTTTTGCTCTGTGTTCACAGATGAAGGACCAGGAGCAGGACCTCAGAAAACATCCACAAATAGGAACAGAAGTGAAGGGGATCTTGAACAATTTTCAGAAAACTGTTCATGGGGAACTAGCTAAACTAAAAGTAGACAAAGCAGTGAGGCCAGATGGGATACATCCAAGAGTATTGAAGGAACCTAGGAAAGTTCTAGTAGCTCCACTGTCTGACATTTTCAATGCTTCTTTAGAGTCAGGAGTGGTCCCAGAGGATTGGAGAAAGGCACATGTGGTCCCTTTACACAAAAGTGGAAGTAAAGATGTGGTTGAGAACTACAGGCTGCTTAGTCTGACCTATGTGGTGAGTAAATTAATGGAAACTATGCTGAAACAGAGAATAGTGAGGCTTCTGGAGCCCAGTGGATTGCAGGATCTGAGGCCAGCATGGTTTTACTAGAGGCAAGTCTTTTCAGACAAATCAAATTAATTTCCTTGACTTGGCGACCAGAGAGTTGAACTGAGGGAGAGCCCTAAATGTGGTATACTTAGATTTCAGTAAAGTCTTTGACACCGTTCCACACAGGCAACTTACAAATAAATTGAGCACCCTAGGAATGGACCCTAAATTGGCTGACTGGGTTAGAAATTGGTTAAGTGGGAGGTGACAAAGTGTACAGGTAAATCTAGCTCATTCTGAGGAGAAGGAGGTTACCAGTGGAGTGCCACAGGGATCTATCCTTGGTCCATTTCTTTTTAACATCTTTGTTAGTGATATTGCAGAAGACCTGTCAACTAATGTTTACCTTTTTGCAGATGATACTAAAATTGGCAATAGAGCAGACACCCAGGAGGGAGTAGATAACATGAGGAGAGATCTAGCTAAGCTTGAAGACTGGTCAAGAATTTGGCAGCTGAGATTTAATGCTTAAAAATGCAGGATCAGGCATATGGGCTGGAAAAATTCAAGGGAGCAGTACTGTGTTGGCCGTGAAGTACTTTTGCCCATGAAGGAAGAGCAGGACATGGGCATGATCATTTCTGATTATCTTAAGGTGGCTAAAAAGGTAGAAAAGGTGATTGCGAAAGCCAGAAGGATGCTTGGACGCATCTGGAAAGGAATGGCCATCAGGAAGAAGGAGCTGATAGTGCCTCTCTATAAGTCTTTGGTGAGACCTCATTTGGAATATTGTGTGCATTTCTGGAGACCACACCTTCAAATGGATATAAACAGGATGGAGTCGGCGCAGAGGGTGGCTACCAAAATTGTCAATGGGCTTTGTCATAAGGCATTTGGGGACAGACTTAAAGATTTAAATATGTATACTTTGGAGGAAAGATAGGAGAGAAGAGATATGATAGATGTTTAAATACCTCTATAGCATAAATGCACAAGAGGACAGCCTCTTTCAATTGAAAGCAAACTCTGCAACAAAGGGGGCTTAGAATGAAGGTGAAAGGAGATAGACTCAGGAGTAATAAGTGGAAATATTTCTTTACAGAAGTAGTGGTAGATGCATGGAATAGTATCCCGGTGGAGGAGGTAGAGACCAGGACAGTATCTGAATTCCATAAAGCATGGGACAAGCACAGAGGATCTCTAAAGGGAAAATAGGGAATATAGTAATTGGTATGGAAGGGCAGACTGGACAGGCTGTATGGTCTTTTTCTGCTGTCATGTTTCGATGTTTCATGACATCTAAGGAACAATGTAGTTGACAAATAACAAAGCAAGCCTCAGATCTCACCTCTTCTACTGACCTTCATGCAACTGCTCTTCATTCTTCCCCTTATTTCATTTGTTGCAGGACATTCAGGACTAGGGCACTATATATGTGCAGAACAAATAAATATAAATCAAAGATACTGGTGGCCGATATCGATTTCCAGGGTTATTACTTTGCATCCTGTTCTTTGTCAGTTCCATCTTTCTCAAAGCAAACTGTACATTGCTCTGCTCACTGCCATTAACTGTTTAAGCACAAAATAGATTCTTATTGGCTGAGTGTGACAACTGGCTGAAAGGAGAGGTGGCAGTGCTCCAGAGGTCTGAAATGCAGATGTGTTTTATTAGGAGCTAAAGCCAGAGTTTCTTGCTCTTAGTATAACTAACAAGTAATCGCAGTATAAGCGCAGACTGGATGGTTCTCAAATTCTGCTGCACTTTAATAACTCTATGGCTACTTGTGAATGTTCAACACTTGCCATACCATAGCTTATTTATCCATGTGGAGTGTTTGTAGATTTGAACTTGCAAACGGTTGGCTCCAAACAAAGGACTCTACCGTTGAGTAAAGTAGCGCAAGAACCCTATCCACCTTTTCCAGATGGGTCCTGTCTGTACCTTTGCTGCTCTACCCTATTGCGAAAGAGCAGTTTGCCATTGTGGCAAAGCAGAGGATAAAATAACAGCTGTACACGATCGTAGCAGTACGTGGTCATGTCTTTTGCTGCAGGGCACTTTTCAGTGACTTTTCTCTTGGTTTCTCTACAGGGCACCCTTCAACAATTTGTAGATAACTTTTTTCAAAGTGTCCTCACTTCCAATCAAGTTGTGCCACCCGCTGTGAAATATTTCTTTGACTTTCTCGATGAGCAAGCGGAGAAACATGAAATCAAGGATGATGATACAATTCACATCTGGAAAACCAACAGGTGAGTCCTTAATGAAGCTACAGACAGGAACAAAGAAGCTATAGTACTGTAATGATAGGGATTTGTGTCGTGGGTTTCTGATCTATGTGTTGCTCTAAAAATGAGGTTTTCTCTTTGTGATTATATCCGCCTTCTGGTATCTGAGATGCTGAGAAGATTGAGGGTTAGTGAGCCCCTACTAGCTTTTTACATTTTAAATTGTTTAATGAGGCTTCTTTGAGTGACTGGGTTGACTCACCCATAGCACATTTCTTTTCCCCTGAGTGCTCAGATGGTGATTCTGCCAACGCACATCTTGTAACTGTTGGAAGATTGAGCCTGTAGGTACCAGAAATCAAATATGATGGTTAGCATTTCATTTGTTGTAGTTTTATGCGTAGCCAAAATATCAGAGGGATGGATAGAGATGGAAATAAGAATTTTCAGTGTGTTGATATCTCCTCTGACATCAGAAAGTTATGCGCTCTTTCCCCAGTGGGAATCTGGAACGTTTTTAATGACTTGCCTTCGTAACATTGATATGGTGGAGTGTAAATCTGTGTTTTCATAATCTTTACAGACACAGTGGATCCCTTTATAGCAACAGGATAAAATCAAAATAAGCATAACTATCTCTTATATCTGAACAAATAAGGGTGACCTACACAGAGCGGTGGGTACACCCCTAAACAAAGACATGGGGAGAGGTGACCTGCATGGAGCGGCAAGTGCGCCTACTCTTTCTGCCTTGCTGGGCAGACTAGATGGTCTTTATCTACCATCATTTACTATGTTACTGTGTTTACCATCTGGGTATCATGCTTGTGGTGTTACTTGCAGGCCATATCTGAAGATCTTTTGGCCCCAATGTGAGGCTATGGGAGCAATTTCATTCATTTAAATGACCCATTGTGGCTGTCCAAGCACTGCACTAACACTGTATGTCTTCCCTCTGCAGCCTACCTCTGAGGTTCTGGGTGAATATTTTGAAAAATCCCCACTTCATCTTTGATGTCCACGTTCATGAAGTAGTGGATGCATCCTTGTCGGTTATTGCACAGACCTTCATGGATGCGTGTACGAGAACAGAGCACAAATTAAGCCGAGTGAGTGCTTAGCAAATGATCACGCAATGGGTTGAGCTACGAAGACTGTTCTCCAGTGCAAAAGCTGCTCCAGGTTGATACAAGTTAAACTAAAAAGTTCATGAGGCAACACAGAGTAACGTTTGCACTGGCGTAAGACTGACAAGTTCCTTTCTACCCCACCACTGACTGCTGGGGAGGGGAGCAGAAGCACTTGAAAATATAGGGGGAAGTGTTCAAAGTGATTAATGCAGTTAGCAGACTTGCTAACCGTGTTAATTGCGCTGAGCGAGATATTCAGCTGAATATCCGCAGGCGCCGCTGCCAGTAACCGGGCAGCAGCGATATTGAGCCACTGCCTGGTTATCGCACAGCAGCGAACGTTAGGCACCTGAAAGAGTGGCCCAACGTTTGTTGCCAAAGCTAATTCAGGCAGCGGCTGAATACCATCGCTGCCCAGTTAGCTTCCAACCCATCCGGATAGTCAGTGCCAGCAGCTGGATAGGACTCTTGTACTGAATATCTGGGTCATGGCTTCATGATGGCTAATCACCGCCGCTGAATACCCATCCCATAATTTGTAGAAATAATTATATATAATACTTGGTCTTTTTCATTGGTATGGATCTCACTTTGTCCCTAATTTCCCTACCCCAAAGAAGAAACATTCCTTACCAATTCATTAAAAGAAGACTACAATCTAGATGTGTTTGTATTATATATATCTGCAGGTATTTTCACTTTTTTGAAAAGAAGAGGAGCAACAAACCTCCGCAGAAATCACAGAAGTCACTAGAACAGCACAGGGAGGAGGACACGGCCACACCTCTTTAAAACAAAGAAACCTTTTATTTCGTAAAACCTTCAAAGCTACAGACCCGACTTGGCCAAGTTTCAGCAGTCAGCCAATTAAGATGCAATTGCATATATATTCCAATGGCAGTCAGGACATTGTAACAAGAGCCAGTAGTTGAAAGCTCAAAAAGCGCTTCTCAGGTATGCCTTTGGCATCTACTGAGAAAGGCATACCTGAGAAGCGCTTTTTGAACTTTCAACTACTGGCTCTTGTTACATTGTCCTGACTGCCATTGGACTATATATTGTCACCCCTTTACTGTGCAGCGCCTCCTGATGGTCACAGTTGGTACTGCACCCGGGTGTAAACTACTGGCCTTTTCAATACTTATAGTCCTTGCCAGTATGTAAAGAAGTTGTGACACCGAAATCGGTTTAACTGGGTTTTATTCCCCGTCCCGTAGGATTCTTTCCAAAAGTATAACAGTCAATAAACATAACCCTTCTCGGGTAAACAAAAGAACTATAACAAAAATAGCTATACCTTTCAGCAAACAAAAATAGGAATGAAACAGAAATACAGCTTGTCAGCTTTCCAGATGAAGGCTTCTCAGGAAGAGTTCAGCCTTCTATCTGAGAGACTCTATATGGTCAGCTATTATAAAACTACAGTCCATTTGTTCAACAGGCAATTCAGCGTTGTCCTCAATTTCATAAGGCTCACATTGCATGGGAACACTGTCAGATACAGAGGCTTCGTTACTTCTCTTCTGAGGTAACTTGCTTACAAACTTTCCAGCTTGTGACGTACTTGTCTTTCTATAGCAGGTATCTGTTTGGCTTTACCGTATTCTCTTGAGTTGCTTAGCCAGGAGCCTTTCCTCTGCCTCTGGTAATTAGGCAGAGTAAAGCAGTCAGCTGCCCAGCTATCAGAGAGTGGAACCTTTGCACGGGGTTTTGTTTTAACAGGAGCTTTGTAAACAGCTGTTGTCTCCAACGGCAGTTTCTGTGGAGGCTTGTGCCAACTATATTCCTCTGAAGGATTCTCTCCCAAAGGTAACAAGCTTTGTTCCCTATTCTGTTTGTAACCCAGATTCTGGAGCTTTCCTGCTTTCCTTAAATTAGCATTATAAGGCTTTTGTCTTTCATACAAATGCCTCTCATAGATCAGCTTGCTATTTCTCCCATCTGGTTCGGAATAGCTTTTCCTAGCTTGTTGCTTGTGTCTTAAGGCATAGCTTCTATCAAGGCTGCTGCATACACTGTCCCTGTCTGAATTCAGCTGCTCACTTATTTCACTTAAATGTTCATCAGACTCACTCAGACTTTCATTCAGCCAGTGCCTGCCTTGCTGTGGAGACCTGGGATATCTGGATCCTTCCCAGTCTGGATATCTCCTTCGTCTCTGAGGTTCCTCAGCTCCTCTCCTAGCTCCTTCGGCTCTCTCTGCCTTCCCCCGTAGCTCCTCTTGTGAGCTGTGCTGATTATTTACGTAATCCCCAGCTGCACCACACCCTAGCCTATTGGGGTCAGGTGGGACCTTCCTTGCTTCCCTACTGGCTGGGTGATAATTCCAGGTTTGTGACCTCATTCCCTTATACTCCTTCTGATACCCTTGTGTCATGTGCTCTCTCCCTACGTCAGTGTTTACTTGAGGAGTAGTGTTTTTTAGCACCACAGGGGGCTCTCGAGAGTCTGCTCTGTGACATATTCCCCCCCTTAAAATCTTACGTGCTGTCTCAGTTTCAGACGGACAGCTCGTAAGACGCGACAGCGCATCTGCATTGCCATGGGTTTTGCCTGCTCTGTGCTGAACAGTAAAATCATAGGCCTGTAGCGCAAGGTGCCACCTTGTCAGCCTCGCGTTGTTGTTCCGCATGTGGTGGAGCCATTTTAGGGGCGCATGATCCGTTATTAAGAAAAACTTGCGCCCGGTCAAATAAAAACGGAGTGCTTCTACTGCCCACTTTATCGCTAGGCACTCGCGTTCAATGGTCGCATAATTTCTCTCAGCACGGGAGAGCTGTCTACTGAGGTAGGCTACTGGATGTTCGACACCCTGAAAAACTTGGGATAATACTGCTCCTAGACCTGTTCAGATGCGTCCGTTTGGACTATGAATGGTAAGTTAAAATCTACACCGCGTAGTACAGGGGCACTACATAACCGTCCCTTCAAAGCTTCAAACGCGGCCTCTGCCTCCGGAGTCCACTGGACTCGGGTTGGCGCGTTTTCTTCAACATTGCTGTGAAGATTATGCTCTGCTCTGCAAATCGGGAATAAAACGTCGGTAATATCCCAGTAGCCCTAAAAAGCTCCGGACCTGTTTTCTTTGTACTAGGTGGAGGAAAGTTCCTCACACTTTCTATTTTATTGGCCAGTGGTTTCACCACCCCTTTACCTATCATGTGCCCTAAATATTTGCCTCTTCTGTGGCAAAAACGCATTTTCGGGATTGAGGGTGAGCCAGCCCTCCTTAAAGCCCTTAATACAGCTTCCACTCTGGCCAGATGTTTGAGGCCACGTGGTGCTGTGAATAACCACGTCGTCCATATAGGCGAGGGCGTATTCATGGTATGGCCGCAGGACCTGGTCCACCAGCCGCTGGCATGTGGCGGCGGCCCGTGCAACCCAAACGGCATCCTTTTAAATTGGAACAGCCCTATTGGTGTTATGAATGCTGTCGTGGGTTTTGACTCTCTGGTTAAGGGAATCTGCCAGTATCCTTTATTAAGGTCAAGCGTGGTCAGATATTTGGCTTGGCCTAACTGGTCTAATAGGTCATCCATGCGGGCATAGGGTACGCGTCAAACTGTGAGATTGCATTGACCTGACGGAAGTCATACAAAATCTCAGTGTTCCGTTTGGCTTTGGTACCAGGACAATGGGACTGGACCACGGGCTGTGGGATTCCTCAATTATGCCGGTGTCCAGCATTTCCTTTACCTGTTTTATTACTTCACGTTTTCGGGACTCCGGCATTCTATGGCCGTTGTCTGATAACACGACCGGGGTTGTGAGGATTTCGTGGGCTACAAGATGTTTCTCGCCCGGCCGGGTAGTAAGTATATCTTTGAATTTCCCCATCATGTGCATTAACTCTTTTCGCTGTTGGGGCGACAGCTCCGTCCCTATCTTTGGAGTGGGTTGTTCTCCCCAATCCCCGACCTGTGGGCCTAAATCCTCCTCCCTCTTTTCTTCTCCTATAGCCGTTAGGTTTTTTTACTTCGCGTTCCCCGTTGGAGCCAAACCCCGCCATGCCCCGCTCGATGGTGGTAAGGAGGGTACCTCCTCCACTTTTGGGAACCCTACCCGTTCGCACAATAATTGCGCATCCGATCCCCTGCATGTATCTGGAAGTCCTGGCTTCCAAAGTTAAACAGCAGGACTTTTAGAGGGCCTCGGTAATCGGGGTCAATAACCCCCGCTCCCACATCTATAGCATGTTTTACCGCTAGTCCTGACCGGGGTGCGATGCGCCCATAGCAACCTTCCGGTAATTTTACCTGGATCCCTGTATCTATCAGGGCCTGTCCTCTTTTTGGGATCAAGATGTTTTCTATACTGAAAAGATCATACCCGGCGGCTGCCGCCGTAGCCCTTACAGGACTCTTAGCCTGTTTATTACTTTTACAAAATTGTAGTAGGAATTTCGGTCTATCAGGCGTTACTACCGGGCGAGAGGACTGTTTTTGGGACTTCGGCTTATTTTTTCCTTCAAATAAAGGACTTGGGATACTGGCTGCTAAAACGTCAGCGCCTAACTCGGCGGGCTGGTTGTTCGTGGGTGTAGGGGCTACTGATTCTGGAGGACCCTTCCTTGTTTCTTGACTAAGGGACGACCAATCCCTTCCCAGGATGACTGTATAGGGTTAAATTGGGTACTATCGCTATTGCCATTCGTCGGGTGACCCCAGAACCCTTTATGTCAACCATGTGTAGGGATAACAGGAAGCTTCTCCATGCACACAACGTATACGCACCTGGCCTACTGCTTGATTTCGGGGCCACGGATGGTTGGTCCCCTAGGGTTTCCCAAAACTCTTGGGAAACCATGCTTTGATTGGCGCCTGAATCAAGCAATGCCAGGGCGTCGACCCCCTTCACCTGAACTTCCTGGAGAAAGTTTTTCCAGGTCTGGCTCATCATCCCCTGTTACTAACACAGTTCTTACCCTATAACCTTTCTTGTGGTGTCCTATTTTTACCACATTTATAAAATCCCACATTCTTAGCCACAGCCCTCACCAATATTATCACGCACACTTCTTTTTACCCATAGCATTCCTGTCCCCTTTTCTCATGCTACCTGGACTTTCTTGTCCATTTATTTTTAACCCGCCAGTCCTTAAGGCATTTGCCCCTCTGGCTTCAAAATAAGCTTCTGCCATGTTTGCGGCTACTTCAGGATCATGGCAGTCCTGTAACATGAGAAAAGTTCTCAAATCATCAGATACTGAATGCATGAATTGTTCCATTATAATATCCTTCATAACAGAATCTATGGATCTCCCTTCAGGATTAAGCCACTTGTACGCGAGGCTTTTTAAAACCTTTGATACAAGGCTCGGGGAGTCCTCCTTGGGTTGTATGCGTGCCTCCCTAAATTGGTGCTTATACTGTCTGGGTGTAAAACCCAGCCTATCTTTTATGGCCTTCTTAATTTCTGTATAATTTGTAACCAAATCAGCAGGCATCCCTCTAAAGGCTGACAGAGCATCTCCGGTCAATGTTAAGGTAAATTGCCTGGCCCAGAGCTCTGGCGGCATTTGAGGGTGGCTGCCATCCTCTCAAACGATTCAATATGATCATCAATGTCATCATACTGTGTTAACTGTCTTACAGAAAAATTAGAAGTATGGTTCATGGCTACTTGCGTCAGTATTGGCACAGTCATTGCCCTCATTGTCCTGAGGTTTGGTAACCAGAGCCTTCAATGCTTCCACCAACGGTTGCTGTTGCTCCTGCATAGCGTCCATATACTGTTTCTTTCTGCACTTGTTTGCATAAGCTTGGCTTGTTTCTATCCACGGCGTTTGCATCCACGCCTGAACATCACGCACATGGCCATTCTTCCTGTCATTGGAGGACCTGTGGAAAAAAAGAAAAACACACCAAGTGCGGCACCTTTTTTTTTTTTTTTTTTTTTTTTTTTTTTTTTTAAATTCCCACTTAGGAACAGTGCCCTCCTTTCTCACTTATCCATCTACGGTTTCTCCCAGGTGACTGTTACCTGAGTTTTGTGTAGATTCCAGCATGTGAGAAAGTTTTTGTTTCTTTCCTTCCTTTTCTGGCCGACCTGCCAGCGAAAATCCTCCTCAGCAAGTACTTCCGGGTGAGCCGTCTCTTCCAGCACTGCTCTGTACTTGTCTTTTCCAGGGGAAAGTCACGTGGTATCAAAATCCTAAAACACTACGCCATTATGTCACCCCTTTACTGTGCAGCGCCTCCTGATGGTCACAGTTGGTACTGCACCCGGGTGTAAACTTACTGGCCTTTTCAATACTTATAGTCCCTTGCCAGTATGTAAGAAGTTGTGACACCGAAAATCGTTTTAACTGGGTTTTATATTTCCCCGTCCGTAGGATTCTTTTCCAAAAGTATAAACAGTCAATAAACATAACCCTTCTCGGGTAAACAAAGAACTATAACAAAATAGCTTTACCTTTCAGCAAACAAAAATAGGAATGAAACAGAAATACAGCTTGTCAGCTTTTCCAGATGAAGGCTTCTCAGGAAGAGTTCAGCCTTCTATCTGAGAGACTCTATATGGTCAGCTATTATAAAACTACAGTCGCATTTGTTAACAGGCCAATTCAGCGTTGTCCTCAATTTCATAAGGCTCACATTGCATGGGAACACTGTCAGATACAGAGGGCTTCGTTACTTCTCTTCTGAGGTAACTTGCTTAAAACAAACTTTCCAGCTTGTGACGTACTTGTCTTTCTATAGCAGGTATCTGTTTGGCTTTTACCGTATTCTCTTGAGTTGCTTAGGCCAGAGCCTTTCCTCTGCCTCTGGTAATTAGGCAGAGTAAAAGCAGTCAGCTGCCCAGCTATCAGAGTGGAACCTTTTGCACGGGGTTTTTTTTTAACAGGAGCTTTGTTAACAGCTGTTGTCTCCAACGGCAGTTTATGTGAAGGCTTGTGCCAACTTTATTACTCTAATGGATTCTCTCCCAAAGTTAACAAGATTTGTTCCCTATTCTGTTTGTTACCCAGATTCTTGAGCTTTCCTGCTTTCCTTAAATTAGCATTATAAGGCTTTTATCTTTCATACAAATGCCTCTCATAGATCAGCTTAGCATTTCTCCCATCTGGTTCGGAATAGCTTTTCCTAGCTTGTTGCTTGTGTCTTAAGGCATAGCTTCTATCAAGGCTGCTGCATACACTGTCCCTGTCTGAATTCAGCTGCTCACTTATTTCACTTAAATGTTCATCAGACTCACTCAGACTTTCATTCATTCAGCCAGTGCCTGGCCTTGCTGTGGAGACCTGGGATATCTGGATCCTTCCCAGTCTGGATATCTCCTTCGTCTCTGAGGTTCCTCAGCTCCTCTCCTAGCTCCTTCGGCTCTCTCTCTGCCTTCCCCCGTAGCTCCTCTTGTGAGCTGTGCTGATTATTTACCGTAATCCCCAGCTGCACCACACCCTAGCCTATTTGGGGTCAGGTGGGACCTTCCTTGCTTCCCTACTGGCTGGGTGATAATTCCAGGTTTGTGACCTCATTCCCTTATACTCCTTCTGATACCCTTGTGTCATGTGCTCTCTCCCTACGTCAGTGTTTACTTGAGGAGTAGTGTTTTTTAGCACCACAGGGGGCTCTCGAGAGTCTGCTCTGTGACAATATGCAATTGCATCTTAATTGGTTGACTGCCGAAACTTGGCCAAGTCGGGTCTGTACCTTTGAAGGTTTTACGAAATAAAAGGTTTCTTTGTTTTAAAGAGGTGTGGCCGTGTCCTCCCTGTGATTTTCACTTTTTTGCCTTTTTAGATATTGTATGGCTGAATATATAAAAGCAGCCATGCTTTCATTTTTCTTGAGATGGGAATAAGTGTTTTTCACCATTTCTTTGTTCTTATTTATTTATTTTTATTTATTTATTTATTTATTTAACTGTATTTATATCCCGCTTTTCACCGGGTCAAAGCGATGTAACACATAACAGGGGGGGGGGAAATCGATGGTTATAGGGTGGGGCCATCACCAGGGGGGCAACATTAATGATTTGGGATGGACATAGACATGTACAATCCTTTAGTTTCTAATCATGAGTTCTTGATGAGGGGGGTGGAGTTTCTGTTCAGAGGTGTTCATGGAATAGGACTGTTTTTAGCTGCTTTTTGAATGATGTGAGATCATCGTTGTTCCTGATGTGGTTCGGCAGAGAGTTCCAGAGTGATGGAGCATAAAGTTCGAAGGCTCTGTTGCAGGTCCATTGTGTGGACTTGGTTCTTTTGTGGGGGACGGTGATGGAGTTATTGGAGGATTGTCTGGTTGTTCTGCTGTGGGTCGGGCAAGGCAGTAGAGTGTGGAGCGAGGTGTTCTGTGTTTGGTGGATGGTTTTGTGGGTGAGTAGGTTAGCTTTGTACTTGATTCTTGCTTCGATGGGAAGGATGTGTAGGTCTCTTAGGATTGGGGTGATGTGGTCCCGTTTTTTCACGTTCTGAATAATCCTTGCCGTAGTATTTAAGGCAGTGCGGAGGGGGTTGGTTTGTGTGGCGGGTTGTCCATGGTAGATTATGTTGCAGAAGTCCAGATGTGGGAGTGTCACAGCCTGCATTACTATCCTGAAGTCCTGAGGTTCGAGGAGGGGTCAGAGATGTTGTGCAGTTTTAGCTTTGTGGAGTATAGTTCCGGCGGTCTTGTTGATTTGATGCTGAAGGGTTAGAGCTTGGTCAATGATAATGCCTAGATATCTTATTTGTGGTTGTATTTGAATTTGCGTGGTTCCCATGCTGAGGTGGGTAGGTGGCTTGAAGTCTGGGTCTTTTGTTACTATAAGAGCTTCGGTTTTCTTTATGTTAATGGATAGGTTGTTCTCTTGTAGCCAGTTGGATACGTCAGTGAAGCAGGCTGATGGTCATTTGTTGGGTTTGTGGTTGTAATTGGTGCGTAGAGCATTATGTCGGCGTAGATGTGGAAGTTGATGTTGTGGGTGCGTATGACTGAGCAGAGTGGACGGAGGTAGATATTGAAGAGCATGGCTGATAATGTGGCTCCTTGAAGTACTCCTTGATGTTGTTGTTAGGGGGGCGAGGTTGAGGTGCTGGTGCGGATCAGTTGCTGTCGATTGGTTAGATATGACCTGAACCATTGGAGTACAGTATCTTTGATTCCAGTTGTTTGGAGTCTGTGTATGAGGATGTCGTGGGAGATGGTGTCAAAGGCTGCTGAGATATCTAGGAAGATCAGGATGTATCCGGAGTGTTTCTCTTGGGTTCCTATGATGAGGGTGTTCATCAGTGTGGTCATGAGGGTTTTTCACCATTTCTTTGTTCTGGGCACTTGGAAGAAGTCCCCAGCAGACCCTGTTGGGGCAGTCCATTCCTGGTTTGCTCCCAACTTCTGAAAGTAAGAGGCTGGGTTCCTCGAGTCTTATCTGGCTAATAGCTGTTAATGGATCTGTTTTCCAGAAACCTGTCCAAACTCATGTAAACCTTTTATACTATCCTCCAGCTACAAATGCCATAACTGGACTGTAGTTTGACAGAAAAGAACAGCTTTGTTTGGTTTATCTGCTACCAGATAAGACCGTTAACTAATAAAAGCCTGTTTTAAGCAATCCTACTTCATCCGTGCAGAAATACTGTATATCCAGCGACTTCAAGGGAGGAGAGATGTCATACTGCAGGAAGAGTAGCACCCCTACCCAATTCCTACCACCAAATCACAAATAGCCTTTGAAGGAAACAGGGAAAAGACCTGAAAAAGATGACAAGCCTGAAAAGCATTAGCGCTGAAGCTCTTGACACACCAGTCTACGATTAAAAGGAAGCCATTTTAATTGTGGCCTACAGACAGTGGCTGTAGGTGAGTGGGCAATTGCTTTTTCATCTTATCTGACTAGTCTTTTTTTTTTTCTTTTTTGCATATTATCATGTTTCAGGATTCACCTAGCAACAAGTTACTTTATGCAAAAGAAATCTCCACGTACAAGAAGATGGTGGAAGAGTAAGCCATTTGCTTTCTTTAATTGGACATTTGCATTCGTTTAGTTATCTCAGCTACGAAATGTCTGTGCAACAACTGTCTAGATGTGATCAGAGAGAACAGTGTAGCTATGAAATTGAGCAGTAAGCCATTTCTATGTATGGGGATCATTTTATGACACCTTTTTTGAATGTAAAGTGTGTGTCGCACAGAGAAATTTGTTTTTATAAAATCATTTGTGGAACACAAAACCTATAGGACCCGTTATACAACCCACGACAATCAGTGTTTGTAAAGCATCTGACCACCACAGGTCAAAGTGAAACCTAATATTGAGCGCCCATATCCAGATATCCTCTGGCGCTGAATGTTCGGATTCAGCACTGACTGGCTCTCTGGACTGCAGCGATATTCAGTCGCTGTCTGGATATAACTGAACCACATAAAGTTGGAACAACTATCAAGATGATTAACTTTATGTGGGTACTTATCTGATCAGCAGACTGATCACCCTGGCACTGTTTGGACAATGCCATGGTGATTAGAGGGCATAATCAGTGGTACTGACCATCCCCCTCAGCAGGGGGTATCCCCTTTGACTATCGGGCTCATAGAGCCTATTCTACACAATGTATGTGTAGGTGTCCAGGGATAGAGTTGATGTGTGCATGTACTTTGTAAAGCAGGGCACCTAAGCGTAGAACATGTGCACCTTGCAGGAGCTATAAATGTGTATTTCTGGAAGCCTATTTTAGAACTGCACATAAGTGTTTTTGTTGCCATTATAAAATAGACACATTTTCGGAAATTTTTAAAGATGTTTTATTATAAAATTGCTCCCATAGATGGCATTTGAGGTTGTCACTGCTGTACATAGCATGATCCATGGACTTCACCTCAAAATGTCATTGCCACCAGGAAAAATATGGGAAGGGGATAAAAAGTCTCACAGCAGAAATAAAGGAATTCAGCCTCTTAACAGTTCAGAGTAAGGTTTGATGCCAGAAAATAGTTTTGTTTTTTTTCAAAGAAATGTTTATTAGAAGCACTTAATATAATACAACAGTAAATTAAAAAAAAGTTGCTTCAATTTTTTTACAATATACATTCGGAAAACATATATCGACATACCCCGGGCAGGGCTGTGTCTTGTCCTTCGCCCCAGGGTGTTACAACAGTACAAAACAAATTTTTCATCTACCAAACCCTCCCCTTCCCCCCCTTCTCCCCCACCCACCCCTCCCTCTCGGGATCTAGGGGACCATCGGGCCATCTCTCCTCTGTTAGCTATAAACCTCCACAAAGCCTACCCCAAGCATAGAATCTCACTACGAATTTTGGGCCCCAAATTTTGAATATATGGTGTCCACACCATAAGAAAGGAGGCCCAGCTTCGGGGGTGTCTTTGTGCACTCCTCCTCTCCAAAAGCATATACTGGTGAAACCCATTGCGCCATTCCCAAAAGGAGGGGGCTGCAGGCTCCAACCACCGCCGCAGCACAGGGCCTTTCCCCACCAGGCATGCCTTCCGTATCAACAGTTTCTGCCACCTACCCTTTGGGTGGAGCGGTCCCAGCTGATCCAGCACTACGAGCCGTCCTGTCCAGCATACCTGTTGTTGCAGTAAGCCGCTCAGGAAATTTGCTATTTTTAACCAATAGCGGCGAATATGCGGACAACCCCACCACATATGGCCTAAGTTTGCTAACGGACACGCACATTTCGGGCACCCCCCGTAGTCCATGAGATGACTACGCAGTGCCCGCCTCGGAGAGAAATGAGCTCGTACAATACTCTTAAACTGGATTTCCAGCCATCTAGCTCCCTCCACCAGACGGGCTACCCGACACAACGCCGCCCGTATAGAGCCCGGAGCTACCTCACAACTCAGTTCCCGCGCCCAGGAGGCCTCCTCCGCCGAGTAGTCGACCGGCTTCCCGTAGGGTTCCAATGCTTTTTTAAAATGTGTAATAGTGAGTACGGTCCCCGTTTCAAGGGCAAAGAACTCTAAGATCCGCGCGGAATGGTCACTCTGTAGTTCCCGTCTCACAACGGAGCTCACATAATGTGATAGCTGCAGGTACGGGAACAAAGAAGCCTTGGGGCACAAGTCATATTCTCGACATAACGCTTCCAAAGATTTACACCGCCCATCCAAATCAACTACATGCCCCAACAACCGTATCCCGACCTGCGCCCATTGACCGAAGGGGGCCGACTCCGATCCCGGTGGAAACTGGGCATTACCTTGCAATGGCAGCCAGCTCGAATTCTCTGATGAACTCCCCCATAGTGCATTCAGCCTTTGCCAGGTACGCCGCGCTGCCTGTATCAATACACTTTTCACAACGTGACTCGGTAAAACCGGACGTGGGAGGTGGAGAACCGCCAGCAGTGAATGCGGTGCTACCAGGGCCTCTTCCAACTCCCTCGGAGTATACACCTCCGTATTACCAAACCAGTCCCCCAGGTGTCTAGCCTGGCAAGCCAAGGCATAGGTCCAGAGATCGGGCACACCAATCCCTCCGGATTTCCAACCCCCCCTCAAACGGCACATCGGTATACGTGCCCTAGCTTCCCGCCAAAGAAACCCACGAAACTCCCGTTCGATACGCAGAAGGTCCCGACGGAGCAGCCACACCGGTAGAGTTTGTAGCCAGTAAAGGATCCGTGGCAGTATCACCATCCCCAGAACTGCCACCCTGCCTAATAGGGACAAGGGGAGAGGCATCCAGGCCTGGAGCTGCGAGCAAACTCTGGACCAAATACGCTCGAAATTCTGCTTATACAATACCGAGGTATCTTTGGTGAGCTCGATTCCCAAGTAAATAAAGGAGGCATCCACCCACCGCAGCGGGAAGCTCCTTTCCCAATGCCCCTGAAGTCGACCCCCAACATCCAATTTGACTTTATTGTTGATATACTGTTGGAAGTATGTTTTGAAACATTATCTAATACATACCCAGTTCAAATGTTCCTACCCCTCCTGTTATCTCATTGTATTTTTAAGTTACACTTAATAGTTGAATGTTCTTTGTTCTAAATCTGTTCTATGTAAAATAATAGTGCTCTATTATTAATGTTTGTTACCTGTAAACCGCCACTGATCTCTGCAAGTGGCGGTATAGAAAAGATGTATAAATAAATAAAATAAAATAAATAAATAAATAACGAGAAAACTCGGCAAGTAGACACGGCAGCAAGCGTTGCGGGTCGCACAAATGAACTAAAATATCATCCGCAAAGGCGGCCACTTTAAAACCACAGGGCCCGACAGGGACACCTCGAATCACGTTAGAGCCCACTATACTCCGCAACAACGGATCTATGTCAACACAAACAATAACGGGGAGAGCGGGCAGCCCTGGCGCATGCCCCGTTCGAGGTTAAAAGGTTCAGACAAGGCCCCATTACACAAAATACTAGCTGTAGGGTTTGCATATAATAACTCCACCATTGCAATGAAGGGGTCGCCCAGCCCATACCGGGGTAGGAGAAACCTCATGTAGTCCCAATTGACCCGGTCGAACGCCTTCTCCGCATCGAAACTTATCAATAAGGACTGTACCTCTCGCGCACGTACCCATTCCATAGAGGCTAGTATCTTCCGCAGGTTCTGCACTGCATGCCGCCCTTGCACAAAACCCACCTGCGACTCGTGCAACAAGCCCCCCAGGACAGCAGCTAAACGGTTCGCTAGAACCTTCGCTAACATCTTCAAGTCGAAATTCAATAAAGAAATGGGCCTATCGGAGGCGGCAAGCATAGGGTCCTTACCGGGCTTGGGTATCAAAGTGATAAACGCATGATTCATTCCCCAACCAAACTTCCCCTGCTCCACCCTCCGGCGGTATACCTCGGTCAAAACAGGGGCGACCCGGCCCGCTAGTAGCTTGTAGAATTCCGCCCCAAATCCATCCGGGCCAGGCGATTTGTAACAGCTAGCCCCCAAAATTACTTTATGGACCTCCTCTTCTGTCACCGGTGCACCCAGCACCGAACGCTGCTCCGCGGTCAACATAGGGAGTCGCAGCCCCTGGAAATAGCTTTCCATTGATGCCAACGACCCTGTATTTCCCTGATATAACTTCTGAAAAAAAACACAAAACACTTGGGCTATTGCCTGGCTATTTTTATGCAGTTGACCCTGATCGTCACGTAATGCCACTATAGAACGGGTCCCTCTACTACCTCGTAGGCATCGCGCCAGAAGTTTCCCTGGTTTGTTCCCAAAATGATGGAGTTGATATCTGTAATAAAGATTTTTTTGCCCTCTGATGAAGTAATTCATTGAGGGACGACTGCAGTTCCCAAAGCAAGCGTTTATTAACCACTGTGGGATTCCCCGCGTACCTTTGACGGGCTTTTACAACCTGTCTTTCCATTTGAACTATTCTGGACGCAATTAACTTCCGCTTCCGTGCCCCATAGGCAATAATATCACCATGCAGGACCACCTTTGCTGTTTCCCACAGTAGCTCTGGCTCATCCCTGTGCTGCATATGATTGTCCATAAATTCCCCCCATCTCTGTTCCAAATAGGTATGAAAATCGGCATCCACGTACAGCCCCAAAGGAAATCGCCAAATTCGCTGCAAGGGAGCGGGGTCCCCCCACTGCAATTCCACCCATACTGTCGCATGGTCTGATATTACACCCGGACCAATCTCCGCTTCCCCGACCTGCGCAAATAACCATTCCGAAAGCAAGACGTAGTCAATCCGCGCACTTGAATTATGGGCTCGCGATTGATGTGTAAAGTCCCGTTCCAAAGGATGGAGTAAACGCCACCGGTCCACCAACCCCAAACGGCATCGTAGACCTTGAAGTGCCTTGGTGGTCGGGACCCGCCAACCCTCCCGCCCTCCTCCTGATGTATCTAAGTCGATATCCATAACCCCATTGCAATCTCCCGCCAGGATCAGAGGGGCATCCGGTAACTGCTCAACCTGCGAGGCCAAACAGGCATATAAAGATTTATCCAAGACATTTGGGGCATATAAGTTACCCAGCACCACCCGCCTCCCCTCCAAGTTGCCATATACCAAAAGATATCTACCTTTGGGATCAACATATTGCTGCTCGAGTTCAAAGCGCACGCATTTATGAATCAGCAGGACCACTCCACCTTTTTTCCCATGCGCTGGGGCACCCCAACTCTGCCCTACCCAAGCCCTCTGCAGTTTCGCATGTTCCTCGGCAGTCTGGTGGGTTTCCTGCAGGAAAGCAATATCGCACTGCAGCCGGGCTAGAGCATGCAGTACCTTATACCATTTAATAGGGTTGCCTACTCCACAAATGTTCCAAGAAACAATCTTCAGCTTAAGGCGGGTTATAGCACCACACATAGGCCAGTGTGCTGATCTTCTTTAAGTGAACCCCCCCCAGCCTGGGGTCCACCCCTGTGCACTCACAATTTCTCAGTTTTCTCCCCCCGCATGACCCTGTGATCCCCTCGCACCCCCGACCCCTCTCTCCCCTTAACCCCCCCCAACTTTCCCTCCCCTCCCTGGCCTACACCCATTCCCCTCCTCAACCACCCCCCTTCCTCGTGCCCTTTCCCCAACCCCATCTCCCCCGCTCCACTCCCCTAATCCCAGGACCTTCTCCACCTCCCCACTCTAGAGAAGCCCAACCCAGGCCCCTCTGAGTGCGCCCGGACCCCCCCCCCCCCCCCGCCCACTGGACGGTATATTATTGATCCCGCGATCAAATTCGATCGCCGCCCATTTTGCCACTAGCATACACAGAATCCCTCGTTACCCAGGCAATCCAACTCCCATATAACCCCAAGCCCCCCAGAACCCCCTGTTTAGGGCCATAGAAACTGCTTGTGGCCAAGCCCCACATGTTGTCAAGCCAGAAAACAAACCATAGGCCCTAGTTGGGAAGGGGCTTCGCTGCGGTCTCTGAGCTAATACAATGCAGGTAATAATACACAAGGAACCAATCGAGCCCTAGCAACAACAAAAAACAGAACAGAGAGCCTTAAAGCCATTAATAACAAGTGCATAAGATACAGCCACCAAACCTCTCAATATTAAAAAGCATATATATTAACCCCACGGGTATGCATTCTACCAGGCTATCCTCCCGCAGCAGCATTGCTCCAATCCCACCAAACATAAAGGAAAAAAAAAAAAAAGACAAAGTAGAAAGGGACCCAGACTGCAGAAATCAAATCCCTGGACCCCTCTCCCATATACCGCGCATAAGGAGCAACTAAGGAGGGGGGGGGATGCACACCCAAGGTATCGCGGTAGAGCACCGCACCCAACACGGTCAATTAGTAGGGCACCCCGCAAGGGACAAGCACCCCCCCACCTATAGGCAACGGCAGGGTCCCCAGGACTAGCCTACTGGACAGACCCGCATCCCGGGATAAATTAAAACTATACAATAATAATAAAAGGAGGAAAAAGTAAAACGCCATGCCTCTAAGGCTTCTAACTCCTAAACGTACCTACACCTAATATAAGACTCTCCAGAAAAAAGAAAAGAAATAAAGGGAAGGCAAAGTGTGAAACACATTCAGTAGGATACATTTCTAAGCAGCTTTTCAGAATCTAGAACAATGTTGCAAGATCACAGCAAGGCAAGTTTGTAGCTAGAATGAAAGTCCAAAGTGCCCAATGTTACTCAGCTGGCATTCACTTATACTGGCCTAGCTGGTGCCGAGGCCTTCCTCACATCGTGTTGCCATGTGCTTCACTCCCGAAAAGGAGCCAGGTCGCCACCAAACGGTCAATGCCTTGGATCTCAACGTGGCGATACTGAGGCTGCCTGTCCCCTGGCAATCAGTTGGTTCACATAACCCTCTGCTTCTGCAGCCGCTGTAAACACATGGTGGGATCCGTCATTCATCACGTGCAATATAGTCGGGTATTGTACAGTAAACCGGAACCCCGCACCAATAGGTTTTTCACAAAGAGGGGCATATTCTCGGCGTTTTCGACTCAGCATAGCTGAGTAATCCTGTGCCACACGAATTTTAGAGTTATTATAAAGGACTTCCCCCTTCTGTCAGGCCGCTCTTAGGATCTTTTCTTTTTGGGGAAAGTATAAAAACTTTACTAGCGCAATTCTAGGACGGGTGTCCCGTGTCTGTTTGCTGCCGACACGATGCGCTCGTTCGATTCGAATCTGGTCACCACGCACATCATCTAGGATCTGCATAAGGAGTGCTTCCAGATAGCCCCGCAAATCCTTATCTGAGACGGTCTCGGGTATACCCATAAACCGAAGGTTGTTGCGCCGTGACCGGTTCTCCAGGTCGTCTAGCTTAGCCTCGTGCGCGCCAAGTTGGTTCTTTAAGCCAGCCACCTCCGTCTCCAACGCCTCAATCTTGTCTTCAGCCTGCCCCAGACGGTCTTCAGCCTCCCGAAGTCGATTCCCTAGGCTATCGACAGAGGCACGCAGCCCATCCATCTTCTCATGGAGTGCATCGAATTGCGGCGAGAGGGCCGCGGCTACCGCCGCTGACATCGCATCCAATGAGGCAGGGGATTTAGGTGAACCGGGCGCCAAGGCTAGGTCAGCCATCTTGCTAATGCCGGCCACCCGTTCCCGTTCTCTCCTGGTCACTTTAGGCGCTACCGCCATGCTATCTGTCCGCAATAGCCACACAAAAGGGTTCTATGGGCACTCCAAATCACTCTGAGCACCCTTTCGTCTGTTTTCCGCGGGAGTTACACGGTTCTAAATCGCCGGTTTGGGCATCGGGGTACGGAGCGCTCTCAGGATGCGACCACTACCCTGCCCGCATCACGTGACCCTCGCCAGAAAATAGTTTTAATTAAAATCAGCAGGGATCCTATGACGAGACTTTAAAAGGTCAATTTAAAACTAATACTGTAGAAGCAAAGGAGTGAGCTAGAGTAACTGATCTTTATGAGTATAATAATATTTCAGTGGAGCTGCAATTATCAAACCCCTGGTATTAGGCTGCAGAGAGAATGGTGGTGGTAATTTTGGGTTATGGTAGAACCGAAAATTTAATTTAGTGAAACATTTCCAAGTCAAGGACCCATTCAAGGTGGAATACAAAAAAGCATAATAGAAATCTATGTAAAACAATATAAGCTGCCATAATTTAAAATGCAAACAAATTTAATAAAAAAAATAATAAACTGTATCTTAAAGCGTATATCACAGTAAACCAAAATGTGTGATCAAAAAATTGACAGTGTTATATCTTAAATCATGCAGATGTTTACAAATATAACAGAATGAAACTAAAATACTTCAATAAAATATGTAATCCAGAAAACACAACTATCCATTTTGAAAACTTGCTAAATCTGGCTAAAAAGCAAAGTTCGATGTGAACAGTGAACTGACCAGGAGCTTGTAAATGGGTGTACAAAGTAAACGCCCGTGTTATATGATGGTGGTACCTCTCTCTCTCAGTGAAATACATAAATGTTTCCTTTTATCCATGATGGTGTCTACATTGGTTTCAGACTATACTTTCCAACCTCTGAAAGGCTTCCTGCCCTTTCAAGCCCCTCTCTTTGTATTAATTAGTCAGATTGCCCAAGCTTACCATCCATCGAGATTTGAAAACTTCCCAGAAACTTGCAATTCTGGTGTACTGTTTTATTCACTATACCCCACCTGATCAATAGTAAGACTGTGGCAATCTACTGGTAATGTCTTATCAAGGAGCTCTTGTCCCCTCTGTTCCCCAGACAGTAAGACATTCCAGGGAGCCTCCTACCAATATATCACTAATAGTAATAAACATAGCAAATGCTAACATTTGCTATCTACTCCTCATTCCCTCCCCCTTATTTTTTTCTTTTTTAACAATGGATCAAAAGGAAGGGAGAGAAGCAACTTGGCACCATATTGCAAATAAGATCACGGTCTATCCTACTCTCACAGCAAGCAACTTTTCTTTTGCAGTTATTACAAAGGTATTCGGCAAATGATACAAGTGAGCGACCAAGACATGAATACACACTTAGCTGAGATTTCCAGGGTACGTATTAAGAGCGTCTCTTTAATTTTTATCATGTTTTTTAGAAGGTTTATGTAGAAACACCATATGAAGAATTAGCTCCTAAGTTAAATGTTGTGAGAGAATACCTAGTTCATTTTCACTCTGTTGGAGTTATTTTCTAAACCATTAGGGAGCAGTAATCTGACACTTTTCTATCTTGCTCTGTTTTTTTTTATTCTTTCCAACTCAACAGAAGTTGGAAAGAATTATATAAAAGGGGTCGAGAATGTATCTGTTTGGGGGCATAATAACTTCGCTTGTGAGAAAACTGGAAAAAGATATATCAAGTTTGAAAATGGGCCAAATCAGACTGAGGACAGCAGAGAAAAAAGCCTGCCATAATACCTGTCCAATATATTTCTATGAGTTAAGGAGTTTGCACTTCTGTAGCATCAGGTCCGGCCCAAGAGTTTCTGCCGCCACCCCCCCCCCACTACCACCCCCCCAAGCTGCCACCAATCCCATTATGGGAGGGGGAGGCAGGCAGGCAGCAGTAGTATTTCCAAAAGCATCAGCCACCGCTTTTGGAAATACTGCCACTGGCTGCCTCCGCCCCCCTCCCGAACGGAATCTGCAGCAGCTGGGGGGAATGGTGCGGTTGCTCTTGTGTGTCACTGCCACCGCCCATCCAGAACGGCCACCCTAGGCGGCTGCCTAGCTTGCCTAGTGGACAGGCCAGCCCTGTATAGCATACAATGAAACACAGCAGTTAAAGAATTGCTATTGTCAAATTCCCTCTCCCTGTTTTCTACTCTCTCAACCTCCAAAACTGACCCCACCACCCACAACTGCCTTCCCGTACCCAACAATTGGCCCAACACCCCACACACTGGTCCATCCCCCAAAAATACTCCCTCATAACTGCCCGATCATCCTGCCAAATGCTTCCACACAACTGCCCCATCACCCTGCAAAACTGCCCCACCCCCAAAAATAACCTCCCACAATTGCCCCACAGCCTTCCATACTACCCCACATACAAAAACTACCCGCACAACTGCCCACTGCCCCAAAATATTCCTTAGCTGGGATGCATTGCATTTTAAATTATTCACATATAAATTTAATTTTCTTTGTTTCTACCTTTGAAGCAAATGACTAAATTTTACGGTTTTCTTATTGAGTGCTATGTGTACTGGCAAATAATTGTTGCCAAGGGCAGGGCTAGATTAAGGAGCTGGCACACACCTAGGGTCAAAGTTTAGGGTGGCTAAGTCAGATGTGCTCCCTGCTGAGGGACGTTATCATTGGCAACTGTCTGGCTTTTTTCAGGATTCTACTAATTTTTTAGATTAATGGCATGAAGCTAGAAGGATTGCTAATATCTCTGCACATTTTTCAGGATTTAAAACATCTATCTGCATTTCTCTGATCCTTCCCCCGCTGTGCGAGTGAACCTGCCTTTCCTGCTTCTACTGTAACTAGAGCAAAGACAGGAGATAGTCTCTAGCCAAAAGACACTGGAAGGTGGAACACTGGAAACACCTCTGGTCACAGTCAGGGAGGTGGTGAACTGGGGGACGTTCATGCAGTGTTACCATTTCTGTGGTTTTCCTGCCCAACTGGGTGACTTTTCCACCCGGACTGCAGGAAACGTGTGGGTTGTGGGTTGTTGGGGGTTTTTTTTGTTTATTGCCTATTCCCATTTTGGGCAAGAAGACCGTGAAAGTAAAGCAAAACAAACAAAAAAAAAAGGTCTGATCAGCTGCGTTAAGCATGACATCAGCCCTTGTCTGCATCTTGTTGGCCAGGTTGGAGTGCTGGCCAATAAGATGCTGCGGGGTGGGTGGCAACCTCACCTCCCTAAGTGTGCTGTAATGTCACTTGGCATATCTCTGTTAAAGGGAGCCATGATGTTATTTGCTAGTGTCAGGAGGCGTGACCAAACGAAGTCGCCATTATGGGCAAGTTTGCTGCAGATGTTGCGCTGCAAAATTGTAAAATTGTCTGGCAACCCTGAGTACATGTAATGTGCAAGTTTAAGTTTCTGTATGTGGTGGAAGACGTAAGAGAAATTAAGCCGTCAAACCCCTCCCCACCCCCCATCCCCAAAAAAGGTGCTTCAGTGCATTTCAGCATACAAACACAATACACAGTAACATAACAATTTCGGAATTGCACCTATCAAATTGCCCCTGTCTCCCAATCACAGACACACAGAGAATCAGCACAGATTTAATTATACACAAATGCACATAGCTAACATGCACACACTTCCATAGACAGTATGCACAGCACACATACCAGCCCAAAAAAGTGTTCTCACTGACATATACACACACAATAGCCACAAGATAGATACAAACAAACAATGCAGATACAAACAGATGGGTGTGTGCATGCATATATACACCCACAGAGCGTTTGGAAAGAATTCCATGAGTTATACCCTGCATGCTTTCCCTACTTTTCAGATAATAAAACCTCTGTATGCTGTTCTCTTATCCCTCCCCCTTGTGTGAGCGAGTCTGCCCTACCTGCTTCCAATGTAACCAGGTGCAAAACAGAAGAGAAAAAGAAGTCCGCCCGCCCCCCAACAAAAAGATAGCCTCTGTTCATTTCTCTAGGAAAAGCAGACCTAACAGTGCAGCATACTAACATGGTTTCACAGTAACACAACAATTATCCAAGTGTACCTTCCCTTGTATTTCCTCTCCCGACCACAGGCACACAGACATACACACAGATGCAAGAATGCACAGATACATACACAAACGCATATGCAGCGACATACAAACACATGCAGACATAGCAATTTGGGGTTTTTAATGCAAAGATGTGATTTCAAAGATGCTAAAAAAAAGTCCCTGCTCCTCCCTCTACATTTAACAGTTGATTCATGAAAATAAAGAAATTAAGTTTCTTAACCAAAAATGTCTATAAATAACTGGTGGAATTTGTTTCCTCTTGTGTGGCATATGTTCTTAGTTATTTGGTTTGCAAATTTGCATCCAGGGTAAAGCCACATTCTTTCAAATGTAGTCAGATGCTTTATTGTCCAAATTTCTGGTAACTCTAGCTAGTTCCATCCTTTATATAGCGTTGTGCTGGTTTGCACTGCAGGGTATATTGTTCCGTCTTTAGCTGTGCAGAAGATGAGAAAGAGATGGAATACACACCTACAGGTCCAACAGATGGGACCTGGCTCTATCCGTTTCCTCAAGCACAGATCAGTACTGCACAGCCTACAAACCTGGTCATGTTAAACTCAGAAGCCGGTTTGAGTGAATAATAGAACTACATCACCAACCCAGGATGGTATAACAAGGATAGTTGCCCTATCCAATGGAACAGCATAGATACCCTCTATAAGAGGCCTGGGCAGACTAAGCCACCCCAGCCCCAAATACAACCTCCGCCACGACTTCAAGTGAAACTGGCAGACAGTATTTCTATTTACTCTTCCTGCCCGTCTCAAAAAGTGTCTGAACCAACCCGCAAGGTTCAGCTCCCTCCAGTGCTGCCACAGCTTATTCTTCCCCCCCTCCCCCTCCCCCTTTCTACCACTGCTGCTTAACAGGAGCATTGTAGCAGCAGCAAACAACGATGAAAAAGTGGCAAAGCCTTTCATTCCATGCAGCCAATGATGGCCCTGCACCCCTCAGAAACAGGAAGTATGTGTCATGGGCAGGACCAGCAGAGCCGCCATCTGCCACATGGAGGGAAATGGCTGCTGCAGCTCCTGGTAACGAGAAAGAAGCAGGCAGACTGGGGTAGTGGGAAGAGTCGGCGGCAGGTGTGACAGGATGGAGGAATTCCTAGCAACAGTAGAGGGAAGAATGGGTGGCGGTGGCAGGGGGATTAGGTTGTGTGGATTATACAGTATGGGAAGTGACATAGCTATTGCAGTCACTTCCCATATTCCTTGGGAAGATGTTTCTTCCATTGTTCAGTGAAACATCCACACTCCTAAAGTTTCTGTCCCAAAAACAGTTATTTACTTTCTCGTACCTCATACAGTTCCAGTGGAACAAGTACAACCATGTACATTTTATTTGCAGAATTTGTAAACCATCTTGTAGTTTACTGTGAGAGACTGTGTGTGTATATATATATATATATATATTTTTTTTTATTTATTTTTTTTTTTTTTTTTGTGCCGTCAAGTCAATGTTGACTCTTAGCACGACCCAGCTGCCTCTGGGTTTTCTTGGCAGTGTATCACCAGAAGTAGATTGCCAGCCTTTTCTTCAGAGGCACTGGAGGGTAATGTGACTTGTCCAAGGTCACAAGGAGTGCCAGTTGGAATCAAATTCTTGATCTTCTGGGTACTAGGCAGTTGCTCTAACCACTAGGCTACTCCTCTACTACGACTGTACATAAGACTGATAAATAATAGCCATATTTATAAGAAATGTATTTAGCAAGTACAGCATATTGACCTGCGACATGGCACAGTTTGGTATGTGATGTACAGTGGTAAATATAGAAGATAAAATTGGGAGAAGGGTTAAATTGATATTCGGAGTAAGAGCATGAGAGGAACGAGAGAGAATAGCAAGGGAGATTCGTCATCTGGCTGTTTCTTTTCTGAGCTACGGGGAGAACCCATAGATGATGTAATCAAGAGCAGTCCCAGTAGCTGTCAAAACTGCAGAACGGTCACAGAATGCTCTTGAAGCCTCTCTGGAGGCCTGGTGGAGATTGAGTGCCCCTTCTCATACTGTTGCTTTCTGTAGAGACTAAGTGACAGGGAAGTAGAAGTGAAAGTTTAAAGTTCTGGAAGTTAAAGGGTCCTATGGATGCTTTTGTAATGATTGGGAGTGTGTTAACATCTGACTGAATGTTTCTATCTAGAAGGCCTGGGCAGGGCCGGCCCATCCTCTGGGTGAGCTAGGTGGCCACCTAGGGCGGCCAACCCGGATGAGTGGCTCTGTGTCACCACTTTGTTGCCTGTTGGCCATGTGCTCCAGCACACATGGCCTGCTGCTTCTGAGCCTCCTGACACAACTTACTATCAGAGGGAGATCAGAAGTGGCACAAAGCCACCACTTTTAAAATACTGCAGCCATCGCCCGCTTCCTCCCACCCAAGATGGAATCGACGGCAACAGGGAACAGCGGCGCAGCTCAGCAGTGGTGGCTTGGCATTGGGGGGGCAGGGCGGCATGGCTGGGTTTTTTGCCTGGGGTGGCAGAAACCCTTGGGCCAGCCGTGGGCCTAGGGGTCATACAGTCCCTTGCTCAGTTAGTAAAGTGGACCAGTCTTTGATAGCCTGGTGCCCTCTTGAACAAATGGGCATGATAGCGAATATAGGGCAGCCTCAGATAAAGGATAAACAATATTACAATCATATTTTTATTGTAATACATTTTGATTATAATGCAGTTGTGTACTGGAAAACAATTTTAGTATAGGTTTTCTCTACATATTTCTGTTTTTTAGTTTTTACTTACATATTCTATACTTGGTAAGGGTCTGTTTGTGTTGTGTGTGTGTGTGAAAAAGACCAGACTTTGTTAGTACTGAATATTTACATAGGATCAATCTGTAGTACGGCTAGTTTGGTTTTTCCAATAGACATATTGATTGATCTGTTCACTGCGGTGCAGCTTTTTTCTAGCTAGGCCCTTGTATGACTTCTGGACGTTAGTGTCGTCATGGTATGGCAGAATTGTTCTGTAGGACCTGAGTGTCTTCACAATATGCCTGATGCTGGAGATGGGTCTATGTTAATGGGCACTGTACACCTAATACAGATGATACATATTCCAAACATGTTTGGTAACTCAACAATAAACTAAAAGTCAGCGGATCTGAAGTCTAGTGGTCATTTGGAAATCTACCAAAACAACTGGCAAGCAAATCATTTTATAGTTACCAGTGATCATAGGATTTCTGTTTCACTGTTCACATGGCCGACAGGAGGATACTGGACTGGGAGGCTAGGGATGACTGGGATCCAAATGTTATATCGGTGGCATGCCAAGGGTGGAGCAGTCCGTGCGGCCTGCCCTGGGTGCCAGTCAGAAGAGGGATGCATCTCTGCCTGGCCCACATAGCAGAGGCAACGTGGCAAGTGTACCTTAAAGCCGGGTGACTTGTCACGCTGCCTCCACTCCTGACCCAGCGGCTTTTCTCTCCTCTCCTTGTGAACTGCGAGACTTCGGCCTGGGGGAAAAGAGCTGCCGGGCCTGGAGCGGAGGCAGCACGGCAAGCCCACCCGGCTTTCAGGTACGTTTGCCGTGCTGCCTCCGCCATGTGAGCACAGCAGAGGGAAGGTGCACCACGCTGCAAAAGGAGGGGGGACTGGGAACGCCACTGCTTTATATATTTCCAGAATTGTTCTATTTAATATCATTTCCTAACTGTCCCTCCAGTCCATTCAACAGAAGTGGGTTATGCTCATCCACCAGCAGATGGAAACTGAGAACACAAAACGTGGCACAGGCTACTTATAGAAGCATGTCTCACTTAATTATAGCCAGTAGTTCTCAGTCTCAAGCAGATGGATGAACATAACCTGTGCGGTATGAAGCTTGGGACTAGTAGGTTGCAGTATTTCATGGGCCTGGGGTGCAGAACCTGGTGGAGCTAGGTGCCTCTCCCATTTTCCCCTAGCTGCCCCTTGTTTGGCTCCCTCTATCCTCTTCCCCAGCCTTTGGCAGGGGGCCAGAGGTGGAGTGCCTCTGTGCCTTTAAATTTCTTTGCAAAAAAAAAAAAAAAAAAGAGCAAGCAAAGACCAGATGGCAGGAGGAGTGACAGCTCAGAGGGGCTTGTGGGGCATCTGCCAGGTAAGTTGGAGTCTTGTACCGGTGCGGGTGATCGTTTGAAGGAGAGAGTGCTTTAGGGATATTTTGCTCAGCGCTGGCACATGGAAGACACAGAGCACAGTCGGTGTGGGGCCCGCAGCAGCCATCGGACACAGCTCTCCGATATTTGGCTGTGCCGCGGCTACTCAAAAGACATCACGGCTGCCTCTGATCATGTGGAGAGCAATCCAAGGAGGCAGGTGCAGCTGGCTGGTTTGAGCATGTTCATGCTAAGGGAGACTCGAGAGGCCCCACATTTTTGACGGGAACCGCTACCATTTTACAGACTGTGAGTATGTCTCAAGGAGAGAGAGCTGAGCTTCCAGTGCTGCAACCCATGTTTTTCCAGACTCCAGCAGCCACAGATCAGTCTGGAGGGAGTTTAGGGGTGGAAAGTGCCCCCTTTTCTCTGGAATTTGTTTTACTGCTCCACTAGGCCTTCCACATGAAGCAGGGCCTGAGTGAAGAGTCTCCAACTTGCTGCAAGCTTGCCTTCAAAGGACAGGGATCTACTTCAGTGGCCAAGCGCCAGTGTAAGGAGCGCACGGATGACTAGGATGAAATGGCCTCAATAGAGTCTCTGGGTTCCCTGGAGCCTTTGAAGGAGTTTGCAGATCTCCTTGAGGAACCTCCTGATGCGCTGGAGGAGAGAGAGTTCCGGGCAAGGGAAGATCAGACGTCAGTTTGGATCTTTCATAGAGATGAGCTGCCCGCCCTCATCTCGCAGTCCCTAGCCACATTGCAGAAGATCCATGACTGGAGTGCTCAGATGCGGGGGAGAACCCACTCTGGGAGGACTTCCATAAGCTGCCACGGTCCTTCCCAGTCCATAGGGCACTGAAGGGACATGATTGCAGAGGAGTGGAGCTTCCTGGATTCAGGCTTACGCATAGGATGCAGAATGATGAGGCTTTATGTGAGGAGCAGGGAAAATTGCGTCTCCCATTTCTGGATGCATTGGTGAAGGCAGTCACTAGGAAGATGACCATCTCAGTGAATGGTGTCGCAGCCTTAAAGGATCTACAGAATGGAAGCTCTGTTCAAGCAGGCCTTTGACGTGGCGGCTTTAGACCTGCAGGGTACCATATATGGAACTTATGTGACTTGGGCCTGTCTTCGTTGGTCACAGAGGATTTCCAGGGAGTCTCTTGCAGGTTTGTTGTCTGGGCAAAGCCAACCAGATTGGAGTCCGGTTTGGTCTATCTGGAAGACCTCCTTTACGATTTACTCTGGGTGTCAGCTAAGATCATTGCCACCATAGTGTCGGCCTGATGTCTCATGATGTTGCACAATTGGTCGGCAGATCTCACCTCCAAGATGCACCTTAGCAAGCTTCCTTTTATGAGGAAGTTGCTGTTTGGCGAGGACCTGGAGAAGTGGGGGCTATTTCCTCTGCTTATCTGTTGAAGGGCCGAGTGGTGCCCACAGGGTTATAGGCCCACTCTACGAGGGCACAGGCTTTTTCATGGGAGAAGGTCAGTCTGGTTCCAGCCCAGGATATCTGTAAGGTAGCAATGTGGTCGCCTCTTCATTCCTTTTTATTTATTTATTTATTTATTTATTTATTTGCAGTCTCTTTTATACCGCGCTATTCGACATCAGTGTGGTTTACAATGAACATAAGAGTTGCACATCTCAATTTCGTGATTTGTGCTTACAGTGAAACAGGTATAATAACTTGGGTATTCATTAAACAGGAAAATTAAACTTTTGTGTCAGTATCGGCTGGATGTGCAGGCCGAACAGGACACAGCCTTTGGAGCCACGGGTGTTGCAGGCCAGCATTTTGATACCCACTCGTCATTAGCTCTGCTTTGCTATATCCAATACGTCTAGACTGGACTGGAGGGACAGTTAGGAAGGTGAAATTAGGCCAAACCTGCTAATTTTCTTTCTTAGAGTCTTTCCAGTCTGGTCCAAGACCCACCTCGGACTTTGCTCTAATTAGTGCTGTCTCAGGCCAGCTCTTGAAGATTCCTGTAAGTGAGCAGGCAAGGTCATGACAGCTGTTTTGCTGGATCCTCCAGAGATGTTTGTTCCATACTTTGGGACCCTGCTTTGCCTTTTCCTCCATTGCTTTCCCTGTGTGTGGGGGCCTATACAAAAAAAAAGGGGGGGTACTTGGCTATGGCCTTTTCTTGTAGTGAACAGTGCTGGTGGAGAACTGGGGTTTGGGGCTCCATTCTCTGCTTTCTGAGGTTCATGCTGGCTGTGTTAGGTGGCACAGGCTACTTATAGGAGCATGTCTCAAGTTTTTGGTTCTCAGTCTCCACCTGCTGGTAGATGAGCATAACCCACTCATCTGGACTGGACTTGAGGGACTCCAGGAAAGAACATTAGCAGGTAAGGCCTAATTTCACCATTACATTGATGCACTTGGCACATAATTCCCTAGAGTGTATCCAGTGTACTCATTACCAGGAATACTACGAGGGAGGCCGCTGGTACAGTTACACCAGACCAGTGAAGAGGTCCTTTCCTGCTGTGTTCAAGAACTGCCCCCACTGTCCTTTACTGCTGATATAGTTGCATCCTAGCCCAAGGATTTTAATGTGCTGCCCCAGCCCCATCCCACTTTAACCCCACTCCTAGCCCCGCACTACTTTAGTCTCACCAAACAGCTGTGTCGCCGTTCGTCTCTGCGGAATAGGGTGGCTCACTGGGCCCATCACTCAAACAATATTTTGTCCAACACAGCATCAGCAACTAGTGAACTTTGGGGCAGAGCTGGAAATTGATCTGTTTGATCCCTGCAAACAAAAATGGTGCTCCCCTACCCCTACCCCTACCCCCATACCTTCATTAACAACTGCCTATGTATTGTCCCCATTTTAACCCTCTTTCTCTTCCCCTTTGCCTTTTGCTTCCCACCTCCCATCTTAGTTTCATCTTTGCAATGACTGTGTTTCTGTGGCAATGACAATTCCGCAATGACAATGTCTCATCTGTCCTTAGGGGGAAAAGAAAAGGAGCTTTGTTCATGATGTGATTTTTTGCCAAGTCATTGAAAGAACTGTAAGCTTAAAAAAAGCCTTGTGGAAGATAAGTATAGCAGCACAGATCAGTGCACTATGGATTGTTAGTAAACATCAAGAAAGCCCTTAACATGGTGGGGGAGGGGTGCTAGTGAGCCTGCTACAAGATGGCTGCCTAGACTGTTGGCTCTTTAAGAATCCATTCATGACACAATCGGATCTCCTTGAATATCAGCTTATTTGGGAAACATGGAGAGCAAAGAACCCACACAGGGAACAAAAACAACAAGCAGGTTCATAGGACAGATGAACAAGCTCTTTATTAAAAACCAAAACCCCGATGCGTTTCGGTCCCAAGGGCCTTCCTCAGGGGGTATAAACAGCCTCAAAAAGTAAACAAAAAAGGAAAATGAACAAATAATAATCAAACATGTACAATAAATCAAGGGTACAATGACCCCATTAAAACATAAAGTGTTACTAATTGAAAAGTAAAATTGTATCTAAAATACATAAATAAATATATAGACTATAAAAATAATCATCATCATCATCATCATAATAATAATGGCTGACAAAAATGTAAATAAATCAATATATAAGTCAAAACAAATAAGTAAAAGTAACATTAGTAAATATCCATAAGTGAAAGGGAGCATATAATATCAGTTCGTATAAAAGACCGTATGTCCCAAACATACAATATGCAAGTGGGAGAGGAGGACCAAAGAAGGAAGCAAAAAGGAAGCGCAAGTTACCTGCAGTTCAATGACCACATGTATTGCAAAGTCGCACATGAAACAATGCAGGCGAAATGTCTCTAGAATTAAACTAAAATTCAAAAAAAGAACCTATGACATTGTTTGTTATAACAGACCCTATCTTGTTTTACTTCATAATGTTTAAGACAATATTTTTCTTTTGTCAGGAATAGACATTAAGCAATTTCGGCATCCACATACCGTTATTATTTGGGTGTTTTAATGCTCTTGGTATCTTAATACATATTAATAATTGTATGTACATGTTTTAAAGCACATTTGCCCCCTTTATTCATATTTCACAGTATTTAATACCCCTACTTTTAGAAATGGATAGTTTTTATAGTCTCTCCACATACGTATGGTTTCATTTTTACATTTGGAATATATTAGATTCTCCCTTTATATGTCCTCCCACTATTTATTATTACCCTTCTTCTCATAGCTTTTAGCTATTGATATTTCAATTAATAGGCTCTTTTTTTAAAATTTTTGTTTAACTCTAGAGACATTTTGCATAGAATTAAATAGTCAAAGATGGTGCCACCATCTCCATAAAAAATGAAAATAGCCAGAAATAGTTCTGCGCTCTCTCATGCAAAAACTAGTGCAGATGAAGGAGCGGCTGAAAGAGAAGCGTGAAAGACTTCTAAAGTTGAAAGAGAAATTTGAGGCGTTAATCACCAACTTAATGACCTTTTGGAAAGAACAGCTATTTTAAAGGTCAAGATGGAAGTTCACACAGAACAAAGTACTTCTCCAGGAGTAGCAAATTCAGTGCACATCTTAGAATGGAGCTTAGAGGAGCTCAATAATTAGAAAGAGAAGAAATGATTTATGCATTTTAGGCATACGGGAGGTACTGCAGGGTTCTGATCCAGTCAGGTATTTAGAACAGTTGCTGCTAGAACTCCTAGACTTGTATAAAATCAGATATGCTCATGGTTTGCCCTCCCTTTGGGCTGCAAGTGCTGTATTCCCTAGATTTGTGGTTCTCAACCTTTTTTTTCTGTTGTGACACACCTGACAGACCATATTCATGTGTGTGACACTCTGAGCACTATAATCTGCGGATGAACAAAAAATGAGCCCAAATTTAATTTTATTGTAGTTAAAAATGATGCTTCGGCTGGCAGCAACAGTAATGATTGAAGGAGGAGCAAAATTAGGGAGTGATTACAAGGATTTCAAATGCCTAGCTCCTTGCTTTGCTCTTTTCCCAGCCCGCAGGCACACATGGTTGCTAAGGAAAGTATGGACTTGCTGTAGCAAATTTTTGGTGGCGCGCCTTCCAGCTGTTGGTGCGCTCCACATTGTTTCCCGGCACACTGGTTGAGAACCACTATCCTAGATGATTCATATTAAAAGTTCCTGGCTATCCTTCTGTGCTTACAGTCCTTCAATCTCAAGAGGCAAAACACCGCCATCTTGATTTTACTGAACTTGAACAAATCAACTATACAGAGCAGGAAACAATTGCTGGCACTATGTGAACAAATCTAGGTAAATGTTTGGTACAGATTGTTTTGGCAATGTGTAACTTTGAAAACTCAGGGATCTTGCAAACCTGTCTGGTTGCAGTTAGAGGAAGAACTAGTTTCTCTACTACCTCTTGACCTCTTCCTGAAGAATTGAAGGATAAACTCATAGTAACTCCTGCCATTTTGGGTGGTATATTACAAAAATACCCATTTGGAATAAATTGAAGATTGGCAAAGTAAAGAGATGTGAATTAGTTGTCCTAATGACCATATCTCTAAATTAGCATTTTTCGGCTGTAATAAAAACTGGATTTGGTTTCCTGGTACTCTTCTTTTCCTGGCTGTAAATACAGCATTCCATGAGTGTGCCTGTTTTAGAGTCCACTACAAATGCTATGAACTTTGGAGGATATCTGCTGTAAACTGTATCACCTAAAGCTGCTTCTCAATTTTGCTGAACATTCATATCTAATTTGAGAAAAAATAGTGTAGGCACTGAAAAGGGCTGAACAGTATTTAGATGAGTCACTAAACTCATGCCCAGAAGAGGTTTTGGGACAAACTGGTACATATTTATCTGCCTCAATGACACTCTCATTTTACTTTGTAGTAAATTGTCTAATACGAAGTGTTGGTCATATAGCTCTGGAATAGGTACTTCTGCAATACTCTTTTATTATGCAAATGCAAAGTCATTTTGGTCTGCTGTATGGATGCCTTTCGTGAAACTCTTCTAGAGTTGAAAGAGAAATTGGAGCCATTAATCATCGGCTTAATGTCCTATTGACCTGGGGAAGTCATTTAATCCTTCATTGCCTTGAATTAGTACTGGAAAGGTGTGAGTTAAATATGAATCTAAATATTTGCACTTTTTAATTTACAGGAAGAAATCTCCTATAAATTCATAACATGGAAATCATCATCTAAGTCATACCTTAGTGAATTTGGTGTATACGTCTTTGAGATTTTGATTGTGCATAATTGGAAGAACTGTACCATGTTGGCCTCGAATTTATGGCAGAGCACAGTTAGGATGAGGCAACACAATTGTTAACACAAATGTTGGCAGAGATGGGAAAGGCTTTGATCCCTTTAACACACTCAGTTGATACGGTGATGTTTGATAGCTTGGCATACTTCTATGTGACTTGGGCACTAAAGAAACTTGAAAGTTCTTAACATGAAGTAAATAGAGGGCTTCACTGTGGCAGTGAACTTTCTTAAATGTTCGATGGCCGTGTCAGAGTTTTAACCTCTCTGTTTCATTTTGCAGGCTCACACAGAATCGTTAAATACACTAGTGGCACTTCATCAGCTATACCAGTACACTAACAAATATTACGATGAGGTAAGGTACTTGCTTTCCAGTGGATAGTTATGGAACATGAGCCTGAGTGTGACTATTTGATCACCTCAGCAGCATGAGAACATTGCTGTATATGTATTTCCAGGCCTGCTCTCACTGCATTGTCATCACATATGGTTCTGTTTTTCTTAAACTTAGAGGCAGAATGTACTGATGAACTTAGGTACCCCAGAGCCACTTATAATCTCAGCAATTGGTCTAAAACAAAATAGTGGTCCATTGCCTTTTCATTCGGATAAATTTATTAGTCTGGCAATTTTCTATCTACTGCCAAAGTAATACATTATAGTAAATACAGTAAAAAGTGGAAAGAAACTATTTACAAAATAGCAACAGTAACAGTAAAATAAATTACAGGCTATTAGAGACAACAGTAACAAGGAGAGGTCCCAGGTTCTATTGTTGGTCCATACTGTCCCAAAAAACTTTGAGCCCGATATTCAAAGGCATTTGCAGACCTGCGGCATATTCAACGGCACTAACATGTCACACTCTGGCCTACCTTTCACCGCAGGGGCTAACCAGGCAGCGGCTGAATATCGTCGCTGCTCAGTTAGTTTCGCGACAATCCAGGCAGTTTGGATATGCTATGGCTATGGACCCAGCATTGAATATCCAGGTTTTAAGGTCAATGCCGGCGGCTAGCCACTATAGAGCGCTAGCCAGCAGTGCTAAATATCAGGCCCTTGTTTCCTTTTTAAGGTTCCTAAATCTGATCTAATTATAGGGACAGCAAATTGTAAACACTTATTTACATGTTTTTCTCACCCTTTCTACATAGTTCAAAGCAATGTACAATAAATATCAGCAAGCCAATAGAAAACAACAAAATCTAGATAGCATTAAAAACAAACACAGAAAAGTACAGCAAAAAATAAAACAGTTACCACAACCAGGCAAGACAGTAACAAGATAACAATGTAGGCATTTCCTGTCATAAGCACTGGAATGGGATGAACCTGTAAGTCACAGCCCAACCAATATTTTGCCCAACACAGGATCAACTATAGCACTTTGGAGTTAGATCTAGAGATTGGTTTGTTTGGCCCCTTCAGCTAAAACTGTGTTCCACACCAATGGTCTATCTGGTGCTTTTTAAAGCTATCAATAAAAGCTTAAATTGTTTCCAGCAGACCATCAAGAGCAAATGAAATTCTCTCTCATCCAAAGAGTAATGTGCTTATCGGACTTAAGGCCCAATAAAAGTTTTGGTAACCGCACTGTGGACCAATTGCAACGTTTGGGGAAATGCCTATGTACAGTACAAGGCATTACAATAATCTAGACCTCACTTGGTTTGCAGCTTGTCATGCTATAAGGGCTTGCATACATCAGTGATGCCGAGAGCTATGCTATTGGTAATTTAACTACTGACAGAGAAACCACCCTTTGGGCAGCAGCACTGTGGTTCTCAACCTTTTTTGTTCCGTGATCCCTTTTACCATTGGTCAACTTGTGGTGACCCCCAATGATAAAATCAAATGCGTCTCTCTTCCTTTACCGTTAACGCATTGTCGCTGTAATCATTTGTTGAATTATTAATATATTATAGGCCTTTGCAATATGTTTTTATTTATAAAATGTACTTATTTAAACCACAATAATTAATCACAATAACAAGTAACAATATTTGATTTCAAAATTATGATGATTTTGTAGTCAAATCACTAATATGAAATAAAATTATTTTTTCTACCTTTGTTGTCTGACCAATTTATTCTCTGATCATGCTGGTTCCGATCTGAGGCTTCTGTTTTCCTGTCTTCTCTTAGCTCTCTTTCTGTGGTCTATGGTCCATCTGCCATTTCTTATCTCTTCTTTTGTTTTCTTCACTTCTTTCCATCAGCCTATTTCCAGTCCCAGTAACCCTCCCCAGTATCAGCCCCTTTCCAGTCCTCACTCTCAGTACTTTCCAATGTCAACTTGCATTCCCATGACTGCCACTGGTGTCCGTTCCCTTCCAGTCACCCTCCTTCCCCCACTGACCAGTCCCTTCTAGTACAAATACCATGGCAGCCCCTCTCAGATCCACTCCCTTCCAGTTCCATTCTCCCATCCCCTTGTATCAGCCCATTTGTAGCCTTAGCCCCCAGTTTTCTTCCAGGGCCAGCAGCTCTATCCTCCCCTCCCCACAATCAGCCCATTCCCACTCGAAGCCCCCCAATCAGCTCGCTTCCAGTGCTAGCCCCCCCTCAACCCCATTACCAGTGCTAGCCTCCCCTAATCAGCCCAATACCAGTCCTACCCCCCATCTGCCCATTATAATCCTAACCCGCACTGTCTCTCCCTCCCCAGCATTTATCCCCCGTCTGTCCAGTATGTCCCCCTGTTTCTTCCCTTTGTCCATGTCAGCCCCCCTTCCCTCCCTCCATGTCAGCCCCCTGTCCATGTCAGCCCCCTCCCTCCCTCCATCCATCCCTCCATGTCAGCCCCCCTCTTTCCATGTCAGCCCCCTCCCCCCATCCATGTCAGCCTCCCTTACTCCCTCCATCCATGTGAGCCCCCCCGTCCATGTCAGCCCCCCTCCTTCCATCCATCCATATCAGCCCCCCTCTGTCCATGTCAGCCCCATTGCAGGTTCCCTGCTCCCCTCTCCCCATGTCTGCCGCCTTCTTCTGCAACCGCGGCTCCCTGTCTCTTAAGGAACCGCGGCTATGCCTGTGAAGCCATTGCAGAGCCTTTCTGTCTCTAAACAACTTCCTTTGGAGGCGGGACAATGTTGCACGGAGCCCGTTAAGAGGCAGGAAGGCTCCGCAATGGTTTTACAGGCACAGCCTCGGTTCCCTAAGAGATAGGGAGCCGCGGCTGCAGAAGAAGGAGGCAGTGAGTTGCCGCTGCCGAGAAGCGGACTTGGCAGTGGCAGCAACTTGTGCATTTTTTTTTTTAAACGGCGAAGTGAGGCGACTCCCGCTAAATCCTGTGGCGACCCCTGTGGGGGTCGCGACCCCCACAGGTTGAGAACCGCTGCATTACCAGCATGGGGGAGAGAGGCCTGGCAATCTACTTCCATATCTTGCTATGAAAATCAAATGGATCGTAACAACAAAACGAATTACAACATAGTGCTGGAAGAAGGAAAAACTTCAGCCCTGCGCCCTCTTCACAATTGACATTTAGACCCATGGCACTCCTCCCCCAAGATTTTGTTTGTTAAACTCAACTGGAATTTTCTCAGCATAATCCCTCCTAGAACAATCCTTGAAAAATGCATACTTGGACATCAGATATTTAAATATTAAACTTTGTTTTGTAAATATATATATAATGAGGAAGATCTCAACAAGGTACTTACAAGAGTAAATGGACTATTTGCATATTGCCTGTTTTTTCCTACAGGACCCGCTGCTTTTCTTTGTAGATGCTCTTTATAACCCCCCCCCCCAACCCGACACCACTGTCCCTAGGCAGCCACCTAGTTTGCCTAGTGCTTGGGCCAACCCTGCAGAAGGCACTCAATGAACCACTGGGGAAGAGCTGAAGACTCTTCAGAGTAAAGCCAGCATTTATAATGTGGTTGGAGCAAAGCCCTTGGGACGTCTGACAGCTGATGTAGCCGCACATAAAATAAGAGTCAGAAGCTGCAGAGATGCCTTACATGGAACATATGAAGCATGAACCAAGGGAAGCTGGAGGTAGTCTAGAATGAAATGGAATCGTTACAGCTTGATCTGCTGGGTGTCAGCGAACTGACATGAACTGGCATTGGACACGTTGAATCTGATGTTCATATATCATACAATGCCAGAAATGAAAGAAAAAGAAGAAATGGTGTTGCTTTTATAATTAAGAAAATCTTGAGAGAATTGTAATGAAATACAATGCTGCTGGTGAGCTCTTAATTTCTATGAGAAATGCCCATCAACACAACTATTATTCAGGTGTATATGCTAACAACAAATACTGAAGAGGATGAAGTTGATCAGTTCTGTGAACAAGAACTGAAATCAACAGCATAGAAGATATGCTGATAGTCATGTGTGGCTAGAACGCAAAAGTTGGCAATAAAGAAGATGACAGAGTGGTTGGAAAATATAGGCTGGGCAACAGAAACAAAGCTGGAGAAAGACTGATTGTTGCTCTTGCAGAATTCTATCTATTCATCTCAATCGCCTCCTTCCAGCATTACAGGTGGTGCCTTTACACATGGACTTCACCGAATGGATTTTACAATAATCAAATTGGCTGCATCTGTGGAAGTCATCAATGGAAAAGCTCAATAACATCAACAAAGACAAAAACTGGAGATGACTGTGGTACAGATCGCCGGCTACTAGTATGCAAAATTAAGCTAAAACTGAAAAAAAGCAATGCATGCAAAGTATGGTCTTGAAAATCTACCACCAAAATTTAAAGACTGCCAGTGAAATTGGTTTGCCACTTTAGATGCAAATGATAAAGCACCAGGAAAGCTATAGGATGATATCAAGAAAGTAGTGCTTAAAGAAAGTGAAACGTCTCTGCAAAAAGTTAAACAAAAACTAGCCAATATGGATGGCTGAAGAAACTCTGAAAATTGCTCCGAAACTCAGAGAAGCTAAAGCCAGAGGAAAAAGAGAAGCTAATCATAGAACGTAACAAACATTTTCAACTTGCAGCAGGAGGAGACAAAGAGAAGTGCTATAGTTATGCATGCAAAGAAATAGGATCAAAATCTATTAGGGAAAGAGCAAGATCGGCTTTCCTAAAGCCGTCAGAGTTAAGAGAAAATTCTAGCCTCAAATTCAAATACTAAAATATGCGTAAGGATCCATGTCAAAAATGCTGAGAAGATCAAGAAAAGGTGAAAAAGATACTCAGATTTATTATATCATAGAGATCAAGTGGATCAATAGCCATTTCAACTTGTACCTTATGATCAGAAAAAGTTCAAGCAGCATTGTAAGCATTATCAAAGAACAAAGCATCGAGCATTGATGGCATTCCCATTAAAGTATTACAGCAATCAGATGCAGCTATTACAAGTGATCCAACAGACTGTGGAAATTATCGTAGAATCGCTCTGATCCCACCCGCCAGTAAGATTCTACTCAAGGTCATTCAGTGATGCTATATCCATACTTGCAATGAAAACTGCCTGACATTCAAGCAGGATTTAGGGAAGGAAGAGGAATAAAATAGACCAGCATGAATGTGAGATACCAAAAGGACATCTACATGTGTTTCATTGACTACATCAAGACCTTTGATAGCATAAATCATGAAAAGCTCTGGGCCATATTAAGAAGAATGAGTATACCAGAAAACCTGATAGTTCCTATGCACAGCCTTTACATTGATTAAGAAGCAACAGTTCAAATGGAACAAGGAGAAATGGAATGGTTAAAATTGATAACGATGTACGGCAAGGCTGCATACTTTCCCCTACTTGTTCAATTTATATGCAGAACAAATCATCAGAAAAGCAGGACTGTATGAAGACAATGGAGGTGTGAAGATTGGCAGAAAGCTCATCAACAACCTTTACTATGCCACTGATACCACGTTGCTGGTTGACAGTGAAGACCATCTAAATTTGTTGTTGTTGTTAAGTGCCGTCGAGTCGGAGTTGACTCATGGCGACCCTCTGGATAGCTATCCTAAATTGTGTTCGGTCTTCAGTCAGGCGGCTCATTGTTGACAGACTGGTACCCGTAGCTGCTGTTATTGTATCGATCCATCTCATTGCTGGCCTTCCTCTTTTGCGTTGACCTTCTATCTTGCCAAGCATAATGTCTTTCTCTAATGATCTCTCTCTTCGCATGATGTGTCCAAAGTATGAAAGTCGAAGTCTTGTCATCTGAGCTTCTAAAGAAAGCTTAGGTTTGATCTCCTCTAGTACCGACTGGTTTGTTCTTCGGGCAGTCCATGGTATACACAGTATTCGCCGCCAGCACCATAATTCAAAGGCATCAATTTTCTTCCTGTCTATCTTTTTCACTGTCCAGCTTTCACATCCATATGATGTTATTGAAAATACCATGGCTTGAACAAGTCGAATCTTTGTATGGAGAGAGACATCTCTGCTCTTGAGAATCTTATCTAGGTCTTTCATAGCCGTTCTGCCAAGAGCAATGCGTCGTCTGATTTCTTGACTGCTTGTTGCTTCTTTATTGATAGTTGATCCAAGTAGGTTAAAGTTGTTCACAATTTCAATTTCTTCTCCTTCAACGATGAACCTGTTGATTATGCCAGTTGCCAGATTCAATTTAAATCTAAATTTAAACATCTGATTATCAAGATTAAGGAACATAGCTTTAAAATTGGCCTGCACCTTTAATGTGAAGAAGGCAAAGATCCTGACAACTGGCAAAATCAATAATTTCATCCTTGATGGAGAAGAAATAGAAATAATAGATAACTTTAACCTGATTGGATCAATAATAGTGAAATGATAAGCAGTCAAGAAATCCAATAATGCGTTAATCTTGGCAGAATGGCTATGAAGGACCTGGATAAGATTTTCAAGTGCTGAGAAGTGTGTCTGTGTAGAAAGATTCAACTTGATCAAGCCATGATATTTTCAGTAACATCATATGGATGTGAAAGTTGGACAATAAAGAAGAAAGACAGGAAGAAAATCGATGATTTTGAATTAGGCTGCTGTGAAGAGTACTATGTATATTATCGACTGCCCGAATAACAAAATCGATCGGTACTAGAGAAGTTCAAACCTAAGCTTTTCTTAAAAGCTCAAATAATAAGACTGACTTGGCATGATGTATCCAAAGTATTCGAGAGAGATCACTAGAGAGAGACATGCTTGGCAAGGTTGAAGGTCATTGCAAAAACGGGAGCAATTCAGTGGATTGATACAATAACAGCAGCTATTAATGCCACGCGATCAACAATTTTCCGGCTGACTGAAAACTGAATACAGTTTAGATAACTATCCACAGGGTCGCCATGAGTTGACATCAACTCAACAGCACTTAATAACATATGTAACTAAGACATGAATTGAAATAGACCATTTTTATCTACAAGGCAGCTGAGGTCATCTTGACACTACTCCAGTTCGAAAATCTCGATTCAAAAGTGGGTCAGTAGTAATTTCCAAACTATGTACCTAGGATATGGGAAAGGGAGAAATCTCCCATTTAACGAATTAAGGGAACTGTCCCAAAGTACCTCTGATTTTGTTGGGTTTAATTTAAGCTTAATACATTTTGGGCAAAGGGTAACAGCATTCAGACAAGAATATGGTTTCTGCAGTTGGCAAGAAAGGTCATATAGTTACAGACCATTTGCATGCATCAGAAGATAAATGTCAGAGTTTTCAATAATTTTGGCCAATGCCCCATTGACCAGTATGGGGGCTAAAATGGACTACCAAAGAGCCATACTGTATAATGAGCAAGGCATTTGAAAAAAATCTCCTAATATATAATCCTTTGTAAAAATAGGAGGAGAGCCTGAACCAAGCCTTATCGTCAATGCCTAGATCATAATACACAGGCCAAAAGTATTTTGTGATCTATTTTATGAATGCTGCAGTAAAGTTAAGGAGAACTAATAAGGTGTTGCTTTTAAATGTTCGCTGTTCTTATGGGATTGCTTAGAAAAATATGTCATTGCTGAGCATAGTATAAATAAAATGTAAGCTAATATGAGAGGGCCTTGAAATTGGGTTTAACTTTGTTTGGGCCATCCATCATAGGCATATACGTGCTGGAATCCCAGTTGAATGCCTACCGCCCCCTGTCCAGCAAATGCAGTCACTAGATTATAAGACTGAGTCTTGACCCTGCTAGGTTTTATTTTCCTTATTTTAATAAAGTGAGAAAAAATAACTATAGAAATGCAGAAAATGAATAACAGTTTACGAACAGTCATGTCAAGCTTCCATTCACCACACTTGGCTGTACTTTATAACTTGTGGCAGTACTATTTAGATTGGCACGTTTCCATATTCTTGAAACACAAAGAAAGTCTCCTGGAATCATCTATTTCAGCTAGTTTGTCTACATTTGGTTAAAAAAAAGATAAAAAGATAAAGGCTGCTTTCTTCTGAGTGAAGTAGGTGCTTTAGAGATGAAAGATTTCAGTTGGGCACGGGCCATGGAGTTTGCCTGTGCTGATGAGAAAAACATTTCTTTTCAGAATGTTAGAGAGAGAACAAACCCGAGTGACCTCTTGTTTGCTTTGGGAAGAAAATGAAGGGAAACGTTTCTACAGGGTAAACTGGTCAAGGGAGAGCTGTAAGTCGTCTACCAGTCAGCACCAAGACAGCACGGGTGGCAATTACAGATGCCCTAAGTTGTTATATGGAGAAGCATCAGAATAATTTTAGTCTTGTTGCTTCTGCCTTGGATGTTATTGTAAATGGCGGATAAAGGCAATAAACAGAATGAAATGAATAGCATTTTGCTGTCTTGTTTATATTATTTGAGTTTGCCAGAGACAGTATGGGACTGGGTATTGGTCGTTCCTAGGGATGGAATACAAAAGGCTGGTGGTTGAGGAAAAATTATTGGCTCAGTTTTCAGTGCGATGCTTATACCACAATTGTCATCCGTGCTTTTGTTTAGTCATCTACATGCAGCTGTAGGTCATCTTAATAGAAAACAGGTTTGTATTTTGCATATGTGCCAGTGATATCCAGATTATTATTCCTGTAGAGAAAGCATCAAAGGCTCCACACTTGTTTGCTGATGGTACAAAATAGGCTGGTCTTAACTATTTCTAAAACTGAGTTGTTGTGGATTGGATATAGTGAGATTCCAGATGGGTTGAACACAGCAGTGGCAGCTGGTATTCTGTAACCAGGGAAAATGCTCCAACACAATTGTTGACTCGTGCCAAAAGGCCAGCCAGAATTTCTATGCATTGGTTCCCATTGCAGCAATACAGTTTTCACCCTTACATTTAAGATGGACGAGGGTGAACAGACTATGTAAGGGAAATCCTGCAGCAATATTGGGGATTTGCTCAGTTCTAACGCTACACTGCTAAACTGAAGCCTCACATGTGCTAAGTTATTAGGTGATTTTAAAATAATATATCAAAATAAAATGACTTAAGTGACTAAAAGGAACACCAAATAGATGATTTCTGGAGCAAAGTCCAACAGAAAGAATATCTTATTTGGATTTATGTGGTATATCCCAAGACAAGTCTTACAGTCGTCTGGCTCTAATCAAATGGTAGTTCCCAGTTTACAGATAACAAGATCAGTGATAAATCGAGCAACTATTGTAATACTCTCTCTGTCGGCCTGCCAAAGGAAATCTCAATAACTTAAAAATAGTCCTGAATATAGCAACATAGCTCATTACTAGGAGCGCAAAATAAGAAAGACCTTACCTCTGTTGCGTAAAGTCTCTCCCCAGCTTCTATGGAAGTGCAAATATGGCTGAAGAGTCATTTTGGCATTTAAAATTTTCAGTGGAACTGGGTCTGGATATAGCAGCCAAGCTCTTGCAATCTATGGGGGGAAAGGAGGAATCAGCCTTTCATTGGTAGCTAGTGTATTCTGTTGACTAAGATAGTGAGAAAAATGCTTACTAGGAACTTTAAATTTTCATGCATGGTGTCTGTGCTTTGGAATCATATACCAGCCCTCCTTAGGGGGGCCAGGGGGTTTATCCTATCCCAGAAACATAGTTTCCTATCTTATGAATTGTGGGTATAGAAAATTCCTTGATTTGATAAGAATTTTAATATGAAGGGACTGTTTTACATTTGGTATTTTATTGTGAAAAGTGCACAGATGAGACATTATTTTAAACTATTTATATATATATATTTATTTGTCTTCCCCACAATAATCATATATAAGTCTGTCAACAGTTAAATGGGCTTTTTAAAGACTTTGCTATGGCAGCTATGCTAAAATTGTCTTTTTTTTTTAAAATAAAGACTGCACATTGAAGTTTTATTTGCATCTAAAAAGATTCTTGAAAATATTGGTCCACAGCATTATCAGTGGCATTTTACAAATGATGTCCAAGTCAAAACATCTGAAAAAAGCAGGCATGTCCAGGTTCAGGCACAACGTCACAAATGTGGATGTGCCCAATATGGATGTCTGTGGGGAGGTCTAAATGGACATCCCCAGAATAGTATTCCAGAACCTGGATGTCTAGTTATAGCCTAATGATTAGAGTAGTAGGCTAGAACTAAGGAAGCCAGGGTTCAAGTCCCCACTGCTGCTAGCATTATGATTGTGTAGAGAGGGAGGATTGGCCTAGTGGTTAGGACAAGGTGCCTCAGGCCAGAGGGCCGGGGGTTCAATTCCCACCTGGGGACAGCAATCTCAGGCCGGAGGGACTGAGGTTTCTAGTCCTATAGGTACTCCTTGTGGCCTTGGGCAAGCCACTTAACCCTCCATTGCCTCAGGTACACATAGATTGTGAGCCCTTCGGGGACAAGGGAATGTAGTAATTGTAAACCGCTCTGATGCACTTCAGCCTGGGCGGTATATCAAGAAATTGAATAAACATAATAAACATAGAGTACTCGGGATGGTGGAATGCCATCGTCTCTACACCCTCTGGATGTTTTGTGGCCAAAAACTGATGCCTATTCATACCTGGAGCAGATATTACCTTACATGTGATCATAACATCCAGAATATTTCTGAGATTAGGCGGTGACATCCAGATTCTTGGGAATGCCCCGGCCACACCTCCACTTTGTTCCCATTCAGACTTGGACATCCTCAGACCCAGCTTCTAAAATGCATCTCCAGGAATAAGCAGTAATGTAGTCTTCACATATGGGTAACGTCAGTACAAAGGAGCCCGCGTGGGAACACTCCCCAGCATCCAATAGGAAAGCTTTTGGGAGCATCTCACTGCGCCTGCATAGCTGCCTTCCCACCTTTCCCGCTCTCTCTCCTCAGTTCTTCATTTTCCGTGGAGCCGACAAGAAGCAATTCCTGTCACCGCAGAAAATTTGGGGTGTTTTCTTATTTTTTTGTAGTCCCGTCTGCCTTCCGTTGACGCTGGTACCCACCCTGTTGGTGCTTTCTTTCTTTCTTTTCTTCTAAAAAATAATCTTCATTGAGGGAAGGAGTCTTTTCTTCCTTCAGGCGCATCGACGCCATCTTAGGCTAAGGCCTTCCCTTTTGTCACAGTCAAAATAGAAAAACGTTTTCCCAAAGATTTAGAAAACTTCCCAGAAGTAAATACTTACAATTGCAGATCTCTCTCCAGAAGTAGCAGTCCCCTTTTGTAGTCCTTCAAGACTTCAATTACTGCACCATTCCATGGTGGTGGAATTGGCAATGCATTGAATAAAGAGTGCTAAGACACATTCCTCGAACCCTCCAGGCAGGGAATCGAGACGCCTCAATGCCTTTGGTCAGCGTTGTTTTCAGGCCGATAGGGAGGTGGCTAGGGATTTGGAATTGATGGTTCCTCTTCTCCCTGATGACAAGAGAGCTGATTATTGCACCCTTGTAAAGCATGCCCAAAATGTTTCAAAATTTAACAGGGCAACCTTTGACTATATTGAGTGCATCGGTGCACGCAGGATTGCTTGACTCCAAGCATCTGATCTTGAACAATGGGTTCAAGATAAGCTGGGTAATATCCCTTGCACTGGTGAAAATCTTTTTGGCAAAGATTGTCAGGACAAGGCCTCTCAGCTAGAATCTGAGAACACTACTCTTAGTAGTCTAGATCTACTGCCAACCCAGCTAGGAAAAAGACAGCAAAGAAGGCTTTTTTTAATAATAATAAGAAGTACTACCCTTCTTACACCCCCATGGTGCAGTGTCCAATCCATGCTCCCCAGAAGGGGCAGCAGCCACCAAAACAACAAAGGAAGGCTCAGACTCCTAAGTCACAGCCACCTCATCAGACCCAACCTCCTCAGGGTCTTTGATTCCTTTCTGGAGAACATAGCCATTCTGCCTCTGGAGATTCCAGATCCCATCCATATTCCCGGCAGACTTTGTCACTTTGCCCACAGGTGGCATCTTGTGACATCAGAGCAATGGACTCTCTCCATAATACGGGAGGGGTACAAGCTTCATCTACAAAGTCTACCACCCTCCCCCCAGACTCCTCGAAGAGAGTTCTATTCTCAACCCCCTCTCATCACTCTGTTGCAAGAGGTCACCTCCCTTCTCTCACAAGGCGCAATAGAGGAGGTACTGCTCTCCCAGCAGTGACTGGGCTTTTATTCTCCATACTTCCTCATTCCAAAGAAAACAGGAGGATACAGGCCCATTCTGGACTTTGGAGAACCAAACAAGTGCCTACTATGGGAGAAATTCAAAATGATCTCCCTAGGTACTCTTCTCCCCTATCTCCAGAGTCAGGATTGGCTCTGTTCTCTAGATCTAAAGAAGGCATATATTCACATACTTACTCATGCACAGCACAAAAGGTTCCTGCGCTTCCTGTTCCAAGGGAGACATTATCAATAGAGTCCTGTCTTTCGGCCTCACCTCTGCCCCAAGAGTCTTTACAAAGTGCATGGCGGTAGTAGCCACATTCCTAAGGACTCTAGGGATATTTGTCTTCCCTTACTTAGATGACAGGCTCATTCGAGCAAGTACCTCTCTAGAAGCCAATCTTTCCCTCTCGTGTACCATGCAAGTACTGCAACACTTGGGATTTGTAACAAATCTTCCAAAGTCCCAACTCGTTCCCTCTCAAACTCTAGAGTTCATAGGGGCTCTCCTAGATGCTCAACAATCAAAAGGTTTTTCTGCCCCAAGCTCACTGCACTCAACTCAATCAGCTTGCATCTTAGGCATGCCGCAAGAACTTTCTCACGGCTCGAGAAATGCTGCAACTTCTGGATCAAATGGCATCAACAGTACATGTTCCATATACTCATCTACATATGTGCGCAGCTCAATGGACCCTTGCTTCCCAGTGGTCTCGGGCATCGGGTCATCTGGGAGACAGAATAATGGTCCCTACCCGCCTAATCTTGTCTCTCCGGTGGTGGCAATCCCCAGAAAACCTTCTAGTAGCGTCACCTTTTCAGATGTCTCCACATCGATGTACCCTGATGACAGATGTATCCAAATTGGGCTGGGGAGCTCATCTGGACAATCTCTTCACTCAGGGACTTTGGTCTCATCAGGAGTCGCAATGCCATATAAATCTGCTGGAACTCAGAGCCATCCACAATGCTCTCAAGGTATTCCAGGACCATCTTCAATTCCATATAGTTCTAGTCCAGAAGGATAATCTAGTAGCCATGTTCTACTTGAACAAGCAGGGCGGAACAGGCTCTTGGACCCTTTGCAGCGAAGCCCCGCACCTGTGGTCTTTTGCCATACAGCATCACATTCACCTACTTGTGGTGTATCTTCCAGGCAAGCAGAATGTCTTGGCGGACAGACTGAGTCAAGTCCTGCTACCCCACGAGTGGTCTCTCCATGCAGACAAGGTCGCTCACATTTTTCAGATCTGGGGAACCCCAGATCTAGACCTGTTCGTAAGTCCTCAGAATGCCAAGCTTCCCTGCTTCTGCTCCAGGACGCCTACACAGAACAACCAACAGGTAGATGCCTTTCACCTTCACTGGGGTCAAGGCTTCCTATATGCCTTCCCTCCCATTTCTCTTGTTCCCAAGACTCTTCAAACTTCAGAGAGACAGGGGCTACATTATACTCATAGCCCCACGCTGACCACGACAGCCGTGGTATCCTCTCCTTCTACGTCTGTCTCAAGCTCAACCCGTAGATCTGGGGTTTGCTCCAGATCTCCTCTCTTAGGAGGAGGGGACGCTTCTCCATCCCAATCCGCAGTCCCTCCATCTTACAGCATGGCTGCTGAAGGCATAATCTTCAAGGACATTAACCTTTCTCAACAGGTTAAGGATAACCTTTTAGCTTCTAGGAAGCCTTCCACCAGGTGCTCCTACGCCTTCAAGTGATGTAGATTTTATCTCTGGTGTTCGCAGAGGGCGCTTAACCCCTTCTCAGCTCTGGTGCATGCATTACTTGAATATCTTCGCCACCTGTCTTCTGGACTCAAAACCAATTCGGTAAGAGTACACCTAAGTGCAATTGCGGCCTCTCACATACACTTAGATGGTCAGCCCATCTCTTCTCAGCCGCTTGTAGCACGCTTCATGAGGGGTCTTCTATTAACTAAACCTCCCATTAAGCCCCCTCCAGTGGCATGGGTTTTTAATGTTGTTTTAGAACAGCTTCTCAAGTCACCCTTTGAACCTTGAGGCACTACTTCTCTGAAGTTTCTCACCTGGAAGGCCACCTTCCTTATTTGCCCGCACTTCAGCAAGATGCATTAGTGAGCTCCAGGCTTTGTTGGCTGACCCTCTTTATACACGATTCCACCATGATAAGGTTGTCCTTAGGGCTCATCCTCACTTTATGCCAAAGGTGGTCTCACCCTTCCATTTAAACCAGTTGGTTTACCTCCCTGTTTTTTTCCCTAGACCTCATTCCTCTAGGGCAGAAGCAACTCTTCACACTCTGGATTGCAAACGTGCTTTGGCTATCTATCTCCAGAGAACTTGAGAGCATAGAAAAGCTTTCCCAACTTTTCATCGCCTTTTACTCGAGTCACCTGGGATTGCCAGTATCCAAGCAAACTATCTCCAGATGGATAGCAGATTGCATCTCTTTTACTTACGAAAGTCCAGGACTCTCACTCGAGAGTCATGTCACTGCATATAATGTTCGGGCCATGGCTATCTCTGGAAAATCTACGCTCTGTAGCGATTGATGAGATATGCAAAGCAGCAACATGGTTTTCTGTCCACATTTTTGCTGCTCACTATTGCCTAGACAAGGACTCCCGCTGGGATGCCTTGTTTGGCCAAGCTGTTATCCAGCATCTCTTTCAAACTTAGATCAACTCCTACCCTCTGTCTCGGGTTTCGATACCAGACATCCTTGGAGGATATATGACCTACTTATGCCTGTGATCCACAGCTCACTCTGAAGTCATCTCTCAGGCATCTCCGAGCTAGGGAGTCCCATATGTGAAGACTACATTCCTGCTTGTTCCTGCAGATAGTGTAGTTACTCACCTGTAACAGGTGATCTTCGGGAACAGCAGGAATTTAGTCTTCACAACCCACCCTCCTCCCCTAGGAGTTGTACTTTCCTCTTCTTCTCTCCTTTTATCTCAGCTACAAACTCAACTGAGGAGGGAGAGTGGGAAAGGCGAGAAGGCAGCTACGCAGGCGCAGTGGGATGCTCCCAAAAACTTTCCTATTGGATGCTGGGGAGCGTTCCCACATGAGCTCCATCGGTACCGACGTTACCCCATATGTGAAGACTAATTCCTGCTGTTCCCGGAGATCACCTGTTACAGGTGAGCAACTATGCTTTCTGGAGACATCTCTGTCCATTTTCAGACATCCAGAGCATAAATAGAGCTGCTGAAATAACCCCTTATGGGTATATTATGTTTCTGCTGGAAAGTCAGATGTTACCAAATCTTTCGACATTTGGCAAGAAAGGTTTTATACCTTTGATGTGTATCTGTCCCTCAAAAGTATTGATCCACCCTCAATAACAAGACCAATATACACACAAGAAAGGTTTTATGACACCCTCCCCCTTTTTCAAGCAGTATAGTGCTGCATAGTATACAATCGGTAATCTGTGCTTATGTAGTGCGTAGATCCCTTGTTTGTTCCTAGAGTTCCTGAAAGTTCGTGTGTCATATCTTTGGTTCAGTATAATATGTCATACTTCCAAAGTGCCCATTAATGTGGCATTAATACAGTGGTGTTGATTTTTTATCAGATAATCAATGCGCTGGAGGAAGACCCAGCTGCGCAACGGATGCAGCTCGCCTTCAGGCTGCAACAGATCGCTGCGGCACTGGAGAACAAAGTGACAGACCTCTGACGGTGCATGTTGTGACCCTGAAAATCACATAGATGTTTAAATTTTTCTCCTTGGCAAAGGAGTTATGTAGTGTTATATTTTTAATGTATAATTCCTTTTTTTAAAAAAAAAAAAAAGTAAAAACAAAAGAATTTTCCATTGCAATACAATGTAAAAACTTTTTACTGTAAATTGTCTTAATCAAAAATGAATTTGTGTGTGTGTGTGTGGACTTTTAAAAAGTAAGGGCAGAGCAGGGTTTAAAGGGATAGGAAGAAAATGTTATATTCGCATACTACAGTCTGAGATATCAGGATTTTTAAATATCGTTATGCAAAGACATTAAATGCTTTGGAATCCTTTATACATAAGCAATATTTGTACTAAAAAAAAAAAATCAAAAATTGTCAGCCACATACCTCTAGAAAGTGCTTCAGTATCCAATAGTTTCTGTTGCAATAACCGGAAATACGTGTCAGTGGTGATTAATAGCTTCTTTGCCTTTCGCTCTGTATTTTCTGCCGTGCTGGACAGCCTGTGGTTCAGCACTGCTGAGACAAATTCTTCGTTCATTCCAAAAAAACAAACGAGAGAGGTGGGAGCTGTTATTTCATCTCAAAACATTAGAAGCACATGGGATACTTGGCAGCACTATTTCTACCTTTGTATTGTGAGCTGCATTTTATTAAGCACACACACAAATGTGTTTGTATATATAATTTTGATAATGTGCCTTACTTGTACTAATTCTTGTGAGTCAGACATTGAATGAATGATTTAAAAAAAAATCAGGAAAATTTATTTATGAGCATATTGATTTTTTTGTGAAAGATCGTGACCAATAAAATACCTGTAATTAGTTGCTTATTGAGACTGTCATCTAAAATAATTCTGTAAACTTTTTCCATTAAGTTTAATATCATATACTGAAACCTTTCTGGAATGTTCTTGCCTTTCAAGAAGGAGGCTAACTCATCGCTGCATTTTTCACATACGGACAGTAAACTATGAAAGCTGTAAAGTCTTGTTAATTAAAAGACCCGGACAAAATCTTCAGGCTTTGGTGTCTTGTATGCCTTCTGGCAGCTGAAATTAAACTACCCACATGTGCTGTGTGCATGTGTTTACAGAGTGACTGAGGGGCGCCACATCAAGTGGAGAATCTGATTTTGTTTTCATCTGTTAATTTTTATATTGTAGGCTAAAAATTCCTTCATCTTTCCAATAGGATTAGTTAAGCAGTGTAACGCTTGAGCATCTGTGTCTTTCAGATTGGTCCTCCAAAGGTTTTTGGGTTTTTTTAGCTATTATGACAAAAGCAAATGTGTAGTTTTGAGGATATCTGGATGCTTAAGGGAGTGGGAGGGCTAAACTCTTCTACCAGGATCCTAGTGTGTCCCCCCCTTCCCCATCCTCCCCACCTGTTGAAAATGGATTCACTGAACTTTGTCCAAGTGTTGCTGGATCTACTGGGGGAGAGTCGCTGAAAAGGAACAGCATCCTCATTGTATCAGAGACTGAACTTAGAAGCATGTTGACTAAAATGTGCTACTTTAGCATGTGGCAAGCCCCGCACTAACTTGAGCCCAGTGTGTCCCCCTGCAGTTACCATGAGGAGATGCACCTCACGAATCTAATCAGCAAGCGTGCCAAATACAGGTGCACTTACGCACTGCCCATTGAGGGAGTGATAAATGCACCCGCGCTAATGGCAGCCATCAAAGCTCGCATTAGAGGGGTAGCGCAGGGCTCTTAACGCATTGCCCCACACTAATAGGGAGGATAGCACACTTAGCGCATAGCAAACCCCACACTAACTATTAGCGCATTGTAGCAAACACGCCCCTTAATGTTGCTTTTGCCATTGGGGTGCTTCAAAACACTACCGTTTCCCCTGAAGATTTGAATTCCAGCCCTTCCCACTGATAGTTGTCCATGTTCGGAATTACAAATATCCTGTAAAATAATTATTGTGTGTGACATCAAATGCTCTCAGCCTGTTCCAAAAAGGAAGGCATCTAGAGCACAGCACCCACAGCATTTTGCGAACACACATGCGGGGAACATCCAGCATCCTCCTCTTTCCTCACAGCCAATGATTCTGCTGTCCGTCCTCACTCCCCTATGACTGTTAGAAAGCAAGGCATCTCCTCATCATTCCAAGGAGGCAGTCATGGGGATTTATAACAAATATTTGGTATTCTTCAGATGCCTTAAGAAAGAATACCATGTGATCTCAAAAGCACATCATATTTGAATCATTTTTCCATATTGTCCTGCTAGACCAGTCCAGACAAGTGGGTTGTGTTCCCCTACCAGCAAATTGGTGGAGACAAAGAACCAATGAAAAGCCCAGGTTTCAATGACATAACTCCCATGCCTCTATTCACCTCAGCCACTACAGGTCTCTTCAGTATTCTTTTGTCTCCAGCAGACGGTGGGTGGATTTTTTCCACTCTGAAGAAAATCTGAATAATTGAGAGGAAAAAGATTGATTTAAACACTCATGAATGACCACCTTGAGGATGACTCTCTCACTTGAGCGAAATGTGTGAGGCTCCACTAGACTGCAGTCTTTTTGGTAGCCATAGGAGGAGGGACGTTTGGTTCAGCTCCTCGTCATTATCATGATAAGAACCTATTGAACTGCCAGAAAAGTGATAGGATTGGGAAGAGTTCAGCAGCCTCACATGAACTCAACACGCCCTCTCTCCTCTTCTGTCCCCCTGCTCTACCCCGAGGATCACAGAAGGCTCTCAGAGGAATCTGCCTGCCAGCCACCTTAAAATACAGTGTCTGAAAAGCAAGAGGTTGCAAAGGAGAAGAGCTGAGCCCAGCATGAGTTTTCTGCCTGGGGCTTTCAAGGGGTGAATACCAAGACTTGACCATGTCATTGTCCTTTGTTGGGGGTTCCCGATTCCATCCATCTGGGGCGTAATTCGGAGTGGACTGCTGGCACTCATTGGTGTGGTGTGGGGGTTTCCCGCCATTTCCTGCATGCGTTACTAGCACTTTTTACTATTGTGCACCTAGTGGTCACGCAGTCCTAGCATGCGTTCTGCCTGAGCAGCTCCAACATGCATTCTTACCCATGTGCCCATTTCGCATGTTGCTGTACAAGCACTGTTAATGCATGCCTTATGGCCACTGCAGTCTTAGCATACACTGCTATTGCACTTTCCTTAATTCTTTGTGTTCTTCAAGAAAACATGTGGCAAATGAGGTACGCCTTCTGGACTCTGCTCTTCTTGCATGGCAGCTTCTTAATCGTCTTGAGGGAGCCCGTTTTACCATCCCTCTCAGCAGGGGGATGCAATTGGTCCAGCCTTGTCTGCCTCATAATGTCTGTGTGATGGCTACTTCAGGTCTGCGACATGGTCTTAGGTCCATACCTTCACAGCCCACTACTATGTGGATGGGGATTCCCAATGGGACAGCAATTTTGGCCAGGCTGTGCTCTGGCATCTCTTTGGGTCTTGAGGGTCAACTCTTCCCACCAGCCCTTCTGTCTGTCCAGGCTACCTGCTAAATTCCCTTGGTCAATGTCAACAGTGGATACTGCATCAGGTGAGTCCCTCAGTAGGACTTGCCTCTCTGACCTTCTGGCTTCTCCAGTTCTCGATGCCCGGTTAGGCTACTTTTTCTCCTTGTGTTCCGGTAGCCTGGAGCTTGAGAGTCCCATAGGTCAGGATTTATTTTCTGCTATTCACTGAGAAAGTGTAGTTATTCACCTATAACAGGTGTTCTCCGTGAATAGCAGGAATAAGTCCTCGCAACCCTCTGACCTCCCTGGGGAGTTGCCTTTGGCTCATACTATGTGATCATACTGGAGAATATGGTGCCGTGGTGGGCAGGAAGGCAGGCATGCATGTACCTCCAAACAGCTTCTTTTGCATGCTAGGGAGCATTCCATGTGAGGCTCAGTTGGTGACATCACCCATACGTGAGGACTTATTCCTGATATTCACAGAGAACACCTGCTTCAGGTGAGTAACTATGCTTTCTGGTTAAGGGGGGGGGGGCATCCTCAGAGAACCAAACAGAAGTGATTTGGATCCCATTCAGTACCAGGGGCAGATTGACCCAAAGTACTGGCCCAGGGGATTTTTTTTCATACTGGCCTACTACCATATGTTGCCTTCTCCCACTAGTTGGCCATAAGAATCATGGTAACGTGGCCCAGCCTGCAGTAAAATTTTAAAAAAAAACAAAAAACAATGGGGCTCCAAGCAGCTGCAGGGCTGTAGACTCAACAGTGTTCTTGCCCTCTACTTCATTAAGGACTTTCTGTATTAATAACAGAAAATTGGTGCCAAAGGAGGATAGGAATGCAGGAGGACTTTGAGCTCTCCAGTCATTCAGAAGCCCCATGCTTTTATTTTTTTTTCCTCTTTGGCAGGAGTGTGGTAAATGCTCCTGGGTCCCAAGACTCCTGGCCGCACTTGACCCACTGGGGCATGTCTTGATAAGACGATCTGCCCCTAATACAGAACCTGAGGCTCTGGTGGAGCTGGAGCTTATTAGAATAAAGGGGCTGACTGAGCAATTTCTTCCTCCTCTACAGATCACAACCAGAGCTGGCCCGTCCATTGTGCGAGAATGTTATTCACACAGGGTCCCGCGCTTCAGGGGACCCTGTGCCAACAACATTCTGCATTGAGTACCGGCAGGCAGGGCAGCTTTAGAGGGAGCCAGAGAGGCCCCAGCTCACCTCTAATAGCTACCAAAGTGAAGAATGTCTTTTTTTTCTTCACTTCGGCAGCTGTACTCTAGTTTAGGATGCTGCCACGCTGAGTGCCGGGAAACAGGAAGTCCCCTTTGACCTCAGTGCGGCAGAATCATAAACTTCAGTACAGCTGATGAAGTGAAGAAAAAAGGCACTCTTCACTTCAGCAGCTTTTAGAGGTAAGCCGGGGCCTCTCCGGCTCCCTCTAAAGCTTTTTAGACAGCCGTGGGGCTCTTTGAGAGGGAGGGGCTTAGACTGGAAATGGGCTGAGTGGGGGGACTTGGACTGGAAATAGCTGATGGGAAGGGGGGCTTGGACTGGAAATGGGCTGAGGGGGGGCTTAGACTGGAAATTTGGGGGGCTATGACTGGAAATGGGCTGAGTGGGGGGAACTAGGACTGGAAATGGGCTGAGTGGAGGGGGGCTTGGACTGGAAATGGGCTGATGGGATGGAGAACGTGGACTGGAAATGGGCTGTTGGGGGTGCTTGGATTGGAAAGGGCTGTTGGGGGTGCTTGGATTGGAAAGGGCTGTTGGGGGGGGCTTGGATTGGAAATGGACTGATGGAGGGGGTAGGACTGGAAATGGACTCATAGGGGCTTTGGATTGGAAATGAGCTGAGCGGGGGGAGCTAGGACTGCAGATGGGCTGATGGGGGGCCTTGGATTGGAAACAGGCTGATGGGGGGGTTGGATTGGAAATGGGCTGAGTGTGTGGGGAGCTAGGATTGGAAAGGGCTAATGGGGGGGTTTGGATTGGAAATGGGCTGATGGGGCTTGGATTGGAAATGGACTGAGAGAGGGGCTAGGATAGGACTGTAAAGGGCTGATGGGGGGGCTAGGACTGGAAATGGGCTGATGCAGGGACTAGAAGAGAGTGGATGTTCGGTGGGGCTGGAACTAGAAAGGAGCTGATGTTGGGGGAGGACTAGAATGGGATGTGGCTGGGAGAGTGAAATGGAGAGGGGAAAAATATTTTGTGTGGGAGAGAAGAAAAATCTACGATTGGCCGGGTATTGGGAGAGTAGGTGGGGATTGAGGATGGTAGGGTAAAATTTGAGTGGATTAAAAAAGAATAAAGAAAGAGATGGAGGAAAGAGCAAAAGGAGAAAGATCAGTATGTTAAAGCAGATGTAGAGAGAGAATGGAAAAAAACTAAAAGAGAGAAGAAAGGACAAATGGACAGCAGACGATGGAGAGTTAGCAGACGAAACCAGAAGAAAGTGACTGGAGCAATTGCAACTGAAAAATAAAATGCACAAACAACAAAAGATAGAAAAATACTTTTTTATTTTGAATTTATTAACTGGAATATGTCAGCTCTGGGAAATGTGCATCTTTAACGTCTGCATTTTGTTTAGTATAAGTGGAAATTAATTTATAGTTTTATTTCTGCAGTGTTGTTGTACATTCCAAGTTTGGCTTTTGGGGTTCCCAGTTTAATTATTGTCTTATTTCTAAATTGTGATCCCTTGTTCTTGGTTTGGTGATGGTCTGTGTTCTGCATATGTAACCGAGCTGAGAGACTGTGTTTATGTAGTTTATATTTGATAGTGCCGCTTGTTCTATTTCCCCAGTAGGAGATGTATTGGCATTCTCTGGGATGTATTGGTTTAACATTTACAATGTTGCCTTTTGATAGGTAGGGTATGGTGCATTGTGAGTCCTGGTAGTGCTGTTATCTCCAGGAACAAGCAGGAATGTAGTCATCACATATGGGTATCGTCGGTACCGACGGAGCCTGCGTGGGAACGCTCCCCATCGTCCAATTAGAATGCTTTTGGGAGCATCCCACAGTGCCTGCGTGCTGCCTTCCCGCCTTTCCCAGCCGCCTCTCTCCAGTTCTTTTTCCGCGGAGCCAGCAGGTCGTGTTCCTGTCACTGCAGAAGAATTTTCTTTTTCTTTATTTCTTATTGTGGTCGCGTCTGCCGCCTTCGACGCTCTACCGGTACCGCCGGTCTTTCTTTTCCTATTTCTAAAAAAAAAAAAAAAAAATCTCTTTTTCTATTTTCTTCAGGTGCACCCGCCTTTTTGGGCCTTAGGCCCAAAAACTTCCTTAACATGGAAAAACCTGCCTCAGGTTTTAAAAAGTGCACCAAGTGTGGCAGTACCATTTCCGTGACCAACACCCATGAATGGTGTTTAAAATGTTTAGGTCCTGACCACTCCATCACGGATTGTGTGTCCTGTGCCATGATGTCTAAAAGAGGTCAGCAGGACCGAGCTGCCAAGCTCAGTACCCTGTTTCCCTCTGATGCAGCTTCGGTGGCATCGACGTCTTCCAGGGCTGCTGCTTCTTCCCGTGTATCTCAGGTAACTAAACATAAATCCAGCAGGACCTCGAAGGGTAGATCTCCTTCTAAGCATCGAGACCTCTGGCGTTGCCCTCGAGGATTCTGCACCGGCAAAATTACCCCGGCGGGAGGCTTCGGCTTCCAAAGCATTATCGGGGTTCCAGGATGTTTTAGATGGCTCAACCTCGACAGATCTCCTGGTGCCATGCTCTGGGGTACCGGTCGCTTCCACTGGTACCGACCTCCAGGCATTGGTAGCGTCCATGGACCAGAGAATTCTGACCATGGAACTCAGTCTGGCGGCTTTCCTTGCGGCATCGACGCCCTTGGTACCGTGACAGACAACTCCACCGGTACCGGCACTAGCACCGGCATCGGTATCGGTATCAGCACCGGTACCGATAGCATCGACATCAGCATCGGTGTCTGCTATGCTGGTACTCTGTCCTACGATGCCCTCCAGTACCGATTTTCCGGTACTGGTTATTTCCGGTACCGACCTTGGTTGGTACGGGTATAGGGCTCTGCAGGAGCATCCGGACAGACGATACTTCGAGTCCTCAGAAGAATCTGAGGATTCTGAAAGTTCTGTCGATGCAGCGATACTTCTTCCAGAGGAGGAGTCCTCTCCTAAACGCAGGATGTCTCCTCCAGAGGACATGTCTTAACAAAACCTCATCAGAGACGTGGCTCGGGGCCTGTCCATCACTGTGGCCCCTGAAACAGAGCCAAGGGCCAAGGAGTTGGAAATTTTACAATATCCCAAAACTCCTAAGGAGGCAGCTACCTTACCCATTCATGAGATTTTATATGATCTCATGTTGAGGATGTGGGAAACACCTCTTACCACCTCTCCTCATTCCCGTAGGTTAGATACTATGTATCGTGTCCCTCCTTGTCCTGGGTTCCATAAGACTCAGCTTCCTCACCACTCTATTGTGGTGGAGTCAGCTATGAGAAGGATTAGAAGTGCAAAAAGACATGCCTCTAATCCTCCAGGATGTGAATGCAGAAACCTGGATGCTTTTGGACGTAGAGTCTTTCAAGCTTCCATGCTTGCTGCAAGAATCAGTTCCTATAATCTCTACATGGGAATGTTCCTAAAGGAGGTCACAGATAATTGACAGACTTTAAGTCCTTTCATTTCTGAGGATAAAAGACAGGACTTTCTCACTTGGGTCAAACATGCCCAAGATGTCTCTAAATTCTCCAACCGTGCAGTCTTTGACAGCTTTGAGTGTATAAGCAGAACCTCGGCTATTGCCATAGGTGCACGTAAAATTGCTTGGCTCCAAGCATCTGATTTAGAGCTCTGGGTACAAGATAAATTGGGAAATATCCCTTGTACTGGTGAGAACCTGTTTGGTAAAATTGGCAGGAAAAAGCCAATGAAATGGATGCTGAAAATTCCACCTTGGATAGACTATCCAAGTCCACTGCTGATCCTGTTAGAAAGAAGTTGTTCAAGAAAACATCTTTTTCTAAAAAGAAAAGATTTTATCCTGCTTATACTCAGCAGGCATCTTCTGCAGGTCAGTTTTCAAGTAAACGTCAGCAACCACCCAAACAGAAGAAAGCAAAGGCTGCTAGGCCTCCACCGGCCCAGCAGCCTCAGCCTCCTCAGGGCCTTTGACTTTCAGTTAGAGAACTTAGCCTTTCTGGTTCTGGAAGGTCCAGAACCGTCCACCATTCCAGGAAGGTTATGTCATTTTGCCCCCAGATGGGGGCAAATAACAGCAGAGCATTGGACACTCTCCATCATAAAGGAGAGGTACAAACTTCATTTTTCAAGCATGCCCCCTCACACAATAGTGAAGCAGTTCGATTCTCCGACACCTCTCATCAACCTCTTAGGTCAGGAGGTTGCCATCCTTATTGCCCAAGGGGCAATAGAGGGGTCAGGAGGTTGCCATCCTTCTTGCCCAAGAGGCAATAGAAGAAGTGCCTCTTCATCAACAGGGCACAGGGTTCTATTTCCCTTATTTTCTTATCCCAAAGAAAACAGGGGGATACAGACCTATCTTAGATCTCAGAGAATTGAACAAATTCCTTGTCAAGGAGAAATTCAAGGTGATTTCTCTCGGTGCTCTGCTTCCATACCTTCAGAGTCAAGGTTGGGTTTGTTCTCTAGATCTCAAGGATGTGTATACCCATGTACTCATCCATCCAACCCACAGAAGGTTCCTTCGGTTCCTTTTTCAAGGAAAGCACTACCAATACAGGGTGCTTCCTTTTGGTCTGGCCTCTGCTCCAAGGGTGTTCACGAAATGCATGGTTGTGGTAGCAGCATTTCTCCGTACTTTGGGAATATTCGTCTTCCCTTACTTGGACGACTGGCTCATTCAAGCTCCAACACAGTCAGAGGCCAAGACTTCTCTATCCTGCACAATGCGTATCCTCCAGTATTTAGGGCTGGTAATACACATCCCAAAATCCAGTCTGACTCCCACTCAATCTTTAGAGTCCATAGGAGCTCTTCTGGATACCACAAGAGCAAGGGCCTATCTTCCCCAGGCCCGTTGCCTTCGCTTGGTGCAGTTAGCTTCTCAAGCAGTGCTAAAGCCTCATCTAACTGCTCGAGGAATGTTGCAATTGCTGGGCCACATGGCATCCACCGTGCATGTGGTTCCATATGCTCGCCTCCACATGAGGGCAGCTCAGTGGACTTTATCCACCCAATGGACCCAGGCATCAGGGTGCCTGTCAGACAAAATAGCAAACACAAGTCGCCTCATTTTGTCCCTCCAATGCTGGATGTCCACTCAAAATCTGTTGCTGGGGTGCCCTTTTCAACAACCCTTACCCCAAGCCACTCTCACAACAGATGCTTCTCCAAAGGGTTGGGGAGCTCATCTGCAAGACTTCTCCACCCAGGGCACCTGGTCTCCACAAGAGAGTTTTTATTTATTTATTTATTTATTTATTTAACATTTCTTCTATACCGCGCTATTAAGATCAGTGCGGTGTACATTGAACAAAATATACAACAATGTATGCAAGTAACATTGAGTTTACATAGAACATGGGAATATATAACATGGATTAACAGGGAAAACTATGTACAGTCAAGTTGTCTGCATATCAACCTCTTGGAACTCAGAGCAATTTTCCTGGCTCTGCAAGTGTTCCACTCCCTGCTCAGCTACAAGACAGTCCTCATTCATACGGACAATCAGGTAGCCATGTTCTATGTGAACAAGCAGGAGGGAACAGGCTCTCTGTCGCTTTGCAACGAAGCTTTGCGACTATGGGCCCTCGCCAGAGAGCATCAGATTCATCTGCTGGCAGTATATCTTCCAGGCATTCAAAACTCTTGGGTGGACAGACTCAGTCAAGTTCTCCTTCCACACGAGTGGTCTCTGCATGCAAACCAGGTGACCAGGATATTTCAACTTTGGGGAACGGGGAACCCCGGACATAGACCTCTTTGTAAGTCCGTGGAATGCCAAACTTCCCCGGTTCTGTTCCAGAATTCCGGCTCAGGGGGCTCAGGCCAGGGATGCTTTCCTCCTTTACTGGGGTCAAGACGTCCTGTATGCCTTTCCACCCATTCCCCTAATTCCCAAAACCCTCTTCAAGCTTCAGAGAGACAGAGGCCACATGATTCTCATAGCACCACATTGACCAAGGCAAGTGTGGTACCCTCTGCTTCTACATCTCTCTCAAGTTCCCTCCCTGGAGTTAGGATCTGCTCCGGATCTCCTATCTCAGGAGAACGGGATGTTATGGCATCCCAATCCCCAGTCCTGCATCTCAGGGCTTGGTTGCTGAAGGTCTAGATCTCCAAGATCTTCATCTTTCTCAGCAAGTGAAAGATGTTCTTTATGCTTCCAGAAAACCTTCCACTAGACGTTCTTATGCTTTCAAGTGGAAAAGGTTTACTATTTGGTGTTCAGAAAAGGGTCTTAACCCCCTTGCGATACCCCTGGAATCTTTACTGGAGTATCTCCTCCATTTGTCTAATGCAGGCCTTAAGACAAATTCAGTAAGAGTCTATTTGAGTGCTATTGCAGCTTCTCTTAAACCTCTAAATGGACAACCTATTTCCTCTCATCCTCTTTAGCGAGATTCATGAGAGGCCTCCTTCTAACTAAGCCTCCCATTAGACCACCTCCGGTGGCATGGGACTTGAACCTGGTTCTTGGGCAGCTCATGAAGTCACCTTTCGAACCGTTAGCTACCACCTCCTTGAAATTTCTTTCTTGGAAGGTTATCTTTCTCATTGCAATCACATCAGCACGCTGCATTAGTGAATTGCAAGCACTAGTAGCTAATCCACCTTATACAAGGTTCCATCATGACAAGGTAGTCCTTAGGACTCATCCACACTTTATGCCTAAGGTGGTCTTGCCTTTTCATCTCAACTAAGAGGTCTACCTACCCGTCTTTCTTCCAGAACCTCATGCATCAAATGCAGAGAGGAATCTTCATACCTTGGACTGTAAAAGAGCCCTAGCTTTTTACTTACAAAGAACACAGCAACATAGAAAGTCCTCTCAACTCTTTGTTGCTTTTGATCCTTCTCATTTGGGACTTCCAGTCTCTAAGAGAACACTATCTAACTGGATTGCTCAGTGTATTTCTTTCGCCTATCAGAGTAAGAACCTTTCTCTGGAGGGCCATGTCACAGCTCACAATGTGAGAGCCATGGCAGCCTCAATGGCTCACCTGAACTCTGTGTCTATTGACGACATCTGTCGAGCAGCCACTTGGGCCTCGGTTCATACCTTCACAGCCCATTACTGCTTGGACAAGGACTCCCGCTGGGATGCCTTGTTTGGTCAGGCTGTTCTCAAACACCTGTTCCATACCTAATCAACTCCTACCCACCATCCCTGGTAGGATGCCAGAGATCCATGGGGGGAAGTGGAGCCCTTCTCAGGGACACACAACTTCTGGGGTCTCTCCCTGGCACCTAAAGCTAGGGAGTCCCCATATGTGATGACTACATTCCTGCTTGTTCCTGTAGATAGCATAGTTACTCACCTGTAACAGGTGATCTCCGGGAACAGCAGGAATTTAGTCCTCACAACCCTCCCACCTCCCCTAGGAGTTGTATTTCTCTATCTCTCTCTTTTCCTTTCCCTCACTTTCTCTCTTTGTCTCAGCTCTAAAACTGAACTGGAGAGAGGCACTTGGGAAAGGCAGGAAGGCAGCACGCAGGTGCTGTGGGATGCTCCCAAAAGCATTCTAATTGGACGCTGGGGAGCGTTCCCGCGCAGGCTCCATCGGTACTGACGATACCCATATGTGAGGACTAAATTCCTGCTGTTCCCGGAGATCACTTGTTGCAGGTGAGTAACTATGCTATATACGGTGGGTTTGCTTTGGGTTCTAAATGGGCAGCGTTTGTAGTACTTCCTAATGTGCCTGGCGGTTGGCACTGGAGTATAGTAATGTAGAAATCTGGTAGTCTTTCTTTATCCATGCACTCTTTAAGAGGCATGTTTACAAAACGTTAGTGCATGTGTTAACATTATGCAAATATTTTTGCAAATGAGGCCCTGCACCGAGTCTCCGCACATGGCCCTGCACCCCCCTTGGGCTGCCCCTGATCACAACCAATCTAAGCTTGCCCAACTAAATCTCAGGCGCTAGGCACTTGTGTTCATAGGTAACCAAAGCATGTTCTCCATTTTTGTTTAAACTATCTGTGGCTGTGATCCAGTCATCGTCAAACATTGCTTCTGTTTAGAACCCAGGATCTGTACGCCTGAATCCCACAGAATGGTGTCACTGTTTTTGTGAGGATTGGTATGCTCTGTCTTAGGGATTATAAATGAAACCAGGAAATTGTTCCAATGCAGCTTTGTAAAAGAAACCGTTGTAACTGTTTAAACTTGCAAGCCAACAGCTCTTGGAAATGTGAGAGTTAATTAAATTCCCATGAAGTTGCGCGAGGATCCTCTACGCGCAAGAGGGAGGAGGTGCTGTGGCTCCTGTGTTTTCAGTCGCGAGGAACAGGCACTGTGACTGATCTTGCTGCACCTCCCTTAGCAGCAGCAGCAGCATTGGGGGGATGTTGTCTGCAACCTTAATTAATGAATTTCCATTCAAGCATCTGGATGAGCTTTCATAGTTGAAGTAAAATGCTTGCTCGCAGCTCCATCTTGCTGTTTTGACCTGTGGGATAGGGTTCTCATACAGAAGCGTATGCAAATTAGTAGGTGTGCTCGCAAGGATGCCGCACAACAAAGCTGCAGATTTCTCTGTCTTCAGGCTCCTCTTCCCTCAGCAGTGTTATTTGCTTTTCCTTGCTTTTTCGTATCTGGTTTGTTTTGCTTTTTTGGTGTGTTTTTTTTCTTTTCTATTGAACAGGCAATGAGAAAATTCAGGTGTCTGGAGACTGCAAGCATCTCTTTCCTTCCCCCCACTGCAGGCAATGTGTGCAAGAAATTGGCCCCTTTGGAATTTTCAGGAATGTTTTATGGAACTACCCAGGGATCCTACTGCTCAGCCTACCTCAGGTGCTGTTCTGTTAGGGAAGTCTGCTGTTACTTGTATAGACTGCATCTATTGATGTTAAAATTACTGATCATGATTTTACAGATTAACATCTTGAACGTTTTCACACAAGAATGGAACAACAAACTGTTTGCTTTTACACACATGGACATGTGGACATGCATCACTACCTTGGTAGTAGACAGTAGTATTTTTGAGTAGCTGCAAAATTGTCTGAAAACTACTGGCTTTGTTACACATTTTCTGTTGTGGGTCTAGTGCTGGGTGGCTTTCTATTTCCTGCAAAATACCTTCCTCCACCTTTTGGTGACAAGGGAAACACCACAGAATTATGAAGAGGTAGTAAATGGGGGAGGGGTGTCTCTGCATGAATCTGAGAAAGGGGCCCCACAATTCTTTGTACCAACCTTGCTCAAGGAGCACCTAAGCTAAACAAGCTAAGTAAAATCTGTCTTAGAGGGACACCTAGTGGTAGCATAATAAAACTTCTGCTTTTATGAATTCAATTTGTTGTTTTCCAATTGCTGATGCCAGTGCACAACATAAAAAATTAAATACACATGCACACACACACACAGATATAGATATATATATATATATATATACACACGGATATGATAGACGTTTATAAACTAATAAATGGAGTAGAACAGGTAAAAGATTGGTTGTTTACTCCTTCAAAAAGTAGAACGATCAGGGGACATGCAATGAAGCTGCAAAGTAGTACGAGGGTTGCTCAGAAAGTAATGCCCCACATGTTTTTTCTCAGTCCAGAATGAAGATAGAGGTGTGAAATTGAAAGGGCAGTAATTTGGAACTTCAAAGGACACGTGTGTAATTTTACAATCGTCTGACAAATAGCGAGGCGCTAGTGATCCTTCAAATGGTGTTTGTGAGTGACACGGTACAAACAACGAGCTGTAATTGAATTCTTGGTGGAGGAGAAAGAAAGTGTGAGAAACATCAAACAAACGGTTGTGTGCTGTGTATGAAAGTTCTGCGGTAGATAGGCGCACCGTTGGACAATGGGTGAAGAGAGTAAAGGCTTCAGGAAGTGGTAAAATGGAACTGGAAGATCAGCCATGCTCCAACAAATCAGAGCAGATGTCTTTCCTTTGGCATTTGTGTTCGGTTGTGAGACTTCGCGGAACCCATCTTGCACACACCTTTCAATATCCCAAAGAGTCAATAATTGCCATTGCACTATCTCTACTGACAGAAAGCTGTACAGACAATTCCCGACTCGTGATGCGCCAGTCCACATGAATAATGTCATCAGTGCGCTGCAACTTGTCTGGACTGGTGGCTGAGGCAGGATGCCCAGTCCACGGCCGATCTTCCAGTTCTGTTTTACCACTTCCTGAAGCTTTTACTCTCTTCACCCATCGTCCAACGGTGCTCCTATCTACCGCAGAACTTTCATAAACAGCACATAACCGTTTGTGAATGTTTCTCACACTTTCTTTCTCCTCGCTATTTGATCACTACCGCCTCGCTATTTGTCGGACGACTGTAAAATTACACACGTGTCCTTTGAAGTTCCAAGTTACTACCCTTTCAATTTCACACCTCTATCTTCATTCTGGACTGAGAAAAAACATGTGGGGCATTACTTTCTGAGCAACCCTCGTACATTTAAGACTAATCTGAGGAAATATTTTTTCACTCAATGCATAATCAAACTCTGGAATATATTGCTGAAGGATGCAACAAAAGCTGCTAGTGTAGTTGGTAGTGAAGAAATTCAGGCGAGTTCCTGGAGGAAAAATCTATAAGCTATTATTAAAGTGGTCTTGAGATATCTACTATTTACCCCTGGAGTTGGTTTTCTTGTACATTTTTGAGCTGACTGTTTTAGATTTTATGGCTCTTGCTTTGTTGACTTAACTTTGAGGTCTATAAATGTCGTTAAAGAAAGTTAGAGAGATTGAGCAGGCCCAGCATCCTGTGTCAAACAGTGGACAAGCCAGGTAACGGATCCCCAGCAGGATCACATGAAGCAGATCCATTCCTAAAGATGAACACTGGCTTTACAAGGGATAAGCAGCATGGAATCTGTCTATGGGGCAATTTCTCCAAATGGGTTAGTTTTGTGCATACTATGACAGTCAGGAACATCACTTCTAAGCACCAGGGTATGTGGAATATGATCTCTGTTCTCAAATTTACTGCTAATGTACAGCATAGTACTTGCATTGTGCCAATGAGAGCTGTCTCCTGGAGTTTGTAAGATGTAATATTAGGGTGGTCTAAAAAAACAAACTAACAGATTTCAATTCTCCACAAGGCTGGTTTTGTTCTTTGTCATATTTTTAACAAACACAAAATTTTAATGAAAATAAACAACATTTAGAGGTCACCCTATTTGGCAGTTTTTATGTTCTCTGAACTAAACAGCAGACAACTGGAATGTCTGGTAACTGGCCGCTTTTTCTTTGTTTCTGCTGAGACTCTGTTATCAAAAAGTGCTAAGTCTGTCAAATGTTCAGACAAAAACCAGAGGTGCCTTGAAAATGCAACAGCCTGATTTGGGTAAGTCAAGAACCGATAAAAAAAAAATTGATGTCATTAAGAAGAGCTCTGACTACAAATGGTGCTTCATTCTACTGTCTGACGTAAACAAGACTGACAAACAGCCAAATCTGTAATATTCTTGGACTCAAGTGCAGTCATCTTGGCCTGAGCCTTTAAAAGGAATATTTTCAATACATAAATGCTTTTCCCATCCATTAATTGTTCAGAATGGGGTGAACTCTAAAGGTTTCACAATCAGGCTGAAATTTCACAAATAAGCAAGCTGTCCTTAATGGACAAAAATAAGCCTTGTGGAGAAATGATTGTACAAACATTAACTTTTTGCACTGTTTCATGGACCACTTTAATGTAATTATGTATGAGTAATTTATCAAGATGTGCTTGGAAATTTTTCTTAATCAAGCTTGTGGCACCCAACACGATGGAAAATAACTCTAACTTCCTGTCACATTTTCTTAGTCTCTAGCTGCAATTTCTTAGCGCTTCAGGATTTTGTGCCTCTCCACGTGATTCACAGAATAATCACTCTGAACCAACACCTCTATTATCATATAAATGCTGTCCTAGTGTTTTTCTCCTTTATCACTGTCATGTTTCCTTGCATCCAGTTTCTTATCTGTTGGAATGGGAATGTTCCAGGTGTTAATAACTTCGTCATTCCCTCTAATTTATTTTTTTTATTTAGCATGGTTTATATACCGCAATTTGCCATGGTCAAAGCAGTTTACGTAAAACTGTTCAAATGTAATTTCTTATTGATTGTTCTAAGTTATATACAGGTAACAAGTAACAGCTTAACATTATGATGAGCAACAATAACAAATTAAAACGTATGTTCTCCAGGAACAAGCAGGAAGTCAGTTCTCACGTATGGGTGGCGGCTGTGCCAATGGAGCCCGTGTGGAGCACTTCCCTGGCTTTCAAAGAAAGCCTTTGGGACATGCTACCATGTATGCGTGGTTCTCTTCCCCCCCCCCCCCCTCCAAGGGTACCATCTTGCTCAGTCTCCTTTTTTCTGTGGAGCCCAACAGACATCTATCCTGTTTCCCCCGAAGAATCCTTGCTAATTAGTTGCTAAAATAGTTGGTTTGTGTACCGGCTCCTCTTCCTGCTTCGAGTTGGCGCCATCCCCAGTGCGGTTATCAGCTCCTTTTGTCTTTTTTTTTATCGAGGCTCACCTCGACTAGCATTTGTGCCCTTTTTCGCCTGGGGGTTGTTGACCTCATCTGGGTGTTCCCCATGTCCCCCCAATGTTAAAATGTGACTGTTGCAGTCAAACAGTATTAGTGACCGACATCCACGACTGCTGCCTATGCTGCTTGGGCCCTGACCATGACAGCACTTCCAATAAAAAGAGGTTGGAGTTGCAAGAAAAACTGTTCCCCATGTCTGACTCAGCACCAGCCTCCCCGACACCGAGCTCCAAGCCCAGCACTTCCCATGAGGCTCAAGCGTCCTCAGAGTCCCGCGGCGGTAGCACCTCTGATAAGATCTCGGATCCTGAGAGAGAGAAGAAAAAAGCCTCATAATCTACCAAGGTTGCACCGGAGAAACACGGTAAAACTGCCCGGAGAGATGCGGGCGGCTCCAAGAAGCGCCCTACCAAGGTCCTCAAGGAGGATTCCTCAGCCAGCGAAGACTGTGCGATGTTCCTAGAGACCATAGTCCTCATCAAGTATGTCCTCACGAGTGCCAGCGCCGGGCCCGAGGTCCTCTGTGCCTGTGCTGAGAGCTGCCGGAGCCTTCTGGCTTGGAAACCAGAATGGCGGCCTTGAAACAGAACATCACTGCTATCCTGGCCATGCAGCAGGTAATGATGGCTGGTTCATCTGCATCATCTCCCCCTACAACCAGGCCCCCAACTGCAGGGGAGTCCCTGGTCATCATGCCGAGTTCCGAGCGTCATTGGCTTCGAGTAAGCCCTCTGTGCCAGTCGAGGTTGAGATCTCATTCCTTGGGCATACATTCCTCCCTGGCCAGTTTCCATGACTCTGATCCCAGGTCCTCCATAGGCCGCTGGCCACGCAGCCCCAGCCTCGACATTATGAGTTGCAGGGCCTCATCACCGCTCGACTCCAAGTGGGTAGGGAAGTTGGAGGGATAAATCAGAAAGGAGGGTGTCTTCCCCTATCTGGATGACTGGCTCATCAGGGGCAATACAGCCTCAGAGGACAATCATGCCACAGAGCATGCAACCCTTCTTCTGCGGCACCTGGGGTTCATCAACTACCCCAAATCCCATCTCTCTCCAGCCCAAAGCCTGGAGTTCATAGGTGCTGAATTGGACACGTTACAGGTCAAGGCCGTCTTCTCAAGAGAAAGGACAGAGTGCCTCAGGCAACTGTCAGGAGAGGTACAGAGCTGCCAGTCAGTGCCGGCTCATTTCCTCCTCCACCTACTGGGCCATATGACCTTGACTGTCCACGTCACACCCTCAGCCCACTTACACATGTGGACAGCCCAGTGGTGCCTACGCTTGCAGTGGACTCGGGCCATAGGCAGGCTATAGGACAGGGTTAGAGTTACCTGTCAGCTGGTGGAGTCCTCAACTGTTGGTGAAACTTGCACCACCTCCAGGTGGGAATGCCCTTCCAGGCACCCACGCAGCAGAAGATCCTGATCACAGATGCCTCCCTCCTGGGTTGGGGGCACATTGCAGAGACTGTCACACACTGGGCAGCTGGTCTCAGGAGTTGCCGCTCCTACAGATGAATCTCCTGGAGTTCAGGGCAGTCTTTTTGGCCCTACAAGTGTTCCACAACCGCCTGCGACACTGACCTGTGCTGATCCAGAGAGACAACCAGGTCGCCTAGTATTATATCAATAAGCAGGGGGGCCCGGGCTTGTACTCGCTCTGCCAGGAGGCAGCGGCCCTCTTCTTCGCAGCACACAACAGCATGCTTCTATGAGTGGTGTACCCCCCAGGCCAGGACAACTGCATAGCAGACAGGCTGAGCAGAGTCCTTCGCACATATATGAGTGGCGCTTAAACTCCAGAGTAACGAAGCAGTTCTTCCACCTCTGGGGCAGGCCCGTGATGGATCTATTTGCCACTCCAGACAACACGTAGCTATCTTGCTTCTGCTCCCATCAGCCACACCCAGAGAGAGTGGTAGCAGATGCTTTCCTGATCTCATAGTCTGAAGGCCTACTCTGTGTTCCCACTGACCCCTCCCCCCACCCCTGGTCACCAGGACCCTCTTGAAGGTCCAGAGCGAAGGGGCATCAGTCATACTGATTGCCCCCAGGTGGCCCAGGCAACACTGGTTCCCTCTGCTGCTTTCCCTATCGGTGGCACTCCCAGTTCCTCTGGGCCGAGCCCCGGACCTCCTGTCCCAGGAGGAGGGCTCCCTCCTGCACCCCAATGGGGTTGCTAATGCTAACAGCAAGGCTGCTGAAAGGGAAGAATTGGCTTCTTTCATTCTTCCAGGGGAAATTGAGGAGATCCTACTGGCCTCCCAAAAACCCTCCACTAGACGGGCTTATTCCTTTAAATGGAGAAGGTTCTCTGCCTGGTTTATGGAAAGGGAGAAGAATCCCTTCTCCTGCCATGTGCAACTAGTACTTCAGTAGCTACTGCACCTGTCACACACCGGGCTAAAATCTAACTCTGAGGGTGCATCTGAGCACCATAGCCGCTCACCACCACCCTATCGAGGGAAAACCTCTCTCAAGCCAGCCCCTGGTCTGCAGGTTCCTCTGGGGTCTCCTGTTATCCAAGCCCCCTCTCCGCCTTCCAGCAGCAGAGTGGGACCTCAAAGTGGTGCTCTCCCAGCTCACCAAACCGCCATTCGAGCCCCTGACCACTTGCGGTACCTGTTTTGGAAAGTGTCTTTTCTGATTGCTCTTACGTCCGCTCGAAGAGTGAGCTAACTCCAGGCCCTGGTGGCAGATCCACCATATACAAGGTTCTACAAGAACAGGGTAGTGCTCCGCACACATCCCAAATTCCTCCCGAAGGTGGTGTCTCCTTTCCACCTAAACCAAGAGGTGGTCCTCCCCACCTTCTTTCTGTGGCCTCACGCCAGCAGGGCTGAACTAGTACTTCATACACTGGATTGCAAATGGGCCCTGTTCTATTTACAGCAGACCCAAGCCCTTCGCAAAGCTCCGCAGCTTTTTGTGTCCTTTGACCCCAGCAGAATGGGGCTCCCCGTGACTAAGCAAACTCTGTTCACTTGGATGATGGACTGCATTGCCCTCGCCTATGAGCGAGCTGGCCTCTCCCTTGAGCATGAGATCACAGTGCTTCGCGTGAGGGCGATAGCCACGTTGGTGGCCATCCTCCGCTCAGTGCTGGTGACAGAGATCAAGACCACCACATGATCTTCAATTCATACGTTCGCAGCTCACTACTGCCTGGAGAGTGAGTCCCGCAGAAAGTGTGTTTGGTCAGGCAGTACTCTAATATTCTCGGGGTGTAGGCAACTCTTGCCCTCAGATCCTTCTGCGTTCAGGCTACCGGAGTGATAGTGCTGCTGGATGCTAGGATCTTGCAGTGTCTCTCAGTAGGGCCTCACCTTCTGCAACTCATGGCTACCCGACTTGGTCACCGTTGGCACTATCGTGGTTCAGTCCTTGGTAGCCTGGAGTTAGGGAGTCCCATATGTGAGGACTGACTTCCTGCTTGTTCCTGGAGAAAGCGTAGTTACCCACCTGTAACAGGTGTTCTCCAGGGACAGCAGGAATCAGTCCTCACAACCCTCCCTCTTCCCCTGGGAGTTGCCTCCTTAACTTGTTTTAGATTTTTGTTTTTGGGGGGGTTTTTTTACTACCATCCTAGCTATGTCATCTGACTGAGCAAGATGGCACCCTTGGGTGGGAAGGGGACCACGCATGTTTGGTAGCATGTCCCAAAGGCTTTCTTTGAAAGTTGGGGACATGCTTCGCGCAGGCTCTGTTAGTGCAGATGTCACCCATATGTGAGGACCGATTCCTGCTGTCCCTGGAGAACACTTGTTACAGGTGAGTAACTACGCTTACAGTTAAGAAGGCTAATTGATATTGTTTCTAGCTGATGTTCAATATTAACCTTTTACGGAATTTAAGTATCTGTGTCTGTACAGCATGGGGTAGGCAGGTTTAAGGAGTTCTCTTTGTTGCAGGGGTTAAGTAGGTAGACCAAAGTGTTCTATAAACAGATGAGTTTTCAGATGTTTTCTGAATGTTGGTAGGTCAGTGATTATCTGTAGTGAGTCTGGGAGTGCGTTCCATGCAGATGGTACATACAGTTCAAAGGATCGTGTGCAAACTTGTTGGGATGATTTTGTTCTTGCATGAGGGATGGTTAAAATGTTCATGGTGGGTTGTCATCTTGCACAGTCGTGTAGAAGGGCATGGAGCAGAAATCTTAGGTGTGATACTGGGTTGCAGTTGATGGCTTTGTGGACTAGCAAAAGTGTCTTGTACTTAATTCCGATGGGTAGAGGAAGCCGGTGCAGTAATTTCAATGTGGGCGTGATGTGCCCGAATCTTGAGGTTTCCATCAGAGTACGTGCTGCAGTAGGGCTATTTGGAGAGGGAGTAGGGTGCAATGGGGAAGGTCCTGATAAATGGAGTTACAGTAATCCATATGGGTAAGGATTAAGGCTTGACATGCAGAGCGAAAGTCTAATGGTTCGAGGAGGGATAGAGTCATTGAAGGGTTCTGATCTTATAGTAGATTGCATTTGTGGTATTTTGTATTTGTTGTTTGAGGGTAAGGTGTCGGTCTAGCGTTATCCCTATATATTTGATTTTGGGTTGTACTTTCATTTTGATGTTGTTCAGGGTGATGGAGTCCGGAGGTGTGAAGTTGGTATCCTTAGTGATGAATGCTTTGTTTTTTTTGAGGTTGATGGTTACATAGTAACATAGTAAATGACAGTAGATAAAGGCCAGTATGGTCCATCTAGTTTGCCCATTATGATGGCAAGAGTAGGTGCACCTGCCACTCCGTGCAGGCCACCCCTCCTCATGTCTTTGTTTAGGGGAGAACCCACCACTCCATGTAGGACACCCCTATTTTTGAGAAATTAGATGGTTCAGTTTATTTTGATTTTATCCTGTTTTAAGGGGATCCACTGTGTCTGTCCCCATGCCATTTTGAATTCCGTCACTGTTTACCCCTACCACGTCCATCGGGAGGGCGTTCCAAGCATCCGCCACCTTTTCTGTGAAAAAGTATTTCCTGACATTGCCTTTCAATTTACCACCTTGCAGCTTCCTGTTATGCCCTCTAGTTTTACAGCCTTCCCATCTTTGGAAGAGGTTTGTTTGTTCATTATTTCCCTTTAAGTATTTAAAGGTCTGAATCATATCTCCCCTGTCCCTCCTCTCCTCCAAAGTGTACATGTTTAGGTCTTCAAGTCTCTTCTCATAAGGCTTCTGACGCAGGCTCCAAATCATGGAACTCCGTAAAAACTCCGTAAAAAATTGAAAACTTATCTGTTCACAAAACACTATAACAAAGATAACCCAGCACCTGCATTAGACAAAGGCTAAACAGGTCTCAGTCTTCAATAAGCAAAAGCCCTTAACACATACAGACAACACATACCTTTGATAACCTCACAACTTATCTCCCTTCACCCCCATGTATATATACTAAATACAAAACTGTATATAGTTTAATCTGTTCTGTATTATCTCACATTGTTTAGACTGTACACGCTATATATATAATATGATGTTCCTGTAAATATGTTCTGTTATAATATGTCGTTCCCTGTAAAACAAACTTGCTTTGTTAATTGTTGTTCACTGTGAACCGCATCTGAACTTTGGAAGATGCGGTATATAAATGTATGTATAAATAAATAAATAAATAAATAAAATTTTGGTCATCTTCCTCTGAACAGTTTCGTCTTTTTACATCCTTTGCAAGATATGGTCTCCAAAACTGAACACAGTATTCCAAGTGAGGCCTCACCAGTGACTTGTACAGTGGCATAAGTACCTCTTCCTTTTTACTGGTAATTCCTCTTTGTATGCAGCCCAACATCCTCATAGCTTTTGCCACCACCTTGTCACACTGTTTTGCTACCTTGAGATCTTCAGAAATAATCACACCAAGGTCTTTCTCCTGATCCATGCACACCAACCTCTCACCCCCTATCGCGTACATTTCCCTTGGATTTCTGCTACCCAAGTGCATGACTCTGCACTTCTTTGCATTAAATCTTAATTGCCAAGCATTAGACCATTCTTCCAGCTTTTGTAGATCTTTCCTCATGTTAAACACTCCTTCGGGGGAGTCCACTGTTGCAAATGTTTGTGTCATCTGCAAAAAGACAGACTTTTCCATTCAGTCCTTCAGCAATATCACTCACACTTACATTGAACAGTGCCGGGCCCAGGACCGACCCCTGGGGCACCCCGCTAATCACCTTCCCTTCATCCGAGTGAGCTCCATTTACCATCACCTTCTGTCGTCTGTCAGTCAACCAATTTCTGATCCAATTTACCATCTTGGGATCCGTCCCCAAGCTACTGAGTTTATTGGTAAGCCTTATTGGTAAGCCTCCTATGAGGAAAGGTATCAAAGGCTTTGCTGAAATCCAGGTAGATGACATCCATCGCATGCCCCTGGTCTAGTTCCCTGGTCACCCAGTCAAAGAACTCAATTAGATTTGTTTGGCAAGATCGTCCTTTGGTAAAACCATGTTGCCTCGGGTCTTGCAATCCGTTGGTTTTGAGAAAGTTCACTATTCGCTCTTTCAGGAGTACCTTCATTACTTTTCCCGCCACCGAGGTAAGGCTCACAGGCCTGTAGTTTGACACTTCTTCCCTGTCACCACTTTTGTATAGAGGTACGACATCAGCCATTCTCCAGTCCTGAGGAACCTCTCCTGATTCCAAGGATCTGTTGAAAACATCCTTTAACGGCCCTGCAAGAACCTCTCTGAGCTCTTTCAGTATCCTGGGATGTATCCCATCCGGTCCCATGGCCTTGTCCATTTTCAGTTTTGCAAGTTGTTCTAACACTTCATCTTCTGTGAATAGTGCGGTATCTACTTCATTCCCATTTTTATATTTGGGAGTCACAGGAGGTCCTTCTCCAGGACTTTCTTTAGTAAAAACAGAGCAGAAGTATTCGTTTAGCAATTTCGCTTTTTCAATGTCACTTTCCACGAGTCCGTTCGCAGCACTTCTGAGTCCTGCAATTCCACCTCTGATTTTCTTCCTTTCCCGAATATACCTGAAGAAAGTTTTGTCACCATACTTAACATCTTTAGCCATCTTTTCCTCTGCCTTTGATTTTGCTATCCTTATTTCTCTTTTTGTCTCTTTGAGTTTGATCCTGTATTCATTTCTGTGTTCCTCTGTTTGTGAGCTTTTGAATTTTGCGAAAGCTGTGTTTTTTGCCTTTATTTGAGCAGCCACTTCTTTGGAAAACCAAACAGATTTTCTTCTCCTCTTGTTTTTATTTACTTTTCTTATATTTTTCTGTTGCCCCTTTTATTGCAGCCTTTAGTTTAGCCCATTGCAATTCCACTTCCCTTATCTCCTTCCACTCTGTCAGCTCCTCCTTTAGGTACTCGGCCATTCTATTGAAGTTGGTGTTTTTGATGTTTAGGACTTTGAACTTGCTATGATTGGCCTGTACCATGGCTTTTATCTCAAACCACACCGTGTGATGATCGCTGCTGCTCACAGGGGCACTCACGCAGACATTCGACACGCTATCACCGTTGGTGAGCACTAAATCCAGTGTTGAGTGTTCTCTGGTTGGTTCCATCACCATTTGTCTAAGTAACGCATCTTGGAGAGCATCCACAATTTTTTTGCTTCTTTCTAGATTTGCAGAAGGAGTACTCCAATCCACATCTGGTAGATTAGTCACCCAATACTATTGCTTCCCCCTTTGTGGCTATCTTGGCAATATCTATAACCAGTTCATTATCTATCTCTTCAATTTGTGTCGGAGGTCTGTAGACTACAGCAGTATGGATGACAGTGCCATCTCCTCTTTCCAACACAATCCAGAGCGCTTCTTCTTTTCCCCATGCCCCCTGCATTTCAGTAGCTTTAATATTGCTTTTGACATACAAGGCTACTCCCCCTCCTCTTCCATTTTCTCTGTCTCTTCTGAATAGATTATAGCCAGCTATGGCTATAATCCCAATCATGTGATTCATTTAGCCATGTTTCTGTAATGGCCACAATATCCAAATCCATTTCCACCATTAGGGCTTCCAGGTCCGGAACTTTGTTAGCTAAGCTTTGAGCATTTGTGCTCATTGCTTTCCAGCATTTAACTGGTTTGTGTGTATTTTGCATTGATTTTGTTCTGCCCTACATCTTCCCACTTGTTTTTGATGTGTGGTTTAAAAGTGTGGCTGTTTCTGATTTTAATCTGTTTTAGGCTGTTGCTTTTTAGCCATTTGAGGATGTCTTCAAGACAGTGTGTAAGGTTCGTGTTGGTGGGATGACTTTGGTTGCATGGTCCATAAAGTATGATGTCATCTGCATAGATGTGAAAGTTGATGAGAGTTCTGATGATTTGACAAAGTGGTTGAAGGTGAATGTTGAAGAGCAGTGGGGATATGGTGTGGATCCTTGTGGTACACCTTGTGTCTGCCGGTAAGGGGTGGAGATGTGTCCAATTTTTATTTGCTGTTGCCTGTTGGTGAGGTAGGATTTGAACCACTGTAACTATTTGGAGCACAGTGGCTTGGAGGGTAATCTTAACCCTTTCGCGTCCACATAATTGTTTTGTAACTGAAATTTTTTTTCCGTTTTTTTTTTATTAATATTTGAGCTAAATGATGCAGAATATAAAGGTTTTTTTGAAAAAAAAATTATTTCTAAGAAACAATATTTGCTGTTGCCATATGGCAACTACAGTCCTGAATGGCTGAAAATTAAAGACAGTTGGCATCAGTTTCATTTACTGCTGGGTGTGATAGTTTAAATAACAGTTTTTTTCAGACGTCAAGCACAGATACACATCACATTTCGCGCACTGTGTGCAGATTTTTTGGAAATATAGAATCCAGTGAAAAATTTGGGGGAAAATTTGAAGGTTGCCATATGGCAACAACAGCCATGAAAGGGTTACGGTCATGATCTCAGTGCTTTTCAGGCACACTGATGATGTAGTGTCTACAGTGCTTCCAATGGATGAGGCGTGATACTTTACTGTGCCTTGCTGTATACCTTTTAGGAACCTGCCACTGTTGGAAAAAAGATACTGGGTATGATGGATCTTTAGTCTGACCCAGTATGGCATATCTTATGATCTTATAAAGTACAAGGAAAGGGTCTTGGTGCATAACGGAGACAAAATTCACCAGGGCCTTCACTGGAGTGACAAATATAACAAAAGTTCCAAAATTCTAAGTACATAAGAGGTAGCTCTTATACTCTAAACCCCCCCCCCCCCCAACTTTATTTGATGTATCCCCAAAATATAGTAAATGTAAACCCAGGAAATTGTTAACATATTACTTTAGAAGCACAAGTCAGGGTACTATGTAGCAAGCCAGTTTTTACTAAGTGTTCTTATCCTCCCACCCACTCTAACTCCCACCTACTCCCAGCATAATCTTAGCTTTATAGGCTCTTAAACCTATTAAAGGGGAAGAAGTGGTCAAATTCATTTTCAGGTTCAGCTGGTTATCCTTGCCAGGAATAGATTAAGGCCCTGAAATTAAGTAATCTTGACGCGAACAAAGTCCTTTAAACGTATTAGGTATAATATAAGTACATGTATCCCTAACAACTTTAAGTAAACAATTTAAATGGTTAACAAAACCTTAAAATTAAGATGCAGACAGCAGTCTAGCAGCGAGATTGGGGCTATCCAGTCTTTCTCAATGAGTGTCACATGTACAATTTTCTCCCAGTTAGTGAGGGGGTCTTACATGTGTACTAGGTGCAAGGAGCTCTTTGCCCTCAGGAAATGAGTCCAATCTCTGTAGGTTAGAGGTAGACTTGGAGAACCTAAAGAAAACAGAGGTATCTAGACGAGACCTACAGGGACATACTACTGAAGTTCCACCTCCAGTCTGCCAGCCTCTCTGTTGCCATGGAGGAGGGAGGTCACGTGAAAGGAGAGCATCACCTTGGAGTGGCAGGAAGTGATCCTGTAGCTAGGACCTGTCGTCCTGATGTAAAACCCTTTTGCACTGAGGTTTCTCCAGGACCATGTGCCATGAGGGAAGAGTTAGGATGACCGTTATAAGCTGGCAATTCAATCATTAGGCATGTAGATACTGTAGCTGGATGACTGGTGGTCATGAGGATCACCTGCTAACATGCCTGCCTGGTGCAAAAGTAACAGACCTCACACGCCATCTAGACAAGGTTTTAGGTAGTGCTGGGGAGGAGCCTGCTGTCATAGGCAGGATTGGAAACCTTCTTCATGGCGTTAACTGAAAAACTTCTAAAAGGAATTGAAAAACCTAATACAGGATTCATCCTAATTTTCCTTGACATAACAGCGGCATATTACTCCATACTACATGAATACCTCATACTTAGATTACAAGAAATTGTCCTTAAAGACAAGGTTCTATTATGGTTTAAGTCCACCTTTCAAACTGAACTATCCAAGTAAAAATGGGCATTAACATGCCAAACCCCTTCTACCAAAAGAAAGGCATTCCCCAAGGTTCTGCATTATGATCGCTTCTTTTTAACCTATACATTCAACCTATTTGCAGCATAATCAAGAGTCATGACATTTATTACAACCTGTACGCAGACGATATTATGTTATACACCCAAATCAACACCAAACAGCTAAACTTGGAAAAGATAGAGGAATGTTTCAATACCACTATTACATGGTTGGCAGAACACAACCTTCAAATAAATTTGAAAAGAAAGGAAATTCTATTCATTACAAAAGACAATTCCTTCACTCCACCAGAATCTATTATGATAAAAGAAACAAGAATCCATGTTAAAAAAGAGGTGAGATACTTGGGCATCACGCTAGATCACCAGCTCAATTTCACCAAGCATGTGAGCAACCTAACAAAAGCCATCTACACTAAGCTAAAGATGCTTCAACATTTAAGACCTTTCCTCTCCACAAGTGACTTCAGAACAGCAGTCCAGGTAATAATCTTCCCGCACTTTGATTTCTGTAATGCCGTACTAGTGGGCCTCCCAAAGCAATGCATCCACCGCCTTCAGCTGGCCCAAAATACAGCAGCTAGAGTAATCTCATAAGTCCCAATCAAAGATCACATTACCCCAATATTAAAACATCTCCACTGGTTACCAATTGAGAGTAGAATAAAATTCAAAGTTATTCACACTATTTTCAAATCCCTCCAAACAGAATCATCCACTTGCCTGAAAGCGCTTATACGAGTCACTCCGGAAAACAGACCACGAAGAACCAGCAATAAAAATTCTCTTGAGGTACACACTGACTTCAGAAGTTTCAACTCAACAACGTCCAAGAGATCCTTCTCCCTTTATGCCCCTCTCCTATGAAATTCACTTCCTGCCATCATAAGAGACACTAAGGAGCCTAAATCTTTCCGTAAACTGTTAAAAATGTTTTTGTTCAAGGAACACTTTGGCGAACTAATCACCTAGTTTAAAAACTCTCTAAGTAAAGCAACCATCCTGCTTATGGTTTCAAGACGGTGCCAAGATCAGTGTATTTAATCAACATGCTTAGTTCCCTGTATATAGTTATTGCTTAAATCGGCAGATTGCTATGTTAAGTTGTTTCTTACCTTAATCCCTTTCACTCCTTGTTCACAATGTTGCATGTTTTATTTTGTTAAATGTACTTTTCAATTCTTTGAGTTCATTATAAACAGCTTTGATTCACAAAAGGCGGTAAATAAGCACAAATGAAATAAATAGAAAGTGTGGGAGGGAGGTTCTGGAGGCCAAATATAGACTTTTAGGTAGGAAGTTGAAATCCAGAACTTCCAGGGTAGCATTCTCTGAAATACCTCCCGTTCGCGGGCAGGACCTAAAAAGCAGGCAGAGCTTTGAGTCTCAATTCATGGATGAGACAATGGTGCAAAGAAGAGGGCTTGGGATTGGTTAAGAACTGGGCAACATTCTGAGGAAGGGAGGGGCTTTTCCAAAAGGATGGATGCCACCTTAATTGGTATCAAATCAGGCTGCTGGCATTAACCTTTAAAAAAGAGAGAGAACAGCTTATAAACTAGATAATAGGGAAAAACCGTGAGGCGCCCAAGAGTGCATGGTTTGGAAGGATGTAAACTTGAAGGATAATAGCAAAAGAGGGACATTAGGGCAGCCCAAAGAGAGGTTCCAATAAAAATAAAAGTAACCCAGATGTCCTTAAGTACAGAGCTGAAAGATTCCAAATTACCCCTGCCTACTGATAAACAGATTAATATGAATAAAATACAGTCTCTAAAATGCCTGTATGCAAATGCTAGAGGTCTAAAAAATAAGATGGGAGAGTTAATATATATAGCACTAAATGAGAGGTTAGATATGTATAGCATCTCAGAGACCTGGTGGAAGGAGGACAACCAGTGGGACACTGATACCTGGGAACAAACTATATTACAACGAGAGGGTAGAGCAAATTGGTGGAGGTATTGCATTCTGTGTTACAGAGGGCATTGAGTCACATAGGATTAAAGTTTTGCAGGAAACAAAATACACTGTAGAATCTCTATGGATACAAAAAAGGGAGCAGGCAATGAGAGACCCTTGGAAGGAACTAAGTTATTGAGGGGGTCAGCCCTACACGTGTTTCGGCCACACCAGCCTTCTTCAGGGGACTGTGACCACTTATCAACAGATCAGTTGAAATGGACATATACTCAATGGTACTTGAGAGTGCAGAATAAAACGCTCTTAGGTATGTGCTGTTTTTCTGCAGGTAAGGTGCTTTTTTTTTTGAATCTCTATGGATAGTGTCATGAGGTGGATCAGCCAGAGCCTATGGAAATAGGAAAAACTGAGCAGAACAGTTCTAATAATGACAGGCTAGAGCAGCACATGGAGCAGAGTTGCTATAGGCAACGTACACAAACTGAATTACCAGGTGTGAGAGCATGCCCAAGCAGTAGGTTACCTCACAGCCCATTAGGTAATGAGGGACAGCTGGGAGGAGGCGGGGCTCAAGGAAACACCAAGAGTGACGCAGTTAAAATTCACTCACCGGAGGTAGAGTCAGAGCCGATTGGAGAGCCGATTGGGGAGCTGACAGGGGAACTAATTGCAGAGCTGATCAGAGAGCTGGACAGGGAGCCAGAGCTTCACACGGAGACTTACACAAAGTTCTAGAGGAAGAAACCCAGGAGAGAATACCAGGGATTTACTTCAGAGAGCAGTGCACAACTGAACAAAAGCCCAGTGGACCTTGCCACAAAGGTATTTCTGGAACCAGGCTGAGAGAGGCTGTGGGAAAGAATCTTCCTAGTAACAGGTACAAGGAGGGCAAGAGTTTTTATCTTGAGGATACGTTTGTGCCCAAAGGAAAGCATAAAGAGAAAGGCAGTGAAAGGCTTTCATCTTGGCAAAGCTCCGTTAAGTTCCCTGTACCCAGAAGCTCCGTGAGAACTAAGCCAGAAGGTAGGCTTATTCCTTCTAGTATAAGAGAAGCTGAAAGTAAGAGTTTTACCTACACTTATCCAAGAGTGTGTGGCTCTCAGGAAGGAAACTCTACTGTGTGTGGTAACCTCCCATTTTACTCTAGCAGAGAGGAGGAGGGGGGGGAGCTCTCTTAACGGAGAAGAGGGACTGTTTAAAAGTAGCCTAAGTTACAATCCTAGGGAGTATAGCTCCGAAGAAGCATGTGAGGAAATGCAGTGTGATTTCTGTGAGGAAACATCTTCTGAGTCTTGCATGGATTGTACGTTAATAATTTCTGATGAGATTTCTTCATTGTGCTGAAGTGTCTACAGAAAATCTGTTTAAGGAAAACAGCAGTGAAGAAACTTGCTTGTTAAGAAAACGGACTGTTTGAATTACCTTTTGTTTATTGCCAAGCTGAAGATACAAGTATTTATTTTGTTCCAGTAGTTTACCTTTATTTATACCAGAAGTATGGTTTTTGTCTTTTGTTCCAATGTGTTGAAAATTTACCCGGGAAGGGAAAATAAAAAGTCCTCTCTTTAAGCCTTGCTATTCGTCTACAGCTACATTCTTATATTAGCTTGTGGGACTACAGTTCCCAGGGGGCATTTCAACACCTTCTTGGTACCATCCCCCGCTGTTTAAGAAGAGGCCCCACTGTAGCTCCCATGCTTTTAGCCTCTGGGAAACCTATAGGTGGGTGACAATAGAAATCCCATGTAAAAAGAGGAAGACAATGGCAGTGGGGGTATACTATCAACCACCTGGCTAGAATGAACAAATGGATGATGAAAAGCTCAAAGAAATCAGTGAAGCTAACAAAAGTTACAACACAGTAATAATTGGTGGTTTCAGTTACCCCTGTATTGACCGGGTCAATGTCACAGCAGGACATGCTAGGAAGATGAATTTTCTAGAAGAATTAAATAACTGCTTCTTGGAGCATCTGTTTCATGAATAGACAAGAGGGAAAGCTCTTTTGGACCTAATCCTTAGTGGGACACAGGATCTGGTGCAAGAGATAACATTGGCTATAGTGATCATAGTATGATCGCATTTGATTTAGTAAATGGAAGAAGGATGGCAAGGAAATCAACAGTACTATCTTTTAACTTTCAAAAGGGAGATTATGATAAAATGAGGAAAATAGTTAAGAACAAACTAAAAGAGCAGCTGCAAAGGTAAAGGTTTACATCAAGCATGGGCATTGTTTAAAAATAATATCTTGTTTTCCATGCCTTAAGAAAAGTGGAAGGAAGTCCAAAAAATTGCCAGCGTGGTTTAAAAGTGAGGTCAGAGAGGCTGTTGTAAGCCTAAAGGCATCTTTCAGCAAACGGAAAAAGGAGCCAAATGCCCAAAACAGGAAACAACATAAACACTGCCAAGTTAGATGCAAGGCATTGATAAGGTAGGCAAAGAGAGAATTTGGACAAAAAAAATTGCCATAGAAGCAAAAACGTATAATAAAAACATTTTCAAGTACATTCATAGCAAAAAGTCCATGCGAGTCAGTTGAATTACTGTATGACAGAACAGTAAAAGGGGCACTAAGGGAGGACAAAGCCATAGCAGAAAGACCCATGAATTCTTTTCTTCGGTCTTTACTGAAGAAGATGTAGGGAAGTTACCCATGCTTGAATATCGATAAACCGTGAAGGTGCATTACAACTATTTGATAAACTGAAGAGTAGCAAATCACCTGGACAGGATGGCATACATCCAAGAATGTAGAAAGAACTAAAATCTGAAATTGCACACCTACTCTTAGTAATTTGTGAACTATCATTAAAATCATCGCTAGTGCCTGAAGATTTGAGAATGGCCAGTGTAATGCCAATTTTTAAAAAAGGTTCCAGGGATGATCCAGGAAATTAGACCTGTGAACTTGACATCAGTACTGGGCAAAATGGTAGAAACCATTATAAAGAATAAAATAGTCACAGTTCAATGGGAGGAAGCCAACATGGATTTAGCCAAGAAAAATCTTGTCTTACTAATCTGTTTTGTTTTTTTTGAGGGTTTAAAAAAACATGTAGACAAAGGTGATCCGGTGGATATAGTGTATCTGAATTTTCAGAAAGCCTTTGACAAGGCCCTCATGAGAGACTCGTTGAGAAATTAAAAAGCCATGGAAATGGAGGCAGTGTACTATTTTGGATCAGGAACTGGTTAAAAGACAGAGTAGGCTAAATAGTCAATTTTCTCAGTGGAGAAAGGTGACTAGTGGAGTACCCCAGGGATCTATGCTGGGCCTCTGCTTTTTAACATATTCATAAATGACCTGGAAATGGGAATAATGAGTGAGGTGATCAAATTTGCAGTTGACACAAAATTATTCAAAGTTGTTTGAATATGTTAAAACACAAGAGGATTGTGAAAAATTGCATGAGGACCTTGATAAATCAGAAGATTGGACATCCATATAGCAGATGTAATTTAATGTGGACTAGTGCAAAGTTACACACCTAGGAAAGAACAACCCAAACTATGGTTACACGATGCAAGGTTCCACATAAGGAAATACCACCTAGGAAAAAAATGTATGCATTATCGTGGATAATATGTTGAAACCACTTTGTTCAGTGTGCAGTGGTGGCCAAGAAAGGAAATAGAATGCTAGGTATCATAAGGAAAAGAATGGAGAATAAACCAAGGATATTATAATGCCTTTAACATTCCATGGTGCGACCACACCTTCAATATTGTGAGCAATTCTGGTTACCATATCTTAAAAAGGATATTGCAGAATTAGAAAAGAGACAGAGAAGAGACACCAAAGCGGTAAAGGGGATGGAAGGATATCCCTATCAAGAAAGACTTAAAAGGTTAGCGCTCTTGAACTAGGAAAAGAGATGGCTGTAAGGAGATATGATAGAGGTCTATAAATTAATGAGTTGGAGTGGAACAGGTAAACGTAGATCAGTAGTTCAAGCCATCAAAAAGTAGAAAGACTCAAGTACACACAATGAAGCTACAATGAAACGCATTTAAGACTAAAAATGAGAAAATATTTTTTTCACTCAACACATAATCAAACTCTGGAATTCATTCCTGGAGGATGGTAGTACAAGAGGACCAGGAAATCCACTGCTTACCCTGGGACAAGCATTGTGGAACCTGTGTACCTTTTTGGAAAGTGCCAGGTACTTGTAACCTAGATTGGCCACTGTTGGAAACAGGTAACTGGGCTTTGATGGACCTTGGTTGGGCCCAGTATGGCATCTCTTATGTTCTTATGTTACAAAGGTAAAAATAGGCACAAGGGCCAAAACCTGGTAGGATTCCCTTCTTTAAGGCTTCCAGGCTTGGTGCTCCAGACTCCTCTGGGTGATCCTGCCAGATGCTCTCCCAGATCAGTTTGCAAAAAACACAGAAGCACTTCAGCATTCTCTGTAGAAACTGCTGCTGCTAGTGGCCTTGGGCTGTCAAAAGTAAAATTCCCAAAATCATCTCAAAAGTATTTCCACTGGAGAATTTAAAAAATAGGGAAATTACTCTCCTCCCCAACCCAATCTTCAGAGACTGCTTGGCTGGTCGGGTTTTCAGGATATCAAAAATGCATAAATATATGAGAGATTTGCATATGCTTCCTTCATTGTTTGGAGACTTAACTCATGCGTATTCATTGTAGATATCCTGAAAACCTAACTGGCCAGGTGGTCCTTGAGGACTGGATTGAGAACAGGGGTGCATAGCCACTAAGGGGGGGGGGGAGCGTGGGGGACTTTGGAGGCCTGGGCCCCTCCACTTTTTACTCAGGCCTCTCCAACCAAACTATCATGTGGCAAGTGTTGCTCCAGTTTGTCTACAGTGCTAATATTTGTGCTGCTCCTTTACTTCAAACAGTGCACTGCAGCTACATTTCCAGTGTTCTTCCTCCTCCTTACTGTTGCTGTGTGTGACAGCATTTCCTCTTTCCTCTCATGCAGCTCAATGAACAGTTCAAACTGCACCTGCTCAGTAGTGACTGAAGTGCTTCTATCATCTTCTTCCTGTTGCAGCACATACCGGTGCTGCTTCCTCCTATGCGACTCAGTCACCACTTCTAAGCACTGGTGATTCGAATTATTTGCATGCTGTAATCCTTACTGGGCACAATGTAGCAAAATCCAACCTTGGTTCTTTGACTCCACTTCTCTAACTTCAATGCAAGTAAGAACACACACACCTACCTACATACACCTACCTACACACACACACACACACACACACACACACACCTACCTACACATACACACACACACCTCCATAGATCTTGCAGTAGTTCAGAGGTTTGCACCCACATTCACATCATTATACTGGTCATCACTCCAAATTCTTCAGCAGCATCTCATTCCACTATGGGCTGCACTATGTGCATCTTGGATAGAGTTTTAGTGACACTGTACCCAGGCTTCATGGCTGCATATTCATGAGTAGTCTTGCTGGAATCGCTGATCTATGCTCCTACTCGGAATCCACACATTCAGTAGCATCGCAGCCGCCTTTTCATTCATAGTAGCTGTTGTCTTCGGCCTGTAGGATTTAGTACATGCAATATATAATCTGCAGAACCAAAACTCACCACTGCAACATCCCCCCCCCCCCCCGATTCTATACAGTTGCAAACAAGCACAACTACTTATACCTAATCGCAATGTAGACTTGTTGAACAGGATTATCTTATTTAATGCTAATTAATTACTCTACATCTACTGCTAGCACCAAATTATCTCAAATTTGACTACATGTATATGTAGACCAAGCTAGCTTGTAGCATACTTCTATCTTGTATCTACATGCCTTAATTTATTCTGTTTATTTACCAAATGTTAGGCCACAGGCTAATAGACACACTTCTCTTATCAGGTACACAATACTTAAGGGGTAACAAACATTAAAACATAACTAGCAGTTTATGGCAAATAAATTAAACTCATTTCAATTGTTTACCAAAAATTCTTAGGAAGGCTCTCATCTTAGGTAACGGTTTAACTCATATTACTGACAATATTCAAAGTAATGTAACTATCTGATTAACATAAACATCTCAGCTCACAAAGGAAAGAAATCAGGATACAAAACAGGAATAAATACATACCAAGAATTGTACTCAAGAAAAGGTAATGCATTCATAACCACAAATCTTTTAAAAATATAGAATGTAAAACAATTAGAAATTCAATTGTCATTGATTAACAGCTTAATATTTCTCTGTTACACTGTTTTTAGCACAAAACAGCATAGTAAAGGATTAATTAATGTCTTGCTCAAGATAAATGTATTTACATCTTGAATTTACCTTAATCAGTGATACTAATTTAGTTAATCAGTCTTGGGGTTGGTGATATTAGAAGACAAGGGTCTTTCCATATTAACAACTGAAATATACAACATGAGAATTTAAGATTACTCCTCCAATAGACTCTTGCAAGGTAGTTTAAAATAGATTGGGACATTGCTACTCTGTAATCTCTTACACTTTCATGAATGTGAGATATACCAGGATTTTCAGTTAATCTACTAACATTAAAAAGAAAACATTGTAAAACACATTTACCACCTTGGTTTAATTACTTAATTTACTTGTTAGAATAAAATTGTATCATTCATTATTTGTTACCTGTTTCACCTTTATTTTATTTTTTCCCTTTTTTTGTGCCTTTTTTTACAGTTCCCTTTAATCAAATAAACTTGCTTTGACTTTTTCAAGCAATCCACTTTTCAGCAAAGCCTTCTTTTCAACACCTTCATAATTTTTCTTAGTCTTTGTACACAACTTGTAAATTCACACAGCTTATGCAAGATCTTCCCATTCACTACCATTAATCATAGAAAAAAAACATTCTTTAGAGGTTCTTATCTGCAGCTATAAGAAGCTCTAGGAGGTACTATTTACAATGAAAATCTCAGTATTTGCATTCTTACACATGGAATGAAATCAGGACAAATTCTCTTATCTGGGATAAGCTTAGACCCATGACCTAGGAAACAAAACTTGCACATTGTAGAATAAGCTCAGGGCCAGCCCGTCCACTAGGTGAGCTAGGTGGCCACCTAGGGTGGCTGGCCTGGGTGGGCAGCAGCAGCAACATACATGGGTAGCCATGCCACCCTCCCCCCCCCCCCACCAGTTGCCACCAATTCAGTTTGGGGGGGGGGGAAGGCAGACAGTGGCAGTATTTCCAAAAGTGGTACAGAAAGCCATCACTTTTGGAAATGCTGCTGCTACCCACCTCCCCCTCCATGGAATCAGCGGTAGCTGGGCGTGGCAGCAGTAGAGGGTGGCAAGGCTGGGATTTCTGCCTAGGGTGGCAGAAACTCTTGGGCTGGCCCTGCTTTAAACTTATTTACTGTACAAACACAAGTAAAAGGATGGTTAATCGTTTTATGGTGTTTTCTTCCCTCCTCCACAATTGTCAAATCCAGCTTCCCTGTAAAATAATCTTAAATATAATTCAATGAAATCACAATCATGCAGATTTATTTCTCAATAATACTGCTGCCCATTGGAATCAGAAGTTGTTCTTTTTATATATAAAAAAGATTAGCAACATTCATGCTTTATTTTAACTCGGTTCTTTTTTGATATTCTTAGAAGAAACTTTTCTAACAAGGCATATTATCTGTCAAGAAGGAATTTTTTAATGTCCTTAAGCTGTACAATCTCTCACTAACAGCTATTATAAACATAGAGTCCTGCCAAGCTGTTCCTCCAAATTATCTGTGCTGTCTTCTTCTATCATGTTATTACTGCAGTGCACAGTACATTCCTCTTCCCAATCCATTAACTCAGAGAATCAATTTCATATTACAGTACAAACCCATACAGACAGAAAAAAAACACTAGCTGTACCAGCACATTACCACTGCAAATCAATCAGAGAATCTCATCTCCCTTTACATATTCATTAAACTGATACATCACTTCACATCATTAGACCACCTTCACCAATTTACCGTCCGTCAAAAATCCTTCTTTCAAACTATTAATATCATATCTCACTTCCTGAAATACCTTCTAATCACATGTTAATACAAACTACACACATCCTCATACCAACTACAACCCCACTTTGAGTTCCTTTCTGCACAAATGATTCATCGAACCATGTGAGAGGAAGTCCTGACATGTGCAGCAACAGGAAGAAAGAGGGAGGCAGTGAAGAGAGAAAGCAGGAGCTGGGGACCCTGGAGATGGAAGATTTGTGAATCAGATGGGTGCCCTGGGCAGGGGAGGGGCAGGACTTGTGAATCAGCTGGATGCTTGAAGCAAGGAGTGGTCAAGAATTTGGAATTAGGTAAGTGCTTGGGGCAGAGGGGGAAAGCAGGGATTAAGGAATTGGATAAGAAAGGGTCGCCATGAGTCAACACTGACTTGATGGCACTTAACAACAATATAGCAAATGACCATTAATTTAAGATTGGTGTGAAGACTCGGGGATTGGGTAGAGAGGGGAGAAGAAACTAAGAGTTAACAGGAGACCAGGGATTTATCAGTTGGATGAGAAGCATGATCGGGAGGATGTTAGATGGGCTGGATTATGTGCAGAAGGAAGGGAAGAGGTGGATATATGGACTGAAGTACCTAGACTTGCTGGCTCAGAAGGGAAAAGGAGACGGGGATGTGGAGGGGAGGAGACACAAAGAAAAGGAATGAGTTAGTGAAGGGGTGCAAGAGGGTGAAAGAAAGGGAATGGAATACTGACTGTGGGCAGGCCTGGCCCTAGGCAAATGTGGGCATTTTGCCCGCACATGGCCCTGCTCTAGAAGAGGCCCTGCACCACACCTGGCCATCTTAAGTGGCGAGCCAGTGAGGCACCAGCTTGGGCCACCACAAGCCCGGCTTACCTGTACACAGCCATGGGAGCATTTTCCTTCAGTCAGCTGTGTTAAGCTACAGCTGCTGGCATGATCGCATTACTGCCATTTTAAAAGTGAAACGGAGGCACTTTCTGTCTTGCACAAGAGACAGTAAGTGCCACATTTCTCTTTTAAAATTACAGTGATATCATCATGCTGGCGGCTGCAGCTTAGCACAGCTGTGGGAGTGAAGGAAAACTCTCCTGTGGCTGTATAATGACTGCAGCAGACAAGTCCATTCCACCGGAAGAAGGAAGGAAGGAGGAGAAGGGGTGATTGACAGGGGGGGAGGGCATGGCATTGGAAGAGGACTGCTGCTTGAAGGACTAGGACTGGAGAAGAGCTGATGCTGGAAGGGGGGCTGAGACTGAAGGGGAACTGATGCTGGCGGGGGTTGGGTGCGAAGGGGAACTGATGCTGGAAGAGACTGGGACAAGAAGGGAGCTGATGTTGGGAGGGTCAGGGACTGGAATGGAGCTGATACTGGGAGGGACAGGCACTGGAAGGGGAGCTCGGGCTGAGACTGGAAGGGGGAATATGGAAGGGGTGATACTGAGGGCTGGGGAGATGAAACGGGGCAGATGTTGGGGGTCAGGGTTGAAAAAAGGCTGGAAGAGTAAGGAGGGGGAGGGGGACATATTTTCTGTAGTAGGGAAAAACCAAGACACACAGAGAGGGTTTAGAGGGAGAGGCATTAGATGGATGCTGGGGTAAGAGGGAGGAAGGGCAGAGTTAATGAATATGTACACCTCCGTTTAAATACCTCCATGGCATAAATGCACAGGGGGAGAGCCTCTTTCGATTGAAAGCAAGTTCTGCTATGAGGGGACATGGGATGAGGGTGAAAGGGGATAGATTCAGTAGTGATATGCGGAAATATTTCTTTACGGAAAGAGTGGCGGATCTCTGGAATAGTCTTCCAGTGGAGGTGGTAGAGATGAGGACAGTATCTGAATTCCAAACAGTATGGGACAAACACAGAGGATCTCTAAAGGAAAAAAGGGGACTGTTGTAGTTGTTGATATGGAAGGATGGACTAGATAGGCCATGTGGTCTTTTTCTGTCGTCATTTTTCTATGTTTCTAATGTTGGAGAATGAAATAGCTGGGAAGGTGTAGAGAAGGGATGTAGGAGGCAGGAGGGTAGGTACTGGAGACAGGGAAATGGGGGTAAGCAGAGACTGGGACTTAGGTGGAGACTTTAAAATTGGGTGAGAGAAAAGCAGATGACAACTCTAAGACTAGCTGGGTATTAGGGACTCAGGCGGTGGGCCCCGGGACAGCACAACTCACTGTGCATGCAGCCAGGGCAGGGCCAGCCCATCCACTAGGCGAGCTAGGTGGCCACCTAGGGTGGCTTTGTGCTGCCGCTTTGTTGTCTATCTCAGCTAAATAGCCAATTCACCCTATAAGTATCAAACCCCTATCAATCATGATGGGTAACAATGATTACAACTTGTACAACTTGTGACACATCCTACGTGGTCTATGCCATTCAATGTCCACGTAACCTGTTATATATAGGAAAAACATCTAGACCTTTGAAAATTAGATTGGGTGAACATAAAAGTCGTATAAAGTGCTGTGTGAAAGAGGCACCTCTAGTGCAGGATTGTGTGGACACCGGGCACCTGTTCTCTGGGTTGAGAAGTTTCGCGATAGAACAGGTAAACGTGGGGAGAGCTTGGACGATCATGTGAACAAACATTAATCATGCAAGAACAGCAGTGGATATTTAATTTAAAGTCTACAACTCCGACAGAATTAAATAATCAAATAGAATGGGGGGCCACGTCTGGGTTACTAGAGGAGGAACTCCAGTGAAATGACACGTCATTAAAGGAGGTGGAGTTGAATAACTTAAGAGTGGGAGGTAGGAACTGATCCGCATGCACGGCGTTGTTTCAACTTGGATAACAGTTAGTTGATTGTGAGCAAGACGTGTGCAGCATCAAGGTATGGAAAATCTTTTGTCTCCTTGTTGGAACACAAAAGTATATAGTATCCACGTCTTTGCAAGATCGGTTTTTGTAGATAGTTTCTACATATCAGAGAGGATAACAGATTTGTGTGAATTAAAATTAAAGTTATTAGGAAACCATTTGATACATTACTTCACTTTTGCAGAACCCTTTTGGGAGTGATCCCTGGAAGATATTTAAGTAAACACTTTTGAGGAATGATCCCCTGACGAAACTCAAGCAAGTGGAACGCGATGGGAAGAGGATACATCAAATATTAAGATAAGCATCTTCTCACACAGGAATATACTAGACCAGAAAAGAAATAGTATTTGATTGGTCATTGATGCAAATAGGCACTGATAGTTCTGACGAATTGAAAGTCAGTAAAAATAGTGCCAAAGAGTCTGAGACCATTCTATAATATTATTTAAGTGATTTCTTCATAAGTGAAGTTGGTTTATTATTTTAATCATTGTTACCCATCATGATTGATAGGGGTTTGATACTTATAGGGTGAATTGGCTATTTAGCTGAGACAGTATACCTCACTCTGCAAAAAACGCCCATTTGGACTGGCTTTGTTGCCTATGGGAGGCCATGTGCTTTGACACAGTTGACCTGCCATTTCTGACCCCCCCCCCCCTTCAGTTGCAATTTACAATCAGAGAGGGGTCAGAAATAGCAGGCCATGTATGCTGAAGTGCATGGCCTGCCACAAGCAAAAAAGTGGTGGCACAAAGCCACTGCTTTTAAAATAATGCTTCCAATGCCACCCGTCTCCCTCCTCCCAAGATGGAATCGGTGGTGGCAGCAACAGCTTGGTGCAGGAGGGGAGCACAGCTGGGGTTTCTGTCTGGGGTGGTAGAAACCCTTGGGTCAGCCTTGCATGCAGCCACAGCAGCAGAAAGATCATGGCATCATGCAGCATCATCCCAAGCTTCATCTTTTTCTCCAAGTAAGTGACAGCAACCACTGTTGTCTGTAACATTCACTTCCAGTACGCAGGACCATTGAACTGTGCACCAGAAGTGAATGCTACAGACAGCACTGGCTGCTGCATACTGACTCGGAGAAAGATGATGCCAACGATGGTGTCGCATGATATTTTTGCCATGGGGCAGAAGAGGGGACACAGAGAGAGAGAAGGGATATGCTGGATTTGGGGGAATAGAGAGAGAGATATGGGATTATGAGAGAGAAGGGATATATTGGACTGGGTATGGGGGGAGACGGGGGTAGAGATGGTGGGCTGGAAGGGAAGATAGGAGAGATGCCGGACCACTGGAAGGGGAGAGGATGGAGGATGGGAAGGGGATAGAAGTCTCTTGGTCTATGGGGGAAGGGTAAAAAGGGCTGGGGAAGTGGAAGACAGAGGGAAATGCTGAACTTTGGTGGTAAAAGACTGGGAGATGTTGAATATGGAAAGTGATAGTGAATGGAGATGGTGGGCATGATAGAACTATGTGATTGAGGCCATGGGAAGTTGGCAAGGAGATGAGTATGGTGATTACAGAGGGTGGAAATATGGTAATGGGAAATGAGTGAAAGACAGAAGGAAATAAAAGGCTAGTCAAGGAGTGAGATAGGAAATGGGAGAGATGGGCTGGGCTGGAAATTGGAGGAGTAATGGAAAGTTGCTAGGTAAAAAGTCAGAGGGGGACTGATGACAGGTGTGTGAGTGTGTGTGTGTGTGTGTAATATCAGTGGATGAAGAAGGAGTAAAGAAAGAAATAGAGAAAAAAGCAAAAAGGGAAAGAGCAATATGTCAGAAGCAGATATAGAGAGAGAGTGGAAAAAATAAGACGAGAAGAAAGGACAGCAGACAATGGAGAGTTAGCAGAATATACGAAGAAAGCAGAAGAGAGAGACTGGGGCAATTGTGACTGAAAAATAAAATGCCCAAACAACAAAAGGTAGAAAAAAATGTGTATTTTTAATTTATTAACTGCAATAAATACAACAAGACAGGAACACATCACACCAATACTCAAAGACCTGCACTGGCTCCCAATCAGCTCACGCATCAAATACAAAACAATCATCAACATATTCAAGATCAAACAACACTCTTCAGCCATAAGCCTACATACACTCATACAAGCCAACACAAGCACCCGTCCAAGGAGAAGAGGCACCGCAAACCGAGAAAACACACCAAAGGATCTCGTCAAGACCCGCAAGGACACCTCAGAACGAGCACTCTCCCTGGCTGCTCCTTCAATCTGGAACACCCTCCCAGATGAATTAAGAATAACCACAGACCTCAAAGACTTCCGCAAACAGCTGAAGACAACCCTCTTCACCGAACACTATGGACATGTCTCCTGATCTAATAACCAAGACAGAACAATCGATCCCAACACCCCTACCCTTAATCCTGTATATAAAATGTATAATAGCTCACAATGTATAATAGTGCACAATGTAGTAAGCACAACTTAAATCAAATTCTCGCCACCACATACACACAACTCACCCAACTGCATGAAACCACATGAACACTCTTTGATTGTTTGCTGTGAGACCGCCTTGATTGAAGGAGAAGGCGGTATAAAAATACTTTTAAATAAATAAATAAAATGTCAGCTCTGGGAAATGTGCATCACTGATGTCTTTGTTCAATACAAGAGGAAATGAATTTATAGTCTTATTTCTGTGAATATTGGTAGCTCAGGTTGGCGATCATGATGTTGGATTGTTCTCCAAGTTTGATAGCTTGATTGCAGACGTTTCATCACCATTCAAGGGGACATCAGTATGGGGTTCTAGATGGTAATATGCTTGCATTTGTATGTATATTGGGGTTGGTGGTAACTCAGCTCTTTGGTTCACAACAATGAAGAACAATAGATAAAAGCCTATCCAACCAGCCACTCAAAACCCACAAAAAGCAAGTTCTCATAAAAGGGCTCAACTTTAATTTCAGCAATGCAACCAACACAGAATTCCTAGCTAGCCGCGGAAACCTACTCAAATCAAATCACCTTGGTGAGGATACCCAACAACAAATACACCAAACCATCATCTCAGCTCTGAAATGAAGCCAAAAATTCAGCGCATTCTCTAAACAAGAGAAACAAGTGCTCCAATCTCTGAAGACTGACCGCACCATCATCATTCTCCCTGCCGACAAAGGACACATGACAGTGGTACTGGATAGGGCAGAGTACATACGGAAAGCAAAACTACTACAGGACATGTCAACTTACTGGCTTACTGACAATGACCCAACCATGAAGTTCACCAACAGGATCTACAAAACCCTAATGAAACTTGAATAATCAAACCAGATCACAAGAGAACAGCGCTGGCAAATGAGAGCAACTGAGTCTAACATCGCACAGTTCTATGAGCTTCCCAAAGTGTACAGAAAAGGCACACTACTCAGGCCGATCATCTCATTCCCAGGCACACCTATTTACAATCTAGTCAAAGACATGTGGAGATGCCTCAAACACCTGACCCAAAGGTCACAATACTCTATAAAAAAAAATGCCGAACAGTTTATGAACCAACTAAAAGACCATGGAATCAACGAAGATGAAGAGATGGTGTTGTTCAATGTCACAGCACTATTTACATCCATTGACCAAAAGCTGGCAGTCTGTATAATCGCAGACAACCTCAATTAACAAATGACATGAACAGGGATGCTCACAACACAAAGCATATGTGAACTCCTTGAGCTGTGCCTATCAACTTCAAATTTGATGGATAAATCTATAAACAACTGAAAGGATCAATGGGATCCCCTATTTCTGGCCTACTTGCTGAGATTGTGATGCAAAAACTCAAACGCATCGTGCTCCCACAAGTAAACCCAGAACTGTGTGGGTACAGTATGTCAACACCTTCATCATAATAAAATGTAACCAAATCAGAGAAACATTCCAATTACTCAACAGCATCTTTGAGGACATCTGGTTCACAATGGAAACAGCCAAGGTCAACAAACTCCCATTCCGGTATGCTCTTGTCATGAGAACAAAAACCGGTGAATTTCATACATCAGTCTACAGGAAAGCAACACACGTGGACCAAATCCTGAACTTCTACAGCAACCACCCGAAGTGCCACAAACAAAGCTGCATAAAAATGCTATTCAAAAGAGTAGAATCCCACTGCAACACAACAGAAGCTAAAATGGAAGAAGAGAAACCCCTATACAAGGTGTTAACAAGGAACAGATACCCATGAACTTCATCTGCAGATGCCTGCAGCCAAAAAGCCCCTACCTCCAGACTGAAAATGCACCCCGACGATTTACCCTCCCTTACATACAGAACACCTGCAAAATGACCACAGGATTGCTAAGATACCACAGCATTACAATAGCCCATAAACCAACTGCAACCCTCAGAAGAATCCTGTCAAAACCGAAAAGATAACCAGAGAAAGATCAAAGGACAAATATCGTGTACAAAATTCAATGCAGTGACTGTGACAAGAACTACGTCAGCCAAACAGGAAGACAATTATCCATCAGACTACACGAACACCAACTAGCCAGCAAAAGACATGACCCACTCTCCCTGGTCCCAATCCATGAAGACACAAAAGGATACAAATTCAACTGGAATACAACTGAAATCATAGCATGAGCACAAACGAAAAGAGAGAGAATGTCTGGAAGCCTGGTTTCCCACCAAAAACTTGATAAACAGACATATTGACATAGACCCAATCTACCAATACCTACAGACCAAAGAGCTGAGGCACCACCAACAATGCCCAGAAACAGCAACCACACCCCAGCAACCCTCAGGGAAACCAACCAATCAATCCCTGCGAACCAAAGAGCTGAGTCACCACCAACACCAATATAAGTACAAACGCAAGCATTCAAGCACATTATCATCTGGGACCCCACACTGATGATGTCCCTTCGAATTGTGATTAAACATCTGCAAAACTATCAAGTTCTAAGAACAATCCAACATCGGTCTTATTTCTCCAGTATTGTGGTACATTCCATGTTTGGCTTTTGGGGTTCCCAGTTCAGTTATTGCCTTCATATTTCTAAACTGTGATCCCTTTTTCTATATTTTGTCACGGTCTGTCTATATTTTGCATATGTGACCGAACTGCGGTATTCTGTTTGTGTAGTTTCTCTGTAGCGGTCCCACTTGTTCTCTTTTCCCAGTAAATGTAGTATTAGTTTTCTATGAGATGTATTGGTTTTATATTTACAATGCTGCCTTTTGATAGGTAGGGTTTGGTACTGTGTGAGTCCTGGTTGTGCTGTTGTGGTATGACGAGTTTGTTACTATGGGTTCTAAATAAGCAGGGCTTTGTAGTATTTCCTAATGTACGTGGCAGTTGGCACTGGAGGATAGTAATGTAAAAATAGGGTGCCTCTATTCATCCTTACTGTCCATGCAAACGATATTAAGATACTCATTACTAAAAGATAATATGTATTCACAAATGTTAACATGCGCTAAGTGCAGCAGCACCCATTTATTTCTATGGGTGTAGTAGCACTTAATGAACATTAATGTTTAGTAAACATGTCCCTAATTCATTCCTCAGACAAAAAAGAGGTTTGTGAAGAGCTCCTTTGGAAGCCTCCTACGATTTTAGATGGGCAGTATATAAATTTTAAAATAAATTAAATGTATGCAGATGAGGTCCCACAATGAATCTCCACACATAGCCCCGAATCATCCATGGGCTACCCCTGGTTGGGGGTAAGAGACAGAAGAAAGCAGATGGAGGCCAATATGGAGCTGGGGTTAGAGAATGAGAGGGAGAGAAAGGCGTGAGGTTGAAGACATGGGTTAATACAGAGGCTGAAAATGGGGCACTTAAAAGGGAGGAAAGGGAAGAATTAGAAGACTGATGAAAAAGTGAAAGACAGAGAGGGGATGGGGGAGCTGGGGATAGGATATGGAAATCTGTTAGGTAGGTTAAAAGTGCAAAGAGAGATTGAAGATTGGAGGGTAACTGATAGGATGAAGAAGTAAAATCTTTCTATGGGTGGAAAGAGAAGCAGACTAGAGAAACGAAGAAAAAAGATGAGTGAAAAGCCATTGTTAAGGAGAGATGGAGAGAAGGAAGGAAAATATGGGGAAAGAAGTAAATTTAGCACATCTAAGGTTCTGAATCATCATACAGCAGTTGTGCCTTCTTAAAACCTTGTGCAAAGAGTGGCATTTATTTGTCCTAAAACAAAGCTGAAAAGGTATGTGCTAAGTAATGGCAATTATTTTGTAATAACATCAAGTGAGTTTTTAGAACACTTTGCAGGCTATTTTGGTCTTTACAGTAGACTTTACTTGCTCAAGTTTAGATTAAGGTATGGGATACTTCCTCTTGAACATTTTTAATATGATTGAATGTTTTCCATAATTATGTATATGGTTTAGCACTGGGGAATGCTTGAAATAATTGTGCTCCCAAATGCTGGTTCAAAGAGAGAGTTCTTTAGGAGACCAATGTCAAGGATGGACTCGAGGCTGGGATTGAGACCAATGTCAAGGATCGACTCGAGGCTGGGATTGAGACCAATGTCGAGGATCGTCTCGAGGCCGATGGTGCTAGAGGAATGGCTTGACATCCGGAGATGTCCTCGAGGTCGAAGCCCCAGTGGTCTGGGCAGATGATCAGGTATAACTGGGCATCAAGGCCTGCTGCTGGGCCATGAAGGCAGACAAGCTGCGCTCCAAGGCCACCATTCTGATTTCCAGTGCAGATGGCTTTGCAGCTTTCAGCGCTGGCAGTGAGGATCTTGGGCCTAGCACCAGATCCAACGAGGGGGGGAGTGCTGGATCAGGATGGCCTCAGGGGTTCGAGACTGATCACTGGAAGCCGATGATTCTTTGTGGGCAGTCTTGGTAGGCTGCTCCCACTGAACCCACCCTAGGACTCACAGTGTGGACTGCGGGCCAGGCACGGGACTTACCCACCTTTCCCGACTTGCCGCCTTTGAGGATTTCTTCTTCTTTTTGTGTTTCACCTCCAGGGTGCTTCACTCAAGGGACCCATGGCCTCGGTCGGAGACAGCGGGATCACTTTGGGGCTCTGGGGTCCCAGAAGGAGGCTTGGAGTGCAGTGTCGCTGGAGACTCCGGGGCAGAATCTGACCTTGGGAAGACTTTGTCATGCTGCTGCTGAAAATTCTTAATAGCTTTGGAAGACTTTTTTTTTTTTTTTTTTTTTTTTAGAATCCATAATCCAAGGGGTCATGGTCTGCCCTGAAGCAGCAGAGGTAGCAGTCATCTGTGTGAGAGACATGGTCTGGGAACACCAATAAACACTTTTTGAAGCCCCTGGTAGAGGCCATGGGGGAAAAATGGCCCCAGTGAGGTCAACGAACCCGAGCTCTGTTAGTGAAAAAGGCCGCAAACTCTGCTGGTAGAAAAATTAAGGAAAAATGAACCTGAGATGTGATGCAGGGGCAAACAAGTTCAGGGGCAGGAAAGGGAACCGGTGCAACCGGGGAAGAGAAACTTCTGAGAAAAAAATGATTCTTTTTCCAGGAAAATCAGACACACGTCCAGTGGGCTCCATGGAAAAAAGGAGACTGAGGCAAGATGGCACCCATGGGTGAGCAGGGGACTACGCATATGTAATGCATCTCCCAAAGGCTTTAGCTGGGGAGAAGCTGCCATGCAGGACTCCGTCGGCGCCAACATCACTTATATGTGAGGACTGATTCCTGCTTGTTCCTGGAGAACACGAAAATGTGGCATTAAGATACAGAAATATTTCCCATTGTATTAGTAGTTAGTATTAGCATTAGTAGTAAATTTGAGAGACTGAAATCATACTCCACATATCCTGGTTTAGACCAACTTGCTGTCTGAAGTCCCTCCTCTAAAAAAAAAAAAAAAAAAAAAAAGCCCTCACAGGTACATTCAGATCTAAAGAGGCCACCGGCAGCTCTTCACACCTGAAGCTCGGCACTGTTGCAGCACTACAAACAGCATGGCCCAGCTACTGTATATTTAAAAAATATAGATTTACCCCATTCATCATGGGGAGCAGGAAGAGGCAGCAGCCGGGCCCTCCTCAAAGTGCTTGTGACTGGATAAATTGAAAGTTGGAGCCAGAGCACAGAAAAATAAAACCAACCCAAACTGGTGTGCAGGCAGCATGAGAGAGGAAGCAGAAAACCAACATTTAAATGATCTCACTGTGGCCTGTAATGCTGTAGCTTTCTCTCCATCAACCACCACCTCTTCTTCCTCTGTCTTGACTCCTACTGGCTCAAGGATCCACCCAGGTAACAGCAGACTCATTTGGGGGTGCAGTGCCTCATCTCACACACACCCCAAAGTGTGCCCATGGATGATTATTCTATGATTTTCGAAGGCCAGAGTGATGAATCCATAGAATAAATTCCTTGAGATGATGGAGACAAGCCCAGTAATGGAATTCAAAGTGTGGGGTCAACAGGATTCCTAGTGCTGAGAGGATGAAAATGGCTTGCACAGAGCAGCAGTTATCATCTGAAGCAGCAAGCTAGCATTAGGTGTAACCTGCATAGTGGCAGTTAAAATCCTAAAATTATTGAATAGGTGAGAAGGCATTGTGATAACTTGTACGGTGTGTCAGTTACAATTGTAAAAAGCATTTTAATAGGTTAAGTGAGGAATGTGGAGAAGGGGGATGAAGGTGTCTGATTCCAAATCACAAGTTGAATGCACATCTACTCAAAGTGGACAAACCATTGCTGAGCAGCCTAGATGGGCCATTTTAGCCTTTTATCTTCTGTCAACTGCTGCTTCAAGAGATCCATTCTTGATGTTGTGCAATAAGAGCCATAGGGAGAATGGATTATGTGAAATTCATATTCCTACATGTTGTGAAGAAGTGAAGCATCTGTATTCGGAAATCCTTAAAGGATTCTGCACATACAGTTGTTTATTGTAACAATGAGTGGTGATGATGCATCATTTGAACTTTGTGGGCTGCAATCCTTGAGCTGCGTATTACCACTTGAAAGGTCTTCCTGCTGAATGCATCAGGAAACTCCAGTCTTTGCCCCATGGTGCTGCAGATTGAAACTTCACGGGTTTAGCTCTTTTACTCCCCTTTAAGACACTCATACACATACAATACAGATACCCCACAGACCACATACACACAAAACTGAAGCCATGATGATATTATGACTATGTTTATTAATTATATACCCTGTTATCCGAGTTATATTCTCCTGTTTTCTGTAAACACAAAGTACTGTTGAATTGTGTATCTCACTGTTTTTTGTGAACCGCGCTGATGCTTAATAGTGCGGTATATAAGAGTCTATAAATAAATAATAAATAAATAAATCTGCACACCAGAGTCCATTCAGGGTTGGGAGGGCATAGCTCTCAGGTTGAGGTTAAGAACCCAACAGGCTGCAGAAGGGAGGGAGGCCGGTGGAGCCAGAAGTCCTTTCAAGGCAAGCTGTGCAAAGGAGTTCTGAGGTAGGAACTTTAACTGGGACTGGAGGAAGGGCCGGGAGGACTAGCTCATGAAGGTTTAACAAGCTAGGAGAGGAGTACAGCTGATTTTGTTTTCCCTGAACTGCTGCCTGTTCTGGGTTTTGCTTTGTAGAGGTTTAAAAAGCTGAGACAGAAGAAAAACTTTAGGAATCGCCACCCAAGAAAAGGATTTAGGTGTCGTCATGGATAATACGTTGAAATCATCCACCCAGTGTGTAGCAGTAGCCAAGAAAGCAAATAGAATGCTAGGAATCATAAGGAAAGGAATGGAGAATAAATCTAAGGATATTATAATGCCTCTATATCGTTACATATCGTTCCATATGTAGCCATAACTTGAATATTGTGTGTAATTCTGGTCGCCATATCTTAAAAAGGATATAGCAGAATTAGAAAAGGTACAGAGAAGAGCCACCAAAATGGTAAGGGGGATGGAAAGGTACCCCTATGAGGAAAGGCTTAAAAGGTTAGGGCTCTTCAACTTGGAAAAGAGATTGCTGAGGGGGAGATACGATAGAGTAGAATGTAGGTAAATGTAGATCGGTTGTTTACTCCATCAAAAAGTAGAGAGACTAGGAGACATGCAATGAAGCTATAATGTAATCCATTTAAAACTAATAAGAGAAAATATTTTTTCACTCAATGCGTAATCAACCTCTGGAATTCGTTACCAGAGGATGTAGTAAAAGCCATTAGTGTAGCTGGGTTAAAAAAGGTTTGGACAAGTTCCTGGAGGAAAGGTCCATAAACCATTATTAAAGAGGACCCTGGAAATCCACTGCTTACCCTGGGACAAGCGTTGTGGAACCTATGTGCCTTTTTGGGAACCTGTCAGGTGCTTGTGATCTGGATTGACCACTGTTTGAAACGGGATACTGGACCTTGGTCTGACCTAGTATGGTATTTCTTATGTTCTTAACAGTTGCAACACAAATTCCAATAAAGCCCTGAGGAAAGGTTCAGAAAATAGCACTCTAACTATGCCACCAAATCACAGAAAACAAAGCAAAGACTGAGCTTGTAAGTGTAGCGATAATTCCCAGTGACAAACCCAATGATGATGGTGCTATGAGATCTTTCAGAGTTGACAAAGTAAGCTTGCAAAAGGATTTGGAACTTAACTGAATGGAAAGTCTGGTGCTAAGCAAGTTGGAGATTCTAGTAAAAACACAATGCACAAAGGGTCACAAACCACGAGGGAATTCCAAGGTATGATCAACATGACTATCAGGAAATAACATTCTGATTCTTATAGATAACTCCAGCGTTTTGTCAAAGTTGTTACAGACCTATACTAAATATCTCCATCAACAGTGTAGGAAAGTTTTCATCTGGGTTTGAAACCAGTTTTAAATCCATCATCTAGAAAGTTAAGTGAATATGGTAAGAGGCAAGTCCTATTAAAACAACACGGATTTTTTTCTGTGTCACTACGTTCTTTCACATCTCCACTGTGATATCTTAGATCAACTTCCTAAAATAAATGCGTTTCTTCCAGTAAATCAGGAAATGCTGGTTACATAGCTTGTTAGAAAAAAAATCTCCAAATCAACAGATTGAGCAACAGAAGCTGTTACTGAATTTAACCTAGTGTCACTATTTCCTATTACACCCATGCCCGCAATGCACTCTCTACCACTTTTTCTTTTGATAAATGAAACTTGCTATCATAGTGTCCTTGATACTTGTTTATGGATTATTTCCTAAACTGCCTTCCTTACATTAACTTCAAAGAGATTTAGAAGTTAAAAATTGAAACAGAAATACATAAAGACCAATACGTCAAGGCAGTCTGTATGCGTTACAAGAGGACAATACACTGATCACTTAACAAGAGTTATACAAGGTAACATATGGGTAAAGTAATCTGTGCATTGTCCTCTTGTAACACACTTTGTACATATAGACTGCCTTACGTATTGGTCTTTATGCATTTCTGTTTCAATTTTTGACTTCTAAACCTCTTTGAAGTTAATGTATGGAAGGCAGTTTAGGAAATAATCCATAAACAAATATCAAGGACATTGTGATAGACTTTGTTTAATTGAAAAGATTATTCAAAAGCATTTTCATTTGTTGTAATTTGACTCAGTACAGAGAGAGAATGGTAAAGAATTTCAGAGGAGAGGAGCTAGGACAAAAAAAGCTGTCTGACGAGTGGATTCTGTATGGGAAATATAAGGAATTTGCATGCTGGGACTTAGCTGGACATGATGAGGATAGAGGGATCAGATGAGTGGGCAGATAAGAGGGATTACCAATGTAAAAGGCTTTGAGGCCAGCAAGAGAACTTTGAACTTAATTCTGTAGCTAACAGATACTAATGAGCAGCAAAAAGCAGTGTGAGGTGATCAAATTTCATATAGCGTAATTTTTTATGACGTGATAAGCACTACTTTCAGTTGGGTCTTCTGTGAGAATATATAGCACTCATCCATTTTGGATTCATTAAGATTACTGCATCGAAATGCTGAAAATCTTATTTAGATTGTGAATGAGTATCTCTTATTGCCCTGTATGGCATTCAAGGACATAGTATTACATCAGTGGCTAGAATAAAAAAAAATTAACAGTAATGTTTAAAGAAGCACTATTTATGTGGAATTAGATAAGATCTCTACCATAGTGGAAACAGCAGAGAAATGGATATTTTCTTTGAAGCACCAGAGTTACCTTGCTCATCCACCATCACCAAAATCATGCATCTCCTACTCTATCTCATCCAATTCCACACCATTTCCCCCTTCCCTAGTATAAAACAGAATTTAAACATAGCATTCTATGTTGGGGTTGGTGTGACCCCAGTAAACAGAAAGATATCCACAAAACTTAACATGTACTATTGTTAAAAAACAGTTCATATGGTTGGAGTCAAGATGGCAGCATGAGTCCCTGCGTGGAGCATTCCTTACCTGCGTAGAGTTAACTCTTTACATTTCTTGTACTTTGTACATTTGCTTGAGGGCAGCAAAAGCTGAAAGGAATTGACGGCTGTGTCTTTCCCCCTGGGGCTTTGACATTCTCAGAGGTTCAGCAAAAAATGTAGGGATTGCCATAATTAATCTAATTTTATGTTGTTGTTTTATTGGAAATAGAAGAAAACCCTGAAATGTTGTCACTTCCTGTCTGCCATTAATAGTGCATGTCATTGAGCAATAGTGTTCGCTGTTCACTCATATACAAGTTGTGCATGCTATGGAACTATAGCACTATCACTCAGTAGTGTGCACTATATGCCCATAGCATGCACTCTTGAGTGATGAGTGCTATTATTTCCATCAAAACAAAATAAAAAAAAATCCCACAAAAGATATGAGAAAGTAAACAAGAGATGACTGAAAATATGATAGCGCAGCACCTCCCTCACTGGCAGCAGCAACGGGAGGAGGACTCCCTGCAGCCTTGCAAAAATGTTGGCTGGGTGACAGGACTGTACCAAACTAGAAATGCACCCTGTGTGACTTGTGAACCTGGTGCCCCTCTCCCCCCCCCCCCACACACACACACACTCAACTGCGTGCAGGAACTCTCTTTTGTTGGGCTTCCTGGAAACCCAGTTATGACATTGGCGCCTCTTCCATACTTGCACCTTGTGCGGCTGCATCACTTGCACAGCCTTTGGTACGGCCCTGCTGGGTGGCATGAGAGAGTCATGACCTTAGGTCCAGTGAAGCCTGCTGCAATCTGGCTCAGACGTTAAAGATGTATAGAGCCTTCCAGTGTTCTGAATGAACTTTGATATAAATTTTACCCTCACTGCACGTGTTCTCACGAATGACTGATGGATGAAGGTTGCTGTGATGTGAGTAAAGCAACATTCCATTTTTCTCAGTTTAAGGTACAGCTGCGGGGCTTAGTTGGTTTAGCTGGGTGCTTTGTTTCTGAAAATAACTGGAGAGGAAAAGTCTAGACACTCAGACATCTATAATTCTACTGTCTATTGTCTTTATATTGTGACAATATAAAAAAAATCATATAGTAAAAAGGTGCCTTTAAATGGTATACAGGTTGTGAGGGTAAGGCTCAAGATTGGTTAGACTTAGTGGTATTGCATCAGGAATGGGTTGTGTTCTGTATCTGCCACAATTTTACGTTTGCCTCTAATGTCCATTTATAATATTTCCTGTTTATTCTTCCACGTCTACAGTACAGTGGCTCATACGGGTTACCATGAATTACTGATATGTGAAAATCTTGTAGTCATTTTCTCTGTTAACTAACCTAACACTCCCTGCTGATCCAGGCTTATGTATTGTTAGAGAGCTTGAAATGCTAATCTATTCATTAGGCCACAATATTCCATGCAAGATAATTGCCTGGGCTGAGAGATGGCCCAAGCTGAAATGTCAGAGTACCTAATGACAGAAAAGGGTAATCGTGTCACACTTGAAGGGCAAAATTGTAATTAAAAACTGGAATAAAAAGGGAGCTTTTCATCTGGCGGCTTCCAGTAGCACAACTTTCCATAACATATACTCTGGGAATGATCCCCACAGGCCACATTTATGCTCCTTTCTCAAACATGGTCGCCATTTCAATTTCCAAAAAACTATTACCACAGGAGCAACTCCAAAAGGGATGCAGAGTGAGCAAGTTACCCCCCCCCCCCCACCCTTCAAATCTCGCTGTACTACTTTGGTCAGAAGGAAAAACACATTTCATGTAATCATTAGACTTTCAGGGCCTGATATATATTCAAAAGGCATTTACATGGTTAACAGCCAGTTAATCGTGTAAATGTCTGCTAACCGAATATTTGACGGCACATACATGGGTAATGCCATCAAATATCCCTGACTAAGTTTCCTACATGCCCCGATGCCAGCCGCCAGCCACCATCCTCCCCTGCCTTCAACCTAACCAGTATCCTGGAACACGCTCTTACAACCACAAAAACAAACAAGACCTCCATTCTCCTAGGAGACTTCAACCTACTCTCCATCCAACAAAATCAAGTCACCACCTTCCTAGATGCCTTGAAAGCCATGGAATTTGACCAGTTAGTACATTCCTCCACCCACGACAAAGGAAACATCCGCGACCTGATCTTCATCAACAACCACACTCTCACTCCACACCACATGCCACCTGCGCAGCTACAAATGCAACCAGTCTCCTGATCTGACCACGGCCTCATCCACTTCAACCTCTTGCTCCCCCATAGACCCCCTAAAACCCAACAAAACCAACAAAAAGAAGATTAAAGCAATTTGTTAAAGATGACTTTCTCAACAACATATTACCTTAAACGGATGACAAAACCAACGACCCTGAAGCATTCTGTGGAACAAGACCACCGACACAGCCTCAGTAGCCCTAACCAACCTACATCATAAACCAAATAAAATTCCAAAAACCCCATGGTATACACTGAAACTCCGGAGAATCAAAACTCACGTACGGAAACTGGAAAGGAAATAGCAGAAATCCAAACACCCCTCAGACGACAACCTCTATATGAATCTACAAGATAACTACAAAACCTCAACAGACAATGCAAAAATAAAACCACACAAAATTAATCAACTCATCTCTCAACCATCCAAGAAAACTCTTCAATATTGTAAGACTGCAATCCAACCTTCCAACCAGGCCTACCTCTGAAAACTTCATTCAACCCTCAACAACTAGCAGGCTACTAAAGACAGTTGCAATGACAACCCCAGCTACAAGACCTCCCCTCACCCCAATCATCTACTACTGTGTCACCCTGGTCGACCTTCCACCCAATAAGCACAACCCACATTGAAACCATCATCTATTCACTCAACACCACCACATCTGCCCTTGACCCATGTCCAGTGTCCTGAATCAAGGCAACAAAAACAGAGCTCAGCCCTACCATCACTAAATTTATCCAAATATCCCTTACCCAAGGACTCATACCCAGGACACTCAAGTCTGCCTCTATCCGCCCAATCCTCAAAAAAACCACTCGACCCAATGGACCCCACCTCATACAGACCCATTGCCAGCCTCCCTTTCTTAGCCAAAATTATAGAAAAAGTAGTATGCCAACAACTCCAGAATCACATTGAAACCAATGCTTCACTTGACCCTCCCCCCAACAACATGGCTTCTGCCCCCATCATGGAATAGAAACTCCTTCTCTCCCTCCTTATCCAAGGCATCCACTCAGCACATCAAGGATTTATTCTAGTTGTCCTTGATTTATCAGCAGCATTTGACTCAGTAAACCACACCATCCCCCTACAATGCCTCCAATCCATTGGTATCCAGAACACGGTACTGAACTGGTTCCAGTCCTTCCTGTCCAATCACCAGCAGCAAATCAAAATGTGTGACATCTTTTCCACCACATTCACTCAAACTCAAGGTGTCCCACAAGGCTCCACCCTCTCCGCCCTGCTTTTCAACATATACCTACTGCCACTCTGCTCGATTATTAAGTCCCACAACCTACTCTACCACCTCTACACTGATGACATCCTCATCTATACCCCCTTCAACACCAAACAACCCACCTTCACAAAGTTATAGCTTTGCTTCTCTAAAATCTCACAATGATTCACAAATAGTCATCTCTCCATCAACTACAAAAAAACCCGATGCCCTCTTCATCACCAAAGACAATACATCCCCCCTCCCCCCTGCAACCATAATCCTAAACAACACTCATATCAAAGTAGAGCAAGAAATAAAATACCTCGGCATCACCCTGGATCACAACCTCTCCTTCAAACAACAAGTGAAGAAAACAGCAAACTCAATCTTCCATAAGATCCGCACCCTCCAACACCTCCACCCAATCCTAGATCACCCAGACTTCAGATCAGCACTGCAAGCAGCCATCGTCCCAATTCTCGACTACTGCACCTCATTTACCAAGGACTCCCACAATCAACCATTGTCCCACTACGTAGAGAACTCCACACAGTTGCATGCACCCTTCTAACTGCCCCTAAACAAGAGTACATAACCCCCATCCTCAAGCAACTCCACTGGCTTTCCCCTCAACAGTCGCATCAAATACAAAACTGATGACCCACAAAACACTTCTAGACCTCTCCTTCCCACACCTCCTCAGCCTCCTCCACCCCTTTCAACCAAGCAGAGCCAGCTGCCAATCTACCAGCAACACCCTGATCATCCCCCACTTGCAAGCTAAGAGCACCCAGCAAGCCTGCGCAAGAGCATATGAACTGTATGCACCTACCCTGTGGAACTCTCTCCCCGCTACCATCCGATGCATCAAAAATCTCTCCACATTTAGAAAGCACCTGAAAACTCATCTTTTCATTGAACACTATGGTCCTGTAACCTAACCTTACCTTTACCCCCCCCCCCCCACACACACACTTTGAAAAACAAACCAATGTATATAGTTAACTTAGATTGTGTAACTGGTTTATACAAAAACTTATCTGTACATAGTTAATTTATGTTCACTCCATGTTCTACTATACTTTCAGTTTGTTGTAAACTGCTTTGACCCAGAGAAAAGCAGTATAAAAGCACAGCTAAATAAATAAATCTTGTCTTCCTCTCTTTCCTCAACTCTTGAATTCCACCTTTCTTCCTTTTGTTCTTCCCTCTCCCTCCTCTCTTAAAAATACCTCATCCTAGTTTCCACCGTTCCATCTCCTCTCTGCCTCGCCTTCTTCTCCTCCTTTCTTCTGGTGACATTAATCTTAACCCTGCCCCCCCCCCCCCCAAGTACATAGTCTCACCCTAGTTCTGCTCTCAACCATTCTAATCTCATCTATATTCCTCTTCTCTCCCCCTCCTCTCTCCCTATATCTTGTGCATTATGGAATGCACATTCCATTTATGATAAACTTCCTTTACTCATAACTTTTCATTTCTAACTCCTTCAGTCTTCTAGTTCTTACTGAAACCTGGCTCCTTCCCGATGACACTGCTTCAGTTGCTGTCCTCTGTTACAGTGGTAACCAATTTTCCCACACTCATTCCACTGACAGTGGTGGTGGTGTTGTGTTTCTGCTTTCTCCTTTCTGCCAATTCCAACCCCTTCTTCTTCCTCTGTCTCACTCCTTTTCCTCCTTTGAAGCCCATTTCATCCACCTTTTTAATAGATTACCTCTCCTGATAGCTGATTTTTATAAACCTCTTGATAAATCCATCTCTACTTTTCTCACTGACTTTGACTCCTTTCTCTATTTCTAGATTCTTCTTCATCCTCCATCATTGTTGGTGATTTCAATATTCAAGTCAATAACCCCACTGACCCCTATGCTTCTAAACTCCTTTCTCTTGCCTCCTCTTTCAATCTCCAACTTTGCTCTTCTGCTCCTACTTATCAGTGTGGTCACTGCCTTGACTTGGTTTTCTTCTCTATCTGTTTACCCTCCAACTTCCGTACCCCAGTTCTTCCGTTATCTGATCATCATCTCCAAACTTTCACTCTTCATTACTCCACACCACAATTTCACTCTGCCTCCTCCTGCTTTTTTAGGAATCTTCATGCTATTGATCCATTGGCTCTTTCCACTATCGTCTCATCCCCTCTTTCTTCCACTTTGTCTTCTAAATCTGTTGATGAGGCTATAGTTTCCTATAATACTGCCCTCTCCTCTGCTCTAGATACTCTTGTTTCACCCATCCCATGTTCTGTGAGATGCACTATATGTCAGTCCTGGTTGTCCTCATCTACTCGCTATCTCTGCTCCTCTGCCCGCTCAGCTGAGCGTGTTTGGCTTAAATCTCGCTCCCTTTCCAACTTTCTTCACTTCAAATTCATGTTTACCTCTTTCTAGTCAGCCTTAGCACTTGTCAAGCAAAATTACTATATTCACCTGACTAATTCTCCTGCCACTGACCCCCGTCATCTTTTCTTTACTTTTAACTCTTCTCAAGGTGCCTCCCCCTCCACTCCCCACTTCTTTCTCTGCCCCAATCTTAGCTGACTTTTTCCATAACAAAATCCACAAGATTACTCTCCAGTTCCTCACTAGAACAACTTCATTCTCTCTTCCCTCACCTCTTTTCCCATCAATCTCTATTACCCTTTTATCCTTTCTCATGATCCCTGATGATAAAACTTCTCATCTTCTTTCCTCCTCCAAACTTACTACCTGTTCTTCTGATCCTCTCCCCACCCATCTCATCAATTCCATTTCCTCTGCTGTCATCCCTTCCATCTCACATATTCTTAACCTTTCACTCTCCACTGCTACTGTCCCTGCAGCCTTCAAGCATGCTGCGGTCACACCCCTACTCAAGAAACCTTCTCTTGATCCTAACTCTCCTTCTAATTATCATTCCATCTCCCTTTTTCCCTTTGTTTCCAAGCTTTTTGAGCATGCAGTCCTCCACCATTGTCTTGAATTTCTTTCCTCTCAATTCCTTCTGGATCCTTTTCAATCTGGCTTTCGCCCCTTACATTCTACTAAAACGGCACTTGTCAAAATCTTTAGTGACTTGTTACTAGCTAAATTTAAGGGCCTCTACTCCATCCTTATCCTTCTTGACCATTCTGCTGCTTTTGATACTGCTGACCACAATCTTCTCCTTGACACACTATCCTCACTTGGTTTTAGGGGCTCTGTCCTGTCCTGGTTCTCTTCTTATCTTTCCTATCGCTCTTTCAGTGTTTGTTCTAGTGGTTCCTCCTCTACTTCTATCCCACATTCAGTAGGTGTTCCCCAAGGGTCTGTTCTGGTCTTTTTCTCTCTCTACACCCAGTCCCTTGGTGCTCTCATTTCCTCCTATGAATTTCAGTATCATTTTTATGCTGATGATTCTCAGATCTATCTTTCTATACCTGATATTTCTCCAACACTGCAACCCCATATCTCTGCTTGTCTCTCTGACATCGCCACCTGGATGTCTCTCTGCCATTTGAAACTAAACATGGATAAAACTGAACTTCTTATCTTCTCCCCTAAACTTTCTTCTCCTCTTCCTCCTTTCTCTATCTCTGTTGATAACACTCTTCTACTTCCTGTTTCCTCGGCCTGTAACATTTGTGTTAATTTTTTATTCCTCTTTCCTTTTCCTCACATATCCAACAGATAGCTAAAACCTGTTGTTTCTTTATAACATTAATTAAATTTGCCCCTTCCTTTCTGAACACACTAATAAAACACTCGTCCACTCTCTAATTACTTCCCTTCTCGACTATTGCAACCTCCTTCTTGATGGTCTCCCTCTGAGTATTTCTCTCTCCCCTTCAATCTATTCAAAATTCTGCTGCGTGAATAATCTTTCACCAGCCTTGATTTACTCATACAACCCCTCTTCTCAAGACACTTAATTGGCTTTCCTTCCATTTCTGTATCCAATTCAAACTCCTTCTTCTGACCGTTAAATGTCTTCATTCTTTTGTCCCTCTCTGTCTTTTCTCTCTCCTCTCCCCCTACACCCCTCCTCGTGATCTCCGTTCCTCTACTGGTTTGTCCCTCTCCTTGCCCTTTCCTTCCACTGCTAACTCCAGACTTCGGTCTTTTCACCTTGCTGCTCCTTATGCCTGGAACAAACTTCCTGAGTCTGTATGTCAGGCTTCATCTCTGCCCCTTTTCAAATCTATACTAAAGGCTCACCTCTTTGAGGCTGCCTTTGGATCCTGATCTCTTGTTCCTTGTGTCTCCTTACCCTTCCCTATTCTATCCATATTCCTAACTTTTGTCTTGTCTGTCTTAGATTTTAAGCTCTAACAAGTAGGGACTGTCTCTGTGTTTGTACAGCATTGTGCATGCCTTATAGTGCTTTATAAATGTTTAATAGTAGTAATAGTAGAATGAACGAGTTTAAGTAGGATGAAGGAAAAGGGGAAAACAAAAGAAATGGAATCTATAACAAGCAAAAGAGGAGGACAACAGGATGGGAACATCTAGAGGAAATGCTAAGAAAAAATATGGGCAACAGAAGGGAGAGGAAAAGTAGAAAAGATAAAATGAATTAATACGGAAAGGTTAGAGAAATGAAAATAAAAGAATAAAGAAACAAAGGAAGATGGCAAGAATAAACTAAGAAACGCAAAAGTTTAAAAATATTTTATTGTGTCATACTGCTGCATGTGGGAAGGTTGAGATGGTGGTAGCGGTGGGCTGGGGAGGATAGGAGGAGTGAAAGTAATCATCTGTGAGTGTGTAAACATGCATGTGTGGAAGAGAGAGTGTGTCAGTGTATGAAGAAACCTAATTTTATTTATTTTTATTATATTTATTTAAGAAATCTTATACCACTTTATCTGAAAGTCAAAGTGGTATACATAGAACTGTATTTGACATACAATAGTAACTTAACTCAACTTATTTATACATGGAACTCAGGTCTGATATGCAATAGTAACTGAACTTGAATGCAATAAGTTAATAAATGATTTTTGCGGTGGGCATGGGATTTGCTTTGTCATGTTGAATATATTTAATATTAGTATTTAGCTCATGCCTTTCAAGTGGTAGTTCAAGGCAAGTTACAGTCAGGTACAGTAGGATTTCCCTATCCCTGGAAGGGCTTACAATCTAAATTTGTACCTGAGGCAATGGCGGGTTAATTGGCTTGCCCAAGGCCACAAGGTGTATGAATAGGATTCAAACCCTGGTCTTCCTGGTTCCAGGTTGCTGTCCTAACCACTAGGCTACTCCTCCACTCCAATGATTAGGTACTGTGCTTATATTAGGTTTTCAATAACATACAAATGGTCAATTCACTTTACAATTGAATCTGAAGAGTTTGAGGGTTAGTGTTCGCGTAAATGTGGTTGAGTCATTACTATGAAGGGCTCGTACATGTTTGAATGGAGTGGGAGGGTGAGTCCCTGGTTCTAAATGGTGGTTTTCGTGTTATGTTAGTTGCCAGACTCAAAATGTTCAAGGAAGAAGTGAGTCTTGAGGTGCTTTCAAAAGTCAGATCGTAGACTTAATTGATGCTAATCTGAGTGGAAGGGGAGAAAGTTCATCTTACCCTCCAGTCGTATCTGCACTTCTTGTTCTCCCCCCCCCCAAAGCCATCAGACAAACTACATCTATGTGAATCAAGTGTATAAAGGGATGTTCGCAGCAGATGGTCGAGAAGGCTAATGGTTACATGATGACAAGTAAGGCATCAAGAGTTTGTTTTAAGGAATTATGAACATTACTTTATAATAGCTAGACACAAAGAAGAGCAAACTGCTCTTGCAATAGAGGCCAGGCAACACAAAGAGCAAGAGACGTATGAAGGTCACAGGAGCATTTATTAGAAAAACCCCAATGCGTTTCGGCAAACGCCTTCTTCAGGGGGTATGCAGCTTGAAAAATAAAAAATATAAAAAATATAAATACATTTCATGTATACATTAGAAATGTTAAAGGACCATATCGTATACATAAAAATGAGACATAAATATAAATATAAAATGAATATGAAACAGGAATAGAGAAATGAAATACAAAGTATTAATATGCAAGTATCAAAACATTAAATACAAATTATTAAAAATCAAGGATAGTTAAAAAAAAACAATTATGAAACACTAAAAGCTCAACAAAACACAGGGCAGAAAAGGGACAAGGGCACATAAAGACTCTGAATACACAATGTTGAACCAAAATGTGATGAAAACATGTGATAAAAAGTGTATATGGAGGGAAAATATGGTGAAACTATTCAAAACCATGTGTGTTTTGTTTGTACTATCACTCCCTGTGGTGCGCTTCACATGTGGAGTAGTCCTGAACACTATACTCTGACTATGGGATGAATGACAAGGCAAAATTGTAATCGTTATAGCATATACTAGGTAAACACAACAATGTTAGTTCATCTGCAAAATACAAACTGAATGGAATATACCACGTGATACCACATTGTAGTTTCACAATATTTTTATTAAGCATTTGGATTCCTTTAAAACAATGTATTCGAGACCCCTGTGTCCCTCAATGCACAACATTGTTTTCTTAGTTTTTTGTCTCTCCAGCATTATAGTTTATACCTTTAACGATTGAACCTAGAGTTAAAGCAACCTATTTATAGATTCTCAATTTTTACAATACATATTTTGTTTTTTATAAAAATGTACATGTTCGGCTTCTTGTGTTATATTGCATCAGGTTTAATTGAACCACGACACCCAGACGTTCATCTAACATTAAAGCATCTAAACTATATTTCAATTGTCATACCTCGAACAGGCCTGCACATGTTAGTTAAAAAAACGTTTATTTCCAAGCGAAATACAGACACTACTTCTATGTATCTCGCTAGGTTTGGGTGGTATCCATTGTCAGTAAGACACCTTTTCTAACTTTTTTAAAGAAAGGTACAACATAATGTTGCATGACGATGAAGTTCTTCTTTGTATACACTGCATTAGATGATTCATATATATAGCTTTCTAGGCAGTTTTTCTAGTTATATTCCATTCAGTTTGTATTTTGCAGATGAACTAACATTGTTGTGTTTACCTAGTATATGCTATAACGTTTACAATTTTGCCTTGTCATTCATCTCATAGTCAGAGTATAGTGTTCAGGACTACTCCACATGGGAAGCACACCACAGAGAGTGATAGTGAGTACAAACAAAACACACAAGGTTTTGAATAGTTTCACCATATTGTCCCTCCATATACACTTTTTATCACATGTTTTCATCACATTTTGGTTCAACATTGTGTATTCAGAGTCTTTGTGTCCTTGTCCCTTTGCTGCCCTGCGTTTTGTTGAGTTTTTAATGTTTCATAATTGTTTTTTTTAACTATCCTTGATTTTTAATAATTTGTATTTAATGTTTTGATACTTGCATATTAATACTTTGTTTTTTATTTCTCTATTCCTGTTGCACATTTGTTTTATATTTATATTTGTCTCATTTTTGTGTATACAATATGGTCCTTTAACTTTTCTAATGTATACATGATATTTATTTATTTATATTTTTTATATTTTTTATTTTACAAGCTGCTTACCCCTTGAAGAAGGCGTTTGCCGAAACACGTTGGGGTCTGTGGTGTTGAAAGCTCTCTAGAAGACATGGAACTGGATGAAAATCCTGAATTCCCCTTGGAAGTGAATGGCAGTGCACATGTGCAGGGGAATTACAAGCCAAGTCGATGGAAAAGTCATCTCCCTGCAAAAGTCAGGTCACACCCTAGCTCAGGGGTGGAGACAGGCTTCCCTGCTGATTGGTCACACAGGTACAGAGAACAGGGAAGGCTTAGCAGGCAGCAGTGTTTAAAATCACGAGCAGAGCAAAGCAAGAATCAGCGAGGAAGAGGTGATCAAGGAAGTGATCATCAAAGAAGTAGTGAAGGAAACAGAGGCTCAGGCTGGAGCCCTGACACAATCTCAGACACGGGAGAGAAAGACCCGGTGGAGAGAGATACAGAGACAGCAACAGAAGGCAGAGGCCCAAGTGAACGGAGGAGAGGTAGACGTGGAGCAAGGAACAGGAACAGCTGTTGGAGCTGGAAAGGTGAGAAAGGAGAGAAAGAAGCTGAAGCTGTGCTTAGCTGGAGGAGAAAGCCAGAGGGAATTTCCCCAGAAAGCAGCTACCTCAGAGGGACTGGAGTAGGACGGAAGGACCCTGCATTTCAGAGCCTGGAGGAACCCAGGAAGAGAGAAAGCAGCGTTTGTCTGAAAGAAAAGCCTCAAGGTAAAGCCAGCAGTTTCATTACTGATAATCTAGCAAAGAGACAATTTGCCAGTCTTAAAGGGCAGGAAATTGTGTCCTCACCTTCCACTGTTAAGGAGTGGGTAGAGAGCTTATCAGAAGCTAAAAGCCATAGTCCTGTTAAAAGTACAGCCTTTGAAACCTCAAAGTTAGAGGCATTAAGGAAGCTGTTCTCTGAAGAGAAGGTTCACTCCCCTAATTTAAAGGTGCCAACATAGGCTGAGTTGCTGTGGAGTCAATTTCAGGAGTACTTGAAAGAGAGAAAGTTTGGGAAAACTCCTAACCTTGAGAGAGACACTATTTGCTCTGATGATACTGAAGGAATGCAAATAGATTCATGTTTGCCTAATAATGGTGAATGTTTGCCCATTCCAATGGACTGTTCTTTTGCCCTAAGGAAAGATTCTGCAGTGAAGAATATGAGCTGAGAATCTGTGAAATCCCTATAGGAAAATAAGGGCAGTCTCTGCTTTATGCTGAAGAAAGCTAAGTTTGTGTTTACTGAGTTTACCACTGGCTGAAGATAAGCAGTGCTGTGAAATTAACTGTGTGCTTTAAAAAGAGAAACCACGGCTGTTATAAGTTTGTGTTACTGCTAATTGACCACACGGGGCAGTCCCCGGTGTGAATGTGTATGAGAAGCAGAAGAAGCTGTGAAGTGGAAAGCTTTTGGTTACGTTATCCTGATTTAGTCCTGATTTCATCTTTTACGTTGGAGATGTATCCTTCTGCTTATGTTATGTATTGAACCTTTGCATGACCTGGAAAATCCCCACAATAAATTTCTTGCCGCCTTACAACCACTGACTCAACTACAATTCTTGTCCCTCAAGAGTAAAGAGCACTACAAGTCCCAGAATCCTCTGGTCACTTTAAAGGGAACTTTATTCAAGGGGGACATACAAGGCCGTCTTCCAGTCTGTAAGCCCTTGGGCCCAGATGGAGATGTGGCAGGTTTTTCTAATAAATGCTCCTGTGACCTTCATACGTCTCTTGCTCTTTGTGTTGCAATTACTTTGTAATATCCTGCATTTACTTCAGTGTTCTCCCCAGAACCTTCTCAATAAGTATGCTATCTAGTTGATTTTACTGACCATCTGGCAAACTTAATCTGATGAATTCACAGGGCAAAATAATGAGCAGGAATAGAAAAATGTTTTAAGAAATTTTGTTATTAGTACTTTAAACAAAAAAGGTAACAAATAAATGCATCGCATATGGAATTTCCTATAAAACAACTAGTTACATTGCTGCCAGGCAGCTTATAGGGCAGCTCACCCGGCTACTCCTTCATGGCACCTGACTGGCAATAGTTTTCGGGGAGACCACTGCACTCTGTCTCAGTAAGGCATGACATCATTTTGCTCATTGGCTTTGGATTAAGGTTGCTAAATATGCACATAAAGTTGTCTTTCACATGTTTTCTAAGTGCAGGGAACATGTTCTTTAGTAAAGAGCTTACAGCCTGGATTTTGCGTGGTTGCTTGTATTGTCTGTAATGGTCCATATTTGTTTGCCTGCATACAGTCGGGATATCCAGTGGTGGAAACCAGATATCTTCCACTGCTAAATATCCAGTTTTAATTAAAGCGCCGTCTAACTGTTGCCACTGAATATGCCCCCCAGTATTCTTTGTCTGCACCATAATTCAAAGACATTGATTTTCTTCCTGTCTTGTCGTCTTCATCCATATAATATTATTGAAAATACCATGGCTTGATAAGTTGAATCTTTGTAGGCAGAGCTATATCTCTGCACTTGAAAATCTTGTCTAGATCCTTATCAGATTTCTCGACTGCTTGTCGTTTCATTATTGATTGTGCATCCAAGCAGGTTAAAGTTGTCTGTCTTCTCCATCAAGGATGAAATGATTGATTTTGCCAGTTGTCAAAATCTTTGTCATCTTCATGTTACTGTGCAGGATCATTTTAAGACTATATATTCCTTGATCCTGATGAGCAAATATTTCAGATAGTCTTCACATTCAGCCAGTAGTACATATGATATCATCAGCATAGTGAAGCAGTATGGGACAATATTGGCAGTGAAAGATCAAATGTATGTGACAACAGCAATAACGCTGGCATTACCTGCATAGAAGAAAAACATGACAAGTTGCTTCCGTATCTTGGCATGAAAACACAATGGATAGTCACAACAAAACAAATTACACTATAGTCCTGGAAGATGAGCTCCTCAGGTCAGAAGGCACTCGATGAGCTACTGGGGAAGAGCTGAAGACTCTTTAGCGTAAAGCTGGCATTTATGATGCAGTTGGAATAAAGCCCTCGGGATATCTGATTGCTGATGTAACTGCACTTGAAATGAGAGTCAGAAGGCGCACAGATTTCTTAAATGTTGTGACGTGGAATGTATGAAGCATGAACCAAGGAAATCTGGAGGTGGTGGAATGTGCACAACAATCTGTTGGATGTCAGTGAACTGAAATGGATTGACATCGGGCACTTTAAATGTGATGATCATATGGTTATACTATGCTAGAAATGAAAAACAAAGAAAAATTTGTATTGCATTTATAATTAAGAACAAGCTTGCAAGAACCGGTATAAAATGTAGTGCAGTCAGTGAATGCTTAATTTCTATTTGTCTATGAGGAATTCCCATCAATAGCAACTATTATTCAGATATATGCTTGAACAACAGATGTAGGATGAGGTTGATCAGTTCTATGAACAAGTACAGGCTGAAATCGACAGAAGATGCAGACAAGATATTCTGATAATCAGGGTGACTGGAACATAAAAGTTGAGAACAAAGAAGCCAGTGGTTGGAATATATGGGCTTGGAACTAGAAACAAAGCTAGAGAAAGCCTGATAGAATTCCTCATGACCAACGATCTATCAGTCTCAAACACCTTCTTTCAGCAACACAAGTGCAACTGTACATGTGGATCTCACAATGGATTGTACAAAAATCAAATTGACTAGATCTGTAGAAGTCAACAATGGAAAACCTCAATAACATCAGCAAAGACAAAACCTGGAACTGAGGGATTGATGCAGAAACCCCGCAGTAAAACCTGGCACTAAAGATCTAGGGTAGGGTTTCCTAATGCAGGTTTAGCAAAGACGTTTTGCGCAGCAACGTGCTAAGTAAACAGCACATTCAACTGTGTGCAAAACATCTGTGCTAACCTAGGCCAGCAAGCCGGGCACATGCACACAAATGTCTGCATTAGCAGCGCCTCTAGATCCTGCATGTACTGGAATGATACGTGGTGCATACGAGCAATATCATTCTGCTCAGAATAATAGCAGTGTTCTTAGACACTGATATTATTCTGAGCAGAACGATTGCTCTATATGCCACAATGCATTGAAATATACAAAAAAAGAGATTCCAAAATATCATCTTGTCACTCAAGATCTCATTATAGCATTTTGAAACAAAAATTGTAAATGTATATATGAGACCATCAGAGAAAAGCGGCTAAACAGTGTGAACATACACAACTCACAAGCCAAAAAGCACCATCATCTGGTCTCTACACCCTGTGCTTTCAAATTCATAGCTTAATTTTTTATTTTTTATTTATTTTCCTATAATTTAATAGCCCAAACTTTGACATTTAAATGTAATCCAGCGGGACAAAAAACCCCCACGATACTACTTATCTGCCAGCCAAGTTGAAGAACCCGACATGATCATGTTTCAGGCAAAGAAACAGCCTTGTTTCAGGAGAAATCTTTCAAAAAAGGAAAAGCAAGTGACATCAAATAAAGTTTTGTCAGCATTCGTCTTCACTAGTTTCAAAAAACACTTATACCAAACCGGAAGTGACAACACTTAAAAAGCTCAACTGACCAATCAGTTTAAACCACGATCAGTGGCAGACATCTCACAACAGAGTAGCCCACTCTATCTCTTCATTCAAGCTACCTGGTGCAGTTGAGTTCAAATGATGAATCCATTATTGTTCCTTCAAATTCGATATAGCTTCACGATCACCACCACTCCAATCTTGTGGTACCACATCTATCACACACCATTTAAAAGAATTCATATTATCACAAGAAAGAAAATGTGAAACTGAAGGAGCCGTCATAGTTTTGGTGTTTTGGCTAAGATGCTCTGTCATCCTCTATATGCCCAACATATATTTTTGGGCAAGTGCACATAATGATATAAATCACATAAGTTGACAGACAAGATGTCTGATAATATGCCTGATATGTTTTTTCAGTAGTAGGATCGTCCCATGAAGTATCACACAAAGTAGAAGTGCACCATTGGCAATGATCACAAACATGTCCAACTTATAGATACCTCACGTGGTGAAATAAATTCCTCATGAGCAGTGAGCACTTTCCAATGAGCATGAACCATTTTAAGCAACCTGTCAATACCGTGCATATATGGTAATATGCAAGTCAATTTAGAATCCTCATTCCGTTGGTTATATAACAACAAATGTTTCCAGCAAGCATATTTGGCTCTCCGAAATGCTCTTTTAATAGAGGCTTCAGGATAACCTATACAAGCCAGTCGATGTTTCAAGCCCTCTGCTTCACATAAAAATTGTTCATAAGAGGAACAGATACGCTTCAAAGGAATTGTCCAACCGGGAGATTCCATTTTAAAGTCCCAGGATGGCGAATTTGAAAGTACAATAAATTATTGCGCTATACTGGTTTTCTAAACAGTCATTTGCAACTTCCCATCTTCATTAAAGATCTGGACATCCAAAAATTCAATTTTTGTCAATGAATGTTTTAATGTAAATTTCAAGTGGATATCCACTATATTGAGAGTCTCAAAAAAGCTAATAACATTTGAGTAGCTAGGGGATTTCTGAATCGAGATCGTATTTTTGTACGACATAGCATTGCAGCACCTCTGCATACATTGCTCCAGCATGCTTCCCCTGCCTTTTTTTCATGACTTGCTTCAGCAAAGCCCAAGAAAAGCTGCAGGGGATGTCTGCTCAAGAAACAGGCATAAATTCTTCCTCAGCGCTGACTGCAAACCTCTTGCGCGAACCCTTATATCTCCTCCAACCTCGCATTAAAGTCCTGCACACTTCTCTACATCTGCACCATACAAATAATTGTTTAATTATCATCTATTTTGAATGTATTTAAATGTGCTGTGCACTGTAATTAGCATAGGCATCTGCGCAATGATTACACTTGTAATAAATCCCTTTTTACTTTCTGTACCCATGCTAATGCAGAAAATTGTACATGAATGCCACGTAGATGTCTGCCCTAATGGCAGCGTAACTTTTCTGCATCAAACTGTGACCGTGGTACAGATCACCAGCTACTAAAGGAAAAAAGGGGACTGTTGTAGTTGTTGATATGGAAGGACAGACTAGATAGGCCATGTGGTCTTTTTCTGTCATCATGTTTCTATGTTTCTACTAATATGTAAATTCAAGCTAAGGCTGAAAAAAGGAAGGTACTCATGAATGTAGAATTGTTTAAGAAAATAAATCTTTCTAATAAAATCAGAGACCAACAATTTCCCTTTGTCACTTAGGAAATCTAGGGAGAGAAGAATGTTTTGTGAAAGAAGGATTATTAAATGGATCACAAAGAGGATGACAAACTACCCATATCTGTTACATCTTATGAACTCCAGAAGGAAGTTCTCTTTGGCACGATGCAAGTATTGCGCCGAGCATTAGCAGTAAATTTGAGAGACTGAAATCATACTCCTTATACCCTGGTTTAGAAGTGAGGTTCACAACTGTCATGGTATTTGCAAAATTAACCCATTTGCAGAAAATGCCCCGAGGGGTGACCTACATGAAGCGGTGGGTAGACCCCTAAACAAAGGCATGGTGAAGGGTGACCTGCACGGAGCGGCAGGGGCACCTACTCTTACTGCCTTGCTGGGCAGACTAGATGGATCATACTGGTCTTTATCTGCCGTCATAAACTAAATTACTATGATGAATTTTTATAAAAAAAATTTAGAAAGCACATGATCCCAAATACTATAAGAAAAAATTGGTTCAAACTCCCCAGAGGTTTTAGCAACCAAGCTGTGAGGTTCAGGCAGACTTAAGCATGAAAACAATAACACGGACTGTAATCTTCATATCTTAATAAATGTGCTTGGTTCAGCTATAGGCCTTATATCTGAAGCACAATGGGATCCATTCAAAGGCACAGGCATTCTCCAAGAACAAACAGGAAGTCATTCCTCACATATGTGGTGACGTTGGCACCGATGGAGCCCATGCAGAGCATTTCCCCAGCTTTCAAAGAAAGCCTTTGGGAATGCCACCACGCATGCTTGGTCCCCTTCTCGCCCAAGGGTGCCTTCTTTCTCAGTCTCCTTTTTTCCACAGAGCCCAATGGACGTGTGTCCTGTTTCCCTGGAAAAAATCCTTGTTAACTATCCTTAAAAGTTAGCTTTTCCAGTTTGCACACCGGTTCCTCTTCCCGCCTTGAGCTGGCGCCAATCTTGGTGCTGTTCTTGACCCCTTTTTCCTTTTTTGATCAAGGCTTACCTCGACTGGTGTTCGCACCTTTTTTCTCCCGGGGGTTGTCGACCCTCATCCATGTGCTCCCCACCATTTCCCCCAGTGGGTTCAAAAAATGTGAATGCTGCAGTCAAACCATGTCAGTGACAGACACCCATGACTGCTGCCTGGGACCGGACCATGACAGCACCTCCAGCGACCTGTGCCAGGTCATGACACCTAAGACCAACAAAAAGAGGTCAGAGTTGCAGGAAAAACTGTTCACCAGGTCTGACTCTGCCCCAGCCTCCTCGACACCAAGTTCCAAGCCCAGCACTTCCAGTGAGGCACAAGCGTTCCTCCAAGAAGACCTTGGACCCGGAGAAAACGAAAAAAACGTCCTCTAAGCCCGTCGAGGTTGCTCCAGAGAAACCTGGTAAAACTGCTTGGATGGACTCGGATGGCTCTGAGAAGCGCCCTACGGAAGGATTCCTCAGCCGGTGGAGACCATGTGAGGTTCCTCAAGGCCATAGTCCTCGTTGAGGACACACTTGTGAGACAGCTGGTGCCGAGATCCTTGGTGGCCGCGCTGAAAGCTGTGAAACCCTCTGGCTGGAAACCAGAATGGCAGTGCTGGAGCAGAATATCACTGCTATCCTGGTCTTGCAGCAGGCAATGATGACTGATTTGTCCACATCATCTGCCCTGACAACCAGACCGATGACTGGGGGAGGGTCTACGGTCGTCGAGCCAAGCTCCGAGCACCACCGCCCTCGGGTAAGCCCTCTGCACAACTTCGACCCCAGGTCCTCCGGAGGCCACTGACCCCTTGATGACAATGAGTCCGCAGGGCCTCGGACTAGTTGTCACCACTCAACTCCGAGTGGGAGACTGATGACGAGGCACCCTGAAAACTAAACGGCACTGAGATATTCCCTTGGACCTGTCTCCCCTGATGCTCCGGCATTATTCTCCTCCAGAGGACATAGCCTTCCATGACTTTATCAAGGACATGGCCAGAGCCCACTTGGTGCAGACTGAGGCAGAGGAAGACTGACGCACCAAGGAACTAAAGATCCTCCACCAATGTTCCCTCAAATTTTCTGTAGGCTGTGTGCGCATAAAATATCAGCTGTGCAGCTTTTGAAGGAAGGTTAAATTTTTGTGCGCCACATAACGGCACTCAGAGTTATATACTTTAAAATTTGACTACACGTCAGAATACAGTATGTTCACCACATTGATTTTAATCAAATTAAATGAAAATAGATGATTACTAAATGAAGCGGAAAATATCTAGTAATTACAATCACAACTTTTAAATTTTGAGACGTCTGTGTTGTTTTCTATCAGAATCAGAACCATAATTTTTGTGCGCTCTGTTGTAAAGTATGTGCGCTCGCTCAGCGAGGTGTGTGCGCGCGCACAGCTTAGAGGGAACAGTGTCCTCCACCTAAGGAAACCCTCACAGTGCCCATGCAGATGATCCTCGAGTGGCTTCTGCTCAGAATCTGGGAGACACCGGTGTCAGTACTGGTGGTAGGCTGGCACCTGGACGCCATATACTGTGTCCAGAAGGGCCCGGGGTTCCACAAATCCAAACTCTCAGATAACTCCATGGTCATTGAGTCAACCATGCAAAAACTTAAGAGCCAAAAGACCCACTCCTCCATTCCCCCCAGAAGGGAGGACAGAGCCCTCGATGCCCTCGGGCGCAAGTGTTACCAGGGCTCGATACTGGGGTGCTGGATCCAAGTCTATGAATTATACACAGGTATGTACCTGAAGGCTCTAACCCAGGAGCTGTCAGCGTTTTCGGCTGGTCTTGTTGGGGAACCCCTCCAATGGTTCCAGTATCAAGAACTGCTCCAAGTTCCTCTCCCCAGCAGCCTACGACAGCTTCGAGTCAGCAGCTCGAGTCACAGCAGCTGGCATCGGTACCCAATGTCAAGTCTGGCTACAGTCTTCTGACCTTGAGTAATGGGTCCAAGACGAGCTGCTCAATTTCCCCTGCACCAGGAAGAACCCATGGCCAAGATTGAGGCTGATGTGGCAACCCACCAGAGGCTCTCTTAAAAGACCTCATCCCTTCTCCACAGGAAACCAGCGGGCAAAAGGCCCCTTGTTTCCAAGAAAAAAGGGTCCTTTCCCACAGTCTCACCACTACCAGCCCTTCTCAGGCCAGCAACAAGGTTCTCACCCTAAGAGGCAAGGCCAAGGGGCTCAGAAGGCAAAAGCACTGAAGCAGGCCTCAGCTCCCACCTAAGCTGGGAGGAGTTTTAGACTCCCAGGGCAGGGCCTCTCCTCCCCCCAGGAGACTTTCACCAGCCCACAGAGGGGCGCCTGGCGCTCTTTGCCCACAGATGGGCCAATATCACCTTAGACCAGTGGGTACTGCAAGTGGGGGATACCTCCTCCACCTACAGCAGATACCACCCAGGTTATTCCTAGGAAAGCCAGTGTACCCCTCCTTCACCAGACTCTTCTGCTCACAAAGCTCAAAGGTCTGATCAGGGACAAAGCAGTAGAACCTGTACCCAAACACCTATGGGAAAATGGGTTCTACTTCTTGTTTCAAAGAGAACTGGGGGCCTCAGACCCATACTAGATCTGCGAAACTTAAACAAGTTTCTGGTGAGGGAGAAGTTCAGGATGCTCTCCCTTGGAGCACTGCTGCCTTACCTCCACCAGGGAGATTGGCTGTGCTCCTTAGATCTAAAGGATGCATATACACACATCCTAATCCACCCCTCCCATGGGTAGTACCAACGGTTCGTGGTAGGAGGATGGCACTACCAGTACAGGGTACTACCCTTCGGCCTGGCCTCCTCGCCGAGGGTCTTTACCAAATGCCTGGCTGTGGTGGCCAGTCACCTGAATCTGCAAGGGGCCTTCATCTTCCCCTACTTAGATGACTGGCTAATCAGGGGCAGCACAGCCTCAGAGGCCAGTCAGGTGGCAGAGCATGTGTCCCTCCTTCTGCAGCACCTGAGGTTTGTCATCAACTACCCCAAATCTCACCTCTCTCCAGCCCAAAATCTGGAGTTCATAGGTGCTCAGCTAGACATGTTGCAGGTCAAGGCAGTCCTCTCCAGAGAAAGAGCAGAATGTCTCAGACAACTGGCAGGAGAGGTACAATGTTGCCAGTCAGTGCCACATCGTCTCCTCACCCGTCTACTGGGCCATATGGCCTCTATGGTCCACGTGATGCCCTCAGCCCGCTTGAACATCCAGATAGCCCAGTGGTGCCTCCACTCACAGTAGACTCAAGCCACTGGCAGACTACGGGACAGGGTCAGGTTTACCCAACAATTGGTGAAATCCCTCAACTGGTGGGAAAACTTCCGCTACTTCCGCGGAATGCCCTTCCAAGCACCCACACCTCAGAGACCCCTTACCACAGATGCCTCCCTCCTAGGTTGTGGGGCACATTGTGGGAACCGTTGCACACAGGGCAGCTGATCCCAGGAGGAGTCGCAGATCAGTATCTTGGACACCAGTGCCTACAACACTAGTCCATGCTGATCCAGATGGACAATCAAGTCGCCATGTTCTATATCAACAAACAGGGGGCACGGGTTTGTACTCCCTCTGCCAGAAGGCAGTGTCTCTCTCCTTTGCAGCGTGAAATAACATGCTCTTGCAAGCAGTTTAACTCCCGGGCCAGGACAATTGCCTAGCAGACAGGCTGAGCAGAGTCCTTTGAACCGCATGAGTGGCGTTTGAACTCCCAGGGTGGCCAAGAGGCTCTTCCACCTATGGGACAGGCCCATGATAGATCTATTTGTCTTTCCGGACAACACGTAGCTGCCTCATTTCTGCTCATGCCAACTGCACCCAGAGAAAGTGATGGCAGATGGCCTTCCTGATCTCATGGTCTGAGGGCCTACTCTATGCATTCCCACTGACCTCCCTGGTGGCCAGGACCCTCTTTGAGGTCCAGAGCGAGACGGCGTGAGTCATATTAATTACCCCCAGGTGGCCAAGGCAGCCCTGGTTTCCACTGCTGCTCTCCCTGTCAGTGGCACTCCCAATCCAGTTGGGCCGAGCCTCGGACCTCCTGTCTCAGGAGGGGGGCTCACTCCTGCATCCCAACCTGGGGTCACTAACGCTAATAGCATGGCTGCTGAAAGGGTAGTGTTGGCCCCTTTCAATCTTCTGAGAGAAGTTGAGGAGATCCTACCGGCCTCCCGAAAGCCCTCCACCAGACGGGCTTTTGCCTTTAAGTAGAGAAGGTTCTCCACCTGGTGTGTGGAAAGATGGGAGAACCCCTTCTCTTGCCATGTGCAATTAGCACACCAGTACCTACTGCACCTGTCACACCCCAGGCTGAAGTCTAACTCAGTGAGGGTGCATCTGAGTGTGATAGCCGCTCACCACCACACTGTAGAAGGAAAACCCCTCTCAGGCCAGCCCCTGGTCTCCAGATTCCTCCAAGGCCTCCTGTTATCCAAGCCTCACTCTTCCCTCCGGCAGCAGAGTGGGACCTCAATTTATTTACATTCTCTTATATACCGCGCTATTCTGCATCAGTGCAGTTTACATTTAACAAACTGAAATTCAATGTGGTGCTTTCACAGCTCACCAGACTGTCATTCGAGCCCTTAGCTACTTGCCACCTGCTGTGCCTTTCTGGTGGCCCTCATGTCCGCTCAAAGAGCGAGTGAACGCACGCCAGGCTCTGTTGATGGATCCACCATATACAAGGTTCTACAAGAACATGGTAGTGCTACGCATGCACCCCAAAGTCCTCTCGAAGGTGGTATCTCCTTTCCACCTCAACCAAGAGGTGGTCCTCCCCACCTTCTTCCCATGGTCTCACGCCGACAGGGAGGAACTAGTGCTTCATATACTGGATTGCAAATGGGCCCTGTCCACTGTTCCCTCTAAGCTGTGCGCGTGCACACACCTCGCCGAGCGAGCGCACATACTTTACAACAGAGCGCACAAACATTACGGTTCCGATTCTGATAGAAAACAACACAGATGTCTTAAAATTTAAAAGTTGTTGTGTATTTATGGTTTTCACAAGTTCTACAATATTTTCTAGTGCAATCAATGTGATGTACATACTGTATTCTGATGTGTAGTCAAATTTAAAAGTATATAACTCTGAGTGTTATGTGGCACACAAAAATTTAACCTTCCTTCAGAAGCTGCACAGCTGATATTTTATGTGCACACAGCCTACAGAAAATTAGAGGGAACATTTGCCCTGTCCTCCTACTTACAGTGGACCCAGGCACATCGCAAAACTGCTCAGCTTTTCATGTCGTATGACCCTAGCAGACTGGGGCTCCCTGTGACTAAGCAAACGCTGTCCACTTTGGTGGTGGACTGTATTGTCCTTGCTTATGAGTGTGCTGGCCTCTCCCTTGAGCACTGGATCACAGCACATCGCATGAGAGTGATGGCCATGTCTGTGGCCAACCTGCTCTCAGTGCTGGTGACAGAGATATGCAAGACTGCCACATGGTCTTTGATTCACATGTTCGCAGCTCACTACTACCTGGAAAGTGAGTCCCGCAGGAACAGTGCGTTTGGTCAGGCAGTACTCCATAATATTCTCGGTGTGATAGTGCCACTGGACGCCATGGTCATACAGATTCTCGCAGTGGGGACTCATCTTCTGCAAATCATGGCTACCTGACTTGGTCACCATTGGTGCTGAGCATGGTTCGATCCTTGGCAGCTTGGAGCTAGGGAGTCCTATACGTGAGGACTGAATTCCTGTAGAAAGTGTAGTTACTTACCAGTAACAGATGTTCTCCAAGGACAGCAGGAATCAGTCCTCACAACCCTCCCTCCCTTAGGAGTTGCCTCCCTACCTTGTTTGGTTTTTGTTTTCACTATCATCCTAGCTATGTCATCTGATTGGGCAGGAAGGGGACCATGCTTGCGTGGTAGCATGTCCCAAAAGCTTCCTTTGAAAGCTGGGGAAATGCTCCATGTGGTCTCCATCAGCACCGATGTCACCCCATATGTGAGGACTGATTCCTGCTGTCCCTGGAGAACACCTGTTACAAGTGAGTAACTATGCTTTTTTTTTCACATAAAGATAAATATTAAGTAATGATTTTTGTTACATTGTAGCTGGTTTTGAACCATGACATTTTCTCAAATATAAATATCACACATGTAAAAAGAATCCCACTAGGAGGCACTGTGAGATTCCCCCTTCCTATCAGTTTTAAATTGACTTAGTTTTCATAGCTGCTTCGTAGTGCGACCTCTGCCCAGTATTGTGAGAGGTTTAAAAATACCAATTGTAGCTATGGAGGTGAAGGAAATAATGCTATAATTTCCATGAAATTAGGAAAAGAAAATAAATAATTCTGAATTATTGATGAGATCTTTTTTATAGCAAAAACTCTCATTTACGAACATGTGTTTGAATTAGTCTGCAGGAATTTGCATAAGCACTTTAGTAAACAGGCCTCATTAAGAATAATGGAGCTGTGATATTTAGAGGGTAATTTTAGGAACTCCCGCACACTCAATGCGCATTGCCACATGCATATTTGGGGATTATTTTATAAATGAAGGGCACGTGTATTTTCTTTATAACATTGGGATGTACAGACACATCTCAGTTTAGCTGCAGCAGTTAGGCTTGGGGTGGCCATAGGCAGACTTTCAGCATGTGTCGCCCATTCCCATAGTTCCGCATCATCTTTCTCTCCCCCTCCTCCCTCCACCTTGATCTACTCCTTCAAACCGTTGGGGTGCAGTGCCTTTGTTCCTTCCTTTATGAAAAATCAATGCTCAAAAAGAAAATGAAGCTATTGACCTTGCGACCAAGCATGCTAGAAGCCCCTGCCAGTCTCATGCCCTATGGAGGCGGGACTGGCAGGGATGTCCAGCCAGCTTCAGCATGAAGATCGGTGATAGCTTCAATTTCTTTTGGAGCACTGACTTGTCAAAAAGCAAGGAACAAATGAAATGTGTCCCTGAATGTTTGAAGGCGTGGACCATTTGGGAGAGGGGGAAGGAGGCACTCATCCTGCACCGTTTTGGGGGCAGCAGATGATTTGGCTGTCTCCTTCTGACATTACCTCTTTAGTGCTGCCCTCTGGCTGCCACCCCTAAAATTGTGCCTTTTCGAGGGGCAGTCTGCATGCCAGCTCAATGATGCGTATTAATATATTAACACGTTAGTAAATGAGGGGAAACATTTTTAGGGAAAAAATGTAAATTTTAAAAAAGCAATTATAGCTAAAATTGTAAATTCTGATAACCAAGACTGAGCAATTAATAATCCTGTTAAGTTTAACTTTAGAGTTGTTTGTTTTTCAAGTAAAAGATACAATTCTAAGCAATTTCACAATCTTTCATACCAGTCCGAAAACTCTTCTTCAATTTCTTATGTTAACAGCCATTCTTCACTTTAGTGCTATTGGTCATGGTTTGTTTTACATCTATTTTAAACTCATTTTTATAATTTACTTTATCTAAAGAGGAGCTCATTTTCTTTACCTCCTTTTCTATTTTTTCTTTACAGAGTATTACCTCTCTGAAGCAAAGAAAGAATTTCAGGTGTGTGTATGGTTATGGTTTATTATATTTGACTAACTGCCCTTCGTGGTACAGCAGGGTGGTTTACAAAATTAAAAACGCAACATTAAAAATGAAAGATGGAAAAGAACTCCATTGTCAATAGGATAGGTCAATCAATCATACCAGGGAAATAGTAGAGGGAAGGGGAAGAAAAGGGGGGAAAAGGGAGGGAAAATCAGGTAACTGGAATGTCATGGGCTGTATTACATAGGTGAGCTTTGAGAAGTGACTTAAATTTGAGATATGAACGTTCAAGTCTGAGGCTAGGTAGCAGGGCATTCCAGAGTGCAGGGGCAAGAAAATGAAAAGCAGAGGAACAAGTGGACATAAGTCTAGCCTGTGAAACAGAGGGAAGATGCATATGGTTGGCATGGATATCACAGAAGACATAGTGGGTTGAGTGAGTAAGCAAAACATCGGAAAGATAACAGGGGACAGCAGAGTATAATGTATGATGGACCAAGGTAAGAAGTTTAAACTGAAGACGAAATTTAACTGAAAGCCAATGATAGTGGATGAGGAGGGGGTGACATGTACGAAGTGTGAGGCATGGGCAAGAAGACATACTGCAGTATTTTGGATAAGGTGAAGTTGGTACAGAGGAAGTCCAAGGAAAATGATGTTGCAGTAGTCAATCTGAGAGATTACCAGAGTGAGGAGTAAAGTAGTCAATGTTGAGACTGAAAGAAAAGAGCGAAAGGCACAAATTCCATGTAGGAAGAAAAAGGAACGACGAACAAACAGATATATATGTGCATGAAAGGATAGAGATGAGTCCAAAGTAACACCCAGATAATGGAAGGAATCAACGAGCAGGATGGGAGAAGTGGGCAAGGATGATGCTGGGGCAGGGGATGGACAGCCAAAGGTGAACCAGAGAGCAGCAAATTTAGAGGGGTTGAGCTGAAGAAACTTACTAGATAGTCAATCAGAAATGCTAAATAGATAAGTATTGAGGGGGGGGGGGGTGTCAAATCAGGGGCTGTTGCACTAGTGTGTGTCTATGTATGTATGTATGTGTGTGTCTATGTATGTCCTCAGTCTTGAAGGACTAGAAAAGGGGACTGTTACTTCTAGAGAGAGATCTGCAATTGTGAGTATACTGGGAATTTTCTGAAAGGAATTCTTTGTATTAAAGCTAATTAATCTGTGAACCCACTGGTTTTTGTTAAATCAGTCAGGGCCTAGTAGCAGCAGTTTAAGTTTAAATTTAAAACACAGAAGAGAACTTTCTGGTTACATTTCATACCCAGCAGAGAGCTTGTAGTTTAAATTTAATAGTCACTCAGGGCCTAGCATCAGCAAATTACTTTTAGTTTAAATTTAAAACACAGAAGAGAGCTTTCTGGTTAAATTTGGAACCCAGCAGAGAGCTTGTAGTTTAAATTTCATAATAAGTTAGAGCCTAGCAGCAGCAAAAAGCTATAATTTTAATCAAATCAGAATATAGCTTAGCATAAAAGGCAAAACAGGGTCAGTACTCTTTGAGCAACAAATAAAGTCTTCTAGAGACCTTTACAAAGAGGCCTTCTACCTAGGGGGCAAGAGACCCATGAAACATTTTCAATAGGTGTTTACACCAGGTGGCAGGTCAAAAGGCCATTTTTAAAGACTCCTTCTATCCAAGCAAGGACTCAGGAAGTTAGTCACAGCTTACCTCAGCCGCACAGGCATAAATAGCTCAACCAGAGCTCTGTGATCCTCAGTCTTGAAGGACTAGAAAAGGGGACTGTTACTTCTGGAGAGAGATCTGCAATTGTGAGTATATACTAATGGGAATTTTCTGAAAGGAATTCTTTGTATTAAAGTAACTAATCTGTGAACCCACTGGTTTTTGTTAAATTAGTCAGGGCCTAGTAGCAGCAGTTTAAATTTAAAACACAGAAGAGAACTTTCTGGTTACATTTCATACCCAGCATGTAGTTTAAATTTCATAATAATAAGTTAGAGCCTAGCAGCAGCAAAGAGCTATAATTTAAATCAAATCAGAATATAGCTTACCTCAGCAGCACAGGACAGGGTACTGTGTAGCAGCCCTCTTTTAATAAGTGTTATTTCCTATAGCTTTATAGGTATTTACACATCTTAAAGGACAGGTGGGGCTCTCAGGTGAAGCTCATTACTCAAATCAGTCATACACTAAGGACCTGAGATTAATTAAGCTTCAGGTGAACAAGGTATATTAAACATATTAGGTACAGTTTTATTAGTATAAATATTCATAGCAACCCTTAGTAAGTAAAGAACTTAAAGATCTAAACACCAGCTTAAAACTAAGATGCAGACAGCAGTCCAGCAGCAAAATGAGGGCTTTCCAGTCTTCTGCATTGAGTGTCACATATATGATTTTCTCCCAGTTGGTGAGAGGTCTTACGTGTGCACTAGGTGCAAGGAGCTCTTTGCTCTCAGGGAATGAGTCCATTCTCTAGAGGCTAGAGTAGCAGACTTGGAAAACATAAGAAAGACAGAAAGGTACATAGACGAGACCTACAGGGATATAGTCCTGAAGTCCCACCTCCAGTCTGGCAGCATCCCTGTTGCCATGGAGGAGAGAGGTCACGTGACAGGAGAGCATCACCCTGGTGTGGCAGGAAGTGATCCTGTAACTAGGACCTGTCCTGCAGGTGATGTAAAACGCTCTAGCACCGAGGAAGTTTCTCCAAGGCCATGTGCCCATGAGGGAAGGGTTAGGACAGCCGTTATAGTTGGTGATTCGATCATTAGGCATGTAGATAGCTGGGTGGCTGGTGGACATGAGGATCGCCTGGTAATATGCCTGCCTGGTGCGAAGGTAACGGACCTCACGCGCCACCTAGATAAGGTCTTAGATACTGCTGGGGAGGAGTCTGCTGTCTTGGTACATGTCGGTACCAATGACCTAGGAAAATGTGGTAGGGAGGTTCTGGAGGCTAAATTTAGGCTTTTAGGTAGGAAGTTGAAATCCAGAACTTCCAGGGTAGCATTCTCCGAAATGCTTCCCGTTCCACGCGCAGGACCCAAAAGGCAGGCAGAGCTCCGGAGTCTCAATGCGTGGATGAGACGATGGTGCAGAGATGAGGGTTTTGGATTTGTTAGGAACTGGGGAACATTCTGGGGAAAGGAGGGGCTCTTCCGAAGGGATGGGCTTCACCTTAACCGGGATGGAACCAGACTGCTGGCATTAACCTTTAAAAAGGAGATAGAGCAGTGTTTAAACTAGATAATAGGGGAAAGCCGACAGTCGCCCAAGAGCAGATGGTTCAGAAGAATGTATCCTTGAAGGATACTACCAAAAGCAGAGAGGTTCCAAAAAAGGGTAAAGTAGCCCAAATGCCCTCGATTATGGAGCAGACAGAGCTTAAAGATTTCAAATTAACCATGTCTACCAATAGCCAAATTAATATGAATAAAATACAGTCTCTAAAATGCTTGTATGCAAATGCTAGAAGTCTAAAAAATAAGATGGGAGAGTTAGAATATATAGCACTAAATGAGAGGTTAGATATGATTGGAATATCAGAGACATGGTGGAAGGAGGACAACCAGTGGGACACTGATACCTGGGTACAAACTATATCGTAATGATAGAGCTGATCAAATTGCTGGAGGGGTTGCGCTCTGTTAGAGAGGGCATTGAGTCAGAAAGGATTAAAGTTTTGCAGGAAACAAAATTTGCTGTAGAATCTCTATGGATAGAAATTTCATGTAAAAAGGGGAAGGGGAAGGCGATGGCAGTGGGGGTGTACTATCGACCGCCTGGCCAGAATGAACATCTGGATGATGAAATAATCAAAGAAATCAAGGAAGCTAACAAAAGTTACAGCGCAGTAATAATGGGTGATTTCAATTACCCCGGTATCGACTGGGTCAGTGTCACGGCAGGACATGCTAGGGAGATAAAGTTCCTAGATGAAATAAATGACTGCTTCTTGGAGCAGCTGGCTCATGAACCGACCAGAAGGGAAGCCATATTAGACCTAGTCCTTAGTGGAACAGCAGATCCTAGTGCAAGAGATAAGGGTGTTGGGGCCACTTGGCAATAGTGATCATAGCATGTTCGCCTTTGATTTAATTAGTGGAGGAGGGATAGTAAGGAAATCCACAGTACTACCTTTTAACTTTCAAAAGGGAGACTATGATAAAATGAGGAAAATAGTTAAGAAAAAACTAAAAGGAGCAGTTGCAAAGATTAAAGACTTACATGAAGCTTGGGTGTTGTTGAAAAATACTATCTTGGAAGCCCAGACCCAGCTGTATTCCACGCTTTAAGAAAAGTGGAAGGAAGTCCAAAAAACTGTCAGCACAGTTTAAAGGTGAGGTCAGAGAGGCTGTTGCCAAAAAACAACAGGAAATGGAAAAAAGAGCCAAATGACGAAACCTGGAAACAGCACAAGCACTGGCAAGTCAAATGCAAGGCATTGATAAGGCAGGCAAAGGAAGAATTTGAGAAGAAGCTTGCTGCGGAAGCAAAAACATGAAATAATGACTTTTTCAAGTACATTCATAGCAAAAAACCTGTGAGAGAGTCAGTTGGTCCATTAGATGATAGAGAGGTTAAAGGGGCACTAAGAGGCAACAAGGCGATAGCAGAGAGACTGAATGAATTCTTTGCTTCGGTCTTTACTGAGGAAGATGTTACCTATTACTAAAGTGGTATTTAAAGGTGCGGAAGAATTGAAGGAAATATCGATACATCCGGAAGATGTATTACAACTATTAGATAAACTGAAGAGTAGCAAATCACCTGGGCCAGATGGTATACATCCAAGGGTGTTGAAAGAACTGAAATATGAGATTGCAGACCTGCTGTTGTAATCTGTGAACTATCATTAAAATCATCTCTAATACCTGAAGATTGGAGGATCGCCAATGTAACACCAATTTTTAAAAAGGGTTCCAGGGGTGATCCGGGAAACTACAGACCGGTGAGCCTGACGTCAGTACCGGGAAAAATGGTAGAAACCATCATAAAGAATAAAATTACTCAACATGTAGATAGTCATGGCCTAATGGGAGACATCAAACATGGCTTTAGACAAGGAAGATCTTGTCTTACTAATCTGTTATGTTTTTTGAAGGTGTGAATAAACAGGTGGACAAAGGTGAGTCGGTTGACATAGTGTATCTGGACTTTCAGAAAGCCTTTGACAAGGTCCCTCATCAGAGACTTTTGGCAAAACTAAAGAGTCATGGGATAGGAGGCAGTATACTATTGTTTATCAGGAACTGGTTAAAAGATAGAAAGCAGAGGGTAGGGCAAAATGGCCAATTTTCCCAATGGAGAAAGGTGAATAGTGGTGTACCCCTGGGATATGTGCTGGGTCCACTGCTTTTTGACATATTCATAAATGACCTGGAAAGGGAAATAAGAGAGGTTATCAAATTTGCAGATGACAAAAAACTATTTAAAGTTGTTAAAACCCAAGAGGATTGTGGAAAATTGCAAGAGGATCTTGATAAATTGGAAGACTAGGCATCAAAATGGAAGATGAAATTTAATGTGGACAAGTGCAAAGTTATGCACCTAGGGAAGAACAACCCAAACTATGGTTACACGATGCAAGGTTCCATATTTAGGAACCACCACCCAGGAAAACGATTTAGGTGTCATTGTGGATAACATGTTAAAACCCTCGGCCCATTGTACAGCGTCGGCCAAGACAGCAAATAGAATGCTAGGTATCATAAGGAAAAGAATGGAAAATAAAACAAAAGGTATTATAATGCCTCTATATCGTTCCATGGTGAGACCGCACCTTGAATATTGTTTGCAATTCTGGTCGCCATACCTTAAAAAGGATATAGAGTTATCAGAAAAGGTTCAGAGAAGAACCACCAAAATGGTAAAGGGGATGGAAGGATACTCCTATGAAGAAAGGCTAAAAAGGTTAAGGCTCTTTAACCTGGAAAAGAGACGGCTGAGGGGAGATATGATAGAAGTCTATAAATTAATGAACGGAGTGGAACGGGTAAACGTAGATCGATTGTTTACCTTATCAGAATATAGAAAGACTAGGGGACATGCAATGAAGATACAAGGTAAACTATTTAAGACTAATAAAAGACAATTTTTTTTCACTCAACGTGTAATCAAACTCTGGAATTTGTTACCGGAGGATGTAGAAAAGGCTGTTAGTGCTGCTGGGTTTAAAAAAGGTTTGGACAAGTTCCTGGAGGAAAGGTCCATAAACCATTATTAAGAAGGGACCCAAGATATCAATGCTTGACCCAGTACAAGCATTGTGGAACCTGTGTCTTTTGGGGAAACTGCTAGGTACATATGACCTAGATTGGCCACTGTTGGAAACAGGATACTGGGCTTGATGGACCTTGGTCTGACCCAGTATGGCATATCTTATGTTCTTGTATGTATGTGTGTGTATATATATATATATATATATAGACTGTGATGAGGAAGCCTCTAGTGAGCATATGGAAGTAGAAGATAAGAATGATTTTACCTTTAAGAAAAACTGACATCCCTGCAGTACACACGTTTCAGCATTTGTCAAAAGAAAACAAGCACAGAGAAACTGAAGCTAGGCTGCCACACCCAAGCTCTGCTGACGTAGTAGCAAGCTTGAAACCTAATTACAGACACCTGTCCAGAGAGGCAGAGACATGGCTCAGAGAGCAGGAATATAAACCCTGGCTAGAGAGAGAGTCAGGGAGCAGAGGAGGAACGAGAGGAACAAGAGACAGGAGAACGACGACGACAGCACTCGAGAGGGAACACAGGAGGAGACACAGCTGGAGAAGTGGAGGTGAAGCAATCAGAGCAGAAGGGGAGAAGAGAAACCTTCAAACTCCAGTGCCGGATAGAAAGGTTCAGAGAGTTCAGAGGTGGGAGCCCAGGACTCAGTCCAAGAGTCTACAAAGTAGTCCAAATAAACTTCATCCAACAATTTCTACAGGTTCAGTTTTTCCACAACGACAGCCTCAGAAAACAACCATTAGCACTAAGAGTACTGGGATTCAATGTCCTCCCAGAAATGTGCTGGTTTAACATCAACGGCTGAAGTTGATTAAAACTGTGTTGTATCTACTGCTATATGTGCTAGCAAATTTTTAAAGTTGATGTAATTTGTTCTATAATATGAGACTTCACAATCTGGTCATTTACTATTGATAGCACTGAAGGTACTTAGCTTAATCAGTTGTAGGATACTTCACAGCACAGAAAATTTTTCTTATTTTTTTCAAATTTTCTATTTAAATAATGTTCTTCAATTCCCTCCTCTTCTTCTCAAACACAGCTCTTAAAATATGTCCCTTCAGTGCTATCAATAGTAAATGACCAGATTGTGAAGTCTCATAATATAGAACAAGTTACATCAACTTTAAAAATTTGCTAGCACATATAGCAGTAGATACAACACAGTTTTAATCAACTTCAGCTGTTGATGTTAAACCAGCACATTTCTGGGAGGACATTGAATCCCAGTACTCTTAGTGCTAATGGTTGTTTTCTGAGGCTGTCGTTGTGGAATAACTGAACCTGTAGAAATTGTTGGATGAAGTTTATTTGCACTACGTCATAGTAATCATCCACAGAGACAGACCCCTTTCTTTATTTAGTAATTACAAGAGTCTACAAAGCCTAGCTTGGAACAAGGAACCGGGGCCGAGCTCCAGTGAGGAACTCCAACAAGGGAACCAGAGTGCTTCCCCATAGCTGGAGAGAGATTGCTGAACAGAGCCAGAGAGGAGTCTCCACAACCTCAGGTACCTGTAATCCCTATCACATAGAGCTGTGCTCAAAGGAGACACAGAACCCTTTAGGGAGGAGTTACCCTAAGACGTATGATAGTAGCTTGAAGCAAAACACTGCAGTTCAGGAGTTGGAGGAAATGCAAGTGGACTGTAATGAGAATGATTCATTATCATCTGAAGTTCCTATGGACCGTACGTTGTGTTTAACTGATGACATTGAATCCCTTTGCTAAGTGTATATTCGAGAGCTGAGGGAAGACAAAGGAAAAGAGAATATTTTTCTTTGTTGAAGGAAGCTGTTATGTTTTTCTTTATCTGTTAAGCAGTTGCACTTTTGAGTAAAGAGTGTGAAGCTCAGTCAGCATACTTGTGCAAATAACCTTGAGCAAACAACTGAAGAATTATCCTGATGCAATCTGCATAGAACCTTTTGTTTGGGGAATAAACTTTTGTCATCTTTGCCTTTACCACTGGTTTCACGACTATTTTTTCTTAGAAGGCAAAAGAACTACCACTCCCAGCAGGCTTAGCTGGAGCAAATTAGTTTATACCACCCTTCTATAAGGAGAACATAATGGCAACCCTAACCCTCTTAGCCTGAGGCGGAGGGCTAGGGCATGACAAGTGGCGTAGTTGTTGGATCATTTTTGTACATCAGGATTTACAAACACTTCAGGATATACACCAAAGGTTTCTTCAAGCACCAAAACTGCTGAGCTGTGCTGTGAATGGCAGTGTGGAAAATCGCTGGCAGTGTCGGCCAGAGCGACTGAGGACCAGTGAAACACTCCTTTTCAAGGCATGAGTCTACGCCTGTGCTCAGATAAAGAGTATTTGGGCGTGGGTAATTAGGATTCAAGTGAAAAGGATAGAGGTTTCCAGGCATTCACATTAGAAGGAACTAACAAACGTTTTGTAGTACCGCACTTGGTGGACTTTGTTTGTCTTTTGTTCTTCCTGCAGAGAGAACTGTGGAGATGGTTCCCAAAGAAGTTCTACAATGGATGGCATCTCAGTTCGAGAAGCAACGGGAGATGGCTCATCGTGCGCAGGAACAGGCTGCGGCAGCTATGCAGGCCCAACAAAAGCCGGTAGTGGACTTAATGGAGGCGTTGCTCGCCAGCCAGAAAGCGACAATGGGAGCAATACCAACTCCATCAACTTTGGATCCGACAACACATACCTGTGTGGTAGGACCACAGACTTGTGGGACTTTTTCATTTGGCCAACTTGCAGTAGGCGATGATGTTGATGATTTCATAGAAGCGTTTGAGAGAGTTGCCCATACTGTGGGGTGGCCAATGGAACAATGGGCAGTACGGCTAGCCACATCCCTCATGGGAGAGGCACTAGCAGCCTACAGGGCCATGCCAGCGGCACTTGCGACAGATTATGGAGAGCTCAAAAAGGCTATCCGAGACCACTTGGGTTTAACTCCGATGGTCTACCATCGCATGCTGAGAGCTGCAAAGTTAAGGGCTGGTGAGACACCCAAGGCTCTGTGCCAAAGGGTCAGAAGCTTAACTTTGAAATGGTTAGCTCCAGAAGGAAAAACCATGGAGTCAGTAATAGATACAATTGTGTTAGAGCAGTTCATGGCTGCGGTCCCTAAGGAAATTCAATCCTTTCTGATATTACAAAACTGCCAGACCACAGCAGAGGCAGTCCTGCTGACCAAGCGGTATTTAGAAGCCGAATTGGCTGGTCAGGCAAAAGGAGGCACGCTGAGAATATCAGCAGAGGCTAGTTTTGGAAAATCAGAAAAGGGACTGAGACAAAATGTGGAATGTATGAAGTTATTTGCCTAAGCAACAGAGCAGGTGGGCAAAGAAAAACGGTTTCCAATGTGGAAAAGTAGTTCACATACAAAAGGAATGTCAAGCATGTACAGCATTGATAAGGGCTAATGTGAAACAGATACAAGAAGGTTTCCTTTTGAATGTGGAGGTTCAAGGCATTTCTACTAATGCTCTACTCGACTCAGGTGCTGACCAGAGTATGATTTCTAGAAGACTCTGGCAGGCAATAGAAGCCCGGAGTGAGTCAGTCCCGAGCCGATCAGAGGGAAGGGTCAGAATCCGATGTATCCACGGAGCATCCTCCTTCTATCCCATGTACAAGTTATTAATAAAGGAGTTAGGAATACAGAGGGAAGTCATGGTAGCTGTAGTCCCGAAATTGCCCCATGACCTAGTGCTGGGTAGGGATTGGCCCCAGTTCAGAAGAGGGTTGGAGAAGGGCCTACATGCAAAAGTGGGTCTGGTGTCTACTCGATCCCAGTCAGCGACCCCAGAGATAAAGGATGAACCCCCAGAGGAGTCACTAGGTGAACTACCAACACACGATGACCTAATAGCTTCCCCTTCTGATAGGCCTAAAAAGGGAAAGGCTGAGAAACGCTGGGAAAGACAGCGTAGGGCTCAGGGGAGAGCCGAGATGGAGGCCGGACAAGGGTTACCTTGGGTTCCAGCCGAATTGGTTAAAAAGTTTCTGTCCTTCCCCAAGGAGCAGCAAGCGGATCCCGCGCTAAAACGGGCATTTGAATATGCCCAGGTTGAGAGGGATATCCTCCCAAGATTCCTTTTGGATAAGGGGGTATTATATAGGGAGAGTCTTGATCCACAGGCAGGGACGGTCAGGAAACAGCTGGTGGTACCCGCCGCTTTTAAGACAGTGGTTTTGAGACTGGCCCATGATCACCCCATAGGCGGTCACAAAGGAGTACAGGGGACCTTAGACCAGATTCTTGCCCGTTTCTACTGGTCGGGGGTTTTCAAGGAAAACACCTGCTTCTGTGAGTCGTGCCCTTCGTGTCAGCGAGTTACCTCTGTTAGGCCACCAGGGGTGCCCATGATTCAGACTCCCATAATATCAGAACCCATCCGACGAATCGCAATAGATATAGTGGGACCTTTGCTGAAGACACCCCGAGGATTCCAGTATATTTGGTTATAGTGGATCAGGCCACCAGGTTTCCGTGGGCCATTCCCTTACGGAATATCTCCGCAAAAACAATAGCCTTAGAGGTAATAAAGCTATTTTGTGAGGTGGGATTTCCCCAGGAGGTGCTCACAGATCGGGGTAGCAATTTCATGTCAAAGTATTTGGTCCAAGTATGGGACGCTTTCGGGGTACAACATGTAAAGACAGCCGCCTATCACCCCCAGTCCAATGGACTAGTAGAAAGATTAAACCAGACACTGAAGCAAATGCTAAGGCGAGGCTTGGATGGTAATATGTCAGAGTGGGATGATATGCTCCCCTTTGTGCTATACGCCTGCCGCGAGCGGACACAGGCATCTTTAGGGGCATCCCCCTATAAGTTAATGTACGGACGTGCCCCACGAGGAATTTTAGACAAATTACAAGAACAATGGGTTGAGCCTGAGGTAGAAGTAATGGGAGTACCCCATTTTCTGCGAGATTTGAGGGGGCGAGTGCAAAGGACCTCCCAGGTGACAGAAGAAAACCTACAGGCCAGCCAGGATCGCCAGAAGAAGTATTATGATAGAGGGACAAAACCCCGCCAAATAGCCCTAGGAGAGAAGGTTATAGTAATGGTGGCGGACGCTGGGCCAAAATTTGAGGTCCAATGGAAAGGACCCTATAAAATGGTCAAACAGGTGGGTCTGGTATCTTATGCACTAGAGAACAATAGGGGCCGCCAGCAGGTTTACCCCGTAAACGTCCTTAGGCCCTGGCGTGAAAGAACAGCGGTAGCCAGCCTATCCAGAGTGGAATGCAAGGCAGGAAGGTTACAGCAAGATATCGAGGCCCTATCGAGGATTACGAGCTGTGCGGGTGAAATGTCGCCAGCCCGTAATATCTTAAGGGGGGGGGATATGTGATGAGGAAGCCTCTAGTGAGCATATGGAAGTAGAAGATAAGAATGATTTTACCTTTAAGAAAAGTGACATCCCTGCAGTACACATGTTTCAGCGTTTGTCAAAAGAAAACAAGCACAGAGAAACTGAAGCTAGGCTGCCACACCCAAGCTCTGCTGACATAGTAGCAAGCTTGGAACCTAATTACAGATACCTGTCCAGAGAGGCAGAGACATGGCTCAGAGAGCAGGAATATAAACCCTGGCTAGAGAGAGAGTCAGGGAGCAGAGGAGGAACGAGAGGAACAAGAGACAGGAGAACGACAACGACAGCACTCGAGAGGGAACACAGGAGGAGACACAGCTAGAGAAGTGGAGGTGAAGCAGTCAGAGCAGAAGGGGAGAAGAGAAACCCTTCAAACTCCAGTGCCGGATAGAAAGGTTCAGAGAGTTCAGAGGTGGGAGCCCAGGACTCAGTCCAAGAGTCTACAAAGCCTAGCCTGGAACAAGGAACCGGGGCCGAGCTCCAGTGAGGAACTCCAACAAGGGAACCAGAGACTGCTTCCCCATAGCTGGAGAGAGATTGCTGAACAGAGCCAGAGAGGAGTCTCCACAACCTCAAGTACCTGTAATCCCTATCACATAGAGCTGTGCTCAAAGGAGACACAGAACCCCTTAGGGAGGAGTTATCCTAAGACGTATGATAGTAGCTTGAAGCAAAACACTGCAGTTCAGGAGTTGGAGGAAATGCAAGTGGACTGTAATGAGAATGATTCATTATCATCTGAAGTTCCTATGGATTGTACGTTGTGTTTAGCTGATGACATTGAATCCCTTTGCTAAGTGTATATTCGAGAGCTGAGGGAAGACAAAGGAAAAGAGAATATTTTTCTTTGTTGAAGGAAGCTGCTATGTTTTTCTTTATCTGTTAAGCAGTTGCACTTTTGAGTAAAGAGTGTGAAGCTCAGTCAGCATACTTGTGCAAATAACCTTGAGCAAACTGAAGAATTATCCTGATGCAATCTGCATAGAACCTTTTGTTTGGGGAATAAACTTTTGTCATCTTTGCCTTTACCACCGGTTTCACGACTATTCCTTCTTAGAAGGCAAAAGAACTACCACTTCCAGCAGGCTTAGCTTGAGCAAATTAGTTTATACCACCTTCTATAAGAAGAACATAATGGCAACCCTAACCCTCTTAGCCTGAGGCGGAGGGCTAGGGCATGACAACACACACACACATATATGTATATTTTTACATATAGATATTTACATTTCTGGGCAGAAATGAACTGTAGTCATACATATGTATATTGACCTCACTTTGTTGGGCACACAGACTCTTCCTGCGATGATCTCATAGGAAAGGGCCTGTAGTTGTGCGCTCCTTCTGTTCTTTCCTTGGATTCTTGTCTTCAAGACCTGCTACCTGATTTTAACAAAGAGGGGAGAATGAGGAGGGGGGGGGTTTCTCTAGTTAAAAATAAATTTTACTATTTGCTTTTGACAAGGATTATGTCTCCTTACCCAAACTCTGTAGAGAAGCTAGGAAAAAACAGCAAATGCGAGATTTTCCTCAACTCTGGAAAAAAGAAGGGAGGAGACAGAAATCAAAGAATTGTTCTCGGCCTAAGTCACAAGAAAAGCCTGGTTCCCAGGGCAACCAAGAAGGCTGGATCGGGGATATAAAAGAGGAGAGGGAAGCCACAGCTCTGTCTCTGTCAGAAGGCTGAAGGACAAGGAGGCAGCACTCTATTCCCCAATGACCAGGTACTGACTTTCTTGAAAGTTTAAAGTTTGTTTGGTGTAAAGTTCTTGGGGGCAAGCTGAGCTACCAGTTAAATTGTTACCACTGTCTTGATGTTTACTTTTGTTGGACAAGCTGGCCACAAACTGTATTTTGATAATGGACTTCCTACTTTGATGAACAGACTACATACTGTAGATGGTGGTGACATCCCTGGGTAAAGGGATTGCAGGGAAACGTGGGAGATGCAGACTAGAGACTACAGCCTAATCTCTTTTTATCAGTTTTTTTGCATCTTTTCAATGTGTTTTTTTTTCATCTGGACAGTGGCGTTACAGTGAGGACTGAACTATGACTTCAGGAGTACTTATTTGGGGACTTAAAGCGACAAGGAAATCCCAGATTCAAGGGGAAAGTTGATAGTGCAGCTGGGAAAAGGCTGGGATGGTCTAATTCAGTGTTTTTCAACCTTTTTTGTGCAAAGGCACACTTTTTTCATGAAAAAAATCACAAGGCACACCACCATTAGAAAATGTTAAAAAAATTTACCTCTGTGCCTATATTGACTATATATAAAGTAATTCTCTTGAATAGGAATCAAACACTCACACCAACCCCCCTCCCCTGCTGGTTCACACCAACCCCCCTCCCCTGCTGGTTCACTCACACCACCCCCCCCCTCCACTGCTGGTTCACTCACCCACCCCCCTGTCACTTACTCACCCCTCCTGCTGGGTCACTCACTCACTTACCCCCCCTCCCCTGCTGTTTCCCTCAAAACATCGACCCCCCCCCCCTTGCTGGTTCACTCACACCACCCCCCCTCCACTGCTGGTTCACTCACACTCCCCCCCCTTGCTGGTTCACTCACACTCCCCCCCCTTGCTGGTTCACTCACACACACACACACACCCCCCTCTGCCCAAGCCGCTGCTTCTGCTTTGTACAGAGCAGCGGCTGCACTACGCTTACATTGAAAAGTAAAGAGAAACTGTGTCAGGAGCCCTCCGGTCATCGCAGAGCCCGAGGAAGTGATGTCATGGGGGCGGGCTCCTCACAGGCTGTCTTTCCTTTTCAAATTAACTTTATTGCAGCTAAAGTTAATTTGAAAAGGAAAGACAGCCTGTGAGGAGCCCGCCCCCATGACATCACTTCCTCCGGCTCTGCATGATCGGAGGGCTCCTGACACAGTTTCTCTTTACTTTTCAATGTAAGTGTAGTGCAGCCGCTGCTCTGTACAAAGCAGAACCAGCGGCTGCACTGCTATAGGGAATCGCGATCGCGTTCGCGCCGCGGACTTCGGCACAAAAGCCGGTTTTTTGCTCTGGCCGCTCCCGATCTTGCGGCCAGAGCAAAAAAACCGGTTTTTCAATGGCCGGTTTTACAACTGTGCCGGCAGCCGGCCTGGCCATGGAAAAACCGGCCAGGCCGGCTGAAAACCGGACGGTTGGCAACCCTAATTTGTGAGCCGAGGCCACATGTTACGGATGAAATTGGAATTTTTCCCACGGCACACCAGACAATATCTCACGGCACACTAGTGTGCCGCGGCACAGTGGTTGAAAAACGCTGGTCTAATTGACTGTTTCTGTCCTTCTCCAAGGCCTAAATGTCTGTAGTAGTCTTTGATATTTCCAAAAGGATCTTGTTTTGCACCTACAGTCAGAGCAACAATCAAGAGGCCAGAGTAGGGGACTGGAGCTTGAAGGAGAGCGTCAAATTGTGTTATAAAGGAAAATGGGCTCTGGTGGAATGGGAAAAGTGCTGTGGATTGATAAAGTATGGGAAATTATCTGATGTGCCATGTCAAGTTAAAGGTGGTTATTTTAAATGTGTGGAGACTAAACTTGCTTAAGAAACATCAGTAGGTTGGGGTAGAGATCTTTTTTGTGCAAGAGACCCATATGGTAACTCGGGATGAACATTGATAAGATATCCTAGCAAGGGGCGGCCCAAGGGGGGTGCAGGGCCATGTGCGGAGATTAATTGTGGGGCCTCATTTGCATAAGGAGTCTCATTTGCATAAATATTTTCATAATATTAACATGCACTTTTAGTAAACATGTCTCTTAATGAGTGTCTGGATAAAGAAAGACTAGCCGATTTCTACATTACTATATTGCAATGACAACCGCCAGGCCCATTAGGAATTACTATAAACACTGACCATTTAGAATCCATAGCAAATCCACCCTATCATAACAGCACTACCAGAATTCACAAAGCACCAAACCCTACCTATCAAAAGGCAACACCGCAGATATTAAACCAATACATCTTAGAGAATACCAATACATCTCACTGGGGGAAAGAGAACAAGTGGGACTGTCAAACAGAAACTACATGAACAGAATACCTCAGCTCGGTTACACAGAACATAGACCATCACCACACAAAGAACAAGGGATCACAATTTAGAAATAGGAAGATAATAATTAAACTGGGAACTCCAAAAGCCAAACATAAAATGTACAACACTGGAGAAATAAAACTATAAAGTAATTTCCTCTTGCACTAAACAAAAACGCAAAGATGTTAGCAATAAACACTTCGCAAACCAGACATATTCCAGTTAATAAATTCAGAATAAAAAGTATTTTTCTACCTTCTGTTTGGGCATTTTATTTTTCAGTTGCAATTGCTCCAGTCACTTTCTTCTGGTTTCTTCATGTCTTCTGCGAGCTATCCATTTGTCCTTTCTTCTCTTTCAGATGTTTTCCATTCTCTCTATATATCTGCTTTAACATACTGATCATTTCCCTTTTGCTCTTTCCCCCATTTCTTTCCTTATTCCTTTATCATCCACTCAAATTTCACTTTTCCATTCTCAATCCCCTCTTACTCTCGCAATACCCGGCCCATCATAGACTTTTCTTCCACACAAAATATATTTTCCCCTCTCCATTCTCATTCCCCATCCCTTCTAGTCCTCCCCCCAAATCAGCTCCCTTATAGTTCTAGACCCACCCAGCATCCACTCCCTTCTAGTCCTATTCTCCCATGCCCCCACATCAGCCCATTTCCAGTCCTATTCTAGCCCATCACCCATTTGCATTCCAAGCTCCCCCCATCAGCCCACTTCTAGTCCTATTCCAGCTCATCAGCCCATTTGCAGTCCTAGCCCCACATGTGCTCTTTTCCAGTTCCATTCCAGCACACCATCAGCCAGTTTCCACTCCAAGCTCCCCCATCAGCCAATTTCCAATCCTAGCCCCCTCGTCAGCCCACTTCCAGTCCTATTCCAGCCCCCATCAGCCCATTTCCAGTCCTATTCCAGCTCTTTATAAGCCCATTTCCAGTCCTAGCCCCCCCACCATCACAGCCCATTTCCAGTCCTAGCCCCCCCCACCATAGCCCATTTCCAGTCCAAGTTCCCCCCCCCCCACCATCACAGCCCATTTCCAGTCCAAGCTCCCCCCTAATCACAGCCCATTTCCAGTCCAGGTCCCCCCCATCACAGCCTATTTCCAGTCCTTGCCCCCCCCCCCACCATCACAGCCCATTTCCAGTCCTAGCCCCCCCTCCATCATCACAGCCCATTTCCAGTCCAAGTTCCCCCCCCCCAACCATCACAGCCCACTTGCAGTTCTAGCCCCCCTAATCACAGCCTCTTTCCAGTCCAGGTTCCCCCCCTCCATCACAGCCCATTTCCAGTCCAGATTTCCCCCCCCCCCAGCCCATTTCCAATCCAGGTTCCCCCCCATCACAGCCCCTTTGCAGTCCTAGCCCCCCCATCACAGCCCATTCAGTCCTTGGCCTCCTCTCCCCCCCCCCCCCCGACCAGCCCCGCAGTAGTCTGAGGGGCTTCAGAGGGAGCTGGGGAAGCCTGCATGATGCCCTGGCTCCCTCTGTAGAACCGCCAGCGTGAAGATCCTTTTCCGTCACGCTGGCAGCTGTTTGTGTAAAGCCGTGAATGCTGGGAAAGGTTAAAGGGCATTGGTCACTGTTAGAAACAGGGTACTGGGCTTGATGGACCTTGGTCTGACTCAATATGGCATTTCTTATGTTCTTACATTTTGTCTGACATTTGGATGCCCAGTCTCCCAAACAGGGGCGGCCCAAGGGGGGTGCGGGGCCATGTGCGGAGACTCGGTGCGGGGCCTCATTTGCATAAGGGGCCTCATTTGCATAAATATTTGCATAATGTTACTATACACTAACTTTTAGTAAACATGCCTCTTAATGAGTGTATGAATAAAGAAAGACTAAAAGACTTCTACATTACTATAATCCAGTGCCAACCGCCAGACACATTAGGAACTACTACAAACACTGCCCATTTAGAACCCATAGCAAACCCGCCGTATCCTAACAGCACTACCAGGACTCATAAAGCACCATACCCTAACTATCAAAAGGAAACGCTGCAAATATTAAACCAATACATTTCAGAGAACAACAATACATGACCTACTGGGGAAAGAGAACAAGTGGCAATGTCAAATAGGAATTACATAAACAGAATACCTCAGCTCAGTTACACATGCAGAACATAGACCATCACCAAACAAGGAATCACAATTTAGAAACAGGAAGACAATAATTAAACTGGGAATCCCAAAAGCCAAACTTGGAATGTACAACACTGTAGAAATAAAACTATACATTAATTTGCTCTTGTACTAAACAAAGCGCAGACGTTAATGATGCACATTTCCCAGAGCTGACATATTCCAATTAATAAATTCAAAATAAAGAGATATTTTTCTACCTTTTGTGCATTTTTTTTTCAGCTGCAATTGCTCCAGTCACTTTCTTCTGGTTTCTTTGTGTCTTCCGCTAACTCTCCATCGTCTGCTGTCCATTTGTCTTTTCTTCTCTCTTCTAGTTTTTTTCCATTCTCTCTCTACATCTGCTTTAACATACTAATCTTTCTCCTTTTGCTCTTTCCTCATTCCTATTTCATCTACTCAAATTTTACCCCTCCATTCTCAATCCCCACTTACTCTCCCAATATCCGGCCAATTGTAGATTTGTCTTCCCTCCCACACAAAATATTTTTTCCCTCTCCATTTCACTCTCCCAGCTCCATCCCATTCTAATCCTCCCCCAACATCAGCTCCATTCTAGTTCCAGTCCCACCCAGCATCCGCTCCCTTCTAGTCCCCGCATCAGCCCATTTCCAGTCCTAGCCCCCCATAAGCCCATTTCCAGTCCTAGCTCCCCCATCTATTTCCAGTCCCATCCGAGTCCCTCCATCAGCTCATTTCCAATCCCAGCCCCCCCATGAGCCCATCAGCCCATGTCAAATCCTAGCTCCCCTCCACTCAGCCCATTTCCAATCCAAGCCCCCCATGAGCCTACTTCCAGTTCTAGCCCCTTCATGAGTCCATTTCAATCCAAACCCCCACCACAGCCCATTTCCAATCTTAGCACCCCCCAACAGCCAATTTCCAGTCCTATTCTAGCCCCTCCATCAGCCCATTTCCTGTCCTAGCCCCCCCCACTCACCCATTTCCAGTCCTAGCTCTCTACCCCTCACAACCCATTTCCATTCCAAGCCCCCGTCCCCATCAGCTATTTGCAGTTCAAGCCCTCCTTCCACTCAGCCCATTTCCAGTCCTAGCAACCCCCCCAGCCCATTAACAGTCTTAGCCCCCCCAGCCCATTACCAGTCCTATCCCCCCATCAGCCCATTACCAGTCCTAACCCCCCCATAGCCCATTACTAGTCCTAACCCCCCATCAGCCCATTATGTCCTAACCCCCCCATCACCCTATTTCCAGTCCTAGCCCCCCATCACCCTATTTCCAGTCCTAGCCCCCCATAGCCCATTACCAGTCCTAGCCCCCCATAGCCCATTACCAGTCCTTATCCCCATCAGCCCATTACCAGTCCTAACCCCTCCCATAGCCCATTACCAGTCCTAACCCCCATCAGCCCATTTCCAGTCTTAGCCCCCCCATAACCCATTACCAGTCCTAAACCTCTCCATCAGCTCACTTCCAGTCTTAGCACCCCCCATGGCCCATTACTAGTCCTAACCCTCCCCCATCAGCCCACTTCCAGTCTTAGCCCCCCCATAACCCATTACCAGTCCTAAACCTCCCCATCAGCCCATTTCCAGTCTTAGCCCCCCATAGCCCATTACCAGTCCTAATCCCAATCAGCCCATTACCGGTCTTAGCCCCCCCCCCATAACCCATTACCAGTCCTAAACCCCCCCATCAGCCCACTTCCAGTCTTAGCACACCCCCCCATAACCCATTACCAGTCCTAAACCTCCCCATCAGCCCATTTCCATTCTTAGCCCCCCATTTGCCAATTAACAGACCAAACCCCCCCATCAGCCCATTTCCATTCAGCCCCCCCCATAGCCCATTACCAGTCCTAACCCCCCCCCCCCATCAGCCCACTTCCAGTCTTAGCATCCCCCCCCATGGCCCATTACTAGTCCTAACCCTCCCCTATCAGCCCATTTCCAGTCTTTGCCACCCTCCCCCCCTAGCCCATTAACAGTCCTAACCCCCCTTCCCCCCTATCATCCCAAATTAAAAAAATTAAAAAACCCAGCTGCTTCTGCCGCGGCAGCATCAAGAGTGCTGCCGCGGGCCCCCCCCCCTCCGCCCAGTCCCTGCATCGTAGGCTAGCGTCGAATCCCCAAACGCGGGCTTCTTTCAGAGCCGCGAGAGTTTCCTTTCTCGCGGCTCTGTTAATCCCGCCGGGATTAACAGCTGTTTTTTTTTTTTTTTAAACTTGGGATGAAGAATGTTTTTTGCGCGGGGCCCTGTGCAAAAAACATTCTTGCTCAATGGCCGGGCCGGCCCTGCTCCCAAATTCTCAAGGTCCTCTTGCAATTTTTCACAATAATCTGCGATTTAACAATTTTTTAAAAAATGTTTATCTTTGAGTTTCAAATTATGATCAAGGCAAAGTCTCATACAGAAAAGAGAAACTCATAAACCGACAATATGTCACTCAAAAGAAAATAACGACAAGGAAAGATTTTTAAGGTTCCCTTATAGTCCACAACTTAGAATGGAGTATAGGGAAAACAGCATTCAGGAAGAAGGTGCAAAACCTGAATGCATCAAAAGTAGAAAACGCAAAGAAGAAAAAGACTGCTATAGAACGGCCCATCAAAAACTAAACCTCTGTGAAGTGAACCCAAACCGTTCGAGGATCTGGACTCAGCTTAAGACACCCCATTTGTGTGGGGATCCATGAGTGCTCATCGATTTGGGCCCACGATTCTTCAGAAATGGCGGTTTTAGAGTGTTTGGACTATTTTACTTCACTATTCAGCTAAGTGCCATCGCTTCCATATTTACACAGTTTGCTGGCAACAGAATTGTTCTGTAGAGTGAATTATGATGCATGTTAGCATCTATTTTATGCACGGGCTGGTCCTTTTGGGCATATGTAGGTTATACTGACCTTTTAAAATATAGTTGAATAAAAGGAGGGTCTGTTAATTGAGAGTGTTTGTACACCCTCGCGACAGGCGATCCGACAAAAACATTAAATTTTGGTAAATTTCCCTGTTACACACAAGTGTTGATGATTCTTTAAGGGATAGTGAGTGATCTTTAGGTTAATGATAGAACGGCCCATGGCATAGTACATTAAAAGCACGGATTATGTCACTTCAGCTCAGCGGTATTAGATGTCACTAGCTGGCATTGAGGAAAGGAATTAAAACACTTGATTGAAAAAAAAAGTACCTCACTGATTTCTTTGTACATGTTTGATATTGTTTAAATCTTAGATGAAAAGAAGCATCCTGTTGTGACACCCCAGGGCTAAGTAACATGAACTGTTTACGATGCTTTTGTGTCTCTTGCACGATATCAGGAAATATTGAGATTGAGAAGCCACAAAACATTACTGATCTCTTCTTAAAATACATTTAAAAGGTTCAGTCTGTATCTGCAACCAGAGCACATGAAATGAGTAAAGTAGCTGGTTTGCAAGTCTCATGACCAGATGCATCCAATACGTGAGATACATTCAAAACTTCCATATTAGAATCTATCGCAAGAATAGTTGGCTCTTTTTTACTCAAAGGTAAGTAATAAGCTTTAGTCAAAGGTGGTATAAGTTCCTGGGGGACTGAAGAACCTCCAATAGATATCTTTTAAACATCTCCATTGTTGATACCTCCATTATTCTAGGAAAATTCAACACTTCCAAGTTTACAGCACGAGTGGAATTTTCTAGTGGTTCCAACTTAAATCTCAGTTATATCTTTCACAAGAGCCAAGTTCGTGTCAGAAGTAGCAGAAAATTGATGATCATGCTCCTCATTGCCCCGGAAGAAAAGGCCTGGCAATCTACTTCTGGTGATACATTGCCAAAAAAACCCAGAAGCAGCTGGGTTGCTAGGAGTCAGCACTGACTTGACAGCTCTAAAAAAAAAAAAAAAAAAAAAAAAGCATCTGACAAGGTAATTATGGCCTCCCAAATAGTTTCAAGAGTAATCTTCTTAGGCCGTGGGAGAGACAGAGTAATTGGTCTGGATGAGACAGCTGGGGAAACTCAGTTGCTAGAAATGCCAATGGTGTTCTTTCTGCCGAAATCCTCCCCAGTGTATCCCCAGAACCTCCAGGAACAATCTCACACCCTTGAGCAATCAAGCCTCCTCGGACAGAGCCCAACACTTCACTGTGTTCTGATGAGGCAGACTCCAGAGTGATAGGCAAATGGAGGGGTTCTCTCGGTTGTGGGATAAAGATGTATCAATGTCGGAAAATTGTGGCGGTTCCTCCTTACTTAACCACAACAAAGCCTGAATGTATCCCCTGCATTGCTGCCTCAGACACTCCAACGTAGGAATGACAGGAGGCTGAGACACCGAGGTGTAATTCTTCGCCTTCCCTTTGCATTTAGGCATTAGATGGAAAGGAGCTCCTGCTTATGCAGCCATCTTGGACCACGCCCCTCATGATTTAACAACTTTGAATAATTTTGTGTAATCTGCAGATATGATCACCTCACTCATTGTTCCTATTTTGAGGTCATTTAAAAAGAAGTAGCACAGATCCCTGGGACACTCCCCTATTTACCTTTCTCCATTGAGAAAATTGACCATTTAGCCCTACTTTCTATTTTCTATCTTTTAATTAGTTCCCAGTCCACAATAGGACACTGCCTTCTGTCCTATGGCTTTCTAATTTCCTTAAGCGTCTTTGGGACCTTGTCAAAGGCTTTCTGAAAATCCAGACACACACTACTGGTTCACCTTTATCTACCTGTTTAGTCACACCTTCAAAGAATATAGCAGAATGGTGAGGCAAGACTTCCTTTGGTTAAATCCATGTTGCGGGTTGCAGTGCTGTACCCTATTCTCCCACCAGCTCTCCCTATACGTCCGGTGCACCCAAATGGGGAGATCCTGCAGGAGGCGGAGCAGGAGCGGGCCAGCCCGGCTGCCGGGCCTATTGGGATGCGCTGCTTATAACATCTCAGAGGTGGTATAAAGCAGCATAATTGGGAGGATGATCCATCCCTGAGGCCATGGCCAGGTGCAGGAGGGCCCCGCCACCCAATCCAGGCCACTACAGGGCAGCCGTGGGTCGAACGGTGGGGATTTGGAGGGTTGGAGCCACGGATATCTGGGGTGCCTGTGGGGAGGACATCCCCGCAGGTAGACAGGGCATGCCAGGCCGTCCTCAGGCCTGATTCTAGCTCCCGCAGGAATGTTTTGTTCCCACGGACCAGAATCTGGTCCAAACATTCCTGTTTTCATCGGGGACATCTGGATGGTCCGGACATCCCCTTCCCGGAATCGGGCTCCACATGTTTAGTAATTTATTCTTCATAATGGCTTCTACCATTTTGCCTGGCACTGATGTCAGGCTATCTGGTCTGTAGTTTCCTGGCTCAGCCCTGAAACCCTTTTTAAAAATTGATTACGTTGGCCACCTTCCAGTCTTAAGGTACCAGAGACGATTTTAATGACAGTTTACAAATTACTAATAGTAGGTCAGTAATTTAACTTTTTAAGTTCCTTCATCACCCTGGAATGTATAACATCCAGTCCAGGTGATTTGCTACTCTTTAATTTGCAAATTGCCCAATTACATCTTCCAAGTTCACAGAGATTTGTTTCAATTTCTCTGATTCATTATCTTTAAATATCATTTCTGGCATGAGTATCTCACCTATATCTTCAGTAAAGACTGAAGCAAAGAATTAATTTAATCTCGCCCTTTGTGCTCCTTTTTACTCCCCTGACATCTAATGGTCAACTGACTTCCTCACAGGTTTTTTGCTTCAACTGTACCTGAAAAAGCTGAGCATTTGATTCCACGGCGAGCTTTTCTGTTTGCCTGCCCTGTCAATGCTTTGCATCTTACATGCCAATGTTGTGCTGTTTCCTATTTTTTTCATTAGGATCCTTTTGCCATTTTTTTGAAAGATGTTTTGTGGGCTATAATAGCCTCTTGCATCTCACCTGTAAACCTTACTGACAGTCATTTGGCCTTCTTGCTGCCTTTTTTAAAGCATGGAATACATCTGGGCTGGGCTTCCAAGATGGTATTTTTAAACAATGTCCAGGTCTGATGTAAACTCTTGACCTTTGCAGCTGCTCCTTTTAGATTTTTATTAACTATTTTCCTCATTTTTTCATTGTCTCCTTTTTGAAAGTTAAATGCTAGCACAGCAGATTTCCCTACTATTCTCTCTCCATTTCTTAAATCAAATTTGATCATGTTATGATCACTATTGCTGAGTAGTCCCAGCATCATCACATCTCATACCAGATCCTGTTCCACTAAGTATTAAATCCAAAATAACTCCCCTTCTGTCAGTTACTGAATCAGCAACTGCATGAAGCAGTTATTTATTTCATCTACAAACTTTTTCTTCCTAGCATGTCCTGATGTGTGACATTTACTCAATACCAGTGTAATACCATTATTATTGTGTTGCCTATTTTTTAAATTTCCGCAATTTCTGTCAGCATTTCATCACCTGTTCATTCTGGCCAGGCAGAGAGTAGTACTGCTAGTCCCTTCCCCTTCTTATGTGGATTCTGCAGTGCATTTTGTTTCCTGCAAAACGTTTATCCTGTTTGACTCGATACCTTCTTTTTTTTTTTCAAAGCTCTGTTTATTGAAAATTACAGGGCACAAACAACAAACGACAAATCAACTTTTACAGTTTTTTGCTTTTTTTTTTTTACAAAGATTCAAGCAAGTCCCAGGCGGGGCTGTGTCTTGTCCACCGCCCTGGGGACACGGCAAGAACAAACAGAGGTAAAGTCCTAACATCCAGTTCACTGTAAGACCCCCCCCCCCCCCGCCCACCCCGTCCCTTACCCCCCCCCCCAAGCGCAGGGAGTGCAGCAATGCAGAAGACAAACCCAGTTGCAGCCAGCTTCCCAGGGCACCATTAACCAATTTTAAGCACTTCACTACGAGCCTTGGGGCCCAATCGCTGGATATAGGGCATCCAAATCAACAAGAAGGTGGCCCACGCCCGAGGATGTCGTAGTGCCGTTCTCCGCTCCATAAGCATGAGTTGATGTAAGCTATTGTGCCACTCACAGAAAGTAGGGGCTGCAGGCTCCCGCCAACGCCTAAGAATGGGGCCCTTACCCACCAGACAAGCCTTACGCACCAACACCCTCTCCCATCTACCCTTCGGGCGGAGTGGTCCCAACTGATCCAGCACTACCAAGGTTCCTGACCAGCAGAGCCGCTGACCCAATAGACCACTCAGATAGGTCTCAATGTACCGCCAATATCTGCGAATAGAAGGGCAGCCCCACCACATGTGACCCAAATCTGCCAAGGCGGACGAACATTTAGGGCACCCACCGTGTGGGGCAATATGGCTACGAAACGCCCGCCTCAGGGAAAAGTGGGCACGAAGGACACATTTATACTGCAACTCTCGCCAGCGAGCTCCCCCCACGAGTTGCGTAATCCGACCCAAAGCCCCCCGGACTGAACCCAGAGCAATATCCCGACCCAACTCTCGCACCCAAAGGCTTTCCAATGCAGTGTAATCTGGGGGTGTAGCCAACCGATCCAAACGTTTCTTCAGATCAGCTATCGTCGGTGGGGACTCCGCCCCCAGCGCAAAGAACTACAGAATACGCTCCGAACGCTCCGCCTTAAGCTCACCTCTCGGCAAGGAGCCGACATAATGGGACAGCTGAACATACGCAAAGGCCGAGGTGCCCACCGGCAACCCATACTCCTTACAGAGCACCCCCAGGGCCTTACAGCCACCATCCAGGTCCACCACATGTCCCAAACGCCGTATACCTACTCGCCACCACTGGCGAAAGGGGGCCGAATCAGAACCGGGCAGAAAACAGGCATTGCCCCGTAGGGGCAGCCAGCAAGACACCGCCGCATCACTACCCCAACACTTATTTAGCTGCTGCCACGTACGCCGCATTGCCTGCATTAAAACACTGCTCGTCAGGCGCGGTGGCAAAGCAGTCCGCGGGAGATGCAAGACCGCTTCCAAAGAGTGGGGCGCCACAAAAGCTGCCTCTAGCCCTCGCGGGGTATAAGTCTCAGTATCTCCGAGCCAATCACTCAAATGTCGTGCTTGACACGCCAATGCATACTTCCAGAGATCAGGCACCCCAACTCCACCAGAGCGCCATCCCCCCCGCAACCTCGCCAAAGGGATACGGGCCATTAAGCCCTTCCAAAGGAAACCCCGAATTTCTCTTTCCAATCGCACCAAATCACGCTTCAGAAGCCACACAGGGAGCGTTTGCATCCAATAGAGCACGCGGGGGAAGATCACCATTCCCAAGGCGGCCACCCTACCAAGCAAGGACAGAGGAAGGGGGGCCCACGCCCGCAACTGCGTGCACACCTTAGAGAAAATACGTGCAAAATTAGTTTTGTACAATAGTGTCGGTTGTCTGGTTAGCAAAATACCCAAATAGACAATGGAGTCCTCAGCCCAGCGGAGCGGAAAATTCCCAAGCCAGCTTCCCCGTAACGTGCCTCCCACATCCAAAGCTTCCGATTTTTCCATATTGATACGCAATCCTGCGAATTGGCCATAAAGCGACAGTTCCTCAGGTAGCCGTGGAAGCGATTGTTGAGGAGAAGAAAGATGCACAAGTATATCGTCTGCGAAGGCAGCCACTTTAAATCCATATGAACCAATTCGCACACCCTCTATACTAGGTAATTCCTCAATCCTCCGTATCAGAGGATCCAGGGATAACACAAAAAGCAAAGGGGAAAGCGGGCATCCCTGACGCGTACCCCGCTCCAAGCGAAACGCATCTGAATGCACCCCGTTACATAAAACCCCGGCCGTCGGGTCCGAGTAAAGCAACACCACCATCTGACAAAAGGGAGCCCCCAGCCCATATTGTGGTAAAAGGAACTTCAAATACTCCCACTGAACCTGGTCAAACGCCTTTTCAGCGTCAAAACTTATAACCAGGGACTGGAGGCCTCGGTCCGGGACCCATTCTAAGGATGCCAAGAGTCGTCGCAGATTCCGTACGGCATAACGCCCCTTAACAAACCTGACCTGCGATTCATGGATCAAATTCCCCAACACCAAAGCCAGCCGATCGGCCAATACCTTCGCCAGTATTTTCAGATCAAAGTTTAACAATGAAATTGGCCTATAGGAAGCTGCCTGTGTGGGGTCCTTTCCCGGTTTAGGGATTAAGGTAATGTGCGCATGATTGGCGCCCCAACCAAACCTCCCCTGAGCCACCCGCCGATGATACACAGCCACTAAAGTTGGAGGCGCTAAAGCACCCAACAACTTATAAAACTCAGCCCCGAATCCATCCGGGCCGGGTGCCTTGCAACAATCAGCTTTCTGAATAACTCTATGGACTTCATCCACCGTCACTGGAGCATCGAGGCACGCCCTCTGCGCTGCCGACACCTGCGGCAGGGATACGCCCTGCAAGTACTTCCGCATTTCAGCCGGTGCTCCTTCCCTCCGGGTGTATAACTTCTGGAAGAAAGAACGGAACACTCGAACGATACCAGCATTATCCTTATGCAAGTCACCATGACCATCTCGTAACGCTGCCACCAACCGCGGACCCCGGCGACCCTGTAGACAACGCGCCAAAAGTTTCCCCGGCTTATCCCCAAAGCGGAAGAGTTGGTACCGATAACACAGGTACACTAAAAAAAATTTTTTTTAAACTACCTCTAATGTTTCGATTGATTTTTACGTTTTTTGGTGCGCTGAATCCAAATCTGGTAACCAATTTGCTCCATCACGTACAGATTTTTTGCTACATTGGGTTAGCAGTTTGAGGTGAACGTTTCAGATTGAGTGCGATCGAGATAAAAGTTTCTTGGATGAATTCTTTATACTAATTGTTTAGTAGTTATTCAAATAAGAATAAAGAAAATTGTAACAAGGCAGCACATAAGAATAGAGTAATGTCAACAAAACACACTGTGATGGTAGCAAAATTGTCTGCACTTAAAACAGCCACATACATGTGCACAAACATTGAGCATATAAGAGCGAGGTTAGACACAAAGCAAAGCAAAGAAATGTGCAAAAAATGTTGTACAGTTATGTATGTAAGAATAGAAAACGCAAACCGCACCATTGCAATACATGAAGACAAACACCCGATGGTGTGAAAATAAAATTCTAATAAATGAGATCCGACACTGTGGTAATAACTAGCAAATTTTTATTTCAAAGTTTAGTAAAAACACGATATTTGTCAACACAGTTTAGATTTTAAAGTCATTCTTGGGTCAATCAATCTCCTGGTGGGCCCGTTTCTTCTTCCCCCGAATGCTTCTCTTGGTGCGCTGCTTGGCGTATTTTTCATCTGGGGTTTCCCGCAGCAGCAACCAGCAGAAATCAGCCATCATAGTGGTGTTCCATCTTCCTTGGTACCTTCTCTCTGCGTCCTTGATGTCCTGGTGAAACCTTTCACCTTGTTCTTCACTGTACGCCCCCAAGTTTTCGGGAAAGTAGTTCACATGGGAGTGCAAAAAATGGACTTTCAGGCTCATGTTACAGCCTTGTTCTTTGAAGGCATTGAGCATCCTGGCAACAATATCCTTATAGTTCCCATCCCGCCTGTTCCCCAAGAATTTGAGAACAACATCCTTGAAGGAATCCCAGGCTTTTTTTTCCTTCTCAGACATCGTTTCAGCAAATGCTCCATCTGAAATGAGTTTCCTTATATCAGGGCCAACAAACACTCCTTCCTTTAGCTTTGCTTCAGAAAGTCGGGGGAACTTTGAGCAAAGGTACCGAAAGCACTCACCATCTTTTGGAAGGGACTTGATGAATTGCTTAATGAGACCCAACTTAATGTGGAGAGGTGGTAATAGAATTTTATCACGAGGTACCAAGCTCTCATGAAGAACATTTTTTCTCACCAGGTCTCAAATACTCCCGAATTGGCCAGTCTTTTTTCCCCCAGTGTAGGTCGCGGGCCCAGCTATCCCACAAGCAAAGGAAGCAGGGATATTTGGTGAAACCGGATTGCTGCCCTAATAGCATGGATAGAATTTTAAAGTCTCCACAAATCATCCACTTATGCTCATCATAACGAATCTTCTGAAGAATCAGGGCCAAATTCTCGTATTTTTCTTGGAGAATAACAGAGTGAGCAATAGGAAACTGAAGCGAATGTGTTGCCATTATGAAGAAGAACACCTTTTATGCTGTCTTTTGACGAATCAATGAACAGCCGCCATTCAGCAGGATCATACTTGAGTTTAAACTTTTCCATCACTCCGTATATATCGTTGCAAAATACCAAATCTTCCTCTTTGCTGAAATACTTCAAAAATTGTGTCTCGCGGGTTGCCTGCGGTACCAATAAAAAGTTGTTCCTGGTGACAATAGATTTTTCTGTTTAAGCCGAGAACCTAACAGTTGGGGTAGCATCTTTTGGGAGTCCTAAATCCCGGACTAAATCATTCAATTCAGCTTGAGAGAAAAGTTCAGGTTTCGGATCTGGTTCAGTTTCAAACTCGGAAGTACTGGACTCATCGGGAAAAGCCATCTGATGAGTCTCATCATGATCAGAACTGTCCACACAAATATGATCCAAAGATTTTGGTGGTTCAGGCACAGGTACTTCGTTGCTATGAGGCATAGGCCTAATTGCTGAGGGAAGGTTGAGGTAACTTATTACGTTCTTATTTTTTAAAGTTGTATCCCTTCACAATGCAAGAGCAAAAATAGCAGTCACTGCTGTGGTCTCTTTGTTCACGCCACATCATAGGTATTCCGAAACGAAATGCTTGTTTTTTTACCTTTCATCCATAAGCGTAGATCTTCCTCACATGTCTTGCACACTTTGTGAGGAGCCCACGGTTTGTCTTGATCGCCTAACTTCAAACCGAAATAGGCGAAATATACTTTTTTAATAAATGCAGAAATGTTCCTCTGCCGCTTTTTCACGGTATATTCCCCACAAATAAAACAAAAACTGTCCGGAGAGTTGATGCAACCTCTGGCTCTGTGAGCCATCACAAATACACAGCACTGCAAACTACAACTGTAGTGAACCACTTCGGAATAAAGCTGGATTACGACTAAGCAAACAAAAGGTAATAATGAACTTGCAAGAAACTGAAATTTGACAGGAACGTTCATGTCGCAACCACCGTGTTTGAGCGAGCGAACGAGGCGAGGCGAACAGGAAAGAACATGCGCCAGCGCGAGTACTGGATTTAGCCCCCCGCCTCCCAATTGTCCTGTTAATGTATAAAATGAATACAAAACACTCTAAAATATCATGAGGGAGTGTTTCTAGTTAGTTAACCATGACAATCTCTATTTTGGGCCAAGAAAATAAACTGCAGTCGGCTAAAAAGAAATTATGTGAACATTCCTTATATGGGTAAGAAATCTAATTTTGCAAGAAAACGTGACGTGATGGAACATTTTGGCTATTTTTCCTGGATTCAGCACCCCAAAATCTATAGGAATCAGTTGCAAAACTGGAGGCAGTTTTTTGGTAGTGTACCTGTGTAATACATATACGATTTCTTCGCCCGCTGATGTAACAGTTCATTGAGAGACGTTTGCAACTCCCAAAGCTGCCGCTTATTATTCACACAAGGGTCCCCCTGCACACCGCCGCCGCGCACGCACCACCTGCTTTTCCAACTGAACAATTTGCCCCGCCAAGAACTTCCGCTTCCTTGCCACATATGCAATTATATCCCCCCTCAGCACAACTTTGGCCGTCTCCCAAAGCAGCTCCGGGTCATCCTGATGTTGCTCATGATGACCCATAAACTCCTGCCAGGATTTTGCAAGACAGGTACGAAACTCCGCATCGTGGTACAATCCCAGAGGGAATCGCCAGAACCTCGCCGAGACAGCCACACCCCCCCAGCCGAGATCGACCCAAACTGGGGCATGATCAGACACCGCCAAAGGACCTATCTGGGCATCATCGACCTGCACAAACAACCTGTCCGAAACTAGCACATAATCCAATCGAGCACTAGTGCCATGAGCTCTCGATTGATGAGTAAAGTCCTTCTCAACGGGGTGAAGCAACCTCCATGGGTCAACCAAACCCAAACGTGTACAAAGACCCTGCAATGCCCTGGAGGTCAGGTGACGCAGCTGCGCCCTCCCCCCCCTCTGCCGGACACATCCAGCCCCACATCCAACACCCCATTCAAATCCCCAGCCAATATCAAGGGAACATCGGGCAATTGCTCGATTTTAGAAGCGAGGCGGTCATAAAACGCCCGGTCCAATACATTAGGGCTATACAAACAGCCCAGCACAACAGGACTACCGTCAAGATTGCCGTAAAGCAAAATATACCGGCCCTCTGCATCAGAGTATTCCTTAAGTAGTTCAAACCGGGTCTGCTTACTGATCAGTATAACCACTCCGCCCTTTTTACCCTTAGCTGGAGAACCCCAACTCTGCCCCACCCACATTTTCTGCAGCTTAGCATGCTCTTCAGCTGTCTGGTGGGTTTCCTGTAGCATAGCTATATCACATTTCAATCGTGCTAGGGCCTGCAACACTTTATATTGTTTAATAGGATTACCCACACCAGAGATATTCCAAGAAATAACCTTCAGGGCGGATCATAAAGAAGCAAGTTTTCTGTAACACTTCCTCTGGGAAAAGAGGGCGAGACCCCCCCAGCCTGGGGCCCCCCCCTATGCGATACTGTACCCCCATAGGGTCCACCAGCCACCAAGCACCGGCAGCGCTGTGCTCCCTGCGACCCCCCACCCCGCCCCCTAGCACCAGCCCAACCAACTCCCCTACCCTCCCAGTCCCACCTCCCCTCTACACCTACCCCTACCCTACCCCATCCCCCGCATCCATACGCTAACCACCCCCCCACCCCTCTACCCCTCCATGCATACCCCCCCCAATCAATCTCCCCTCCTCACCCACTGAGACACGGGAGATGTGAGCTGGCCCCCCCCCTCCCCCACCCAGTGCCGCCTCTAATCCGGCTAACTTAATAGAAAAAAAACTGGTGCAGGGCCACTTAAAGAAAAGGAAAAAACCCCCCTCTCCAGGCCCTCAATGCTATGATGAACGGGAAGCGCCTAAGTCAAGCCAAATCGCCCTCGGGAGACCTCAGCAGGGCGAACCCTCCCTCCCGTCAGCCGACACACCCCCTCCCCCCCAATCCCGACCTTCACCCTCCATGCACTAAAACGTCCTAAAAAAAAAGGGGAGGGGGGGAGAAAAGAAAAGAGATTACAGACAGCACCCAACAACATATGAACAAAGGGGCGGTCACCCAGCAAGCCCACACAGGGCAAGCAACACTCCATGAAGTTATTGGGTCAGCGGGGCTGCAACGACGTGCCGACCCAACAACTACCACTTCTGGCTTACCAGAGGCCGCAATACCGGTCCCTGGTCGCTCAACGGGGAACATACCACCCCCCCATCCCCGAGATTCCGGGCTCCTAATCCCCAAGAGGGAAGGGTCATGGAGTGCGCCACGTCATCACACTATAACAGCCACAGCTTTCAATAAAACACAATAGCCATAGAAAATTGCAATTACTGTGGGACCACAAGCCCGCATAGGGCAACTTGCACACACTCTGCCGCTGTCCAGCCCCCGCTGTACCACTCAAACACTCCAAGGAGGCAGGGGCACCGCGGCAAGCAGTCCATGGGGCGTCCTCACTTCACACTCGCCCTTGCAAGATAGCTGTCCCCGGCTGCCCTTAGGCGTCACTCATTTTCTTTCTGCACTTCCTGTGCCGTAAGTTGTTCCACATAAGCGGTCGCTTCCCCCGCCGACTCAAAAATTCGGCGCGTGCCCTGATGCCACACCACCAATCGAGCTGGATACTGCACGCTGAAACGAATATTTGCCCCAATCAGTTTTTGGCAGAGGCTAGCATAGCTTTTACGGCGGTGGCTCAGAGCAGCAGAGTAGTCCTGGGTCTCTCGGATGCGCATGTTATCACGCTCAAGAATTCCTTGCTGCCGCGCTGCTCTGAGTAAATCTTCCTTCTGCGTGTAGCACAGAAACTGCACCAACACTACACGTGGTCGACGGTCATTAGCAGATTGTTTAGGCCCTATCCGATGAGCTCTCTCAACAATGACCGGGCCACTCGCATCCTCCCCCGCACGCAGGGACTCAGCCAGAGCCTCCACAAAATGCCTAAGGTCCTTATCCGGCACTGTATCCGCAATGCCCAAGAAGCGCAGATTGTTCCGCCTAGACCTGTTTTCCAGGTCATCCAATTTAAGCGCATGGTCTTGGGCTATCTTCTGCACTGCCCGGAGCTCTTGTTTTAGGGTCTCCATATCATCCTCGGCCTGGGAGAGACGAGTTTCAGCCTCCTGCATGCGGGTCCCCAGCGCACCCAAGGAACTCTGAATAGTGTCCATTTTTGTGTGTAAGGCATCAAATTGCATAGATAATGCACTGGTGACTGCTGCCGATATTTCCTCAATCATAGTTGGAGAAGCCGTTGTACACTGCTTCGGGGGGGAGTCTGCCATTCGCGACAGCCCTACAGCCCGGTCCTTTTCCCGTCTCCCCGACTTCACCGCAGACGCCATCGCAGCTCAGAGAGGAAAAGCGGTCTTCACACACTTTGCCCGTATGGCTAAGCTACCGTTGGCCCCAAGTTAATCCCCTTCACGGCCCGGTATTCACGGTTAGAAGTGAGGGGGGCCCAGAGCTCAAGCTACACGCGTCCGCTCGAGCTCACCACATCACGTGTCTCTCGATACCTTCTTTAACATAGAATGTTATCCCTTCACCAGTATGATCAATCTTCTCATTGTGATATAATTTGTACCCTGGTATCACCGTGTCCCATTGATTATCCTTCAAATTGACACTGAACCTCAGAACTGACAATTCGATATGTGGAGCGATGGAATAGCAGAGACACAAAGATGAATTAAGATCCTTCCTTCAAGTATTTAGGGGTCTAGTTACTAAGGTGTGTTAACACATGTTATTAGTAGCTAAGTCCTATTGAATAACATGGGACCTGAGTTAAAATAGCACACATTAATGGCAAATTAACATGTGTTGACGTTAATGCACCTTAGTAACTAGACGCCTTCATTTGCTGGATGTCTGATGTGAAATATATCCCGGAGAACATGACCGTGTTTTCTATTATTTGAGAATTGATTTATGTATGGAAGCGGGTGTGATCTTGAGAATGACTGTAAGTAAAGCTGAGAATATAACATGGTCAGACCATGTCCCTTAGTGGTTTTATCGTTACTGAAAATGAACCACTCCCTACTAAATGATGAATCAACTTGGGTATAGATACAAAAAAAACCCTGAAGAATATCTTCGATGTGAGAGAAGAATCATCTAGTGTGATTTGGGAATGTCTTAAAGCAGCATTGTGAGGCAAATTTATAACTATGGGTGCCAAGTGGAACAGGAATAAAGAAAGCCAAGCTTAGATAAACTAATGTGGGGTGTGAGACTATGCCGGTCTTAGGCGGTTGCCTAGACCTGGGCATAGCCTGAGGTTGTGGAAATAAGACACTACAGTCGTGTCCAGAGTGAAAATTAAGGTTGGGTTTTATTCCCTTTTCCTTGAGGATGTCTTCAAATAAGGACAACACAAAGAAACGGTTGCTTCACCGGTGCAAAGGATTCTTAACAAATAATGATTATGCTTCTTTCCAGCAAATAAAGTCCATCACATTCAAAATGTGTAAAACACAATTCTTTTTTTTTCTCCTTTCTTAACAGAGAGACTCTGTCATCAGCTATACCTAAAGCACATTCCATGGGCTCAGGGATGTTTTCTGGGCTATAGCTTTCCCACTGCATAGGGCCAGGACCTGGTCCTGTGTATGGGCACTGAGCCCCTGTGAAGCTGCTCTCCGAGCCTTGCCCTTGGGAAACTTCAGCTGCTGTGAGTTGGAGCTGCTTTTGGGTGTCACAGATAGCAGGGGCTGTGCTGGGGATTGCCTCCCACGTCTTCTGCCAGTAAGGATTCTCTAGCCTGTTGTAAGCCTGGCTTCTCCCCTGGGGACCCACTTCTCTCCCTTTACCAAAGATAGGGTACTTATCTCTTTCCGTTGAGAAGATGGTTTCAAGCCCTTCTGCTTCCAGCCAAGGCTTTCTCTCTGCCTTGCACACTGCTTTCCTCTGTGAACACACCGGTTACTGTGTTTAGCTGAATAAAACTCACTTCCTGCCTTCAGTGAGCTTCCCTGGATGTGACCTTTGCTCTCTGTTGGCTTGGCTGTTTGCCTCGGTACGAGGACCCCTCTGGCTGGGAAGACTTTGTCACTGTCTTTCTTAGCTCTCCCGGGTTTATCAGCCTGCCTTTCTTCAGCCCTGGTTCTCCAAGGCAACGTGTCTTTCTGTAACTGCTTTGGAGTTCTTGTCTCACCACCTCTCTGAGACTGACCTCTCAAACTCCTGGGCTGTACTTCAGTCCTAGCTCTCCAAGCCTGCCCGGAACTGCAGTCAGACTTCCTTTAGTCTCTGCTTTCCTCCTCAAACTCAAACTCCTGCTCCAGCCCTAGTCCAGGCTCCTGCTTGAGCTCTCCGTCTCTCTCAATTTCCAGCCTGAGCTCTTGCTCGGTTTCCAGCCTGAGCTCTTGCTCGGTTTCCAGCCTGAGCTCTTGCTCGGTTTCCAGCCTGCTCTGTGGGCTTTCCCACCTGTTTTTATCTCTCTGCTCATCAAACGTAGAACGTGAGTCTGGCTCCAGGTGAGCCTGATTGGAACCCTGAATTCTTACTGTGTCACTAAAGCCATGAGGAAAGTTTGTTTCCCTTTTCCCTGCCTCTCTGCATTGTGAATACTGCAACTGCCCCCGTGGCTGTAAGGTAAGCTCTTCTTTTATATTACTCCCTAATATTTCAGGGTCTGTACTATCTACCTCATGACAGATAAGCTCTTCTTTTATGTTACTCTTTAATGTTTCAGGCTTAGTGCTGTCTAGCTCATGACAAGTAAGCTCTTCCTTTGCATTACTCTTCAATATTTCTGGCTTAGTGCTGTCTACCTCATGACAGGGGATAGAAGCCAGCATAAATATGGATAAGAGGAAAACGGTATGTATATCATGAGATTTCAAAGAACTATAGCTGGAAGAGATTAGGATGGATATGCTTAAATGAAGCAAGTTTTTATGAGCAGGGTAATAAATTGAGCAGATTGATGGCCAGAAAACTAAAGAAACTTCAGGTTAGAAATTGCATACAGAGAATTAAGACCCAGCAAGATAAGGACCTCAGCTGTGAAAGATGTCTTGTAGAATTTTATAAAAATGTATGCATCCCCCAAGAACACTGCTGTAAATGGGACCATTAAGAGATCATTTGAAAGAGATTAGATTACCTACAGGGAAAAGAGAGAAACATGAGAAATGAGAATATTATGGCAAATAAAGATCATACTGTCTTTCCAGTCTGCCCATCCATTTCAGCTTCTAAGCTCTATAATCCCCCATTGAATTCAGATAGTTATTTCCACCACCTCCACTGGGAGGCTGTTCTATGCATCCACCACCCTTTCTATAAATAAATATTTCCTCCGATTACTCTGTCCATCCCGTTTTGCCTTCATCCGACGACACTTTGTTCCACAACTGTGCATGCTACAGGCATTGCACATAGAATGTGTCTTTCTGACCCAGGAGATGTACCTATCCGCAAGTGAGTAGTGGGTGTATGAGTTGATGGAAGGGATGACTGTGAGTAGTAGACTGAGTGAGTGGATAGGTGAGATGGGAATGAACAGGTTGTGTGCATGAATGAATCCATTAGATCAGGAGTGTGAATGGATGAGCTGTTCAAGCAAGTAGAAGGATGGCAAGAAGAACGGAATAAGTGTGTTGGAAGGTGGGGAATGTATAGTCCATTTGCAGATGGTTTGTGGTTCCCCTTTCCCTTACATCTTTTCCTCACACCTTTCTCTTCCTCACCAGCTCCACAATGTTCTCCAACCCTTCCTGATCCTTCCCCTTCTCTTTTGCTTCTTTTCTCCTTCTTCCACATCCCTTCCTAACTACATTAATGAGTTCCTTTTCCTCCTCCTGTGCTTCAGCAGGCAGGGCCCAGAATTCCTGGCATCTTCTCCAGTAGGTGTGATCCACGCTTCCTGTCTACCTTGCCTTCTTACTTCTCCAGTGTCTCTTCCATTTCATCAGGTGGTGCCCAGGCTCCCCTGCCTGCCACACAGGTCAGGTTTCCTGGCATTGTCTCTGCTTGAGAAGACACTGACCTCAATTTGGGCATAGGTAACTGCCTAGAGCACCAAATTTTGAAGGTGTCAAATACCCAGGCTAAAGAGGGGCCTGCTTCCCTTTGTGTTAGGGACCTGTACTTCAAAAGAATGCTGCCATGACATTCTACCTTCTCCACATTGCTCTTTCCAGACTTGGCTAATGGGCACCAGAATCCTAAATTTTGCTCTGGGCAGGCAGGGCTCCCTGCCAGCTACTGTATGTTCTGAAAATTACACAATCTCAAGCCACATCAACCCCAAGACTTCCAAATTGGTACATATGGAGGGATACAGCCTTGATGACAAGTGCTCTTGCTTTCTACAATACATGCTAAATCTACTTCAAGACGAAGACCCTACAAAGATTCCACCTCCTACTACAAACAGAAGACTTCCACTCAGCACTTCAAGCCCTCACCCTCCCTTGTGCTGACTACTGTAACATTATCTACCAAGGCTTACCGCAAACCACTGTCCTACCCCTTCAATCTGCACTTCACACTGCTGCATGTATAATCCAGGGAGCCGCTATATATGATCACATTACTCCTATCCTATACCAACATCACTGTCTGCCCCTCCCCAGCAGAATTTAGTACAAATCCCTACTGATAACGCACAAAGCACTACACTCACAACCCGCCACTCACCACCAAACCCTCCCCAGAAACTCGGTACAAATAGACTAATAAGACTCACTACAACCAACAAACTAAAATACCACAATCCACAACAAAATGCAATCAACAAACATGCCACAGAGCATTTGAAATATATGTACCATCCATTTGGAACTCTCTGCCAGATACAATAAGAAATATCACCTATCTCCCCTCCTTCCGCAAACACTTAAAAACCTATTCACTGACCACTTTGGTCCCACCACCTAACCAACCATCCGACATGACACCAAAAAAACAGACACCCACAAGACTGAACCTACACTTGTAAATAACAAAACATATACCATTGTGTATAGCTGTCCAAAATAGGTCATTGATGTATATAGTTCTTTGTTGCAAATAATTGGCCTTTAAACACTTGGAGCCCAATTCAAGGAGGAGGATGTCCAGGCCATCCAGATGTCCCCGAGGAAGGACCCAATTCTGGCCCTTGGACAGCCTGGCATGCTCCTGCCCCCTGAGGGGACATCCTCCCCACAGGCACCCCCAACTCCCGTGGCTTCGGCCGCCCTCATCCCCACCACCCAACCCAAGGTCTGTGCCCTTTGACCCGGCAGGACGTACAGGGCCATGACCTGAATTGGCCCTGTACTTCTTGCTGGGCTGGCCCACCCCGCCCCTGCTCTGCCCAGATACCGTCCCCTCCTGCCCCTGATTGGCTCTCCCCATCCTACTGCTCAAGACATACAGGGAGAACCGGAGGGCAAATCGGGCCCTGACAGCTTGTGGGGTCCACATCCCGGAATCGGACCCTATGTAACCAACAAATATTTGTTCAGGTAACCCTGTTATTTGTTAACTAAGATCTCTCTTGTTCTATGTACCTAAAGATTTGCTCAATGTAAACCACTTTGACCCAGGGAAAAGCGGTATATAAGCCTTGCTAAATAAATGAATAAATAAATGCTTAAAAGGTAGCATTTATAAAATATATTCCAGTCTTTAAGGCAGGCCCCACCCCATTGAAAATGGGACCAGTGGAAGAAGCCCAAATTATGAGTCCCAAACAACAATTTTAAAAGGGCCTCCAAGGTGGGGGAAATCTACTTCAAAAGATACTGAATCACAGGGGCTGCATGGGCAGAATTTACATCACTGCATGGGACCCATTTACCAAAAACCAATGCATTAAAGTACAGTAGTGTGCAATTACCACTACCATGTTAATCAACCAAAATGCCTTGTACATAGCTAACCCTATTTACCGCCACTTGCCTGTATATAGTTTAACCCTGTTTACCGCCAAGTTTTGTTCCCTGTTCATTGTAAAAAAACCAATGCTGAATGTGTCATTGTGTTTAAATTTTGTTCATTTGTAAACCGCACTGATTAAAAGAGCGCGGTATATAAGAAATAAAAATAAATAAATAAATAAAATAACACGGGGTTAGTAAATTTAACCCAAAATTGCTTGATGATAATGTGTAAAATGGCTGTTAAGGATTTATCTTTAGAATAATGTTCTTTGTTAGAAAGGAAAAACTGAATATGGATATTGGCATCGACAGAAGCTATTCATTAAAGCTTTTCTATTAACAGAAGCAACAAAAAAAGAAACAATTAATTTGGACTGGACCCAACCATCAAATTTTAGTGGTGGCAGTTAGGATGTCGTTATACAGTGTGGCTAAGAATAACCGGGTAGAGAGGGGTGGCATACATCTTTATTTATCACCATCTACTGTGTTGCTGTGCCATCATAACATATGAAATGCTATTTTAGGGCATCTGATACTTAAAACTTTATTTGGAAAATGTAAAATAGAATTTTTCTTAACCATTCAGAAAGGTTAATGCATTCTGCAGAGCTATAAAATCTGATGCACAGCGAGGAAAGAGAGAGTCATTAACAGATTCCTTCCCTTCAACAACAATACAGGGAAGGGGGTTGAAGTGCTTTGGTTCCCGGCTTCAATAAGATAAGTCATCTGAAATTAGAGCAGTAGCAAATTTAATAACAAAAAAAAATCAGTAAAAGAAACAATTGTATCCAAAAGGAAACAGTGTGGTTAACTTCTGTTAGTGTTCATAAAAGTTAAAAAAAAAATGTATTGGGGGGGGGGGGGGGGGGAGTTAGGCCTTGCTAGTCATGTATTTACAGAAGCACTTGCAGCACAGGTTTGATTGCTTTTGTTTATGGGGTGTTATTTTGAGAGAATAATCATTAATTAAATAAGCGATATATACATTTTCGAAAGTGCTGTATTCCCAGATGACTTGAACTTCAGAAATAAACCTTAAGAGATCCTGTGGGACAATAGAGCAGGTGGAATTTGGAACTTTGGGATCCAGGAGCTCTCTTTAGAGAATTGTCAGCTCAAAAGAAAATTGATATTAATTCTGATCAGAATTATTGTTTATTGTTTATTTCACACTTAATATACCGCCTCCATAACATCGGGGCGGTTTACAAAATAAAATCAATAATTATAGAAAGAGAAAAAAGAAAAGAAATTACAATAAATGATAGAAAGGGAAGAATGCAAAAAAAAAATTTAATTAACAGTATGCAAATCTTAAATTTAAACCTCAGTCAGTAGCCCCAGAGAGCTTTATTGTTGTTGTTAAGTGCCGTTGAGTTGGTGTCGACTCCTGGCAACCCTCTGGATAGTTGGCCTAAACTTTATTCGGTCTTCAGCCAAGCAACTCATTGTTGAAAGAGTAGAATCCATAGCTGCTGTTATTGTATCGATCCATCTCATCGCCGGCCTTCCTCTTTTACGGTGACCTACTGAGCATTGCCTTTCTCCAATGATCTCTCTTCTCATGATGTGTGCAAAATATGAAAGTCAAGTCATCTGAGCTTTTAACGAAAGCTTAAGTTTGATCTCCTCTAGTACTGACTGGTTTGTTTTTCAGGCAGTCTATGATATACACAGTATTTGTCGCCAGCACCATAATTAAAAGGTATCAATTTTCTTCCTGTCCATCTTTTTCACTGTCCAACTTTCGCATCCATATGAAGTTATTGAAAATACCATGGCCTGGACAAGCCAAATCTTTGTATTGAGAGAGACATCTCTGCTCTTGAGAATCTTGTCCAAGTCCTTCATAGCCATTCTACCAAGAGCAATATGTCATTGGATTTCTTGACTGCTAGTCCTTTCTTTGATTGTTGAGCCACGTAAGAGAGCTTTTGATTTAACTCAAATTAGAGTATAACTTAGCACAGAAGGAAGAACAGGGTAAATATTTTTTGAGTAGAAAGAAAGAAATTGTTTCTAGAGACCTTCACAAAGAGGCCTTCCAGTTAGGGAGCAAAAGACCTCTGAAACTGTCTTAAATAGATGTTAAAGCCAAGTGACAGGTCAAAAGAGCAATTTGAAAGGCTCCCTCTCTCAAACCAAGGGCTGTGTGAATCACCCAGGAAATTGTTAAGAGATTACCTTAGAAGCACTGGTCAGGGCACTGTGTATCAATGCAGCTTTTACTAGGTGTTCTTTCACTCCACCCACCCTAGGCATAATCTTAGCTTTATAGGCTCTTAAACCTATTAAAGGGGAAGAGGTGGTCAAATTTACTTCAGATTCAGCTGGTTATCCTCACCAGGAATAGATTGATTAATCTTGAAGTAAATTAAGTCCCTTAAACGTATTAGGTAGAGTTGTATCAGTACAAGTATCCCTAGCAACTTTCAGTAAGGAGACAACTTAAATAACTAAACAAAACCTTAAAACTAAGATGCAGACAGCAGTCCAGCAGCACAATGGGGGCTATCCAGTCTTTTGCATTCATTGTCACATGTACGATTTTCTCCCAGTTCGTGAGGGGTCTTATGTGTGCACTAGATGCAAGGACCTCTTTGCCCTCAGGGAATACATCCAATCTCTGGAGGCTAGAGTGGCAGACTTGAAGGACATAAGGAAGACAGAGAGGTATATAGATGAGACCTACAGGAATGTAGTACTAAAGTCCCACTTCCAGTCTGGCAGCTTCTCAGTTGCCATGGAGGAGAGAGGTCACATGAAAGGAGAGCATCAACTTGATGTGTCAGAAAGTGATCCTGCAGCTAGGACCTGTCCTCCAAGTGATGTAAAACCCTCTTTCACTGAGGAGGTTTCTACAGGGCCATGTGCCCATCAGGGAAGGATTATAATGGCCATTACAGTTGGCGATTCAGTCATTAGGCATGTAGATAGCTAGGTGTGATAAAGAAGCTTATCAGAGCCCAGAGAATAGTGACAAAGGAAGGGAAATTACCCTAATCAAGGGACCTGTTTTGTTAGGCCACAGGAATAAAACTGCATGGTTTCCTAAAAGACAGGTTATTCCAGGCTGCAGTGGCCTGCAGAAAGCCCCTAGTGGAGATGAGGTGAAGGAGTATAAGCCCAGATTGAGAAACCCTTACGTCACTCCTAATTACTCAGCTGCCAGGAGGGAGTTTGACCACCCACATCTGAGGAGTGAAAGGGAGGAGTTGGAAACTGGGAACTTTAAAACTAGAACAGAATATTCAGAGAGGAGCAGAGGAAGGCGCAGAAGTAGGAGCGAGAAGGGGAAGAAGAAGAAGGAGAGAGGCGCTCGGAGAGATCCATGTTTCTGGAGAGATTCCTATGAGAAGCCAGCTTCAAGGGATTGGAGAAATCCAGAGGTTTGGAGAACTTCAGCTAGGAACCCTAAAGCAGCAGCCAGTAAGGGGACTGAAGCAGCTGAAGGGAGAAGGAACACGAATACCTTTTGGAAGAGGTATGGAGCAGATGCCCTGAGGTCCAGGAATACAGACTGGAGGACAGGTCATAAAAGCTCAAATACATACTGGCCAGAGTATCTAAGAAGACAGCCTAATGCCAGCTTTAACTCAGGTATGAACTTTGGACATTTGTCTAACCTAGAGCAATGCAAAGTGCTTAGAAACAGTTCCTGTCCTAATGGAGGTCAGTTAGTAAAGCCCTCTGATCCAGACCCCGATATAGAACCTATGCAAATAGAAGAACAAGATATAATTACAGAGGAAGATGATACTTTCATGGACTGTTCTTTATGCAAAGTTGCTAGCACAGAGAAATCCTGAAAGTGGGATCAAACATAAAAAGGAAACGTTCTAGTAACTGGCACCAGAAAGTTTGTGTGAAAAGAAAGAAGGTTTTGGGGGAAGTGAAATACTTGTGCAGAGAAGGAAAAAAGCTGGTGATTGAAGCTTGTTAGCCAGCTGATATCAAAGCAGAGCACGGCTTAGGCTGTGCACACGTTGGATATAAAAAGGTTCTTTGAATGTGAAAAGAAAAGCTGTTTGTGAAGAAGCTTTTATTTTTGATTTGCTCTACACCAGCACTGCTGAGCAGGTTTGTCAGCAGTGGCTGAGAGAAAGACTTTCTGTTGTTTAATGGACTTTACAAGCTACTTGCATAAGCTTTCAGTTGTATTGTTATTTTGAATATAAAATCCTGGAGAAGACATCCTAAGGTGTTACATAGTGAATCTGTGTGAATTTTTGATTTTACCTCATAAATAAATTCTGTCATTGCCTTAACACTCGAGCCAACTACCATAGTCTTCATTTATCTCAAAGGCAAGCACCGCATGACTGGACTACCATTACCATAATCCTTTGCAAGATGGTCAGTCTGGAACATTGCCAAATTGGTGAATTCTATATAACAAGCACGCCCCTCCATACATATGTAAGGGGCTATGGGCGTGACAGTGGCGTAGTTGGCAGGATTACTTTTACATCAAGGATACCAGGAATTCAAAAAGGATTTACAACTGCAAAAACTTTCAAGCCAGGAGGTTGAAAGAGGAATTTCTCTGAAGAATAAAGAGGCTGATCCAGGAGCAGTTCCGGGAAAAAGATCCCGTATGAGCCAGAATCCTCACTGGTATAAGATAAAAAGTACCTGGGCATGACCAGTGGTGGATAAGAAAGTGTATATACGTGGGCATTTGGGAAAAAAAACCTGTTTGTAGGGTGCTGCCCTTTGTGTGTTTTTCTTTTTGTTTCCTACAGGATACTAAAGAATGGATCCCAAGGAACTGGTGAGCTGGATGGCAGCTCAATTCGCCAGGCAACAGGAGATCACACAGCAGACTCAGGACGCAGCAATCACTGCCCTGAGGGAGCAACAGAAGCCAGTTCTGGATCTAGTTGAGGCATTAATTGCACTGCACAGCCAAGGAAGAGCTGAATCAACACCAACAGTGGCACCTGTTATTCCTCATGTGGACAATGTGGGACTCTGTCAGGGTATTGGGGCAGTCAGTTTTGGGAAACTCACACCTGAAGATAATGTAGATGATTTCCTAGAATCTTTCGAAAGAGTGGCTCAGGCACTAGCTTGGCCAGAGACCCAGTGGGCAGTAAGGCTGGCAACTTCATTAACTGGGGAGGCGCTTGCTGCCTATAGAGCCATGCCGGCAGCCCAAGCCTTAAATTATAAAGCTGTTAGAGTGCCATAAGAGATCGCCTAGGGCTGACTGTTACTGTGTATAGGCGAATGTTTAGGGCTACTGTGTTGAGAGTTGGCGAGACGCCAAAAGCTCTGAGTCAGAGAATCAGAGGACTAGCTCTGAAATGGCTAGCGCCTGAAGGAAAGAGGATAGAAATGATTTTGGACACTATTATGCTGGAACAATTTATGTCAGCAGTCCCTAAAGATGTACAAACCTTTCTCATCCAGCAAAATTGCCAAAGCCTGGGAGAGGCAACCCTTTTATCTGAACAGTTTATGGAAGCCGCACAGGCTTGTCAGAGAACGGGTGGCCCACTGAAAGTTGGTGCTGAGGTAAGCTGTGCTGTATCAGAAAAGAGGATTGGAAAGGATGTTGTTTTTGAAAGTAATACTGTGCCTATCCAGGTTATGAAATGGGCTAAGAAAAAGTGTTACGACTGTGGAAAGTGGGGGCACTTGCATAAGGCATGCCAGTCTCGCACTAATCTAATGGGTGCTAGCTTAAAACAGCCTGGAGAAGGTTTCCTTTTGTTGGTTGATGTACAAGGGATTACCACAAGTGCTCTTTTAGACTCTGGTGCAGACCAGAGTATGCTATCTAGAAGGCTTTGGAAGAAAATAGAAGCCCAAGAAAAATTTGAGCATAGAAGCCCTGAGAGTAATATACGAATTAGATGCATTCACGGAGCTGCCTCATTGTATCCCACATACAAGCTGTTAGTTAAGGGCTTGGGGGTGCAGAAGGAAATCCCTTTAGCCGTAGTTCCCAAACTTCCTTTTGATTTAGTCTTAGGAAGAGACTGGCCACAATTTAAACAAGGTTTAGTGGAAGGACTAGGGCAGGAGAAATAAGGGGGATGGAATGATGGTAGTGGCCCCCGGTCCCTTATTCGAAAATCCTCAGAAGCCAGTTGAGAAGGTGGTTAAGAAACCCCCGGAAGCCAAGCTTTCCAGTAAGCAGATTTTCACCTTAAAATTTTGTAGGGTCACAGAGAAGGCCCAAGCTCCCAAGCGGGCATCCCCTCAAGCTGCTGGGTTTGACCTGTGTAGCGTGGAAAGTGTGACAATACCAAGCCAAGGAAAAGCCCTCATGGACACTGGACTCCAAGTTGAGATACCAATTGGGTGCTACGGGCGAATAGCCCCGCGATTGGGGTTGGCCCTGAAGCATTTCATAGATGTGGGAGCTGGAGTTATCAATCCCGATTATAGGGGAAATGTCAAACTACTGTTGTTTAACTTTGGACAAGATGATTACCCCGTAAGAACAGGAGATCGGATCGCCCAATTAATATGTGAGAGAGTGGGTTTTCCACCATTGAAGGAAGTCACAGCTTTATCCAGTTTTGAACGCGGAACCAGGGGCTTTGGTTCAACTGATGGATCAACTCTCACAGGTGATACAGGTGTTATTGGAATTTGGAGGCTGATTGACCGTGGCAGAAAACCATATTTCAGCTGCGGAGGATCTATAGTAAAAGCACTCTCAAACTCTACAAAGGTTGGAAGTGATGCTGACCCAACATAGTGAGAAATTAGAGGAGTTGGAGAACCGAAGCGACCGAAAGAATTTACAGTTTGTTGAAGTGGCTGAATCTGTTACCAAATAACTATGAGGCTTTGTAGAAACCTGGATTTGGACCTCCTTAAAACTGGGAGAAGACTGAAGCAAAATTCTTCTAGAACGTGTACACCACCTGGGACAGAGATGTGAGGGTGTTAATCACCAGCGGATGGTCATTGTTCGCTTTCACAACCATATTCAGAAAGAAGCTGTGCTTTGGGCGACATGGGCGCAGCATGGATCTCCACAAATGCTGACAGATTTTTTGGTCTTTCAAGACTACTCATCTCAGGTTAGTCAAAAGCGGAAGGCGTTTGCCATGGCCTGTGAGAGAATGGCAGCCGCTGGAATCCGATTTAACCTACAAATACCCAGCAAAATATTTGGGTAGAACATCAGGAATGCCAATTACATTTTGCCACATTGGCGGAGGCTACAACTTTTCTGGATAGCCTTGTGATGAATACTCCTTGAACAGAAGAGGAATCCACAGCAATCTCCTGAGACTTAAGAATTGAACTTCAGTGTTAAGGGATAAAAATATTTGTTATATACTGAGCCAGAGATAGGCCTGGGCTACAAGTGAATTGCAATGTGGGCAGGCAAGCATGACTTTATGTCCACCTAGAGCATTGTGCTGTGGTTTGGAGCTAGGAAACTGCTTATCCTCGCCCAGCTGAGGAAGCAGAATTATATTATACAGATTTGTTTGAGTGAAATGTGGTGTGTAAAGGCTGTTTGAATAGATGTTAGACAGTATTATATAGGTAATGACACACAATCTTGGGGAATCTGCACATGTTATTTTTGTATGCAGAGGTATCAACAGGACCAAACAAGAGACAATAGTGACATGGAGAAAGCATAATTAGTTGGGTTAATAACAGTGGGGAGAATGGGTTTTTTTTCTTTCTTCTACATAAACTGTATGTAGGGGGAGGGAGCGGTGGGTACAATGAAGGACTTGTTATTTCTTTCTCTCCTATACTTTCATATTGCCATAATTTCTAGATGGATAATTTGATGAAATAGTTGATGATGGTTGATGCCGGCCCAATTACTGGATCGTATATCAAGTGCATATAAGCTTTTTATGCCACCCTGTTTGCTCCCACATAGCCCCCTCTTGCCCTACCAGGGCTCCAGTGCAGCAGACCACTTGAGAGGCATTGTGGACTTGAAGCGTCTTTTGACGGCACCAAGTATAATGTTAAATAACTCTATAGTGTCCTGTGTATCAGGTTTGGGTCTACATTGTATGAGTGTTATTATGCTGTAACCTTCAGTGCTGGACCCTATTGGGAGAGAGATGGAGCCAAGGGAGCTACTCTATTGTGGTTGAACACAATGTTAATGTTTTCTCCTATGTTATAGTAAGGTAGTTATTTTCAGAATGTGCAAAAATTGTGATTTGCTCATGCAGGTGCTCCATATTATAGTCAGAGACCAGGGAGCCGTGGTTGAAGAGGGAGAGAGAGGAAGAAGAAGATGCTGAGAGGGTCGAATACAAAAGGATGGAGTGAAGCAAGGGAATGGCTTTGGAGGGCATCATAAGTTGGGAAAGATGGGAATGAGTTAACAACATAAGGAGGATATCGAGGGACATAGTGCCGGTACCCAATAAGGTTAGATTGTGTATTTGATAATTGCCCTCATACTACCCTACATTGGTTGCTATGCGGAACTGAGATTTCTAGGTCTAAATCTGAGATCATGGGGGAGAGAGAATAGGACCTATCTTGGGGTTTACTACCATCGAGATAAGGGTATTGCCAGTTACTTGGGGGAGGACATACCCAGGGAGGGAAAGTAGTTGATAGTACTAGACGTAGTAAGGAGATAGAAAGGACAGAAAGGAATATAGTGAAGATGAGGGGGGATGAGGATTCATAGAATAGGCAGAGCCCTATAAGCATTAGATCCCAAGTAGTACTCCATAGAGGAGTCTGGAGAAGGGAGGAATAGGGATAGAGGAGAAAGGGGTAGAAGGGTTAGGAGGGGGATTAGTAATTAGGGGTTCTGCGGATGGACTGACACGGAACGTTGGGGAAGATAAGATGGGAGGGTCCTTAGGCTGGGGGAGGACCCTGCATTATAATGAGCAGGTTTATCATAGGCATAAATGAGTTAATACTGGTTAAGGGCTGAGAACCCTTTCCTGGGATGTTTGTGGGTTTAGTACTCCAATTAAGCACGCTAAAATATTACAGGCCTTGGCACGCCAGAGATGTGACTTGGCTTTCCTCCAAGAAATGCACCAGACGACACAGGAACACTTAAAACTCCGCCAAGAGTGGGTGGGTCAAGTATATGGGGCACCAGCGGTGGGACGTAAAGGAGGGGTAGTAATACTAATAAATAAGAGGGTTTGCTTTGTCTATACACAAGAACATACTGATCCGCAGGAACAATATTTCATATTGTTGGGAGAACTGGAAGGATGACAAATAGTCCTTGGTAATATACATGGAGCAAATGTACCGGTTACTCCATTCTATGCCCAGTTGGCTTCAATTCTTGAGCAACTCCCTGGGGACAAATATGTGGTAGGGGGTGATCTAAATGGAGTATTGCATCCTATGATTGATACCTCACGTGGAGGTCAGGATACTCGAGCTGGATGTGCCCGAATATTGCAGCGGTTTCGAACTCGTATGGCCTTGGTGGACCCTTGGCGTATGTTTCACTTCGATGAATGAGATTATACTCGCTTATCTCAGGCACATGGTACAAGTTCTAGAATTGACTGTTTGTTTCAGCAGCCCTCTTTTCTCGGATAGAGGAGGCTACAATAGTTGCGCTAGAGCTCTCAGATCATGCCCCTATATGGGTTAACTTGGGATGGCACAGAAATAGAGTGGGGCCGCAATTGTGGCGTTTCCCACTCAAGCTTTACAGAGAGGCACAGTTTCATATGTATATAGAAGAGAAATGGGGCTCCTATATGACTCATAATGGACAACACCAGGACAATGCGGAGCTTTTTTGGGAGGCAGTTAAAGCGGTGCTTCATGGTGATATTCTAGCATATATGGCTAGACATCAACATCTCCTAGATGCCAGAGTGGTGTGCCTGGAGACAATATGCCAGGCACACTAACTCAGAGCATGTTATATGGAAATTCAGGCGGCACTCAATGAAGTTCTACACCAAAGAGCAAAGAAATCTTTAATGTATTATAAATTTCAGCTCTATCAATATAGGGACAAAACTGGCAGGCTGCTTGCTAACTGCTTGCGAGGTCCAAGGGGCAGTCGTCTAATGTGAGCATTGCATGACAACAAGGGCTGGCTACATAAGGATACCCCAACTATTGCACGGATCTTCCGGGAATATTATCAGAGATTGTATACAGGTGAAAAGGTATCACCATCTCGGATACTGACATATCTTCAGGATTTAGCTTTACCGAGACTTACATCAGAGCAAGTGGCTGACTTGGGGCTCCGGTGACAGTGGAGGTGGTGACCCGGGTGATCACTCGATCACAGTATTTAAAGCACCGGGCCCTAATGGTTTTACAGCTGAATTTTATATGCTTTTATGGGATCGGGTGGCAGATCTGATTTCTGCAATGTACCAGGCCTGTACTAGAGTGGGAAGGGACATATGAGGGGATAATCGTGCTTATATTACTCTTATACTTAAACCGGATAAGAATTCCCTGAAAGCGGAGTCATATCGCCGGATCTCATTAATTAATTTTGACAATAAAACATGGGCTAAAATGCTGGCAGATCACCTGGCGGACCTCCTACCCACTTTGGTGCAGGGCTCACAGGTTGGTTTCGTATGGAGCCAACATGCGGCTGCTAATATGCGGAGAATAATAGCATCCCTGGAATGGGTACACGATAAACAGATATCGTCCCTGCTGATCAGCTTTGACACTGAGAAAGTGTTTAATAGAATAGGATGGGAATATCTTTTTCGGGTACTACTGTATGGCTTAGGAGAGTCCTTTTTACATATGGTCCAAAAACTTTACACGAAACCGACAGTGGCGGTACTTGTAAATGGATATGTTTCTGAAATCTTTGAACTGGAAAGGGGGAATCACCAAGGCTGCCTTTTGTCTCCCTTATTTGTCTTAATCTTAGATCCTTTCATCTGGACAGTGGTATAATGCCCAGGTATAGTGGGTGTGAAGATTGGCAAATCAGAATTTAAAATATCTGCCTTCGCAGAGTCCATATAACTCATCCACAGACCTCACTTATGCAGCTTCTACTTGAGTTCGAAAAATTTGGCCACATATCAGGATTATATTTCAATATGAATAAGTCAGAGGCCTTGGATGTCACAGGGCAGATGTGAGATCGATAGGGACAGGGGTTCCCACTTCGTTGGGCTGAAATGTCATTTAGATACTTGGGTATCCAGCTACCAGGGGATTTGAGTTTACTGTTTAAACTGTGGGGCTTTACTACAACACCTATAGATCAAGATGAGAGGTTAGGCACCATTGCCTTTATCATTGATGAGCTGTGTTGTGGCATATTGTATGTCGCTGTTTCCAAAGTTGCTATACGTATTACAACTATTATCCCTTCGATTGCTTCGCAAAGATGTTCTCCTCATCAAGAAGGAGTTACATTGTTATCTTTGGTGGGGAAAACTAGCGAGAATATCATTCCAAAAAATGAAGGGTAATTGGATCCAAGGCAGTCTGGGAGTACCGGATCTCATGGGTTAATCAAGGGCATGTTAATTATGACATTTGAGAGATTGGTTGGGCCAGACAGAGATATTGACACCATGCACATTAGAGGAAGATTTTATGGGCCCCCTTTTCATTAACAGCAGCACTGCATCTAACAACTTGAGACTTGCCCCTACGAGTTACTTGCAGCCTCTTGGTTAGTCCAATACGGGGACTGTGGAAATATCTCTGTGCATGGTGGGAAATCGACTCATGTCATACCAGCTTCTTGACAATTCAAGAAAATCCTTGCTTTACCCCAGGCACAGAGAATCAAGCCTTTTGAGAATGGAACATGAGGGGCTATGCAGTTTGGGACATTTTAGTAAATGTAGAGGGGCATATTAAGCCGTTCCCTGCACTTCTAACAGAATTTGATTTGAAAACCACCCATGTCTTTGCCTATATACAAGTAAAGCATTATATTTGTTCCATTCCATGGGAGGCACTGTGTGTGGAGACCTCACCAGGTAATACACTTCTTTGAATTTGGAGACTGAGAACATCTGTCGATTTCTCAGTTTGCTCATTAGCTACAACAGTGGTCCCCAATGCAGGATTTTTTGAAAGAGGAGCTCAATGGGCAGCAGAATTGAGGATCCCAGTGGAGTTGGACACGATGTGACGAGCGACGCCGTGTAACCCCAAATTGGTGAAGGGTGCCCACCTTTGGGAATTGCAATATCAAGTGATTCATCGTGCACACTTTCTTCCCAAGTGAGCTTTTCGGAGTGGTCTCACCCATAGTGGCGGTTGTCCTAGATGTGGTTCCCAGATGGCGGATCTGGGACACATGTGGTGGACATGTAAGAGGGTTCACTGCTATTGGATGCTGATACAAAGGTATCTAGCGTCTCTTTTGGGACAAGTAGTTCAATGGCCAATGAGCTTGGTAGTATTTGATGAATTATCCCCGACCCAACCTAAGGGGCGATAGGCCCATTTGTTGGTATAGAAGGCAAGTTTTATTGGTAAACGGGTACTGCTGTGTCGATGGAGGGAATCCATGATCCCATCCCACTGGGAGTGGCGAAACAGTTTTCATCAGTTAATGCTGGTGGAACATGTGGCGGCTAGAGGTAATATTCAGCAACAGGTCACTTTCTTGGCACTGTGGAATAAGTACATTGATACCCTAACTTTAGTAGTTCGCAACGAATTACTGACTTTGTAGAGCCCAATTTAGCCCTAGTGATATTGGTTACATTGGAGAGCCCGGTCAGTCCTATCCGCAGAACCGGGGGGGGGGGGGGTTAAATGTGTAAACTCAGGTAATAGATTATCTTCTCAGGTTTAACATATCAGAGAATAGAGGCATGGTGTAAGAGCAACTGCCGCATGTGGAATACTAGTACTGCACCTTTTAATGACTGGGTAAAGGGGGGGGGGAGTTAGGGTAGGTGGGGTATTAAAATGCAAAATCCTGGAATGTATATAAATATTATTGTTGCTCTTTTTATGTAAAATTCTATTGAATCGTTGCTATGTATAATATGCATAACTTTAATAAACAGAGTTTATTATAAAGAAAAATAACCTAGATGCCCTTAAGTATAAAGCTGAAAGAATCCAAATTACCCCCGTCTAGTGATAACCAGATTAATATGAATAAAATACAACCTCTAAAATGCCTGTATGCCAATGCTAGAAGTCTAAAAAAAATAGGATGGAAGAGTTAGAATATATACAAATGAAAGGTTAGATATGATTGGCATCTCAGAGACCTGGTGAAAGGAGGACAACCAATGGAACACTGTGATAACCGAGTACAAATTATGTCACAATGATATGGTAGATCAAATAGGTGGAGAGGTTGCGCTCTATGTTAGAGAGGGCATTGAGTCACACAGGATTAAAGTTTTGCAGGGAACAAAATACACTGTAGAATCTCTATGAATAGAAATTCCATGTAAAAAGAGGAAGGCGATGGCAGTGGGAGGGGTGTACCACAACCGCCTGGTCAGAATGAACAGATGAATGATGAAATCCTAAGAGAAATCAAGGAAACTAACAAAAGTTACAACACCATAATAATGGGTGATTTCAATTACCCTGGTATCGACTGAGTCAATGTCACTACAGAACATGTTAGTAAGATAAAGTTTCTAGATTAAATAAATAACTGCTTCTTGGAGCAGCTGGTTCATGAACTGACAAGAGAGGAAGCTATTCTGAACATAGTCCTTAGTGGAACACAGGATCTGGTGCAAGAGATAAAGGTGTTGGAGCCACTTGGCAATAGTGATCATAGCATGATCACATTTGATTTAATAAATGGAAGAAAGATTGCAAGGAAATCCACTACTACCTTTTAACTTTCAAAATAGAGACAATGACAAAATGAGGAAAATGGTTAAGAAAAAACTAAAAGCACCAGCTGCCAAGGTTAAAGGTCGTTTACTATCTTGGAAGCTCAGACCAGATGTATTCCACACTTTAAGAAAAGTGGAAGGAAGGACAAAACATGGCCAGCATAGTTTAAAAGTGAGGTCAGAGAGGCTGTTATAGGCAAAAAAAATCGTTCAGAAAATGGAAAAGGAAGCCAAACAACATAAGCACTGGCAAGTTAGATTCAAAGCATTGATAAGGCAGGCAAAGAGAGAATTTGAAAAAAAAATTGCTGTGGAAGCAAAAACATATAATAAAAGCTTTAAATAAGTACATTTATAGCTAAAAAAAACCTCTGAGAAAGTTAATTGGACCATTAGATGATAGAGAGGTGTAAAGGGCACTAGAAGAGAGATTGAACGATTTATTTGCTTCGGTCTTTACTGAAGAAGATGTAGGGAAGTTACCCATGCATGAAATGCTATATAAAGGTGATATATCGGAAGACTTGAAAGAAATATCGATAAACCGGGAAGATGTATTACAACTATTTGATAAACTGAAAAGTAGTAAATCACCTGGATCGCATGGTATACATCCAAGGGTGTTGAAAGAACTGAAAGATGAGAATGCAGACCTACTATTAGTAATCTGTGAACTAGCATTAAAATCATCTGTAGTACCTGAAGATTGGAGAATGGCCAATGTAACGCCAATTTTTAAAAAGGGTTCCAAGAGTAATCTGGGAAACTACAGACTGATTAGCCTGACATTGGTACCAGGCAAAATAATAGAAACCATTATAAACAATAAAATTATTGAACTCGTAGATAGTCATGGTTTAATGGGAGAAAGCCAATATTGATTTAGCCAAGGAAAGTCTTGTCTTACCAATCTGTTATATTTTTTTGAAGGTGTGAATTAACAGGTAGACCAAGGTGAGCCAGTTGATACAGTGTACCTGGATTTTCAGAAAGCCTTTGACAAGGTAATTCATGAGAGACTCTTAGCCAAATTAAAAAGCCATGGGATTGGAGGCAGTGTAGTATTGTGGATCAGGAACTGGTTAAAAGATAGAAAGCAGAGAGAAGGGCTAAATGGCCAGTTTTCTCAATAGAGAAAGGTGAATGGTAGAGTACCTTAGGAATCTGTGCTAGGCCTGCTGCTTTTTAACATCTTCATAAACGACCTGGAAATGGGAATAACGAGTGAGGTGATCAAATTGTAAATAACAGAAAATTATTCAAAGTTGTTAAAACACAAGAGGATTGTGAGAAATTGCAAGAGAACCATGATAAACTGGAAAACTGGACATTCAAATGGCAGATGAAATTTAATGTGGACAAGTGCAAAGTTATGCACCTAGGAAAGAACAATCCAAACTATGACTACACAATGCAAGATACCACCTTAGAAACCACCACCCAAGAAAAAGATTTAGGCGTCATTGTGGATAATATGTTGAAACCCTCCACCCAGTGAGCAGCGGCAGCCAAGAAAGCAAATAGAATGCTAGGAATCATAAGGAAAGGAATGGAGAATAACACCAAGGATATTATTATGCCTCTGTAGCATTCCATGGTGTGACTGCACCTTGAATATTGCATGTAGTTCTGGTCATCATATCTTAAAAAGGATATAGCGGAATTAGAAAAGGTACAGAGAAGAGCCATCACAATGGTAAAAGGGATGGAACGATACCCTAGGAGGAAAGTCTTAAAAGGTTAGGGCTTTTGAACTTGGAAAAGAGATGGCTGAGGAGAAATATGATAGAGATTTATAAATTAATAAATGGAATGGAACAGGTAAACGTAGATCAGTTATTTACGCCATCAAAAAGCAGAAAGACTAGGGGGCACACAATAAAGCTACAATGTAACCCATTTAAAACGATAAAGAGAAAATATTTTTTCACTCGGCACATAATCAAACTCTGGAATTTGTTATCAGAGGATGTAGTAAAAGCTGTTAGTGTAGATAGGTTAAAAAAAGGTTCAGACAAGTTCCTGGAGGGATGGTCCTTAAACCATTATTAAAGAGGATCCAGGAAATCCACTACGTGCCCCAATACAAGTATTGTGGAGGAACTGTGTGCCTTTTTGAGAATCTGCCAGGTACTTGTGACCTGGATTGGGCACTGCTGGAAACAGGATACTGGGCTTGTTGGACCTCGGTCTGACCCAACAAGGCATTTCTTGTGTTATCTCAGAATGACTGAATTATGTTCTTGCTTTGTTATATGAAAGGAGGGGGGGGAGTTATCGAGGTGGGGGTGATGATGAAAGCAATAACCCAGATAGATGTCATAGGTTTCTGTTTTCAGGCCAGTATAACAAGACCATGTTAAAAAAGCAAAACAAAATCTGCATTAGACAAACTAATGAGATGTCAAACTAATAGTATCGTCCAGATCTGTGTTTAAGCAACAAAAATGACGGCAGGAAAGGAGATGGAAAAAAACAGAGGAGGAGAGACAGTGATGTAAGGCACAGATTGAAGTATATACAGAGATGCTCAATCAAGCCAAACAGGAATTTGGGGGCATATTCAGCTAATAAACCCATCTAGCTGCCATCATTTTAATTAAAGTGGATATTCAGTGTTGGAAGATACCCTGTTTCTGCCACTGAATAGCCATGCTGGCTGCATGCCAGTGCCGCTGTGATAGTCAGCCGCTAACTAGATACCGTGAAGCAGTTAGGACAGCCAATGACCTCTACTTTTAATAGGTTAGTGGCAGAATATTACACTAACTGGCTAGTGCCCATCACCACCCCCCGATCCACCCAAAGACTGCCCCAATTTTAACCATGTGTATTTTTGGTAGGCTGTTGGGCTGTTCAGTATCACTAACCACCTAGAATGCTTTGAAAATGCCCCTCTTTTAGCTTTAGTCGATTAGAAGCATCATTGAATAAGCCAACAAAATCTTTTTCGATCCGAGAGCTCACAGGAATTAAAATAGAAGATCATACGGGTACAAATTTGTCTCTGTAGATGTTTAGCAACTATTCTGTGTCAAAGATTGATAATATGACTGCAGCATTTTCTGACAAATTTCAGGCAGGGGCTATTGCTGTAAGTGAGGACCCTAAGGCAATTGCCAATAAGTCAGATGTAGTGGCAACTGCTGGGACAGAAGGTCCATCAATTTGTTGTTTGGCGATAAGCTTCAGATCAGACTATTGAAAGGACTTTGATGTTCCTTAAACCTTCTTTTTGCGAATTGGGTCCATTAGAGTCAGATTTGATTAAAAGTTGCAAAGTCAACATGTCCTTGACTCAGGGTTATGTCCCTGCAACTTTGAAAGAGTCCGTGATTAAACCATGATTCATAGAAAAAAAGTGGATCTAGTGCCTTTCCTCAGACATATAGGCTGGTGTCTAACATGCCTTTTTTTAGGAAAATTTGTGGAGAAAATAGTTTTTCATTAACTCTTAGGAGGATGTTTACTAAAGGTTATCAAAATTAACATGTGCAAAGTGTCACTGCGGCCTCAGAAATAAATTGGCACAGCAACACTTAACGCGTTTTAACATTCATTAACATGCATTAACCTCTAGTAATCATGCTCCTTAGATTTTTATGAAGCAAATGAGAATAAACCCATTTCAGTCAGGCTTTCGTGAAGGTCATAGAACCAAGACTGTTAACTTTTGAGTAATATTCAAATAGCTACCAATGAGAGTCAAGAATCTTTGCTAATTTTCCATGACTTTGTTGGCCTTTGACACCATAGACCTTTGCTTCTTGCTTCAGAGGTTGAGAGCTATTGGGGTAAAAGATATGGCGTTCAGTTGCTTTACCTCCTATTTGTTTGATTGGGTCCAGAGGGTGTGGTGGAACGGAACATTTGTGACTCCAATCTCACATGTGGATTATGTCGGGGTTCCGTACTCTCCCCTTTTATTTAATATCTTTCTAGCCCCTTTAATGTTTGAAGTGCAAAAATTAGGATTTAAGTATCATCTATTTGCGGATAGTATTCAGACTGTGGCCCATTTTAGAGAGAGATTTTCTTCAGGTTTACAGAATACAGATATTTGTTTGAAAACTCTACACAAGTTGTTCTCGGGTGCATTTCACTTGAACACAATGCCCATTGTCGAGGGTCAAGGCGGCAGGGTTTTTGTCTGTTCTTATACATGTTTGCACATGCATATGCTCCCCCTTCCCCCTGCTGCCCAAAGTGGATGAAGAGCTGATGGGAGTCGTGGTCACATTTGCATAAAAAGCCAGGGCTATGGCCTGAAAAGGCCCGAAGGAGGCCAGTGTCCCGCCAGCCAGAAGAATGGAGCTGTGGCTTGAAAGGAAAGGGCAGAGGGAGGCCTGGGTCCTGCTGGCCAGAAAAGCGGGGCTGCAGCTTATAGGTGAAGAGGAAGGAAGGGGAGGAGCCTATGGAAAGTGGTGGGATTAGAATGAAAGAAAGGGGTGGGGCATAATGGGGGAGGGGCAGGTTTAGAGAAGAGGAGACGATGAGTTCATTAAGGGAGAAGGGGAGGGAGGTTGGAGTGAAAGGCCTCAAAGTGCAAAGTTGAGTAGCAGGGGAGGAAGAATGCATGGGTGCATGAAGGTAAACGTGGAGGAGTGTACATGAGGGCAGCGAATGATAGGAATGGGGAAGTGCAAGCGGGTGGGATGGACAAATAGTGCAAGAGGACAGGGAAAAGTGCAGTCAAATGCTCCCTCACACCACTCCAACACACACAGCCACCACCTCACACACATACAAAGCCCCTAATGCAAATACATGCATAGAGCCACCAACATACACTACACACAGCCCCAACACTTCTCATTACACACACACACACACACACACTCTTCCCCATAGGCAAAGGAGGCATTTGCCTCCAGTGCCAAAAATGAAGAGGTGCAGAGTCACCTTGGGTTTCAATCGAGTACAGTCTTCTCACAGAGCAGACAGTGAAAGGCAAAGTTGTAAATTCAATTACTGCCCTGCAGCCTGAGCTAACCCCAGCCTTCCTGCAAGAGCGGTAATTAAGTTTACAATTTTCAGTGCCTGCTCTCCTTTAAGGATGAGGGGGGAGCTCAGGCAGCGACTGTGCTCTGCTGAAAAACTGTGAAGTTGTTCAGCAGAGCACAGTCCTTGCTCATACCTACCCCCCATCCTCAAAGCTGAATTAGGCCAATGCAGAAAGCCAGCACTGGGATAGTTTTTTACACCTATTTGCAGTGCACTGATAGCACACATCTTTAGCGTCGGCATGCAGAAAGGGGCTCATATGCGAATTAGCCATGCGTTAAACTCTGCGTAAATGGAGCATTAAACTGGGGAGAGCAAGCCAAACACATGCACACAGAAGTCGGCACAAGTTTGACATGCTATCCCAGAGAAACAGGGGCACCGCATGGCTAATTTGCATATGAGCCCTGACAGTATTTTGATGGTATTGGGGGCTTTCTCCAATGGCTGGATCATCTGAGAGGAAATGTCAAACCTTAGATGATCCAGGCATCGGGGAAAGCCCCTGATGCCATCAAAATACTGTTGGGTGATGGTGCCTCTGACAGAAAGTGAAAGCCTGGTGGCCCAGCAGCCCCAATCCCCTCCACCCCCTACTAAAAATAACCCTGGTGGCCCAGCGGTCCTGAATCCCCTACCTAACTAAAAATAAACATGGTGGCCCAGCGGCCCTAAACCCCCCACCATCTAAAAATAAACATGGTGGCCTAGGAGCCCCGAACTGTGCACCCAACTAAAAATAGACATGGTTGCTCAGCAACCCTGAACCCCCTACACCCCCCACCCATCCAACTAAAAATACATCTAGTGGCCCAGTAGCCCAGAATCCCCCACCCCCCTCCCATAAGTAGGAGTGCTGCCCACATGCTCCCACTCCTGTGCCGCCATCTTGAAAAATGGCGGTGCCTGACTCCACATGGTGCATCCCAGGCCAGGTGCCGCCATTTTTCAAGATGGCAGCACTCCCGCATGTTTGTAAAGGTACAGGGAGGGAGGTGGGGGGGTTCTGGGCTACTGGGCCACCAAGTTTATTTTTAGTTGGGTGGGGGATTATGGGCACTGGGTGCCCCTGACAGTATTTTAATGGCATTGGGAGCTTTCCCCAATGCCTGGATCATCTTTGACATTTCCCCTCAGATGATCCAGGCATTAGGGAAAGGCCCCCATGCCATCAATATGCTGTCGGGTGCATGTGCTAGATGTTTAAGCCACCTCAAGACCAGGCGTAGAGATATTGGCACTAAGGCTGGTTGTGAAATCCTCTATGCGTTTCTCTGCATCGGGTGCAGTCAATATCATCATACCATTTTGTTATGTACAGCTCATGTGCCTATAATTTAAATAAATTTAAATACTTTTGGTGTTAATTGTGTGCTAGTTTTTCCCTTTGCTGACTACACGTGTCCCTCTCTTTTATGCATTTGGCAGTGGCGGTGGTGGTAATTGTGCTTAAAGGCTGCGCTAGTTTTCTGCATTGGTCCAAATGTGTGCTAATGGCAACCCCTCCATGCCCCACCGACCTGCTCAGTCTCTAGAGACAGATCCATTTACCTCTTTAGTGTTAAGCAGATTGGTTTTAGTAAACGGAGGGGAAAAACTGCACTTTTTTACATAAGGAAGCTAAAGCAAACAGATCAAATCAGGAAAGCCTTATAAGAAATACATCGATTCCATTGCTTTTCACTGTTATATAATTTGGGCTTCATGGTTATTTGCTTTTTGTTTTTGCTATAAACCTTTCAGAGCATACCAGCAGTTTGTTTAAAACCTCTCATTGAAGCATGCTCTTACAACGTTTGCTTTCAAATTCTTCTGTATCCCCAAAATCTTACTGCAAAACACTTCAATATGTTTTCTGCTAATCCAGAGACAAACTCACATTCTCAGTATTCCCACAGAAGAGCTGTAGCACTGCCTTCATCGACGCCCAAGACCTTACCTACACTTTAAAATACCTGGTCTAGCCTTCCATCGCAGAGGTTTGCAATTCTTAATGCTATTCATAAAAATCCTAAATTTCCTGACACTCCACTTTAAGAAGTATTCTTAACTGGATCTTTTCCTACAGGGGGTCCTTGTTAATTCCAAATTACTTTACATGCAAAATAGTGTACAGTAATCTCTATTGTTAAAAGAAAAATCAGGCTTCCTAGGTTCCCAGAGCAAGGATTTACGGCAGAAAAAGCATTGTTAGAGGGGATGGTCTCCTGATCGCTTTAAAAGTGCGGGGAACTGAATTTGCAGCTTTCAATGTCTGCCCTCTTTTGAGGAGCAAGGATCGCTGGTGTGGGCAATGGTTGTGCTCTGCTGAAAACTGCAGAGTTGTCAAGTTACCCTGTTCCAGGAGTGAGATTTTAAGCCAGTCCTGAATTTCTGTCATTATGTATTATGGGACCTTCAGCACCGATTCCAATGGGTAAAATTAAGGACTACAAATACCATACTGTATGGCAATGCAAATTTAAAACCAGAGCTGGGAAAAAATCTTACTCCTGGAACTGGGTAACTTGGCAACTCTGAATACTGCAAAGTTGTAAACTCACTTTCAGCAGAGCACAGCTGCTACCCATGCTGTCACCCACCCCACTCCCCCTTCCACCACCACCAAATTTAATGCCTATGGGAGCCAGAAGCTTAAATATGACCCTGCATGCACATACAGTAAATACCCCCGACATTCCCCATCACACACACACGTACACACTCCTGACAGTCCCCATCACACACACACACGTACACACACGCCCCACGACACATACTGACACACAGCCGCTATTCCCCTATGATACACACATGTGCACCCCGACACTCCGCATAACATATAAATGTGTACATGCACCTCTTGACATTCTACATGACCCACTCATGCAACCCTCAACACTTCCACATCACACACACACATGCATGCGCAACCCCCCTGACAATCCCTATGGCACATGCACACACATAGCCTTCACATGCCTGATTCTGTAAATGGGGGAAATGCGCCATTGTGTCATAGTGCAAATGTACACTTTTCAACTTGTTCATGAATAATCTTAAACTGAACACCACACAAGAGAAACCCAATGACCCATGCAAGAAGACAGAAAGCAAACAAGAAGCAACAATAGCTGGATGTCACGGTTAATGATATATAACTCAATAAATAGGGTCCTTAAAAGTAACTTTAATAAACCTCAAATAAAAAACCCAACGTGGCCATGTTTTGGCACAGCCTGCATCTGTGGTTGCGATTGCTAAAACAAATGAGTGAATCAATAGAATGCCTCAAAATAAAATAAACCCTTAAATCAAAACCCTACATTCTGAAAAGACATCCAAGATACACTTCTTTTTATCCATGTGCTGCAGCCATTCATTTTGTAGATTAATTTAAATAACTGATGAATATAATTAAAAGCTGAATTTTTTTTCAACACTCCATGAGTTGATTCCTTAGGGATTTGAAGGTGATATTATAGATTTTAGAATAATAGTATATTGTATCTTATTGAATTGGAAGTTATAAGAATTGACTCAGATTTAGGAATACCAAAATGACGTATAAATTGGTATGTGTGTTACAATTAGGATATGTTGATCAGGGATTGAAAGTTGGGGGTGGAGTTGGAGGGGACTGGGCTTGGGAGAAATAATATGTTTGTTTCTGTTGTATTTTTTTGCTTTGTAAATCGCACTGGGTGGTAACGGATGCTGTGGTTAATAAATACTACTGAATAAATATTAATTATTCATTTTATACTAGATGGAAAAATAACACATAAGAACATAAGATATGCCATACTGGGTCAGACCAAGGTCCATCAAGCCCAGTATCCTGTTTCCAACAGTGGCCAATCTAGGTCATATGTACCTAGCAGTTTCCCCAAAAGACACAGGTTCCACAATGCTTGTACTGGGTCAAGCATTGATATCCTGGGCCTCCTCTTAATAATGATTTATGGACCTTTCCTCCAGGAACTTGTCCAAACCTTTTTTAAACCCAGCTACACTAACAGCCTTTACTACATCCTCCGGTAACAAATTCCAGAGTTTGATTACACGTTGAGTGAAAAAATATTTTCTTTTATTAGTCTTAAATAGTTTACCCTGTAGCTTCATTGCATGTCCCCTAGTCTTTCTATATTCTGATAAGGTAAACAATCGATCTACGTTTACCCGTTCCACTCCGTTCATTAATTTATAGACTTCTATCATATCTCCCCTCAGCCGTCTCTTTTCCAGGTTAAAGAGCCCTAACCTTTTTAGCCTTTCTTCATAGGAGTATCCTTCCATCTCCTTTACCATTTTGGTGGCTCTTCTCTGAACCTTTTCTAATAACGCTATATCCTTTTTAAGATACGGGGACCAGAATTGCACACAATATTCAAGGTGCAGTTTCACCATGGAACGATATAGAGGCATTATAATATCTTTTGTTTTATTTTCCCTTCCTTTCCTTATCATACCTAGCATTCTATTTGCTCTCTTGGCCGCCGCTGCACACTGGGCCGAGGGTTTTAACATGGTATCCACAATGACGCCTAAATCTTTTTCCTGGGTGGTGGCTCCTAATGTGGAACCTTGCATCGTGTAACCATAGTTTGGGTTGTTCTTCCCTAGGTGCATAACTTTGCACTTGTCCACATTAAATTTCATCTGCCATTTTGATGCCCAGTCTTCCAATTTATCCAGATCCTCTTGCAATTTTCCACAATCCTCTTGGGTTTTAACAACTTTAAATAGTTTTGTCTCATCTGCAATATTTTATCTTCTTAAGGATCTTCTTTAACATGATTAACAACACAGCTGTTCAAGAAGTGCATCTGTCTTTTTGGTATGTACATTCTTGATTTAGGTTTTATTTTGAGTTTTAGTGATTTACTCATTTATTCTTTTATTTGTTTTTACAGTCATAACCCCGACACAGGCTTTGACGAAACATGGCCATATTGATTTTTAATTTGAGATCTATTAGTTGCTTTTATGTACACTATTTATTGAGTTATATATATCATTAACTATGGCATCTAGGGAAGTAAAAATGTATCTGGTTGAGTTGAATGAAAAAGACTGGAAATTAAATCTTGTATTGCTGGCAATGTCATTTAAGATAAGTACAATTGTTCAAAGCTGAGCATATTACTTGAATTCCAAATTGGACTTGAAGAAACAGATTTCAGTGGTTCAAATATGCTCTGCTAATTTGTAATTATTAAAAAGAGTGACGACTATTTCAGAGGGATGATTTTACTTCTATGACAAATGCATTAATCACTATCCCCCTTGATTATTTCAATTGTTTATATGTAAGACTCCCCATAAAATAACTACAGCTGGTGCAAAATACAGATGCCAGTTTATTAACAGGGAAAAAAAATGGGTGATCACATTTCTCCTGTCTTAAGAGGTTTGCACGGTAGGATGAAATTCAAGATATTATGCTTGGTCTTTCGGGACTTGCACCTTAAAAGAACATGGGACCAATATTCAGCAGCAGCGACCAGCACTATTAAAGCAGCTGGCTGTCGCTGCTTTAATTAAGACCCAGATATTCAATGTTAGCGTCATATCCGGCCACCAGCATCGCATATCCAGGTTGGCAGGATAGCGCTGCAGTTAACAGATCAGTGGCAATATTCAGCTGCTACCCAGTTAAGACAGTCTTTATTCTTCCTAACTTTGGCTGCTTTGAGAAGAAATTGCCAAGGCAATAAAATGTGGGGGGGGGGGGAGGGACAAGACATTTTTCAGATGTGTTAGCGAGAGGAGGAAGTGCAAAAGTGGTATTGTCAGACTCAAGGGTGAAAGGGAGAAATATGTAGAAACTGATGAGGATAAAGCGGAATTGCTTAACAAATATTTTTGTTCTGTGTTCCTTGGGGATGGGTGAAGAAAGCCCCCAGGTAAGTGAAAACCTCCAGGTAAGTGAAACATTAAATATCTCTATAGAAATGGGTAAAAGGAGCAACATCTGGAAAGCAGTGTGTATAAATGCCTGTAGCATGGGAAATAAGATCCCAAATGTTGAGGCTTTAATAGAAGAGACTGACTTGAATTTAGTGGTGGTTACAGAGATATGGTTCACAACCATGAATGGGATGCACTTATACCAGGAAGTATAGGATAGGAGGAAGGGGGGAGGAGGAGTGGCATTATATGTAAAAATTAACATTAAAGCTATAGAATTTACAGGGCTTAAAAGGGAGAGAGGGAGGCACTGTGGGTTAAACTACAAAGAAGGGAAGAGAAATCAATTTGCACTGGCATGATATACAAACCCCCTCACAGGGAGGAGAAGAAAATGGAGATTTAATAGAAGACATACGCAGCATTGCTAGGAAAGGGGAAGTGCTATTGATAGGTGATTTCAATATGCCGGATGTTGATTGGTACATCCCTGCTGTGGTATCATCTAGAAGTAAGGAGGTCATGGATTCTCTATAGGGACAACTATTCAGGCAACTGGTAACAGAACCCACATGTGAAGGGGCCATACTGGACTTGGTGCTTACCAATGGGGAAAGTGTTTCTGATGTTATAGTGGGAGATTATCTTGCATTCAGTGATCACCAGATGGTATGGTTCAGTATTAGGATTAGGACTAATAAAATCCATTCAAAACTGAGGGTCTTAGATTTTTGAAAAACTAACTTTGCCAAGATAGGCCCATACATCAAGGAGTTGTTATTGGAATGGGAACGGCTGGGGGATGTAGAAAAACAGTAGGCAAACTTAAAGGGGATAAAGGGCAACCAACCTTTTTGTTAGAAACATAAATAAAAGGAAAAGGAGGCTGCTATGGTTCTCTAAAGAAGATGAAAAGATAAAGAAGAAGAGGGAGGCCTTCATGAAATACAAGAGATCACAGAGAGAGGAAGACAGGCATCTATATTTGGAAAAAAGTAGAAAAGCTAGCAAAATAGTCAGAAAAGCAAAGATACTAAAAGAAGAAGAAATAGCTAATGCAATAAAATGGGGGGATAAGACATTTTTTAGATATGTTAGTGAGAAGAGGAAGGGCAAAAGTGGTATTGTCAGACTCAAGGGTGAAGGGGAGGAATATGAAGAAGCTGATGAGGATAAAGTAGTAGTACTTAACAAATATTAATGTGCTCTGTTCACAGATGAAGGGCCAGGAGCAGGACCTCCGAAAGTACCCACAAATAGGAAGAGAAGTGATGGGGATCTTGAACGATTTTCAGAAGACCGTGTTTGTGAGGAACTAGCTAAACTAAAAGTAGACAAAGTGATGGGACTGGATGGCATACATCCGAGAATACTGAAGGAACTTGGAGATGTTCTAGCGGCTCCACTGACTGACGTTTTCAATGCCTCTTCGAAGTTGGGAGTGGTGCCAGAGGACTGGAGAGAGGCCCATATGGTTCCTTTACACAAAAGCAGAAATAAGGATGTGGTTCAGAACTACAGGCCAAACCTCTGTGGTGAGTAAATTATTTTAAACCCTGCTCAAAGAGAAAATAGTGAGGTTTCTGGAGTCCAATGGATTACAGGATCCAAGGCAGCATGGATTCACCAGAGACAAGTCTTGTCAAATAAATCTGATTGATTTTTTTGACTGGGTGACCAGGGAGTTGGACCAAGGGAGAGCCCTAGATATGGTGTACTTGGATTTCAGTAAAGCCTTTGACACCATTCCACACAGGCAACTTATCAACAAACTGAGCACCCTAGGGATGAACCCTAAAGTTACTGACTGTGTTAGAAATTGGTTGAAGGGGAGGCTACAAAAGGTACAGGTAAATGGAGCTCACTCTGAGGAGAGGGAGGTTACCTGTGGTGTGGCATGGGGATCTGTCCTTGGTCCGATACTTTTTAACATCTTTGTTAGTGATATTGCAGAAGGGCTGTCGGATAAGGTTTGCCTCTTTGCTGATGATACCAAAATCTGCAATAGAATAGACACCCAGGAAGGAGCAGCTGAGATTTAATGCTAAAAAATGCAAGGCCATGCATTTGTGCTGCAAAAATCCAAAGGAGCAGTATAGTGTAGGGGGGAAATACTTCTGTCCACAAAAAAAAGAGTGGGACCTGGGCATGATTGTATCTGACGATCTTAAAATAGCTAAACAGGTAGAAAAGGCAACAGCAAAAGCTAGAAGGATGCTTGGGTGCATAGGGAGAGGAATGGCCAGCAGATAAAAGGAGGTGATAATGCCTCTGTATAGGTCTTTGGTGCAACCTCATTTGAAGTTTTGTGTGCAGTTCTGGAAACCTCACCTTCAAAAGGATATTAACAGGTTGGAGTCGGTGCAGAGGATGGCTACTAAAATGGTTAGTGGTCTTCATTATAAAGCATACGAGGACAGACTTAAGGAACTTGCAATGCAATGTGTGCCCTCGAGTCAGTCCTGACTCCTGGCGACCCAGAAGCTCCTGGGTTTTCTTGGCAGTGTCACCAGAAGTAGATTGCCAGGCCTTTCTTCTGAGGCAATGGAGGGTTAAGTGACTTGCCCAAGGCCACAAGGAGTGCTAGCGGGAATCGAACCCTGGTTGCTTGATTACCAAGCCAGTGCTCTAACCACTAGGCTACTCCTCCCAAATTTAATCTGGGTGGTGCTATGTGCCACATCGACGCATAGCCCGCCCACCGCCTGCCTAACCTGGATTTTTTATGCTGGGGTTATATGCGACTCCAGCATCGAAAAAACAGGTGTCACCGCACAGAGAGGAACCCACAGGAGTTACCCGTATAGCACCGATTTTCAATGCTACATGGTTAGTCCCAGCACCTTAAAGTTAGGTGATGTTTTCCCACGCCTATCTTTAAGGCGCAGAGTGCTAACTTTGTAGCATCAAAAATTGGTACTACATGGGTAGTTTTCCACGGCCCACCTCTGCTCCGCCGAGAATGCCCCCAACATGCCCAGAAGCTATGCGGGCGGATAGCAGCTGGGCACGTTAGGGACATATCCAGGATTTTCGAAAGGCTCTACCCATGTAGGTGCCCTTCGAAAATCCCAGATAAGGCCTTTACATGGGTAACTAGGGAAGTTACCCATGTAAAGGCCTTCGAACATCGAGCCCAATATGTATACTTTAGAGGACAGGCAGGATAGAGGAGATATGATAGAGATGTTTAAATATCTCCATGACATAAATTCTCAGGAGGTGAGCCTCTTTCAATTGAAAGCAAGCTCTGCTACGAGGGGACATAAGATGAGAGTGAAAGGTGATAGACTCAGGAGTAACATGTGTAAATATTTTTTAATGGAATGAGTGGTAAATGCGTGGAATAGTCTCCCAGTAAAGGTGGTAGGATAAGGACAGTATCTGAATTCAAGAAAGCATGGGACAAACACAGACGATCTCTAAGGGAAAAGAGGGGACTGTTGTAGTAATCAATATGGAAGGGCAGACTGGATAGACCATGTTTTTTTCTGCCATTATGTTTCTTTATTTCATTCTTTGCAGCAATCATTAACTGTGCCTTTTTCTGTGCAACTACAGAGCCCCCTCACCCCCAGCAGAAAACCTTTGCTTATGCTGGTCTTACACTGTGGAACACTCTGCCTTTATTTATCTGCTTACAATTGGATTACTTGAGGTTTAGGAAGCTGGCTAATCGAGGCTATTTCCAACTTAAGCCACTTTTTCAGCGATATTGGTGTGTGGCTTTTAGTGGGAGTTATCTAGAATAATTAGATTTTTAAATTGTATATTTGTGTTGTACTCACCACTCCTTGACTGATTTTTCTTTAGATGTGAAAGCAAGAATAAATAAATAAATATACAAAAAATTCACAGGCCTATAAAATCTGTGCTAAAGTATTTTTGCAGTTAACGTCAGAAGCTGTCTGATCCAGTCCCAAAAGCTTTAGGACTCCCTTTGCTAGAGTTTCCAAGGAACAGAGTTCCTCCAACACTTCTTTCACCCAAATACCCTTACCGACTACACATCTACCATTTCCCCTATTCCCATTGGTTCTTTCATAGATACTTATCTGCAGAAAGCATTGTCCTCTTTCTTCAGTGTCTGCTCTTGATCTCAGCTGAACCCTTGCTATTGTTAAAATGACAGCTGGCAGGAGCAGAGGGTGAAGGCGGAGAATTTCTGCTGATAAGGTATCTATGGGAACTATTGGAGTGGGGCATAGAAGATAAGCGGGGTGATAGGTAGGGAGTGAGTGGGGATTGATGGGTGGGAACTCTCTGGTCCAAGGAGACTCTTGCTCTCAGGGTTATGATGCGGGTCAAGGTCTCCCTGCCCTTGGAGTCCCAGAACATGGTGTCCTGGATCTGGGGCTTTGGGTCAGGGGATCTTGTTTTTGTGGCTCCCCAAATTGGGAATAGCATTTCCAGAACTCCCAACTGGGGATCTCCAATCTTTTTAAAAGCTACCGTTAGCTTATTTGAAGGGGACTATAAAGAAGGGAAGAAGGTGAGTGGACAGGGGACTAGTAGATAGTTTGGGCAATAGGAGATGCTGGCTAGTGAGATGGTGGGGTTGAGGGCTCTCTCTTCCTAGGGATACTATTGTGCCAGGGGTAGGGTCTTCCTGTGGGTCCTGAAATAGTGTGCCCTGGGGTGTGGGGGATTTTGAGTCAGGGGATATGTTATTTGTAGGTTTCCAGAGTGGGAATATGATTTCCAGAGGTTCCTAACTTGGAGATCATTATAGTCAATGGGAAGTTAAAACTTCTTTGTCTTCAGAGCTGAAGCAATGATTCAGTGCTACTGCAGTAGGTAATGATTGTACTAAACTGTAGCACAATTTGCTGCAAACACAGTAATTAGTTGAGATTTGGTTAGGTGATTAATAAATACAGTATGCATAAATAAATAAGACAGGACTAGATGGTGTGTGTAACCATATATAAAAATAGGAATGTGGGTTACAAGCCCTTCTTCCAGAGCTCCAGCAAAACACTTAAGAGTTCATAATACAAATGGCATCATTACATTTTCTGAAATCATGTGGGGTACTTGACCCTTTGTGCTCTTTTTAAAATAAGAGTCTGATCCTCTTTCTGGACCTCTACTGAAACATCTTCTGTAGTTGAAGGGGGAAAAGGAGTAACATTGGCCTCTGTCAGCTTTTGTGCAGCCGTACAAACCCCCTTTTAGCAAGATGGTGTTTCTCCATATTAATACTTTCAAAAATTACATCAAAGTATGCTTGAACAATAAAGTGAAGTAGGCCAGCTAGCAAGAGAAACTGCAACCTGAAACGACAACATCAACGAAACAAGAAACTTCATGCCTGTATGGGGAATTCTGGGAAAGTAAATAGCGAGGGGCAAGAAATTAGACAGCGAAAGACGAAATTACAAGTATCATTGACTTCCTTTAATTTTCCAGGACAGTCTAGTTCCTAAAGTTTGAACCGCATCATTGCAGAGCCTACGAAACATTGACATTGTGCTGGGCAGGATTTCAAGGGCTGAGAACGAGGAGCAGAGTATCGGCCGAGTCAGAGAACCAGCTCCGCCCCTGGTCCCAGATCTTCCTCTTCCCCTTTCCTTTGCTCCCCTCTCACTCCTCCCTTTCCCCGGCCCTCTGCTGTTTTCCCGAGCCCCTTACGCCCCGCCCCTTTCCACACAGTGGGCGGCTTCCAGTTCCTCCCCCGACCATATGTGGTGGTGCAGGCTTCTCCTCTGTCTCCGCCCCTCTCAAGTCCCGCCTCCCTCCCCATTCACCGGCTTCTTCTTTTTCCCCCTCCCCCAGGTCCATCTCCCTTACTCCTCTCCCGGGCGGGCGCCTCGCAGGATTTAGAGCTGCCTAGCGCGCTACACTGGGGACCATGTCGGAGCGCGCCGGCTTCTACCGGCAGGAGCTGAACAAGACGGTGTGGGAAGTGCCCGAGCGTTACCAGAATCTGACGCCCGTGGGCTCCGGGGCCTATGGCTCGGTCTGGTGCGTAATGGTGGGGGTTGTGGGTGGGAGATGGGGGGTGAACTGCGCCTTCTCTTTGCTGGATCTGGATAAAGCGCCCCTCCCCCACTCTACATCCCGGTGAGGAATCTGGAGCCCCCCCCCCCCTCCTCCTCCCCATTATTCTCTGGGCAGGGCCGGTGCGAGACGGGGCTGCAGTGCTTGCTGCTCTGGCTTCCTTCTCTTCCCCCCCCCCCCCCGGGGGCACAGTGCTGCAATGCACTAGGTTTTGGGAGGGGGGGGTCGCCTGCCACCGGGCATCGCTAGCTTTCTGGCTCACGAGCCTTTTCCGCTCTGACTAGGGGCGCGTGACTGCGATTGGACTGGTCTTTATCTGAATCTCGCTCTGTGCAGCTTTGATAAATTAAAGAAAGGAAGGTCTGATAACCCCATGGTGATCGCTTCTCTGTGCATGTAAAATACTTTAATTTATTGGGAGCCGATGTGTGCTCGGTGGCACTGCGGGATGGTTGCGGCTGCGCTCGCAAAACCTGACCATGGCCAGCCACAGTATAAAGTTCTGAGGAGGAAAGCAGGTGTATAAAATAAGTATTAGTTGTTACACTTTTGTTACTGTTTTTAAAGGGTTGAATATTGTTTTGGTGTAGTTTGGTACCAAATGTTTCCTGTGCTGTGACAAAGAAAGAAAGATACGGACGATCAAGGCACCTGGATTAAAGTTGCCCGAATTTCTGTATAGAACCAAGAATTATATTAATCTAGATCCAAATTAAGACATTAGGCTCTTCATAAACAAACGAGCTTTTTAAGGAAACTGCTGTACCTAAGTTTGTCAAAATCTTGTTGGGCTGGTATAGGTTCTGGTGGAGCAGCTAGAATTGAGTGGGTTGTAATGGACAGCTATTATAATACCGTAACACTGAAGGTACAAATTGCCTGCAGTGGTGACTGTACAAGGTTGCTGAGTTCATGTGTTTTTCTGTAAGGGTTCCTGCCCCATCTCTATTTATGCATTATGGTGCATGCTTATAAAGTGTGCTAAGTTAGCAGGTCGCTGGGCCATGAATCTAATGCCTCTTTAGATTACCATGGACCTCTCTGCACCTGCATGTCCCGTGTTTGCAATGTACTAACTAGCACGCGGATGCACTTAATGCCGCCCACTAAGGTGGCAGTAAGTGTGCCCTCAATAAAAGCAACAGTTATGGCTAGCTGTGCCATCAATGCCCATGTTACGCCCCAGTCTGCCCAGTCGTGTCCTAAATGGTTAGTGTGGTGTGATTATTTACACCCTAAAGCCCACGCTAATGGTTTGTGCACTTTAGTTAATATGCCCCTATGCGCTTCCTGTTTTTTATATTTTATGCACAAATTTTCAGTGTTTTGTATTTAAAAACATATCCCTGATATGGGGGAGGGGGTGCACTTTTACTTTGATATTTTTAAGCCTAGCTGTAGGTTACAACATCCGGAAGACTTCCTCTTTCATTTAGTTCATTACCCCAGCGGAAGGAGCATGGAATGTTTACTTTTTTGAACTGGCTTAGATGAGCTTTGAATAATTGCATATGGCATCTGTCAGTGACCTCGAGTTATGCTAACAGTTTCAGTGCATGACCACCACTAAAGTAAAACAATCACATTGAGACCCACTTCTTCCTGGCTGTCTCATTCAGCAGCTTTTCAGCCTTGATTTTCTCTCTTGTTAATCCTCTCCATTCCAGTGTGAACTGCTTCATTTCCTGTAGCTCAGTCCTGCCAAGCCTGTTCCCCACAGACAGGTTTCTTGAGTATTTTTTATAGAGTGAGATGATTTAACGGAGTCCACATAGGGCCAGGTTTAACAACACAATCTCTGGAATTTGTGCTAAGTTTGAATGGTCATGGCATAGTATATCATAGTTAACATAATTATTATGATCTGTTATACTCTAATATTTAAAACTTATGTAGGATATAAGAATTGTCATACTGGGTCAGACCAAATGCCATCGAACCCAGTAATGTGTTTCCAGCAGTGGCCAATTCAGATCACAAATGCCTGATTCAGCCTTAAAACAAGGAGGCGGGAACGGCACAGATTGGCAAGTCCACCCCCAGCAAATGGGTCATGCTGGTCTTTATCTGCCATCATTTACAATGTTAGTTGGTAAAACCCCAAAATGTAGATGGGTAACACCGCTGCTTATCCCTGGGGGTAAGCAGTCTGGAATTCAAGTCTACCGGGATTGTTTATGGACTGTTCCTCCAGGAATCTGTGGAAACCTTTTTAAGCTTGCTATCCTAACTGCTTTATCATTTCCTCTAGCAACAAATTACAGAGTTTAATTATGCTTCGAATGAATATTTTGTGATTTGTCTTAAACGTGTTGGGTAAACATGAATCGGTTTACTATTTGACTCCACTGGATTTTATAGATCTCTACCATATCTCCCCTCAGCCTTCTCATCTCCATGCTGAAGAGCCCTAATCTTATTAGCCTTTCCTCATAGAGGACGCGTTCCATCCTCTTTATCATTTTGGTCACTTGTTTCTGTACCTTTTCTAATTCCGCTATGTCTTTGAGATGTAACAACCAGATGACACAAAAATATTCAAAGTTCTTAAAACACAAGAATATTGTGAAAAATTACAAGATGACCTTGGAAAAATTGGGAGCTTGGATGTCCAAATTGCTGGTGAAATTTAACATGGATAAGTGCTATGTTATGCACTTATCCCAAACTATGGTTACATGATGCAGGGCTCAACATTAGGAATTGCCACTCAGGAAAAGGGTCATAAGAACATAAGAGATGCCATACTGGGTCAGACCAAGGTCCATCAAGCCCAGTATCCTGTTTCCAACAGTGGCCAATCTAGGTCATATGTACCTAGCAGTTTCCCCAAAAGACACAGATTCTACAATGCTTGTATTCGGTCAAGCATTGATATCCTGGGTCCCTTCTTAATAATGCTTTATGGACTTTTCCTCCAGGAACTTGTCCAAACCTTTTTTAAACCCAGCTATATTTGTGCTTTATCGACTATAGCAAGGCTTTTGACTGTGTAAACCATGAGAAACTCTGGGCCACATTAAGAAGCATGGGTATACCAGAACACCTGATCGTACTCTTGCACAATCTGTATATTGATCAAGAAGCAACAGTTCGAACGGAACAAGGAGAAACAGAATGGTTTAAAATAAGCAAAGGTGTAAGATAAGGCTGCATACTTTCCCCCTACCTGTTTAATTTATATGCAGAACAAATCATCAGAGAAGCAGGATTGTATGAAGACAACAGAAGTGTGAAGATTGGTGGAAGACTCATCAACAACCTTCGCTATGATGATACCACATTACTGGCTGAAAGTGAAGATGATCTGAAACATTTGCTTCTCACAATCAGTCTCAAAATGGGCCTGCAGCTTAATGTAAAGAAGACAAAGATCATGACAACTGGCATAATCAAGAGGTTCATCATTGAAGGAGAAGAAATTGAAATCTTGAACAACTTTAACCTACTTGGATCAACTATCAATAAAGAAGCAACAAGCAGTCAAGAAATCAGACGACGCATTGCTCTTGGCAGAATGGCTATGAAAGACCTAGATAAGATTCTCAAGAGCAGAGATGTCTCTCTCCATACAAAGATTTGACTTGTTCAAGCCATGGTATTTTCAATAACATCATATGGATGTGAAAGCTGGACAGTGAAAAAGATAGACAGGAAGAAAATTGATGCCTTTGAATTATGGTGCTGGCGGCGAATACTGTGTATACCATGGACTGCCCGAAGAACAAACCAGTCGGTACTAGAGGAGATCAAACTTAAGCTTTCTTTAGAAGCTCAGATGACAAGACTTTGACTTTCATACTTTGGACACATCATGCGAAGAGAGAGATCATTAAAGAAAGACATCATGCTTGGCAAGATAGAAGGTCAACGCAAAAGAGGAAGGCCAGCAATGAGATGGATCGAGACAATAACAGCAGCTACAGGTACCAGTCTGTCAACAATGAGACGCCTGACTCAAGAACGAACACAATTTAGGATAGCTATCCAGAGGGTCGCCATGAGTCGACTCCGACTCGACGGCACTTAACAACACTAACAGCCTTTACTACATCCTCCGGTAACAAATTCCAGAGTTTGATTACACGTTGAGTGAAAACATATTTTCTTTTATTAGTCTTAAATAGTTTACCCTGTAGCTTCATTGCATGTCCCCTAGTCTTTCTATATTCTGATAAAGTAAACAATCGATCTACGTTTACCCGTTCCACTCCATTCATTAATTTATAGACTTCTATCATATCTCCCCTCAGCAGTCTCCTTTCCAGGTTAAAGAGCCCTAACCTTTTTAGCTTTTCTTCATAGGAGTATCCTTCCATCCCCTTTACCATTTTGGTGGCTCTTCTCTGAACCTTTTCTAATCACACTATATCCTTTTTAAGATACGGCAACCAGAATTGCACACAATATTCAAGGTGCAGTCTCACCATGGAATGAGAGAGAGGCATTATAATATCTTTTGTTTTTGTTGGGCATCATTGTGGATAATGCATTGAAACCCTCCGCCCAGTGTGCAGCGGTGGCAAAGAAAGCACATAGAATGCTAGGAATTATAAGGAAAGGAATGGAGAATAAAACCAAGGATATTATAATGCCTCTGTATTGCTACATGGTGCGTCCACACTTTGAATATTGTGTGCATTTCTGGTTGCCATATCTTAAAAAGTTATAGCAGAATTGGAAAAAGTATGGAGAAGAGTGACCAAAATGGTAAAGGGGATGGAAGAATTCCCCTATGAGGAAAGACTTAAAAAGGGTAGAGCTCTTCAACTTGGAAAAGAGACAGCTGAGAGGGAGATATGATAGAGGTCTATAAAATAGTGAATGGAGTGGAATGAGTAAATGTAGATCGGTTGTTTACTTTTTCAAAGAGTAGAAAGAATAGGGGACATGCAATGAAGCTACAATATAGCACATTTAAGACAAATTGGAGAAAATAAATTTTTCTCAACGCATAATCAAACTCTGGAATTCATTACCAGAGCATGTAGTAAAAGCTGTTAGTGTAGCTGGATTTAAGAGGTTTGGATGAGTTTCTGGAGGAAAAGTCAGTAAACCATTATTAAAGTGGAGTGGAGGAGTGGCCTAGTGGTTGGGGCAAGGTACTTCAGACCAGAAGGTCAGGGGTTCAAATCCCACTAGAGGACAGCAACCTTGGGCCAGAAGGATGGGGGTTTCTAGTCCCACAGGTGCTCCTTGTGGTCTTGGGCAAGCCACTTAACCCTCCATAGCCCATGTTCCCTGCAAAATAGTTATCTCCAAGTTATAATGCCCTGTTCAATGTAATTTCAGTTTGTTCAATGTAAACCGCACTGATGCAGAATAGCGCGGTATATAAGAGAATGTAAAATTAAATAAAGTGGAGAGGAAATCAACTGCTTACCCCTGGGACAAGCAGCATGTAATCTGTTTACCTTTTGGGAACCTGATAGGTACTTTTAACTAGGATTGGCTACTGTTGGAAATGGAATACTGAGCTATCTCCAGGAACAAGCAGGAATGAGTCTTCATATATGGGCATCGTCGGTACTGATGGAGCCTGCGCGGGAATGCTCCCCAGCGTCCAAAAGGAAAGCTTTTGGGAGCATCCCACAGCGCCTGCGCGCTGCCTTCCCGCCTTTCCTAACCGCCTCTCTCCAGTTCTTCTTTTCCGCGGAGCCAGCAGGTCATGTTCCTGTCACCACTGAAGAAGTTCTTTATTTTATTTCTTTGGTCGCGCGTCTGCCTTCTTCGACGTCGGACCGGTACCGCCGGTCTTTCTTTCTTTCTTTCTTAAAAAAAAAAAAGACTATTATTTTCACTTCTGTGCTTTTTTCTTTTGGCCTTAGGCCTACGAGAAATTCTCCTCATGGAGAAGCCCGCTTCTGGGTTTAAAAAGTGCACGAAGTGCAGCGGCACTATTTCTGTCACTGACACCCATGACTGGTATCTAAAATGTTTGGGTCCTGACCACTCCATCACGGATTGTGAGTCCTGTTCCATGATGTCTAAAAGAGGTCTACAGAATCGAGCAGCCAAGCTGAGTACCCTGTTTCCCTCTGATGCAGCTTCGGTAGCATCGACGTCTTCCAGGGCTGCTTCTTCCTCCCATGGATCTCAGGTAACCAAACTCAAGTCCAGCCGGTCCTCGAAGGGTAGATCTCCCTCTAAGTATCGAGATGCCTCCGGGCTTGCTCTCGAGGAATCCGCACCGGCAAAATTACCCTGGCGGGAGGCTCCGGCTTCCAAAGCTTTATCTTTGGGGTCACAGGTTGACATCGATGGCTCGGCCTCGACCGATCACCTGTTGCCATGTTCTGGGGTACCAGTGGTTCCCACTGGTACCGACATCCAGACATTGGTGGTGTCGATGGATCAGAATATTCTGACCATGCAGCGTGCCGTTACGGCATTCATACAAGCTGCGACGCCTCCGGTACCGCAACAAATTCCGTTGTCGGTACCGGTTCCGGCACCGATATCGGTTCTGGTGCCGGTACTGATTGCATCGACATCGGCTTCGGTGTTGACTCCAGCGGTACCCTGTTCTGTGATGCCCATCGGTACCGAATCGGTACTGATCACTCCCGATGCCGATACCACTCGGTACGCGTATCGGGCTCTGCAGGAGCATCAAGATAGGCGATACTTCGATTCCTCTTAAGATTCTGATGAATCAGAGGTTTCTGTCGAAGCATCGGTACTCCTTCCTCAGGAGCCCTCTTCTCCAAAAAGAAGAATGTCTCCTCCAGAAGACTTGTCTTTTCAAGACTTCATTAGGGAAGTGCCAGGGGCCTCTCCATTTCAGTGGCCCCTGAAGCTGAGCCTAGAGCCAAAAAATTGGATAACTTACAATACCTTAAGGCTCCTAAAGAGGCAGCTACTTTACCAATTCATGAGATCCTTTATGATCACATGTTGGGCATATTGAGACACCTCTCACCACCTCCCCTCATTCTCATAGGTTGGACACCATGTACCATGTTCCTCCTTGTCCTGGCTTTCATAAGACTCAGCTTCCTCACCACTCTATTGTGGTGGAGTCTGCTATGAAGAGGATAAAGAGTGCAAAAAGGCACTCGTCTAATCCTCCAGGAAGAGAATGCAGAACCTTAGATGCTTTTGGCAGGAGAATTTTCCAGGCCAATATGCTTGTGGCTAGAATCAACTCCTATAGTCTCTATATGGGGATGTTTCTAAAAGAAGTTACAGATCACCTACAAACTTTATCTCCTTTTGTTTCAGAAGATAAAAGAGAGGAGTTTCTCACCTGGCTTAAGCATGCCCAAGATGTTTCCAAGTTTTCCAACCGTGCAGCCTCTGACTCTTTTGAGTGTGCTAGCAGAGCCTCGGCTATTGCCATAGGTGCACGCAGAGTTGCTTGGCTACAAGCTTCTGATTTGGAACCTTGGGTTCAGGATGGACTAGGAAATCTTCCTTGCACAGGTGAAAACCTTTTTGGCAAAGATTGGCAAGCAAAGGCCACTCAGATGGATGCTGAAAATTCTGCTTTAGATAGACTTTCAAAGTCTACTTCTGCTCCTGTTAAGAAAAGGTTGTTCAAAAAGGGATTTTTTACCAAAAAGGGGAGATATTATCCTGGTTATGGTCAACAGGCATCTTCTGCAAAGCGACAGCAACAACCTAAACAGGCCAAGCCTAAGGCTGCAAGGGCTGCTACGGCCCAACAGCCTCAGCCTCCTCAGGGCCTTTGACTTTCATCTAGAGAACTTAGCCTTTCTGGCTCTAAAAGAACCAGAGCCTCTCACCATTCCAGAAAGGTTAGCTCACTTTGCTCCCAGGTGGGAACAAATCACAGCAGAGCAATGGACCCTCTCCATCATAAGGGAGGGCTACAAGCTTCATTTCTTAAACCTTCCTCCTCACACCATGGTGAGACAGTTCAATTCTCCAACATCTCTCCTCGACCTTCTGGGTCAAGAGATTGCTACCCTTCTTGCCCAAGGGGCAATAGAAGAGGTACCCCTTCTTCAACAGGGCTCAGGGTTCTACTCCCCCTACTTTCTTATCCCAAAGAAAACAGGGGGCTACAGACCCATATTAGATCTCAGAGAATTGAACAAGTTTCTATGCAAGGAGAAATTCAAGATGATTTCTCTCGGTGCTCTCCTTCCATACCTTCAGAGTCAGGATTGGCTTTGTTCTCTAGACCTCCAAGGATGCGTACACCCATGTCCTCATCCATCCAACACACAGAAGGTTCCTTCTGTTCCTTTATCGAGGAAAGCACTACCAATACAAAGTGCTTCCTTTCGGTCTGGCCTCTGCACCAAGAGTGTTCACAAAATGCATGGCAGTAGTAGCTGCATTTCTACGCACTCTAGGGATATTCGTATTCCCATATCTGGACGACTGGCTCATCCGAGCTCCATCCCAGTCAGAGGCCCAGACTTCCCTAGCCTGCACAAGGCGTGTTCTTCAGTATCTGGGACTTGTAATAAACATCCCAAAATCCCATCTCACCCCTACTCAGTCTCTAGAGTTCATAGGGGCCTTGCTGGATACCACAACTGCAAGGGCCTATCTTCCCCAGGCCCGTTGCTACGCTTGGTGCAGTTAGCCTCACAGATTCAGTTAAAATCCCATTTAACTGCTCGAGAGATGTTACAACTGTTAAGCCACATGGCATCCACTGTGCATGTGGTTCCTTACGCTCGCCTTCACATGAGGGCAGCTCAGTGGACTCTGTCCACCCAATGGACCCAGGCATCAGGGTGCCTGTCAGACAAAATAGCAATCTCCAGTCGCCTCTTTTGCTCTCTCCAGTGGTGGAAGTCCACTCAAAATCTGTTGCTGGGGTCCCCCTTTCAACAGGTGCTACCCCAAGCAACCCTTACAACAGATGCCTCTCCAAGAGGTTGGGGAGCTCATCTACAAGATCTCTCCACTCAAGGCATCTGGTCTCCACAGGAGATATCTCTACATGTCAACCTCTTAGAGCTCAGAGCAATTTTTCTAGCTCTCAGAGTCTTCCAAACCTTGCTCAGCTACAGGACAGTCCTCATCCACACGGACAACCAAGTAGCCATGTTGTATGTGAACAAACAGGGTGGGACTGGCTCTCTGTCACTTTGCAACGAAGCTTTGAGATTGTGGGCCTTCGCCAGAGAGCATCAAATTCATCTCATGGCAGTGTATCTTCCAGGGGTTCAAAACTCTTGGGCAGACAGACTCAGTCGAGTCCTGCTTTCACACGAATGGTCCCCCCATGGGGACTAGATAGCCAGGATCTTCCGAATTTGGGGAACCCCGGACATAGACCTGTTTGCAAGTCCGTGGAATGCCAAACTTCCCCAGTTCTGTTCCAGGATTCCGTGTCGGGGAGTTCAGGCCAGGGATGCCTTCCTCCTTCATTGGGGGCAAGACTTCCTCTATGCCTTTCCACCCATTCCCCTAATTCCAAAGACACTGTTCAAACTTCAGAGAGACAAGGGGTCTATGATCCTCATAGCACCACGTTGGCCACGCCAAGTGTGGTACTCTCTACTTCTGCATCTCTCTCAAGCTCCCTCCCTGGACTTGGGATCTGCTCCAGACCTCCTGTCCCAGGAGGAGGGAACGTTATGGCACCCAAATCCCCAGTCTCTTCACCACAGAGCCTGGTTGCTGAAGGCCTAGACCTTCAAGATTTGCATCTTTCTCAGCAAGTGAAGGATATCCTTCATGCTTCCAGAAAGCCTTCCACTAGACGTTCCTATGCTTTTAAATGGAAAAGGTTTACCATTTGGTGTGCAGAGAAGGGTCTTAACCCTCTTGCAATACCTCTGAATTCTTTACTAGAGTATTTGCTGCATTTATCCCATGCAGGCCTTAAAACAAATTCAGTAAGAGTCCATTTGAGTGCTATTGCAGCTTCCCTTAAACCTCTCAATGGACAGCCTATTTCCTCTCATCCTCTTATAGCAAGATTCATGAGAGGCCTTCTTTTAACTAAACCTCCCATTAGACCACCTCCAGTGGCATGGGACTTGAATCTGGTTCTTGGCCAGCTTATGCAGACACCCTTTGAACCCTTAGCCACTACCTCCTTGAAATTCCTTTCCTGGAAGGTCATTTTTCTCATTGCAGTCACTTCAGCTCACCGCATCAGTGAGCTGCAAGCCTTAGTGGCTAATCCTCCTTATACAAGGTTCCATCATGACAAGGTAGTCCTCAGGACCAATCCACACTTTATGCCTAAAGTGGTCTCACCTTTTCATCTGAACCAGGAGGTATATTTACCTGTCTTTTTTCCAGGACCTCATGCATCAAGTGCAGAGAGGAATCTCCATACCCTGGATTGTAAGAGAGCGCTTGCTTTTTACTTACAAAGGACACAGCAACATAGAAAGTCCTCTCAACTCTTTGTTGCTTTCGATCCCTCTCATTTAGGACTTCCAGTCTCTAAGAGAACTCTGTCCAATTGGATTGCTCAGTGTATTTCTTTCGCCTACCAGAGTAAGAACCTTTCTCTGGAGGGCCATGTCACAGCTCACAATGTGAGAGCCATGGCAGCCTCTATGGCTCATTTAAATTCTGTGTCCATCGACCAAATCTGTCGAGCGGCCACCTGGGCCTCGGTTCATACCTTTACAGCCCATTATTGCTTGGACAAGGACTCCTGCCGGGATGCCTTGTTTGGTCAGGCTGTTCTCAAACACCTGTTCCATACCTAATCAACTCCTACCCCCCCCCCCCATCCCTGGTTGGATGCCCGAGAGCCATAGGGGGAGGTAGAGCCCTTCTCAGGGACTCACAACCTTGGGGATCTCCTTGGCATCTCTAGCTGGGGAGTCCCCATATGTGAAGACTCATTCCTGCTTGTTCCTGGAGATAGCACAGTTACTTACCTGTAACAGGTGATCTCTGGGAACAGCAGGAATAAGTCTTGACAACCCACCCACCTCCCCTAGGAGTTGTATCTCTCTATCTTTCCTTTCCTTTCTCTCTCTCTCTCTCTTTATCTCAGCTTAAAACTCGAACTGGAGAGAGGCAGTTAGGAAAGGCGGGAAGGCAGCGCGCAGGCGCTGTGGGATGCTCCCAAAAGCTTTCCTTTTGGACGCCGGGGAGCGTTCCCGCGCAGGCTTCGTCGGTACCGACGATTCCCATATGTGAAGAATTATTCCTGCTGTTCCCAGAGATCACCTGTTACTGGTAAGTAACTGTGCTTGATGGGCCCTCAATCCTAACCACTAAAGACATCTCTTATGTTCAGAAATGCACATAGTAATCAAGTAGGAGGTAATTATGTTTTTTTTATAGGTGAGATCTTGCTAATAACCTATAATATTATGTCCAATTCTGGAAGCCTTGTATCCAGAAGACTCTAGATAGAGTTAAAGTGGTCCAGAGCAGGGTTACCAAAATGGAGCATGATCTGCACTCAGAGCCCTGTTAGATGAAGTCTAGTTTGAGCACTAGCTTGGCAACCAAGAGACCAGGGTTCGATTCCCCCTAGCGCTCCTTGTGGCCTTGGGCAAGTCACTTAACCCTCCATTGCCTCAGAAGAATCCAAGTTATCAGTGTCCCTATTTAATGTACATTACCGAGTTTAAGTTCCAATGTAAACCACTTTGATGGACTAAAATGATATAAAAAGCCTGTTAAATGAATCTTAGAAGTCCAAACATGTCCATCCTAGAGGATTGGTGACAGCAGAGAGATGATATTCAAATACCCGATAGGTATTGATAAGAATTAAAAAGAAAAGACATTCTAGGTTTGTGTTTCTCAGACTGTGGGTGAGGATCCCAAATAAGGTCACCTTATTATTTATTGGGGGGTAACAAAAACACGGTTGATCTCCCTTACTTTGGGCTTGCACTGTAACCTATGCTTAGTGTAGTGGCCATCAGAATGAGACCTGTGAGTCCTGCTCCATTCTCCTGCATGAGCGTCTTATTAGACTGGAAACATACGTATACAGAGTGCTGAGGGGGGATGACTATAGATTGATGCGCAGGGTCTTATGCTGACTACTACCTTGACACTTTGGACAACTGGGGGAACGAGGAAATAAATGAGAGAGAGAGGAGGAGCATGGGAGTGTTTTGTTTTCAAATGATCCGGGGGGGGGGGGGGGGAGGCACGTAATATTTTTCAAGTATTAAAGCAGGGTCACATTGGAGAAAGGTTTGGGAATCACTGTTCTAGGTTATGATATGTGGCTCCGAGGGAATGGATTGATGAGCCACGTAAGGAAATATTTCTTCAGAAGTTGGTGGGTGGAGCCTAAACATTAGACAGAATAAGGAGTTGCAGAGGGAAGCAGCTGTAGTCTATAGCTAAACAATAGCTTCTCACAGCCACAGAAACTCAAAGAGCTATTATGTTGTATTTTTACCTGCGAGAAGGGTGGGTAATTTTCAAATAAGCCTATTACCTAGAAGTCGCTCTTGTGTGTATGTCCAATTATGTTTCTTCAGGATTGTTATAGGAGAGAGAATGGGGGATGATCATGATTGTGGAGTTCGATTATCAAAATCCTTAGCAGGAGGGCTTAGGAATCTGAAAGTTAATGGGTGGAGATTTGTAAGGTTGAAGTTTCGTCTAGGGTGTCTAAGATTTCTGCATCAGCCCTGAAAACAGTGATGGATTTTCATAGAATATGGGATATGCTTCAAGTGAGGATTGCAGAAAGTTATGGCCTGTTGACGTGTTGGAATTACAAGAATGTAGGACAGGCTAATATAGAATGAGAGAAGTCCAAATAGAAACATAAACAGCCTGGTGGTTTGGTCTGTCTGTCAGGCCTCAAGAGCTGCATGGGGAGTTCAAGCAGGAACACAATTACTGCTACTACACATCATTTGTATAGGGCTACTGCTTGCATCACCAGATCTGTCTGACAGGCTACTGAAGGGACCTAGGAAGGTAGATCTTCAGATTGTGGCCTCATTGGTGGTGGTGTCTGGAATATTGTGGAGCTTTCTGCTTAGGTGTGGGAGAGGTGGGTGCCGGAGGGAACTTAACTGAAGATCTTATATGTGCTACTATCCAAGATGGGTTACAAAGAAAGGCAAAAAAACCCCACCTCAAGTCCTGGATAGGAAAAAATCTTGTTGATGGTCACACTCGGTGTCTGGCAGCTGGGATGTACTCATAGTAATGTGGTAGAACAACTGGGCAGACTGGATAGGCCAGAAAGGTGCTTTTGCCATCAGCTACTGGGTCACTATGGAAATGTTTGATAGCCAAAAATAGATGATAGTAAACTGAATCACCCCATACCTGAATAATAGGTGCTAACATATTATATATAATATTCATAATTAGCAGGTCATCTTCACTTTGCTCTCATTTAATTATTAGGTTTGCTGATATTTTTCTTAAGTTGCTATGGTGCACACAATTCATCTCGTTTGAATATAAATGATTCATGCATATGAATGCCACTGAGGGAACAACACCTTGTGATTATCATATAGGTAAATTGCTGTACGTACCATATCTTTGATTCATAATATTTTGTGAGGACAGTTTATGGGTGGAACAAGTTTTAACTGTTCAGCAAGTGATAATTAGTAGAGCTAACATATCACGTTTCACATTTATTACCTGCGTAATACAGAACGTGGCATGGGTGAAGAATTCTTTTGATCTAGTTGGGTTTGTTTTTTATGCAAATGTTTCTTTCTATTGCTGTGGGCTCAACATGTCGTAATGCTGCTTCAGCCTCCACTGTGCCCAAATTATCACTGGGCAGCTGGATGAGTATGGAAAATACTGAACACAAGTGCGGTTCTCATCTCAAGTCACCAGGACTGCGTTAATTTCCTAAGCAATGTGCCTTTTTTCTAAATTCATCCGGAAATGAGGCAAAAACATATTGCTCCCCTTGTATAGACTTTGGAATATAATGCAAGCCTGGTAACGGCTGCTATTTTCTGCTTTCTGACTTTGTGTAGGCCCCCACACTGCTTTATGACTGCAGCCCTGTTCATGTCGGCATCAGGTTTTAAGATGTGTCCTGAAAATTTTCATATATCAACAGGGAGTAGGATTTTTTTTTTAAGCGTTAATTTTTTTTTTTAAGAACTGAGGAATGAGGGGGCTCCAAATTCATGACCAACTGGTAAGCAGTAGGGGTGCTCAAGCCAAAACTTTTCATTTTGTTTAGTTTCTTGTGTTTATGGGTTTGGTGATTATTTTTGTTTCAGGCAATGAGGTTGTAAATAGGGTGCATAGTGCTGACACCTGTCAGGGTTAAAAATGACAAAACATGAGGAAATATTTCCTATGTCATTTCAAACAAATCCAAATCCTTAGTCAGCACACTCCACCCCCCCCCCCCCCCATGCAAGACAATTAGGGTGTCTGTCTGTTAAAGTGCGGAAGGCTTTTGTAGCTAATGCTACTGCAGGGCTTTTGCAACCAACACCCGGCATCAAAAGTGCCATGATATGTGCAGGGGGTGTCCCCAGCATTTCCCCTGCAGATACCATGGAGAAAATGCTGGAACTGTGGGGTGACAGCTTTGTGGATGCCAAAATTTGCTTGCTCAGTTGCAGAGGGTGTTTACCTTTTTAAGTCTGAAAATTTGGGGGTTGGAAGGGATGGGTCTCAAAGCTTAAATAGTGAATAGTTGCCATGAAGTTATTTAAACAACTTGTAGACAACCTGCCTACTATTTTAGAGGATTAGTAAGCAATATTTGTAATAATGATCGTAAACATTGACAAGACTAATTAGATATAGACCACAACACACAATACAAATAATAAAATACAAGCCTAGGAAGTAAAGCAAATGGGACCGTTTGAAGTTTTTTTCTGAATCACAAAGAAGAGCATAGAAATAGGAGCCGCTGCTTTAAGCGCACGTAAGACCAGACCAGAGTATATGGTGCTTAAACACTTTAAGGCGCATCTTAGGTAGTACGTGGAGTTTGGAATTGAGACATCAAGACTGCAGTGCACACAATTCCAATGCTGTGTATAAACGGTTCTGCTAAAGGTGGAGCCATTCCTAAGATTAGAATAAGGAGGTGCATGGAGTCAAGGGCATTTATATCCCTGTGCAGTGGGAGGAGCCTTTTCACAAATGTACACATGGGAAGACTTGACAGAGGAAACCCAGCAACTTACATGTGCAAGGGCTGGTATTGTCACAACATACATAAAGTACTTACATGTATATCTGAACCATTTTGCAGACCTAGATGTGCATATGCACTTTATCTGCAGAGGACTCTCTCATTTTAGTCTGGAGGGAGAAATAAGCATTAGGGAGGAGTGGCCTAGTGGTTGGGGCAAGTAACCTCAGGTCGGAAGGTCGGGGGGTTCAAATCCCACTAGAGGACAGCAACCCTTGGGCCGGAAGGACTGGGGTTTCTAGTCCCACAGGTGCTCCTTGTGGTCTTGGGCAAGCCACTTAACCCTCCATAGCCCATGTTCCCTGTAAGTATTAGCGTATGTGTCTCATATCCCCCCATGTTAAATGTATCCCCCAATTGTGTTGTGACCACTTTGATTGAAGGATAAGGTGGTATACAAAACTGTCTAAATAAATAAAATAAATTAGGGGATATCCCCCCCTCCCCTTAATCCTTCCTGCAAAGGGATGGCTGCTACCTATTTGTGGCAGAGCAGGTGTAAATCTGGATGTGGACAACTTTGGACTTATTTGTTTAATCCCTGTATGAAATGGAGAACATATATGTGTAGATTTTTGTGCCCCCTACCATGCACCTGTGCAAGTTTGCATCCACGAGTAAAATGAGCCTTTTCTAAAATGCCCATTTACTCATGGATGCAATTTGCACATGTAATTGGCTGTATTTACACAGGTAAACCACAAATAAGGCTTCTATAATAAACCCCCTTTACAAATATGCCAGTGCTATCCTGTCTAATGCTTTATGCAGTAGTACTGCAAATTTGAAAAGAATGTGTTGCTGAATATAAAAAGAGAACTTGCCTGAATGTGTTCAAAATGCTTCAATTAGTTAACAAAAAAGCCATACTAATAGGGGACAACTATGTGCACATTTCTTTTGATAACGTGCTCACTGTGAGCTCATATAAAGAGTTGCAATCGGTTAACAGAGGCAAAAGCGTTTTGTACTAATTGTATTTCTGTGGTTATAGCTAGCAAGCTAAAATGCAGTGCATTGCAGTAATCCAAAATTGGAAAAATTAAAGCTTGCAAAACAGTTCTGAAGTTCTCTGATGTTAACCATGATTTCAAACAGAGAATGTGCAGCTTTAGCAACATTGTTAATTTGTATTTTAATTATTCCTAGATAAGATACCTCTGAAATGATGAGAATATTAATCCCACCAATTTCTTATTAGGTGGATTTATCGGGTGAAAACGTCTGACTTTCAACTTAGTGCCATTGCTCTCTAGGGTTAATCGCTAGATAATTTCCAGATAGACATTAAGATATGGACTTGAAACAGTCTGGGAGGACCCCAAGCAGTAGACCATCAGCTGGTGAAAATAGAACAAAAATCCATTACATCAGCATAAAAGCAATATTGTTCATTATGGTGATTTTCCTACAGATAGCAAAGAAGGCGCATATATTAATTAAAACTGAATATCGGGAATGGAATCCCTGAACAAAGCAACACCCAGTTTGATGCACTATTGATCCAAATTGGTTGAATATGTCCTGTCAAATATCATCAGAGCGACGAGAACTTTGGAACAGATCCCAAACTTGGCCCACAGCAACAACATAAAATAATTTATTGCACCAAAAATCTCCAAAATATAGACTGCCTGTCTGACAATGAAACTAAAGGGTCTTGTCCTGGAGTGGAGTAAGCATCCTAATGGTTTGGAGCAGCAGGCTGGAATGAGGGAAGTCAGGGATGAAATTCCACTGCTGTTCCTTATTATCTTGGGAAAGTCGCATAGCCCTCCATTGCCTTAAACTATAAGCCCTCTGGGGATAGGAAAATAACTACTGTACCTGAATATCTCACCTTGGGCTATTACTGAAAAAGCTTTGAGCTAAATCTCAAATCTGAGCGGAACAAAACCCATGTTGCTGTTGATCAAGAATGCTATGCATATCTAGAAAATTTTGGAGCTTTAAGCAATATAATATGCTCTATTGATTTTGTTGTAAAAGGCAGGCTTCATATAGGACAGTTAAATAAAAAAAGAAAATAAGGTGATACCATTTTATTGGACTAACTTAATACATTTTGTGACTAGCTTTTGAAGGTTAAAACTGCCACCACCTTCAGGTCTGGACAGTATGAGCAACAGATTACAATACCAGAACATAGAAGTGAATTGCCAAAATGTTCCATTGACAGTCTCGGGCGAAGAGAGTGGGTGGGAGGGATGGATGGCTGATCAGAGAGAGACCAGGCTGTAAATATTTATATGTGATAGCCCATATCAGACGTCCTGTCTCGTCCAATTGAACATGTCTTATCTTCATTTCAAACATTTTCCATATAGGACATACATTATATATAGGACAGTAATTGCTAGGGTTGTTATTAAAAAGAAATGCTTTTTTAATCATTGGGTGTGAGAGCTTATTTTAACATTAGCTGGTAACAAACTCTCTTATGATGACTGTAACCAGTCATGCAACGTTTCACTTAAAACTTATTAACCTTAATGATTTCAGCTGGGTGGGAATTCAGAAAATCTAATACTTGCTGTAAAGAAATGCTACATGCTGACGCTGAAGCATGAGTGAAAATAATTCCCTTGGCTTGTACAAAATAATATGGTTAAAGAATCTATAGCTCGACACTTGACTACCTGTCTGGAGGCACTCTGAGGAATTCTGAATTAGGGAAGAGAGAGAGAGTACATGAAAGGCCTGTATGATGATGGTGATTACTGTTGTAAAGTGCCATCAAGTCTGTGCCGACTCGTGGCAAGTGTCTTGATGGTTGTCCTAAACTGTGTTCAGTGTTTCATCTTCAGTCAGGTGGTGAATTGCTCATAGAGTGGTATTGATAGCTGCTATTATTGTATCCATCCATTGCATTGCTGGCCTTCCTCTTTTGCATGTACCTACAATCTTGCCAAGCATGATGTCCTTCCTGCTTTGGACACCTCCATGCAAAGAGAGATCATTCAAGAAAGTCAAAATCTTGTTATCTCAGCTTCTACAGAAAGCTTAGGTTTTATCTCCTCTAGTGGAATTGTTTTTTGAGCAGTCCATGGTATACACAGTATTCTTCGCCAGCACCATAACTTCAAAGCATCTGTTTTCTTCCTGTCTTTCTTCTTCACTGTCCAACTTTCACATCCATATGACATTATTGAGAATACTATTCCTTGGACAAGTTGAATCTTTGCATGCAGAGATAGATCTATACACTTGAGAATCTTGTCTAGGTCCTTACATTGCTCTTGGCAGAATGGCTATGATCATCTGATTTCTTGACCGCTTGTCATCTCTTTGATTTATTGATCCAAGCAGATTTAAGTTGTCTACTATTTCTATTTCTTCTCCATCAAGGATGAAATTTATTGACTTTTGCCAGTTGTCAGGATCTTTGTCACCATTATGTTAAGGTGCAGGCCCGTTTTAAGACTGTGCCTTGAATTTGATAAGCAAATGTTTTGGATAGGTTTCCCTTCCAGCCAATAACGTGGTTTTGTCAGCATAGTGAAGGTTGTTGAGTCTCTTCCACCAATCTTCACACCTCAGTTGTTTTTATAAAGGGCCTGCTTCTTGAATGATTTGTTTGGCATATAAATTTACAGGTAGGGTGAAAGTATGCAGCCTTATTGTACACCTTTGCTGATTTTTAAACCATTCCATTTTCTTTGTTCTGTTTTAACTGTTGCTTCTTGATCAATGTAAAGGTTGCTCTGAGAACATAAGAAATGCCCAACAGTGGCCAATGTAGGTCTAAAGTACCTGGCAGGTTCCCAAAAAGGTACACAGGTTCCACGATGCTTGTTCTGGAGTAAACAGTGGATTTCCCTGCTCCTCTTTTTTTTTAATAATGGTTTATGGATCTTTCCTCAGGAACTTGTCCAAATCTTTATTTAAACACAGCTACACTAATAGCTTTTACTACTTCCTCCAATAATAAATTCCAGAGTTTGATTACTTGTTGAGTGAAAAAATATTTTCTCTTATTAGTCCTAAATGGGCTACATGGTAGCGTCATTGCATGTCCCTTAGGTTGTTTACTCTTTTCAAAAGTAGAACAACTATCTACTTTTACGCATTCCTCTCCATTCATTAATTTATAGACCTCTATCATATCTCCTCTCGGCCATCTCTTTTCCATGTTGAAGAGCCCTAACCTCTTTAAGCCTCTTCTCATAGGGGTATCCTTCCATCTCCTTTACCATTTTGATGGTTCTTCTCTCTACCTTTTTCTAATTCTGCTATATCCTATTTAAGATATGGTGACTAGAATTGCACACATACAAGGTGCAATCGCACCATGGAATGATAGAGGCATTATAGTATCTTTGGTTTTGTTCTCCCTGCCTTTCCTTATGATTCCTAGCATTCTATTTGCTTTCTTGGCCATCGCAGCTCACTGGGCAGAGGGTTTCAACGTATTATCCATGACACCCAAATCCTTTTCCTGGATGGTGGTTCCTGATGTGGAACCTTGCATCGTGTAACCATAGTTTGGGTTGTTCTTCCCTAAGTGCATAATTTTGCACTTGAATACATTCAATTTCATCTTCCATTTGGATGTCCAGTCTTCCAGTTTGTGAAAATTTGTAAGAGGACATTGACAATCATCTTGTTTTTTTAATAACTTTGAATAATTTTATTTATTTTTATTTAAACTTTTCTTATATACCGCCTCTTCCAGAGATCAAAGGCGGTTTACAGTTAACAAGAACTAAACAAGGTTTTACATGGAACAGTTTTGAATTATTTACAATTAACTTTTGAGCAACATCTTGTGAAACTAATTACAGTAATGCAACTTGTAAAACTGATTACAGTCAACTATTTACAGGAACAATTGTATATACAGTATTGTTGATAAATTACAATTGAACACTGAGTAATTACATTGGAGATACTTGGGAGAGAATTTGAGTTAATAAAATCAAGTTAAACTTTTCATCAGAGTTCTTTTTTATTTGTGTGAGGTGTGTAGGGTAAGGTAGAGGGGGGGGGGTTGTGTTCTGTAGTTATGGTGGGTTTGTGAGGTGTATTGTGTGGGGAGGTTTCGTGGAGTTTGAGAAGTGTTCTGTGAATAAGTGGGTTTTTAGTTCTTTCCTGAAGAGATGGAGGTCTTTTATCATTCGGAGATTTAGAGGGAGTTTATTCCAGAGAGAGGTGGCAGCATATGAGAAAGCTCTAGAGCTTGTGTGTTTTTTTGTTTTACGGATTGTTTTTAGTATGTCTAATGAGTGTATTGCATTTTGCCTACGGCTTCTGAGTTCAGGTTGGGTTTGCAGGAGGGTGGATAGATGTGAGGGTGAGATACCATTGATGATCTTAAATGTCGTTTAGGATTATTTTGTATGTTGTTCTGCTGTTTATAGGGAGCCAGTGTAGTTGGTATAGGATGGGAGTTATGTGGTCAGTCAGGCGAGCTTTCATTGTTACACGGGCACAGATGTTTTGGGCTCTTTGAAGGAGGTTAGTGTTTGCAAGTGGTAAGCCGTTTAAGAGACTATTGCAGTAGTCGAAGTGGGGGGTGATGAGTGTACTGATGACCGATCTGAAATCATGGGAGTCTAGGAGGGGTCTTAAATGTTGTACAGTTTTTAGTTTGTAGAATACTGTTTTCACTGTTTGTTTTATATGGGGCATCATACTAAGGGTATGGTCTAGTGTTATTCCTAGGTATTTTACCTCTTTCTTGATGGGGATTATAGTGTTGTTAATTGTGATAGTGTCAGGGTAGGTGGGGTCTAGTTTCCTTGATACAAACATTGCTTCCGTTTTTTTCATGTTGATGTTGAGGTAGTTGTTTCCTAGCCAAGTGTTAGCTTCTTTGATACATTCAGATATATTCTGGTAGGAGGGGTTGGTTGTGTCATCTTCAAATTTGATCACCTCACTTGTTGTTCCAATTTCCACATCATTTATGAATATGGTAAAGCAGTGGGCCCAGCACAAATCCCTGGGGTATTTCACTATTCATCTTTCACCATAAAGAAAATTGGCCATTTAGCCGTACCCTATGTTTTCTATCTTTTAACCAGTTCCTGATCCACAATAGTACACTGCCTCCTATCCCATGACTTTTTAAATTTGCCAAGAGTCTCATGAGGGACCTTGTTAAAGGCTTTTTTGAAAATCGAGATACACTGTATTGACTGGCTCATCTTTGTCTACCTGTTTATTCATACCTTCAAAAAAATATTACAGATTAGTAAGACAAGACTTTCCTTGGCTAAAACTATGTTGACTTTCTCCCATAAAACCATGACTATCTACATGTTCAGTAATTTTATTCTTTATAATGGTTTCTACCATTTTGACTGGTACTGATGTCAGGCTCACTGGTCTGTAGTTTCCCAGATCACTCCTGGAACCCTTTTTAAAAATTGGCGTTACATTGGCCATTCTCCAATCTTCAGGCACTACAGATAATTTTAATGATAGTTCACAGATTACTAATAGTAGGTCTGCAGTCTCGGCTTTCAGTTTTTTCAACACCATTGGATGTATACCATCCGGTCCAGGTGTTTTACTATCTTCAATTTATCAAATACTTGTAGTACATCTTCCTGTTTTTATCGATCATTTCTTTCAATTCTTCTGATATATCACCTTTAAATACCATGTCAGGCATGGGTAGCTTCCCTACATCATCTTCAGTAAAGACTGAAGTAAAGAATTCATTCAATCTCTCCGCTATGTCCTTGTCTCCTCTTAGTGCCCCTTTTACCCCTCTATCATCTAATGGTCCAACTGACTCTCTCACAGGTTTTTTGCTACTAATGTGCTTGAAAAAGTCTTTATTATGCTTTTTTTGCTTCCACAGCAAGCTTCTTCTCAAATTCTCTATTTGCCTGCCTTATCAGTACCTTATATCTAACTTGCCAGTGCTTCTGTTTCCAGTTTTTGTCATTTTGGCTTCTTTTTTCTTTTTTACTTGAAAGATGCTTTTTTGGCTACAACAGCCTCTCTGATCTCGCCTTTAAACCATGTTGGCAGTTTTTTGGTCTTCCTTCCATGCTTCTTAAAGTATGGAATACATATGTTCTGGGCTTCCAAGATAGCATTTTCAAACAGCATCCATGCTTGATTAAAGATTTATATCTTTGCAGCTGCTCCTGTTAGTTTTTTCTGAACTACTTTCCTTCTGTTTTCAAAGTCTCCCTTTTGAAAGTTAAAAGGTAGCACTATGGATATCCTTGCTGTCCTTCTTCCATTTATTAAATCAAACATGATCATGCTATGATCACTATTGCCAAGTGGCCCCAAAACCCTTATCTCTTGCACCAGATCCTGTGTTTCACTAAGGACTAGGTCCAGAATAACTTCCCCTCTTGATTTATGAACCAGGTGCTCCAAGAAGCAATCATCTATTTCATCTAGAAACTTTATCTCCCTAGCATGTCCTGTAGTAGTGACATTTGACCCAGTCGATACCGGGGCACTTGAAATCACCCATTATTACTGTGTTGTAACTTTTGTTAGCTTCCCTGATTTGTCTTAGCATATCGTCATCTATCTGTTCATTCTGGCCAGGTGGGCAGTAGTACCCCCTCACTGCCATAGCTGCCTTTTTACATGAGATTTCTATCCATAGAGATTCTACAGTGTATTTTGTTTTATGCAAAACTTTAATCCTGTGTGACTCAATGCCCTCCCTAACATAGATTACAACCCTTCCACCAATTTGATCTACCCTATCATTGTGACATAGTTTGTACCCAGGTATCAGTGTCCCACTGATTTTCCTCCTTTCCACCAGGACTCTGAGATGCCAATCATAGCTAACCTTTCACTTAGTGCTATACAGTATATTCTAGCTCTCCCATCTAATTTTTTAGACTTTTAACATTTGCATACAAGCATTTTAGAGGTTCTATTTTATTCATTTTATCTTGGCTATTAGTAGACGGGGGTAATTTGGAATCTTTCAGCTCTGTCTGCTCTGTAATTAGGCATCCCAACTGAGGTTTCAATAAAGATAAAAGTAACCCAGATGCCCTAACTTCCCTCTTTTGCTAGTATCCTTCAAGGGCCTTCCAAACTATGTGCTGTTGGTCGACTGTCTGCTTTTCCCTATTATCTAGTTTAAAAGCTGCTCTATCTCCTTTCTAAAAGTTAATGCCAGCAGCCTGGTACCATCCTGGTTAAGGTGGAGCCCATCCCTTTGGAAAAGCCCCTGCCTTCCCCAGAATGTTGCCCAGTCCCTAACAAATCCAAAACTCTCTTTTTGCATCATTGCTCATCAATGCATTGAGACTCCGGAGCTCTGCCTGCCTTTTGGATTCTGCGTGTGGAACGGGAAGCATTTCGGAGAATGCTACCCTGGAAGTTCTGAATTTCAACTTCCTACCTAAAAGCCTAACTTTGGCCTCCAGAACCTCCCTCCCACACTTTCCTATGTCATTGGAATCAACATGTATCAAGAAAGCAGACTGCTCCCTAGCACTGTGCAAAACTTTGTCTAGGTGGTGCCTGAGGTTCGCCAGACAGGCATGTTACCAGGCAAGCCTCACATCCACCAGCTATCCATATGCCTATTGATCAAATCGCCAACTATAAGGGCCATCCTAATCCAGCCTTCATGAGCACATGGCCCTGGAGAAACCTCCACGGTGCGAGAACATTTTACATCTCCTAGAAGACAGGTCCTATCTACAGGATCACTTCCTGTCGCACCAAGGTGATATTCTCCTTTCTCTTGACCTCTCTCCTCCATGGCAACTGAGAGGCTGCCATACTGGAGGTGGGGCTTCAGTACCATGTCCCTGTAGGTAGAGTCTCATCTATATACCTAACTGTCTTCTTTATGTCCTCCAAGTCTGCTGCTCTGATCTCCAGAGATCAGACCCATTACCTAAGGGCAAATAGAGCCTTGCACCTAGTTCATAGGTAAGATCCCTCACCAACTGGGAGGTGTTTGTTTTGTCTTTATTTGATATGCCACGTTTATGCAAATAGAAAGGAAAGAAGAAATAGAGAGTCCAAAGAGGAAAGTGGGGGAGGCTGAGGGAGATCCCAAACATACAGTGCTTGCAAAGACTCCTAAGGGGTATGTTTACTAAACCCTCTAAACGTGCGCGCCGCGTTAGTGTGCAGGATGCCATATAAGGAGTGGGCGTTTCAGTTTAAAGTAACAAAACGGGATTAGCGCATGCGCTCTTGTGCGCTGCACACATTAGCGCACGAGTAACGCGTGCGGGAAGCATAAGCAGGCGCGCTGATGTGCAAACAGAGGAACAGGGCTGCAGTACAGTGGTGAAGACACTGACAGATGGTGCAGGGGTCATGGGTTCAATCCCCCACTGTGCCCAATGAATAAGGTTGGCTGAGGCACTACCATTTATGTGTAATATTGCAGTATGAGGCATTTTAATTTTATTTTAATTACTGCTGCTAGCAAACGCACTCTCAAAGCGCTATAACATAAGGTGCTGCATAAGGCACCCCATAAGGTACCCCAGAGGGCACATTTTAAAGTGCACTGTCCGCCACGGCACCCTACAATGTTGCTTAAAGGGTGGCCTATAGGGCGCCATATAGGGTGCCCTATGAGGCACGGCAAGGTCATAGCACTGTGTTTGATGGCAGCACTGTGCATTTAAACACATGGAAATCTTAAGTAGGTGCGCTGACATGAAAGGAGGGACAGCAGTGTAGCACAATGGTTAAGGCACTGACTGATGATACAGGGGTCATGAGTTCGATCCCCAGTGTGCCTAATAAGTAAGGCTGGCTGAGGCATCAGCTTTGACATGTAAGTATTGTTTCCTGCTGCATTTTATTTGTATTTTATTAATTGCTGCCAGCAAACACACCCTCATGTGCCGTAACCTAAGGTGCCGCATAAGGCACTCCATAGGGCACATTATAAAGTGCACTATCCGCCACGGCACCCTATCAGTCGCTCCATAGGATACTGTATAGTGCACCTTATAAGGACGGTAACCATAAGGTGCCCTATAGGGCGCCCTCTGAGGCACCTTATGGGTACAGTACGCTGAGGGTGTTTTTGCTGGCAGCATTAATGTACATTAAAAATAGATAATGCTTTGGACAGCCCTATCAAATAACCCCACTGTGGGTTTGAACCCATGACCTCTGGCTCCACTGGCAGTGAAGTAACCAGTGGGCTACAGCTCTACAGCTGCTAGCAAACCCCTTGCTGGCTGCAGAAGGACTGCAAGTCACCACACAGTCTGCTGTGGTCACCAGGATAGGGTTAACCCACCCATACCCATGATGCACTGCACATGCAAATCAGCAGTCTACAGATGATCACAAGATGGGGTATGCACCCCCACAGCACCTCGGCCTGGTAGGGGGAACTGACCGTGTGTGGTACTGGCACAGAGTAGCTACACACCGTCACATTGTGCAGGTACTGCACTCACCCTGAGGGTGAGGTTGGGCGCCCAGCACCAGGTCCACAGCAGAGATAGGCCATGCTGCAGGTCCCCAGCAGTGCTAATGTGTGAGATAGGTAGTTTCTGCAGACACACCTTGGATATATCTGTATGTCTCAGTCAGGTGTAGCCCCTATGCACCCCTAGGAGGATTATGTACCACCACCCTCCTCCTACTCCAGGGCTGAGGGTGGTAAACAGGGTCTCCCACCAACAGATCCACATTCTACCTCCCTGCAATGGTGGCAGTAGAGGGGACCATCAACCCCAGTCCTGCTGGGGAACAGACACCCTACAGGGCAGTCAATGCAGCTCTGTACACATCCATAACTCAATAGCAGACAGACATTAGGCCTGGATATGCTAAGCTGCACCCCACCACTATCTGATATTCTCCTGCAGCAAGCCTTCAGCCGCTACACCCTGCAAGGCGCTCCATCAAGACACATACCAGCTTCAGTCAGTCTGCTAGCTAGTCCATAGTGCATGTTCCTGGTGGAAATGCGTGCACCCAGAACTGGGATGTCAGCATACACAACAAGCAGATAAGTCAGTGACTGGGCCCCAAAAGGAAACCCATAAATATCACATGAGAGAAATACTATATAGCACTCTGGGGGTGCCTAGCCATGCTGTGGTCACTGCACAGTCAGGGTGAGAGTGATCTCCCAGCAGGACATGCTGTGGCCACCCTGTCTGTGCAGGTGGTGGCCGGGCACTACAGTGTCCCAGCCAGTGCCCTATGCCCTGTGCAGATGCATCCTGGCCAGGCCACCCTGTCCGGGCTATACCCATGGTACCTTGCTCCTCATTATGCACATTGGCAGGCCAATAACTGGCAACAGTGCTGGCAGTGTGGGCTGTGGAGGGTGTTTGCAGCCACCACACACTGGATAGACAGACACACACTCCCACACCTATGCCAGCATTGTGCTACTATAGAGGAGTTTAGCAGCCCTGGCCACCACACCAGTCCTGGGCACAGTGCAGGCATGGATATGGTACGCAATACTGTTGGGGGTCACTCCCCAGGGTGGTAAACACTGTCAGACACCAGACCTGCAGCACACTCCACAGACATCAGAAAGGTTGCTATGATGGAGCTCAATCAGCAAACTGTGCTTAACGTAGGAATTGCTATCTGCCAGTAATCATAGCAAACCTTTGATAGCTGTGTACCGTATTCCCAGGTGTAGGGTGGCATTGCTAAGGTATGCAAGTGCTAGTATTGGGAGATGCACGTAGGGCCCAATGTCCTGCCTCTCCAGGAGGCATTGGCTAATGGAGCCTGTGGGTGTGGGTGTGTCTGCCCCTGTTGGCTGCTGCTTTACGGCAGAGGTTCCCAACTCCAGTCCTGGTGTGCCAAACAGTGTTCGGGTTTTCATGCTGTCCCTCATGAATATGCATGAGATACATCTGCATACCATGGGGGTGGTACATAGATATGCAGCACAGGCATCATTATTAGATGCAGCATGGAACCTGAATGGTGTTTGGCCCTCCAGGACTGCATTTGGGAGACTCTGCTCTAGGTAATGCACCTGTTTATGGTGTCTTTGCTCTGTAGGGTAAAATGTAGGTGTTTTGGGCATGTTTACGTCATCTGCAATAAACGTTCTGTCTGTAGTAGCACGTTTCAGTTGTGGGTAAAATATGGGGACTGGGTTGGCAGGCACCATAGCTGGGACTTGAACCTGTGACCTTCTGCCTCCAAACACACTGGTTGTGTGCACTGCACCACCGTGTTGCCACAGAGACAGTGCATTCCCTGATGATACCATGACTGTTTGTCTGGCAGGGCCTGTCTGTTGCAGTGCATGGCACCCACCTACACAGGGCTAGGCCATGGTCTGCTCTGGGCAGCTGCCACTGCCCCCTCCACCACCAGTACCCCTCCGCCACCATGCGGACATGGCCTTATATTGGAGACAGCATAAAACCTGAATGATTTGTGGCCCTCCAGGACTGCATTTGGGGGACTCTGCTCTAGGTAATGCGCATGTTTATGGTGTCTGTGCTTGGTGGGGTAAAATATAGGCGTTTGAACCATGCGTATGTTCTCTGCAATAAAGGTTTGTCTATACTATCACAGTTTAGTAGCGGGTAAAATATGGGGACTGGATTGGCAGTAGCCCCATCTGGGACTTGAACTTGTGACCTTCTGCTCCTGAACACACTGGCTGTGTTCACTGCACTACACTGTGCTCACAGAGACAGTGCAGTCCCTGGAGATACCATGGTTGTTTGTCAGACAGAGCCTGTCTGTTGCAGTGCATGGCACCCACCTACACAGGGCTAGGCCATGGTCGGCTCTGGGCAGCTGCCACTGCCCCCCTCCACCACCAGTACCCCTCTGCCACCATGCTGACATGCCCTTCTGCTGGTGGTGCTGGTGGTGTGCAGTCGCAAGCCATCCAGTGTGCAGGTAGGTGGCTGCCTATGATGCGTGTTCTGGGTTAGGGGTGCCTGCATAGGCGTCCACGCTTCCCCCCAACACCGCCTGCCAATGTTTTGTGCCCTTGGGGGTACCTGCTGGGTACTATCCCCTGTGACACTGTAATAAACACTCTCGTGCCCATGTTGGGCTCTCATCAGTTGTTGTCTGGCTGCTGTTCAGTTTCAGCATTCCTAAGTGCCATCTAGGCATCTGCCTAGTCCGCACTGTGCCCCAGCTGCACCACAGCATGTGCCGCCTGCAGCCCTCTGTATCCCCTTTCCCAGCATCTGTCCAGTTGCCCATTCCGACATGCCCGCCCTGCTGTTGTGGAACATGTGCATGCCATAGGTAACCTGTCCAATGGAGAGGGAAACCCTGATCAGTGCTATTTCACTGAGGGATCATTCACCTTGTATGGGGATGGAGCGTAGACCCTTCCAAAATTCATATTTATTTTTTGGGGCTTTCTTGGGAGTGGTGTTTGATGTTTCCTATTACTATCACTATTGCCCAGCTTGATTATAATTCTTTTTTATTTTGTTGGGGTCCTTTTCAATGTTTGTTTGTACTTTTCGTTCTGTGCACATGTATCACACTTATCACTTTTTTGTAGATTTCCCTGGTTTTGCTGTACATTTCTGACAGAAATGGTTTCTCTTCCCTTTAAATCGGCTCTAACGCGAGGTTTTCACTCGCGTTATTTTTGTCCTCGAATTTCACCTCGCTAGTGTGCGGGGAGCCTCTCCCCTCCCACTCTCCACCCATTGACCCCTTCTCTCCGCCCCTGGGGAGCCTTTCCCCGCCTTCAGTGCTCGTGTGCGCCGCTGCGCGCATGAGCACGCACTAAAGCGCATTTTTGCCCCGTAAAGTGTCAGCGTGCGCTAAGGTACCTTAGCGCGCGCTCATGCACGCCGTGCACGTTAAGAAACTTTAGTAAACATACCCCTAAGAATACAGTACTTATTTCTGAGCAACAAGTGAGGAAATTTTTTCAAAAGCATAATTAGAAAACTTAGGTGACATGTTTGAAGTTATTTCTGCCAGAGGGTGGTGTTTCTGACTGAAGAGGATGTCCAAACTTTTACAATTGCCATATTCACTGTTTTCTTATTTTGAATCTGCAAATAAATAGCATCATGCAATCAAATTGCAGAAGGATGATCTGTTCAACTCTGCATCATGTTGGGGTTCTGTTGGCTTCTGTTTACCTAGTGAGACATTGAAACACACAGTTTGACCAGCAGTGCTTAAACATTTGCACACGACTTTAAGGGTAAGAAACGGCACAAAGCTTATTAAGGATCTCAGTTAGTGACTAATAACCAGGACTCTGATTACACCAGGTCAAGAATCTTGCTGTGGACTGATCTGGCTTTTAGCAGACAAAGCTTATATTCCTTTCTAATGGGCATAATCTAAATGCGAGCTATTGCAAGCTGCCCATCGTGTTGCAGAATATTTTTTGTCCACTGGGTCATGTTTTGGGAGGGAGGAGACAAATAGAAGTGCAACAGTAGTGTGTGGTCAAGGTGGGTAGCAGAAGTAATGGAAAAGATTTGCACGCACAGTTAAAACAGATGAAAAGATGTAAGAGCCATGTTCAGTCATAGGGTTCTGTATGATCCAGCAATACTTTCCATCTTTGCACTGTAAAATGTGCTACATATTCGTATAACTTCAGCGCATATTGGTATTTGTTGTACCTCTGTCATACCTACAATGACGGGGTAGGGGGGGGACGGATATTCAGCAGCACTAACATGGGTAGTGTTGCTGCATATCCATGCCGCTGCATGCCCTGATGCAAACTGGTTAACACTGGGGCATGCCAGGAGCATTCTGAGGTTGGCATCTATCCATCACCGGGCAGCGGTGATAATGAGCCACTTCCCAGTTATTGGCCCGTGGCAAAAGTCAGGTGCAGGAAAGGCAGGCCTAATGTTTTCCGCAGAAACTAACCAAGCAGGGGTTGAATATTGCTATTGCCCGGTTAGCTTCTTAGCAATCCGGCCAACCCAGATATTCAGTGCCAAGGTCGGATATGGCCCCAGCATTTAATATCTGGTTTGAAGTTCAGCGGTGGTGACTAGCCATGTTAGAACGGCTATCCGCCACTGCTGAATATCACCTCCCCCCTCCCCCAAACCTTATTTACGACAGCCGCCTTTATTTTCCAGTACCAGAAAGGGTGTCAGGTTCTGAGAAGTAATTGGCCTTTCTTTGAAAGACGGAAAATTGAGAGGCCGTGTGCTAAGGACATGGAACCAGCCCTCGAGCATGGAGCTACCTTTATTACCATGGGGAAATGGACATTTGGGTGCTTCATATTTCTCGCACCTCCTTTAATCAATTTATGGTAATCGAGAGGACAGCAAGAGACATTTCGTCATAAGGAGAAATGTTTGTCTGACTACCAAAAGCAAATGGCTACTTGGTCTTCTAGATCATCAAATTCCTGCTGCTTTGCTTATTCCTTTACAGTAAGATTATTTGCTTCCCTACCTATATAGTGGTGTTTTATATATGGAATAACTAAAAATATTTCTATGGAAAATTGGTCCGCTGTTGTTTGGGTTTTGTAATTTTGTTGATTTGCTCCAGGAAGTTAATTTTCAAGCCTTCTGCGGGATAAACTTTCCAGATTTTTGCCCAGTTGTGATTAGTTAATATTGTGGAACTTGTATGCTTGCCCAGTTGACTGTCATTGTAGGATACCACTATCTGAGCTTGATGAACCAAAAAATAGATTGCCACTTTAATTTTATGTTTATATATTTAAAAGCATTAAAAAATCCAGTAGTTCTCTTGAACTATAAAACTTTTAAGCTACATAGATTACTAATTTGCTTCCTAAAGTGAGTATCAATTACATACAGACAGTTATCCACTATAAGCGTAACCCACCAAACAACAAAAGAGGGTGGGGGGGGGGGGAGATGGGAAAAGGGAGCAGATCAAAAAGAAAATATGGAACAGGTATGCAAAATGCAAAAAAAAATTGAACAGAAATAGTCAGGCTTCCAAAGATACATTACTTAAATTATAGATATCACAGCCTACCTAATCCAAGGAGGTCATCTATGGTCTTTATTTTATAACCTTCTTAGGCATACTTTTGCTGTCTAGAAAACTCTTAAGAGGTACTGGCTCATAAAATATTTAAACATTATCTTGCAACTTCACTGAAATCTAATAAGGAAAGTGGTTCCTAATGAAAGAACTCTTTGTCTCAACTGCAGAAACGCTTTCTTGTGCCTCTGTCACTTTGGACAAATCAGGAAAAAATCCATATCTTGCTGCCAAGCAAAGTTACGTACTTATGACGGTAATAGAGCTTAAGGCCTGCTCTGATCGTATCCAAAGCAAAGGAGAGACTATCACGGTGGCACGAATCACAATAACTTCCCACGATGTCTCCAACATGTCAATTATGATTCAAGCTATCGGGGACAATGCCCCTTCTACTTGCATAATTCCCTTCAGGGCTTGAACTTCCTTATAGGAGGGGAAGGCAGATTAAAATGCCTCTTGCAAAAAGAGGCATTATTTCGGATGGAATTTTTAAAACCACCTTCATAGTTGTGCACCCTATCAGCCAGGGCTGCTATTGTACCTTTGGTGAAGTTGAGAAAGTATAGACTACATCTCCTTGTATTTCAAGATCCTTTACTATAGTGGATGTGCACTCCTGTACCATTAGTCATTACTTTTTCACCTCTTCTGACTTGACTTCTTGTGTTAATGGTTGTGATTGCCTTCAGATCTGCTGTAGGTCCCAAAACTTGATCAGATCTTTTTATGAATCGCAACCTCCAGTGATCATGCAGATAATAGGAACACCAGACAAGGGAATTTTAAGCTCAGAAAGACACTCTTCTACTTTCACAGGCTGCTCTTCCTCTACTCCTGGGCAATAGGTCCACAAACTGCTGCTCCTTGATGTTTCCAGTAGCAACCTTCTGGAGGCAGGAATTGAAACCCGACACTGGCAGGTGATGCTCCTTGGAATCTCCACTGTTTGTCTAGCTAGCATCCTGCTTGCACCGCTTTCATGCTGTTTTCTCCCATCTCCTCCTCCATGATTGGCCACAGAAAGCCCTCGGACTCTTTAAGTGTTGGGGTTCCAGTTTGGTCCAGGGGTTTGATCAGACTTTACCTTTTCGCTTACCCATACTTGTTAAGGAAAACAAGGTAGCAGGAAAAATAAAATAGCAGAGCTCCCAACAGCCACTGTCTCGGTCTGACACAATCTTGGCCACTCCCCCGCCAGACAGATTCCTTTTATGTATCTCTGACTTCTTGCTTCTCTGGAAGGCCTTGTTGGAAAATTTATTGTGGTGCTTAAATAGAATGCAGCCAATATTCACCTTTTGAATGTGAACTTTACTTTTCAGTACTTTTTGTTTACTTCTTTTAAACCCATTTTACTAAGAAGATTGTCAAATCTGCACGAATATCAATCTGTTCTGAGAAGTATTTGGAAAAAGGATGAAATAAGTAAATATTTAATTTCTCATCTCACATCTTCACTGTGAAGGGGGCACCAGATGTGGTTCATTTCTGAACAGATGGGGGTGGTTAACTGGAGTCCTTTGGGTGTGCTTTCTTAGACCCACAAAATACTCCTCATTTCCATCCTGCATTCCAAATAGTCTTTACAGAGACACAACTCCTTCAGCAGTGAGAATTTGGCAAATGGTGCATTTATGTGGTGAAGAATCTGTAGTCTCTTCTACACATTCGATATATTATGTCACGCCCTTGCCTCAGGCTTAGAGGGGCAAGGTTGCGGTTAACTTCTCTTATAAAGCTTAGATAAACTATCTTTCCCTCAGATGCATGCTCGGAGTTGTAGTGTGGCCTTTTAAGATGAAGTGTAGTAATGAAACCGAAGGTGAAGGCAAATGACAGAATTTATTTCAAAATGCAAACAAAGTCCATGTAGACCGTAACAGGATACTTCTCCATTCGCTCAGGATTATTTACAACACAGCATGGATGAGCTTCACTATGGCTTCACAGTCATTAACTATATGCAGCTGCTTAACAATGTAACTGATATGGGACACACAGCTTCTTCCCTCAACAAAGTAAAAATGTCTTAACTTTGTCTTCGCTAAGCATTTAATAGCACACGTAACAGGTATCTCCCCATTAGAAGAGCAAGTTCCTACCTTCACTTCAGGCTACGTTTCAATACACTGCTTCTAGGAGACTTTCACCTTTTCAGCTATCCTTTAGCATAGGGATTCAACGCTAGTAGCCTGGCATAGAGTACAGTCCATGGGCATTTCTGGAGACAGTAAATCCTGCTCAATAGGCTCAACCTGCATCTCCTCTGCCTCTGATAATGCAGTGCCCTGCTCTGAGCTCTTAAAGTAAGTCTCTGGGTGTATTCTCTCTGAGGATCCCCGTGTCTCTCTCCTGAGCCCAGCTCCACCCGGTAAGGATAGATGGTACCTGAAGCTGTGGACACTTCTCCCTGGCTGTATTCACTTGCCTCACTCCAGCCTCTCGGAAAGAGTTCTTGGTTCGCTTCTCTGAGTTCCCTCTTGGAGCTCTGCCAATGCTCCCTATTCCAGGCTTGGCTCCTTTGACTCCTGTGCTGAGTCCTGGGCTCCCACCTCTGAGCTCTCCGAACCTTCTGATCAGGAACCTGGATCTGAACCCGTTCCTGCTCCTCTGCTTCCTGCAGTTCTTGCTTCCTCTCCCTCTCCTGCTTCCTCCTGCTTTGACTTTAGCAAAGGTTTATATCCCTGCTTCCAGGGCACTAACTTTCCCTCTCTGCTCAAGTGCTTGTAATTATCTCTCAAGCCTGCAACTAGGTCAGCAGAGCTTGGGTGTGGCAGCCTAGGTTTAGTTTCTCTCAGCTTACTTTCTTTATGTAGAAGCTGAAATCCATGCATTGTAGGGATTTCACTTTTCCTCAAAGCAAATTCATCACCTTTTTCCTATTTCCATAAGCTCAATACCAGCTTCCTTGTCACAATTAGATCATTCAGACTCTGGCAGATTTTACTGATCCTGCTAGGAGAACTCCTACAGTCTATAGCAGCAGTTCTCAACCCAGCCTGCAGGGTTTTCAGGATAACCGCAAATGAATGTGCATGAGATAAAGATGTGCATGCACTGCCTCCATTGTATACAAATCTCTATCTTATGCATATTCACCCGCTTATCCTGAAAACCTGACTGGCTAGGTGTGTCCTTAGGAGTGGAGGGGGAGGCGCCCAAAAATATGAGCCCCCTGGCTGATGATTTTCAAAGGCAGTGTATGAATAATGCCAGCAAAAATGGCTCTAACTGCTTTGGCACTGTCCACATACAGGGTCATTCTGAGCAACGAATAGCGGAGATGGAGATCCCGTTGGGATTTGTGCAAAGAGACTTATGACAAGTTACAGCAAGTGTATGGCAATGAAGTCGTGCTTGAGTTTATGACTAGTACAAATGCTTCCAAGAGGGCCACCAAAGTGTTGATAGTGATGAACATTCTGGAAGGCCATCCACGAGCAGGAATGAAGACAGAGTTGAAGCAGGGTGTGCCGCAGTATGCTCATATCATCAATTTGACTATCGGGGAGCTTGCCGAGGACATGGACATCAATTTCGGGTCAGTACAGTCCATTCTTACTGTCAATTTGGGGATGAGACATATGTCTGCCAAATTCGTGCTGAAACTCCTGTCCCCTGACCAAAAAGATCGACTGCCTGCAGCCAAGGAGTTGTTGGAATGCATTGAATATTTACTCAGATTTCATCAAAAAGATTATTACGGGTGATGAATCATGGGTTTATGTTTATGACCCAGGAACTAAGGCTCAATCCTCACAATGAAAGACTCCAGACTCTCCCAGACCCAAGAAAACCCATCAGGTAAAGAGCAGTGTTGAGGGTCATGCTCAGTTTTCTTTGATTACCAGGGGGGTGTTCATCAGGAGTATGTGCCAAAAGGCCAAACAAGGAGTACTACGTCCAAGTTCTGACTCGTTTGATAGATACAGTTTATCGTAAAAGGCCAGAGTTGTACAGGAATGGTGAATGGTTGCTTCATCACAATGATGTCCCAGCTCATGCATCACATATTATCAAGCAGTTCTTGGCCAAACACCAAATCAAGCAAGTTTGTCTGCCTCTGTACTCACCTGACCTTGCACCCTGTGACTTTTTCTTGTTTCCAAAACTGAAATTACCACTGAAAGGAAGAAGATTTGACAACTCTGAGACCATTAGGCAAAATTCAACACAGCAGCTTCCCAGCATAACAAAAGGGGCATTTCAAAATTGTTTCTAACAGTGGCAGGAATGCTGGTGAAATTGGGTTTTATCGGTAGGGGACTACTTTGAAGGAGACTGATACAATAACTGTCAGTTTTATACTTTTTGTGTATATTGTACAAGTCTCGATGCTTTTTGATCGCACCATGTATAGTTAGTTGCTGCTGAATATACATACATATGTTTTACATGCTGCAGATAGCTTATTTTTCTTAAGCACTGCCTGTTATGGCTGAAAACTGATTTTCAAAATTCGTTATCTTTGCATCACAAGCACTAGTATATAATGCTACTAATGTTACAAACTTATTTATTTATTTGCCTTTATATACCGCGCTCTGAAATCGGTGCTATTTACATATAATGAAAACAGTACAACGGTTTATATAGAACAGTTTACATTGAACTAGAAACAAGTAACAAGTAATAGCAGGCGGCAACATTAGATGTGAATACAGGGATATGAACTTGGAGTGTGCAGGCAGGGGAACTAGAAGCGATCTGGGCATAGGCTTCGTTCAGGGTGGCTGGCCGTAAGCTAGTTGAAATAAGTAAGTCTTTAAGGCCTTCCTGAAAGATTTCAGGTCTGTGATGGCACGGATTGATGGAGGTAGGGCATTCCGGCGGGTTGGTGCATAGTGGGAAAAGGAGCAATTTTTAGTTGACTGGGTGCATGTCCTTATTGCTGAGGGGGTGACGAGTGAGTTTACCATGTATGACCTGGTTCTGTTTTCAGGGGCACGGTTTGTGAGGGAGGTAGCGGACATTCCATATTCCATGCAGAGACTTGAAGGTGAGTAATAGGGCTTTGTATACCAGTCGGCTTGCTATGGGGAGCCAATGTAGCTGGATCAAAAGAGGCGTGATGTGTTCAAATCTTGAGGCAGACAGGAGTGTTCGGGCGGCTGTATTCATGGCCAGTTGCAAAGGTTGGAGAGCATTCTTTGGCAGGCCATGGTAGATTATGTTGGCATAGTCCAAGAGAGGAAAGATTAGGGCTTGGCATACTGTGCAAAAGTCCGAAGGCTCGAGGAGAGGGCGAAGATGTCGGAGGGTTCTTAGTTTATGGTAGACTGCCTTGATGATGGTTTGTATGTGGGCTTCCCAATTCAGATGTTGGTCTAAGATGACCCCAAGACAATGTACTTCTTGCTTAGCCATGAGTTCGATATCTTTCAGCCTGAGGGAAGTAGGTAGGTTGAAAGCTTGGTCTTTAGTTATGAATAAGACCTCTGACTTTCTATTGTTAACCTTCAGATTGTGGGTAGGGAGCCAGTCCGAGACCTCATTGAAGCATTCTGCAATGGGAGAATAGTCAGGGCTGTCTATGGAGAAAGGTGCGTAGAGTAGGACGTTGTTGGCATAGGTGTGGTAGTAGATGTTGAATGATTGTACAATGGTGCAGATAGGCTGAATATAAATGTTGAAGAGTAGGGAGGAGAGGGATGAGCCTTTTGGGACTCCTTACATCTGCTGGAATGGTTTGGATGACTGATCACCAGCAACAAGTCCGCATAGGAGCCCAGACAGGTATGTATTGAACCAGTTGAGAGCTTGGTCCCTTATATCTTTTTTTATGCAGGCAGGTGAGTAGGAGATTGTGGTTGACTGTATCAAAAGAAGAGGCAATGTCCATGAATATCAGGATGAATCCTTGTTTTTTCTTATTTAGGCCTGTGTGGAGTCTGTCCAAGAGAGTCGCCAGTAGGGTTTCCACACCGTGTTATTGGCAGAACCCATGTTGCTGTGGGTCCAGAGATGCATAGAAGTCTCTGTGGTCCTGGATTTGTTGTTAATTTTTTCTAGTATTTTGGCCAAGAAGGGAAGGCTGGATATGGGTCTGTAGGAACTGGTCTCTGATGGATTTAGCTTGTTCTTTATGAGTGGCCTGATGGGTGCAGTTTTGAGAGGCAGAGGTAGAAAGCCTTCAGACAGTGAGAGGTTAATGATTTTGGCTATGACAGGGCTAAGGTTGGATCATACCTGCTTAATCCAGAAAGCTGGGCATGGATCAGTTGGAGAGGTGGTGGTGTTGATTCCGCAGATGATCTTCTCTATCTGCTCAGGGGGAGTATGGATAAAAGCCTTCTAGCATGGGTATGGGTGCGCCACCAGGGGAAGAGATGTTTCTGGGCGAGTTTTTGAAGTCAGGCCAGTCTGAGACGGACATAGTTGAGGTGGTTTTGCTTTGGAAGTATGTGGCAAAGGCCTCTGGGCTAGGAGTACTTGTTCATGTGAGGATGCATCCTTTGTGAGGGATTTGATGAGGTTGAAGAGCTCTCAAGATTTGTTGAGAGAGCGCATGAGGGTGCTGGTGTGGTGTTCCTTTCTCTTATTGTTGACTGCTTTTCGATGTTGATGCAAGATATCCAGGTATGCAGTTTGGTCGTTAATGTGTCTTGATCGTCTCCAGTGGCATTCTAGTTTCCTGAGGTATATTAATGATTTGTGCAGGTCAGCAGTAAACCATATGGCTATGTAGTTCTTGTAGGGTAGGTTTTGTGGAGGGTGGTAGGAGCGCAGCTCTGGAGAGGTGGTTGTTCCAAATTTCTATTAGCTCATCCAGATCATTGGTGTTGGAGTTAAGGTCATGCAGAGTGTCATTTAGGAATGTCTCTTTGTTGAAGTATCTGAAGCGGCAGCATATGGGGGAGTTCAAAACAGAGGCGTGTCGTTCTTCTGTGTTGTATGGGTTTTGAAGAGTATGGCATTATGGTCAGACCATGGAACCGGTAGAATGAGTGGTGGGGTCTGGTTGCTTAGTGCGTGGGAGGGTAGCGGGGCAAAAATAAGGTCCAGGATGTTACCTCCGGTGTGGGTAGGGGTGTGAATGAGTTGGTGATAGTCCAGCATGGTCATTGCATCCAGGAATACTATGGAGTGTTTGGTAGGGCGTGATGGGAGATTAAAGTCACCTAGGAGCCAGAGTTGTTTCTGCCAGGTATTCTGGTTGCATGCTAGATCAAGGATTATAGCCAGGTCATCAGCATTTGAAGATGGTGCTCAGTAAATGAGGCAGGTTGCTATGGTCTTGTTTGAGATGAGGATGCTGTCAAGATTGGTTGTGCTATGGGCTAAGTTGCACTGGAGATGGGAGGTCACTTCTGATTATTATTAGGACCCCTCCACCTCTTTGGTTTGTTCTGGGACAGTTGAATAGGTCTTAGCCAGGAGGTCTTAGCTGGTTAGTGAGGACCGTGTCAGTGTCCATTAGCCAGGTTTCGGTGATGAAGAGCAGGTCAAGATTTCGATGATTGATGTAGTCAGTGAGGACAGGCTATTTGTTGTGGACGGATTGAGCATTTATTAGCATGCAGTTTAGATTTGTTAGGAGTGGGGGTTTTCGCCTTTTGTTCTTAACCAGAGGTTGACAGAGATTATGTGAATCAGCCGGTGATGGTTTGCTGACGGTGGTGGTCTGCTGGGGTGGGGATAGTTGTGGTAGCTTTTATGTCCCAGAGTTCGCACGATGGGTATTAGGCCTTGGTGTTGTGCGAATGAACCTGTCCATGAGATACGTTGGGCTAGGCAGCAGAGGAGGAGCATGAGAGCGAGATGCCCCGACATCATGATGGTCAGCTAAGAGAAGAGGAGGCATACTTAGAGAGAGCAATTGGGTGGTATTTTGGGTGCATCTGAGGGATTGAGGCATTGGTAATTGGTCGTAGGTGTAGAGTGATTGGAAGTGTTGAAGATTGCTGGTGTTGGAGGCTTACCTTACGGTTAGCAGTGATGTCGGTAGGGAGTAGATGTGGTGGTCTGCGTTGGATGTTGGCAGAGGTATTCGGCTGAGATTTGTCAGTTGTGCAGAGGGCTTCTTGTGGGTTCCATGTGGAAGGTGGAGCAGTAGGCGGGTTGTTGCAGGCGTTCCAGAGTGTTTCCGGCTGCTTAAGAGCCATACCAAAGGGCCCCTCTGGTGAGGCCCTCAGGTGTGGGCCTGCCGGGAGGCGCTTCTTTTTATAAAGCTGGTGCTGCTGGCGTGCTTTGTGCCCTGATTAGCCTTGAGTTGGAGAGCGGGAGCGATTTCTGCATCTTTTTCTGCAACCTTTTGGCTCTGTAGCATGCATACAATACTGCATCATGTTATAATGCAGAATCATCAATACACCATGAAAGTATAAAAGACAATACAATAAAATGTATACAATATTTATTTTTTTATTTTTTATTTGAACTTATTTTTATACCGCTCCTTCCAGTGATCAGCAGCGGTTTACATTTTAACATTTAAATTATGCATAAACAGCATTTACATATAGCAGTAGGAAATAAAACAGAGATCAAACAAATTTTAAACTATTTACATAAAGAGAACGAGTATGTTTATCTAACTATATACAGGATATACAATATGCAAAATACATAAAATCAGGACATCATAATCTCATGCCATGTGGGCCGTGCAGCAATAATGTTAACCATATTCCCATTACATGTAATATGGCATTACATGTAACATGTATGGCATACATTTTACATGTATGCCATATTACAAGATTTGACAATACTTTTAGTAGTATTTGGCATGGGAGGGGGAGTAATATTTCCTTTCTTGTTGAGGAGTATTACAATACACGGCTAGTGACTGACAGATTGTATCAAAGAAAAATATTTTTGTACTGTGCTGCATAACCTACAGCATTGCAGAAGAGAGTTTCTTTTGAAGATAAACACGATAGACTGTTTCTTTGAATAGCTTCATAATTGGTGCTGGCAGATTTTTGAAGATATAAAATTGTTCAATTTGAATAATCAATAGGTAAAATTAAACCTTGGTAGATTGGAGGGCTGCTGGACTATAATTAAGGGGACCTGGACTAGTCACAGAGGCTGGGTATTGAAACTATGTTAGGGCTTAAGCACTATAAAATTGAAATTTAACCTGGGAGTTGCCTTCATTAATTCTGGACAATCATGTGTGTCACCCAGGGATCTTCCTTGAACTCATTTAATTGCCTGGTAGCTGCCATTACAAAAAGCATTTTTTTTTTCTGGAGTCTCCCGAGGATCATTTACAAGAAACCACTTTTCTTTAATATAGCAGAAGGTAATAACCTCTGAAATAAACCTGGCACACGAAACATTTTCTCTGAAGCATGTTGCAAGTCATTCTTTTGCGTTACATGGGGAAATGACAAAAGTACATCAAATGTTTGTCTCTAGCTCAGCTTATGATACCAAAACAAGACAGAAGGTGGCAGTGAAAAAGCTTTCAAGACCTTTCCAGTCTCTTATCCATGCGAGAAGGACTTACCGAGAGCTGCGGTTGCTCAAGCACATGAAACATGAAAATGTAAGTAGACAGTCTTTAGGTCTCCGTTTCTCTTACGTTTTATGAAAGATCTTATGTTTTTAATTTAGAGTATTTTGAGATGGAGGCTCTTGGCCAAACTTACAAAGGGTCTTGTCCAACAGCACACAAACACAAAATTGTCAGACTGACTTCTCACAACCGTGTTAACACTCTGCAGCCCTTCTATAAAAAATGTTTTTGATTGTAAATGAAAATCTCCAATTATTTTTTTCATAAAGGGACAAAGTCGTGATTATATTTAAACTGGTTTGAACTAAAAAGGATGATTGCCATAGCTGGCTGTCAATTAATGAATACTTTAATCAATTATTTGTATCTAGCTCACAATTGTGGGTGTTTGTGGTGCATAAGGTTCTTCTACTTAAGGCACAGGGAACTGGAGAAGAACGCAATTGCTGTATGGACTTAGAATTTAATAATTTCAACTTTTCAGCTGCTCATCTCTTAAACATAAGACCAATAAATGTTTTCTTGCTGATGGGTTATAAATACTACTCTCATATTAAGGTAATGAGTGGCGGTGCTGCTAGATTTCAGCTGCTGAATTCATTTTTAAAGTTGTTCATTTTTCTCCAAATGTCTCCAGAGTTGAGCATTAAAGATGTTGAATTCAGACATAGTTAATACCGCTGTTCCGTGTAAAAGTTGTTTGAAAGTAGTTAATATTGCTGTTCCATGTAAAAGTTGTTCAACTGTTCTCTGTTCTCTGTAAACCGCCTTGATCTCTGGAAGGGATGGTATAGAAGAAATGTATAAATAAACCCTGCACATTTCATACTCTAGCAATGTTCTCTGGTTAAGATAGGCTTTAACGGTTCCAAGAAGTTTTTTGACAAGTGATGTAATTATTTTTTATTTCAGGATTTACTGATAACTTAGATTGTTCTCTCTATTTCAGGTAATAGGATTATTGGATGTATTTACACCTTCAACTTCAATAGAAAATTATAATGAAGTGTAAGTCTTGCTTGATGTTGGGGGTAGTGGGGTTTTTATTTATATATATATATATTTTTTTATGAAAACCTTTTCTTATGTGCTTGCTGATTGTTTTACCCACACCCTCCCTGTAGAGAGAATGTGAATTGAGTATTTTTTTTCCATATGGTACCATACACACCAGCATGCCAAAGCACACAGCTGGCATACTGTACCTCTGTTTCAGTGCTGCCTTTAGAGGACAGGAGAATTCGATCACATTGCCTTCATGGGAATGCGTGTCGGAGAGGGAGGCTGAGATTAGGACCACCCGTCAATTTGAGAGCAGCTTCCAAAGGCATTTCCACCCACTAACCAGAAACTTACAAGCTCAGATGGGGCATTTGCATCAGGTAGCTAGGGTTAGACTTAAGGCACACTTCCTGGATTCTAATTTGCAAGCATCAGCATTGAAGGAGTTACAGTTCCTTTAAAAAACAAAAATTCCATCTAGCATCAGTGGCTGATGTAAGTCTAGCCGCCAGGTGAGACTTCTGAGCCAGACACTGTTTGAATGCTAAGCCACAACGCAATCCCTAAGTGATGCTGTAGCTGCGTGTGTTCCCCTCGGGAGCTTATTGCTGCACTTGACCTATATTTAGGAGATAGAAAATGGGATTAGGAAAGCTGGCACAGTAACTCAATAGCTGGAACACAATGCAGTGAAACCTGCAAATCCATTTTCAAAATTTCACTATAATGTGGAGCAAAGCAGTTGTTTGCCTGGATTCCAGAAATAGTTTATTAGCTCTTTAAGGGCAGGAACTTAGTCCGTTGTATCTCTTGATGTCCTAGAAATAAGATTAGTTGTTAAGGCTGCAGGGGCTTAATGTCAGGGTGGGAGATTTCCTGAGCCTCTTTGCTCCACCACCTGTGTTTTCAGTTGTCACGAGGACAGTCCAGATATTTGGCTTCGTCCTGTACTGACAACTGTCCTGTGCTACTCTGCCTTTTCTTTATAATCATCTTTCCTACTTCTAGACTTGTCCTTCACAGCGGATTAACGTTATACTACATTGCATGAAAGAAACCTCCATAAACCAGTTTGATGCTGTGGCTAAAGGGGTCCTCCTTGATTGAGCCCATTGGAAATGTTCTTGGAACTTGATGTCGATTTGAAATCCTGCGCCAGAGTATGAAATGTTTTGTCTGCATGCGCGCACCATGCCACCTGGCTTCAGATTCCCCTTTTTAGAGAACGGCCTTCTGGAGTAGGACTCCAGTGGGCTTTGCTTCTCCTGAACCACTAACATAGAAGTGTGGGGGGGTTTGTTTTGTTTTGTTTTTGTCTTCAGTATAACGTTTTTTCAATTTATTTTTGCAGGTATCTCGTGACAAATTTAATGGGTGCTGACCTGAACAATATTGTAAAGTGCCAGAAGCTGACAGATGACCATATACAATTCCTAATATACCAATTACTTAGAGGCCTTAAGGTACTAATTCTTTGTTTCTTATATTTATTAAGAGAAGTTTACACACCTCTCTCACGGGTGACTAGTTATTTAGGTTGAATGTATTTTTTTTTCGGACTCCCTCAAAGCCAACTGCACGTTGTAATCCCAGAGATAGCTGTATGTGTGAAACCAGTGCTGCAGGAGTGAAAAAGTCTTCCTAGCTCCAAATATGGGGACTTAAATGAAGACTTTGGAGCTCTTTGAATGACTCCTTGTTGAGCTGCATAAGATTTGCTTTTACAATCTTATAGTATTTCTCATTAGCGTCGACACTTCTTCTTGATGACTGTGAGAACTTTTTGAGTTCTTTCCCATTGGTCTTTTTTTTTCCCTGAGGAATTCTGTTTCCCAGCTTACTTTATTCAGTAAGATGTGAATCAAATGAAAGTTGGCCCTTTTGAAGCCTGTGTATCTATCTTGGTTGGTCCCCTTGCCTTATCTACTTTGATCTTTATCTATACTAGTATATTGTGGTCACTATTCCAGCAAATGTTCTGAGTTTCATTATCTCACACTGGCTTTTAAGGACCAAATCCCAACCAAAAGCGCTCTGGTAGGCGCTGTCCTACTGTGAGAACTGCTATTATCTTGAGAAACTTCCTTCTTGTTAATTTGTGCATATTCTTATTCACCCAAAAGATGGAGCTGACAAACTGCTTTAGTGAGAAGGTACTTGCAAAAAAATGCCGCATACTTAGAAGCAAAGTGCATGCTGGGGTATCTGTTGATAGGGCCTCCTTTAGGCATACATAGTGAAAGATATGCAGCTTGGGTTATTTAGTGCATGTGCGCCTTTGAGTCAGTGCTGACTCCTGGCGATTCAGCCCCTGGGTTTTCTTGGCAAAGTGCAACCAGAAGTATTTATTTATTTTTATTTATTTATTTTATTTATTTATTTATTTATTTAGCAAACATTTATATACCGCTGCTTCCAGCGATCAGCAGCGGTCTGATTACACAAGGAGAACATAAGGAGGACTGTCAATCAGTACAGTAAAATTTGGGTGTGTACAGGTTGATCAGGAGGGTAGGCACATCACACGAGGGGTTTGTTAGGTATATGAGTACTAATTACATATATACATTATACATAAATGAGCAGGAGTACATAAATATGTTCTGGACTTAGACCTCTTAGGTTAATTCAAATTATAATGACTCTGGAAAAGATGAGTCTTGAGGTTTTTCCTGAAGACAGTTAGGTCTTTGCAATCTCGTAACTCTGGCGGCAGATGATTCCAGAGTGTAGGTGCTGCGTATGAGAACGCTCTATTACTAGTAATGGTTTTAACAGTTCTTATATCAGCTGGAATGAGGAGGGTGTTGGAGTTGCAGGTTCTTCTGCTTCTGTTGGGTGGTTGTGAGCATATCAAGGTGGAGAGGAAGGATGGAGCAATGTTATGTAGGAGCTTGAAAGTGGTCGTGAGTGATTTGTATTTTATACGAGCCGTGATGGGGAGCCAGTGGAGCTCAATCAATACCGGGGTGATGTGATCAGCAAAGCCTTTTTTCGTGATGACCCTAGCGGCTACATTCTGCGCCATTTGCAGAATGTTCAGAGTTTTCTTTGGGAGACCCTGCAGGATGGCGTTGCAGTAGTCGAAATGTGGCATGATGAGTGCCTGGGCAATGGTCCTGAAGTCCTGAGGTTCGATAATGCTCCTTAGCGGTTGGAGGACCCTAAGCTTGTGGAATACGGCTTTGTTTGTTTTGCGGAGGTGTTTCTCCATTTTTAGATTACTATCGAATGTTACTCCCAGATATTTTATTTCCTCCTTCGTTTGGTAAGTATTGTTACATAAGGTGATTGTTGCGGGGGGATCGAAGTTTGGCTTTCTGGAGATGTACATTACCTCTGTTTTTTTGTGGTTGATCGTCATGTTACTTTGGAGTAACCAGGCTTGCATCTCACTTAGGCATTCTTCGAGTTGGGTGTAGTTTGGGTTGTCAGTGTCGAGTTGAGTGTACAGCATAATATCGTCTGCATAGACATGGTATTTGATATTATGATGTTGGAAGATTTTGCAAAGTGGTTGCATGTAAATATTGAACAGGAGTGCTGAGAGAGCCGAACCCTGTGGTATACCCTGTGTTTGCGTGAATGCTTCTGCCTTTTCTCCGTTGAACTGGACCTGTTGCATTCTGTTTGATATGTACGAGGAGAACCATTTTAGAGGGGTTCCTGTTATTCCAATGGATTTAAGCCTGTTTAAGAGGGTGCCATGGTGAACTGTATCGAATGCTGCAGATATGTCTATGAATATGAGTAGAAACATTTTCTTTTTGTCTTCTAAACCCTTGAGGAGGTTGTCAAGCAGCGCAAGGAGTAGTGTTTCAACGCTGTGATATCGTCTGAATCCATATTGTTGTTTATCCAGGGTTTCGTTGTCATCCAAATGGTCTTGCAGTTGTAGTAACACGGCCTTTTCAATGATTTTGGCCAGGAACGATATGCTCGATATTGGTCGATAGGAAGCGGGGTCTTCTCTATTGCTTGTTTTGTTTTTTAAGACAGGTCTTATGATAGACTTCTTTAGTTGTGTGGGCATGATTCCTTGTTGCAGTGATAGGTTTACTATGTGCGAGACAAGTTGAATGATGTCCTGTTTCACTGCCTTGATCCAGGTGGCTGGGCAGGGATCTAGTGGGGAGGTGGTGGTGTTGATGCTTGTGATTATGTTAGTTATTTGTTTGTCATCAAGTTTGTGAAATGCGTTCCATATCATGTCTTGACTGTCGGTGGTTGCCATGGTTGGGTTTGGCACTGGGGGGGTTGGGCCCAGGTATTGCGTGGGAGTTGAAGCCGTGAGTTTGCTTGCATAGTGGTTTGCCAAAGTTTGAGGCTTGATTACGTTGTCAGCATGGTCAACCAGTGTTGTTTGTTTTTGTTAGAGATTTGACCAGTTCGAATAATTCGCGGGGCTTATTGATGGCTTTGTTCAGTAAATTTGTATGATGAGTTCTTTTTGCGGAGTTCATCTCTTCTTTATATTTTGCGAGGAGGGTCAGGTATTCTGACTTGTGTACAATGGATTTTGTTTGTCTCCACTTCCTCTCTGATTTACGGAGTGCCCTTTTTATTCCGGTCAGTGTAGCTGTGTACCAAGGTTCCGATCGAGGTTTAGTTGAGTCTGTAGTGGTTTTCCATGTAGGGTTTGATGTTTTTTGTATACCTTCGTTCCATCTGCTGGTTAGAACCTCAAGGTCCGTACATTCCATATCTAGGTGGGAGGCAATGGAGCCTATGAGATTTTCCTTGTTGAATTTGTTGAAACTCCTCTGCGTGTGTGTTGTCCTCCTGGATTTTGCATTTTTGGGTGGGGAGGGCAGTTTTACTTTGAGATCTACTTGGTGGTGGTCTGACCATGGTACTGGAGTTATTCTGATCACGGGTTTCACCTCGCCCGTCCGTTGGTTGGGTCCGTTGGTTGGGTCCGCTTTTTATGGCCCTCCTGGGAGCTCAAACTCCTCCTCTCCCACTGCCCCGATATGGGCAGGAGCACCTCCCACTGCCCCGATAGGGCAGGAGTGGAGGAAGTGAGCAGTCGGGCGTTCACTTCAGCGAAGCGGCTCCCTCGGTGTAGGGACGCCGCTTTTTATGGCCCTCCTGGGAGCTCAAACTCCTCCTCTCCCACTGCCCCGATATGGGCAGGAGCACCTCCCACTGCCCCGATAGGGCAGGAGTGGAGGAAGTGAGCAGTCGGGCGTTCACTTCAGCGAAGCGGCTCCCTCGGTGTAGGGACGCCGCTTTTTATGGCCCTCCTGGGAGCTCAAACTCCTCCTCTCCCACTGCCCCGATATGGGCAGGAGCACCTCCCACTGCCCCGATAGGGCAGGAGTGGAGGAAGTGAGCAGTCGGGCGTTCACTTCAGCGAAGCGGCTCCCTCGGTGTAGGGACGCCGCTTTTTATGGCCCTCCTGGGAGCTCAAACTCCTCCTCTCCCACTGCCCCGATATGGGCAGGAGCACCTCCCACTGCCCCGATAGGGCAGGAGTGGAGGAAGTGAGCAGTCGGGCGTTCACAGGTTTTATTTCACAGGTTGTTTTTTTTTTATACTGCCATATCATTTATAATTTCAGTTAAAGCGGTTTACATTGTAACTTAAATTTAGTAATGTATATTAAACAGGGGCATTGATAACTTGGATTTTTCTGAGGTAATGGAGGGTTAAGTGACTTGCCCAAGGCCACAGGGAGTGCTAGTGGGAATCGAGCTCTGGTCTCTTGGTTCCCAAGATCTAACCACTAGGCTACTCCTAAAACTTATCTTACCAAGTGACAGTAATTTCACCGATCTTGTCAGTTCTAACTCTCCACACAAAATATTATGTACAAAAAGAAACACTACTCACCTCCTTCTTTGACAGTCTCCTAAGAGGCATAGACAACATAAAAAATGGCCTCCTGCTAGTGTTCATGGACATCTCAGCGGCCTTCGATACCGTGTCACACCCTAAGCTATTGCAATGCTTACAACAGATAGGACTATGCAAGAATACCCTGAAATGGTTCACATCATACCTGGATGGGTGAACACAACAAGTCAAATGCGATCAAAGGAAATCCATACAATTCCCCGTCACGCAGGGAATACCTCAAGGCTCAGCCCTATCATCAATGCTCTTCAACATCTACATACAGCCCATATGTAACATCATCAAGCACCACAAACTACACTATCACATCTATGCTGACGACATCATGGTGTACGCTCCAATCAACCTACTAGCACTAAACACCACAACAGTAACAAAATGCCTAGAAGACATTAATGACTGGCTCATAGCCAACAACTTAACGATCAACTATGACAAAATTGAGGCAATGTTCGTCACCAGGAACCCCACCTTCATACCTCCACAAACTATCAGCATCCTAGACAAACACATAGTAGTCAAAGAAGTAGTTAAGTATCTGGGCATAACACTAGACAGAGCTCTGAACCTGAAATCCCACATCACCAAAACTGCAAACAAGGATATCATCGATTGAAAACGGTCAGACAAATCAAACCAATGCTCTGTCAAGACCACTTCTGCACAGTATGTCAAGCACTCATTACACCACTGCTTGATTATGGAAACTCACTATATCAAGGCCTTCCTCATCATACACCACACCCACTACAGATGGTACGAAACACCACAGCATGCATCATCACAGGCACCCCAAGGACCGAGCACATCACTCCCATCCTACAGCAACTACACTGGCTCCCAGTGGTGGCAAGAGCTAAATACAAAACAATCATGATAATCTTCAAAGTCATTCACCATCTCTCAGCAGACGTACTCCAGAACGTTATAACAAGAGACATTAGTAATAGACCAAGAAGAACCAATAACAACATGATGATCGGCACACCTGCAGGCTATCACAAAACCAAACAAACAACCTCAAAAAGAGCATCATCACTACTGGCATCCTCAATATGGAACTCCCTCCCAATGAGCCTGAGAGCCTTAGATGACCTCACAGAATTCCGCAAAGACCTCAAAACATGGTTATTTAAAGAAAACTATGAGCACCCAAGCAATATCTCTTACCCAAACAGCAACACTACTACCTCCACCAACTAAACACACCCCCATCCCATCCACACACACAAATTCATCACACGTTAGTAAATACCTTTATGTTAACTGTTACTTCAACTGTATTGTCTAAATACTGTTACGTAACTGTGCTGTCTAAACGTTTACACATACCCTAATGTTAAATGTAACCCTCCAATTGTGATGTGATGTGACCACCTTGATTGAAGGAAAAGGTGGCATACAAATCTGTCTAAATAAATAAAATATTTGGTGTCTAGTGCCAACAACAGTGCGCATAAATTAGGTTTATTTTCTTGAATATGCAAAAATCTTTTAGATATTTCCTCCTCTCCCCCCCTCCCCAATTTAGTCCAAGTTGACTGGGGATGTGCTATAAGTTACACCTGTTAATGAGCAGAACCTTATTTCAGTTCCTCTTTGTCCTTTTTTCACCTGAATACTTTCTCTGATTCCTCTGTGCTGGGCTCTTCCAATTGCAGTTACTAAGCCCCTCCTCACCCCTAGCTTAACCAATCATTTAAACGAACCCAGTCTGTCTTTTCTAGTAAAAAAGGAAAGTATCCAGGGCTCATTTGTTCTTACATGAGGACTGTGGGTCAATTTTAGCAGGCAGTGAAAATGTGCTGGTACTCGGTACCACAGAGTACCCTCTCCAAAAAAAAAAAAAGGCATGGATTGGATTTAGCTCACGCCTTTTCTCAGAAGCTCAAGATGAGTTTACATTCAAGTTCAGTACGTATTTTCCTTTTTCCGGAGGGCTTACAATCTAAATTTGTAACTGAAGCAATGGAGGGCTAAGGGACTTGCCCAAGATCATTGCTCTAATTGTTAGGCTCCTCCTCCACTCCCTGTACAAACCTATCGTCCTCTTCCTCGTTATGTGTATCCCCACTGCTCAGCTGCAGTCTGTCAGCCTGTTATAGAGTACTTGTTTCCCTGTAACTAGTTGGACGAGCCTGTCTCGTATACCTGCCTATATTGTCCATATGCACCATGACCGCCACCACCTCTTCAGCCTTGCCTAGAAATCTGCCCGTCATGATGTGCTGTTCTTACCCTTGCTCCTCCTGGTACTATAGTTATCTGCACACCAAAAGGAAACCACAAAGCAAAATTACCAGGACTGACAATAATAAGAAGAAACCTTGTTTATTGTGCCCAGACGCGTTTCGGCTGGAGAGCCTTCCTCAGGGGGTCTTAAAGAAACACACCTCAAAGAAACAATATAAAACAATTAAAAACGGAACCATAAATACAAATATATATAAATGGATCAAAAACTTTAAGAATTTATAAAGCATATTGAATCAAACAATCAAGTGTTTAAGAACATATAAATAGATATAGCCAAATCATTAAAAATTATAAATATACAGAATGAAATCATTATCAATTATAAGATCATAAATATTAGTACATTAAGAATGCAATGATAAGGGTACAATAATAAAAAGGACAAAACCATATAAACAAATAAAAACCAAAGGAGGAGATGAGGAGGATATGGGACCAAATAAAAAAAGTAAATACCTTAAGTCAGTCACGTGATACACTGAAAGCTGATAAACAAATAAATAAATAAATAATTAGTCATGTAAAACCAAGAATGCCAATAAAAATTACCATACTCTAAAATTAAAGACAAGATAACTTATACCAAGAAAGCTTACAAATGATCAAATAGTAATTGTAAGTACAAACAAAAGAGGAGAGCATGTCATAAAACTTGTTCCAAAAGAAACATTATCCAAAAATATTACTGCAACAAGGCAGGAACGCTTTAAAAAAACTTTTTTAAGGGGATTTAATGTATTTGTACGTTGTTATGTCTATGGGGAACGAAATGAACAAAGAAAAAGGGATCCTTCCAACATTCGTGCGGCACGTCTATAACGGATAAATTCATAATTCTATTTGATCATTTGTAAGCTTTCTTGGTATAAGTTATCTTGTCTTTAATTTTAGAGTATGGTAATTTTTATTGGCATTCTTGGTTTTACATGACAAATTATTTATTTGTTTATCAGCTTTCAGTGTATCACGCGACTGACTTAAGGTATTTACTTTTTTTATTTGGTCCCATATCCTCCTCATCTCCTCCTTTGGTTTTTATTTGTTTATATGGTTTTGTTCTTTTTATTATTGTACCCTTATCATTGCATTCTTAATGTACTAATATTTATGATCTTATAATTGATAATGATTTCATTCTGTATATTTATAATTTTTAATGATTTGGCTATATCTATTTATATGTTCTTAAACACTTGATTGTTTGATTCAATATGCTTTATACATTCTTAAAGTTTTTGATCCATTTATATATATTTGTATTTATGGTTCCGTTTTTAATTGTTTTATATTATTTCTTTGAGGTGTGTTTCTTTAAGACCCCCTGAGGAAGGCTCTCCAGCCGAAACGCGTCTGGGCACAATAAACAAGGTTTCTTCTTATTATTGTCAGTCCTGGTAATTTTGCTTTGTGGTTTCCTGTTCTTAACTATGACATTCTTGGCATCTGTCGAAGATTACCCTACATACATATTTTATCGTTGAATCCTTTACAACCATGAGCTGTGATAAAGTTCCCTGACTTGTTTTTACCCTTCCCTGCTAAGTGAAGGGTCACTTCTAGCCGTCATGTCTCCTTCACCCATCTTAGGTAAGTTGTTCTGGTACGAGCATGGATGGGGTTTGCTAACAGCCGATTGCCCCTCTTTTGTCTCTTACTGCCATTACTCTGTTCTTCTCCCCCTCCAGCTCGTTCCCTCACCCTGCTGGATGCCACCTCTCGGCATATTTGGGGAGCCCTTCGTTTCCAGCTAGTTTTATCCACAAGTATCTATCTTGGCACCTCACATTGTTGCAGAAGTATCTCACTGTAACATATAACCAGAGCATCTTTACTGCAAGAAGTACATTTAAGTAAAATAAGAGGCAATGCATGGTAATGTGTGTGTTTTTGGTACACGTTTCTGCATTAAAATAAAAGTCACGATTGACTTGTTAGGTGATGAACTGATTATTTGCTTTTGTAATAAAAGTATTAAAACATATGGAACATATTTATGGTAGCTTTTATTTTCCAATCCTGAATCAAGGGAAAATAGTATGTATTGGAATGACATTGAGAGAAATAAACCTCGCTAAAAAGAAATCTTAGGTAATTAAGTTTCCTGGTAACTATATTGAAAAAATAGCTGGTTTATTGGCCTGGTTTACTAGTAATGCCTTGTAATGCATGCCATACGTAGACGGCTTGGGTCTTGCTGACTGTGCTTTTCATACAGTGCAGAGCAGAGGTGCTGGTGCTCTGTTACTGCACTGGGATAGGACTTAGCGGTTTAATATTTAGGTCTGAATCAATGGTAAGTGAGCTAGAAATGCATACAGCCACTACAAGAACTATCACCACCTGACATCCTTTTTCCTTCTCTCCAAAACTGTTAAGATATCCAGGCCTGACTAGACAGCCCAGGTACAGCATTTTTCAGGAGACTGGGGTTCAGTTTTGAGACCCAGCTTTGACCCTTCTTCCAGAGGGACTGTGGAAATTGCCGGAAACAGTGATTGCAGGGAAAGCTTCAGTCATGGCTCATAAGTACCAGCTGGTTGGTTAGAGTGCGCCTACACTAAGTCAGGGGCTCTTAACCCATTCCTCAGGACACACCTAGCCATTCCTGTTTTCAGGATAACTACAATGAATATTAGGGTGGTCCATAAAAATGAATTCCTGAATTCCTTTGCTCCCTGGCCTGATTCTGGTTCCATTTAGGTAGAAAACACTGTGTACAAAGTTTGAAGCCAATCAAATAATATTTAGAGGTGGCTCAGCAAGTCTTGAGATTTCCCCCTGGGAGCAGATGACGAAATGTTGCATCATCTTGTATCATCCACTCAATTCCACGCTGATTACATTTGATTGCGTCATATTTGAACTAATCTCGTCTCTGAGAGGTGGCAGAGACATTGTACTATTATCTTTGTATCTTTATTCTTTTCAGATGGCGAAAAAACGTGGTTTTTATCTCATTGAAGAAATGTCCACCACAATTCTGGGGGCCAAGCTCCCCAGCAAGGAGCAAGTGTTAAGTGTATTTTTACATCACCATATGACATTAAACAAAGGCGTTAGTGAAAGTGCATCTATTGTAACAAGTGAAGTAGAAGCTTACTGGGAAAAGGCCAGGCTTCCTGTTCAAAGAAATGACAAAATTCAAGAAAAAGTAAAGAAATTGTTCAATCAGTGGAAACTTTTGAAGAAAAACAAAGGGAGAGGAGGGAAACAAGAGACAAATGAAAAAAGAATTCCAGGTTGCAATGAAAAACCTATTTGATGTGGCGCATGCCAATGCAATGTCTTTAATTCATATTCAAGAAGACAAAGAATTCTTAATAGCGCAACGAGAACCAGGGCGCCACGGCTCAATGTGCGCGATGGACAAGAAACTGGCCAACATGGAAGCAAGATCGCAACAGCAAGAAGAAGAACTGAAAAGGCGCAGACAAAAACATGTTGCCGAAGCCGAGGCAACTACAAGCCAAGTTCAGCTGGAAGGATCTTCTTCCTCAGCAGAGTCAGGTGAAGACTCGTCGACATCTGCGACGGGGGAGAATCAAGCTGCAGCAGTTTATGAACTGTTACAGGAATGGTGTTTGGATGAAAAGGTTGCAGGCTTCTGCTTTGATACAACTGCATCGAACACGGGACGTCGATCAGGAGCGTGCATTCTTTTAGAACAGAGACTCCATTGCACAGTCCTTCATTTGGCATGCCGCCATCACATTTACGAAATAATTCTTGGTGCAGTATTCTCTACATGCTCTGGAGCTTCATCGGGTCCTGATGTCCAACTCTTTCGCCGGTTCCAAAAGAATTGGAGCTCCCTTGACAAGTCCAACTATCAAACTGGAAAAGACTTGGAGGTGCTACAACCTGACAGGGATCGCATCATGAAGTTTGCGGAATCCAAGTTGGCACAGGGCAATCCCCGAGATGATTACCTGGAATTCTTGGAGTTAACGATTGTCTGCCTTGGAGGGAATCTTCCTAGTTTCAATTTCAAGAAACCCGGAGCTTTCCATCATGCCAGATGGATGGCAAAAGTCTTGTACTGTCTCAAGATTTGGATGTTCCGAGGACAACTCAAAGATCTTACCCAACGGGAGGAGTCCTGTGTTCGTGATGTGAGCATTTTCTCCATCCTGATTCATGTGGAAGCCTGGTTTTCTGCCCCTGATGCCACAGTTGCTCCTCGAACAGATTTGGAGATGCTGAAGAAACTACACTCTTACCACAATGACCGTGTTGGAAGAGCAGCCAGAGACAAACTGCAACAGCATCTGTGGTATGTGTCAGAGGAGCTTGTTGCACTGTCACTGTTCGATGAAGCTGTTTCAGCACCGACAAAGCGGGCCATAGTGTCGGCCATGATCCCGGCAGAATCAGATGAAAGCGATGAGGATGATGACGAAGATGAAGATCCTCCAAAGCGGGTCGAATTGAAAAGTTCCATGATTCCACCACTTGAATCTTTTGCAACTCGCAAGTCAATCCGTTTCCTGAAACACCTCGACATCAACAGTGATTTTCTTAATGCAGACCCAGAAGACTGGGAAGAGAATGCATCATTCAAAGACGGTCTGAAGAAAGTAAAAAATCTTCCAGTGATCAACGATGTGGCTGAGCGAGGGGTCAAACTCATTGAGGAGTTCAACGGCCGACACACCCCAAAAGAAGAGCAACTCCAGTTCCTTCTGGGTGTTGTCTCGCAACACCGTAAGATGTTCCCCACATCGTCAAAGTCCTTACTAGCATCTGGACCACATTGAGTGCTTGGCAAGCATGATACCCCCGTCTATGAGCGGTTAATACCCAGTGGTCTGATGAACCCTGGGGGGGATCCAGGGGCCTGATAGATAAGGGACCTTGAGCCACCCCTAAATATTATTTGATTGGCTTCAAACGTTGCACACATTGTTTTCTACATATATGGAACCAGAATCAGGCCAGGGAGCAAAGAAATTCCTACTTTTATTTTTTCCCCTATGGCAGTGGACCACCCTAATGAATATGCATGAGAGAGATTTACATACACTGCTTCCATTGTATGCAGATCTCTGTGATGCCTATTCATTGTGGCTATCCCGAAAGCCTGACTGGCTTAGGTATGCCCCAAGAACTGGGTTGGTGCAGTTAGAGGACGGTTGCCACAAAGCGGGAATAAAAAGGTGGTTTGGGGGTGGAAATCAGGGTATGTGTGTGCATGAAGTCCGATGGTACTGTAGATTCAGTAATGCAGGTTTTGATTGAGATGGAAGCACAAAGGAAATGGAAACAATAAGGCAAAACCTGCCCTCCCTAGAGAGATTCATAGGGAACTATGTTTATGCCTACAGTGTAGTGACTAACTGGCGTTTTTCTTTCTCCCATTTTCTTTTAACACAGTCTGTTTTTTTTTCCTTTTTCCAACAGTATATTCATTCAGCTGGGATCATCCATCGAGTAAGTACAATTAATATGTTGTAATGGAGAAAAATGTCTGTGTTCTGTCAGGCTGAAATGGTGACTGTTCTTTAAGCCTAATAGTATAATCTCTCAGACACATCGCCAATGCTGTATCCATTTGTTCCGATGCAGGACTTGAAGCCTAGCAACCTAGCAGTGAACGAAGACTGTGAGTTACGGGTAAGAGGAATGCTCATATCTACTGAAAGCACTGCAAAGCTTCTGGCGTTTGCATCCCGTAGAAGAGGCGTTAATAATGTTTTTTTTCAGAGTCCATTACAACAATTGGTAACATACTGCTGCACTGTGGACACAGAAATACCATCTTAGCTCATCCGTCGGGACTTGAGGGTGTTAATATGAAGCATGGTCTCAACGAAAGCTTTCAAATGTTCACAGAAAGCTCATGTGAAACAACACTTTTGTTGGGTACAGTGCTGTCCTTCTAAAGGGAAGGCAGAGCAGTTTACAACATAATAATTAAAATACAATTGAATGGTCACATATTGAAAACTTCTTGAAGCCACGCCCTCTGCCATTTCCCTCTTCAGTTCTGTTGGCAATCCGTAGGAATTCTTATATAGCTGATGACTTCACTAAAAGACCAGAATGTCCATTCACTTAGCCTTGTTTTGAGAACTTTCCAGGGCAATTTTGCATTTTATTTTAATAGAGGGGCTTCCAAGGGGATGAGTGATGCATAAGATCAGAATTTGCTAGCACCTGAGAAATCCTGCACGATGTTCCTCTCATCAGGAACAGGGAAACGGGAGTTTGGGGACAGGCATTTAAGGCTAGTTTCCTTTGCTGCCTTGTGCAGATCCTGACAAAATTATCTAGTTCCTGTCAGCTGATACCGAGTAAGCTCAGACTTTCTTGTGCTTGGCAATTTGAAAAAATGCTGGTTCTTTTATTGAACGCCTTTGAGCATTCTATTGCTCCCGCCCATCCCCATTTGCCAGGTGGTTCTAAAAGGACAAAAGTACTCTGCTGGAGAAAGAGAAACTTTTGTGTGCCTCTGAAAGGAAGCATGATGGGCGAGTAGGCCCGAATGCTTCCATTTGGCATTCTGAATGAGGAACACAGTTTGCATATCTATAGCTGTGCCTTTTGTCCAGTCGGGCTCCTTTGCACACTTTGCAATTATAGTGCAGTAGCAGTAAAGCCTAGGGTAGAAAGTCTGACTCCCAAATATGGTGCTTAGGTCACGTGAAAGCTTTTGGAAGGGGAGAAGGAACAAGAAATGGTATGATCAAGACTGTCTCAGGGTGGGCAAGAAGGGCGAGACCTAGACTAATGGTTAGCAGCAGTGGTATTTGAACCTGATTTCCCTGGTTCTCAGCCCACTGCTCTCCTTGTAATCCTTGACAAGTCTCCTAATTTGCACTGCCTCAGTTACAACTTAGACTATAACTCAGAGGTACCCATCTATGGCCTATGGGCCACCTGGCTCCCTGCTTCCTTGTCATGTGGCCCAGGCCGAATAGGAAATGACCCATGCCACTGCTGCTGCTTAACTCCCTGGCAGCCCCCCCCCCCCCCCCATGGTCAAGTTTCTCAAAGGAGACAGATGACTAGTGGAATACCCCAGGGATCTGGTCTGGATGCTTTTTAACTTTATAAATGATTTGGAATTTGGAGCAACAAGTGGGGGTGATTTAAATTTGCAGGTTACACCAAATTATTCAGAGGAGTTAAATCTCCTGTGGATTGTGATAAATTTTAGGAGGACCTTGCAAGACTCGTCATCCAAATGGCAGATGAAATTTAGGTGTATATTTACCAAGCCAGGCTAACAGTTAACCCGGGCTATCTGCAACTATGTCCCATTGAATAACATGTGACCTAGTTTCAGATAGTCCAGGTTAACCGTTAGCCCGGCTTAATAAACATCCCCCGTAATGTGATAAGTGCAAAGTGACGCGCTTAGGGAAGAATAACCCAGATTTATAGTTAAATAATGCTAGACTCCATTTTAACAGTTGCCACTGAGTAAAAAGAATCTAGGTGGAATCAAAGGTTGGAGGAGAATGTGGCCTTCAGGAACGCCGTTGGCTGTTTAGTTAGTAGTTATCGGGCCAGTAGAGGAGTTAGCATGTTTTCTACCTTTGCAGGAGGGAGTAATATGTAGGGGTTTGGGAGGATGTTAAGTCTTCAGTAATAGTGATTGCAGGATTATAGGGGATTAATTTTGTATTTACTAGGTGTAATTTTATTTTTTTAAAAATATTTGGCAGCTTTTTTTTTTATATTGCTGCTTATTTTGTCATGCATGAAAATTCCTTCTTCTTATGAATGCTTTTATGGTGGTTACACTGCTGGTATATTGCCTTGGTCAGATATACTTTAAGGGCGCTTTATAAATTATTCAATTAAAATTGTCTTTTCCTGAAGGCTTACGGCACCTTACAAATGGTATATAGGCAGAACTGAGGTCGGGAGCAGGTGCTGTATTCTGCTCTCAGAACCACAGGTGGCAGAAGGCACCATTAGCTCTGACCTTTGCACTGCAGATTGACCTATTACAGAAGTGCTCCCCAGTCCCGTTCATTCTGATGATGATGAATGTTGCTTCTCCACTGTGACGACTCCTAGCCAGAAATACAATCGTGTGCCCGTTAATTAAAACTCTAATAGCCGTTACAGATTAAGGAGACAGTATTGACTTTTCTGTATGCTGTAGATTTTAGATTTTGGCTTAGCCCGACAGACCGACGATGAAATGACGGGTTATGTAGCGACGAGGTGGTACAGAGCTCCAGAAATCATGCTGAACTGGATGCACTACAATCAGACAGGTGAGCTGGAGCAGGCCTCTGCCTTGACTGTTCCTTGTTTTTTGCAAAAAAGCGAAATAATAGAATATTTTGACACGTTTCAGTCCCTTCTCTTTTGTTTTCTTGGCAGTTGACATCTGGTCAGTTGGATGCATCATGGCGGAGCTGTTGAAAGGCAAAGCGCTGTTTCCCGGAAATGACTGTATCCTCAATGCAAACAAACCTAATAACCGGATGTTCTATTGAAACCCGTCTGATTCCATCCCTTTTACGTTCATTTAATGCTTTCTTCTAGCAATGGCGTTAAGTTCAAAACAGAAGCTATACTGTAGTTTGACCATTTTATTTATGTTTATTTTTAATGCCCTAATGCTGTATAAGAAGCTTTGGGACCAAGTGTCTTCCTGTCAATGGAATAAGTGCAGCATGGACAGAAATAGTGCAGACTGCTGTACGCTAGCCTGCAAGTCGGCCTCAACCCCGCTCTGGCGGGACCATCTCTGAGGTGATAAAAGAGATTTATCTATGCAAAATCATTTCATGTGCATTGACTGGTTTTAAATGCACAGTAAAACAACATGAAAATTTGTTTCATTTTAGAAATGACATTTCTGTGTTGTCTCCAAACAGAAGCATATACTTACAATTCAGTCTGCTTGCTCATTTGGTGATCAGCCTCTCCCCTGTGATTGCTAGCAGTGGAAGCCATTAGTGCCATATTGTTGCAGTGGCTCTTCATGTTGTCGGCATCTGAGACCACTGAACTGGAAAGATCAACTGATTTCCCATAGGTCACCAAATGACTTTCAGATTGGAAGGGTTTTCAGTCATTACCGTTCTGAGCAAGATTTGAACTGGTAACCTACAGGTGAAAAAGTCTGTAAGCATGTGTCAGTCCATTAAGCCCTTTATGATTCACTGATTATTATTTCATACATGTGAGAGCATTTCAAAATAGGAAGGCACTCGCTGCAAGTGACTTTGGGGAAATAAGAGCCTGCTTTTCATTTTATATATCTGGTGGTTTCTTTTGCATTCCTTGTAGTGCTACTTCAGCCTGCAGCATTCCTTCCAAGAGCTCCGCCCATATTCTAGAATTTTTCCCTGCTTGCAGTGTGTATGCTGATGGTGAAACCAGTAGGTGTTAAGGGTGTGCACGCCAGCTGTGTTCCATTTTAGAAGCGGGATATTTCTGAATTTTGTTTCATTCAATTTTTTGAGGGGGGCTTAATACATTATGAAATGCTTTTAGCGTGCCTGCTTTACAAATAGCAAATGCTAAATCTAAAACGATGAAAGCCCGTAAACTTCATTTGTTTCAGTTCATCGTGAAATGAAACACAAGCCTGTCTGGTTTCCCTTTTCAAGATGAATTGCATGTCGCTAGTAGGTATAGGAAAACACACGTTCTGCTGCAATTGTATAACAGCAATAGCTTATATCTCCAGGAACAAGCAGGAATGTAGTCATCACATATGGGTATCGTCGGTACCGACGGAGCCCACGCGGGAACGCTCCCCAGCGTCCAATCAAAACGCTTTTGGGAGCATCCCACAGCGCTTGCGTGCTGCCTTCCCGCCTTTCCCAACTGCCTCTCTCCAGTTCTTCTTTTTCCACGGAGCCAGCAGGTCGTGTTCCTGTCACTGCAGAAGAATTTCTTTTTTCTTTCTTTCTTTTTATGGTCGCGTCTGCCTTCTTCGACGCTCTGCCGGTACCGCCGGTCTGTCTTTTCTTATTTCTGTAAAAAAAAAATTTCTTTTTTTCTTTTCTTCAGGTGCATGTGCCTTTTTTGGGCCTTAGGCCCAAAACCTTTTCCTTAACATGGAAAAACCTGCCTCAGGTTTTAAAAAGTGCACCAAGTGTGGCGGTACCATTTCCGTCACCGACACCCAAGAATGGTGTTTAAAATGTTTAGGTCCTGACCACTCCATCACGGATTGTGTGTCCTGTGCCATGATGTCTAAAAGGGGTCGACAGAACCGAGCTGCCAAGCTCAGTACCCTGTTTCCCTCTGATGCGGCTTCAGTGGCATCAACGTCTTCCAGGGCTGCTTCTTCCTCCCGTGGATCTCAGGTAACTAAACATAAATCCACCGGTCCTCGAAGGGTAGATCTCCTTCTAAGCATCGAGATGCCTCTGGCCTTGCCCTCGAGGATTCTGCACCGGCAAAATTACCCCGGCGGGAGGCTTCGGCTTCCAAAGCATTATCAGGGTTCCAGGATGTTCTCGATGGCTCGGCCTCGACAGATCTCCTGGTGCCATGCTCTGGGGTACCAGTGGTCTCCACCGGTACCGACATCCAGGCATTGGTGGTGTCCATGGACCAGAAAATTCTGACTATGGAATGCAGTCTGGCAGCTTTCCTTGCGGCATCGATGCCCTTGGTACCGCGACAGACAACTCCAACGGTACTGGCACTGGCATCGGTATCGGTACCGGTACTGACAGCATCGGTGTCTGCTCTGCCGGTACCCTGTCCTCCGATGCCCTCCGGTACTGATTCTCCGGTACCGGTTATTCCCGATACCGACCTTGGTCGGTACGGGTATTGGGCTCTACAGGAGCTTCCGGACAGACGATACCTCGAGTCCTCAGAAGAATCTGAGGATTCTGAAAGTTCTGTCGATGCAGCGATGCTTCTTCCAGAGGAGTCCTCCTCCCCTAAACGCAGGATGTCTCCTCCAGAGGACATGTCCTTCCAAGACTTCATCAGGGAGGTGGCTCGGGGCCTGTCCATTACTGTGGCCCCTGAAACAGAGCCAAGGGCCAAGGAGTTGGAAATTTTACAATATCCCAAAACTCCTAAGGAGGGCAGCTACCTTACCCATTCATGAGATTCTATATGATCTCATGTTGAGGATGTGGGAAACACCTCTTACCACCTCTCCTCATTCTCGTAGATTGGATACTATGTATCGAGTCCCTCCTTGTCCTGGGTTCCATAAGACTCAGCTTCCTCACCACTCTATTGTGGTGGAGTCAGCTATGAGAAGGATCAGAAGTGCAAAAAGACATGCCTCTTATCCTCCAGGACGTGAGTGCAGAACCCTGGATGCGTTTGGACATAGAGTCTTCCAAGCTTCCATGCTTGCTGCAAGAATCAGTTCCTATAGTCTACATGGGAATGTTCCTAAAGGAGGTCACAGATAACTTACAGACTTTAATCCTTTCATTTCTGAAGATAAAAGACAGGACTTTCTCACTTGGGTCAAACATGCTCAAGATGTTTCTAAATTCTCCAACCGTGCAGCCTTTGACTGCTTTGAGTGTATAAGCAGAATCTCGGCTATCGCCATTGGTGCACGTAGAATTGCTTGGCTCCAGGCATCTGATTTAGATCTCTGGGTACAAGATAGATTGGGAAATATCCCTTGTACTGGTGAGAACCTGTTTGGTAAAGATTGGCAGGAAAAAGCCAATGAAATGGATGCTGAAAATTCCACCTTGGATAGACTAGTTAGATAGTTGGAACTCCACTACTGATCCTGTTAGAAGTTGTTCAAGAAAACATCTTTTTCTAAAAAGAAAAGATTTTATCCTGCTTATGGTCAGCAGGCATCTTCTGCAGGTCAGTTTTCAAGCAAACGTCAGCAACCACCCAAACAGAAGAAAGCAAAGGCTGCTAGGCCTCCACCGGCCCAGCAGCCTCAGCCTCCTCAGGGCCTTTGACTTTCAGCTAGAGAACTTAGCCTTTCTGGTTCTGGAGGGACCAGAACGGTCCACCATTCCAGGAAGGTTATGTCATTTTGCCCCCAGATGGGGGCAAATAACAGCAGAGCATTGGACACTCTCCATCATAAAGGAGGGGTACAAACTTCATTTTTCAAGCATGCCCCCTCACACAATAGTGAAGCAGTTCAATTCTCCGACCTCTCTCATCGACCTGTTAGATCAGGAGGTTGCCATCCTTCTTGCCCAAGGGGCAATAGAAGAAGTACCTCTTCATCAACAGGGCACAGGGTTCTATTCCCCTTATTTTCTTATTCCAAAGAAAACAGGGGGTTACAGACCTATCTTAGATCTCAGAGAATTGAACAAATTCCTTGTCAAGGAGAAATTCAAGATGATTTCTCTCGGAGCTCTGCTACCATACCTTCAGAGTCAGGATTGGCTTTGTTCTCTAGATCTCAAGGATGCGTACACCCATGTCCTCATCCATCCAACCCACAGAAGGTTCCTTCGGTTACTTTTTCAAGGAAAGCACTACCAATATAGGGTACTTCCTTTTGGTCTGGCCTCAGCACCAAGGGTGTTCACGAAATGCATGGCTGTGGTAGCAGCATTTCTCCGCACTCTAGGAATATTTGTCTTCCCTTACTTGGACGACTGGCTTATTCGAGCTCCAACACAGTCAGAGGCCAAGACTTCTCTATCCTGCACAATGCGTATCCTTCAGTATTTAGGGCTGGTAATAAACATCCCAAAATCCAGTCTAACTCCCACTCAGTCTTTAGAGTTCATAGGAGCTTTCCTGGATACCACAAGGGCAAGGGCCTATCTTCCCCAGGCCCGTTGCCTTCACTTGGTGCAGTTAGCTTCTGAAGCAGTGCTAAAGCCCCATCTAACTGCTCGAGAAATGTTGCAATTACTAGGCCATATGGCATCCACCGTGCATGTGGTTCCATATGCTCGCCTCCACATGAGGGCAGCTCAGTGGACTTTATCCACCCTATGGACCCAGGCATCAGGGTGCCTGTCAGACAAAATAGCAAACATAAGTCGCCTCATTTTGTCCCTCCAATGGTGGAGGTCCACTCAAAACCTGTTGCTGGGGTGCCCCCTTCAACAACCCTTACCCCAAGCAACTCTCACAACAGATGCTTCTCCAAAGGGTTGGGGAGCTCATCTGCAAGACTTCTCCACCCAGTGCACCTGGTCTCCGCAAGAGAGTTGTCTACATATCAATCTCTTGGAACTCAGAGCAATTTTCCTGGCTCTGCGAGTGTTCCACTCCCTGCTCAGCTACAAGACAGTCCTCATTCATACGGACAATCAAGTAGCCATGTTCTATGTGAACAAGCAGGGGGGAACGGGCTCTCTGTCGCTTTGCAACGAAGCTTTGCGACTATGGGCCCTCGCCAGAGAGCATCAGATTCATCTGCTGGCAGTATATCTTCCAGGCATTCAAAACTCTTGGGCGGACAGGCTCAGTCGAGTTCTGCTTCCACACGAGTGGTCTCTGCATGGAGACAAGGTGACCAGGATATTTCAACTTTGGGGAACCCCGGACATAGACCTTTTTGCAAGTCCGTGGAATGCCAAACTTCCCCGGTTCTGTTCCAGAATTCCGGCTCAGGGGGCTCAGGCCAGGGATGCTTTTCTCCTTTACTGGGGTCAAGACTTCCTGTATGCCTTTCCACCCATTCCCCTAATTCCCAAAACCCTCTTCAAGCTTCAGAGAGACAGAGGCCACATGATTCTCATAGCACCACATTGGCCACGGCAAGTGTGGTACCCTCTGCTTCTACATCTCTCTCAAGCTCCCTCCCTGGAGTTAGGGTCTGCTCCAGATCTCCTATCTCAGGAGAACGGAATGTTATGGCATCCCAGTCCCGGCATCTCAGGGCTTGGTTGCTGAAGGCCTAGATCTCCAAGATCTTAATCTTTCTCAGCAAGTGAAAGATGTTCTTTATGCTTCCAGAAAACCTTCCACTAGACGCTCTTATGCTTTCAAGTGGAAAAGGTTTACTATTTGGTGTTTGGAAAAGGGTCTTAACCCCCTTGCGATACCTCTACAATCTTTGCTGGAGTATCTCCTCCATTTATCTAATGCAGGCCTTAAGACAAATTCAGTAGGAGTCCATTTGAGTGCTATTGCAGCTTCTCTTAACCCTTTGAAGGCCTACTTTAAATTTTTAATCCACATTCTGCAGCCGGGTTAATTTTTGCATATTTCAGGAAAATTGTACCCGTCTTATTCAGTATGTTCTAATAGTGATTTTCCTTCTGCTATGGTCATGTATTATATACCATTTGATAGGAATATTTAGTCAGAATTTTGGATCCCAAGAGTTTTGGGCTTGGCCTGGAAAGGGTTAAACCTCTAAATGGACAGCCTATTTCCTCTCATCCTCTTATAGCAAGATTTATGAGAGGCCTCCTAACTATGCCTCCCATTAGACTACCTCCGGTGGCATGGGACTTAAACCTGGTTCTTGGGCAGCTCATGAAGCCGCCTTTCGAACCTTTAGATACCACCTCCTTAAAATTTATTTCTTGGAAGGTTATCTTTCTCATTGCAATCACATCAGTACGCCGCATTAGTGAGTTGCAAGCGCTAGTAGCTAATCCACCTTATACAAGGTTCCATCATGACAAGGTAGTCCTTAGGACTCATCCACACTTTATGCCTAAGGTGGTCTCGCCTTTTCATCTAAACCAAGAGGTCTACCTACCTGTCTTTTTTCCAGGACCTCATGCATCAAATGCAGAAAGGAATCTTCATACCTTGGACTGTAAAAGAGCTCTAGCTTTTTACTTACAAAGAGCACAGCAACATAGAAAGTCCTCTCAACTCTTTGTTGCTTTTGATCCTTCTCATTTGGGACTTCCAGTCTCCAAGAGAACACTATATAACTGGATTGCTCAGTGTATTTCCTTCGCCTATCAGAGTAAGAATCTTTCTCTGGAGGGCCATGTCACAGCTCACAATGTGAGAGCCATGGCAGCCTCAATGGCTCATCTGCCCTCTGTGTCTATTGACGACATCTGTCGAGCAGCCACTTGGGCCTTGGTTCATACTTTCACAGCCCATTACTGCTTGGACAAGGACTCCCGCCAGGATGCCTTGTTTGGTCAGGCTGTTCTCCAACACCTGTTCCATACCTAATCAACTCCTGTCCACCATCCCTGGTAGGATGCCAGAGATCCATGGGGAAGTGGAGCCCTTTTCAGGGACACACAACTTCTGGAGTCTCTCCCTGGCACCTAAAGCTAGGGAGTCCCCATATGTGATGACTACATTCCTGCTTGTTCCTGGAGATAGCATAGTTACTCACCTGTAACAGGTGATCTCCGGGAACAGCAGGAATTTAGTCCTCACAACCCACCCACCTCCCCTAGGAGTTGTATCTCTCTATCGCTTTCCTTTCCCTCTCTCTCTCTTTGTCTCAGCTTTAAAACTCAACTGGAGAGAGGCAGTTGGGAAAGGCGGGAAGGCAGCACGCAGGCACTGTGGGATGCTCCCAAAAGCATTCTGATTGGACACTGGGGAGCGTTCCCGCGCGGGCTCCGTCGGTACCGATGATACCCATATGTGAGGACTAAATTCCTGCTGTTCCTGGAGATCACCTGTTACAGGTGAGTAACTATGCTTTCTCTGCGAGCAGCATCTCGAAGGAGAGCATTTAGGGCCTGATTTTATAATGGGATGCCCGTGTGCCTTTATAATATAGGCGCCCAGAGTCGGAGCCAGGAGTGCAGGTTTTACACTTGCTCTAAAGCTGGAGTAAATGTCTACGTGTATTCCACATGTATATCCATGCATTTTATAAAATCCACAGATAACATTGCAACTCTGCCTCTGTTCTGTCCAAACCCTGCCCTCGGAAGGGCCCATGCACAGATTGTGTAAAAGGAGGCACGTCCTTCCTGTGCAGTACTTAAGTGCATGTGCAGTCACACAGAGATCTTTTTCCATGTGTAAAAGAGGCTTTACATGCAGAAAAGCCTTTAGAACAGAATGTCCTAGATAGACACCTATATAAGCACTATTTTATAAAGAGATGTTGATGCCCATTTATCTTTGTAAGATACTAGGGTGCATGGCAGAGAACATGACTGACTAGTGAACAAGTGTAAATGTTTGCATGTGCTTTACACGCGTACTTGCCTTGGTTAAAGTATTTTATAATCTGCGCGCTTGTATGTGAGCTCCGCCCGCCTAGACAGCGTGCCCCCCCCCAACTCTGCCTAATGGCAAAGCATGTGCTTTCCTGCCATAATGTGCACTTTTACATGGGTTAGTAGTTTTATAAGAGGTCATTTACACATGTATGCGGCCACATATGTGCAGGAATGACTTAACATAATTGCCTTCCTACTGGGCATGTCTTTAGATTTCCTGAATATTCGCTGCAGATATCGACCAGTTAAAGAGAATAATGGAAGTTGTAGGCACCCCCAGCTCTGAACTTCTCAAGAAAATATCCTCTGAACACGTAAGTTTATTTTTAAAAAAAAATGACTAACTTTTAAAATATTTGATCTAAAAATCTGTCTAATAGCTCTGTATAAAAGACATTGGGGTTGTGGCAATTGGGTTCATATGTCGGAACTGCATCTACGCAACGGAGGCACTGGGGTGGATGCTGAGGTACAGTGCAGCCAAGGAATGCGTTGTCCTAGTGGGGTCTCCTCCAAGTCTCTCCTCTTAAAGGTGCAGCGGTTAGCAGTATAGGAACAGCTGCCAGCTCGTGACCCCGCAGTACCTTGAAGACAGACTATGAGGAAACACACTGCTGCTAGAATTTGTTTTCATCAGTTGAGGCAAGGGTACATGTAACACTAAGAGTCTGGAGCAGCAGAGGGAGAGGATGGACGGGGACAGGATCCTCATGCCATACGATGGCTAATATTGCAATAAATAATCACCTGCCAACATCCAAGCACAATAGTCTATGTATAATTTTAAAGAATTGCAAATAAAAAAAAAATATTTAATAGCATAAATTGTAATGCTTCATCAAAAATAGAAAAATTATTCTCCTCCAAGTCAAACAAAAACCGCACCTAAGCAGGGAGGGTGGACTGAGGGGGGTAGGCACATATTGTTGCTAGCATTTGTCTGCAGAAATAGCAGCTGGACCCTGGAGCAGCACAAATTACAGAGGGGGAGAGACACTGTTGTTTTGGCCAGCCAGGCCCACTTCTGGAGTGGGTTTACTGGAAACCAAATATTAACTGGAGCTAACAATTGCACTTCAGTGTTCCTCATGTTGCAACCTGATAATTTTATGCCGACACACAAATGAGTTTTATTTGACTTGAAATATTATATATAAATATGTATTATTGCCAGTGGTTATTTTTCATTCTTTTTGTTCTGTCAATAGTTTGCAATTGTTTTGTTCTTGAAAGTCAGAAAAATATCACCTCAATCGGAGGACATGCAGGGCATTGAAAGCACGTGCATTACATTTTTGAATTACTCTTACCCTTCTTTAATAAAAGATTATTAAATCTACAAAGCATACATTTTTCTCCAAGACAAATAGGGTTATGTGAACCATTCAGACGTTTCCATCGATGCTACTTTTAGAAGAGAAGTAACTAGATCAAGAGATAAAGGGGTCTCTTTACTCACTTGCGATGTGCACTAATGTACGCATTTAGTGAATTAAGTCCCATTGGGGATAATGGGAGCTAGTGAGAGCAACGTGCAGTACAGCCTGTCATGAGGTAGCAAATAGACTCAAGTCTTTTTTACTCTGGTTTGGTCAAGCCGTTCTTCCAAGTGGATAACGGAAGGAGCATTATTAGGGCTTATAAAACTTGCAGTGAGTAAGTTGAAAAAAGTTATGTTCAAGCAGATATTTCTCCCAGACTTGAAACACTGAATTTAATTGTTTTGATATATTCACAGGCTAGAAAATATATTGAATCGCTACCATATATGCCTCCACAAGATTTGAAAGAAGTGTTCCATGCTGCCAACCCCATGGGTATGCTTGATTTTTAAATAATTAAAAAGTTGAATGTATGCGGTAGCACTATGCAAAATTGAATCCCTGGAATTCAGTTTTGCTAGGCTAAAATTGTGTAAAAAAATTATTCTAGTTTTAAATGTGAATGTTTCTCAGGCACTTTAGAAGAAATTATGTACTAATCAGCAACCTTCCAGAAAGAACATTACATAGAATAGTAGCTTCTCTTAAACATAATTTTCAGGTATCTGCATGAGACAAAAACATTTGGTTCATTTGGGCTTTTATTTTCCAATTTTCAGACTTTATGGTTAACGTCACACAGATTTTAATTTAAAAAAAAAGTACATAAAGAGTTCTCTAATGACCACACATTAAAAGTTCCAAAGTTTAATGCTTATTGATGTTTCAAAGTTCACAACAGAAACATTAACATAAAGGAAAAAGATTTACATATCCCAAAAAAATCAATATTACAAATTTAAGAAAAAAACTCCATAAGCCCACCAGAGGAAGAGAAGCCAGACAAAAAGTTCTCTATATAAACCTCTTCACACTGCACAAACACCTTTGAATGGAATAGTAATAAGACATAAGATCTCGCCTGATCCTTGATAATAATGCTTTGTGTGTTAATTAGCTTAATAAATTTTCATTTGCAGGCCACCATGCATTAAACTGATTTATTGTGCACTAAAGTTTTTAAGGAGCACTAATGAACCAGTTGCACACTAATATATACATATCTTTATTAATTGTCATTAGATATACTCTATCATATATTAGTGTCTTCACATTTGGTTGCTGAAACGCTCTGTCTTTTAAGGAAGTGTGGCAAAATTGGTATGAACGTTCAGATGATAGATCATTTAATTTGAGTGGTACTGGATTGAAAGAAGACTTTGTGATGAAAGAATGGATCTGATTGCAAGATTCTCTATCTGCCTGTCTTTTTTGTTTTACCTTTGTGTGGATTTGTGAGGCAACAGTTTGTTCCAGACTTACGACTCGATCCCCATCCTTGGTCTAACCCAGAACACCAGTGCTACCATATTGGCTAATTTTACTCTCCTCACTCGGCTAGTATGAAACTGGTAGTATCACAAAGATTACTACTACTACTTTATATAGCGCTAGAAGGCATACACAGTGCTGTCCAGAGACATGTACGAGATGGTCCCTACTACAATCTAGTCAAGACAGACAACCATAGCAAGTGGGGACTGGGGGATATCTAGGGGGATGATAATTCAGATTTAAATACGTTGGGTTTGATTCAAAACTGCCCCCTTCCTCCCTTCCAGTCATTTATTCTTCGCACAAGACTTGAGGTGCCCAGTAGGAAGAGTTGAAGAGAATCCAACATATACTGTACATGCAGACGCTGCAGGTTACTACACAAACCTTGTCTGTGGGGATATACACTGGGGCTCAGAGCTCGATTCCAGTCCCAAAGATTTTGCTTTAGGCTCAACATGTCATGTGCATGCCGTCGAGTCAATGCTGAGTCCTGGCGACCCAGCTGTTGGGTTTTCTTGGCAAGGTGCAATCATAAATAGATTACCGTGCGATTCTTGCATGCAGTAAGTCTGCAGCACCTGATATTCCAAGAAGGTCTTCATCCAAGTACTAGGCCTGCTTTTGCTTCTGAGATTGTCCTCATTCAGAGCAGCGGAGTCAATAGATTGTTTAAAATCCAGGTCTCCAAGCCTCTGCCTTATTGTAAATATTCTTTCTGCTGGCTTGGGAAATCTTGCTGCTTTGTCATCTCCTCCCTGGGTTTTTCATTCTTCACCTTGCACTCTATTTATCTACACCATCCGTGTATCCACATGCAACAGAACAGAATAATACAGCAAACTTGCCTACTTCTCTCCTCCTTCATATGCTGAAGACCTGTTGATGCTTTGTATGTAGAGTAGCTGTATTATGCAAAATGCAATGTGTGCCTTCGAGTCAGTCCTGACTCCTGGCAACTCAGAAGCTCCTGGGTTTTCTTGGCAGTGTCACCGGAAGTAGATTGCCAGACCTTTCTTCCAAGGCAATGGAGGGTTAAGTGACTTGCCCAAGGCCACAAGGAGTGCTAGTGGGAATCGAACCCTGGTTGCTTGGTTACCAAGCCAGTGTTCTAACCACTAGGCTACTCCTCCACTCCTAGCTGTATTATATGGTATAGTAATTTTGAAAAAACTAGGTTAATGGCTGTGTTCAAATTTCTTTTCCCTCAGCGGTGGACCTTCTTGAGAAGATGCTTGTCTTGGACAGTGATAAGCGCATAACGGCCTCGCACGCACTGTCGCATCCCTACTTTGTGCAGTACCATGACCCTGATGATGAGCCAGAAGCGGAGCCCTATGATGAGTCGATAGAGAATAAAGAGCGAACCATAGAGAAATGGAAAGGTAAGTAACGATGATGCACAGTTCTGAAAATGTCTTGGATGAAGAGCTTAAATGTGTTTTCCTCTGCCTCACTCAACACTTCTGAAATGACCAAGAATGTTATGCCGTGCTGAAGAGGCAATTAATAATTCAGCTTATGGACTGCCTGCATATATTTAAAATGCCTTGGACATCTAACTTGAACTTTGATGTATGTGTTCATTCTGCTAGGCGCAATCATGCAGGGTAGGATTAAGGCATAGGCAAGCTAGACATGTGCATGGGGTCCGAACAGAGGGCCTTATTAGAAGTGCTAATTAAGTGGTTTTCAAGCGGTATGTTCAAATGTACAATTAGAGAGAGAAGCAATGGCAGGCCATAGCCACTTCTGTCTGTCCAAGTCTCTGTCCTCCCCGCCCTGTGCTAATTATCTTGCAGTTGATGGGAAGAACCAGTAAGCAATAATTCTTACCGTTTGCTTCCTCTTCCTCTGCAAATGGAGCTGTATGTGGGCCCGTGCAATTTCAACTGCCGAGAAGGATGCAGTAGCGGGTAGAAAGTTCCGCTCGCTGATTCCTGCCTGCTGGAGGGGTCAAGCAGGGTGATAAAGGTGCCAGTGCCAGGAGATGAAGGGATTATTTATTTATTTATACACACTTATATACCGCATCTTCCAAAGTTCAGTTGCGGTTCACAGTGAACAACAGTTAACAAAGCAAGTTTGTTTTACAGGGAACGTCATATTAGAACATATTTACAAGGAACATCATATTATGTGTAGAGTATACAGTCTCTACAATGTGAGATAATACAGAACAGAATAAACTATATACAATTTTATATATGTATATATATACATAGGAGTGAAAGGACATAAGCTGCGAGATCATCATGAGTGTGTACTATCTGTGTGGGTTAAAGGGTTTTTGCTTGAATCAGACAGTTACCTGTTTAGCCTTTGTCTAAAGCAGGTGATGAGTTGTCTATGTTATAGTGTTTGGTGAACAGATAGGTTTTCAATTTTTTGCGTCTCCGTTAGTGTTCGTAGCTCCTCTGGGAGAGAATTCCAGATAGTTGGGGCTATGTGAGAAAAGGCTCTGTTTGTTGTTTTATGTGCTCTTGTATAATCTTTCGGGATCTTTAATCTGTTCAATTGTCCTTTTCTGTGTGTTGACTTAGATGGTTCTTTGTGTATTAAGTTACATAGCATAGTCGGGGCCATATCATATAAGGCTTTGAATGAAGTTATTGTTTTGTAGATTATTCTGCTTTGAATTGGTAGCCAATGGAGGGAGGCTAGTATTGGTGATATGTGTTGGAGTGAGTTAATTTTCAATATGATTCTGGCCGCTGCATTTTGCACTAATTGCAATTGTTTGATGTTTTGTTTTGATATGCCTATTAGAATTAGATTGGCAAAGTCAAAATGTGGGGTTATAGTGGCCTGAATTATGTTGATAAAGTCTTGTGTAAATACTAGCGGACAAAGTTGTTTGAGGGTTTTGAGTTTGAAATAAATTTTCTTTATGGTATTGCTTATGTGTGTTTCCATCGTAAGGTGTGTGTCTAGTATAACTCCTAGATATCTTATTTCCTTTTTTATTTTAATTTCTTGGTTTTGAAGTCTTATGTGTGTTGGGGGGATATAGAATTTGTTCTTGGTCACAATTAGAACTTCAGTTTTAGTGTGATTTATGTGGAGGTTTTGTGCTTTTAGCCAAGTTGTGATTTCATTATAGCAGTCCGATAGGAGTTGAAGCGGTAGGTTGGGTATCGTGAATGGAATATACATCATAATATCATCTGCATATAGATGATATTTTACTCCAAATTTTTTGAAAATGTTGCAGACTGGTTTTATGTAAATATTGAAAAGCAGGGCTGACAGCGCTGAACCTTGTGGTAATCCAATTTCTTGTTTATATGTGGTTGAGTTTTGATTCCCGATTCTTACATTTTGTGACCTATTATTTAGGTAGGATGAGAACCATTTATGTACTGTGGAGTTTAAGCCTATTTGTCTCAAGTTATTTAGCATTATTGTATGGTGTACGCTATCAAACGCAGCTGATATATCAATGATATTCTTATGCTAGGGAGGTGGCAGGAGAGGGATTAAAAATGTACAGTCAAACCTCGGTTTTCGTGTGCCCCGGTTTTCGTTGGTTTCGGTTTTCGACGTCTTTTCTAACTGAGATCTTGTCTCGGTTATCGGTTTTCGCCTCGGTTTTCGTCAGGAACCAGTGCTGCCAGATCTGAAAATCTACACCCTCGCGCTGGTCTGCCCGCCCAGTCCCGGCAGCACTACCCCCCCCAGACTCACCCGATCGCGTGTTGAGAAGCCATTGTCAGCTGAGCAACATCCTCGAGCCAGAGATGCAAGGATTGCACAGAGAGGAAGGCCCCGATCTCTCCACCGCCTGCCTGTTCTCTGGAGCGCCCCCTCAGGCTCGGAGGTAGCAGGGTAGCTGTCAATGTAAGCAGGAGATGTTGCATGGATGTGGGAGGCAGCGATCAGATTACAGTGCCGTACAGTACAATATCTGTGTGTTTGCTGTCCTGTGGACGATCGGGCAGGTGAGAGAAGTGACAGGAGCTGGGTGTCTGGAACGGATTACATTGAATTTACATTATTTCCTATGGGAAATATTGCTTCGGTTTTCGTACGTTTCGGTTTTAGTCAGACTGCTTAGAACGGATTAATCATTAAAACCGAGGTTTGACTGTATTTATATTACGTTCAGGGAACCTAAGGTGCTAGTTTGTCTAGGGCCTGCCAAGAATTGGTTTAGCCCTGCTACTATATACACTGAAGCATTAAACATTGTGGTGAAGTTCTGACAGCTCTTGATCAGGTGTAGGTTTTTGTGTGTTTGTGTATGTATGTTTTTATTTTATTTTTTCTTTTGTGTAGTGTAGTGTGTTTTGTTTTGTTTTTGTCAGTGCGCTGCTCAAAAATATGGAATGCACCTTGGCTCAATATCTCGGTGGTAGTTCTGTGCACTGCACTGTGAAGGACCTAAATTTCACCCTTGGGTTAGGTCGGGGTTGGGGAAGCTGCAGTATCTTACTTAGTAATGATACCATAAGAGAGAGATGCACATTAAAAAATGAAAAGGGGGGGAAAAACCCCCAGCCATACCTTTTTGACAGGATTTAGGGTTCACATTGCCAGGTTCCAGAAGGAGTTGCAGTTTGGGGGGGTCCTCCAGTGAGAGACTTGCTGCAGTAATTGTTTGGGTTTAGCCCAATGGCAAAGAAAAGTGCTGTACACATTACTATGCAGAAAGTCCCCAATTTTGATTCCCAGCTCAGCTCTTTTGCTCCCTAGATTGGTTGGGACTGGGCATGTTGTAGAGGTAGTGCTCACAGCCTCCGGGATGCAAGGTAGTCATGATCCTTGCACACTAGTGACACCTATAGGTTGGATTTTGAGCCTATGATCGCAGGGTTTTAAAAGGAACACTGGTGCACAATCCCTGGTGTCAGTGTAATCACTGACCTAAAGTAAGTTGAAAAGGGATATTTAAAAAAAGGAGAATCCACCAAGTAGTTGTGAATGAAGTCGCTGGTGCCAGAACCCTCTCTGTAGTTCCAAGTTGAGCCGGAGGCCAGTGAAGCAGAAAAACTGACAGTTCCACCACCCCCCCCCCCCCCACAAGGTTGTGAATGTGATTAAAGAAAACAGTTGACCTATTCTTGTATTGGCCCACTCCTACTTTAATTTGTCCCTTTAAAATAAAAGCCCTCTTGATCTAGAGAGAAAAAAAATGGTTTATGAAAAACTTCCTAACATAGGTGTTAGAAGATGGGCAAATGTAAGCAAAGAGCTTAAGGCGAATGAGTGTTGAAGGAGGTGATAAATCCTAGGTCGCCATTACTGCATCTGTTAGCCTGTCTGTGTGTGTACTTAGCTTTACGTTCCTGCGTTACTGGCCTTCACCTCTGCTGACTTTTCTTAGTCTGACCATTTTTTTTGTCTGTTTTAGGCTAATTGCATTATAACTTTCTTTTGACCTCATTATTTAGTAAACAGAGAACAGCTATCAGATGTTGAATTGTGTGAGACCCTTTCAACCATGTTCCTTGTTGATATATACAAATCCTCTGGAACAATTCCACAATTTCCAGCTTCTAAATCTTTCCCATATGATTTCCAAACCATTATTTATGTAGTTAGCTAACTAGCCTAAAATTTATCTGACAGTTTGCAGAAGAAGAAAAATACAATTAAGATAAGACTTGTTTTCGGGAGCAATGCACAATGTATGCTGAAAAGAAAGTGTGTGCTGTTGAGTCAATGCTGATTCCTGGCCACCCAGATCCTGGGTTTTCGTGGCAACCTGAAGTAGATTGCCAGGCCTTTCTTCCACGCAGTATTCCAACGTGATCTCCCATTCAAGTACTAGCCAGGCCCTGACCCTTCTTAGCTTCTGAGATGAGCTCATTCAGGGTAGTGAAGCGGTAGTTGTTGCTCATCTAAACAGTTGTAAAATGGTTTACTGTAGATGCATGCATATTTTTGTTCTTGCATGGATGGAGTATTAGTTTATATTCTGAATGTACTTTTACAGCATGGTGAGCTTTGGAAGGATAGTTGTAATAACCAAACCCAGTTTGGGCCCCCAAAGACATCAGGGAAATGCTGCCAAAAGGGCTGTGTTGACTGATTGCCTCTAGTGCAACTTCCCCTTAAGCAATTTTCCTTTGAAGTCGGTAAGAAGTCTCTCCAAAGCTCTCCATGAAGTAAAAGTGAGTTGGCAGCGTAGTTTTACCTTTTGGCATTACAAATAAATGATGCTCAGGGGAAGCCAAGCACTGGGGTGGTGCTTATAGCTGGTGAGTATGGATTGCCCAGGCACAGAGGGGTAAGTAACCACTGCATTTCTCCTGAGGGTATGTACTTAAAATCTTTTTCTTGTTTTGTTTCATTTATGGGTTTTTTGTTCATTTTGTGTGGGGGGGGTGTTTGTTTTGTTTAGGGTTTTTTAAAATTCATTTTATTCCATCTCAAATAAAACAAAAACAAAAGAAACACAGGGAATGGGGTTCCCGTTTTACCGTCCTAAAAAAAAAATATTGGTAGTACCCAAAATGAAGAAAAAACTGAGGCCATCCCTCCTAACCTGCCATCAGTCCAGTTTGGTCAGGAGCGTTCCCAATCAATCCTTCCTTACCAAAAATGCAAATGCAATGTGTGCCTTCGTTACCAAGTTGATTCAAAATGATGCTGGCAAGAGACCCATGAATGGGGTAAGATGGGTCTGGAGGCAGGGGAAGGCCTGGGGGCATCCGTTCTTAAATTTTGGGTGCCAGCACTGATTTGTTTCGGAGGAAGGATGCTAAAGCAGGTTTGCTTTTCTTTTAACGCAAATGAACAAAATTTCAGAGGTTAGGTTTGTGTGTGTGTGTGGGGGGGGGGGGGCGGTTCTGTTTCTCTTTGAAAATGAAATGAAAACCAGGAAATTTTATAAAAAAACTATAAAAATCCTCATTTTTGTCAATGAAAGAATATCTCTAATTTCTTCCCCCTTTCTCCCGAGGGATGGAGAATATAAATAGGAAAGTTTTATAGAAGTACTTTGATAGGTGTCTTTCCTAAGGTGGTGTGGTTATCATCTACTACTGTGTCCCCACAGTAAAAAGACAAAAATCCAAGTTCCAAAAATCTTTGAATTAAAAGAAAAGAAATCCTGATTGGTTTGGTTTGTTTGGCCGGTAGTTTCTTCTTTCTCCTTTTTTTTATTCTTCCAGCTTGGGCAGAACCACTGCTGAGATACTGGCTTCAAGAATTTGCATATACCCCTGCCAGGGATTTTTTTCCCCTTATTTAACAAACCCAGCCCTCTTAGGGGCATGTTTGTTTACTTTATTTAAAAAAAAAAAAGTGGCTGCTTACTGTGTGTTCAGCCCCAAAAATTAGCATGGGAGTGGTGCTGGACCCAGATCCATATTAAAAAAAACAATGGTAGCATGCCGCTCCCACACTAAGCAGTTTGTTGCAGTTTAACACAGGTGCAGTTAATGATCCCCATTGAGGAGGCAGTAAGTGCTAGTTAGCGTGAGGTAAGATGTCCGCACTACATGCAGGGTTTATGCTCTGCTCCTGAACTGCCCTGTCTCTGCCCTGACCCAAGCTATGCGGTTAGAGTGGGATATTCACTTCTGCCGCCTGTTTGGCCTATGGTGAAGGTACCAATGGCACACACGACACCCCACGCTGTTAGCTTGGCCCTTAGTGTTCCTAGTCTGTTTGCAGCAATGTTCCTGGGTCCAGAAGAGATGAATCAGGACTCTTTCTGAAATCCTATAAGAAGGACTCAAAATCCAACCTTCAAGTGTTACTGTTAATGATGGTCTCTCCACTTTGCCCTGCCCACTGGAGGCTAAGCAGCATTCCTAGCCCCAGACAACCTGGAGCCGAAGACCTGTCTGGGAACTGAATCTGGGACCGTCCACCAACAGCATTAAGTACTGTCACTGAGCTGGACCACTGATTGATACCCATCAAATAAATAAGCATTTAGGATAATATTGTTTAAAAAGTAAGGTGTTAACTTATATCAGAAGCAGTTTCTATTTAAAAAAAATAAAAGATCCCCCATAATACTGACCATCCAGTTGTTTGTTGGTACCTGAAGTCTTGGGCGGAAGATAAACTTTCTGTGCTAAAGGTGTTTGCATTGGAATTTTGGGCTATAATAAGGTGGCAGTATAAATGGCGGCAGCATGATGGAACTGACTGTTGCACGATGGGTGGAGGTTCAGGAGCCCTTTTAATGAATCTGGTTTCATACTGGTTTCCTGGCCAGCTGGTCATGATAGGCTGAGATGACACTGAAATGTACTCTGATGGATGTTGTCTTGAGACCAGAGTTTGAGAAATTGAGCAGCTATTGGAGGATGAATGAGAAGGGGTCCAACTGTGAAAAGGAACTCCATGCCTAGAAGCTCTTCAATTTGAGTAGGATTTTCTGGTTGATTGGCATCTGGTGACCAGGAGGACGTATGTAATTTCTGCATTTAAGTGGAGAGGATCCAGTGTCATCCTCTTAAACCTCCAAGCACAGAGACAGGGTAAAGTTAAACTTTTATTCCACATTATAGTGTCTGGGTAGGTTGGTACTCTGTGCATGGACAGACAGAACAGGTATGGGAACCACATCTGCCTTGGCCAATGGGGGCTATTAAAATGACATAAGATCATGGATCACCTTGAGGAGCATCTTGGCTATCAGGGGAGTAGGTGGATAGGCCTAGAGGAGCTGTTGCTGTTCCCGGTGGATAGAGAAGGCATTTAGGGCGGAATAGGTGGCACTTTGTTGTTGGCTTCACTGGTGAAGAGATCGGTGTGCCCCAGCCTTGAAACAGGTCTGCAGTGGACTTGGTGTTGAGAGACCACTTATGAGGGTCTAGTTGCTGGCTGAGGTTGTCCACTAGCATATTCTGGTCCCCTGGGATGTAAATTGCTTGCAAAAAGCAATCAAGGGAAAGGGCAATCTACCAGATTCTGCATGCTTCTCTGCATAATTTGTGGGAGCCTGTGCCCCCTGCTTGTTTATGTGAAACATGGTGACCTGGTTGTCCATCTGGATCAGGATGGTCTTTGCCAGATATCCAGGTTTTGAACATCTTAAAGGTGTTGCCAATGGCTGAGTTCCAAGAGGTTGATGAGATACTGAGTCTCTGAGGGACCAGGTGCCTTCAGTGTAAGAGGAAGGATCCTCAGCCACACTTGGAGGCATCCATTGTGATTGTCGGGTGAAGGTGCGGCTGTTGGAAGAGGTCTGCTGGTGGAGAGGTTGCCACAGTTCATCCACCATTTGAGTGGCCCACTCATGGGGGTTTCGGTAAGTACCATGAGAAATAGTGACTGTGCATGATGGCTCCACTTTCTGCATAGGTGCTACTATAGAAGACACATGTGGAGTCTGAAGAGTGATTCCATATAAACTGTTGCAGTAAGGTGTCCAAAGAGGCACTGGAGCATTCTGGCAGGGACTTTCTCTGAGGATGCAGTGTGTTTGGGCTAGGGATGTGATTGCGCATGCCCTCGAGGATGGTAGGAACACTCTGGAGGAAGATATGTGGATGTCCACCCCAGTGAATTCTAGTGAATGGGTCAGGGTCAGGTTGGACATTTTGATGTTGATAAGGAAGTAGTGTGTGTGTGTGTAGGAGTTTCTCGGTGGCATGGACCGAATCACTTCTCTCCTCTCTCAAGGGGCCTACATTGAGCCAGTTTTCTAGGTAGGGAACTATACATATCCATTGCTTGTGCAGGTCTTCAGCAGCCAATACAATGCATTTTGTGAATACCCTTGGGGCCGAGGAGAGGTCAAAGGCTGTATTGATGATGGTAATAGTGCATGACAAAACAGTATTTCTTCCTCATGTGATGCATTAGTATATGGGCAGTAGGCATCCTGGAGATCCAGGGAGGCCATCCCGTCCTAATTCGATGACTTCCAGGTTCTTGGTTGTGGCTGGTGACTGGTAGCTTGGGAAGGGGAGCAGAATGGAATCTGTTGCCTTTTTCTTAATATGGTGAGGAACCACTTGTCTATTATTTGTGTCAAGGCTTCCGCAAACTTGGAGAGATGGCATCTGACTGTTGCATTGTTCGCTGCACAAATGCTGGATTGTTCTTAGAGGTGGTGAAGGTGAGCTGCTTCTGTTGCTTTCTCTCTCTGTCTCAATCTCTGCTGGTAAGAGTTATGTTGAGGTTTCTCTTATGGTGTTGGTAGTGTTTCCATCTGTTGTAGGAGTTGTAGTAGCATGAGGAAGAAGATCCTTGTGGTACTGTGTGCCATAGCATCTTCTGGGTGTAGGGGTTCAGTGTAAGGTGGTACCGTGGTCTTTGATAATGTTGACTTTCTCCTTGACCTTGTCTCCAAAGAGGCGCTTCCTGGAGCAGAGGATATCGGCAAGGTGTTCATGAGTGTCCTTATGAAGAGCTGAGGATCTCAGTCAGGCCATGTGTCTGATAGTGATGTCCACTGCCATAACGTGGATGGTGGTCTTGAAGGCACTGAAGGTTCCTTGAATGAGGTGTTTTCCACGCTCCTCCAGGTTGTAGAGGATCGGGAATATCCAATCTTTGTGCTCCGGGAGAAGTGCCAGGGTGCTTCAGATTTCGACAAGGAAAGCATCATGGTAGATCATCTGCTGGAATAGGTGGGCAGATATGTGGCCAGTGTTTTACAATGAAGCAGGAGAGTAACTCCACTTTGGCGCAGCAGTAACACCTCATGAAAGCAGGGTGGGGTCCAGTGTAGGATGGGCTATTGCCGTAGGATCGTTGTGACTGGGATGGTGGAAGTGACTCCTGAGCAACTAATGGTGATGGTGCATGCTGGCACTCCTGGAATAGGAGACGGAGGAACAGAGCTTAGGAGGATCTCCCCTCTTCCTTGGTCTGGGCAGAGGGAGGACGGGCTGAGCAGACCCTTACATTCGTTGCGTTTGCTGCTGCAGTGTCTCATTTCTTTCCCTCTTAGATTCTGTGTTCTTCTCTCTGCATCATGAATTACTTGCATTATCAGCACTGAGAGAGGTCCCCTAGCTGTGCAACCTTTCAGCTTTGCTGAGGGGTATGACCTGATGCTAACACCAGTAGGAATGTGGGGTGGTGAGCCAGTGTCATGATCAACTGAAAGTGGTTCCCCTAGCTGGAGGAGCAATACTCTACTTCTGTGGTTTGAGGCTCTGATCTTGATTCCAGCCTGCCCATCTATCATGGTGAGGAAACCAGAGGTGGGAGGCAGTAGCATTCCAGAGATGAGCTGAGGCCGGGGCAAGGACAGCCACTGGAGCAATTGGGGCAACAGTAGCCGAGGCTGAAATATGACCTCTAGCCAGCTGAGCAGCAGGGGCTTCAAGTGAAAGTCTTAAGGTATACCATCGGTGACTTTGGGCCCAGAGGGACATGTGGCTGCAGTGCTCATGAGATTCCACATAGTGTGCAGGGCTAAGGCATCTGTCACAGACCTCATGGGCATCCAAAGAACTCCTCTTGCAGGCAGGACATTTCTTGAATCCTGGCTTACTCTTGGCCATTGTCGAGTTGTCCACCTATGTAGTTAGATGATGGAGAGCTTAAAGGATCTGTCCCTTGCACAAGGCAGATATGGAAAATTGGAGGGAGAGTGGCACCAGTGGGGGGGGGGGGGGGAGTATGTACCCAGAGACACATATTCAGAAGAAACCTTTTCAGAATATTTTTTTCCTTTGCTCTAGGAGAGGAAATCTGCTTTTTGGGCATGTCTGATGTCACTGTGGTGTAGCTGACTCATCCTGTTTGTCCATGGAGAAAGTACTTTTAAAACAATTTTGAAAATACGCAATCATATAAATATCCTGCTCCTCCCTGCCTCTCTTCATTGAGGCTTTAAAAGCTAAGCATAAAATTTTAAGGTTAATTATCAAGAAAATTGTCAACTAATGTAAACTTTGTGACACTGTCCCGATATGCTATAATTTGTGGCCCTGCTTACATTTTCTCCAAATTTCATACTGACAGGACAAGAGATGGGTCAGGGGAGAGGAACATACTTGCACGCTGATCCCATAAACTACCTTTCCCATGAGGAAGGCAGGCTAAGAAATGCTGTTCAACTCGGTCTTCTATGTATCTCCGATAGGAAATTGGGTAAACTGTACTACACTGCAGCCTGTTTGGGGGGAGAAGAGGGATGCATAAGTCAGTAGGAGCAGGCCAAAAAAAGTAGAGCCATCTGCAAAAAGCAATTGCTTATTGATAGCCAATCGTGTATGTTATGGTAATGACGTGTAAATGAATGCTCAAAGAACTGGGAGCTTAATTTAAAGTCGTTAGGCAGCATCAATTCAGTGCAGGATAGAGCTGTAGCATGACATATGAATATCATGCAAAACTGGTCAGAGCAAGCAAGACGCTTCCTGCAGAGGTGATGTCATGGTAATAAGTAGCACCTTCTGCTCTGGCTTGGCTTTGGCAGTGCTCTTTTATCACGGCTGATCTTTGTTACCTCAATCAATCCACAGTCAGCATGTCTATGGCAAGCAAATGGAAGTTAGAAAAAACCTTCTCTAGAGATGTAATAAAGATACTTCACCATTTAGTGCTGAAAAACCACACATTTTTAGTGCACTTTCCTGAATTTGAAGTCATTTCATTTGTAAGCCGTTTGCATGTATTAACATAGAATAGGGGCTCATATTAGCACACTTTTTTAGTGCACACTTTGCCTACATCAGAAGTAATTTTAGCCAGTGCAGTATAAGAGGAGATCATTTTAGGGTACCTTTTTATTCATCTTACTGCAATCATTTTCTTAGTAATGTGGCTGGGAAATGTAGTTTTACCTTACGACTTCATTAAAGTGTAGCTTTGTCTGACCCTTGCTCTATTGTCTGCCCTTTTAGAATAAGTTGGGACCTCCAAAAGCTTCCAGATATTTTCATTTAAATTAGGATGGGGTGCAGTGGTGGGCACTGCTGGTTCCCAGCTATTGTCTGGCCTGTCACCCATGCACAAGACGACGGAGAAACTAAACTCTTTTGTAACTGAAGAGCTTGCCTCCCATACGGCGAATGTAGTTGCTGGCTTTAGTTCATGGAAGAAGGGGCAGGATCCTTGGGGAAGGAAACATGAAAGAGAGAAAAAAAATAGACTGTTGGGGAATAAACAATGAATGGGAGCTTATAAAGAAAGAATAAGAATTTGTGAGGGAGAGAACTTCAGGGAAAAAAGTGAGAAAAGAGTCCTACAGAGATCTGTACACCGTAACATGTAAAGTGACTCAACAAAAATAGATGGCCAATGGCCGTTAAGGGCTAAGCTAAGGTCTGGTTTTTAGGGTAATCAAATGTTGCCTTTTTAATATGATGATTGGGCTAGAGATGTATGGAAGTGGATTTCCATGAGCAGAAGAGTTTTCAGCCCTTGAGGGAACCACAAGAACATAGAAACAAACGTTTTGGTGAAAATCAGAAGTGACTGGAATATACACTTAGAGAAACTCCATCTTCCACTCGATATACGCACGCTCGCTAGAACAGCTTCACCTTGATAAGATGTGCTGTCAGGCCAGTGCAGATGTTTCCTTCCCAATTAACATTTTTTTTTGGGGGGTGGGGGGGGTTGTGCACTATGATTCCTTCCCATGTAACAAGGATTTTAGCGTACACAGAATCAGGGGGGGGCCATGTGCGGAGACGCGGTGTGGGGCCTCATTTGCATAAGGGGCCTCATTTGCATAAATATTTGCATAATATTACCATACACTAACTTTTAGTAAACATGCCTCTTAATGAGTGTATGGATAAAGAAAGACTAAAAGATTTCTACATTACTATAATCCAGTGCCAACCGCCACAGGCACATTAGGAACTACTACAAACACTGCCCATTTAGAACCCATAGCAAACCCGCCATATCCTAACAGCACTACCAGGACTCACAAAGCACCATACCCTACCTATTAAAAGGCAACGCTGCAAATATTAAACCAGTACATTTCAGAGAATAACATTACATGACCTACTGGGGAAAGAGAACAAGTGGCAATGTCAAAAAGGAATTACATAAACAGAATACCTCAGCTCAGTTACACATGGAGAACACAGACCATCACCAAACAAGGAATCACAATTTAGAAACAGGAAGACGATTAAACTGGGAACCCCAAAAGCCAAACTTGGAATGTACAACAATACTGTAGAAATAAAACTATAAATTAATTTCCTCTTGTACTAAACAAAGCGCAGACATTAATGATGCACATTTCCCAGAGCTGACATATTCCAGTTAATAAATTCAAAATAAAGAGATATCTTTCTACCTTTTGTGCATTTTTTTTCAGTTGCAATTGCTCTAGCCACTTTCTTCTGGTTTCTTTGTGTCTTCTGCTAACTCTCCATCGTCTGCTGTCCATTTGTCCTTTCTTCTCTCTTCTAATTTTTTTCCATTCTCTCTCTACATCTGCCTTAACATACTAATCTTTCTACTTTTGCTCTTTCCTCATTCCTATTTCATCCACTCAAATTTTACCCCTCCATCCTCAATCCCCACTTACTCTCCCAATACCCAGCCAATTGTAGATTTTTCTTCCCTCCCACACAAAATATTTTTCCCCTCTCCATTTCACTCTCCCAGCTCCATCCCATTCTAATCTCCCCCAACATCAGCTCCCTTCTAGTTCCAGCCCCACCCAGTATCCACTCCCTTCTAGTCCCCGCATCAGCCCATTTCCAGTCCTAGCTCCCCCATCCATTTCCAGTCCTATCCAAGTCCCTCCATCAGCTCATTTCCAATACCAGCCTCCCATCAGCCCATTTCTAGTCCTTTCCTAGCCCCACCATCAGCCCATGTCAAATCCTAGCTCCCCTCCACTCAGCCCATTTCCAATCCAAGCCCCCCATGAGCCTACTTCCAGTTCTAGCCCCTCCATGAGTCCATTTCAATCCAAGCCCCCACCACAGCCCATTTCCAATCTTAGCTCCCCCAACACCCAATTCCCAGTCCTATCCTAGCCCCCTTCATCAGCCCATTTCCTGTCCTAGCTCCCTCCCCTCACAACCCATTTCCATTCCAAGCCCCCGTCCCCATCAGCTATTTGCAGTTCAAGCCTTCTCTTCCACTCAGCCCATTTCCAGTCCTAGGAATCCCCCCAACCCATTACCAGTCCTAGCCCCCCCCCCATAGCCTATTACCAGTCCTAAGTCCCCATCAGCCCACTCTCAGTCCTAATCCCATCAGCCCATTTCCAGTCCTAACCCCCCATCACCCAATTTTCAGTTTAAGCCCCCCATAGCCCATTATCAGTCCTAAACCCCCATCAGCTCACTTCCAGTCCTAACCCCATCAGCCCATTTCCAGTCTTAGCCCCCCCCCCCCATGGCACATTACCAGTCCTAACCCCCCCATCACCCCATTTCCAGACTTAGCTCCCCATAACCCCAGTCCTAACCCCCTATCAGCCCTCTTCCAGTCCTAACCCCATTTGCCTATTTCCAGTGCTAACTCCCACCCCAACAGCCCAGGGAAAATGTAAAATGTTTTTAAAAAGCTGTCTGCTGCCGTTGCTGCTGCCGCCGCGGCAGCAACAGCAGAATCACATATCCCGCGGCCCCCCCCCCCCCAACAGAGCCTGCTCTCCCTGCATCAGCTCCGTCGGCTTTCAGAGCGCGAAAGGAGAGTTTCTCCTTCGCGGCTCTGTTAAGCCCACAGGGGCTGATAGGAAAGTCCCATCAGCCCCTGCCGGCTTAACAGAGCCACGGAAGGGAAACTAGTCTCCCTTCGAGCTCTGAAAGCCGACGGAGCTGATGCAGGGAGGGCAGGCTCTGTCGGGGGGGGGGGGGGCCCGCGGGATATGCGATTCTGCCATTGCCACTGCGGCGGCAGCAGAAGCAGACAGCTTTTTAAAATTTATTTTAAAATGTACTTTGCAAGCAGAATGTTCTTTGCGCGGGGCCCCCTGAAACGCATTCTTGCTCAATGGACGGGCCGGCCCTGCACGGAATCTGCACTAATAGGGAAGTAATACTCTGCATTAATCTTAGGGGGGTAGTTACTAATGTATGATGATTGCCATTTAGCATGCATTAAATGACAAAACTGTGTTCATCTAACATGCGCTATGGTAAGTCAGCAAATAATGAGATGCAAATACATGCATTCTCCTCTTGATGCAAATAAAGCATATTTTACAGACAAGCTTTTAGAAAATTGTGTGCGAGCTTACATGTGTAAAAAGTAGGCGCGCTGCCAAACGGTGTCTGCTTGTATATCATGTGCACATAGGAGTTTCGTGGGGCCACAACTTGGGCACAGTTGTGATGTGCACAAGTATCTTTATAAAATACACTTGTACATTTGCATATTTATACCTTTTGGAGCAAGTGTAAATTTTATGAGAGCATTTGCGTGCTACCGGGGGAGGGGAGGGTTCATTGCGCACATCTATTTTAGAAGTGCACTACTCCAGACTTCGTTCATTTGCACTTTGCTGTATTGTATACCTATAACTGAGTGAGAATCCACCAATTCATCTAGGGAAGGAAGTAACAGAATTTTGCAAAAAAAAAAAAAAGAAAAGAAAAGGCTCTTGAAATAAATCGACAGACAAGGAAGAACAAGTGACAAATGCATAAATACAGTGGGAAATTCAAGCTATTCCAGGAACTATTTGTTTATCAAAACTGGACACATGAATGATTAGAGAGGTGAACTGAAACCTAAGTATGAGAGAGTGATAGTTGCAGCTCAGAACAGTGGATTATGGAGGAGATGGTTCACAGCAAGCACAGAAAAACCTGATGCATGTAGGTCTTGTGTGTTTTTTAAAAGGCGGAAAACACTCATCTCATAGTTGGCTGTGAAGTTCTGACGGAGAAAATATTTCTATACAGAGAGGCACAATAAAGTGGCATATCTCATCCACTGGAAACTTTGTATGCATCACTGTACCAGAAAAGCAATGGGGTCATGACTGAGAATTATGGAAAATGAAGAGCTTGTGATCGCAGGGACATTCCCATTCCAACTGATAAAGAGATGCAAGAAAACCGGATATAGCTGTAAAGGAGAAAAACAGCAGAACAGTATCAGTAATAAAGGTGTCCATTCCAAGCAGTTATTCCATGAATCGGGAGGAGAGAGAGAGGAAGAAGAGCTGTATTGCTACCCCTGATTACACTTTCTCGGCATTCTAAGGTGACACTGGAGAACATTTGGGAAGCCATTAATCAACTTTCTCAGGTTGTAAACCAGCAATTGACTTTATCCTTTTCTAATGTTTCTAGAATGGAGAATAATATTACCAAGTTATCTAATGATATGTTGGCAATCAAAGTGAAAGCAGTGGTTTCTGATCAGAAATTTGTACAGGTTTCTGAATTAACTGAATCTTTGATGAAAGATGATAATGCATTGAAAGCAAAATTCGAGATATTAGAAAATGCTACCAGGGCCTCTAATGTTCAGTTATTAAAATTTCCGGTTGCTCCGGCGGTAGCTCCAGTGGAGCTGTTCAAGAAGTACCTTCAAGAATCTTTAATGATACCTACTGAGTTAATATCTCCAATATCAAAAGCGTATTATTTACCAGCTGGGAGAAAGGAAGGGAAGCGCGCTGTTGGTCCTTTAGAGATGGACTCTCTTAATATTTCTGCATTGCTTCAATCTCCCCAAGAAGAAGTAGTGGTTTCCACGTTATTGGTGACTTTTGCGTTGTCCTCTGATAGAGACTGGCTCCTTAAAGTATACTATAAAAAGAGAGCTAATTTATTTATGGGGAAAAAGATTTCCATATTCCTGGATGTTGCCGGAGACACCCAGAAAAGGCGTAAATCTTTTCTTCTGTTGAGGTCTGGGGTGCTTCAAATGGGTGCTTCTTTCCTTTTGAGATTTCCGTGTAAATGTATTGTGGTTTACAAATCTCAGAAATATGTATTCTTTCAGCCAGGGGATCTGTCTTCTTTTGTTAGTACCCATTGGAAAGAGAGAGAGAGAGAGAGAGGAAGAAGATCTCAAGTATGAAGGAATGCAGTTGGAGACCAAGAAAATGTGGCAGAAAGAGATACAGAAATCTTTTTTATCATAGCATTTTCGAGCACCCCCTGATAGGTTGTCCATATACATATTACATGATATGAACTCCAGAAGGAGGTGCTCTTTGGCACGATGCAAGTACTGTGGCAAGAGTTAGCAATACATTTTTGAGAGAGTGAGATCATACTCTATATACCCTTGCTTAGGAGTGAGGTTTGTTGCTGTCATGGAAAGTGCAAAATTAACCTATTTGGGAATAGAAAAAAATCGTGACTGTAGCATTGCAAACACTTTGAAATTGTAGCAACAAATCACAATTCTTTTTTGTTTAGCTATAACTTTTTTTTTTTTTAATATATTCTAATCTGATACTTAGGCTGCTCCGTAGTGTGTCTAATGAAATTATTGCGGAGCAGACGACATACGTTTATACTGAGGCAGGATTCCAATAATAATGGATGGCGTTTCACTTTAGTAGGGACTCCTTTCACTTTGCTGATGTTTTCCTGTGGATGCGGTGGGTGATTGAGCGAAGTGCTGATTTCTGGAGCAGGCGACAGACTTCAACGTTGAGTCCCATTGTGCCGGGATGATTTCACGACAGCGCCAAGCTCACAAGTTTCTCTGTGCTGTGCAGTTCATGTCTGACTAAATGAAATAATCACTCGCATATAAAATATTTTTATATACACAAAACGTTTTATTCATAAAATATACATCAAGAATTTTAATTCGCAGAATTTGTTCTAAAAAACTGGATATGGCCTGATGACTGAAAGTGGTGAGCCTTCCTAATGATCATGGTGTGAATGTGTTGCTGTCCTGTGGAGGTTTTGCCTAGGTCTTCGTATTCGGTGGTTGCAGCATTTCCTGGGTTCTAAATATTTGTTATGGATTTTTTGTTTTGCATGCAGGGGGAAAAAACGATAAAGCAAGTATTTTGATAAACAAATGGACTCGGTAGACTCACCAAATATTGGCTTTCAAATTAACCTTTCAACAATGCACCTGCATCGGGGATATAGGCACTACATTTTATAACTGTTTAAAAGCATAACCAAGCCCCTATATTGGGAGTTTTCAACACAGACCTTTGGACACATCCTGCCAGGCAGATTTTCAGCATACTCATAATGAATATGCATGAGATGTATGCAAATCTGTCATGCATATTCATTGTGAATATCCTGAAAATCTGGCTGTCAGGATTGAGAATACAGATTTAAAACTTTGTGGTAGGAAATGGAAAGGTGACAGATTCCATCTTGGCACACCATTGAGCCACTGGCACACCCCTAAGGTACAGTTACCCTTTGGGCAGGATACCAAGCAATTATAAGATACACTAAAACAGCTATAAAAATATCTTTTAGTTTTTACATTCCACCTCTTCATGAATATATGAAATATACAGAGCTTCTGTTCTTATGGGTTTGTAAATTTCGATGTTTGTTTTTCAGGTAACTAGCAGTTCACTGGGGGGTAAAAAGAATGTCAGTGTGTTATTGCTGTTTTTTATGCCACATATATTATTGCTGGGTATCTCTTCCTGTAGAATCAAATATGTGCATTTAGGAATCATCAGCACAGAAAAGGCACAAAAGCTAAGTAGAGGATACAGGACAAGTCAGGATACTAGAGGAAGAGATGTATTTTCTGGTGTTTATCCAATAGACACCTACTATATTTTTTACATAGGTTTTAACTGCTAAAACATCCCCCAACATCAGAAGCCCAAAATAAAATACATTGAAAAAACAGAAACGGACCACCTACCACAGTGGTGCAAAAATGCTGCAAGGGTATAAAACCCATTGGTAAAAGTCAGTCTCACAAATGTTTCCATTTTCCAAGCCATACGATCTCTTACAGAGAATGGCTCAGGGGTCTCAAGACCTTTACAACCATAGGGCCTCTTAATGCAGCGTCACCATTGCTGTGAACAAAAGAACACAAATCCCCTCTCCTCCAAAAAAAAAGGAAAACCCTTCACCCAAATAGAAAAATAAAAACAAAAAACAAAGGTCTAAAAAAACTTTAAATATGTGTAAATAGCCTTTAAAATAATGCATGAACATCCTTTTTAACAAACTGCAAGGAACCGTACTAGGAAGTGTTCTCGGCTATAATTTCATCCATCTCCACTGAGGGAAAACTCTCCATCTGTTGTCCCTGGAGAGATGAGGCTGTGCCAACATTTGCACTGGCAGCATTAAAACCTGTCATAGACGTCTGATGGTTAGATTTTGCTGACTCGCTTGTCAGCATTGCACTTTTCATGGTGTCTGTTTCTTTTATTTTCATCTGCATCAAGAGATTGAATATGTTATCAGTCACTTAATTTTCCAGAGTGGAGCAATTGGCAGCAAATACAAGCAAATTGCATGCTGGCACGGACAGGAGACTAGGAATGCACATCTTCTCCCTTACACATCTAAATGAGGAAAATAGAAAAGAGCATAAGCATTGGCAAGGTATATGTAAAAGATTAATATGCAGACCAAGAAAGAATGAGAAGAATCTGGGCACAGGCAAAAACTACTAATAAAATGCATCTAAGGCAAAAAGCTGGGGAAGGAGTCAGTTGGACCACTAGATGATCAGGATGTAGAAAGGGTGTTTAGGGCAGACATGGCCATTTGAGAAAATTAAAATAGTGTTTTTGTTTTACTTTGGTCTTTACAGTTGACATTGTTGGGGAGATATTCACCCCAGAACTGTGAAATTTCAGGATTATATTAGAACAATTTAACAGACTAAATAGCAGCAAATCACTAGAACTTGATGGTACTCACCCTCAAGTTCTAAAGAACTAAAATTGTGAAATGACAGACCTACTAATAGTAATAGGTAGCATATTAAAAACTGTCATTATCACTGGGGACTAGAGGAACTTGTCCAAAACCTTTTGAACCCCGCTGTGTTAACTGCCCCTGCTTCATTTGGTACTGCATGAAAAAATAATCTGCTTTTAAGTGATAATCATCACTTCATTGGATGATTTTGTATCTTGAAGTGTCCTCCTTGCTTTAGCATTTAAAGATTAATAATGGTTTCTCTAACCACCCCGCTCAAGATTTTATATTCTTCTATCATATCTCCTTAGTCTTCTTTTTTCCAGTCTGAAGAGCCTTAATCTGTTTAGCTTTTCTTCATAAGACAGGCATTCGGCCCTTTTCTCATTTTTGTTGCCCTTTTCTGAACTTTTCTAATTCCACTATATCCTTTTTGTGATGGGTTCGGATCTGCACACAGTATTCAAGGTGCAGATGCAGCATGGATCCCTAAAGATTCATAATGATATTCTCGGTTTTGTTCTCTTTCTTTTTGAATAATCTCTAATATATTTACTTTTTGGCAGCTGTAGCACATTAGCCTGAAAATTTCAAACTATTGGCCATGATGATTCCAAGATTTCTTCTTGGGTGGAGACTCTTAACTCTGCACACAATTATGTTTCCCTGTATGCATCACTTTGCACTTGTCCATATTTAAATTTCATTTTTTTATTTACATTCTCTTATATACCGCGCTATTCTGCATCAGTGCGGTTTACATTGAACAAACTGAAATTACATTGAACAGGGCATTATAACTTGGAGATAACTATTTTACAGGGAACATGGGCTATAAAGGGTTAAGTGGCTTGCCCAAGACCACAAGGGCCCAAGGTTGCTGTCCTCTAGTGCAGTGTTTTTCAACCTTTTTTGTGCAAAGGCACACTTTTTTCATGAAAAAAATCACGAGGCACACCACCATTAGAAAATGTTAAAAAAATCTACCTCTGTGCCTATATTGACTATATATAAAGTAATTCTCTTGAATAGGAATCAAACACTCACACCAACCCCCCTCCCCTGCTGGTTCACTCACACCACCCCCCCCTCCACTGCTGGTTCACTCACCCACCCCCCTGTCACTTACTCACCCCTCCTGCTGGGTCACTCACTCACTTACCCCCCCCTCCCCTGCTGGTTCACTCACACCATCGCCCCACCCCCCTTGCTGGTTCACTCACACCACCCTCCCCCCCTCCACTGCTGGTTCACTCACACTCCCCCCCCCCTCCACTGCTGGTTCACTCACACTCCCCCCCCCCTTGCTGGTTCACTCACACTCCCCCCCCTTGCTGGTTCACTCACACACACACACACCCCCCCCTCTGCCCAAGCCGCTGCTTCTACTTTGTACAGAGCAGCGGCTGCAGTACACTTACATAGAAAAGTAAAGAGAAACTGTGTCAGGAGCCCTCCGGTCATCGCAGAGCCCGAGGAAGTGATGTCATGGGGGCGGGCTCCTCACAGGCTGTCTTTCCTTTTCAAATTAACTTTATTGCAGCTAAAGTTAATTTGAAAAGGAAAGACAGCCTGTGAGGAGCCCGCCCCCATGACATCACTTCCTCGGGCTCTGCATGATCGGAGGGCTCCTGACACAGTTTCTCTTTACTTTTCAATGTAAGTGTAGTGCAGCCGCTGCTCTGTACAAAGCAGAACCAGCGGCTGCACTGCTATAGGGAATCGCGGTCGCGCCGCGGACGTCGGCACAAAAGCCGGTTTTTTGCTCTGGCCGCTCCCGATCTTGCGGCCAGAGCAAAAAACCGGCTTTTCAATGGCCGGTTTTACAACTGTGCCGGCAACCGGCCTGGCCATGGAAAAACCGGCCAGGCCGGCTGAAAACCGGCCGGTTGGCAGCCCTAATTTGAGGCCACATGTTACGGATGAAATTGGAATTTTTCCCACGGCACACCAGACAATATCTCACGGCACACTAGTGTGCCGCGGCACAGTGGTTGAAAAACGCTGCTCTAGTGGGATTTGAACCCCCGACCTTCCGGCCTGAAGTACCTTGCCCCAACCACTAGGCCACTCCTCCACTCCATCTGCCATTTCGATGCCCCATCTCCTAGTCTCAAAAGATTCTTCTGCAGGCCATCACAGTCCTCTGCTTTAATGACTGAATAATCTTGCCATCTGCTCCTTTTATGAATATGTTACAGACCCTTGAGGCACTCTACTATTGGCCCTTTGTCTTACTGTCAGTTTTCTGTCTTTGGCCTGTTTTCAGTCCACAATAGGACCTTGCCTCCAATCGCATGACTTCCTGAGGGACCCTCTCATGACAGGCTTTGTCAAATGCCTTTTGAAAATCCAAATACACTATAAGCCTCTCTTTGTGTATAGGACGTCTAAGTTGTAAATGGGACTTTCAGTTTCCAGTCTGTTTTTTATAAAGAGCTCTGTGTTCATCAAGCCTTTTGTAATTCTCTACTCCTACCTGTTTCCTCAGCTTGCAATCTTGGGGTTGTCTTTGACTCCCCTCTCTCCTTCTCCACACACATCCATCTGATAGCTAAGACCTGCCGTTTCTTTCACTCTAACATCAACAAAATCCGCCCATTCCTTTCTGAACACTACTAAGACACGTATCCACTCCTTAACTTTAATCCTTGCTGGTCTCCCTTTGAATCATCTTTCTCCCCTTCAATCTGTTCAACACTCTGCTGCGTGGCTAATCTTCTGCCAGCCTCATCATGCTCATATTGCCCCCTCTTCTCAAGTCACTTCATTGGCTCCCTATCTGTTTCCGCATCCAGTTCAAACGTCACCTGCTGACTTATAAGTGCATTAACTCTGCAGCTCCTCACTACCTTTCCTCTTATCTCTCCCTACACCCCCTCTCGGGAACTCCACTCTTCTGGTAAATTGCTTTTTTGTGCCTTTCTCTTCTATTGCTGACTCCAGATTTCACTCCTTTCACCTTGCTGCATCTTACGCCTGGAACAAACTACCAGAGTCTGTACGTCAGGCGCCTTCTCTGATGTTTTTCAAATCCAGACTGAAAACTCATTTCTTCCCTCTGCTTTCGGATCTTGACTCATCTGATCTCCTTTTGTTCCCTAGTGTTGTCTGTCTTGACTAAATTATAAGCTCTGATGAGCAGGGACTGTCTTTTACATGTCTGCAGTGCTGCGTATGGCTTGTAGCACTATACAAATGCTCAGTAGTAGTAGTAGAAGGACGTGCAGGAGTTCACATGTATTTGATAGCATGTACAGTGTGGACAGCCATTTTTTAAAAGAATGTTTTCTTCTAAAAATAATTTTTCATTGGCTTCTATGTGCAATGCTGGTTTTCACAGCCTACAAATGTGAAAACCAAATGTCACAAAACTGCACACATAACAGGTGTCGAGGAGCCAAGCTCTTAGAGGGGACGACTAGTTAAAGTGCATTTTAAGCTTCTTCCATAAAAACAAGTAGGCGCCTATTTGTTTTTATAAGACTTGCATAAATGGCTTAACCTATACCTACATTACAGGTGCAGTCATTTAGATCAGTCCAGGCATGGGGTTGGTGCCCATAGGCAGGAGCTAAAAAGGAAGAGGAGATTTCTAGCCCAGAGCACAGTTCTAAAACAAATATTATCCCAGGTATTTGGTGCTTTCAAAACTGGGCTCCCTGTGCAGTAGCCTACTATATAAATCCAGGCCTGCACTGGTCCTAGAGCTGCTGTAAATATCCATATCTATATTTTTCAAATACGTGTGCAACTTGGAGCATTTTATAATCTCTGTGTGCTCTGCCCATGTATATGCCCAGAGGCAAACTGCGTATTCTTAAACAGGTCAGTGTTTTATAAGAGGACATTTATGTGGATATGTGGCCACATATGAATGATAATGATTTCATAAAATTACCACCTTAACCTGGTTTTTCAAATGATCAAAAATTTTTAAAACTGGGCTTTAAGTACAATTGTCCCCTAAATTGTCCTCTATGAAGCCCTGACCAAGAAACAAGCAGTTTGCTGATCCTATTACATGCCTTGGAGGAGGTGCAAAAACTGGTGAGACTGCATCTTGAATATTGTGTGCAATTCTGGTCGCCGTATCTTAAAGATATAGCGTTATTAGAAAAGGCTCAGAGAAGAGCCACCAAAATGGTAAAGGGGATGGAAGGATACCCCTATGAAGACAGGCTAAAAAGGTTAGGGCTCTTTAACCTGGAAAAGAGACAGCTGAGGGGAGATATGATAGAGGTCTATAAATTAATGAACGGAGTGGAATGGGTAAACGTAGATCGATTGTTTACGTTATCAGAATATAGAAAGACTAGGGGACATGCAATGAAGCTACAGGGTAAACTATTTAAGACTAATAAAAGAAAATATTTTTTTCACTCAACGTGTAATCAAACTCTGGAATTTGTTACCGGAGGATGTAGTAAAGGCTGTTAGTGTAGCTGGGTTTAAAAAAGTTTTGGACAAGTTCCTGGAGGAAAGGTCCATAAACCATTATTAAGAAGGGACCCAGGATATCAGTGCTTGACCCAGTACAAGCATTGCGGAACCTGTGTCTTTTGGGGAAACTGCTAGGTACGTATGACCTAGATTGGCCACTGTTGGAAACAGGATACTGGGCTTGATGGACCTTGGTCTGACCCAGTATGGCATATCTTATGTTCTTATGATGGAGAAATTAAAAAAATATATATTGTATTCTTGAAGAATGGGAACAAATGTCGAATGTTTTTTTTTTTGGACTGCCCAAGCTATGCTGAGAACATACTCCCTTTTGAATCCTGTAGTATGTACATATGTATAATTAGTCCCCATTGAGGGTGTGATGGGAAGACTGTCTCCAAGTCCTCCTATACGACTACCACTCATAGGCCGGTGCAGAAACCTTGCTTGAAAGCCGTGCGCTATAGCACAGCACACTCTTTCCTAATGCAAGGAAAACACAAATTTTGCTTTCCAATGCAGTAGCCAAAATAAGTAAAGTAGTTATGCACAAAAATTTGCACAAATCAAGGGGAGAGTGTGGCAGATTCATGCACTCACAGGTGATGTAAAACCCTCTTGCACCGAGGAATTTTCTCCAGGGCCATGTGGTTAGGATGGCTGTTATAGTTGGTGATGCAATCATTGGGCATGTAGATAACTGGGTGGCTAGTGGACGTGAGGATGGCCTGGTAACATTCTTGCCTGCCTGTCTGCCTGGTGCGAAGGTGGAGGGCCTCACGTGCCACCTAGACAAGGTTTTAGATAGTGCTGGGGAGGAGCTTGCTGTCTTGGTACATGTTGGTACCAATGACAAAGGAAAGTGTGGGAGGGAGGTTCTGGAGACCAAATTGAGGCTTTTAGGTAGGAAGTTACATTTCATTTTCATTTATTAAAACTTGATATACCACCCTTAGTGGGGACATCAGAGCAGTGTCCATAACATAATAAATACATAAACTAAAGACAAACAAATGGTTTAGAAAGGAATGCCAAATTTCTGATAGAAGAAGTAACGAGGAAAGACGAGACAAGACCAACACATGGGGGGGGGGGGTTGGAGGAGAGATACAGGAGGAGTAGCCTAGTGGTTGGGGCAAGGTACTTCAGGCCGGAAGGTCGGGGGTTAAAATCCCACTAGAGGACAGCAACCTTGGGCCGGAAGGACTGGGGTTTCTAGTCCCACAGATGCTCCTTGTGGTCTTGGGCAAGCCACTTTAACCCTCCATTGCCCATGTTCCCTGTAAGTATTAGTGTATGTGTCTCTCATCCCCACGTGTTAAATGTATCCCCCAATTGTGTTGTGACCGCTTTGATTGAAGGATAAGGTGGTATACAAACTGTCTAAATAAATATATAAGGCTGGGGAAAGATTTCTAGGAGTGAGCTTGGCAGGAATTAGAGGAGATCAGATGGAAGGTCAAAAGCTGAACAGATGAGTTTTAAGCAGTGATTTGAATTTGCAAAAGAGTGGGTTCTAAACGGAGGGACAAGGGGAGGTTATTCCACAAGAAAGGACCGAGAAAATAGAAAGCAGAATGACGAGTGGATTCCAAGTGTGCCTGAGAGGGGGAGGGAAGAAAAAGGTAGTTCATGTGGACATGAGCGAAGAACGCGGTGGGGGGGGGGGTGCAGTCTGATAGCGGAAGTGAGAGATTGTGTTATGTTGGTGTGGAGAGTTCTATGAACCTGGGTTAGAATTTTGTATTGTATGGGGAAGGACATGTCATTGTAAGCAGTATAGCAGAGGAGCATGAAATATCAGTTAATATCTTGTGTGCATATGGCTGGGCACACAAGAATCTCTGCATGAATTTGCGGCTTGGTTAAATATTCAAGATCTCTGCTTACAGTTTAGCATGTCAATGTCTTCCACAAATTTACCATTTCTTGATGCTGCTGTCACATTAGATTATGGATAGATACATACATCTTTATTTAGGAAGGCAGTGGATCGAAATGAACTGTTGTATTTTGAGAGCCATCATCCATTCAGACTTAAGCAGGCTCTACCTAATGGACAATTCTTGCGGATCTGACGCACATGCTCGAATGATGAGGATTTCTGTGGACAAGCAAAGTCACTTATGGAAAGACTGAGACGATGAGGATATCCAAGCGAATTATACATAAGGCTTGCCTGCCGACTAAGCATTCTAATCTGACTTTATTATTGGAGAAACAGAACAGGGATCAAATGGAAAGGCAGGTAATAGAACTCAATCCATTGCCCAGAGTATTTTCGTCATTGACCGGTATTGGCTCTACATTCTGTCTTTAAAAATCAACCATGTATTGCTTTTACTCAGGCACAAACCTTAAGAACATGCTAGTACATTCTGATTTTTCCTCTACACAATCACCCCAAGAATTTGTAGGAGGTCATACCACTTGTGGGAATTGCACATTGTGCCCTAATAGTTTGAATACTACTCAATAGACAGATCCACAGACTAATACAACCGTCTTTTTTTAAAGACCAGTTCTAGCTGTTTGACAGCATGGGCTATCTATGCAGTCATCTGCCCCTGTCAGAAAGTTTATATAGGCAGAACTTGCTGCAAAGTGAAAACACGTCTCACTGAACATAAGTCTCATTTAGCCACACACACAGTTGTGGCACCGATGGTTGCACATTGTTTAGGGGAAAAAACATACGTGGAGTGAACTTCGATGGCTGGTGATTGACCAGATTAGTAACCCAAGAGGAGGAGATCTCATGCAACAATTAGTGCATCAAGAGCAGAGGTGGATCTTTACTTTAAGAATCATTCAACCAATGGGGTTGAATGAGGCATTTGATTGGATGACAGCAATCTGATTTGATTGGTAGACATTGCTTGGGCGTTAAGGCTGCTTTCTTGTAATAACTATTAGTGAGGTTTAGTTTTATCCAAGAGGAGTTAGATTTTGGTTGGGGGGAGTACATTCAACAAGTCCTGATGCAGCCCTAGGCAAAAGAAACAGGCAAAACATGAGTCGACATTTGGGCCTCCCTACTCTAACCTCTTGAATATACTTTGATGTGGTTCTTCCAGCTGAGAGTTAAGTGTTTTTTCAGTTGTTGTTTTTTTAAATGCATTTAAAATATTCTAAAACAGTGTATGGAGCCAGTGAATGACTGTCGGGGGTTGTAGGTGTGAGCTGAAATTCAAGAGTTGTAAAATTTCAGAGATAAGCCACTTCATCCCTCCTAAGCTGAGACTCCTTAACCACATTAAAGCATTCTGTTGATGTGTGAGTTACAATGTGAGCTTACTTTGTGTTTTAGCTAGACACATTGTTTTAGCATTGTCTCCTTTGGGTAATCGCAATAGGAGCATTGTAACTTTTTTCATATATGTTGAAATAGTCTAGCAGCAGTGTGTTGGATGAGTTGTAGGTACTTGAGTACATATTGAGAGAGACCAGCTAGCACAGAGTTACAATAGTCGAGGTGAGCGAGGACAAGAGAAACGGTCAAAGTGGTTAAGGCAGAAGTAGAAATATTAGAGCTGTTTGTTCTCTTACGGCAGAGGGACAGAAAGGAGAGTTGTATAACGATTGATATGTGCATGAAAAGAGAGGGAGGCATCTAGAATGATGCCAAGGTAGCGAAAGGAAGAAGTGAGAGAAATATAAGAACCATTGAGAGATGGGGAGATGAAATGCTAAAAGAAATCAGGGAAGCAAACACAAGTTACAACACAGTAGTAATGGGGTAATTGAAATCATCCATTATCAACTGGGTTAATGTCACAGCAGGATATGCTAGGGAGAGAAAGTTTCTAGATGACATAAATGACTGCTTCCTGGAGCAACTGGTTCATAAACCAACAAGAGGGGGAGCTATTTTGGACCTTGTTCTTAGTGGAACACAGGATCTGGTGCAAGAGATAACAATGTTATAGGCCATTTGGTAATAGTGATCACATTTGATTTAATAAATTGAGGGAGGATGGCAAGGAAATCCACAGTACTACCTTTTAATTTTCAAAAGGGAGACTGTTAAAATGAGGAAAATAGTTAAGAAAAAACTAAAAGGAGCAGCTGCAAAGATTAAAGATTTTCATTACGTATGGGAGTATGTTGTTAAGTGCTGTCGAGTCGGAGTCGACTCATGGTGACCCTCTGGATAGCTATCCTAAATTGTGTTCGGCCTTCAGTCAGGTGCTCATTGTTGACAGACTGGTACCTGTAGCTGCTGTTATTGTATCGATCCATCTCATTGCTGGCCTTCCTCTTTTGCGTTGACCTTCTATCTTGCCAAGCATGATGTCTTTCTCTAATGATCTCTCTCTTTGCATGATGTGTCCAAAGTATGAAAGTCGAAGTCTTGTCATCTGAGCTTCAAAAGAAAGCTTAGTTTGATCTCCTCTAGTACCGACTGGTTTGTTCTTCGGGCAGTCCGTAGTATACACAGTATTCGCCACCAGCACCATAATTCAAAGGCATCAATTTTCTTTCTGTCTATCTTTTTCGCTGTCCAGCTTTCGACATCCATATGATGTTATTGAAAATACCATGGCTTGAACAAGTCGAATCTTTGTATGGAGAGAGATATCTCTGCTCTTGAGAATCTTATCTAGGTCTTTCATAGCCATTCTGCCAAGAGCAATGCGTTGTCTGATTTCTTGACTGCTTGTTGCTTATTTATTTATTTGCATTTTCTTTTATACCGCACTATTCAACATCAGTGCGGTTTAAATAAAACATAAAACTTACACATTGCATTGGCTGAGCTATTGATAGTTGATCCAAGTAGGTTAAAGTTGTTCACGATTTCAGTTTCTTCTCCTTAAGCGATGAACCTGCTGATATGCCAGTTGTCATGATCTATGTCTTCTTTACATTAAGGTCAGGCCCATTTTGAGACTACGTTCTTTAATTGTGAGAAGCAAATGTTTCAGATCATCTTCACTTTCAGCCAGTAATGTGGTATCAGCATAGCGAAGGTTGTTGATGAGTCTTCCACCAATCTTCACACCTCTGTTGTCTTCATACAATCCTGCTTCTCTGATGATTTGTTCTGCATATAAATTAAATAGGTAGGGGGAAAGTATGCAGCCTTGTCTTACACCTTTGCTTATTTTAAACCATTCTGTTTCTCCTTGTTCCGTTCGAACTGTTGCTTCCTGATCAATGTACAGATTGTGCAAAAGTACGATCAGGTGTTCTGGTATACCCATGCTTCTTAATGTGGCCCAGATTTTCTCATGGTTTACACAGTCAAAAGCTTTGCTATAGTCTTTAAGCACAAATAGATATCCAATGATGTCTCTCGTTCCTCGCCCTTTCCTGAACCCTGCTTGCACTTCAGGTAGTTCTTGTTCCAGGTATGGTTGTAGTCTCTTTTGAATAATCTTCAGTAGAATCTTGCTGTCATGTGGGATCAGAGCGATTGTGTGATAATTTCCACAGTCAGTTGGATCACCTTTCTTTAGTATTGGTATAAACACAGATCTTTTCCAGTCAGTTGGCCATGATGTCTTCCATATTTCTTGGCAGAGCCTTGTAAGTACGGTAACAGCTGCATCAGATTGCTGTAATACTTCTATGGGAATGCTATCAATTCCTGGTGCTTTGTTCTTTGATAAGGCTTTCAGTGCTGCTTCAACTTCTTCTTTCATCACCAATGGTTCCCAATCATAAGGTACAGGTTGAAACGGCTGTTGGTCCACTTGATCTTTATCATATAAAAACCCTGTATATTCCTTCCATCTTTTCTTGATCTTCTCAGCATCATTCAACATAGATCCATCTTGAGCATCTTGTAACATTCCAATTTGAGACTGGAACTTTTTCTTTAACTCTTGTAGCTTTAGGAAAGCCGATCTTGTTGTTCCTCCAATAGTATCTGCTTCTATTTCCTTGCATGCATCATTGTAGTACTTTTCCTTGTCCTGTCTTGCTGCACGTTGGAAATCTCTGAGTTCTGTGATTGTCTTTCTTTCTCCTCTGGCTTTAGCTTCTCTGCGTTTCTTGGCAATTTTCAGAGTTTCTTCTGTCATCCATTTTGTCCGTTTTTTCTTTTTCACCTTTTGTAGAGACTTCTCGCTTTCTTCCAACACAACCTTCTTGATGTCATTCCATAACTCTTCTGGAGCTCTGTCATTTGTATCTAAAGCAGCAAATCGATTTTGCAGGCAGTCTTTAAATTTCAGTGGTATATTCTCAAGGTCATATTTTGCTGCATTCATGAGTGGTTTGCTCTTTTTCAACTTTAGCTTGAGTTTGCATACTAGTAGTTGATGATCTGTACCACAGTCAGCTCCAGGTTTTGTCTTTGTTGATGTTATAGAGCTTTTCCATCATTGACTTCCACAGATGTAGTCAATTTGATTTTTATACAATCCATTGGGTGAAGTCCATGTGTACAGTCGCCGCTTGTGTTGCTGGAAGAAGGTGTTTGAGATGAATAGATCGTTCTTCTTGCAGAATTCTATCAGTCTTTCTCCAGCTTCATTTCTATTGCCAAGTCCATATTTTCCAACTACTTTGTTTTCTTCTTCTTTGTTGCCAACTTTTGCGTTCCAGTCACCCATGACTATCAGGATATCCTGTTTGCATGTTCTGTCAATTTCAGCTTGTTCTTGTTCATAGAACTCTTAATTTCATTCTCTTTTGCAGCTGTTGTGGGGGCATATACCTGAATTATAGTTGTGTTGATAGGCATTCCTCGTAGACGAATAGAGATTAAGCCTTCGCTGACTGCATTGTATTTCATTACAGTTCTTGCAAGTTTCTTCTTATAAATGCGACACTATTTCTTTGTCTTTCATTTCCAGCATAGTAGACCATGTGATCATCTGATGCAAAGTGCCCGATGCCAGTCCATTTCAGTTCGCTGACACCCAACAGATCAAGTTGTACACGTTCCATTTCATTCTTGACCACCTCCAACTTCCCTTGGTTCATGCTTCGTACGTTCCATGTTCCAATGTGTAAGACATCTTTACAGCTTCTGACTCTCATTTCATTTCATGCGCAGCTACATCAGCAGTCAGATGTCCCGAGGGCTTTGATCCAACCACATCATAAATGCTGGCTTTACTCTGAAAAGTCTTCAGCTCTTCCCCAGTAGCTAGTTGCGTGCCTTCCGACCTTAGGGTCTCATCTTCCAGCACTACAGCACAATTTGTTTTGTTGTAACTATCCATTGGGTTTTCATGGCAAGATACAGAAGTAGATTGCCGGGCCTTTCTTCCGTACAGTTTAAGTTTGGTGGTGTTGCCGTTGTCACAGAAATGTGATCCTCTGCCGTCAACACTATCCCGTTCTGCTGCTGCCCAGATGGGTGGTTTGTCTTGGTCTGGCACCTCAGCTGAGACCTGTCCATCTTGGGAGACCCTGCCAGTAGTTAAACTACCGATAGTTTAGCTCTCAGCATCACTGATGCACACAAGCCCTCACAGCACGACAAGCTGCAAACCATAGACACAGATGTATTCCATGCTTTAAAAAAAGGGGAAGGAAGGCCGAAACACTGCTAGCATGGTTTAAAGGTAAGGTCAGAGAGGCTTTTGTAGCCAAAAAAGCATCTTTACAGAAATGGAAAAATGAGCCAAATGAAGAAAATGGGGAAGCAATATAAGCATTGGCAAGTTAGATACAAGGCTTTGATATGGCAGACAAAGGGAATTTGAAAAAAAAGCTTAACCATGGAAGCAAAAACACACAATGAAAACTTTTTCATTTACATTCATAACACTGAAAACCTGTGAGTGTCATTTGGATCATTAGATGATAGCGGGATAAAAGGAAGACAATGCCATAGCAGAGAGATTGAATTAATTCATTGCTTTGGTCTTTACTGAAAATACTGTAGGGAAATTACATCGCCTTTAAATACCATTTCAGGCATGAGTATTGGAAGAATTGAAAGAAATATTGATAAACCGGGAAGATGTATTACAACTATTTGATAACATGAAAAGTAGCAATTCACCTGAACTGGATGGTATACATCAGAGGGTGCTGAAAGAACTGAAATATGAAACTGCAGACCTATTATTAGTAATCTGTGAACTACCATTAAAATCTTCTGTAGTACCTGAAGATTGGAGCATGGCCAACGTAACGCCAATTTTTAAAAAGAGTTTCAGGGGTGATCCAGGAAACTACAGACCGGTGAGCCTGACGTCAGTACTGGGCAAAATGGTAGAAGCCATTATTAAGAATAAAATTAAGGAACATGTAGATAGTCGTGGTTTAATGGGAGAAAGCCAATATTGAATTAGCCAAGGAAAGTCTTGTCTTTCTAATCTGTTATTTTTTTGAAGGTGTGAATAAACAAGTAGACAAAGGTGAGCCGGTTGATATAGGGTATCTGGATTTTCAGAAAGCTTTTGACAAGGTCCCTAATGAGACTCTTGGTGAAATTAAAAAGTCATCGGATAGGAGTCACTGTACTATTGTGGATCAGGAACTGATTAAAAGACAAAGTAGAGAATAGCGCTAAATGGCGAATTTTCTTAATGGAGAAAGGTGAATAGTGGAGCACCCCAGGATCTGTGCTGGGCCCGCTGCTTTTTGACATTCAGAAATGACCTTGAAATAGGAATGAGTGAGGTAATCAAATTTGCAGCTGACATAAAATTATTCAATGTTGTTTAAAACACAAGAGGGTTCTGAAAAATTGCTGGAGGACCTTGATAAATTGAAAGATTGGATGTCCAAATAGCAGATGAAATTTATTGTGGACAAGTGTAAAGTTATGCACCTACGAAAGAACAGCCTAAACTATGGTTACACGATGTAAGGTTCCACATTAGGAACCACCATCCAGGAAAAAGATTTACTGTAGGCATCGTCATAGATAATACATTGAAACCCTCTGTCCATTGTGCAGCAACAGCCAAGAAAGCAAATATAATGCTAGGAATCATAAGGAAAGGAATGGAGAATAAAACAAAGGATATTATAATGCCTCTGTATCGTTCCTTGCTGCAACCACACCTTGAATATTGTATGCCATATCATAATAAGGATATAGCAGAAATGGAAAAGGTACAGAGAAGAGCCACTAAAATGGTAAAGGGGATGGAAGGATACTCTTAGGAGGAAAGGCTTAAAAGGTTAGGGCTCTTCAACTTGGAAAAAAGATGGCTGAGGGGAGGTGTGATAGAGGTCTATAAATTAATGAATGGAATGGGATGGGTAAACGTAGATCGGTTCTTTACTCCTTCAAAAAGTAGAAAGGCTAGGGGACACACAATGAAGCTACAGTACAATGTAGCCCATTTAAGACTAATAAGAGAAAATAGTTTTTTCACTCAACACATAATCAAACTCTGGAATTCATTACCAGAAGATGTTGTAAAAACTGTTAGTGTCGCTGGGTTTAAAAAAGGTTTGGGCAAGTTCCTGGAGAAAGTCCATAAACCATTATTAAAGAGGACCTGGAAAATGCACTGCTTACTCCAGGACAAGCATTGTGGAATCTATGTACCTTTTCGGGAACCTGCCAGGTACTTATGACCTGGATTGGCCACTGTTGGAAAAGGGATACTGAGCTTGATGGACCTTAGCCTGACCCAGTATGGCACTTATGTTCTTATGTCATGCTAGACTAAAAGTTCCCGAGGCAGTCGGAAGGTGAGGGGAAGGGAACTAGTTGGAGTTTGGGGATGTTGCTGACTGGAGGGGATTGTGACTGACTGAAACTGGCTTTCCATGGACTGGTTGTTGAGTGAAGTAGGGAAGATGGTTGATTTAGGGAACAATGACTAGGTTAGGGATAGATGACACTGGAGTTAGGAGTAGAAGGATGGCTGGCAGGAGTTGAAAAAGAGTGGTGGACACTGCTATTAAATTGAAATGAAGGACTTGATTAAATGTAGCTTTTTTTCCCCTACAGACAGAGAATGAGGAAACAATAAATCAGGGTCTAAAACAGCAGCAGACTTTGGTGCATAGGGGCATTACCCCATCTCCAACCCGTTTTTCACTTCCCAACATATGCCACCTAATTGTGCTAAATCTTGTAGAATTTTATCAAGGCCTGTATTATACCTGAGTTATATTTCGTTTGCTGATTGCATTTTCTATCTCATCCCTGCTGATTACCGAAGACTTATGTAACGGACATATTTGCCCGATCAGCCCTGTCGTCTTGCATGGTTCTTTTCTTATCTAGTGTCACCATTATTCATTTGTCTTTATTTATTTAACCAGTTTTATATACCACCTTATCCTTCAATCAGTGGTTTACAGTATAACTTGTTGGGATACATTTAACAGGTGGAGGAGGGGATGGTTTTGAACAAATATACAGTTAGTTCTTTTGTGATTGCGTGTGTTGTCGTTGGGCCATTTGGGACAGTATCCTGCTGCTGGCGCTGATTATGTTAGGTGTCCAAAGTATTCCTTGAACAGGAGGGTCTTGAGTGTCTTGTGGAAGTCTTTGATGCCTTTCAGGGCTCTTATTCCTTCAGGAAGAGAGTTCCATAGGGCAGCTGCTGAGAGTGAGGGTGCTCTTTTGGACGTTGATATCCCGCCTGTGTGCTGAGCATGTTTTCCTTGTTTCTCCTGGGTCTGTTACTTTTGTCTCTGATTATTATGTTCTGGAGCACATCTGCTGAGCAGCGGTGAATGATTTTAAATAAGTTCAAGGTTGCTTTGAATCTTGTCTTTAGTGCTGTTGTAGGCGTTGGATTACAATGACGTTGTGTATAGGATGGTTAGACGGGAGCCACAGGCGATGTTCTCTCGGTATTTGTTATCAGTGAAGAAGGAAAAAGCACTAGAAAAAGTAAATATCATTAAGAATGGACTTGAGGTGGATGACCAAGAAAGGAGAGACTTCAGAGGGCTGGCCTTATTGAAAATGTCTGGTCTCTCTTGCTTGCGTGTTTTGTTTTTTCCATCCCCTTTTCCTTAGGCTCTCAGCAGCCTCTGCAGCCTATCCCTTTCCCAGGACAAGTATCCCATGCTGACTCTGGGCCTGGAGACAAACACTCAGCACCACTGGATAGCCAGTAGCAGCAACCATCTTTCTCTCTCCCCAGATTTCTCTGCCACCTCTGCAGCACACCCAGGTCCACCCCAAGACCCTGGTGCCCCAGAGCATGTTACAGGGCTATCCCAAAAACGTTTTACATGGGTTCACATCTGCCGTTCTCGACCTGCCAGCTGTTTTCTTTCCATGCACCTCAGAGACCTCCCTGGCCTTCCACATCAGTGCTTGGAAGTTCAGTCAGGTCTGGCATCTTTAGATGTAAAAAGTCTTTCTGTTGCCATGTACAATATTTTGAAAAGGATCACACTTAGGTTTTCGGCAGAAGAGTTTAAAACAAAAACACCTTAAAATGGAATTGTAATTGTTTTATGCCTTAGAAATGCCAAATTGTATGACTGGCTGATTTTTGGTAAAATTTGTATCACCTTTTACCTTATTACATTTTTTTGTCTGCCTCTCTTCTGAGGGCTCCTCTACAGCTACATGAACTCTAGAGCGGGTCTCGGAATTACTTTTTCACAATAAAAGGCTCAGATAGATAGAAATGTGTGCTAGGAAGCGACAGCTACTTTTTATCCTTTCATAGAGGCATGCTGAGCTTTAAAATACAAAATATCACCTATTATGTTTTGGGATGGCATAAGGGGGTAGGCTTCCCTAAACCTTTTCTCCACAAGTAACCAAAAAGGATTAAGAGGAAATATGTTACTTAAGCACTAGCCATTCCGTTCTGAGAGCTCTGCAGATCTGAGGTTCTCACTTTGACCAGGGCTCTACCAGCAGAGGAAGCACGAAGCATCAGCTTTTAAAACAAATTATGTAACGCCTCACTTCCACTGTTTCCTATTTCGTTTTTTTAATGGGATTTCAAAGGGCGAAGGAATTGCCTCTATCAGAGGTTGCTAAATCTGTTTTTATTCAGGGAGCATCAGTAAATGGCATTTAAAGAGAAATGAATTCTTAATTTGAAACCCAAAGTAACATAGTAAATGATGGCAGATAAAGACCAGTATGGTCCATCTAGTCTGCCAAGTAAGATGGCAAGAATAGGTGCACCTGCCGCTCCGTGCAGGCCACCCCTTCCCATGTCTTTGTTTTAGGGGTGAACCCACCGCTCCGTGTAGGGACACCCCTGTATGTTGAGAAATTAGTTAAGTTTATTTTCCCAACATCACCTCATCATGTTTCCTTTTATCTTCATCCCAGCACTAAAGCCAGCCCTGGTTGCACTGTGTCCCACATGAATAATTTGTGAGTGGATGGTCACAGAACATGTCACCCAGCCATGTTGACTGCCATCATCTCAGATGGTTCGGTTCCTGATTCTTACCTAGCCCCCTCACAGTGAAGCTTTCCAGGATACTTAGCAACCGGCAATCAAATAATTCAAAGTGGTTTAATGCTAATAGGATTTCTTTAAGGTTTTTAACTTACCTCTATCTCGCAGCTCTCTTTGGTCATAACCTCCAATATTTTCCCAGGATAATGACCATTTTTACAGTACTATTCAGTTATACAGTACTCATTCGTCTAACAATAGATGCATAAACAACACAGCCCAAATTGCTACGCCGAGCATTAGCAGTAAATCTGAGAGACTAAGATCATACTTCACATACGCAGGCTTAGAAGTGAGGTTCACGACCGTGGTGGTATCCGCAAAACTAACCTATTTGGAGAAACTGTCCCGAGTGAAACCATATTCCCCCACCACCATCCCCCAAAGCAATATAAATTATATTAGGCCTGTGAGTTTTGATGTATTAGTCTAGGGAGTGAAGGAGACTGAGCCAGCTGGATCCCTTTGTTACACTTTCAAACCTTTTTCTCCTTTTCACTTTGCTGTTGTGTATCAATATGGATGCATTTACATTATCGATTATTTTGTGCTCTTTGTTGGTTTAAATAGTTCAGTAACTTGCAGGGCCTGGTGCAAGGGGCATTGGGTGCCCTAGGTAAACCTTCAGCCATATGCCCCCTCCCTAGATCATCACAACACCAGATTCGTCTGCATGCCCCCTCTCCCTACAGCCAAAAGAATCTGCTGCTTGTGCCTCTCAGGATCTATTATTGCGCTTTGACTGCTCTTGCTCTTTCTTGCTCCTCAGAAACGGCTGCCTTTCGCAACCGCCTAGTTTGCCTGATAACTTAGCTATTTTATATCTGTGTTGTTAAATGATAGCAGCAGGAGTATCTTTACCCTACTTCATAAGAACATAAGATATGCCATACTGGGTCAGACCAAGGTCCATCAAGCCCAGTATCCTGTTTCCAACAGTGGCCAATCTAGGTCATAAGTTCCCCAAAAGAAACAGGTTCCACAATGCTTGTATTGGCTCAAGCAGTGATATCCCAGGTCCCTTTTAATAATGGTTTATGGACCTTTCCTCTAGGAACTTGTCCAAACCTTTTTTAAACCCAGCTACACTAACAGCTTTTACTACATCCTCCGGTAACAAATTCCAGAGTATGATTACACGTTGAGTGAAAAAATATTTTCTCTTATTAGTCTTAAATAGGTTACCCTGTAGCTTCATTGCATGTCCCCTGGTCTTTCTATATTCTGATAACGTAAACAATTGATCTGCATTTACCCGTTCCACTCCATTCATTAATTTATAGACCTCTGTCATATCTCCCCTCAGCTGTCTCTTTTCCAGGTTAAAGAGCCCTGACCTGTTTAGCTTTTCTTCATAGGAGTATCCTTCCATCCCCTTTACCATTTTGGTGGCTCTTCTCTGTACCTTTTCTAATAATGCTATATCCTTTTTAAGATTCGGTGATCAGAGTTGCGCACCATGGAACGATATAGAGGCATTATATCGTTTGTTTTATTTTCCATTCCTTTCCTTATGATACCTAGCATTCTATTTGCTCTCTTGGCCGCCGCTACACACTGGGTGGAGGGTTTTAACAAGTTATCCACGATGATGCCTAAATCTTTTTCCTGGGTAGTGGTTCCTAACGTGGAACCTTGTATCGTGTAACCATAGTTTGGGGGTTTTTCCTAGGTGCATAACTTTGCACATGTCCACATTAAATTTCATCTCCCATTTGGATGCTCAGTCTTCCAATTTATCAAGATCCTCTTGCAATTTTCCACAATCCTCATGGGTTTTAACAACTTTAATAGTTTCATGTCATCTGCAAATTTGATAACCTCACTCTTTATTCTCTTTTCCAGGTCATTTATAAATATGTTAAAAAGCACCGGACCCAGCACAGATCCCGGGGGTACTCCACTATTCACCTTTTTCCATTGGGGAAAATTGATCATTTAGCCCTACCCCTGCTTTCTATCTTTTAACCAGCTCCTGATCCACAATAGTACACTCCCTCCTATCCCATGACTTTTTAGTTTTGCCAAAGGTCTCTGCTGAGGGACCTTGTCAAAGGCTTTCTGAAAGTCCAGATACACTATATCAACCAACTCACCGTTATCTATCTGTTTATTCACACCTTCAAAAAAACATAACAGATTAGTAAGACAATATCTTCCTTGTCTAAAGCCATTTTGGCTGTCTCCCATTAAGCCATGACTATCTACATGTACAGTAATTTTGTTCTTTATTATGGTTTCTACCATTTTTCCCAGAACTGACGTCAGGCTCACCAGTCTGTAGTTTCCTAGATCACCCCTGGAACCCTTTTAAAAATTGGCGTTATATTGGCCATCCTCCAATCTTCAGGTATTACACATGGTTTTAATGATAGTTCACAGATTACTAATAGCAGGTATGCAATCTCATATTTCTTTCAACACCTTTGGATGTATACCATTCGGGCCAGGTGATTTGCTACTCTTCAGTTTATCAAATAGTTGTACTACATCTTTCCGGTGTATCGATTATTTCTTTCAATTCCTTGACTGATGTCTCTGCTCTTGCATTTGGTGGTATGTTGGGTGTAGTGGTACTGTGTTTTTTTTATAGTTCATGCTGGACATGCTAAAATTCTTAAGGCCAGATTCACTAAGCATTTTCCCATAGAGACAGAAGTGGAGAGAGCCTTCATGAATCAAATCCTTTGAGCAGTGCTTCCCAAGCTTTTGCCCACTATAACCCCATTTTAACACTTAAAAATTCACGTCACCCTAAAGTATGACTAGAACAAAATTAGTAGCCCTCCACTCCCCTCCTTCTTCCTTTAGTGGTGGCAGCAGTCAGCACAGCAACTCACAGACCCCAGTTCTCTGCATGAGTTTCTAGACTGTCCAGAAAGCTAACACAGGAGGAAGAGGAAGGGTCTGTAATTATTCATTGACTCGAAAGCTAACTGCCCCTACTGGGCATAGGTCACAGTGGCAGTCCTGTTTCTCTGACCCCCATCCACTGATATGATGACCTTATTTGGGGTCCCGATCCATAGTTTTTGAGAGCTACTGCCTTAGGGTCTGGTCTGCTACAGTCTTCAAAATAGTTTTCACATTTTGTTCACTCCCGTAAGATGAACAAGTGTGAACTCTGTTGCTTCCAACTGTAAAACATAGACCCTTAAGAGATAAGAGGCTTCCGTGCAAAATCGGATCTGCAGCCCCAGTGGGGCCGCTTCATAAACAGACCCCTTAGACTCACTTGAATAGCAGTCTTATAATACTTGCTAGGGAGGATCATAGTGTTAACACATTGGTGTTTTATCATCTTTGTTTTCAGCTGTGCTGATGTTTGCAGTCTTGCTTTTTTTTTTTAATTTTTATGGGGTTCGCTTATCTTCTCTGGTTGTCGACACATTTTTCAGCCCTACTTTTCTCTTTCTCAAGGTCATCAGTGGGTGTGTTGAATAGCACAGCATTTCTGATGGCAGGTGGTTGAATGGTTAAAGATAGCGTTAGTTATAGATGATTCCACTGTTTTTGTTCTTGGTATCTCCAGTTCTATGTAAAATGTTTTGTTTTTGTTTTGTTCATGTTATATGTAAACCGCACTGATTTGAAAAAGCGCGGTGTATAAAAGCAAATAAATAAGTAAATGGTGCTTTCCATATTTTCAGGGCAAGGGTTGTAGCTCACTATCAGCTGTTGAAAATAAACTATGGCACAGAGTGTTTGGAAATTTTTTTATTTCAAAACGGAGTCTCTTTGCTTTTGAATATTGATTTGTTCATTTAAAATGCATCTTGTCTACCTTCTGTCTTAATTTTTTAGACTCTAGATATTTACTGCTGTAATTGTCATAAGCTGCAATATAGATACTTAACACCACCTTTTCTTCTTTTTATTTTTTTAGAGCTTACTTATGAAGAAATTATTAGTTTTAAACCACCTGATTTTAAACTGGACAACCTGGAAATAGAGCAATAATCATAGACAGATGTACACCATATGCCCAGTATTCCCAAAACATCCATTCTGATGCTCCCACCCGCTGAAGAAGGTATGGCGGAGTGGGCAAATGATCCTTCATGCTGCAGCTGTTTTGTTTCTTGCCCTCATGCTGTGAGTATAATCCCAGGAATGTACAAGGTGATTGTGAAGCTGCTGACAGACCACATCAAGAACTTTCTGCGGGATTTCTGCATGCGGCTCATTTTCCTTGGGAATGGCAGTGGAATGAAAGCAGCCATTTTGAAGAACATACAGTTTGAAGCATGAATGTACACAAAATGGAGGCCATGGTTCCATCCAAGGAATTAACTAATTTTCTGGCATTACTCCTTTTATTTTGTCAGGTTTTTTTATGCTTGTTTAATTTTTAGCTAGTGCCTTTAAGGGAGCATGGCAAGTTAGAATTACACAAATCAAATATAAATCTGACATGGTTGTGTCCATACACGAAATGTCTCTTGAACGGTTTTATGTGCAACACTAACACCATTTTAAAGCCAATAAATTTCTGTCTCCTGTGGCTATAAAATATTTTTCATGTCTTACTGTGATTGACACTTTAGTTTTTCAGATTACATGTTGATGGTGGTTTACATAACCAACCAAAGATTATAAATAAAAAAAATTAACTCTTCTCTCTATGTATGTATTAACTTATGCAAGCCCTCCATGTTATTGTTATGCACTAATGAAGCTGTAAGAATTGATTTAACAGCTGAAAAAGTGGTTTGGCTGTCGAAGTCTCAAGTGAAGGGACATAAAAAGTAAAACAGCAGGTAATATTATTCATTCTTCAGTTGTGTACAAGAATGAACTGGTAGAATTAAAACATCAATATTTGCAATATCCCTGTACTATGACCCTTGTACGGCCAAACCAGAAGGGAGATGGTTGGCCCGGAGAAGGGCTGATGGGCAACTAAGTTCCTTCAGGGTGCCCAGTCAGGAATGGGAAGTGGTGGCATCCTCAGTGTATACTTGCTTCTATACGTGTATAAAAGAGATGCTGTCATGCCAAAACGGTTTCCTTTGTATAGGCTGACCTGAGGAAAGGAGGATCCCAGTCGCCAGGGGAGATGTAGTTATGCAGGGAATTATAGAAGAAATCTAAGAGCTGATGGCAGTGGCGCTCAGCTTCAGCTTTCGGGGGGGGGGGGGGTGCAGGGAGCGGTGCTAATGCTGGTTCCTGCTGGAGGAATCTGTGCTAGATTTCAAATGCGTATCTGTGTACGAGGTTTGGGAGAAAAAGGGACAGGACTGTTTAGAAGTAGTTTGTGACAACAGTGATGGAGGTGAGCTTCATCAATCAGGAACCCGGAATGATGAAGCCAGAAACTGGGTTCTTGTGGAGAACAGGCCTCTGTTTCAGTGGAAGGAGTCAACAGAGTCCTGGTGTGTTGTTTCAAGGATAGGTGTAGTTTGGGGGGGGGCAGTAGCTCCCCCCCCCCCTCCAATGTTGCAGATACTAATGGTGATCTAGTACCTCTGCCTCCACTATCGGCATGGTTTCCATACCCTTTGCCCGCCTCTTCTCCCCTCCACTCCAAATTAAGAAGGCAAACTGATGGTTTCAAGAGGTTCACCTATATGAGGCCAGGAAGTCAAGGTGGCTTGGGGGAGACTGGGTGGCAGAAGCAACAGGGCTACAGTGACGAGCAGGAGAGCCATAAACGTATGTTTAGAACTAAAGAAAGTCATGATATATGCCTGCAGATAGTGTAAATAAGTTGAGATATAAGGACTGAGAGGGACTTCAGCTTTGAAACTTCTAAAATGTTACTATGTGCCACCAGCCTTTGTATGGTCCACATTATTGTATTTCGAAGTAACTCATGGCTCCATTGCAGTTATAGAACAAGTGATAATGTCCTTCAGAAACCTTCAGTATTGACAATGTATCTAATTGCTACTTTAAAGAACTCCAGCCCAAGGAGCAATCTTGTCCCACAACAAATTCCTCCACTCATTGTTTCTTTGCCAGCAAACTCTTCAAGGATACTCTGCTCGCAATTTTTTCATCATCTTTTGCAGTTGATTCTCGCCTAACACTATAGTGGGAAACCTTAAGCCGCCTATAAATGGGTGTGTTTCACAGTAGAACACTCCCCCTCTCATCCAATCAAATCAAAGCATACCAATCAATTTGGCCATTCAGTCTCCCTGGCTGCACCACATTCAACATTATATCCAAAATTGTTCCAGGTAATTTAATCGCTGCTGGCGATTTCCCCCCCCCCCCACCCCTTCACCAGTCTCTCAGTCAATTATGCACCAACAAAGATTTGTAAATACATGAGTTTTTTTGCAAGCAATGATCCCACCATAGGTGCTCCAGCTTTCTTATGATGCAACCTAGAACAATGCTCTCGTAAACTTTGAGTTATTGTTCTACTTGTGCGACCCACATAAATCATCTGGCAGGGACATTGAATGATATAAACTACAAAGGTTGTTAAACAAGTTGTTGAAAAATGCAAGTTAATGGACTTATTTGTGGAATTCATAGTCCAACTGTCACCTATAGGAAGGCTACAGAACTCACTGTGATTACAGGATAATGACATAGTGTGTCCATACTCTCCAATCTCTGTTGCCATATAATTGATTTGCAGACATAATTAGTAAAGTTTTTCCTCTTCAATAAGCTACTACTGTTTTTTCTGAAAAACATGAATGGGACTGCAAGACTGGCCAGTGTTTAAATATAAATGAGGTGATAGTAGACGCCTGCACTGAAAACACAAACCAAAGGGGCTGGATATTCATCCTGTGCTGATCCAGTCAGTAACAAGTCGCGATGTGCATATGAACCCCGTAAACAAATTCATTTCATGATCTGTCTGGGGTATCTCCTTAATGAAATGCTATTACCAAACGAGTGCTTGAGAGGTTGGTGTGCATGGACCAGGAAAAGGACCTTGGAGTGATGGTTTCTGAAGATCTCAAGGTGGCAAAACAGTGTGACAAGGTGGTGGCCAAAGCCAGAAGGATGCCGGGGAGGAGATACTAATGCCACTGTACAAGTCACTGGTGAGGCCTCACTTGGAATATTGTGTTTAGTTTTTGAGACCATATCTCGGATATAGAAAGACTGGAAACAATTCAGAGGAAGGCGACCAAAATGATTTGGAGCCTGCACCATAAGACGTATGAGAAGAGAATTGAAACCTAAATATATACACGCTAGAGGAGAGAAAGGGACAGGGGAAATATGAAACAGACCTTTAAAGAGTATTAATGAACAAACAAACCTTTTTCAAAGATGGGGAAACTGTAAAACTAGAGGGCGTAACATGAAGCTGCAAGGGGGTAAACTGAAGGGCAATGTCAGGAAATATTTTTTCACTGAAAGGGTAGTAGATACTTGGAATGCCCACCCGATGGAAGTGGTGGGAGCAAATACAGTGACAGAATTCAAAATGGCATGGGACAGACACAGTGGATCCCTTTTATAGCAACAGGATAAAATCAAAATAAACGTAACTCTCTTATATCTCAGCAAATAGGAGTGACCTACTCGGAGCGGTGAGTACACCCCTAAACAAAGGCATGGGGAGGCGTGACCACAGAGCACCTTGCTGAGCAGACTAGATGGACCATACTGGTCTTTATCTGTCGTCATATACTATGCTACTGAGTCTAGGTGGGGCACTGCAGGTACTGTAGCTAGGCTGTGCTTTGGAGGTCATGCAGAGCCAGATCCCAGAACAGCACTTTCCACCATCCACAGAGACATAGCAGAGGAGCAGCTAGCGAGGGGACTGGGACACGTATGAGGAATGATACTCCACAACAATCTGTGAAAGACCCAATTCCATTCCAGGAGCAGGGCACCCCAGTCTCTGAAAGGCGCTCCAAGGAGAAGATCCCTTCATCCAGTTCCTATTAAATAGACTATATGAATACATGAAATTGGAAAACCTGAACTTATTTGTGAATAAATCCTTTGGAGGAACTGATAAATCCAGGATAGTCTCTCTGATATACTGAAAAGAGAGCCACTGAGGTGGTATTGCACTTCGGTCCTAAGATCCTTTCTCCTTCACACTACTTCAGCAGTCAGACCATAGTATAATTTATTGACCATGGTAGGAAGAACATTTTAATTTCTGTAATATAAACCTCAAAAAAGAGTATTTCCAAGACCTAGGGATCCATTCAGCAGTGCTTTTTTGAGCCAGCAATTTTCTTCTGTGGACTTTCAGTTGTTACTAGGGCTAGGATGTGCTATCATGAGCTTTTGTTCTCAACTATCCATGGATTTATTTTTTTTTTTTGCTGTATTTTGTATTGCTGCTTTGGTGTAGTTTGCTTGGTTTAGAGGGGAGGCAAAGAGTGAGGAACTCATATTGCCTATGAGGGAGAGGAACCAATTCAGCATCTGCAAGATTGATGGGGGAAGAGGTGCTACCCCCATGCCCACGCCCCAAACTATGTCTGTGTATCACCTCCCAGTTTACTCAGTCTAATCATGGAAATGATAGTCCATGGCCACTGGACTTCTTTCAGGAACCTCAAATTATAGGACATTGCACAATGGTGACACCTGGTGGCCATTATCTGTGAATGGGTCTCCCTTTGCTGCATGGATAAAAGGGGGTGAAAGAGCTAAACCAGAAATCAAACCTACGTTCTCCATGTGACTGTGTGCTACAGTGAGCCACCAGGCCGGCCAATGGTTTTTGTTTATTCCATTGTTAAGGTATTGATTCACATTGCTTGTACTTATTACATGTTGGAACTCGTTACCAATAGGTTGAAGTGTCGCAATGTATGTACAATTCTTGTAGATAATTTTCAAAGGGACACTACCTAGGTGGTTTTCTTTTGAAAACTGGCTAAAAAGTGCCTGCGTGTATTTGCATCTGCTGTTTCTACAAGAAGTCGAAGGGACTTGAATAGTGCAGAGAGTTTTGAAAATCAAATGTGCATGAACTGTTACCACCCCCCACCTCCCAATCCAAGAATGCCTCCTTTGGAATACTCCTAAAGTGCTTGTACTGTAAAAGAAGGCACCTACTTTAGCAGCAGGGGAGGGGGAGAATATTTTCCTGCCAAGTTATTTAGCCAGCTAAATATGTTTGAAATTTGTCCTTTTCAAGACTGCTTAAGTCTTGAAAAGTGAGAACTGATTTTTTTTTAAATTTTATTATTGTACCCTTAATGCTTTTGCAGTGGCTCTTACATGAAAGAAAGTGGGTTTTCTGTAAAAGGTAACGTGTGGGGTATCTATCAGAAGAGCTGTAACCAGAGTTGAGGTTAAGCAAAAGAGTTGAACACCTATACTTTGCTCCCTAGATTGTGCCAAGTTCTGGCCAGTGCCATTTTTATATAAGGATCTGGTGGGGAAGGAGTGATGGGGGATTGTTCCTGTTCCCTTTGTACTTCAGAGACCACACAGATGGGATAGGTAATGGTGGATGGGGAGATCCGAGGGCAGCTGGAGCCACAAATGGGATAAGTGGAAGGGGGTAGATCCAAGGGTAGGCCCAGAAGATTTCGAAAATTTTAATTTTGGTGGGGGAGGGAAAGAGTGGTGAGGAGGGACCCAGGCTTGGGATGGGTTGCTGTTTTACTGAAAATGAAACTAAACAAAAAACAAACCTAATTGTATTTGTGTTTTCATTTCTTTTTTGAAATGAAAAGAAACAAAGTTGGAAATTAAGGGGCCCTTTTACTAAATGCTGCTACCCGGTTAATGTGCCTTTTGAACGTGTGGCAACTGACCCCAGTGAATGTTAATGTATGGTAATCAGCCGTCACATGTTAGGTTGGTGAGTGGGTTTGGTTAGGGGGTAGAGTGTGGGCTTGGAGAGCCCATTGCCACTAACGTGAGGACAACCACTGGCGAATTGCCACAGTGCCACTATGTGATAAGGTGAGCCTCCAGGAAATGCACTGCATGTTAGTATTTGCATCCGCACATTAACTGACGGGCACTTGCTGGGCATGCCTCCAACCGTGCACAATGAATGCATTTGGAACAAGAAATTTCATGGCTTTGTCAACAGACATTCAAATGAAAGTTGGGATGTCCTATCTATAAATGCTTTGCATATCACACATGCTCTTTGTTAATCCCTGCCTTGATTTGTTACACATTGGCATCTCGTTCTTGGTAGGAAATGGAGTGTCTGAATAAAATATAAATACAGATGTAGTTAAAACATTGATCTGATCTGTACTTTCTTTCCCCAACAGTTTTCTGCTTGTTTTGGCTCCCAAATTAGTTGGAGCCAGTCTTTATTAGGCCATGATGCTATAAACTTTCATTTCAATTATGCATGGCTTTTTCCCTTGTGTCCTCCCAACCAACTGTACTTAGCCCAGTTACTGCAACTACAGTCCTCTGCTGATCCCCTTCTGGAACCCTGCAACCACAGGCCTAAATCTGGCCACTAGATGTCACTATTGTACAATGACTAAGACTCCCTCCCTGCCAGAGGGCAGTAAATGTTGCCTCTGCACAAGTTCCAACATGGAGCAGGCAACCTGACCAGAGGTTACCCAAGCCATCTCCATGGTAGTGCTCAGCACAGCCACTGAGCCTGCTGATCATGCAGAGGACTACAAAATACTTATACATTTTTCCCATGGTTTCTTTGCTGGCTCCACTTCGCTATTTTAAAAACGATCAATAAAGGAGGAAGAAGAAAGTCTAGCAGCTGTTATCTTTGTGTTCCATACATTCTAGGAAGGCTGCCTATGCTTCACTTTATTTATCAGAAGGTGAATGAAACTCTGCTCTCGGCTTTTCCATTGCTGTTATGACCTAATCATACCCAACCACGTTTCCTCATAAGCAACACAAATTTTCCAGTATTTTGCAAGACCTGTTTGAGCCATTCATAGTGTGTGGCTAATTTCTATTGCTATTTTAAGTTTCAGGCAATGTTAAGTGAAGTATTTCTGGTGAAAAAGAGCTTTTGGACAGCCTATACTGTACAATAAGTCAGTCACTGTCCCCGTCCCATTAAAGAAAATGTCTGATTACCATAAAATCTCCCACTGACCAGTTTTAACCAGATACCAAACAACTGGAAATGTCTTGCCAGCCAGTGGCTCAAAACTCCACTTTGTTTTAGTTCCCAGCTGTTGTGTTGTCTGTCTTGACTAGATTGTAGGCGCTGATACGCAGGGACAGTTTCTTATATGTGTCTGTACAGCGCTGTGTATGCTTCATAGCACTATACAATGATCAGTAGTAGTTAGTAGTTTCTCTTTGAACTATGGAATGAAATTTCTACCCTCTACTTCTTAAAATCATCTGGTGTAAAATTTTCTAACTTATACATATCTATACAATCCCTCCTTCCCCACATCTACAAACAGGAAGAGAGTGTGTATGTGTGTTGGGGGTTGCTGCAAGCAGACAATGGGAATTAAGGCTGGAGGGCAAGGGTTACTGAAGGCGGGGCTGCTGAGGCTGTGGCAGGGTAATAAAGAGAATCAGTATCTGAGAGAGGAGACTGCTAGGTCCTGCACTGTTATCACAGGTTTGGACTACATTACTGGTGTGGGGGTTTGTGCTAACTGCAGGGGACAGGTACAGCTACCCCCCTGCAGGTACCGTGAGTCACTGCAGTAAACCTGCCGCAGGAGAAACTAATGCACCTGTGTTGGTAACATGGGCTTCTAACACCCGCTCTAGCAGCGATGTGACAGGAATGCCCCATCCTCTTCAGTTGCCACCCAGATGTACGCAACCCAGGTAGCGTGCATTTTTTAGCAGGGCGCTGCCACTGTGTACTTAACTGAGTGGCGTATGTTAATAAACATGCCCCTAAAACTGCTGGGGGTTGTTAGGAGGACCCAAAGAGGGATGATTGAAGTTTAGGTGGGAGGGGTGAGGTGAGTGGAAGGGGGAGAAAGAATAAAGATGGAGTAGACATACACAACACAGCCATATAGACTATAAAGCAGACTGCATGTGTACAACACTGAATTTTCCAGTGCTCAGATGCAGTCATTCACGATGAGCATAGTTTTCAGGTATAATTGCTAAGGGCTAAATTTTATGCTGCTGACAAAATAGTGTCACATGCATAAATTAGCCATATGCAAGTGAGTGGATTTTTAAGCCACCTGAAGGTTTGTGGGCATTTCATTGTGCTTTTTGGAAAGCACATATGAAGCTTTTGATCCCATTTTGCATTGTCTACTGAGCTGCAAAGCAACTCAATTTTTGAAGTTTAAGCAGGTACCTTGTGTTTGGAAATCAGCTTGTTGAGCGTGAGATCTTAAAAACATGGGCATAACTTTGCAGTCCGGCGCCCTATGTGTCAGAATGAGCCCCAATCAGCCGTCTGCCTTGAATAGATGTAATTTGGCTGGGTGTGATGATTCCATAGATTGTATTAAAATAGGTCACCTTCAGAGCAATGGCGATAGAACGTTTCCCACTCTGCCATATTGCGCAACATACTCAGAGCATGTTTTCCCTAGTAGGGTACTGCAAACTCGATAAATCTTCAAATGAAAGATGTTTCTTACCCTAAGAAGTATATTACTTTTTGCCAGTGCTGTAAGATTTGTTTTTATTATTTGGCGCATCTAAGCATGTCCACATAATGATGTTGAAACCCATACTGCATATGCCACAGATAAACTTAGCATCAGAAAGGCATAAATCCCAGATGTCGCAGCTGTGCTATGAACATATTAAAAGAGAAGAATATTTTTCATCTCAGTACATGGTGAAATACGCTCTGCAATATCTGTTTTTGTTTTCAATCATTTCCCATTCATGAATCGCCGTTTCAACATTTTTTTCATCACTGGGGGTTCCACTTAGTCGAAATGTCACCTGTGATGATTTATGATAAGCAACAGTATACAGATCCACCTTGAAACGGCTCAGCTCAGTGGACGTGTGACGGTTTGGTTTCAACTAGTTTTCTTGGTTTTATTATGCATAAGTGCAGCTACTGAAGGGTGAAAATGTATCTTTATTATTTTACTGGCATTTCTTGCAGTTTTACAGATTCTTTTCTCGGAAAAGAAAAAATGTCTCTCTTGATGTCTTGGGAGGTGTGCTGTCTGCCAAGTGCCAAAATCCAAGATGTTATGGAGAGTTTGCCGAGATTCATCAAGCCTACTGCCTATTATCTGATGCAGGCATGTCAGCAGAAATGATACTGCTAGGTATTCCTCTGAGCATATCAAGAGTGACTTCAGAGCTCTGCAAGAGAGGGTGAAGCAGATAGTCGCTAAGTGGTGTTCTCTGTTAAGGGTAAAGGCTGAGGCAGAGAAGCTCGCATCCTAGAGATGAATGCATGGCTGCGTGGATGGTATCATTAAGAGTGTTTTGGTTTCCTGGACCATGGGATGACCTGTATGTAATTGTCTGACAATCCTAAAGGAACTAAATAGGTAGAAAAGGCAACCCCAAATGTGAGAAGGATGCTTGGGTGTATAGGGAGAGGAATGGCTAGCAGAAAAAAGGAGGTAGTAATGCCAGTGTATAAGTCTCTGGTGCAAACTCATTTGGAGTATTGTGTGCAATGCTGGAGACTACACCTTCAAAAGGATATAAGCAGGTTGGAGTATGTGCAGAGGGTGGCTACTAAAATGGTTAGTGGGCTTTGTTATGAAGCATATGAAGACAGACTTAAAGATCTTATTATGTATACTTTAGAGGAAAGGCGGGATAGGGGCAATATGATAGACATTTAAATACCTCCATGGCATAAATGCACAGGAGGGTCTTTTTCAATTGAAGGCAAGCTCTGCTATGAGGGGACATAGGATTAGAGTGAAAGGGGATAAACTCGGGAGTAATATGCGGAAATATTTCTTTATGGAAAGAGTGGGAGATGCATGGAATAGTCTCCCAGTGGAGGTGGTGGACACGAGGACAGTATCTTAACTCAAAAACGCATGGGACAAACACAGAGGATCTCTAAAGATAAAAAGGGGACTATTGTAGTTGATAATAGAAGGGCGGATTAGATAGGCCATGTGGTCTTTTTCTGCCATCATGTTTCTATGTTTCTTCCAAGGGCTGCTGAGCAGAGATGGTGTTGACCTATCCATGAAGAGTCGACGTGTCTTCCGCAGCAGACTGACTAACCTGCCAAAGAGGTCTTCAAACTAGCTTTGTTGGGGGCAGGTGAAGAAAGCCCCCAGATACCTCTGTAGACATGGGTAAAAAGGGCAACATCTGGAAAGTGGTATGTATTAATGCCCGTAGTATGGGAAATAAGATTCCAAATGTTGAAGCTTTAATGGAAGAGACTGACTTGGATTTAGTGACAGTTATGGAGACATGGTTCTCAGAGAACCGTGACTGGAATGTAATTATACCAGGCTATAATTTATTCAAGAAGGACAAGTCAGGAAGAAAGGGAGGAGGAGTGACACCATATGTAAAAGATAATATTAAAGCTACAGAATTGCAGGACTTACTAAAGAGGGGGAGGCATTGTGGGTTAAACTGGAAAGCATCCATTTGCATTGGTGGTGTATACAGGCTTCCTTCACAGGCAGAAGAAGTGGACAGAGATTTAATTGAAGACATTCACAGTATCTCTGTGAAAGAAGAGGTATTGCTGATAGATGATTTCAATATGCTAGATATTGATTGGGACATCCCTGCTGCGGTGCCATCTAGAAATAGGGAAATACAGAGAACTGTTACAGCAACTGATAACAGAACTCATACTTGAGGAGGCCATACTGGACCTGGTGCTAATGAATGGGGAGCATGTTTCTGATGTTATAGTGAGGGGTCATCTCATATCCAGTGATCATCCGATGGTGTGGTTCAGTATTAGCACTAGTATCAGTCAGTCAAAGGTGTGAGGGTCCTAGACTTTAGCAAAGTTAGCTTTGCCAAAATGGGACAATACCTCAATCATTCATTAGCAGGATGGGAACATCTGGAAGTTGTAGAAAAGCAATGGGCAAAACTGAAAGGGGCTATTTTAAGGGAAGCAAACCTTTTTATTAGGAAAGTAAGTAAATGGAAAAGGAGGTCACTATGGTTCTCGGAAGAAGTAACTGAGAAGGAGAAGAAAGAGGGTAGCCTTCATAAAAATATGGAACTATTTACCAGGAGATCTCAAGGAAACTACTGACACACAAGATTTCCACAAGAAACTCAGAACACATCTATTCTCAGAACATTATGAATATTCCCCTTAGCCCAAAATATATCACATGGGCTATTAACACTGTTTCCCCAAGACGTTGTTGAACTGCAAGTTTGATGCCCTTGTTATCAGTACTTCAAATTTGTTACCCTTGTTGTAATGTAACCATTGAATTGTGTTGTCATGTGAACTGTTTTGACTTAATGAGAAAGCGGTATAAAATCTGTTAAATTAATTAAATACAAGATATCACAGAAAGAGAAAGACAAGCATAAATATTCATAAAAGCTTGGAGAAGCTAGGAAAGCAGTCAGGAAAGCAAAGATACAAATGGAAGAAAAAATAGACAGCACAGTAAAATGGGAGGGGGACATTTTTCAGATATGTTAATGAGAGGAGGAAGTGCAAAAGTGGTATTGTCAGGGTGAAAGGAAAGACTATATAGTAGTGATGAGGATAAAGTGGAATTGCTTAATAAATATTTCTATTCTGTGCTCACAGATGAAGAGCCAGAAGTAGAACCTGAGCAAACACCGACAAATAGGAACAGGAGTAAATGGAATCTTGAACGATTTTTCAGAAAACTGTTCACGAAGAGCTAGCTAAACTAAAAGTAGACAAAGCAATGGGGCTGAATGGGATACATCCGAGAGTGCTGAAGGAACTTAGGATAGTTCTAGTGGCTCCATTGTCTGACCTTTATAATGCTTCTTTAGAGTCTGGCGTAGTCTCAGAAGACTAGAGAAAGGTGGATGTGGTCCCTTTACACAAAAGCAGAAGTAAGGATGAGGTTGGGAACTACAAGCAGGGTAGTATGACCTCTGTGGTGAGTAAACTAATTGAAAGGCTGCTAAAATACAGGACAGTGAGGTTTCTGGAATCCAGTGGATTGTAGGATTCAAGGCAGCATGGTTTTATGAGAGGCAGTCTTGTCAGACAAATCTCATTCATTTCTGTGACTGGGAACCAGAGAGTTGGACTGAGGGAGTGCTCTAGATGTGATGTACTTAGATTTCAGCAAAGCCTTTGTTGCTTTTCCATACAGGTGACTTAAATAACGGACCCTAAAGTGACTGACTGGGTTAGAAATTAGTTGAGTGGGAGGCGACAAAGGGTACAGATAAATGGTGCTTCCTTTGAGGAGAAGGATGTTACTAGTGGTGTGCCACAGGGATCTGTCCTTGGTTCGATTCTTAACATTTTTGTAAGTGTTATTGTGGAAAGGCTATCTGGTAAGATTTGCCTTTTTGTGGATAATACCAAAATCTGCAATAGAATAGACACCCAGGAAGGTGTACATAACATCAGAAGGGATTTAGCGAAGCTTGAAGAATGGTCAATAATCAGGCAGCTGAGATTTAACACTTAAAAAAATGCACAGTCATGCACATGGGCTGCAAACATCCAAGGGGAGTGGTACAGTATTGGGGGAGAAGTGCTCCTGTCCATGAAAGAAGAGCAGGACCTGGGCGTGATTGTTTCTGATGATGTTAAGGTGGCTAAACAGCTAGAAAAAGGTGACTGTAAAAGCCAGAAGGATGCTGGGGTGCGTAGGGAGAGGAATGGCCAGCAGGAAAAATGAGGTGATAGTGCCTCTGTATAAGTCTTTGGTGAGACCTAATTTAGAGTATTGTGTGCAGTTCTGGGGACCGCACTTTCAAAAGGATATAAACAGAATGGAGTCTGCAGAGGGTGGCTACCAACATAGTCTGTGGGCTTCACCATAAGGCATCTGGGGAAAGATTTAAAGATCTCCATATGTATACTTTGGAAGAAAGATGTGAGAGGGGAGAGATGATTTTTTTTTTAATGTGCCGTCAAGTCAGTGCTGACTCCTAGTGACCCAGCACTTCATGGGTTTTCTTAGCAAGGTATGACCAGAAGTAGATTGCCAGGTCTTTTCTTTCTAGGTAGTGGAGGATAAAGTGACTTTCCCCAGGTCAGAAGGAGTGCCATTGGGAATCAAACCCTGATCTCTTGGGTACTACATTTTAAGACCTCCCCTTTTCACCCTTGGGTACTAGGCTTTTGCTCTAACCACTAGGCTGCTACTCGACTCCAGGGGCGATATGATGGAGACATTTAAATACTTCCATGGCATAAATGCACAGGAAGAGAGCCTCTTTCAACTGAAAGACAGCTCTACAATGAGGGGGCATAGGATGAAGGTGAAAGGAGATAGACTCGGGAGTAATTTGCGGAAATATTTCTTTATGGAAAGAGTGGTAGATGCATGGCATAGTCTCCTTGTGGAGGTAGTAGAGAGGAAAAACTGTATCTGAATTCAAAAAAGCATAAAACAAACAGGATCTCTAGAAGTAAAAAGGACTGTAGCATGTAGTGGTTCATATGGAAAGGCAGACTGGATAGGCCCTATGGTCTTTGCCATTATATTTCTATGTTCAAGTCTAGTCTGTCTGTCTGTCTATTTGTAGTGCTGTTTGGTGTCATCTTGTCCTCTGTCACATGAGGATGCTGTGGTAGGGAGGCAACACAGTGTGGCTGCAATGCTTAACAAGTACCACGTGATGTATGTTCCTGTGTAACTCGGCAAAGGAGGGAACCTAATCACAAGCTGAACAGCTGCTCTAAATCACCCAGCTGGAGCTCCAGGACATATTCTGCTCCTGTCAAGTGTTTGCAGATCTTCTTCAGGATGACAGTGTTAGTTCAGTCAGCCAATCAAGTGCCATGTTTTATGTCAACATACAAGGAGGAAGAGGTTCCTTGCATTTATGCCAGGAAATGGCAAGAATTTGGGACTTTGTAATATCCAAATTCATTCATATTTAGGTTACTTACATCTCAGATGATTAGAGCCCTAGAGTTGACAGGCTTAGCAGAGTTTTTCAGCTCCACAAGTGGTCTCTGGACTATCATATCCAATAGGACATTTATCAGGCCTGGGAAACTCAGAGAGACCTGTTTGCCAGCAATGAAAATGTAAAACTACACCTCTATTGTTCAGCATGCCCATCCCTGGATCAGCTGGTGAGGGATGTGTTGGTCATATCCTGGACTTGGCTACTTTTCTACATTTATCCTCATATCTCCCTCATTACAAAAATCCTGCACAAGCTTCAAAAGAGACCAGGCACAGTGATTCTCAAAGAACTGTACTGGTCTCAGCAGGACTGGATTCTTCTGTGCCATGGAACCTTAATATCATCCTTTAATGAAACTGCCTTTTAAACTTCATATCACTCAAACATTTCATCTCAAAGGTTCTCTTCCGAGTAGCAGTTACTTAAGCTAGAAGGATTAAGTCAACTTCAAGAGCTTATGAACCATATACTCAATTTCATCATAATAAAATAATTGTATGTACTCATACTGAGTTCTTGCCAAAGGTGGTCACATCTTTCTGTGTCAATAAGGAAATAGTGCTTCTAATGTTTTGTCCTAAATGATCCATGTGAGAAGTCCTTTCAGACTCAGGACTGTAGAAGGGCCATCACTGTCTTTGTTACTACTGTTGCTATTATTATTAAGTGCCATTGAGTTGATGTTGACTCATGGCAACCTTGAGGATAGCTGTCCTAAAATGTGTTTGGTCTTCAGTCAATCAACAGTCATTGATAGAGTGACATCCACAGCTGCTATTATTGTATCATTCCATCGCATTACAGGTCTTCCTCTTTTGTATTGACCTTCAATCTTGCCAAGCATGATGTCTTTCTATAATCTTTTCACATGAAGTGCCCAAAGTATGAAAACTGAAATCTTGTCATTTAAGCTTCCAAGGAATAGAGCCCCTGAAGCCAAGTGAAAATAGGGCATAGAGGAGAAGGTGATGATCAATAGTGTCAAAAACAGCAGCTAGATCAAGAATGATGAGGATCAAGTAAAGGCCCTTGGATTTGGCCAAGAAGAGGTCACTAGAGACTTTGGTAAGACTATTAAAGTAGAATGTAGAGGACAAAAGCCAGATTGCAGTGGATATGCATGAGAGGAGAGAGAAAAATCAATGCTGAGGTGATAAACTGCATGTTCCAGTAGTAAAAGCTTCATAACATAGGCACAGGTGCTTAACCCAAGTACTAAAGAGACTGTGTTTTGTTTGTTGTATTTTGTGAGGTCTTTCAGATGAAAGATTTAGAGTCTGGGATTTATCCTTAAAGGATAATAGCAAAAGAGGGAAGTTAGGACATCCTGATAGGGAGGTTCCAATAAAGATAAAGTAACCCAGATGCCTTTAAAATTACCCTTATCAACTGATAACCAGATTGTTAATATGAATAAAATACAATTTCTAAAATGCCTGTTATGCAAATGATAAAAGTCTAAAAAATAAAATGGGAGAGCTAGAATATATAGCACTAAATGAAAGGTTAGATATAACTGGCATTTCAGACAAGTGGTGGAAGGAAGACAACCAATTGGATACCATGACACCTGGGTACCAACAATATCACAGTGATAGGGTAGATCAAATTAATGTAGAGATTGGCCTCTTTTAGAGATGGCGTTGAGTCACACAAGATTAAAGTTTTGCAGGAAATAAAACACTGTAGGTTCTCTATGGATAGAAATTTCATGTAAAAAGGGTAAGGCAATGGGGAGTATACTACCATCAGCCTGGCTAGAATGAACATATAGATGATGAAGTGATTTTAATTACCCTGTTATTGACTGGTTCAATGTCAAAGCAGGACATGCTAAGGAGATAAAGTTTATAGATGAAATAAATGACTGCTGCTTGGAACAGCTGGTTAATGAACCAACAAGAGAGGAAGCTATTTTGGACCTAGTTCTTAGTGGAACACAGGATCTGGTGCAAGAGATAACAGTGTTGGGGCCACTTGGCAATAGTGATAATAGCATGATCACATTTGATTTATTAAATGGAGGGAGGATGGCAAGGAAATCCACCGTACAACCTTTAAACTTTCAAAAGGGAGACCGTGATAAAATAAGGAAAATAGTTAAGGAAAACTAAAAGGAGCAGCTGCAAAGGTTACAAGTTGACATCAAGTATGGCCATTGTTTAAAAATATTATCTTGGAAGCCCAGAAGACATGTATTCCATGCTTTAAGAAAAGTAGAAGGAAGGCCAAAAAACTGCCAGCATGGTTTAAAGGTGAAGTCAGAAAGGCTGTTGTAGCCAAAAAAGCATCTTTCAGTAAATGGAAAAAGGAGCCAAATGACGAAAACTGAAAAACAAGCACTGGCAAATTAGATGCAAGGCATTGATAAGGCAAGCAGAGAGAGAATTTGAAAAAAAAAAGCTTGCCATAGAAGCAAAAAGATACAATAAAAACTTTTTCAAGTACATTTGTAGCAAAAGACCTGTGAGAGAATCAGTCGAATCATTAGATGGTAAAAGGGGGTGCTAAGGGAAAACAAGACCACAGCGGAGAGACTGAATGAATTCTTTTCTTTGGTCTTTACTGAAAAAGATGTAGGGAAGTTACCCATGGCTTGGTGGTATTTAAAGGTGATGTATCAGAAGAATTGAAACAAATTTCAAGAAACTGGGAAGATGTATTACAACTATTTGATAAACTAGAGAGTAGCAAATCACCTGGACCAGATAGCATACATCTGACGGTATAGAAAGAGCTGAAATATGAGACTGCAGACTACTATTAGTAATCTGTGAACTATCATTAAAATTATCTGTAGTACATGAAGATTGGAGAATGGCCAATCTAATGCCAATTTTTAAAAAGGATTCCAGGGGTGATCCAAGAAACCTACAGACCAGTGAGCCTGATGTATATGTCGGGCAAAATGGTAGAAACCATTATAAAAAATAAAATTACAGAACATGTAAATAGTCATTGCTTAATGGGAGAAAGCCAACATGGCTTTAGCCAAGGAAGGTCTTGTCTTACTAGTCTTATATTTTTTGAAGGTGTGAATAAACAGGTAGGTAGACAAAGGTGAGCTGGTCAATATAGTGTATCTGGATTTTCAGAAAGCATTTGACATTGTTCCTCATGAGAGACTCTTGGGGAAGCTAAAAAGTCATGGGATAGGAGGCAGTGTACTATTGTGGATTAGAAACTGGTTAAAAGATAAAAAGCAGAGAGTAGGGCTAAATGGCCAATTTTCCCCACTGGAGAAAGGTGAATAGTGGAGTACCCCAGGGATCTGTGCTGGGTCTGCTGTGAGGGCGTTTCTGCTGGCAGCACTGATAGAGGCATTTTCTTTTAATTTAAATCAGTGCTGCCAGCAGAAACACCCTCACAGTGCTGTAGCCTAAGATGCCTCATAGGCACCCTATACAGCGCTCTATAGGGCACATTATAGGGTGCCTTGGCAGACAGGGCACTTTATAATGTGACCTATAGGGTGCCTTATGAGGCACCTTAGGTTACGGCACTGTGAGGGTGTTTTTGCTGGCAGCACTGATTTAAATTAAAAGAAAATACATCTGACAGCCTTTTTAGGTTACACCACTGCAGGATCAAACCCATGACCTCTGCCTCCAGTCATTGCAGTAACCAGTAGGCTACATCGTTATAGCTACTACCATACTGCTGGCTGGCTACAGAAAGACTGCAGGTCACCACACAAACTGTCTGCTGTAATTACCAGGATAGGGTAAACCCACCAGTACCCATGATGCACTGCACATGCAGATCAGCAGTCTACAGCTGATCACATAATGGGGTATGCACCCCCACAGCATCTAGGCCTGCTCCTGAACACAGTGGTTGTGTGTACTACACCAAACTGTTGCCACAGGGGCAGATCATTCCCTGGGGATACCATGACTGTTCGTCAGACAGAACCTGTCTGTTGCAGTGCACGGCACCCACCTAAACGGGGCTTGGCTGTGGTCTGCTGTGGGCAGATGCTACTGCCCCCTCCGCCACCATGCTGACATGCCCTTATGCCGGTGGTCCTGGTGGTGCGCAGTCCCAGGCCATCCAGTGTGCCGGTAGGCAGATGCCTATGGTGTGGGTTCTCGGGTAGGGGTGCCTACATGGACATGTGCACTTCCCCCCTGGCACCGCCTGCCAATGTCATGTGCTCTTGGGGGTACCTGCTGGGTAATATCCCCTGTGACACTGTGAGACACACACTTGTGCCCATGTTGGACCCTCGTCAGTTGCTGTCTTGCTGCTTTACAGTTTTGGCCTTCCTATGTGCCACCTAGGCATCTGCCTAGTCCACACTGTGCCCCAGCTGGACCACAGCATGTGCCGCCTGCAGCCCCCTGCATCCCATTTACAGCATCAGTTCAGTTGCCCTTTCCTATGTGCCCACTCTGCTGTTGCTGCACATGTGCACGCCATAACAAACCTGCCCAATATGAACGATAACCCTGATCACCGCTATTTCAATGCGGGATCATTCACTTTATAGGGGGACAGAGCATAGGCCCTTCAAACATGATATCTTCCTTTTTACGTTTTGTCAGTAATGTTGCTTTATGTTTATCATTAATATCACTATTGGCCAGCTTGGTAATTGGGATTTCAGATGTGGTTCTGGTCATTTTATATGTTTATTTGCCTTTTGGTTCCTGCACATGTATCACTACTATCACTTTTCTGGGTTTCACTGCCTTTGCTGTACGTTGCTGACTGAAATGGTTTCTCTCTCTCCTGCAAATGTGCCTCTAGCGCGAGGTTTTCACTGGTGCTAATTTTTAGACCTTCATTTCATGGCATTAGTGTGCATGGAGCCTCTCCTTGCCCACTCTACACCCATTGACCCCTATCTCCGCCCTCTGGGGAGCCTTACTCCGCCCTTCAGACCCGGCTTTCACAGCGTTAGTGTGCCTTAACGCTGCTGCCAACGTTATCGTGTGATATGTGATGTTATCGCGCAATAACGTTACATATCGCGTGATAACATCGGCGCTGCTACGTTAAGACGGTTTAGTAAACATACCCCTTATTGTGAACAAGTGCAAAGTTATGCACCTAGGAAATAACTACCCAAACTGTGGATATATGATGCAAGGTTCCACATTCGGAACCACCACCCAGGAAAAGGATTTAGGCATCACCGTGGATAACACATTGAAACCCTCCACCCAGTGTGCAGCTATAGTGTAACCCTTTTAAGACTGAGTGAAAAAATATTTTCTCTTATTAATGTGTAATCAAACTCTAGAATTCATTACCGGAGGATGTAGTAAAAGCTATTAGTGTAGCTGGGTTTAAAAAAGGTTTGCACAAGTTCCTGAAGGAAAGATCCACAAACCATTATTAAAGAGGACCCATGTAATCCACTGCTTGCCCCAATAAAAGCATTATGGAACCTGTGTGTCTTTTTGGGAAATTGCTAGGTACTTGTGACCTGGATTGGCTATTGTTGGAAAAGGATACTGGACTTGATTGACCTTGGTCTGACCCAATATGGTATTTCTTATGTTCTTATCTCATTCAATTTCTTAAAACACAAGAGGATTATGAAAAATTGGAAGAAGACTGATAAATTTGAAGACTGGACATCCAAATGGCAGACAAAATTTAACATGGACAAGTGTAAAGTTATGCACCTAGGAAAGAACAACCCAAATTACAGTTACACAATTAGGAACCACCACCCAGAAAAATAATTTAGTCGTCATTGTAGATATGTTGAAACCCTCCACGCAGTGTGCAGTGACAGCCAAGAAAGCAAATAGAATGCTAGGAATCATAAGGAAAAGAATGGAGAATAAAACAAAGGATCTTATAATGCCTCGGTATCTTCCATGGTGCGACTGCACCTTGAATATTGTGTGCAATTCTGGTTGTCATATCTTGAAAAGGATATAACAGAATTGGAAAAAGTACAGAAAAGAGCCAACAAAATGGAAAAGGGGATAAAAGGATACCCCTATGAGGAAAGGCTGAAAAGGTTAGGGCTCTTTAACTTGGAAAAGAGATGACTGAGGGAAGATATGATAGAGGTCTATAAATTAATGAATGGAGTAGACTAGCTAAACATAGATTGGTTGTTTACTCCATCAAAAAGTAGAAAGACTCAGGGACATGCAATGAAGCTACAGTTTAACTCATTTAAGACTAATAAGAGAAAATATTTTTTCACTCAAGACATAATCAAACTCTGGAATTCGTTACTCTAGGATGAAGTAAAAGCTGTTAGTGCATGTGAGTTTAAAAAAAGATTTGGGCAAGTTCCTGGAGGAAAGGTCCATAAACCATTATTAAAGAGGACCTGGGAAATCAACTGCTAATCACAGGACAAGTATTTTGGAACCTGACAAGTACTTGTGACCTGGATTGGCCACTGTTGGAAACAGGATACTGGGTGTGATGGATCTTGGTCTGACTCAGTACGACATTTCTTATGCTCTTATGACCCAAAGAGAATGAAGTAGCACTTGAAGGAACAGGGAATAGTCTATCTGACTCCAGGAGGAGGAATTGTTTTCCAAATTGTGAAAAAAGACTTGAAAAAAGATTAAGGGTCCAATATTTGAAAGGCATTTACACAGTTTACAGCCCAGTAAATAGGGATATTCAACAGCACTTACACGGTTAGTGCCGTTGAATATGCCCTCCTTACTTCCCTACGTGCCCTGGCTAGCATCAAGACGTGTTGGGGCATCCTGGGGCATAGCAGAGGTGGCAACGAGCACTAACCAGGTAAGAGTGATATCGCTGCTGCCTGGTTAGCAATCTGCGCTTTAAAGATAGGCAAGGTAAGGCGCAGGAGCTAACTGAGCAGCATGCAATATCGCTGCTGCCTGGTTAGCTATGGCGGCGTCTGACTTTTCTGGTGATCCCTGGATATTGAATGCCAGAGTCGCATTTGACCCTGGCATTGAATATCTTGGGTTAAGGGTCAGCGGGGGGGGGGGCTATACGCCATAGGGACACATAGTCTGCCCAAATCAATAGCGGGACCCTAAGTTACTACAAATTGATTTCTCCTGTATGCCATTTGAGTCTTCGGTTGGTGTGCAGTTTTATGTGGGAGATTTCTCTAAAACAAAAGCGGATTTTTTTAATTTAAAAACACACATCACATTCGACTTTTGTTTTTGATTGAAGTACAATTTTTCAGTGCTTCTTTAAAGTCACTCAGTGAAGGCCATGGAGCTCTCTGCCTCCCTCTGTCCAGCAGCAGGGCCGTCCCAGCCATCAGGCAACTAGGCGGTTGCCTTGAGTGGCAAATTCTTGGGGGGGGGGCGCAGCAAAGAGCAGGGCATTCAAAGCTAAATAATAGATTCTGACAGCCAGGCTTAAGGTTTGCCTAGGGTGTCAACACTTTGAACCAACTCTGGATCCAGCCCTGTCAATCAGGACCCTGTTGCTATGTTAAACAACTTCTTTTGTGTACTCCTTGGAGTTAGCAGGTACAAACCACCATCCCAGTGGACCTGGGCCACCCACCAATTAATTGGAACTTGGACTGCAGTTCAATGAGTCCTGCCCGATGGTAAATACTCAGATGACGAGAGGAGTTTAGGTTCATGATTTTTCAGGCCATCTCTAGTCAGCATTCTGTATTATCTCAATCGCATCTGAGCTTAGGGGAAATTCCCCCAGCACTCTGCTGAACAAGAAGAGTGTCAGAAACATATTTTCAGACAGCAAGTAAAACAAACCTTTTCCTGAAAGGAGCAAAAACGTGCGGTGCACTTCAGCCAATGAAGCAGGATGTGTTTCTACAAGCTCATTTTATAACTCATTCTAAGGTGTGTTATCTTAGCAGGTAACCCACAATCACTAAAAATTGGGTTTTCAAGAAACCTGAATGTTTGCACTGCAGAACACTTTGAACTGGTCAGGATGTTTGCTGGTCTCTCCATGTCAGAGGTAATGCTGCAAGCCTTAATGCACTAAAGAGCAGAAGATAAGACAGATGGCTGTGATAAGGCCGGGGGGGGGGGGGGTGATTGGTTTTATAATGTTGCTGATCTTCATTCACACTATTGTCGTTTGTGTACCCCTGATTAAATGTACCAGTGGGGTACCTGTTCCCTCTAATCTCGATTCACATTTCCCTCAGCACGATGAGTTATTAGTTAAGTAAACAGTGACAAATCAAAAAAGAGAATATAGTTAAAAACAGAACTAAAAAAATGTAGTTAGTGTTTTTTAATTTGTTTCAGAAAAAAATATCCTTTTAAAAGTTTGCTGATGTCCGAGTGTGCCTCCTGTTAATTTGCACTTTAAGTTTGATTGCTTCATACAATGAGGTTTGTATATTAGCAAGAGAGAAGATGGTGGGGGGGGGGGGGGGGGGTGAGGACAGACTTTATGAACTTGATCCAGGCTGTCATCCTGGTAGTTGCAGTTCTCGCCAGGCGACCAGACATCCATTATACCTCGTACATGGTGAAAAGCAGTTTTCTACCACGATAACAACTGTTCCAACTCCATTCTCTTATGGATAATATTGAGAATCCAACAAGTTGAAGGAAGGAAGGAAAAGCTCATGGTCCAAGCATCCCAGAAAGTCTGTGGAAGACTCATGCTGAAATTGAAAGGAACCCTAAGACCTATGTTGCACCCCTGCTGCTGCTCCTCTCTGGGAACTGCAGTGGTGGCAACGATAATAAAACAGCAATGCAGCGCTTACCCAGAGCCTCGGATGCTGCGTGCTATTGGTGCTGTGCTCTGATCAGCCAGTCCCGCCCCCTGCAACACAGACTTCCTGTTTCCAAGGGGGTGGAACCGGCTGGACATAGTGCAAAAGTTCAGAGGCTCAGGATAAACACTGCATTGCTGTTTTATTATCATTACCACCGCTGTGGATCCCAGACAGGAGCAGCAGTGAGCTGGTGCTCTAGGTGACTGCCTAGTTCATTTAATGGTAGCGCCAACCCTGCGTATGTGGTCCTAAGCGATCTTTAAGCTGGCATTGTTGTTACCACTGATTTCTCTCATGTTGATAGTCTGAGCCGGATCCTTGAGGTTCTGATGATTTCTTGTGGGTCTCTAGGAGCCACAGCAATATCTGCACCTCAGCTGCTCATTTCCCTGATTATTCCTCTATGAATGGCCTATGAAAAGCTAATCTTCTCGACCTGTGCTTCTGCAGGAGTGGCTGCAAAGTTACCCTACTGGGTTTGATTTTCAATTATCGTCATAAGCGAGGCCATCGGAAGAGAGAGGCAAAGATGGTATGAAACCTGAAGACTACTACACAAAATTAAGCTGCTGTGCGGCCACTTTGATGGAAGGGAACTAGCTTCAGGAGATGTTACATGATTAGATAGCTCTCCCCAGGTCAGTGGTGGTATCAAAAAGGGATCCCCCATCCCTGACCAGCCAGGGTGCCTTTGAGTCCAGCAGTGGTCTTGGCCAACAGGACACTTGCTAATTGTCTGCAATCACTTGTATACACTTCAGCGCAGACCATGCCCGTTCATCTTTTTAATCAGACTAGAAGCTTCTTTTAATGTTGTGTAACAGCTCATAAGCCCTTTCAGCTGCAGTGTTAGCAGAAATATTTTATCTAATTCTGTTTCTAAATAACAAAATTATTTAAGCTCCCCTTCCAGTGTCTTTAACCCTTTACAAGGATATTATTAGGCAATCATTTACTGGCCAACAAGTGCATATACTTGTCTAGAAAAGGAGGTTTAAGAAAGCAAAAAGACAAATGCAATAGCTAAAAGCTTAATGGGGGAGCCTGACCATCCGTCGGTCACAGATGCATCATGCACCAATTTACTCATTCCTCTAGTTAGACATTTCCAAAAAGGAATCAGGCAGCTGGATCTGGAAGCTGGGGCAGAGAGCTAGGCAAATCCTCTGGAGCTTTGAGCCAATATGCGTTTAGCTTTCCTAAAACTTCATTTGTGCCTAGAATTATTAACTAATATTTTACCCCACCACCTAAATAAAGTGTGATATGATGTTTCCTGCAAAAGGTCTAAAAACTTCTACATAGCAGCTCTTCCCATTTTTTTTCAGTCCAGTAGGTTTTCTTGCCCCATCAGCTTCTCTGCAAAATTGTTCAATGCAGCCACCACTTTCTATGAAAAAGTAAATTGTTTTTGTTATTTTACTCATGGGCTCAATCCTCTCCAGTTATAGATCAGGAAGCACTGTTCTAGAATGTATATACCTTTGAGATCATTATCACTCAAGTACAGGGGAGTGAAATGAAGCAAAAGGAGATTCAGTTCAAATCTTCACCCTGATATACTAACTACTAGGTCACACTTAACTCAAAGGTGGAATAAGCAGTACAAAACCAGCGATCGGGCCCGGGGATGTCAGTTGTGGATTGGGTGACGGGGAGAAAGGGGGCACCTGCAGGAAGGACATCACCACAGGTGGCAGGAGCATGCTAGGCTGTCCTCAGGCCCACAGTCCCAGAACTGGTTTCAAATGGGTCCGTCTTGCTTGGGGATGTCTGGATGTGCCCCTACCTGAATCAGGCTCTACATAATCAAAACTCTGGAATTTGTTACCAAAGGATATAGGGAGGAGTAGCCTAGTGGTTGGGGCAAGGTACTTCAGGCCGGAAGGTCGGGGGTTCAAATCCCACTAGAGGACAGCAACCTTGGGCCGGAGGGACTGGGGTTTCTAGTCCCACAGATGCTCCTTGTGGTCTTGGGCAAGCCACTTAACCCTCCATTGCCCATGTTCCCTGTAAGTGTTAGCGTATGTGTCTCATATCCCTGCGTGTTAAATGTATCCCCCAATTGTGTTGTGACCACTTTGATTGAAGGATAAGGCGGTATACAAAACTGTCTAAATAAATAAATAAATATAGTAAAAGCTGTTAGTGCAGCTGGGTTTAAAAAAGGCTTGGACAAGTTCCTGAAGGAAAAGTACATAAACCATTATTAAAATCCACAGCTTACCCCTGGAATAAGCAGTATGGAATCTAAATACCTTTAGGGAACCTAATAGATACTAGTGACCTGCATTGGCCACTGTTGGAAACAGGACACTGGACTTGATGGACCCTTGGTCTGACCCAGTATGACATATCTTATATTTGAATACCTCCATCATATCCCCCTCTCCCTCCTCTTTTCTAGGATGTGCTTAAATCCTTAGGTCTAACCTCAAACTCTTCAACATTTTAGCAACCCTTCTATGGATTGCTGCTACTATGCCTATAGAAGGGCAATAGAATGCCTCTTTGGTTGGTGGGGCAAAGCTCTGCTCCATCTCTACCCCCAAAAGGGACTTGATATACTGCCATTCAAGAAAAGGTATAATGGTTAGTATCATACTTATTTGTATCTAATTCTAATATCGTTCTTTCTTCCATACATTCTTCACAATACATAATGATAACTACAAAATTAAGTTAGAAAAATCAATTTGTAGAGTAAGTTTTTAAAATTAACAGTCAACTATATTCCACTTTTCCTGGGAAGGTCAAGGTAAATGGCATTAAAACATAAAATGTCCCAGGTACTGCCTAGTGACCCACGTTGGCCACTGTCAAAGACAAGATGCTGAGCTCAATGGACTTTTGGTCTGATCTTATATTCTTACATCATGGTGTGTTGCTAGGACACTTTTCCTTACTATTAGCTCTGCAAAAAAGAATATTCAAATTTCGATGTCATTTCAGTTACAATATACAAATACAAATCGTGGACCTTGAAGGTATTTTAACGACCAAAGCAATAAATAATACCTTCCCTATTTATTTTTTTATTTTCTGTTTAAACTGAGGAAGAAAGACCTCACATTAGGCCTACAATTTGTTGTACCAGTACTGCCTGCCTTAACTTATAACCATTGCCACGTTTTCAAGTATATGGGTAGCGAAAGAAAGAATGCCAAAGATATAAAGAATGAAAGTCAAGTTGATTTTAAGAAGACTAAGGGATTTCTTCACTAATAATTCTTATGATTTATACAAGAAAAATTAAAGTGTGGATCCTAATAAAGCACAACAGAACTATTCGTTCATTCATTCTTTCATATGTATATTTATACCGCCTTTCTACCATGACCAGTATCAGTCCAGCCCAAGCTTGCATATAAGAGATTTCCTGTTGAGAGTTTAGTGAAAATTCATCATTAAAAAAGTTCAGATGAGACGTTCTCATATATAAAAAAAACCAGGACATTTTTGAATAATGTGTACAGAGCAGCCGGTACTGGTGCAAGAAGGGCCTGTAGGCTTGATATCTAAAGTCTCTTTTCATCCATTTATAACTAAAATAATATCCTACTATATTTTTATTGTTTGGTTGGGAAGGCATTACGAGTAAAGCAGTCGGCCATCACCACTTTAAATTAAATCGGATATTCTAAGGTGAAAAAACAAAAATGGCCCAAATGGATGACTATAGAAACTCTGAAAATTGCCCAGAAAAGCAGAGATCCAGTAATGGTCGTCTTCTTCAGAGTCGTATATGTCAATAATTATGTCGTGTACTCTGAACCTATACCTGAAAGTGATATGTATCTCTCAACTTGTATGTACAAACTTATAACGATTAACTATTATTATTACTAATGGCGGCTATACGGGTACTAATGGCTCGTACGGGTCTCAGACTCTGGGCACCCAAAACATTAAAATATGACTCTGGGATTAAAGCCCTTATTGAATCAATGACCCATGGATCTTATAGCCACCTTTTTGTAACAATTGTTTAAATGATATTTAGACAGTGCTTAGCTTATCAGTGCTTTGTTGTGCCTAAACAAAGCACTGATACGCTAAGCACTGTCTAAATATCATTTAAACAATTGTTACAAAAAGATGGCTATAAGATCCATGGGTCATTGATGCAATAGGCTTTAATCCCAGATCATATTTTAATGTTTTGGGTGCCCAGAGTCTGAGACCCGTATAGCCGCCATTAGTAATAATAATAGTTAATCGTTATAAGTTTGTACATACAAGTTGAGAGATACATATCACTTTCAGGTATAGGTTCAGAGTACACGACATAATTATTGACAGAAAAGCAGAGAAGCTAAAGCCAGAGGAGACAGAGAGGCAATCACAGAACTCAACAGAGATTTCCAATGTGCAACAAGACAAGACAAAGAGAAGTACTACAATGATGCATGCAAGGAAATAGAAGCAGAAACTATTAAAGGAAGAACAAGATTGGCTTTCCTAAAGCTACAAGAGTTAAAGGAAAAATTCCAGCCTTGAATTGGAATGTTACAAGATGCTCAAGGAATCCATGTTGAATTATGTAGAGAAGATCAAGAAAAGGTGGAAAGAATATACAGTCATAATATCATAAAGATCAAGTGGACCAACAGCCGTTTCAACCTGTACCTTATGATCAGGAACCATTGGTGATGAAAGAAGAAGTCGAAGCAGCATTGAAAGCCTTACCAAAACACAAAGCACTGGGCATTGATGGCATTCCCATTGAAGTATGGGAAAGGAACACAAAGAGCAAGTGCTGTACAGAGTTCACAGGTGCTTTATTGAATTAAAACCCAATAAAGCACCTGTGACATCCATATGCCACTCACTCTTTGTGTTCCTCTGCTATGTATTGTGAGGGTGTTGCTCTCTTTGTGTCTATTCCCATCGAAGTATTACAGAAATTGGATACAGCTGTTAGCATACTTAAAATGCTCTGCCAGGAAATTTTGAAGACAACTTCATGGCCAATTGACTGGAAAAGATCTGTATTTATACCAATACTAAAATGGTTAAAATGGTAAATAAAGGTAAAAGGAAAAGTAGACCGCTATGGTTTTTGAAAGAAGTAGCTGAAAACGTGTAAGAAAAAGAGGGAGGCCTTCATGAAATACAAGAGATCACAGAGAGAGGAAAACAGGCATCTATATTTGGAAAACCTTAGAGAACCTAGTAAAATAGTCAGGAAAGCAAGGATTCAAAAAGAGGAAGAAATAGCCAATGCAATAAAATGGGGGGATAAGACATTTTTCAGATATGTTAGTGAGAAGAGGAAGGGCAAAAGTGGTATTGTCATACTCAAGGGTAAAGGGGAGGAATATCTGGAAGCTGATGAGAATAAAGCAGAACTGCTTAACAAATATTTCTGTTCTGTGTTCACAGATGACGAACCAGGAACAGGACCTCAGAAAACACCCACAAACAGGAAAAGAAGCGAGGGACATCTTGAACAATTTTCAGAAGACTGTGTTCGTGAGAAACTAAATAAACTTAAAGTAGACAAAGTGATGGGACCGGATGGGATATACCCTAGCATACTGAGGGAACTTGGGGACGTTCTAGCAGCTCCACTGGCTGGCCTTTTCAATTCCTCGTTGGAGTCGGGAGTGGTGCCAAAGAACTGGAGAGAGGCTCATGTTGTGCCTTTACACAAAAGCGGAAGTAAGGATGTGGTTCAAAACTACAGGCCAGTTAGTTTAACTTCGGTGGTGAGTAAGTTATTGGAAACGCTGCTGAAAGAGAAAATAGTGAGGTTTCTGGAGTCCAGCGGATTGCAGAATCCGAGGCAGCATGGATTCACCAGGGGCAGGTCTTGTCAGACAAATCTGATTGATTTCTTTGACTGGGTGACCAGGGAGCTGGATCGAGGGAAAGCCCTAGATGTGGTGTATTTAGATTTCAGTAAAGCCTTTGACACCTTTTCTCACAGGCGACTTATAAACAAATTGAGCACCTAGGGATGGACCCTAAAGTTACTGCTTGGGTTAGAAATTGGTTGAGTGAGAGGTGACAAAGAGTACAGGTAAATGGAGCTCACTCTGAGGAGAAGGATGTTACCAGTGGTGTGCCCCAGGGATCTGTCCTTGGTCCGATTCTTTTTAACATCTTTGTTAGTGATATAGCGGAAGGCTGTCGGGTAAGGTTTGCCTCTTTGTGGATGATACCAAAATCTGCAATAGAGTAGACACCCAGGATGGTGTCGATAACATGAGGATGGATCTAGCTAAGCTTGAAGAATGGTCTAGAATTTGGCAGCTGGGATTTAATGTTAAAAAATGCAAGGTCATGCATTTGGGCTGCAGCAATCCAAGGGAGCAATATAGTATAGCGGGTGAAGTACTTATGTCCACTAAAGAAGAGTGGGACCTAGGCATGGTTGTGTTTGATGATTTTAAAGTAGCTAAACAAGTAGAAAAGTCAATAGCAAAAGCTAGAAGGATGCTTGGGTGCATACGGAGAGGAATGGCTAGCAGAAAAAAGGAGGTGATAGTGCCTCTGTATAAGTCTTTGGTATGATCTCATTTGGAGTATTGTGTGCAATTCTGGAGACCGCACCTTCAAAAGGATATAAACAGGATGGAGTCAGTACAGAGGGTGGCTACTAAAATGGTTAGTGGTCTTCATTATAAATCATATGAGGACAGACTTAAGGATCTTAATATGTACACCTTAGAGGAAAGGCAGGATAGAGGTGATATGACTGAGATGTTTAAATACCTCCGTGGCATAAATGCACAGGGGGAGAGCCTCTTTCAATTGAAAGCAAGTTCTGCTATGAGGGGACATGGGATGAGGGTGAAAGGGGATAGATTCAGGCGTGATATGCGTAAATATTTCTTTACGGAAAGAGTGGTGGATCCGTGGAATAGTCTCCCAGTGGAGGTGGTAGAGATGAGGACAGTATCTGAATTCAAAAAAGCATGGGACAAACACAGAGGATCTCTAAAGGAAAAAAGGGGACTGTTGTAGTGTTGATATGGAAGGACAGACTAGAAAGGCCATGTGGTCTTTTTCTGTCATCATTTTTCTATGTTTCTATGATCCAATTGACTGTGGAAATTATCACACAATCACTCTGATCCCACATGCCAGCAAGATTCTACTAAAGATTATTCAGCAGAGTCTACAACCATACCTGGAACGAGAACTGCCTGAAGTGCAAGCAGGGTTCAGGAAGGGGTGAGGAATGAGAGATGATATTGCAGATGTGAGATGGATCCTAGAAAAGTATATCTATATGTGTTTTATTGACTATAGCAAGCCTTTTGACTGTATAAACCATGAGAAACTCTGGACCACTTAAGAAGCATGGGTATACCAGAACATCTGATGGTTCTCTTGCACAACCTTTATATTGATCTAGAAGCAACAGTTTGAACGAAACTAGGAGAAATAGAATGGTTTAAAATCAGCAAGATGTACGACAAGGCTGCATACTTTCCCCCTACCTGTTTAATTTATATGCAGAACAAATCATCAGCGAAGCAGGACTCTATAAAGACAACCGAGGTGGGAAGATTGGTGGAACCTTCGCTATGCTGATGATACTACTTTACTGGCTGAAAGTGAAAACGATTTGAAACATTTGCTTCTCAAGATCAAGGAATATAATCTTAAAATGGGTCTGCACCTTAATGTTAAGAAGACAAAGATCCTGACAAATGGCAAAATGAATAAGTTCATCATTGATGGAGAAGAAATCAAAATAGTGGACAACTTTAACCTACTTGGATCAACTATCAATAAATAAACAAGCAGTTAAGAAATCTGACGACTCATTGCTCTTGACAGAATGGCTATGAAGGACCTGGACAAGATTCTCAAAAGCAGAGATGTCTCTCTCCATACAAAGATTTGGCTCATTCAAGCCATTGTATTTTCAATAAAGTCATATGGATGGAAAGTTGGACAGTGAAAAAGGATAGACAGGAAGAAAATTGATGCCTTTGAATTATGATGCTAGCAACAAATACTGTGTACATCATGGACTGCCCGAAGAACAAACCAGCCAGTACTACAGTAGAGGAGATTAAACCTAAGCTTTCTTTAGAAGCTCAGATGACAAGACTTCGACTTTCATACTTGGACACATCATGTGAAGAGAGAGATCATTAGAGAAAGATATCATGCTTGGCAAGGTAGAAGATCAACGCAAAAGAGGAAGGCCAGCAATGAGATGGACTGATACAATGACAGCAGCTATGGGTGCCACTCTGTCAACAACGAGCTGCCTGACTGAAGACCGAACACAGTTTAGAACAACTATCCAAAAGGTCATCATGAGTCGATAACGACTTTACAGCATGGTATCATAAGGAAAGGAATGGAAAATAAAACAAAGGATATTATAGTACCTCTGTATCGTTCCATGGTACGACCGCACCTTTAATATTGTGTGAAATTCTGGTCGCCGTATCTTAAAAAAGATATATGTTATTAGAAAGGGTGCAGAGAAGAGCCATCAAAATGATAAAGCGGATGGAAGGATACTACTATGAAGAGAAGCTAAGAAGGTTGGGGTTCTTCAACCTGGAAAAGAGACGGCTGAGGGGAGATATGATAGAGGTCTATAAATTAATGAATGGAGTGGAACGGGTAAACGAAGATCGATTGTTTATGTTATCAGAATATAAAATGAGTAGGGGACATGTAATGAAGCTACAGTGTAACCTATTTAAGACTAATAAAAGAAAATAGTTAACAGGCGGTGATACCCCGCCTCCATACCCAAAATTCTCTGACACTAAGCGGTTAGCACTGGGGCATTTAAACCAGGTAGGAAGGGATATTTAGCGGCACTAAATATTTTAGTGCCGCTGAATATCCCACTGTCCTTAGGTTAGCAGGTGAGCTTAACCAGCTAAACCGTTTTAAATATATGCCCCCTTTGGATTTCAGCTACACTGACAGAAACTCCTCACTCTGAAGTAGCACAAAAACCTTAAAAAAAACACCTCAACCTATGCAGAAACCCTGCCATTCCAAAACAATGCTAACTCCCATGACATTCATAGCAACAAATAGATAAATGCAGTAGGAAATACAGTGTGTTACTCCAAGAACCATACATCAACCAAACCCAGGCATATGAATGGTTAGAGAGATGGGAACTGTAACCTAATAATAAGAGACTGATTGATAGTTTCAGCCCCGGACATTGTAATTCAGACAAAATGATTTACAGCAAATATAGCTAAAAGAAAAGGTAAAACAGAACTGGAGACGGTTACTCATCTCATAACTAACTGTAAAGTTCTGATGGGAGAAAATTTCTTTACAGAAAGGCACAACAAGGTGGCACATCTCATCCACTGAAAACTTCTTAAACACTACAACATTGCTGTACCAGAGAAGCACTAAGATCACAACCCTGAGAAAATTATGGAAAATGAAGAGGTTGTGATCACCTGGGACATTCCTATTTCAACTGATAAAAAAGATGGATAGAAGAAAACTGGATGTAGTGGAAAAGAAAAAAACAGAACAGCACTGTTAATAGAGGCATGGGTGCCAATTGAATATTCTGTCCATTGTGTGGATAGAGAGAAGATTCTCGATAGAAACCAGAAAATGTGTCAGAAAAATACAGGAATATTTTCTATTGTGTTGGGTGCTACAGGCCTGATTAAAAGCAATTTTCAAGCACACATTGATAGGTTGGCTATACATATTACATTGTATGAAATCTGAAAGGAAGCTCTCTTTGGCACAACGCAAGTAGTGCAGTGGGTATTAGTAGTAAATTTGAAAGATTAAGATGACATTCCACATGCCCTGGTTTAAGAGTGAGGTTCATTATTGCCATGGTAAACACAAAACTAAAGACAGTGAGGCAAGAGAGAGGATGAACACAGGTGCCTTTATTGGTGGTCCCCTACGCGTTTCGGCCGGAGCCTTCCTCGGGGGGATATACTTAAAACATATAAACATACGTGAAAAAATTGAATTAATATAAAATTAAAACAGGCATATAACATATATTGACATCATTAAAAAGAACAAATTGTAAACACAAAAATAAAATCACATATGCTAATAAAAATAGAAATAAAAAATATATAATAAATACCAATATATTGTCAATAAATAAATCGTAATAAGCATATAAAAAATTAAAAAACAAAAACAAATTTGCACATTGTAAAAAGAATAAAAACAACACCATTGGATCAAAACGACATTAGATAACAAAAATATAAAACTGAAAATGTAAAAAGAGTATAAAAATCTAAGACACAGGGCAGACAATAAATACTACTTGGACTTATAATGAAAACTAATACATAAAAAATACTCACAAGGCACTGTAGGTAGAATGGTTCAATTTGGCCTATATAAACGGCACCTATTGCAATACTGTTATTGATAAATAATAAATAGTAGCATAAGGTTAAAACAATTGTTATTACACAGTACATATAATTAAAAGCTAAAATAATAATCCGAAGGAACATTAAAAATGTGATAAAGGAGATCTGATAAAAATATGACAAAAAACCAAATTGAGTAAAATGATGAGATAGTAGATTAATGTCTATTAAACAGACAATTTAAATGTAAGTCATATTTATATTTATTTAAAAGTGTTACCTGATCTTGACCAGTTATGATGAACAACGCTGTATAGTGGAAACAAAACACTATTAATCGTATTGTCTTATGTTGTATTGGGACAGGTGGTAAAATACTAAAATAATGTAAACATATATGTGTAGGACTTGGCCCATGAATTTATTAGACTCACATGTGTTTGTTAAAGGTATGTGCACAAAAAACATACTTGTGTTTAAGATTGTCGGGACCAGATGCCTTTAGAATGTTGTAAAAGAACTAATTAAATATAAAAGGCATCGGGCCGGGTTGCCTATAGTGAAAACGTGTACCTGTTATATAGAGTGAATTTTAAAAAAAAAAGAAATTAGTATGCTAGAAAACGCTAATAAACCGCGCCAAAAATTTCTTCTTTTGCAAATAATCTTATCTTTTTTTAAAAAAGCACATCTGCAGGACACATTTATGCCATTGATGCTATAAACGGACAATGAGGCATGCTGCATTTTACGTGTACTAACTTACCGCCAAAATGATTGACCAACGTACACTTGCTGAATGGCATATGCCCGATGCCTTTTATATTTAATTAGTTCTTTTACAACATTCTAAAGGCATCTGGTCCCGACAATCTTAAACACAAGTATGTTTTTTGTGCACATACCTTTAACAAACACATGTGAGTCTAATAAATTCATGGGCCAAGTCCTACACATATATGTTTACATTATTTTAGTATTTTACCACCTGTCCCAATACAACATAAGACAATACGATTAATAGTGTTTTGTTTCCACTATACAGCGTTGTTCATCATAACTGGTCAAGATCAGGTAACACTTTTAAATAAATATAAATATGACTTACATTTAAATTGTCTGTTTAATAGACATTAATCTACTATCTCATCATTTTACTCAATTTGGTTTTTTGTCATATTTTTATCAGATCTCCTTTATCACATTTTTAATGTTCCTTCGGATTATTATTTTAGCTTTTAGTTATATGTACTGTGTAATAACAATTGTTTTAACCTTATGCTACTATTTATTATTTATCAATAACAGTATTGCAATAGGTGCCGTTTATATAGGCCAAATTGAACCATTCTACCTACAGTGCCTTGTGAGTATTTTTTATGTATTAGTTTTCATTATAAGTCCAAGTAGTATTTATTGTCTGCCCTGTGTCTTAGATTTTTATACTCTTTTTACATTTTCATTTTTATATTTTTGTTATCTAATGTCGTTTTGATCCAATGGTGTTGTTTTTATTCTTTTTACAATGTGCAAATTTGTTTTTGTTTTTTAATTTTTTATATGCTTATTACGATTTATTTATTGACAATATATTGGTATTTATTATATATTTTTTATTTCTATTTTTATTAGCATATGTGATTTTATTTTTGTGTTTACAATTTGTTCTTTTTATTGATGTCAATATATGTTATATGCCTGTTTTAATTTTATATTAATTCAATTTTTTCACGTATGTTTATATGTTTTAAGTATATCCCCCCCGAGGAAGGCTCCGGCCGAAACGCGTAGGGGACCACCAATAAAGGCACCTGTGTTCATCCTCTCTCTTGCCTCACTGTCTCCTGTTGGAATAGCAAGAGTATCCTGCTCTCCTTGTGTCCAAACACAAAACTAACCCAACACACTACCTAGCAAGAAGTAGTAATATAAATTTTACACCAAGCTCTGGAACACCAATATACTTTCTACTGAGAAAACACTACAAGCTGGACTTTAGCAGAACCCCACACCTTGGCCACACACACAGACCATGAACACACACTTTCATCAAACACAGAATAAGGAACATGAATTAGAAATAGAAATAGAAATATATTGGGGAAAAAGTTTATCTGGAACTAGACACATACCAGGAGGAAAACTTCTTAACCAGTCCAAGTTTTGAATTTAGATCCCATAGCAAACTGGTATTTGTGTAGTTCCAATTTCTGCCCACTACAAGTCCCATAATGCATCTAATACAGATATTAGAAATCCAACACTGGTCTTAAGTCTCCCTCCTAGAACTGGGTAACATGGTGGTTCTGTCCACTTTTTATGTAACTTGACCTCTCCCCACCAGTGCTCTCTCCCCTCCAGTCTCCAAGCCTCCCCACCAGACTCATACTTCAAAAGGTATCCTCAAGAAAGATCAGATATACAGATGTGACATGCATAACAATACCTTCTGTGTATCAGAACATATAAAGACTGGAGCCAATGCTTTCTTTTATACTTTCTTGAGCAGAGAATTGTGAATGCTGTGTTAGTCCACTTGGCTACGTGGAAATAAGGGTCAACGAACAAGTTGTAGGCAATACAGTTTTAATGGACTAGTTTAATATATCTTTGACAAGCTTTGGAGAGTTATTCTTCTCACACAACTGATAAAGAACGGTTAACTCTCAAAAGCTTGTCAACAGTCCATTAAGCTCATCCAATTAAAAGCTATCACCTACAATTTGTTTGTTGACCCTCTCCTGCCTTCTAAATTCTTCCAGTGTGAAGAGTGACTTGCACATCACTAAGATTGCACCTGAATACCACTTGAGGTGATGATATTTTTTTTAGCCTTCTCTGCAAAAAGAAGAAATATAGGCTTATAAGATTACTGTCTGCGTATATATCTCCTCTTCCTCCCTTCCCCATCTCATTCACCCCCTTCCTCCCTCCCCCACCCCTCAGCTAATACCTTTTGTATTTCATATTCTATACAAATCATATTTTCAGGACCTGTCCAGGGGTATCAAAGAGGTTTCTGATTGGGGTATTTGTGGAGAAGGATCCAAGTATATAGGTGAACATGCTTGTGCATCCGTCAGATTAGGTGCCATCAGTTCTCATGGAGCTACTTCGATTTTTTTTTTAGATATATAAATTGTATTTGAGGTATTTGATAGATTCTTAGAAGAAATTTAAGAATGGATAAGAATCTAATCATTGTGGTGACTGTACTGTTGCTAATTCAATAAGCCAATGCATAAGTTCTTACACAAATGAACACACTAATAAATCTGTCACTATCTAAGGGACACTTTTCTACAAATACAATTATTTATTATACTTCCTTTTCTACTGTTTCTAATTTAATTTCACATTTCTATTCTGTTTTTTCCAAGGTTGATTTAAAGCAGAATACAAAATATATAGTTGATACAATTAATAAAAACTAATAATGATCAATGAATGAAAAATATAAAATATGATTTAACACAAACTACAAAAAAATACAGATGATGCAATTAATAAAAACTAACAATAATACTAACTAAAAATACAGTTAACCAAATGCAATAAAATTAAGCTATTAAGTAGAAAAGGAAGTTTGAAATAATGATGTTTTCAAAAGGCTTCTAAAATTCCTATATTTATCCTCTGAAGAAATTTCATTAGGTATAGCATTCCATTTGATACATGCCCATTAGGAGAATAGCTTATCTAGAAACATAATGGTAGAAAAAGACCACATGGCCTGTCTAGTCTGCCTTCCATTTCAACCACTACAATAGCCCTTTTTTTCCTTTAGAGATCCTCTGTGTTTGTCCCATGCTTTTTTGAATTCAGATACTGTCCTCATCTCTACCACCTCCACTCGGAGACTATTCCATGGATCTTTCTGTAAAAAAATATTTCCACATATTACTCCTGAGTCTATCCCCTTTCACCCTCATCATATGTCTCATAGCAGAGCTTGCTTTCAATTGAAAGAGGCTTTCCTCCTGTGCATTTATGCCACGGAGGTATTTAAACATCTCAATCATATCACCTCTATCCCGCCTTTCCTCTAAGGTGTACATATTAAGCTCCTTAAGTCTGTTCTCGTATGCTTTATAACAAAGACCACTAACCATTTTAGTAGCTACCCTCTGCACAGACTCCATCCTGTTTATATCCTTTTGAAGGTGCGGTCTCCAGAACTGCACATAATATTACAAACAAGGTCGCACCAAAGACTTATAAGGAGGCACTATCACCACCTTTCTTCTTATCTAGTGGGGTTTTATTATGTTTAATAGGTGTGTGTAGCCCAAAACATAGAAACATAGAAATATGACGACAGAAAAAGACCACATGGCCTATCTAGTCTGTCCTTCCATAACAACTACAACAGTCCACTTTTTGCCTTTAGAGATCCTCTGTGTTGGTCCCATGCTTTCTTGAATTCAGTTACTGTCCTCATCTCTACCACCTCCACTGGGAGACTATTCCACGGATCCACTACTCTTTCCGTAAAGAAATATTTCCGCATATCACTCCTGAATCTATCTCCCTTCACCCTCATCCCATGTCCCCTCGTAGCAGAACTTGCTTTCAATTGAAAGAGGCTCTCTCCCTGAACATTTATGCCACGGAGGTATTTAAACATCTCAATCATATCACCTCTATCCCGCCTTTCCTCTAAGGTGTACATATTAAGATCCTTAAGTCTGTCCTCATATGCTTTATAATGAAGCCCATTAATCATTTTGGTAGCAACCCTCTGCACCGACTCCATCCTGTTCACATCCTTTTGAAGGTGCGGTCTCCAGAATTGCACACCATACTCCAAATGAGGTCGCACCAAAGACTTATACAGAGGCATTATCACCTCCTTTTTTCTGCTAGCCATTCCTCTCTGTATGCACCCAAGCATCCTTCTAGCTTTTGCTGTCGCCTTTTCCACCTGTTTAGCTACTTTAAGATCATCAGACACAACCACGCCTAGGTCCCGCTCTTCTTTAGTGGACAAAAGTACTTCACCTCCTATACTGTATTGCTCCCTTGGATTGCTGCAGCCCAAATGCATGACCTTACATTTTTTAACATTAAATCCCAGCTGCCAAATTCTAGACCATTCTTCAAGCTTAGCTAGATCCCTCCTCATGTTATCTACCCCTTCCTGGGTGTCTACTCTATTGCAGATTTTGGTATCATCCGCAAAGAGGCAAACCTTACCCGACAGCCCTTCCGCTATATCACTAACAAAGATGTTAAAAAGAATCGGACCAAGGACAGATCCCTGGGGCACACCACTGGCAACATCCTTCTCCTCAGAGTGAGCTCCATTTACCTGTACTCTTTGTCGCCTCCCACCCAACCAACTTCTAACCCAAGCAGTAACTTTAGGGTCCATCCCTAGGGTGCTCAGTTGGTTGATCAGTCGCCTGTGAGGAACAGTGTCAAAGGCTTTACGGAAATCTAAATACACCACATCTAGAGCTCTCCCTTGGTCCAACTCCCTGGTCACCCAGTCAAAAAAATCAATCAGATTTGTCTGACAAGACCTGCCTCTGGTGAATCCATGCTGCCTCGGATCCTGTAATCCGCTGGACTCCAGAAACCTCACTATTTTCTCTTTCAGCAGCGTTTCCAATAATTTACTCACCACCGAAGTTAAACTAACCGGCCTGTAGTTTTCAACCACATCCTTACTTCCGCTTTTGTGTAAAGGCACCACATGAGCCTCTCTCCAGTCCTTTGGCACCACTCCCGACTCCAACGAGGCATTGAAAAGGTCAGTCAGTGGAGCTGCTAGAACGTCCCCAAGTTCCCTCAGTATTCTAGGGTGTATCCCATCCGGTCCCATCGCTTTGTCTACTTTAAGTTGAGCTAGTTTCTCACGAACACAGTCTTCTGAAAATAGTTCAAGATGTCCCTCGCTTCTGTTCTTATTTGTGGGTGTTTTCTGAGGTCCTGCTCCTGGTTCTTCATCTGTGAACACAGAACAAAAATATTTGTTAAGCAATTCCGCTTTATCCTTATCAGCTTCTACATATTCCCCCCCCTGCACCCTTGAGTCTGACAATACCACTTTTGCTCTTCCTCTTCTCACTAATATATCTGAAAAATGTCTTATCCCCCCATTTTATTGCATTGGCTATTTCCTCCTCCTTTTGAATCTTTGCCTTCTTGACTACTTTGCTAGCTTCTCTAAGTTTTTCCAAATACAGATGCCTGTCTTCTGCTCTCTGTGATCTCTTGTATTTCATGAAGGCCTCCCTCTTTTTCTTCACTTTTTCAGCTACTTCCTTCGAAAACCATAGCGGTCTCCTGTTCCTTTTGCCTTTATTTACCATTTTAACAAAAAGGTTCGTTGCCCTTAAAATACCCCCTTTCAGTTTTGCCCACTGTTTTTCTACATCCCCCAGCTGTTCCCATCCCACTAACGACTCCCTGAGGTATTGGCCCATCTTCGCAAAGTTAGTCTTCCTAAAGTCTAAGATCCTCACCTTGGAATGGATTCTAACAGCCCTAGTCCTAATACTGAACCACACCATCTGGTGATCACTGGATGCAAAATGATCTCCCACTACAACATCAGAAACACTTTCACCATTGGTAAGCACCAAGTCCAGTATGGCCCCTTCACGTGTGGGGTCTGTTACCAATTGCCTGAATAGTTCTCCCTGTAGAGAATCCAGGATCTCCTTACTTCTAGATGATACTGCAGCAGGAATGTGCCAATCAACATCTGGCATATTGAAATCTCCTATCAGTAGCACTTCCCCTTTCCTAGCAATGCTGAGTATGTCTTCAATTAACTCTCTGTCCACCTCTTCCTCTTGTGAGGGAGGTCTGTATATCACTCCAATGCAAATAGATTTCTCTTTCCCTCTTTCTAGTTTAACCCACAATGCCTCCTCTCTCCCTTTTAAGCTCTGTAATTCCAAAGCTTTAATAGTAGTTTTTACATATAGTGCCACTCCTCCTCCTCTTCTTCCTACCCTGTCCTTCCTGAATAAAGTATAGCCAGGTATAGTTACATCCCAGTCATTGTTTTCTGTGAACCATGTTTCTGTAACTGCCACTAAATCCAAGTCAGCCACTCCCACCAAAGCTTCAACCTCAGGGATCTTATTTCCCATGCTACGGGCATTAATACACACTGCTTTCCATATGTTACCCCTGTTACCCATTTCCATAAAGGTATTTAATGTATCACCTACCTGGGGGCTTTCACTTACCTGGGGGCTTTCTTCACCCATCCCCAAGGAATCTAGTTTAAAGCCCTTTTCAGTAGATTAGCCAGTCTACTACCAAAGATGCGTTGACCTCTCTTGGACAGATGGATGCCATCTCTGCTTTGCAACCCTTTACTATAATTTCATTTCCAGGGGAGGGGGCTGTTTCAGTTTGTTTTCTCAAATGTTTATTGCTCAATACTGCTTGTGCTTTCACGAGAATATGCACTATTGAGCAAAACTGTGCACTTTTTCATGAAAGTGTGTACCATTATGTAATAGCATATACTATTGACAGGAACCAGGAAAAGATGACAACTAGAACACTATGGACACATCACATAACCTCAGAGAATGTATAACAGTACATGATACCGCCTAAACAATGTATGTATGGAAAATGTTTTTAGCACCACTGTATATAGCCCACCTTGTATATAGCTCAAACCAATCTAGCACACATTACAACACACACTCAACTAAGTTTCACCCTCACTGCATGTATAACACACTCACTTTACCAGATTGTTTGCTGTGATACCACCTTGATTATTAAGATAAGGCGGTTTAAAAATACTGTTAAATAAATAAATAAACTTCGTCATTTCATGTTTCACTGGGATCACAGCTTCTGTTCAAAACAAAAGCACATCCCTAATGCTTAATGGAAGACATGGATAGAAAAGATAGCCTAATATCTGAACTAGATTGCAATAGCCAATTAGTTTGATGAAATTCAATTATATTATACATATAAATGGTTGCCTGGCCATGTATGTATTTATTTAACATTTTTTATAAACCGCATTTCCAAAGATCAACTCAACATATAACTAACTTTAAAATGGCAAAGAACAAGTAACATAACATAAACTACTAACAGGGAAGATAGAAGATTGAAAACAGAAACTTAAGAAATAACCTCTTATACAAAACGTAATTAAGTAATGTGGTACCATGGCGAATAATCTGATTGTTTAACAGGAGTGCTGGGTACAGCTCAGTAAAAAGAAGATTGCATAACATTATTATGTGAGTGATGGGAGTGGAAGAGAGCATGAGAGGTTATAAAACTGCAACGTTAAACCTGTTATGTTTTGTCATTGAAATTATCTTTAAAGAGAAGTGTCTTTATCTCCTTTCTGAAGTGTGTGAGGTCATCTATGCTTCTAAGCCTTGTGGGAAGGCTATTCCAGAGGCCTGGTGCAAGCGGGTTAAAGCCATCTGACTGGGCAGACTAGATGGACCATACTGGTCTTTATCTGCCGTCATTTACTATGTTACTATGTTAAAGCCCCAATGGTTCAGCACTGTTTAGATTCTTCACATGTTTTTTTCTGATCTGAGATGTTTTGTATTGATAGCATGATGAAAGGAATGCATGGGCACAGTTGTGAGCAGAGTCTTGTTGTGTATGAGCAGCGCTGGATTTTTCAGCTGGGTACTGTTGCTCCAGGTGGGTTAAACACACAAATAGATTGGTGATTGTGCGTTTGACCATCAGTATTTTGCTCATGTTCGTGCTTGTTAGGGTCTGTAGCTTTAAAATGGACTGGCAGGGAAATACTTCCCTTGATAAAGCCCGTGTGCGGTGTTTCTTAGCAGGATATGTTGTTTAAGAGTTATGTATCCAGCGTCGATAAGCAATAGTGAACAGAGGTATGTTTGGGGTTCTCTTGGTTTTGATTTTTATTGTTTCTTTGCAGATGCTGTAGTGGGTATGATTAGCTAATAAGGTTTTGTATTTTTATTTAGCCACGGTATCTGATCTCCTCCTGAAGAAGCTCTGGCGAAACGCTTATGTGGACGTCCCATGGGGCGTTGAGGGATTGAATGTACGGTACTGATTGCAGTGTTTGCAAAGATCACCCAGATAAGTAACGGCTATTACTATATTTTTCTGCATATCCATGGTTTGTGGAATGTTGCATGGTTTTGGTATATGCCGTGGGTGTGATCTCACTTGTGGCTTTTTATTATAATTCACTTAGAGGTTTCGGGTCAGTGATGTTATGGGGTGTGCTCGCATTTAATGTCTAAAATTGACGTCACTGAAAAAGAGTGTGCTATTTGCATGATAATGCACCTGCTGAGCTGAGACCTGGTGCTTCATGATGTGTGTTTTTTTGTTTCTACGAGATTGCTTTCAATAAGCTGCTGTTTTTTGGTGAGAGTTGGAGTGCTTCTTTATTTATATTGTGGTTTCTTTCTCTATAACATCCACAAAATCGGCCCATTCCTTTCTGATCATACTACTAAGACACTTATCCCTCCTTAATCACCTCCCATCTTGACTGCTGTAACCTACTCCTTGCTGGTCTCCCTTTGAATCATCTCTCTCCCCTTCAATCTGTTCAGCACTCTGCTGCACGGCTAATCTTCCGCCAGCCTCGTCATGCCCATATTACCCCTCTTCTCAAGTCACTTCATTGGCTTCCTATCTGTTTCTGCATCCAGTTCAAACTTCTCCTGCTGACCTATAAGTGCATTCACTCTGCAGCTCCTCACTACCTTTCCTCTCTTCTCTCTCCTTACACCCCTCTTAGGGAGCTTCGCTCTTCTGGCAAATCGCTTCTATATGTGCCCTTCTCTTCTATTGTTAACTCCAGACTTCGTTCCTTTCACGTTGCTGCACCTTACGCCTGGAACAAACTACCTGAGTCTGTATGTCAGGCACTTTCTCTGACCCTCTTCAAATCCAGGCTGAAAACTCACCTCTTTGCTGCCGCTTTCAGATCTTGGCTCACCTGATCTCCTTGTGTTTCCCTTGTGCTGTCTGCTTGACTAGATTGTAAGCTCTGATGAGCAGGGACTGTCTCTTACATGTCTGTGCAGCGCTGCGTACATCTTGTAGCGCTATACAAATGCTCAGTAGTAGTAGTGACATAAGAATGGCCTTATCAGGAAGAAGATGAATTTCATTTGGTAAAGATGACAATAACCTTCCTATCCTATGGAACCCATGATGACCACAATATTTTATATCCAGCTTAGTCAGATTATCAACATAGCATCGCAATTATTTAGCGACTACTCTTTCCTAAGTTTAGTAAACAAGGGTAAACTTGCAACGGGTCTGTCATTAGCAAGTGAAGATAAATCACCATTCCTGTCCTTGGCAAAAGGAGTCAAAATTATAGCATCAATTGATGACGGCAAGCTGCCAATAGATAAACCAGAAATGAGCAGATATAATTTATGTAATATGCTTTCTGGGATCTCCAAACAAAGAGCAATGGGGCAAGTTCTGCATCTAACCTGTGTTCAAACACTGCTAATGCAGTTTTCTGTTTCCTCCTATGCGTTTAGGTTTTACTCGGCCCTTGACTACTCCACAAGCAACATTTTTTCTACACTACAGCACCGTTCAGAATGGTAGGGAAGGACTACAGCTATTTCAGCTGAATGTCTTAGATCAGTATCTGCCCCGTGAACCATGATTGCAATAGAATAATAATAATAATCATGAGAGCATTTTAGACTTCTCTAACTTCATTAGTTCTGCCCTTCCTAACAAAATTAACTCAACCCAGCAAACTGGTACTGAGTGTATCTGATCTTCAAGAATGCACATAAAAAGAGCTCAAAGCAGGAGCATAGCTAACACTGAGCAAAAAGCCGGGAGGCACACACTGGTAGGGCTGCCTGCTGCTGGACTGACCATAGTTCAAATTAAAACAAAAAAAAAGATCTGAGACAGCAATGCTGGTGCTGTGGGGAGGTCAGCCTGGCACACACAATGCTTACCTCTAGCAGTACTGCTATGCATCCCCCCCCCCCCCCCCGACCCTCCTCTCCTCCCTCCTCTGCAGCTGGACAGCAGTTAAAGCAGCTTTGATGCCAAGACTTTGGTTCTGCAGCAGCCCAAGATGAAGCACTTCAGAGCTTTATCTGCTGCCTGACTCCATGGGAGGAAGGGGGATTGATGACTGGGATGGGGGGGGGGCAGTGTGGCAGCATGTGCTGCACTCATCTCCTCAATTTTAAAAATGTTTTATACGCCATGAGTGAAGAGAGAAAAGACGTGAGGGGTCTTCCTTGAACCCTCTGCTGCACCTTCCTGCAAACCCACCTCATACATCTCCCCTCCATGATACCCCTAACACCCTTTCTGCAGACCCACCTCAGACTCACATCACTGCCTCAGAAGCCCCTCTTGGACCAAATCCTGCATGCTCTCACTGTGCACCCTACATCTCTCTTCTTGCACTCATACACACACCCCCTATTGCACCACTGCCCGAGACATCCCACGCATATATACTCTCGTTCATTATAGCCTCGTTATATCCCGGGTATATACACAAGTCCAGGGCCGGTCCATCCACTAGGGCAGCATATCTTTGTGGGCGGTATGGCATATTTGGCCTGCCGCCCCCATGCTGAGCCATGCCACCACCCTTGGCAGTGGGGTCATGGGGGGCGGTAAGGCTCAACGGCAGCAGCAGGCCATGTGCTTCAGCACACATGGTCTGCTGCTTATGACCCCCCCAAAGTTGTACTGGAGGACGTCAGAAATGTGTAACGAAGCATACGGCTTGCCGCCCCCCCCCCCCAACCCCACTGCCAGAATCAACAGCAGCAGGGGGTAGCAGTGTGGCATATGACATTCCATGCACTAGTGTGTGTCTCACTTTCCTGCCTCTCCTGCTGCTCTTATGGCTGTTAGCTATTCCTTTGCCTCTTTCCTGTCAATACAGAAACATAGAAAAATGACGACAGAAAAAGACCACATAGCCTATCTAGTCCGTCCCCAACAACTAGAAGACATGGATAGAACATGTCCCCAACAACTAAAACAGTCCCCTTTTTTCCTTTAGAGATCCTCTGTGTTTGTCTCATGCTTCTTTGAATTCAGTTACTGTCCTCATCTCTACCACCTCCACTGGGAGACTATTCCACGGATCCAACACTCTTTCCATAAAGAAATATTTCCGCATATCACTCCTGAATCTAACCCCCTTCAAACTCATCCCATGTCCCCTCATAGCAGAACTTGCTTTCAATTGAAAGAGGCTCTCTCCCTGAACATTTATGCCACGGAGGTATTTAAATGTCTCAATCATATCACCTCTATCCCGCCTTTCCTCTAAGGTGTACATATTGAGATCCTTAAGTCTGTCCTCATATGCTTTATAATGAAGACCACTAACCATTTTAGTAGCCACCCTCTGTACTGACTCCATCCTGTTTATATCCTTTTGAAGCTGTGGTCTCCAGAATTGCACACAATACTCCAAATGAGTTTGCACCAAAGACTTATACAGAGGCACTATCACCTCCTTTTTACTGCTAGCCATTCCTCTCCATATGCACCCAAGCATCCTTCTAGCTTTTGCTGTTGCCTTTTCTACCTGTTTAGCTACTTTAAGATCATCAGGCACAACCACACCTAGGTCCTGCTCTTCTTTAGTGGACAAAAGTACTTCACCCCCTATACTATATTGCTCCCTTGGATTGCTACAGCCCAAATGCATGACCTTGCATTTTTTAATATTAAATCCAAGCTGCCAAATTCTAGACCATTCTTCAAGCTTAGCTAGATCCCTCCTCATGTTATCTACACCTTCCTGGGTGTCTACTCTATTGCAGATTTTGATATCATCCATAGAGAGGCAAACCTTACCCGACAGCCCTTCTACTATATCACTAACAAAGATGTTAAAAAGAATCGGACCAAGGACAGATCCCTGGGGCACACCACTGGTAACTTCCTTCTCCTCAGAGTAAGCTCCATTTACCTGTAATCTTTGTCGCCTCCCACTCAACCAATTTCTAACCCAAGCAGTAACTTTAGGGTCCATCCCTAGGGTGCTCAGTTTGTTTATAAGTCGCCTGTGAAGAATGGTGTCAAAGACTTTATTGAAATCTAAATACACCACATCTAGGGCTCTCCGTCAGTCTAACGTCCTGGTCACCCAGTCAAAGAAATCAATCAGATTTGTCTGACAAGACCTGCCTCTGGTGAATCCATGCTGCTTCGGATCCTATAATCCGCTGGACTTCAGAAACCTCACTATTTTCTCTTTCAGCAGCATTTCCAATAATTTACTCACCACCGAAGTTAAACTAACCAGCCTGTAGTTTTCAACCACATCCTTACTTCCGCTTTTGTGTAAAGGCACCACATGAGCCTTTCTCCAGTCCTTTCGCACCACCAATGAGGCATTGAAAAGGTCAGTCAGTGGAGCTGCTAGAATGTCCCCAAGTTCCTTCAGTATTCTAGGGTGTATCCCATCCAGTCCCATCACTTTGTCTACTTTAGATTTATCTAGTTTCTCACGAACACAGTCTTCTGAAAATTGTTCAAGATGCCCCTCGCTTCTGTTCCTGTTTGTGGGTGTTTTCTGAGGTCCTGTTCCTGGTTCTTCATCTGTGAACAAAGAACAGAAATATTTGTTAAGCAATTCCACTTTATCCTCATTAGCTTCTACATATTCCTCCCCTTCACCGTTGAGTCTGACAATACCACTTTTGCCCTTCCTCTTCTCAGTAACATATCTGAAAAATGTCTTATCCCCCCATTTTATTGCATTGGCTATTTCCTCCTCTTTTTGAATCTTTGCTTTCCTGACTACTTTGCTAGCTTCTCTAAGTTTTTCCAAATATAGATGCCTGTCTTCCTCTCTCTGTGATCTCTTGTATTTCATGAAGGTCTCCCTCTTTTTCTTCACCTTTTCAGCTACTTCTTTCAAAAGCCATAGTGGTCTCCTTTTCCTTTTACCTTTATTTACCATTTTAGCAAAAAGGTTGGTTGCCTTTAAAGTATCCCCTTTCAGTTTTGCCCACTGTTTTTCTACATCCCCCAGCTATTCCCATCCTGCTAACGACTCCCTGAAGTATTGGCCCATCTTTGCAAAGTTAGTTTTCCTAAAGTCTAAGACCCTGGCTTTTGAATGGATTCTAACAGCCGTTGTCCTAACACTGAACCACACCATCCGGTAATCACTGGATGAGAGATGATCTCCCACTGTAATATCAGAAACACTTTCACCATTGGTAAGCACCAAGTCCAGTATGGCCCCTTCACGTGTGGGGTCTGTTACCAATTGCCTGAATAGTTCTCCCTGTAGAGAATCCAGGATCTCTTTACTTCTAGATGATACTGCAGCGTTCTTTTCTATATGCTATCTGTAGCATTGTTGTTTATTGTAAACCGCCCTGATGCCATGGCCTGGGCGGTATATCAAATACGAAATAAAGATAGCTCGATGGCCGGGACTTTCTCCTGGGGTAGCAGAAACCCTTGGGCCGGTCATGCAGAAGACCCTACGCCCACACCTCAGGTATCTCATCCATAGCAGACAGCCCTACCCTACCCTACCCCCCCCCCTCACACACACACCTATTGTCTTAGGTACAGTAGCCCCCTACATAGCAAACTCAAAGCCCTACAACACTTCTACCCCTGCTAGCCACTCAGAACTACTGTATCTCAAATACCCCTCAATTTCCATGCAACCCCATTCCCGCCCTTACTGGAGCTTCAAAGGAGCCCCACAGCTCCCACTACTTTAGCAAACATGGTGTTATAGTAGTTCATCCGAGCCTTAGTCAACCCTAGCTAGCCACTGGCTGAAAGGACTGTTAAAAATAAACTGTTGCACATCCTGAAGGTCTGTGTAATGGAGGGAGGCATCAGATACAGGAATAGGATATTTGCCTGTTAATGATGCAGCAGCATAGTCCAGAAATAGAAAGATGCAGACAAAACCAGAACTGGAAATGCCAAGAAGAAAGTCTCTGTCAGCAATGCAACACTGGGGAGACAGAAACTCAAAAGCATTTCCTCCTGCAATGTGTAAAGCTATCGGAGACCCACATTTTCCAAAACGAGCAGAGACGTCCCACAAGAAAATGAGCAGGGAATAATCCTGGAGGAAAGGAGAACCAACAGCTAGAGCAGCAAAATAGGCAAGAAACGTGACCTGACCAAGGACGATGCAAACCAGAACCTGGGACTTGTCCTTATTACTGTGGTCTCTGTGCACTGTAACTTTATTCTGCTGTTACTAGTATTTTGCAAATTATCTCCTGTCTTTTTCTCTTTCTTCAGCTTCCTCAACTGGCAACACATGTAAAATTGTCATAACAATAAAGTCTCAAGCCAGAGTGCAATAGTTAGGAATATGTTTACTAAACTGTGTTAGGCTTCTGCAGCTAACCTGCTGTTATCTGCAAATATTGCCGTGTTGGATGCATATGTGATGCACTATTTGTTGGGGTGCAGTCGCACAGCGTGCATTTATGGCTTGGTATGGCCCTGGGCACAGCACTTCCCAAACAGATAATGCACTGTAATAGCAGAGAGCAGCCTGGCAGCGCACCATGGATGTACCTAATGCCACCCAATGAGGTGCTGCTATCTGCACCCACGCTGTCTGCAGCTTTGATTGTGACCACGTGTTGTTCATGCCTATGGTAACAGCACATTGCAAATACACTCTTAAGAACATAAGAAATGCCATTCTGGTTCAGACCAAGGTCCATCGAGCCCAGTATCCTGTTTCCAACAGTAATCAATCCAGATCACAAGTACCTGGCAGGTTCCCAAAAAGGCACACTGGTTCCACAATGCTCATCCCGAAGTAAGCAGTGGATTTCCTGGGTCCTCTTTAATAATGGTTTATGGACCTTTCCTCCAGGAACTTGTCCAAACCTTTTTTAAACCCAGCTACACTAACAGCCTTCACTACATCCTCTGGTAACGAATTCCAGAGTTTGATTACATATTGAGTAAAGTGAGATTACTTACCTGTAACAGGGGTTCTCCATGGATAGCAGGATAAGTCAGCCACACATGGATGACTTCATCCGATGCAGCCATGGACGGAATAGCTCTCCAATAGTTCAGAAGCATTTGAAGACGACCTGAGCAGGTGCTAGCCATCCCACCACCACCATGCCCACCCCCTTTCCCTCTCAGTTTATTCTATCCACCCAGTCATGCAGACAGATTCTCTGCTCTCTTCTACTTATTTAGCAATGTGCGAATATTAAAACGTGCTTTCTAATGTTTTCCCCTTATACCTTCCAGATCGCATCAGGAGACCCATCCCGGCTGTTATTGGGGAGTCTGCCCCGCAACATTCGAGACCTGTAGCTGCAGAACCTACCTTTTCCTGTGAACCATGTGCTCAGCAATGGGCAATGGGTGGATCCACAGTGGACTCCTCACTTGGCTGCAGATGCACATAGGGAGACCTTCTAGAAGATGATTACGCGTTGAGTAAAAAAATAATTTTTAAAAAAAATATGGTTTGCAGCTTATCATGCTGTGAGGGCTTGTGTGCATCAGTGATGCTGAGAGCTAAGCTATCAGTAGCTTAACTACTGGCAGGGTCTTCCAAGATAGGTCTCAGCTGAGGTGCCAGACTAAGACAAATCATCCATTTGAGCAGCAGCAGACTGGGACAGTGTTGTAAGCAGAAGATCATATTTCTGCGACAAATACAACAACACTGGAATTAATTGCATGGAAGAAAGACTTAACAAATCTACTTCTGTATCTTGCCACGGAAACCCAATGGATAGTCACAAAACAAATTGCACTATAGTGCTGAAAGATGAGATCCCCAGGTTGGAAGGCACTCAAATGGCTACTAGGGATGAGCTGAAGACTTCTCAGAGTAAAGCCAACGTTTATGAAGTGGCTGGATCTACTGATGTAGCTGCGCACGAAAAGAGAGTCAAAAGATGCAAAGGTATCTTACATATTGGGACATGGAATTTTATTTATTTTATTTATTTATTACAGTTTCTTATATACCGCGCTATTTAGAATCAGCGCGGTTTACATCATAACATAATGACCATGACGACAAGCTGTCAGGTTTTACATCGAACAGGAGTACAAACTTGGATAGCAGGGTTAACTATATACATAAGCTATTTACACTGCAGATAATACATGTAAGGGCCATTCTGGATTGGGTCATTTCTTGGGAGGGATATCTAGGTTCAATTGCTGTCTGGGGAAGTATTGGAGGAAAAGGTGGGTTTTGAGAGCCTTCCTAAACTGATATAGATTGGTAATGGCCCTGATGTCAGGGTGAAGAGCGTTCCAGCATTTGGGGACATAAAAACTGAATGCCCTGTTTGTGGTTGTCGTGTTGGACTTTGTCGAAGCCTTTGGTGTTGCTAGTAAGTTTACAGCTGTTGTTCTTCTGGATCTGTTGGGGGGGACAATGTGGATAAGATGCGTGAGTGAGGAGGATGAAATACCTTGGATTGCCTTGAATGCTAATAGAAGGGATTTGAAGGTGATCCTCCCATGGATCGGTAGCCAGTGCAGCTGTTTGAGGATAGGGGTCACGTGGTCGTTTCTGGATGCTCCGTAAAGGACCCTAGCTGCGGCATTCATGGCCAACTGTAAGGGGGTCAGTGTGGATTGGGGGAGACCTTGTAAGATGGCATTAGCAAAGTCAAAATGCGGCAGGATCAGCGCTTGATATATGGTTCGGAAATCATCTGGGTCCAGCAGGGAGCATAGGTGCTTGAGTGAACGGATTTTGAAATAGACGGCTTTGACTATGTTGCTTATGTGGCGTTTCATATCTAGACGTTGGTCCAGAGTAACTCCCAGGTATTTTATTGCTTCTTTAGTTTGCAAATCAGCTTCCTTGACACTGACGTGGGACGGGGGAGTAAAGTTGGAGTCTCTGGTGATGAATAGGACCTCTGTTTTTTTATGTTGAATGCGTAGGTTCTGTGTCTGGAGCCAAGTTGAAACTGCATTGAAACAGTCTGTGAGTGGGGTCAGGTCCATGTGAGTTGTGGAGAAAGGCATGTATAAGAGAATGTCATCTGCATATATCATGCAGTTTACGTTGAATGATCTTATGATATTGCAGATGGGCTGCATGTAGATATTGAAAAGTAAGGAGGATAACGAGGAGCCTTGAGGTACCCCTTGCTTTTGATGGAAGTGTATTGACTCTTCTGATCCAGACTTCACATATTGCCATCTACCGTCCAGATAAGACTTACACCATCCTAGTGCGTTGTTGCAGACGCCCTTCTCTTTCAGTCTTCCGAGGAGAATTTCGTGACTCACGGAGTCGAACGCCGCAGCGATGTCTAGGAAGATGAGCACAAAACCTTGACGGATGTTGTCAATTCCTGTGATGATATCGTTGAATAGACCAGTAAGTAGTGTCTCGACCCCATGATGTTCTCTGAACCCATGTTGGCAGCTGTCTAAGGGAGCAATGGCATCTATGTGATCTTGAATTTGCCGTTGTGCCTCTTTCTCAATTATTTTGGATAAGAGGGGGATACTAGCTATTGGTCGATAGGAGTCAACTCTTTGGGGGTCAAGTTTGGGGTTTTTCAGTAGTGGCCTAATGGAAGTCTGCTTGAGTGAAGTGGGAAAATACCCTGTTGTAAAGGAGAGTTTCATTATATTTGCGATGACAGGGCTGAACACATCACGTAGCTCCTTGATCCAAAAAGCTGGACATGGGTCAGTCTGTGCAGTGGAGGTGTTGAGCGATGCTATGGTGTTCTCAATACATTTAGTGGATGGTGTGGAAAAAATGTTCAGTGGGGAAAGGCCCGTTGGTTCTTGATATTGGACTGCTGACACCTTGTTGGTTTGCACAGTCTTGGATTGCAGGTGATCAGCGAATTCTTGTGGGTGAATCTCGCTGTGTTGTTCGGGAGATAGTTCCTTTGAGAGGGATTTGACCAAATTGAAGAGGTCACGTGGTTTATTCAGAGACCTCTTTAGGGTGTCAGTGTGATATTGTCTCATTTTGGTAGTGATTGTTTCTCGATGTATTGCAAGGTGGATTCGGTATGCGGTCTGGTCTTCAGTTGAGCGCGATCAGCGCCATCGGCGTTCAAGTCTACGTAGTTGCGTGAGGAAAGATCGTAGCTCAGGGGAGAACCATGGGGTGGAGCTTCTTTTTGACCTTGCTGTATTCTTAGGGTTCAAGTGTTGTGAGATGGCAAGCAGGCTGGAGTTCCAGCAAGAGATTAGTTCATCAAGGTCCGGTGTGGTTTTGTTGATGAGTGATGGGGTCTCCGAAAGGATGTGTTCCCTATTGAAGGGGCGAAAGCATCTAGTGGCAGTTCGAGAGGTGATGTTCGTGGGTCGGCTTCTGTTCAGCTGGTCATTGTTGATGGGTATCTGGATAATGATCAATTTGTGGTCGGACCAGGGTACATCCACGACTGATATTGGAGGATTGTGGTTTTTGTCCATGACTGGATGTGGAACAAATACCATGTCAAAAATGTTCCCTTTTGTATGTGTGGGTTCATTGATAATTTGTTTGAGTCCCAGGTCTTCCATTGCATCAAGGAACGCATTTGCGTGGCTTTGGGGTAAAGATGGGAGATTGAAATCACCCATTATCCAATTTGGTTTATTGAGAGTGAGGGTGTTAACTGCAAGGTCAATAATGGTTGGAAGGTCAACTGGAGAAGTAGATGGTGTTCTATATAACAGGGTAAGGGAGCATTGTTGGTTAGCAACGGAGAGGATGTCCAGGCTGTTTGTGCTGGAAGAGTCCACAATGTGGAAGTTGAGGTCTGATTTGGAGATTATGAGCACCCCTCCTCCTTTTTTGTTTTCCCTATGTCTCGTATGTATGGAGAAATTGGGGGGAAGTAGTTGATTGAGGAGGACGTTGTCTTCTGGTGATAGCCAAGTTTCCGTGATCATGAGAATTTCAAGGTCGTAGAAGGAGATTGTGTCAAGGACAACAGGCCATTTTTTGTGGATGGAACGCGCGTTGATGATGGCACATTTTAGGGGTCGGCATCTCAAAGGTTTTTCCTGGCTGGGTGTCTTGGATAGCTGGAGTGCTACATGTATCAGGTGGGAGTGGCGCGTGTAGGCGTCACTTCCTGGGTTGGAGTAAGGTGGACTATTCCATCTTTTTCCATGGCTATTCAGGATTGGAATCCTGCCATGTGACGTGTAAAGGGCCTGGGAGGTTCCAAGCCAGTGGGTAAGGAGGTAGAAGCTAAGAATTACAGCGACCTGGAGGGCCATTCTGAGGGTTTGGATTGTGTGTGAGACACTGTAGCTATGAAGTGGGGCAGTGCAATACTGAGGTAGTACAACGCTGTTATGAGACACAGTACAGTGATGAGATTCTTCCGTACAGAGGAGCAATTATACAAGAGTGCAAAATTGAGCAGGTACAGTTTACATGCAAGATATTGACTATCTTTAAAGAGAGAGTGCAATATTGAGGTGAACACAGTAATAAAGTACGAAGCTGGTAGATTATATTGAATTTTCAACTGGCAAAATTGCAATACTGAGATGGTACCAAATACACTATGAAGCTATCAGGTTACTTTGTAAGTTAAAGTGGCCTAAAAATAGACGAAGCTATTCAGCAACAAAATCACATTCTTACAGTTCAGGTGTTGGTGGAAAGTTGGTTTCTTGGTCAGGTGGCAGGGGGCTGAGTGAAGCAGGCGTCCGGCGGTCAGGTCACTGGTGAGGAATCTGTCGTGTCGCCTATCGTGCCCCGCCTAAGGGCCACGCCAAATGTATGAAGCATGAACCAAGAGAAGTTGCAGGTGGTTAAGAATGAAATGGAATGTGTACAACTCTATCTGTTTAGTGTCAGTGAACTGATATGGACTGGCTTTGGGCTCTTTGCATCTGATGATCATATGGTCTACTATGCTGGAAATGAAAGACAAAGAAGAAATGGTGTTGCATTTATAATTAAGAAGAAGCTTGCAAGAACTGTAATGAAATACAATGCAGTCAGTGAACGCTTAATTTCTATTTATCTACAAGAAAAGCCCATCAACACAACTTTAATTCAGGTATATGCCCCAACAACAGCTGCAGAAAAGGAAGACATTGATGAGTTCTATGAACAAGTACAAGCTGAAATTGACAGAACACGCAAACAGGATATCCTGATAGTCATGGGTGACTGGAACGCAAAAGTTGGCAACAAAAAAGGCGGCAAAGTGGTTGGAAAATATGGACTTGGCAACAGAAATGAAGCTGGAGAAAGACTGATAGAATTCTGCAAGACCAATGATCTATTCATCTCAAACACCTTCTTCCAGCAACACAAGTGCTGACTGTACAAGTGGACTTCACCCAATGGACTGTACAGAAATCAAATTGACTACAAATGTGGAAGACAATGATGGAAAAGCTTGATAATATCAACAAAGACAAAACCTGAAGCTGACTGTGGTACGACTACTAGTATGCAAACTCAAGCTAAAGTTGAAAAAGGGCAAGCCACTCATGAATGTAGCAAAATATGACCTTGAGAATATACCACTGGAATTTAAAGACTGCCTGAAAATTGATTTGCTGCTTTAGATACAAATGACAGAGTTCCAGAAGAGTTATTGGATGACATCAAGAAGATTGTGTTGGAAGAAAGTGAAAAGTCTCTACATAAGATGAAAGAGCAAAAACAACCAAAATGGATGACTGAAGAAACTCTGAAAATTGTCCAGAAAAACAGAGAAGCTAAAGTCAGAGGAGAAAGAGAGGTAATCACAGAACTCAGAGATTTCCAATGTGCAGCAAGACAAGACAAGGAGAAGTACTATGACACATGCAAGAAAATAGAATCAGAAGCTATCAGAGGAAGAACAAGATTGGCTTTTCTAAAGCTATGAGAGTTAAAGAAAAAATTCCAGCCACGAATTGGAATGTTACAAGTTGCTCAAGGATTCATGATGAATGATGCTGAGAAGATCAAGAAAAGGTGAAAAGAATATATAGAATCATTATACCATAATGATCAAGTGGACCAACAGCCGTTTCAACCTGTACCTTATGATCAGGAACCATTGGTGATGAAAGAAGTCAAACCAGCATTGAAAGCCTTATCAAAGAACAAAGCACCGAGCATTGATGGCATTCACATTGAAGTATTACAGCAACCAGATGAAGCTGTTACCATACTTACAAGGCTCTGCCAGGAAAATCCATGGCCAACTAACCGGAAAAGATCTGTGTTTATTCCAATACTGAAAAAAGGAGACCCGACTGACTGAGGGAATTATTGCATAATTGCTCTGATCCCACATGCCAGCAAGATTCTACTCAAGATCATTCAGCAGAGGCTACAACGATATGTGGAACGAGAACTGTCTGAAGTGCAAGCAGGGTTCAGGAAAGGGCAAGGAACATTATTGCAGATGTATGGTTTATTATGGTTTATGGTTTAGGACTTGATATACCGCCCTTTATTTGTGCATCAGAGGGGTTTACATGTATGTATATACTAACAGGTACTTTTTATTCCCTTGTCCCAGAAGGGCTCACAATCTATGTGTACCTGAGGATGTAGTAAAAGCTGTTAGTGTAGCTGGGTTTAAAAAAGGTTTGGACAAGTTCCTGGAGGAAAGGTCTATAAACCAATATTAAAAAGGGACCCAGGATATCACTGCTTGACCCAATACAAGCATTGAGGAACCTGTGTCTTTTGGGGGAGACTTCTAGGTACGTATGACCTAGATTGGCCACTATTGGGCTTGATGGACCTTGGTCTGACCCAGTATGGCATATCTTATGTTCTTATGTCCTGCTGTGACACTGACTCAGTTGATACCCTAGTAATTGATATCATCCATTATTACTCTGTTGTAACTTTTGTTAGCTTCCCTGATTTCTTTCAGCACTTCATCATCCATCTGTTCATTCTGGCCAGACGGTGGGCAGTATACCCCCATTGCCATTGTCTTCCCCATTTTACATGGAATTTCTATCCATAGAGATTGTACAGCGTATTTTGCTCCTTGCAAAATGTTAATCCTATGTGACTCAATGCCCTCTCTAACATAGCATGCAATCCTTCCACTAATTTGATCTACTCTATCGTTGCAATATAGTTTGTACATATGTATTACAGTGTCCCATTGGTTGTCATACTTCTACCAAGTCTCTGAGATACCAATCATATCTAACCTCTCATTTAGTGATATATATATATATATATATTGCGTGCTGAACGTCGCTGGCGCAAAGCTCCCTCCGTTTCTTCTTTGGCCTCCTTCCGTTCTGAACTTCGTTGTTACCGAACCATGATTACAGAAGCTAAAAAGTCCTACTACTCCGTTCTCATCGCATCCTCCTCCAATTCCTCTCGATCCTTATACCGTGTGCTCCACTCTCTATCCTCCTCCTCGGCTTACCCCTGCTCCACTGCTCTCCCTCCAACCGCCCCCAGCCTCACCCGTCTTGCCTCCTTTTTTGTTGATAAAATACAGACCATCCGCTCCTCCTTTCCATCCTGCCCCCCCCTCTTTCTCCCCTCCCTTCCCCCCTTATCTCCCCCCTCTCTCCTTCCTCCCCTTCTTCAGGTGTCCCCACTCCTGCTTGGCACTCTTTCCGCCCCATCACTTCCACTGAGCTTTTTCATGCCCTCTCCACATCTCATAAAACAACCTGCCCTCTCGACCCTATCCCCTCTTCCTGGCTTCTCAACCCCTCCCTTCATCTCTCCCCTTTCATCCTATCTATGATAAATTCAAGTCTATCCACTGGTTGTTTTCCCTCCCGATGGAAGCATGCCCTGGTTTGTCGCCTTCTGAAGAAACCCACCCTGGATCCCGCCCTTCCTGCCAACTGGCGCCCCGTTTCTAATCTCCCCTTTCTTTCTAAGGTTCTTGAAAAACTAGTCTTTTCACAGCTCTCTGCACATTTGGATTCCACGCTTTTCCTTCATCCTCGGCAATCTGGTTTTAGGCCCGGGCACAGCACCGAAACTATCATGCTTGCACTTCTTAGTGATCTTCACCGCTCACATGATCAGGGTAATCTCTCTATCGCTGTTTCTCTCGACCTCTCCGCTGCTTTCGATGTTATTGACCATCATACCCTTCTCACCCGTTTATCTGATGCTGGTATCTGTGGCACAGTACTTTGCTGGTTTCGCTCCTTTCTCTCCTCTCGTACTTTTTCCGTCCGCTCCGGTACCACTGACTCTGCTCCCTCTCCTCTTCTCTGTGGTGTTCCACAGGGTTCTATTCTTGCCCCCCTTCTCTTCAACATCTTCCTTGCCCCACTTGCCCTTCTTATCCAACAGTCTGGTCTCTCCTGTTACTTTTATGCTGATGATATTCTTCTTGTCCACCACACTAGCTCCGTTTCTCCAGATCTTTCCCCTCTCAATTCTTGTCTCGACCTGACTGCCTCATGGTTCTCCACTAATTTTCTCAGTGTCAACCCCTCCAAATCATCGGCTATTTGGTTTTCCTTCTCAACTTCCCTTCCCACCTTGGCTCCTCTGTCATCCCTGCCCATTCCTCTTGTATCCTGCCTTCGTTATCTTGGTGTAACCCTTGACACCTCCTTGTCTTTCCACTCCCACATCTCCTCCTTGGTCCGCAGCTGCTTCTTCCACCTTCGTCGTATCAGGTCCCTTCGTCCTTATCTTTCCTCTAGTTCTCTCACTACTTTAGTCCTCTCCCTTGTAATTTCTCGCCTTGATTACTGTAATTCCATCTTTGCTGGTCTCCCCTCTTCTCGGATACGCCGTCTCCAACTTATTCAAAATACCGCCGCCCGCCTAGTTACTTTCTCCTCTCCCCGTGAGCACATCACCCCTTGTCTCCTTTCCCTCCATTGGCTCCCTATTCGATACCGCTTTATCTTCAAATACCTCATTACCATTCATAAAACCCTCCACTCCGGTATCCCTCAGTATCTCTCCAATCTCATTTTTCACCAGCCTGTTCCTCACCTTCTTCGTTCCTCCCATGGTAACCGTCTCTTTCTCCCTTCCCCTTCTCAAGCGCACCTCGAACTTACTCGCCACTCCGCTTTCTTCTTTCTTGCTCCTGCCCTGTGGAATTCCCTCCCCCTCCTCCTCCGTACTGAGCCCTCTTTTCCACAATTCAAGTCCCTCCTTAAAACACACCTCTTTACACAAGCTTTTGATCTTCCAGTTTCTCTTTGACACTATTGGCTCCCTCATTCATACTTACTGCTCCCAGTACCCTCTAATATTTCATCACCATTCATAGAACCCTTCACTCCAGTACCCCTTACCCTCGTTTACCCCCCTCAGTCCCCTCTCTCTTGTTGTAAGTTTCTATTTGTGTCGCTCTGCCCTTTTTACTCTCTCTCCTCTTCTCCTTTTTCTTTTCTTTCCTGTCATACCATGGCGTTCTTTTCTATCTTTCTTCCCTGCAGCCCATTTATTGTACACCGCTTTGATGCCTTGTGGTTTCGGCGGTTTATCAAGAAACCGAATAAAGATAAAGATATTCTAACTCTCCCATCTAATTTTCTAGACTTTTAGCATTTGTGTACAGTCAAACCTCGGTTTTCATGATTAATCCGTTCCAAAAAGTCTGACTAAAACCGAGACGGACTAAAACCGAAGCAAGATTTCCCATAGGAAATAATGTAAATTCAATTAATCCGTTCCAGACACCCAAAAATATTGACAAAAAGTACATTTTATAGAGAATAACTATATTTGTACATACAGAAAACAATGAGAAATACATATAAATGACTAATGAAATGGATAAATGAACATTTAACATCACATTTAACTTTATTGAAGACTCTTGTTGAGGGGAGAGGGAGGAGGAGATACCTTAGGACACCAATGTGATCGCTGACTCCGTCTCAACAGCATACCCCGCAAGAGAAAGAACTGCCTGCCACATTCAGTCAACATCTCCTGCTTACCCCTCAACATCTCCTGCTACCTCCGAGCCTGAGGGGGCGCTCCAGAGAACAGGCAGGCGGTGGAGAGATCGGGGCCTTCCTCTCTGCAATCCTTCCATGTCTGGCTCGAGGATGTTGCTCACCTGGGCAGGCAGTGTACTGTTTGCAGGCACACGCAACAGCTGGGTTTGAAGTCTGCCAATCTCCAGATCTCCTTCACGCACACGCGATCGGTGAGTCCGGGGGGGGGGTAATGCTGCCAGGACTGGGCAGGCAGTGTACTCTGCAGGCACACGCACACGCGATCGGTGAATCGGGGGGGGGGAGGGGCTGTACGAAAACCGAGGCTATCGACGAAAACCGAGACAACATCTGAGTGGGGAAAAGACGTCGAAAACCGAAACCGACGAAAACCGGGGCAACCGATAACCGAGGTTTGACTGTACAGGCATTTTGAAGGCTGTATTTCATTCATATTAATCTGATTATCAGTTGATAGGGGTAATTTGGAATCTTTCAGCTCAGTACTTAAGGGCATCTGGGTTACTTTTATCTTTATTGGAACATCTCTGTTAGGATGTCCTAACTTCCTTCTTTTGCTAGTATCTTTCAAGGATAAATTGTTCCAAACCATGAGCTCTTGGACCACTGTTGGTTTTCCCCTGTTATCTAGTTTAAAAGCTGCTCTATCTCCTTTTTAAAGGCTAATGCCAGCAGCCTGGCTCCATCCTGCTTAAGGTGGAGCCCATCTCTTCGGAGGAGCTCCTCTCTTCCCCAGAATGTTGCCTAGTTCCTAACAAATCCAAAACCCTCTTCTTTGCACCATCTTCTCATCCATGCATTAAGACTCCAGAACTCTGCCTGCCTTTTGGGTCCTGAGTGTGGCACAGGAAAGATTTCAGAGAAGTTCTAGATTTCAACTTCCTAACTAAAAGTCTAAATTTGGCCTCCCACATTTTCCTGTCAGTGGTACCAACATGTACCAAGACAGCAGACTCCTCCTTAGCACTGTCTAAAACCTTGTCTAGATGGTGTGTGAAGTTTGCTACCTTTGTGCCAGGCGGGCATGTTACCAAGCGATCCTCAGGTCCACCAGCAACCCAGCTATGTTCATGCCTAATGATTGAATTACAGCTATAAAGGCCGTCCTAACCCTTCCCTCATGGGCAGAGGGTTCTACATCTCCCTCACGCATGCAGATACCGCGCTTTCTTCCAATAGCGCAGAAAATTGTTGTGCTATCTGCATTTGGCCTGTGCTGATCGGCCACGTCAACAGGTAGCACAGCTTAACAAACACACATACCCCTTTAGAGTGATTCCTTATGTACACGATAGAGTACACGTCGATGATAACATCCGTAAACCTTTTGTTAATTGCAAAAACAGAAATCTCCTTCATTGATAAAAAGAACTCGAATCTTGTCTGGAGAGCTACGGCTACAGCCGGGCTGGCTGGCTTGAAAGGGCGTGGGAGGGAGGTGATTGGAGAGGAGAGGAGATGGGAGGGGAGGCGGGGGATCGCCTGGGAGGAGGCGAGATCCTGTCTGTGCTAGTGGAGGGAGTGATCAGTATGTGCGACAAAGGCTGCAGCCCTCGCGGAGAGCAACAGGCACTGTCCGGAACGGAGAGCAGACCAGCCGGCACTGAGACACCCCACTGGGGGGCAGCCTAGAGCAACCTTGCCACCCCCTGCCTTCCACCTCTCTCCGGGGCTGCGGACCATGGCTTCCCCCAAGAAAGGATTTTATCGGCAGGAGATCGCGAAAACCATGTGGGAGGTGCGGGAGAGGTACCGGGACCTGGTGGCCGTGGGATCGGGAGCGTACGGCACAGTCTGGTGAGTTGTGTGTGTCCTGCCATGAACGATACAAACGACAGCCCCGGGGCTTTGTGTCCGCTCCAGCTGTCAGCCACGCCACTGGGGCTCTTCCTTGTATCTATGGGGGTCTTGCTGCTCTGCTGCATCGTTCGACGTGGGTCGGGCTGTCTTTTGGGGAAAGGAAGGTGTTTCCGAGTTAGTTCCGCTGCTTTCATCAGCTTGGACTTTGTTCCGAGTTTTCCTCGCTCTTCTCTTCCTGGTTTCAGTTTTTTCTTTGCCTCGGTGCCCAGCTGACAGATCAGCCTCGGGCAGTTTTCCTTTACTAAAGCTCCCTTCCTGTTCTCTCACAAGCTCCTCTCTAAGCAGACCATCCATCAGATGTTCAGCCTTAAAACACCCAAATCCGATTGCTATTCGGTGGCTCGAATTTCTCGTGCAATGGGGATACAGAAACCCAAGATATTAAGAGGCTTTCTCATGCCCCCGGGTGCTTTTGGCACAGTGTTGAAGACTTCTTTAGCAAATCTCCAATCTAATATCCCTTAAGTGTTTTTTCATTTTTATTATTTTTTTCCATATTGATCACTTTTTATCTATTATTTTATATTTGTATGGTTATTTTAGCTAAGTTATCTGACATTTTTTAATTGTTATTGATAATTGCTTTTTTAATATCTGTTGCTCACCACTTTAGAGTCCTCTGGGGAGAGGCCTCTATAGAAATGAATATACATAAAATACAGCGCAAGACCATTTGAGCTCTTTAGGAGTTTGGTAGATCTGCCAGTTTGTCTGGAGCAACTACGCTCCTTAATACATTTTCAAATGTGTCTAATTGAGAAGGCAGGGATGGTAATGGAGGAGTTTCCAGCAGCCAAATATCCTAATGGATGCCATCTTTACGCTCTGTTTTCCCAGCTCTGCTATAGACGGACGAACTGGAGCTAGAGTGGCCATCAAGAAGCTATATCGTCCATTTCAATCTGAGCTGTTTGCCAAGAGAGCTTACAGAGAACTCCGTCTCCTCAAACACATGCAGCACGAAAACGTGAGTACCATGCATCTGCTGAGCGGAAAGGCGAGGTGCTGGCCTCCAGCAGTGTGATTTGCTTCAGGTCCATGGGAGTAGTACTATGAAGAAACAGACTTGCAGGAAAATGGGATTGCGCCCTACAGACATGCAGGATTGCTAACTGTTAGTAAATGTACTGACAATAAATACAATAAAACAAAACTGAGATGTCAATAAACACAATTTGGATTTAGTTATTTCCCTTTCCAAATCCAAACTTAAGGCAAGTTGCAAAGTCAGCCAAACTTTATAGATTCTTGCCACAGAGGGCTTAGATCTAAGGGGCTGACATTTAAAACGATTTGTGGGTGCTGCCGCTAGACACATCAATGCTAACCAGCTAGTATCGTGGCAGAGTGGGGACGGCACCTGGGGATAACCGGTTGGTGGCAATACTCGGGGGCAGTAAAAGCTGCCTAACTTTCACTGCCAAAGCTAACTTGGAAGAGGCTAAATATTGCCACTGCAGGTTAACTTCCTGGCTAACCAGCTGACCCAGATATTGAATGCCGGTGGATGGATATGGCCCCGGCATTGAATGTCCGGGTCTAGGGTTCAGCGGCGATGGCTAGCCACTGTAGCTGTGCTAGCCGTCGCCACTGAATATCGGGCCCTAGGTTTGTACATGAGGCAGCAGAGGGTGAAATGATTTGCCCAAGGTCACAAGCAACATCAGCAGAAGGAATGGAATATGAACCCTGCTCCCCTAGTTCTCAGTCCACTGCTGTAAGTAGTAGGCCGATTCAGCTGCTGTGAGCACAGGGGCCTGCCTGTGCTTTCATGGTCTCAGGCTCTGGGAGGCTGCAAGTATTTGTGAGTCAGCAACTATATTTTTTTTGAGCATACAATAAAGGCAACCAACTGTGCACAAAATGGTGATAGTAAAATACGTCAGTGAGAGAATTAAGAAGTACATAAAAAATCTGGCAGACTGCCATTAGAAAGATGTTTTCTTGAGTTGACAACCCCCCCCCCCCCCCAGACACACACACACACAAGACACATGCATATTAATGCTCAAATATTAATGGAACAAGGATTATTAGGTGCTTTTTGGTGACATCTTAATGCTGAAAAGCACAAGATGGTGCAACAGTGTGAACAGGGCCAGGGCTGCCATTAGGTAAACTAGGCGGTTGCCTAGATCACCAGCCCTCCAGGGATGCCCATTGCTGCCCCTCTTGTGACCTACAGAAGTGGCAATGGCCTAAAACAGTCCCGCAGTGCTTACCTCAAAACCTCAGCACCGCGGGGCTGTTGAACTTTTTAACGTTTGATTAAAAGGGATACAACTGAAGTGAGGGCACTAAATGAAAAGTGTGTACCTTTTTCAGAGGTATCCGACAAAAAATTAAATTATCACTTTATAGGGGTTATTTTGGTGATTTTTACAGTGGATTATTTATTTATCACTGAATTGGGGCTTTTTTGGTTGAGTCCAACAGCCCTGTGGCACCAAAGCTTTGAGTTAAGTGCTGTGGGGCTCTTTCAGGCCATCGCTGTCACTGTAGGACCCGGAGAGGAGCAGGAGCAGTGGGGGTCGGGGGAGTGCACAAGGGATAAAGTTCATCTTCTTGCACTAGCCCTGAGTGTGGCATGGAGGAGGTGATATCAGTGAAGCCTGAATTACAGTTTTTGGATGAAAAATAAGTTCTAGAGCAACAGATCATGATATGCAATTGGAGGGCATATAGACAGAGTGAGGTAAAGAAATGTTCATTCACAGAAGGTGGCTGAGACATGCAGTGACCTTCAAATAAAAGTGGTGGTACTGGAATACTGAGACAAGTGATGGGGCCATGAAGGCAGTTAGCAGAGATGAAGTGGGACACGTGGTATTACTATAGTTAGGGAAAGTGGGCAGTGTGAAGATGGGCCTTTTGGATTTTATCTGCCATCAATTTCTCGCTTTCTTTGTGTGCAGTTCTTCAAAATATCAAAACACATAGGGGCTGATTTTCAAAGTATTTTAGCCTGTTCTCAGACTCGCTAACAGGCTAAAATGTGCTGTCCGATATTCAGCAGCACTAACTGATTGTTGTTAAGTGCCATCGAGTCTGTGTCAACTCATGGTGACCCTCTGGATAGTTGTTCTAAATTGTGTTCGGCCTTCAGTCAGGCGGCTCACTGTTGATGGAGTGGCACCCATTGCTGGCCTTCCTCTTTTGCGTTGACTTTCTACCTTGCCAAGCATGATATCTTTCTCTAATGATCTCTCTCTTTGCATGTTGTGTTCAAAGTATGAAAGTCAAAGTCTTGTCATCTGAACTTCTAAGGTTTGATCTCCTCTAGTACTGACTGGTTTGTTTTTTGGGCAGTCCATGGTATACACAGTATTCATCGCCAGCACCATAATTCAAAGGCATCAATTTTCTTACTGTCCAACTTTTGCATCCATATGTTGTTATTGAAAATACCATGGCCTGAAGGAGTTGAAACTTTGTATGGAGAGACATCTTTGCTCTTGAGAATCTTGTCTAGGTCCTTAGTGCTGTTAAATATCACGAGCATGTAAAAAAATGCCGTATTAAAACCAGGGTGGTCTGTGGCAGATCAGGGATGGTGGCAATTAATATCCAGTTAGCAATGATATACAGCCACTAATCTGATAGCTGAACTGGTTAACATTAGGTCATCTGAATGGCTGTCTTAACGTCAACCATTTTTCGGAAGCCGGTTAGCAGTTGATAGCAATGCTGCTGTCCAGTGAATATGAATGTTTAGCTCCGGATGCTGGACAAGTTCTGGGCTGAATTTCTGGGTTTAATTAAAGTGGTGGCAGCTAGGACATTTATCAACCCCATAGACTTTTGACTACTTAGACCAATAGGGGAAAAGCACTGGGAGCCATAACCATAAGAAAGTCAGGAAGGAAAGTGGACAGGAAAGTTAGCATAGATTCTCTGACGCAGGCAGGTTACAGCTGTCATGCCTGACTATACTAATGTGGAGCAAAATGACAGGCCCTCCAAAACAGCATAGCATTCAAGCGTTTCCATTTACAATGTGAACTTTCCTGAGGCAAAATGAGATGAGCTATTGGTTACAGCAGCTTTACAGGAAACTCCTCTTTTGGTGTATTCAGGTCTTTCTGTTAAACTGGAATTGTTTGCTGCTCCTCCCAGAGGTACTGGGGGAATATTTTCCAGGGATGGTGATGCACAGTTACTATCTCCCCAGGAGATTTTAAATAAGCGTGCCTCCCAGCTGTTTTTACTGACCACCCTGCTAACAATCTGATGAATTGGCATGGCAAAATAATGAGCAGGATTGGGAAAATGTATTTAAATTATTTTATAATTCATATAATACTTAAAAACAGTATATGTAAATAAAATAGGAATTAATAAGACACTTAAATTTGAAACCGTGACAAATAAATGCATTGTATTTGGAATTTCCTGAAATCCGGGTAACTTTTCAGTCTTGTGGTGCTGAAATCCAGGATGGTACTTTTCAACAGAGACTGGATCCTCTAACCTACCTTGGCGAATAGAGACATTTGTAGCAATAGAAATTAGCTTCTTGAGTAGGAGTTTCTGGGAGTTAGATTACATAAACACTGGGCCCCGATATTCAGCAGTGGCATGTAGCGGGTAGCTGCCGCTGCTGAACTTTAAACTCAGATATTCAAAGCCGGGGTCATATCCAGCCTCCGCATTGAATATCTGGGTTGCCCAGATAGGCAAGAAGCCAACCGGTTCATGGGGATATTCAGCTGCTTCCCAGTTAGCTTCAGCAGTGAAAGTTAGGCCAGTCTTTGCTGCACCTTACTTTTGCCACGTAGCCATAACCGAGCAATGGCTCAATATCGACACAGCTCGGTTATGGTTGGGTACCGCCCCCCAGCCCTCTCCATTGCAAACTGGTTAGCAGCGGGGTGTGCAGCAGCGGCACCCATGGATATTCGGCAGCACTAACCTTGTAAGTGCCTTTGAATATTGGGCTGACTGTGTTTTAGCATACGTTGCAATTGGTTGGAGGCAGTTGGAACAGCAGTGAGTTCCTCGGAGGGGCAGTTTCCTTTTGGGGCGGTTCTACAGAGAAGTTCCAGAGAGCACAGTCACAGAGGTAGAGGGCAGTGACAGAAGAGGAGAGGAGACAGACTGTATTTTCCCTGACTGTGTAAGCAAAGGAAAAACAGAATAAAAGGGAACTGGATTTAGCTCGTGCCTTTTCTCAGAAGTTCAAGGCAAGTTGCATTCAGGTACTTTCCTGTCTCCCGAGGGTTAGAATCGAAGTTTGTACCTTAAGCATTGCAGGGTTAGGTGACTTGCCGAAGGTCACCAGGAGCTACAGTAGGATTTGAAACCCGGCATCCCTGGTTCTAGCTCACTGCTCTAAGCATTAGGCTATTCCAAGCAAGGCTTGTTCTTGCATCTTTTTGAATCAGTCTACCACAAGCTTTGCTGTTACAATGATACCTGGCAAACATGCTATTGGAAAACTGCCCTCTTAAGTACACTGTTCATTTTCCCCTTTTTGGGATGAAGCAACAACAGACCCCGAGGGGCATGTTTACTAAACTGCGCTAACCACTAGTGTGGGGTTTGGCATGCAGAAAGCGTGCCATGCTAAAATGTAGTCCTGCAAATTCCACGCTAGAAGATTAGCGTGCGGTAGGTTGGGGGCAGAACATGGGCATTGATGGCGCATCATAGTTAGCGCGGGTGTAATGGGGGCATGCTAACCACGCTTGTCGTTCTTAGCGTGGCTGCACTTAACACCGCCTCAGTGGGTGGCATTAGTTGCACCTGCATGCCAACTTATTTTGGCGCTTTGCCAGTGGCAGGGGGACAGACACACTTGCCCCCTGAATTTGGTGTGGGCCTCCGCACAGGTTTCAGAGCCAAAACGGGTGCTATGGGCGCGGTTGTTAGTTTGAAAATGAGAAATGTTTTCTTTGATGCCATAGTCAGATGGGAGTTTCTTTAGCCCACAGTAAGCAAACAGCTGACTCTCTGCTCTCCCGCAACTCTTCAGCTACAGTAGGAGCCATATTAGCCCACTTGAATACATGGACGTGAAGGTGAACAAACAAAAAAAATCATATAAAGTGATACTTTTTTTTATTGGACTCAGGACATGATTTAATGACGTTTGCCCCCATTTTTTGTCTATGGAATGTTTTTTTCATGCTGTCAAGTCGATAAAGATTAGTAAGCTAAGTCCTAATTTAAACATTTTGCGCCCAATATTCAAAGGTATTTGCATGGTTTGCAGACCTGCAAACTATGTAAGTGCCACTAAGTGGCATATTCGGCGGCACCACTCAGCACCCTGATGGTAACCACTTAGCATGGGGGCATTTCATAGGTAGCACCCGGGAATTACCAGTTTGGCTATATGCAGCAGCTGCCTGATTATCCCTCGGTGGTGAAAGTTAGGCACAGAAAAGGCTGTCCTAATTTTTGCCACTGAGGCTAGCTTCCTGCTTTGCCGGCTGACTCACCCAGAACATTCAGTGCTGGTGGCCGAATATGGCCCTGGCATTGAATATCGGCGTTTAGCGGTGATGGCTAGCCACTGTTATTGCACTAGCCACCACCACTGAATTTCGGGTCCTTCTTTTCTAGCTTTCAGGAGTTAACGTTTTCTTCTTCATGAGCAGATCAGAGCAAGAGATGATATTGGCAGGAATTAGTTAAATCATACAATATGTGTATCCCTTGTATTTTCCGATTGTTTCATCCCTTGCTCATTCTGTTGGCGTATGAGGAAGGAAGTGCTGACTCTGAAAGCTGATCATGAAATATATCCAGGGTAGCCTCTTTCCCATATGCCTGCAGTGACAGTCCCTTCAAAGCTCCTGGGATCCAGTACAACCCAGTGCAGCTCTTGTGCTTTTTTTCTGAATGGGGGAAGATGGAGAGAACTCTGTCCTAGGTCTTTGGCTGGTGATTTGGCAACAGTTCTGAAAAATCACTCTTGGACAATGATTGGTGATCCAACCAAAGAATGAAACAAAAGACTTGAAGTGCTGACCGTCTGATACTGTGTGCAGAAATGGCAAATGGCTCCTTGTGGAAGATGAATCCTGTTTCCTCTTACAATATGATATTGACCTTAAACAGAAATTCACTTCCAAAATTTAACTCCAAAAATTGCTTACAGGCTAAGATCTAATCTTTTTAACCTCAGTTTTCAAAAATCTTCAGTTATTTGGTAAACAGGTAGTTCTACATTTCCCACGGTCACTCTTGTTCTTGACAACACTCCTGTTACTCTCTCTTCCACTGTCGAGTACCTTGGCGTTATATTGGCTTTAGAGCTTTCCTTTCATGATCACATTGGTTCCGTGGTCAAAAGCACCTTCTTTGTATTATATCAATTCTGTGCCATCCATTCATTCCTGAACTGAATTCAAAAAAGCATGGGACAAACACAGAGGATCTCTAAAGGTAAAAAGGGGACTGTTGTAGTTGTTGATATGGAAGGACAGACTAGATGGGCCATGTCGTCATATTTCTATGTTTCAATGTTCCTCTTTCTTTCTTCTCCAGTCACTCTTATACTCTGCCTAGTGACTTCCAGATTGGACTACTACAATATTGTTTATGCTGGTCTTCCAAATTATGAACTTAAGAGACTACAAACTTGAAAATGCTGCTGTCAGGCTACTTGCCCACACATCCAGATGAGCATGTTACACCTTTTGTTGATTTGCATTCACTGGCTTCCAATTCGTCATCGCATTCATTTCAAAATCCTTACCCTGGTTCACAAAGCTCTTGATACTGGAATCCCTTTTTATCTCTCAACATTAACTATTTTAGATACTCCATATCGGGCCATCTGCTCCTTTCATGCAAATCAGGGAGGAGTGGTCTAGTGGTTAGGACAAGGTACTTCAGGCCGGAGGGCCGGGGGTTCAAGTCCCACCTGGGGACAGCAATCTCAGGCCAGAGGGACTGGGATTTTCAGTCCTGTAGGCACTCCTTGTGGTCTTGGGCAAGCCACTTAACCTTCCATTGCCCATGTTCCCTGTAAGTATTAGCGTATGTGTCTCATATCCCCTCGTGTTAAATGTATCCCCCAATTGACCGCTTTGACCCGGTGAAAAGCGGGCTATAAATACAGCTAAATAAATAAATCATCTCTATTTACCACCCTCTTCACATGCAAAAAATGAATGAACCAACCATTATGTCTTTTCCTCCCTCCTGACCTCCGACAGGAACTCTTCTACAAGAAATTTAAGGCCAGTCTTAAACCTACCTTTTCTGAAAAGCTGATAATGACACCTTTGAGAGCTCTCTGGGCTAACCTGCTTCCCCTGCCTCTGTCTGTCTCTCATGTTGTAAGCATGGTTTTTACTCTCCTATCTTTGCTTAAATTGCATTCTTTTTCTTTTTTCTTTTTAATTGATTTTATGTAAACCTCTCTGCTGACCCTGAAGGATGTGGCATGGCAAATTTTAATAAACCATAACCATGATAAACATGGCGTCTTTGAGTAACTTGGTCTTGATGTTCCTCTGTTCCTCTGGGTCAATCCCTGCCAAGACAAAGTTCTATTCTTTTTCCCTCTTTGACTCCTCTTAATGTAAGTACGAAGTTGGTACTATTTTCCCCAAACTCTCCAAAGTATTTGTGGCACCTGGATGACACCTAGCAGAAAAACTGCATTACTTTGTGTAAAACTCCCTCTCTTAGAGCAGAAATCTCCACCTGAGCTCTGTATGGCTTCCAGACCCTGTTCTGGCAAAGTCACACCAGAACCTAAAAAGCAAAAGTAAAAACGTGAAGACGGAAATAACTGGAAGGTTTCATCCTACTTTTAAACTCCCCTATGCAAAATCTGGGTTCAGAAACGAGCATATCGATGGGCAGGAGCTGCAGCCTCGTGGTCTAACACACTGCTTTCTGGTATACAGTGTGCCAGAAACCAAAACTACTCTTTAGACCTCTGTGGATTAGGATTGAAAAACCCTGCAGAATGCACAGGAAATAGCTTCCTTTTGCCAGTTGTAATATGACCTACTCCTCAGAAGGGAATCAGTTCCCCCCCCCCCCCGATATGTTAGTCTAATTTAAAAAAAAAAAAAGTATCCCCTTTTATTATGGGTCCGATCCTGAGAGGCGTCTTCTGGGGCTTTTTCAGCCCTCCATGCTGTCCTGACCAGATTCCCGTGCAGACTCTCCCCGCATGGCCAAAGCAGCAGTATGGGGAGAGCCGGCGGGAGGGGGGTGGAGTGTGAGCGGGGCAAGCCGAGATGGCAGGACGTACAGGGCCTATTCAGGTCACAGCCCTGTACATCCTGCAGGTCAGGGGTAGACTCAGTGCTTATTCCACCTTGGAGCTGGGACAGAGGCGATCGGGGCTGGAACCCCCCCCTCCCCCCCCCCCAAGGCCGAGGTAGGGCCCTTCCACCCAATCCAGGCCCTGGATGCCCATCCTGAGGTCGGACAGCGGGGTAACAGGGGGTTGGCGGTGTGGGGTGCGCACCGGCCTGCAGGGAGGACGTCCCCACCTGTATACAGGGGCACACCAAGCCATCCTTGGGCCCGATTCTGTATGCTGCAGGAACATTTTGCTCCTGTTACAGAATCGAGTCCTAACGAGCCCATCCTGCTCTGGGCTCATTAGGACTCTATTCTGCTTTATTTTATTTATTTATTTAACTTTTCTTTTATACCGCCTTTCATGATATCAAGGCGGTTTACATTGAACAAACTGAAATGACATTGAACAGGGCATTATAACTTGGAGATAACTTGGACATGCCCCTTTCTGAATCGGGCTTCACGTTTTTTGTTGGTTAACCCTTTTTGCTGTCAATGACTCTTTAGAAAGGAGGTTTTAAAGTTATTCTGAATGCCTGTCCAATAATCTAAACTTGTACGGAGGAACCCCTAGGACTTCACTGAAGTACTTTTCTGTCCATAGAGTGAAAAAACAATAATTTTCTAGAGCTGGGAGGGTTCCTATGGTGTGATATAACGTTAAAGGAGGTGGTACATTATCCTCAAGGATAGGACAAGAGTATGAAGAGGACTCGGTGAGTCCTTGAGATTTGTTGTTGACCAGGGAGCAGGTGGGAGTCTGCGCTCTCTGGTGCTCCATGGAAAGGAAGAGCAGTAGTTCTTCCTTCCCAGGAAGAAAATGGATGGCTGTCCTCACTTACTTAAAAGAATCCTGGGGAGGGATTCGTATGAAGCAGTCTTCAAGGAAGGTGAGTATTGCCAGGTCAGGGGAATAGGAACATGGTCCTGACAGCACTATTTACCAACTAACTGCTGAAATTTTGTCTGTTTAAAGAGGGAGAGGAGCACTTCCATAGTTTTTTGGGGGTCAAGGGAGAAAAGCCCCAGTGGAAACACTGGAAGGCTCAGGTTTCCTTCAGCGAGGGCTCAAGAAGCCTGAAATTTGGATTTCAAGTGGATTTCATATGATATTCTACTTAAGGATTGTGTATTTTGCTACAGATTATTCTCTGTATTTTTTTCAATCTTTTTCTTGCTGTCATGGGGATATGTTTTGAATAGAATATAGTTATTTTGGTTTTGGAACAAATTCCTAGTGTGTGGACAGTGTGAGCGGAGTGTAAGAATGATTGTTTTCCTAGGCCTGGACTCACTGCTATTGCTGTTTCCACCTCAAGAACCTGATCCCAGTTGCTATAGGTAGGGAGAGGATTATACAGTTCTGGTTAACATTATTGGCACCCTTGCATTTTAGATTGTTGTGTACAATATATTGAGAAATAATTGGAACTATTCCAACTGTATGTCATCATAATAATATATTAGTATCTTCAAAGGTATACAACAACAAAAAAGGATGTCTGCAACTTTAGATGTAATTTCTGAGAGAAAAACAAAATATGACCTGGACAGGATTAATGGCACCCTTCACTAATATTTGGTTGCACAACTGTTGGCAGTGATGACAGCCTCCAAACATTTCTTATAACCATCTACAAGTTTTGTACATCTGTCTGATGGTAATTTCTCCCGCTCTTCAACTGTGATTTGTTCCAGGATTCCTTTTACCAATGGCAGATTTCAGCTCTTCATAAAGATTCTCGATTAGATTGAGATCAGGACTCATTGCTGGCCAGTTTAAAACCGTCCATTTGTTCCTTTTTAACCATTCTTTTGTACTTTTGGATGTATGTTTTGGGTTATTGCTCTGCTGGAGGACCCATGACCTTCGACCCAGGCCTAGCTTTCTGACACTAGGTAGCACATTTCACTCCAAAATATCTTGGTAGTTCTCTGACTTCATGATACCTTTAATATGTTCCAGGCCTCCAATTCCTGAGGCAGTAAAACAGCCCACAACATTATGGATCCTCCACCATATTTAACTGTAGGAAGGGTGTTTTTTTCCTTATAAGCTTCATTTCTTCACCTGTAAATGTATCACTGGTCTGCATTGCCAAAGAGCTCAAGTTTGGTTTTATCTGTCCACAGAACATTTTTCCAGAAGGTTTGTGGTTTCTCAAAGTGGGTTTGGGCAAAGATCAGGCATATGATTAGCTTGCTATGAAAGACTACTATTTTGTTTTAATTGTTAAACTCTGTTCACCTGTTCTATGTATTCTTGTTTTATGTATCGAGCTGTTATACTGTAAACCTCACTGATTCAAAATAGCGCGGTATATAAAACCAAATAAATAAATATCTTTTTATGTCATGACTTTGAGTAGTGGGGTTCTCCTTGGCCTTCACTCATGAAGTCCTTCTTTGTTTAATGTGTGGCATATGCTGCAGGTTGAAACCACCACTCCAAATTGCTCTAGGTCAGCCTTACGTTCTTTGGTTGTTGTGCGTGGTATTTTTCCTATAGTTCAAACTAACCATCTAGGATTAATTTTCCTCTTCCCACCATGTCCTGGAAGTTTCTTGACTGTTCCATGAACAGAAAATAACTTTATGGACTGTAGACATAGGAATACCAAAGTCTTTGGAGATGGTCTTGTACTCTTTTGAAGTTTGATGATAATGGCTTTTATGACAGTCTCAGGCAGCTTTCTTACTATCACCATTGTCAAAATGGAACAGGGAATGAATGTGGCTATTTGAAACATTAGAGTTATCATTCATTGGTTGAATCAATTCATGTGAGTACTGACAAATGATCACAGGCGCATCTAATTTTACTGCAGTGGGACTGTGGTTTTTCTGTTTAAACTGATTTGAATTGTTTATAAGGGTGCCAGTAATCATGTCCTGGCAATGTCCCAGTTTTTATACTATTTCCTACCATTTCCTTTTTTAATCAGTCTCGTTTTATTTGATTCTTTTGTGTGTCAAATATGTGTGCATATATAGTCCAAAGCTATTTCACTTTGATATAGGAGATACTGGACATTAAGGGGTTGAACTGCAAGGGTGCAAATAATGTTGATCGCAGCTGTACTCCATAGACTCCTTACCTTTTGCAAGCAATAATCTCTACAGAAGTGAGTTACATGTTGATTAGCTACTAATATAATTATAATTTATGTAACCTCTGGAGGTCTGGTGATCCTCGGAGAGGATGTTTTGCTATGCAGCATACCAGTGACACATCTTCAGAGAGGCCACACTGTTCTTTCAGGTTTAATTGTCTGAAAATTCTTAAGGTTCCAGGTTGAGACCAGTAAACCTGAGAGACCGTTAGCACCTTAGATTCAATTACTCTTTGCTTAACCACTCACTTTCAGTGAATCACACCAGGACAGAATTGGTTGTTCCAAACAAGAGTATACTGAAAAATCTCAAGGAGTCACTGATGATTAGACAATTGCAATCACTTGGCTTACTCTAGAATGCCCCCAGACAGTTGGGGAGCCTCTTCTCTCTACCTCCCACCGTTCCTTGCATAGTTGACTAGTCTCGGACATGGTCCCAGATGTTGTAAAGCCTGGCCCTTCTTGACAAAGATCCAGGGGACATCCTTTTTATCCTCTCCTTCTTTTCCTGGATCATAGCTCCCTGCTGCTGCTTTGGTTTTCAAGAGGTTCTTCCTCTCGCAATTATTGCATCTCTCATTTAAAGCAGGGGTGTGCCGGTTTAATTCCCAGGTCACCGATGCTGGACGTGCAGAGGCCTGAACAGGGTACAATGGCTTAGCCAGCCACTTGCATGCATGTTGGAGGTATGATGGCTCATCCAGCCAAAGACAAATAATTGCCTCTGGGTTGGGTATTTATGTCAGTTCACATCTCCCTCCTAGAGAAGTCTCCTCCCAGCATTATGTCACTTGAATTAGAGAAATCTCACCTGCTCTGGAAAATTACAAGAGGCATAAAAGGTCACCACAGTACATCAGTAGGTCCGCTAAAGGTCTTGCTCGCTATGAGAGGTCCCTCTCTGTATGTATTCTGTTGTGCTTTTAACATCTCTCCTGTATCCTTGCCACCACCTGGGAGACAGTAGACTAAGAATTTTTTTCAGTCTGGCTTTCCCAGTGAACATATATAAATGTTCAAATAATATGCAGCCCTGAGATACCATTGGCACAGAACCCTGGGTTTTGCAGGTGGGCAGGGGCTGGTAAACGACACCCCTGACTTTTAGGGCCATGTTGAATAGAAGGGAGGAGGGGACAAACTTTCAAGACCCTGCTGTTGCAATGCTGTTCTTTATGCTTGTGTCCTACTTTCAGTCATCGGGCAAGCTCCAAAAAGGGCAATTGAATGGCTGTTCAAAAATTTAAAGGATTTTTACGGAATAGCTTCTTCAGGTACAAAAAGCAAAAATAGACTTCCACTCGGGTAGATGAAAATACAAGAAAATCAATGTAGCTCGCTTGGCTTCTGGATTCTTTTCACTTCTTTGTAACGTCAACTCCTCACACCTCACAGTGGCAAGGTTCTGCTTCTCTTTAGGTCTTCGCAATCTTGAAGCTAGTGACCAAACCTCTACTACCAACATGAGTCAGTCCTCAAGTCATCAACTCCTTGAATTGTCTTCTGGGACCTGTTGGGAGACAGATTTCAGGCACAATGGGCACTTCCTATTCTGTCCCTACAGCACCTTGACCCTCAAGAACCTTTCCTCAGAGCACAGGTGTGCCCCCTGTGTCCCCTGAGTCCCAACACTTTCAAGGTGCCCCCTGAACCCCAATACCTTCAAGGTTGAATAAGAATGGACAAAATTCTACAACAGACTGTTATACTCATGTTGCATCACTAACCTCTCCCTCATAGAGTCAGTTATTTGTATAAATACCCACCCACCACTGTTTACTGCTACCAGAAGCTGTAGGGTCTCTGAAGCCTTAAGAACATAAGATATGCCATACTGAGTCAGACTAGCATCCATCAAGTTCAGTAGCCTGTTTCCAACAGTGGCCAATCCAGGTCGCAAGAGCTTGGCAGGTTCCCAAGCACAGTGCTTGTCCTGGGGCAAGCAGTGGATTTCCTGGGTCCTCTTTACTAACGGTTTATGGACCTTTCCTCCAGGAATTTGCCCAAACCTTTTTTTTAAACCCAGCTACACTGACAGCTTTTACTACTGACAGCTTTTACCACTTCTAGTAGGGAGAATTTATTGCTTCCTAACAAATCAATAATAATTTTCTCTTCTATCTTTAGGTTTGTTTTATTTTCAGTACTGGACATAGCCGGAAAAAAAAAACAATAAATAATCTGCTATGTCCTGTGTAGTTTGCTCAGTTTAATGGTACACATCGTGCCAGTAAACTTATAAAGGCCTCTTGCCTGCTGATTAGTGTTTAATCATGATTCTGCACCCTTCCATCATCCCCTTAACTAAGAACTGATGCTTTTCATATCTTTGATTACCAGCAGAGACCGTTTCTTATTTAGGCCAATCCTAATGAGGGGGGGGGGGAGTGCTACCTGTGTAGTATGTGTTTGGGTATTAGCAGGTAATGTGGGTGTCATTTTGTAACTTAAAGCAGGCTGGAGAACTGCTCTGCTCATACAGAGCTGTAAACAGGTCAGACCTATTAGTGATCTGTGCTTATACTTAACCTAAAAAACAGGTTTATTTGCATTTTTGGAATGCCCCAAAAAACAGTTCTGTTGGCGGCTCTCAAGGACGAGTGGTGCATCTCTGATCTAGAGCACTAGTTTAGGGGGTTATTTTGGAAGCTTTATTTGCAATTTTACATGTGTAAATATTTTAACTTACACATGAGAATGGCGATTGTAGAAAGGGCTGAACTTACATGTGGATATCCTTACTATGTGTAAGCAGGACTGTACCAAGCTAGAAATGTACCTTGCTTGACTACTGAATCCAGCCCCTCCCCCCCACACTGAAGTCACATCCAGTAACTCACTCTTTTTTTGAGCTGCTTAGAAGCGCAGTGATGATATCGGCGCCCCTTTTGTAATTGCGTTCTGTGTGGCCATATCGCTTGCACAGCTTGGTACGGCCCTGTGTCCAATCTACCCTGGGGGGGGGGGGATTAGGAATACACATTTAAGACCAAAAATGTCCACATCGGGATATACACCTGCTCTCTGGCATATTTTAGGTTTTTAAAATGTGCTTGTTTCGGCCAGCTCTATACAGGGAGGATTACGGGTTTTCCTCCATGGCTCCCTATTGTTTATTTTCCCCTCCATATTGAAATTAGAGCATCAGTAGTTAACTGCTGACATTTACATTTTGAGGCTCACAAAAGTGGCTCACATACACGTGTGCAGCACCAGTACATGTAAGTCGCAAACTTTTGGCCGCCACGTGTAAGTGTAGGTACTTACAGATCATGCAGTCGTTTTTCCCCCGTCAGGATTGGTTAAATGGCGTCTCCCATGGTATATGGATACATGTCCACATGCACTGCTGCACTCCCCTATTTGCCAGAGCCGTTTCTGAAGTACCAGCAGAATTGTAAACGTCACAACCTTGACATTTCAATTACGATCTCCATGTCTTTCCTAAAATGTGCCCTTTTATGTATTTAAATCTTTTGGTGCAGCTGTATAAGACCTAGCAAATGGTGTTATATATCCAAGCCCCCCATCAGCCCCAGGGGGCTTAACAGGGCCACGAGGGGCAACTCTGAAAGCCAGCGTGAGAGGGAGGTGATGCAGGGAGGGAGCACTCTGCCGGGCAGGGGGGGCCCTGCGAACACTCGATCCTGCAGCCAGCTTTTTTTATTTGTTTAATTTTGCTGATGGGGGAGGGGGGTTAGGACTGGCTATGGGCTGATGGAGGGGGGGTTAGGACTGGTAATGGGCTATGGGGGGGCTACAACTGAAAATGGAGTGATCGGGGGTTAGGACTGGTAATGGGCTATGGGGGGGCTAAAACTGAAAATGCAGTGAATGGGGGCTTAGGACTGGTAATGGGCTATGGGGGGGGCTTACACTGAAAATGGGGTGATGGGGGGGTTAGGACTGGAAATGGGCTGATGGGGGGTTAGGATTGGCAATGGGCTATGGGGGGCTAAGACTGGAAATGGGCTGATAGGGATAGGACTGGAAGTGGCTGATAGGGGGTTAGGACTGGTAATGGGCTATGGGGGGCTTAGGACTGGTAATGGGTTGGGGGGTTGCTAGAACTGGAAAAGGGCTGAGTGGAAGGGGAGGCTTGAACTGCAAATAGCTGATGGGGACGAGGGCTTGGAATGGAAATGGGCTGAGTGGAGGGGAGCTAGGATTTGACATGGGCTGATGGTGGGGCTAGGAAAGGACTAGAAATGGGCTGATGGGGGGCTAGGACTGGAAATGGGCTGATGCAGGGACTAGAAGGGAATGGATGCTGGGTGGGGCTGGAACTAGAAGGGAGCTGATGTTGGGGGAGGATGAGAATGGGATGGGGCTGGGAGAGTGAAATGGAGAGGAGAAAAATATTTTGTGTGGGAAGGAAGAAAAATCTACAATTGGCCGGGTATTGGGAGAGTAAGTGGGGATTGAGGATGGAGGGGTAAAATTTGAGTGGATAAAATAGGAATGAGAAAAGAGCAAAAGGAGAAAGATTAGTATGTTAAAGCAGATGTAGAGAAAGAATGGAAAAAAACTAGAAGAGAGAAGAAAGGACAAAAGGACAGCAGACAATGGAGAGTTAGCAGAAAACATGAAGAAACCAGAAGAACATGGCTGGAGCAATTGCAACTGAAAAAAAATGCACAAAAGGTAGAAAGATATCTCTTTATTTTGAATTTATTAACTGGGATATGTCAGCTCTGGGAAATGTGCATTAACGTCTGCGCTTTGTTTAGTACAAGAGGAAATTAATTTATAGTTTTATTTCTACAGTGTTGTTGTACATTCCAAGTTTGGCTTTTGGGGTTCCCAGTTTAATTATTGTCTTCCTGTTTCTAAATTGTGATTCCTTGTTGGTGATGGTCTATGTTCTGCATGTGTAACTGAGCTGAGGTATTCTGTTTATGTAATTCCTATTTGACAGTGTCACTTGTTCTCTTTCCCCAGTAGGTCATGTATTGTTATTCTCTGAAATGTATTGGTTTAATATTTGCAGTATTGCCTTTTGATAGGTAGGGTCTGGTGCTTTGTGAGTCCTGGTAGTGCTGTTACGATATGGCGGGATTGCTATGGGTTCTAAATGGGCAGTGTTTGTAGTAGTTCCTAATGTGCCTTGCGGTTGGCACTGGATTATAATAATGTAGAAATCTTTAGTCTTTCTTTATCCATACACTCATTAAGAGGCACGTTTACTAAAAGTTAGTGTATGGTAACATTATGCAAATATTTATGCAAATGAGGCCCCGCACCGAGTCTCCGCACATGGCCTCGCACCCCTCTTGGGCCGCCCCTACACACAGTGCTGTTAAAATAAACCCAACCAGTGAAGCAGTTCCATTCTGCTAAAGTTATTACTTTTGACTGCTAAAAATTATTTCTTAAAAGCAATTTATTAGGATCCACTTTTGATACATTGAATCTTCCAGGTCACAGCCCCTATATCAAGAATTGGAAAGAAGTGAGTATTTACATCTTATATATAGGAGTTGCATTGTGTTGAGCATCACTGTTCACTCCTACAATTCCTGGCACTTTCTGCAAACTCTTTGCATGGGCTGTCCAGCCAGAACTTCACTTTGGCTTGGGCTCTAACAATAAGAGTAAGCAAAATGGTACCATGATTATAATTACCGTCTTGCATATGTGTGTGTACTTCTGTTTCGATTCTGGAATTTGCTATTTCATGTTCTCGGCAGACTGGATGGACCACGCTGACCTTTATCTGCCATCATTTACTATGTTACTATATTGATGCTGTATTTATGGTCAGTGTTTTGTCTTCTCCTCCATTATCCTTTGCCTCTTGTGTCCAGTATTTCCATTTGACTCCCTCACCCTCCCTCACATGTCCAGCTTCTCATCTATCTGTTCCCCCTGTGTCAAAGATCTCCCCTATCCCCCCCCTCTCCGTGCCACAGTATCCACTCCTTTGTGTCTCTAACCTTCCTTTCTCTATTTCTGAGTCTGCATATCTCCTGTCTCCCAGCCTCTGCTCCAATGTTCAGCCTCCAAGTCGATATCAAAGAGGGAAAAGGGAAATCTCCACAATGGTTCTGTCCAACGAAGTGGAAACGAAAAACGGTTGTGGTCCTTCTCCAGCTTATTTGGATTCAGCCAATCCCTTTTCTTCCTCCTCCTTGATCCAGCATCTGCTGCTTCTTTTCTTTCCCCCTCCTCATTTTCTTCCAGCCCCACATTTCTGCATCTTCCCTTTTCCTCACCCCCCCCTCCCCTCTTTGGCACCCCCTTTGTGGCTGCTTCCTTTGACATGAAGCAATGGCTGAATACCTAAAAAGAGACCTTCACTCCATGTACACAGCTGAGGGCTCTGACTTACACTTTCTGGTTAAAAGGATGGGGCCGGCCATCAGCGGTGTGAGGGAATAAACATCCTGGCTTCTTTTGCTCTGCAGCAGTCGTATTTAACCAATGCTGCACGTCAAAGGAAGCAGTGGCCGAGGGGGAGCTGGGGAAGAAGAGGCTGTATGGGGGACAGTTAAACTAGCAGGCAGATTAAATAGCAGTGCTTCCTGCCAGTTTGACTCTGAGTTGGTGGGGGGAGGAGGTCATAGGTTGAGTATGGGAAAGCTTAGCTTCTCCAGGCCTCTTATACAGAGTGCCTATGCCCCTAATCATCCTATCCTTAAAAGCACTAGCAAATAAGATTGCTTTTAATTCTTCCTAAAATTAATAAGATTTATTTCCTGTTTTAGTGCCAAAAGTAACTGATTCCACATACTTGAACCCCTCATGCAAAAGATCCAATGCCCTGTCGATATTAAACAACAGTAACATACTGGAGACTGCTTTTGTAACACTTAGTTACAGATGTGTAAGACCTGTGTGCTATCTTTTGTGTTTCAGGTAATTGGAATATTGGATGTGTTCACCCCAGATTCAACGCTGGAGAAATTTAATGACTTGTAAGTTTTTATTTTGGCTTTTCATGGTATGACAGTGCTGTTGATTAGATCTTGTATCTGAATGCTGGTTGACTGGCTTGCACCTTTGAGGTGCACTGCAAACCTTAGTTTAAAGATAATGCTTGTAAACCAGACACACTGAAGCTGGTGTTAAAATATACAAGCCTCAATAATTTATATACTGTCAAGCCTATATTTCTAGCCCTTAGACAGCTGGGCCACGGGGTTGATTCCACAGACTTTCCCAACACTATCCTGTTAATGCAGAGGCAATCCGTGGATATTCCGCAGTAGCTCCTTTCCAAATACAGCCATTAAATATCTGTAGGATATCCAAGTGCCATGGCTGACCGCCTTGGTGTTTGACTATCAACCTTTTTGAATATCGGTCCCTGTGTGTTTAAATTCCATTCCTTAGGCATTAGCATTGTTTAATACATCTTAAGTTGCCTGGTAGAAAACATGATATGGGATTTAATCTCTAATCTTTACGTTACATTTGATATACCGCCCAGGCCAAAGCATCAGAGCGGTTTACAATAATACATCAATATTACAGAAAACATGAAAACAGTGCCATTTATAAGACACAGTGACAGTCAACAGAGATGGAAGGAAACAAGAGGGGAGGAAAAAGCAAGTGATCAAGGCTTTTTTTTGTGTCTATTTTCACTTGAACATGTTGGAGGATATTTTAGAAGCCTTAATCACGGTTTACGGTTTGCTATGGAACTGTCTGGCCAAGTCCATCAGTCTGTGGGCCCTGTCTAGAGGCAGATAAGCCTTTGCCTGAAGGGTATCCAGTCTTGCCCCTATGAACTCTGTGTTCTGTGAGGGGTACAAAGTGGACTTTGCAAAGTTTATGACAAACCCCAGATGCTGTAGAAGGCAGACAGTGCGGAGGGTGGCCTGTCTGGTTTCCTGTGGAGGCTGACCCCTAATGAGCCAGTCGTCCAGGTTTGGAAAGACAAATATGCCCTGGATTCTGAGATAGGCCGCTACCACTGCCAGGCATTTTGTGAAAACCCTGGGTGCAGAGGTTAGGCCAAATGGAAGTACTCCCAGTGGAGGTGGTAGAGATGAGGACAGTAACTGAATTCAAAAAAGCATGGGACCAACACAGAGGATCTCTAAAGGTAAAAAGTGGACTGTTGTAGTTGTTGTTATGGAAGGACAGACTAGATAGGCCATGTGGTCTTTTTCTGTCATCATGTTTCTATGTTTCTATGTTACTCTGTACTGAAAATGATGTCCTCCCACTACAAATATGAGATATTGTCTGTGGTCTGGATGAATGAGGATGTGAGTATAAGCATCCTTTAGGTCTAAGGAGCATAGCCAATCTCCCTGCTGGAGGTAAGGCAGCAGTATTCCAAGGGTAAGCATCTTGAACTTTTCCCTCACCAGGAACTTGTTGAGATTTTGCAAGTCGAGTATGGGCCTGAGGCCTCTTGTCCTTTTTGGTACTAGAAAGTACCTGGACTAGAAGCCTTGCCCTCTCAGGTGGTGGGGCACCGGTTCCACTGCCTGCTCCTTTAGAAGACTTGTCAACTCCTGAAGGAGTAAGTTCCTATGCAGAGGGAGTCTTGGAGGCTCCCCTGGAAAGTAGGAGGGGGGTAACTGGTTGAAGTTGAGCAAATAGCCCTTTTGGACTATGCTAAGCACCCAGGTATCCCCTGTTATGGCTGACCACCTGTGGGCGTACAGGGTCAGCCGGCCTCCTGTGCTGAGAGGGGCCAGCTGAGGAGGAGAGGCTATGCCACTGGAGTGAAAACCCCGCTCCCTGCTGTGCAGGAGCCAGAGCTGATGGCTTGGGGGTTTTCTGCCTACGGGGCCCATGTCCCTGCCCCTTGGCCTGCTGACCCTGTTGGGGAGCTGTGGAGGCCTGGTATTGAGGGTAAGATATGTAGGCAGAGGACTTCCTCGGGTAAAAAGACTTTTTCCCCGAGCCCTTCTTCTTTTGAGAAGGGGCAAAGGTCTTCCTGGACAGCCTTGTCCTGGTGAGAGTCTCGGACTCGAGTTATGCAGCCTTTTCAGCCATGGGCTTGCCAAAGAGGTTTTCACCTCGGCAAGGGACATCGACCAACTTGTCCTGCACCCATGGCTCGAGGTCCGATGACTGTAGCCAGACCTGACGGCATGCACCGATGCTGGCCGCGGCTACTCGGGCCGAAGCCTCAAAGCCATTATAGGCTGCTCGAGATATAAACTTCGAGCACTCCCGGATCCCAGATGACAAGGCTGTGAACCTCTGCAAAGGTTCCTCGGAGAGACCAGCAGAGAACCCGGCAATCTCCTTTGCCAGGTCTCGTAGGTACATGCCCATGTACAGCTGGTAAGTCTGGACACAGCAAGCAAGCATAGAGCCCTGGATGCACTTTCTACCGAGGGCATCCAGGTTCCGGGCCTCCCTGCCTGGAGGCACCGAGGAGTGCATCTTCTGACTCTTCAGATGATGCATGGCCGATTCCACAACCATGGAGTGGTGCGGCAGCTGTGCCTTCTGGAACCCAGGGCTCTTGCGGACTCGATAAATGGAATCGACCCGCTTGCTAAGAACCGGCGTCGAGGCCGGCACCTCCCACATGCGGAAGAGCAACCGTTCCAGCATCAGAGGAACCGGTACAGTAAAGGCCTCCTTGGGGGGGAGAGTCATACTGCAGTGCCTCGAGCTCCTCAGCTCGAGGCTCCTCCTCGGGGTCCGCGGGGAAGGCCAAGGCCTTGGCCATGTCCCTCACGAAGTCCGAGAACCGGGTATCCTCCGGGGGGGACCTTCTCCGAGGTTCAGATTCCGGTGAGTCCGAAGGGACGCACCAGGTCCGAAAAGTGTCCGGGGACTCCTCATCCTCCATTTCCCATCCCGACCCCTTTGAGGAGGAGTCGAGCAGCTCCAGTCGGGCGGGCACTGATACCATCCGCCCCAGCACCGAGGGTACCGGCGTCGACGACCTCGGTCCCACACGGGAGATCAAGGGTGACCTCGGCCGAGGATCGACTCAAGATCTCATGGACTCGAGGATAGGCTCGTCCTCTGGGGTCAACTTGGACGTCGAGGTGCCGGTGGTCGGGGCAGATGCACCGGTGAGACCGGCGATCAGTACCCACTGCTGTTCCATGAAGGCAGCCAAACTGCTCTCCAAGGCCGTCAACCTGAGTCCGAGCTCAGGAGACCCAACAGCCTCCGACTCGGGCCCCTACGTCGGCTACCCCGGAGGAGAGTCCATGAGGACTACAGTACTCACGTGACTCGGGGCCTCCGTCTCTACACGAGGTTGTTTAGCAGGCCTCTCCGACTCCGAAGACCTGGGACGGCGGTCAGGGCTATGCGACCTGTCCCTCGAAGAGCCAAGAGCGTCCACCGACGCTGCCCTCGCGGGTTTCTTCTTCCTGCAGTGCGCCCACGAAGGAGACCCCTCTCAGAGGGGCCCCGACGACGCTCAGGGTCAGACTCCCGATACATCGAGGCCTCTGACGAAGTCCGGGCTCGGCCAGATGCAGAATCAGAGAAGATCCTTTCGCGTTGATGCTGCCGGCTCCTCAATGCCTTGGAGGACATCTTGCCACACGAGGCACCGGAGGCAGCAGTCGTGTGTGTCGGTGAGAGACATCAGTTTCTTACACCGATCATACTTCTTAAACCCGCTGGCAGCCATCGGGGGGAAAAAGAGCCCCTGCAAGGTCAAAAGACTGGGCTGCCAGGGAAAAATGAAAAAATGGCGCGAATGCTAGTCTCTAAGGACAGAAACCGAAAAATGAAGTCCGGGCTTGATACCGGTGTACCGGTTCCAGGCGGGAAAGGGAACCAGCGTCAAACCGAGTAATTACACGGATCCACACCGAAAAATCCAACTTTTTCACAGGTGACCACGACACACTTCCGTTGGGCTCCGCGGAAAAAAGAAGACTGAGCAAGATGGCACCCTTGGGCAGGAAGGCGACTGCGCATGCGCGCTGCATTCCCAAAGGCTTTCTTTGAAAGCTGGGGAAATGCTCCGTATGGGGGCTCCGTCGGCGCCGACGTCACCCATATGTGAGGACTGACTTCCTGCTTGGTCCTGGAGAATAAATGAAAACCAGTGATTACCAAGGCTCGGGGTACAAGGGACATCTAGAATTGAATGTTTTCTCGTATTTTCTCTCCTCTCTGTTTGTGTATAAGTTGTTTTTGCTGTTCAGTTGCTAATGTTACTGAATCCCTCTTCAGAGGTGTCTCAATCTGTAAGCAGATGAATCTTAAAGCAGATGTTTAAGATTCCTGCTCTATCTTGTTCTTCATATGTTGAAACAAGCTTACCTTGCACCAGTTACGGCTGTTCTAGGAAGGGAAGGTCTAAAGCCTGGATTCCTATATCTTACGACGTGGGAGTCCACAAGACCACAGCTGTCACCAGAAACAAATGAAAAAGAAAAAGAGCCGCTAGCAAAGAGCTTTTTTTAACTAATATCTTTCACAAACCGGAATTTAAATTCAGTTAGCCTGGCTCTGCACATATAATGATGAATGATGATGTAAATTGTATTTATACTGTATACTGTATGTGTGGGGGGGGGTCTCTATAGTAGTGGTTAATGCATTTGGGGAAGCTTTGAGATGTGGAGTGTCCTAGCAATTTTCACCAGTGCAATGTGAACAATAGGTTTGACATATACTGTGATGAAAGAAGGCTTCTATTTCCATTTTGAGCAAGTCTTGTGAATGGGCTGGTTCTTTTCAGCGAAGAGGAGAGCTTAGACACCCATTCCTTTTTTCTAAGGTTTCATGCCTTTCTGAGGAACAGAGGCTGCTAGAATTAGATTTGTCTTGCTGCGATCAAAAGCTGTGTATAATATTTGAGATTTAAGGTATTTAGGTTTTTGGATTTTTCATATTTATCATTTCACAAACCTGTCTTAGACTCATCCCTGCATTTGTTAAATCCTTGGGTTAGGCTGCTCTTTGCCACACTGCTGAAAGGAATTTGCATTTCACTTTGGGAAAGTTCTTTGGTTAGGAAACTCGGCATATCTCCTCGTAGCAAAAGGAGCTGCTCTTTCGTTTTGTATTCCTTTTCTGTCTGCTTTTTTGTCAGCTTTTAAAAATAAGCATCAATAAAAATTGATTCCATTTCCATGTGACTCTTTCCATCTTCACTGTGATGATTTTTGTTTTAATAAGATGGTTACAAGAAATCAATCTAGGTTTCTGGTATTGTTCCATTAGTCGCAAAAAGGGCAGGCATGTCTTTACAGTCTCCTCTAGTTTTGTTACAAGAGCTCTGGGAATTCTGAAACCACATGGCATATATCAGAACTAAACAGAGTGAAATTGATTTGACCATGGAAACAAATAATCTCTTCATTTACAGCAGGATTCCACCTTGACCTGTTGCCTAAGGGCAGGTGTATGGCATCATTCTTTTGAAATTACCTACCAAAATGACTGGTAAAAATGGCAATGACCAGCACAGTCCCCCCCCCCCCTTCTCGACCCTAGTCTGCCAGCACTCTTTCTTCTGTCCCCCTTCCCCCTTACTCTACCACTCTCTCACACCCCCTTCCCGGCCTGACACCAGCACTCTCTTCATCCTGGCCCCAGGATTTTCTCCCTAGCCAAGGCCTCGTTTTCCTCCCGCACCCCCATCCCAGTGCAGAAGTCTCTTCCTACCTTCTCCAGGCCAACCCCAGCACTCTTCATCCTCTTTCCCACAACAACTTTTACCGAGCTTTGTTTTGATTTCTGGCCTTTCTCACAGTGGCTTGGAGAAAGGCCTGGCAACCTACTTCCGGTCACACTGCCAAGAAAACCCAGGAGCTGCTGGGTCGCCACGAGTCAGCATTGACTTGAAGGCATTCATTGCATTTTTCACAGTGGCAGGGGTTGAAACAGTGATCCCCCACTTTCTCTCTCTTTTCTGCAGCCCCCCCCTACAGGTGAATGCTGAAATGGCCTGGCAAACACTTGGGTTCATGACTGTTGTTAGTCCCACATCCCAGACTCTTTCCTGGCTGCATCCCCTAAGCTACTGAGTCAGGATTTAAAAATCCTTTTCTGGCCTCACTGCCTCCCCCCTCTCCCCCTCAGCTGCATGCCATCATGTAGTTATATGTGCTCGTGCTTCATACGTGTCTTTGCATGCATGCTAGCTAAAAGCCTACATCTTTGAGGCTGCTTTTGGATCCTGATCCCTTGTTTTCCTTGCCTCCCTACCTTTCCTTACCTTTCCTTATTTGTGCCCCTGTTCTCGGCTATTGTATTGTTTGTCTTGTTTTAGATTGTAAGCTCTAATGAGCAGGGACCATCTTTCTACATGTATAGGTACAGTGCTGTGTAAGTCTTGTAGCACTATATAAGTGATTACTAGTAGTGGTAATAATCATATTCACCCTGAATTGTAAAATCGCCCCAAAGGAGATTTTGGGCTTTCAGCAATAGAATTGTTAGTGTGTAGTGAGGTAAAAGGAGAGAAGAGCAAGCAGAATGTGACCCATGGAGGGTAATTTTATAGCTGGGCACCTGTATGCCTTTATAAAATAGCCTGCCTAAAAGTTATTACATAGCGTTACGTCTCCTCTGAGGCAGGAGCAACTCTGTGTGTATAGTGTCAGTAAGAATCAGCATCTATGCTTGTATCTGAATATAAATGTTGGCCCCAACCCCGTTCTTCCCCTTTTCTGCCATCATGAACATCTACACGTGTATCGCATAAATATAGTTGTTACCTTTTCCTAGTGCCTAATTTTATCAGCTGTGACTGGAGAGTGTAAAACGCTGTTCTATATACACAAGTCACATATAAAATTATTCCTGTAGTGGATAAAAGGTGAGTTTTTCAGTGGTTTTCAGCATAACTGATAGAGAACCTCTAGCAAACTTTTACATACAGGATTCATCTCCACAAACTGTTGTCAACATAGTGTGTCAAGATTATTGCCTTCCAAGCTCAGGCCCTTTAACCCCTTTATTACATTTATCATAGCAGCAAATGTCTTTTGTGACATCTGCTTACAGTTATCTGAAACAAAGAAAGTTAGGTTTGTTTTTAAATTTAGAAATATACTACTTCCATGGATTCCAGAGCCCCCTATTTGCCTTTCCTCCCATCTCCGCCCTGCTTCCTGCCCTCCCTATCTCTTGCCCGTCTTCCCGCCCTCTCTTCTCGTCCCTCTTCATACCATCATAGTGCTCCCTCTGCGCCTCTCTCCTCCTGGCCCTTTACTCTTCCTTCTTTATCTCTCTGCCTAGTCTTTCTCCTTTCCTTCTTACCTCTACTTCTTTCAGTCTCTGCCTCTCTCCATGCTCCAGAAAGCCTCAGATTTGTTCCATTTCTGAATGCAATGAAAAGCTAACTTGTATTTTACAGAATTGTGAGGTGAGGTGAGATGAGAGAAATCCATATCTGACATAGTAAGCAATAAGTTAGTGCTTACAGCATGGATGACAGAGCAGTTAAAACTTTTGGCCCTTTTACTAAAGTGTTTTGTGGTTTTGCAGCTAATGTGCCAAAGACCTGCAAATCCATAGCACTTAGGTGCAACACCACCGCGTTAAGTGTTGGGGGAATGGACAGCATGTTCCCATCAGTTAACATGCTGCACCGTGCCCTAACATGAGCCAATATTAGCACAGGTACACATACCTCCACCTATTGAAGTGGCGGTAATTGCACCTGCTCTAATTACAAGTCTTGCTATTAGTGTGGGCGTGTTGACTACAAAGCTTTCATCATGCCCACTGTCCTCCCCAACCTGCTCACTTACTACCCCAATGGGCCATGCACAGTTAGCATGGAAATCAGCCTGGGCTAACTATGCTGGACTCGCACTAACAGGACACAGCATATGGTTAACGTGTGCTGAAACCAGGGCTAATGACTTAGCGCCCTTTAGTAAAAGACTCTTCTGACTTTTGCTTAGTTCTCCTAACAGTGATGTTTCTTTAATGTTGTTTTCTATTAAGGCACGTTTTACAAAGAATGTCGAAGTGCAAACTGGGATGTCCAAGCCTGAACATCCCTAAAATCAGCAAGTAAGTCCATGTCCGGGCATGATGCTGCAAACCAAAAACAAATTTCCCAAGCACACACAACATTGCATTGTCAGTGTGGAGCATACTGAGGATAGTATAGTGCCGACGTCTCGACACACTCCAGAGGTCCTCGTGCCAAAATGAGCACTTTACCAATGCCTATTTGTGCCAGGAGTAGGTCTGAGTTTGGAAGTAGTCATAGACGTCCCTGAGGATTCTAAGATCAATCGGGAATGTCTATGTCCATAGCTCCATTCTGTCACACTCCCTGCCGATTTAGACATCCCTACAGCGGAGGCATCTAAAAAAACTATTTCTGTGATCGCTGCAGGGACAGCTCCATGATTTGGACATTCATGTGCAGGTTTTCGGACAGCTGAATCGTGTCTAAGCGATTGAAAATGACCCCCATAGATGAATTTGGCTTTCCGATCTGTGATCCTATCACATTTGTTGAATTAGTAGACAAGCCCACTGTAACTGTTAGCATGGGGGCAGGATTCGTGCGTTGGGGTGGTGGATGGGCAGGTTAGGAGCGGAGAGTGAGCATGGCGCGTGCATTGAAGTCAGCACAGGGGTTAACACCGTTGCTGCTGCAATTAATGTGAGTGTAATTACCTCCATGTCAATAGATGACATTAAGTGCACCCGCGATAATAGTGCCCATCTTAGGGTATAGCATTGTGCTTTAACTGCCAGTACCAGTTACTGCAGAGGTTTCCACTTAATGCACGTGAATTTTCACACTATTAACTCGTTAGGTGCAAAACCATAGCATACGTTACTTAATGGGTCCCTAAGTTTTCAAAGATTTGTTTTTTGTTTTGTTTTTGTTATTATCTGTAGCATTTTCCCTTTCACGTATCCACTTTGCTCACCACAGAAGATTAGAGTGTCAACTCTCCCTTGCCACTGTGACTGGCCTCAGTTTGTCTAAACTCTTCACCTTCTATAGCAGATTACTGAATAGCTGTTATGGTTGAAGACCATTTCTACAGGAAATTTCACGTACTCTGTCTCTCTGTCCATACTGGATTGCTGGGAGCAATGCACACTGATGTGATCATACCAATATCGGTGTGTGCTGAGACTGGACCCTTCCTTACCTACTTCCCATCCCCCATTGATCCTTAGGGAGAGACAATGGTAGGCTCTTCTTGAACACCTCAAATATGGTCTAGTGGTTAGAGAGATGAGCTAAGACCCAAGGAAGCCAAGGTTCAAATCTCATTTCTGCCACTTACACCCCTTGGGCAAGTCATTGTATCTCCCATTGCCTTAGGTACCTACTTAGATTTGTAAGCTCTTTGGGACATGGGATATATTGTACCTGAATACAATGAGAAAAGAAAATAGTTATTATAAAGGTGGTACTATTGTTATCCAGAATACTGGAGATTATAGTTCAAAAATAGAATGATAGGAGACAAAAATTGTTACTATCCTCTCAGATCCCACTAAGAAACAGAGAAACATGACGACAGATAAAGACCATATGGCCTATCCATTCTGCCCTTCCATACCAACTACTAACCTCTACAGTTCTTTGTTTTTCCTATAGAGATCTTCTGTATTAGTCCCATGCGTTGCTGAATTCAGATATAGTCCTTGTCTTTACTACCTCCACTGGGAGACTATTCCATGTACCTACCACTCTTTCCGTAAATAAATATTTCCCAAATTACTTCTGAGTCTATCTCCTTTCATCTTCATCCTATGCCCCCTTGTCGCACAGCTTTCTATCAGTTGAAAGAGGCTCTCCTCCTGTGTATTTATGCCACGGAGATATTTAAGTGTCTTTATCATATCTCCTGTCTCCCATCTTTCTTCCAAAGTATACATATTGAGACCTTTAAATCTTTATCTTTATTTCAAAACTTTATATACCGCCCATTGTCAGGACATTAGAGCGGTTTACAAAAGAAAAATAAGTCTACGCTAAAGAAAAATGAAAAGAACGCCATAAAATATAGGAAAGAAGAAAGAGTAGTAAAGCAACAGCAAAGCTGCAATGAAAAAAAAACAACATGGAGGGGCATCACAAAAGGGTTATCACTTGGGAGGAGGTTAAAAGCCTGCTGAAATAAGTGTGTTTTTAACATGTTCTTAAACTCTGGATATGAGGGTTCCAAATGGAGTGAAGCTGGTAGGGCATTCCACAGCGAGGGGACGAGGAAGAAAAAGGTAGCCCGCCGAGTCTGCTGCAAGTGGGCTCTCAAGGGGGGAGGTAGTGATAGTCTGTTGGCATGCAGTGAATGAAGTTGACGATATGGGGTGTGGAGAGATGAGATCAGCCAAATAGAGAGGACTTGTATGAATTACCTGATGTGTCAGAATCAAGATCTTATATTGATATCTAAAGTGGAGAGGCAACCAGTAAAGGTGAAGAAGAAGAGGCGTAATATGATCTGACCGTCGAGCATGAAATATGACACGGGCTGCTGTGTTCTGCACTAACAGTAAATGTTGAATGCTGGTAGGTTAGCAAGAGCTACATTACAGTAGTCTAATCTACTGGTGACCAGAGCAAAACTAGTGTGACGAGTGCATCAAAAGGGAGGAGAGACCGAACAGCTCTGATCTGACGTAGTGCGAAATAGGAGCGACGAGTGAGACTAGATATATGGTTATGGAAAGAGAGCGTGGGATCCAAGGTTACACCTAAATAGCGAAGCGAGGAGGTGAGAGAGATAGGGGTGGAATTTAAGTGAGGAGCAAAGGTTGGACACGAGGTACTAAGAGAGATCCACATGGCTGTGGATTTAGCCTGGTTTAAATGAAGGTAGTTAGCAGAAAGCCAAGAAGCAATCTGGGCAAGGCAGTTATTAAATGGTGAGATGTCACAGATACTGGGGACATGTGAAACAGGAGGATAATGTAATCCGCATAAATGTAGGTCAAAACTGGATACTGTTGAATGAGAAGTGGAAGAGGGGAAAGAAAGATATTGAACAGTAATGGAGAGAGGACCGAGCCCTGAGGCACCCCACATGGTGGAGGAAGACTGGTTATTAGAATGAACGACAAAAGAACGCGCAGTAAGGAAGGACCAAAACCAGTGCAGCACCTTGCCTGTAACCCAGCATCATAAAGATGACACAAGAGTGTTTGATGGTCTATTAAATCGAATGCAGAGGATAAATCAAGTGACACTATGAGTGTGATATCTCCCCTGTCATGAGCAACATGCACCTCATTTAAAAGAGCTAGGAGAACAGTTTCTGTACTGTGTCCGGGTCGAAGCCCCGCCTGACGGGGGTGAAGGATATTGGTAGCCTCCACATGAGAAGCTAACTGAGCGAAGACAAAATGTTCTAGTAATTTGGCTAGAAAGGGGAGATTTGAGACGGGACGCCAGTGGGATAACACAGAGGGATCCAGTGAGGGCTGTTTCAAAAGTGGATGAACAATAGCAGACTTCCAGGAAGAGGGAAAATATCTGGATGAGAGACTAGTGTTCAGAATAGAAACAATGATATGGATCAATTGTAGAGATGGCTCAGCCAACCAATGTGAGGGAATAGGATCTAACTGACAGGTAGTCTTTCTTGACTTCCCAAAGGTTTCCAGCAGCTCAGAGGAGGTAATAGTGTAAAATGACAACCAAGTATGGCCTAGTGCATGGTTGGAGGGGGGGGGGGGAGATGGAGCAGTAGGACCAGAAATGACCAGCTCCAGAGAGGGAGTTAGTGAACCTAAGAGAGGAGACGAGGGGCAAGGGGGCGATAGTGGTGATGGCGGAGAGTTAGGGAAAGTTGAGCGTAGGTTTTGGATTTTTTCAACAAAAAATGAAGCTAGAGTTGAAGGCGCAGGCATTGAGACCTGCAAATTGGGGGCTGAGGTGGTAGCAGAAAGATTTTGTAGAATTTTAAATAACTGCTTCGAGGAACTGGCAGCCTCAGAAATCTCAGAGGTATTATTTATTTTATTTATTTGTTTATTTATTTATTTACAGTCTCTTATATACCACGCTATTCGGCATCAGTGCGGTTTACATGGAACATAAACTCACAACAGGGCGGCAAGCCGCTCTGTGTTTACAGAGAACGGGTACTAAAAACTTGGCTAACAGGGTGTAACTATTTACACATAGGAACGTTTGGCAGCTAAGACTGCAGAACGGTATTCAGAATAGAGTTGTTTAAATTGAGTCAAAGTAGTGGGAGAAGGGTGCTTTGACCAGCGGCGCTCAGCCTGACGAAGTTGGGTACGTTGAAAACGTAGGCCTGGATGAAACCAAGGGGAACATACTGTATGTGAAGGCCTAGAAGAAGAAGATTGGAGAGGTGCCAACTCATCCAAGGCAGCAATGAGAATAGAATTCCAAAGTACAGCCTGCGAGTTCAGGGAACATGAGGCAAAATCAGGGGGGAATAAAGAAGAGGCAGGCGGAAAGGCTGTCAAGGTAGAGGGGGTAATATGGCAGTGGAGGGAGGAAGGGGAATGGGCCCTGACCGGCTCACCCTTACCTGAAGTTAGCCATGAAACAAAGAGACACAGAAATGGTCAGACCATGGGATATCGTGAGTTTTAGGGACAGAGATCATAGAGCAGAAAGCGGTGGGTGTGAGAACTAAATCTAAGGTATGTCCTGCACTATCTGTCCCTTTATGCCTTATGACAAAGCTCACTGACCATTTTGGTAGCCACCTTCTGCACAGACCTCATCATACTTATATCCCTTTGAAGGTGTAGTCTCCAGAATTGCACACAATACTCTAAATGAGGTCTCACCAAAAGACTTACATAGAAGCACTATCGCCTCCTCCTTCTTGCTGGCCATTCCTCTCCCTATGCACCTAAGCATCATTTGGGCGTTTGCTGTTGCTTTATCTATCTGTTTAGCCACCTTAAGATGATTTGCCCTTGTTAAGCGACTTACAACAGAACCTGCATCAGAACAAGCAAATGGAATCCATCCTCAAATATATGCAGACTATCTACAAACCAAACTATGTCAGATAAACAACAACTCTGCGTCCAATACTATCCTTCAGCCTTACAACCAAACATCACTCACTACCTTCATGACCCCATCCAAACAATGCATCGAAAACACCATAGCAGCTATCAACACGACTACAGCACAATCTGATCCATGCCCAGCATTCTGGATCAAAGAACTACGAACAGACCTCAGTCCCATCATAGCCAGACTCATGCAACAATCGTTCACAACAGGTGATTTCCCACGCACCCTCAAACACACATCAATAAGACCTCTACTAAAAAACAACAAACTCGACCAACAGAAACCGGAATCATACCGATGCTAGCAAAAATAATGGAAAAGGAAGTTCAGAGACAAATACAAGACCACATTGACTCCAATGCACCACTGGATCCATGCCAACACGGATTCAGAGAAGCACACGGGGTTGAGACCCTTCTTACCACACTCTTCAGCAGCATAATATCAGGCATCAACAATACCCGCCAAGGCTTTGTCCTTGTCTTCCTTGACATCGCGGCGGCGTTTGATTCCGTGAACCATGAACGCCTCTTAGAACGCCTCAAAGAAAAAGGAATCTCCGGTAAAGCGCTCGAGTGGTGCAGGTCCTACCTCTCTGACAGATGGCAGCAGGTTCGATCCAAAGACACATCTTCAGAACCATTCCACCAAAGCCAAGGTGTCCCACAAGGATCCTCCCTCTCTGCCTTGCTGTTCAATATATACATGCAACCTCTCTGCAACCTTATCCGGTCCTTCAACGTGAACTGCATGATATACGCAGATACATGCCTTTTGCAACAGAAAACCCAGACCTCTCACCAATAACATGCTGCATAAATGAAATATCCAACTGGCTACAATCTCAAAACCTCCGGATTCAACACAAAAAGACGGAGGTCATGTTCATTACAAGAAATCGTAACTTCACTGCGCCTACAGTACTAAAGGTGAAGGAAGCTGACCTCCAGATCAAATCCGCGATCAGATACCTTGGCGTCACACTAGACCAGAACCTAAATATGCAGGCGCATATAAGTAACACTGTAAGGGCAGTATACCATAAAATCAGATCCCTCAGATACCTACGATCGCTGCTGCAGCCTGACGATTTCAGGACCATCTTTCAAGCACTAATAATTCCGCATTTCGATTATGCGAATGCAATACTGCAAGGACTCCCCCAAACCACTCTGAACCCACTGCAAATGGCAATGAACACCGCAGCAAGAGTACTACACGGAGCATCCAGGAAAGACCATGTCACACCCATTATGAAACAGCTCCACTGGCTCCCGATTCAAGGTAGGATTACATTCAAGACCTTGCTACTCACCTTCAAAGCCACCAACGGTCTCTCGTCAACATCACTATCAGAGATAGTCCAGAAGACACCCCACAATAGGGACAGAAGGTCAGTAGCACAAAACACCTTGATAGTCCCAAGATCAATGACTCAATGCACCAAGTCAACATCCAGCAGGGCATTCAAACTTTATGCACCAATGATCTGGAACAGCCTCCCTCACAACATCCGAACAATCCCAGACATATTCCAATTCAGGAAGGCTGTGAAACACTACCTCTTCCTCCTACATTACCCAGAAACCAATGAAAGCTCAGCACCAATTACCGAGACCTCACAAATCTCCTCTGTCTGAAACCATAAGAACACATGACCAGCCTGTAAATTGTATATATTGTTATTGTATATAGTTACCCTGTTAGCCAAGTTGTTCTCCTGTTCATATGTAAACACAAAGTACTATTGGAAATGTGTATGTTCGTTGTTTATTGTAAACCGCACTGATGCTGAATAGCGCGGTATAAAAGAGACTTTAAATAAATAAATAAATAAATCAGAAACAGTCATCCCCAGGTCCTGCTCTTCATTCATGGACAGAAGTTCTCCACTCCCTATATGGTACCACTCCTTTGGATTTTTGCAGCCCAAATGCATGGCCTTGCATTTTTTAGCATTAAATCAAACAGATATGTAAGAGAGCAAATGGTGAGAGCATTCTAAATCATAAAGAGTTTGTTATTTTAAATTATACATACTCTAAGTTCCTGTATTATGGCATTGTGTCAGTGTCCCCATGGGCTGAGGGTGGACGTCCATATTTTCTTGTTTCAATAAAGACGTTTTAAACATAAGCATACTTTCTTCTAAAAATTCATATGCAGCTCGAGTGTCTGCCTGGGCATCCTATTGTGTCCGTTAGTGATTCCTTATTAGAGAAATTATGCATTTATGTTGATACGTTTTTGACTCCATCATATATCAAGGACATGACACATTTTTTGAAGCTTTTGGAGAATATGAATGTTGTGCTGGTAGCTTTAGATGTTACATTTTCTTTATACTTGTATTCCTCAGGATGAGCAACTGATGTTTAAACAGGCTTTAGAAAAGCATCCTAAGTCTCAGTTCCCACTGACTTTTAGATCAAACTGACTAGGATAGAATTAAAGAATACGTTTTTCATGTATCGAGGAGAATTGTTTTTCAGCAGATTTCTGGTATGGCAATGGGGGCGGGGGCATCGTTTACCCAGTTTATTGCCAATTTTTACAAAACTAGGTGAACAGATATTTTCATGTTATGGTCAGTGACTAAGGAAAGTTTAATATCTTATATTTCTTAGTTATATTCACATAATTGTGATATTCCTTTGACATGCAGCACAGTTTGAAGAGTACTTCTGTTTTAGATGGTGTAGTTAAATTAATTGATGGCATATTTACCGCTTATGTATACAGAAAACAAACGGACAGAAGCACATTTTTCAGTTATGAAAGTAGACATCCATATCATCTGAAAAATAGCCTGTCCTTTGCTTGTTTTCCATATTACAGAAGTATTTGTTCTACTATTGAAGAATATAAGTTAAAAGCTAAGAATTTATTAAGCAGAGGGTATCCTAAATGTATGGTAAAAAATGTATATACTGTAGAAGGATATTATATAATAATAGGGATTTTTTGTTAAATTATTCTGATAAATTTCCTCAAGAACTGACTGATGTGATGTGTCTTTAGACATTCCTATTTAGTATCAAAATACCTTAAAATCATCCAGAAACGTTGGCATATTATCAAACTACGTGATTTGCTTTTCTGACAGTGAAATTAGATTAAGGTTACCAGATTTTTTTTGCAGGCAAATCCAGGACACTTATCCAGTGTGTATGTTGGAGGTACCATAGTTCCAAATTTGATGAGCAACAAGGAAAGGGGGGGGGGAGAAGTTATTACCCTGCCCCCCCACACACACACACACACACACACATCTATCCCATGACAGTAACAATATCACTTCCAAGCAGAGAAATTGACAGAGAAATAGAAACAGTTATGCATTTCCCCTATTATGCGCAATGTAAAGATAATAGATGTAAAATCTAAAAGCTGACATGAAAATCATTCAATTGAGAATTGTTTTTCTCCCCTTCCTGTCCCTATTGCTGGAATCAGGGACAGGAGGCTGCCAAACAGGTGGGAGTCTGGGACGCAGCTCTAAAATTGGGGGCAATCCCTGAAAATCAGGGATATCTGGTAACCTTACGTTAGATTAGCATATAGTAACATAGTAAATGACGGCAGATAAAGACCAGTACGGTCCATCTAGTCTGCCCAGTAAGATGGCAAGAGTAGGTGCACCTGCCGCTCCGTGCAGGCCGCCCCTCCAGTAGATTTAGGAAATACTATCCAGTCCCCACTCTGCTGTAGACGCACAGTACTACGTGGAAGAAAGGCCTGGCAATCTACTTCCGGTTGCACCTTGCCAAGAAAACCCAGGGGCTGAGTCACCAGGAGTCAGCATTGACTCGATGGCACACAGCAACAGGGGCAGGAATTTAAAAGAAATTTTGAGTCTGTCATAGCTATCAAGTCTGTCTATCAATGTAAGACATTTAGAAGAAAATTTCTTGTTAGGTCATTCTAAGTATCAAACAGTTCATGAATCCAGCAGATGAGAGACTGTATGATTTAAGACACTTTAGTACATGCCAGTCTGATCATGTGATATATTCTATGTCCCTTTAATCTAATATATTTGGGGTACACACACCAACTAAAGACTAGATTACTTGAAAAAACAGGGAGACATTTCATTAGCTTCACATTGCATATTGAAAAGCCACGTTTTTAGTTTCCTTTACTGCTTTGCTATTCAAGTTGTGAAAAGAAATAAATGGGGTGGAGAGAGTGCCACATTACACCACTATTATGAACAGTGAAGAATTTATAGATTGCAATCTTTTAGAACGAAAGAGTCTGAGCTCCTACATTGAATGGAATGCATTTTTTTGATGGATGAGTGATTGGAGTGTTTCTGCCTGTGGAATTAATCATTGAATGTTGCAAATGAAATTGGTGTGTTACATTTCTTTAAGAAGAGTAAATGAACTACATGACTTGATTTGTTGAGAAATAGTTTTGCAAGTAAAGCATGTCTATGAAGAGATAGGTGAAGTACTGTTTGAAATGATCTTTTAATCTTTGGAGCTATGCCATGATTATGACTTTGTGATCAATCAATTTTTGTAAGATTTTCAACGACAACCACAGATCATTATTGGAAAAGACAGAGGTTTCTTGTACAATTAATTGAGTTTTTTGAAACAATAATTGAAGTTGATGAGTTAATTAATAAACTATTTAAAAGAGAAACTGGAAATGAGATGTTGGCCTTTGAATCAGTGTGGTCACCAGAAGAAGCATAGAATATCAAAATAAGCACTGGTATATATTACGCTTGGTTTTGGGATCTGTGAGTTGTATTTGTTGCCCATTTTCACGCACACTCAGTATGGTGTTTTGTGTGGAGAGAAGCAAGTGTTTCATTTAAAAGAAGATCAAATCTGCTTAATGTGAGAAAAGATTGCCACATAATACCTGACGCAGGCTGATGACGAAACGGGGATGGGGGGGTGGAGAGGGGGAAGCTCATGTTGGCCATCAGCCTAAGCAAGACATTCTCAGTCATGAGACTGTTTTGTGCAGTCAGTGTGCAAAAAGTATCAGTTTGCATATTTTTTTGCGATGTGATTAAATTCATGTGCTTTTACAGAGTTTGTTTATAATAAGATAAAAGCAACTCACATAAAAGATATTGAATTAAGAACTGGTTTTAACTTTTTTGCACATGGCCTTTTGTCAACATTTAACATAAAAAATATACATCAAAATTTATAAAACTGAGTTTCTTTAGACCCATGATAGAGTGCTAGTAAGCCCGTTGTTCAGTTATTGGAGCCACAGTTCTCTAAGGTCTTTTTCCTCTAAAATGTTTAAAATGGTCTAAAGATCTTTGGTTGTATAATCACAGTAGTTCTTTTGTACTGGTGATTTCCCTGCTGTTTTCTAATCATCTGTTCCATTGGTTTGAAAGGGAGGTGGGGTTGATGTGTTAGAGTGATCTGAAGGCGACAGGCAGTGGAATTTCCAGGCAAGGAATGAGTTCAAAACAAGGAAGGTCTCTATTAAGTCCTTTCCTGTCAGTTCTGAAACTACAAAAATCCTATGATGCTTTGGCTTAATTCTAATGGGGCTTATGGTCTGGTTATTCATATCCTGATGAATGCAAGAATGTGTCAAACAAAACAGGAAAAGAAACTAACATTGTTTATTCTTAATGCTTTGAAAAAAACACCAGATTATGTCAAATTTTAATAGAACAGGTTTAGGGGTAACTGTTGAACAGGCATCACAATTTTTCCTTGTTTAAATATATAAATATAAATACAAAGGACCTGCTCCCTCCTCTCTATCAGAGTTGATACAACCTATCCCCTCCAACAGGCTTAGAAGAACCTCGGAACTAAACATGCTTAAAGTTCCAAAAGAATCCTTAAAATACATCTCTGCAACTGTGAACCGATCATTCAGCTTATGTGCTCCAAAACTGTGGAACACCCTCCCACCACACATTAGGGCCATCTCTGATATCCCCCAGTTCAAAAAGGCCTTGAAGCATCACCTTTTCATCAAATACTTTCCAGAGAACACAATAACACAAGTTCATCCAAATAGCTCTAATCCCGTTCCTATCTAACAAGATACCTTTTCATGTAATATTACTATCATATGTATATAGTTCAATGTCTATTATCCTTTGTTACAATTACCCCGGTTTTCCAAGTTTTGCTTCCTGTTCCATGTAAAAACAGATATATGTATCCTATCTGATGTTTTGTAGTTCTATGTAAACCGCGCTGATAATAAATAGTGCGGTATATAAAAATGTTAAATAAAATGTTAAATAAATAAATAAATATGGTGTGGGAAATGATCATTTTCCATTTTTTCCCTTGGACTCTTTGCACAACTAATTTCTGCATTGGCTAGAAGGTGCTACTGCTTGAAGTTTGTTATGGGTTATGGATGGATGGATTGAGGAGAAGGGGGCAAGCAGTGGCAGAAATTCAAATTGAGGGTCCCCAAGCAAAATATCAGAAAGGGTCCACAGAGTAGGGGGGACTCCACCTCAGAACAGGTGTGAGCGGCTATAAATAGGGCCCCCTCTTTCTCTGGGCCTCCAAATTCTCCAGGAGCGGCTTGGGTGGAATTTACGCCACTGGATTCAGAGGGCTGAATATGCCTCTAAATCCCACGAGTCACTAGGGTTAATAGAGGGAGAGTACAGGTCCAGAAAAATGGCATTCAGAGTCCTAAGTGCAGAACTGCTCTCTGTCATCGGCTCCCTGCTCATAAGAACGTGCTCGGGAATTTTAAATGTGTTGGCTGCATGCAATGACCGTAATACTTTAGGCCAATCACCAACGGCTGCAAGCCGAACCCTTTGAGCCAATTCCCATCACCCAGCTCAAGCAAATATATACACTATAAAAGTGAAGGAACAAGAAACACTCCCATCAAGATATGTTTTTTTATCGGACTACATAATACCTTGTCTAGGGTCATTTAAACCAGACTCCCAGGCTCTGGTAAATCTTAGTCTATTTTAATCAAACAAGCAGTAAAAGATAAACTTATACTTAACTGCCCGCGGCAAAATCGTCAAGGTGAAAGACACATACGACACAGTCCTGCGTTTTGGGCACAAAGTTTAGTCTGCCCTGCTTCAGGTCAGCATTGTCATCACCAATCGAAAGCCGCCACCAAACCAGTGAACGAAAAACATTTGTGAGAAAGCACTTTTAAAGAACATGGCATCTGATGTCATCTAACCTGCTGAACCAATCATGAATAAGGAGGAGAAGAAACTCTAACCTAATCACAACAAGCTGTGCCAGTCAAGCTCCAGATTAAGACCATGCAGAGCCACTGTATTAAGGCGAAAAATCCAGCACTGTTCAATGTACTGTGGTTTTTGAATCCTGTCGCCCCCACATAAATTCGAAGCGACACAATCAATCGCTCTCCACTGGAGTTCTTCAAACGTATGATCACAAGTAAGCATATGCTGCACCAGTGGAGCTGTGATCGTCAGAGTACGGAACCGGGATGCATGTTCAGATAACCGAACCCGCAACGGGCAAGTAGTTCGACCCACATAGATCAAACCATATGGGCAACGGATCAAATATACCACATATGAAGAATCACATGTGGTCGAATGTTGGAATAACCATGATCATTTTGTACGAGGGTCAACCCAGGTAGTGCCCAATAAGGACCCCGAACAATAAGAACAATGTCCACAAGGAGTATGTCCTTCTTGATCCATAAGGGCCCTAAACCCTGGAGAGAGTGATTAGGTTTAGGGTTTCTTCTCCTCCTCCTTATTCATGATTTGTTCAGCAGGTTAAATGACGTTAGATGCCATGTTCTTTAAAAGTGCTTTCCCACAAATGTTTTTCGTTCACTGGTTTGGTGGCGGCTTTCGATTGGTGATGACAATGTTGACCTTAAGCAGGGCAAACTAAATTTTGTGCCCGAAATGCAGGACTGTGCCGTATGTGTCTTTCACCTTGACGATTTTGCCACGGGCAGTTAAGTATAAATTTATCTTTTACTGCTTGTTTGATTAAAATGGACTAAGATTTACCAGAGCCTGGGAGTCTGGTTTTTTAAATGACCCCAGACAAGGTATTATGTAGTCTGGCAAAAAAACATATCTTGATGGGAGTGTTTCTTGTTCCTTCACTCTTATAGTGTACGTAATACTTTAGGAGCAGTAATAGAGTATGTTTTACATTAATTGAAATCAACAGGGATGGCTTTTTGTAGTGCAAAACTACTTCTACTACTACTGAACATTTGTATAGAGCTACAAGGCGTACGCAGCACTGCACAGACACATGTAAAAGACAGTCCCTGCTCATCAGAGTATACAATCTAATAGAGACAGACAACACAGTAGCTGTAGACATGGGATACAGCTAGGGAGAATGGTAAGGAAACACAAAGGAGATCAGATGAGTCAAGATCCGAAAACAACAGCGAAGAGGTGAGTTTTCAGCCTGGATTTGAAAAGGGTCAGAGAAAGCGCCTGATGTACAGACTCAGGTAGTTTGTTCCAGACATAGGGAGCAGCAAGGTGAAAGGAGCAAAGTCTGGAGTTAACTATAGAAGAGAAGGGCACAGATAGAAGTGATATGCCAGAAGAGTGGAGCTCCCAAAGAGGGGTGTAGGGAGATATAAGAGAGGAAAGGTAGTGAGGAGCTGCAGAGTGAATGCACTTATAGGTCAGCAGAAGTTTGAACTGGATGTAGAAATGGATAGAGAGCCAATGAAGTGACTTGAGAAGAGGGGTAATATGAGCATGACAAGGCTGGCAGAAGATTAGCCGTGCAGCAGAATGTTGAACAGATTGAAGGGGAGAGAGATGACTCAGAGGGAGACCAGCAAGGAGCAGGTTACAATTGTCTAGACGGGAGTTGACTAAGGATTGGATAAGTGTTTTAGTAGTGTGATCAGAAAGCAATGAGTGAATTTTGTTGATGTTGTAGAGAAAGAAATGGCAGGTTTTAGCTATCAGTTGGATGTGTCTGGAGAGGAGAGAGAGGAGTCAAAGACGACCTCAAGGTTGCGAGCCGAGGAGACAGGGAGGAGTAGAGGGTTATCCACAGAGACTGAGAAAGGAGGAAGGGGAGAGGAGGGTTTAAAAGGAAAAATAAGAAACTCAGTTTTAGCCATGTTCAATTTCAAGCAGCAGTGAGACATCCAAGCAGCAATGCCAAAAAGGCAGGCAGAGATCCTGGCCTGGATTGCCAGAGAGATTTCAGGTGTAGAGAAATAGATCTGGGAGTCATCAATGTAAAGATGGTACTGAAAGCCATGGGAAGAGATGAGTGCACCAAGGGACTGGGTATAGAGAAGAGAAAAGGAGTGGACCCAAGGCAGATCTGTGGGGTACACCAACTGAGAGCAGGATAGCAGAGGAGGATCCACCAGAACAAACACTGAAAGAGCGATGGGAGAGATAAGAAGAGAACCAGCATAGCAGAGAGCCCTTAAAACCAAGTGAGGACAAGGTATCAAGGAGAAGGTTGTGGTCAACAGTGTTACAAGCAGCAGAAAGGTTAAAAAGGATGAAGTCAAAAATGGAAGGAGATGTCACAGAGGAGGTGTCCAGAGTATGAAGTCATGTGACTGATGCAGCCACTATCTGCTGTTCTCAGTCATCAGTTTGGAAACTGGTGTGAAGCCGCAAGGTGGGCCTGTCCACAACAATCAACACCTGAAGCTGTTTGTAAATGCATCAGGAGGTGGTTGAACAAACACTGCATCATAGAAAAGTAAGAAAGAAATGAGTTCTGATACTAGCCCCCTTTTTTATTTATTTATTTATATTCTCTTATATACCGCGCTATTCTGCATCAGTGCGGTTTACATTGAACAAACTGAAATTACATTGAACAGGGCATTATAACCTGGAGATAACTATTAGTTATCCAAACAACCCTTTTAGTGATATTTTATGGAGGAAGACCTACTGAATCATTTCAGAGCAACAGATGCTTGGAGACTGAGCTCGACCACTCCAAAACAGAACAGGGAAGGTTTTAGATTTCAATTCAGTTATTTGCCTTTTCATTTTTATTTATGGAGATTTGTATTCCACTTATCCAAGAGTATCTTTCTCTGAGTGGATTACAATCTAGTTCAAGATGAGTTACAAATTCAGTCTCAATTGGTAATGTAGCCCTTCTCTTTGACCCTGTTCCTTCTGATGGTATCCGAGGGCTGTAGGTTGTGAAGGGAGGGAGCAAATTCCTTATGTCTGGGTCCTGATGTGCAGGAAAAGACTTGCTTCAATGCCCTATATAGTGAAACCTTTTGCATGTATACAATCTCTCTTTTCAAGCACCCTTCATTCACCAAATTAAGGTCCACTCTTAGGCTTGGTTATATATGCAAACATAAAGTATTTACTGGATGATTAAGAAGAGAATAAACTGTTATCTTTATAGACAAAACTGAAAAGACAAAACATATTTAGAATTTCTTGGAATATTCTTCTTTTTTCTTCTCTACTATCTGGGTCTGAGGACTCAAATTCCTTTACCCTACTCTCACAGGCAGGATCTTACTCTTCTGACCTGCAACATGCTTCACATCTCCTACTGACCTCTAGCATCCAAGAATTCACTTGCCCAACTTGCAAGTCACCTCAGAGTATCTCCTCCAACTCTATCACACACTGGGAGTTCCTTGAACTCAAGGAGGACCCGGAATAAGCATTCTCCCAACACCTCTATCTTTTGTTAGGCTCCCTGAGCCTCCTGGGCAATTTGTCAAGAACTCCCAGCTTCTTCTGCCCTGACAGGCAATCGCCCCATAAGTCCCTGGTGGAGTAGTCCACTTATTCTGACTCTTGAGTGCTGATCCTACCACAGCAGGTTTTCAGACTTGGAACTTTTCCCTCCCCAAATTCTAGCGAATTCTTCCCTCCAGCCTTGGATGAAGGAACACAGCCTGTGTTCTCTCCTCCAGTAAGTTTTACCTACCATCGTTCATAGGACCTTAGATACCCCCCTCAACTTTTCCTATGGCAGACTGCAACTCCTCCAGCTTTTTCCTTTGGCAAGTGACTTGTCGAGAGCCCAGGACTCAGCTTCTCAGGAACCCTTTTAGCACATGGCAGAAAAAGAGGCAAAAAAAATTTTCCTTCCTAAACTAGAGATTATATGCTTTTGCTTGACATCATCACCTTTCCACATTCTCCTCCAAAGGCTGTTCCCAGTAGGGAAGCTGTCTATCTATCTAAACACTCCCATATTATTATTTTTTTTGTATGTATCTTTATTGTGACCAGCAGTGTGCACATTACAGCTCCTCCAGCTGTAATGTGCAACATGATTACATCAATCTCATGTGAAACGACCACATCAAAGTCTGGCTACTCCCGGCCCCACCCGGGACAGGAGAGAGCATCATGCCCCCCCAGCCCCTTCCCCTCATCCCTCCAAACCACTTCTCTGCCCTTCTACGACCCTCCACCCTGGTAGGCTAACAGCAGAACTACTCCACAGCTCCCAATATCATTTCCTAGCAAAAAAGCTTTTCTCTTTTTTTTTTTTTGCTCTCAGCAACCACTCAGCCATATCATGCATACTGGTTACCCATTGTGTGCAGGTTGGCACTTGGACATATATCCAGTTTGTCAGATGACTTTTCGAGTGAGCAGGAGCACCACGTGCACAAACTTCCTTTTGATGGTCCCTGCCCCCCTCCTCTCCAAATAGCAGGACAGCATGTCCATTCAGTGCGAGCCCTGAGCACACTGTGCATATAGTCTAGTACCTCCCTCCAGGACTCCTGTAAGCAAGGGCATTCTAGAAAGGTATCAGCCATGATCCCAGAGCTTCAGCCTCACCCCCTGTCTCTTGTTATATACACCCTGTGAAGGATTTTGTATTGCATCTCCTGTAATGACACGTTTAGGGTGAGTGCATAAATATCTGTGAAGAGTCTCCTGATAGCAGGTTCATCTACCCTTTCACCTAGTGCAGTTGTCCAAGCATCTTCCAGGATCACTCCCTACCCTCTTGGCTTCCTCTTCCTAGCCACCCTGTACCAGTGAAGACACTCTTTTGAGCCTGGGAGGGATATAAAAAAAAGATCTTGTCCAGTGTGGTGTACCCCACCCTATCTTCTGCTCTCTTGTACTTGCAAGTGATGTAGTGGCAGCACTGAAGATATACCATCACTCAGGAGGTTAGGATTGACAACTGTCAATGGGATCCAAGGTGGTGGCATGCTGAGCAGCTGGTTCTGATGTTCTTTCATACATTAGAAAGAAGAAGAAAGTGAAGCAAGTCGAACTGCCCTGCCTTCCTCCTCTCCAGTTACCTCTGGTCCTATCGATCTTTTTCTTCATCGAGAGCAGTGACCAGCATTGGAAGGGGAAGTGGTAAACCCAGCTGTGGGACTGTTTGAGCATTCCAGCTCTCAGTCTCCCTCTGGTAGAATACTCTCACCCTCTGTGACGTGCAGAACCCCTAAGCAAGTTTGCGCCGGAGTGAGTCCAGTTGGATCGGAGGACGCCGGATCTTCCAGAGTTGGAGTTTCTGCTTCTTCTCTGGGGATGCCCGATGAGAGTGGAGCTGCGGCTTTAGTTTCCTCACCAGATCATCGACAGCAAGTAGAGCTACAGAGAAGAAGTACACTGCTGACAGTGGTTCTAGCTGCCAGTTTCTGCCCTGTTGTACCCATGGAGTCCTTGGAGTCTGCAGATGCCAAATTGGGTAGTTCTATGTGTTCTTTTGCCCTTCAGAGACCAGCGCAGTTCACATTGGAGTCTATTAGGACTGCGATTAAACTTCTTAGGGCAACCATTACCTCACAAGTTCAAACTTTGCATACTAAGGTACAAAGAAGTCTGAGAGTTGTTCACGGAACACTGAGTCTGAGTCATTGAAAACTAAGACAGAGGATTTATCTTCTCATCTGGATCATATGGAGGTACACTCAGAAGCCTTTATTAAAGACTCTAATAATTTAAAGCTTAAATTTGAACAGTTAGATAATTGTAGTCTGCTTCCAAGTCTTCGTTTGATATACTTTCCGAAGTCTCCCAATGTTACTGTGAGAGAGATGTTTAAGCAATGTCTTTAGGAAGTATTGGGGGTTTCTTCAGCGTCGTGAGTAGTATAATGGGTACACTACTCGTCAAACTGATTGACAGGTGAGATAAGGATGACAGGAGCCAATCAGCGTTCACTTCCGGTCTATGTCCCGCCTTAGGCCACGCCCCCTCCCATAGAAGTGGATGGTGAGTTAGCCCCGCCCACTCCCGCCCCCAAAATGTTGACAGGTACCAATCAGCGCCCACTTCCGGTGTATGTCCCGCGTTAGGCCACGCCCCCTCCCATAGAAGTGAATGGTGAGTTAGCCCCGCCCAGCCCCGCCCACAAAATGTTGACAGGCACCAATCAGCGCCCACTTCCGGTGTATGTCCCGCCTTAGGCCACGCCCCCTCCCATAGAAGTGAATGGTGAGTTAGCCCCGCCCAGTCCCGCCCCCAGGCGTGGCCACCGCCCCCCACTTGACACACCCCTGCCCCCGCCCCAAGGATGACATCATCCAATCAGCATACACTTCCGGGGGTGTGTCACACCCATGCCACGCCCCACAATATGGCATTAGCCAATCAGCACCCACTTCCGGGGTTTGTGCTACGCCCACAGCCTCCCACCCTCCTCCACGCCCCCTGCCTACATCATCGGAAATGACATCACCGGAAACAGGGCGTCATCAGAAGAGGGACTGTCCCTTTTTTGCTGACATCAGCGGAAACAGTATGGCTGACTCCGGAAATGTGTTTTTGCTTCTGCTTAATACTGAAAAACAAAAATGCTTTTCTCTCTGTCTCTCTCTCCCACACAGACTCAGTTGTTTCTTTCTCACACAAAAACTGATTCCTAGCACAGAGAGACAGGCAAGCTAGAATCTTTTTTCTTTCCAAAATGCAATTAGCACATCTTTGTTAGAGGGATCACCCTCTCACCCTCAACCACGCCCCTGCCTACATCATCGGAAATGGACTGTCCCTTTGTGCTGACATCAGCGGGGAGCAGTGTGACTGACTCCGGAAATGTGTTTTTTTTTTGCTTCTGGTTAATGTTTACACCTGCAAAAAAAAAAAAGCAGGAACCCTGGAAAAATAAAATGCTTTTCTCTCTCCCACTGCACCAGTTCTTATTTCTCACAAAAAGATTCACAGCACAGAGAGACACAATTTTCTTTACAAATGCAATTACAAATGCAATTGTTAGAAAAACTAGTGCGGTCCATGTGATAGAATTTTACTTTTAAGACCTCACTGTTAGAAATATTCTGACAGACCTGTAGAGTTCAGACTGAAATACAGAGAGACCTGAGTTCAAATCCCCCTAATACAGCTATTTTTTTGAGAGAGCCGAGTTCAAATCCAAATACAGCTATTTTTTAGTGGCTTTGAAAAAACCAATACAGAGAGACAAGCCTGGACATGTCTCTCTAGGGTGTGGTAACACGTGATTGGTTGAAACAAGAGGTCTGTTCTGAGCATGCTCCAGGTGTTCTGAGCATGCTCAGAACACAGACTTTCAGAAAGGAAAAAATGGCTCTTTTTGGAACACCAAGCAGAATTTCCAGCAGGGCACACAACATTAATTACTAAAACCATTCTGAAGATGTTGGCAAAATAAAAAGAACAGTCAAAGCATGGCAATCATGAAGGAAACCTTATTGAAGAGCATTTACTATAACCCCAAAGCAGCAGGGAGCTTTGGGGGCATAAATCCTCTACTTCAAGCTGCTAAAAAGCAGGATAAACAGTCAACAGAAATGATGTAGTTAGATGGGCTACCGGACAAGATGCTTATACTTTACACAGACCTGCTAGGGTCCGTTTTAAAAGAAACAAGACGATCGTGTCAGATGTGGATGCGCAATGGCAGGCTGATTTAGTTGATATGGCAGCCTTGTCCCATTATAACAATGGCTATAAATACATATTAACAGTGGTAGACATCCTGTCAAAATATGCATGGGTTGCAAGTTTAAAATCGAAAACCGGTCATGAAGTTGCTAAAGCCTTTGAAAAAATATTTAATCTAGGTCGTATACCTGAAAAAATACAGACAGACAAGGGTAAAGAATTTTTAAATAGGTCCCTGAAGAATTTATTAAAACAAAGAGGGGTTCATCATTTTGTAACCAATAACGATGTTAAAGCAGCGGTGGTAGAAAGGTTTAACAGGACTTTGAAATCCAAAATGTGGCGTTATTTTACTACACACAACACCTTTAGGTACCAAGATGTATTGCAGGCTTTTGTGCACAGTTATAATCATAGTTTTCACAGAACAATAAAGACGAGACCTGTAGATGTGACACACACAAATTCTCTGCAGATCTGGAAAAGAGTCTACGGTGATAGCATCAAGCGTAAGCATACCGAGAATCCCTTAAAGAAAGGAGATCATGTAAGACTTTCAAAAACTAAAGGAAAATTTGAAAAAGGTTACGAGCAAACGTGGACTGACGAGGTATTTATAATAACGGACATTTTAAACAGGGGCCAGAAAGCAACATACAAGATACAGGATTATGACGGTGAAGCCATACAAGGTTCTTTTTATCCTGAAGAATTGCTAAAAGTCACGCAGCGACAGGACAGAATATACCGAATCGAAAAGGTTCTAAAGGTAAAAGGATGTGGCAGGAACAGATTCTACCTCGTGAAATGGAGGGGATGGCCTGTTAAATTTAACAGTTGGGTTAAAGCATCAGAGATTCAAGACATCTGATTTCTTTCTTTGTTTTGAAGCAGCATTAAAATAAAATTGAAAATGAATGATGGTGGCTTTTATATCACCCTGCCTAGCAATGCCTCAGCAGATGTGTTTTCCCAAAATACCAGCTCTAATTTTACCATACAACTAGCAAGGCCTTTGGACTTACAAGGACAGTGGGAAGTGGGGCTCGTGGAAATACAATACCCCAACACCTGGGAGAATATTAAGGAAGACCATAAGTATGTTATCGTTTCCGCAGCAGGAAATATACAGCACCTTATAGTCAGGAAAGGACATTACGCGACCATGCAGCGTTTAGTGGAATCCATGAATCAGGACATTAGCAACATCTATAAATCGGCGGCACCACTAATCATTTATGAGCCCCATGCGCGAAGAATCCGGATAAAATCGGAAGATAGGTCTACTATTTATGCGTATGGTGATTTGGCAACCATTTTGGGAATAGAAGCATACGTTAATACACAACGTTCCCATTTTCCAACGGATATCACGGCCGGTTTTAATACCCTCTACCTGTACACAGATATTGTAGAGCACCAGTTAGTAGGTGACCATTTTGTGCCACTGCTGCGCTGTGTTCCAACTAAAGGGGTTAGGGATGAGTTTATCACGTTAACTTATGATAAGCCGCACTATGTCCCTGTGAACAAACAGCATATTGATACCATCACATTTGAAATAAAGACGGATCAGGACAAGTACGTCTCATTTCGTTACGGGAAGGTGATCCTTAAGCTTCATCTGCGACCCCGGAGGGTGACTGTTTTTTAAAATGGTTGTGGCTAAAGACTACGGAGACCCCAAAGCATACAGGCATTATTATACAACACAAGCCGGCTATGGGCTTTCAGGATATCATGGAGTACCGGTCATGTATGGGGCCGGTGTAGGTGGTGTTTTTCGCAGCCTCTTTAGAAAAGCTATGCCGTTTTTGAGAAGGGGTTTTGAAATTATTAAACCACACGTGAAAGGCGCCGCAAAAAACATAGCCAAGGATGTCATGAGCCATGTCACAACGGCCGTTCTAAATAAAATGAACCAGGCTACAGAACAGGCAGGATCAGGACTTGCTGTGATTAGAAGAGCTGTTAAAAGAAAGAGAACCGAGTCTCGGGAGTTACCACAAGGACCGCCCAAACCTTTTAAAAGAAAGAAACCCGTGGGTGGCAGGTCTCAGAAGCTTAACCGCTGGTCTAAGAAGAGAAGCGCTAGCTCTAGGCAGCGAGATATATTCTAAAAAGCACCATGGCTTTTGTACACCACGGCTCTGAAGAGTGTGTTAAATCGGAACTGGACCTGTTTCAACTAGCACCGACTCAAACAAGTATCGAAAAAAGTATTTATGTGGAAATTCCGCCATTATCGGCTTTGTCGGAAACAGCCCCTTTGGACTTCTATATCGCAGGTCATGGTGAAGACTACATTGATTTAAATAGTACACTTTTGCACCTGACCTGTAAAATTGTGGCAGAAGATGGCTTGAACATCGACCCGGCAGCCAAAGTAGCGCTGGTGAACTACCCAATCGCAGCTCTGTTTAGCCAGCTGGATGTTACACTGGGTGACCAACTCATTAGCCAGAGCAACAACTGCTACCCCTACAGAGCCCTCATAGAGCTGCTTCTCAATTATGGCGAAGGATCCCTCAAATCACAGTTTACAAGCGGTCTGTTTTATAAAGACACAGCCGGGCAGCATGAGGTGAGAGAGATAGGATCTCGCAACATCGGCTTTACTGAAAGGGCTCAATTTACGGTCTCTAGCAACAAGGTAGAGCTATTGGGGCATTTACATAGCGATCTATTTTTTCAAGAAAAGCTATTGATTAATGGCGTGGATCTCAAAATCAAATTGACCCGCAACAAAAACTCTTTCTGTTTAATGAGCGGTGATGCCGAAGAAAGTTATAAAATCCTTATCCTAAACGCTGCGCTCTTTGTAAAGAGAGTTAAAGTTTCCCCCGGAGTGCGCCTGGGACATGCGGAAGCTCTGCTGAAAGCTAATGTCAAGTATGCTATTGACCGTGTGGGGCTGAAGGTGTTTAGCATACCAGCCGGTGCCCGTGTGACTAACCAGGAAAATCTCTTTTTGGGGCAGCTACCAAAACTCATTGTGCTGGGATTTGTGGATAATGATGCTTTCAGCGGTAATTATGCTAAAAACCCCTTCAATTTTAAACATTATGATATTAATTTTGCCGCTCTATATGTGGATGGTGAACAAGTACCCGGGAAACCTCTTCAACCTGACTTTCAAAATGGATGTTGTGTAAGAGAATATATGCAACTGATACAAGCAAGTGGTAAACATCTGAAAGATACAGCATTGCTGGTTGACCGTCAGGAGTTTTACAAAGGTTATACCCTGTTGGCGTTTGACCTTTCACCGGATCAGGAGTGTGCAGACCATTACTCGCTGATTAAAACTGGTAACCTGCGGGCTGAAATACGTTTTGCCAGCGCCTTACCCCATACAGTTAACATGATTGTTTATGGGGTTTTTGACAATGTGATAGAAATTAATCATAGAAGGAATGTTCTTTTTGATCATTCGTGAAAATGAACACCCTGCAGATCTTCCGTATTTTAAAGAAGGACCCCTGTGTTGCAGATTTCTTTTTAGATGTGCTACCCAGCGATTGGTTAGCGGATGTACAAATATCAAGGAAGCCAGTGTGTTTGGTGGTAAATACACACCCTCATAACCTACCTGGAGAACACTGGTTAGCCATCTATATATGTGGAGATGGAACAGGGGAATTTTTTGATTCTTATGGACAACCACCTGATAGCTTATTCTTTCCTACCAGCATTATGAGCTTTTTCAACAAGCATTGTAAAACTGTTTTATACCACAACAGACAATTACAGCACCCAATGTCTACGGCTTGTGGATATCACTGTGTATTTTTCTTGCACCACCGCTGTAAAGGGGTGCCTTTTGAAAATATTTTAGAAATGTATTCTGAAGATTTAATGCAAAATGATGATATGGTGTTACATTTTGTAAAACGCAACAAACAAACTTTGTGTAGATCTTTTAGAAATCCGTTCCATAATCAGCAAGTGTGTGTTTCCTATCGTGAATGTTTTGATGCTTCTAAATAAAAAGTAACCCCTCTAAGGAGGTTTTTTGAAAAGAAACCACTGTCTAGTCTTTTATTTTTGTTTTTAAACATTTTATTGAAAATACATTTTTTACACACTCAACCACCGGTATCTGTGGGATAATTTACGTTTTTTGTGAGGGAGTAGCTCTTTGCTCTTTATCGGACCCGTGTACATTTTAGTAGCCTTCACAGATGGGTTCTCTTTGAGGCGTGCCAGTACATCTCTGTTGGCTGCATTACCCATTACCGTAGAGGGCATATTTAATTCGGCTAGGGTTTGCATGAACTCCTCCCAGCCCCTGGGTATTCTTCGTTGTGAAAGAGCTTGGGGCTGCGTAGCCCCACGAACGAGGTCGAGTAGGTTAGAGCCATTGACGGGGTTTCCCCGGTATACAAATGTTCCATTTCCCTCCCAGGATGCCACATTCTTGTTTTTTAACAGTTTATTAAGCAGCAACTCAGCATTTTTCCTATAGCGCATATTGATGCTGTTTAACACTTCTTGTATTACAGGGTCTGGAGGTATAATATTTTCTAGAGGTGTTGCCGTTGATGTCTCATCTTGTGCCTGTAGATACAAGTTTATTTTTTCTTTTTCCATATCCCTCTGTCTGTTAAGCACGAGATAGCGCTGTAGCACTTCTGAGTAACATTTAGCCTTTTCGTGTTCAGACATACCGACGCTTTGCAGGATGTTTTTCATTTCTTCATCTAACTTATGGATGGTCGTGGTTCTAATATTTTCATCCCGATCTGGCGGGTTTCTCAAGCGCTCAAGTTGTTGACTAGGGACTATGTACATTTTTTCAGCGTGATGCATTAGAGGTTTGTCAGAAGCCCCGTTATCAACGGTAATGCAAAACTTAACAGGGGCCCGATAAAGCCACCCGACTGTCTCACCAATTGCTTCTTTTTTTTAATGGGTAGTCTTTTATCGCACAGACTCTTTATGGCATGACGCTTCCCTTTTAAAACCTTTATCTGTTGTTGTGAAAGAGGAATGTTACCTTTTAGGGTGTTGAGAGCGATTTCAACTATAGCTGCTACCAAATCATTAGAAGCTGTATTCAGGATGGCTCTTCTGTGCTGCGGAGAGGCTTGAACCAAAAGTTTTAAAAGGGGCAGGTTTCTCTTTACACGGCGAGACATGTTGTCTGAGACACACAGGCATGTATGAAGGGGTTGGTTACATATTCATTTCTTTTTATGTGAGTTTTGTGGTTTTTCACAGTATACCGTGGTCCAATCTGGCGGGAAGATATCCGTCCTCAGTCTGTAAGCCTCAGGCGTTGTGTTATTTAAATCCACGACGAGATACCCAAACGGCTTTCTGGTTGCATCTTCAAAGACTTCTAAAAAGAATTTTGATTTTCCAGGGTACATCTGCCTGGCTAGAATGGCAATCTGTAACTTATCTCTAGGATTCTTAAAGAGCACCATGTATTTGGTGTTTAAAGTTATAGTTCGGCTTGCTTTACCTTGGCAGAAAACATTTTGAACAATATATATGATGCTCAGGTTTCTGTGATGCACATACTTGGTAAAGGCTTTCTCTATTTCATCACTTTTACAGGCAGAATCCATTAGGTCATCAACAATAACCAAGTTTACTTTATTGGTTGGAAACAGCCGTTCATCATTAAAAGTATCAGGCAAAGTGTCCATAAATGTAATAAAAGGATATTTATTTAACATTTCTTTATACAGAGGTTGCCAGCAACTGTAACACCACACAATATTGTTAGGCATGACAGTCAATACACGACCAGCATGTTCTAACATCTTTTTAACAAAGAAGCTCTTGCCTGAATTGGACGGCCCCGCTAAAATACAAGAAAAAGGATGTGACCAGCGCACATCCACCACGCTAGTATCCATAGGGTAATGTGCTAAAGCCATCCTCCAACTTCACCCTTTTGTCATACACAACCTTTTGTGTTTTTTTAATCACACCAGTCTCTATTGTCCAACCCTTTTTGTTTCTTATAATACCAGGTTGTTGTACTCCTATCTTTTTCTGGGATAAATCTGCTGTCCCAGGCTTGTAGTCCAAAACTAGATCTTTCAAACTAGTGAAATTGATTTTCTGGCAGTTTTCTACGTTTAACGTAATCCCTTTTACTTTCATACAGGTCTTCCCGCTTGACAGCTTGTAGCCGTATGTTTTAGGCCCCGCTGATACAAACTCTGTGATATGTTCATCTGAGGGTATCTCGCTTGTGAGCTCACCTAAATAATCGCCCAAAGATGGGTTCCAATCACCCTCTCGACTTAGAAATATCACAGAATCTGTATCATGGTACAGACAGCGCTCTTGCAAACTATCTAGAAGGTTGTACAACTCCAGGCGTGCATAAGCCGTTGTAAAACAGGCAATGAAAACGTTGGTGCTACCCGACAATATACACTGGTCTTTTGAGTGCCTCCAAGACACACAGGCTGTTTCATCATCAATAAAATCGCATGATGAAACCTCAAATTCAGGAGAAAACAGATATTTAAAGAGATCATCAGGTTCTTTCACAATGCTTGTGGTAGGCAGGTTTGTTCTTTGACCAAATTTACCCCACAGGGAATTTAAGAAAAGTTTTGCTATTTGACGCTTAGCATGGTTTACATTAATCTGGTCTGTACGCAAACACACACCCTCTTTTCTAAAGAAATCAGCTATGTACACATTTTGTTTTTCAGTATCATTGCACCATCGAGGGTAGCCAGAAGCCTCTTGTTTTTGACGGAGGTGCATTTTGGTGTATTCGGAAAAGAGATGATCAGATTTTTGCTCGAAATGCCAGATTTCATAGATTTCAACAACCACATACCCTTTTGCAATGGCTAAATTCATCTCCACCGTACACCAAGTCCCCACAAAAGCTCTCTCCTCATCCGTGTGGGCACACATTTCCTGTTGCCGTGTGTCAGCACACGTGTGACACAGCGGAAACATAAGCTTACTGCCCAACCGTATGGGTAACACTGGGAAAAAGAGCTTTCGTGGGGGATATACTTTTGCTTTTATAAAACCAAAGTACTTTGTAGGGGGGCCAAATTTGTTATAAATGATTTTTGGATGGCCTATTGGATATTCCTTTGTTTATTGACAAAAGGGTATAGGCTGGTAAAATCATAGTAGTGTATTTTTTCCCCAGGCCTTGTTTTGTGGTACAGACAAATGGCATTTGTTCTACCCCCGAAAAGGGCATCTCGTGGAATCAGAGGTTGCGGTAATGCGGAGTCAGCCAGGAAATCTGCGCAGCCCCCATCATTTTCTTTTACCATCCGCTTCCACTCGTGCTCCCATAGACTTATGACCTTGAACCCACGGCTTTCCAGGAATGCAGCTTTTAGCTGTGTTTTGTAATAAAGAAAACCATAGGTCGTGGCTGCTATAGGATTCTGGTCTTTATCGTTATAACAGCTCGGACAGCCGTGGTGAAAACAACCATTAAATTCAAAAGCTGTTTCTACCCCACCGATCACGGCATAGCCATCAAGAAAATAAGCCCCCACCTTTTTTTCACCACCACCTTTCAGAGCATGTGTGATCTGTATATTTTCTTTGGCCTCCACATACATCAGCCATTGAATAGAGGGGGTTGAATATCTCTTTGTCTGCCGGTGATAGTTATCTGGTGGGATGAGTGCCACAGTCTTGGGTTCTAAAAACATGAATCTGAACATAGCCATACATACAGATGCAAGGGTTATATATTGGAAAGGGTCTAAACACCTTGTTTGAATTTCTGAGATGTCACCCTGCTCTACAAACACTTCTTTCTCTGTCATTTTCATGATTTCAGCTCGGTAGAGAACACAGGCCTGTTGCAAAATAGATACATCCTGCTGGCAGTAATAAGCCAGCTCTTTTTGCAAATTAAAAGTTTTATGCTGATTGTCCTTGTACCATTGTAAAAATTCATCTTTTTCTTCAGGCAACATGTTACTCACACCGTAATGTTCAACACCCGGCATGGGACCCACATAATTTTGATTTTTCAGCGTATTAAAAAAGTGTGGAAAGTACCCCTTGCTGCCTGTAAAACCCATGGCTTGTGGAAGTTTGCTAAGTTTCATAGGCAGGAAATTTAGAGAGTCTATAAAACGGATAGTCAGAGGTTCAACGGTAATTTGTAAAAGTTTAGCACCTTGAACCAACAGCCCCGTGTCCATCTTTTCCTTAAGCAGTTGTTTAAGAACAAAATATCCGTCATAACCTTTGGAATTATGGGCTATGAAGGTGTAACCTTTAAATTTTTTGTCACAAAAAATCTGTATAAAGGCAGAAATACATTCGAGACCCTTGAATTCCCAGTTTCTTTCATCATTTAAGTCCGTCGCATATATGTAATTAGGGACATGCCAGCCTGTTTCTTGCATACATTCACAATCATAAAAAATATACTTTTCAGATGTTTCAGTTTTACCAATAGGGGTCATAAAACATAAGTGGACGCCATCCCCGGTTAGGGGCTCGCGACATAGTTTACAATGACGGCCCTTGCACTTATGTTTCTTGTCCACATAAGACTCACATTTCTGGCACAGTATCTTAGATAAACACGCCACTTCTTTTTTCAGAGCCAGATCCGCGTGTCTATCTAAACACTCTTTAGAACGGCAAAAGAGTTTGCAATTAGGGCATCTCTGTTGTACACCAACATTATTCGTACACGTTAGTGTCAAACAAAGACGGCACCATAATGTGCAATTATGATCGTGACTGTACGGTTTCTGACAGTAACTACAGAAGTTGCGCTCCCCATAGAATTTTTTGACATCGGTTATACCATAGAAATGGTCATCGTGTAGCAACAAGAACACAGTCTTAGGGAACACAGGTCTGTCTGATGTCTTAAAACAAACCCATGATTTTGTGTAAAGCACAACGCGTATGTTTATCTTTAAATGCTGTTCAAATATTGCTACATCATCGAGCATGACTTTTCTATGTACCGGCCACCCCAATTCGTTATGTAGTTTTTTAGCACCTTCTAACAATTCGACATCTGTCATTTTTACCTGTGACATGAGGGCTGTGAGGCTACCTGCAAAACATAGGCTATTATCAGTGTTGTTCAAGTCTATCAAATACATCCTTTTCTTATGAATAATATGGCTAAACGGTATGGTCTTTAAGACCCTACGAGCACCCCCACCCCGATTTTTTATGACAAGTACAACAACCCGGAATATATCACAAACCTGGATTTCTCTGTGACTCTGAAGGAGTTTAGCGATCTGATTTAAGAAATCGTCAGCGTCTAATGCCTCGGGGTTTAACTTACCAGAATATAAGGAATTGTGGAAAAGAGATGAGTGTAGATGCACCTGTACATAATCACCGGGTGAAACCCGGCTGCTAACCTCATCCAGAATATGTTGAATACCTTGCCGAATGGCGAATTGAGCCTCAGATAATGATGTTATCCTGTCTAAATTAATAAACCGAAATTCCTCTGAATAAATTACACCATTAAACCTGTCCAATTTATGATCCCACCTTTTCACAAACTGAACATAGCTAACTGGTTCTGATTCTTCAGCGAGGCCTAATGCATGATTATTTGCGCTGTCCTCTGAAACACTGTGATCAAAGACACGGCTTTCACCACGCCCTCCGTATTCTGTACCGGCGTGTGTAGATTCACCGTCAGAAAAACTATCGCTGCGTGATCTTTTCCTGTTAGACTTCTCTCCCACAGCCGCTGATTTTCTAACATTTTCTCGGTCTGAAAAAGAAAATGTAGGGGCTAATACTTTTTTTTCTTTTACAGCGACCTTAAAATCTATGTACTGGATAAAACCGGAATACTCACTATGTTGCTTATCTTTTGGTTTTCGGTATGGAGCTGTTTGCTCTTCTGTACCGGTGTGTGTAGATTCACCATCAGAAAAACTATTGCTGTGTGATCTTTTTCTGTTAGACTTCTCTCCCATAGCCGCTGATTTTCTAACATTTTCTCGGTCTGAAAAAGAAAACGTGGGGGCTAATACTTTTACAGAGACCTTAAAATCTAGGTGCTGGATAAAACTGGAATACTCACGATTCTGTTTGTCTTTTGGCTTTCTGTAAGGTACCGTCTGTTGGTTAGACTGGCCATCTTGTTTTGTAGCATCTTCTTGGTCTAAAATAAAAAAAGATTACAGGTTGAGGCTGTCCTCTGAAACACATTATAAAGAACATAGCTGTTAGAAAATTAAAACAACACAGGACATACCTTTTAAATTTCTTTGCCGCCTTCTTTTTGTAAGAGAAAGTTTATTTGTAACCCCCTTTTTCTGCTCCTATTTTTTAAAGACAATCATAAGAGACAGAAACATTACATAGCCAACAATATTTTTAAAAAGACTCATATCTACTCACCATGTCTGAAGAAAAAGTTGCAGATGATACAAGCTATAGAGACTGTGTGATCTTTTCTGGCTGCTGAAATGTACTGGATCTCATAAGCTTATCATACGACCTGGCTAATTCACAATGCCTTTTTTCGCAGACAGTACAGTGTAATAGATGCTATATATCTGTGTATGTGGCTAATACACATTCCCATCCATTTCCCAGACGTCTTAAGTGGATTTTAGTTACACGACAGTTCTGCACATTCTTATCTTATGGCCTATTGTTTAGGACACACCTGGAGGCCCCATTTTTTTTCCAGACAAACCATTGTAGGTTTAATTAACTAATCATTCCTAAAACACACCACACATAGGTTCAAAATATTTTATTTCAAATAAAATGTTTTCATCTTGTGAAATTCATTTGAGCATTACAAGTTTTAAAAAAAAATAAAAGGCATACATATAATTTTTGTTCATCTGTATGTTCAACTAATAGATTCTGGAAATACATACATTTTCATAAAAAGTCAATTTTTACAGAACTTGGTGTTTTTTAAAGAACGATCTATAATCTCTGTCACAGATTAAGCCTTCCACTATTTCTATTTCGCTGTCTGCCACAGAATTAAGCAAAATATTGAGCATTTGTCCTGGATTTCTACTGTTGTTAAAATCTCTGACGAGTTCAAACAAAAAATTCAAATTTTCATAAACTAGGACAGTTGCTTTCATTTTATGACCTGCAATCATGGCAACATTTAAAATAGGTCCTAGACACAACCTGTTACAAGCTTTATGGATTTTCTGATGTATTTCATTGCGTTCCCACTTTAAACAGTCATGGTGTCTTTGGCCTGGAGCATGTATTACACACGCTGCACAGTCTCTATGCATAATGCCCTGCCAGCATTGCTTGATAATACAGGCCACCGTTGTTTGTATAACAGATTTAAATCTGTTTATTTCATCAGGTTTTGTACAATCCCTTTGACTGGCTATGACATCAAATGCCTCCCTTTGATATGTACAGAGAAAGCACAAACAGCGTAGATTGGCAGCCTGTATGTGCCCCTGTAGGAGCAGAGATTCGTCACTTCCCTACAAAAAAAACCAAAATAATGTCAGTGTGAACTGCTGTTTCTTCTATAACACTTTTCTAAATAAAAAAACTTCTCTTACCTCTGCTGATCCTAGGTCTTCCAATAAACAGTTTGTTTCTGCATCTACAGTGGCGTGATATAATTCTATATCCTCCAGGTCCATTGTGTTGTCAGATGTTAAGCCAAGTTCTGTGCCAGAATTGTAGGGTTCTTGAGAGTTGAAAAATATTTGGGCATCTGGATAATCCACAAAAGCTGCTATTTCTGGCGGAGGATCTGCCAGACTCTCCTGTAGTTCAAATGGATTTTCAATCGGTGGATACCCCTCTGCAACGGCATCATGATCCTTAAGGAAGTAATTAATGTTGTGTGCCCTGCTGGAAATTCTGCTTGGTGTTCCAAAAAGAGCCATTTTTTCCTTTCTGAAAGTCTGTGTTCTGAGCATGCTCAGAACACCTGGAGCATGCTCAGAACAGACCTCTTGTTTCAACCAATCACGTGTTACCACACCCTAGAGAGACATGTCCAGGCTTGTCTCTCTGTATTGGTTTTTTCAAAGCCACTAAAAAATAGCTGTATTTGGATTTGAACTCGGCTCTCTCAAAAAAATAGCTGTATTAGGGGGATTTGAACTCAGGTCTCTCTGTATTTCAGTCTGAACTCTACAGGTCTGTCAGAATATTTCTAACAGTGAGGTCTTAAAAGTAAAATTCTATCACATGGACCGCACTAGTTTTTCTAACAATTGCATTTGTAAAGAAAATTGTGTCTCTCTGTGCTGTGAATCTTTTTGTGAGAAATAAGAACTGGTGCAGTGGGAGAGAGAAAAGCATTTTATTTTTCCAGGGTTCCTGCTTTTTTTTTTGCAGGTGTAAACATTAACCAGAAGCAAAAAAAAAAACACATTTCCGGAGTCAGTCACACTGCTCCCCGCTGATGTCAGCACAAAGGGACAGTCCGTTTCCGATGATGTAGGCAGGGGCGTGGTTGAGGGTGAGAGGGTGATCCCTCTAACAAAGATGTGCTAATTGCATTTTGGAAAGAAAAAAGATTCTAGCTTGCCTGTCTCTCTGTGCTAGGAATCAGTTTTTGTGTGAGAAAGAAACAACTGAGTCTGTGTGGGAGAGAGAGAGACAGAGAGAAAAGCATTTTTGTTTTTCAGTATTAAGCAGAAGCAAAAACACATTTCCGGAGTCAGCCATACTGTTTCCGCTGATGTCAGCAAAAAAGGGACAGTCCCTCTTCTGATGACGCCCTGTTTCCGGTGATGTCATTTGCGATGATGTAGGCAGGGGGCGTGGAGGAGGGTGGGAGGCTGTGGGCGTAGCACAAACCCCGGAAGTGGGTGCTGATTGGCTACTGTCATATTGTGGGGCGTGGCATGGGTGTGACACACCCCCCGGAAGTGTATGCTGATTGGATGATGTCATCCTTGGGGTGGGGGCAGGGGTGTGTCAAGTGGGGGGCAGTGGCCACGCCTGGGGGCGGGACTGGGCGGGGCTAACTCACCATTCACTTCTATGGGAGGGGGCGTGGCCTAAGGCGGGACATACACCGGAAGTGGGCGCTGATTGGTGCCTGTCAACATTTTGGGGGCGGGAGTGGGCGGGGCTGGGCGGGGCTAACTCACCATTCACTTCTATGGGAGGGGCGTGGCCTAAGGCGGGACATACACCGGAAGTGGGCGCTGATTGGTACCTGTCAACATTTTGGGGGCGGGAGTGGGCGGGGCTAACTCACCATTCACTTCTATGGGAGGGGGCGTGGCCTAAGGCGGGACATAGACCGGAAGTGAACGCTGATTGGCTCCTGTCATCCTTATCTCACCTGTCAATCAGTTTGACGAGTAGTGTACCCATTATACTACTGTCGTGTCCACAATTAGATAAAGCATATTACTTACCATTGGGCCAGAAAATTTCTGCTGCTGCAGAGATTCCTGGCCCTCAGATGGCAGATGTATAAAACGTGTCTGAATTGTTAGAAATTTCTGAATCAGACTCAATAACCTCCGCTACTTGTTTGATAACTCTGGCCCTTGAATCTGATAGAGGGTGGCTTTTTCAGAAGAGAAATGTCCTCTTCAAGGGCTGCCTGGTCAGGATTTTCCCTGACTTGGCTTGGGAAACCCAACATCGCAGGTGGGAATTTCTTATCCTGCACCTGCAGATCCTAAAGCTGGGAGGGGTATTTTTCCTTAAATACCCATGCAAGTCCCTTGTTAGACTTCAGGGTCATTCATATGTTTTTCAATTTTCTTTGCAACTGATTTCTTTTTTGAATGCCTGTGTGCCCTCTGGGCTTGAGAATAGTGAATCTCCTGTCCACGTTATAGAGTAAACTGATCGTGCCAGTCTCAGCTTTCCTGAGTTGTTTTGTATTTTCTTTGTTATTTTCCTTTTTCGTTTTCATCTTAGACCCATTTTTTTGTGAGCTAGAGGTTGGGTGGTGGTTATATTTGTTGTCTTATAATGGTCTCAATTGTAGACTATTTGTTTCCTTTGACTACTTTAGACTACCTGCATTTCCTTTGCAAGTGTGTTGAAGCCTGTATTTTTTTCTCAAAATTGTATAAATATAAAATAATAAAAAAAAATATGTCATCAAGTGCTTGTTGGGCAATTAACATTTCTCTTTTAAAAATTCAAAGCTGGGAAAAGCAGGCCTCCCTCCATCTTGTGTAATTGCCCAACATACCTACATCCCCGCTTCTCCCACAACCCAAAGGTAGCCTCCCCCACTCCCGGTGGAAACTCTGGTTTCCCCACTAGCATTCTAAAGGGGGCCCAACCCTGTGCCCCTCCAAGCTTAACCCTTCACCAGTCCCAAGACTTTCGCAAGGGTTCTAGGAACCGATTGTCCCCTCCCACCTTGCATCACCACACTTGAATGACCTGCAGCAAGCTGAAAACTTATATGGCTGACAGATCCCATCCAGAAAGTCCTCAGGTGCAAATCTCCCTCCTCCCCCAAACACACAGCTCATGTATCCACCTCATGAGGGTGGCAACATTGTATAAATACAGGTCCAGTAAACCAGGCACACCCCATTCTCTGTCCACTACCAGTTTGGCAGAGCTGATCCAGGACCCCTGCAAAAAGGACCACAACATGCTTATATAGAACCTATTCTCCTTCCCTCTGATCCATATAGGCAGCATCTGCAGGGGGTAAAGCAAGCGTGGCAGCATAATCATCTTGACCAGCACCATCCTCCCCAACAGGGACAATGGGAGCTCCCTTCATCGGTCACACAATTCCTTCATCTTCTTCAGCTTCTCCCTAATATTCTTTTGACACATCTTCTGGGGGTCTGCATTGAGATAGATACCAAAATACTTAAGGAACTCTCCCGTCCATGCTAATGGGAAATTGTGTTTCCCCTGACAGCTGCAGTGCAGGGAGGCCGGCATGACCTCAGACTTGCCCCAGTTGATTTTCAACCCTGAGAATGCTCCAAAACCCGCAGTGGTATCCATCACCTGTCCTATACACCTGCCAGCATGATTAATGAAGAGGAGCATATCATCCACGAAAAGACTAATCTTAAAAGTTTCAGTCCCCAGCTGAATGCCTTCCCATTCTGAAGTCTGACAGACTTTTATGGCCAATGGCTCTAAGGTGAGCAGGAAGAGCATGGGCGACAAAGGGCAGCCCTGTCTTGTTCCCCAGGAAAACTGGAAGGCCTCTAGCAGGCCGCCATTCAGAAGTATTTGTGCAGTGGTAGAGCACCTTCACACAGTCTAAGAAAGTGTCAGAGAGAACCGGCCTCCACCTAAAACTGTACCTAATGTTGTCAACACTCACAGCATTGATTCTACTGTTGTCAGTATTCTCAACATAGATTCAACTGTTGTCAGTACCCATTTTGGTTCTACTGTTGTCAGTACCCATTTTGGTTCTACTGTTGTCAGTACCCACATTAGCTCTACTGTTGTCAGTACCCACATTGGTTCTACTGTTGTCAGTATTCTCAACATAAATTCAACTGTTGTCAGTACCCATTTTGGTTCTACTGTTGTCAGTACCCACATTAGCTCTACTGTTGTCAGTACCCACATTGGTTCTACTGTTGTCAGTACCCACATTGGTTCTACTGTTGTCAGTACCCAAAAATGATTTCTACTGTTTGTCAGTATAGTCAGAAACTAACCAGATAGTACTCTGAAAGTGCATTGCTAATTTAGCTAACAATCTGAAAGTACCATCATCTTAACTACAATATAACTTTGTCTATATTGTCTGTAATCACCCAAAATAACCATTGCATTTAATAATACAAACAAACAAACCAAGAGCAACTGTTGCAAGATCCCCCAAAATACACTAAACAATCTGAACCCTACCACAACCTGAACCCCCTAAAACATACAATAAAACAATGCCTACTCAATCTTCATCTCCCATCAGGGCAACACTAATCTGTCTCCTCATTCTCACACTGATAAACCTAACAAAATGTATAAAAAATAATTACAACAGACTAATCCCTATAATACAAAGTACATCACGCTTTAACCACCTAATAAACTCAATATCCCCGCTCAAAAATGGCTCCAACCCCAGACCCAAACAATCTCATCTTATATATATAACAGCCACACCTAAAAATAACCTCATACACCCACAACCACCTGATACACAGAAATACACAACTATTACCTGCCAACTTATCAACGCAAGATCCATGAGAAACAAACTACCAATCTTTACTGACATCATCAATGATCATAAAACAGACATTGTCTGTATAACAGAAACATGGCTCAAAGATACGGACTCAGTATTCTTGAACCAATTAAAGTCAACTGACTATGAGATTTTCCATACCCACAGAACATCTAAAAAAGGTGGAGGAGTACTAATAATAATAAAGAAAAACCTCAACGCAAAACTGATCTCATCCACAAATATTGAGAATGTAGACATGCTAAATATAAAAATTAAAACCACAAAGATATGCCTAATATACAGACCTCCAGGATACAACATAGACAACATTGATAACCTAATTGAACTAATGGCATCATCCACTGACACAAACCCAATAATACTAATGGGTGATTTCAATCTCCCTTCAACACCTAACAACCAATCAAATCACTTCACAGAAGCAGTAAGTAATTTAGAATTCCATCAAATAATAACAGAACAAACACATAACAAAGGAAAAACACTAGACATGGTCTTCCTACCAAATTCACTGCACAACCTGTACAACCCTGAATCACTCTCAAACATACCGGTTCCCTGGTCCGACCACTACCTTCTGAAATTTGATATTACCATCCCCGATAACACCCATAATAAACGTATTCATCCCCCACAAAATAGGAGATTCAGAAAGTTCAATGAAGAAGAATTCCTAGATCAAATAATTCCTCACCTCAACCTAACCCCCACAAACCTAGAAGAAACCATCAAAACTTGGAACAAAACTATCTCAAAGGCAGCAGAAAAAACCCAAACCCCTCTCAACAAAATAGCAACAACAATAAAATTGATAAAAAGGATGCCCCATGGTATAACATGACACTCAAAAATATTAAAAGACAACTAAGAATAGAAGAAAAGAAATGGAGACAAAACAAATCCCCAACAACTCAAGAGAAATATGTAAATACCCTCAACATATATAAGCAAGCAATAGACAGCGCCAAAAGAAACTACCACTCTAACATACTCAACAATTCAATAAACCGACCAAGAGAATTGTTCTGTATAATACAGAAACTAACAAACAAAACATACAACTCAGATGAAACGTCCATCGAAATCTCCCCACAAGAATTAGCACAATACTATATTAATAAAACAAAAATACAAATGAATAACCCCCCAATAACACACAATGAAAAGGAGCACCCAACCCTGGATACCTGGTCCAACTTTAGTCCAATATCAAAGACTACTCTCAAAACTACCATATCTAACATCAATACCACTACATCATACCTTGACCCATGCCCAGTTGATTGGATAAAAAAGACACTCCCAATACTCTCCTCATTCATTCTCCCTATGGTCAACATATCATTAGAAAAAGGATATCTTCCACCATCCCTCAAACACGTCCAAATACGACCAATACTTAAAAATAAAACATTAGACAAATTATCCCCAAAATCATACAGACCTATATCAAGCATTCCCTTCATGGCCAAACTCATAGAAAAAATAGTCCAAACCCAACTACAGGAATTTATCGACACATCGAACCTCCTTGATGAACACCAATATGGCTTCAGACCATTCCATGGGGTCGAAACATTACTAACAATCCTTTATGACACATTACTAAGAGGAATTGATGACTCTAAACAAGCCTTCATCCTAGTATTCCTCGACATCTCTGCTGCATTTGACAGCGTCAATCATATAACAATGCTCAACAGACTTCAACAAATAGGAATTACATCCACTGTTTACAACTGGTTCAAATCCTACCTGTCAAACAGAACCCAAACAGTAAGAATTCTTAACCAAACATCTAACACTTTCAACCAAACACAAGGCCTCCCACAGGGATCTGCACTATCAGCATTATTATTTAATATTTACCTTCAACCAATCAGCAACATCTTTAAACGTCACGGTGTCTATTACCATATTTACGCCGACGATATAATGTTCTATCTCCCATTTAAAATCCCACATCCTCCACTACAACAAATAACGGAATGCTTTAAAGAAATAACATTATGGCTCAAAGACCAGAACCTACACATAAATTTTTCTAAAACGGATGTACTATATATTACTAAAAACCAAACCTACAAACCTCCAACTACTATCACCCTAGATAACCATGAGATCAACACAAAAAAAGAAATAAAATACCTAGGTGTGATACTTGACAACAAACTTAACATGGACTCACACATAAAATACCTAACAAAAAACATACACTACAAACTTAAGACACTGAGACAACTAAGACCTTTAATTCACTTGCAAGACTTCATAGCTATAATTCAAGCTATTATAACTCCACACTTCGATTTTGCAAACTTAATCCTTAATGGCATCACAAAGCAAAATATTAAAAAGATACAATTAACCCAGAACATCGCAGCAAGGATAATAAGGAACTTAAACTCAACAGAACATATCACACCGATCCTAGCTGAACTCCATTGGCTACCCATAGACAGCAGAATAAAATACAAGATACTTCTAACAACATTTAAAACTATAAACAACTTAGCCCCGTCTGTACTCAATACTCTCATCAAAGTAGAAAATGATAAACGAACACAAAGGAGTCGAAACTTAAATACTATAACAGTACCAAAGGATTACACAAAAGCTACAAAACAAACTAACAAGAGAGCATTCTCACACTCAGCTCCTACCCTCTGGAATAACCTTCCTGACCACATTCGCCAACTGTCAGACATAAAGGAATTTAAAAAACAACTAAAAACCCATTTATTCTCTTTATACTACAACAAAGGAGCAGAATTCACCCAGACCACTCAAAGAGACACAGGTTAACAATCATAATACAAATCATAGCTACATGTTCTCTGAAGTATAAATTAAAATACAACTCAAGTGATATATACCACAATTTATAATTCATGACATAATTTGTAAATATCAACAATGTAAATATGTTCTAACAGTTTAATGTTCTAATAATTATAATGTTAATACTTTATATTGTTACCTGTAAATAGTTCAATATGTTCTATGTAAACTGACTTGGTATGATACCATCCATACCATATAACATACTGTTCATTGTAAACCGCACTTGATACTTGTGAAAGAGCGGTATAGACATAATTGCTAAATAAAACTAAATAAAATAAATCCAGAACAGGTATTCCCAAGAGATGTTGTCGAGTGCCTTCTCTGTGTCTAGGCTCGCTATAATCTCATCTGTTTTCTTCCCCTACTAGCATACAACATGGCCATAGCTTTCAGAAGGATGGCAAATGAAAATCTGCCGGGGAAGAACCCCACTTGGTAAGAGTGTTCCAGCCCTGGAATGGCCCGACCAAACCACTTGGCTAATATGTCAGCAGTGACCTTTACATCTTGGTTTAAGAGCAATATGGGCCTGTACGAACCCACTTGTGTGGCATCCAAACCAGGATGATCCCGTTGTACATTGTCTCTGGGTCACGTGTCGTATAGGGCACTATAGAATCTTTGAAAGTGTTGCCTAATCTCCTGCTCAGTCTCAATCATGCCCCCCTGGGGGTTTCATATCTGAGTTATGACGCATTTCTTTTAGCTGGGCTGACTAAATTGGCCAGGAGCCTCCCACATGTATTGCCCCAGCAGTGTAGCTGGTATTTATAAAATTTTATGTCTCCCTCAGCCCACTTATTAAGAAGCTCTTTAATGTCTTTCTGCACTGCCATATATTGGGCTGTATATTCTTCTTTTAAACTTTGGATATGCCTCTGCCTATATTGTTGTTGTAACCTCCTAGCAAGGACCAAACGTTACTCGCCCCTCTTCTTTTCCCTTCCTGCAGAGTAGGCGATAATTTTGCCATGCATGGTTGCCTTTGCTGCTTCCCACAGAACCCTCTGGTCCCTATCAGCTGTGTCATTTTCCCTCCACTATTGCTGCCACACCTCCTTTAGATGTTTTTGGAAGCCAAGATCCCTGTAGTTGGGGTTCATCCGCCAGAGCCCGCCTTCTCTTCCCTGCCCTGCTCCCTTCAGCCTCAGGTCCATCCACACTGGTGCATGATCCGAGAGCCCTATATCCCCGATGACCATTCTGTCCAAAACCAAAAACAATGTTTTGGAAATGAACAGGTAGTTAGCTGCGCATAGCTGGCGTGAGGGTTCGAGTAGAGCGTGAAATCTACTTCCCCTGGGTACAAGGTCTTCCAGGTATCTATTAATCCCAGCTCCTCTATTAGGAAGTTCACCCCCTTTTTCTCAGAGTGACTATGGGCAAACCTCGGGAGCTTGCAGTCCACTAATGGGTCCTTGGGCAGTTTGAAATTGCTTCCTAGTATCAGCTGGTATTCCGTAAACTCCAACAGTTTGGCAATCAAGGTGGAGAAGAACCCATGATTGTAGATGTTCGGGGCATACAGATTACACAGCACCACCTGTCCCTGGAGCTTCTCTTCCAAGATGTGGTAGCGGCCCTCCAGATCAGCTATGCTTTTCTGGGTCACAAAGGCCACCTTTTTATGCAGTAGAATGGCTACCCCCTGTTTCCTGCCATTGAAGGATGCAGAACCCATTTCCCCCACCTACCCCCTAAGTAACTTATGATGCTCACCGACACTCAGCTGGGTTTTCTGCATCAACACAATGTCCATGTTTCTTTACGAAAGTAATTCAATAGCTTGGTTCACTTGGTCAGCGAGTGGATGCTGTCCATGTTTAGCCTATGGATCTTAAGCTTATCCAATCCCCCATCTGATTCTGGGCATGCACTGTATAGATTATCTACTCGTTACATGAGTGCAGCGCCTCCCAGACAGATGCTGCCCCCCACCCCGTCACCATGGCTGATGTTGTGGGTCTGTGAAGTGGCTCGTGCCTTCCCCTCACTGTACTATCTGCCCTCCTGCCCCTCCCCCTCTTCCCCTAATCCTGCCAGCTCTTTCCAGAGACACCCTATTGGACTGGCATATCTCTCGCCCCATCCCCCATCTAGCTGCTACATCCCCACACCCCAGGAACCTTCTCACCCTCCCCATCTTCCCACATTCCACACATTCATTACCATTCAACCCTGCAATCACCCAGCCCCTTCCATCCATGCCTCAATCTATCCAAAAGCAAAGTGTGCACTATTCAGTCTCTCTGGAGTCAAGGTCCCCAGTAGTCGAGGTCCTGCGCCCAAGGCCGCATACTGCTGTTCAGTCACCACCTCTAAATGCTTCCTTCGGGTCCATGCTTATCTCTAGTGAGTTGTGCAAAGTCCCAGTTCTTTACGTCCATCTTGTGGCTATGGAGGCCTGTTGTGTCTCACTCTGGCTGCAGTTTGCCGCTGTCTCATGGCCCTCCAGTCCCCTTCCAGGGCCCGCGGTCCCCATTGTATCCCCACATGAGAAGCCTCCTGGAATACAGGCAACAACCAACTTAAACTGCCAACAGGGCACAAACAAAAGCTCACTCTCCACAGCCTTCAAGCATTAGGCAAATGATCCACAAAGGCCTAATGGTGAGCGTCAGTGGTGTCCAGCTGCTGAGTCCTGTTTTCATAAGTGACTCGCACCCGTGCCAGGAATTTGTAGTGCAAAATGAATGCCCCGCTGCGAAAGAATAGAACAATAGGGTGCTCTCTGCCTAAAGAGGACTTTGCTGCCTTGTTATTCTAAGTCTCTCTTGGTCTGATATAGGCTGATCAATTTGTGCTTCTCTGCAAAAATTAAGAATTCCGTAATGATCAGTCGGGGCCTACCCAATGCACATGTATCACTATCATGTGGTCAGCGACGTGCTGAATGCCTAAGTGATGCAGCAGCCACCTCTCCACAATATCCCATAGCTCTCAATCCTTGACCATCTCCGTAAGCCCACCAACTGTATGTTTTGCATCCATTCCTGACGAAGAGAACAGGTTTGTCAAGGAGAATCTGCCAGCTTTGCTCCTGTGCCAATATATGGGCCTCCATCGTTTCTGCCCGTGCTGTTGTTGGCCAATGTGACTTTCTACCTGCTGGATTTGTGCCAGTTGAGCTTTCAAACTGCCCTTTATATCGTCAGTTGAGGTTTGTAATCTAGATAATTTGTCATCGAGAACAGCCATGATCGTTTTGGTCAGCGTAAAGACTGGGACCCCCTGCTGTGCCGCCATTTTGCCTTCCCTGGCATGGTCTCTTGCCACTTTGGTCATTTTTTTATCAGCATTTCGCAGGGATCTGGTGCTTATGATCTTTGCAGCAGTCTTCCCCCCCCCCCCCGGGTTCCCTTCCCCAGGGGGGACTTTAGGGGTAGTGGTGGTCCCTTAAGTATGACGGATTTGTGCTATTTTTTGCAATATGAAGGGAATGAGAGCGGAGCTCAGCCCCATGGCATCTGCTCAGGCTGATGTCATCACATGTCCTCCAACTCTCCCATATTATACCTGTGGCACCCCTGCAGTACATAAACTCGCTAAGCCACTAGCTTTGCATTAACAACTGTGGCACAGAGCACGTTCCCATTTTAGTGAGTTGATGACAGTAGTTTCCTGCCCCAGAGATCTTAGCAACTGATGCTCAGCGGTGGCAGCTAGTGCTGTTAAAGTAGCTAGCCATCGCTGCTTTAATAGTCAATGCTAGGATCATATCTGGGTTGGCTAGATAGCACCGCAGCTAACTGGTAGCGGCAATATTCAGCTGCTACTGAATACTGCCGCTACCCAGTTATCTTTCGCACCTCCCCTGGAACACCCCAATGCTAAGCAGTCAGCATCGAGGTGGGGGGGGGTGGTCTAGCAGCATTAGAGGGGGATATTCAGCGGCACAAACCAGCTATGCGCCATTAAGTATCTCTGGTAAAGGGGATGGAAGGATACCCCTATGAAGAAAGGCTAAAAAGGTTAGGGCTCTTTAACCTGGAAAACAGACAGCTGAGGGGAGATATGGTAGAAGTCTATAAATTAATGAACGGAGTGGAACGGGTAATCGTAGATCGATTGTTTATGTTATCAGAATATAGAAAGACTAGGGGACATGCAATGAAGCTACAAGGTAAACTATTTAAGACTAATAAAAGAAAATATTTTTTCACTCAACGTGTAATCAAACTCTGGAATTTGTTACCAGAGGATGTAGTAAAGGCTGTTAGTGTAGCTGGGTTTAAAAAAGGTTTGGACAAGTTCCTGGAGGAAAGGTCCATAAACCATTATTAAGAAGGGACCCAGGATATCAATGCTTGACCTAGTACAAGCATTGTGGAACCTGTGTGTTTTGGGGAAACTGCTAGGTACGTATGACCTAGATGGCCACTGTTGGAAACAGGATACTGGGCTTGATGGACCTTGGTCTGACCCAGTATGGCATATCTTATGTTCTTATGTTCTTAATGTAGTCAGCAGGTCTGCTAACTGCGTTACTTTGAATATGCCCCTCTTACAGTCTAAGTTTCTATCTGGGGCAACGGAGAGTAAAATGACTTGTCCAAGATCACAAGGAGTGTTAATGAGAAAAATGGGAGTTGAACCCTAATAGGTATGTCGTCCTTCCACTCCATTGTTAGCATTGAACTAACATTCAAAAAACTTTCCAATACCATGCAGTGAACTAAAGCATGATAACATGAATACTTGTCAGTACATTGCATATTATTTTTATCTGATGCAGTATTAGAATATAATTGTTCCAATATTTCCTGAACTGGACCTTTAGGTCAATTGGCTTTTAGAGAGGAAGAGGAATGGCCAAAAGAAAAAAGGAGGTGATAGTGCCTCTGTATAAGTCTTTGGTGCAACCTCATTTGGAGTATTGTGTGCAATTCTGGAGACCGCACCTTCAAAAGGATATAATCAGGCTAGAGTCAGTATAGAGGGTGGCTACTAAAATGGTTAGTAGTCTTCATTATAAAACATATGAGGACAGACTTAAGGATCTTAATATGTACACCTTAGAGGAAAGGCGGGATAGAAGTGATATGATTGAGACGTTTAAATACCTCTGTGGCATAAATGCACAGGTGGAGAGCCTCTTCTGATTGAAAGCAAGCTCTGCTATTTGGGGACATGGGATGAGGGTGAAAGGGGATAGATTCAGGAGTGATATGCAGAAATATTTCTTTACAGAAAGAGTGGTGGATCCGTAGAATAGTCTCCCAGTGGAAGTGGTGGAGATGAGGACAGTATCTGAATTTAAAGAAGCATGGGACAAACACAGAGGATCTCTAAAGGAAAAAAAGGGACCGTTGTGGTGGTTGATATGGAAGGACAGACTAGAAAGGCCATGTGGTCTTTTTCTGTCGTCATGTTTCTATATTTCTATGTTTCTATGAACCACAGTCGAATTGAAGCATTGGCCACAAGTCCCACAATAGCTTTGGCACAACCTTACATGCATATTATTTCTTTCTGTTCCAGGAATTGCAAGAAACTAAAATACCTAGAACAATTCTTGCTATTGCTTCTTAAGACCTTGGGCAGGTCACTTCACCTTCCTAGAATTACTAATGTGCATTATTTTGTGATCAACCCAAGTTATTTGTAAATAGGGCCCATTGAAAATAATGGTTCTGTGATAATTACCATGCACTAACACATGTAAGCAGATCTAGCACTTAGAATGTGAGCTGTCCGGGGATAGGGAGGTATCTAATGTACTTCAATGTAACTCGCCATTGAGCTACCAATAAAAAGGTCTGAGCTAAGTCCAAATCAACAAATTGCACTGACTGGAAGATTCCCTGCATCTTTTGTGCTCCAACTAGGGCTGCTCCTTAAATCTAGTGCTAATTAACAGTTTGTGTTTGTTCAGTCTATTTATTCATTGAGGACCTTTTCTACTGTCTGTCACAGTACAGAGAAAATGTCACACAGCACAAGGGGGTCTTTAACCTTTTCATGGTATTCTCGTATTTGTTAAGCAACACCACAGGCGCTCACAGCAGCCGGCAGGATAATTCATATGGTTACAGTGTGTGTGTCTGCCACGGTGTGCCAGCTCTCTTGATGGCTGAGTTGCAGGAGTTTACGTTTGCTCAAGGTGGGGTGCCGAGCAACAGCAGTAAGGACAGGTTTTTAGCTTTGTGTTGCCACCGTTATGCAATACAATACCTATCACCACAAACTATCTACTTAAGCTAACCATAGAGTTCCATGGCCTGAGCCAGTCCCAGTATTGCTCTACTGCAGTCTGGTGATGCAATTCTAGTGTTTTAAGAAACTAGAGCTATAAATTTGAGCTATTGCAGTGAGAGTCAACCCAGAACTGGTTCACTGGTTGCTGGTAGCATATTTGGGGGAGCTTCGAAATCTGGCAAGCATCCTGGCAGCTTTTGCCAGTACAATATAAATAGTTCCCTTCTCTACTTGAACTAGGTTGGAATATACTGTGGTGAAAAAAGGCTATTTCCATTTTGAGCAAGTCTTGTTAATGGGGCAGCTCTTTTCAGTGAAACGATGAGCTTGGACATTCAAATCAATTAATGTAAAGTTTGATGTCTTGCTGTGAAGGACATTTTATAAGACTTCAATACGTCTTGCTGAGATCAAAGGCTATATGGAAGTTTTGAGATTTTTGGTGTTTACTTTTAAGATTTTTCATATTTAACATAATCAAAACCTGTTTTAGTTTTGTTCCTTCATTCTGCTAAATCCACAGTTAGGATGCTCCTGCCACTCTGCTGAAAGTAATTTGCATTCCTCTTTGTGAAAATACTTGTGTTAGGGAAGTCTGCATATCTCCTCATAGCGAAAGCATTGCTATCTTCGTTCCTATTTCTTTTCTTTTTGCTTTTGTCAAATTTTAAAATTACAGAATACAATTTTATGACACCCTTAGAAAGAAAAAGTACTGTCACCAAATAATGTTTATCATTTGTACTACAATACCTATGTATATTCTATATTTATTGCAAGTGCGCATTCAAATTCAAATTTTTAAGTTTTTAATTTAGTAGGGGAAAAGGACCGCAGACGCTCACAATGGTGTCAAATCATTTGTCTTCCACCAGTACTTAGAGCCCCTTTTACTAAAGGGCTCTATGATGTTGCATCTAATGCACCAATAAAGTGCTATGGTTTTGCACACTAGGTGCATCACCACCATGTGGAGTGGAGGAGTGGCCTAGTGGTTGGGGCAAGGTACTTCGGGCCGGAAGGTCGGGGGTTCAAATCCCACTAGAGGACAGCAACCTTGGGCTGGAAGGACTGAGGTTTCTAGTCCCACAGGTGCTCCTTGTGGTCTTGGGCAAGCCACTTAACCCTCCATAGCCCATGTTCCCTGTAAAATAGTTCTCTGTGTGCTGTGCTTTCCTGTCTAATCAATGTGTTTATACCTCAAAAATTTCCTGTCATGATTTGACAATTTCCAATCTGTAATCAAACCGCTGCTGATCGCTGGAAGTAGCGGTATACAAATGTATACTAAATAAATAAATAAATAAAATAAACTGGCGGGGGCATGGAAAGCATGTCCCATCAGTTAATGCACTGCATCCTGTCCTAACACAGGCCAAAATTAGTGCAGATGCACTTACCTCGATCTATGGAGGTGGCAGTAAGTGCACCCTGCCCACTCTCTGACCCAAAGCCACCCATGTGTGAAGCCCTGTTACCTCGGGTCAGAGTTCATGGTTAGCTTGTGCTGTAACCGGTGCTAACTGCTTAGCACTCTTTAGTAAAAGGGCCCCTTAAGGCAGCAAGCTAATAAGCATTCATCATTCCAAAAACCCCTAGTTTTTAAGTCTCCTCAATATATTTTTAAGCTTCCAATCACTTATCTTCATAGCTTTTACACTCAAAGAACCCACCGGAGGTCTTTGTTTCGCCAAGGGGTGGTAAGTTTGGGCATAGGCCCTCCTTTCCTCTTGCTATCCTCTGTCTGTTTTACTAAGCTATTTTTTCTATTTTCTATTTTTACTTGATTTTTTAAAGTCCCTATTCAACCAATTGACTGTATTTTGTTCTCTGTACTGCTTTACAAAGCAGCATTAGACAGAAAAATGTTTTTGTTTTTCTCCATGGACCAGCAGGATTGCGTCAGCCACACTTGGTGACATCCTCCGGGCGGAGCCATGCATACGGAAGTGCTCTCTAGAGCTCAGAAAGGAGGGCCTTTCTGAGCCCACCTAGGTAGCCCATCCCACCGGTCCGCCCCCTAGTCCGGTCAGTTTTTGTTCTTCCACCTTGCCAGCAAGACGGATCCTGCTCTCTCTCTTCATTTTTTTTTTTTACAACTATTGTGATGGGGCCTGTGGTTAGAGGCCTGTTTAGCCCTATATAGGCGGTTGCCTAGGGCGTATGCACAAGTAATTGCTCTGGCCTTGTAAATAAAAAGTCTTTCAGAGCAACTTGAAATGAAAAGTGGGTTTTATTCCCCGTCCCGCTCGGACTTTGTCAAAGGAAACAGAAACTTTAAATCAGATAAGCTTAGCAACAAAAGTGGTGACACACGTATATTCTCTTGTTATATTCACAGAGTTCTCTTCATCCAGTATTTACATCATACGGTTGCATTTAACACAGATACTGCAATCCATAGGAATATCCTCTTGCAGACTAGCAGCGTCTTCCCATATCATTTCCCCAGCACTACTCACACTGCTGGTATCAGACCCTTCTTGAGAACGGTATTCAGCTATAGCGTCTTGTGACACTTCACTATAACAGTCAATGGAGGCTTTTCCCCCTTTGGGTCTATATCTCTCTCTGTAGCTGGTTCTGCCTGGGCTTGACTCCCAGAACATTAGCTCTGAAACATCTTGCTTCTTATGTCTGTAATCAGAACCCCGCCCTTTGCAGTTATAAGCTTTAAACTTCTCTTTGTTACTATAGGGAAGTTTCCTTCTCTCTGCAGGGCTTGTCTTTATGCTTGGCTCTCTATAGCCTTTGCTTCTAGCCTCCCAGGCTGGTTGAACAGGAATATATTTGTTCCTAACTTCACACCTATTTCTTAATCTGTAGTCATGCATGGAGTGCCCATCCCCCAACACTTCCCTCTCACCGTGACCTCTGCCTTGAGCTGGCAAATACTGGCCTCTGGGGTAGTGGGGTAATCCTGGCTTCTCTCCAAAGCTATTCCTGGTAGCAGGTCTTCCCTTAGTGCAGCTTGCCTTGAACCTTCCTTCTCGAGAGCTGGAGACAGACTCACTTCCTGACTCCTCGTGAGAAGAATTTCCTCCCAGCAATCCCCTGGGGCTTCTGTTCAGCTGACCTGGGACACACCTCCTGCTCCTCTCTCTCCTACTGCTTCCCGTGGTGATCCTGCTTCTGACTCTGCTCCCTAACTGACTGGAACCCTGCCCTAAATAATCCCTAGCTCTACACGTGACCTGGGGACTCTCACTCAGGTGTTCCTGATGGGACTTTTGTTTGCTACGTAGCAAGAATTTCCCTTGCTGCAGTGAATCATGGTGCCTAGTGCTGCTTTCTACAGCTGACTCTGAGGTAAGTCTCTCTTTTATCTTATTTTCCCTGGGCTGTGTGCCCCTTGCTGCATCACACTATGCCCAAGCATCTTTCAAAGAAATGCCCCTATTGTGGCAACAAGAACAAGACTTCACATGGATGCAGTTACTGTGGGGCAATGAAGAAAGGATACCAAGTGATGTGCCCAGCCTCCGGCTCTGGCTCTCCACTGCCTGATCCTCTGCCAGCCCCGGATGTGCCTGTACGGGCCTCCATCCCTAGCCGAGCCTCCGTTGCTGCAGAGAGTGCCCTTTCCCGGCGGGACGTGCTGCATGGAGCCTCCGTCCCCAGCCCGGTGCACCCGACTGACCTGCTTGCTGCTCCGGGACCCAACCCCATCACCCGCGGAGGTAAGCCCTGCCCCTACTGCTGCAGTCTCTCCTGTTTTCATCCTCCTGGACTCCTCTCAGCTCGCCCTGCAGTCAGCTTCCAGGATCGGGTCCCCCACAGCACTCGTCCATGCTTCCCAAGATGGCGACGTGCTGCGGTCCTCCCAGCCTCTGCTGCAGTCCTCCAACTCCACCCACCTTGGGGGCGGGACCGCGAATTCTACCGGCATCGGAGGGAAGCCTGCACGCAGCTGCGCTTCGCATGGCAGCGCGTCACGCAGGAGCGCGTCGCACAGCAGCACCTCGCACAACAGCGCGCCGCACAACAGCGCGCCACACAGCAGCCCAACGAAGCCAGTGCAATGTTGCGCAACGTCAGCGCACTGTTGCGCAACTCCAGTTGCGCAGCAGCAGTTCCAAGAGCAGAACGCACGTTAAACGGACCAGTGTCAACAGACGCAGCAGCAGCAGCAGTAGCGACTCTAGCCACAGGGACCTCTCTCCCAAACGACGCAGGCACTCCGAGCGCCACCGCCGGGAGGATCCTCGAAAGGGCAACCATAGCCAGAGCCCTTCAAACCGCAGCAGGGCTAGCAGATCCAGCCATAGTAATTCCTCAGCTATCATCAGCTTATTAACACAGCTCATGAAGCAATCTGCTTCAACAGTACCCGCGGCATGCTTGTCAACCCCGCATAGCGCGGATCCAGTGCACAAAGCTCCGGAGGCAGCCCTTACCTCTACCCCAGAGAAGAGAACCAGAGAAGACCCACGCGGACCCTCTGACGATCCGGACCCAGAAAATCCGTCCCCCGACAGCACTGCCGACGACCACGACATCAAAGCTGCAGTGGTGGGATCAGCATCCACAGAGCTCGCCAACTCAGAGAAGACAGCTGAGATAGAAGACCCTCCCCTGGCGGAGGATCTCACCTACCCCAAGTTCTTAACAAAACTATCCTCTGCCCTCTCTTTGAACGCCGCTGATGCGCCTGGAGAGGTTGTTCCAGAGGTTCTAAAATACCTCGCCACTCCGAAGCCTGCTTTCGCACTCCCAGTGCATCAGAGACTGCTGGAAAATCACTCGAAACTGTGGCAGACACCAGTGTCTGGTCGTCCGTTTCCGAGGTGGCTGGACTTCAAGTATCAAGTGAGGCCTGTGCCTGGCTTTTCTCAGACCCAGCTACCACACAACTCCATCGTCGTCTCTTCAGCGCTCAAACGCACCAAGTCCTCACGTACCCACGCCAATAGCCCCCCGGGCCGAGACAACAAACTCTTGGATGACATCGGGAAGAAGGTTTTCCAAGGTGCTATGCTTAGTGCTAAGATTGCAGCACACCAATTTCAGCAAGTTCTCTTCCTCGACACCTGCATGGCAACCTTGAAGTCGACAGCTGCATCCCTCCCCAAAGGAGTCTCAGAATCAGCTCGCCAGCGCACTTGCCGATATGTCGGAGTGCAGCAAACACCTGGCCAGCGCAACCTTTGACTCTTTCGACACAGCCTCTCGTACCGCCGGTACGACTATCTCTGCGAGACAATGGGCGTGGCTGAGAGCCTCCGGCCTTCGAGATGACACCCATGACAGCATTGCTAACGCCCCCTGCACGGGGGAATCACTCTTTGGGGACAAGGTTAAAGACACTGTCAACGACATGAAAGAACACTGCACTACCTTACAAACCCTGGCGAAGGACGGCTACGAGCGCCGCAGCGGAGCCCATAAGAACAGTTTCCAGAGGAAATCTTACTACTCCTCCAACAAAAAGTACCCCTCCAGCAGGAAATGGCAGTATAACAAATACAGGAACAACTCCTACAGCGGTCCCCCTCACCAGTGTAACTCTCAGCATGACCGCAAGCAGAAGAAGAACAATCCACCCCCTGCGAAGAGTGGACCGTCCTTTTGACGCCTACTCTCCGGCGCCCACCCCGACCGGGGGTCGCCTGACCTACTTTTTAAACAAGTGGAAAGACATCTCTTCCGACTCCTGGGTTCTCGAGATCATCCGAGAGGGTTACCGGATGCGTTTCAGCTCAACCCCTCGCCAAAACACCTAACCCATCAGCAAAACCCCAGCTCTCCTTTGCCGAGCCATGGCCGAGGAGCTGATACACCTGCTGTCCTCCGATGCTATAGAGCAAGTACCATCGGACGAGATAAACTCTGGCTTCTACTCCAGGTACTTCCTCGTTCCCAAAAGGACAGGCGGAGTCCGCCCCATCCTCGACCTCCGCAAACTCAACAAGTTCATCATCAAAGAGAAGTTCAGGATGTACTCTCTCAACTGCATCCTGCCCTTGATTCAACCCGGCGACTGGATGGCGTCCCTGGACCTGCAGGATGCCTACACCCACATCTGCATCCACAAGTCACACAGACAGCATCTTCGTTTTCATGTATTGGGCCAGCACTTCCAGTACAAAGTCCTCCCTTTTGGCCTATCGCCGGCCCCACGGGTGTTCATGAAATGCGTGGCAGTTCCCGCATCGCATCTACGCAAACGGAACGTTTCCATTTTTCCCTACCTCGACGACTGGCTCATCACAGCCCCCTCAGCAATGGAACTTCAGGAAGCTCTAAGGACTACCGAGTCCCTGATCTCCTCCCTGGGGTTCGTCATCAATTACAACAAGTCCCAGCGCACCCCCTCTCAGAGGCTGGAATTCATTGGAGCCGAGATCGACACCACACTCTCGAAGGCATACCTTCCCAAACGCAGGTTGCTCGCCCTGACCTCGCTCACGACCAGATTGGCCTCGGCGGAATCCTCTTCAGCGAGATCCATCCTACGCCTTCTAGGCCACATGTCCGCTACCACGTCCGTGGTTCACATCGCCAGGTTACAGATGCGGCCGCTGCAGTGGCATCTACGTACGCACTGGAACCAGCACTTGCAGCCTCTCTCCACCTGCATCCCTATGACCTCCAAGATCAAGACTCAACTACTCTGGTGGACTGCTCCAGAGAACCTTTCGGGGGGGAAGGACATGCACCCACCCGAGCACCAAGTCACCCTGACCACGGACGCCTCCAACTTGGGCTGGGGTGCCCACATTCTGAAGTTCAGCACACAAGGGGCCTGGTCACCGCAGGAGCGACTCCTGCACATCAACCTCCTAGAGCTAAGGGCCATCAAGTACACTCTCAAAGCCTTCCTAACGCATGTGCAGAAGAAAACCATCCTCATCCAGACGGACAATCAAGTGGCCATGTTCTACATCAACAAGCAAGGGGGCACGGCATCTCGGCCCCTCTGCAAGGAAGCTCTGCAGATCTGGTCCCTTGCCCTGACTCACGGGTGCAACATCCGAGCCTCCTATCTGCCGGGCAACCAGAACACCTTAGCCGACAAGCTCAGCAGGCAACTGCAACCTTACGAATGGACACTTCTCCCGGAGGTCACCGACAGCCTCTTCAGTCAGTGGGGGCGCCCGAACATCGACCTATTCGCCACAGAACAGAACGCAAAATGTCCCCTGTTTTTCTCCAGGCACCCTTCCAACAAGAGACTGGCGGCGGATGCATTCGACGTGTGCTGGGGGGAGTGGTCTCTCGTGTACGCCTTTCCCCCGACCCCCCTCATCCCGGCGACACTCCAGCAGTTGGTCCGCGACAAGGCTCGCGCCATCCTAGTGGTTCCCTTTTGGCCCCGACAGATGTGGTTCGCGCTGCTCCAACGCCTTGCGCAAGGGAAACCGAAGCGCCTGCCACTCCGGCCGGACCTACTCACGCAGGACGGAGGCAAAACGAAGCACCCTGACCTCAAAGCCCTGGCTCTCACTGCCTGGAGGTTGAGCGGATGAGCCTTTCTACACTCCAGCTATCATCTGAGGTGCAAGACGTGGTCCTAGCAGCCAGGCGCTCCTCTACCAGGAAATCTTATGGCCTCAAATGGAAGAGATTCAGCATCTGGTGCGCTGCGCAAGAGCTGGAGCCCACCACGTGTCCTCTTCCCAGTGTCCTGAAGTACCTTGCTTCTCTGTCTAACCTTGGCCTTAAAACTCAGTCCATCAGAGTGCATCTTTCGGCAATTGCACTGTTTCATGCCCAGCCTGAAGGGGCAACTTCCATTGCAGCACTACCTTTGACAAACCGCTTCATGAAGGGACTGGCTAATTTGAAACCCCCAATCAGGCAACCCGTTCCGTCATGGGACCTCAACACTGTCCTCTGCCGACTGACCGAGCACCCCTTCGAGCCACTACAGTCGGCAGAGATGAAGTTCGTCTCCTGGAAAACCCTGTTTCTGGTTGCCATAACGTCCACCAGGAGAATCAGCGAGCTGCAGGCACTAGTGTCCCATCCCCCTTATACACAGCTACACCAGGATAGAGCATCCTTACGAACCAACCCGAAGTTCGTGCCCAAGGTGGCATCTGCCTTCCACGTCAATCAGTCCATTGAACTCCCGTCTTTCTTCCCAGAACCCCATGCCTCCGAAGAAGAAAGTCGCCTACACACGCTGGACTGTCTCCGGGCCCTTCGGATTTATCTGCTGCGAACTCAACCCATTCGCAAAGGCAAACAGCTATTCGTATCCTTTGACCCTAGCCGGCCGGGCAGGCCGGTCAACAAGAGAGAACCCTCTCTCACTGGGTCACCTCCTGCGTCTCCCACTGCCTAGACCCCACAGGCACTCAGAATTTGCCAAGAGTGGGCCCTCACAAGCTAAGAGCACTGGCAACCACAATTGCCAACCTTCGTTCTGTTCCTCTGACGGACGTCTGCAGAGCGGCCACCTGGTCCTCCCCGCACACGCTCCAGAAGCACTACTGCCTTGACCTCAGGGCCCAGGAAGACTGCGCCCTTGGGACTGCTGTCCTTTCCACTGCAACGGATGGCAGACAGGCATTGGCCCAGTAGCCGGTCCGTCCATACCTGCTCCTCCTGTAGCATGTCAGCACTGTTAATTGCACTGTTGCACAGTCACTGTTGTTAGTCAGCACTGTTAGTTGGTCTATTAACAACATCACTTACTAACATAATTTTCAACACTGGTGCTGACATTAACCTTAGTATTTACACCGTTTAGATGTCCATATGAAATTTGTTTTCCACTAAAGAAATTTGTTAAATTGGTGTGATAATTAACTCTGCATCAGACTCTGTTCCTGACAAAGCAACAAGCGGAAGTGGGGCTCAGACTTATAGGAGTAGTCTTCCAGCGAAGTTCTGGGCTGGTCAGCTGAGACCCCAAGGTGTCGGCAGCATTGTATGTATAACTGAAGACCTGTAGTGAATTATACTTAGAGAAATGGAGGTGTCCTGAGGGCAGTACTATCTATGCATACGAGTATAAAGGCACATTTTAGATAGTACGTGGAGATTGGAAATGAGACGTCAATGCCGGGACCTACTGTGTTCCAATGGTATTTAAAAACAACTATCCAGGGATGCCCAGGGGTTTATATCCATGTACAGTGGGAGGAGCTATTTCACAAATATACATGTGGAAAATATCAACAAAGGAAACTTATGCATTTAAGTGCTGGCATTTCACAATCTGCACGTGCAAATGTTGGTACTTGAGCTATTTTGCAACCCAGGACGTGCAGATGCTCTTAATTAGCTACAGAGGCATCTATCTTTACCTCATTTCAATTTGGAGAGAGAAATAAATATTGGTGGATTAAGGGGGATATTCACTTTAATCTCTCCTGTAAAGGGATGGCCCAAACGAGCACAGTTTAAATACCTATTTGTATCAGGAAGCATATTAAAATCCAGATGTGAACAATTTTGAACGTGCACATGTATTCCCTTTATGAAATGGAAAATACACATGTGGATGTTTGTCTCGCCCATGGGTGTGCCATCCCATGACACATGCCCATTCAATTTAGACATCGTAAAGTTGTATGCGAGACTTTTCTAAAATGGCCATTTATACTTGGATGCAATTTACATGTATAAGTGGTCATCTTTAAATGGGTACATCATGAATAAAGCTTCTAAAATAGCCTCCATAATTTATAAATATATATAAGTAGTCATTTTCCCTGATATTCTCACGGTGCTGCCCAAAATCATGTATAACTCAGGTGTCCTAGTAAGACATGTGAAGGCACATTTTAGAAAAGATGTAGAGGTCAGAATTGAGATGTCAAGGTCATAACGTTCATATTTCCGGTGGTATTTCAGAAAAAGCTCTTCTAAACATGAAGCCTTTTCTAAAATACAGAGTAAGGAGGTGTAGGAGGGCACATGTATGTGTGACTAGGTAGAGCCGGAGGAGCCATTTTGCAAAAGCACATATAGGAAAAGTCAAGGGGGTATTCATGGCTACCATACTGTACATTTGTGCTGCACTTACATGAGTATGGTGACTATTTTGCAAGCCTACATGTCTAAACGCAGTCAATTGACAACAGATGTTGCTGTATCTACTTACTTTAACTTTTGAGGGGAAAATGATAAGGTGCATTAAGGAGAATAACCCAATAATCTCTCCTAGAAAGGGCGTTTGAACCGAGCAATTTTGTAAAACCTAAATCTGCAAGGGAGTAGGTGTAAATCCCAACATGCACAACTGCATTTCATAAATTATAAATATAGTAGTTGATATTTCACACTTAAATAGATGAAAAGTTTAAGCAGGATTTCTATATATACTAGTATATTCAGTGGTGCTAACTAAACATATTCACCTTGATGAAATCCAAATATCTGGGATTGCTGGTACAGGAGACAAAGGTGGCATCCACCACTGATGTACACAGCAGTATTGGCCAGGCAACAGTAGCGTTTGCCTCGCTCAAATGGTGCCTCTGGAAGAAGGCCAGTATCTCCACCAAGACCAAAATTCGCCTCTTCTGAACACTGATCCTGCCAATTCTCCTGTATGGATCGGAAAAATGGACTCTGCTCAGACCTGACATGAACAAGCTTGAGGTCTTTCAAATGCAATGCCTGAGACAGATTTTGGGTGTCTCTCTTTGTGATCGCCATTAAAACGAGACAATTCAGACAAGGTGCAACCATCAACCTTTAATCGAAGAACAAATCCAAAAACACAGACTGTAATGGTCTGATCACATTTGCAGAATGAACACCAGTCGGCTGCCATACATACTCTTCTGGCGAGAGTGACCTGTTCACTAGAGAGTTCAATGAGCAATGCCAAAGAAAACGTGGCTCAAACACCTCGAGGAAGACCTAAGGAACCAGCGACTGACCAGCGACGAGGCCAGAAATATCACCATCGATCACCAAGGTTGGAAGTGTATTGTAAACAGCACACGGAATCCAGCGGCACCTACAGCAGCATATTGGTTGAGAGGACAGCCTGCTCTCCAAACACCAGCTAAGGATTAAAGAAGAAGAAAGAAGTGTTGCTGAACATACATATAATTTGCAAAGTTTAGATTAGATGATTGTAATAATTTGCAAGATGTCCTGCTGAAAATGTACTCCATTTATTTATATGTATGTAAGATATATATAATATATATATATACACACACATATATCTACTAGGCCTAATATTCAAAGGCATTACAAAGTTTACAGACCTGTAAACCATGTAAATGCCCCTAAGCGGCATATTCAGCAGCACTAACGTATGTATATGTATATATATATATACACACACAATCGTTACATCCTACAAAATTTCTATTTGCATACACAAATATTTTCTGCTGTATATACACATACACACACACACACACACATATATATATATATATTGTCACAGGGTGGACTTAGGGCAGCATGAGAAAGTGCAGAGCAGTGTGAATGATCACGGTAAAAGTGACAGGATAAACAGAGGAATGTTTGATGGTTGCCAGGGACAACCTAAGCACACGTGCACAGAGCCCAGAAAGACACACCCAGAGAGCAAAGCAAGGGAGTTTGTTTTACCCAATAGAGTGCAGCTGAGTGAAGGTGGAGTCAGGAGACACGCAGATAAAATAGACTCCCAAACAATTAGAGATAGATTGAGAAACAGAGAACCTTTGAGAGAGGAGTTGAGGAGAGAATCCCTGAGAGAGGAATTGGAGCAGCAGCAGATACGGTTGAAGCCATGCAAAGCCTGGAGCTGGCATGAGGAAGATGACGACAGTGAAAGTGAGTCAGTAAGGCAACAGGGAAGCCGGTGTGAAAGTTGGAGAGAATCCAGAGACCTGGGTGGTTCTGGAAGAAGGCAACACCCTGACAGCGTGAATGTGTTTGGAAGGCAAGAGAAATATAAGAAGACTGCAACAGCAGGTACAGGGGCAAAGAGTGAGTACAAGGGCTATTTGCTATCTGAAAGGGAAGAGCCCTGGAGGCATAGAAATACCCATATAAAGCCCAGATATTCAGAGGCTGATAATAGCTTTTCCCCTGATTATAAAAGCACTAAGAGAAGGGGGTTTCACTTACCAAGAAAAGCTGAAGAAATCCCTTATCACCGTGAGCTCCCAGTTTCTAGGGAAACACCGTTACACAGTTTGCAATCAGGCACAGCTGAGTTTGGAAAGCTAGGACAGACCCGGCCAGGAGCCTACCGTAATTACCCAGCTAGTAGGTCAGACAAGGACCTGAGGTATTCATTAAGGCACCAGCAGGGGCAGGGCTCTGGAAGACACAACTCAGAGCTTTACAATATTTCCCAGAGGGGCAGCTCTGCACAAGGGAAGAGAAACTTCTTAAGTGACGAGGCAAGCCTGCCATACTTTTACCCCACGTTTGAAGTGAATAATGAAGATACCAATGAACAGGAGTTAATGGAGTATGAAAACTCAGAAGCAGTAACAAGTCCAGAGATGATGGATTGTTCTCTCACTGTAATAGAGCCAGAATTCTCACTGAGGTAAATGTGAATGTGTGACCTTAACTCCAGTATATAAGAGGCAAGGCTGCAACTCTCTCTCTCTCTCTCTCTAGCCAAACAGACAATTAGGCTGTTTGTTATTTGCTTTTGGTTTAAAGTTATAAGCTGAAGGAAGCTGTTTTTGTTATTCAGTTATCTTTTGTTATAAGCCAAGTGGGCTATTACTTTCTGTTATCTTTGATAAAGAAAACCTCAAGGGACGGGGAATAAAACCCTTAAAAGAAAAGAAAGTTTTCCTGTGTGATCTATACATATATAAGCAAGGCACAACTACCACCCTCAGAAAGCCCAACAATACCAGTAGTCACCGCTGGGGCAGATGAGGTGTGACATATAAATGGCGTAGAACTGAGGATAATTTTTCGGGGGGCATAGGAAGTTGCCTGAAAAAGGAAAAGAACAGTGCTGAAAACCAGAAAAAAAAAAGTCTGATCCAGGAAATATTGGAGAGGATTCGGCTGGCAGACCGGCCAGCGGTGGAAAAGACCTTTTTCTCACATGCTGGAGTCTACCAGGAAACTGAGGTATTGGTGACCTGGGTGGACGGGAAAGGATACTGTGAGGAAAAGGGGTGATATAAAAGGGAGAAAAAAGAAACCTTTTTCTGTGTGTTTTGTACCGCACTTGGTGGTCTTTTTCTCTTTTATTTCAGGTGCAGAGCGAAAGGAAAAGAGGATGGATCCCCAAGATATGCTGGCCTGGATGGGCGAACAACAGGAGAATCAGGCCAGGATGATACAACACCTGCAGGAACAATATATGGCAGCGATGCAGGAGCAGCAAAGACCGCTATTGGAAGCTATGACTGCACTACTAAGGAAGTCTTCAGAAAAAGAATCTACAGTACCGCAAGTAGACATTCATACAGGTCTTGCTTTGAGACATTTGGGGCATGAAGATAACCCCGAGGACTTTATTGAAGCGTTTGAGCGCATAGCAGAGAATTTAAAGTGGCCTATAGAACAATGGGTGATGCGATTCGCCATGACTCTAAGCGGAGAGGCTTTATCTGCCTTTAAGGCCATGCCAGCTAGCCTAGCTAATAATTATGCTGAAATTAAAAAGGCAGTAAAGGATCGCCTTGGTCTAACACCTAGGCATTACAAACGGTTGTTCAGGGAGGCAGTAATGTTGGAGAGTGAAACTCCTAAAGCTTTGTGCCAGAGGCTCAAGAGCCTGCTTTATAAATGGTTAGACCCGGAGAATAGGATGCTGGAGTCTGTATTAGATGAGCTTGTTCTAGAGCAATTCTTGGTAGCCATACCACAGGAAATGAAAATGTTCTTAACATTACAAAATTGCTCTAATACTGAAGAAGCAGTTAAAATGGCAGAGGTGTTTAAGGAAGCAAAGCATGCTACTGTGTCAAATGTGAGCCTTTTAAAAGGTACAGGTGTGAATGGGACGGATGAAAGTAAAAAGTATACACCCAGGCGAGTGAATGAGTATAACCCTGGTAAGAGGAACACTAGGAGGTGCTATAGATGTGGCAGACCAGGCCACATGGTAAAAGAATGTCAAACTAAGACAGTCCTTATGGTAGGGGCAGAGAAGCCAGTGCCGAAAGGCATATGTTTGCAGGTACAAGTTGAGGGAGAAAGTGCTTTAGCTATACTTGATTCTGGGGCAGAACAGAGTTTAATTGCCCAAGAGTTTTGGGAAACTTTGAAGCAGTCTCGCCTGGTAACCCCAAAACAAGTAGCAATAAAATGTGTACACGGTGCACAGCTTCCCTATCCCCTACGTCTAGTAAGCGTCAGGGCACTAGGGGCAGAAAGAAAGTTACAGGTAGCAGTAGTCCCTGGGCTACCCCAAAAACTAATTTTAGGACGGGACTGGCCTTTGTTTCCAGGTATATTGAGCCAGGGGGTAGGCATGAAAACGGGATTGGTCTCCACACGATCCCAAGCCCCGGTAGTTGAACCCCATGAAACCCCGGTAGTTGAACCCCAAGAAATCCCGGTAGGTGAACCTCAAGAAGCCCCAGTAGAGGGAGTAGAAACACCTACAGAAGAGGAAGTCAAAGAGGCTCCTGAGAAAGGGACAGAAGCGGAAGAGAGGGATCCACTACCTAACCATGATGAGTTAGTTCAGAACCCGGTGGGGGAAGGAAAGAAAACCAGGGCTACCAAGCGACAGGAAAGAGATAAGAGAGCCAAAGGAAGAAGGGAACTAGAAACAGGGGAAGAGTTACCCTGGGTCCCCGCTGCCCTCGTCCAAAAGTTTCCATCCTTTCCGATGGAGCAGAGAGCAGACTTGGCCTTAAAAAGAGCTTTTGAGTGGGCCCAGATGGATCGTAATACATTACCACGATTCTTACTCGATGAGAATATTTTATATAGGGAGAGTCTAGATCCCTATACAGGAGCTGTGAGGAAGCAGCTGGTGGTGCCAGTAGCCTTTAAGGTGGTAGTTTTACGCTTGGCACATGACCATCCAGTTGGGGGACATAAAGGTGTCCAAGGGACACTGGATCAGATTTTAGCACGTTTTTATTGGCCCGGGGTGTATCAAGAGACCAAGCGGTATTGTGATGCTTGCCCTGCCTGTCAAAGGGTCTCTATATCCAGACCCAAGGCTGCACCCTTGATACCATTACCCACAATAGCTACGCCTATTAGGCGAATGGGGATAGACATCATAGGCCCATTGATAAAAACGCCTAGGGGTTTCCAGTATCTATTAGTTATTGTAGATCATGCGACCCGATTCCCATGGGCTATACCCCTTAGGAATATATCTGCTAAAATCATAGCGCAGGAGCTAATAAAGCTGTTCTGTGAGGTGGGGTTTCCCCAGGAAAGCCTAACGGATCAGGGTACCAATTTTGTTTCGAGGTATCTTGCTAGAGTCTGGGAGGCGTTCGGTATACGCCACATAAAAACGTCAGCGTATCATCCCCAGACCAATGGGTTGGTGGAGCGCACCAACCAATCAATAAAGCATTTGTTGCGAAGAGGCCTAAGAAAGGGGGAAATGATGGAATGGGATACATTACTCCCATTCGTGATGTATGCCTGCAGAGAACGAGTTCAAACCTCGCTAGGAGTATCTCCATTTGAACTTCTGTTTGGGAGGTCGCCAAGGGGAGTATTGGATATTTTAAAAGATGAATGGGTAGAACCCAGAGTACCCGAGGTGGGGATCCCACAGTTTTTGAGGAAATAAAGGACGCGCCTAAGGAAAACGTCCCAAGCCTCAATGGAGAACTTGAAGCGTAGCAAGCAGCGCCAAAAAAAATATTACGATAGGGATACACAGACCAGAGAACTAGCCGCAGGGGACAAGGTCCTCATACAAGTGGCGGACCCCGGTCCGAAATTTGAGTCTAGATGGAAAGGCCCAGCCTTGGTAGTGAAAAAAGTAGGTTTTGTGTCATACCTAGTGGAAAATGAAAGCGGGCGTAGGCAAATATACCACGTCAATGTATTAAAACCGTGGAAGGAAAGGGTGGCCACAGCTAATTTGGCCTACCGCGAGCAGCACTGTAGAACCCCGCAAGGGATTACATGCTGTCCGCTGAAAATTGCGGCAGCAAGTAATGTTTTAAGGGGGGGAATGTGTCACAGGGTGGACTTAGGGCAGCATGAGAAAGTGCAGAGCAGTGTGAATGATCACGGTAAAAGTGACAGGATAAACAGAGGAATGTTTGATGGTTGCCAGGGACAACCTAAGCACACGTGCACAGAGCCCAGAAAGACACACCCAGAGAGCAAAGCAAGGGAGCTTGTTTTACCCAATAGAGTGCAGCTGAGTGAAGGTGGAGTCAGGAGACACGCAGATAAAATAGACTCCCAAACAATTAGAGATAGATTGAGAAACAGAGAACCTTTGAGAGAGGAGTTGAGGAGAGAATCCCTGAGAGAGGAATTGGAGCAGCAGCAGATACGGTTGAAGCCATGCAAAGCCTGGAGCTGGCATGAGGAAGATGACGACAGTGAAAGTGAGTCAGTAAGGCAACAGGGAAGCCGGTGTGAAAGTTGGAGAGAATCCAGAGACCTGGGTGGTTCTGGAAGAAGGCAATACCCTGACAGCGTGAATGTGTTTGGAAGGCAAGAGAAATATAAGAAGACTGCAACAGCAGGTACAGGGGCAAAGAGTGAGTACAAGGGCTATTTGCTATCTGAAAGGGAAGAGCCCTGGAGGCATAGAAATACCCATATAAAGCCCAGATATTCAGAGGCTGATAATAGCTTTTCCCCTGATTATAAAAGCACTAAGAGAAGGGGGTTTCACTTACCAAGAAAAGCTGAAGAAATCCCTTATCACCGTGAGCTCCCAGCTTCTAGGGAAACACCGTTACACAGTTTGCAATCAGGCACAGCTGAGTTTGGAAAGCTAGGACAGACCCGGCCAGGAGCCTACCGTAATTACCCAGCTAGTAGGTCAAACAAGGACCTGAGGTATTCATTAAGGCACCAGCAGGGGCAGGGCTCTGGAAGACACAACTCAGAGCTTTACAATATTTCCCAGAGGGGCAGCTCTGCACAAGGGAAGAGAAACTTCTTAAGTGACGAGGCAAGCCTGCCATACTTTTACCCCACGTTTGAAGTGAATAATGAAGATACCAATGAACAGGAGTTAATGGAGTATGAAAACTCAGAAGCAGTAACAAGTCCAGAGATGATGGATTGTTCTCTCACTGTAATAGAGCCAGAATTCTCACTGAGGTAAATGTGAATGTGTGACCTTAACTCCAGTATATAAGAGGCAAGGCTGCAACTCTCTCTCTCTCTCTCTCTCTCTCTCTCTCTAGCCAAACAGACAATTAGGCTGTTTGTTATTTGCTTTTGGTTTAAAGTTATAAGCTGAAGGAAGCTGTTTTTGTTATTCAGTTATCTTTTGTTATAAGCCAACTGGGCTATTACTTTCTGTTATCTTTGATAAAGAAAACCTCAAGGGACGGGGAATAAAACCCTTAAAAGAAAAGAAAGTTTTCCTGTGTGATCTATACATATATAAGCAAGGCACAACTACCACCCTCAGAAAGCCCAACAATACCAGTAGTCACCGCTGGGGCAGATGAGGTGTGACAATATATATATATATATATATATATATATATATATATATAATATATATAGTGATGAGGAGAGTATGGCTGAGTCCATGGAATTGGAAGAAAATCAGTCATTTACCTTTAAAGAAAGAGACAGGCAAGGAATCAGTAGCTCTCAAACTGCAGGCAGAGAAAAAAACCACGCAGCTATTGAGGACAGGACACACCCAAGCTCTGCTAATCCAAGGGCAGGCTTGGAAATTAATGAGGGACACCTGGGTGAAGGGGAGTGCACGGTAGTTCAGAGACACTCTTATAAACCCAGGGAAATATTGGAGGAAAGGACAGACAGAGAGAACAGCCAGAGAGAGGGCAACAGGAACAGGAGTGCCAGGACGAGGCAGCATATGCAGCAGCACGCTGTAAAGAAAGACAGGAAACCAGCCCTCGAGAGAGCTGACCAGGGAGAACACTGGAGAATTCAGTGGGGAGAGAAGCACCAGAGAAAGGCCCAGAGAGGTCACCGTGGAGGAGAACGGTGGAGACTTCCGAGGAAATCTCAGAGGTGAAAGCCCTAGTCAGAAGGAAAGCCAGGATTGCAGGGAAACTGCTATTGGTTTTAAAACTAGGAGAGCTGTGCCAGAGAGAAGTGCTGATAAGGGTCAGGCTGCCGTGCCAACCGTTCCTGAACCAGCTAAAGAGCTGCAACTTCCAAAAAGGTGCGTGAATAAAAGGGTAGCCAAAAGTGCCATAAGCCAGTTAGAGGCATTGTGTCATTTGATGCAAGAAAAGAATCTCCACGTTCCTCGTGGAAACCCTGTGCATAGGGAAAAGCCTCAGTGGAAAAAGGTTCTGGAACTTTTAGAGAATATTAAGCCTGAAGTTTTTCATGTTGGCTTAAAGCCAGATTTACCGGACACAAGTCCTGAGGAAATGCAGATAGACTATTATGAATCTGATGAGGGGTCTGAAGATTCAGTAATGGATTGTTCTCTGTGCCAGAAGGCAGAATAAAAAGCTCTTGGATAAAAGAAGGGAAAAGCCTATAACCTGAATGTCCTAGAAGGCAGTCTGAAAACAGGGAGAAATGTGTTTAGCCAGGAATGCTAAAGAACCCTGTTGCTGAAGAAAGGATACTTCTTTTGGGTTTGAAGAGAAGAGAAACCTTGCTGATTGCTGAATGGTTTTGAAAAACAGCGACACATGTTAAAAAGCTACATAAAGCAGTTTCATTGTTTGTTTGGGATAAATGCCTATAGATTATTGTTTGGAGAAAGAATCCTGTTTGTTTTGCGTTGAGCCTTAATGCTCTTTAGAAAAAGAAATAAATTCCTGTGGTTTGCCTTGTAAACCCTCGGTCTCCACCCTACTTGTTTTTTTCTAAACAACACAACTACAAATCCCAGCAGCCCCAGCGCTGGATGAGGAAGAAAACTCTTTAATTAAAGGACTAACAAGTGCAGCCCTAGGCTTATAGGCTGTTGCCTGGGCCAGGAGCACCCACAATATATAATCCATATTTGCTTTAGTTTCTAAAATAAAATCACTATAGTAACTCTCATAGCCTTTATGTTATGATTGCATTTTAGAAAATCCTTATGGAAATTGTATATTTCGCATTATACTTTTTGTTATCAAAATGATATGAATGTGGCTTTTGCTTGTTTTCTTCATTCTCCTCCAGCTATCTGGTCATGCCATTCATGGGCACAGATTTGGGCAAGATTATGAAGCACGAGAAGCTGACTGAGGACCGCATCCAGTTTCTCGTCTACCAGATCCTAAAAGGCCTCAAGGTTTGTGCTGCCCACTTTTCTCTTTGTTTTGGGAGTCGGTCAGTCCCAGCAACCCTGTAGTGGCTTGAATTCAGGAAAACAATGGAGATTGCTTACAATATGCAGAACCTCTAGCTCATAGGACTGCAGACTAAGATATATTAGTTTAAGGAGATTTCTCGATAGAAAATGTGATAAACTGGAATGTTTTGTTCTGTTGCTGCACGCATTCACAACCTATATTGCTCCTTTATTAAACTTGTGCACTCTTAGGAGGGGAATATGATTGAAAATTAAAGTTAATAGTACTGCATCTTTCTACAACCCACTAATAACCTCTCCTTCCCCAGAAACGTGCTGATCCTTATTAAGGTATCAGCTCCGTTGGAGTTGATATTTAATTGGTCTTAGCAGAGAAGCGAGTGCAGCAAGGAATTAGTGAGAGGAGGATGTCAAAGAATAAAGCAAAAGTAATATTAACCTTTTGATGTGACACTTATTTTCCTCTCCAGAGGGCTTCCCGTGTTCTTTCTTACAGTAGCTTTTTGTATGGTGGCAGAGTAACTGCATTTAGTGATCCTTTTGTCATCTCAAAGATTAAAAGATTTGGGCCCCAGTGTCAGCCCCAGAGTTGGTTCAAGGTGTTGTCTCCTTAGGCAAACCTTAAACTTTATACCCCTGGCTGTCAAAATCTATTGTTTAGTTTTGAAGAACTTACTGTATGCCACACCACATCTAGACATTGTTGCCCTAGGCAAATGCCTGGTTTGCCTAATGGTTGGGCCTGTCCTGTTCCTACCCCTATGTTGACTTGATTTTCTTTCCCTCCTTCCCACAGGTAAGAGGTGATTAGTGCCCCTTATAAGCATCTGTGTCCTCCGTCAGCTTTCGTTCAAAGCCTGACCTGCACAGGGCCCTACAATCTCAGGGGTCCCACTAGCACCATATATATTCAGGCCTCAGATTGAAAATGGCAGAGGACGGACAGACTCGGGTAAATAGAGTAAAAAGGATTGCTCTGGGGAGGATGATTATTAGAAGGATCATGCCAGAAGAAAGTGGAGAATGGTGATGTGCTAGGTCCTGGGTGGATGCCCTGATTCATCCTACTGTAACAGTCATGCTGAGGGGGATCCCAAACAAGTGTTGTGTGGTGGTCTGTGGTTACAACTCACGTTCTCCACCACCACTCGCCTCCCCAGTACACAGAACATAGATGAAGGGTCCCCTGTGAGGGAAAGAGAATTCTGTCATTGACCTCCATGAAGCGGTAAGCAACCCATGCAAAAAGGAATATCACAGGAATCCATCAACCGTTCATAAAAAAGTATCCTTTTATTGGGCACTCACTAGACAAACAAAAATATACAAAAGTAGGCCAATAAAAATAATCATGCTACAGTCCACAAGAATAGCATGAGGTAATGACAAAGAGTTCAAGCTTGTTCACAGTTTGGGTGTTTTCTCTGCCTGTCTCTCTGGTATCTCTCCTCCATCGCACTAATAGGGCAGAGAGAGAAGAGAAAGAATAATACCAGTGAAGGTGAGGGGAATGGAAAGGGATTCATAAATTCTCCTCTTACAAAACACCCAAACTAATAGCTCATTCACATGCATAAACTCCCTCTTTTTCTGAGATTACATACCATACCCACTAGATGTACTGTGACCTAACCTTCTTTTCATGAGGAAGGGAATAGCAGTAAGGGCATACTACCATCCATCTGGGCAGAATGAACAGCCAGACGAAGAAATACTAACAGAAATTAGGGAAGCTAATAAAATAAGCAACACAGTAGTAATGGGTGATTTCAAGCACCCTGGTATTGACTGGAGGTATCAACGTCAGGACATGCTGGTAGACCAAGTTTCTAGATGAAATAAATGACTGCTTGATGGAGGAGCTGGTTCAGCACTCAACACGAGGGGGAGTAATTTTGGATCTATTCCTTAATTGAACACAGGATCTGGTATATGAGGTGATGATGTTGGGACCACTTGGCAATAGTGATCATAGTATGGTAAAATTTGATTTAATAAATGGAGGGAGAGCAGTAAGGAAATCAAATGTGCTAGCATGTAACTTTCAAATGAAAAAATGAGGAAGAAAAAACTAAAAGCGGCAGCTGCAAAGGTTTAGAATATTCAATATGCCTGGACATTGTTTAAAAATACCATCTTGGAAGCCCATACCAGATGTATTCTACACTTTAAAAAAGGTGGAAGAAAGGCCAAACAACTGGCAGCATGGTTTAAAAGTGAGGAGAGAGAGACTATTATAGCCAAAAACATATCTTTCAAAAAATGGAAAAAAGGATCTGCATGAAGAAAACATGGAATGGCATAAGCACTGACAAGTTAGATACAAAGCTTGCCATAGAAGCAAAAACTTATAATAAAAACCTTTTCAGTACATTTGAAGCAAAAAGCCTGTGAGGAAATGAGTTGGACCATCAGATGGTAGAGGAGTAAAAGAAGTATAAGGCCATAGCAGAGAAACTAAATGAATTCTCTGCTTCAGTCTTTACTGAAGATGATATAGAAGTGATACACATGCCAGAAATGATATTTAAAGTTATGAATCAAAGGAATTGAAGCAGATCTCTGTGAACCTGTAAGACATATTGGGGCAGTTTGATAAACGAAAGAGTAGCAAATCACCGGAACTGAATGGCATACATTCCAGGGTGCTGAAAGAACTCAAAATGAAATTGCAGACCTTCTATTAGTAATTTGCAAGCTATCATTAAAATGATCTCTAGTACCTGAAGATTCGAGAGTGGCCAACATAACACCAGTTTTTGAAAAGAGTTCCAGGGCTGCGCTAGGAAACTACAGTCTGATGTCAGTACCAGGCAAAATGACAGAAACCATTATAAAGAACAAAATTACTGAACATATAGATAGTCATTGTTTAATGGGACAAAGACAACATAGATTTAGCAAAGAAAAGTCTTGCCTTGCCAATCTGCTACATTTTTGTTGTAGCTGTGAATAAATAAAGGTGAGCCAGTGAACATAGCCTATTGCATTTTATATAGAAATACGGAAATATTAAAAAATGATGGCAGATAAAGGCCATATGGTCTATCCAGTCTGTCCATCCATACCTAATAAGCTTTACAGTCCCTTTTTCCCTTAGATATTGACTATGACAGCATGCACTGCATTGCATCCTCTACTACTACTATTGATACTTAGCATTTGTGTAGCACTACAAGATGTACGCAGAGCTGTACAAAGACATGTAAGACATTCCCTGCTCATAAGAGCTTACAGTCATCAAGACAGACAACACAACAACTGGGGACTAGGATATATCTAACAGCTTGTTGTTATGGTCGTTGTGTTATAATGTAAACCGCGCTGATGCCGAATAGTGCGTTATATAAAAAATTGTAATAAATAAATTGTAATAAATCTAGGAGAATGGTAAAGAAACACATAGGAGGTGAACAGATGACGCCAGTGCTTTCTTGAATTCAGATACAGTCCTCATTGCTACCACTTCCACTGGGAGACTACGAGTTTCCATGCATCTACCACTCTTTCTGTAAAGAAATATTTCTTCAAATTACTCCTGAATCTATCCCCTTTCAGCTTCATCTTATGGCCCCCTTGCAGAGCTCCCTCTCAGTTGTAGGAGCATTGACACCTGTTGAAGGAAATGAGAAAAAAGACCTACCAAAGTCCCTTGGCTGTCCTTCAAGATAAAAAGCAGCTAGCCTCTTTTATGTGAGATCTAACTGATTCTGATTCAGAAAGCCTTTGACAAGTTCCCTCATGAGAGGCTCTTGAGGAAATTAAAAGGTCATGGGATAGGAGATGGTGTCCTGTTATGGACTGGGAACTGGTTAAAAGACAGAAAACGGAGAGTAGGCCTAACTAGTCAATTTTCTCAATGGAGAAAGGTAAATAGTGGAATACCCTAAGCCCGCTGCTTTTTAACATATTTATAAATGACCTGGAAATGGGAACAATGAGTGAAGTGATCAAATCTGCAGACACAAAATTATTCAAGGTTGTTAAATCACAAGAGGATTGTGAAAAGTTGCTAGGGGACCTTGAGCAAGTGGGAGATTAGGCATCCAAATGGCAACTGAAATTTAATGTGGGCAAGTGCAAAGTTATATGCTTAGGGAAAAACAACTCAAGCTATAGCAACACAATGCAAGGTTTCACATTAGGAGCCATCACCCGGGAAAAGGATCTAGGCATCGTCGTGCATAATAGATTGAAATCCTCTGCTCAGTATGCAGCATCCAAAAAAGCTAGTTTAGTTTATTTAAAATTTGATATACCGCCATATCAAAACAGCAAGATGGTTAACAATTTATTTATTTATTTAGTAGGGCGCTTATACCGCTTTTCACCGGGTCAAAGCGGTTTATATTGAACAAAGATATTCAATTACATATAACAGTTAAGTATATACAACATCAAGGAAACATGAAAGGAACTCCATTCGTATAGAAAAGAGCATTCACACCACACAGAGGAATAAGTAGAGAATCGAGAGGAGGCAGGCCAGTATGATGTGAGGAAAGCTTTCTGAAAGAGATGCGTTTTAAGCGATGCTTTAAACCTAAGGTAGGAAGACTCCATGCGAAGGTCAGGGGGAGAGCATTCCAAAGCATTGGTGCAAGGAAGTAGAAAGCCAGAGTGTTATGTGAGTTCATATTTGGCTCGCGAAGCAGAGAGGAGGTGCAGGCTATTATGAAGGGACGCAAGAACCCTACGTGGAGTATGGAGAAGGACCAGAGAAGAGAGATAGAAAGGGAGACCAACGTGCAAGGCTTTATGGGTTAAGATCAGAATTTTATATTGGATTCTGTAATGGATGGGAAGCCATTCTGGCTGATTAGCAGAGAGGAAATGCGATCATGTCTAGAAGCGTGTGTGAGCATAAGAACTGCAGAATTCTGGACAAGTTGTAATCTCCTAATTTCATTCCCAGGAAGACCAGCAAAGATTGCAGCTGATGACAAGGGGAAGGAGAAGTCTGGCAAGAGTAGATGGTGACTAGAATTAGTGGATAGATTCAACCTGACGAAGATAAAAAATAGGACCGCTTGATGATATTACGTATATGATCATGGAAAGTCAAAGAGGAATCAAGGGTAATACCTAGGTAGGTGAGGGTAGGAGTCAGGGAGATGAGAGTATCAGAGAGCATAGGGGCAATCGTAGGGGAGCTGGAACAGGAAGACAGCCAGATAACAGCAGTTTTTTGAATGTTGACCAGATGTTTATCATGCAGCCAGGAGGCCATAGCAGAGAGACAAGCATTTAAAGGGGAAAGGTCAGTGGCTGTGGAACTGGCATGGAGAATGAGCAAGATGTCATCAGTGTAGTAATAAGCCAAGATACCAAATTGCTGCACCCAGGGCCGGCCCATTATGCAAGAATGTTGTTTGCACAGGGCCCCACGCTTCAGGGGGGCCCCATGCCGCCAACATCTTGCACATGCTGTTTGGCTCCTGGGAGGGTCGGCTTCAGAGGGAGCCAGGGAGGCCCGATGCCCCGGCTCACCTCTGTACAGCCACCGAAGCGAAGAGCGCCGTTTTTCTTCACTTTGGTAGCTGTGTTCTAATGTAAGCTGCTGGCATGCTGGAGGTTAAAGGGCATTTCCTGTTTCCCAGCACTCAGCATGCCAGTGACCTATACTAAAACACAGCTGCCAAAGTGAAGAAAAACGTCGCTCTTCACTTCTGTGGCTGTACAGAGGTGAGCCAGGGCCTCTCCGGTTCCCTCTAAAGCCAGTCAGATAGGTGCTGGGCTCTTCAGGAGGGGGCTAGGACTGGAAATGGCTGATGGGGGAGCTAGGACTGGAAATAGGTTGATTGGGGGGGCTTGGACTGGAAATGGGCTGATGGGGGGCTAGAATAGGACTGGAAATGGCTGATGGGAGGCTTGGACTGGAAATCCAGCTCCCCCGCCAACATCAAGGATACCACCGATACACCGAGGGCATGATAACATACCCACATTCTGAACGCGACTGCCCAAACCTGTTTATAAATATGTGAATAGTTTCAGTGAGCGTTCATGTGCTCCGTAGAAGTAGAACAGATCAGTTGTACATAATGTATATAGTTACCCCTGTTAACCCAAGTTGTAAAACCTGCTATATGTAATGTACACCGCATGCTCTGCTGCTTTGTGCAATTGGTTGTTAAATGTAAACCGCACTGATTTTAAAGAGCGCGGTATAGAAATAATATAAATAAATAAATGGGCTGATGGGGGGGCTGGGATAGGACTGGAAATCTGCTGATGGGAGGCTAGGATAGGACTGGAGATGGCTGATGGTGGGGTTAGAATTGGAAATGGACTGATGGAGTGGGGCTTGGACTGGAAATGGGCTGATGGGGGGCTAGGATAGAACTGAAACTGGCTGATGGTGGGCTAGGTTGGAAATGGGCTGATGGGGGGCTAGGATAGGACTGGAAATGGGCTGATGTGGGCTAAGATTGGAAATGGCCTTATGGGCATGCTTGGACTGCAAATGGGCTGATGGAGATTAAGATAGGAGTGGAATGTCTGATGGGGGGCTAGGATTTGAAATAGGCTGATGGGGGGCTTGGACTGCAAATGGGCTGATGAGGGGTGATGGAAGAATGGGACTAGAGGGGAACAGATGCTGGATATGGCCGGAACTAGAAGGGAATGGGGCTAGGGGAGTGAGGATAGAGAGGGGAAAAGATATTTTCTGTGTGAGGAAAGAAAAATCTACGATTGGCTGGGTATTGGGAGATTAAGTGTGGATTGAGGATGGAAGGGTGAAATTTGAGTGGATTAAAAAGGAATAAAGAAAGAAATGGAGAAAAGAGCAAAATGAGAAAAATCAGAATGTTAAAGCAAATGTAGAGAGAGAAAGGAAAAAAATTAGACGAGAGAAGAAAGGTCAAATGGACAGCAGATAATGGAGAGTTAGCAGAAGACACAAAGAAACCAGAAGAAAGTGACTGTGCAATTGCAACTGAAAAATAAAATGCCCAAACAACAGTAGGTAGAAAAATACTTTTTTATTTTGAATTTATTAACTGGAATATGTCGGCTTTGGGAAATGTGCATCGTTAACATCTTTGCGTTTTGTTTAGTACAAGAGGAAATTAATTTATAGTTTTATTTCTCCAGTGTTGTTATACATTCCAAGTTTGGCTTTTGGGGTTCCCAGTTTAATTGTCTTCCTATTTCTAAATTGTGATCCCTTGTTCTTTGTTTGGTGATGGTCTATGTTCTACATGTGTATCCAAGCTGAGGTATTCTGTTCATGTAGTTTCTATGTGGCACAGTCCCACTTGTTCTCTTTCCCCAGTAGGAGATGTATTGGTATTCTCTGAGATGTATTAGTTTAATATTTGCAGTGTTGCCTTTTGATAGGTAGGGTTTGGTGCTTTGTGAATCCTGGTAGTGCTGTTATGATACGGCGGGTTTGCTATGGGTTCTAAATGGCCAGTGTTTGTAGTACTTCCTAATGTGCCTGGAGGTTGGCACTGGAGTATAGTAATGTAGAAATCTGGTAGTCTTTATTTATCCAGACACTCGTTAAGAGGCAAGTTAGTGCATGTTAACATTATGCAAATGTTTATGCAAATGAGTCCCCACATGCAAATGAGTCCCCACAATGAGTCTCCACACATGGCCCCGCACCCCCCTTGGGCCGCCCCTGGCTGCACCACAAGAGTGAAAGGAGCCAAAAAGATGTTAAAGAGAAAAGACTAGTAGGTGAGAGGAAGAGGTGAGGGAGTTAAAGGTAACTACTAAGGAGTGGCCAGACAAGAATGATTGAAACCATTTAAGAACAGTGCCATGAAGACCAATATCTGAGAGACAAGCGAGAAGAATAGTGTGGTCAACCGGATCAAAAGCCGATTGAGATCCAAGGATACTAGAACGGAAACATCACCCTGATCAAAGGACTAGTGAACTTCACTAAGAAGGGAAGTGAGAACAGTCTCAGTGCTTTGAGAAGGGCAAAAACCAGATTTCCGGGGGTGAAGAGAGGAAGCCTGTTCAAGATGAATGCTAGGAATTATAAGGAAAGCAATGGAGACTCTAACAAAGGATATAGTGTGACTGCGTCTTGAGTATTGCATGCAGTTCTGGTCGCTGCATCTAAAGATATAGCAGAACTGGAAAAGGTACAGAGAAGGGCATCCAAAATGATAAAGGGGATAGAAGGATGCCCTTATGAGGAAAGGCTTAAAAGGTTAGGGCTTTTCAACTTGGAGAAGAGATGACCTCAGAGGAGATATGATAGAGCTCTATAAAATAATGAGCAGAGTAGAACGAGTAAACATGAATTGGTGGTTTGCTACTTCAAAAAGTACAAAGACTAGGGGGCGTGAAATGAAGCTACAAAGTCGTATTTTAAGACTAATCAGAGAAAATATGTTTTTACTCAGTGAGTAAATAAGCTCTGGGATTTGTTGCCAGTGGATGAGGTAAAAGCTGTTAACTTTTTTTAAACCCAGCGATGCCTAGACAAGTTCCTGGAGGAAAAGTCCATAAACTATAATTAAAATAGACTGGAGGAAACCCGCTGCTCATCCCTGGGATATGCAGCATGGAAGCCGTTTACCTTTTGGAATCCTGCCAGTTATACATGATCTGGATTGGCCAGGAGAGAGAGGACACTGGGCTTGACGAATCATTGGTCTGACCCAGTATGGCAAATCTTATGTTCTTATTTCCATTTGGAACACGAGTCAGAACCAGCCATCAGAGGCCATGTAGCCATCTCGTCTTCTGTAATATGAGGTTCATTACAGATGTGTCATCTTAATACACAGCTGTGTCTAGAATTTTAAAATGTCGAGGGGCATTCACTAAATTAATTACAGGCAAAACCATACCTTTGAAAAAACATCAAAGGTCATTCATCCAAACTAGACCATTACAATAATTTCTGATTTTAGCTTCAAATTTTTTTTCAGCTCTTTCTATTGGTTTGCAGAAGTGGGAGAATTTGTCACACTGTTGCTTTGGTACATGTCAGGCCAGAATTTGCAGTCATTCAAAACAACATATCATTATCCCTGTTTGTTTCATTTTTTGTTGTTTCCAATCAGAAAAAAATTCATAAAACAACTATAACCTCCCTCCCCCCAGTATATGGAAACTAGGGAATATATATGTGAGGAGCTCGATATAAAAACATAAACTAGACTCTTAGCATAGTAAGGCGTGAATAGATGGATTCTTTTAAATGGGTAAGGGAGGAATTTTTGGACTCTCTGTTCACCTAACACCTACACTGAGGACCCCCTATAGCCACTCACAAAAACATTCAGCGCACCGTACAGTCAAACTACAAACTTTACTACCATTATTTTCTATGGGCCCGATTATTCAAAGGCATTTCCGTGGTTTGCAGAACTGCAAACCGTGTAAATGCTGCTCAGTGTAATATTCAACGGCACTTATACGGTTCGTGCCGCTGAATAGCCGCAGGAGCCGCCGCTACATGCCCGATGCTAAATGGTTAGCATCAGCGCATTCCGGGGCAGAGCGAAGGCGTCATCCATCCCTAACCAAGCAGCGGCGATATTGAGCCGCCACCCAGTTAGTGATACATGGCAAAAGTGAGGTGTAGGAAACCCAGGCTTAACATCACCACATTAAGCTAACTGGGCAGTAGTTCAATATTGCTGCTGCCTCGTTAGCCTTGTGGCAACATAGCAAACCCGGGTATTCAGTGCTGTAGCTGGTTATGATTCTGGAATTGAATATCCAGATTTACCTTTCAGCACCGGTGACTAGCTGCCGGCACCGAATATTGAGCCCTATAAACTTAATAGTTGGTTTGAAAGGGTAGACTAGATCGATCGTTTTGTCTTTTATCTGCCATCATTTTCTGTTTTTCCTATATTCCTCACTATTTACATTTGTTAAGCTAAGACAGCTTAAGTAATACAATACCATCAGAAAGCAGTAATGACATAAAAGAATGCTAGTGTTGCACGAGAAAACTGAAAACAAGTAATAAATTCTGCCTCTATGGACATTTTTGACTGGGGCCAAAGTGTGTGCTGCTTGAAAGTAGAGAGAATGGTAGAATTAGAACCAGCAGTTTTGAAGGAAAAATCTTTCAGAGTCCATTCCTAAAGTTTTGGTGTGCTATGAGCTGTGTCAACTGGAAAAGCTGATGTACTTATGGGACCTGCGGTCACTCACACTCGTAGAAACATGAGGCAGCAAGATCTCTATTAACGAAGGTTGCTAGATTTTTGGAGGGCAAATCTGGGACACTTAGAGAAAAGGTAGCATCTTGGAGTTTTGGAACTGAGAGGCTATTGAGCACCGTTCCTGCTGCCGATGTGGAGGGAGGGAGAGGAGGATCAAGAAGACTTGATAGGCCACTTACACCTCATTGGAGGGGCTTATGGGAGAAAAAAAAGTCCTTTGCTTCAGTCTGCACTGAAATTGGGGACAGAAGGTGGTTTTAATCCATGGAGCCCCAGGACAAAATAGGGGATGTCTGGTACGCTTACCATTAACTCTTCTTTTAAAAGAATCTGCTGCATTAGTTTAGGCCAAAGTACTTTGGTATCTGAAAATATGAAGCCTGATTCTGCATAGAGTGTCTAGGTAGAAAAAGGAATGCGCAGGTCTGGGCGTTTACAGGCAGCAAGGTATTTTACAGAAAGCTTGTGGAATGCAGAGGGGTTTTTTTGTAAAATACCTCTAAGGTGTATGAAGTACACATGTATTTGGCAACACACACAGGAGAGCAGATATCTTACAAAGAAACGTGTTAAAACAAAAGCGTCATCACTCGGGATTCTGCAAGTGTAAATGCCAGATTTCATAATACTGGAAGAGCCAATCAAAGAGCGGAGTGGAAAAAAGTCTGTGAAATTTTGAGGTAGTTTTAAACACTAGAGAGGTAAGCACATTTGCTCCCTCATTCTCTCATGCCAATCCCAGGCCAAAATGAGCTGCTAGCTGACACTTATGCTTGTGCTGGAGTAGGTATAAATTCCAGCCCCAGATCTGCATGCATCGCCGTTATAAAATTGGAAATGCATGCATACTTTGCTGGCCTGCCCAGATCACGCCCCCTTGTGAACTCTAGTTAGTGCTGATCTAAACGTGTAAATAGCCAGGGCAGTATTAATGCATAGGCAAACAAGGCACATGCCCAGGGCCCAAAGTAAAGAGGGAGCCCATTTACCTGCCAGATCTCACACTTGAGAACAGTATTCTATCAGTTGGGGACAGGATATGGTCACCAAGCAACAGTGTTAAAGAAGGCCAGTGACTGGCAGAACCTTTAAACTGACCATTTTTTTTAAGTGCCATCAAGTCAATGCTGAGTCCTGGCAACCCACAGCAACCCCTGAGTTTTCTTGGCAAGGTATCACCAGAAGTAGATTACCAGGCCTTTTCTTCCAAGGCAGTGGAGGGTAAAGTGAATTGCCCAAGATCACAAGGAGTACCAGTGGGATTCGAACCCTGATTTCTTTGGTACTAGGCTGAACTTATATCTGGATCAATACCTGGCATCATCTTATCATCCTGCAATGCTGAGGCTACTCTAGATTGTCCGGCTTCATTGTTACTGGCTCCTTCTGACTCTGTTTCTTCCTGGCTGCTGGTTCTGTAGCTTGGTACAACCCGTGTGACTCTATAAACGAGTCAGAGTGAGTTTCCGATAAATTTAATGGTGCTGTTACTGGAATTGGTAAAACTGGCATGAGAAGGAGCTTGGTAGGGTGGCCTGATTCACCAGAGTGCACAAGAGAAAACTGAGAGAACATTTCTGAACTTTTTCCCAGTTTGATAGTGTCTCGGCCCCGATTGCTTTGGGGATAAGCAGAGTAGCCCACTTCAGATTGGGACTCTTCAGTGATAGCTGTCAGCTGAGGGCTATTCACCAGGGCTCACTCAGGAACCCTGCAGTCATGGGCCTTCAATATGGCCCCTACGTATTACCATTGCAGTGGCGCGAGTAAGGCAAAACTTCTGTATCACCCAACAGTGGCACCCGTTTTCCAGATGCAGGAGCGTACGAGGGGGTACCCAAAAAAAACAGGAATTATTTTTTTAAAGCTATTTATTTCAAATTCTTTACAAAACAACCTTATCCCCTTCAAAATACTCTCCATTACAACTGATACATTTGTCCCACCGGTGCTTCCACTGTTCGAAACATTTTTTGTAGTCATCTTTAGAAACGGCTGACAGCTCCTCCCTCCTTTTTTTCTTGACTTCTTCAATGTTGTCAAATCGGTGTCCTTTCATGCCCCTTTTCATGCGTGGAAATAAGAAAAAGTCGCACGGAGCCAGGTCAGGCGAGTAAGGTGCGTGGGGCAGCGGAACCATGTCATTTTTAGCCAAAAACTGTCTAACAGAGATGGCTGTGTGTGCAGGTGCGTTGTCGTGGTGGAAGAACCAGTCTCCTGTCTGCCACAAATCGGGTCTTTTTTGACGAACACTGTTGCGCAATCTTCTTAAAACTTCCAAATAAAAGGTTTGATCGACGGTCTGACCTGGGGGAACAAACTCTGAATGAACTACCCCCTTGGCATCAAAAAAGCAAATCAGCATTGTTTTGATGTTTGATTTGACTTGACGACATTTTTTTGGATGGGGTGACGATGACATCTTCCATTGGCTTGACTATTGCTTTGTTTCTGGGTCGTAACCATAGCACCATGACTCAACACCTGTAATGACCTTTGACAGAAAATCTGGATCAGTTTCAAGCTGTTGTTTCAAAAAACGACATGTTTCAACTCGATGTTCCTTTTGATTGTCAGTCAGAACCCGAGGAACAAACTTGGCAGCAACCCTTTTCATTCCCAAATCTTCCGTTAAAATTTGCTGAACCGAGCTCCAAGATAACCCACTAATCTCTGACAGTTGATCAATTGTCTGTTGACGGTCTGTGAGCACAAGCTCTCTAATTTTTTCAATATTTTCGTCGATTCGGGCAGTTGAATGACGCCCAGAACGAGGTTTGTCATCAATCGACATGTCACCATTTTTAAACCGAGCAAACCACTGGTACACTTGACTTTTTCCCATAGCGTCATCTTGATAAGCTGTTTTCAACATTAAAACAGTTTCAGCAGCATTTTTACCGAGTAGAAAACAAAATTTCACAGCTGCACGTTGTTCACTTAAACTTGTCATCATAAAAAAAAGAAACAAGAACAAAACAGCGCTAGCAAAAACAATCACTGCAGATGAACAGAACAAGCCAGGTCGACAACACAGGTGGCACTGAACTGACAATGAGTTGCACTATACACGCCTAGCGGCAGAAGTGCATACTACACAAGCTCCGCCCACGGCAATGTTATTCCTGTTTTTTTGGGGTACCCCCTCGTATGCTCTGTTGCTGTGAAGGTGGGGCTAGATGGAAAGGGGAGAAGGCCAGAAAAAGGTGAGAATGATGAACCCAGGGTGGTTAACAATAAAGGAGTCCTTTCAACTGAGCTGGAAAACAGCGGGAGGACATCGCTGGGCTAAGAGTAAATGGAAATCTTTCACCTAATTAAATGAAAACAGCACTAACTTAATTTTTCATTAAACTGCATGAAATAATACAACTCTCAAGTTATTTTCCATTTTTTACTCCTTATATGTAGATTAATGGCTCTCCGTACTCATCTATAACATCTTCTCAGCTATTAAATGTAACCTAACTAACGTCTATAGTTCCATTTTGTTAATTCAGACAGTTTTAATACCAGAATGATTTTATACTCTTATGTTTTTGCTTGCTCAGACTAGATGTTTGAAACTCTAGATTGTTTTTACATATGAAGCGACTCCTGACTCCCAGCCTGTAGTTGAAATTGGACATTGGACCTGATATGGAAGCCCGGTACACCTGAGTTTTCAAACGGACATGTTCATTCTAGCTCTTAATATCCTGCTTAATATTTAACTCATAAAACAATAGCTATTGATCACTTTTCTGGAAATGGATAGCCATTTATATTGTTGGGCTGGCAGAATGGTATCATGCTAAGACTTAAGACTGAAGTTTGAATGTTTAAATCACTTACCTCTGCCTTAAAAAAAATCATTAATAAGACACTTCAGTTTTGGTGACCAAAATGTCCCCTGCCGTCAAAGTATAGCAAACTTTAGAAGGCTCAACCCCTGATATCTGACAGAGGGCAAGCCAAAGTGGAGGAGTAGCATAATGGTTAGAGCAGTGGGATGCAACCAGGATTCAATTCCCACTAGCACTCCTTGTGGCCTTGGGCAAGTCACTTAACCCTCCATTGCCTCTGGTACAACCTTAGATTGTATGCTGTCTGGGGACAGAAAAATACCCTCTATATGTAACTCACCTTGAACTTCTCAGAAAAGGTGTGAGCTAAATCCAATTCCCATAGTTAAGAAAGCTGAGAATTGCTGCACACTCCTCCTAGCAACTACTTCACTCCTCCTGCAGCTGCTGTCAGGGACCCCCTCTGCAGATACCTGCCTCACTCCTCCTATCCCAAAGTCAATAAGCAATTATCACTGGTATCATAATATATTAATAGATAAAGTAGTTTGGTTGCGGTGCTAGTTCACTGGAAGAGACATTTTTGAATGCATACCAGACTAGACCTTTCAAACATTACTTTGTATTGATGATATTTCTGTGATTTTGACTAATACCATAACAAAAAGACTTGGTGCAAGGAGGATGCAAGGTCCTGATAGACTGATGTGGACCTCCAGGGTTAGCTGTCAGTGCTCTTGGCTCTCTAGCCTGTATTTTTTACTGGCAGTCATATTGTTTCCTTCCCAGTCTGTATATAGTCCTAGCCTTTCTGCCTATTTATTGCCAGAATTTGGTCATCGCCTGCATCTTTGATGTGGGAGTACTGCTTCTCAGAATTCTTGTTAATATACCTTTTAGTCTTCTGCTCTCTCTCTTTGCAAATGGTCCTTGCCTGGTTTTGTGCCTCCCAGCCTACTGACATTAGAACCTTGCTTAAGTCTTGCCAACAGCTGGCACCTGAAGGCCCAACTTGAGTGGAAAGTGGCCTATACAGGCGGAAGACCTGCAGCTTCTCCAGCCTGAGACCATGAGCCCACCCTCAGCACTGGAGTTCACACACCATTGGCTGAATGCCGTGACAGATGATAATCAGTGACTCACTGTTCTACCATGGTAGAAATTATATTGAATAATTAGGGAGGATCAACATGGTAGAGTGGTAGTGCTATATGTTAAGGATGCATAGAGTCAAATAGAATAAAGCTATTGCAAGATTCAAAATGCAGAGTGGAAATTTTAATGATAGACATTCCATATATGATTAAAGAGTATAGTAGTGAGGATATCTACTGTCCACCTAGACAAGGTGAGGAGTCAGACAATGAAATGCTAACAGAAATGAGAGAGGCTAACAAGAGAGCAAATAGAATGCTAGGTATGATAAGGAAAGGAATGGAAAATAAAACAAAAGATATTATAATGCCTCTATATCGTTCCATGGTGAGACCGCACCTTGAATATTGCGTGCAATTCTGGTCGCCGTATCTTAAAAAGGATATAGCGATTTTAGAAAAGGTTCAGAGAAGAGCCACCAAAATGGTAAAGGGGATGGAAGGATACTCCTATGAAGAAAGGCTTTTAACCAGGCTCTTTAACCTGGAAAAGAGACAGCTGAGGGGAGATATGATAGAAGTCTATAAATTAATGAACGGAGTGGAACGGGTAAACGTAGATCGATTGTTTACGTTATCAGAATATAGAAAGACTAGGGGACATGCAATGAAGCTACAGGGTAAACTATTTAAGACTAATAAAAGAAAATATTTTTTCACTCAACGTGTAATCAAACTCTGGAATTTGTTACCGGAGGATGTAGTAAAGGCTGTTAGTGTAGCTGGGTTTAAAAAAGGTTTGGACAAGTTCCTGGAGGAAAGGTCCATAAACCATTATTAAGAAGTGACCGAAGATATCAATGCTTGACCCAGTACAAGCATTGTGGAACTTGTGTCTCTTGGGGAAACTGCTAGGTACATATGACCTAGATTGGCCACTATTGGAAACAGAATACTGGGCTTGATGGACCTTGGTCTGACCCAGTATGGCATATCTTATGTTCTTATGTTCTTAACAAATTTGGTAACATAATAATATTTCAGTTACTGCACTATTGTTTGGATTAATGTCTCATCAAGACATGCTAGTGTAGTAGTATCTAAATGTCATAAATAACTGCTTTATGGAGCAGTTGGTTCTGTAAACAATGAGAGAGGCAGCTACTTTAGATATAGTCCTTACTGAAATACAGGACCTGCCGTGAGAGGTAGCAGCGATGGGAGCACTTGGTAGTAGTGATCACAATGTAATCAAATTTGTCATAATCACTGGAAGGAGGGCACTAAAGAAAACTATGAAAAGGAGACTATAATAAAATGAGAAAATTAGGAGCTGTTGTAAGGGTCAAACGTTTGCATGAAATTGACCATTATTTAAAAGTACTATTTTGGAGGCACAAATAAAAAATATTCCATGCATTAAAAAAAGTGAAAAGAAGCTGAAATGGCTACCACCATGGTTAAATAGTGAGGTGAAAGAGGCAATTAAAGCCAAAAAGGCATCTTTCAAAAAATGGAAAGCAGACCCAAATGAGGAAAATAGGGATGAGCATAAACACTGGCAAGTTTAGGTGTAAAACAGTAAAACGTCACGCCAAGGCGTGAAAAGAAGCTTTCCAGAGAGGCAAAAATTAATACTAAAAACCTTTTCAAGTATATTCAAAGCAAAAAGCCTGTGAGGGAGTTAGCTGGACTAATAGATGGACCAAAAGGTAAAAAATATTCAAGGAGGATAACATAATAGCAGAAAAACTAAATGGATTCTTTGCCTTGGGTTCATACCCACAGTGGAAACATTTTCAAGGTGATAATTTGGAGCATTTAAAGCAAATCACTTTACTGTAAATCTAGAATATGTAATAGAGCAGGCTGACAAACTAAAGAATAAAAAATCAACAGGATCAGATAGCATTCACCCTAGAGTTCTGTAAAAGCTCAGGCATGAAACCGTTAACTTATTACTAGTGTCCATACTAGTGCCTAAAGACTGGAATGTTTTTTAAAAAGGACTTTAGGGATGAATGGGGAAAGTATAAATCACTGAGCCTTGTTGATTTTGGACGATACCGTAGAAGCAATTCTAAACAAATAAAGTTACTAGCCATCTATATATAGATAGACCCCATTAAAAGAAAACAAATCAGCATGGATTTAGCAAAGGGAAGTCTTGCCGTACCAATTTATCAGATGTGTTTGAAGATGTCAACAAATATGTGGATAAAGGTGAACTGACGGCTGTGAAGGTAGATTTTAGACAGTGCGTGGAGATCAGAATTGAGATGTAGAGGTTGCAATCTATACAGTTTCAGTAGCGTTTTAGAAAAGGCTCAACTAAAAGTGGAGCCTGTTCTGAGATAGCTCAGAGGTGCACGTGTTTGCTAGTACATGGAACTAGAGGACCTAGTTTGCAGACCTACATGTGGGAAAAATCAAATGAGGAAACTCGGCAACTCACACGTGTAGCTGCCAGCACTTACACACATATATCAGCCATTTTGGAAACCTATATGGATAAATGCTGCCAGTGAACTACAGAGGAGGCTATCTTTATCTACGCAGGAAAGCCCCCATAATCCCTCCTGTAGAGGGCTAGCAAAAGCCAGTACTTTTTAAAAACCTATACATGCTAGGCAGCAGCTGTAAATCCCACTGTGGACAACTGCAGTCATACACATATCGTTCTTATATATTGTTTATTGTTTATTTAAAACTTGATATACCGCCCCCCCCCCCCATTACATCGGGGCGGTTTACAATAATATAGTAGCTTCAGATAGGAAAGGAGAAAAGAAAAGAAAATTACAATCATTTGAGAGGAAAGAATAAGAAAGCAGAGTTTAGCAGAAACAGTGCAGCAAGGAGAACGAAGTCAAACAGGGTCAGAGGGAACATTAAAAGCTAGGGAGAAGAAATGAGCTTTGAGCAGGGAACGAAACGTAGGGTAGGATTCTTCAAGACGAAGGGCGGTAGGGAGGGAATTCCAGAGGGCAGGACCTAGAATTGGACACTTAGAAGGCCCGTGTGTGCCACGATTCTGAAGCGCAGGACATCCATTGCCCTGCATGTTCAGGCAGCCCCGTGCTCCTGCTGGACTCCCGCTGCCATGGTGTCCCATCACCATGGCACTGGGATGCCCAATAGGAGCGCTGAAGGCTCGATGCCACTCTCAGCTGCATTTCCCCTCTCCCCGACCCTCGGCGTGGTCTACCAGAGCCGGGATCTGGTGGAGGGGCACCACCTGCTGCTGCTCACCTCGGTGTGGGGATCTGCCAGGCCCAGTCGCCATCTTCGGGGAAACTTATTCCACCTCCGAAGTGGAATAAGTCCCCCACCCATCTTGATCTCGCTAGACGTATAGGGCTGTGACTGAACAGGCACTGTATATCCAGGGTCATTGGCCCACCTCCGCTCCGCCCTTCCCCCTCCCACCCCATCCATCACTCCCCGCACAAGCCCTCTGTGTGTGCAGGAAGCCTGGGGTTTAGAATTCGCTCCCTACAAATAGCGGGGGTTGGACATCCAAGCCAGACGTCCATCCCCGCTATTTGCATCTAAGAATGATCCCCATAAGGTTTTTTTATGTTTTATAGTTATCTGCATGTGCTTAGCAGAGGGAAACAAGGGGAAGAAGTAGCCATTATTTTTAAAGACAGACTGCCAATGGTGGGGTTGTCAGTGAAATTGCCCGAGAGGACTGAGGGGTCATTGGTAAAAATCTAGGGTATTGTATAAGCTAGGAATGTTGTTGTATTGCCCACAAAATGTGATAAGAGAAGTAAGGGATCAGATGACTGAAATAGTGTTGGATGTAAGGCTATAATTTCAAGATATGATAATATTAGGGAATTTAGCTGTCCATTTTGAAGACAGTCTATTCAATGAACTTGTTTAAGAAAAGGGTCTATAAAGTATTATAAATAAATGTGACAAATTCCCTTGTGAAAGACTTATAACATTAAAACATTATGGGATAGAAGACAATGCCCTTTTATGGACTGGAAACTGGCAAAAAAGAAAAAAAAAACCAACAAGAGAGAACTGGAGTAAATGATCAAGTTTCCAAATGGGAAAAGGTCAGTAGAGTCCCCAGGGGTCTGTACTAGAACCAGCACTGTTTAATATATTCCTAAATAATTTGGAGGAAAGAGCAACTAATGAGCTGATCAAATTTGCAGATGATAAAGAATTATTTAAAATCATTAAAGCAGCAGAGGACTGTGACGAATTGCAGAATTTTGTGAGACTAGAGGAGAAAGCATGTAAATGGAAGGTGCAGTTTAATACGGATACATGCAAGGAGATGCACATAGGGAAAGATCATCTCAACCACGGGTACAAAATGCAGGGATCTGAGTTAGAAAGAACCACTCAGGTCTCTTGGATAATATGTTGAGATTTTCAGCCCAGTTTGTTGTGGCTGCCAAAAAATGCAACTAGAATGCTAAAGATTACTCGAAAAGGACGGCAGAACAAAATGGAGAATATCATTATGTCTCTGCAACCGCACCTTAAGTATTGTGTGCAGTTCTAGTCCCCCTGTCTCAAAAGGAATACAGCAGAATTATAAAACGTTCAAAGAAGGGTAACAAAAACCTCCCTTATGAAGAAAGAATGGCCAAATAGGTTAAGGCTCTTCTGCTTGGAAAAGAGACGATTGAGAGGGAATATGACAGACATTTATAAAATTATAAGTGAGGTGAAAGAGGTACATAGGGAATCTTTCAAGCAACATCCAAACAAGAGGACACTCCGTGAAACTAACAACCAGCAAATTACAATCAAATGGGACATTTCCCTTTCCCTCTCTATGCAGACTCTGGCATCTCTGTGTGCAGGGACAGCACAACCATTAGGCAAATTAGGCAGTTGCCTAGAGTGCCAGTGCTCCAGCTGCCCACCCTTCTTTGGGACCTAAAGCAGCGGCAGTAACCTCCGGTCTGCAGTGCTGTTTGTTCCTGCTGCCTTCCCCTCTGATTCCATTTCCTGTTTCCATTTCGGTTGCCAGCTTCTTGGAAGAGAAAAACCCACCACCTGTGGCTAGTCATGCTCCTCCCATGTCCACCCCCACCCCATCTTTGCCCCATCCCCGCCCCATCCCCATCCCCAAAAAATAATTGCAGAGAGGGCAATGTGCAAACTGAACAAGCAAGATTGCTAGACATTCTTAAACAGAAGTTCTATACTAACAGAATACGCAGAATTGGTTGTACACACACAATACAGACAGGCCTTCATCAATTAATGAGCACAAAACAAAAAGAGAAATATATAACCAAAAATTAAAATGGCACCCCAAGAAGCCAGACTCCACATGCAGTGCAACATCAGATAAGTAAGAGATGCAGTTCCCCATACTGTGTAAAATATAAAAGTAGCACAAAGTCCAGTCATTAAATTGAAAATAAAATTATTTTTTCTACCTTTGTTGTCTGATCATTTTATTTTCTGATCATGCTGGTCCGAATCTGAGGCTTCTGTTTTCCTGTCTTCTTTTAGCTCTCTTTCTATGGTCTATAGTCCAGCCGCCATTTCTGGTCTCTTCTTTTGTTTTCTTCCTTCCATCAGTCTATTCCCAGTCCCAGTAACCCTCCCCAGTATCGGCTCCCTTTCTAGTCCTCCCCTCCCATTACCTTCCAGTGTCAACCCCCTGGTGTTCCCAGGACTGCCACTGGTTTCCATTCCCTTCCAGTCCCCCTCCTTCCCCACTGTTCAGCCCCTTCTAGTCCAAATACCATCCCAGGTGTCAGCTCACTTCCACTCCCAGTGCCATCCCCATGTCAGCTCCCTTCAGTCTCCCTTCAAATGCCATCCCCACATGTCTGCTCCCTTCCAGTCCCAGTGCCCCCTCCCTTCCAGCCTCCTCCCCATTACCCAGCCACCTACCACTCCCATCCCCAAGTGTCAGCTCCCTCCAGTCCCACCCCAGGTGTCAGCTCCCTTCCATTCCCCCTCCAGTACCATCCCCAGGTGTCAGCTCCCTTCCAGCCCTTCCTTCCCCCATGTCAGCTCCCATCGAGCCCTCACCTCCCCCCCCCCCATGTCAGCTCCCTTCTAGCCATCTCCTTCTCCCCTCTTTCAGCTGCCTTCCTGCCTCCAACTCCCCCCCCCCCGTGTCAGTCCCTTCCTGCCACTCCTTCCCCTTGCAGCCACGGCTCCTGCTTCTTGCAGAGCAGCGGCTGCAATCCTGCTTCTTGCAGAGCAGCGGCTGCAATCATGCAAATTTAAAAACAAAACGGAACCGGTGCAAGGCCCTCTGGCCCCATGGAATCCCTGCTGCAGCATCCTGCGCTCAAATGGAAGTGATGCTACAGGGGGCAGAACACTGTAGCAGGGGTTCCTTGGGGCCGAAGGGCTCTGCACCGGTTCCGTTTTGTTTTTAAATTACCATTATTGCAGCCGCTGCTCTGTAAGAAGCAGGAGCCACGGTTGCAAAGGGAAAGAGGTGGCAGGAAGGGACTGACAGCGGAGGAGAAGGTGAGACTGCGCTGGTGGGGACAAGAACCCCAGATGAAAAGCGAGTTTTCTCCTCTGGTCACTCTCAGTCTCACGGCCAGAGCAAAAAAAACAGCTTTTCAAGGGCCAGTCTTTGATCTCTGCCAGCAGCTGGCCTGGCCATGTAAAAACCGGTTGGTTGGCAACCCTAGTTTCCATACAAACAAGAAGTGGAAACAGATGGGGAGGAAGCAGGCACAGTATTACAGTGCCAGAAGTTAAGCTAAGCTAGGGTTGCCAACTGGCTCCAGATGCGCCTAACATGCTAGATCCAGTCCTGGGTTTACCCCATTGCATGCAGAGACATGTAGTTCTGATTTCTCTATTGCATTCCATAAGAAAAGCAAGATTACAAGCCCCTGCATGCAATGGGGTAAAACCAGGACTGGATTGAGCCTGTAGGGCGCATCTGGAGCCAGTTGGCAACCCTAAGGTAAGTGCTTTGTTGCCGTTTTTAAGGCATTGCCATCTCTGTATGTGTCTGGGCAGGTGAGCATAGTGTTGGTAGTGACTGATGCTGTATGTGAGGTAGGGATGTCTGTGTATATATATTTGTACAAATTGTTGAAAAGGACTTGAAGTGGGCTACCAGGACCCTCTAAGAGGGTTAATGTGGAGAATGGCTTGGAATCTTACTGACAGCCTAGTGCGGGGGCCTTCAGGACTGGAATTGGAAATCCCCTGGCCTAGTAGAATATGTTATACAAGCGAAGGCCGTATGTTGTAGATGTTTTTGAAAAAAATAAGACAGAATGTTTTTGCTTGTCCTGATTAAGCTGAGCAATGTCTGTGCCTAGTTTGATCTAAAACATGTAGGGCCTGATATTTGAAAGGCATTTACACGCTGAATATCCCCGATCTTCTCCTTTACACATCCCGATGCTAACCGCTTAGCATCGAGGTGTGTCGTGGGCATTCCAGGGAGGAGCGGAGGCAGTGACAATTGATAACCGGGCAGCGATGATATTGTATGCTGCCCGGTTAGTGACCTGCAGTTAAAAGTTAGGCGAAGCAAAAGCTCGCCTATCCTTTAGCCATAGGAACTAACTGGGCAGCATGCAATATTGCCACTGCCTGGTTAGCTACTGCAGCTGGAAGGCTGTGCGACAAACCCAATATTCAGTGCTAGGGCTGCATATGACTCCAGCATTGAATATCCAGGGTTAAGGGTCTGTGCAGATGGCTATGTACCATAGTGGTGCATAGCCGCCATAGATAAATATTGGGCCTGTAGTGTTTAGTTTCATCTGTAAAGCAGAGGCTTGATGTAGAGTGATAAGACAAATTTGTACTACGTAGCAGTTTTTTTCCTAATAGAAGAAGTACTATGGCCTAGCTGGAGTAGGAATTATGGGAGAACTGCTCGAGTTTGCAGGCTCTGCTTAAGCTTAAGTAGTACTGTTACTGATATCATTTTCTGTATATATGCGATTTCATTCCTTACTTGAATTTAGAGAATTGGAGCCAAAGAGTCCAGGTTGGATTTTGCTACCTAGTGAGCCAGGTCAGGAGTTAGAACACCCAAACAGTTCATGCTATGACTCGGATCTCCCTTTCTCTTCATTCAAGGCAAGGCAAGAAAGTATGAAGAACTGTGAGTATTACGTACAGAAAGACTCAGTCCTAAGACAGGCCTTTAGCAGTTAAGAGAGGCAATCCATCTTATTGTTTGTGTGTAACCATGGTGATATTACAGAACCCTGAAAACTTTGAAGCACAATAGCATTCAATAATTAGTGGTAATGAAGCATTACTATTTCCTTTAGGAGGGATTTTTTCAGAGGAGTGTCAATGTTTGAGAAATGAAATGGCAGTCAATGATTTAGGAAGACTGTACACTAGTCATGACTTTGGTTGTCCTTACATGGTGGGAGGCAATGGTATATGACAAGTTTCAAGAAAAACCTAAGTTGTTTGTATTAGAAAAGAAAGTGTATAATGATTCATTTGTTTGCTTTTCTGATGTCATGTTTTTTAAAGGATAAATTTTCTGATTGTAAAAAATTTTATCAGCCTGGCTTGGTAATTAATTGTTGTGTTTTCATTTGCTGATTTTCTTCTTTAGTAAGTCAGAACCATATTTTGCCAGACTTGCAAGTTGATATCTGAAATGCCTGTTCTCTTATCATAGTCAGTGTAAAGACTATGCAGATTTGTTTTGTTGGTTTCACTCTTGGGTGTTAAGGTAATTTTGATTGTTTTTCTGTGTTTGAGTTATAAATTTTGGTTTTCAGATAAGGGAAACATTTTGTTTTGAAAGCTTTCCCAATTCAGTTTATTTGAAAAATAGAGATATATTGTAGCGCTGTGATTTTTGTGCATGCATGTTTTTGTTTTGGGTATGGTAATCTTCAGTTTAAGTAATCATTTCAATATTGTGATTTTCTTTATGTAGCAGATTCAAATTTGGTTTCTTTCCAGCTCAGTTATGGAAAGTGTTCCATTACCTGATATTACTAATGTTCAATTTGTTGTACTTAATGCCCTTCCTGAATCTAGATATGCCTGGTGTATAGACTCTAGATATGCCTGGGAGATGCGTGTTATAAAATATTTTGAAATAATAATTTTAATGTCTTGGGGACCTTGAATGTTTAATGCTAATTAGACATACATAGAGAGTTGTCATTTGAAATGAGCTAAAATAAATTTATATCTTCTCCAGGAGCAAGTAGGAAGTCAGACCTCACTTATGGGTGATGTCGGCACCGACGGAGCCCGCGTGGAGCAATTCCCCAGCTTTCAAAGAAAGCCTTTGGGATTGCTGCCACGCATGCGTGGTCCTCTTCCCGCCCAAGGGTGCCATCTTGCTCAGTCTCCCTTTTTCCGTGGAGCCCTTCGGACGCACGTCCTCATCACTTGGAAAAAGTGTTTCATTTTTTGGCCTTAGGCCTATTACGTTTCCAGTTGCACTGGTCCTCTACCCATCCTTCCCCTGCTCTATCCTTTTTGAGCAATTAGGGGACCTTTTTTTCCTAGCATTTTTGCCTTCACGGGCTTCGCGCCCTTTTTGCTCCCGACCACTGGCCACATGGGTCTTCGACCTCACAGGGGCCATTTTTTGCCCCTATGGCCACCAGATTCAAAAAATGCGATAGATGCTCCAAGAACATGTCACTTACAGACATCCATGACTGCTTCCTGTGGTGTCTTGGGGCCGACCATGATCCAGAGCTCTGCTCGCTTTGTAAGAAAATGTCCTCCAAAGTCCTGCTCAGTAGTAAGCAGGACTTACTGAAAAGCCTTTCTTTCCAAGGAAGAGCCTGCCCTATTGGGGCTACCCACCGTACCTGCCAACTCCCATGCCGACAGCTGCAGCACAAGGGAAGCCTGGACCCCTGGGTCACCGCAAGCAGAAAGGACCCAAGACCCAGACCCCAGCACCACCTCAACCCTCTCAGGGGTTTTGATGCCACCTGCATAGCCTTTCACCCCCCAGCAACACAGCTGCCGGTGGGGGGACGCCTGTCCTCCTTTGCCCTTCAGTGTGCTTCCATCACCTCAGACACCTGGGTCCTCCGGGTAATCCGAGACAGCTATCGCCTCTGCTTGGACAGGCTTCCCCCTCCATTCTCCCTGGCAGAGCCTCCTCAACTCCCTGTGCATCAGGTCTTCCTGCAGCGGAAACTAGTCATCCTCCTCACCCAGCAGGCGGTCAAGTGGGTGCTGGTGCATCTCTGAGGTCGGGGCTTTTCTACCCGAAACTTCCTCGTCCCAAAAAAGATGGGGGGGGTCTGCCGCCCATCCTCGACCTCCGAAAGCTAAACAAGTTCTTGGTGCGGTGAAAATTCAAGATGCTATCCCTTGGCATTCTGCTGCCCTTCCTCCGGCAGGGCGACTGGCTATGCTCCTTAGATTTAAAAGACGCTTATGCCCACATTCTGATTCACTCCCAGCACAGGCAGTACCTGTGCTTCAGGGTGTAGGGGGAGCACTTCCAATACAGGGTGCTCCCCTTCTGCCTCGCATCCGCCGTGCGGGTCTTCACGAAGTGCCTCTCTGCGGTCACCGCCTCCCTCAGGTGACACGTGTGACAAGGCAGAGGCTTTAGAGAGTAAGAAAAAGGGTTTTAAATACTCTTTGTCCTCTGAACCTGCCAGAAATACAGGGCAGGAAGGGGCTAAAACCTCAGCACACAAAGCTTCACTACACGAGAGAGTAGAAAGGGAGCCCCACCCTAGCCCCAGGCTAACCAGGAGAGCTATCCTATCAGGGAAAGGGGTGGACTCACGCCCGATTGGACAACTCAGTCCTCATAACCAGGAAGTAGTAGATTCAAGGGGAGGAGAGGAGAGAAAGCAAAAAGAGGAGGAAGAAGCGAAAAGAGGAGGAGAACGGGAAAGGAGAAGGAAGGAGGAAGGAGCCCCACAGTGGACACAGTGGGGAGAAACTGACTCAAGGGAATTGGATACAGCCTTGGAGTCAGAGCCTTTTCCCAGAGGGCTAGGAAAGTCAGGTCCAGGCAGAGACTTGAAGTCCCAAAGAGGCAGAGCTGGAAGCAAAGAGAGCCAGGTGGGAACCAAGTACTTGGAAGATTGCCAGCCACTTTGCCCAGGAACAGCCACGTCTCGGGGGAGGCAGTTGAAAGTGCTTCCTGGAAGGAACAGCCCTCAGCCAAAGGAGAATCAGGTCAGAAACTCCTATAAACCTTTGAAGCAAAGATTAGAGTTCTTACCTAAGAGAGATAGAAGTAACTCCTCAGAGACTTTTCTTAGAACCAGATTGATAAGAGAGAAGCTGGGTAGAAGGGAAACCCCAGCCCATAAAGTACAAGTGTTTCCTTATAATAGAGAACGTGTCAGAAGCTGCAGTTCAGAGTGTAGCCCAGCTGCACGTCAGCAAGCTACTAATTGCCAGCAACAGGACACGGAGCTAGAGTCCGATTTTGAGGACCAGGCTGTATTAAAGGAACTTGTAAGGCACTGTCAGAAGAAATATGTTCCACCCAACCAGAGAGTGATATCCAGGCGAGACAGGGAAGAGAGAAATCCTTTCTATGAACTGTTTAAGAGGGCCAATAAGCCTGAAACCCTGCAAGTGCCTAGGAGACGTAAGGATAGTAGATGGAAGCAGATACAGACTCTCCTTAAACACTTGAAGTCTGTGGATTCTTTTTATCCTTGTGTTCAAGAAACCCCAGATCTTGAGAGTGAGCCGATGCAGACAGACAATCCCTTATCCTCTAGCAGTGACTCGGAGATGGATTGTGGCATCTGTAAGAAGGAGTTCTAAGGTGCAGTTTAATTGTATCCTATGTATATAAGGGTGCTGTGGAAGCATAATCGTTGTTAAGCACACGTGGAATAAAAACCACAACACGGAGAAGTTTCTTTTTAGAAGTTTTATTAGGAAAACATTACTGGTGTTTGGAAACAATGCTGTTATCCTGAAAAGTTGGAGGAAATATAAGAAGCTGATTTTTGAGTTGCATCTGTACCCTGAGAAGTATCATGAGGACTGTTTCATTTTGGACTTTATTTGTTACAAACACGTATCTTCTCTTTTGCTCTGTTTTGGGGGAAGAAACCCTGTGCGACAATAAATATATTGTTCACCCTTAACCTAACTTTGGCTGTCATCACTGGGCTACAACTACATAAGAATACCAGGCAAACAGCACAAACAAAGTAACTTTAACTGTGTCCCACTTTCTAACAGCCTTAATACTGGGGCTGAGTGGTGAGTGGTGTCACACACGGCATACCGGTCTTCCCTTACCTCGATGACTGGCTTGTCACGGGATCCTCGGTCGAATAAACCCACTTGGTGGTGCCATGCACAATCCTCCTGCTCGAGCGTCTGGGCTTCTTAGTCAACTATCCCAAGTCCCACCTCAATCCAGTGTAGGCCCTAGAATTCATCGGCACATGCCTCCACACTCGACGGGTCACCGCCTGTCTGCTAATGGATTATGCCGACCGCCTCTGAGCCCTGGCAGCCCAGGTCCAGAGCACCCCTCGGGTGATGGCACGGACTATGCTGCGCCTCCTGGGGCACATGGCCTCTACCATCCATGCAGTTCCCCACGCCTGCCTGCACATGCGATTGGCCAGGTGGTGCGTCAGCGCCCTGTGGAGTCCGTCCATCGGCCACCTCAGGGACCTCGCCCGGGTCTCTCACAACCTTCGCCTGTTCCTGGACTGGTGGCAGGACCCCCCGCAACCTTCTCCGGGGGTTGCCCTTCCAGGTACCGCAGCACGAGCTAGTGCTGACAACGGATGCCTCCCTGCTGGGGTGGTAAGCTCACTGCGGTGAATTGCATATGCTGGGACAATGGTCGCCCAAGGAGTCTCAACAGCAAATAAATTTTCTCGGGCTCCGGGCGGTTCGGTGGGCCCTAAGGGCCTTCAAAGATCACCTCAAACGGAAGTCGGTGCTCGTGTAGACCGACAACCGAGTGGCGATGTTCTACATCAATAAGGAAGGGGGCACAGGATCATGCCCCCTCTACCGGGAAGCGGACCTCCTCTGCTCCTTCGCCTTCCATTGGGGGATAACTCTCAGAGCGATCTACCTCCCAGGCCAGGAGAATGTCTTCGCGGACAAACTCAGCAGGATCCTCCGCCCTTATGAATGCAGCTGGACCCGGGGGTACCAGGCTGGCTGTTCCATCGGTGGGGAACTCTGACCATGGACCTATTTGCCAGGCAAGCAAATGCACAGCTTCCCTGCTTCTGCGGCCCAATACAGCACCCGAGAAGGGAAGGCCCGGATGTGTTCCTCCTGAGCTGGTCTTCCGGCCTGCTCTATGCATTCCCTCCCACTCCTCTCATCGCGAGGACCCTCCACAAAGCTCAGTGGGAATAAGCGTCGATGATCCTTGTAGTCCCATCATGGCCTCAACAGCTGTGGCTCCCACTCCTGCTTCGGCTGTCGTCTGAGCTTCCAGTCCCCCTGGGCTGTGCCCCGGGCCTGCTAATGCAGGAGGAGGGGCGGGTACTACACCCGAACTTGACCGCATTATCCCTCACAGCCTGGCGACTGAACAGATCTCTCTAGCCCTGCTGGACCTCCTGGAGGAGGTTGAGGAGGTCCTCCTCACGTCGAGGAAAACCTTGACTAGACGAGCTTATGCCTTCAAGTGGCGATGCTTCTCGATCTGGTGCTCCGAGCTCCAGATCATCCCATTCTCCTGCCCCATTCGGTGGGTTTTTCAGTACCTCCTCCATCTCTCGAAGGAAGGCCTGAAGTCATACTCTGTCAGGGTACACCTGAGCGCCATCTCGGCGAATCACCTCCCCGCCAAGAGAAACCCCCTCTTGGGGCAGCCCTTGGTCCCCCGCTTTATGTGGGGTCTCTTGCTCTCCAAGCCTCCCATCCGGCCACCTCTGGCGGACTGGGACCTGAACGTAGTGCTCATGCAGCTTATGCCTTCGAGCCGATGGCAACATGTTCGCTTCAGCACCTATCCTGGAAGGTGGCCTTCCTGGTGGCTCCGACCTCAGCCCACCAAGTCAGTGAACTCTAGGCTGTCATGGCTGAAGCCCCTTATTCTATATTCTAAAGGAATAAGGGTGGTCCTCTGTACCCACTCCAAATTTCTGCCGAAAGTTGTCTTGGATTTCCATCTCAATCAGAAGATAGTCTTACCGACCTTCTTCCCGAGACCCCATGCTGACCAGGCGTCGGCAGCTTTGCATACACTCGACTGCAAGAGGACTCTTGCCTTCTGTCTGCAGTGCACCCAGGCTCATCACAAATCTGGCCGACTCTTTGTGACTTACAATCCCAATTGACTAGGGCAGGCAGTCGCTAAACGCACCCTCTCTATTTGGGTGGCGGACTGCATCGCCTTCGCCCTTTACAAAGTCAGGTGCCCCTTTGGATCGACGAGTCACCGCACACAGTGTCCGAGTCAAGGCGGCTTCAGTGGCCTCGCTGCGTTCAGTGCCCCTACAGGACATCTGCCGGGCGGCGACCTGGTCTTCAGTGAACACCTTCGTTGCACACTACTGCCTGGAGAGGGAATTCCATCGGGACAGCGCCTTCGGCCAGGCCGTACTCTGTAATCTGTTCGTGGTATAAGCAACTCCTGCCCTCGACCCTTCTTCATGGATACTGAGGGCTTCGCCCTGAGGAATCGGGCTTCTGTGGGCATCGGCTTCTGCTCACGACCTCGTGGAGGCATTTTTTGGTTACAGGTTTGGTAGCCTGTAGCTGGGGAGTCCCATAAGTGAGGATTGACTTCCTGTTTGTTCCTGGAGAAAGCGTAGTTACTCACCTGTAACAGGTGTTCTCCAGGGACAGCAGGAATCAGTCCTTACTACCTTCCCACCTCCCCTGATGAGTTGCTGGATTTTTATCCTTCCCTTGCCATCTGCTTGGTAAGGCTCAAGTTAAGGGACCTGACTGAGCAAGATGGCACCCTTGGATGGGAAGAGGACCACGCATGCATGGCAGCAATCCAAAAGGCTTTCTGTGAAAGCTGGGGAATTGCTCCGCGTGGGCTCCGTCAGTGCCAACGTCACTCATAAGTGAGGACTGATTCCTGCTGTCCCTGGAGAACACCTGTTATAGGTGAGTAACTACGCTTTCTACCTGCAGTTCACTTAAAAATAGCAGTAAGTTTTAATAGTGTTTCTAGAAGCTTTAGCCTATAAGGATTAGTATGATATGAACGTCTATGCATGTATGTTAGTTAGTATGAGGACATACTGTATGTATTTGGTGGTATGAGCAAGTGATGAGAAAGTATTGAGTCTAGTGAGATATGATATTAATAGTGAAAGAACGATTTGTGATGGACAGTAAACTAGTGAGGGTAGTCTAATGTTATGAAGTGATGTGTCGGTTTAATGAATATGTAAAAGGAAATTAGATTCTATGATTGATTTTGTAGCAGTAATGTTTATAGTACAGCTAGTGTTTTTCCTTGCTATCTGTATGGGCTAACTGTAATTTGAGATGGGTTCTCTGATTCATTGGAGTGGGAAGAAGAATGTATTGTACACTGAAGTAATATCTTGAGAAGCAGACAGCACAATTAGCAACAGCTTGGCAGGGATGTATATTTATAATAACTCTGTAGAGAAGGAGATTGCTGAATTGTTCAAGGCCTTCTTGCCAGATAACAGTAAGCCTTATTACAGAAGCTACCTAAAAAAAAATAGTTGAAGTTAAAGTAAAGCATGCTATTTTTCTTTTCCTTATAGATATATAAAAAGAACAACTTCTGATTCCAATTGGCAGCAGTATTATTGAGAAATAAATCTGTATGATCATGCTGGGCAGATTAGATGGACAATGCTGGTCTTTATCTGCCGTCATATACTGTGTTACTATATTTATTTTATTTATTTATTTAACAATCATTTATATACCACATCTTCCATATGTTACTGTGTTACTATGATTTTATTAAATTTTTTAAGATTATTTTGCAGAGATCCTGGATTTGACAATTGGGATAGACAGGGGAAGGAAAAACCCCAAACGATTAACCATTCCTTTACTTGTGTTTAACAGTAAATAAATTTAATCCACGATGTGCAAGTTTTGTTTTCCTAGATTAGGGATCTGAGTGTATCCTGGTTAAAAGAGAAGTTGTCTGCTGATTTCATTCTATGTATGAAAATGCCAATGCTGAGAAATAGTACCTCCCGGAACTTCTTATACCTACAGATAAAAACCTCTGTGTAATAGTTCCTGGGGGGGTTTTATGATTGATTTGTAATTGATATGAATGAATGAGAAGATCTTTATGCATGTATGATAGCTTTTTGATATATTCAGATATCTAAGTTGCGTGAATTGGTGTGGTATCACAAAGACGAAGAAAAAGTATGAAGGTGTTTAAAAGAAAAGATACAAGTTAACGGCTTTGTTAAAAACTGAATTGTGTATCAAAGTAAGTTTGTTTGATTAAAAATAATTATAAAAGAAAAATTAATGGAGGAAAAAAATGAAGAAAAAGAGAAACATCCAACATAATTGTGTAGTAGAATGTGTTATACAAGGCAAGGTTGTATTTTGTAGATGTTTCTGAAAAAAACAAGACAGAATGTTTGTCTTTGCTTGTCCTGATTAAACTGAGCAATGTCTGTGCCTAGTTTGACCTAAAACATAGGGCCGCTATTCGTACCTTCCCCCACCGGTGTCTAACAATTCTAATGTTGACTCTGTATGTCCAGGGCTGGCGACTTGTGCAAGGAAGTTAATTTCCCTGGACGTGTTTTCCTTTCAGGCCCGGGGCCCGTATGAGGCAGGGGGGGACAGAGGATATTCCCCGCAGCCCGACCCTGGCCTTAGGAGGCCAGATCGGGGGTCGGGCTTTGGGGAATAAGCTGTTTTTCCGGCAGCCAGCATCGCAGCTTTTGAATGGAGCCGCGGTGCCAATGCAACCAGACACCATGGTGCCGTGGCTCCATTTAAAAGCCCTGACTGAGTAAGGTTGGGCTTGCTGTGTACATGCAGGCCGGACTGAATCGCAGTCCCGGCCTGCACGTACATGACTGATCACAATTCTGATCCCGCAGGGATAGACGTGCCTCGCGGGATCAGAATCACAACCCCACTCTATACGTCCGGTCAAACCGGACATACAGAGGGGGTGTACGTCCCGAATGGAATGAGCCTGATAGTGTTTAGCTTCATCTGTAAAGCAGAGGCATGACATAGAGTGATAAGACAAATTTGTACCATGTAGCAGTCCTAATAAAAGAAGTACTATGTCCTAGCTGGAATAGGAATTATAGGATAACTGCTCAAGTTTGCAGGCCTAAATTCCTCTGCTTAAGCTTAAATAGTACTATTACTGCTATAATTTTCTGTGTATGTGTGATTTAATTCCTTACTTGAATTTAGAGAATTAGAGCCAAAGAGCCAAGGTTGGATTTTGCTACCTGGTGAGCCCAGTCAGAAGTTAGAGCACCCAAACACAAATGGTATGATGTGTACATCTATCTCCATTGGGAAGACCTTAGCTGTTTATCTGGGTGCATGTGAGAAGGGGATCTGTGTATTTGTGTGTTTGTGTGTCATGAGTATATCTGTGCTTTGTGGTTGTGTGCTTGTTGGTAGTGTAATAAAACTCTGGAATTCGTAAAAGCTCTTAGTGTAACTGGATTTAAAAGAAGTTTGTATGAGTTCCTGGAGGAACAGTCCATAAACCATTATTAAAGAGGACCAGGGAAATCCTCTGCTTACCCCTGGGACAAGTAACATGAAATCTGTATACCTTTTGGGACTTTGCCAGGTACATGTGACCTGGATTTGCCGCTGTTGGAAACACAATACTGGGCTTGATGGACCCGTGGTCTGACTTAGTATGACATATCTTATGTATGTACATTTGTATGAGTGTCTGTTTTGGAGGCTGTGTGTGTGTATTACGAGTTGTGTCTGTTGGCAGTGTGGTTGGGGGCTGTGTGTGTATTAGAACAGTGGTTCCCAACCCAGACATCGGGTACCCACAGGACTGTCAGGTTTTCAGGGTATCTACAATGAATGTGCATGAAATAGATCTGTATACAGTACATGCAGATCTATTGCATGCATATTCATTGTGGATACCCTGAAAAACTGACTGGTCTCAGGGTACCCAAGGACTGGGTTGGGAACCACTGCGTTAGAACATTAGAACATAAGAACATAAGATATGCCATACTGGGTCAGACCAAGGTCCATCAAGTCCAGTATCCTGTTTCCAGCAGTGGTCACGATGCTTGTATTGGGGCAAGCAATGGATTTCCCAGGTCCTTTTTAATAATGGTTTATGGACTTTTCCGCCAGGAACTTGTCCAAACTTTTTTTACACTTAGAGACACTAAAAGCTTTTACTACATCCTCCGGCAACAAATTCCAGAATTTGATTTTCTCTTATTAGGCTTAAACAGGTTACACTGTAGTTTCATTGCATGTCCCCTAGTCTTTCTACTTTTTGATGGCGTAAACAATTGATTTACTTCTATCTGTTCCACTCCGTTCATTAATTTATAGACCTCTATCATATCTCCCCTCAGCCATTTCTTTTCCAGGTTTAAGAGCCCTAACCTTTCATCCTCTTTACCATTTTGGTGGCTCTTCTCTATACCTTTTCTAATTCCGCTATACTCAGAATTGCACACAATATTCAAGATGTGGTCGCACCATGGAACGATACAGAGGCATTATAATATCCATTGTTTTATTCTCCATTCTTGTCCTTATGATTTCTAGCATTCTATTTGCTTTCTTGGTCACCGCTGCACACTGGGCAGAGGATTTCAGCATGTTATCTACGATGACACCTATATCCTTTTCCTGGGTGGTGGCTCCTAATGTGGAACTTTGCATCGTGTCACCATAGTTTGGGTTGTTCTTTCCTAGGTGCATAACTTTGCACTTGTCTGCATTAAATTTCATCTGCCATTTGAATGTCCAGTCTTCCAGTTTATCAAAGTCCTCTTGCAATTTTTCAAAATCCTTTTGAGTTTTAGCAACTTTGAATAATTTTGTGCCATCTGCAAATTTGATTACTTCATTCATTATTCGCATTTCTAGGTCATTTACGAATATGTTAAAAAAGCAGCGGACCCAGCACCGATCCCTGGGATACTCCACATCTCTCCTTTGGGAAAATTGGCCATTTAGTTCTACCCTCTGCTTTTCTGATCCACAATAGTACACTGCCTCTTATCCCATGACTTGTTACGTTCACCAAAAGCCTCTCATAAGGGACCTTGTCAAAGGCTTTTTGAAAATCCAGATACACTATATCGACCGGCTCACCTTTGTCAATTTGTTTATTCCCACCTTCAAAAAAATACAACAGATTAGTAAGACAAAACCTTCCTTGGCCAAAGCCATGTTGGTTTTCTCCCATTAAACCATGACTATCTACATGTTCAGTAATTTTGTTCTTTATAATGGTTTTTGCCATTTTGCCTGGTACTGATATCAGGCTCGCCGGTCTGGGGATGTATAAGAGGCAGTGTGTGTATATATGTATGTCTATGAGGATGTGTGTGTGTGTGCTTGAGTCTCTGTGCTTTGCCAGTGTGTTTTGAAAGCTGTATGTTGTTAGTAGCGTGTGTGTGTGTTAGCATTGTATATTGGTAGGTGTGTGTTCCATGAGGGTGGCGGTGGGAGTAAAGTGTCCTTGTTGGCTGAGTGTGTATGGCTGAAGACATGTAGATTTCTTTCCTCTTTGCATTTTCCTCTGTCCTCCTGTATTCACTCCCTGTCCCTTTCTACTCTTCACTTCTCTCACTCCTTCCTCAGCCATCCCCTTTCACTCTCTCCTTCCCTACCTCCTCTGCCTCCTTGCATTCTTCCATTTCCTCTCTACTTCCTGCCCTTGCCCCTGTTTTTCCTTCCTTCCTTCCTGTCTAAAAAGGCCCTTCCTTTATGTTCTACTTCTCCTCTCTCTTTGCCTGTTCTTTATCCATCCCTTCCCATTTTGCTCCCCTCCTCTTTTCCTTTCCTCCTATCCCCATCACTTTTGCTTTGTAACCTTTCCCTTTTTCTTTAGCTTCACCCCTCCTCTTTTTTTCTCTTTAACCCTGCCTCTTCCCCTATGCTCAGTCCTCCTTACCTTACCCCTCTCTTTTTTCGTTCCTAATGCTCCACTCCTCCCTTCCATGATACTAGGTCTATCTTCATTGACAGGAGCTAGAGACTTCTTCTGTCTCCTGCCTCTGCCCTTCCTCTTCCTCTGCTAGCAGGAGCTGGGAACTCCAGCTGGCTCTTCAGTGATCCCTCTTTCTCTTCTGCTGACTGGACCTGGGGACTTCTGCCAAAAGGTCAGCACTGTCATTCCTCCTCTTGTGCCAGCGAGAACTGTGGACTCCCGCTGGCTTTATCTGCTGATACTTCTTTTCCTGTGTCAGCGGGAGCTGGGGACTCCCTCCAGCTCTTCAACATTCACTCTGCTGCTTCTGCAAGCAGGACTTGAGGATTCCAACTGACTGGTCTGTATTGTCCCTTCTCTTCTTCTGTATGCGGGAACAAGGGACCCCATCAGCTTGTCTTCTTTTTTGTTTTTTTTTTCTGCTGCTCTTCTTTGCTCTGTTGAAGCCATATGCATCTGTTTGTTGGTGCATCTGCCAAAAAATAGATGTGTACAGACTCCAGTTTGCCTTACTGGAGCCTCCACAATACAAGCTATCACTTATGTGAAACGCGTCTAACAAATCATAGAAAGTACTTTTTTCTTACATTGTACAGTTAAACTATGGAATCTTTTGCTGCAAGACATGGTCAAGGCAACTAACATAGTGAGGTTTGTAAGGAGTATTAGCAGACAAATAAGAAAAGATATGCTTGGTTATACCCAGAGGGTCTCCTATCTGTCCTGGTTCATTTTGCATGACTGTCTGGCAATGAGTGGCAACAGACAAGTTCTATACTTATATATATATATATATATAAACCTCTTATTAGAATACAAAAATAGAAAATCATATGGCTACACACGGACTAAGGTAATGATTTGGTAGCAGCATCAGCAATTCTTATGTAAGCAGCAATAGATCATGAACTACAACCAAAGGTCATAGGCTCACTCTGTACTTAGAAAAGTACAGGATAGAGCTATCTGGCTAACCCATGAGAGAACATATGAGGCTGATATCTTAGCTCTGCCATGTTGGAAGAAAGCAGTTGGGATCAGGTTCTGGAACAGCAAGAGGTCCAAAGGCAGATTTGCTAACAATGCAGGCTTGAACTTTGACAAGCAAGCCTTGAGGGGTAACACATAACACCACAGATGCCTGTGGGAGTCTTAGTTGTCACACAGGATTAGTGAAACAGCCTTGAAATGATGTCCAAGTGCAATCTGGGAAGTCTAAGTCAGAATGTTTGAAAAAAAGCAAGCACATCCAAGTGCAGACACAATTCCACGAATGTGGATGTACCCAATAAGGACATCTGTGAGGGCATCTACATAGATATCCCCAGAATAGTATTTCAGCACCTGGATCTCTAAGAATAACCTAATGGTTAGAATAGTAGGCTAGGTCCAGGAAATCCAGGGTTCAAATTCCACTGCTGCTATCGTTGTGATCGTGCCGAATACTGAGAATGATGGAGTACCATCTTCTCTACACCCTCTGGATGTTTTACAGCTAAAACAAGCACTTCCTGATACTTATTCCTGTCTAGAGCAGGTCTAAACTTAAACACAATTCCAGACGACCAGGATGTTTCTAATATCAGGCAGTGACATCCAGGTTTGTAAACAGCTCAGCCATGCCTCCACCATGCCCCCATTCAGGCTTGGACATCCTCATGTTGGGGACATCCATAGACTCAGCTTCTAAAGTGGCTCTGGAGATGTCTCTGTGATTTGGAGAGCTCTGTGCCCATTTTAAGGCATCCAAACAATGAATAGGGCTCCCAAAATAACTCTCACAGTGTCTTTGTGCCTATACAAGCAGTAAGGAAGACAAAAGACAAGATGGACCCAAAAAAGCCCAAAATTGTTTTGCATGCAAAACATTCTTATTGTATCCGCAGAGTTATCTTAGTCCATGCCTCTTTCTTGGGCTGGATTAGACCAAAGACTCCACAGGCAAATCAGGACGCAGTTTCAGGAGGTGGTCGCTGCATTCTATAGAGTCCATGGTGAGAGATGGAATGCAAGAGCAGATGACCAGGGTCACAATACATTGTTGCAATTTCCAAGTTCCTCAGGAACGGTCTCAGGCTAGGAAAAAATCCGTTGTCCGCAACCAGCAGAACAGAACAATGATCTTCAGTAGTACTTGGCAGGAAGTGACTCTGTAGCATCAGCAGGCTTGGAGCAGGAATCCATTTTGTTTGATTCTAACAGGCTACAGGCAATTACCCTTATGCGTACCACAGGTTCAAAAGAGATTTGGAGGGGAGAGTGGCTTGTTTCAAGATGGCGCCAGAGCTGTAACGGGCCGAAATGCCTAAACGGAAAGGCAAGCAAAAGGTTCCTCCCGCGGAGCCTGTACCTGCTATTGAGGGACCCATGGATCGCTTTCTTCGGCTAACTGAGCAGCAAGTTGGGGAGATTCGAGTGGGCTCTGCTTCGTCGGCTGAGGGGGTGTCGGCGTTGCCTGCCCTTGAGGTATCTCTCTCCCCTAATGGGCGTGTACCTCCTCCAGCTCCGACACCTCCGGCGACTCCTCTTGCACTCAGAGTCGAAGCTCTCGCCAAAGAAGTGGGAGCGGTGACTTGAGAGCGGGGCTTGCTTGAGGCGGAATCCGGTGAGCGACCGAGTACATCTGAGACTGCAGGTGTGGAGGTGTTCCAACTTCTGAAGGAGGTTGTTTCCACTCATGAAGTGAGCGGGGCTGATGGAAGGAAAGTTCCTCTAACTGCAATTACGCCATCTGAGCCGCCCAAGCTTATCACTTTGATATGTCCGAATGTGATCTCCTTGGAGAACATTTGGGAAGCAATTTCTCAACTTTCCAGTGTTGTAAGTCAACAGTTGGCTTTATCTATCTTTAGGGTTGAAAAGCTTGAGGCCCTTTACTCTGAAATTAAGTTGGAAATGTTGGATGTTAAAGTGAAAATGGAAACTGGGGATCAGAAACTGTTGCAGGTTTCTAATGTAGCTGATTCCTTAATTAAAGATATTGTGGCCATAAGGCTGAAGCTGGAATCCTTAGAGAATTCTGCTAGAGCTTCCAATAGCCGTCTACTTAATTTTCTTATAGTACCTGCGGTTGCTTCTTTGGAACTGTTCAGAAAATATATTCAAGAAGTTTTGTTGGTGCCATCTGATTTAATCCCTCCAGTTGTTAAAGCGTATTTTTTGCCAGTTGGTAAAAAAGAGGGAAAGATGGCAGTTGGGACGTTGGATATGGATTTTCTTGATGTATCAGCTCTTCTTCAAACGCCTAAGGAAGATGAGTTAAATGTTTCCACTATGTTAGTAACGTTTGCTATTCCGTCTGATAGGGATTGGATTCTCAAGCTATATTTTAAGAACCGGGCCAACTTGTTCATGGGTAAGAGAATTTCGATCTTCCCAGATGTGGCCAGAGAGACTCAAAAAAGGCGTAAAGCCTTTCTATTACTTTGTCCAGGGGTGATTCAGATAGGTGCTTCTTTCTCGCTTAGATTCCCTTGTAAATGTATAATTGTATTTCAATTTCATAAATATATATTTCTTCAGCCTGAGAACCTGTCTTCCTTTATCAGTTCCCATATTGTTACCTCCTCTCCTTCCTGAGTGTTTCCCCATTAATATGTAGAATGCTCGGTTCTCTGACCCTTCTTGTTTATTCTTTTTGCTTTGTTTCCTGTAACATTCATAATTGGGATTGCCTGTCCCTCTTATGTTTTTTGCGCTGCTCCCTCCATTATGGTGGACTAATGATGCCCTTGGAAAAAAGGAAAATGTTTCTGTATTTGATTTGTGATTATTTTTGTTACAAGTTGTATCTTTATCTGTACAAGCATGTTGCTTGGATATAAACTGAAAATCTCGCATAAATTTTTAAAAAAAGAGATTTGGACAAATTCCTGGAGGAAAAGACCAAAAAAATGTATTAGTTAGGTAGACTTGGGAAATATCAACATCAGTGCAAAATCTTTGAAAAATAGATATTTTATTTATTTATTTATGCGATTTTATATACCGCTTTATCCTAAATCAAAGTGGTTTACATAAAACCAGCAAGAATTTACATGTAAAAATGAATAGGTGCAACAAGTAATTATACATATAACTTGTCTTATGAACTATTTACAGGTATCAATGAACATGTAGTATGCACTATTATTATGAACACATAGCAAAATAATATTTAGTGCATTTGTATATTTTAACATCTATTCAGAACAGTGATTCTCAACCAGTGTGTTGCAAGCACCCGGGAGGTGTCGTGGAACCGGCACGCGAAGGAATAGCGGCAGACCTGGTCAGTATTTGCGAAATGTGCTGCAAAGTCAGCACAAACAGCGGCAAGGGCAGGAGACGCAACTGCAGTTTGAGAGGCATCGAATCCCCTAGGAGACTTCCGAAAAAACTGAAAACCCAACTATTCTTGGAATTCCCCGGGGCAGACCTCCATCAGGAATGAACAATACTACTGAAGACTACACCAACTACAACCTCACAGCCTCAGCCCCCAGACCACTGATGAACCATCCGCAAAGACCATTCAAATCCTCCGCTAACATACAACGGAATACTCATACACACACCCCAGCACTCCTAAAGCCTGTTACTTCAGCTTCACTCTGACTCAGCTGTTCATTCCACCATAGCCAAAATATTGTATATAAGTTAAGCTAAGCTGACTAAGGGGCTTGTTTACAAAGCCGCGGTAGTGGTTCGCGATCGCGATCGCAGCCGCGGCCCCATTGAAATCAATGGGGCCGCGGCTCCGATTACGAACGCAAACCGCTACCGCGGCTTTGTAAACAAGCCCCTAAGTTGCCTTAGCCACCTTTCTTTACCTATTGTTTATTACTATTCTAGCTCCTATTATTGTTACATGTAACTCACGATTCTTCCCGCACATCATGTTATGACTGCACCTTATGTTGTGATTGCACCGAATTTATTGTAAACCATCTTGACTGCTAGAAAGACAGTATAGACTTTGATCTTTACACCTTGCTGCTCCTTATGCCTGGAGCAAACTTCCTGAATCTATACATCAGGTCTCATCTCTCCCCCTTTTCAAATCCATGCTAAAAGCTCACTTCTTTGAGGCTGCTTTTGGATCCTAATTCCCTTGTTCTCCTTGTGTATCCTTTCCCTATTTGAGCCCCTTGTTTCTCTTATATTTTACTGTCTGTCTTAATGAGATTGTAAGCTCTAACGAGCAGGGCCCGTCTTCTATATGTTCTGGTATGGCACTGCGTATGCCTTGTAGCACTATATAAATGATTGATAGTAGTGCTAGTAGTAGTGGCCACAGCAATTCTTGTTTAATATAGATTCAGCTATGCTCCTTCTCTGTGCCTGGGGCTCTCTTTATGATTTCAGTTCTGGATACGTTCTGCACACTTGCTGCTGAGGACAGGAGAAAGGAGCACAGCTGAACTTATACTAGAGAAGTGCTTAGGTCGGCGCAGTCTCATCTCCTGCCCCTGCCATTGCTTGTGCCCGGCTTTGAGGGGGGAGGAAGAGGCGAGAGGACAGGGGAATACAGGGATTACAAAGTTGGGGTAGAGGGGGATATGTCTGGCTACATGGAGGGAGGGGAAAAGAGAGGAATGATGCCAGGTTACAAGGGTGGGTAGGGAAAGAGATAGGGAAGCTACAGGGCTGCATAGATTGATGGGGAGAGAAAGAGAGAGAGCGAAGATGTTGGGCTATGGAGGTGGGTGGATGGAGAAGGGAGATGCTGGACTAGGGAGGGTGAATGGGTGGGAAACATAGAGTTGGGAGATGCCGGACTACATGGGTAGGTGGGAAACAGAAAATGGGGTGATGCAGGGCTATGTGGATAGGTACATGGATGGATGGTGGAGATAGGGAATAGAGAATGAGAGGGCAAGGAGATGATGGGCTAAAAGGGTTGGTGTGGGGGAGAGAGGGATGAGAGATGCTGGGCTACAAGGGTGGGTGGGTGCAGGAGAGAGGGGGAGGGGAGGGGAGGTGCTGGGTTTCAAAGATGAGTGGGAGAGAGGGTAGATGCTGGGCATGGAGTGGAACTTTGTGGGGGGTTGTCAAGGAGAAACAATTAACAGGAGACTGGTGAGTACAGAGAGTAGAAATATGGAACTGGGGAATGGGTGAAAGATAGCAGAGAATAAGAGGCCGGGGAGGGAGGGAGATAGGGAAATGGCAGAACTTGGGGAGATGGGCTAGGTAGGAGATGGAAAGTTGATATACATGAAAATTAAAAAGAAAATTGAGGACTAGTAGGTGAAAAATGGTGAAATTTGAGTGGACAGAGAAAGAGGAGAGAGGAGAAAGTTTAAATGGACAGAAAACACTGGAGTTGACAGAAGACAGACAAAGAAAGCAGAAAAGAGAAACTCGGACCAATGTGACTGGAAAAATAAAATACCCAGACAATAAAGGAATATGTTAGCTCTGGGAGATGTGCATTTCAAATCTTTTTGTTTTTTGTTCAGTATAAGAGGAAATTTTTTGTTTTCCAGTGTTGTGGTATCTGCTGAGTTTGACTTTTTGGGATTCCCAGTTCAATTTTTGTCTTCATATTTCTGTTTCTAATTTGTGGTCCTTTGTTCTGTATTTGGTGACCAAGGTGTGGTGGCATTAGTGTGTAGTTTCTGTAGAGATCCGCAGCAGTCCCACTTGTTCTGTTTTACCAGTAGTAGGTGTATTAGTGTTCTGCGGCCCAGTGTAATATCTGTAGTGCTGTCTATTCTTTAGTAGGGCTTTAGCTGCTTGAATCATAGGAATTAGTGCTGCTATGGTGTGGCACATTTGCTACATATGTGAGTGGTGGGTTTTTTCAGGTTTTGTGTTCTTGCACAATGTGCCTGGTAGTGGGAAGAGTTATGTTGCTGTTATGCAAATGACGTGTGTATCAGAATATTTTTTGTATGGTTACTTCCATGGAGAAATATCCTAGTTCCCATCTGCACTTGTAGGATTTTTGCGGATGCAGAATGTGTTTACATGTAACTACAATACTGAGTCAGACTAAAGGTCTGTGAGAGTCACGTGTGCAGTGTGTCACATATGTGAGCATCAGATGTGTCCTGATGGAAAAAAGGTTGAGAACCATTGATTTAGAATATTCAGAGAACACATTCCCAGCCCAATACAAGCATACAATATAATGTATTAGGGAGGTATACACTGACCTATTATCACTAAAACCTCAAGAAGGTGTAGTTCATTTTTTTAGGCACATTTCGCATCAGGTGATATTGCCTATTGTTGAGGGCCGGTCCACCTATATCTGTCTGTCCATCCATCCATCCACATATCTTTGTGCATATTCCTAACAAAGCTTTGTGTACAGAAATAGAACACTGGCAGATAAGTGCTTGGTTACAGCAGTGAAGAGAAGGACCCCCCCCCCCACATCTGGCTCTCCTCACTTTCCAGCTGATTATTAGACTCAGGCTGCCATATGTAGTGGAGAGAGAAGATGAGGACCTCAGCAAGCAGGGAGCCTGGGCCCTACCCACAAAGAAGTTAGAAACCATGGGAGAGGTGGATGCCACAGCAGGTAGAAGCACAAGCCCCATCTTCCAAATGAGTGGAGCAAGAAGAAAGGAGAAGGGGAAGGGGCTACCTCCCCACAGCAGGGCTGGCCCAATCATTAGGTAGTCACCTGGGGGGGGGGGGTCAGATTCAGGGGGGGGGGGAGTAGGGCTAACAATAGATTCTGTTGGCCAGAGGTAGCAAAGGCTGAAGGTTTGCCTAGGGTGCCAATACCTTGAACCAACTCTGGGGCCAGCCCTGCCCCCCTAGTACCCAACTCTACCTCCATCAGTCTCAAATCACACCTCCGATCTCTCCCCTCTTCCCACATTCACTCCTAGTTCCCAGCAGTGCTCATTCAGCGTCTTCTGCACTCAGAAGTCCTCCCGTGCACTCACTCACTTAATTACCCTCTCCGCCACTCATAAGCCCTCCCCTCATCCATTCACTTACTTGGCCCCTCTGGCATTCATAACTTCAATCCACTCACTCAACCCACTACCACTGATGACCCCTACGCTCACTTACTCAGCCCCCCTTGGCATGATGCAAGTACTACGCCAAGCATTAGCAGTAGATTTGAAAGACTGAGACCATGCACCAATTACCCTGGCTTAAGGGTGAGGCTCATTACTGTCTTGCTATGCACAAAACTAATATTTTTGTCAGACTGATAAACATCATTCCAGTAATATCACCAGATGGTTGTATTATCTGTCCTTTTAATGTTTACGAGTGCCAAAAACATTCCCTTAAAAACTGCAACAGCCAAACGATTATTCTTAAAACTTGTATCACCATACCCAACAAAGCACTATTGTTTCGGACCACAATACTGCACAGTCGTGCTTCAGGGGCTATTTATCTTATCTTTTTGCTCACGCCTTCAATGTATTTTTCTTTTCAGTTTATTTATTTGTCTTGAACTTCCATTTCCTTCATGTCCGACTTGACATTTTCTTTTTCCTAGGATATTGGGTTGCCGGGGTTTATGTGTGAAAAGGACAAGTCGACTAGGAAAAAGAAAATAATAAGTCGGACATGAAGGAAATGGAAGCTCCAGTCAAGTAAATGAACTGAAAAGAAAAATACATTGAAGACGTGAACAGAAAGATAAGATAAGTAGCCCGCTGAAGCAGGACTGTGCAGTATTATGGTCCGAAACAATAGCGATTTGTTGGGCATGGTGATACAAGTTTTAAGAATAATGATTTAGCTGTCACAGCTTTTAAGGGAATGTGTTGGCACTAATACATGTTAAAAGGACAAATAATGCAGCCATCTGGTGATACTACTGGAATGATGTTTCAGTCTGCCAAAAATATTTTTATAGAGTTCACTTCCATGGGCAGTGGTGATAGATAAAGTGTCCCGTGTTTTAAACTCTATTAATATTATTCATGTGCAAAATGAACCGATTTGGAGACATTTCCATGACCTATTAATGGCCTGTTCCCATCACTAGTCATAAACTACCTTTTTACTCACTCATTGACTCTCCCTGCAGGCAGGGCCGGATTTAGCTATACGCCATGTACGCCATGGCGTAGGGCCCACAGCTGCAAAGGGCCCACAAAAATTGAAGTAGTTAGGCTTTTTTTTTTAATAAAATAAAAAAAAACCTGCTGGCTGCCGCCGCGGGGCCCCCTCTGCTGCCGCGGCAGCATGGACTGACCCGCGGGGGCCCCCTCTGTAAGCTCGGTCCCTCCCTCCGTGCCTCCGTGTCTCCCTCCGTGCAGGCTGTTAGAGACGCGAAGGCAGACTGTCTCCTTCTGCCTTCCCGTCTCTGTTAAGCCCGCAGGGCTGATGGGAACTTTCCCATCAGCCCCTGCGGGCTTAACAGAGACGCGAAGGTGACAGTCTGCCTTCGCGTCTCTAACAGCCTGCACGGAGGGAGACACGGAGGCACGGAGGGAGGGACCGAGCTTACAGAGGGGTCCCCCGCGGGTCAGTCCATGCTGCCGCGGCAGCAGAGGGGGCCCCGCGGCGGCAGCCAGCAGGCTTTTTTTTTTAAAAATAAATTTTACTTTAGGCCGGGGGAGGGGGAGGGGGAGGGGGTAGGACTGGTAATTGGGGGGGCTGGGACTGGGGCTGGAAATGGGTTGGGACTGGGACTGGAAATGGGCTGGGACTGGGACTGGAAATGGGTTGGGGGGATTAAGGCTGGAGGTGGGCTGATGAGGAGGACTGGTAATGGGCTGTGGGCTGTTGGGGGGGGTTAGAACTGGTAATGGGCTGTGGGGGGGTTAAGACTGGTAATGGGCTGTGGGCTGATGGGGGCTGTCTGGTAATGGGCTATGGGGGGGGCTAGGACTGGAAATGGGCTGGGGGGGTTAAGACTGGAGGTGGGCTGATGGGGTTAGGACTGGTAATGGGCTGTTGGGGGGGGGGTTTAGAACTGGTAATGGGTTTTGGGGGGTTTAGACTGGTAATGGGCTGTGGGCTGATGGGGGCTGTCTGGTAATGGGCAATGGGGGGGCTAGGACTGGAAATGGGCTGGGGGGGGTTAAGACTGGAGGTGGGCTGATGGGGTTAGGACTGGTAATGGGCTGTTGGGGGGGGGGTTAGAACTGGTAATGGGTTTTGGGGGGTTTAGACTGGTAATGGGCTGTGGGCTGATGGGGGCTGTCTGGTAATGGGCTATGGGGGGGCTAGGACTGGAAATGGGCTGGGGGGTTAAGAATGGAGGTGGGCTGATGGGGTTAGGACTGATAATGGGCTGTTGGGGGTGTTTAGAACTGGTAATGGGCTTTGGGGGGGGTTAAGACTGGTAATGGGCTGTGGGCTGATGGGGCTGTCTGGTAATGGGCTATGGGGGGGCTAGGACTGGAAATGGGCTGGGGGGGGTTAAGACTGGAGGTGGACTGATGGGGTTAGGACTGGTAATGGGCTGTGGGCTGATGGGCTGATGGGGGGGTTAGGACTGGCAATGGGCTATGGGGGGCTGACTGGAAATGGGTTGATGGGGTTAGGACTGGAAGTGGGCTGATGGGGGTTAGGACTGGTAATGGGTTATAGGGGGGGCTTAAACTGAAAATGGGGTGATGGGGGGTTAGGACTGGTATTGGGTTGGGGGGTTGCTAGGACTGGAAATGGGCTGATGGGTGGCTAGGACTGGAAATGGGCTGATGCAGGGACTAGAAGGGAATGGATGCTGGGTGAGGCTGGAACTAGAAGGGAGCTGATGTTGGGGGAGGATTAGAATGGGATGGGGCTGGAAGAGTAAAATGGAGAAGGGAAAAATATTTTGTGTGGGAGGGATAAAAAAATCTACAATTGGCCGGGTATTGGGAGAGTAAGTGGGGATTGAGGATGGAGGGGTAAAATTTGACTGGATGAAATAGGAATGAGGAAAGAGCAAAAGGAGAAAGATTAGTATGTTAAAGCAGATGTAGAGAGAGAATGGAAAAAAACTAGAAGAGAGAAGAAAGGACAAATGGACAGCAGACGATGGAGAGTTAGCAGAAGACATGAAGAAACCAGAAGAAAGTGGCTGGAGCAATTGCAGCTGAAAAAAATGCACAAAAGGTAGAAAAATATCTCTTTATTTTGAATTTATTAATTGGAATATGTCAGCTCTGGTAAATGTGCATCATTGACGTCTGCGCTTTGTTTAGTACAAGAGCAAATTAATGTATAGTTTTATTTCTACAGTGTTGTACATTCCAAGTTTGGCTTTTGGGATTCCCAGTTTAATTATTGTCTTCCTGTTTCTAAAATGTGATTACTTGTTTGGTGATGGTCTATGTTCTGCATGTGTAACTGAGCTGAGGTGTTCTGTTTATATAATTCCTATTTGACATTGCCACTTGTTCTCTTTCCCCAGTAGGTCATGTATTGTTGTTCTCTGAAATGTATTGGTTTAATATTTGCAGTGTTGCCTTTTGATTGGTAGAGTATGGTGCTTTGTGAGTCCTGGTAGTGCTGTTAGGATACGGCGGGTTTGCTATGGGTTCTAAATGGGCAGTGTTTGTAGTAGTTCCTAATGTGTCTGGCAGTTGGCACTGGATTATAGTAATGTAGAAATCTTTTAGCCTTTCTTTATCCATACACTCATTAAGAGGCACGTTTACTAAAAGTTAGTATATGGTAACATTATGCAAATATTTATGCAAATGAGGCCCCTTATGCAAATGAGGCCCACACCCCCCTTGGGCCGCCCCTGCTGGGGCCCACAATTTTTGTTGGCATAGGGCCTCACTCAAGGTAAATCCGGCCCTGCCTGCAGGGTTAACTTTCCTGTCCATTTGCACACGGCACCCAAACCCCATAGACTGTCCGTAAAACATGCTTTCTGCAATTCTTAGAAAATGCATGGAAGCCTAGTTTTCAATGTACCATAGTATTACGCAAATCTTAAGACATGCCATTGGCAAGACCATTAATGTACATCGCAAGTTGGAAATTTTGCCTCTGTCTGTTTTATAACAGACACAGTGGGAGGGGGGGGGGTCGATATTCAGCAGCAGAAGTCCAGCACCTTTAAAGCACCTGGGTGTTGCCACCTTAATTAAAACCAGATAGTCAGTGCTGGAGCCTATCTAGTTTCATTAGCCAGGAATATTGCTTTCCAGTTAATTCTAACCGGATAGCAAAACCGCTTAAAGTTAGGACGGCCATTACTGTATATGGTTAGCGACTGAATATTGTCACTAATGGGATAGCTTTCCGGGCTGCCCGATCACTGCCTACAGACCGTCCTGAAATTAGCCAGACCTCTTTCCTGTGGCCTATGGGGATATTCCGCGGCATTGTCCAGATAGTGCCGTCGAATATCGGGATCGGTGGGGTTTATGCAGTTTGCAAGTGCTGCAAACCACATAAACCCTTCTGAATATTGACCTCGGTCTCCAGTTACTTCCTAGTATGGCCTTGTGTAAAGCTATCGTTCTTCCTATGACATTAGAAAATTGTCAGAAAGTCGCCACGAGGAGAATACTCTGAATTGAAATATATAAACACAGTTTAACTATTTCATGATCATTAACAGTATTTCATTTCTTTTAATAGTATATCCATTCTGCGGGTGTGATTCATAGGGTAAGTCGAAATTAACATTTTCATCAACTTGTCAGAGTGTATTACCATGTTGTGCTTACAGGCCAGGAATTGCAGCCTAGGACCTCAGAGTGTACTGTGGGCAAGTTACACTTTACTCTTCATTCAGTATGTGGTTGGCCACAGTGCTTCCTTACGCTCAGAGGCCGTTTTACTAAGCTGGAGTACGTTTTTGTACTTACCGTATTCTTTGTGCAAAAATTAGCATGCAGCAGCAACAAACCCTGTGTGGTAAATGCAGGTGGTGTGCCCAGCATCTGTCTTGCATTTAATGCACAAGGTAGAAAATTATCGCATGGGTCCGCATTCCCTCCTGTGGCAGGAAGCACAGGCCCCAGAAGCAGAAATGAAATAATAAAGCTACAGCTGTGGTCATGATGACCCCAGCATCAGGCCAGCTCCCTGATCACCCGCCCCCTGCCCCTGGACAGTGAAAACCCAATGTGGCCAAGCAGAGCCAGCCCCAGAGTTGGTTAAAAGTGTTGGCACCTTAGGCAGACCTTAAGCCTTATGCGCCCCTGGCTGTCAGAATCTATTGCTTAGCTTTAAATGCGCTATACTTTGCCACCCCCCAGAAGCTGATGCTGTAGACAAACATCTAGGTTTCCAAATGGTTGGGCTGGCCCTGTGGTCAACGACCTTTCAGGATCTGTCCCCCATTCCAAAGCCCACCATCTCGTAACGCAGCAGTTCCAACCCCACCATGTCCTCCCCCTCCATGAAGCCCCACTGCCAAACAGCAGGCCCCCCCCCCTTCCAAGACACAAACCCCACCTCCCCCACTGGTCTTACCTGGAGATGCTCTGTGGTTTTATTTTGAAAGAAGCAGAAGTGATATCTCCTCCACTTCTGCCCCAGCTGCCATGGATTTCAAAATGGCAGTGGATTACCACCACCATTTTGAAACTCACGGAAGCTGGGGCAGGAGCAGAGGGAGACCTCGACTGCTTCTTTTCGCATATCATTAAGGAGAACCCCAAGACTGACTGGTGGGGGGGAGTGAGGTTGTGTCTTGGGGAGGGCAAGCTGCTTGGCAGTGAGACCTCATTGGGGTTTATATGGGGGATTGGGCTGCTGCTTTGTGAGGTGCTGGACTTTGGGATGAAAGGAAGGACCTGGAGTGGGTCCTTGGTCACATTGGGATTTTGCTGTCTGGGATGGGGGGCTGGAGGGGGAGATGCTGAAGGGAGAGAGTTGGATGGGTGTGGCCTAATATTAGCGGGTGGGATCTAGGGGGGTTTCTTGGAGGGAGATTGGCAAGAATGGGGCTCTGAGGGTTTGTTTTTTTTTAATAATGCTAACTGGGCAGCAACCACACTACAAGACTGCTGGTAACATGACTGCCCTTAACGCCACCTCTTTAGATGGTGTTTGATGTAGCCGCAATATTGACAGTTGTAATAGCTAGCAGGTGGTGCTGTCCCATGTGCTAACTATCACTGGCCACTAAGCCCGCTCTCTGCACATAACACGCCCAGTTCCCATCCATACAACAGCATGCAGTTAGCACACAGTGCGTGTGAACTGTCATGCCTACGCAGTAACAATTATCACGAATATGTGCTAACAGTATGTGCTAATTTGCACACTAACCACTTAGCACACTTTACTAAAAGGTCCTTTATGTCAAGGCTCATCAAACCCCAGGCGCTAGGTCACCATGGCAACCAAAAAAATCAGACCTGGCGTCAGGGGTTCAGAGCACATGAGTAGCTGGTGTCTGCCTGCGGGAATCCCAACCCCCATAGGCAGAAGTGTTGAAGAGATTGCAGCCAGGAGATCCGGTGTCTGCCTGTTGGGGTTGGGATCCCCGCGGGCAGAAGTGTTGAAAAGGGCAGTGATCGGAGCCGTGAGAGCCAGTGTCTGCACAGCCTTCAAAAAATAAAAAAAAGGAAGTTTGCTGCACAGATTGCTGAATAAATTAACGGGGTGGTATGTTTTACTGTGTGAATGGTGGAGGGGAAAGGAAGGCAGAGGGTGAATGCAAGAGGGGGAGGTTGAAGGGGAGAGTGGGGCTGGGGGAGGGACAGGATGAAAGCATGCAAAGTAAAGGGCACAATGTATATGTGCAGTAGATGCACTCTCTCTCACCACACACACACAGGCACCCCACCTCCACACCACACACACGCAGGCACCCCACCTCCTCACCACACACACGCAGGCACCCCACCTCCTCACCACACACACGCAGGCACCCCACCTCTTCACCACTCACACGCAGGCACCCCATCTCCACATCACACACACGCAGGCACCCCACCTGCTCACCAGACACAGGCACCCCATCTCCATACCACATACACGCAGGCATCCCACCTCCTCGCCACACACAGGCACCCCACCTCCTCACCACTCACACACAGGCACCCCATCTCCACACCACACACACATAGATATAGTTTAATGGGTCACTGGGGGTGGTGGGAGAGCGAGGAGGAGGAATAGGGCCCACTGCCTTTTCTTGGCACTATGCAGTGGCTCATTAAGAGCCTGATTTATTCATATTTTTCCCATGGAAACAGGAAAACAGTCTTAGTAAATCAGGTCCTAAAACCTAAAAAGTAACTGTGATACACCTTTTTGGGGGTGAGGTGGGGCATGCACTGTGACCTAGGTTTTGGCAGTTGGTTCCTAGATTTGTAGTCAGGCTCCTAGATTCCAAGAAAATTTGTGAAGGCCTGCCTTAAGTAGTATTAAGAAAAAACAGGAATTGAAGTAAATAAACAAGATTCTTCCCCCTTGAACATCTCCCCTTAATCTCTGCCCTGGTTAGATCATGCGCTGATCTGCTTCTCCTTGGAGAACTCTCCACCTCCATCTTCCCAGCCTCAGTTAGGTGCACCTCCCTCCATTGGTCGACGCTACCTCAGTTCTGAACAAAAAAATTAAATTCTCTGCCCCTTCCATTCTATTCCCACCCAACTTCAGTTTACTTCCTGTCGATCAACAGTCTCGACTGTGGGAATCCACCCTTAGGGAGCATCTGGATCAAATTGCTCCTTTGAAATTCCATACCCCCCAGGCATCTACTCTGCATTCACTACCGTGTTACCACTCAGGACTCCATCTCTTGAAACGTGAAACGAAGTGTGCATGGAGGAAAAGGAAGGAGCTTGTCCTGAAGAATAAATTCAAAGCCCACCATTGCTTTTATAAAACAGCAGTCTTGACAGCAAGGAACAATATTTTTCTAAGCTGATTACAGTCTCAGCGAAAGATCAAAAAACCCTGTTCAGAATCTGCCCGACTCTTTATGGCTCCAAAGCTGTCCTCCAATTTGGCTCAGTCAGTTCCATCCCCAGACACCTTGACTACCACTTTTCTCACCAAAATAGCAACTATATGTGCAGGTCTGCCCCCCTCTGAGCCTTTTCTGCCTCCCCGTTCTCCTGACCATTCCTCATCTCTCGCCCCCCATATCTGGAGTTGCATATCTCCTGTTAATGAGCCCACTTCGCTGAGAACCCTTCTCTCAATAAAATTATCTTATAATGCACTGGACCTTTTCCTGTCAGAGCAGTTGGCTGACCCTTCATTAGGTTTCACTCTCTTCATCCTGACCATGCTAAACGCGTCCTCCTCCTCGGGTATTGTTCCTCAGGCATGGAAAGAGGTGTGTATCTATCCAACTCTGAAGGGCCCTAAATTGGACCCCTCAGATCCACTTCATTACCGACCAGTATCTAATCTACTGTTTATGGCCAAACTAGCTGAAAGGTTTAACTTGCATCAATCCTCTGATCATCTAGAACACTCTCTTGCTTCTACCTGTGACAATCAGGATTCTGATCAGCTCACAGTATGGAAACAATCATCATCTCAATGCTTAATGACATACATTCCTGCTTAGATCAAGATTATCTCGTATTGACAATTTCGCTCGACGTTACAGCAGCATTTGACTTAGTGGATCACGATCACCTTCTCTTCCGTCTTTATGATGCGGGTCTATGAGGTCCAGCTCTTTCGTGGTTTTCCTCTTTTCTCCATGACCATTCTTTATCAGGTTTCACTTTGGGGCTTCTCCTTGATATCTTTCTCCTTCCATTGTGGGGTTTCCCAAGGCTCCGCCCTGTCGCCCTTCCTCTTCAATGTCTACTTGGCTCCTCTAGCTGCTCTCATTCAAACACTAGGGATCAATTTCTACTTCTGTGGAGATGACATTCTTCTACTAACCCATCTGGATTAGACTTCACCTGACCTCTCTCCACTTAATTCTGCTCTTGAAGCCATCTTAGCTTGGCTCCTCAATAATAAGCTTGTCCCAGCAAAACAACAGCTACCTGGTTCACGGGCTCTCCTGATACACCTGCCTTAGCTCCAGTTTTGGGCTCTCACCTTATATCACCAAGCTCCTCCTTCAAGTACCTGGGTGTTCATTTCAGTGAGGATCTCTCCTTTTCTACCCACGTCTCCCATCTAACCAATTCCTGCTTTGCTGCTCTTAGAAGATGCAGAGCACTCTGTCCCCTTCTGGATAAATCCTCATTAATCACTCTTCTGCTCAGTACAGTAATAGCCAGAATTGATTATTGCAATATTTGTTTTGCGTCTTCAGTCCATCTAGTCCATTCAGTTCGCATCCTCTCCTCAGCAGGCAAGTTCGACCATGTGTCCCCCCTTTTGATTCAGAGGATCACATTCAAGATCTTGGGTCTCACTTATAAAGCTTTACATAATTCCTCTCCATTTTAACTGTCCTCCTGTGTTATCCCTTATGTCCCACCATGGTGCCTGAGATCGTTACAAGACAATCAGTTAGTCTTTCCATCCCCTGCCAAAATCAAACACAAATCAACACGCCATTCTGCCTTTTTGTATCTAGCCCCTGTCCTTTGGAACTGTCTCCCACCAAAGGTGCAGTTGGAACCTTCTTTTCAATTATTTAAGCTGGCTTTGAAAGCTCACCTCTTCAGGCAGGCATTCGATATTGACCCCCCCTTCGTGAACTGCACACCAGAGGACAATTTTGTTGCTTGATTTTTTTAATGATATTATTTAGAACCTTTGATTCTTTTCTTTCCTATACTTATTGTAGTTCTTTTTATATAGTATATTTTATTTTTGTTTTAATTTCTTAGTTTTCTAATATATTACGTTTGATTTTATTGTAAACCACCCTGCCTACTTAGTAAAGGGCAGTCTATCAAAACTGACTATACCATAAGATTTATCACACTGCCAAGAAGACCCAGGAGCCGTTGGGTTGCCAGGAGTCAGCATTGACTCAAAGGCAAACATTACATTTTGAATAATATGATAAGCAAGGAAGACACATCTGTAGTACCCTATCCAAGGACTTGTACTCTAAGAGAGGACAGTCATGAGAGACAAAATACATATGGGAAGGAATGCAAAATAGGAAGTGATGTGTAGCTCTGATATTGCTATTACCAGCTTAGAATTAATAGTGCTTGTATTGCCAGATGAAAAGTTAGGTCATCCATGATCTAAGCCCTTGAATTTTAGATGTTCTGTTGCTACTCATGTCTAAATCACTTTGAAACCATGATTTTCTTACCTCCTCAGCAGAAAACGTGGTACCTTCAGCACCCATTCCCCAAGTTTTTCACTCCCTCAAATCATTCTCTGCCTTGCCGTCCTCCAGACCTTACACAGATCAGCCTCTTTGATTCTGCCAGGAGAATGTGTTGTAAAACATTGGGTGTTCTATTGCTTCTTAGTAAACGTGCACCTTAAATTTATTCTATTTACAGGATCTGAAACCTGGAAATCTAGCCGTCAATGAAGACTGTGAACTGAAGGTAAACGACACTTACACATTGAGTTGGCATTTTTGTAACTCTTTCATATAGTTCTAGAATATTTTATGTAGGTTTCTATATGGACTTTCTAGGAATGTGCATTTATTAGCATACCTTCAGTTTATGAATGCGCTTTAGAACATGTGTGTGCAAAATTGATTTAATGTGTGTTAACCTGCTAATTAATATGCATAAGGGTGATTAGCATGTGTTAAAAACTCCAAAATGCACTAAACCTTTTTTTTATAACCCAAAAGTTTTAAAACAAACCTAAGAAATGTATATAATGGAGTAGAAGTCTCCAAATGACCGCAAAACAGAATTCTGTTTTTTGTACACATCTGTAGAACTTTCCTACTAAGATCTTGTGGGTTCTTCCAAGTGCCCTGGACTCACCACTGTCTGTAATTGAGGCTGATGCCACTTTCATTTAGAGCACTTGCAGTGATGTACACGAGAGGAGGATTGTGGATGGTTGTTTTGCGCATGTTCATTATGTGATGTTTCATCCCTTTCTTCTGTTTTTCTTTCGGTTCATTGATAATACTTTGAATACATCAGTTATGTAATACACAGTTTTACAAGTGAGCAAAGAATATTACATTGACAAAGCTGTTTGAACCATCACTGCACTCTTTCTAGTCTATTATTGTGTGTGTCAGTGAACAAAAACGTAGTGCTCAATTGTCGGAACTGCTGATTTTCAAACATCACAGCAGTCAGCCGTGGCATTTAAATATCGGCGCGATATTCAGCGATAGCATCTGGATAGGAGCAACTGCTGAACATCTGGGCTGAGCGGCACTATTTATGCAAGTGCTGGTGCTTGCCTACATTGCAACTTAGGTCTGCTTTTCATGTGGCCTACGTTGTCCGGGCAAGGGCCGTTGAAAACCACGCTAATCAGGTAAGTGCCGGCACTTACCTGGTTATCACCAGCATTGTCCTTGCTCCGCCCACTGACTGTCTCTGCACTAACCAGATTGTGTCGGGGCAATCTGTGCAAATATTCAGCGGCACTATCAGATAGGGTCGCTGAATATCACAGTCTGGCCTCTTGTTGGCTGTCTGGTTAAGGCCTTTGAATATTGACCTGATAGAAAACATGTCTGACATCATCTTCTGCTCTCTAGTTACACTGTGCTTCATTCCTGGCTGAAAAAGCAGAACAGTAGGTTGAAGAACCAGTGGCAGTCCCAGAACTGCAGGCATGAGGAGCGGGGCTGCGGCCAGAGAAAGGCTGGTGGGAGTCCCCAGGTCCTGCTGGCGTAAAGAGCGGGGCTGCAGAAGGAAAATGACGGTGGGAGTCCCCAGGTCCTGCTGGCGTAAAGAGCGGGGCTGCAGAAGGAAAATGACGGTGGGAGTCCCCAGGTCCTGCTGGCGTAAAGAGCGGGGCTGCAGAAGGAAAATGACGGTGGGAGACCCCTGGTCCTGCTGGGGTGAAGAGTGGAGGTGTGGCAGGAAAACACTGGCAGGAGTTCCCAGGTCCTGCCGGCGTGAAGATGTTGGAACCTGGCTGCTTAAAAACAGAAGTGGAGGAGTAGAGCAGTGGCTTGGGAACTGAGACTAGGGTTCGAGTCCCACTAGCACTCCTTGTGGCCTTGGGCAAGTCACTTAACCCTCCATTGCTTCAAAAAAATCCAAGTTATCAATGTCTCTGTTTAATGTACATGACCAAGTTTATGTTACAATGTGAACCACTTTGACTGAAATGCTAAAACAGTATAAAAAAAAGCCTGTTAAATAAATAAATGAGGTGTCCTAGGTGAAACTCATCCCTTGTGCCCACCACCCCTCTTTGCTGCTGTTGTCGCCCCTCGCTGAGACCGAAAGCAGCAGCAGTGACCTGAAACTTCGGCACTGTGGGACTGTTTGCTTCTGCCCCCACCGATGCCGACTGTTTGCAAGGGAGTGAAAGCAGGATGCAAACAAGAAGTCTGCATCGGTGGGGGCAGAAGCAAACAGGCTGGTGCTTTAGGCAACCACCTATATCGCCTTATAGTAGCTCCAGCCCTGCATACCCCTCAACACACACTGACACACACACATCCTGAAAACCCCCATGACATAGACATATACACGCACTCATCTGTCACCCCCCATGACACACACATATATGCATGCTCACATTCCCCAAAACCTCCCATGACCCACACGTGCACCCCCCACGTGCCTGATTCTGTGAATGATGAAAGTGTACCATTGTGTCACTCTGCACGTGTACAACTTGTCTAGTATTGTTGTTTTACATTGCCTGTCATTTTGTTTTGTATTAAGTGTTTTGTGATATGATTGTATGTAAACCACCTCGATGTAGAACTCAAATGATGATCAATCGAGCTTTTAAATGAACTGAACCAGTTTGATTTGCAAGAGTATTGAATGAAAGAAGTATTAAGAGAACCATATGCATGTTTGGCAGTATTCCAACAGGCTGATATAGTTATTCCAAATTGAATTAGAAAGGAGAGACGCACCAAGTATAGAGTTTTAGGTTTGAACCATGTTAGCGGAATCTGCTACCGCCTGGAAGAAGATCCAGCGTTATATAACAAATAGTGGAAATAGGAGCTGTGACTCAAGACCAGTGTTTGTCCTTGTTTTCATTGACCAAGATAAAATGAGAGGGGCCGTCTGGTTGCAATGGCGGAATTTCACAGTCAGTCCTACTGAAATGTCAAAACATTGGCCAAGGTATTCAATTTTGTGTGAATCCAGTGACAGTAACTATACACTTCTTTTGTTAAAACAAATCTTGTTTAGAATTCAAGAGCTCTGTAAGTCCATTTAGATGTAATCTCAGGACTGTCGTCCCTGCATAGTCATTGATATTCTGCAGCTTTTCACCCGTTTCGTCATCTTCCAAGATTCAAGTTGTCATCATTTTTATTTTAAAACCTCATCCTACTTGTATATGACTGTTGTCTAGTCCAAAGCTGCTTCTTTATAGCTCATTAAATGCCATTATTTGCTTTTCATTACAGATCTTGGATTTTGGGTTGGCAAGGCACACTGACAGTGAAATGACAGGTTACGTGGTAACAAGGTGGTACCGAGCTCCTGAGGTCATCCTTAATTGGATGCATTATAGTCAGACAGGTAATGTGATCACACCAGGAGTCACAGCAGTGTGGATTTGCTCAGTGTGATGAGTCACTAAAACCCCACAGCTCGAAAACAGTGTCTTAGACAACAATGTAAACATTTGAACAAGCTCAAAACCTTTTGGCATCAAAATTCTGTTCTTTCAAAATTACTTTTTGACTGTCTGGTGCCCCAGCAGCGGTGCATAACACTGATGTGTAAGAGACCAGGTTTTGATTACTGGGCTCACTGGGGTGGAAAATGTTATAAAAATAGGGTAGGAGGTCCTAATCTTTGCTCGACAACACCTACTGGTCAAATTTGAGGTGCAGTGCAGGCATGCCAGTGTAAGGGGGGGTCCGCTTTTGCCCCCTAACAAAAATGTGTCTCTTCCATCTGATAGCACTGGGAAGGGGTGTATAGAGAAATGTTAGAGTAACTGTACAGACCACTAGCTGTGGTACTCCCCCTAAGGAGTGGCCAGTCCAAGGGATTGGTTGTGGCCCACGAAGAAATTGAAGGAGTTGGAAAAATGAGTGAGATGGAGCTGGATGTCAAGTCCTGAGCTATGGTGCAAGCTAGGGACAGGAAGAAATAGCCTGTTCCCAGGGTCTCTCTCTCATCCAGGGGGTAGACATGAGCAGCTAAGAGAAAGAGATGTAAAGAATAAAGGCAAAGGCTGGTGAAAGTGAAGCGAGGCCTAGATTTAAGCACAAGCAATGTAGGCAATTGCCTGCAGCACTAAATTAAAGTCTGGCCCTACGTGAAGCAAAGGGGTAACTGGTACGAAGGACATTGAAAAGGTAAAGCTGCTCTGCTAAAGGTGGCTGTATGAGAACAGCAGTCAGGAAGGGTCAGATTTTAAGTGGGAGCACCCATAGGCAAGAAAGGGATGTCTTCCCCTTCCCCTCCCATCCCTTGTTCAGAGTTTCCCCTCTTCCAAGTGGACCCCCTCACCTTTGCCACTTGGCTTGCATAGTGGCAATTCTGAGCAATGTAACAACTCGTACACCAGAATTCAGCGCGGAGCCTGGGAGCTGGCCTAGCGCCAACAGGGCCTTTCAACTCCCTTCACTTGCGTGGGTGTCCAGTTAGCATGGCAACACGTGCAAGTGAAGGAGGAGGGACGCCACAGAATTTGTCAGCACAGGAGTCGCCACTGTTGATGGGGACTGCCACTTTGCAGGACAGGAGCAATATGTCCTCAGGCCCGAATTGAGGCATGCAGCTGTGGCAACGCTCTGGCTCCTGCCAAAATTTAGCACCAGAGGCAGTTGCTATGTTGCCTATGCCTAAATCTGGGCCTTCTGCCAGGAGGTTTCCTTGAAGAAGAAACTAGAGAACAGTGATCCAGAGAGAGTCCAGGACCTCTGAAAGGAAACTAGGTACTACCCCAGGTGTCTGATAGATACCTAGAGATGGGAGACCTGCCCAGAGTGACAGAAATTCCCAAAGTGACACAGAAAAGAGGGGATGTGACTCTAGAGCTGTGGACTAGAAGTTGTTTTGCCTGCTTCTATACTGTGATTTTGAAGGACTGGATGAAATGTACCACTGCATCAGTTATGTTCAGTCAGGGCTGGTGCAAAGATATTAGGCCCCCCAGGCGAAACTTCAAACTTGCACCCCCTTGCAGTTAGATTTTAGAGCCCTAGTGCTCCTTCCCCCATATTTTATTAAACTCTATTGTAATCATCTCCCAGAACACTCCTATACAAATGCATATATGGACATCACATTTTTAAATATTAAACTTTGTAAATAGGTATATAATGTGAGAGATTTCAAAAAGCCATTTACAAGAGTAAAAGGACTATTTGCATATTGCTCATTCTTACTGCAGATAAGACTATGCTGAATTTCTGTGCCTTCCAGAATCCATTGCTTTGTTTTGACTAGAACTGCTTTCTGTTGCCCGGCCACCCCCAGCCCCAGAAGCTGATGCCCTAGGCGACCGCTTAGTTTGCTTAGTGGATGGGCCGGCCCTGCATCCAGTAAAGGCTTTCTGTTTGGTGTAACACTCATGTCGCCAGAGTTATTTGTGGGTAAAAGAAGAGTACATTCACACCTTGGGCCTTGAAGTGGTGAATCCCACATCCCCATCAGGACTCGCACTAGGTTTTAGCCAAAAGGATGGGGTGGAAAACCTGTAAACTCTTCCCCACTCCCATCCCCCAAGTTATGCCCTGAAGACAGAGCAAAAGTGGGTGATTCCAGGTTTTGGAGGGAGCTGTGGTTTATAGCTTCTGGCTAAGGATGCCACTGCATTTAGCTGGGCTGGACAGGAGAAAGGGCTAAAATGTGGAAACATTCTGCGTCATTCCAAATATACCTATACTCTTGAAAAATCTATTATCAGAAACAGAGACAGCCCCTGAATTGGTTCAAGATCTTGGCACCCTAGGCAAACCTTAAGACTTATGCGTGCCCCCCTCTCCCCCCCCCCCCAGCTGTCATAATCTATTGTTTAGCTTTGAATGCACTGCTCTTTGACTTATACACACACACAAGCTGCTGCCTAGTTTGCCTATGGCCCTTATTGGAAAACAACTTAAATTTAAGGTGGTTAATTAATAACTCAGTAACTACCTTAACATAAAGGGTGGGATATTTTATTTGCTAAAACTGCAGTGCTTTCCCCACTCAGGTGTCTCTCACGTAATTCCCTTCCAGAATTTCAGGGTTTATTTCTACTCCAGCTTGCTTGGAGACCAAATTACCATCCCAAGACTGCCAAAGTGGAGCAATTTTAAATGAGGTTTTCAGCAAATGTCTCCTGCCCTGCCCACACCCTTCCTATACCTCACCCAGGGTTGGCCCAAGGGTTTCTGCCACCCTAGGCAGAAACCCCAGCCTTGCTGATGTCGCCCCTCCCCCTTCAGCTGATGCTGCCACCAATGCCCCCCCAGCTACTGCCGATTCTGTCTCTGGAGGGAGAGGCAGGCAGCAGCTGACGCTTTTGGAAATACTGTCGCTGCCTACCTCCTCCCCAAATAGAATTGGCAGTATGGGGGGGGGGGGGTGACACGGCCGCCCAAGTGTCCCACTGCCATTACCACCCACCATTGCCACTGCCCATATGGGTCGGCCACCTAGCTGGCTCCACCCCTGCTTTGTCCTCTCCCCCACTCTCAGAACTTTCCTTACGAGTTGTCTTCCCTTCAGCAGCTCAGCTCGCCCCATGACAGCACACTTCTCGGTCTGTTCTCACCAAGAGCAGCTTTGACACTTTCCGCAGTTGATCTCACTAGATTTGAAGCTGCTCTTAGTGCTGGTAGAGAAGAAACTTAGCAGAGGACTGCCTCCCAGATCTCTTGCTTTGGGCGGGAGTTTGCCACTGGGACAGCAGGAGACAGGGCTGGCACCACCATTAGGCGAACTAGGTGGTCACCTATCGCGCCAACATTTCGAGGGTGTCCATTGCCACTGCTTCTGCCCTTCTCCGGGACTTGCAGCAGTGATAATGACATTAAAAGAGCAGCACAACGATCACCCAGAGCATTGGACACTGTGTGCTGTTGGGGCTGTTGATGATTCCGCACCCTCTCTGATGCAGAGTCCTCCCCCATGCAGGCATGAAGTCTACAATGGAGGGGGCAGAAGCACCAACAGCACGCAGGGTTGGAGGCTTTGCTCTTTTAACGTCCTTGTCACTGTTACGGGTCCCAGAGAGGGGCAGGAGTAGGGGAAGCAGCAGGAATGAGCTTCGTCTAGGGTACCTCATATCGTTGCACCAGCCCTGGCAGGTCTGCCTACTGATTCAGCCAACAGAGTGCCTTTCTCACAATTCTAGATCCCCTTTGAAAGTCACACACCCCTTCTCAAAATATGACACAGGTTTTTAACTCTAGAGGTGTGGTCTCAGCTTTTTCTTATTGCACAAATGTCTTGCTCGAGCAAGTTTCTATTCGGGCCTCTGCAAGTGAAGGTAAATTGTTCCAACAGGTCATAATAGCTCTCTCTTGTTTCTCTTGCTCTTTGCAGTTGATATCTGGTCTGTTGGCTGCATTATGGCGGAAATGTTCACGGGACGGCCTCTCTTTAAAGGGAACGATCGTATCCTTTTGATATTGCACATATTCCTTGTACTTAAATATAAGGGGAATTGTATTGTTTTCACGCTGTCCATGGAGCTGTTGAGGAACTTTAAGAGCTGCAGCACAGCGTATGGCATAATTGGTTCTGCACTTGTTAATGCTATATATCATTTCAATAAAACAACCACCCTACTTGATTTCACCCATGCTGCCCGCAAAAGATGCAGTTTTTCTGACATGAGTTGGGATGAGCTTTTTGCAGCTCACAATGTTCTTCTGTATAATTGCACTGATGCTGTTTCTTAGAACTGCCACTGAAGTCCAGGAGAAAACAGCATTCAGATTGGGAGAGGCTTGCAAATCATTTAATCTCAAATGGAAATATAATTGCTCTTGGCATTTCCAAATGCCTGAGTGCATCGTGCTGTACTCCGGACAATAAGAGAATAATTTAATAAACTCTCGTGCAGCTGACGCACTTTACCACCCCCGTATTTGGGGCCTACTTTAAAAAGTGAAGCGCCCATGCGTTATAAAATAGGGGGGTGTACTGACGCAGCTTAACCTAGCTGCGGCAATTACGCCTACTCTGGAGCGGGTTTAAATGCTCGCACCTAGATCTGTCAGAAACACATTGAATAACTTAGGTGCATAAATTTAGGCCCTGTCTAGGCTCCGCCCAAGCTCTGCTGCTGTGCACATCCAAACTTACACAATGAGACTTACACGCGTGCTTCTAGAACAGCGACCACATAAACTATAAGCATAAACGCCCATTCACGAGTGCAAGTCCTTTAAAATAAGGACTTATGCGCATAAATAGCGCATAAGGTTCCTTGTGCTCCATACAAAATCAGCCACTAAATTTCTTTCTTCAGCCTACTCTGCAAAGATGAGGGAGGAGAGGTATGTCACAACAACGTTCTGGCTGAAAATCAGCAGCAGCAGCAGCCGTTGCATTCATTTAAGCGCTGGTGCCTTTTAATACATGCAATGCTTCATACATGTAATGGCTCTGACTGTATGTGTGAATAGGTGAGTGCCACCGCTGCTATCCATTTAGTTTAGACCTGCTGTTAAGAAGTCTAAATGAAATTGATAACAGCGATTTTCAGGCACTACCAAGATCTGCTATCTGTATCATTTCCTTGGCACGCCTTTGCTCTGTCCCAAACCTGCCACTTCGCCAAGGGACAGTACTGGGCTGCTTAAAGGGCCTTTCACCCCAATACTATCTATGTAGTGGCCAAAAATCAATGGATAGGCAAGTTATAGTTCAGCAGCCACTGGTGAACATAAAGCTTACTTTGAATATTGGCCACTTGATGCTTACTGTCCTATCCACATTAAATTTTCAGGATAGGTCAGCAGAGACATAAGGATGACGCAAGGGATATTTCCCTGAGGCAAAAACTTCAAGGTATTAATGCAAAGCAAACTAAACGTTACTGCACAGGGTGCAGTTTCATAAACAATAGAAGGCATATACATAAGCTGTGTACAGTTATTGTCTAACAGGGACAAAAATACTATTACATAACAACTGGAAATTATTAACTAATCTTAGACAATGCCAAATATTTATCTGATATAGCCTCTAAAGATCTCTACACCTAGATATCAGAAGACAAAACAGACTATAATTTACTGATGTCATTCAGCTCCCCATCCAATATGGGTTGTATTTTAAACTATAATTCCCATGAAACAAACTTCTTGTTGAAGGGACTGCCCACATTTGCTTATAGATTGGATTGAAAATAATGCAGACTGCGCAAAGAGCCCCTCTCCTTTTTACAGCCTGTCAACTGCCTTGTAAAGTGGCCACAATATTAAAAAGGACACTTTAAAAGCATTCCTGGAAATCAAATCCCCTTTTATTTATTTAAATTAAATTTATTGCCTAGCTCACAAGCTCCAGGCAATATGCATTCATAAAAATAAATGGCAATAAAAATAAAAAATACTTCATTAAATTAAAACAAAGCTACCATAAATAAAGAACAAATAACACAACTGTCATTAATAAGTAACAATCTAATGCACATGTCACCATAATACATAGGTTTGATAAATATTGGCATAGAAGATGACAATTTAATGCTTGTAGCCTTCCCATATGCAAATAGCTAGTCTCATCTACAAAACACATAAATCTACATCACCTTTCACTGCTCAAACACAGAAATTTGCCCACCCTAACACAAGGCAAAATAAAATTCAAGCAAATTTCTTAAACAAGATTTGTCTAACTAATATTGCATAGAAACTAGATTAAAAAGGGCCCATCTATGGAGTATGTTAACCCGTGTTATTTGTAACTAGGTCCCATTGAATAGCATGCCTTAATGGTTAGCCCAGCTTAGTGAACATACCCCTATGCCTAAGGTAATCTCCCACTATTTTTTTTCTTTCATAGGAATGCAAGTCTCCTAGCATGAGAATTGTGCTTGTAGTGCACTTCCTTTTCCCATGTGACTTAGCAGAACAGGAGCACAAAAATATCTGCTGCTTTTCTTGTTTCCAAGATCCCAGATTTGATTCTTGACCAGTAGCCTTCAGATCTCGATCAGCTAACAGAAATAATGAAGGTGACTGGCACACCAACTCAAGATTTTATTCAGAAGTTGCAGAGTCCAGAAGTAAGTACAGATCCTCTTTGTAATATTCATAGAAAAGAAAGGGTACTTTGGGCATGTCCACTAAAACTCGCGCCAGTAACGTACATGTGTGCTACCTGCAGAGGAGTGGGTACTGCCATCACCCTGAATTTACTGTGCTTCAATCCAGTAAAATGGCCGTGAGAGCAACTAACACCACCCACTGAGAAATTAGTTGCACACTGCGGTACTTGCCCCAAGTGCAGGAAGCACAGACTAAAAACTCCTGTGCGAATTGCGCTGAGGGTGGGGAATGCCCAGGTGGGAAGAACACCTCATCCTCTAAGCAACATGCCAGGTGGGGGCGGGGAGGGTGACACGTGAGCTAACCCTCCTTCAGTGCTTTAAATGCAAGCAATCACTTTGAGCCAGTGGGCCACAGACATGCTCTCCTGTGGTCAGGGTGAAGAGCCATGTGCATCCAAAAACAAAGCCCACGGAACTGGCATGACCCTGCAGGTGCACATATGAACCAATATGTGGACCCTCATGCAAAAAGGAGGTGGTGGTCGGACACCACAAATATGTGCCAGTCCTACAATGGCCAGTAGCTGCAACACCTGATTTGCATGCTCCGCCCCCAGTTGTGTTCAGCCACCTCTAATCTTGCCCATATGGCTAATCTCAGGTTGTTTCTCTGTGAATATATCTTATCTCCCAGCTCCTCACCGGCATTGGCTGTCCACCCATGTGTGACTATCCTGCATATGCTCTTCCCCAGATACACCAATGTCTTCGTGGAAGGGGTGCATTCACTAGGTAGTATACCCCATCCCTCTGCTGCTGCTGTTGGTGCTGCAGGAGCCCTCCTCCTGCTATCTGTTTGCCATAAAAACTTGAATCATAATCTGCCATGCTGCATGGCATGAGGGCTGGGTCGTTGGTAGGATTTCCAACTGGCTCCAGATGCACCAGATAGGCTTGATCCGGTCCTGGGTTTACCCAGGGACATGTAGTATTGGTTTTTCTTATGGAGTATAATCAAAACCATCAGAACTTTGTTCCTGCATGCAATGGGGTAAACCCAGAACTAGATGAAGCCTGTTGGGTGCATCTGGAGCCAGTTGGTAACCCTAGTTCATGGGTGTCACCCTGCCTCTGTTGTATAGGCTGGCTTATGTGTGGGATGGCCAGGGAAGTTGGTAGCATGAGGATTGTATCCATTCCGCACCTTTGTAAAGCGCCAGCACAGCGGACGCAACTAGTACTGGTCAGAAGCAGGCATTATCTGTGCCCACATTAGCATTGTCTTTTGTAGTCAAAATTGCCCCTACTGTGGCCATGCCATCTCCACCCTAACACAGCCGATTTGCAAGATACTCGGATATACAGGATTTTTAGCGCGGATGCCTTTGTATTGCATGCTCCCAGCTACTGTGGCTACATGTTAGTCCTGCCTAGAGCCCACGTTCCATCTACCATGCTTCAGTAAACATGCTTCCCAGTTATTCAAAAACATGAAAAATCCTGCTGAAGCCAACAAGTTACATAGAAACATGACTGCAAAAAAGAGACCATGTGGCCTATCTAGTCTGCCCTTCTACTATAATCCCTTTTTTCCATTTAGAGATCTTCTGTGTTTATCCAATGCTTTCTTGAATTCAGATATTGTCCTGGTCTCCACTACTTTCACTGGGAGACTATTCCATGCACCTATCACACTTTTCATAAAGAAATATTTCTGCATATTACTCCTGAGTCTATCCCCTTTCACTCTCATTTTATGTAATCTGTGAACTATCATTAAAATCATCTGTAATACATGAAGATTGGAGGATGGCCAATGTAACGCCAATTTTGAAAAAGGGTTCCAGAAGTGATCCGGGAAACTACAAACCGGTGAGCCTGACATCAGTACTAGGAAAAATGGTAGAAATCTATGTCTACCTGTTTCAAAGGTGTGAATAAACGAGTAAACAAAGGTGAGTCGGTTGATATAGTGTATCTGGATTTTCAGAAAGCCTTTGACAAGGTTCCTCATGAGAGACTCTTGGCGAAATTAAAAAGTCATGGGATAGGAGGCAGTGTACTATTGTGGATCAGGAACTGGTTAAAAGATAAAAAGCAGAGGGTAGGGCTAAATGGCCAATTTTCCTAATGGAGAAAGGTGAATAGTGGAGTACCCCAGGGATCTGTGTGGGTCCTCTGCTTTTTAACATATTCATAAATGACCTGGAAATGGGAATAACAAGTGAGGTAATCATATTTGCAGATGGCACAAAATTATTCAAAGTTGTTAAAACCCATGAGGATTGTGATTTACCCTTTTTAACAACTTTGAATAATTTTATGTCATCTGCAAATTTGATTATCTCACTCATTATTCCCATTTCCAAGTCATTTACGAATATGTTAAAAAGCAGCAGACCCAGCAGAGATCCCTGGGGTACTCCACTATTCAACTTTCTCCATTGGGAAAATTGACCATTTAGCCCTACCCTCTGCTTTCTATCTTTTAACCAGTTCCTGATTCACAATAGTACACTGCTTCCTATCCCATGACTTTTTAACTTCGCCAAGAGTCTCTCATGAGGGACCTTGTCAGAGGGTATCTGAAAATCCATATGCACTACATCAACTGACCCACCTTTGTCCACCTGCTTATTTAAAAGCCATGTTGGCTGTCTCCCATTAAACCATGACTATTGTCATGGCGTAAGGCAAATAGTGCCTATGGAAACAGAGGAAAATGTGCAGAGCAGTTTTAAAATGGGCAGCTCAAAGCACATGGCTAGGGGTTGCTATAGGCAACCAACAAAAACACTAGCACCGGGTGTAGGTAAACGCCCCAGCAAAGCATTACCTCATAGCTCATTAGAGGATCAGGAACAGCTGCAGAGACTTGAGCTGATGAGAGACTCAAAGAATGATGCACTTAAAATTGAGTCAGTCTTGAGCAGAGGCAGCAGAACACACGAGAGAGGTAACAGGAACGCTAACCAGGACACATACCTGAGAACTTCAGACGGAGATTCCAGCAGCGTCTCAGAGGAGTTTGCCCAAGAGGGAATACCTGAGGTTAGTGCCAGAGAGTTGGGCTGCACTGAACCCGAGTCTGGTCGTTGGGGACACAGAGGGATTCCTACCAGCAAACGGAGAGAAGCTGTGAGGGGGAATTTCCATGAGAGCAGGTACCTGGGGAATAGAAGCTCTGGTCCAAAGGAGATTTCCAGGCTCAAAGAAGCACGTCCTGTAAGGGGAAGTGAAAAGCTTTTGAGGGAGAAAGGCTATTTTTAGCTTCCCAGCTACAAAGGTTCCGGCAGAGGCCAGCCTGGAGAAAGGCCAATTCCCTGGAGTAGAGGGGCACTTGAAAAGCAGGATTTTACATACGCTTGTCCTGAAGTGTATGGCCCTCTAGAGGGAAAGTCTACACTGCATGGTAACTTTCCATTCCACTTTACTAGTGAGGAAGAGAGAAGCCCTTGCCAGAGAGAGGAGGGATTTTTGAATACTGGTGTAAGTTCCAATCCCACAGAAGAGAATTGCAGGGAAGCTCATGAGGCCATGGACTGTGATTTCTGTGTGGAAAACTCAGAGGATTTCCAGATGGATTGTACACTTGTATTTGTGGATAATGTGACCTCTTTCTGCTGAAGTGTGCAAAAGGGAAATCTGTTTAAAGGAACAGATTTCAATCCACAGCTGTTGTAAGGTACAAGGCTTGTTTTGCACTTTTTGTTTTGCCTTAAGCTGAAAAGAAGCATTCCTTTGTAATTTTTGTAGTTCCATTTTGTGTTATACCAGAAGCATGGTTTATTTTCCTTTGTGATTCCTGATTGCAGAAGTTCTCCCGGGAAGGGAAATAAAATACCTCTTTATCAGCCTAGCTACTCGTCCACGACTACACTCTTTTTATTGATTAGCTAGTGGGACTTCAACTCCCAGGGGGCACTACTTGTCCCTGCTACCTAAGAAGAGGCCTCACTGAAACCCCCAGGTCGTTTGCCTTCGGGGGTAAGTTTGTGGGTGACACTATTTACATGTTCAGAAATTTTGTTTTTAATAATGGTTTCTACCATTTTTACTGGTACTGACGTCAGGCTCACCAGTCTGTAGTTTCCCGGATCACCCCTGGAACTCTTTTTAAAAATTGGTGTTACATTGTCTATCCTCCAATCTTCAGATATTACTGATGATTTTAATAATAGTTCACAGATTAATTATAATAGGTCTGCAATCTCATATTTCAGTTCTTTCAACACCCTTGGATGTATACCATCTGGTCGAGGTGATATGCTACTCTTCAGTTTATCAAATAGTTGTAATACTTCTTCCTGGTTTATCGATATTTCTTTCAATTCCTGTATGCATTTCAATTCCTGTATGCATGTATCTTATAGTATATTAGAATTTGTATGCATAATTTTGTGCTCTGCCCAAACTCTGCCCCTGTAACGCCCACAGTGAAAGTAACATATGATCAGCCCAATGCAAATACTTTCAGAATAGCATCTGCATGTAAATGAAAAAGGATGGACATAGGCTACAGGCGTTGGGTATGTTCCTGGGAATAACATTTGGTAAGGAACGCTGATTTAATACGTTAAGTAAGTAATAATGTAATTTGGTCAAGCAACCAAATAAAAAGTGACATTTTTAGTTAAAAGAAAATCAGATCAGGCAGTGTGTGAAAACCCAGCATGCTGGCAGCTGTTCAAAAGTCAGTTTGCTGTTGTTTGGATGTCATCTTTTGTGTTGCTGGAGAAGGGCATTCATTTACTCTTCCCAGAACCAGTGGTCTTTTGCTGCTTCAGTTCCAGGGCCCTGTCCCTATGTGCACAGATGTGCGCAAAGTAAAATCTTCGTTTCACAAAAATTCCATCTAACGCACCAATTTATTCTTCATAGGTTTCAATGGGAAAAATTCCATGCAAAATATGTAAGTGCTGGATTATTAAGTTTTGCTCTAGAAAATAAGAGCAAAAAGGGTTTCAAAAAGCAAAACCAAGACCATTTTTGAGGGGTGAAGTCTTTTTATAAAGCATTTTCTGCCAGAATAGCCTGCTTTACAGGGATAATTTAATAAACTATCAATACATTTTATAAAACAGCTTTTATAAAATTATTCCACAGGGTGAGTGCATACTTTTATATGCAGTGACAAGAGTGTGCCTACTTGGACGTGACCCATGTATAGGTGTGTTCTTGGGCAGTGTCTTGACGCTCAAGCTTTCTTAATAAAATACCAGAGATCGTGCAGATTGTATGTGTGCATATTTACATTAACTCCGGAGCTGGTATATATGTCCTCGGCTTCAATCTAGCAACGATTTCTGCTGGTTTACCCCTTGTAGTTTATAAAGCTGCATAGGCACCTTCTTACCCTCCGAATCTAGGCAACCTGTTATAAAACTTTCCTCTACATGTATAAAAGGGCTCTTATAAACGTGTACCATCGAGTACAGGTGCATGCTGACAAAATAGCATGTAAACATTCCTAGGGGCATAGTTTGGGCCAAGCAGGGCTGGTGTTATGATATACAGTACATGATTAATTTATAAAATACCTGAATACACACTGAGCTGTTAATGCAGGATTGAGCATGTGCTGACAGCCTTTTGATAGCAGTTAATGTGCACACTAAACAGACAGGGTGGGGTAATTCCATGCTATCTGCTTAGTGCGTGACAGAGAGGGAAATGAGTAGGGTAGGGATGGCGCGCAGGTGTGTCTGCACATTGTGGTTATTGTGGAGACTGACACTGTGCCTTCACCATCAATGTTGCAGGTAGCATGGGTTACAAGTAAAGCCACCTCATGGGCATCCACGTTGCCACTGGCGTGCATTATATGCCAGGAATTGACACCGACTCAAAGGCACTTAACAACAACAGGCACCTTTTTGAATTTTTTGCATCGGTACAGTGTTGTAAAATGAGGCCCCATATCAGGACTGGCAAACCCTAGGCAAACCTTCAGCCATTCATGAGATCAACAGGAAATTCCACCCAGAAGTTCCAAAAGCTTCAGGGTGCATTCAGGCTGGAATTTAACAGGCAGCTGGCACAGCAGTAGATCATGGAGGGATTGACTCTTCTTGCTTGGGCAGCAAGGCAAGAGGTTGAGGAAAGCAGCCATGGCGATTGCAGCTCCCCCAAAATGTTGCCACCCCTAGGCAACTGCTTAATTCATCTAACATGTCTGCTTCATTAAAAACATTCTCATTAAATGATGGAGCCTTCTAGAAACAGACATTTTCAGAAAACACAAAGAAATTCATTTTTAGCATTTTGTTTCGCTGCACCTTTATTGCACCTTTCTCCATGTTCAAGCAGGAATGAGTCCTCATGTATGGGTGGCATCCCCAAAAGAGCTCCCCAGCCTCTATTGGAAGCTTTTGGAAGGCTCCACCTAGGGTTACCAACTTTTTGAAAGAGAAAAACCCGTCACCTGTGGCTAGTCATGCTTTGCCCATGCCCATCCCAACCCTACCCCTGGCCCACCCTCCACCCCATCCTTGCTCCACCCCCTGTCCCCCAAAAAATTGCAGAGAGGGCAATGTGCAAACTGAACGAGCAAGATTTCTACACATTCTTAAACAGAAATTCTATACTGATAGAATATGCAGCATTGGTTCTACACACACACACAATACAGACAGGTCTTCATCAATAAATGAGCACAAAAAAAGAGAAATATATAGACAAAAATGAAAATGAAACTGAAACCCCAAGAAGACAGACTCTGCATGTAGTGCAATATCAGATAAATAAGAGATGCAGTTCCCCATACTGTTTAAAATATAAAGATAGTACAAAGTCCAATCATTAAATTGAAAATAAAATTATTTTTTCTGACCATTTTTCTGACAACCTTTGTTGTCTGACCATTTTATTCTCTGATCATGCTGGTCCTGATCTGAGGCTTCCGTTTTCCTGTCTTCTCTTAGCTCTCTTTCTATGGTCTATAGTCCATCTGCCATTTCTTGTCTCTTCTTTTCTTTTCTTCACTTCCTTAGCCAATTTCCAGTCCCAGTAACCCTCCATCAGCCCCCTTTCCAGTCCTCCCCTCCCATTACATTCCAATGCCAATCTCCTTGTGTTCCCAGGACTGCCAGTGGTGTCCATTCCCTTCTAGTCCCCCTCCTTCCTCACTGTCCAGCCCCTTGTAGTCCAAACACCATCCCAGGTATCAGCTCACTTCCACTCCCAGTGCCTTCCCCGTGTCAGCTTCCTTCCAGTCACCTTACCCTCTGTCCATCCCCCTTCCAGTGCCATCCCCACATTTCTGCTCCCTTCCAGTCCCCGTGCCCCCCTCCCTTCCAACCTCCTCCCCATTACCCAGTCACTTACCAGTACCATTCCCAGGTGTCAACTCCCTTTGAGCTCCCTCCTTACCCCCTCTGTCAGCTCCCTTTCAGCCACCTCCTCCCCACCTTTCAGCTCTCTTCCAGCCCTCACCTTCCACCTGTCAGTCCCTTCTGCCACCTCTTTCCCCTTGTAGCCACTGCTCCTGCTTCTTACAGGGCAGCGGCTGCAATAAAGTTAAGTTAAAAATAAATTTTAACCTGTGTGGAGCCTTCCGCCCCACCCCCACCCCCAGTGCAGCTTCATCTTCCCTCCCCAGTGCAGCTTCACCCCCCCCTACTAAAACGTCACCTTCCCCTGTCCCCCCCCAGTGCAGCTTCACCCCCCCCCAGTATAGCTTCACCTTCCCTCCCCAGTGCAGCTTCATTCCCCCAGTACAGCTTCACCTCCCCCCCAGTGCAGCTTAACCCCCCTCCTCAGTGCAGCTTAACACCCCCTTCAGTTCAGCTTAAACCCCCCCAGTGCAGCTTCACCCCTTGCAGCCGCTGCTCCTGCTTCTTACAGAGCAGCAGCTGCAAATAAGTTAATTTAAAAGAAAAGAGAACCTGTGAGGAGCCCTCTGATCCTAGGAAACTCCTTCTGCAGTGCCCAGGCTAAAAAGGAAGTGATGTCAGAGGGGGCGGGCACTGCAGAAGTTGTTTCCTAGGATCGGAGGGCTCCTCACAGATTCTCTTCCCTTTTAAAATAACTTTATTACACAGCCGGGATCACGATTGCAAAGCCGGTTTTTTACTCTGGCCACTTATGATCTCGCAGCCAGAGCAAAAAAACAGCTTTTCAAGGGCCAGTTTTGTATCTCTGCCGGCAGCCGGCCTGGCCAAGGAAAAACTGGCCAGGCCGGCTGAAAACCGTCCAGTTGGCAACCATAGCTCCACCATGCCTGCGCGCCTCCTTCCCACCTCTCACCGTGGTGCCATCTTAAAGCAGTCTTTCATTTTCCATGGAGCTACACAGACACGCTGACTTCAATAAAATGGCAAAGTGACTGGAGAAGAAGTTGGCAGGGTGTGGGAGGGGATAAGGGAAATGGAATTGCAGTGGGCTAAATTAAAGGAGGCAATAAAAGGGGCAACAGATACATATGTAAGGGAAGTAAATAAAAAGAAGAGAAAAAGGAAACCTATATGGTTCTCCAAAGAAGTGGCTGCACAAATAAAGGCAAAAAACACAGCTTTCACAAAATTCAGAAGTTCACAAACAGAGGAACCCAGAAAAGAATACAGGATAATGCTAAAAGAGACAACAAGAAGAAGTAAGGATAGCAAAAGCTAAGGCAGAAGAAAACATAGCTAAAGATTGATGCATGGTGACAAAATGTTTTTTACAGGTATATTCAGGAGAAGAGGAAGATCAGAAATGGAATTACGAGACTCAAAAGTGCTGAGAACAGATTTGTGGAATGTGACATTGAAAAAGCAAAAATGCTGAACAAATACATCTGTTCTGCTTTTGCTAAAGAAAATCCTGGAGAAGGACCACCTGTGATTGACAAATATACAAATGGGAATGGAGTAGATATAGGCCAGTAAGCCTTACCTCCGTGGTGGGCAAAGTAATGGAGGCCTCTGAAAGACAATAGTGAGCTTTCTCAAACCCAATAGGTTGCATGATCTGAGGCAACATGGTTTTACGAAAGGATGATCATGCCAAAGAAATTTGATTGAGTTCTTTGACTGGGCAACCAGAGAACTAGATCAAGGGCATGCACTTGATGTGATCTACCTAGATTTCAGCAAAGCCTTTGATATTATTCCTTATAGGAGGCTTATCAATAAACTGAACAGCCTGGAGATGGGCCTTAAGGTGGTGAACTGAATCAGAAATTGGTTGACTGACAGATGGCAGAATGTGATAGTAAACATGATAGTTAGATGAAAGGAAAGTGATTAGTGGCGTGTCCCAGGGATCGGTCAGATAAATTGTCACTGTATTTTTGAGTGATATTGCTAAAGGACTAAATGGAAAAGTCTGTCTTTTTGCAGATGTAACGAAAATTTGCAACAGAGTGAATTCCCCTGAGGAAGTGCACAACATGCCGAAAGATCTACAAAAGCTGTAAGAAAGATCTAAGACTTCTGGTGACATCATCGGGACATATGGTGGTGTAGCGAGCGAGCTCCATCACCAGAGCCTGTAAAAAGGGGGATTTTGTACCCCTATGAGCATTAAATGAGAGGGGCAATGGAGAGGAAGTAGCGAAAATTGGTCTGGAACCGGGGAGAGGAAGTTAGAGGCAGAGCGTCCCGGCAGGAGCGCCGCAGCAAGAGGGGAGACACAGTGGGTTGCCCACTCAGTAGACCGCGTGGCAGGCCGGAACAGTGGAGGAGGAAGCGGCCGGGCGGCGAAATCAATGTGAAGCATAGCGCAGAGTGAAAAGGCACTGTAAACAGAGGTATCGAGCAGCTGGGAGTGGGAGCAAGTGTCTCTCTGCAAGTGTGTCCCCTGTTAAAGAATATTGCTCTGCCGCTCAAGTAGAGGACCACGTGGCGGGCCGACGGCGGGGAGAATGACACAGATGACAGTAATAGGAGCTGAGCTGTAGCCTGGACCCGAAGAAGGGAGTGGCACGTCGGAGTCCCTATCCTCGCTCAGTGAGTGGAGGCCCATGCTGAAAGGAGAGCTATAGGAGTAGCGATCTGTTTGGTTGGCCGGTGCTGAGACCGGGGAGTAAAGTGGACCGGACAAGAACATCGGGGAAAGGAGATGAAGCGGCGGCGTTGTCTGGGTGCTTTGGAGTGTCGAGGCCAGAGCCCAGAGTGAGCTGGCAGCTACAGGAACGGACAGCAGACCGGTGGAGCAGCGGTGGACAGCTGAAGAGAACCTAGGAGCTCGGAGGAGCGTCTTAAAGAAAAAGGTGAGCAGAAAGGTGGAGGCCATAGCCCTGGCAGAGGAGCAGAGGTGGAGTTGAGCCTAAAGAGAGCAGAGTAAAGGCCTGGTGGACGAGAGGGGCTGAAATTCCTGCAGCACAGAGGACTAGATTTTAAATGAAGGAATAGGGTGCAGTGCTGCCCTAGGGGATTGCTTCTGACAAGGAAAGAGTGGCCCGATAGAAGTTTAGGCCTCCAACAACCTCTTGGAAACTTGCTAGCAGTCTAGTGCCAGTATGGAAAAAAATAATGGAGGTTTGTCAGCACGGAAGAAGTTGGCAGACTTTCACTCCCCCTATGTCGCAGCTAAAGGAGGAAGAGAGGGGGTGAAAGAGGACTGAAGTCAGCCTGAAGAACCAAATGAATTGGCAGATGAGCTGGAGCGGAGCTGCAGTCCAGGAGGGGTAGCTAAGCTGAAAGAATGGCTCATAGAGCTGAAAGACGAGATTAAGATGGACATTGGCAGGGTGACGCGAGAGCTCAAAGAATCCATACAATCTTTGAGGCAAGATATTGTGGATAGTGGAAATCGCATGGAAGAAATAGAGACCCAGATGCAGCAACAAGGGGAGGAAATGGATGACTTACAAAAAGGCTGGGAGGACCTGAAACATGCTCAAGAGGAGCAGCAGATGAAAGTGGAAGATTTGGAGGATAGGTCTCGGAGATGTAATCTACGTGTCCGGGGTCTACCAGAGGAATCTAAGTACCGAAATTGTGAAGAAGTGATTGTAAAAATTTTCAGATTCCTAATGGAGACAGTGGACCCAGAGGGGGACAATTTGATAGAACTTTTGCAAATAGAGAGAGCACACAGGGGCTTAGGCCCGGTAAGAGACAATAAACCAAGTGTGCCTAGCCTCCTTCAAGACTAAAGAACGGCTGCTGAGTGCGGCGAGGAAAGTGCGGCAGTTTACCTGGGATGACCATCCATTGGAGCTTTTTCAAGATCTCTCCGGGGGAACGTTACAGCGCCGACACAACTTTAAGGAAGTGACGGCATATCTGCGAAAGGAGGACATAAGATATAAATGGTTGTTCCCGTTTGGCTTACTGATAACTGCTAAGGGTAGGTCGAAGCGGGTGCAGACCAGAGAGGAAGCCTGGAAGATACTTAAAGAACTGGAGCTGCCTAATCTACCAGAGTGGAATGGATCATCAGCTGGGCAGCCGGCAACAACGACAACGCCCTCCAATTCTCCAAAGAGTGCCCAGTGTTGGCACAGAGTTCCAGTGGCGGGTAGACGACTGGCAAGGCTGAATGGAGAGCGTCAAGAAGCACAAGCGGTGGTGAAAGGAGCTGGCTGAAACAGAAGACAATGGGGCTTGTTTACAAAGCTGCGGTAGCGGCTTCCGCCCGATTTCGGAGCCACGGCCCCATTGAATTCAATAGGGCCGCGGCTCCGATATCAGGCAGAAACCGCTACTGCGGCTTTGTAAACAAGCCCCAATGTGTTCAGTGTTTTGCAGTAATGTATTTCTCTGACATTGTCGCAGTATGTGGATATGTCGGGGGGGGGGAGGGTCAATGGTTAAGGACTAAGGGAAGGGGGGGACGGGAAGGAGATGGGTGGATGGGGGTGAATATATCTATGGTAGGAGAGGTAGGGGGAAGGGAGGGGAGGCAAGAGGGGGTTGGAGATAGGGGTCGGGATAGGGAATAGGTAGAATGGGTAGCACTGTTAGGGGATCTTTGGGGGGGTGTGGAGCTAGAGGGGAGATGTGGAATGGAGCGGTACAGACAGGCTTGCCCTGATAATCAGTCACCACTGGAAGGCGATAATCACTCACCAATGGAAGGCGATTCTCTCTTTACGAGAGGGGGAAGGGGGAGGGGAGGTGGGGAAGATGAGGGGTAGAAGAGGGGAGGGGGAGGGGTTGCATTGGAAGGGCTGGAGGAGGAGGGGAGAAATGGAAGAATAGGTGAGATAAAAATAGTTACATTAAATGTAAAGGGACTGAACTCGCCATTTAAATGACAGAAACTGTAGACTGAGCTGGCTCGCCAAAAGGCAGCGTTAGGGCTGATTCAGGAAACGCACCTAACAAAAGCAACAGAGCACCTGGTCAAGCCCAGGGGATATGGAGTATGTATACATGCATCCAATATCATAGAAAAGAAGAAAGGTGGAGTTGCCATATTGTTGGCTACCAGGTTAAGGATATAGATGCACTCTGTTGTAAGGGATAAGGCGGGGAGATATGTATTAGTGTGGTTGAAAGTGGGGAATGTATGCTACTGTATAGTGAATGTATATGCTCCAACAGGAACTCAGTGTGAATTCTGGACGAAACTGAATGAGGAGGTGGGAAAAATGGGGGAGGGTATTCTGATCTGTGGAGGAGATTTTAATCTTACATGGAATCCAGCTTGAGATGCTACTGGGGCCAGAGAGGGTAAGCGGGCAGACAGGAATAGATATCGAGAGTTTGTCGCGCAGCATTGTTTGATCGATGCATGGCGACTACAACACCCCGGGAGGAGACAATTCTCGTATTTGTCACCGGTGCATGGGTCCTACTCACGCATTGATGCTATTTGGGTTTAAAAAGAGGTGGGGAGTTGGATTACGGGAAAGAAATGGAGTCTATTACATGGTCTGACCATGCTCCGGTGGTGGTAAGTTTGCGAATGGAGGACGAGGGGAAAGGACTACAGTTCTGGAGGCTCAATGAGTCATTGTTGGAAGACGGGAGGGTTTGGGAGGACATAGAGCGGGAAACCCGGGAGTACTTTAAAATTAATGATAATGGGGAGGTAGCGTGGGGAGGAGTATGTGATGGGTATAAGGCAGTGATACGAGGAGTATTAATTAAATGGGGGGGCGCGGCTCAAGAAGGAAAGAGAGAGCAGGGAGGGAGCTCTGAGGATACGGTTGATGGAATTGGAAGACCTGGATGGGCAAGGGCGGAAGGGACCCTATAGGGGGCAGGTGCTGTCAGCGCGAGTGCAGTTAAATGAGTTGCAGGCAGAAAAGATACAGTATCAGATGCAGCTCTTACGGCAGGAGGTTTTTGAGGGGGGCAATAAAGCGGGGAGATATCTAGCGCAGAGGCTGAAACAGAGGAATCTACGCTCGCACATCATTCGAGTCCGCCAGAGAGGTGGGGCCCTGGTAACTAAGGATGGGGAGATCAGGGACGCTTTTAGGGAATACTATCAGGAGCTGTATAGAGCCAGGGATTCCCCACAAGAAGAAAGAGTGAACAGCTACCTTGATTCTATAGGTTTGCCGAAACTGGTGGTGGGCAAGCAAGAGGAAATAAATAGGCCCATACGTGGAGAGGAGGTACAGAGGGCAATTAAGCAGTTAAAATTAGGGAAGGTGCCAGGGTTGGATGGGCTAACAGCGCAGTTTTATAGATGATTTGGGATCCTCTTAATTGAACCCCTGGTGAAGTTATTCAACCAGCCAAGGGAGGGAGGGAAGTTAGCGGGCACGATGGGGTGGGCGGGTATAATGGTTACACACAAAGAAGGGAAAGACCCACAAGAGTACGCATCTTATAGACCCATCTCACTGCTCAATTTGGACACTAAATTGCTAGCCAAGATACTAACCACGAGGTTAAATAAGATTATAGGGAAACTGATACATCAAGATCAAGCGGGCTTTATCCCCCGGTAGGCAAGTTGCGGACAGTATTAGAAAGATCCTTAATATCATATGGTCCATCGAGCAGAGCGGGGAAGAGGCCTTACTCTTGTCACTGGATGCGGAAAAGGCTTTTGACCAGGTGTCATGGCCTTTTCTGTTCTAGGTATTGGAGAAAGTGGGGTTAGGGAACGAGTTTTTAGCATGGGTGAAGGCACTCTATGATCAGCCCAAAGCTTGTGTGTGGGTGAATGGGGCACATTTGGATTTTTTTGAACAGGGGAGGGGAACAAGGCAGGGATATCCCCTTTCACCGCTGCTTTTCGCAATAGCGCTGGAACCTTTTATTTATTTATTTATTTATTACAGTTTCTTATATACCGCGCTATTTAGAATCAGCGCGGTTTACATCATAACATAACGACCATAACGACAAGCTGTCAGGTTTTACATCGAACAGGAGTACAAACTTGGATAACAGGGTTAACTATATACATAAGCTATTTACACTGCAGATAATACATGTAAGGGCCATTCTAGATTGGGTCATTTCTTGGGAGGGATATCTAGGTTCAATTGCTGTCTGCACAGAGGGTGAGAGAATGGGCGGATATATTGGGAATAAGGGTGAGAAAGAAGGCATATAAGATTTCCATGTTTGCGGATGATATTATCCTAAGCATGGTTAGACCCCGGGTAAGCATTCCAATAGTAATGTGGGAATTGGAAGAGTATGGTAAGTTATCGGGCTTTACAATTAATTGGACTAAATCGTAGATTTAAAATTTAGCGGTTTCAGGAGCTGTACAAGCTCGTTTGACTAAGAAATACCCCTTTAAATGGGCTCGGGAGAGTATCCGGTACCTGGGCATACGTATCTGCAATGAAACGGCAGCGCTATATCAATTAAATTACGGGAAGGAACTCGGGCAGATATAGAGCTGTTGGGGGATGGGGGAGGGGATATCTCTCATGGTTTGGGCGCATAGCAACAGTAAAATTTATGCTAGTGCCCAGATTGCTGTTTTTCTTTCAGACGCTTCCCATAGAGGTACCGCAGAATAGGCTACATCAGATGCAATGGCTGGTAAACAGATTTATATGGGTGCAGAGGCGACCTCGAGTGGCGATGCGGGTCTTGCAGGGGGGAGGGGGGTTGGGAGTGCCCAATTTGCACAAATATTATGAAGCTGCGCAATTGAAAACTATTTACAAGCAGCAGTGCGGCACATGGAAACAATGGGTCCAGATGGAGCATGAGTTGGTAGGGGGTGTGGGTTTGGAGAGAGTGATATGGAGGGGAAGTAAAGGTCCCGGTATTAATCTCCTCAACCCCATGATAGTGCATAGCTTGAAAATATGGAAACGATATAAGCCACAGCTAGTCCACGATAAAGGCTACATACAGGGCATGACCATTGAGGCATGTTTTGAGAGGGGTCAGGGGCCGGAAGCGCACATCCTCCGCAGATGGGCTAGTGGAAAGCTGACACATGTACACCAATTCCTCCACTCTCAGGGGATTCATGAGTTCGAGGGTATTAAGGATCTCTCGATTAAAGGGGAGTGATTACTATGCATATTTGCAACTTTGTCACTGTATCCGACATCCGAAGGTATGGAGAGATCTATGGGAACACAGAGGCTGGTTTGAGGCCTTATGTTTGGGACATTTGGGGCAAAAGGGGGTCTTGTCCAGAATTTACTGAATTTAATGGAGTGGAGGAGTGGCCTAGTGGTTGGGGCAAGGAACTTCAGGCCGGAAGGTCAGTGGTTCAAATCCCACTAGAGGACAGCAACCTTGGGCCGGAAGGACCGGGGTTTCTAGTCTCACAGGTGCTCCTTGTGGTCTTGGGCAAGCCACTTAACCCTCCATAGCCCATGTTCCCTGTAAAATAGTTATCTCCAAGTTATAATGCCCTGTTCAATGTAATTTCAGTTTGTTCAGTATAAACCGCACTGATGCAGAATAGCGCGGTATATAAGAGAATGTAAATAAATTTACAAGGGTTTGATGGAGGCTGGGGAGGGCAAATTGAGCTATATGTTGAAATGGGAGGAAGAACTGGGGATGAGTTGGAATAACGAGGTATGGAACAAAATAATCCAGACCATAGCACATGTATCCATTGCTACACAAATAAAAAAAAATACCTATAAGGTATTGTTTAGATCAGGGGTCTCAAACTCAAATTGCTTTGAGGGCCAAATGAGGACTTGTAAAGTAACCCGGGGGCCGCATAAGACGCGGGGCCTCATTTGCATAAGGGGCCTCATTTGCATAAATATTTGCATAATGTTACCATACACTAACTTTTAGTAAACATGCCTCTTTAATGAGTATGGATAAAGAAAGACTAAAGGATTTAGAAACAGGAAGACAATAATTAAACTGGGAACCCCAAAAGCCAAACTTGGAATGTACAACAACACTGTAGAAATAAAACTATAAATTAATTTCCTCTTGTACTAAACAAAGCGCAAACATTAATGATGCACATTTCCCAGAGCTGACATATTCCAGTTAATAAATTCAAAATAAAGAGATATTTTTCTACCTTTTGTGCATTTTTTTCAGTTGCAATTGTTCCAGCCACTTTCTTCTGGTTTCTTCATGTCTTCTGCTAACTCTCCATCGTCTGCTGTCCATTTGCCCTTTCTTCTCTCCTAGTTTTTTTTCCATTCTCTCTCTACATCTGCTTTAACATACTAATCTTTCTCCTTTTTCTCTTTCCTCATTCCTATTTCATCCACTCAAATTTTACCCCTCCATCCTCAATCCCCACTTACTCTCCCAATACCTGGCCAATTGTAGATTTGTCTTCTCTCCCAGACAAAATATTTTTCCCCTCTCCATTTCACTTTCCCGGCTCCATCCCATTCTAATCCTCCCCCAACATCAGCTCCCTTCTAGTTCCAGCCCCACCCAGCATCCGCTCCCTTCTAGTCCCTGCATCAGTCCATTTCCAGTCCTATCCTAGCCTCACCATCAGCCCATTTCCAATCCTAGCCCCCCATCAGCCCATTTCCAATCCTAGCTCCCTCCCCTCACAGCCCATTTCCATTCCAAGCCCCCCTCCCATCAGCCATTTGCAGTTCAAGCCCCCCTTCCACTCAGCCCATTTCCAGTCCTAGCAACCCCCACAGCCCATTACCAGTCCTAGACCCCCCATAGCCCATTACCAGTCCTAACCTCCCCATAGCGCACTTCAAGTTTTACCCCCATCACCCCATTTTCAGTCTTACCCCCCCCCCATAGCCCATTACCAGTCCTAGTCCCCCCCATAGCCCACTTGCAGTCTTATCCCACATCACCCCATTTTCAGTCTTACCTACCCTCATCGGTCATTACCAGTCCTAACCCCCCAATCTGCCCACCTCCAGTCCTAACCCCCATCTGCCCATTTCCAGTCTTAACCCCCCCTGCCAATAGCCCATTTCCAGTCCTACACCCCCCCCCCCCCCCGGTAAATAAAAAAACCACCAGGCTTCTGCTGCTGCAGCAGAAAATCAGCTGTCCCGCGCCCCCTTCCCCTCTACACGGAGAGCACTGAGTGTGCTTCATCAGCGGCGTGCTTTTTAAGCCGCGAAGAGAGTATTTCCCTCTCGCGCGGCTTAAGCCTATTCACTTTTCAAGCCTCGCGAGAGGGGAATACTCTCTTCGCGGCTTGAAAAGCACCCGCTGATGGAGCACACTCAGGGATCTCCGGGCAGAGAGGAAGGGGCCGCGGCCGCAGGACAGCTGATTTTGCTGCTTGAGCAGCAGAAACCAGTTTTTTAAAAAAAAAAATTGACAGTCGATTCTGCCGCTGCCACGGCGGCAACGGCAGCAGCAGAAGCAAGGCTTTTTTGTTTCCCTCTGTCGCGGGCCGCACAACGTTCTCTCGCGGGCCGCATGCGGCCTGCGGGCTGCGTGTTTGAGACCCCTGGTTTAGATGGTACTGGACACCAGTATGTTGAAAGCGAGCTGGATTGGGACAGGATGATCTTTGCTGGCGGGGATGTCATGAGAGGGGGGACTGGATGCATATGTGGTGGACGTGTGCTCGGATACAGGCCTACTGGGCACAGATTCTTGAAGTGATTCATGGCATGACAGGCTGTCGTTTGCAACAAAGACCTGAGATATGTCTGTTGCACCAACTTGAGGAGGATATATCTAGGCGTGAAGTGGGGGTACTGCATCACTGCATAGTGGCAGCTCGATGCGAGATAGCCCTGCATTGGGGGGGACAGAGTGCGCCACAGCTGGCAGGTTTTGTTCGAAGAGTGGCAGAGGTGAGCCTGATGCACAGATTGACAGAGCAGCACCGTGGGAATGGGGGGAGGAGTGCGGAACAATGGAAGAGGGTGTGAGGTGGTTGGAGGTTTGGAGGGAGGAGGAGAGGGGAAGGAAGGAGGATGTACGGAAGGCTGCATGGTAGTGCGGATGTGTGGTGTAGGCACTGACTCAGTAAGCAGTGTCATGGAAGGTGGGAGATCGATTTAAGTGAATGTAGGCTGAGGGGGGAAGAAGGGAAGGGGGTAGTATAGATGGGGGATTTATGAGGAGGGTTTAGCTAGAACGTGTACATTCGCTAAATGGGTAATTAAGGATGGTGGATGGTTATATAAATAAAGAGGGAGCAAGTATACTGTAAACTGTAGTAGACTATCTACTGTTGAATGTATAGAAGGTGAGACGGGGGGGTGATAGAATAAGGTTGTATACAAAGTACGTTGTATTTCTCTGTTATTCAAAATAAAATATTTAAAATTTAAAAAAAAAAGAATGGTCTAATGCTTGTCAGTTAAAATTTGATGTAAAGAAGTGCAGTGTCATGCACTTGGGATGCAGAAATCCAAGGGAATTGTATGTGATAGGGGGCAAGAGGTTAATGTGCACAGACCAGGAGAAGGACCTCGGTGTGATTGTATCTGAGGATCTCAAAGTGGCGAAACAGTGTGACAGGATGGTGGTCAAAGCTAGAAGGATGCTGGGTCACATACAGAGAAGAATTACCGCAGAAAGGAGAAGGTACTAATGCCACTGTACAAGGCCTCACTTGGAATATTGTGTTCAGTTTTGGAGATCATATCTCACAAAAGATTTAAAAAGACTGGAAACAGTTCAGAGGAAGGCAACCAAAATGATTTGGAGCCTGCGCCAGAAGATTTATGAGAAGAAGACCTAAATATGTATACGCTAGAGGAGAGGAGGGTCAGGGTAGATATGATACAGACCTTTAAATACTTAGAATATTAATGGACAAACAAACAAACCTTTTTCAAAGACAGGGAAGCTGAAAACTAGAGGGTATAACATGAAGCTGCAAGGGCATAAACTGAAAGGCAACATCAGGAAATACTTTTCAACTGAAAGAGTTATGGATGCTTGGAATGCCCTCCCGATGGAAGTGGTGGGAGCAAATACAATGACAGAATTCAAAATGGCATGGGACAGACACAGTGGATCCCTTTATAGCAACAGGATAAAATCAAAATAAACTTAACCATCTCTTATGTCTCAATAAATAGGGATGACCTGCACGGAGCAGTGGGTACACCCCTAAACAAAGGCATAGGGAGGAGTGACCTGCACGGAGCGGCAGGTGCACCTACTCTTGCCACCTTGCTGAACAGACTAGATGGACCATGCTGGTCTTTATCTGCCATCATGTACTATGCTACTATGGCACATTTCAGTCTTTTCATCTTGGTAATTTTTCCTCCTCCTCGGCTCCGTGTTTTGTCCCTTTTTTGGTCATTTCCTTCGTTTTGCCTGCTGATCACGGTTTCTCTGTTCCCTTTTACTTTTTTTTTCTCTTCCGATTTGCTTTTTCTTCTTGCTGCAGCACTCTGCCTTCCCTGCAGTACCCCAGTCAGGCTGCTCCATAATCAAGTCCTTTAATTTAGCCGTGGCTGGTTTTCTGGATGCCATGTCTCAGAAACCCGCTAGCGGGTTTAAAAAATGCTACAAGTGCTCTAGGACCATATCTGTCACAGATACCCATAACTGGTGCCTACAGTGCCTGGGACCCAATTATCAGCCCTCTTTTTGTAATTTCCATTTGCAGATGACAATAAAGGGATTCAAAGGTTGAGAGAAGCAGCACAAATCACTTGTTGGCACTCAAACATCCGATTCATCGCCTTTGGCATTGACAGCATCAGTCTCAATGGCTTCAAAGGCTGCATCGGACGCTGGCAGTGCATTGACATTGAGGAGCTCTCGAGCTTAATTGGAGCTGAGTACCCATAGTGCCCTGGAGCATCGGCCATTTATGGAGCTCCAACAGAAGACTAGGAAGGATTTAACCTTGTCGTCATCAATATCAAGGGCTGACCATGCCAAACATTGGGTGACAACCCTGGTGCATCTGTGTTGTAGCCCTTCAAGGGCACTCCCTTGATAGATCTGTTTACCACCCCACAGAATGTACAGATGGATCGCTTCTGCTTCAGAGTAAGATCACACCATAGAGTAGCATCGGATGCATTCCTCCTTCATTGGGCGGAGTGTCTTCTGTATGCATCCTCCAATACCTCTCATTGCGAAGACCCTACTGAAGCTCATTGCAGATGGTGGCACGATGATTTTCATCGCCCCCTACCGCCCCAGACAGCCTTGGTTTCACCTCTTACTATAGCTATCCAGTTGAGAGATGCTATGTCTTGGCCACATGCTCAATCTGATAAAGCAGAAGGACAGGGCAATGTTGCACCCCAACATCCGGTCCTTGGCCCTCACAGCATGGATGTTGAGAGGCTAATGTTGTCTCAGCTCAACTTGCTGGATGGTGTAACCAAAGTCCTTTTGGCTTCCAGGTCCGCCTCTATAAAAAAAGTCTTATTCTTGCAAGTGGAAGAGATTTGCTGTCTGGTGTGAGGGCCAGGCCCTAGACCCTTTCGTCTGTTCCGCACAAAAATTGCTTGAGTATCTTCTACACTTCTCTGAGTCTTGGCTTGTCCAACTCCATCAGGGTCTACCTCAGTGCAATTGGTGCTTACCATTGAAGTATGAAGGGCAAGCCCATCTCAGTAAAGCCTTTAATTACTAGCTTTATGCAAGGCTTGCTTCTCTTGAAGCCTCCCTACAAGCCTCATGCAATATCTTGAGATCTCAAAGTAGTTCTCCCTTTGAGTCACTCAGTTCCTGTCCTCTGAAGTTCTTGACCTGGAAGGTCCTGTTTCTGGTGGCAGTCACTTTGGCTTGCAGAGTAGGTGAGCTTCAGGCCTAGTGGTGCATCCGCCTTATACCAAATTCCACCATAATAGAGTGATATTCATATTCATTCTAAATTCCTTCTGAAAGTGGTATAAGATTTCCATCTTTAACCAGTGCTGCATATGTTGAACTACAAGCTGGCATTGGCCTTCTATTTGAAGCAGACAACGACCCATAGAAAGTCCATCCAGCTTTTTGTTTCTTTTGACACCAATAAGCTAGGGGCTGCCATTTCCAAACATTTTCTTTCAATTTCGCTGGCAGACTGCATCTCTTTCGCTTATGTCCAGGCAGGCCTGATTCTTGATGGTCTTGTCACAGCTCACTGTGTCAGAGCTATGGCTGCATCAGCGGCCAACTTAACCTCGGTCTCCATGGAGGAGAGATGTAGGGCTGCAACATGGTCTTTAGTCCACATCTCACTACTTCCTAGATGGGGATTCCTGACGTGACAGCAACTTCAGCCAATCTGTACTCCGGAATCTGTTTGGGGATTAGAATCCAACTCTATCCCCCTAGGCCCATTCTATTCTGTCCAGGCTACAAAAAAAAAAGAACTATATAAAGGGAAGAAAGAAATTCTCTCATTTTGTACATAGTTTGTGGTTGAGTTGTTCTGACCTCTCACCATTTCGCAGTTGACTTTGCCCCTGTTGGGTTTCTCGGTGGCCCCCTCAGTTTTCGGTAGCCTGTAGCTTGGGAGTCCCTTACATGAGGACTTGTTCCTGCTTGTTGTGGTGATGCGGGTGCAGCACAGCCCTGTGAAAGTGAAAAAAAAGAAGTTTTTTTCCATAAATGGGGGATGGGCTCACCTAAGCATAGATCCCAAAGAGAAAGTGAAACTAAAACACACACTTGCAGAGCTAGCCTGAAGCCACACCCAGTCTCCAGAGCAGCTGCAGGGAGAGAGAGGGTGGGGCCAGAGAAGGAAGCAGGCTGCCAGGCATTTAAACTGCGTCACTCAGCAAGTGAGGGAGAGCAGGAAGAAAGCCACGAGGAGAGGCAGAGAGTCCAGAGAAGCCAGGAGAGGAGACAGCACTGCAGGGCTGAGAGTCCTGGTGATTCTAAAGGGACTAGCCTGAACTGCCAAGGCAAGTGGCAGGGCCAGAGGAAAGAAAGGAGCTGGGGAAAGATTCAGAACTACATTTCTGACTCTGAAGACAGCAGCTCAAGCTCTGAGCCCATAACCAAACAATTCAGAAAGCCTTGGAGAGGAAGGGTTTCTGCAAGCCAGGTAAACCAAACATTTCCTGAAATTGATTCAGTAAGGGGAAGAAGGGCAAGAGGTTCTGACCCAGTTCCAAAGGGGAGAAGGAATCTCAAGTGGGAAAAGCTTTTTAAACTTTTAAAGAAAGTACAGCTAGACGTTCCAGAACGTGTCCCAAGCCCTGAACCTTACAGCACAGAGGAGGAGATGGAAATGGGGTCTTATCAAGATAATCCAGTGTCCTCTGATGAATCTATGGAATGTGGTTTTTGTACAAGCAATGCTTAGAAGTTTTATTGAAGGCTGTGTGAAAATATAAGAAGTGCTGGTGCTAAGTAAAGCCATTGAGAAGGGCAGATAAAAAGGTGGAAAACCTCATGCTTTAAAAGCAGCCATTTTTACTAATGCTGGAGCTGTGTTAAAATGCTGTTAGTTTCTAAGCTAAGAGGCAGCACATAATCACACGCTGGTTTGTAGCAGCTGGGAGAAGCTGAGAATATTGCTGGACTGTGCATGTAACAGAGTTTAAACTGTTTTGCTTAAGTGAAGAAGAATTTAAGTTAAAAAGCAAAGAGTGAAGAAACTGCTTTGCTAGAGCAGTTGAATGTCTCTTTTGAAAAGTTTTTGTTGGAGAAATTATCCTTCTTTCTGTTTGCTGTTTTGGGAACCTTTATCAAGGCCTGTTGCCAATTTGACGCTGCAAAGAAAAATAAAAAAAATTTATAACAAATTTTCCTGTGTCAGCCTCATCCACTCGGACTGCTTTAATAATAAGCCCACAACTACACTAGAAGGGCCTCAGCTACTACGTTGAAGCATAGAATCAAGTGTGATGACCGGTCGCCCCCACTAGACAGCCGCCTAGGAGGGCGCCACGGCACCACATTGTTCATGGAGAAAAGGTAGTGGGTGTTCTCCATGGATAACAGGAATAAATCCTCACAACCCTCCCACTTCCCCAAGGATGGCGCCACCGTGGCAGGTGGGAAGGAGGCATGCAGTCATGATGGAGCCTCCCATAAGCTTCCAGTAGCCTGGGGAGGTTTCTTGCTTGGAGTTCCATCAGGGATGTCACCCATACGTGAGGACGTATTCCTGCTATCCACGGAGAACACCTACTACAGATGAGTAGCTTCCTTTTATAGCAACTCTCAAGCAAACAGAATCTCATCATAAGATGGGTGCATTTTTTTTTCTATAGTATATCTTAAAAGAATACCTTTGGATCAAGATAAAATGGTCTTTATATATAATTAACCTGGTCCTGACTCAGGTTAGGTACAGTATATATAAATGAATGTCTTGCTTAGTTAATCCCCTAAGTCAGGAAGGCTTTAGATCAGGGTTTCCCATCCTGGGACACTAGTTCGCCAGGATTCACAATGAATATGCATGAGAGAGGTTTGGGTGCACTGTCTCCACGGAATGCAAATCTCTCTCATGCTTATTCATTGTGGTTATCTTGAAACCCTGACTGGCTATGTGTGTCTCGAGGACCGGGTTGAGACAGTCCTCACGACAAATCTCAAATCAACAGCCCTGGTCCCATTGTAAATAGCGTGCAATAATCTGGCCTTGAAATCACTGTGGTGTGTAGATCTTCTGTGGCAGGGTTCTCTGGCTAAACCGAACTATTTAATGCTGAAAATCAGGCACTAGAAAGCTAAGTTTTCTTTAAAACAAAAGCAGTCGGCCTCCCTTTCCTTTCCTCCCCATTCTTTAAAATATAAACCACCCACCCATTGTCTGCCTCCCTCCTGACACTTCAAAATTAAAAATATTGCCACATAGCAACTTTTCCCATCCCTTCTCCTTCCAGCACTTTAAAATTTTAAAAAATTGCCCCATGTGGGCAATTTTCCATGCCTTCTCCCTCCAAAAGAAAATTTATATGAACCATTCCAAGCCCAATCTCTCACTACTGTGCCAAATTGTTCTAAATGCTATGCATTTCAAAAGCCTTAGGGGTATGTTTACTAAACCGTCTTAACGTCGCAGCAGTGGTATTATCGTGCGATAAGTGACGTTATCACGCGATAACGCGGCGGCAGCGTTAAGGCACACTAACGCTGTGAAATCCGGGTCTGAAGGGTGGAGCAAGGCTTCCAAGAGGGCGGAGAGAAGGGGCCAATGGGTGGAGAGTGGGAGGGGAGAGGCTCCAGGCACACTAATGCTGTGAAATCCGGGTCTGAACACTAATGCCAGTGAAACCCTCGTGTTAAGGCACATTTGCAGGAAAGAGAAACCATTTCAGTCAGCAATGTGCAGCAAAGGCAGGGAAACCCTGAAAAGTGATAGTTGTGATACATGTGCAGGGAACAAAAAGGCAAATAAAACATATAAAAGGACCAGAATCACATTTGAAATCTCAATAACCAAGCTGGCCAAAAGTGATATTAATGATAAACATAAAGCAACACCACTGACAAAGCTCAAAAAATAAGATATCATGTTTGGAAGGGTCTATTCTCTGTCACCCTACAAAGTGAATGATCCCACATTGAAATAGTGCTGATCAGGGTTTTTTCTCATCTATATTGGGCGGGTTTGTTATGGTGTGCACATGTGCAGTAACAGCAGAGTGGGCACGTAGGAAAGGGAAACTGTACCGATGCTGTAAATGGGATATAGAGGGCTGCAGGCGGCACATGCTGTGGTCCAGCTGGGGCACAGTGCGGGCTAGGCAGATGCCTAGGTGGCACATAGGAATGCTGAAACTGTAAAGCAGCAAGACAGCAACTGAGGGTCCAACATGGGAATGAGTGTGTGTCGCACAATGCCACAGGGGATATTACCCAGCAGGCACCCCGAAAGTCACATAACATTGACAGGTGGTGCCGGGGGGAAGCACGCATGTCCATGGAGGCACCCCTACCCAAGAACCCACACCATAGGCAGCTGCCTACCAGCACACTGGATGGCCTGGGACTGTGCACCACCAGCATAAGGGCATGTCAGCATGATGGTGGAGGGGTGCTGGTGGTCGAGGGGGTAGTGGCATCTGCCCATAGCAGACCAAGGCCAAGCCCTGTTTAGGTGGGTGCCATGCAGTACAACAGACAAGGTCTGTCTAACGAACACTAATGGTAGCCCCAGGGAATGATCTGACTCTGTGACAACAGTGTGGTGCAGTACACACAGCCAGTGTGTTCAGGAGCAGAAGGTCACAGGTTCAAGTCCCAGCTGTGGTTCCTGCCAACCCTGTCCCCATATTTTACCCAGTACTAAACCGTGGTAATAAAGATGGAACCTTTGTTGCAGATAAAATAAACATGCCTGAAATGCCTATATTTTACCCTACAGAGCACAGACACCATAAACATGTGCAATCCCTAGAGCAGAGTTTCCCAACTGCAGTCCTGGAGGGCCAAACACCATTTAGGTTTCATGCTGTCCCTAATAAATATGCCTGTGCTGCATTAGTATGTGCTGCCCCTATTGTATGCAAATGTATCTCATGCATATTCATTAGGGACAGCATGAAAACCTGAACAGTGTTTGACCCACCAGGACCGGAGTTGGGAAACTCTGCCCTAAAGCAGCGGCCAACAGGGGCATAAACACCCACACCCACAGGCTCCACTATCTAAAGTCTCATGGAGAGTCAGGCTGTTGAGCACTGCGCGCAGCAGCATCTCCCAATACTAGCACTTGCATACCTTAGCAATGCCGCCCTAAACTTGGGAATACGTTACACATATATCAAAAGGTTGCTATGATTAATGGTAGATAACAATTCCTAAGTTAAGCACAATTTGCTGATAGAGCTGCATCATAGCAACCTTTCTGATATCTGTAGAGTGTGTTTCAGTTTTGGTTTCTGACAGTGTTTATCACTCCGGGGAGTGACCCCAACAGTATTGCGTACCATAGCCATGCCTGCACTGTGCCCAGGACTGGTGTGGTGGCCAGGGCTGCCAAAAGCCTCTATATTTGCACAATGCTGGCATAGGTGTGGGAGTGTGTGTGTGTCTGTCTATCCAGTGTGTTGTGGCTGCCTACACCTTACTCAGCCCACACTGCTTGCACTGTTTCCAGTGTTAGCCTGCCAATGTGCATAATGAGGAGCAAGGTACTGTGGGTATGGCCCGGACAGGGTGGCCTGGGCAGGATGCATCTGCACAGGGCATAGGGCAATGGCTGGGACATTGTAGTGTCCGGCCACCACCTGCACGGACAGGGTGGCCACAGCATGTCCTGCTGGGAGGTCACTCTCACCCTGACTGAGCAGTGATCACAGCCTGGCTAGGTTCCCCCATAGTGCTATGTAGTATTTTTTTCAAGTGATATTTATGGGTTCTCTTTTCTGGGGCCCAATCACTGACTTATCTGCTTGGTGCGTGTGCTCACATCCCAGTTTTGGGTGCACGCATCTCCTCCAGGAACATGCACTATGGACTAGCTAGCAGACTGTCTGCAGTTAGTATGTGTATGGTTGGAACACCTTGCAGGGTGCAGCGGCTGGAGACTCACTGTGCTCGCTGCTGGAGAATGTCAGATAGTAGTGGGGGGGCAGCTGAGCATTTCCAGGCCTACTGTCTGTCTGCCATTGCCTTATGGATGCGTACAGATCTGCATTGACTGCCCTGTAGGGTGCCCGTTCCCAAGCAGGACTGGGGTTGATGGTCCCCTCTACTGCCACCATTGCAGGGATGTAGAATGTGGATCTGTTGGTGGGAGATCCTGTCCCCCACCCTGAACCCCAGAGGGCAGGTTGGGTGGTGCTACATAATCCGCTTATGGGTCCAAACACCCCCCTTCACTTAAATCATGTGACCATGGCACCCACACTGGATATGCACTATTCTGGGTGCATCATAGTCCACAAGGGCTAGACGTGACTGGGAAATACAGATGGACACAGGTGTATCCTAGGTGTGTCTGCAAGGACTACCTACCACACACTGGCACTAATGGTGACCTGCAGCATAGCCTAACTCAGCTAAGCCAGGTGCTGCGGACATGGTGCTGGGCGCCCCACCTCGCCCTCAGGGTGAGCACAGTACCTGCACAATGTGACGGTCTGTAGCTACTCTGGGGCAGTAACACACACGGTCAGTTCCCCCTACCAGGCCGAGGTGCTGTGGCGGTGCATACCCCATCTTGTGATCATCTGTAGACTGCTGATCTGCATGTGTAGTGCATCATGGGTACGGGTGGGTTAACCCTATCCTGGTAACCACAGCAGATAGCTTGTGTGGTGACCTGCAGTCCTTCTGTAGCCAGCCAGGGGTGTGTTACTAGCTATAGAGATGTAGCCCACTGGTTACTTCACTGACTGTGGAGGCAGAGGTCATGGGTTTGATCCTACAGTGGTGTTATTTGATAGGGCTGTCTGAGGCATTTCCTTTTTTAATTTAAATTAGTGCTGCCAGCAAAAACACCTTCACATTGCTGTAACCTTAAGGTACCTCATAAGGCGCCCTATAAAGCGCCTTATAAGGCGCCCTATAGGGAACATTATAAGGTGCCTTGGCGGACAGTGCACTTTATAATGTGCCCTCTGGAGTGCACTTTATAATGTGCCCTCGGGAGTGCCTTATAGGGCGCCTTATGCGGCACCTTAGGTTACGGCACTGTGAGAGTGTGTTTGCTGGCAGCACTAATTTAAATTAAAAAAGAAAATGCCTCAGACAGCACTGATTTAAAGTAAAGGGTAATGCCTCAGACAGCCTTACTCATTAAGCCCACTGGGGGATCGAACTCATGACCCCTGTTTCATCAGTCAATGTATTTTTTTTATTTTTATTTAATGCTTTTCATGAGTACAAACAATTAAGAAAGGTAAACTTAGCAAAAATACAATAATAAATTCAGAAAAGAGAATCATCACATAGATAAATCACATCAAGGAGAGACAATCAAAACCTACTCATACACAATCAAGCAATAAAGAGTGATTAGCACTCCACATAAGGGAGCTTAAGAGAAGACAAAACCACCTATCTACTTCTCAGCCAGTTCTTTATCAGACAAAAATTTCTGCAACTGCATCACATCAGTATAAGCATAACTTTGCCCCTGGTAAGTTACCAGGCAGCGACAGGGAAATTTAAAAAAAAAGGACGCTCCCAGATTTACAACTCTAGATCTTAACTCCAAAAACTGTTTACGTCTAAATTGAGTAGCGCGCCCAACATCCGGAAAAATTTGGAGTCGATAACCACAAAACAAAGCATCCTTACGCTTAAAATAAGCTCTAAGGACTGACAATTTAATAGACTGAGAGCCAAACGTTGCAACAACAGTGCAGTGTTTGGGTATGAGATCCAAAGTATCCTCCAAAAAAGCGGTAAGATCCTGAGCAACAGACTCAGCAGGGGGAGCAACCACCCCTGCCTGATGAGATGCTGCGCAGTTAGGGGAAAACGAATAGACTTGGACAACTTCTAGAGTATCCTTGATCTGCAATACCTCGGAGAAATATTTTTGCAACAAAATTTCTGGAGACAATAGGCGAGTTGAGGGAAAATTAAGAAAACAAAGGTTTCTTGCCCTATGCTGATTTTCTAAACTCTCCAAACGACAGGAAACAGCAGAGATATCTCTAATTAAGGCAACATTACCATTCATACTTGTTTGGAGCTGAGAATCAGCATGAGCAGAAACTTGAACCAAAGAACCTATCTGTTTATCAACATCTTTAAATTTATCCACAACATCATGCGTAAAGGCACATAGAGCAGAAACAATTGAAGTTAAACGCTTATCAATTCCTTGAAATGCAGACCATGTGTCCGCAAGCGTAACCTCTCCCAAAGGGAGAGGAAGAGCCTGGTCAATGACAATTGGACTAACAGCTTTCAAGGAAGGAGTTACAGCATCCAGAAGGACGTCAAGAAACGTAGACGAAGACAGTGGCTGAGGAAAAGGAGGTGGCAGCCAAGAATCAGGACTCAAAGAGACCTCATCTGGTGAAGTTGCAGGCAGTAACAACGTCACGTGCTTGTCCATGGGACCAACCAACTTACTTCCTAGTGCATCATCACCGGTCCCAGGCTTCGCACCCGATTTCACCTTACGCTTTCCCAGGGGCACTGCAATGCAACGAACAGCGCTCAGAGAAATCCTCAAGAGCACCGAAGGAGCACAAAAAGAGCGAGTCCTGCCCCTTGTGACGCGCCCCTTAGGACGCGACCACGCAGGCTGCGACTTGCAGCCGCGAATGAGTCCACAGTACTTTATGTGTAGCGAAGGGGGGGTCCTCAGAGGCAGGAGCGTCTACACAGTGCCTGCAACTCAGCACCGCGGCTCAGACTCCCTCCTACTGCACCACTCCTCACAGCTGATCAAACACGGCAGCTCCCAGGCAAAGATTTATTTATTTATTTATTTTTCTTATATACCGCGCTATTAAAATCAGTGCAGTTTACATTATAACTGAACAATGCAACAATGCATTAAATAACACAATGTGCTTACATAGAACAGGGGGACAATCATGAAGGGGAGAGAACGGGGGAAACTATAAGATATATACATAATATTTACATAGAGCTATATACAACTAATACTTCGTATGATCATAGCTAGGTCGGGTGGGGGACAGGGTACAGCCATAGGGAGAGGGGCAACTAGCCATTCTCATGTTGGGTTAGGGCGTTGGGATAGTTAGAGCAGGTGGTGAATGCCTGCAACTTGTGTTTTTCGGGACTGGTTTCAGGATAGTAGATTTGAAACAGATGGTGTTTTATTGCTTTTCTGAATGTGGTGAGGCTTGGTATGGATCGAATCCAGGTGGGAAGTTCATTCCAAGCTGTCGGAGCATAAATCGAAAAGGCTCTATTAGTAGTTGTCTTTGTGCACCTTGTGGTAAATTTAGGTACTGTTAACATGTTCAGTAGTGACTTCTCCCACTGCTGTACAACAGCCGCAGCACTTTATGTGGAGCGAAGGGGGGTCCTCGGAGGCAGGAGCGTCTACACAGTGCCTGCAACTCAGCACCGCGGCTCAGACTCCCTCCTACTGCACCACTCCGCGCAGCTGATCAAACGCGGCAACTCCCAGGCAAAGATGACTTCTCCCCCATCAGTCAATGTATTAACCATTGTGCTATACCTCTGTTGCTGTGTTTGCAGGTCAGCGCGCCTAATTAAGGCTAACGCGCATTAACGTGCCACGACTCCCTCTATCGTGCAATAACCCGAAATGCTACCTTAAGACTGGAACGCCCACTACCTTATATGGCATTCGTCACAGTAAGACTGCAACTAATGCCGGTAACATTAAGATGGTTTAGTAAACATACCCCTTAGTTGTGATTTGGACATCCAGAAATGTGCATGTGGACATCCAAATCATTGAGACATCCCTAGAGCCATTTCACAAATGGCTTTTAAATACATCTCTGGTGTGGGGACATCCAAGTAGAAAGGGGACATGGCAGAGGTGTGTCTGAGGTGATGCAATGTATATAGACATCTGTGGGGACATCCAACTTTAGACCTGCCCCAGGCACGAATAAGCATCGGTAAAGTGCTTTTTTGGTCATAGAACTTCCAGAGATCGTAGAGAAGATAGAGGATTAAGTCACTTACTCAAAATTATAACAAGCAGCAATGGAATTTGAACCCTAGCTTCCCCAGTTATAGCTCACTATTTTAACCATTAGACTTAGATGTCCCTGTTCTCAAATGCCATTCCGAGGATATCTGTCTTGACGTCCCCATAGACGTCCATATCGAGCATGTCCACGTTTGTGAACTCGTGTCTAAATGTGGCCATGCCCGCTTTTTTTCAAATTTTCTGGCTTAGACAGCCAGATTGCATTTGGACATCCTTTGTAAAATGTTCCTTTATATATATCAGGCAGCTATACAGCTGAAAAGGTAATAAATAAATGTAAAATGTACCTTACAAAGGCAAGTTGGGTTGCAAATCCTCCTCACAACTCTCAAAGCTGAATGGGAGGAGAAGAGGGTCCTACCTCCTCCTACTGAGTTGAATACTGAGCATTGGTACAGCTGACAGCTATCTGCACTTGGCATGGTTTATTGGCTTCATTTCCCAGCTGCAGCCTTTACATATATTACATGTCTTCAGCACTGTTAGCAGGCTTGCAAACGGCTCTGTTTATATGCAGAGTGGTGGCCACCTTTTTGTTGCATGTTGCTGCCTATCCATAGAGTTAGACAGAATGCTTGTGCACACTCCTCACTCTGATTAGTGCTGGGACAGTCTGGAAGAATTTTCAGTGGCACGGCATGGATAGTATTACTGAAAATTCATGGATAGCGCACTTATCTATATAGCGATTGCTGCTGTATGGATAAGTGCCTTTGAATAGCAGGCTGACAGTGTTTAGCTAGAAGTTTAATAAAGTTGCTAAATTCAATGAGACAGTAGAAAGCACCTCGGAGAGCTTGGACACTTATGAGATTCTTCAGCCGCCCTCATGACACAGGTTGCACATAAAGCATGATGGAGGATGTCTCTCCAAGAAGGAATGGCAAGAACTAGTCACATTCTATCAGGAAACAAAGCAACTGTACAGTTACAACAAAATATTGGATTCAAATGTCTTACTTGTTTTTTGTTTTTTTTGTTTTAGGCAAAAAATTATATCAAAAGTCTTCCAAAAGTTCAGAAAAAAGATTTTGCTGCAGTCCTTAGATACGCAAATCCTTTGGGTAAGCATATTTTTAGCCTAGCTTCCTACAGGGAAACTGGCCTTATAAAATCATCATGTCTGCCTGCCTAACTCCTTTGTGTTTCCCCTCTCCCCAGTAGCATTTGAATTGTTTAACCAATGTCATTCATGACCCCAACTCACACCTTTCATGTGCCTGCATCCTGTGTCTTTTCCATTCCCACGGGGAAACAAGCCAGTGTGATTTACTTGCGTTCTCAGCAAATCAGAGCCCGTGATGTCACCGAGTTGTGTCTGCCCTTGGTTAGTGCCTATAGATCACGACCACAAGTCAGAAGTAGAACAGAGAAGTCCATATCTTGGGGGAGTCAGAATATATTGTAATGGCATGGAAGAGTTTTAAAGATGCCTTGACATCAGTTGATATCAAGCATTTGGAAAGTTACCCTGCCTTTAGTTAAAAGCCATATTTGTAAGTATCTGTACAAGAGAAAGAAAGAGACTACGCATCTTGTTTTGTCTTCCTTTGGTATTTTTTTATTATCATTATCTTTAATCCAGCAGTTTTCTGCTCTTTGGACCTCTAGCTCAGTCGGAGCCAACTCTTACTGGGGCTGCCGCAGCATCACATCCATCCCTAGGTTATGGTGAATTAGAATGATTGCCCCAGGTCCCTCACTTCTGCATCACAGTAGTGTCCCATTAACCTGAACAGAAGCCTCTGACCGCCTTCCAACCACGTGGTTCCACTCCAGACATTGAACAGTTCAAACCACACAGGATTCCATACTCTGGTGGGATCCACCAACCCTGTGCGGTCAGGGCTGGATTTAAAATTCTGGCATCCGTAGGCAAGACCAGACAGTAGATCCCAGAGAACCAGGGGGAGGGAGAGCAGAGGCTGGAAATGCAGAAGAAAGCTATATACCCACGGTGATGTCCCTTTGAAGCAGGACATGCATATGACCTCAGAATAAGCAGAAGCAGACTCCTTTTCAGTCCAGTTGTTTGGTGCTTGCAAAATCTGTCCCCTAGGCAGTTGCCTAAAGCTGAGCCTGTGTACAGTTCGAACTATGTTATATCTGGAACAGCAGCAGGTGTTAGAAGGTGATTGGTTGCGCCTGTGCAGGTTAGTGAGAAGAGAATATTGATAGAAAGGAAAACCTTGGTGCTTTTAGTAACATTTAGTCTGGGACCATGCTGCCAAGTGATTAGAAATTCATTTTAATCACATAAGAACATTATTTGTTTTGCACCCCCTTCCCCTAGGATCAGCCTTGAGCTCTATGAATATTTGCTCACAATACCTGGGGTTTGTTCTTCCCATTTTCGATCTCTTTATTTTCCTGCATACCCAAAACACAAACATCCCCCTTCCCCAATTTCTCTGCATTCAGCCATCACTTTTTAGCAGCTTTTTGAAATCGCCGTTTGCACATGTACAAGTATTCGTTGACTTGCACTGCGCGTAGTTTTAGGTATGACCTGATTCTGTAAGAGCCCATTTACGTACATAAAACAGCATTTTCTTAATGACATTTTGAGGTTTTCTAATACTAGATTGTAAGTAGCTGTTAACAGGAACTGGTATGTTGTGTAATGTCAACTGCAAAAACTTAATAATGAATAGATAAAACTGTTTAATGCAGGAAAATGGTGTATACAATTCCCCTTCTAAGGCAGAACTTACTGTAAGGATCATCTAAAATCCACTTTCCTAAGAAATCTGTTTCAGCCTGTGACTCTCCATCCTATACCCTGATCCTCAAGGGCATCGGCATGTTCACCTCTGCTTCCTCCTAGTTGGTCTTTTATTATATTCAGGAGCCAAAAAGAGAATTAGCAGCTAAAAAGGGATCTCCTTTGTGAAAATAAATATACAGGGCAATATTCAAAGGCAGTGCCAGTGAGGGGGCATTCAGTGGCTCGGTTTGCATACTGCTGATGAATGTTTCCTCTGACCATCTTGGCACTGTTCGGCTAGTGCTGGAGTGGTCTGGGGTAAAACATGGGCAGTCCTCGTAGTTAGCTGGTGAGAGGCAATTTTCCGCACCACTATCCTGATAACAATCTCTCAGCAAAAAATCTCTCCTTAGCCAATGAATATTGCCACTATCCAGACAGACACCATGCTGACCATAAAATCCAGATATTCAGCACCGGCCACTCTCCAGATATTGGCACCGAATATCCAGATGTTGTTTCACTGTGATGGTTGGTATTTAAATAACAATTCTGAACACTTGCTAAATATTGACCCGATAGGTTTTAAAATGGTTTTATGATTTGTATGAGAAAAACTAATTTGGCCTTTGCTAAGGACGCAGATGTTTCTCTCTTTCTTGCCTTGTGTCTGCTCTCTGTTTGCTATGCTAGCCCAGTTCTTATGAGATGTTTTTCTTTGTGCTGAGCAGCAGTGAATCTTCTGGAGAAGATGCTGGTGTTGGATCCAGAGAAGAGAATAACTGCAGCGGCAGCATTAGCTCATCCCTACTTTGAACAGTTTCAGGATGCTGAAGAAGAAATGACGGTAGAGCCATACGATGATACATTTGATAATGTTGAGCTTCCCCTTGATGAATGGAAAAGTAAGTATGGTGAGGCTAGGATAGGATCAAACAGAATCTTCCATGGAGAGTAGCTTTGACTGAATAAAGAGAGAGAGACTCAGATTGACTTTAAAAGTCTCTTGTATCTGGCAGGACACTCTCAGAGGCGACTCCTTGAAGGAGTACTGACAGCGCAGTAAAGCAACCAGATCCCCTGCATATTCAGAGTAACTTCAAAGTTTCCTTTCTGTCTGTATATACTTTGGAGGAAAGTTGAGAGAGAGGAGATTATGATAGAGATGTTTAAAGACCTCCAAAACAAAAATGCACAGGAGAAGAGCCTCTTTCAATGAAAGAAAGCTCTGCAATAACGGGGCATAGGAGGAAGGTGAAAGGGGATAGACTCGGGAGTAATATGTGGAAATATCTTTACAGAAAGAGTGGTAGAAGCACGGAATAGTCTTCCAGTAGAGGTAGTAGAAATCAGGACAATATCTGAATTCAGGAAGCACATGGAACAAACACAGAAGATCTCTAAAGTTAAAAAAAGGGACTATAATAGTTGGTATGGAAGGGCAGACTGGATAGGCCATAATGCCCAGGTTTGGTAAGATGAGCTGAAGAGGATATGTATAAACCTGCACATAGTGACGATCTTAAACAATAAGAAACATTGGTGGCAATATGTATTAACCTTTTTATAATGCACCTCCAAACTTAGATACTTGATAATATATATCGAGATACATTGTGAAAACTTAGTTGAGTCTTAAGGGCCTGATATTCAGCAGTGGTGGCTAGCGCAATTACAGCGGCTAGCCGTCACCACTGAACACTAAACCCAGATATTCAATGTTGGGGCCATAAACGGTTAGCATCGGGGCACTGAGCAGCGGCACCCACGGATATTCAGTGGCACTGACCATGTTACTGCTGCTGAATATCTCGCAAACTGTGGAAATGTCTTGAATGCCGGACTCTAAGTGCATAAAATAAGACGTTAGGCATGTTACTTGGCCAGATGCATCCGGCATGGATTTTCAGCGGTCTGAAAACATACACACAAATTCAATACAAGCATTAATTTACCTGCACACAAAAAGACTACATTTTGGGGATATCTTAAAGATTTTATGTGCATAACATCAATTTTAAAAACAGTTGTGCACATAAGTGGCAGGTTGTTTCTGCCCATAATGTTGCATCCTGTTTCTCAGTGGGTAAAGAGACCAGTCTGTCTTCTTTAAAACCAATTTCCAAATCATCCTAGTTGACCAGTCCAAACTAGTGGGTAGGGTCCCCCTGGAAACAGAGAAAATCACAGAAGTTTTGTGATATCACCCTTGGTATATAGCCACGCACCCATAGAAGTCAGCTTCAGTATTTTCTCTTCTCAGCAGATGGTGAACGTCTTACTCCCAAAGAATTCCTTTGAGCTATTTTCTCTTTTTTCTGCCTGGAAGTTTGAGCACACAACGGTGCTCCTTATCCCCACATATCACCTTATCCAGGAATTCCAGATTAGTAGAGCACCTCTGAAGGAAAGTGCTTCTGTACATGAGGTACACGACAGCCTTTCACTTCAATGGCCTTCCATGTCAGTCTTCTGTCTGCCTTCACATCATCAGTTCAAGGCTTTCCTGCCAGGCTCTTTATAAAGTTTAAAAAAAAAAGAAGGGCTTATAGTAGACAACCAGTTCCAGGGCTCCGGCATCGGTTTTCTATTGTCCTCCTTCACATCTAAATCCACCTGCAGCTCCCGCTCAACTCCGATGGAGAGGTACAGTGTCTCTTTTCCCTGCCGGTTTACAGTTCAGCTCTGCCATTTGCTCCGTGGTTACTCTCTCTCTCTGCTGCTTCTCTCTCTCTCTCTCTCTCTCTCTCCCTCTCCCCTTCTTCGGGTCTTGTTCTTGCTGGGTGAGCAATGTGCCAGTCCTCTGGGTCTTGCGTAAGACCTGGGTCAGGCCGAAGACATTTCTCCTGCCAAAAACACTTGAAGTGTGGCGGCCATCTTATGCACAGCAGCATTTCATCCCGCACATTTTCGGCCTCGTTTTTCTTCCTTTTACTGGTGTGGTGGCCATTTTGTGCAGAGCAGTCTCCTCCCACGCATTTTTGCTTCATTTTATTTCCATCTTCTGCATAGGCAGCTATGTCTCCACCACTTCAACGCTGTGTAGCTTGTGGGAGAAAGACAGTCTCTGTACTGCGTGTGAGGCCAATCCAGGGGGCCCCTCTTCGGACATGCCGCCATTGGCTCTGCTGCCTGCTGCCTTGCCTTCTACACCCACGCCCTTTCAACCCACCACAGAGCCTATTCCTCTGGTTCTCCTACCTGAGCGCAGCTCATTCATGCTATCAAACCCTCTGCAGCAAGGTTCCAGTGATTCAGATCAATAGTTTTTCTGTCATTCTTCCGTCAAGCCTGGAATGCTTGGTGCTCCAGTGCCTTGCTGGGACCAATTCCTACTCTGTCTCCCAAGTGAAAACATGCCAGGCTCAGTTCAGCTGCAGCTTCTGTCACTTCTTCGACTTCCCAGCTCTGGACTGCCTCCTCTCCCGCAGGGGACATCCATCCTGACAGAGAGGATAGGGAGTGCCATTAAGAGGATTTCTCTCTCCACTCTGCATCCAACAGAGAGGAGGGTGAACCTTTGCCTCCAGAGAAGCCACATGAGGATCAGGAACCTAGCGATGAAGGTCAGGATATCCATTTGTTCTGAAAAGAGGAACTCCCAGCTCTCATTGCACAGATTTCTGAAGCGCTTCACCTCTCAGAGTCTTCTGTCCCTCCGGATCCATCCATACCTCAAGTGGATCCCATCATTCTAGGGATAAAGAAACTGCCAAAGCTTTTCCCTTCCCTTCAGAGCTTCAGCAGATGGTCACCCTGGAGTGGGACAACCCAGAGGTGTCCTTACGCTCTGCACAACACTTGGACCGGTTGTATGTCTGGTCTCTGGAAAATCTTGACAAATGGATGTGTTTCCCCAAGGTGGATGCAGTCGTGACAGCCGTCACTAAGCACACGATCATCCCTGTCAAGGGTGGTAGCGCCCTGAGGGGCCAGATCGACTGGAAGGTAGAAGGTCTTCTGAAAACTTCTTTCTCCTCTTCTTCCTTAGCGTTACAGGCAGCAGTATGCGGAGGACTCACTACGCGAGCTCTGCTACGATGGCTCCAGCTCCTTCTGGAGGATCCAGCATGGCTGCACTTGGAATCAGTCACCACTTTTATCGCAGATGCTCTCTATGATCTCTTCCGCCTCTCGGCATGCTCGGTAGCAGCGGGTACAGTAGCTCACTGCTGGCTTTGGCTCTGCCATTGGAATTTGGATGCGGCCTCCAAATCCTACCTCGCTAAGCTCCCCTTTAGAGTTAAATTCCTCTTCAGTGAAGACCTTGAGATACTCGTCAAGGATCTGGGGGATGTCAAACCGTGGCATTTGCCCAAGGATAGGCTGCGGTTTAGTTCTCATTGCCTGGTGGAGGCTTCTTCATCATCCTCTGCTTTCAGGGAGCACTTTCGCGATGTCTTCTGCTATCGGCCTGGCAAACTCGGAGCATCCTCCCCTAGGTCAAGAGCCAGGTTTCAGTCCTTTCGTGGCGCTTGCAGTACCAGAGATAATTTCTCCTCCAATGCCAAATTTTCAGGCCCCCTCACATCCCTCCTGTTGCTGGGCTTCGGGTCCATTCCAGGGTGCCACATGTCGAAAGTCGCCTACTTCTTTTCTCCTGTGACTGGACCGAAATAACCTTGGACAAGTGAGTTCTCGAAGTGGTTTCAAGGGGTTATGCTCTAGAATTGGCAGCATCAATTCCTAATGTCTGTCTCGTTTCCCCATGCAGACTATCGGCCAAGAAAGCGGTGGTCCGTCTGATGCTTCAGTGCTTCCTCCAGCTACACGCCATTTGCCAGGTTCCTCCCTCGAAAAGGGGATCCAGTCACTATTCCATTTACTTTGTCATTCCAAAAGTGGATGGTTCCTTCCGTCCCATCTTAGACCTCAAGGGCACCAATCGATGGCTTCATGTGTCTCACTTCTGCATGGAGACGCTCAAATCAGTCATCCAGGTGGTGCGCCCGGGAGAGTTTCTCACCTCGCTGGATTTGGCAGAAGCCTACTTTCACATTCCCATTCCCATTCCCAAGGAACACCAGCAGTATCTGCTGTTTCTGGTGCTCGCAACCATTATCAGTTTCAGGCCCTGCCCTTTTGGCCTCACTACAGCCCCCTGCACCTTCTCCAAGGTCATGGTCATGGTTGCAGCAGCGCTACGGCACCAAGACATCTGAGTTCATCCATACCTGGACGATAGGCTCATCCGGGCCAAATCTTACCAAGAGGCACAGTCAGCGGTGGCTCAGGTGCTCACCTTCCTGGACCAGCTCGGCTGGGTAGTCAACCAGGCCAAGAGCCATCTTCAGCCAACCCAAACATTTGATTTCCTGGGTGCTCATTTTGATACAGCAGGTCGAGTCTTTCTCTCCCAGGGCTGTTGCCACAAGTTAGTGACCCAGTTCCAGGCTTTTCGCTGTCTGCCATCACCTGTGGCCTGAGACTATTTGCAGATTCTTGGCACAATGGTGGCCACCCTCGAAGTAGTTCCATGGGCCCGGGTGCATATGCTCCCACTCCAACGTGCCTTACTGTCACGATGGTCCCCCTCCACCCAACAGTTTCAGACTCCGCTACCACTGCCGTGCGCAGTGAGTCACAACCTCAGGTGGTGGCTCTCACCTCGAAATCTATTGAAAGCTATGCCATTGGAAATCCCATTGTGGATACTTCTCATTACGGATGCCAGTCTGGTGAGCTGGGGAGCACACTGCCTCAGATGCACAACCCAAGTTCCTGGTCAGTCCACGAATTCACTTAGATGATCAATCTGCTTGAAGCCCGGGCTGTCTGACTAGCACTCCACTCCTTCCACTCTCTTCTTCAAGGTTACATGGTGCAGATTATTTCAGACAATGCCACTACGGTGGCTTATCTCAACCAACAGGGTGGAACCAAGTGTCCGGGAGTCGTCAGGGAGATGACGCTCCTGTTCCCTTGGACAGAGCGCTATCTACAAGCACTCTCAGCCCAACACATTGCGGGAGTGGAGAATGTTGAGGCGGATTTCCTCAGTCAACACACACTGGATCCCAGCAAGTGGGGCTAGCTCCGTGGACCTATTAATCCATAGTAACTCGGTGGAGGCAGTCAATCCTGGATCCTAATGGCCACCTCCTCCAACACCAAGTTGACCTCCTCCTTCAGCTGATGGACAGAGCTGCGGTCTCAGGGACTGGATGCCCTAGCCCAACCCTGGCCCTGCTTGCACCTTCTGTACATCTTTCCTCCGTGGCCACTGATCAGCCACATAATACACAGAATAGAGGGCCATCCAGGCTAAGTAGTTCTTGTGCTTCCAGATTGGCCACAATGTCCCTGGTATGCCACTACGTGCCCCACCCTTGCCTCTGGGCAGACGCCGAGGTCTCCTTCGGCAGGGCCCCATCTTCATGGACGACCCCACTCCCTACTCTCCCTACTTGCTTACGGCCTGGCTCTTGAGCAGCGTCAACTAGAGTGCAAGTGTTATTCACTGCAAGTGGTCACCACATTACTTAAGGCACAGCGTCCCTCAATCTCTAAGTCTTATGCTGGAGTTTGGCGCCTTTTCTCCTCTCAGTGCTCCGATCAATCAATCTCCCCATGGACGGTAAGAGTGCAGGTGATTCTTTCTTTCCTCCAACACAGATTTGATCGGGGACTTGTCCTTAATTCTTTAAAGGTACAGATCGCAGCCTTGACATGCTTTAGAGGGCCATTTCGGGGGTGTTCCCTTGCCTCTCATGCAGACACATCTTGATTCCTGTGGTAGTCCGTTCTCTGTGCCCACCACTTCGAACGATAGTTCCCAGCTGGGATCTTTCCCTGGTGCTCCGCACCTTAGCTCAAGCTCTCTTTGAGCCACTCAGTGCTTCTTCCCTTAAAGATCTTATGCTCAAAACTGTCTTTTTAGTGGCGGTTACTTCCGCCCGACGTATCTCGGAACTCCAAGCCCTCTCATGCCGAGATCCCTTTCTCTCCTTTTTTTCAGAAGGGGTCACCCTTCACCCAATCCTGGCCTTTTTGCCAAAGGACATATCAGACTTCCATCTAAATCAGTCCCTTTCTCTTCCTGCCTTCCTCCAGGAACGTGGTTCGGCTAATGAGCAAGCTCTTCATCGTCTTGATGTGAGCCGTGTTTTGCATCGCTATCTCAAGGTTATCAATCCTTTTCATCTTTCTGACCATCTCTTTGTCTTATTCACTGGTCCCCGGAAGGGGGCGGCCACCTCCAAGGCAACGATAGCATGCTGGATTAAGGAGGCCATTGGATCAGCCTATATCCTCCACAGTAAGCCCGTTCCAGCGGGTCTTTGGGCACATTCCACTCAAGCGCAGGCCACCTCATGGGCTGAAAGATCGCGGGTCTCCCCGCTGTATATTTGCAGAGTGGCGACCTGGTTGTTCTTCTCTACCTTTGCTCAACATTATTGCTTGGATCTCCAAGCACGGGAAGCAGCTCCATTTGATCCGTGGTTTTGGCTGCAGTTGTGTCTTCCCACCGTACAGTGGTGTAGCTTTGGTATTTCCCACTAGCCTGGACTGGTCTAGCAGGATGATTTGGAAGCTGAAATTTTACTTACCATTAATTTTCTTTCCTGGAATCCTGCTAGACTCGTCCAGGACCCACCCTGCACTTGTCTTGTTGCCGCTTTCAAGAGATGTAACGCCATATGGCGGTGACATGACGCCTCTCTTTATACATAATCACCGGATGGTTGTGCAGTCATTCACTTCGACTGGGGCCCTCGGTATGGTTATCACTTAGTTCTGTTCTATTTTGAATCATAGTCTGGTAGTCTTAGTTTTGAACTGTTATGAAGTTATGGTGTTTGCCAGATATATACTGAAGCTGACCTCTAGGGGTGCATGGCTATATACCAAGGGTGATGTCACAAAGCTTCTGTGATTTTCTCTGTCTCACCAATCTGCTGGCAGGGGGACACCACATATTAGTCTGGACTGGTCTAGCAGGATTCTAGGAAAGGAAATTAACGGTTAGTAAAATTTCACCTTATGCATATCTTTTGTTTGAAAATCAGGTTGGTTTTGCGTAGTTTTGAAATTACTTGCATAGCACTGCAGCTAAATGCACCACTGAAAATGTAGCCCATGATAGTATTCCTTGTATTTTAAGATGTACCTTTCAAATGGATTCCCTTGTAGTTTTCAGTGGGGAGAGGCCAGCGGAATTGTTTACTGAAGCGCAGTAAGTTTTTGCACTTACCACATTTAAGTGCAAAATTTAAGGTGCAGTAAGTGTAAGCCCTTGTGGTAAATGCAGGAGATGAGGCCAGCATCTGCCCTGCATTTACCGCACAGAGCACCTGCATGCCATACCTTGGCAAATAATGTAGGTGCACCTCTGCCACCATATCCTCAGCCCCACCTGTCCCAGTGAGTGGAAGATCTTCCCAGGAATTGAGCCGAGATCCTCTTTCTTTCAGGGTGCAGCAGCACCACTGAAGCACCAGCCTGGCCAACTTAAGAGGCTTTAAAGAGAATTCTTGTGCACCCATGGGGCTTTTGGAAAGCCACAGGAAAGGATTTGTTCATTCTCTCTTGTCTGTGTGCACTTGGTTTTCAGAACCTGGAAGTGATGATGTGTTTTGCCTTTCATGCAGGGATCACTTTCAAAGAACTGATCAACCTCAAGCCTCAGCCGCTGCCAGAGCCAAAGGAAACAGCTGTGTAACCAGGACAACCAACTCCTCTACCAGTGATGTGAAACAGGAAGGGGTGTGGCTAGACAAGCCTTTGAAAACATCAACTGGATGTGTTTTATCTGTGTTGTAAGAATTGATTGTTGTATTTTATTCTAACCAGGGAGTTAGTGCCTTTTTGTAATGTCTCAGATCCCCCATGTATATACAAAAGTTTAATTTAACCACATATTGGCTATTCTAAGCAAATGGTCACTTTCAATAAAACATAGCAGGTTGACAGAACAGGCAACTATGACATTCCCATAAAGCTGACTGGACCTTTTGATAAAGAAGGAATATAAAGCGCATCCTCAGATTATTTGTGAGCCCATTCAAGTTATTTACATTATACAGTGCCCATGTCCCAAAATCTATGTGGGTCGAACTAGTTGCAAGTTTAAAACAAGAATATCTGAGCACAAGTCGAGCTGAACACACAGATGTTGACAGCTCTGATTATGAATCATTCTGTGCAGAAGGGCATTTATTTCACCAACTATTATTGAGGATTATCGATCAGATCATGGGTCCAAACTGCTGTGAAAAAATGTAAGACAGGAAGCTTTCTAAAGAGCAATTCTTTTTAAGGTATTGATCTGGTTAAAAAAAAACAAACAAACCTGTATTCCAAAGGAAGACTGCAGTAATGTGTGAGTACAGTCCCTCAGAGTGTCATATCGTGCTGTGCTGTATACTAGTTTGAGCTGTTGCAGAACCAGTCTTGCCATGAGAAGCCTTCCTTTTCTGTTGGATGTGTGGTTAGACTGAAAACAGCAGAGCCCTCAGCCATGTGGGCTGTGCAATCCAAGACTTATCACTTTGGTGGTAAAATTAAATCATGGCATGGAATGGAAGACATAGAGACCAATTCCATAAAATGCATGACTAACCTACAGGCACATCGAAATTGAAGACGGGCCTGATTTAAACCTAATTCTGCAACTGCAGGTATAGACACGCCTATGGTTCCGGAGTCAAGGACATAGACATTTCCGGCACGGCACGCACAAACCACTATGGAGAAACAAAGGCCCTCGCTGTTATAATGGGACACAGGTATACGCAACAAACAGCCTGGACAGCACCACGCTCACCATATTCTGAAAAGATGGATATTTTCAATCCTCCTCGTCTCCGCGCAGCCACGCCTCCGCTGTCAAAAGGTGTATCTCCTAAGCTGCTCCTTTCACTGACAGTGTTGTGCTGATGCAAACTGCACATAAATGCTGGTGATACATAAAGGTTGATGCAAACTAGACTATATATACTAGTCTGCTGAGTTCCCAGAACACTGCAAAGTAATCTCAGCGCACTGAAAAACACACTTTCTCAAAAAGTAGAAAGTGATATGTTTGTCATGACATACCTTGCATCAGAACTCCTTAGTTATTCCTGCATTGGTCATCTCTGAAAACAGTCTGTACAATGCTAAGTATGCACCAGAAAAAAATCAGAAAAGGTTCTCTAATGCTAAATGTCAAAACATATCCCAGTCAATAATAAGGGGCCCTCAGAATGAGAGCATTCAACAGTGCAAACAGCACTAATACATGCCCAAAAGCACCATCATCTGTCTCTGCAAATGTGCTTTACACTATTGCTCTTCTGTTGGAGTGTCTATTAATGTTTTTTTACCTTACAACTTTCTCTCACCTCTGCTTTCTGTTCTGTAAAACTGCATCTTGTGTTTTTCCAGACTGCGGACACACTAGTTCAAAATATAATTGTCACAACCATTCTTCAATATGGGACGCATTGAAGAGCAGAGTAGAATATTTTCTAAGTCCTGGCCTTAGTCCATGTTTCCATGGGAATAACGGGGATGTCTGTGGGAAACACGGAAAACGTACACTGGCCTTTCCTGAATATGTTTGTATGTCTCTGTGGCTGACCATGCCCCCGTTCTGCCTCATACTGAGATCCCCATGCTAGCACTGTGGCCATAGACATTTTCACGAGAAAATCTTCTACGGCGCACATCCAAATGGCTTATTCGTGTTATGGAATGACCTCCTTAGAGGAGATGTTCTGATCTCATATTATGGTCTTACTACTAAGCATTTGTATAATGCTACAAGATGTACACAGTGCTGCACAGACATGTAAAAGACAGTCCCTGCTCATCAGAGCTTACAATCTAGTCAAGACAGACAACACAGTAAGTGTAGACATGGGATACATCTAGGGGTAATGGTAAGGAAACACAAAGGAGATCAGGAGAAGTTTGAACTGGATGCGGAAACAGATAGGAAGTCAATAAAGAGACTTGAGAAGAGGGGTAATATGAGCATGGCAAGGCTGGCGGAAGATTAGCCGCGCAGCAGTGTGTTGAACAGACTAAAGGGGAGAGAGATGATTCAGCGGGAGACCAGCAAAGAGTAGGTTACACTAGTCAAGACGGGGAGGTAATTAAGGAGTGGAGAAGTATCTTAGTAGTGTGTTCAGAAAGGAATGGGTGGATTTTGTTGCTGTTATAGAGAAAGAAATGGCAGGTCTTAGCTTTCAGATGGATGTGTGTGGAAAAAGAGAGAAGTCAAAGACCACCCCAAGGTTGCGAGCCAAGAAAACAGGGAGGAGTAGAGCGTTATCCACAGAGACTAAGAAAGGAGGAAGAGGAGAGGAGATTTTAGGGGGAAAATAAGAAGCTTTTATCCTTTTGGGTGGATTGATTGCTGAAGTCTTGTGAACTACCTTTGCTTGCTGGCTTGATTTTTGTATATTGCTAGTGCAGGACCCTATCAAAGGCTGTACAAGACAGGGCGCTGACATCATCACTGGGCTTCCAGAAAACTCAATAAGACTTAAGTTCCTACATGCAGTTGTGTGGGAGAGGCAGAAGGTTTGTAAGTCGCACAAGGCAAATTGCTAGGTTGGTACAGTCCTATGCTAATGTGTCGTTTCTTTCTGGGTTGGGGTGGGTAGCCTGTATAGTGTATAGATAGTAAGAAACACTTGACAGATGCTGTAGAATTCCAAGAATTCTATCTTCCATGAGGCCAAATGTTTAAAGGCTGCTAGCAATACAGGCCATAGCTTTGTTTCTGATGACTAAAAATAAAAGCTTAGACTGAAAACAAATCTGCAAAAGAAGAAGCTGTGAAACAGTGAAGATTGCTGATGGGCCTGTATCTGAACAGCTTTTGCAGTGAATTCAGAGCTAGTCATCTAGCTAACTGAGATAGAATAGACCAGCATCATCTTAAGACCAGTTCTGACATCCTCATAAGAGCAGTGTTGATTCATGAACCCAAGGATTAGCAGAGGAAAAATGGAATTACCAGCCATGTCCAGCACTCAGTATTTCATAATGTTGCACGTTCTGACCATTTTTTAATTTAATTGGTTTGGGTTATATTGCTAGAATCCTCTATCAGAAAATGCTGCCAGACTTCTCTGCTGTTTCTCTGTAAGTGACATCATCTGTATAAATCTTCTTTTAGAGTAGCAAATGATGGGGGGTTTTAATTGTAGAATATGTGTATCTCTAGGTAGTGAAACATTGAACTATATTAAGTATGGGGTGTATATGTGAAGGCACATTTTAGATAGGATGTGGAGATCAGAACTGAGATGGTGAACTCACCACATTTACAGCTGTGCCAGTATTGTAGAAACGACTCCGCTAAAGGTAATTTCTAAAATACGAACAAGGAGGCTGTATATCCACCTGCAGCAGGAGGAGCCGTTGGAAAAATAGACGTGGGAACCCAGAAACTTGCACGTGTAAATGTTGCCATTTCAGAGGACACACATGTAAATTTCGGCACGTACATGTGTATCTCAGCTATTTTGCAAACAGAGATGTGCCGCCATTCTGTGTCACCTCATTTCAATTTGCAAGGGGAAAGAAACCATGGGGGATTGAGGAGGATATCCCCCTTAATCACTCCTGTAGAGGGAGAGCTGAAAATCCCTATTAATGTCAGGGAGCAGGTGTAGATCTGAATGTGGAAAATTTTAGTCTTACGCATGCATTCCCTATAGGAAATGGGAATGCACATGTAGATATTTGTCTCGCCTACGCCATGCCTCTGACTCATCCCCAACACGTCCCCATGCACTCTGGACATAGTACGGGCAACCATGTGTAAGTTGGACCCTTTCTAAAATAGCCATTTACATGTGGATGCAGTTTATTCATATCTATGCTGATTATACACATGGAAATCATGAATAAGTCTTCTAAAATACCCCCCTCCCCAACCTGTTGTGTGCTTTAAGATTATAAGCCCTCTGGGAACAGGGAAATACCTACTGTACCTGAATGTAACTCACCTTGAGCCTCTGAGAAAGGCAGAAGCTAAATCCAGTTCTCTTTCCTTTAATACACGCATACGAGAGCTTGCCTTAGCCTGTTAAATTAGTGTACGTCTTTGTATAATCCAAGCCTTCAGCCTTGCTTTGTGCTATTGTTTGCCTCAGATCTGATGCTGTGATACTCAGGTTGTGCTTTCACTGCTGTTTCCATGGCGATGTCATAAAGTTCATCTTCTAATAGAAGGGACCCAGGATATCAATGCTTGACCCAGTACAAGCATTGTGGAACCTGTGTCTTTTGGGGAAACTGCTAGGTACGTATGACCTAGATTGGCCACTGTTGGAAACAGGATACTGGGCTTGATGGACCTTGGTCTGACCCAGTATGGCATATCTTATGTTCTTATGTTATGTAACTGTAACATCAAGCACCAGGAAAATTATATTTTTGAGGGCAAAAGCTATTGTAAATCAAATGCAAAATATGATTTATCATTAGGAATAAAGTCAAGGGCAGTACAGAAAACTATAGGTAAAAGGAAACATTTGTTTAAATGTCCTCCGGTGTAAAAATGCCCCTTCAGAAGGCACTTTTCAGAGGGTTTCCACAGATCTGCATGGAAAATGATGCACGCCGCGTTCAGCTGATATTCTTTGTCCCATGAAGAAAAGGAGCAGTACACATTTCCTTTTAAAATCTCATCTGTACTTTATTCACAGAGTACCCAGCACCAGTCATATGATTTTTAAAGCAAAACTCTCTGCAGGCTACCGTGGGGACTGAGAAAAGTGAACGTGTGTGCCGTCAAATATGAATGCCCCCCCCCCTCAAATTTTGTGTTTGAATTTGCTCTATATCCCCCATGTAAAGGTTTTTCTTTTCTTTTTAATCTTGAAATGAATTGAGAAGAAGCCCTAGATGCATTCATAGAAACATGACAACAGAAAAAGACCACATGGCCTGTCCAGTCTGCCCTTCCATATCAACTACAACAGCCCACCTTTTCCCTTTAGAGATCCTCTGTGTTTGTCCCATGCTTTTTTCAATTCAGATATTGTTCTCATCTCTACCACCTCCACTGGGAGACTATTCCATGCATTTACTAATCTTTCCTTAAATATTTCCGCATATTACTCCTGAGTCTGTCCCCTTTCACCCTCATCCTATGTCCCCTCGTAGCAGAGCTTGCTTTCAATCAAAAGAGGCTCTTCTGTGCATTTATGCCATGGAGGTATTTAAATATCTACATCATATCTCCACTATTCCACCTTTCCTCTAATGTATACATATTAAGATCTTTAAGTCTGTCCTCATTTGCTTTATAACGAAGACCACTAACCATTTTAGTAGCCACCCTCTGCACCGTCTCCATTCTGTTTACATCCTTTTGAAGGTGTGGTCTCCAGAACCGCACACAATACCCCAAATGAGGTCACACCAGAGACTTAAAGAGAGGCACTATCACCTCCTTTTATCTGCTGGCCATTCCTCTACCTATGCACCCAAGCATCCTTCTGGCTTTCTCCATTGTCTTTTCTACCTGTTTAGCCTCGTTAAGATCATCAGAAACAATCTCGCCCAGGTCCTGCTCTCCTTTTCTGGACAGAAATTCTTCGCTCCCTACACTATACCACTCCCTTGGACTTTTGCAGTCCAAGTGCATGACCCTGCATTTTTTAGCATTAAATCTCAGCTGCCAAATTCTAGACCATTCTTCAAGTTATCTACTCCATCCTGGGTGTTTATTGCAGATTTTGGTATCATCCACAAACAGGCAAACCTTACCCAACAGCCCTTTCACAATATCACTAACAAAGATGTTAAAAAGAATCGGGTCAAGAACAGATCCCTGTGATACACCACTGGTAACCACCTCCTCCTCAGAGTGAGCTCCATTTACCTGTACCCTTTATTGTCTCCCACTCAACAAATTTCTATTCCAGTCAGTCACTTTAGGGTTCATCCCTAAGGTGCTCAGTTTGTTTATAAGTTGCCGATGCAGAATGGTGTCAAAGGCTTTACTGAAATGTAAGTATACCACATCTAAGGCTCTCCCTCAGTCCAACTCTCTGGTCACCCACTCAAAGAAATAATCAGATTTGTCTGACAAGACCTGCCTCTGGTGAATCCATGCTGCCTCGGATCCTGCAATCCATTGAACTTTAGAAACCTCATTATCCTCTCTTTTAGCAGCATTTCCAATAATTTACTCACCACAGAGGTCAGACTAACCGGCCTGTAGTTTTCAACCTCATCCTTCTGCTTTTGTGTAAAGGGACCACATGTGCCTTTCTCCAGTCCTCTGGGCCCACTCCTGAGTCCAAAGAAGCATGAAAAAGCCAGACAGTGGAGCCGCTAGAACTTCCCCAAGTTCCTTCAGTATTCTTGGATGTACCTCCTCTTGTCCCATTGCTTTGTCTACTTTTAGTTTTGCTAATTCCTCACGAACACAGTCTTCTGAAAATTGTCTAAGATCCCCCATCACTTCTGTTCCTGTTTGTGGGTGTTTTCTGAGGTCCTGCTCCAGATCCTTCTTCTGTGAACACAGAACAGAAATATTTGTTAAGCAATTCCGCTTTATCCTCATCAGTTTTCACATATTCTTCCCCTTCACCCTTGAGCCAGACAATACCTCTTTTGCCCTTCCTCCTCTCACTAACCTAGCTAAAGAATGTCTTATCCCCCCATTTTATTACATTGGCTATTTTTTCTTTTTTTGTGTCTTTGCTTTCCTGACTACTTTGCTAGCTTCTCTAAGTTTTTCCAAATATAGATGCCTGTCTTCCTCTCTCTGTGATCTCTTGTATTTCATGAACGCCTCCCTCTTTATCTTTACCTTTCCAGCTACTTCTTTTGAGAACCATAATGGCCTTCTTTTCCTTTTACATTTATTTACCATTCTAACAGAAAGGTTGGTTGCCCTTAAAATATCCCCTTTCAATTTTGCCTATTGCTTTTCTATATCCCCTAGCTGTTCCCATCCCGTTAATGACTCCTTGAGATATTGTCCCATCTTGACAAAGTTAGTTTTCCTAAAGTGTAAGACTCTCACTTTTAAATGGATTTTATCAGCCCTAGTCCCAGTACTGAACCACATCATCTGGTGATCACTGGATGCGAGATGATCTCCCACTATGACATCAGAAACTCTTTCACCATTGGTAAGCACCAAGTCCAGTATGGCCTCTTCACATGTGGGTTCTATTACCAGTTGCCAGAATAGTTCTGCCTGTAGAAAATCCAGGATCTCCTTACTTCTAGATGACAGAACACTGTTGTTAACAAATACTTAAAATCATGACAAACTTGTTTTTCTCATTTGTTCTGCACAGCAATTGCATAGCCCTGTATGGTGTTATGAAATCCTCAATAAGGGGCACTCTAATACAGAGAAGTAGGATCTCACATGTAGCTCAGGAATAAAAACACAATTTCTGTTTGCCTTAAGGAAGTGTAAATACATCCTGTATGTACTTGTAATGTATCAAGGAGAATAAAATGTTTTCATAAGAACTGTGATGATCCAGTGTCTCTTTCTCCATTCTACTCCACATTTTCCTGCCTGTGCTTTAGAATTGTTTCCTTAATGGCGTGATGCACCCAAGTCTCCCCCTCCCCACCTCACCCCCACTCCCACCATCACCACCCATGGCCTTTGTACAGGAATGGAAATAAATTTATTTCAGAAGACTTAGGCATCAATGAAAGCTTTTTAGGAGTCAGAGAAAGATTTTACCTTACCATTTTTTGTTGCTTTTATGCTGTGTGCTATTATTTTTGTGTTATTTTCCTGGATTTCTTGAGTTCTTTATTTATATTATTCTTTTATGATTTTTTTGTTTTCTTTTTATATTATTCTCTTATGATTTTTTAGTTTTCTTTTTATATCTTTGGATTTTTTTGAATCTTAGATGCCAAGTGACAAATTTTAGATGCCCAGATGACTTGACATCTGGGATTTTTCCAGCCTTACCTTATCGAATTGGTCTCTTAATGCTGACTTTTGACACATTTCTCCATAGGTATCTAATAAATACATTGAGTACCCTTAGTACAGGCCCAAAAGCGAATGACTGGGTTAGAAACTAGTAGGGCAGGAGGTGATAAAGGGTAGTGGTAATAAAGTTCATTCCAAGGAAAGGGGCGTTACCAGTGGCATGCTGCAAGGATCAGTCCTTGTTCTGGTTCTTTTCAAAATCTTTGTACATGACATTGTGGTGGGACTGTCGGAAAACGTTTGCCTTTTTTCTGGATGGTGCCAAAATCTGCAAAGGGGAAACACTCTGGAAGGTATAGAAAACATGAGGCGGGACCTAGAAAAGCTTAAGGAATAGTTTAGGGTTTGGTAGCTAAGATTTAAAGCTAAAAAATGCAGGAACATGCATGTGGGATGTGAAAACCCAAGGGACCAGTACAGAATAGGAATAAATTACTTCTGTGCACAAAAGAAGAGCGGGGTCAGGAGATGATCGTATCTGATGATCTTAAGGTGGCTAATCGGGTACCGACAGCCATAAGGATGCTTGGGTGCACAGGGAGAAGAATGGCCAGTAGGAAAAAAAAGAGGTGATAGTACCTTTGGATAAATGTCTTTTAAGATCCGGAGTTGCCAAGTTATCCTGTTCCATGAGTGAGATTTTTTGCCAGTTCTGGTTTTAAATGTGCTTTGCAATGCAGTATGGTATTTGTAGTCCCTGAATTTACCCATTGGAATCAGTGCTTCAGGTTCCATAATGCAATAGAATGAGACTGTCAGAAATACAGGACTGGTTTAACATCTCACTCATGCAACTGGGTAACTTGTCAAATCTGGAGCCCTTGTTTGGAGTACATGTGCATTTATGCTTTATTTTAGGACAAGGGCCCACCTAAATCTAGCAGAAGGGGGTGTGGTTATCTCTGGAGCTGCGCTCCCCCCCCCCCCCCTCGACCTGGAAGCATTGACCTGGTTTGCAGTGTACTTCCCGGCAGGGCTGTATGATGCTCGTCGGCGATTGGGAGTGAAGCGAGCACTGATCCGATGGGAGAATTGGCAGCGTTTTTACCTTCTGCGCAGGTGTCTGTGGATGGGAAGAGAGTGGAGAAGACCGTCCAACATAGTGGAAGCCCTACTGAGATGCCAGACGGTTTGGATACGCTTCCAGTTTTGGGAGGTTTGATTAAGCCATCTAATGTAGATATGGAAGCACTGTAGGACGCTGTTGCTACCGTTAATACTTCCCTTATGGTAGTTGTTGAGATATTAAAAAAAGACTCTCTATCGATGCATATAGACATTTCTGAAGCAAAAGGTGACCAGTTGGAGCAAGTTCGACGTTTGGAGGGAGTGGAAAAAGAACTGGAGCATTTGCGTGGGTTATGTGCTGCCCAAGCTAAAGATAAGATCTTATTATCAAAAAAGACTGAGTACTTGGAGAATTATACTCATAGGAATAATTTAAGGTTGTTAAATTTTCCTAAATCCCCAGTCATGTCGTCTATTGATATGGTCCGTAAATATCTCCAGGAGGTTCTTAAGCTTCCTATGAATAATTTACCTCCAATCGTCCGCGCACAATATTTAACTGTAGGGGGTGGTACTGGTAGGCCTACCTCTGGGAGCCCGGTGGCGGGAATTGGGGATCTTACCGCATTTCTGGAAGACTCCTTAGAGGTGGTGACCTGCCGCATTACCCTACTTGTGACTCTGGCCTTGGAGCTTGATAAATCTTTAATTCGTCGGGCGTATTTCAGGAATTTCAATTGTAACTTCTTGGGATCTAAAGTTTATATGTTTCCTGACCTATCTCGTGCCACCCAGTTGAGGAGGAAAGAAGTTTTGGGCTTGCGCCCTAGAGTTCTGTCCTTGGGGGCTAGCTTTCAATTAAGATTTCCCTCTTGTTGTGTAATTTCCTATGATGGAAAAGTTTTTCTTTTTTTTGACCCAAGTTAGTTGCTGGATTTTTTGATAGCTAGGGAGGAAATTGGGGTGCAATTTGCGGCCACTACGGCTGCTGCTTAAGTCTCTGCTCTGTAGTACTAAAAAGGTTTTTTTTTCCTTTCTTAGTAATTTCCTGTGGCCTCTCCCAATTTTGCCTTGAGGTTGTGGACTAAAAATGGATGATGTATATTTAATGGGTTTTGGTATACTTGATTTCTTATTTTTGTTTTCATTATATATGGAATATACATATCATCCTTTGCTATTTCATTCCTGTTATGCATGAATGTAAAAATCTAATAAATAAAAAATTATAAAAAAAAAAATAAATCTAGCAGAAATAAATTTTAAACCTCTAAAGTAAGTTGAGAAAGTATTTTTGCTTTTTTTAATGAAATCAAACACAGACCTTTCCAAATAAACCCACGATCTCTCCACTATCTCAAAGCTTTAATTTACCAGATTTGCCAGCGAAGTAATGTTCACGTATCCACAGAGTATTCATCCACTCGGCTTTCTCCCGAGGAGGAGAATTGTGTTAACATGAAAAGCTTTCTCTAGACATGGCTTTTATAATGTCTAGAGCAGGGGGTTCTCAACCCAGTCCTCCGGACACACCCAGCCAATCGGGTTCTCAGGAAAACCACAATGAATATGCACAAGATAGATTTGCATTCCATAGAGGAGGTGCATGTAAATTTTTCTCATGCATATTCATTGTGGTTATCCTGAAAGCCTGACTAGCCAGGTGTGTCCTGAGGAATGGGTTGAGAACCACCCCTGCTCTAGAGTCTTGGTCTTCACTCCCAGTCCTTAAGGGCTGCCAACAAGACAGGTTTGGAAGAAATCCCTAATGATTATGCATAAAAGAGATGTGCATACAATGGAGGTAGTAGGCATGCAAATCTGTCATGCATATTCATTAGGGATATCCTGAAAATCTGGTACTCTTGGTGGTCTTTGATGACTGGGAATGAAAACTAAGGCGCAGGTTTACTAAGCTGGACTAATGGTACGCAGATGCTATTTGTAACTAGGGGGTATGTTTACTAATCGGCGGTAGCAGCTTCCATGCAATATCAGAGCTGTGGGAGGAGAAGGCCATCAAATGGAGACCACTGATGAAGGCTTAATGCTGAAACTTGTTAAGTTGGGTCCATAATAAACAATTTTCTTTTTAGCTTACATTGTGTGGCCGTGGTTTGTGCCTTCCACTGTCTGTTTTGGATTTCTGTCTTTGTGGAAGGTGTAGTTCCCCCTTTTTTCTATTAATGTTTCTTTACCTTACAGCATTCCCTCACCTCTGCTTTCTGTTCTTTAAAACTGCATCTTGTGTTTTTCCAGACTGCAGTCACACCAGTTCAGCACATACTTGTCACAACCATTCTTCGATATGGAACAGATTGTAGAGCACAGCAGAATATTTTCTAAGTCCTGGCCTCATTCCACATTTCAGCAAGAATAATAGGGATATCGCAGAATGTACATGGGCCTTTCTGGAATACTCTGTGCTCTGCAGCTGACCACACCCCAATTTCTGTCCCTTCTGGGCACATTCTGAGATCCCCGTGCTAGTGTCGTGGGCATGCACGACAGCAGTATTCGAGAATACGGTTAGGGATGTTTTCGGCACATAAATGTCCCCGCCGCACATACAAACCCCTTATTCATGTTCTGGAATGACCTCTATAGTGGATGAACATATTTCAGACAACCTATTTACATAGGTAATGACTTTTGAAAATTGTCCTTACCTTAGTTAGTTCCTGGGAAAAATTAAATTGTCCTCACCTTAGTTAATTCCTGGGAAAAATTACAAATGATAATAGTAGGATAAAATTATAGATGGGATTTTTCAAAGGGATTAACACGGTTAGCAGACCAGCATCCGTCGATAACCAGCCAGCGGTGATATTGAGCTGTGGCAAAAGTTAGGTGCAGTAAAAGCTGGCCTTCGACAGAAAAGCTAACCAGGCAGCTTCCTGGTAAACCGGGCAACCCAGATATTCACTACCAGGACCCAGATATGGCCCTGACATTGAATATCTGGGTTTAAGGTTCAGCCACTTTAGCAGCCCTAGCTACCGCCGCTGAATATTGGGCCCATGGAGTACACAGAAATGCCAATAGATCTATATTGTCCTCGGTCAAATTATGTTTCTGGCCTGGTGGCAGGATCCCAGCTATTTTGCAACTCGAGCTGCTGCTTGTCCTGAGTCCCCGAGGAGTGTACAGTGTTTCCTGCTCAGTCTGTTGGAGGAAGTCTTGTATATTTTTCGTCACTGTTGGGAAATGTGCATCTCTGATATCTTTGTCTTTGGTCCAGCAGCAAGGAAATTCTGTTTCTATTTCTCCAGTGTTGTGAACTGCATACAAAAGTCTGGCTTTGTGGAGTTTCCATTTCAGGTTGCGTCTGCATATTTGGCCCAGGGAGGCTGCAAGGAGAACCCAGCAGGGCTGTAAGCTCTTCAGCCCACAGGAAACATTGGAGATAGACAAAATATCTCTATACTGAGGTTTGCTTTGCTTTGTCCAGTCTGCCCCATCTCACGATTTGCATATTGTTCTATATTGATTATAATTTTAATTGATAAAATGCTCCATCCATTAAAGTGCCGTCCCTAGTTTGTGAGCTATAGATTCCAGCTTGTTCATTTGCACAAAACACTACAGTTGAATCCATGAAATAATTTCTCCTTGATTCTGACCTGTTTTAAACATGCTTCATTCAAGCGATAGCACCTATTGGGAAGGATCCATCTATTGGTCTGTTCATCAATTGCATGCGTCTGTCTGCGCTTGTACAAAGAAATCAATGTCTTCAAATAAGAGACAGCAGAAGAATCATCAGCTGAGTGGCTAGAGAGTCCCGCCCAGCCATCAGAAGAGAAGCAGGTGCTCTAGAGAGGTTGGTGCAGGGACTGCAACCTCCACAGCACAAAAAGCAGAGAAGACCCATGGCAGCAGAATGATGCCAATGGGGACGCCAACCCCTGCTGGTGAAGAAAAGCTCCTACCAGGGTCATGAGCTGTACTAGCTGCTGCTGAGGCAGATGAAGAGAAGAAGGGTAGCGTCTAAGAAATATGGAGGCATCGCTGCGGGGGACCCAACTCCTGATGTAAGGAAAAACTGTGGCTGTGAGTGCTTTCCGCTGCCAGGAGCCTAATCCCCCAGCAGCGTAAGACGATAAATACTGTGGCTGTAGTGAAAACACTGTGTATCTTTATCCAGACTTGTTGTGTAACTATATAACAATACATCAAACCACGATGCTATTAAGCATTCAGTGACCTAGTTATGTGCAGAGTGCAGTGTGGCTGCAGCACACCTGTACTTTTTTTAATTACCTGAAGTTTGGTATCATGTAAAAGCAGTTCATCAGATTTACAATGAGTGAAAAAATTGAACAGCGAATTTGCATTAAATTCTGCCAGAAACTTGGAGATTCGTGCAAAGAGACTTATGACAAGTTACAACAAGTGTATGGCGATGAACGCATGAATTGTGCTTGAGTTTATGCTTAGTACAAATATTTCCAAGAGGGCCGCCAAAGTGTTGCCAGTGATGAACATTCTAGAAAGCCGTCCACGAGCAGGAATGAAGACAAAGTTGAAGCAGTGCGTGCCGCAATACGCTCAAATCATCGATTGACTATCAAGGAGCTTGCTGAGGACATGGACATTAGTTTCGGGTTGGTACAGTCCATACTTACTGTTGATTTGGGGATGAGATATGTGTCTGCCAAATTCATGTCAAAACTCCTGTCCCCTGACCAAAAAGAAGATTGAATGTCTGCAGCCAGGGAACTGTTGAAATGCACTGAAAATTTATTTTATTTATTTATTTAACATCTTTTATATACCGCACTCTTCGTCATCAGCGCGGTTTACATTTTAACAAATTGTACTTAAGCATGAACATATGTTAAGTTTACAGGTAACAGGGAATGAACTTGGATAACTGGGGATTAAATAGACCACAAGAATTCAAACTATTTACAGCAGGAAATCACATGTTTATAATTCAAATGACTTGGATTTCATCAAAAAGATTATTATTGGTGATGAATCATAGATTTATGTTTACGAGTGACCCAGAAACTAAGGCTCAATCCTCACAGTGGAAGACTCCAAACTCTCCCAGACCCAAGAAAGCCTGTCAGGTGAGGAGCAATGTCAAGGTCATACTCACAGTTTTCTTTGATTACCAGGGTACTGTTCATCATGAATATACTCCAAAAGACCACACCATCAATAAGGAGCACTTCGTCCAAGTTCTGACTCATTTGAGAGATGCAGTTCATCGTAAGAGGCCAGAGTTACACAGGAATGGTGAATGGTTTCTTCATCACCATAACACCCCAGCTCACACATCACATCTTGTCCAGCAGTTCTTGGCCAAACACCAAATCGATGAAGTCCGTCAGCTTCTGTAATCACCTGACCTCACACCTTGTGACTTTTCCTTGTTTCCAAAACTGAAATTACCACTGAAAGGAAGGAGATTTGAGACAGCAGCTTCACAGCATAATGAAAGAGGCATTTCAAAATTGTTTCCAGCAGTGGCAGGGACGCTGGGCGAAGTGCGTTTTATCGGAAGGGGACTAGTTTGAAGGAGACTGAGTACAATAACTGTCAGTGTTCTACTTCTTGTGTTATTTACAAGTCTCGATATTTTTTGATCGCACCTCCTACAATTAACCCCTCACTTGGCAATTTTCAAACTAGCTTGCCCAGATGCAAAGTCTACACATGCACATTTCCTAATCCTGCCTCAAACACACCGCAAAACTGCCTTCCTTAGAGCAGCTCAGCCTACAGGCACCGTGGAACCCCGCTGGTAATTTTACTCAAGTTAAAGGTTAGCAATTTGCAGACAGCCCCTTTACGGGGTAAACAGCAATTTACGCGGGAAAGGGCTTCTGGAAATTGTTCGCCTAAAAGATTTCCACAGGTAAGAAGTATTTTACCCACATTAATCAACTGAACACTGCCTTCCTTTGATGTGCCTGAAGTTCTGTGTATTCTTCCAGGACACAGGCATGTTTCCAGCACAGACTTAGCAGCAGAATAAGCAAATGCAACGGCTGCATGTACTTTGAAACGTCAACAGGTTTGGAAGTGAAACTACAAACATACGTTTGCTTTCGAAACCAGTGCTAAACTCCCAAGTGAAAAAGGATGCATGAGCTTTGCCCCCATGCAGACAATTTGGAAATTACTCTACACTGTAATCAGAGAACGGGTTTCATTTAAATGTTGATTGAGTTCACAGCTTTTCTTTAGTAGCTGAAAGGACTGTAGGAATTTCCCTGGCCTCAGAGCAGGGCTGTCCCAAGGGTCTCACTCTCTGCTGCTCTAGGCAACCTTCCCTCCCTTCGGGTGGCTCAAGGCTTTACCTTACCCCTACCCATAGTTCAACATCTCCCTTCTTCCCCTCATGGTCCGCCGCCTCAAACCTTCATGCTGCAGCTCCTTTCTTTTACTGTATTTTTGAATGTCAGCACTGAAAAAGAAAATGAATCCACCACGAAGCTTCCTGGAAGCTCACCATCAAGCTCCTGGAAGCCCCTCTTGGTCCCACCCACTCTGACATGCACATGGGGGCAGGACTGGCAGGAGCTTCCAGTGTGCTTGAGTGTGAGACTCCAGGGTACGCTCTATTTTTCAGCACCGAGGTTCACAAATATAATGAAAGAAAGGAGCTGTACCTGGAAGATTTGAGGGGGCAGATCACGGGGTGGCGGGAGGATGAGGCACTCATCTTACAGTTTCTGGGGGCAGCGGCTGAGTTGGCCAACTCCTGCTGCCACCCCTCCTTCAGTGCTGAGCTACAGCTGCCATCCCTAAAATTGTGTGCCCTTACGAGAGTGCCTAGGGGAAGGGCGAGGCCTGCCTCAAGGGGCTAACAGCCATACCTGAGGCAATAGAAGGTGAAGTGTCTCAAATTCTCCCTTTGCCTGCCTTATCAATGCCTTGCATTTGACTTGCCAGTGCTTGTGCTGTTTCCAGGTTTCGTCGTTTGGCTCTTTTTTCCATTTCCTGAAAGATGCTTTTTTGGCAACAACAGCCTCTCTGACCTCACCTTTAAACCATGCTGGCAGTTTTTTGGGCTTCCTTCCACTTTTCTTAAAGCGTGGAATACAGCTGGCCTGGGCTTCCAAGATAGTATTTTTCAACAACACCCAAGCTTGATGTAAGTCTTTAACCTTTGCAACTGCTCCTTTTAGCTTTTTCTTAACTATTTTCCTCATTTTATCATAGTCTCCCTTTCGAAAGTTAAAAGGTAGTACTGTGGATTTCCTTACTATCCCTCCTCCACTAATTAAATCAAAGGCAATCATGCTATGATCACTATTGCCAAGTGGCCCCAACACCCTTATCTCTTGCACTAGATCTGGTGTTCCACTAAGGACTAGGTCTAATATGGCTTCCCCTCTGGTCGGTTCATGAACCAGCTGCTCCAAGAAGCAGTCATTTATTTCATCTAGGAACTTTATCTCCCTAGCATGTCCTGACATGACACTTATCTCTTACACTAGATCTGGTGTTCCACTAAGGACTAGGTCTAATATGGCTTCCCCTCTAGTCGGTTCATGAACCAGCTGCTCCAAGAAGCAGTCATTTATTTCATCTAGGAACTTTATCTCCCTAGCATGTCCTGACATGACACTTATCTCTTGCACTAGATCTGGTGTTCCACTAAGGGCTAGGTCTAATATGGCTTCCCCTCTGGTCGGTTCTAACCACTAGTCTATTCACTTGCATGGCAATTACAAGCACTTAGCCCATAATAAATAACAACACTATAAGGAGGAAACAAAAACCCCATAAGGTCATTAAGCATTATCTAGTTTTCTACCTTATTTTTCTGCTCAACCAGATGGTTGCCCAAAAAACTCTCCCAACTGAATCCTATCTACACATAAGTGACTCTGGGGAAAAAAAGTCTCCTTTTTTCAATTAAATAGTGCCAAAAGCAGAGTTCAAACTTACTTTAAAATGTTTGCCGCTCTGCCTCCGCTCTGCTGCTGGGCCTCAAAACTTAAAAAAAGAACGAAGGCAGTGTGGCAAACATTTTAAAGTAAGTTTGCCCACATGGGTTGGGGCCACACCACCACTGCCAGATAATGGGGAGCACTCAGAAAAATTGTGCTTGGGGCCCCTCATTAGAACTTGTATGTGTGTGTGTGTTTATGCTGTTGAGGTAGTGCTGATTCCTCATTAGAGCTTATGCCGTTGTTATAAAGTAATTTTTTAAAAGATCTCATGTTTAAAATTCTCAAACCAAATGGAAGATGCCTGCAATGATGCACATAGACCATACGAGGGCAGTAGAACCTTAGGTTTCTTTATCTTTGCACTGTTACTTTCTGGGCATATGATTATTTATCATTACATAACAATCCAAATAGACCACATATTACTCTACCCATACATAAGGTGAGAGATGAAATACCAAATGCTTCTTTTCCACTTCATAAACTTCCAAATACAGACTAAGGCAGAACACGGAGTACAGTATCTTACTACTAATTCTGAAGACAATTAAGAACAGAGTGCTGTAGATTTATGTTACTGTGAAAGAAGGTGATTTAATGAGATCATTCTCTGTCAGTGCACTAGTTACATTTGACAGTGAGGATGAGATCATAATGGGCCAAACAAGTTGCTCACCCATAATTGGTTAGAGCAACAGCCTAGCACCCAAGGATCTGGGTTCAATTCCCACTGTCAGTCCTTGTGACCTTGGGCAAGTCACTTTACCCTCCAATGCTTTGGAAGAAAAGGCCTGGCAATCTACTTCTAGTCATACTTTGCCAAGAAAACCCAGGGGCTGCTAGGTCGTCAGGAGTCAGCATTGACTTGACAGCACTTTAAAAAAATAAATAATATGCAAAGTGTTAACATGTCCTAGCTACACACATGGCTTGGTTGAAAGGCAGCCAGAGGTCCATCAAGTCACTCTTCTAACTGCCTAGAACAAGGAGTGCATAACTGTGGTCCCTGAGGGCTGCAAACAGGCCAGGTTTTCAGGAGATCCCTAATAAATATGCTGGAGATAATAGCCACATGAACACTACCCCCATTGTATGCAAACTTTTCTCATACATACAGGGTGGACCGAAAAAGTGAGAACATCTCGTAAATTAAAAGCTTAAATAGTTTACTTATTTACCTTTTTTAGCTATATAACGTTTTTATTTCGACAATTTCTGGTCGCCATCTTTTTTTTTTAAATTTGTCAATTGTTTACATGTGTCTTTTTGAATTTTTAAATAACTTATATGCTATGAGATGTTCTCACTTTTTTTGGGCCACCCTGTATTCATTAGGGATCTCTTTTCCATTTTTTGGCCATAACAGCCTCTCTCACCTCACCTTTAAACCATGCTAGAAGTTATTTGGCCTTCCTTCTACCTTTTTAAGTGTGAAATACAACTGGTCTGGGCTTCCAAAATAGTAATTTTAAACAATATCCAGGCCTTATATAAACTTTTAACCTTTGCAAACACTCCTTTTCACTTTTTCCTATTTTCCTTATTTTATCATAGACTTCCCTTTGAAAGTTAAATGCTAGCATAACAGATTTCCTTTCTGTTCTCCCTCCATTTATTAAATCAAATTTTATCATGTTATGATCACTATTGCCAAGTGGTCCCACTAACATAACCTTTTGTAGCAGATACTGTGTTCCACTAAGGATCAGGTCCAAAATAGCTCCCTCTTATGCTGTTTCCTGAAACAGTTGCTTCATTTATTTATTTTTATTTATTACAGTTGCTTATATACCGCACTATTCGGTATCAGCGCGGTTTACAGTATAACAAAAACAACCCAAACACAAACTGTTTGGTTTACATAGAACAGGAACACTTCATGAAGCAGTCATTTATTTCATCTAGAAACTTTATCTCCTTAGCATGTCCTGATGTGACATTCACCTAGTTGATACTGGGATAATGGAAATCATAGGCATCAAAATAGGGTGGGACACACCAACCCTGACCCTACCAAAATTTCTCAACCGAGAAGCAAACTATCTGCCCACGGAGATCCTATCTCCTATAGGCAGAAGAGCGCAACCATGATCATGGCAAAGACTCCTTCTGTCTGCCCACGTGAGATCAGATCCCCACAGACAGAACAGGAGGGGAATGCCACAATTGTGGTTTTGAAGCAGGTTATATGCTCACTGGCTTTGGGGATGTCTGGGGCGGAGATGGGGCAGAGCTTAGAATGGAGCTTAGGGACCTGCAGCAGCAGCAATGGCCACAAACAGCCCCGCAGTGCTTATCTTAGAACTTTGGCACCACAGGCCTTTTTGCCTCTGCCCCCTCTGATGCCCAATGCCGACTTCCTGTTTGCAAACTGGAAATTGCTATTTGGCAGTCCAAAGGGGCGGAAGCAAACAGCCCCATCATCTCCCTCCTCCCCTTCGTTTCTAAACTATTTGAACATACGGTTCATCACCGTTGCCTTGACTTTCTCTCCTCTCAAGCCCTTCTGGATCCTTTGCAATCTGGCTTTCGTCTTTTACATTCTACTGAAACTGCTCTTTCCAAAGTTGCCAGCAACCTGTTCCTGGCAAAATCCAAGGGCCTTTACTCAATCCTCATCCTACTTGACCTTTCGGCTACTTTTGATACTGTTAACCACTATCTTCTCCTCAATACCTTGTCCTCGCTTGGTTTTAAGGGCTCTGTGCTGTCCTGGTTCTCTTCTCATCTCTCCCATCATACTTTCAGTGTCTGTTCTGGTTGATCCTCCTCTACTGCTATCCCGCTCTCAGTTGGTGTTCCGCAAGGGTCTGTCTTGGGCCCACTTTATTTCTCTGTTTATACGCAGTCCCCATGGTTTTCAGTACCATCTTTACACTGATGACTCTCAGATCTATCTATCCACACCTGAAATCTCTCCAGCAATCCAGGTCCGGATCTCTGCCTGCCTATCTGACATTACTGCTTGGATGTCTCACTGACATTTGAAACTGAACATGGCCAAAACTGAGCTTCTTATTTTTCCCCCTCTCCCCTTCCTCCTTTCTCAATCTCTATAGATAATACTCTACTGCTCCCTATTTCCTCGGCTGACAACCTTGGGATCGTCTTCGACTCCTCCCTCTCCTTCTCCACACACATCCAACTGATAACTAAAACCCATTGTTTCTTTCTCTATAACATCAGCAAAATTCACCCATTCCTTTCTGAACACACTACTAAGACACTTATCCACTCTTTAGTCAGCTCCCATATTGCAACCTTGCTGGTCTCTCTCTGAATCATCTCTCTCCCCTTTAGTCTATTCAACACTCTCCTGTGCAACTAATCTTCCGCCAGCCTCATCATGCTCATATTACCCCTCGTCTCAAGTCACTTCATTAGCTCCCTATCCATTTCTGTATCCAGTTCAAAGTTCTCCAGATGACCTATAAGTGCACTCATTCCGCTGCTCCTCACTACCTTTCCTCTCTTAGTTCTCCTTACACACCTCCACAGGAACTCCGCTCTTCTTGCAGACCCCTTCTATCTGTGCCCTCTTCTACTGCCAACTCTAGACTTCAATCCTGCCACCTTGCTGCTCCTTATGCTTGGAGCCAACTACCTGAATCTGTACGTCAGGCTTCTTCTCTGGCCCTTTTCAAATCCAGACTGAAAACTCACCTCTTCATTGCCGCCTTTGGATCCTGATCTGCCTAATCTCCCTTTTGTCTCCTTACCATTTCCCCTAGATGTATCCTGTCCACAGCTGCTGTGTTGTCTGTCTTGACTAGATTGTAAGCTCTGATGAGCAGGGACCATCTTTTACACGTGTCTGCTTTTGGATCCTGACCCCCTTCTTCCTTGTGTCTCTTACCCTCCTTTTCCCCTTATTCTTATCCTTTGTCTTGTCTCGCTTAATTAGATTGTAAGCTCTCACGAGCAGGGACTATCTCTAGCTATGTTTGTATAGTGCTGCGTATGCCTTGTAGCACTTTATAAATGATTAGTAGTAGTAGTTGTATATGAGCAGTGCTGTATATTCCTTATAGGAATTTCTGTTTCCCATCAGTGCTGTGGGCTCAGCTTTAACAGAGCCGCGGTTAAGGAAAACACTGTCCCTTCGCCGCGGCTCTGCAAAGTGGAGCCGGGAAAACTAGCAGGCTCTCCGGGGGGTGGGCTGGCGGCCGCAGGGCTCCTCATTCTGCCACTGCCGCCTCTAGAGCACCAGTGGCAGCTGCTTCTTGCGCCGGAGTTTTGGGGCTTTTTTTAAATTTCCCTGGGTTGGGGGGGAGGGGTCTAGGACTGGAAATGGGCTGATGGGGGGGGGTTAGGAATGGTAATGGGCTATGGGAGGTTAGAACTGGAAATGGGCTGATTGTGAGGGGTGCTAGGACTGGTAATGGGCTGATGGGGGGGTTAGGACTAGAAATCAATTGATGGGGGTTTAGAACTGGAAATGGGCTGATTGGGAGGGGGGCTAGGACTGTTAATGGGCTATGGGGGGGTTAGAACAGGAAATGGGCTGATGGGGGGTTAGGACTGGAAATCGACTGATGGGGTTTTAGAACTGGAAATGGATTGATCAGGAGGGGTTAGGACTGATAATGGGCTATCGGGGGGGGGGGTTAGAACTGGAAATGGGCTGATGGGGGCTTAGGACTGGAAATGGGCTGATCGGAGGGGCTAGGACTGGTAATGGGCTATCGGGGGAGGGCTAGGACTGGTAGTGGACTGATGGGGGTTTAGAACTGGAAATGGGCTGATCAGGAGGGGTTAGGACTGATAATGGGCTATCGGGGGGGTTAGAACTGGAAATGGGCTGATGGGGGCTTAGGACTGGAAATGGGCTGATCGGAGGGGGCTAGGACTGGTAATGGGCTATGGGGGAGACTAGGACAAGAAATGGGCTGATTGGGGTGCTAGGACTGAAAATGGACTTATTGGAGGGTTACAACTGGTAATGAGCTGATTGGGGGGCTAGGACTGGGGTGGGCTGATAAAGGGAATAGGACTAGAAATGGGCTGGGACAAGAAATGGGCTAATAGGGGAGGGGAGGAGAGTGCTGCTGGCCCTGGAAGAAAACTAGGGGCTAGGGCTACAAATGGGGGGGGGGTGGTAGAATAGGACTGGAAGGGAGCAGATACTGAGAGGGTTTGCCAGGGGAAGGATGGGGCAGGAAGGGAAGGAGGGGGCTGGAAAGGAGCTGACACCTGGAATGTACCGAAGGGGGACTGGAAGGGAGCTGACACTTGGGGATGGGAGTGGTAGGTAGCTGGGTAATAGGGAGGAGGCCGGAAGGGAGCTGACATGTGAATGGCACTGGAAGAGAGATGGACAGAGGGTAGGGTGGCTGGAAGGGAGCTGACTGAGGGGTGGCACTGAGAGTGAACCTGAGCTGATACCTGGGATGGTATTTGACTAGAAGGGGCTGGACAGTGGGGAAGGAGGGGGACTGGAAGGGAATGGACACAAGTGGCAGTCATGGGAATGCAAGGTGGTTGACATTGGAAGGTACTGGGAGGGGAGGACTGGAAAGGGGACTGATACTGGGGAGGGTTACTGAAACTGGAAATGGGCTGATGGAAGGAAATGAAGAAAACAAAAGAAGAGATAAGAAATGGCAGATGGACCATGGACCATAGACCACAGAAAGAGAGCTAAGAGAAAACAGGAAAGCAGAAGCTTCAGATCGGGACCAGCATGATCAGAGAATTAAATGGTCAGACAACAAAGGTAAAAAAAATAATTTTATTTAATTTTGGTGATTGGACTTTGTGCTGTTTTTATATTTTACACAGTATTGGGAAACTGCATCTCTTATATCTATACTATACTGTAGTAATTTGTCTTGTTCAGCTTTTCAAATAGGTGTATGGATGTTCCAGGGCCCACTGTGATGTTTACAGTGACGCTTTTTTTGGATGGGCTCCTTATGTGACTTTTGGAAGTTTGTGCTAATATGGTATGGTATGGTAGGTTTGCTTTTTGTTGTAAGGTTTTTTATTAGTTCACAATATGCCTGGTACTGGAGAATAGTGGTTGTTGTTGTTGTTGTTAGTGAGATGATCAGAATCAGATTTTTTTTTTAATATTGAGTTCTGTGGGTGAATGTCCTGGTTCTGCTCTGCACCTACTGTGGATGCAAAATATATGTTGAAAAAGAAAAAGGGAGAACCATAACGCAGTTTATAACAAAATAAAAATGGGTTATAATTTAGTTTTATAAACTGTGCTATTGATTCTTGCTGTCTTTTACTTCCTTGGTGTGCAAACAGGACCGTACCTAGCCCTATGCAAGCAGTGCAGCCGCACAGGGCGCAAAGGTTTGGGGGGCGCATTTCGGCTCTCTGCTGTTGTGCTGCTGCTGCTGGCAGGACAATAGCAGGCAGTTAAAATGCACCCAAAGCCTTTTCGTAGCACTTTAAGCAGGTCTGGTCCCTCCCTCCTCCGACACGATGTCAGAGCAGGGAGGGACAGATCTGCTTAGAGTGCCGGCACCTTTCAGATTGGGTGCATGCCCCCCCTCCTCCTCCCCATACCTCCGTCCAGTGCTGCCTGCTCTTTCCCTGCTGCCGGCGCCGCCGTGAAAAAAACAGAGGGCGGCAGCAGCAGGGAAAGAGCAGGCAGTGCTGGATGGAGGTATGGGAGGAGAGGGGGGCGTGCACCCGAGTTGCAAGTCGCATAAGGCGCGATTGCAGTTCGATACGGCCCTGTGTGCAAACATCTTGCATTTCCTCCATATAATCTAATCGGCTTTTTGATTTGGTTCAGTCTCTGATTGGATTTCTGAAAAAGCCCCACCCCCCTCTAAGGTGATGGGGGGGGGGCGCCATCTCATTCTTCGCCTCAGGCAGCAGACTGCCTTGAGCCTCCCCTGTTAGGAAGAGATGATTAGTGTTGAGTTTAGCACCTCCATTCATTTGAAAACGTTGGTTCCTCTGCTCCAGTGCCCTTCCTGGAAGCACAGAGCAATCATACCACTGCTGTATTACCACTGAATGACAGTGGTGGCCACACGTAGCCCTGGTTAAGCTTTGCTTTTCAGTTTATGCATATGAGGCTGTACAATGTGTCTCTTTGCACATGGGCCCACGTTCCTCTGCAGCCAGAGCTGGCCCAAGGGTTTCTGCTACCCCAGACAGAAACTCTGGCGATGTCCCCCCCCCCCCGCCCCTACCCCTGTGCCACCGCTGTGCCCCACTGCTGTCGATTCCATCTTGGGGAGGAGATGGGCAATAGCAGTGGCAATGGCAGTATTTTAAAAGGGACAGCTTTCTGCCGCTGCTTTGTCGCCCGCGGCAGGCCATGCGCTTCAGCACACACAGCCTGCCGCTTCTGACCCCCCTCCAATAGTAAGTTGCGGCGCAGGAGGATCAGAAGTGGCAGGTCATATGTGCCAAAGCACATGGCCTGCTGCAGGCAACAAAGCCACCCAACTGGGTCAGTCGACTTGGAGGCCACCTAGCTCTCCCAGGGGACGGATCGGCCCTGTCTGCAGCACCCACAGGCTGCCCCTGCATTTTGGACTGAACTGTCACTCTTTGCAGATTACCCCAGTGCTTCACATCCATGCTCTTGCCACTAGCAGCCTTTGCTTTTCCAAGGGTTATTTTTTAAAATTCTTTTACCATTGCTCTCTCCGCTGCTTTCTCTAGGAGGGCATCCAGACATCCACCAACCTTTCCGCGAAAAATGTATTTCCTTATGTTCCTACTTGGAGCTTCATATAATGATTCCTAGTCCTGCAGCGTCTTTTCTTTTATTAATATTGTTTAGATACCTTTATCATAGCTCCCTCCCCCTCCCCCTTCTTCAGTCTCATTTCATACAGCTTTTGAGGCACGCTGCTCACTATCTCTGTCTTTCCTGAGATATGGCCTCCAGAACTGAACACAGTATTCCAGCTGAGGCCTTCTCCATGCCCTATGAGGGTGCTGTATCTATAATATCTTTTAACAGACATATGTATCAATGAATTTTATTACATCTCAGTAATATCTGATTTAGTGGAACAAACTTCTCTTTCTTCTGAAGAAAGCAATACTACTACTATTAATCATTTGTATAGCGCTACAAGGCATTCGCGGCACTATACAAACACATGTAGAAGACAGTCCCTGCTCATAGAGCTTACAATCTAATCAAGACAGACAGAACAATACAAAAGAAACAAGGGGTTCAACTAGGGGAGGAGACAAGGAGAACGAGGGATTAGAATCCAAAAGTGGCACAACGTAATCTCCACAGCTTAGAGTCATCATTAGCTTTGAATAATTCTTATGTCGTTGAAGAGAGACACCCACAACAAGCAAGGAATTCAGTTGTTATGTTTACATCATACCCATCCTATGTTATTTTACAAGTAATATTTTTGTACATTTCTAACGTCATATTTGGCATTAAATTATCAGTTCTGTAATTCGTTGTTTCTGCTACTGGTTGGAGGGTTCTACCCTGATATACTGGGGTCGGATTCAAGAATTTTACTTAATCCAGTCCCTAGAAATACCCAGAGAGTCTGTTCTTTAGAGACTGGTTCTTTTCTCTCAACGTCAGCTCAGCTTGAGAGGTTACTAGCAGGGGGCTTCAAACAATGGAGCCCTGGTGCCCCTGGGGATGCTGGTGCCTGTGACTGGCCCCTTCCTACTTCAGACAGCAAGATTTCCAGTCTTGAGAAAGCTGATATGATAACAAGGGGCATGGAATACAAAAGGAATAACTTAAAACAGCAGTTAAAGTGCAATTCAGAAATGAAATACCCAGCAGTACCCGAGACTGTACTCTTACAGTGCTTTCGAACATAAACCTCTGGCAGGGCTATTAAGTGTAACACATATGCCAAGACATGAAAGGTTGTGGGTGAATATTTTAGTGAGACGGCTCCATTTTCTATTCAGACACTGACATTCAGGAATTTTTAAATTGGAAAAAATAAAATAACCAGGAGTGAAGGAATCTCCATCCTAAAGAGGGAAAATGGGCAAATCAGCAATGGAGTCCATCGGATGCTCAGTGGAAAAGTGCATTGGGTTACTTTGACCAAGAGAATGAGATCTTTTCACCTGCGTCTGGAGGAATAGCTTTGCCTTATTATGAGGTATTTTCTTGTAGCATTTGTCCATGATGTAATTTGCAGTTCTCCAGACGAACAAGCAGGATGAGTTGGCCACACACCAGTGTCATCATATGACAGCGTCAGGGAAGGGTTAGCTCTTCACCCCCCCCTCCCCCACCAGCGTGCCCACCCATCTCCACCTCAGTAAGGGCTCCAACCTGCCAATAGGTGCATCAGTTTCAACTCAGAACCATTGGACTCTGAGCATTATCAAATGATTACCAGGGGTGGGTGAATTTTTTTCCCCAGGTTGTTGATCTGGAACACGAAGCTGCAAGGTGGTAAATTGAAAGGCAATGTCAGGAAATACTTTTTCACTGAAAGGGTGGTGGATGCTTGGAATGCCCTCCTGATGGAACTGGTGGGGGCAAACACGGTGATGGAATTCAAAATGGCATGGGACAGACACAGTGGGTCCCTTTACAGCAACAGAATAAAATCAAAATAAACTGAGCTATCTGATTTCTCAACAAATAGGGGTGTCCTACATGGAGCGGTAAGTTCATCCCTAAACAAAGACATGGGAAGGGGTGGCCTGCACGGAGCGGTAGGTGCACCTACTCTTGCCATCTTACTGGGCAGACTAGATGGACAATGCTGGTCTTTATCTGCCGTCATTTACTATGTTACTATCTTATTGTTGCTGATCTGGAGGCTTTTTGAACTAACTTCCTTTTCACCCTTAAAGCTGTGGAAGCTGGAGAGGCTACCACTCCTGGCCATTACCTGGTATCTCTCTTTTTGTTTAGAAAATGACCACTAATAATAACCTAGTAAAACTGCCAACCTTACCCACAAGCACAATAGCCCCTATGTATCTTTATAAAATACTAGCAAACATGGTGTCTACATTGAAGGCACAGACATTACACCTGATTTCAAGCAGACATAAGTGTTAGCACCTACATACATACAGACTATATATTTTATAAGATTCTCATGCAAACTGTGACTCAGCTCATGATGCATTCAAATTCCAACCCTAAGCACCCCTACCCTACAAATACAAGTCAGTCTGCATCATGCATGCTTTTAGGCGTGACTGATTTTATAAAAACCCTAAGTGCCTAAAACTGCATTTTAGGCATGAAAAAGTTTATAAAATTACTATCTACATCAGGGGTCACCAACCTGCGGCCCGCAAGGTCCCTTCGTGCGGCCCGCGAGGCTCTACCCCGGTGCGGCCCGCCAAGGATTTATTTACACGATGGGGAGCGAGGAGGAGCTTACCTTCCTGTTCCCTGCAGGTCTCGTCATCAGTCCAGTGGACCTTACCTTCCCCCTCCCTGCAGGTCTCGTGGATCAGTTCACCTAAACTGAAGTTGGGAGGCACCTGAGAGCAGGGAGCTGCAATATTTATTACAAAGGAGTAAATCAAGATTTGAGGACCTGGTTGCAGCAGTTTTGCCTTCATCACTTTTAAAATACAGGTTAGAGCTGATTTGATAATCATTATAATTCATGGTGTAATTATTCCCGTGAGCATTGTTTTTTTTTGCGGGGGCGGGGAGAAGGGGGGTGCGGCCCGCGAGGCTCCCGGTAGTCGGCTGTGCGGCCCGCGGCCCTCTGGAGGTTGGTGACCCCTGATCTACATGTATGAGCCACTTTTTTAATGGAAACTTTCTTGACCATTTTTTAAATGTCTAGTGCATGTGTAGAAACTGGATGTTATTGTGTTAGCAGCAGCACAATCCAGTGCCCCTACTAAATTACTACAAGTAGGTTGGAAAAAGCTCAGCATTTTCCTGCACAGGAGAGGTTCTTGCTGCCAGTCAGATTATACTGAGAAGAGACTCTTCTTGGAGGGAGAATCCAAGTTCATATATAAACCACTACCAAACGCAGAACTCTGTCTTTGGGATTCAGTCACTGCACCAGAAGGGAACAAGAATGTCTGCTCTTCAGGCAGGTGTCTTTGGCACACAGCCCCTTGTACAATCGAGGGAGCAAGAGGCTTAGAGCATCAACATAGGGGAAGTGAGCAGAGGGTTTATGTCTGTGCAAAATCTGCCAGCACCCCACTGCCTGTGTTAAAACTAGGGAAAGTCATAGGGGTATGTTTACTAAACTGGGCTAACGGTTAACCCGGGCTATCTGCAACTAGGTCCCATGTTATTCAATGGGACCTAGTTGCAGATAGCCCAGTTTAACTGTTAACCTGGCTTAGTAAACATACTCCATAGTTTACAATGTTAAAAGAGAAAGATTCTAAGAAATGTACCAACAAGTCAGCCTCCCAATCTATCAGAACCAGGAGCCCTGCAAAGCAGTTTTGGAGACCTGCATTTACAGAATCCACCAGCATTCAGGATGACAGAAACCCAAGTAGTCATCATACACCAGTGATACCAGATCCAGGAGTGAATCTAGCACAGCATCGGGGACTTGTGTCTGCATTATCGTCAGCTTCAGGTACACTGGGAAAGACTATTGGAAGCATCAAAAAGGGGCTCCCAGTCAGGAAGATCAGACTAAGTAACAAAGCTACAGGCGTGGTGAAGAGTGGAGTAACTGTTCAGTTTAAGATACAGAATAATAGGGAGTATGGTAACATACCTAACCGAGAGGAGAAATGAGTAATCTATATATAACCATTTTTGAATAAGGAGAAAGAGTTAACAGCTTGTAGCATAGTTCTTGGTTTTTGCCTCTGTCAATTGTTATTATTGTTATTATTCAGTGACCCTAAACCTTTAAGTAAACCTTTGGTTCAGAACACAAATTATGACTTGGACTGTATTATTTGAGAAAGGAAGAAGTATGAGAGTGTTAAGTGCAAAGGGCCTCCCAGCGGTTGCTGGTCCCTATCAAAGAACCCTGATATTTAACTCCAAGAGCAAAACTTAAAAGAATGCTAAAAACTCTTGGATTGGTGTTCCCCCTTGTCTGTCAAGCAGTTAGTAGTGCAGCTGCATGGACCACACAGAAAGGGGGTTACACATACCAAGGGCTTTTCATCATTTTCCTGTACAAAAAATACCTACCACATTTAACAAGACATCAGGAACCAACTTGTATTTATTTACAATAATACACCAAGCTGGATGCATAAACATCAGCTGAATCTCATACATAAAATGGGAGTTTTTCGCAAAAAGATTTATAAAATTGTTTTCAGACAGATGATTCAAAGATTAATGTTTTTAAATAGTTGTGATAGTTACTCTGTTCTTAGTTAAACATATGTATGTAAACTATGTAAATACCTTTGAATATCGGATCTTTGATGTTCATTTATGTATTTTTACAGGATCATTCTGGGAAAAGTAGTATTAGGGTGATCGCTACTACTGATCATTTGTACAGAGCTACAAGACGTAAGCAGTGCTGTACAGAGACATATAAGAAATGGTCCCTGTTCATCAGAGCTTATAATCTAATCAAGACAGACAACACAACAGATGGGGAAAAGGATATGTTTAGGAAAATGGTAAGGAAACACATAGTTGGAGAGCAGGAGACTATGTGGATCAGTATCCAAAAGTGGCCGCGAAGAGGTGAGTTTTTAGCCTGGATTTGAATGGACTAGAGATGAAGCCTGATGTAACACAATTGTTGAGTTTAATTATCAAAATCTCAAGAAGGCCTACAGCCTGAAAGCTAGTTGATGGGGGAGGGACACAGCTGAAAGTTGGCCTAGTCTCAGAGCCGTACCGATGGCGAAATGCGCCCTGTGCGACTTGCACATTGGGCGCCCCCCCCCCCCACATCCCCATCTAGCCACTTTATGGGGGCGGGAGAGAAGAGGCGCACACCCAATGTACAAGCCGCCTGCTGCCGGCACACTAAGCAGGTCTGGTCCCTCCCGGAGAGACCAGACCTGCTTAGTGTGCCGGCGGGAAGACTTCAGGGGTGCATTTTGGCTCTCTGACGCTGGCGGCAGGCAACGGCAGAGAAATGAAATGCACCCCTGAAGTCTTTGCGCCCTGTGCGGCCGCACTGCTCGCACAGGGCTCGGTACATTCCTGCCTAGGGTGCTTAATACTCTTGCACTTGCCCTCCGCTAACCCCTTTCCTCTCCGACTTCAACTAATTCCTTGCCTTTTCTTTTCAGAGGCAAGTGAATTATGGAAATTATGCCTGTAGAAATTAAGGTCAGTAATCAGATGGTAGATGATACCCATGGCTCTAATTTAACCAATTCAAGACTAGCTTTTGAAAGTACCCTCTTTTCATCATGTTAAGTGCAGAATTTTTTTTTATACGAGCTCTTTAGAATCAGTGCAGTTTACATGTGTACTAACAGGTACTTTTTATTCCCTTGTCCCCAAAGGGCTCACAATCTAAGTGTACTTGAGGCAATGGAGGGTTAAGTGGCTTGCCCAAGGCCACAAGGAGTGGCCATGGGACTAGAGACCCCAGTCCCTCTGGCCTGAAGTTGCTTGTCCCCATATGGGAATTGAACCCCCGGCCTTCCGGCCTGAGGTAACCTGTCCCAACCACTGAGCCACTCCTCCCTCTATGAATGAAGTATATATAAAATCTATGATAACTGTGAGCCTTGGCCACTTGGAGAGATGACAGTGATACAAAGAGGCATGTTTACTGGGTAGCGTGGGGTTTAGCACATGCCAAGTGTGTTGTGGTAAAATTTACTGGCACTACAAATGCAACCGCACTTAAACTCCTGTGCTACCTGAGTAGCACAGGTTGGGGCGGAGCATATGCATCATGGGTAGCATAGGCATCTTTGGCATGTGCTCCCCAGTAAGGTGGCACTTAGCATTGGTGCACTTACTGCCACCTCAATGCGTGGCATTAAGTGAGCTCATGTTGAACACGCCAAACTGAAGAAGCACAGGGACAACACGAAACTGGCACTAGCTACATGAGGACATGTTGGGCACTCTTCCATTTTGTAGTGTGGGTCAAGCGCCACCCCCATGCTCATTTTTGGGGCTGAACGTGTGCAACAGGTGCAAACCTTAGTAAACATGTCACATAGTGAAGTCAATAAGTCTAATCCTCTAATCCCCAACTCAGTTACTGTACTCATATTCTCTAGTGCGTGGCACTGACATGATATTGCATGCTATATGTTGCATGCAACTCACAGACAGAAGCCATCCGTCTCAAGAGAGAGAGACATGGTTACACCAACGGCGTCAAATCCTTAGTGCTGTGTACAGGAATAACATCACCGGGTCCTTGGAAGCAGTTGGATTAGATCAATAAGGCCCTCAGAATTTCTGGATTCCTACACTTAGACTTCTTTCTTCATTAACCCATCAACAAAGCACATTAGAGAAACATGTGACTGACTGCCGAACTGTCTTCCTTCCACGTCTACTGCAAACTTCCTATCAAACCTTTAAATTAAAGAAGTGGAAAGACAATTTTCATCCATTTTGCAGTTTACAATGCCTGGAATGATTTCCAAAGAAGCTGCAAAATGAATTGGTTTGAAACGGGGTTCTAGAGTGTTTAGCTCACTAATGACCCCCTGAACCTGTTTCTGGTTCTGGTTTATATTTACACCTCTCAGCTCTGATGTCCACAGATGTGTCAAGAAGCTTATGCTATGAAAATTCATAACATGGCCACAAATTATACGTTAATTCCCTAATAGTTTGGGAGGAATGTTTCCAGCCAGCGGCCTAGCTTCTGCAATCATAGTACCTGGAGTGTGTTGATTACATTTGACACCATCCAGGTTTATTTATTTATATTTAGCTGCTGCCTTTCCAGTAGTTCAAGGTGAATTATATTCGGGTACTGTGGTTATTTCCCTGGCCCCAGAGGGCTTCTAACTTTGTACATGATGCAATTGTTTCCTGCTTCATCACGACACTTCTTAAAAACAGTCAATGGAGAACTAATGACACGTCAAAAAAACATATTATCTCTCACACACAACAGAACATCTCCACCTGTGTCCAGACTAGCAAATGGGTTCTGGAGTCAGGACTTTCCATGCCTCAGCTGGAGGTTGAGCAGGTCTCATCTGTTACCTCTAATCTGAATGAGGTTTAATCAGGAAGGTGGAGACATCTTTATCAGTGCATTTCTCAGCTGGCTATGAGAATGTCTTAGCCTTTGATGTGTGCAGCAGGCTGCTCTATGCACTGCAGTTCAGTGCTGTTATGAATGAGGAGGGGGACGGAGAGAGGGAAGCATGGATCCTTTTTTGGTCTTTGGCCTCAGATTAAAAACCTTGAGTATGTGTGTGTGGGATTGGGGACATATTAACGCTCTGCCATGTGAACCCTGCTAAATCCCCCCCCCCCCCCCAAAAAAAAATCTTCTGTCCTCAAAGATGCAGAAGAATAAAAAGCCTCTTAAAGACTTAGGGCCTGATATTCAATGGAGATGGCTAGTGCGGTTAAAGTACCTAGCCAACCCCTCTGAACACAAAACCCAGATATTCAATGCCGGGGCCATATCCGGCCACCAGCACTGAATTTCCATGTCAGCTGCACAGCCTGGAAGCTAACTGGGCAACGGCGATATTGAGCCACTGCCTGCTTTGCTCCCGTGGCTAAAGATTGGCCAGCTTTTTCAACACCTATCTTTAGCCACAGGTTACTAACCGGGCAGCGGTTAGCATTGGGGTGTATAGCAGCGGTACCCAGGGATATTCAGTGGCACTAACCATGTTATTGCCGCTGAATATCCCACAGGTCAGTAAACCACATAAATGCCTTTAAATATCGGGCCTTTGGTTTCACTCTGGCACTAGTTTCTAGCCAGTGCACTCTCAACACTTCTATGGAGTCTAAGGGGCTTGTTTACAAAGCCGCGGTAGCGGTTCGCGATCGTTATCGGAGCCGCGGCCCCATTGATTTCAATGAGGCCACGACTCCGATAACAATCGCGAACCGCTACCACGGCTTTGTAAACAAGCCCCTAAGAGTCTATGCACCTGCTTTAAAGTGGTAAGTTACTTTTAGTGGTCCTTTTTATGAGCCGGATGTGGTATAAAGGTCAGTAATTGTCTTGGCCCTGGAGAAGGCTGAAATCTTTTGGGGTTCTGATACCAGTTAAAGGCCCAACCAAAAAGATTCAAAAATCCCATATGAAGAAGGGACCCATGTGGTCCAAAAACTTATGGGGATTATTTTAGAAGCCTTATTTGTGATTTACATGTGTATAATCAGATGTACACACAGGTAAATCACATCTACATATAAAAGCCATGTAGAAAGGGTCCAAGTTATACAAGTATGTCCTTTGTACTTGGAAGTTTTGAGGGGTCGTGTCAGAGTGTGGTCTTGGCGAGACAAAAATCAATACGTATATTCCCCATTTCATATGGGGAATGCACATGTAAGCCCAAAATTCTCCATATTCAGATTTACATCTACTCCCTGCAGGGCTGGATTTAAGATATTGGTGCCCTTAGGCAAGAGCAGACAGTAAATCGCAGACTGCAGGCGATCTGGGTTGTGTCAGAGATTCCAATGTTTGGAGAGTCAGAAGAGTTGCAGAGGAAGGCCACACTGGAACAGCAGCAACCCCTTTGAAGCAGTACATTCATATGGCCCTAAAGTAAGCAACTGCAGGCTCCTCGTTGGCCTAGATATTTGGAGCCTTCAAAAGTTGGTACCCTAGACAGTTGTCTATGCCTGAATCCAGGTCTGACTCCCTGTCACATGTAGGTTTTTAAAAAGTGTGTGGTGGGTCTTGTGATGTGATAGAGTAGAAAAGACGGTTCTTTCGGTATTCCCAGGCCCTCCCAACTTAAAACTGCTATCTAAGTCGGAACTCATAGCTCTGAGACGACTGGAGAGGGTTGGAGGAAATTCTGGATAGCCTTGATGCTTTTTGTGCTTATTTTGGCCCAATGGCAGCAAACGTGCCCCGACAGATACAAGACAAACCACAAAGGATGGGCAGATTCGGCAACATATTACCCAGCCTTCCCGCACCCAGCTGCCTTAGTAGAGGAGATCTCCGAGGCTATGGAAAGGACCCTGGACAATAAGTTGAATTATATATATAAAAAGCTGGATAGCAATAATTGTATGTTCGAACTGTTTCAAACTTGGTTGGCAGAGGCTGAAAGGCAAGTGTCTGAGACCAAGGATGTGGTATAGCTCATGGAGACTGACCTGTCTACGTTGAAAGCTAAAAGCACAGTAGTACAGCAATCAAAGAAACTGAGTAATCTAGAGAATCACTTATGTAGAAACAATCTCGAGTTCCTTGGGAGTGAAGAATCTGTTTCAGATGGCGAGCTTCATGGATTTCTTGGAACATGACTGCCACTCCATTTTGAAACTTGAACAGATCCTCAGGTCGATAACCCTGGAGTGCGTGCACGGACTTGGACTGTGGCATGCAAACAATGTCAAGCAGAGGGTGATTGCCCATTTTTTTAACTGTGCAAAAAGAGGCAGTTTTGTGGACAGTGAGGCAACAGCATCAAGAGCTTCTAGAATTTGCTCTCAGTTGCACTTCCATCACAGTTGTTTAACGCTATTTTACCCAGATTCATTACAATGGAGTTGGGTGTGTGTTTGAGCATCTTAAAGACACAGACTTTTATGGGCCAGGAATTTTCACATCTACCACAGACATACCATTGGGACCTCAAGATAGTGAGGACTGCTTTTGGTGTGGGCTATGTCTTTGGTTTGTCTCGGGCCATTACTGTTAATGCTCTTGTAGCTGTTCTTCAGAGTGCATATGTCCTTATTCCTCTAAAGAGTGTACTTGTAGATGTCCAATACTCAAGTGACCAACCCAAGAGAACTTATTGAGCTGGTAAAGCTGAGAATCCTAGACTACATAGGCACCTACTTGCTTTCTTAAACTAAACGCCCTGATATGGAATTACCTTCTCTGCAACTGGATTCAGGATGATTGCAAGGCTCTGGTCCAGGACCATGGGTATAGTGGAAGGGTGGGTTTATTAAATAGGGGGAAATCTCCAGTAAGGTTCATGGTTCTGACCAAGTTGGAAGCCTAAAAGAGCAGGGAAATGTTGCTGTGTCAGTCTCAAAGGCCTGACTCCACACTGAGTGGAGGAGTAGCTTAGTAGTCAGAGTAGAGCAGTGCTTCCCAAATATTTATCCAATATGACCCCATTTTAACACTTAAAAATTCATTTGACTCCAGATGATGATGAAATCAAAATATCAAACCTCCCATCCATTCCCTTCCCCTCCCTTATCCACATCCTCCCCCCTCCCCCATCCAAAGCATGAAGAGAGAAGTAACACTGTGAGCATGGAGTCCTGTCTGTCAATGTGATCTCACAGATCCCAGCGTCAGTCTAACAAAAAACCTACAGGAAGAGAATCAGGCTTGTCAACGTTCACTAACTGGCAGACCCCATGCTTACTACCATTATCGAAGAGAGGACACAGTGGGAGATTCAGAGAGACAGGGACAGCTCTATTTCTGTGACCCCCATCCACTGATGCTATGACCCCATTTGATGCCCCAACTCACAGTCTGGGAACCACTCGAGTCAGTGGCATAAATTCCACCCAAACAGCCCCAGCAATTAGGGGCAGGAAGGCATAGTACCAAACTTACTTTAAACTCTTTGCCACTCTACCTCTTTTTCTCTTGAAGATTTCAGGCTTCGCGGCCTTCACCTCCTGCTGCTGGGCCAAAGTCTCATGAACCGCAGCTGTTATCGTGAGACTTCAGCCAGGTCTTGGGAGATGAAGGCCGCTGGGCCTCAAAACTTGAAGAGAAAAAGAGGAGCAGAGGCAGTGCAATGAAGAGTTCAAAGAAAATTTGTGCAGTGGAGGGTGGGGAGAAGGGGCACGGTCACGGTCACCACTGCTGCTGCTGCCATGATAAGTGGGGGCCCTTGGCAAAATTTTTCTTGGGTGCCCCTTATTAGAACTTATGCCACTGACTGGAATAGAGGGTTAAACCTAGCACAAACCAGGGTTCACATTCCATCGATGCTCTTTGTGGCCTTAAGCAAGTCCCTTAACCGTCTCTTGCTTCAGCTGCAAATTTAGACTGCAAGCCCTCTATGGACAGAGAAATACTTGCTATAAGTGAATGTAACTCACTCTGAACTAGTACTGGAAAGGCATGGGCTAAATAAATTTACTAAACCGCAGTAGTCTTTTGTAGTTATTGTGGTGCAGTAGCTGCAAAAGACCCGGGGTTAAGGCTAAAACCTCTGCGGTATTTGCAAGGGGTGTTCCCAGCTTTCCCCCTGAAGATACCACAAAAGCTTTGGATTTACTACGGAAACCTGTGATACCTATATCGGCAGGAAGCACAAGAAGTCACAGGCCTCTGCGGTAAATCATTGAAGAGAACAGTTAGCGATCAAGTGCACAGAGCCCTCGCTCCCCCCCCCCCTTCTAAACATTCATACCCAGCTAGCCAGTTGGCTGGGTGGGGGGCCCTTGGCCATGATCTCCCCCATTCCTTCCTTAATCCCTGATGGTCTGGTAGTCCATGGGGACAGGAGTGGTCCTCCCCACTCCTGGCCCCATCATCGGGCCTTGCCAAAATGGCTGCAATCACATGGTGTTGCCCTCTGACCTCATGCTAGGGGGCAGCACCACAACATCGCAGCCATACTGTATTTGTTAGTACTATTGAGGAGGGGGGAAGGAAACCCGACTGGTCAGCTGGGATTTTGGTAAGGATGGGAAAGGGGGACCTTTGGCCTCCTGACTACCTAGCTGGGATGCTTGTCTTGGCTGGGAGGTGCACCAATCCGCCCTGGACAGTTCCCAATGGAGATCAAGAGCTGTCCAGGAAACGCATTGACAATATTGTCAGATTGGGGGGTGGGGGGCACTCGACACTGTGGGGAGGTGATTGCAGCTGCAATCAGCCCCACAGCAGAGTTCGCTGCAGCTAATGCCACCTCTTGAGGTGTCATTATCTTCAGCCACAATGAGGCAGGCTTCGCAGTCATTGTGCAAGAAAGTTTCACGCAATGGCTGCCAATGATCAGCACGGCTACTTCCTGCCCTGATCCTACTCCCCGGGTCCACCAAGCAAAATGCAGATCTCGCAGAATAGTGCTGCAATATCTGCATTTCCACTGCGTTAGCTACTACTGCTGGGCGAGTATTTCCACATTAGCCCTGCAGTAGCAGCTAACACTATTTACTAAACGTGTCCCTTTTAATTTTAAATAATTTAAACATAAATGCAGAGTATTCTTTTTTAGGAAAATACAAACATTTGTACTACTCAATGGTTTGTTTATAGAAACAGTCATGGTTCAATAAAAGCATAACACTAAAACTGCAGCGTGGACAGAGCTATAAAACTGTATTTATTGTCTAGAATTCTTAAATATTTGGCATAATTAATCTAATATCATTCTAAAATAGATTATGCAGGCAGATGCAGGAAGAGGGAGCTGATTACACTGTGGGTGCAATGGATATTTGAGCACCCCTGATACTCAGAAAACTGTGCCCAAGGGAGAGTCATTTGTGTTGCATTTAGCACCCTGATCATTTTTAAAAGTTGGCTTCTGTGGAGCTGAAAGGTGTATGCTGAATTCTCTATGATAAAAGTGTCATTTTTAAACCAGAGAACTGTATTCTTAGCTATAGACAGTTCTTGCCAAAGGTATTTCAGCCAAAACAAAAATTAGGTTTTTCTTCAACAATATCCTAGAGCAAAAATAATAATTAAACAAGTGTAACGTGACCTTCTTTTGTATTTTATTTTTTGTTGGAACCTTTGTTGAGAAAGACAAATGTTCGAATAACAAAGTTTTCCTTTTTATTCTATATAAGTGACACTAAATAAGCGTCAAAACTGTGTAAACACACCAAGTGAAACACAAATTAAAACAGCACTTACTGTAACTTGCAAATGCAAAAACCTCCCGCATCACAGAGGTTTTTTGAAATCTTATCGATCCATGTAAATTGTTAAGAAACCCCATCATTCATCAACAAAGGTTCCAACAAAAAAAAATACAAAAGAAGGTCACTTTACACTTGTTTAATTATTATTTTTGCTCTAGGATATTGTTGAAGAAAAACCTAATTTTTGTTTTTGATTGTTTAAGTTTAGTTTTTTTTCTGGTTTAATTTTGTTAGAAGGTATTTCTGCATCAGAAAGGAAAAGAAAGCCCCTGTTGAGGCAATTATCTGAACACATGTACATAAGCAGTAGTTTACTTAACATCTGCTATGGAAATAAAACTAAAAATTATTCATACTTTTTTACAATTCAGCACGCTCATCATATAGAATTTGGGTAATAAATATTTTCATAAACTTATCACATGAACTAAGCCTCTACTCCTTCCCAAGTACATTTTATTTTATTTGTTGGTATCTAGCTCACTCCTTTCCGGTGGCAGTTTGAGGTGAGCTACATTCAGGTACTGTAGGCATTTCCTTGTCCCCAGAGGTTTACAATCTAAGTTTGTACCTGAGGCACTGGAGGGTTAAGTGACTGGCCCAAGGCCACAAGAGACTGCAACAGGGCCGGTATAAGGCTATTAGGCAAACTTTCAGCCTTGTGCCTCACCAGTTAACTTTCAGAACCCTAGACCCTTCCCCCCCCCACCAAGAATTTGATAATTAAATTCCACAATCATAATTACCCCTACACCACTCCTCTCAGAATGATCCTGTAAAATGACATAATTGGACATTATGCTTTAAAATATTATATTTTCTTTAATATATATATTATACATATATATGGAGTGGAGGAGTAGCCTAGTGGTTAGTGCTCTGGCTTGAGAACCAAGAGACCAGGGTTCAATTCTCACTAGCACTCCTTGTGGCCTTGGGCAAGTCACTTAACCCTCCATTGCTCAAAAACATCCAAGTTATCAATGTCCCTGTTTAATGTATGTTTACCAAGTTTAAGTTACAATGTAAACCACTTTGATTGAAACGATAAAGCAGTATTAAAAAAACCTGTTTTATATATATATATAAAATTTGGGAAATTTCTAAAAGTAAATGCCAGTCCTCTCTGATGGTTCTTTGAATTTGTGTGTCTGTCAGGGGCCATTATTTTGCTTTGACTATAACTGCATTTTGCTGTCCCCCAGGTGACCGCCCAGTTTGCCTAATGGTTAAGCTGGACCTGGGCATCAGTTAAACAAATATTTATGAGGAATGTAGATAGCTGAAATGTGCAAGTCATAGCTTTCTTCATTCCACAGCAATAATCAAATAATATCTGCTCTATATCCCAGCCAGCCTCATACAGGATCAGTGGCCTGACTATTCTACCTAGAGAGCTTAATGCCTGGTTGCAATTTGCCCCCATCCCCACCGTCCATATGAATGCACCAGGTGACGTCACGGGAATCATCCTGCCAGCCAGCATCAAGGAGCAACCCCTACCAGCCTCAGTCTGTGAAACAGGTGATTTCGAGGAATCCCCTTTTGACATGCCCTTCAAGCCAGCTAGATAGCCTCCTATACGTATCTTCAGTCATGTCACCAGGAGTAGCCACCCAAGCAACCTTGTGGCTAGAACAATTAAACTTCACTAGAGGTCCATTCCATCCCAGTTTCACCAAAGAAACTGTATTTGTTGAATCTAGTGAAAGGCTGGTTGGCAAGAGAATGGAGGTGGGTTCTATTTAATTATTTGGGATGATTGTTTGACCTATTTTATGTTTTCTTTGCTAATGTGTTAAGTGTATTGAAAAGAGATATTGTAAATCATATTCAGGCCGATGTAGATAGACTAACGTGCCCTTTGCCTGCAGATAACGCAACTTATAAGCACAAGGCAGAAAAGAGATTGACTCGCGTGTAAAGTATGTACACACAGTAATGCCAAGATTATTTAAATTATAGGCAAATGAGCTGCGTGTATTAAAATAGCATGCTAATATTGTCTGTGCTCGATGCAGAGAAACGCGTAGAGGATTACGTAACCAGCCAAAGCACCAGTATCTCTACACCTGAGTCTGAGGTGGCTTAAATGTCTTGCGCATGCCACCGACAGTATTTTGATGGCATTGGGGGCTTTTCCTAATGCCTGTATCATCCGAGGCATCAGGGAAAGCTCCCGATACCATCAAATCACTGTCAAGGGGTTGGATGTAAATTCTAAAAACTGACATATTCAGATCATCAAATTGAAAATAATACTTTTTTGCTTATTGGACTTGGGGATAGGAGGCTGCCAAACCTGTAGGAGTCGGGGACATAGCTCTAACATCAGGGACAATCTCTGAAAATCAGTGACATCTGGTAACCTTATTAAGGAAGCAATGTTATAAACCACTTTCCATGAGCAAGGCATGTTTACATGCAGGAGAGAGTTTGCATGGCAGGAAGATGGTGCGTAATTGTATTCAGATCATGCATACAGTAGGCATTCGGAAAGGCAGAGAGTAGACAGAGTTGGGGGTGGATTGCAGTGTACATGTATGTTTGATAAATATGTGAGTACACACACACACACACATTTGCATCTTTTTCGGTATAGGTGTAAATTTTTGCATGAGAATATGCATTACTGGGACTGGTTCTGGGAGACTCTTTCTGCTTTCCATGGTCTCTGGTCACTTTACATTTCTCACCTGGTGGCAGGATGCAACCTATGTTGTTGCTGTTTCCCTCAGGATTATCTGGAGTTTTTCCTATTCAGTGTTTGAATTTCTCTGCTAGTTTTGGGAAATTTTCATTTCTGATAGCTTTGAGATTGTGTTGTTATTAAGTGCTGCTGAGTCAATGCTGACTTCTGATGACCCTGGGGATTCAGTAGTTGTCCATGTTGTGACTATTGCCTGGGTTCTTAGCAAGGTGTGACTATAAATAGATTGTCAGGGCTTTCTTTTGTGTAATGTGCCTACAGCACATAGTAATCCAAGGTGGTCTCTCATCCAAGTACTAACCAGGCATGACCCTGCTTGACTTCCAAGGTCAGATGCACTTGGGGTGGAGGGCATGGCTGTAGGGAGGGAGAATTTAGCTCTTGCATTTTCAGTGGTAGTCAATAGTAGCTCAAGGCAAATTATATTCCGGTACAATAGATATTTCTCTCCCCAGAGAGTTTACAGTCTGGTAAGTGTGTACCTGAGGTAATTGCAGAGAAAGTGACTTGCTCAAGATCATATGAGGTGTGAGTGGGATTTTAACCCTAGTTTCCCCTGGATCATAGTCTGCTGCTCTAACAATTAGGCTACTCCTTCATTGAGTGCAAAAGGGAGAGTATATCTACTTCTGTTTATTCAGTGTTGCATTTCATGCAGAGTCTAGGGGTCCAATATTTGAAAGGCATTTACAAGGTTTACAGCCCAATAAACTGTGTAAATGCCTTAAATCAGGATATTCAACGGCACGTACATGGTTAGTGCTGTTAAATATCCCCTTCTAACTCCCCTACATGCCCCAATGCTATCCAGTTAGCATCGGGGTGTGTCAGGAGTGCTCCAGGATGGAGCAGAGGTGACGACAAGTGCTAACCAGGCAGCAGTGATATTGCATGCTGCTCGGTTAGTGATCTGTGTGAGAAAAAACCCTCGCCTATCTTTAAGGCGCAGGAGCTAACCAGGCAGCATGCAATAACGCAGCTGCACGGTTAGCTACTGCGGCTTCCAGCTTTTGCGGTGATCCCCGGATATTCAATGCCAGGGCTGCATATGACTCCGGCATTGAATATCTGGGGTTAAGGGTCGGCAGGCAGGGCTATGTGCCGTAGGGGTGCATAGCCTGCCCAAATCAATATCGGGCCCTAGCTGTTCAGGGTTTTTGTCTGCATGCTTCTATTGTTAGTCTGGATTCAACAAGGGCCTGTCTGTGCTTTGCTTGTTTGACCAAGGTCAGTCATTCTGCCATGACGTAGTTACCTTCTGGACAGGGATCTGGGTGTTAATGCTGGTTTAGTAGAACGGGTTTGCTACATATGTTGGGTGTAATTTTTCTGGAGTGGAGGGAGTTTGTGAGGACCTTGCCATTCCCCAGCAGTGACATAGAAGCTGAGCCACCTAGCTCATCTTTTTTTAAGGCTATGATACTTGGTGCAACCCCTACCTCTGATGTGTTCCCTTTCTGCCTGGGCTCCCGATATTCCCAACAGAAAACTCCTGTGAGAAACTGTGACACTGGGAGCCCTGGCTGATGGAGAGACAAGCAAGGACAGGATGGGGCACCTGGCGCCAAGTTAATGCTGCCTCCTGAACAGGGAGGCCCAGGGGTTTCTGCTTGCCAAAAGCCACACAATAGCTGCAGCTGGACTCTGGAGACTTGTGACAAGCTGATGGGTCTAGCTGGAGTTCCCATCTTCCTGTTTAGACCAGACAGCGAAGAGACTAGCTCTAGGGAGAACCATAGGCCAGACGTAATCAGCAGGTTCTGAAGTATGTGAGTGTGTTCATGCAGATGGAGGGGGGGGGATCTTATCAGAATGATCAATAGCCAGCTACAAGCCACAGACAAAAGCACTAGGCTCAGACAGTATGACCCTGTTTACTTTCTCAGCAGTATACAAAGAAGTTTTTCTGTACCTGCTGTTTACATCTCCCAAATGAGCTGATCTTTCAGCTGAAGTGTTTCTGAAGAATCTGTCTAACATGGGGCTGTTAAACCCTCTAATAGTTCTTTCTCATGGCTACTGCTTGAGGAAGTCAGACAGTGGAGTGCTATTGTAAGTTTTTAAAATCTATTCAAAATGAAGAGCCACGTGGATTTTAAAACAAAACTGAGAAAATACAGCCCTAATGAGTATATGCGGCTGAAAGGTTGGAGTGTAAAGCAGTAAGATTTACTTCATAATTATAATGCCTTTCTATTTTAGACTTATTAGACTTTCTGATAATTTTGCTCCTTTAAGTTTATGGAAACAAGCCATGCTGACATTAGCCATTTAAAGCTGCAAACTCGTGGTATCATAATAGAACAAGCTGGTGCGTGACTGATAATGTAATTTGGTTTTCAACATTAATTCTCATGCATTAAAACAAAGATGTTGTGTGACAGGTTGTTCCATTTTGGGAGACTTGGCTTTGATAAGATATTTTTTATTGTTTTCCAATTTTAAATATGATTTCACAGCCATCAGGATGCGTGTCTCCAGAAAAGCGGATAGGCATCACAGTTCTCATTCCAACTTAGACCAACACCATTTCCTACTGAAAGAAATTTAGTCAGAATCCTTTTTGCATTTTTATATCTCAAAGACCATAGTGGCCAACTTTTTAAAACAATTGGGAAGGCTAAACCCAACATAAATTACCACCCATGTTACTTTCTGCCCTAATCCTATGTTTGTTGCGTATGTCTGTCTTGCATAGACTGTAAGCTATATTGAGCAGGGATTGTGTCTTACATGTAAGCGTAAAGCATCGTGAAAGTCTTCTAGTGCTATACAAATGTTGAGTAGTATTAGATTACGTGCATTATTGGTGTCTTTTACCCATGCTATTAGCTATCGTAAACATTAGTACAAAATCAGTTCAGAATAGGTAATGACCTCATTACCTATGAATGCATATTAAATTAGCACGTGTTAAAGCATGCAAATGTTAACATAGGTCCATTACCACAAGAAACTCAAGCGGGTATTGTTAAGTCTTATTGCATCAATGGCTTTAATATGAGAAACTTACCTAAAACTGATTTGTGTATCATTAACATGGATCATTAATGCAAGATAATTGATGTACGTTAATAGCTCCTATTACCACAACATTGTATATCTCATGATCACCATGGATCAAATGGCCAGTCTCTTAGCTCAATTATATTAAAGAGGTAATTTTATACAGACATTAATGCTCAAATGTGGCAGTTTACGCACGTTGAAGATCTCTTCTAAAATCCCAGCTGGCATAGAAAGTGTATACTTTACTAGTAGGCAAATCCAGGGGCACAGTCTGAGCGGAGGACTAGCAGAGTTAGCAAGTATTTGCATCGATGATAAAACACCTTAATCCGCATGCGTACTTTACGTGCTTTCATTTAAACCTTAACTGAAGATGCAATTTTTGCCACTGAGACTAGTATTTTACATAGGCACCTAGGCATCTATTTGTCTCTATAAAATAGGCTTAAAATAGATATTTTTTGACTGCCTTAGTCTAGGCACTGTGCTATAAAATTACCCTCCACCTGTATATGTACAGCTGTTAATCACTGTCCATTATCATTCTGTCAGACATAGAGTATAACCAACTCCACTTGTAACTCTCATTATATAGACTTATGAGCAACAATAGAGCATCTGCTGTAACTTTTTCATCACTTTTGTTTAGCCACAAGAAATTGTATAAAGTTTGCATTAGCTTTGGGCATTTCAGTATAATCCATGCAAACTTTCCACTGCTATTAATCTGCAGCCCCTTCACACAACTACAGTAATCTCACTCCATAGAAAATTAAAGAAAGGAACAAAATATGGTTGTACATAAATACTTGTTGTGACAAAAGGCATGCATGGTGAGCAATGGGAAGGAGAATGTGCTTTTCAGATCTATAAATAAACTGAAAAAAATGTATGGTTTGTTTAAACCATTAAATGTTCAGTAAGATTTCCAACACTGAATCATACTGAACCAGCGGTAGGCCTGCAGTTATTATGCTGCATTGATTTGGTATGTTAAGAAACAATTCAGCTCTATGGTACACAATTTTCTTTTCCTAAATGCAATTTCTAACATTCTGGCCTAGCTCAGCTGCTACAACATTCTTTGGCTTAGCCAGAAGATTCCTGTCCCCACCTTACAAGCCTCTTCTCCTTGACTCCTGGTTTATCCTTGTCTGTCTCCCGGAGTGCTGGTGGGAGGGGGGGAGAGCAGTCTCCAGGGATCCATTCACTTTATCATGATCCATCAGCAGGCCACTGTCCCATCATAGCCTGTGGTCCATCAACTAACAGCCTTTGCCATCTCCTTCAAACGTTTAGGGGAAAAAGAGTCCAACCAGGCACAAGTCATAATTTATTTATTTATTTATTTATTTTTATTTATTTAACTATTTCTTTTATACCGCCCCTTCCAGAGATCAAGGGCGGTTTACATATAACAGATTAACAGTCTTGTACACAATTTGTATACATTTTACATAGAACAGTAGAAATCAACTATTTACATTGAACAGTAAGTATAAACTTTGTAGGTATTGTAACAAAAAACAAGCAAACATATCAAACTTTGTACAAAAGTATATTTACATCGTGTAGTGTGTGTGGTGTATGGGGTAGAGATTGGCGTAGGTGCTGGAATTTAGTTCCTTTTATTTTTGTCATCTTTGGGGCGTGTGTGGGGGGGACAGGCTTGTGGTTAGATTGTTGGGGTTAAGGGAGTTTGTGCATGGGTGCCCACATTTGTGGTAGAGCTGGCTTTGGGGGAGTAGGGGATTTCGAAGTGTTCAGTGAACAGGTAGGTCTTTAATTCTTTTCTGAATTGGATGAGGTCTCTTATGGTGCGAAGTTCAATAGGGAGGTCGTTCCAGAGTGTAGGAGCAGTGAATGAGAATGCTCTAGAGCTAGTGGTATTCTTGGTTTTACAGATGGCTTTAGGTATGATGAGGGAGTGGGCTGCGTTTTGTCTGAGGGTCCTTGTCGATGTTGGAGACTGCAGTAATGTGGTTAAGTGTGAGGGGGCTATGTCGTTTATGAGTTTATAGGTTGTTAGGATAATTTTGTATTTGATTCGGCTGTTTATAGGAAGCCAGTGGAGTTCCAGCAGTATTGGGGTTACGTGGTCTGTTAGGTGGGCTTTAGCAATTACTTTTGCACAGATGTTTTGTGCTCTTTGTAGAAGGTATGTGCTTTTTTGAGGGAGGCCTATTAGGAGACTATTGCAATAGTCGAAGTGAGGGGTGATCAGTGTACTTACTACGGATCTAAAGTCTTGTGTTTCAAGGAGTGGCCTTAGGTGCTGAATAGTTTTGAGTTTGTAGAAAATGGTTTTTACTGTTTGTTTTATGTGTGGCAGCATGGATAGGGTGTGGTCTATTATTACCCCTAAGTATTTTACCTGTTTTCTGACAGGTATTGAAGTTTTGTTGATTGTGATTGTTTCCGGGTAAGTGTTTTCAGTCATAGAAGATCTTGTTACAAACATTGCCTCAGTTTTTTTGAGATTTATGCTGAGGTAGTTCGTTTCCATCCAGGAGGAGGTCTCGGCCATGCATTTGGATAGAGAGTCATATGTATGGTTTTTAGTGGTTATGGGGATAGCTAGCATGATGTCATCAGCATATATAAAATGGTTAATCCTGTGTTTTTTAAATATGTTTGTTATCGGTTGCAGATACAAGTTAAATAGGAGGGCTGAAAGGGCTGATCCTTGGGGTATTCCTTGTCCTTGGGGGAATGTTTCTGATGTTTGTTGATCAATTTGGACGCGTATTAATCTATGTGAGATGTAGGATTTGAACCAGTTAAGGACAATCCCGCCTATTCCTAGGTTTTCTAATCTGTTGATCAGTGTCTGGTGATTAATGTTATCAAAGGCAGCAGAGATATCTATAAATAGGAGTAAGAAGCCTTGGTGTTTGTCATCTGTGCCCTTGATGAGGAAGTCCATAAGTGTGATTAGGAGGGTTTCTACTCCGTGGAAAGGGCGGAAGCCAAATTGGTGTGAGTCAAGTGGTTTGTGTTCATCAATGTGTTCCTGTAACTGAATTTGAATTGTTTTCTCTATTATTTTAGCTATGAATGGAATGCTGGCTATGGGTCTGTATGAGTTTGGGTCTTTTGAGTCAAGCTTATTATTCTTTATTATTGGTCGGAGTGTTGTGAGTTTTAGGGCATCAGGCATGATGCCCTGTGAAAGGGATTGGTTAACTATGTGTTGTAGATTTACCGCTAGTTCATCTTTCACACACTTAATCCATGAAACGGGGCATGGGTCGAGTGGGGAGGTGGTGGTGTTTATCATTGTTATGATTTTGAGAAGTTGCTTTTGTTCTACCAACTGGAAGCTTGTCCATTCATGTGTGGTTTTCGTGTCTGTCTTCAGCATAAAGGCACCGTTTCTGTACCATCAGTATTACTTGGCTGGTTTTCTTTAAATTCAGTTATTACTGTAACTTTCACCGATGGCTATCCATAAAGAAAAAACAAAGAAATATGGGCCTGATATTCAAAGGATTTATGCTCCTAACTTTGAGAGTTATGGGTCCGATTTTTTAAGGCATTTACATGGTTAACAGCCCATGTTAACCGTGTAAGTGCCTTAATTGGGGGATTTTTAAAGGCACCTGCACGGCTAGTACCTTTGAAAATCTCCAATAAGTCCCCTACACACTCCAATGCTATCCGGTTAGCATGTTGGGGGCGTTCTGGGGCGGAGTGGAGGTGGGGAATGGCGCTAACCGGGCAGCATCCAAAATCGCTGCTGCCCGGTTAGGCTTGGCAGCTTTCTGTCTGTGCAGCGAACCCTGGATTTTCACTTCTGTCGCCACAGAAGTGAAAATCCAGGGTTAAGGGGTCGCAGGCAGGGCTACACAGCTACTGTACAACACTTAGCCCTGCCCAACTGAAAATCGGGTCCTATACTCCTAAATGGACCTCATCTAAAATTGAATAGGGCTGAGTGCCTAAATGTTTTCTTAACATTTCTCTAAACTCCTCAGTTTAGAAGCATAAAAAGTGACAATGGGATGGATTTAGGGCGGTAGGAGGGGGGAAAGTTTCAAGCTTAGCACAGATTTTCAGTACTAGGCATCTAAAATTAGGTTCATAAATCTAGGCAAATGAATGGCAGGCCTAAATTTAGCAGCATGATTTTTAAGTTCCTAAATTAGGATAAATTTTCAGCTGAAAACTTAGGGGTATGTTTACTAAACCGTCTTAATGTCACAGTGGTGGTATTATCACACTAAGGCTGTGAAATCCGGGCCTGAAGGGTGGAGTAAGGCTTCCCAGAGAGCGGAGAGAAGGGGTCAATGGGCGGAGAGTGGGCGGGGAGAGGCTCCATGCACACTAATGTCGTGAAATCAGGGTCTTAAAATTAGCGCCAGTGAAAACCTCACGCTAGAGGCACATTTGCAGGAGAGAGAAACCATTTCAGTCGGCAATGTGCAGCAAAGGCAGGGAAACCCAGAAAAGTGATAGTTGTGATAGATGTGCAGGGACCAAAAATGCAAATAAACATATAAAAGAACCAGAACCACATCTAAAATCCCAATAACCAAGCTGGCCAATAGTGATATTAATGATAAACATAAAGCAACACTACTGACAAAGCGTATAAATGAAGATATCATGTTTGGAAGGGTCTATGCTCTGTCCCCCTACAAAGTGAATGATCCCACATTGAAATAGCGCTGATCAGGGTTTCTGTCATTTAGATTGGGCAGGTTTGTTATGGCGTGCACATGTGCAGCAACAGCAGAGTGGGCACGTAGGAAAGGGCAACTGTACTGATGCTGTAAATGGGATATAGGGGGCTGCAGGCGGCACATGCTGTGGTCCAGCTGGGGCACAGTGTGGACTAGGCAGATGCCTAGGTGGCACATAGGAATGCCAAAACTGTAAAGCAGCAAGACAGCAACCGACGAGGGTCCAACATGGACACAAGTGTGTGTCCCACAGTGTCACAGGGGAGATTACCCAGCAGGTACCCCCAAGGGCACATAACATTGGCAGGTGGTGTGGGGGGGGGGGGAAGCGAGCATGTCCATGTAGGCACCCCTACCTGAGAACCCACACCATAGGCAGCTGCCTACCAGCATACTGGATGGCCTGGGACTGCGCACCACCAGCACCACCAGCATAATGGCATGGCAGAATGGTGGCGGAGGGGTACTGGTGGTGGAGGGGGCAGTGGCATCTGCCCACAGCAGACCATGGCCTAGCCCCGTTTAGGTGGATGCCATGCAATGCAACAGACAGGGTCTGTCTGACGAACAGTCATGGTATCCCCAGGGGACGAACTGTCCCCGTGGCAACAGTGTGGTGCAGTACACACAGCCAGTGTGTTCAGGAGCAGAAAGTCACAAGTTCAAGTCCCAGCTGTGGCTCCTGCCAACCCCTTCCCCATATTCTACCCAGTACTAAACCGTGGTAATAAAGACAGAACCTTTATTGCAGATAAAATAAACATGCCTGAAATGCCTATATTTTACCCTACTGAGCACAGACACCATAAACATGTGCAATCCCTAGAGCAGAGTTTCCCAACTGCAGTCCTGGAGGGCCAAACACCATTCAGGTTTCATGCTGTCCCTAATAAATATGCCTGTGCTGCATTAGTATGCGCCGCCCCCATTGTATGCAAATGTATCTCATGCATATTCATTAGGGACAGCATGAAAACCTGAACCGTGTTTGGCCCACTAGGACCGGAGTTGGGAACCTCTGCCCTAGAGCAGCGGCCAGCAGCATAAACACCCACACCCACAGGCTCCACTATCCAAAGCCTCATGGAGAGTCAGGCTGTTGGGCCCTGTGTGCAGCAGCATCTCCCAATACTAGCACTTGCATACCTTAGCAATGCCACCCTAAACCTGGGTATACGTTACACATATATCAAAAGGTTGCTATGATTAATGGCAGATAACAATTCCTAAGTTAAGCACAATTTGCTGATAGAGCTGCATCATAGCAACCTTTCTGATATCTGTGGAGTGTGTTTCAGTTTTGGTTTCTGACAGTGTTTACCACCCCGGGGAGTGACCCCCAACAGTATTGTGTACCATAGCCATGCCTGCACTGTGCTCAGGACTGGTGTGGTGGCCAGGGCTGCCAAAAGCCTCTATATTTGCACAAAGCTGGCATAGGTGTGGGAGTGTGTGTCTGTCTATCCAGTGTGTTATGGTTGCCTACACCTTACTCAGCCCACACTGCTTGCACTGTTTCCAGTGTTAGCCTGCCAATGTGCATAATGAGGAGCAAGGTACTGTGGGTATGGCCCGGACAGGGTGGCCTGGACAGGATGCATCTGCACAGGGCATAGGGCAATGGCTGGGACATTGTAGTGCCCGGCCACCAACTGCATGGACAGGGTGGCCACAGCATGTCCTGCTGGGAGGTCACTCTCACCCTGACTGAGCAGTGACCACGGCATGGCTAGGTTCCCCCATAGTGCTATTATAGTATTTCTCTCAAGTTATATTTATGGGTTCTCTTTTCTGGGGCCCAATCACTGACTTATCAGCTTGGTGTGTGTGCTCACATCCCCTCCAGGAACGTGCACTATGGACTAGTTAGAAGACTGTCTGCAGTTAGTATGTGTATGGCTGGAACACCTTCCAGGGTGCAGCGGCTGGAGACTCACTGTGCTTGCTGCTGGAGAATGTCGGATAGTGGTGGGTTGCAGCTGAGCATTTCCAGGCCTTCTGTCTGCCATTGCCTTATGGATGCGTACAGATCTGCATTGATTGCCCTGTAGGGTGCCTATTCCCCAGCAGGACTGGGGTTGATGGTCCCCTCTACTGCCACCATTGCAGGGATGTAGAATGTGGATCTGTTGGTGGGAGATCCTGTCCCCTACCCTGAGCCCCAGAGGGCGAGTTGGGTCCAAACACCCCCCTTCACTTAAATCATGTGACCATGGCACCCACACAGGATATGCACTATTCTGGGTGCATCATAGTCCACAACGGCTAGACGTGACTGGGAAATACGGATGGACACAGGTGTATCCTAGTTGTGTCTGCAAGGACTACCTATCACACACTGACACTGATGGTGACCTGCAGCATAGCCTATCTCAGCTAAGCCAGGTGCTGCGGACCTGGTGCTGGGCGCCCCACCTCGCCCTCAGGGTGAGCACAGTATCCGCACAATGTCATGGTCTGTAGCTACTCTGTGCCAGTAACACACGGTCAGTTCCCCCTACCAGGCTGAGGTGCTGTGGGGGTGCATACCCCATCTTGTGATCAACTTTAGACTGCTGATCTGCATGTGCAGTGCATCATGGGTACGGGTGGGTTTACCCTATCCTGGTAACCACAGCAGACAGTTTGTGTGGTGGCCTGTAGTCTTTCTGTAGCCAGCCAGGGGTTTGTTAGTAGCTATAGAGATGTAGCCTACTGGTTACTTCACTGACTGTGGAGGCAGAGGTCATGGGTTCGATTCTGTAGTGGGGTTATGCAAGAAGGCTGTCTGAGGCATTTCCTCTTTTAATTTAAATTAGTGCTGCCAGCAAAAACACCCTCACAGTGCTGTAACCTTAAGGTGCCTCATAAGGCGCCCTATAGAGAGCCGTATAAGGCACCCTATAGGGAACATTATAAGGTGCCTTGGTGGACAGTGCACTTTATAATGTACCCTCTGGAGTGCCTTATAGGGCGCCTTATGCGGCACCTTAGGTTATGGCATTGTGAGGGTGTTTTTGCTGGCAGCACTAATTTAAATTAAAAAAGAAAATGCCTCAGACGGCACTGGTTTAAATTAAAGAGTAATGCCTCCTTACATAACCCCGCTGTAGAAGCAAACCCATGACCTCTGCCTCCAAAGTCATTGCCATAACCAGTGGGCTACATCTTTATTCCATCTGATACTGCGCTGGCATTAACTTAGGGTTAACACGCATTAACGTGCCACGGCACTCACTATCGCGCGATACCGATTCTTGCTACCTTAGGACCAAAATGCCCACTCCTTATATGGCATTCTTCACATTATCGCTGGAGCTAGATCCGGGAACATTAAGACGGTTTAGTAAACATACCCCTTAGGCTTCTAAGTGTGGCTTGAAAATAAGGAACAAATTTAGAAACCTAACTTAAGTACCTAAATTTAGGAGCTCAGCTTTTTCTGAATACCGGGCCTTACCTTTTTATCAAACTTAATACTTTTCTTCATTCACCTTCAGAAGTTAATAGTCCCTTTTTCAGATCCATCTTGGAAGAAGTAGTGTGGTTGCCAGGTTAGTAGACTTAAATGTACAGAAATGCAGAATGAGCATAAGAAAAACAATACTAGAAAATATAAATGAACCGTGAAAAGCATTCCAGTGATAGGCTGAAGAGGAAAAGTGTAGGAGAAGGTGGCAGATGATCAGAAGTAGAATTGTAGGGGTGCTAACACTTTAGAAGGCCCGGGTCTTTAAAGCTTCTCTTGTTAGCTCTCAGGTTCTGTTTTGACCTGAGGAAGAGGGTATTAACTACAAGTCATTAGTAAAGAAATGTTTGAAATTAGTCTAATTAAAAGGTATCACCATACATTTCTTTATGGTTGCCCTTTATTTCTGTGCATGCAAGTAAATTAACACAGCTACCACAATGCTAGTACTGTATCTGGATTTAACTCACACCTTTTTCAGTAGCAGCTCAAGGTAAGTTACATACAAGTATAGTAGGTATTTCTATCCCTGGAGAACTTACAATTTGTACTTGAGACAATGGACAGTAAAAAGACTTACCCAAGAGCACAAGGAGTGACAGTGGAGTTTAAACCTTGATTTCCCTGGTTCTCAGCCCAATATGCAAATAGCAGCCGATGCCGAATATTTGGACTTTGCAGTCTGCGTAGCGGCAATATGTAGCCAGATGACTTATCTGAATGCTACTTAGAACAGCTTTTTTGCTGTTCTGCAGATAGTTATGTGGAAAATCACTACTATCTGGTATTGCCCATGGTCTGCTCCTAGACTGCCCCAGCACTATTCAGATGCTGCTAACCTTTCAATACTGGGCCCAAGATTGCTGAAATGAGAAGGGACAAATCTACAAAACAATGATAATAATAGTGCAAGAAACCTACGGGCAGACATACTCAAAATGACGTAGCCACTTAGCAGGACTGGATATTCCGCTGCGAACTGAATAGCTAAACTGGATAAAGTTAGGACAGGTCACTGGCTGTACTATCTTTATCAGCGCTTGCTGTTCTGTTAGCGGCTGAATATTGTCATTAACTGGATAGCGATCACACTGTTCGGCAAAACTGGTATTCAGTGTAGACACCAGATAAATTCCGGTGCTGAATATATGTTTTTACTTAAAGTGGTGACGACCAGATGCTTGAAACGTGCTTGACCGTCATCGCTGAATATCAGCCGCACAGCTTACAGGAAGGAAAATCACAAGGACAATTCCCTGATCCTGCTGCTGGTCGTATTGTCCCTGGTCAGGTTACATTTCTGGTCTGGGGGCAGGATGCAACATATTTTGCTGCTATAGTTGCTGTTTCTTCTGTTTGCAGAGGATTACACAAAGATTTCCCTGCTCGTTCTTTTATAGCAAGTGCTTGATTTTCTCTGCTAGCTTTGGAAAGTGTGCGTCTTTGGGCCCGATATTCAGCAGCAGCCGCTAACCATTGTAAAACAGCTCGCTGTTGCTACTGAACTTTAGACCTGCATATTCAACTTTGGGGCCAAATCCGGCCATTGGCATTGAATATCCTGGTCGGCCAGTTTGATGAGATTCATTTTTCTCATCAGTGGGCAGGATTCAGCCTCTGCCCGGTTAGCTTTGGCATTGGAAACTAGGCTACTCTTTAAGGCGCCTAACGAATTTGTTGACCGCATTAATCGTGTTGAATTTCAGGCCCTTTGTGTTTTGCATCATACTGAAGAGATGCGTCTCTGTTTCTGTTTCGGCAGTGCTACATTGCATACAGAGTCTGGCTTCCTGGAGTCTCCAGAGTTTTATGTGTATTTCTTTTTCTACTTTGTGACATTTAGGTGGTAATTTTCTAGGAGAGAACTCAGGTTGTGAAGGCCCCGAGGTGCATGTGTTGCGCCTATTTTACAAAGGCAAGATATGCACCTATGTGCCTTTGTAATATTGTCTTCCTGAGAGCTCCCACACCTGCTCCGAGGCAGGCATAACGTTTCCATGGATTTTATAACATATGCGCTTAGCTCACAGATTCACCCAGCATGTACCAATAAAAGTATGACTAGGTGTGGGTAGTGTGTACTTTTATACATCTATATCCCAGGAGAATTTTTTTAATTGGCTACTGCTACATGTAAAACACTATTTTATGTGCAAAGAAAGGCTTATGAAATGCCCTCCATATTCTGCATCTGTTGAGGGTCTCTCTGTGTTTTGTGTGTATGACCAAGGTGTCATTTCTAGGTAGGGATTTATAGCAGCCCAGCTGGTTCTGTTTTTGGATCTGCACCTCCTAACCAAGAGATAATTCAATTGACAGGCTTATGTTCTAACTTTTATTTATTTCGGGGGGGGGGGGGGGGAGTGGTAGCGTATTAAAAGTTTTGGGCCCGATATTCAGTGGCAGCAGCTGAATTGCTGAGAAAGTAACAGGGCAGCAGCGATATTCAGCAGCTTCCCAGTTAGCTTCTGCAGCGAAAGACAGGACCAACCTTTCCTGTGCCTGACTTTCGCCGCACGTCAGTAACGGGACAGTAACCGTGTTAATGCTGCTGAATATCCCGCTCATCAGCATTTACACAGCTTGCAAGTCTGCAAACCATGTAAATGCCTTTGAATATCCCCCCATAACTTTTATTCTAAAATAAATGCTAAATTAAGAAATCAAAGAGGACCTGAGAATAAGACCAAAGGAGGCATCCAGTGGCACTTGGAAATAAGCTAAGTGTCATTCTGATAAAACTGGCTGCTGCTGACACTGCACACCTAAAATAAAGTATTTTAATTCAAGTGGCTGATAAAAACAAGCGAAGCCTTTAAGACCCTCTCAGTAGTTCTGATTTCTATTTCATTCCTCCAGAGAGATTAGTATTTCAGGTTTTTGAAAGCATGTCCCACGCACGCTAAAACAATAGTTCAAGTGTTAACTGTGCTATTCCATTTTACCTGCAGAGAAAGGCAAATCAGAAATGTCTCTTTTGTTCCTGAAGAAACTAACATGAGAATGGTTTTTGTAGGTCACTTCCACCCTTTGGGAGGCAAGAAAGTTGTCTGAAAGGATAATTTTCATGTCTCCAATGTGGAAGTTCCTAATACCAGCACGGTTGTGACTGCCTTCCTGGACAAGCATTAACATAAAACGATTGCCCTGAAACAGAGCAAACCTGCTTAGCTCTAAGGCACTTCTATCCTGTGCCCAAGAGCAAAGATCATCTCTTGTCCCCATTTGCAGCAGAATGAAGGTCCTACTGTCACATACTGCTCTTGCTGGAGGGCACAAGAGGAAAGATGATGTGCCCAACCGCTGAGGAGTGGGACTTTCTTGCCAATGTAATGGCAAACTACTTTCATTTTAAAGTAGTATTAGCTGTGAAAACAGCAGCCTGCATGCTACAGGCTTCCCTTCATCAGAAGGGAAAGTTCTTAAGTAAGCTCCATTACATTGGACTTCCAGGGTATCTCTGAAGAAAGGTAATGAAAACCAACCGTGAAAACAGGACTGTAGACCAGAATCAAAAGGCCCTAATCGTTTTCTCTGAAATGCCTGAATAGAAGCAAAACGTAGTGCAATGCAATCTCAACTAGTCATTTAACCCAATAAATAAATCATCTTCCCAGTCTGATCTCTGAGTCCCAAGTCATTTATTTGTGGAGGCTTTTGGGGGAGGAATTATGACATCTAATAGCATTATTTTGATTATTTTAGATTGAGGTCTATTAGTTTTTGTACTACCTCTAATTTTATTTAACACAGTAACATAGTATATGAAAGCAGATAAAGACCAGTATGGTCCATCTAGTCTGTCTAGCAAGGCGGCAAGAGTAGGTGCACCTGCCGCTCTGTGCAGGTCATCCCTCCCCATGCCTTTGCTTAGGGGTGTACCCACCTTTCCATGTAGGTCACCCCTATTTGTTGATATATATATATATCCTCTACAATTAGCCATGAACGCAGCTGCTCGTGTCCTCTGCGGATCATCAAAGTGTGAGCATATTTCCCCCATTCTAGAAAAGCTTCATTGGTTACCAATAAACTGTAGAATCCAATATAAGGCCATCCTTACCACCTTTAGGGCCTTCAATAATATTTCTCCAGATTCCATCTCTGATCTCATCATACACACAACAAATAACAGGTCCAGGAGATCTCCAGCTGTTGACACACTACTTATACCAAAAGTTTCCTTAAAAGCTAATCAATCATCCATCAATAGGGCTTTTTCGAATTATGCTCCTAGATGTTGGAACAAACTCCCTCCCAATATCAGAGCAGTTAAAGACATCAAACAATTCAAAAAAGCCCTTAAACACCACCTTTTCATCGCACACTTCAAACACCTAAACACCCCTTCCCCTCCCCCATCCTTTTAACCTCATACCTACCCTAACTAACTGTATAGATTTTATATATCTCCAACATGTATTTTCTAGAAATATAAATGATTTCCCTTTTCCCTGTTTACTTCCATGTTAATTTTCCTGTTACTTGTAATAGGTCTGTTATATCTGACCAATTGTTGTATTGTTTCAATGTAAACCGCACTGATGACAAATAGCGCGGTATATAAGAAAATTAAATAAATAAATAAATATAAGAGATAGTTATGTTTATTTTGATTTTATCCTGTTGCTATAAAGTGATCCACTGTGTCTGTCCCATGCCATTTTGAATTCTGTCACTGTATTTGCCCCCGCCACTTCCATCAGGAGGGCATTCCAAGCATCCACCACCCTTTCAGTGAAAAAGTATTTCCTGACATTGCCTTTCAGTTTACCCCCTTGCAACTTTATGTTATGCCCTCTAGTTTTACAGCTTCCCCGTCTTTGGAAGAGGTTTGTTTGTTCATTAATACTCTTTAAGTATTTAAAGGTCTGAATCATATATCCCCTGTCCCTCCTCTCCTCCAGAGTGTACATATTTAGGTCTTCAAGTCTCTTTTCTTAAGTCTTCTGACGCAGGCTGCAAATCACTTTGGTCACCTTCCTCTGAACCGTTTCCAGTCTTTTTATATCCTTTGCGAGATATGGCACGGAAACCGCTAAGGGTGTTCTTGGCTATGAAGTATAAAAGTGTAAATAAATACATAAGTACTGGAAGCAGTGTTCACAGCCCTCCTTACGGCCCACCTTCCTCCCACTGAGGAAGGGAGTCATGATCATTGATTAAGGGTGACACCTAGTGGTTGGATTCAGGGTCTGATTGCAGGGTTCTGGAAAAAGCTCCATACCTAGCCTTCACTGCGATAAATAGATTAGACACATTAGGACTGGGAGGGAGGATATAGAATGGAGGAAGAACCTCTAGGTAGGTTAGTTAGTTAGTTTTTAATGTTATACCTATCTTTCAAGGCTCAAGGAAAGTTGCAAATTAAGGTTCATGGTTCCAGATACCAACCCTGTTTTTTGGCTGAGTTGGAAATACAAAAAGACATAGGAGAAAACTGTTGAGGTAGAGAAAAAGCATCATCTTATAGGGACTATTTACTAAGCTGTGCTGTGTTTGCAGCCGAAAGGGAAGGAAATTGCATTAATCACAACTTATAAGCGTTATCACATGCTATTTCAAAGAGGCAGGTATAGGCAACACAGGCAACTGTCTAGGGCACCAAATACCCAGGCCAAAAAGAAGCCTGCGTGTGCATGTGCTGCTTCAAAGGGACGTTACTGTTGCACCATGATCTTCCTTGGCTCTTAGGGCCAGCCCTAGAGTTGGTCCAAAGTGTTGGAATCCTAGGCAAACCTCAAGCATTTACACCCCCTCTGATTGTCAAAATCCATTATTTAGCTTTGAATGGCCTACTTTTGCTGCCATCCAGAGATTTGCGGCCCTAGGCGACTGTCTAGTTTGCCTAGTAGTTTGGCTGGCCCTGTTGGCTCTCTGTCTGGCTCTCCAACCTTTGGGATTTCTGCATCCCCTTCCTCCTCACTGCTCCATAGGATTTGTTATCTGATCTTGCCTATGGATGTTAAAATCTTCATTCTGGCCCTTGTAAGACCAGCACAACATAGATATGGAAATAAGATTTCAGATAAGATTTTCTACTATACCTTTCAAGGTTGCAATATCATTGTATGATTTGCTCAGGCATGTTATTTTATCAGTAACAATGAGACAAATAAATTAGGTAGTTTGTATTGTTTATAGCATTATATATAGAGCAAAAGATGCGTGTTAGATATGTTCTGTGGGCAAGGCCCACACTTCGCCAAGAACAGTCTTATCCTAGGTTCAAGTCATTCCTAAAAACACACCTCTTATGACCTTCCCTCTTCCAGTTCCCCATAACCCTCTTCTGCTTAAGCTCTTTCCCTTTTTCGTCTCTCTGTTCCTCTGGTATGATTGTTTGCTTTCCTGTCCAAAATAGTAGTTTTTTTCTGTTTTCCGGACCTGGCCACTTTTGTTTTGTATTATTGTACACCGCCCTGATGGTTCCTGAAAGTGCGGTATATCAAGCACTCGAATAAAGATAATGAAGGCATACTATGGGGGTTATTTTAGAAGCTTTATTTGCGATTTACAAATGTATAATTAGGTATATACAAATATAAATTGTCTCCATGGGTAAATGGAAGCAAGGATGAGGTTGGGAACTACAGACCAGTTAGTCTGACCTCTGTGGTAAGAAAACTACTGGAACTACTGCTGAAACAGTGAATATAGCAAGTTTTTTGGAATACAGTGGATTACAGGATCTGAGACAGCATGGTTTTACTAGAGGCAGGTCTTATGAGACGAATCTTATTAATTTCTTTGACTGGGTAACCAGAGAGTTGCCAGACCAGCCAATCAGGGAAGGGGAGGGCAGGGCCAAGGGTGAGTCTGGTTTGGGGCTAGTTTCCAACTCAGTTTGGGTTGGAACTATGGCGACTATCTGGCAACGCTGATTGGACAAGAGATGCTGCATTCTCATATCAGGCTCCTATCCTATGGGACTCTTTGCCTCTTGAAATTTGGGAAGAAAGCATCAATAAATAAATAACTAAACACCGATCTACACTTAATCAAACCACATTGGTATGCTGCTCTGATGCAGAATATGTACAAACCATGACTCGGTACCATACAAATCCACATTATTTTAAAACTGTAAAAAACAAAAAGTCTGACATAGAAGTAAAAATAAAAATAAAAACGGTTTAAAACGGATGCTTAAAAACATAGCAAAAAGTTAAAATTGTGCTATCAAAGTCATGCAGAGAAGGGAACAGTACTGTTACAGAACATATTCATGGTACACAAGTAAGCGTTCCCTGCCTCGTCTGCCGTTGCCAAATCATTGTTGTGCACAGGCTTGAATAATATCTGCGCATATATGAATGGACTCACCTTGGTGAGGGAGAAAAAAGTATTATATTGACATTATGATGTATGATATATAAAAATAGAGCAAAACCTATGAGAACCATGCCAGAAGCCCAAAATGAACAGAGTAAGAGAGTGAAGGACTTGTAACTGGTACGTTACCCAATCAACCGTTGCAAGAGGATTCGTAGCAAGCTGCAGCAAATATACTAAGTTAGGGGTATGTTTACTAAATGGCGCTAACAGCGCAGCTGCAACATTATCATGCAATACGTGACGTTATCATGCAATAATGGCGCATTATCATGTGAGAACATCACGTATCACGCGATAATGTCTGCGGTGGCGTTAAGGTGCGCAGAGGGTGGAGTAAGGCTTCCCAGAGGGTGGAGTAAGGCTCCCCAGGAGCGGAGAGAAGGGGTCAATGGGCGGAGAGTGGGAGGGGAGAGGCTCCATGTACACTAACGCCGTGAAATGAAGCTCTGAAAAGTAGCGCTAGTGAAAACCTTGTGCTAGGCACATTTGCAGGACAGAGAAACCATTTCAGTCAGCAATGTACAGCAAAGGCAGGGAGACCCTGAAAAGTGATAGTAGTGATACATGTGCAGCAACCAAAAAGGCAAAAACCATAAATAATGACCAGAACCAAAACTGAAATCCAAAACACCGAGCTGGCCAATAGAACAAATAATGAGAAGCAGTAATGAACACAACCTATAAAGAGGAAAAAGGACGAGCTCACATTTGGAAGGGTCAATTAACAGTCCCCCCACAAAGTGAATGTGCCAACATAAAAATAGTGCAGATGAGGGCTTTCTGTGGTGTGTATGGGGTAGCTTGCCTTTGTGGCTTACACATGTGCAGCAACAGCAGAGTGGGCACGTGGGAAAGGGCACTATGGTGACGGTGTAACTGGGGTACAGGGGGCTGCAGGCGGCACATGCAGTGGGCCAGCTGGGGCACAGTGTGGACTAGGCAGATGCCTACCTGGCACATAGGAATGCAGAAACTGAAAAGCAGCAAGACAGCAACTGACCAGGGTCCAATATGGCCATGAGTGTGCATCCCACAGTGTCCCAGGGGATAGCACCCAGCAGGTACCCCCAAGGGCACAGAACATTGACAGGCAGTGCCGAGGGGAAGCGCGGATGTCAATGTAGGCACCCCTACCCCAGACCCCACATCATAGGCAGCCGCCTACTGCCACACTGGATGGCCTGGGACTGCGCACCACCAGCACCACCAGCATAAGGGCATGTCAGCATGGTGGTGGAGGGGTACTGGTGGTGGAGGGGGCAGTGGCATCTGCCCACAGCACACCAAGGCCAAGCCCTGTTCAGGTGGGTGGCATGCAGTGCAACAGACAAGTAATGCTATCCTCAGGGAATAGCTTGCCTCTGTGGCAACAGTTTGGTGCAGTACACACAGATAGTATATTCAGGGGCAGAAGGTCACAGGTTCAAGTGCCAGCTGTGGCTCCTGCAGACCATGTCCCCTCATTCTACCCTTACTAAAGCATGGTAATAAAGACGGAATCTTTATTACAGATAAAAGTAACATGCCATAAACACCTATATTGCACCCTACAGAGCACATACACCATAAACATGTGCAATCCCTAGAGCAGAGTTTTCCAACTCCAGACCTGGAGGGCCAAACACCATTCAGGTTGTCAGGATGTCCCTAATAAATATGCATGAGATGCAAATGTATCCATGCATATTCATTAGGGACAGCATGAAAACCTGAACCGTGTTTGGCCCACCAGGACCAGAGTTGAGAACCTCTGCCCTAGAGCAGCGGCTGACAGGGACACAAACACCCACACCCACAGGCCCCACTATGCAATGGCTCATGGAGAGTCAGGCTGTTGGGCCCTGTGCGCAGCAGCATCTACCAATACTAGCACTTGCATACCTTAGCAATGCCGTCTTAAACGTGGAAACACATTCCACATATATCAAAAGGTTGCTATAAATACTGTCAAATAACAAATCCTAAGTTGAACACAATTTGCTGACAGGGATTCATCATATCAACCTTTCTGATATCTGTGGAGTGTGTTTCAGGTTTTGTTTCTGATAGTGTTTAACTACCCCGGGTTGTGACCCTAACAGTATTGAGAACCATAGCAATGCCTGCACTGTGCCCAGCACTGGTGTGGTGGCCAGGGCTGCCAACCACCTCCATATTTGCACAATGCTGAAATAGGTGTGGTAGTGTGCGTATGTCTATCCAGTGTTATGTGGCTACCTACACCTTACTGAGCCCACAATGCTTGCACTATTTCCAGTGTTAGCCTGCCAATGTGCATAATGAGGAGCAAGGTACTGTGGGTATGGCCCGGACAGGGCGGCCTGGGTAGGTAGCATCTGCACAGGGCATAGGGCAATGGCTGGGACATTGTAGTGGCCGGCCACCACCTGCATGGACAGGGTGGCCACAGCATGTCATGCAGGGAGGTCATTCTCACTGGCGCTATTTTTCAGACCTTCATTTCATGGCAGCGTGCATGGAGCCTCTCCCCGCCCACTCTTCGCCCATTAACTCCTTCTCTCCGCCCCTGGGGAGCCTTACTCCACCCTCTGCGCACCTTAACGCCGCCGCAGAAATTATCGCTCAATACGTGACGTTCTCGCACAGTAATGCACCATTATCACGTGATAACATCGCAGCTGCAATGTTAGTGCCATTTAGTAAACATACCCCTAAGATCATACTCCACATACCCTGGCTTAGAAGTGAGGCTCATGACTGCCATAGTATGTGCAAAACTAACCTATTTGGAGAAACTATCCCAAATAAAACTCCATTCTAAGAGAACTCTTGGTCTCAGTCACACAGGTAAAACACAGTTAGACTCTCACCAGGTACAGAATAAATTATAACAAACTCAAAGTAGAAATATGTAGACAAAATTAAACTGAAACCCCAACAAGCCAGGTTCTGCATACAGTGCAACACAAGAAATAGACGAGTCAGGTGACATTTTACCTCACCTTTCCTGAGCAGTAACATGAGGTGCACAGGCTTCTGTGATCCCACATGCAGTCAGTGCACCCTCTCCCCAGTCTTCCCCCTCTGTCCATCTTAGTGCCTCTTTCTCTGAGGGGCCCAGAGAGAACTGTGCCTCATGTTACTGCTTAGCAAATGTAAAAGCGCAGAGAGCAGCTGTGCAGCCTATAGTTGGCGCCAAAATTACAAATGTGCTGTGCCTCTACCCTTTGAAGGCCTACTTTAAAATTTTAATCCTCATTCTGCAGCCGGGTTAATTTTTGCATATTTCAGGAAAATTGTACCCGTCTTATTCAATATGTTCTAATAGTGATTTTCCTTCTGCTATGGTCATGTATTATATACCATTTGATAGGAATATTTAGTCAGAATTTTGGATCCCGAGAGTTTTGGGCTCGGCCTGGAAAGGGTTAAGCCTTGACAAATTTTGTGTGGATTTAGGAGCCAAGCCAAAATTTTAGGAACTAGTGCTTGTGACCTCCTCACGCCCCCCCCCCCCCCCATGTTGTCTCTCACACTGATCTCATGTTCTCAAGTCTCATGAGACCAGCGCCAGTGTTCCTATACTGCACAGCATCCTTAGACAGAAATACAGGTAACAACAGTTATAGCTTCAGATATTAAGTGTCTGTATGCGTGTGTGTTGCAATGGTGGTATGACTATCAGTGCATAGGATGGGGTGGTGGGTGCCTTTGTGTGGGTGGGGGGTGGGGCTGCAGTGCATGTGCATGTGCTGCAGAGCTTGGTATGTGTGTGTGTGTGTGTTGTGATGCAGAGGTGAGGTGCCTGTGTGTGTGTGTGTGGTGCGTAGGTGAGATGTCTGTATGTGTGTGCGCGGTGCAGAGTTGTGAGGAACCTCTGTGTGTGTGGTTCAAAGAGAAGATGCCTGTGTGTGTGTATGTGTATATGGTTCGGAGGTGAGCTGCCTCTGTTTGTGTGTGTAGGTGGTGTGGAAATGAGGTGCCTGTATGTGTGTGTGTATGTGTGGCACGGAAGTGAGGTGCCTGTATGTGTGTGTGTGGTGCAGAGAGGTGATGTAAGGAGTGTGTGTGTGTGTGTGTAGTGCGGAGGTGAAGCGCTTGTGTGTATGTGTGTCAAGTGGAGGTGGGGTGCCTATATGTGAGAGTGTGGTATGGGGATGGGATGCTTTTGTGTGTGTTCTGGGGAGAGGGGAATGCACCTTTTGACAATCTTCGCTCCCCCTCTAACCCCTCTTCGGCTGGCTTCTCTCCTCTGTTATCCTCCAGACTCTCCTCCTTCACCAACCCCCCTAGCATTCCCATCCCCTGCCCTAAAATCCCCCCCATTCTCCTTTTTTTAATAGATCCACTGCCCCTTTACATTTTCCCTGCATTCTCTACCACACTTCCTCACACTACAGCCCCCCCCCCCCCCCCCCCACACACACACAAAACCTTTTTTTCTAGCAGGCCACCTTTGCGGCCTCTCCCTTCTCTGTCTGCCTGTGGGGATCCCATCCCCCATGGGTAGAAAGGAGAGGATGGCCCTGATTGTGGCCACCCAAGATTGGATCCCTGTGGGCGGAGCGAAGGGGAAGGCCACTATTATGGCCTTGATGCAGTCTGTTTGCCTGCAGGGATCCAATCTCCCATGGGCAAATCAAAGGAGTCTTTACCACGATTGCATCCATCCTCTTCTTTTCTGCCCACGAGGGATGGGATCGGCAGGCAGACAGAAGAGATCTTTGCCATGATTGCATCAGTGTTGTTCTTTTCTGCCAACAATAGATGGGATCCCCATTGGCAGACAAGAGATCGCAACCATCAGGGCATCTCATTTGGGGGGGGCAGTGCCCCTCTCACCCCGCCAAACTATGCCCATGGCTAGATTTACTAAACAGTGCTACTGTGTATTACATACTGACATGCTGTAAAGCACATTAGGTAACATAGATTTCATTTTATGTAATGGTACCACGTAATGCAGAAGGACACATTATTAAATCTAGCCCTTAGATTGTCATTATGCATGATTTATATTTGTGTTTGTTTTTCTTTTTATCTGTTATTTGAAAACATGCAAACCTCTTTGCTGTTTTGTAAGGGCCATTGCACTGGGGCTTCGTCTGGAACTCAGCAACCACTGAGTCTGAACCCAGCCACTAGGTGCCATCACCCTTAAGCAATATCCATGACTCCTCGTCCTATGGGTTGTGAACACACTGCATCCGCAGCATCAGTATCTCCAGCCCTAGCCAACCCAGGATGCAGAAGAACCAACTCGGTGATCAAGCTGGGGCCTTTCCTATGGCAGTGCCACCTGAACCACTGACTGGCCCGGAGTAATATTATTATTTCAACGTATATATGGCAGTCTTCCCAGAGCGTCTTACAAGAGTTCAATAACAAAGCATACTAAGCCAGTAGTTGCAATATGTAACAAACTGGGAGATTAGTCATTTTGATAAACAAATCGGAACAAGTGGGATTTTAACTGGGTTTATAACAGGAACAGAGTAGGGTAGCAGTTCTCAACCCAGTCCTTGGGATACACTTAGCCACTCAGATTTTCAAGATAACCACAAGGAATGTGCATAAGATAGATTTGCATGCACTACCTTCATTGTATGGAAATCTCTATCATGCATATTCATTGTGGTTATCCTGAAAGGCTGACTAGCTAGGTGCATCCCAAGGACTAGGTTGAGAAGCCCTGGGGTAGGAGAATGATATTTCAGATGAGAGCTTGTTCTGTGAGAAGGAAAAAGTACTTTGCTGCCATAGTTCCAAGGGATCGTGAGGAATATGCAGGACTCAAATCAAACAGAGCAGGAAGTTGTATTCTGCAGAGTTAAATTAGGGTAATAAGGAAGGACCAGATTTTGAATACATTTAAAAATGAAAAATTGAATAGTCACTGATACCTTGCTGGGCCGTCCCCAGAGTTGGTTGTAAATCAAATATCACTGAATTTGTGTTACTTACCTTATAGTCACTCCCTTGTTTTTACCCTCCCTCGCTTACCTACTTGTTCTATGTAAAGCCACACTGGCTCACTTATTTCTCTGCAAACTGCCCTGACTATTAGACTGGGTGGTATATAAGTTTAGCTAAATAAATAAGGTGTTGATGCCCTAGGCAAACCTTAAGCCTTATGCCCCCTGGCTGTCAGAATCTACTGGTTTAGCTTTGAATGCCCTGCTCTTTGCTTCCCCCCAGAAGCTTCCAACCTAGACAATCACCTAGTTTAGCTAATAGCTTGGTCAGTCCTAACACCTAGGTCATTTTGATGGTAATAGGCCTACTAGTCAAGTTCATTGCTATAAGCAAGCAAGTCAGACTCCTACCTGGGGTGCAAAGCTGGAGGAATACTGGAGTTCAGAGGTGAAAGGGGTGAGCCACATATCACCCAGCCCTCCTTCAGATTCTCTTCTAACCCCAAATGTGCATGTTCACTCCCTGAGCTGCGGAGGCAGGCCATGGGAGTCATGCAGCCAGTCAGGGAGTGAGAGAAGTAGGTAGAAGGTAGAAGGACTGCAACAAACAATGGTTCTGTCAATCTATATTAGATCTGATTGAGCTGGAAGCCCAAAGGTGCTGTAAGGCCATTGCCTACAGTCTGACCATGGCGTCATGAACCAAGCTCTCAGAACCAAACTGACATGAATTCTTGCTGCATTAGGCCTCTGACCTGCTGATGTCACAGAAATTACTGCTTCCTAAGTCCCTTTGCGAAGACACTGAAGACTTATTGTTCTTTGTTCTCTCTATGTGCCAAGAACCTAACTTCCAGGCCTTTCTCAGCCTGAGAACTGCTTCAATGATCTTGGAAGATACAACATTGCACTGGGAAATAGGTTCCATGATAAGAGATGGAAAGCAGCTGAAGATGGTCTATCAGGAATCCAACCACCTTATGATAGTTGATTTCTGATTTGCTCAGCCACTCAGAAGAGTCCTGGTCCAACCAATCCCAGAGGTGTGCATGCGCCAAGATAAGAACTCAGCATAAGTGTTAAAAATATCTGCACAAAGACTTTGCTTTTTTGCCACCAAGATGTGCTTTTGCCACTGAGTCTTTTGCCATTTGCTCAGCAAAGGCTAGTCTGACACTACTGAGGCATAAGCCAAGACTAATGCAAACACCTCAGATACTCTGTACTCTCTTCTACCCCAGTGCATGAGAGAAGCCCAATCCATGGGCTATATGTGGCTTATCTAAGGCTGGAACCACCTTCTAAAGCTGTAAGGCATTGGTCTTTATTTCTTCTTGGCTAGTGGGGTCAGAGGGAGATAGAAAAATTTATTTTTCCTTTCCTAAGTGCATGGTAGACCACTTGACTTTTGATAATTTGTTGTTAGGAATTTATTAGCTGTCTTCATAAGAATTTGCTATCAGTTGCTGCTATATCATTCTTACCTCATTGTTTATTCCTTAGTAATAGTTTGTGTGAGTGCTATTAATCTATCACAGTGATTCTCAACCTAGTCATTGGAACACACCTAACCAGTCAGGTTTTCAAGATAATCACGAAGAATATTCATGAGATAGATTTGCATGCACTGTCTTCATTGGAAACAGATCTCTCTCATACATATTCATTGTGGTTATCTTGAAAACCTGACTGGCTAGGTGTGTCCTGAATTAATCTTGTTTTTGCTAATCTGTTGCCAACAAGCGATTAAAGCCAAAACAGATTGGTGCAGGGAAACCCCTAAGCATAACAAGTGAGCAATATATAAATATCTGTCTGCCCTACAGTGCAGGAAGGCAACCAGGAGAGGACATGAGGAGCAGAGTTCTGTATGAGATGAAAGTGTGCTGTGAAGAATCAGGAAGACCAACCAAAAAGCTATTGAAATAGTCAAAACAGGAGAAAACATGAAGGAAGAAGTGACAGAATAATTTGAAGGACTACCAAGAGGGCTGCTACTGCTGGGAAGACATCTGCACTTGTAAGTACTTACCTCCTGAGACATTCTCTAAATCTTGGGAAAGAAGAAATTCTTTGGGAGAAAACTGATAAAATCCATGTATTTTAAAATTCAGTGTTTTATTAAGTCATTTATTTATTTATTTTGTGTGTTTTTTTATACCGCTATTTCAGGTAATCATTTAGGGCATAGTACTATAAGCCAACTTTCAAATAAATTAAAGCCAGTTAGGGCTTAATATAACAAGTCAGCTTTCAGTGAAATTACAGCCAGCTGGGGCTTAGTATAAACAAGCCAGCTTTCACTTAAATTAAAGCCAGTTAGGGTACATCTTAACAGAGAGAGTAGAATAGGGTAAATATTCTTTGAGTATATAGAGAGAAATTGTTTTCTAGAGACCATTTACAAAGAGGCCTTCCAGTTAGGAGGCAAGAGAACTGTGAAATTGTTTTAAATAGGTGTTAAAGCCAAGTGACAGATCAAAGGGGCAACTTGAAAGGCTCCCTCTATCAAACCAAGGGCAGTATGAATCATTCAGGAAATTAAGAAATTGCCTTAGAAGCACAGATATAAATAAGCCATCCCTCCCATGCAACCCAGCTCCCATGCACCCAACAATATTTTTTTATTTATAACCTCCTAAAATAGTTAAGGGGAAGGGGGTGATCTTACTCACTTTCAGGTTTTAGATTTAACTGATTATCTTCATCAGCAATTGTTGTTGTTGTTGTTGTTAAGTGCCGTCGAGTCGGAGTCGACTCATGGCGACCCTCTGGATAGCTACCCTAAATTGTGTTCGGTCTTGAGTCAGTCGGCTCATTGTTGACAAACTGGTACCCGTAGCTGCTGTTATTGTATTAATCCATCTCATTGCTGGCCTTCCTCTTTTGCGCTGACCTTCTATCTTGCCAAGCATGATGTCTTTCTCTAATGATCTCTCTCTTTGCATGATGTGTCCAAAGTATGAAAGTTGAAGTCTTGTCATCTGAGCTTCTAAAGAAAGCTTAGGTTTGATCTCCTCTAATACCGACTGGTTTGTTCTTCGGGCAGTCCATGGTATACACAGTATTCGCCGCCAGCACCATAATTCAAAGGCATCAATTTTCTTCCTGTCTATCTTTTTCACTGTCCAGCTTTCACATCCATATGATGTTATTGAAAATAACATGGCTTGAACAAGTCAAATCTTTGTATGGAGAGAGACATCTCTGCTCTTGAGAATCTTATCTAGGTCTTTCATAGCCATTCTGCCAAGAGCAATGCATCGTCTGATTTCTTGACTGCTTGTTGCTTCTTTATTGATAGTTGATCCAAGTAGGTTAAAGTTGTTCACGATTTCAATTTCTTCTCCTTCAACGATGAACCTGTTGATTATGCCAGTTGTCATGATCTTTGTCTTCTTTACATTAAGGTGCAGGCCCATTTTGAGACTATGTTCTTTGATTGTGAGAAGCAAATGTTTCAGATCATCTTCACTTTCAGCCAGTAATGTGGTATCATCAGCATAGCGAAGGTTGTTGATGAGTCTTCCACCAATCTTCACACCTCTGTTGTCTTCATACAATCCTGCTTCTCTGATGATTTGTTCTGCATATAAATTAAACAGATAGGGGGAAAGTATGCAGCCTTGTCTTACACCTTTGCTTATTTTAAACCATTCTGTTTCTCCTTGTTCCGTTCGAACTGCTGCTTCTTGATCAATGTACAGATTGTGCAAGAGTACGATCAGGTGTTCTGGTATACCCATGCTTCTTAATGTGGCCCAGAGTTTCTCATGGTTTACACAGTCAAAAGCCTTGCTATAGTCGATAAAGCACAAATAGATATCCTTTTGGTATTCTTTAGTCTTTTCAAGGATCCATCTCACATCCGCAATGATGTCTCTCGTTCCTCGCCCTTTCCTGAACCCTGCTTGCACTTCAGGTAGTTCTTGTTCCAGGTATAGTTGTAGTCTCTTTTGAATAATCTTCAGTAGAATCTTGCTGGCATGTGGGATCAGAGCGATTGTGCAATAATTTCCATAGTCAGTTGGATCACCTTTCTTTAGTATTGGTATAAACACTGATCTTTTCCAGTCAGTTGGCCATGATGTTGTCTTCCATATTTCTTGGCAGAGCCTTGTAAGTACGGTAACAGCTGCATCAGATTGCTGTAATACTTCTATGTGAATGCTATCAATGCCTGGTGCTTTGTTCTTTGATAAGGCTTTCAATGCTGCTTTAACTTCTTCTTTCATCACCAATGGTTCCCGATCATAAGGTACAGGTTGAAACGGCTGTTGGTCCACTTAATCTTTATCATATAAAAACTCTGTATTGTGATGTAGCAGGCTCTTATGAAGCAAGAGAAACTGATAGTGATCCGGTGGAGAGAACCGGTACTGCAGGGGAATGCAGGATTTTCTCTGATGAAAGGAAAAAATGCAGAGCTAATCAGGAACCACTCCTCACTTCAAGGCAGGTGAGAAGCCAAGTCCCTGATTGGGCACGCCCAAGCAGGAGGCGGGCAGTGCAGCACTCAGCCAGCTTGTTAAAAACCCAGAAACAGTTAGACAAGAGAGAGGACCACCAGGAGAGGGAAAAAGGACACAAGCACCTGGACGAGGACAGGTCAGATGACCAGGAACAGGAACCGAGAGAGAGAGAACCACTAAGCAGCTGTGATCCAAGAAGGAGCAGACAGAAGCTGGGAGACTCAGGGGCAGAGAAAGATTTCTGGAAGCAAAAGAATTCTAAGGCACTGAGAGACCCAAGGCTGCAGCTCAGGAGTTTAAAGGACCCAGAAGAACCTTGGAATAGGAGGCAAAGGGATAAGGAATTACCCTGGAAGAAGCCCAAGCACAAGATATCTGGTGGGTGTGGCACGGCTAGCAACCTTAACAGTGGAAAGCCAGAAAGAGTGAATTTTAATTGTGAAAGACAGGATAAAGGCAGAAAGTTTGATACTAACTGGTTAAGTCAAGAAAAGCCTGACTGTTTTCCTTTTAACACTCTGAGAGACTCTCTAAACACAGAGGAAGCGTTTTACCCTGCACTGCCATGTGGAGATAGGTGGGGGAAGGGAAATGCTTACAGGCTGAAATGTTGTCCAAGTAAAAGCACTGATAATTGCCTAGAGATAAGAAATATAAACAAGCATTTACCTGAAGGAGGATTTGCTCAGCCTAGCTCAGAAAATACACAGGCTGAATTACTTCTCAGTGAATTCAGAGAGTTCCTTAAAAGCAGAGCCATTTCTACTCAGAACGTAGCAAAGCCATTGATCAGCTGGCAAGAAGAAATGCCTTTAATTTCTTTGCCATCTACAGAGCAGGAAGTCCCGATGGATTGCTCTACTTGTATGATTCCAAAGGACATTTAACTGATTTGCTTGTCAGTATTGTATGTAAGAAAATAGCAAAGTTACCTCACTGTTTGCTGTGATAAAAGAGCTTATTTGAAGTGAATAAGTGGAAGCATATTCTGTGCAATTCAGGAGCAGTGCTGGTATCAGAGTTTTCTGTTACCTTAATGAAAAGGAGATCACATGACAGGGGAATGTGATCAGTAATGGACATTCAGTCAAGCAGTGAAAAAAAGCCTTGTTTAAGTTCAGTTTCTCCATCTTGTTTTGTGCCATATTATTTCATTAACGTCTGCTGCATTTGAACTGCGTAAGCGGGAAATAAACCTCATAAAAAAGAAATATTCTTTGCCTTGCCTTATCACTTGAGCACCAACACAACTACAACATTAACCCTCAAGGGCATTCAAGGCCAGCCCCTCCCTTAACCCTCAAGGTCCAGGGAGTGGGTGGGTGGCAGTATATTCCTTCCACCTTTTCTTGATCTTCTCAGCATCATTCAACATTGAACCTTGAGCATCTTGTAACATTCCAATTCGAGGCTGGAACTTTTTCTTTAACTCTCGTAGCTTTAGGAAAGCTGATCTTGTTCTTCCTCTAATAGTTTCTGCTTCTATTTCCTTGCATGCGTCATTGTAGTACTTTTCCTTGTCCTGTCTTGCTGCACATTGGAAATCTCTGAGTTCTGTTATTGTCTTTCTTTCTCCTCTGGCTTTAGCTTCTCTGCGTTTCTGGGCAATTTTCAGAGTTTCTTCCATCATCCATTTTGGCCGTTTTTGCTTTTTCACCTTTTGTAGAGACTTCTCGCTTTCTTCCAACACAACCTTCTTGATGTCATTCCATAAGTCTTCTGGAGCTCTGTCATTTATATCTAAAGCAGCAAATCGATTTTGCAGTCAATCTTTAAATTCTAGTGGTATATTCTCAAGGTCATATTTTGCTGCATTCATGAGTGGTTTGCTCTTTTTCAACTTTAGCTTGAGTTTGCATACTAGTAGTTGATGATCTGTACCACAGTCAGCTCCAGGTTTTGTCTTTGTTGATGTTATAGAACTTTTCCATCGTTGACTTCCACAGATGTAGTCAATTTGATTTTTATACAATCCACTGGGTGAAGTCCATGTGTACAGATGCCGCTTGTGTTGATGGAAGAAGGTGTTTGAGATGAATAGATCATTGGTCTTGCAGAATTCTATTAGTCTTTCTCCAGCTTCATTTCTGTTGCCAAGTCCATATTTTCCAACTACTTTGCCTTCTTCTTTGTTGCCAACTTTTGCGTTCCAGTCACCCATGACTATCAGGATATCCTGTTTGCATGTTCTGTCAATTTCAGCTTGTTCTTGTTCATAGAACTCTTCCATTTCATTCTCTTCTGCAGCTGTTGTTGGGGCATATACTTGAATTATAATTGTGTTGATAGGCATTCCTCGTAGACGAATAGAGATTAAGTGTTTGCTGACTGCATTGTATTTCATTACAGTTCTTGCAAGTTTCTTCTTTATTATAAATGCAACACCATTTCTTCTTTGTCTTTCATTTCCAGCATAGTAGACCATGTGAACATCTGATGCAAAGTGCCCGATGCCAGTCCATTTCAGTTCGCTGACACCCAACAGATCAAGTTGTACACGTTCCATTTCATTCTTGACCACCTCCAACTTCCCTTGGTTCATGCTTCGTACGTTCCATGTTCCAATGCGCAAGACATCTTTACAGCTTCAGACTCTCATTTCATGTGCAGCTACATCAGCAGTCAGACGTCCTGAGGGCTTTGATCCAACCACATCATAAATGCTGGCTTTACTCTGAAAAGTCTTCAGCTCTTCCCCAGTAGCTAGTTGAGTGCCTTCCGACCTGGGGGTCTCATCTTCCAGCACTATAGCACGATTTGTTTTGTTGTAACTATCCATTGGGTTTTCATGGCAAGATACAGAAGTAGATTGCCGGGCCTTTCTTCCGCGCAGTTTAAGTTTGGTGTTGTTGCCGTTGTCACAGAAATGTGATCCTCCGCCTTCAACACTATCCCATTCTGCTGCTGCCCAGATGGGTGGTTTGCCTTGGTCTGGCACCTCAGCTGAGACCTGTCCATCTTGGGAGACCCTGCCAGTAGTTAAACTACCGATAGTTTAGCTCTCAGCATCACTGATGCACACAAGCCCTCACAGCACGACAAGCTGCAAACCAAGTGAGGGAAGGACTATATTAATTAAGTCTTTGCAGTTCACCTTGAGAGGAACAATAAAAGACCTTTATACTTAGGTAAAATTGTATTAGTTCAAGTATCCCTATTTTTCTTGCAACTTTACATAACTTAACAACTTTAAATAACAAAAAGAAATCTTTAAATTAAGATACAGACAGCAGTCCAGCAGTAAGATGGCGGCTATCCAGTCTTTTGCTCTATTACATGTATGATTTTCTCCCAGTTGGTGAAAGGTCTTATGTGTGCACTAAATGCAAAGAGCGCACTTGGAGGAGCTGAGGCAGACAGAGAGGTATATAGACAAAACCTACAGGGATATAGTAGAGAAGTCCCACCTCCAGTCTGGCAGCTTCTCTGCTGCCATGGAGGAGAGAGGTCACGTGAAAGGAAAGCATAACCTTGGTGTGGAAAGAAGCATAACTAGGACATGTTCTCTAAGTGATGTAATACCTTCTCGCACCAAGGATGTAACTCCAGGACCATGTGCCCATGAGGGAAGGGTTAGGATGGCCGGTATAGTTAGTGATTCAATCATTAGGCATGTAGATGGCTGGGTGGCTGGTGGACATGAGTATTGTTTGGTAACATGCCTGTCTGGTGCAAAGGTAGTGGACCTCATGCGCCATCTAGACAAGGTTTTAGATAGTGCTGGGGAGGAGCCTCTAGTCTTGGTATATGTTGGTACCAATGACATAGGAAAATGTGAGAGAAAGGTTTTGGAAGCCAAATTTAGGCTTTTAGGTAGAAATCCAGAACTTTCAGGGTAGCATTCTCAGAAATGCTTACTGTTCCACATGCAGGACCCAAGAGGCAGGCAGAACTCTGGAGTCTCAAGCCATTGATGAGACAATGGTGCAAGGAAGAGAGTTTTGGATTTGTTAGGAACTGGGCAACATTCTGGGGAAAGCAGGGTCTTTGATGACAGGATGGGTTCCACCTTAACCTTTAAAAAGGAGATCGAGCAGCTTTTAAACTAGATAATGGGGGAAAGCTGAATGTTGCCAAAGTGCACATGGTTTAGAATATTTATTTATTTATTTAGCTGTATTTATATCCCGCTTTTCACTGGGTCAAAGCGGTCAATTGGGGGATACATTTAACATGAGGGGATATGAGACACATACGCTAATACTTACAGGAAACATGGGCAATGGAGGGTTAAGTGGCTTGCCCAAGACCACAAGGAGTGCCTATAGGTCTAGAAATCCCAGTCCCTCCGGCCTGAGATTGCTGTCCCCAGGTGAGACTTGAACCCCCGGCCCTCCGGCCTGAAGTACCTTGTCCTAACCACTAGACCACTCCTCCCTCGACTTTTCAGAATAATGTATCTTTGAAGGATATTAGCAAAACAAGGAAGTCAGGCATCCTGATAGAGGGATTCCAAAAAAGGTAAAAGTAACCCAGGTGCCTTTAAGTAAAAATCAGACAGAGTTGAAAGATTCCAAATTAATCCTACCATTAAATAGCCAGACTGTTAATATTCAATCTAAAGTCATTGAGAAAACCACCAGTAGCTATCACTGGCACGAAACTCTAAAACCCCCCAAAAACAATCTTTTTTGTCTGGAACAAGCGGTTGGAGAGGGAGGAATGAGCCTTCCCCTCATTACCGAAAGTACCCTTTTACTCAAACGGGCCACAGCATACCCATATTTTACTAATTCCTTGTAAATTTAAAGTTCAGCAAGCACTTATCTTAAACAGACCCCACCGGTCTAACTCAGGCGAAGGCAGTCGTCCACGACATGCATGTTTCGGGCTCCTCCGGGTCCTGTATCAAGTGGTAATTTGCCCGACTCTCTCACCTGAAAAACGCCATGGACCAACCGTTCTTTTATATAGCTAAGAAAATTGTCAATTGGCTAAGCACCCGATGTCATCACCAGAGGCGTGGTTTACAGGGAATCCCTCCCATACGTCATGATCCCAACTGATCAATCAGAAAGCGGCCAGTAGTTCCCGCGAACCCCAGCCCTTCACAGGAGACTCCACCAATCCTGCTCCATGTTCAAACCCAAAGGGGTCACTGATCGTAATTTAAAAATCCAACGCTGTTCTTTCCATTGCAGACGCTGCTCACGATCCCCTCCCTGAGGATTAGACGGGACCCAATCAATCACTCGCCACCGGAAATCAGTAAAACTGTGATTCAACAGTACACAATGTTCCACAACAGGGGCCGTCAAAGTCCTCAACCGGATACGACTGGCATGCTCCCCCAATCTGATCCTCACCGGACGGATAGTACGTCCAACATAATACAAATCGCAGGGGCACTGCAAAATGTACACCACAAAGGACGTTTGACACGTAGAAAACCCAAGAAATGAATAGGATCTCCCCGAAGTGGAATGATGCCACTGAACTCCCTCTAAAGTGGTAGAACAATACCGGCATTGAGCACAAGCCCAATGCCCTTGAATCCCAATTGGACCCCCTCGCTCGCCAGTATCGGGAAACCGGGGAACTGTTCGAACCAAGCGGTCCCTTAAATTGGAACCCCTAGTGTAAGCAAACCGCACCGGTTTCTGAAAACAATCTTGCGCCTGCAAAACGGACCAATGTTTCCAGAGTAATCGGGAGACGTCCTCGGAATGGGTCATAAAAGGGAGAACCCCAGTTATTACATCATCAGAGTCCCCAGTAGACGAGGAGGAATCAAAGGACTGTAAAAGCCACTCCCGATGAGAAAAACGAGCTCGAACATAAGCTCTCCTAATGACTCTAGGAGGATACCCCCAATCCCGTAAACGGTCCTTTAAAGCCCACGCTTGCGTCTTAAAATCAGGCAAAGAAGAACAAATCCGACGAAGGCGAAGAAACTGGCCCAAAGGTAAATTATTACATAATGGAGAGTGGTGATGACTACAATAACAGAGCAAGCTGTTTCACTGACTCAATTTTCTAAATAAAGTGGTACCAAGCACCCCATCCTGAATCTTGACCAATACATCCAAGAATTCAATGTGGTGAACATCCATATGAGCCGTAAATTTAATATTCTTCTTAAGGGAATTTAACCAAAGAACGAAGTCCAACAGCTCCTCCTTTGTGGAAGTCCAAATGAAAAAGATGTCATCCAAAAAGCGCACCCACAGCCGGACATGCTGAAAAGCCTGAGATGGATAAATAAACCGTTCCTCCATTGCCGCCAAATATAACGTGGCAATGGAGGGGGCGACTGTGGCACCCATGGCTATCCCTTGACATTGCAAATAAAACTGACCCTGATATTGAAAATAATTTTTCGTCAGAACTAATTTTGCAAGCTCCAACAAGAAGGACTACGGAATTCGATCAGGAGCCATGACAAATGCTGATTCCAACAGCAAGAGAGCCTCCTCTTGACAAATATTTGTGTACAAGGCTGCCACATCCAAAGTCACCAGCCACACCGATTCCAATGGTTCCGCAAAAGAATCCAATAAACCCAAAAAATGGGATGTGTCTCGCAAAAACGATTTTACCAATTTAGCCTCTTGTTTGAGAAAAATGTCAATGAACTGGGATAAAGGCTCCAATACCGACCCCCGGCAAGAAACGATGGGACTTCCCGGGGGTGAAACCATAGACTTATGAATCTTGGGAACCGTGTAAAACACCAGAACACTAGGATGCTTATTAAAAAGGAAAAATGCCTCCTTTGTTGTGATCCATCCTTTCTCCCGCGCTTCATTCACCACAGACTGGATCCGGATCTGCAACTGAGGAGTAGGGTCCGCTCTCAAAGGGGAATAATAAGCGGTGTTAGTCAACTGAGACAAAACCTCATCATGATATTGAGTCCTAGATTGGACCACTACCACTCCCCCCTTATCTGCCCCCCTAATGACCAGTTCATCATTCTCTGCCAATTGATTCATGGCCAAACGTTGCACCCGAGAGATATTCACAAACCGTTGTGTAAACTGTGACTCCAATGATGACAATTCTGATAACACCAAAGACTGGAAGGTAGATATGGCGGGATCAGGTAAACCCGGCGGGACCCAACGGGATGAAGGGCGTACCAACGAGCCATCGGAAAAAGCCTCCTTATCAGTAACAAATCGAATCACCCGCAACTTCCGAAAAAATCAAAACAAAGCCACTCGCACACGAAAGGCATCATAGGGAATCGTGGGCACAAAAGAAAGGCCCAAATACAGCACCCGTTGTTGATCTTGCGTCAGTACCAGTCCGGAGATGTTGACGACTGCTGTTGCCATCGGGCCCGCTGTCTGGTGTTTGGGGGCTCCCCCCGGTCGGGTGAATAAGGACGACGGGACCGACCTCTCCCCCGTCGACCTCCACGAAAATCCGACCCTTCTTTGCCCCTCATAGAACGTGGTTTCTCCCTTGGCTCACTAGAGTCAGTATCCTCCGAGGAGTGATCAAAGGTGACATGTTTGCTCTGCCCATCCACCGATAAATTTTATCCAAGTCATAATCCGTTTTATCCCTCCAAAATTTATTGGCTTTAAAGTCACGGAGATGATCAAAAAATCCCTGTAACTGGCGTTCCATCTCATCCATCTTCAATTGAAACTGATCTTTGTCCAAAGTGTCTTGCAACAAAGTCTTTAACTCCTCAATCTCCCCAGCAATCACTGTTTCCTCCAAAGTCGTCTGGTCAATAATCAAGGCAATGAGGTCAAAATTACACTTATTCAAAATACAGTTCCACTCAGAAACAAAATCCACATCCGTCAAAAACAGCTTGGGGGCTCGCAGCATGCGCAACCCTCTGGGAATGATACGAGTCTTTAAATATTGAAGCATAGCCGCTCCGTGAAGATGTGCCCTTATAGATCGCTTCCGCAGGGCCTTCAACTTTGATATGGTAGGCAAACTCTTGTCAGACTCTGGACCGGTAGAGTCAAACAACGATTTGCGCTGTCGTAATTTCTCCAAATAATCCTCTGTAAACGCAAAAGTGTCAGCAGCCATATTGCACCAAGGGGACTGATACTATATCAATCAAAAAACCCATCCACATTCAATGACCAACCTATATACCATTCAATCTAAAGTCATTGAGAAAACCACCAGTAGCTATCACTGGCACGAAACTCTAAAACCCCCCAAAAACAATCTTTTTTGTCGGGAACAAGCGATCGGAGAGGGAGGAATGAGCCTTCCCCTCATTACCGAAAGTACCCTGATTGATTGGGTCCCGTCTAATCCTCGGGGAGGGGATCGTGAGCAGCGTCTACAATGGAAAGAACAGTGTTGGATTTTTAGATTACGATCAGTGACCCCTTTGGGTTTGAACATGGAGCAGGATTGGTGGAGTCTCCTGTGAAGGGCTGGGGTTCACGGGAACTACTGGCCGCTTTCTGATTGATCAGTTGGGATTGTGACGTTTGGGAGGGATTCCCTGTAAACCACGCCTCTGGTGATGACATCGGGTTCTTAGCCAATTGACAATTTTCTTAGCTATATAAAAGAATGGTTAGTCCATGGTGTTTTTCAGGTGAGAGAGTCGGGCGAATTACCACTTGATACAGGACCCGGAGGGGCCCGAAACATGCATGTCATGGACGACTGCCTTCACCTGAGTTAGACCGGTGGGGTCTGTTTAAGATAAGTGCTTGCTGAACTTTAAATTTACAAGGAATTAGTAAAATATGTGTATGCTGTGGCCCGTTTGAGTAAAAGGGTACTTTCGGTAATGAGGGGAAGGCTCATTCCTCCCTCTCCAACCGCTTGTTCCCGACAAAAAAGATTGTTTTTGGGGGGTTTTAGAGTTTCGTGCCAGTGATAGCTACTGGTGGTTTTCTCAATGACTTTAGATTGAATGGTATATAGGGTTGGTCATTGAATGTGGAGGGGTTTTTTGATTGAGACTGTTAATATTAGCAAAAGACAAACTTTGAAATGCATGTATGCAAATTCTAGAAGTCCAAAAAATAAGATGGGAGAATTAGAATATATATATAGCAATGAAACTGGCATTTCAGAGACCTGGTAGAAGGAGAATAATCAATGAGATGCTGTGATACCAGGCTACAAACTATATTGCTAGGATAGGGTAAATCACATTGGTGGAAGGGTCGCTCTATATGTTAAAGAGGGCATCAAGTCAAACAGGATAAAGGTATTACAGGAAACAAAATACACTGTAGAATCTCTATGGACAGAAATTCCATGTAAAAAGAGGAAGGAAACGGCAGTGGGGGTGTACTACCATTGACCTGGACAGAATAAACAGAAAGATGATGAAACACTAACAGAAAGTAGGGAAGCCAGCAAAGTTTACCACTCAGCAATAATGGGAGATTTCAATTACCCCGGTATTGACCGGGTCAATGTCACATCAGGACATGCTAGGGAGATAAAGATTCTAGATGAAATAAATGACTGCTTCATGGTGCACTGGTTCAGGAACTGACAAGTGAGGAAGCTATTTTAGACCTAGCCCTCAGTGGAACGCAGGATCTAGCGCGAGAGGTAACTGTTTTGGTGCCGCTTGGCAACAGCGATCATGACATTGTCACATTTGATTTAATAAATGGAGGGAGGATAGCAAGGAAATTGACTGCACTAGCATTCAACTTTCAAAAAGGAGACTATAATAAAATGAGGAAAATGGTTAAGAAAAAACTAAAAGAAACAACTGCAAAAGTTAAGAGTTTGCATCAAGCTTGGGCGTTATTTAAAAATACCATCATGCAAGCCCAGACCAGATGTATTCCATCCTGGATTGGCCACTTTTCAAAACAAAATACTGGGCTTGATGGACCTTGATCTGACCCAGTATGGCATATCTTATGTTCTTGTTGATTATCTCTGCGCCCTTGAAAAGAAGGTTGGAAGTTGCTGTGCTTCATTTAATTCTGTAGCTCCTGCTCTTTGGAACTCCATGTCTGGTTACCTTAAAATAATAACCTTGTTGCGCAGTTTAAACTCAGCATTAAGATATGACTTGTATCTCAGGCCTGAGTGGGCTTCACATCATCTAGGTTGCCTGTCTCTTAATCAGAGCACTTGACCAGCAAGTGGCTTCCAGTACCCTGTTCCTGGAATGATGTGCACTTGTTACCCTCTGCAGTTATTTTCATGATTTGGTTGTTTATATTGAGCATATTTACTTTTTAATAATGCAACTTTGTTTTGTGTAAGATCTGCTTTGCTTACGTCTGTTAGGTGCATTTGTAACTTATTTTAATATTGTATATTATTTGTTTATATCTGTATTTGCTTTTCTTTATATCTGTTCTTCAGAAAAACGTAAATCAATTTGCTGTTGTGTAACATAAAGCAATCAAGAAAATACTAAACTAAACTAAAATTAAAGGTCAATAGAAATTGCAGGGTTGATACAAGAGAGCGTGACATACAGGAGAGATTCTTGAGTATCAGGAAGGCAGTCTATAAAAATGTTTTAATAAATATATAAGATAAATGTAGGGATGAAGAGAGAATGAATGATCGAGGTGATCACCAGCTTCATAGCAGAGTTGGGGAATACAAAAGGAGCAGATGTTTATACCATACAGAGGACAAAGAATAGTAGAAGATGCAGGGATAACTAGGTTTTAAGTTTTTGTGTCTAGCATGTTCCCAGCAATTACCCCAACCGAATGGTACCCTAGTGCACCGCAGCAGTATGCAGTTACCATGGACATACCTAACGCCCTCCCTCCAATTGTTGCAGGCAGTAATGGTGAACTAGTCCCTTGCCCCCAAGCCAGTATGACTTCCTTACCCTTTGCTCCCCCAAAGTAAGAAGGTAAATTACACCAATGTCTCCTTCCCAAACCTGCCCACTTGCTCCCGCAACATACCATGCACAGTTAGTGTGGAAATCCAGCCATGCTGTCATGGCCCTATGTGGCTGCCATTGTCAGCACAGACTTGAAGGCACACATTGCATTTGCACTTGTTATCACTTACATGAAGAGAAATAGCCTAATGGTTAGGGCAGTGGGCTGGAAACCAGGGTTCAAATCCCACTGGCATTCCTTGTGGCTTTGGGCAAATTCTCCATTACGTCAGGTACAAACAAGATTATAAACTCTCCAAGGAAAGAGAAATATCTATTGTACCTGAATATAATTCACCTTGAGCTTGAACTACTACTGGAAAGGTATGAGCTGAAAATAAATACCTTTCTTTAATTTTCTAATTAGAGTGAAATAGGCAAAATACTTTCAGCAATCTGACCATTGAGATAAATATCTCTGTCCAGCAACTCTTTTGTCTCCCAGTTACTGGGAGTTTCCGAATGACCATTTACAGGGCAGGACCTTCTGCTAGGCAAGCTAGGCAATTTCCTAAGGTGGCACAATTTTAGGGGCGGCAGCCACAGAAGTAGTGACTGCAGGAGGCAGCCAAATCAGCCGCTGCCCCCAAAATGCTGCAGGAAGAGTGCCTCTCCTCCCCCCACCCCCACCCCCACCCCCATGGTCCACCCTTCAAATCTCTGGGGACACAGTTCCTTTGTTCCTTGCTTCATGACAAGTCAGTGCTCGGAAAGAAAATGAAGCTGTCATGGATCTTCATGCTGAAGCATGCTGAAAGTCCCCGCAGGTCCTGCCTCTTCTGATACACCCTTCCTGCTGCCATTGGGGTTGCTGGCATGCTTGAGTGTAAGCACTATGGCTTCATTTTCTTTTGGAGTTCCTACTTGTCATAAATGAGCCTTCAAAGATTGGAAGGGGTGGACCAGAGGGTGGGGGTGGGGGGAGAGAAAGATGATGCAGAACTACTGTATGAGGGAGACTGCAGCAAAGCCTTGAGTGGGGGGAGGGCAGTACATGCTAAACATTTGTCTAGGGCAGCAGATAGGCTTGGGCTGGTTCTGAGCATTTAGTTTTCAGGCAGGAAATGAATTAGAGCAGAGGCCACCTGAATGGAATTCTATTTTATTGTTTTAGAACTATCACAACAATCACACATCAATGATGTGGAGTGATGGGTGCTACAAACAAGGAGTTAATCTGCACTCTGTACCCAGTAAATGAAAGTGTAGAGATGCAAATAGTATTGTTTCTCTGGAAGACCAGACTGTGAGCATTTTATGGCCACTGTGCGGACTAAGCAAGGTAAAAGAGATAAAGATGGCATTTGTAGCCCTGGGATTCTTTTCCTGCGCCTGATAAAACAGGTTTAAGATATCTGCTATCCCTTTCTCAGGGATCTGTCCCATTCTAAACTGTAGTTTCCTAGGGCATTCACAGCAAAGGCACAATGATAGTGACTCTGACCTGTGTCCATTAGGGGAAAGTTCCAATCACAACATCATACATAAAAGCACCAGAAAGCTGTCTCCTTCCTTTCAGTGCCTGCCCACTTCAGGAAAGTGGCTCTTAGGCACTGTAAAACAGAGCCAACAAGGAACAGCAATTAGCAATAACAAACCGTACATTCTGCAAAAGCAGCCATGTCAGAGCCGAAAGCAGACAAACCAGCCCCCAGGAGTCAGCCTGTCTGCCCACTCACTTTCTAGGACTTGGCTTCATTCAAATTAGCACATGCATAACAAACCCCCAATTTCTCACATTTTCATATCCAGCTCCACATAGCCCGCTGCAGCACCAACATTTTCAAAGTTAATTAAAGCCCCCTATACAAATCTGACGTTTGAAGGAGTCTCCTGGTCTTGTTGTCTCCACCTCTTTAGTTATCACAACAATCACTTTGAATAGGCAATGAGCGTTAAGTCGTGTCTCAAGTGTTTTGATAAGCTGTCGATAATGAATAGGCCAGGGAACTGCTTCGTGCATATAAGGCATCAGGATCTCAGCGGGTCTGTGCATCGCAGGAGCACTTGACAACTCGCTGTCAGGAAGCTCGGCGGCCAGAAAAACACCGTGATGTTTGCTGCACAAACGTTTATCTTTGCTGCTAGCTGTCTACTGGGTCTGACCAGAGGGGTTGATATTGGATTATCTACCAAGTGTGTGGTTATTCCTAAAGAGCTGGGCATATGCCATGACATTGGCTACTCCGAGATGAGACTTCCCAATCTGATGGGGCACACAAGCCTGGCGGAGGTGATTTCCAAAGCAGCTGACTGGTCGCACCTTCTGCAAACTGGTTGCCATCCTTTCGCGAGGACGTTCCTGTGTTCGCTCTTCGCTCCGGTGTGTTTGGATACGTAAGTACTACATCCAGGACTTGGCAGAAGGTCGCGCACTTTATCCCAGCATGCATGCTCTTAAGAGGGAATGACCGATTGCATTAAAGGTCAGGGCACGTCGCCAAACGGTGCTTTGATTCTTGCCCTATTTCTCTCCACAGGTTCATCCAGCCTTGTCGCAGCGTGTGTCTGGCTGTGCGCAGGAGCTGTGCGCCTGTCCTGGCCTGCCATGGTCACAGCTGGCCTGCCAGCCTGGACTGTGAGCGAATTCCTGCAGGGGAAGACATGTGCCTGGCCCCCCTGAGCAAAGAGGAGGAATATATGTATAAAGGTGGGTGTCTTGTGGCGTTCAGGATTCATGCTCGAACGTCTTTGTTGATGGGGAAAGTCAGATTAAGACTACTAACAAGCCCAGCCCATGCAAAGGGCTGGTGCGTGGAACATATTCAAAGTACATTCGTAGGAGAAATCTATTTAATAGTTGAATATTTGCCAACATTTTTAGCGTCAGATTGCTTAAGTACATTTCCTGACATTTGACTAGATTTTTACGCAATTCTTTGCATCCAATTATTATGTTGTATTATTTAAATGAATACAGATAATGCTTCCAGTGTCCCCTATGAGGAAAACTTTTTTTTTTTTTTTTTTTGCAAGAAGTCGATGTTTCATCCCCTAATGGAAACCTTGTAACATAGGTTACTTCAATCTCCAATTCATTTTTTATCCCGAGGGGCTACTGTATTTTCAGTGTAAAATAAAGTGCTTGTTGTAATGCGCTTGTTACAGAATTACCGAAGCCTACGTGTCAGGGTTGCCCAGCAGTGGAAGACGCCTTCTCGTACACAGCCGTCCTGGAAGCCTTCTGCGATAGTAACTTTGGTAAGACTGTGTTAAAATACAGATACGATACGGGAGGAAAATAACCTTACAGATTTCTAATCGGGGAATGCAGAAATAACGTCAGCAAGCTGTGATACCTGCTTTAACTTAAGGCATTACTTTCATTAGAAAAATGTTCTTGATTACATGTGGGGTTCAGATCCCCTTACAGGCTGCTACACCTTATCTCAACAGGATCCTGGGTGCAGGTATTCATTTCTTCTAAGGGAAGAGAGATTAGATGTTGGAATAGTGCAATGGCTTTATTGAACTCTATATGATTTTGTTTTTAGCTCCATTGTTTTATCACCCAGTTACCTTTACTGGCCTCAAACCTTGGGGCATCTTGTCACCAAACCTTTGTATAACTTTTCCCCAGTCTGCAGAGAGGATAAGCTGCTTGTGGGTGGGCTGGTGAGAGGAAGCTGGAACACTAGAAACCAATTCTAGACAGAGCTGCCAGTCTCTTGCTTATTGTTGTACGAAAATCCAACTATATTTAAACCCTTGTTTGTGCAACAACACCCAGTGTGCTTGAACATTTCAACCAGCTGCCCTTGAAAGGGAAAAATAGTTTAGTTCATCCAAAACTGAAGGAGTGACAGAAAGCAGCAGGGTTGTGCCTGAATTCACTTAAGGAAGAGAACGAGAGAGGCGTGGCTGGTGATGAGAGAGGGAGTGTTCCTGGACACACCTACATTCCTTCTCTTTTCCATTCAGTAGAGTCTTGTCCCCATGATTTGTTATTACCTATTTTCCCCCAATAAAATAAAGATACAAGCCATCAGTTATTACTCATTCTCATTCAGTGAAAGGACGCTTCCATGAGTGTCAAAGTTGTTCTGTAAACATTATGAAAGTAACAGAAGAGGCTTGTCCTACTTCTGACCTATATGATATATGTCATAAAGCTAAAGTGAATGGGAAGTTGACCTCGTATTTCTATAAACTACTAGTGTCCTATAGTGGTATATCTTTGATGGGCCTCTGTAGGACATGGGAATATGATGCTGGCATTCCCCAGGATACTATAAAATGGGGTGTATTTTGGAGTCATACAGTGTGACCCACCATGTCGAGTAGCCTTGCGCAAATGTTATATTTTACCGCTCATCGTGCACACCTTCAAGACTCTAATCTATGCTGGCACTGATCGACTGTGAAGCATATGCTGTTTGACTGTTCCTTTATTAAACCCTTTTGGGAAGAGGTTTGGAGATTTCTTTGTGAGGTTTTCAAATTGAATTCTGCATTTTCATTACAAATAGCCTTATTTAGATCCTTATGTCTGCAGGATGTTCTTGCCAAATATGATAGAGCACTAACTGGAAGGATACTTTTTTGGTATTGTTACATTTTGATGGCATGTAAATTGTATAACTAGGAAACTGGAAGGTGCTGCATCGTTTAATTGTATTGGTAAAATAGAGAGAATTTGGAGATCCTTGGATTCATACCTACCTAGTATATAATCTTTTCTCTGTACTTATTCATTATTTTGTTCTGGTATAGACCTTTGCGGGGGTTTTAAGGGGGTGTTAATAATATATTGCTTGTAGCTACTCTCACTGTACTGTTACTGTTTTTAATTTGAAAATAAATTTGTTATAAAAATAAAGTAAATGTATAGGAAAGGTGGCATTCCTAAAGCAAACACACTTTTACCTCAGTAATCCTATAATTTACAAGTTTTCTAGGAAACCTTTAGTTGCAGTGAGAACATAGATCATAAGAGTGTTATCACTTATTGTTTTCTTGTAAAAACAAAACTAAGAAATCTTATAAAACAATCACTTCAGAAATGCTGACATTAACAGGCCCATTCATACTGCCCAGTTAACATGAGATGAAGGCAGAATAGTGCAAAGCAGTAGTGTCCTAAGCATTTATATCCTTAGTTTTTGTCACCAATACAATATTGAGAGATTATGTTTTGGGTGGATGTTTTTGGGAGGGGCAGTAAGCAATCCTTAGTGCGCAACAGAGACTCCCTGCTGCCACCAGCATCTATTTGCTGTTGCTGTCATGGCACAGAGTGAGAAGAAGGGGAGTGAGACTGTTGAATGAAAATCTGAAAATCCTGATTTCCATAAAAAGGAAATTAAAGTATTGAAAATTAGAATTTGTATTTTTTCATCCAAAATCCTTCTGAAACTAATGTACTGCAACAGCTTCCTGCAGCGAAGCAAAAGCTGACACTGCCAGAAGAAGGGAGCCTTGTTGGGCTCTAAAAATTCCCCCTCTCCCCCCTCCAAAAAAAAGACAGGGCTGAGCCAACCATCAGGCAAACTAGGCAGACACCCAGGGAGGCAGATTCTAGGGGGGAGCAAACAGCAAGATATTCAAAGCTAAACAATAAATTGTGACAGCCATAGAGGGGCACAAGGCTTAAGGTTTGCCTAGGGCACCAATACCTTGAACCAACTCTGGGGCCGTCCCTACCAAAAGACTGACCTATATCATGGTATCATATCAACGCTCAGTAATATTAAAATATTATAAAGTAATAGGACACAAAAGCAGAATAAGATATATTTGGTATTCTAAAATAATATTTATGATATAATAGGGTTAAGCTATTCTGTTCCCAATAGTATTAGACTTTCTCAATCTGTTATTCAGATTTCATAGTGAATATACATATGTATGTACACATATACCCACTATGAAATCTGGATCACAGATTAAGAAAGTGTGACACTATTGGAAACAGAGTAGATTTATATTCAAGCCATTTTTATTGATTATGCAAGAACCAAATGGTACAACACAAAAAAAAGAAACATAAACCCACTTCAAAGAAAGAGGTCCTTCCCTGGAGCAGGGTTCTTTGCCAGCCTGCTTGAAGGAGGCGGTGGTGACCCCAATCCCCAAACAAGTTGGAAGAGACCCCCTCAACTACAGCAATTACCAGCCCATCTCCAATTTGCTTTTAGTGGCAAAGCTGACAGAAAAGGAGGTGGCTTTCCAGGTGGGAAGTTTTTTAGGAGACCACCTCTTGCTGGATCCTGGGCAGGGCGTTTTTTGCCCAGATTGCGACGTGGAAACCTTGCTGTTGGTCCTTCTTGATATGGCCTATGGTTGGCTTCAGTGGGATGTTTTGGCTTTGCTCATCTCATTGGATTTGTCTGCAGCGTTTGATTTAGTGGAGAAGCCACTGCTGCTGGAACAGCACACCTGTCTCGGGCTAGTTGGTATGGTTCTGCAGTGGATAGCATCATTTAGGAGCGAGTACCGTTTTTAGGTATGGGATCGTGCTAGGGAGTCTGCAATGTATGAGTAGTAATGGGGGGGGGGGTGCCTCAGGGCTTCCTGCTCTCCTTGCTCTTGTTTACTATTTATCCCCAGCCCCTTGGAGCACTAGTTTGATTTTTTGGGCTGTCCTATTATGCATATGCTGATGATATTCAGATTGTGGCCCCCATGGCTGGGGATCAGAAGGAGTCTATGGCTGTCCTAAATACGTACCTGGCACAGGTCAGTGCATGGTTTGTTAGCAGCTACCTAATGCTCAGTGCTAGTAAGACTGTGTGTCTGTGTATAGGGATGGTTGAGTGTGCTGAACTCCGCCTTTTACCAAAGGTGGGAGATGTGGTCATTCCCTGAGAAGATGAACTACGCTCCCTGGGTGTGGCCCTGGAGAGGACTGGGGTAGGGGCTAAACAAGTAGCATGTGCTGTGCGTACTGCATGGCTTAAGCTGCCAGGTATGTTCTTACCTAAAGGCACTGGCATTGTGAATGGTCATGCAGGCATTCGTACAAGGCACTCTTGACTATTGCAATGCGTTATTGTGCATTGTATGCTTCATGAGGGTTACCTGGCTATACGAGCCTCAGCGGGTACAGAGGTCCTCGCAAGATTGTCTTCTTTGAGTCCCTCGACTTGGAGGAGGCTCGGTCATTGAGTAGGGGGAGCTGAGTTACGGAATTCTTTGCTGCCTGATCTGCAAGTGGTTAGAGGTCTGCTTGTTTTCTGGAAGATGTTGAAAATGGTCCTCTTTGCAGGGAGCTGATGGGATGGGTGCAGTCTTTTGCTGGGCCCAGGGTTTGTCGGGTGAGAGGGTTCTCTGGTTTCTCTTTATCATATGTATTATTTTGCTGTTGATTTTATTGGCATACCCTATTGATTGGCCTTGGCCAGAACGGGGGTTATTTGTGAATAAATGAAATGAAATATAACCTCTTTATGAATTACTCATACAAGATGGTTTACAATTAATTATAAAATGCAATTTCAAAGGTAAAAGCCACATTAAAAATATCACCATTCTCCATCTCTTATCCTCCACTAGAAAACAAAATTATTTCCAGTTCTTTCCTAAATCCTAACAAATTGGTCAATCCTCTCAACTCCAACAGGAGTTTGTTCCTCAACTCAGGGGCTACAATTCTAAACATTCTGGGCCTGATATTCAAAGGCCCTTACATGGATGACTTCCTTAGTTACCCATGTAAGGGCCTTATCCAGGATATTCGAAGGGCACCTACACTGGTAGTGCTCTTCAAATATCCCAGTTAAGTCCCTAACATGCCCAGATGGTACCCACATAGCATCGGGGTGTGTTAGCGGCATTCTGAGGCAGAGCGGGAGCAGAGGAAGGGCTACATGGGCAGCAGCAATTTTCGTTGCTACCCGCATAGCCCTCTGCGACTTAAAGATAGGCGAGAAAAAACCTCGCCTATTTCTAAGACGCAGAGGCTATGCGGGTAGCAACAAGAATCTCTGCTATCCGTGTAGCCTCTGCAGCTGACAGGGCATCCAGGCTAACCCGGATATTCACTACTGTCGGCGTGGAAGTGAATATCTAGGTTAGGGGGGTTGGCAGACAGGCTATGCGCCACCGCGGCACGTAGCATGCCCAGTCAATATCGGGCTCTCCATTCCTCCAACCTATCTTCTTTACTACCTCCACTGTGGGAACTACTAATACATCTTAGGAGTTGGTATGGAAGGGCAGACTGGATAGACTATATGGGGCCTGATATTTGAAAGGCATTTACATGGTTTACAGCCCCGTAAACCATGTAAATGCCACTCAGCGGGATATTCAACAGCACTAACATGGTTAGTGCAACTGAATATCCCCGATCTTCTCCCCTATATGCCCTGATGCTAACCGCTTAGCATATGGGCGTGTTGTGGGCGGAGACAGAGGCTATCCAGGTAGCGGCAATATTGCACCACTACCCAGTTAGCTTCTATGGGTAAAAGGCCAACTTTTGCAGTGCCTATCTTTATCCGTAGAAGCTAAACAGGCAGCAGTGCAATATCTGGTTAGCCTCTGTGGCTTCCAGGTATGTGTGGCAACCCCAGATATGCAATGCCAGGGCCGCATATGACCCCTGGCATTAAATATCTGGGGTTAGAGGATGTTGGCGACAGTTAGGGGCTGTACTCATGCCTAGTCATCCTAATTCAATATCAGGCCTGCTGTCATTTTTCTGTTTCTCTAAGTGCCCCTGAGAAGAATATAAATCCCTCTTGCAGGGTGAGCAGCACAACACAATTCTTTAAAGTGATGGCTTTGTGCTGTCACTTTGATGCCCATGGCAAACCATGTGCTTTGGCATCTGTGGCACGAAAACCAAGGCCTTCCATTTCAGCCCCCCTCTGACTCAACTTCCTGTCAGACGGGGCAGGAGCAGCAGGCCATGAGTGTGCATGCAGGCCCTGAAGGGGTGGCACAAAGCCACCGCTTTCAAATTGAGGAAAAGGTTGTGTGCCACCACTGCCCCCCACTCAAGGTAAGATGGATTTAGGTGGTAGGGGAAGGGAGGGCAGCATGGTGGGAGGAAAAGGGCAGTGCAGTGGAGGCTCCTGCCTGGAGCAGCAGAAACACTTGGGCCAGCCCTGACCTCCTGGGAACATACTGTTGCAACTTCTCCACCAAATATCCTGGAACCTGTTCCTGCGGTACTTTAAAATTTATAACCATCATCTTAAATAAATATCATTCCCTAATTGGTAACCAGTGTAATTTCTCTAAAGCTTCTTTCTCCAGATATGGGCCACATTGCCATACCAACTTCAACTTATGGTATGCTTTTGTTAATTTCATTCGCAATCTGAACTTGCTAAGGAACCACCACTCCCTTAGTCATCTGTCTTACTCCCTACTCTTCCATCCTCAACTCCCCAAAACTCATACGTGGAGCCCGATTCACAAAGAGGCACGTCTGGGCCGGCCAGATGGCCCTGAGCAAGAAGGGCCTGTTAGGACCCGATTCTGAGTCACGGGAACAAAACGTTCATACAATGCACAGAATCAGGCCTGTGGACAACCCAGCATGCCTCTGCCACCTGCGGGGATGTCCTCCCTGCAGGCACCCCCGACTCCCGTGGCTTAGGCCCCCTCTTCCCCACTGCCCGACCCATGGCTGGCCTGCTGAGGCCTGGATAGGGTGGCAGGGACCCTTCCACACCTGGCCCCGACCCCATGGGGATCCCCGGGCCAGATCGCTGGGTCAGTGCTGCTTATTCCACCTTCAAAGTGGAATAAGCAACTTTTACCCGGTAGGATGTACAGGGCCGTATCCTGAATTGGCCCTATACGTCCTGCCGGGCTGGCCCACCCACACTTCACACAGATTCCTGCTGCTGCTCAGGACTTATGGGGAGAGCCGGAGGGGGAATTGGGCCCAGATGGCTTGCGGGGCTGCATGTCCCAGAATCAGACCCATAGTGTCTTTTCCACATTCTGGACCAGACCATTTCCTCTGAACCAGTCCTTTACTGTATTTAAACATTCATTCATGTTCCGATATCTGAGGGTCCAGTCCCCTCCAATGGCGTCAACATATGTATAAAATAACATCCCATTATCTCTAACAATTTTTCCCAAAGGGCCCAAATAGATATTAAAAAGTAAGGAGGATAACAGAGAATCTTTTCCACATGTGTATCTTCGACCAACTTCCGTTAAATGTTACTTTAAACTTCCAATTGCTTAAGAAGGATTGAATCTATTACAGTACAGTACTACTCCTTATAGTCCCAAAGCTGCACATCTTGCACTTAACACCTCCACTTCCACCAATTCAAGGGCAGTACTTAAGTCTAAAGACACTAAGGAGTTCTTCTACTAAAGCCGGATAATGTGCATTTTAACTAGTGGCAACTGGCAGTGAGGAACACTAACATAGGAGCATGCCAGCGACCGCATGCCAAAACATGTTAACCTGCCATTGTGGGATGGAGTGGGGAATGGTTGAAGTGTGGGCATGGAGAATGCATTATTGGCAGTGCCAGGGCAAAAGCCACACACTCTACTGCAATGTGGCTCTTAATGCAACTTCACTTAACGACTCCTCTATTGGTATATCAAAGTAGCTTGTCTTACTGGAGCGTACGTTAGAGTGGCCCATTATGCATTAGCTACCAAGAACATGCTGGTCATGCCCCAACAGCTAACGTGGAGACGCTTTGCACTTAACATGTGTTGGTAAAGCACATTAAATGGAAAGCCTTAGTGGACTTTAGTAAAAGAGACCCTAAAATGACTGGTAATCCCTCATCCAGTCAGTAATACACACCTGATTCATCACTGCCATTAACAATGGCTCAGTACTACTACCTACTCTGAAACCAACTAGCTCAACAACCTACTTTTCAATCAACTTGGAATGCATGGGATTACCTCTGACACTAATCAGTAGTTTAACATTTAGTTTGCAATAGAGTTTTAATCCAGAGAAAATACTGTTTATAAATGAGCGTTTGCATGAATTTGTAACTGTCAAGCTCCAATAAAAACAGGGCAGTAACGTTTAGTAAAACAATAGTCTTTTTCTGCCATCATGTTTCTATGTTTCTAAAAATAGTGTCTGTCTAAAAAAATAGAATTCATAAGAACATAAGAAATGCCATACTGGGTCAGACCAAAGTCCATCAAGATCAGTATCCTGTTTCCAACAGTGGCCAATCCAGGTTCCACAAAAAAGTACATACGTTCCACGATCAGGGCCGACCCAAAGGTTTCTGCAGCCCTAGGCAGAAACCATGGCCTTGCCGCCCCTCCCCAGCTGCTGCTGATTCAGACTTGGGAGAGGGAGGTGGGCAGCGGCAGTATTTCAAAAAGTGGCACTTTTTGCTACGGCTTTCTTGCCTGCGGCAGGCCATGTGTGCTGAAGGACATGGCCTGCGATGGGCAAGAAAGTGGCAGCAAAAAGCAACTGCTTTTGGAAATACTGCTGCTGTCCGCCTCCCCCTCAAATGGAATTGGCAGCAGTTAGGAGGGGCACAGCCGGTCATGTGTGCCGCCACTGCTGCTGCCTACATAGGCCAGCTGCACTAGGTGGCTGCCTAGCTCATCTAGTGCACAGGCTGGACCTGTCCACAGTGCTTGTCCCGCGATAAGCAGTGGATTTCCCGGGTCCTCTTTAATAATGGTTTATGGACCTTCCTCCAGGAACTTATCCAAACCATTTTTAAACCCAGTTACACTAACAGCTTTTACTACATCCTCCGGTAATGAATTTGAGAGTTTGATTACGTTGAATGAAAAAATATTTGTTCTTATTAGTCTTAAATGGGTTACATTATAGCTTCATTGCGTATCCCCTAGTCTTTCTACTTTTGATTGAGTAAACAACCGATCTAAGTTTACCTGTCCTACTCTATTCATTAATTTATAGACCTCTGTCATATCCCTCCTCAGCTGTCTCTTTTCCAAGTTGAAGAGCCCTAATCTTTTAAGGGGAGGGAGTTCCAGTGTGAGGGACCATAAAGTTCAAAGGAATAATATCCTTGGTTTTATTCTCCATTCCTTTCTTTATGATTCCTAACATTCTATTTGCTTTTTTGGCTGCCGCTGCACATGGACAGAGGGTTTCAACATTGGGGTATCCTTTCATCCCCTTTGCCATTTTGGTGGTTCTTCTCTATACCTTTTCTAATTCTGCAATATTCTTTTTAAGATATGGCGACCAGAAATGCACACAGTATTCAAGATGCAGTCACACCATGGAATGATACAGAGGATTTATAATTTATTTATTTATTTGGCTATATTTATATGCCACTTTTCACAGAGGTCAAAGTGGTTTACATAGAACTTCAATTAATTCGAACAACATTTACATTGGAATAGGCAACTTTATACATTAAATAGAGAAATGGGGACTGCTTGGTTAAAATTAACTATGTACATGACTGATGAACTATATGCATGTTATGGTTTATGGTTTAGGCACTTGATATACCACCCTTTACTTGCACATCAGAGCAGTTTACATGTATGTATATACTAACAGGTACTTTTTATTCCCTTGTCCTCGAAGGGCTCACAGTCTAAGGGGTATGTTTACTAAACCGTCTTAACATAGCAGCGGCGATGTTATCGCGCGATACGTAACATTATTGCGCGATATCATCACACAATAATGTCTCTGGTGGCGATAAGGTGTGCAGAGGGAGGAGAAAGGCACCCCAGAGGGTGGAGTAAGGCTTCCCGGGGGCAGAGAGAAGGGGTCAATGGGCGGAGAGTGGGTGGGGAGTGAATCCATGCACACTAATGCCATGAAATAAAGCTCTGAAAATTAGCGCCAGTGAAACCCTCGCGTTAAGGCACATTTGCAGGACAGAGAAACCATTTCAGTCAACAATGTACAGCAAAGGCAGGGAAACCCAGAAAAGTGATAGTAGTGATACATGTGCAGGAACCAAAAAGGCAAATAAACATATAAAATGACCAGAACCACCTTTGAAATCCCAATAACCAAGCTGGCCAATAGTGATATTAATGATAAACATAAAGCAACACTACTGACAAAGCATAAAAAGTAAGATATCATGTTTGGAAGGGTGTATGCTCTGTCCCCCTACAAAGTGAACAATCCCACATTGAAATAGCGGTGATCAGGGTTTTTGTCATTTATAGTGGGCAGGTTTGTTAGGGCATGCACATGTGCAGCAACAGCAGAGTGGGCACGTAGGAAATGGCAACTGTACTGATGCTGTAAATGGGATACAGGGTGCTGCAGGCGGCACATGTTGTGGTCCAGCTGGGGCACAGTGTGGACTAGGCAGATGCCTAGGTGGCACATAGGAATGCCGAAACTGTAAAGCAGCAAGACAGCAACTGACGAGGGTCCAACATGGGCACAAGTGTGTGTCCCACAGTGTCACAGGGGATATTACCCAACAGGTGCCTCCAAGGGCACATAACATTGGCAGGCGGTGCTGGGGGGAAGCACACATGTCCATGTAGGCACCCCTACCCAACAACCCACACCATAGGCAGCTGCCTACCAGCACACTGGATGGCCTGGGACTGCACACCACCAGCACCACAGGCATAAGGGCATGTCAGCATGATGGCAGAGGGGTGCTGGTGGTGGAAGGGGCAGTGGCATCTGCCCACACCCGACCACGGCCAAGCCCCATTTAGGTGGGTGCCGTGCACTGCAACACTCAAAGTCTGCCTGACAAACAGTCATGGTATCCCCAGGGAATAACCTGCCCCTGTGGCAACAGTTTGGTGCAGTACACACAGCCAGTGTATTTAGGGGCAGAAGGTCACAGGTTCACATCCAAGCTGTGGCTCCTTCCAACCTTGTCCCCATATTTTACCCAGTACTAAACCATGGTAATAAAGACAGAACCTTTATTGCAGATAAAATAAACATGCCTGAAACGCCTATATTTTACCCTACAGAGCACAGACACCATAAACATGTGCAATCCCTAGAGCAGAGTTTCCCAACTGCAGTCCTGGAAGGACAAACACCATTCAGGTTTCATGCTGTCCCTAGTTAAATATGCCTGTGCTGCATTTGTATGCACCACCCCCATTGTATGCAAATGTACCTCATGCATATTCATTAGGGACAGCATGAAAAACTGAACAGTGTTTGGCCCACCAGGACTGGAGTTGGGAGCATCTTCCCTAGAGCAGTGGCCAACAGGGGCACACACCCACACCCACAGGCTCCACTATCCAAAGCCTCATGGAGAGTTAGGCTGTTGGGCCCTGCGCGGAGCTGCATCTCCCAATACTGGCACCGGCATACCTTAGCAATACCGTCCTAAACTTGGGAACACGTTCCACATATATCAAAAGGTTGCTATGATTAATGTCAGCTAACAAATCCTAAGTTAAACACGATTTGTTGATAGAGATTCATCCTAGCAACCTTTCTGATATCTGTGGAGTGTGTTTCAGTTATTGCTCCTGACAGTGTTTACCACCCCAGGGAGTGACCCCCAACAGCATTGCATACCATAGCAATGCCCGCACTGTGCCCAGGACTGGTGAGGTGGCCAGGGCTGCCACAAACCTCCATATTTGAACAATGCTGGCATAGGTGTGGGAGTGTGTGTATGTCTATCCAGTGTGTTGTGGCTGCCCACACCTTACTGAGCCCACACTGCTTGCACTGTTTCCAGTGTTATCCTGCCAATGTGCATAATGAGGAGCAAGATACTGTGGGTATGGCCCGGACAGGGTGGCCTGGGCAGGATGCATCTGCACAGGGTATAGGGCAATGGCTAGGACATTGTAGTGCCCGACCACCACCTGCACGGACAGGGTGGCCACAGCATGTCATGCTGGGAGGTCACTCTCACCCTGACTGAGCAGTGACCACAGCATGGTTAGGTTCCCCCATAGTGCTGTACAGCCTTTCTCTTAAGTGATATTTATGGTTTCTCTTTTCTGGGGTCCAATCACTGACATTTCTGCTTGGTGTGTGTGCTCACATCCCATTTTTGGATGCACACAGTTCCTCCAGGAGCATGCACTATGTACTAGCTAGCAGACTGTCTGCAGTTAGCATGTGTATGGCTGGAGTACCTTGCAGGGTGCAGTGGGTGGAGACTGACGGTGCCCTCTGCTGGGGAATGTCAGATAGTGGTGGGGGGCAGCTGAGCTTCTCCAGCATTCTGCCTGTCTGCCATTGTCTTATGTGATGTGTACAGATCTGCATCAACTGTCCTGTAGGTGTGTCTGTTCCCCAGCAGGACTAGGGTTGATGGTTCTCTCTACTGCCACTATTGCAGAGATGTACAATGTGGATCTGTTGGTGGGAGATCCTGTCCCCCCACCCTGAGCCACAGAGGGCGGGTTGGGTGGTACTACATAATCTGCTTTTGGGTCCAAACAACCCCTCCCTCCCTCCCTCCCTCCCTAACATGTGACCATGGCACCCACACAGGATATGCACTATTCTGGGTGCATCATAGTCCACAAGGGCTAGACATGACTGGGAAATACAGATGGACACAGGTGTATCCTAGGTGTGTCTGCAAGGACTACCTAGGATACACTGGCACTGATGAGGACCTGCACCACAGCCTGTCTCAGTCATGCCAGGTGCTGCGGACCTGGTGCTGAGTGCCCCACCTCACCCTCAGAGTGAGCACAGGACCTGCACAATGTCACGGTCTGTAGCTACTCTGTGCCATTAACACACATGGTCAGTTCCCCCTACCAGGCCAAGTGCTGTGGCGGTGCATACCCCATTATGTGATCAGTTGTAGACTGCTCTTCTGCATGTGCAGTGCTTCATGGGTACGGGTGGGTTTACCCTATTCTGGTAACCACAGCAGACAGTTTGTGTTGTGACCTGCAGTCTTTCTGTAGCCAGCCAGCAGTGTGGTAGTAGCTTTAGAGAAACAGCCTACTGGTTACTTCAATGACTGTGGAGGCAGAGGTCATGGGTTCAGTCCCACAGTGGTGTAATCTAAAAAGGCTGTCTGAGGCATTTTCTCTTAATTTAAATCAGTGCTGCCAGCAGAAACCACCCTCACAGTGCTGAAGCCTAAGGTGCCTCATAGGTGCCCTATAGGGCACCCTGTAAAGCGCCCTATAGGGCACATTATAGGGTGCCTTGGCAGACAGGGCACTTTATAATTTGACCTATGGGGCGCCTTATGAGGCACCTTAGGTTACGGCACTGTGAGGGTGTTTTTGCTGGCAGCACTGATTTAAATTAAAAGAAAATGCCTCAGACAGCTTTTTTAGATTACACCACTGCAGGATCGAACCCATGACCTCTGCCTCGACAGTTATTGCAGTAACCAGCGGGCTACATTGTTATAGCTTCTAGCACTGTCCTGGCATGTACTTAGGGTTAATGTGCGTTAACGTGCCACGGCGCCCACTATCGCGCTATACATATTCTTGCTACCTTAGGACTGGAACTCCCACTCCTTATATGGCATTCTTCACATTATCGCTGCAACTGGCACCGGTAGCATTAGGACGGTTTAGTAAACATACCCCTAAGTGTACCTGAGGCAATGGAGGGTTAAGTGGCTTTCCCAAGGCCACAAGGGGTGGCCATGGGACTAGAGACCCCAGTCCCTCCAACCTGAGGTTACTTGTCCCCATGTGGGAATTGAACCTCCAGCCTGAGGTAATCTATTCTTAAAGTATTTGGTCCTTGATGCTATACAAAAATGCTGTTTTGTTGTTGGGGGTGGGGGGGGGGGCGGACCGAAATGGAGGATGGTGGGTCTTGAGGAGTTTGTGGAAGGTTAGGAGGTCAGTAGTGTTTCTTATGTGGACAAGGAGGAAGTTCCAGGATGTGGGCAGGAAGGGAGTTCCAGGGTGAGGGACCATAAAGTTCAAAGGAATAATATCCTTGGTTTTATTCTCCATTCCTTTCTTTATGATTCCTAGCATTCTATTTGCTTTCTTGGCTGCCATTGCACACTGGGCAGAGGGTTTTAAAATATTATCCACGATAATATCTATATCTTTTTCCTGGGTGGTGGTTCCTATTGTGGAACCTTGCATCATGTAACCATAGTTTAGGTTCTTCTTTCAAAAGTTGTGGTCAACACTATTGGCAGTTCAACCTCTTAATGTCCAATATCTCCTCAAAAAAGGGGCCAGTGAAATGGCTTTGGACTATATATGCACACATATTTGACACATAAAAGAATCAAATAGAACAAGACCAATTAAACAAGGAAATATTAAGAAATAGTATAAAAACTAGGACATTGCCAGGACATTATTATTAGCGCCCTGATAAACAATTCAACTCAGTTTGAACAGAACAGTAAAATTAGATGCACCTATGAGTAACTGTCGGCACTTGCATGACTTGAATCAACCAATGAATGATGGCTCTAATGTTTAAAATGGCCACATTCACTCCCTGTTCCATTTCATAATGGTAAAGACAAGAGAGCTGCCTGATACGTTCAGAAAAGCCATTGTCACCAAACATCAAAGGGGTACAAGGCCATCTCCAAAGGCCTTGGGGTTCCTGTGTCTACTGTTTGCAATGTTATTAAAAGGTTTTCTGTTCATGGAACTGTTGAGAACCTCCTAGGATGTGATGGGAAGAATAAATGAATCCAAAAAGTCTTTGCAGGTTAGTGGGAACTGTTGGAAAAAAAAACACATACAACATCCAAAGAGCTTAAGGCTGATCTGGAGCAACCTGGAGTGATGGTTTCAACCTGCACCATATGCCATGCACTAAACAAAGAAGGACTTCATGGGCAAAGGACAAGAAGGACCCTACTGCTCAAAGATAGACATAAAAAGACACATCTGATCTTTGCCCAAACCCACTTTGAGAGACCAGAATCCTTCTGGGAAAATGTTCTGTGGACAGATGAATCCAAACTTGAGCTCTTTGGCAATGCAGACCAGCAATATATTTACAGACAAAGAAATGAAGCTTATAAGGAAAAAAAACCCTTCCTACAGTTAAATATGGTGGAGGTTCTATAGTGTTGTGGGGCTGTTTTGCTGCCTTAGGAACTGGAGGCCTGGAATGTATTAAAGGAATCATAAAGTCAGATTCAAGGTCCAAGGTATTTTGGAGGGAAATGTGCTATCTAGTGTTAGAAAGCTAGGTCTGGGCAGAAGAGCATGAGTCCTCCAGCAGGACAACGACCCAAAACATACATCCAAAAGTGCAAAAGAATGGTTAAAAGGAACAATTTGGCTGTTTTAAATTGACCAGCAGTGAGTCCTGATATCAATCCAATTGAGAACCTTTGGAAAGAGATGAAATCTGCCATTGGTAAAAGAAATCCTGGAAACATTCATGAGCTGGAACAAATCGCAGAGCGGGAGAAACTACCAGCAGACAAATGTACAAAACTTATAGATAGCTACAAAAAACATTTGGAGGCTGTCCTTACTGCCAAGGTTTGTGCAACCAGATATTAGTGAAGGGTGTCATTAATCCTGTTCAGGTCATATTTTGTTTTTTTTTCTCTGAGATTACTGTGCCTTAAGTTGCATAGACATCTTTTTTTATTTGTATACCTTTGAACATACTATTAATATATTATGATGACATAGAGTTGAAATATTTCCAATTATTTCTCAAGATATTGTACACAACATACCTAAAATGCAAGGGTGCCAATAATGTTGACAACAACTGTAGGTGCCTAACTTTGTACTTGTCCACATTAAATTTCATCTGCCATTTGGACATCCAGTCTCCCAATTTATCAAGGTCCTCTTGCAATTTTTCACAATCCTCTTGTGTTTTAACAACTTTGTATAATTTTGTGTCATCAGAAAGTTTGATCTCCTCATTTGTTATTCACATTTCCAGGTAATTTATGAATATGTTAAAAAGTAGTGGGCCCAGCACAGATCCCTGGGGTACTCCACTATTCACCTTTCTCCACTGAGGAAATTGGCCATTTAGACCTACTCTCTGCTTTCTATCTTTTAACCAGTTCCTGATCCACAATGGTACAATGTCTCCTATCCCAGGATTTTTTTTAAATTTCACGAAGAGTCTCTCATGAGGGACCTTGTCAAAGGCTTTCTACAAATCCAGATACACTATATCAATCGGCCCACCTTTGTTTACCTGTTTATGCACACCTTAAAAAAAACAGATTAGTAAGACAAAGATCTTCCTTGACTAAATCCATATTGGCTTTCTCCCATTAAACCATGACCATCTACATATTCAGTAATTTATTCTTTATATATGGTTTTTACCATTTTTCTCGATACTGACATAAGGCTCACTGGTCTCTAGTTTCCCAGATCACCCCTAGAACCCTTTTTAAAAATTGGCATTACATTGGCCATTCTCCAGTCTTCAGGTTCTACAGATTATTAATTTTTTTTCAAAATCTACTTTTAATGATTGTTCAGAGATTATTAATAGTAGGCCTGCAATCTCATATTTCAGTTCTTTCAGCACCCTCAGATGTATACCATCCAGTCCAGGTGATTTGCTATTCTTTAGTTTATTAAATAGTTGTAATACATCTTACCAGTTTATCAAAATTTGATTCAATTCTTCTGATATATCACCTTTCAATACCATTTCATATTTTTGGTTTGTTTTCTACAGCTGTGAAAGCTAAACTGGTGAAAAGAAAGACTGCTTCTGGGGGGCCAGAGTATAACATTGAAGGCCAGGTTGAATTCATTAACCAGGGCTTGCTATTGCCTTATGACACGCGCAACCTGATTCAGCAGTGGCTGCTTATTAATGAGAGCTGTGCTCAGAGGATGACCCGCAGTAACCGCTCCATGGTGTATGTCATGGTAGGGGATGTGAAGCAGGGCAAAGTTTTCATCAGCAGACTTTATCATTGGCAGAGACGGGACTCTCAACTCATCCTGGCCACAAGAAAATGGAGACACCATAAATGTTAATTTATTCCTACCTGAGATCTGATTTATAATAGTTTTTTCCCATTGTGTGCCTATGGGGATAAAATCTTTTTTATAAATCAGGTCTATTTGTGAATAATGAATGCGCTCTTTGTACTACTACAACATGTAAATACCAATGTATTATAAGCAAAATGTATAGTCTTATTCTAATCTTTAGGCTTAAACCTCCTTAAATGTGCTTTATGTATCATGTACATGTTTTCCTGTCTCAGTATGTGAAAAACCATGAATGTAGTAATTACTTTGTAAACTATGGATACAGTGTTATAAAACATGTTTTATTATAAAGCTTGGTTTCTTTTAGCACTGTCGGAAGGTATGAATGTGCTGTGGGAGAGCTTGAAGACAATGTTTCTTAAAATAGGCCTGAAATATCTTCTAGACCAGAACTTTCCAAATATGTCCTGGGGACCCCATAACAATGTATGTAAATCAGTCTCATGCATATTCATTATGGATAGCCTGAAAATCAGATTGGTTTACGAGCTACTCCAGGACCAGAATCATAAACACTGCTTGAAAACATTCATACAGATAATAATGAGTGGCAGACCAGTGTCATTCCAAGAGCCGTTTGCATCCAGAGCAGGCGCCTCTACCCTCACAGTGCTGCCCCCCTCACGGCAAAGCCCCACCCCCCCACTGAGCCCACATGGTGGAGCCACTGTGTCAAACCTATCTTAACGTGGTGAGTGGCTTGCCACACTGCCTCCAGTACAGGCCTGGCACCTGTTTCCTCCCAGGCTGAAGTCTCAAAACTTGGAGCAGAGGCAATGCAGCCAGCCACCCACTATAGAATTTGACACCCTTCTCCTAGCTGGAACCGGGGGTAGGCCGCACTCATTGCCCTGCCCTTGGTATGCCACTGTGCAGTGGCGTAGCGTGAGTTGTCAGCACCCGGGGCAAGGCAAGTAATTTGCGCCCCCTAACCCGTGGATTTTAGCCGCCGGGGAGCTTCTTTGCGCGGGGGAGCCGACCGTGATCCTACCCCGGGAGGGAGCGATCGTCAGCACTGACCTCGCTGAGCCGGAGTCCAGGGAAACGAACAGCACAGCAGCAAGAGCCCGACAAGCATGGTTAAACACCCAACAGCAGGGAAGAGGAGGAGATCCGGAACCAGAAACTCGCGATGCCGCCCTGCAGCTCTGCCTTCTCGAGCACACAGGGCGATCCGACCCCAACCCCAGCTTTACATTGAGATCGAGGGGCGACGACGCGATAAACAGTCCCCCTCCCACCCCGCCCCGGCAGCTTGTGTGAAATAGCTACCTAGAGGGGGTCAATCGCATCGCCTGCGCTTTGTTGCCGAGGGTTTGCCAAGAACAATGCGACTCCCAGGACTGCGGGCTCTTTGCAGTGCCACCACCAGATGGCGTACGCGCCAACATGTATCATAGGGACCTGCCTTTCCCCCTCATCGGCAACAGAGAGCTGCGAGTGCGAGCGCCCCCCCCCCCATGTTGCGCCCGGTGCGGCCGGCCCCCCCTGCACCCCCCACGCTACGCCTCTGCCACTGTGGAAGACTATGAATTAAAGATTTCTGATACATACCTGTTTTTTTAAGAGACATGTGGCCAAAAGCCAAAAGTTCTTAGCATTCAAAACCTCCCTCTTAAAAAGAGTTCTCCCCATGTTGTGCCTGTGGAAAAAGCCTGCTTTACCTTTTGTACATAAGTGCCAGATGTGTGTCGGAATCCTTCAATGCACAAGCTGATGTACGTTATTACAGTCAAAACATCTCCAGTTTCTTTTTCCTTTGTTAATGCTTCAGTGGACTTAGAGCACACTGATGCTTTCTAATTGGTCAGTACCTTACAATGCACCTCCTCTATGCATCAGTTTGTGGTCACATGTCACTTTCTCACCAACCAGTACACTTGATTTTTTTTTACCCCATTTCATAAATTATTCAGAGTGCACTGCCCTGTTCATGCTGTGCTGTGCTTTAACGCTTTTGATTTCTAAGAGACTTAAGGCTAAGTGGCTCTGGCAAAGGCTGCAAAATGCTGTGACTATTACCTCTAGGCCCTTGATTCAAAACCCAGCTAAAGAGGCTTCTGTCCAGTTCCAGTGGCATAGCAGAAGCCATGGTAGATAGGCATCACAGCTCCTATTAGATTTCTGTCAATTCTGTTGCACACAAGAAATCTTATTCTCGGAGTCAGAAAATCTATCAAGCAATAGAGAATGGTATTTCTCAAAGGCATTTCAGAACATTAAGGGACATATTTACTAAGCCATGATGGGCTTTTACATCTAATTCAGCAGGTTAGTGCAAATAGTACCACATTAGCTACAAAAGCTGCATGCTATCTGTTGGGAAAAGGAAACACAAAGAGCGAGGGTGGAGATCACTGGTGCAAAAGAGTTTTTATTTCAGGAACCCCAATGCATTTCGGCATGAACGCCTTCTTCGGGGGGAACGCATCTTTGAACATAAGATAAAAGTGAACTTACATAATAACAAAAATATAAAAACATAATGTCAAAAATCATTAAAACCAACATCCAACAAATATAAATATAATAATAATATCAGAACTGCATAATTAAAAAGTAACTGTACAAAAATAAAAATAAAAAAACATTGACAACCACAGTAAAACCAGTGTAATCAATAAATAAATAATCAAATTGTTAAATAAATAAATAAATAAACATTAAATCATTACATAAATAGTAGAATAAACACATACACAAGCACAATGAGACCATAATGATGATAGAACATAAAAATGCTTTTAAAACAAATGAGAGACGGGGAAGATGTACTTACGAAAACAAATGAGAAACGGGGAAGATGTACTTACGAAGGCACCATGCAACACGTTTTAGAGGTATGTGACATTATCGCGCCATGTCACACCGCCCCCTTGGTGGTAATGGCGCAACCCAACCGAAAGGGGGTGGACATGGAAGAAGAAAGTTTGTTTGTGGGGGAGCTTAGTTCAAATGCAGGGCCCAGGTTCTTATAGGCCTGGTAGCCTTCTGGTTAACTAAGAGCTCCCAAGAAAATAACAGTCCGAGGGTAGGGAAATTATAAGGCTTTTATTTCCCACGTTGCAAATAGGTTCCTAAGCTCAGAATACAACAGCATACACAAAAGAAATGTCCTTGCTCCAGGTTAAAGGAAAAACATGAACTGAAAAATCTGTTAGATTCACAGTAATGTCAAAAACGGAATACAGCATCAAACTTTACATACAGGCCACAGCTATTCCTCTGCTAGGCTCAATCCTTTCGGTCAGGAAAAAGCTACATTCCATCGGAATATCCGAGGGATCCTCCGGGAATTCCACCTGCATGGGCTCGCAGTCCGGAATGTCTGAGGATTCCCTTTCAGGCCTTCTGTGTAACGCTTGTATGATGCGCCAATGGTCAGCATTAAAAAGGTAAGTCCTTGCATTGTATACTTTTATAACAGGAACAGTCTCTCCTGCACACCGTTTCTTCTCTAGCAAGTTTCCTGTTTAATGCAGGTTTGTATCTTGTCTCATGAGTGCCTCTAGAAGGACAGCATTCTCTAGTGCCCTGCTCCTTCTGTATCACATCATTCCTAAAATCATAGTTATTAAAATGGCAATTACCTTTTCTTCTAAGGTTTTCAGATTGAGGTGAGGGCTGAGGCCTGCTTCTGCTGGGTCTTGGTTTCTCAGCTGTCCAGGTAGGCCTCTGGTTCTCAGGTCTGCCTGCTGCTGGAGTTAGGCCTTGTTTGTGCCACAGCTCCTTTCTCCCAGGGCTTTGAAAGTTACCCTTCACAATTCTCCTTTCACCTCCTTGTTTGCTATTCCTTGTTGCACCTTTCAACAGTGGCTGGCCCTTGTTACTCTCAGGCCTTGGACTTTCTGGTATAGTCCTCCTCCTTTCAGGGTCAGCTTCCATATGGTATCTTTCTAGGGTTGCCAACTTTTTCACTGAGAAAAACCCGACACCTGTGGCTTGCCATGCTCCACCCATTCTCCTCCCACAGTCCCGCCCCTGCCCCGCCCCCACCCACAAAAATTACCGAGGTTTCACTCACACACCCCCCTCAGTGCTGGTACACCCCCCCCCTCAGTGCTGGTTCACTCACTCGCCCCCCCCCTCCCTGCTGGTTCACTCACACCACCCCTCCCCTCCCCTCCCTGCTGGTTCACTTACCCACCCCCGTGTCACTCACTCACCCCCCCCCCTTGCTGGTTCACTCACCCCACCCCTCCCCTCCCCTCCCTGCTGGTTCACTCACTCACCCCCCCCCCCCCTTGCTGGTTCACTCACACCATCACCCCCCCTCCCCTGCTGGTTCACTCACACCAACACCCCTCCCCTGCTGGTTCACAATAACCCCCCTCCCCTGCTGATTCACTCACACACCCCCCCCTCCCCTGCTGGTTCACTCACACCACCCCCCCCCCTTCCATTGCTGGTTCACTCACTCACCCCCTCCTGTTGGGTCACTCACACCAAACCCCCCTCCCTCCCTCCTTCCCTCCTGCTGGTTTAATCACACCATCACCCCCCCTTGCTGGTTCACTCACACCCCTGCCCTGCCCTGCCCAAGCCGCTGCTTCTGCTTTGTACAGAGCAGCGGCTGCAATGCACTTACTTTGAAAAGTAAAGAAACTGTGTGAGAAGCCCTCCGGTCATGGCAGAGCCCGAGGAAGTGATGTCATGGGGGCGGGTTCCTCACAGGCTGTCTTTCCTTTCAAATTAACTTTATTGCAGCTAAAGTTAATTTGAAAGGAAAGACAGCCTGTGAGGAACAGGCTGTCTTTCCTTTCAAATTAACTTTATTGCAGCTAAAGTTAATTTGAAAGGAAAGACAGCCTGTGAGGAACCCGCCCCCATGACATCACTTCCTCGGGCTCTGCCATAACCGGAGGGCTTCTCACACAGTTTCTTTACTTTTCAAAGTAAGTGCATTGCAGCCGCTGCTCTGTACAAAGCAGAAGCAGCGGCTGCACTATTATGGGGAATCGCGTTCGCGTTCGCATTCGCGCCGCAGACTTCGGGAAGAAAGCCGTTTTTTTGCTCTGGTCGCTTCCGATCTTGTGGCCAGAGCAAAAAACCGGCTTTTCAACGGCCGGTTTGACATCTGTGCCGGCAGCCGGCCTGGCCATGGAAAAACCGGCCAGGCCGGCTGAAAACCGGCCGGTTGGCAACCCTATATCTTTCCCTCCTGGAAAGTGTATCTTTTCCTCTTTTAAAACATTTACAGCAAGTTTCTTCACCTGGCTCTGCTGAGTCTGCTAGGCCGTTTCCCTCGGTCAGGACTCCTATTCCTGGATCCTCCGAATATCCATGCAAAGCTGGAACTGGAACTCCTTGCACCACTCCTTGCCAGTCTCCTTGGCAGTCTCCTTGCCAATCTGCTTGCGAATCTCCTTGCGACTCTCTTTGGCACTCTCTTTGCCGGTCTGTTTGCCCTTCTCTTTGCCACTCTGCGTACCGGTCTGACTTCCTCCAGTCATCTGAGCTTTTAAAAGGAATTCTTCCCTTTCTACATTGGGTGTTGGCTGGTATTGCATCATTGGCTCTAGGGCGTGGTTCCTCAGTCCTCCAGAGGTCTCTCTGGCTCCCCCTATATGGCTCCTCGTGATGCTGCAGCCGGTGTTTACCTCTTTTTTCTGGGTTTAAAACCTTTTCTTCTGCCTGCAGCTGGTCTGCAGTGCCACAGCGATAAAGTAACTTTATCGCGTGATAACGTTACTTATCGAGCGATAACGGCCCCGGCAGCGTTAACTCCCGCAGAGGGTGGAGAGAGGGTGGAGAGAAGGGGTCATTGGGCGGGGAGTGGGCGGGGAGAGGCTCCTGCTACACTAATGCTGTGAAATGAAGGTCCGAAAATTAACACGAGTGAAAACCTGGCGTTAGAGGCACATTTGCAGGAGAGAGAAACAATCTCAGTGTCAGCAATGTACAGCAGAGGCAGGGAGCCCAAGAAAGTGATAGTAGTGCTACATGTGCAGTAATAGCATAGTGCCCAAGTTTGATAGGGCACTATGGTGATGCTGCAAATGGGGTACAGGGGGCTGCAGGTGGGACATGCAGTGGGGCAGCTGGGGCACAGGGTGGACTAGGCAGATGCCTAGGTGGCACATAGGAAGGCAGAAACTGATATCTAGCAAGACAGTAACTGACCAAGGTCAAACATGCCCATGAGTGTGTGTCCCACAGTGTCCCAAGGGACAGTACCCAGCAGGTACCCCAAAGGGCACATAACATTGGCAGGCAGTGCCAGGGGGAAGTATGGATGTCTATGTAGGCACCCCTACCCCAGACCCCACACCATAGGCAGCCACCTACCGACACACTGGATGGCCTGGGACTGCGCACCACCAGCACCACCGGCATAAGGGCATCTCAGCTTGGTGGTGGAGGAGTGCTGGTGGTGGAGGGGGAGGTAGCATCTGCCCACAGCAGACCAAGGCCAAGCCCTGTTTAGGTGGATGTGGTGCAATGCAAAGACAAGGTCTGTCTGACGAACAGTCATGGTTTCCCAAGGGAATGACTTGCCTCTGTGGTAACAGTTTGGTGCAATACACACAGCCAGTGTGTTCAGGAGCAGAAGGTCACAGGTTCAAGTCCCAGCTGTGGCTCCTGCAGACCATGTCCCTGTATTTTACCCTACAGAGCACATACAACATAAACATGTGCACTCCCTAGAGCATCGGCCAACAGGGGCACAAACACCCACACCTATAGGCTCCACTATCCAAAGCCTCATGGAGAGTTAGGCTGTTGGGCCCAGCACAGAGCAGCAGTTACCACTACTAGCACCTGCATACCTTAGCACCATCAGAAACATGGAAACATGCACCACATATATCAAAAGGTGGCTATGATTAATATCAGATAGCAGACCCTAAATTAAACACAATTTGTTAACAGAGATTCATCATAGCAACCTTTCTGATATTTGTGGAGTGTGTTTCATATTTCTCTGATGGTGTTTACCACCCCGGAGAGTGACCCTAACAGTATCGAATACCTTAGCAATGCCTGCACTGTGCTCAGGACTGGTGTGGCGGGCAGGACTGCCAACCACCTCTATCTTTGCACAATGCTGAAATAGGTGTGGGAGTGCGTGTATGTCTATCCATTGTTTTGTGGCTGCCTACACCTTACTGAGCCTACAATACGTACACGGTTTCCAGCGTTAGCCTCCCAATGTGCATAATGAGGAGCAAGGTATTGTGGGTATGGCCCGAACAGGGCGGTCTGGGCAGGATGCATCTGCACAGAGCATAGGGCAATGACTTGGACATTGTAGTGCCCAACCACCACCTGCACGGACATGGTGGCCACAGCATGTCATGCCAGGAGGTCACTCTCACCCTGACTGAGCAGTGACCATGGCATGTCTAGGTTCCCACATAGTGCTATATAGTGTTTCTCTCCAGTGATATCTGTGAGTTCCCTTTTTTGGGGCCCAATCACTAACATTCCCTGCTTGATGTGTGTGCTTGTATCCCACATCTGGATGCACATAGCTCTTCTGGGAGCATGTGCTTGTACTGGCTAGCAGACTGTCTGCAGTTAGCATATGTATGGCTAGAACACCTTGCAGGGTGCAGACTGACTGTGCCCTCTACGGGTGAATGTCAGATTGTGGTGGGGGGCAGTTGAGCTTTGCCAGGTCTGTCTGCCAGTGCCCTATGTGATAAGTACAGTTCTGCATCACCTGCTATGAACGGTGTCCATTCACCAACTGGACTGGGGTTGCTGGTCCCACAGCCCTTCCTCATGTCCCTCTACTGCCTTCTTTGCAAAGGTACATAGTGTGGGTCTGTTGGAGGGCAGATTCTGTCCACCACCTTGAAGAAACGTTAGTGTGGGTGAATAATAATCAAAAAGACATGAAATTATTTTGTGAAATGAGAATACTTTTTAAAACATGGGAATTATAAAGAGACAGCATGTCTACAAGACAGCGACTGTTTTGTATCTAATTTGCATATTGTTTGCATGGTCAAGGGGCATAGAAAGAGCAATCGCCCTACAGAAAATAAAAGGAATGAATATACAAAAAATAAACGACTCAAGGGACATACTTTATGTTTAATCTCTTTTATTTCGTACAACAGATAAAGCAGTACAAGCATCAAACCGCGAAACAAATATCGCAAACAGATAGAAATATGTAACCATCAGTAAACAAGAACCAACCTCCTGCAAACATAAGTGCTCCCACGGAAACCTCAATAAACCTTGCCGCCACCACCCCATCAGTAGATAACCAGGCACAATGGAGGCACCATTACATGAGCGAGGAATGCAGCTGCCATGTCGTGGCTACTGTTACCCCCCCCCCCAAAACCCCCCCTCAACCTCCCACCCAAGTACCCCCCCTAATGGTCCAAGCCTACCCCCTACGTCCCCTCCCTTCGTGCCACACAAGCCCTCCTATTGCCCCCTGCCCCCCTTCGCTAATCGGGCGTGGCTTGCCTCAACAGATCCAGGGTGTGTTCTTCTCCCAGACCTGTCCCCCAGGCGCGAGGCAGATGAGCCAGGCCACTCTGAGGGAAATAGAATAAAGTAATAGGGGAGCAGATAATCCAAGTCTCCCCCCCTCCCCCCCCCACCAACCCAGCCCCTTCCCATCCCTTCCCTACCCATTCCTTGCAGAGGGTGGAAAAAGTGAAAAATAGAAATGAACTGAAAAAAATTTGAATAAACTAAAGGAAATGAAATGACATGAAAATGAAATGAAATGAAATGAAAGGGGGGGAGTACCCCATATCCCACCAGGATTCCCAAACTATCGTAGCCGGCCCCGAGAGAGGAAGGGAAGTCCTAGAAAAGCGCTCCCCTCCAAGCACAGTCCCCCCCCCAGCTTCATTGCCCAGGGGCTGCGGCCGATGAGGATCCACTACATCGCATCCCATAGGACCGGCCGGTTTAGGAGTCCCCCAAGACGCGGCGGCGAACTCCAGCTGGCAGTAATTGTAAGTGGGGCCCCCACCCCTGAAGGAACCGGGCCCAGCGACGTTCACTTCCAGCTGCCAACAGGCGCTCCATGAGTAAAAGCTTATGGAGTCTGACTCTCCAAAGCCCAAAGAACGGGCCCCCCACATCCAACCAGTGCTGCAAAATTGTCATTCGTGCGGACATCACCACCAGACGCAACCAACGCAGCGTCCAACTCCCGAGAGAGGTCCCCCAACCATCCTCCCACAGATCTAAAACTAAGTGACATGCCGTAAGGGGCTCCAAGTGCGGCACACACCGATGAAGATACACGGTCACCCTTCCCCAGAACAGCTGGACCCTGGGACAATGCCAAAACATGTGGCCCAACGTCGCCCGACCAGCGCCACACCGGGGACAACAATGACTCGCTGTGAGCCCTGCTTTCCAGGCCCTGACAGGGGCAAAGTATAGACGACGCATGAGGCGGTATTGCGTATCGCGATGCAAAACCTGTATACTCATAGTAGGTATAGTCGCCAGCCCCCCTAGGAGAGACTCTTCGTCTATCTCCTCACCAAGATCCGTCGTCCAAACCGCCGCCAAAGCACCAACAGCAATAGGTGACACCCCATCCCACAGCATTTTGTAAAGCACGGACACCCGGGTCCCCAGGGCACCTCCCAAAAGAGTCAGTTCCAGCTCCGAGCACACTTCCCCTCGGAGCGCCCCCTCCGGGATCATGCGAAGGTAGCTCCGAAGTTGTGTGTATTGAAACACATCCCAATGTCCCAGGGAGTACTGCCGGCTAAGCTCGGCGAAGGCCACCAACTCGCCTCCAGGGGTCAACACATGCTCCAGATTCACCAAACCGAGGTCCTCCCAGAACTGGAAGCGGGTCCTCCCGAGGCCTGCCATGAAATCTGCGTTACCCCGAATAGGAAGATATGGTGTATGGAGCGCGGAGATGCGGCGCCTCATGCAAAAGAACTGCCACGCCTTCCGGAGAGGCACTAAGAAAAGGCTCCGGAGCGTTCGAGCATGTAATAGATAACGAGGATGGAAGGGTGCCAACACGGCCTCGAACAGCTCCCTCGGAGTCCAGTCCGTTAAGTCCCACATCCAGTCCCTGACGTGTCTTAATAAACAAGCCATTTTATTTATTTATTTTATTTATTTAACATTTTCTTCTATACCACGCTATTAAAATCAGCGCGGTGTACATCGAACAAGAATACTGCAATGTATACAAATAACATTGAGTTTACAAATAACAGGGAATTGAACATGGGGGAGAAAACGGGGAAACTAAATACATATTAACTCAAACTATGTACAATGCTCTAATGTAACTGGGTGTTGCATTAGTTTTGTGAAGGTTGGTAGGGTTTGAGGGGGGACTACCTATTATCTGTGGTGTTGACGTGCAGGGGCGACTGGTGTGTGAGGGAAGTTTGCAGGTTGTGCTTCTATCGCTGGAGGTTTCTGAGTAGCATTTTGTGAACAGGTGGAGCTTTATGGCTTTTCTAAATAGGATGAGGCTTTTTATTCCACGGATTTCGTGGGGGAGTGCATTCCAGTTTGAAGGGGCAAATAATGAGAAGGCTCTGTTGGAGGTAGCTTTTGTGCACTTAGTCATTAACTTGGGGACTGCTAATGTGTTCCGTGCAGTAGATCTTCTGTTTCTGTTTTCTGGGGTGCCATGAATTAGCTTGCTGATTGGTGTAGGGGGGTAGTTATTTAGGGCTTTGAAAGTGAGGACCAATGATTTGTATTGGAGCCTGGCATGTAGAGGTAGCCAATGCAATTCCTTCATGATGGGTGTTATGTGGTCGGATCTTGACGATCCGGAGAGGACTCTTGCGGCTGCATTCAAGGCTAAGCGGAGGGGGTTTAAAGTTGATTGTGGGAGGCCATGCAGGATGATGTTTGCGAAATCGACATGTGGAAGGACTAGTGCCTGGAAGGTTGTCCGATAGTCTGTGAAGTCCAGTAGGTGTCGGAGGTGGCGTAGAGTTCTGATTTTATGGTATATTGCCTTTGTGATGTTTTTGATATGCGTTGTCATGTTCAGGTGCTGGTCCAGGGTGATGCCGAGGTAACGGATTGTGGATTTGGACTTCAACTCTACATTGTTGACACGTAGTGATGAAGGAGGTATGAATTTGAGGTTCTTTGTGACAAATAGGACATCTGTTTTACTGTGATTGATCCGTAAGTTTTGTGATAATAGCCAATCGGCTACTGCTTCGAAGCAATTAATGATTGGGAAGAGCACTGGTTGGTCTATCAAGAACGGCATGTAAAGGAGGATTATACCATATTATACCGCCGGACATCTGGAAAGCCCATTCCACCCAGAGCCCATGGCTGCTGCAATATAGTCAGGCGGACTCTGGGTTTGCGGCCCCGCCATAGGAAGCGATTAAAATAGCGTTCCAGTTGTCGGAGATCCGCGCGTCTAAGAACCAACGGAAGAATCTGAAGAGGGTAAAGGATCTTGGGGAAGAGCGCCATCTTACACAGGGCAACCCTGCCCCCCAATGACAGCGGCAGGTCCCGCCAGCGGTCCACACAGGCCGACACCTCCCCCAAGAGTTTATGGACATTCAGCTGATAAAGATCTTCTAGTCGCGCCGGCAGATAGATACCCAAATACTTAAAATATCCCACCGCCCAGCGTAGAGGAAATGGCCCCTGCCACCCTGGCTGCCCCTCTGGGACTAGATACAGCGCTTCCGATTTGTCGAGATTCAGACGTAGTCCCGAGGGTTCGCCATATTCCTTGATAAGGCGTAACAGACTAGGCAATCCAGTCGACGGGTCCCCCAAGTGCACCAGCAAATCATCCGCAAAAGCGGCGACCCGAAATTCGCCACTGCCCAGCCTGATACCCCGAAACTGAGAGGAGGCCCGAATACGGAGAAGAAGGGGCTCCAGCGAAAGTACAAAAAGAAGAGGCGAAAGCGGGCAACCCTGACGGGTCCCCTTTTGGATAACAAATTCGGGGGACATGACTCCATTAACCATGATGGCCCCTAAGGGGTCCGCGTATAGTAATTTAATCACATCCACAAAAAAGCCCATGAATCCCATCATCTCCAAGGTCTGATACATAAAGCCCCAACTTACTCGGTCAAAGGCCTTCTCTGCGTCGAAACTAATAAGTAGTGAAGTCTCCCCGTTCAACCGCCCAGCACTGATGGACAATAGGATCCGCTGCAAACTGTAGGCAACCTTGCGTCCCCTAACAAAACCCACCTGATCTTGGTGGATTAGAGATGGTAGAAAGAGCGCCAGGCGGTCTGCCATGATCTTAGCCAATAGTTTAATATCGACGTTAAGCAACGAAATAGGACGATAAGAGCCCGGCAAAAGGGGATCCCGCCCCGGCTTGGGTAGAATAGTGATCAGCGCTTTATTGGATTCAAACGGAAACTTTCCGCGACTCACGAGATCCTCAAAGTACCCTATAAGGGAGGGAACCACTGCATCATTCAAGGTTTTATAGAATTCGCTCCGGAATCCATCGATGCCCGGGGCTCGCCCAGTCTTTAGGTGCCGAATCGCTGCTTGTACCTCTTGGCCGGATAGAGGCAGATTAAGGGCCTCCAATTGATCCGCTGCCAGCTGAGGAAGTCCGCAGCCCTCGAGAAAAGAGCGCCCCACCGAGGCCCCCACCTCCTCACCCGCGTATAGTGTCCGATAAAATTCTGTAAAAACCTTCTCAATAGCGGCAGAATCACGGGTAACAGTACCATCAGATTGTCTAATGGCCCCGATCTGTCGAGGGCCACCCGGGGGTCGTAATAAAGAGGACATCAGTTTACCAGCCTTATTCCCAAATCTATAGAGTTTATAGCGATAGTACAACATCGACTTAGACACTCGCTGGTGAAGAAGCGTTTCCAATTCGGTTTGCACCTCTCGGAGCCTACATAAATGCGCCCCTGTTCGGGTGCCCGCCGCTACCCGGCACATCCGACCCAGCTCCCGCTCTAATAATAGAATCCGATGGTTCAACTGCCGGCGCCGATGGCTTTGGTAACTAATAATATCCCCTCGGAGCACCGCCTTACCGGCTTCCCAGAAAAGCGCGGGAGAAATAGCCGGCGAAGCATTCGAAAGTTCGTACTCCTTCCAACGACCCCGTAGAAATGCTTCAAATCGCGCATCACCACAAAACTCCAAGGGATAGCGCCAGACCTTACTGGCAGGTAAGCAGCTCCCCCGCAAATCCAAAACAACCATGGCGTGATCCGAGATAACAAGAGGGCCAATACTCGCCTGTAGAACCCAACCAAAAAGTGATTCCGTCAAGAGAAAAAAGTCTATGCGAGACCATGTGCCATGCGCCCGGGACAGATGTGTATAGTCCCGTTCTCCAGGGTGCAGCACCCTCCAAATATCTAGGAGATCATACGCTTCACATAAGCCTCGCAGCTTCCGGCGCGCCCGGGGGTTCCCGCTCACCGCAGGGCCTGAGCGATCTAGGTCACTGTCCAGAGCCACGTTAAAGTCGCCACCTAATATTACCTGGTACCCACTAGCCTCAGCCAACAATTTGGAAAGACCCTGGAAAAAGGTGACCTCGTAGACATTGGGTCCATATACGGAGCAAAGAAACACCTTCCTCCCCGCCAGACTCCCCCACACTCCAACATAACGGCCCTGCGGGTCAGAAACAACCTTTTCCTCCTCCCAGGAGACAGACTTGGCAACGAGAATAACCACTCCCCTCTTCTTCCCCACCGCGGGGGCTCCATAAACATGAGCCTTAAATCCCAGGCCCAACTTCTGGTGCTCCCCCACCGATTGGTGCGTCTCCTGCAGTAGAATAACATCCACATGGTGACGCCTCAAGTATTGCAGCACTTTAGACCGTTTCACCGGAGAACCCAGCCCACAGACATTCCAAGAGATCACTCGAATAGCTTTATCCATAGCAAAATACACAGCGAAAGAGCCAGAACCTAGTCAGCAAGTGTACCGCAGAATAGGGACCCCCCCAGCCAAGGGCCCCCTCCCATACTGTTCCAAACCAGGCATATCTAAAAATCCAAACCCTCCTTTCCCCAACACTCGTTAGTCCCCCATGCACACTCTCAGCCCATTCAATCAATCTAATCTCGCGCTCTCTACGCTGCGCGCACATCCGCTGACACCTGGGTGCCTCCCCCCCCTCTCACCCCCCCTCCCTATGGCCCCCCCTCCAACCCTCCTCCCCCCCTCCCCCCCCCACTCCTCCCCTCACCTCTGCCATCCCCACACCAGTTTGAACTGGCCCCACCTTGACTTCGGTAGCATGTAGGCCCCCGCCCCTCCCCCTCTTCAACATTGTAGCCCAGCCCTCTCAGCCTTCACAACCACCAACCCACCTTGGTCCTACAAATATGAATGGTAGCTATTGCCAAAGTAACGACGTGGTGGGAGGTGTCCCCCTCCGAAGGAGCTAACATCTCCCAGAGACCAACCACGACCCCCCCAACCCCCACAGGCTTATAGAATGCAGGAAGTGGGAGTCCTACTCAGGGTGAAAAGGGCGAGACAGCTCCCCTCACAGTGGACCTCCCCCCCAGCACTACTCTGCATCACCCCCCCCCGTTCACTTCGATGGGTAAAGGAAGCACTTAAAAGCCCGGGGGCACCCCCTTGGCCCAACCCCGGCATAAGGAACCACCCACCTCTAGAGGGGGTACAAACGGCCCAACAGACTCCTAGCATGCTGCTTCCCCGCTGCATGCGCACACAATGTAATTAACCAGACATTAACATGATCAAAGCACAGCGCCACAGAGCACCTGATAGTCCTATCGACCCTCCCCCCAGCATAACCAACGTGCGTTTAATGGCTATATTCCCCTGGGCTAAAGCAGGCTGCAGTACATACCGGAAGGGCAGCGGCCCCGCCGCCACACACCACCCCTTTGACAGGGTCGCTGCCCCATCGACCCCCACAACCAAGAGCCCACAACCCACGTCATCATATCCCCAAAGGGCCCCTCAACATCCCCACCGCGCACCAGACAGGTGCCCCTCCCCCTCCCCCTCCCCACCTCCACCCCCTCGTACCAGACCAACATTTCTTCAAATGACCGAAACCGCCACAAAGGCGGCTCGAGGCAAGTCGTCTCTAGTGGTAAAGAACAAGAAACAAGGAACACTTAAATAGATCAAAACAGGCAAAAAGTAGCCAAACAGTAGCTCAGATATTAGTAACAAAACAGGGATACACAGTTGCTCAAGCGGAGAAAAACCTCTTCGCTACATCATCCCGAGTTCCCCCTCTCTCCTCTCTCCTCGGGTGCCAGGGAGCCGCTGCACACGTCCGCATAGTGAGTTATCAGTCTGGGTATCAGCGCAAGTCCCACTGAAGCCCAGGTATGACACAGCTCCAATCCAACTGCAGGCGCTCCACAGTTTAATCCTTGGGGGCTCTAAGCCAGACCCGGCCAGGCCAAGAGAGTCAAGAGCATCGGAACAGTTCCCGAAGGTATAGCGGCGAACCCGTGGCGAATCCTAGCCCAAACTATTACAGTAGTCCCGGGCTTCTTCGGGGGAGGAAAATACTCAATTCCCCTTGTCACTGTAGATCCTGAGAATCGCCGGATAGGTGAGCGTAAATCGAACGCCCCGTTCAATGAGCTTACTACAGATGTCTTTATAAGCCCTGCGCTTCATGGAAACACCAGCGGAATAATCTTGAAAAATTAATAGTTGGCTGCTGGAGGCTCCGGTCCGCCTCAATTGTCGCGACGCCCTCAGCACTTCTTCTTTGTGCGTGGAGTTAAGGAAACGAGCGATCACTGCTCGCGGTCGTCGGTCGTCGGTCCGAGAGGGCCCCAGTCGGTGCGCTCGCTCTAACACTACTCTCCCAACCTCCTCAGGCAGGGACAAATTATCGGTAATCCACTGTTCCAAGTGGCACCTCAAAGCTCTGTCAGAAACGGACTCTGCAACCCCAATGAACCGCAAGTTGTTCCTTCGACTGCGGTTTTCAAGGTCCTCCAGCTTATCCTGATGTTGAGCCAGTGTCTCTTCCAAACTTTTAATCTTTGCAGTGTCCTGCACGCGTTGGTCCTCCAAGGACCCTATGCGGTTTTCGGCAAGTTCAACTCTCCTGTTGAAGTCAGATACCGCTTGGGCCACCTCCTGCATTTGACTTGACAGACCTCCCAGTCTTTTTTCCAGAGCACCCACCACCGCTTTCGATACTTCTGCCACTAACGCTGGGGTGTCCAGTGGTCCCAAGGGCTCCTGCCCGCCCTCCGCCATCTTGTCTTCCCCACCGCGTGTTCTAGTTCGGCGGGGGATTTTCGTGGCCATACAACGGGCTCTGATCAAGTAGTATTAGTAAAGATGCTCTCCAATCCTCCACGGAGCAGCTCCCCCACTTTCGTCGTGAAAATAACTAAAATAGCTCGAATTAACGGCAGGGGGGAGGAAGCGGGCTCCGGAGCCGAGACGGACACGTCCTCTCAGCTCACCATGCCACCGGAAGTCTCCAGGGACATACTTTATTATGAAAACTGTATTAATAAAATAAGGGGACCATTGCTAAGGGCATATTGTGTCTGATCTGTTGGAAAAAGAAAAAAAACAATAGTGTATGTGAAAATTGTGCATAAATAATCAGAGAGGCAATGACATAGACTAAGGGGTATGTTTACTAAATGGCGCTAACGTTGCAGTTGTGACATTATCGCGCGATACGTGATGTTATCGCGCGATAATGGCGCTTTACCATGCGAGAACGTCGCGTTAAGGTGTGCAGAGGGTGGAGGAAGGCTCCCCAGAGGGCGGAGTAAGGCTCCCCAGGGGCGGAGATGAGGGGTCAATGGGCGGAGAGTGGGCGGGGAGAGGCCCCATGCACATTACCGCCGTGAAATGAAGCTCTGAAAATTAGCGCTCGTGAAAACCTCACGCTAGAGGCACATTTGCAGGAGAGAGAAACCATCTCAGTCAGCTATGTACAGCAAAGCCAGGGAAACCCAGAAAAGTGATAGTAATGATACATGTGCATGAACCAAAAAGGCAAATAAACATATTAAATGACCAGAACCACATTTCAAATCCCCATAACCAAGCTGGCCAATAGTGCTACTAATGATAAACATAAAGCAACACTACTGACAAAGCGTAAAAAGGAAGATATCATGTTTGGAAGGGGCTATGCTCTGAACCCCTACAAAGTGAATGAGCCCACATTGAAATAGCGGTGAGCAGGGTTTTCTCCTTTATATTGAGCAGGTTTGTTATGCTGTGGTCCAGCTGGGACACAGTGCGGACTAGGCAGATGCCTAGGTGGCACATAGGAATGCCGAAACTGTAAAGCAGCAAGACAGCAACTGACGAGGGTCCAACATGGGCATGAGTGTGTGTCCCACAGTTTCACAGTGGATATTACCCAGCTGGTACCCACAAGGGCACAGAACATTGGCAGGCGGTGCCAGGGGAAGCGTGCATGTCCATGTAGGCACCCCTACACGAGAACCCTTGCCATAGGTAGCTGCCTACCGGCACACTGGATGGCCTGTGACTGCCCACCACCAGCACCACTGGTATAAGGGCATGTCAGCATGGTGGCGGAGGGGTGCTGGTGGTGGAGGGGGCAGTGGCATCTGCCCACAGCAGACCAAGGCCAAGCCCTGTTTAGGTGGGTGCCGTGTGGTGCAACAGACAAGATCTGTCCAATGAACACTAATGGTAGCCCCAGGGAATGATCTGCCTCTGTTTGGTGCAGTGCACTCAGCCAGTGTGTGTAGCTGAGTTTGGTGCAGTACACACAGCCAGTGTGTTCAGGGTGAGAAGGTCACAGGTTCAAGCCCCAGCTGTGGCTCCTGCAAACCATGCCCCATATTTTACCCAGTACTAAACTGTGGTAATAAAGACAGAACTGTTATTGCAGATTAAATAAACAATCCATAAACACCTATATTTTACCCTACAGGGCACAGACACCATAAATATGTGCAATTCCTAGAGCAGAGTTTCCCAAATGCAGTCCTGGAGGGCCAAACACCATTCAGGCATCATGCTGTCCCTAATAAATATGCCTGTGCTGCAATCGTATGCCACGCCCCCATTGTATTTATTTATTTATTTATTTATTGAATGGTTTTATATACCGCTTTTCATCAAAATCAATGCGGTTTACATAGAACAAAACTTGAAACATTACATTGTAACATATTCTAACAGTTAACATTAAAGATGTAATGCAAATGTATCTCATGTATATTCATTAGGGACAGCATGAAAACCTGAATAGTGTTAGGTCCACCAGGACAGGAGTAGGGAAACTCAGCCCTAGAGCAGCAGCCAACAGGGGCATAAACACCCACACCCATAGACTTCACTATCCAAAGCCTCATGGAGAGTCAGGCTGTTGGGCCCTGCGCGGAGCAGCATCTCCCAATACATTCCCACTTGCATACCTTAGCAATGCCGCCCTTAACTTGGGAACACATTTGCTATGATTGCTAAGGTTGCTAAGGTTGCTAGGATTAATGGCAGATAACAAATCCTAAATTAAACACAATTTGTTGACAGAGTTGCATCATAGCAACCTTTCTGATATCTGTGGAGTGTGTTTCTGTTTTGGTTTCTGACAGTGTTTACCACCCCGGGGAGTGACCCCCAACAGTATTGCGTACCATAGCCATGCCTGCACTGTGCCTAGGACTGGTGTGGTGGCCAGGGCTGCCAAAAACCTCTATATTTGCACAATGCTGGCATAGGTGGTGTGGTAGTGTGCGTATGTCTATCCAGTGTTATGTGGCTGCCTACACCTTACTGAGCCCACAATGCTTGCACTGTTTCCAGTGTTAGCCTGCCAATGTGCATAATGAGGAGCAAGGTACTGTGGGTATGGCCCGGACAGGGCGGCCTGGGTCGGTAGCATCTGCATAGGGCATAGGGCAATGGCTGGGACATTGTAGTGGCCGGCCACCACCTGCATGGACAGGGTGGCCACAGCATGTCATGCAGGGAGGTCATTCTCACCCTGACTGAGCAGTGACCACGGCATGGCTAGTTTACCCCATAGTGCTATATGGTATTTCTCTCACGTGATATCTCTGGGTTCTTTTTTCTGGGGCCCAATCACAGACATACCTGCTTGGTGTGTTCGCTCACATCCCATTTTTGAGTGTAAACAGTTCCTCCAGGAACATGCACTATGTACTAGCTAGCAGACTGTCTGCAGTTAGCATGTGTATGACTTGGAACACCTTGCAGGGTGAAGACTGACCATGCCCTCTGCTGGTGAATGTCAGATAGGGTTGGGTGGCAGCTGAGCTTTTCCAGGCCTACTGCCCTATGTGATGCATACAGATCTGCATTGACCTCCCTGTAGGGTGCCCATTCCCCTCTACTGCCACCATTGCAGAGATGTAGAATGTGGATCTGTTGGTGGGAGACCCTGTCCCCCACCCTGACCCACAGGGCGGGTTGGGTTGTGCTACATAATCTGCTTTGGGGTCCGAACATCCCCCTTCACTTATAACATGTGACCATGGCACCCACACAGGATATGCACTATTCTGGTTGCATCATAGTCCACATGACTGGGAAATACAGATGGACACGGGTGTATCCTAGGTGTGTCTGCAGGGATGCCACTGCCCCCTCAACCACCAGTACCCCTCCGCCACCATGCTGATATGCCCTTATGCTGGTGGTGCTGGTGGTGCGCAGTCCCAGGCCATCCAGTGTGCCAGTAGGCGGCTGCCTATGGTGTGGGGTCTGGGGTAGGGGTGCCTACATTGACATCCGCGCTTCCCCCCGGCACTGTCTGTCAATGTTATGTGCTCTTTGGGGTACCTGCTGGGTGATGTCCACTGGGACACTGTGGGTCACACACTCATGGGCATGTTTGCCCTTGGTAAGTTGCTGGCTTTCTGTTTTTCTGTTTCTGTGTTCCTATCTGCCAGGTAGGCATCTGCCTGGTCCACCCTGTGCCCCAGCTGCCCCATTGCATGTCCCGCCTTCAGCCCCCTGTGCCCCATTTGCAGCCTCACCGTCGTGCCCTCTCGTACTTGGCCACTATGCTGCTGCTGCTGCTGCTGCTGCACATGTATCACTACTATCACTTTTCTTGGTTTCCCTGCCTTTGCTGTACATTGCTGACTGAAATGGTTTCTCTCTCCTGCAAATGTGCCTCTAGCGCGAGGTTTTCACTGGCGCTATTTTTCAGACCTTCATTTCATGGCGTTAGCATGCATGGAGCCTCTCCCCGCCCACTCTCCGCCCATTAACTCCTTCTCTCCGCCCCTGGGGAGCCTTACTCCGCCCTCTGGGGAGCCTTACTCCACCTTCTGCACACCTTAATGCCGCCACAGAAATTATCGCTCGATATGTGACATTCTCGCACAGTAATGCACCATTATCACGCGACTGGTGTGGTGGCCTGGGCTGCCAAAAACCTCTATATTTGCACAATGCTGGCATAGATGTGGTAGTGTGCGTATATCTATCCAGTGTTATGTGGCTGCCTACACCTTTCAGAGCCCATACTGCTTGCACTGTTTCCAGTGTTAGCCTGCCAATGTGCATAATGAGGAGCAAGGTACTGTGGGTATGGGCCAGACAGGGTGGCCTTGGAAGGGTGCATCTGCACAGGGCATAGGGCAATGGCTGGGACATTGTAGTGGCCGACCACCACCTGCACGGACAGGGTGGCCACAGCATGTCATGCTGGGAGGTCACTCTCACCCTGACTGAGCAGTGACCACGGCATGGCTAGGTTCCCCCATAGTGCTATATAGTATTTCTCTCAGGTGATATTTATGGGTTCTTTTTTCTGGGGCCCAGCCACTGAAATACCTGTTTGGTGTGTGTGTGTGCTCACATCCCATTTTTGGGTGTGCACAGTTCCTCCAGGAACATGTACTAGTTAGCAGACTGTCTGCAGTTAGTATGTGTATGGCCGGAACACTGTGCAGTGGGTGAAGACTGACTGTGCCCTATGCTGGTGAATGTGTGGTGGTGGTGGGGGGGCAGCTGAGCTTTTCCAGCATTCTGTCTGTCCGCCTGCCATTGCCTTATTGATGCATACAGATCTCCATTGACTGCCCTGTAGGGTGCCCGTTCCCCAGCAGGACTGGGGTTGATGGTCCCCTCTACTGCCACCATTGCAGAGATGTAGAATGTGGATCTGTTGGTGGGAGATCCTGTTCCCCCACCCTGAGCCACAGAGGGCTGGTTGGCGGGTGCTACATAATCTGCTTTTGGGTCCAAATACCCCCCTTCACTTATAACATGTGACCATGGCACCCACACAGGATATGCACTATTCTGGGTGCATCATAGTCCACAAGGACTAGACATGACTTAGAAATAGAGATGGACACAGGTGTACCCTAGGTGTGTCTGCAAGGAATACCTATCACACACTAGCACTGACCTGCAGCATAACCTATCTCAGCCAAGCCAGGTGCTGCGGACCTGGTGCTGGGCGCCCCACCTCACCCTCAGGGTGAGCACAGGACCCGCACAATGTCATGGTCTGTAGCTACTCTGTGCCAGTAACACACACGGTCAGTTCCCCCTATCAGACCGAGGTGCTGTGGGGGTGCATACCCCATCTTGTGATCATCTGTAGACTGCTGATCTGCATGTGCAGTGCATCATGGGTACGGGTGGGTTTACCCTATCCTGGTAACCACAGCAGACAGTTTGTGTGGTGACCTGCAGTTTTTCTGTAGGCAGCCAGGGAGGTGTTATATAATGTGCCCTATAGAGCGCTCTCTAGGGCACATTATAAGGTGACTTGGCAAACAGTGCACTTTATAATGTACCCTATGAAGTGCCTTATAGTGTACCTTATGCAGCACCTTAGGTTACGGCACTGTGGGTGTTTTTGCTGGCAGCACTTATTTAAGTTTAAAAAGGAAATGCCTCAGACAGCACTGATTTAAATTACAGGGTAATGCCTCAGACAGCCTTATTACATAACATCACTGTGGAATTGAACCCATGACCTCTGCCTCCACAGTCATTGCAGTAACCAGTGGGCTACATCTTTAGTCATTCTAATACTGCACTGGCATGAACTTAGGGTTAACGCGCGTTAGCGCACCACCGTGCATGTGCAGCGTGTGCGCCTTGAGCGGCATCACGCATGCGCAGTGTGCGTGCATGTGCCAGCAACCCAGTCACTTCCGTGAATATGGAGAGGCGCTCACATCAGCCAGCCTTCACCAGGCGTGATTTAAAAGTGCTCACAAACCTGATCTGCACAAAGCAGACCAAGTTATTTCCTGGAACATCCAGAAGGCAAGACCTCCACTACGTCAGGAGGGCATGGCACCGCATCACTAGGCACTTTAATCGGATTGCTGACCACCCACGTGAGGTAAGTGCAGGCAGTGCTGAAAGTAGGTGTGGATGCTGCTCTGTGCAAGTATGCCTTATCCCCATGCGGCCATGACCTGCTCACAGAGATCAGGCTTAAATCCTGCAGGTATGGAAGTTAGTTATATAGTGTTACCTGTCATATGCAGCGCTATACAGAAACAAGTAACACACAGTCCCTGCTCAGCAGAGCATACAATCCAATCAATCGCTTCATATTACAAAATGTGAACCACACACGTCTAGGCAACTGGTCCCATCTATGGCCCGCACACTTACTGCTGACCCAAGACTACATGCCTTTCACCTTGCTGCACTCAAAGGCTGGAACTAACTACCTGTGGCTGTACAGCAGCCCCTTTCCCAATCAGCTACAAATCATGTGTGACAGCTTACCACCTCCCCCAAGCCTACTGATCCTGACACACATAATCCACCTCCACCCACTGTGGTGCCCTGCTCACATCTTCTGTGTTTGAGTCATGACTAGATTGTAAGCTCTGATGGCCAGGCATTGTCTCTCATATGTCAGTGCAGTGTTGCATCTTATTGCTATTGCGATACAAATGTTCACTAGTAGTAGTAGTACACACATATCTAAAGAAATGTATGTTCCAACATATGCAGTACTTAGATGAGAAGACCTCCTCAATCACCCGCCGCCTGACTGCTGTGCCTTCACGTGTGTCACCACGGCCACGTACAGGAAGGCACATAGGATCATCTTCCAGATCCTCATTAATTTGAACATGGAGATCGTGCCTGAGAGCAATGTTGTGCAGGATGCAACAGACTATAATGATCTCTGCCACAGTCTGGGCTGTGTATTGTAAGGCCCTCCGGTCCTATCCAGACACCTGAAACGACTTTTCAAAATGCCAAATGTGCACTCTATGATGGAGTGGCTGAAGGCATGGGCCTCATTGTACCTCATCTCTGCACGTGTCTGTGGTTGACGCACAGGGGTCAGCAACCAGGGGCGACACCCATATCCTGCATCACCTGCAGAAAGAAATGTGAAACGTTAAAGCAGGAGCTGATGTCCACACACATGGCGAAAAGCATGTACGTGCAAACCAAAAGCACAAACAATTCTGACACAAACATATGACATCACATGATGGAACACCACAACTATGCAGCAGTGTTTGAAGGTCTGTCACAGAAAACAAGGGGTAGGTGTAAGGATTGCAATCAACATAATCTGTAACCACGACACAAATGCTAGCGTGCATCCTACCATCAACACACAGCACCGTAGCAAGGAAGAGCTGGAGGGCACTCCCCCCCCCCCAACATTAGATCACACACAGACAGATGAGACACACACACAACCAGGGATACACTCCAAAGACAGACATGTGCAAATATGGTTAGTCAGAGGATTACCATGTGCATGTCAGAGATGCGAAATACCCACCCAGCAGTATACAGTCCTCACACTGTCCTGCCTCAAATTGTCTGAATAGTGCCGAGTGATGCAGGATATAGGAGTCATGGGTGGACCCTGCAAACCTAGGGACCACATTCAGAATATGCATATCTGCATCAAATACAACCTGAACATTCAGGGAATGGTAGTGTTTGTGGTTGCGGAACACTGTCTCCCTGTCTCTGGGCAGGACCAGGGCAACATATGTGCAATCAATAGCTCCCATCATGTGTGGTATCCCGGCAAATGTCTCAAAGGCCTGGTTCAGGGTCCCCCCCTGTTGCCTAGTGTTGGGAATGGCAATGTAATTCCCCACCCAGCTGATCATGACACGCAGTACCTGGTAGAGACAGCATGAGAAGGTGGGGCGGCTCATGCCACCCACTGCAGCCACAGATGACTGGAAACAGCCAGAGGCAAAGAAATGTAGGGCACCAAGGAGCTTGACCAAACCCGGTATGGCATGTGACCAACCAGTCAGGGGCTCGAGGTCAGGTCTTAGATCCTCATAGAGCTCCCTAATAGCCCCTGTGCTTAGGCGGTAGAGGGAGATGACCTGGTCCTCACGCATGTCCTGGAGCTGGGCCCTGGGCCTGTAGAGGCGAGACTGGTGAGCCTGAAACTCCGCACGCCTCCTGCACCATGCCAGCACAGCCCCTGCCTGGCCTGCCCCCCACAGCTGCAGGTCTGTGTTGCAGCGGGACTGCACCCATGCCCTGTGCCTCAGCCCCATGGACACCATCTCCCCCGTCAGGCAACTGCAGCCCCTGCACACCTCCCAGTGCACATGCAGCAACCACAAATCCCGCCATACACTCAACCCCCCTCACCTCCTCTAACTCACACAAATCCAGCCACTTACCTCACCCACCACTCACCAACCCAGCCACTCTCCACAACAAACCTGCCTCTGACACTCTCCTTGCTTCACCAACAACCAACACCACATGCCTCGTCTCCCTCGCCTACACAAACCCCTCAGTGTGTACCACGTGTGCGTGTGTAGTTATGTTTTATTTTTTACGTCTGCGCGTCCTTGCGCATGTTGTGCATGCGCAGCGGCGCAAGCGTGGTGGCTGCACGCATTGTGCATGCGCAGGGGAGATGCAGAAGGTGCGTGCTCAGGACCCATGTGATGAGTGCCATTCCGTGCATGTGACATGAGGCCTGCCACATGCACATAATGGCACGCAGCACATGTACACATCTCACGCTCACACACATGTACAGCACATGTGCAACGTGGTGTCCCCACGCACGCAACATCCGCATCACCCCTGTGCATGCGCAATGCGCAATGCACACAGCTGCCATGCTCGTGCCGCTGCGCATGCGTAACGCGCGCAAGGACGCGCAGACGTAAAAAAACCACATAAATACACATGCACACATGGTACATGCTGAGGGGTTTGTGTAGGCAAGGGAGACAGAAGGCGAGGTGTGGAGAAGGCATGGCGAGGGTGAGGTCAGGACTATAGCAGGTGAGGAGAGATGTGTTGCGGAGCAGGTGAGAGAGAGAGGAGGGGAGGTGAGGAGCAGGTATGAGGTGGAGCAGAGGAGCCAAGGGGCATGGGAGGGAAGATTAGGCGAGGAACGGGAGGGGTGAGGATGTGTGACAGGGAGGGAGAGGGAGTGGGGAGGATGACCGTACATATGGGGAGGGCCCAACACCCTCCACCCCATGAACCCAGCATATGCAGCAGCTATTCGTACCTGGCATATAGGTCACACAGAACAGCATACATCTGCAGCCAGGCACGCACCACAATATGACAGGGGGACACAGAAAGGAGGGACATACAACTAGGCCAGAACACATTGACCTGGGGGGGACCCACACACACCACCTATAACAGCTATGGCGTGTGTTTGTGATTACCTGTCCAGGGACATATCCCAGACCAGTGACAGAGGAAGGCCTATCATACTGTGATGACGAGATAGACGCAAACAAACCCCAACGATCACATCACACAGATGTCAGACACATAACACTCTGTCATTGGCCAACATACAGTAGGGATCCCCCACCCACCCTCACAAGACATTGGGGTGCACATTGCCACAGCCGTACCAACTGTACCTAGCCAAACCCCCACACCACCTGGGGTTAGCTCTTATACAGGTACCGCAGTGCCACAGACACATTCCCATGACCCCCACCCACGGTGCAACCCCATGCCCAGCATCGCTCCGCCCATCCCCCGAAACAACCCACCACACACACTGAGTATGTGATAGCTGTCCACCCACACTGCACAGTGGCTACCAAAGTGGCAGTCCCCACACACACCTGGCTGACCTGGACGCATGCTGCAACACCTACCATGCATACCACTCAGGCCAATGCATACACATCGCTCACACATACTATGACAGGCCACAATCCCACTCAGGGCTCCCACACACACTCTGGCCACATGTAGTGCTGAGCCCACATCCAAGGTCACACGCACAGTGCATAACTAGTGCTGCATTTAGTGGGCCCGGTACTCGCCACCCCATCCCCCAAACACAACTGCAAATGTGTCACAGCTCCACCAGTGCAAGAGGCCACTCCTCCCCCTTTCTGCCAGGTACAGCACACTGTACGCTCATGTGCTGTCCTGATTGTAGGCACAGCAACAGCAGGTACAGGCGGACACCACATTGCTGTTGGTGGGAATGTACTACACAGGTGTACATATGTGCCCTGCGCAAACTCATCTTTGCTGTGTACCCTGTTCCACCCCCAGGTGACATCTAGGCCATGGAGGCATATGAGGAGGAGGATGTGCTGGTGCCAGAGAATGCTGAGGGGCCAGAGGCTGCAGAGTCCAGAGACACAGCCAGCACTGGCGGGGAGACCCCAGGAAACAATGTGGTGCCCAAGGCAGAGGACAGGGCAGCGGATGCCAACGCACAAGTGGGGGCCAGTAGCAGCAGCACACGGGCTGTGGAGGACGTGGAGACGGAGGAGAGTCGTCACACAATGCAGGCGCTGGGGACATCATGCACCCCACACACCAGCATGGATGTCATCCTTGCGGAGCTGCGGGCTCATACTGCCTCATCAAGGCACGATGCAGAAGGTGGATAACAGAATACACAACAAGCCCCCTGGGGGTTGGCCGTAACATCCATAATGACATTCCATGTGCTCCCCAATATTATGACACCATAGCACATAGGTTCGTATGTTTAGTGGGGGTCTGTGCCATGTGCACTCTCCCCTCTTGTAGCATGGGTCATCTGGTGTCATACATCTGCCCACTATTCACCACCATATACCCCAAGGAGACGTACAGTGGTACACACCTATCCCAGATCACCTATACAGCTTACTCGGCGGACCCCTCTCCCTGGGCAATGGTACTTGGCATAGATTGTCGGGGTAATCAGTTCTGTGTGGCAGGTGTAGAGGAAACTGCGCCCCCCAGATATCTATCTGTGTGCCATGAATCCCCACGTTATTCGGCCTATCCCATACGACCAATGCACAGATCAAGCAGTGACACAATGAACTGCGACACAGTACCATGTGTCATATCTGTGATTCCCACGACCCCTAAGCAGGATCATTTCCTGGCCTAAGGATGGATCATGGGACACACAGATGTAAACATGGTACTGCGTTTCTAGTCATTGCATGCATGATTGCTCTGCGGACCGATCTGTTGGGATTCGCCAGAAATGTGCATGAGTCAAGGTGGGGAGTGCAACACATGTCTCACACATCACCTTGTGTCTCACCCACAGTCACTCGTCAGGCTCTGATGGCCATTCGGGAGGAGATCAGCCAGCTGCGCGCCACAGCTGAGATGATGGCAGCAGCACTAGTGTGCATTGCGGATGCCCAGGAGGCCATGGATTGGCGTCCCCAGCAGCCAGCACCAGCACCAGAGGCAGCACCAGCAGACCCGGCACAGAGGGGTTGGTTGGCCCATGGGCACCCTGGACGTGGGTGGAGACACAGGATGTGAGGTTGGGGAACAGGTCACGATATCTGTGACAATAAAGACATCAAAACCTATTTATACCTATGTGTACATCTCCAGTGTGTGCCACTGTGCTCCCGTGCATACCCTGAAACCCATGTTGTCACCCTGGCCACATGTGCCTCCCCATTTCCCATAGGGGTGTGGTGTCTGCACTGCCACCAATCACTGCACATACGTTATACCATTCCCTGTGTGCCATGCACCGTGCCATGTGTGCGCCCTTCTACCTATGCATGTGGGTATACCCTACCTCTCCCGTCGACCAGCAATATCTTTATGGTGGTACATGTATGTTTTACGGATCTGTCACTCTCTCACACCCCATATGCTCTCCATTAGTCTACCCACATTTGTGACCATCCTCTCTGCCCACACCAGAGTCTATGTGGCTGTTTACCCACATATGCTTGCGGAGGCACAGGCAGACAAAGGTATCTAGCTACAGTCAGCTGGTTACTCATCCCCAACACTTGTAGTGAGCCGTCACTCATCCTCCTGACCAACATCCACCTGTCACGGCCTCACCAGCTATCCCCCTGTGCAGCTCCTGGGTACAGCAGTCCCTCCTATCCTTCCTGCCACATACCTGCTGCTAGCCATTCCCTCCATTCCCCCCCCCCCCCCGAGCATGGTGCATCAGATATGCAGCCTACACATCACAGGCAGCATGCATGTGACCATAGCTGCTAGGACACACAGCACATCGGTACATGACAGGGGCACCAGGGGGCACAGACGCCTAGGCACATGGGCAGCCCCCACACCTGAGTGTGGAGACAGTCCATGTATGTTACCTATGTCTACCACGCATATACATAAGGATCTACACAGATGTCCCATGCTCATGTCAACAGTCTGTCTGTAAGGGAGACACGTGACCATTGTGCTGTACTTACAAACTTGTTTACTTTTAATTGTATAATGGGTAATATTTACAACAAACCCCATGTTGTGTCCTGGGGACAGGACAGCACAGGGCACGTGTGTGGGCGCCCCTGTGGCCCTCAAATGCTCCTGGGATGCCCAACAGGGGATGGCTGTCGAGATGCACTGCCCATACCAGCTGCGGAGATGTGGATCTCAGCAGCCGTCCACTGAATGGCGCCTGCCAGCCACCGGAAGGTGCGGTCCTGGGACCGCTGGCGTTGCAGCACACCAACCACTGCCACAGATAGGTCCCGGACGCACCTGCCACCATATCCACACCAGGTGCCCGGTGTTTGTGTGGTGGCATGTGCGTGGGCCCTGTCTGTGACAATGGGTGGTGACACTACACCCTGGTGGCCACCATCGCCGCACACATGTGGCAGCTGGCAGGGACCCACAGTGCCCTGTGCTGTCCTGTGTCCCCTCCCACCCACAGGGCCACCCTCCCCCTCCACATCCCCTCCTCCCCCTGACACCTCCCACCCACCCTCTCCCTCACCCCCCTCCCCGCTCTCCTCCTCCTCCTCCTCTGCCTCCTCCTCCTCCACCTCCTCCTCCTCCTCTCCCTCACCCTCCTCACCCCCTGCCACAAACAACACACCCTCCCCCTCCCTGTCCCTCCCCTCCCTCCCGCCCCAACCCCCCCTCCGCCCCCTCCATGTTGTCTTCTTCTTCTTCGGCCTCTGCCCCCTCCTCCTCCTCCTCTGGCTGGACTGGAGCTGTGGGGCCTGTTGTGGGAGGCCCTGATGTAGATGGGCCCTCACCAGCAGCAGCATCCTCTGTGGGGGAGGACAGTCATTAGCATACCATCATGTGATTCACACACCACATAAACATAATGTGGCCTCCCACAGGCTGTTGGGCCACTGTGACATGCTGTACTGCGCTGCAGAGGCTGCAACACTCACCGCCACTTTGCTCCAGTGCCCTCCTTTGGAGGCAGGCAAGGACATCCGGGCAGTGCAGCCGCAACTCCTGTCCCTTTTTACGTAGCTCCTCTACCTGGGGGGGAATGCAATGGGTGGGAGCATTAGGGGCCAGATATCTCTGGTGGGTGCCCAACACATATCACACAGCACTGTGAGCAGCAGGGTGCTGCTGCTGCTTTGACCAGTGTGTCCTCTACTACCTGTTGCCAGCGCCGCCTGCATGTGTGGCTGTGCGTCTGGGCATGTGTGGGGTGCCACCTATGTGTACTGTGTGCAACCACCCGGACCTCCATACCCTGTTCCTACACTCTCCTTGCATGACATGGCAGCACCATGCCATGTGTGGGGTAGGCATGCTGGTCTCCAGGGGAGGTGTTTCCTAACACCCTGTGTGGTCCAGCACACACCTGTGTGTTTGCCTGACCTACACACCTCAGTCGACACACCTGCCATGGCACCATGATCTCTTTACAAAACATGTGTGATGTGTTCTGAGATAGAGCGGGAAGTGGGTGGCCCTGAACACATCGCTAGGAGCCACTACCATGACACCAGGCTTTCTACTATACCTCTATGGTCAGGACTAAGACCTCCTGTGAATAGGGCAGTTGTGGGCAAATGCAACAGGAGTATGGACCACCACACCTAGCTGAGCTATTGACATCTGTGATCTGGTCTGGGGGCCTCCTGGAGTTAGGGCAGAGCTGTGAACCCCCAACAGATGCAGGTACCCTAACACCAGCATCTATAATGGTCCTCTGTGATCAGGTATGGGCCTCCTGGGGATAGGGCAGATCTGTGAACCTTGCAACAGCAGCAACTACCAAACCACCAGGATGACTAATAGACCTCTGTAAGCAGGTCTGGGCCTTCTGGGAGTAGGGTGGATTTAAACACATCAACAGCAGCAACTACCATACCAACAGGATTTATTATAGATCTCTGTAATCAGGCCTCAGGCCTCCTGGGGATAGGGCAGATGTGTGACCTGCAACTGCATAAACTACCATAACACCAGGATGACTAACAGACCACTTTAATCAGGTATCAGGACTCCTGGGGGTAGGGTGATTTGAACACATCAACAGCAGCAACTACCATACCAACAGGATCTATAACAGACCACTTTGATCAGGTCTCAGGACTCCTGGATGTAGGGTGTATTTGAACACATCAACAGCAGCAACTACCATAACACCAGGGTGACTAACAGACCACTTTCATCAGGTCTCAGGCCTCCAGGGGATAGGGAAGATATGTTAACCTGCAACTCCATAAACTACCATAACAATAGGATTTATTGCAGACCTCTGCAATCAGGTCTCAGGCCTCCTGGGGGATAGGGCAGATATGTTAACCTGCAAATGCATAAACTACCATAACAACAGGATTCATTACAGACCTCTGTAATCAGGTCTCAGGACTCCTGGGGGTAGGGTGGATTTGAACACATCAACAGCAGCAACTACTATAACACCAGGATGACTAACAGACCTGTGTAATCAGGTCTCAGGCCTCCTGGGGATAGGGCAGATGTTGAATCTGCAACTGCATAAACTACTATAACAACAGGATGTCTAACAGACCACTTTGATCAGGTCTCAGGACTCCTGGGGGTAGGGTGTATTTGAACACATCAACAGCAGCAACTACCATAACACCAGGGTTACTAACAGACCACTTTCATCAGGTCTCAGGACTACTGGGGGTAGGGTGTATTTGAACACATCAACAGCAGCAACTACCATAACACCAGGGTGACTAACAGACCACTTTATTCAGGTCTCACGACTCCTGGGGGTAGGGTGTATTTGAACACATCAACAGCAGCAACTACCATAACACCAGGGTGACTAACAGACCACTTTCATCAGGTCTCAGGCCTCCTGGGGGTAGGGCAGATATGTTAACCTGCAACTGCATAAACTACCATAACAACAGGATTTATTACAGACCTCTGTAATCAGGTCTCAGGCCTCCTGGGGATAGGGCAGATGTGTTAACCTGCAAATGCATAAAATACCATAACAACAGGATTTATTACAGACCTCTGTAATCAGGTCTCAGGCCTCCTGGGGATAGGGAAGATGTGTGAATCTGCAACTGCATAAACTACCATAACATCAGGATGTCTAACAGACCACTTTGATCAGGTCTCAGGCCTCCTGGGGATAGGGAAGATGTGTGAATCTGCAACTGCATAAACTACCATAACATCAGGATGTCTAACAGACCACTTTGATCAGGTCTCAGGACTCCTGGGGGTAGGGTGGATTTGAACACATCAACAGCAGCAACTACCATAACACCAGGATGACTAACAGACCTGTGTAATCAGGTCTCAGGCCTCCTGGGGATAGGGCAGATGTGTGAACCTGCAACTGCATAAACTACCATATCAGCATGCTGTTTAACAGACCTCTTTAGGCAAGTCTAATGCCTCCTGGGGGTAGGGTGGATTTAAACACATCAACAGCAGCAGGTACCATAACACCAGGATGACAACTAGACCTCTATGATCAGGTCCACAGCCTCCTGGGGATAGGGCATACTTACACACAGCAGCATATGCAGCTACATTCAGCACTGGTGTCTATACCATGTTGTACATGTATGATGTGTGTTCATTGCTGGATATTGTGTTGCACACCTTGCATTGTGTGACCTGTCCCCATACACTTACCTCACATGGGTAGTCCACAATACGATTGTACCACCTCGTGACACGTTCCCATGCCCTCCTAACGTGGCAGAGGTCCTGGCGTTTGGAGGAGCCGGGGAATAATTTTTGCTGCCTAGCGCAGATTAGTGCTGCAAGGTGTCACAGCTCCCGACGGGTGAAGGCAGGCTTCCTTGACCGCGTTGCCATTTTCTCAGATGCCTTGCTGACACATGCACGCACATTTATTTATTACAATCTCTTATATTTATTTATTTATTACAATCTCTTATATACCGCGCTATTTGGCATCAGCGCGGTTTACATTATAACACAACGACCATAACAACATGCTGTTTGGTTTTACATCGAACAGGGGACCAAACTTGGATAACAGGGGTAACTATATACATGAGATATTTACATGGTGAGGAGTAACTTGGATAACAGGGGTCAATTATAATATACATGAGATATTTACATGGTAATGAGTAAAATTATCATAGTGAACGTGGGTCATCTCTTCAGAGGGGATGTCTAGGTGCCATTGGTGGTTGGGTAGCATTGGAGGAAAAGATGGTATTTGAGTGCCTTCCTGAACTGCGATAGGTCGGCAATAGCCCTAATGTCAGGGGGTAGAGCATATGCGCTGCTGTGCATCACTACGGCACGTTAGCTCCAAGCCAGTGCCACGCCCGGCACACAGCGAACAACGGTGGCGCCACCAAGATACGTGGCGTAGCAGGCTTTCTGTCGTTTGTCCAGGCCGCCTTATGACGCACTTTCTGCCACGCCATGCTGTGAGGCACCTTGGGGTACACAGCTACGGTGAAAATGTTTTATGCTGCAGACACATATTGTAGAGATGTGTCTGACTATTCTTGCCACAACATGCATCTTAGGCATTTATCTTGATGTTGGCACACTGGGGTATCTAACCCATCACCACTGGCTGTGAAGGCATTGTATTAACCAGTGTGCTATGCCTTTTAACTTTTAATTTGTAGTTTAGAGACTTAGGTGCAGGAGGAAGGACCAGGAGCTTCAGGGTCTGAAACACGGTGTTGTGTACACATTTTCACATTTTCAGAAGGGATAATGCGTCCGTTGAAGATAGTTCACCTTTGGACTGCTGATTGAGCCTCACCGGAAAATATATAGGGGGGTTGAATGGACTCTCGTTTCGGGATTGAATCATTAACTGGATTAACTGGCTGAATTTTCTGGGAAAGTGTTTCAACGGCTGGATACAGCATTGGCGAGCGTCTTCTGATTTGCAAGGAGGACGGGTGGAAGCGTGTTGACTCTCCCGAACTATGAGATAAGTCTTTTCTTTACATTGACAGTTCTTTGGTGATGATATAAGATTGAGGAGTGGTTTTGTACCCTGCCTCATTGCTGGAGAGTTTATTCTCTCTTTTTAATAAAGAGAAAAACGGAGGGTTTGCTTCACGAGAGAGGACATGTTTTCCTACTCCCAGGGCAAATGATCCGACAAAAAAATATCTTAGTTGGAAAAATCGGGCTAATTCACAAGTAGAGTTATCTCTTATATGGATATAGGTTTTGTGGGGTAACTGTATCAGTTTAATAGATTATATTTATATATATTATAATGCCTTTTAACATAGCAAAGGCTGGCTATACAGCAACACCAGGTCATGTGCACACATTTTCTGCTCTGCTTACCGGGCTAGTGTAAGGCCACAGCTAAGGCACTTTACAGGGCACCTTAGGTTGGGCAACTGAGGTGAGGGTGCTTTGGGGTGTGAACATTGATTTCAGATCTATGTCAGACTGTTACAGGCATAAACGGGTGTAGCCTCGGTCAGTTTTACTAATGGATGCACTTTGTATATAGCTCACCAGCAAATCTAACAACCTGCAGCCCACACCACTCTTCCAACATACCCACTGCATGCGACTGACCACACTTTTAAAAATTGTTTCATGTGATAAAACGCTTTGATGTAATGATAATGAGGTATATTATATTCGTCCAGATAAATAAATATACAGGCCAACTGGGGTATTGAACCCATGACCTCTCCCACTGAGGTCATTGTATTAACCATTGTCCTACATCAATATTGGTTGTAACTAAACTATGGCTAGCTACTGAACCAGGGCAGATCACCAGACACACTGTCTGGTGTGGCTATCAGGATAGGATAGCACCAAGAGTACCCACGATGCAATTCACATGCAGAACAGCAGTCTACATCTGCTTACCAGATGGGGTTTGCACCTCTACAGCACTTCAACTGGGTATGGGGACTGACCGTGCATGTTACTGGCACAGTGTACCTACTGACCATGCCATTGTGTGTGTTCTGTGATCACTCTGAGGGTAAAGTCGTGTGGCCTGCACCAGGTCCACAGTACCAGGGTTGTTTGCGGTAGGCTTTGCTGCAGTTCACCACCACTGCTAGTGTGGGAGGTATTCTTTGCAGACAGCCTTAGGAGTTTTCTATGTCCATTTCTATTTGCCAGTAATGTGTAGTCCTTGTGGACCATGATGCATATTCAGTGAGGTTGCCATGGACACCTGTTTTTGGAGCAGGGGTGTGTCTGGACTCACATGACAAAGATATAGATAGCAAACCCGCCCTTTCTGGGTCAGGGTAGGGAACATGACCTGCGAACAACAGACACACACTATCACCGTTTGCAATAGGGGCAGTGGAGGTACATGATGACGAACTGTGGGACCAGCAACCCTCATCCAACTGGCGAACGGAGAGCTGATGCAGATCTGCACATGGAACAGGACCACTGGTGACAGGTAGTGTGCCTGGTCAGCTCAGCTCAGCTGCCCCCCACTACAATCTGACATTCACCAGCAGAGGGTAGTCAGTGTGCACCTGCTGCATCCTGCAAGGTGTTGCGGCCATACACATGCTAAATGCAGACAGTCTACTAGCACATACAAAGTGCATGTTCTAAAAGAAACCATGTGCACCCAGACGTGGGATCTGGCACACACACCAAGCAGGTTTGTCAGTGATTGGGCCCCGGAGATGGGAACCCACAAATATCACTTATAGAAACAGTGTATGGCATTATGTGGGAACCTGGACATGCCGTGGTCACTGCTCAGTCAGAGTGGGAGTGACCTCCCAGCATGACAAGCTATGCCCACTGTGTCTTTGCAGGTGGTGGACGCGCACTACAATATCCCAGCTATTGCCCTATTCCCTGTGCACATGCATCCTGCCCAGACCGCCCTGTCCGGCCCATATCCACAATACCTTTCCCCTCATTATGCACAATGGCAGGCTAACGCTGGAAACTGTGCAAGCATTGTGGGCTCAGTAAGGTGTAGGCAGCCGCAAAACACTGGATAGACATACACACACTCCCACACCTATTTCAGCATTGTGCAAATATAGAGGTGGTTGGCAGCCCTGGCCACCACACCAGTCCTGGGCATAGTGCAGGCATTGCTATGGTACTCAATACTGTTAGGGTCATTCCCCAGGGTGGTAAACATTGTCAGAAACAAGAACCAACACACTCCACAGATATTAGAAAGGTTGCTATGATGAATCTCTGTCAACAAATTGTGTTTAACTTAGGATTTGTTATCTGACATTAATCATAGCAATCTTTTGATATATGTGGAACGTGTTTCCAAGTTTAAGATGGCATTGCTAAGATATGTAGGTGCTAGTACCGGTAAGTGATGCTCTGCGCAGGGCCCAACAGCCTGACTCTCCATGAGGCTTTGGATAGTGGAGCCTGTGGGTATGGGTGTTTGTGCCCCTGTTGGCCGATGCTCTAGGGCAGAGGTTCCCAACTCCGGTCCGGGTGGGTCGAACATGGTTCAGGTTTTCATGCTGTCCCTAATGAATATACATGAGATACATTTGCATACAATGGGGGAGGTGCATACAAATGAATCACAGGCATATTTCTTAGGGACAGCATGAAACCTGAATGGTGTTTGGCCCTCCAGGACTGCAGTTGGGAAACTCTGCTCTAGGGATTGCACATGTTTATGGTGTATGTTCTCTGTAGGGTAAAATATAGGCGTTTATGGCGTGTTTATTTTATCTGCAATAAAGGTTCCGTGCGTTTAGTACTGGGTAAAATTTAGGGACAGAGTTTGCAGGAGGCACAGCTGGGACTTGAACCTGTGACCTTCTGCCCCTGAATATACTGGCTGTGTGTACTGCACCAAACTGTCGACACAGAGGCAGATCATTCCCTGGGGATACCATGACTGTTCGTCAGACAGACCTTGTCTGTTGCAGTGCATGGCACCCACCTAAACAGGGCTTGGCCTTGGTCTGCTGTGGGCAGATGCCACTGCCCCCTCCACCACCAGCACCCCTCCGCCACCATGCTGACATGCCCTTGTGCCGGTGGTGCTGGTGGTGCACAGTCCCAGGCCATCCAGTGTGCTGGTAGGCGGCTGCCTATGGTGCATGATATGGGGTAGGGGTGCCTGCCTAGACATCCATGCTTCCCCTGGCACTGCCTGCCAATGTTATGTGCCCTTTGGGGTACTTGCTGGGTACTGTCCCCTGGGACACTGTGGGACATACACTCGTGGACATGTTTGCCCTTGGTCAGTTGCTGTCTTGCTGGTTTTCCTTTTCTACATTCCTATGTGTCACCTAGGCATCTGCCTAGTCTACCCTATGCCCCAGCTGGCCCACTGCATGTGCTGCCTGCAGCCCCCATACCCCATTTACACCATCAAAAAAGGCTCCAGTGCCCTGCCCTGTTGAGGCTTTCCTAACAGGGGCTCTACAGATCAACCAACAGTAAGGATTTGAGGGTTTATTTTATTATATTAAATTGCTAGCTCTCTGACTGGGAGCTCTTAAAAGGGTTTTTTGTATATTTTTAAAGCAAGGTTACTTTCTTTTTGGTGCTTTAGTGGAACTTTCCTTGAGCACAGTAGGTTGCTGAACTCTAGTAACCTCCTCAGCTTTGGGAACTGCTAACACCTAATCAGGAGTTAGTAGGGCCTGATTACCTGAGAGCAGCTGAGGCCTGCATAAAAGGCTCCAGTGCCCTGCCCTGTTGAGGCTTTCCTAACAGGGGCTCTACAGATCAACCAACAGTAAGGATTTGAGGGTTTATTTTATTATATTAAATTGCTAGCTCTCTAACTGGGAGCTCTTAAAAGGGTTTTTGTATATTTTTAAAGCAAGGTTACTTTCTTTTTGGTGCTTTAGTGGAACTTTCCTTGAGCACAGTAAGTTGCTAAACTCTAGTAACCTCCTCAGCTTTGGGAAGTGCTAGCACCTAATCAGGAGTTAGTAGGGCCTGATTACCTGAGGGCAGCTGAGGCCTGCATAAAAGGCTCCAGTACCCTGCCCTGTTGAGGCTTTCCTAACAGGGGCTCTACAGATCAACCAACAGTAAGGATTTGAGGGTTTATTTTATTATATTAAATTGCTAGCTCTCTAACTGGGAGCTCTTAAAAGGGTTTTTTGTATATTTTTAAAGCAAGGTTACTTTCTTTTTGGTGCTTTACTGGAACTTTCCTTGAGCACAGTAAGCTGCTGAACTCTAGTAACCTCCTCAGCTTTGGGAACTGCTAACACCTAATCAGGTGTTAGTTCCCTCCCTACCCACCCCAACTCCCACCCACCCCTAGTGAGCAGTCTTGCTTTATAGGGCACCTCCCCATTTAAAAAGTCACAGAGAATTGGACCAGCACATTTTGAATATAATTAAAGAGATTTAACTGCTTTTTCTCTGAAAGGACAGCTGGGAAACCGGCTGGTACTTGGTAGATCTCTCTCTTTTGCTTTAACAGATACCTAAGCTCCACGAACAGAACAATGGCTGGGAAAAATTGTATCGCTAAAGCTGTTGCCCCCGTTACAGCTTCTGCCTCGGTCCAGACAGAGGTCCTAATGCCATTTGAAGGACCGGTTCCATGTGCAGGTTGCCTGCATGCTGAAGCCCTGAGGAAACAAGTGGAGGAACTCAGAGAGGAGGTGGCGAGGCTGAGGAGCATTCAAGACAGTGAGAAGTACATTGACGAGATGCTTCTTGCAGCAACCAAGCTCTCCAGCACAGGAGAAGATGGGTGCCAACAAAATGTCGATGGTTGGACACAAGTCACCAGGGCCTGCAAAATCACCAATCCAACTTCTCCAGCCCTTGAATTGAAGAACCATTATGCAGCCCGGGAAGTGGAGGAGGTGAAAGCATCCCTGGAAAGGGAAGAACCAGAGCTCAAGTACTCCAAAGTTGCAGAATCAGTGACCAGAAGGAAACGAAGGGTAGTGGTGGTTGGAGACTCTCTTCTGAGGGGTACTGAGGTGTCCATCTGCCGACCAGACTTGATGTCCAGAGAGGCATGCTGTCTGCCTTGTGCCAAAATCCAAGATGTTACGGAGAGTTTGCCGAGACTCATCAAGCCCACTGACTATTACCCAATGTTGCTAATCCATGTTGGAACAAATGATACTGCCAGGTATACCTCGGAACGTATCAAAAGTGACTTCATGGCTCTGGGACAGAGGGTGAAGCAGTTAGGTGCACAGGTGGTGTTCTCTTCAATCCTCCCTGTTGAGGGTAAAGGCCAAGGCAGAGAGGCTCACATCCTGGAGATGAATGCATGGCTGCATGGATGGTGTCATCAAGAGCGTTTTGGTTTCCTAGACCATGGGATGCTGTTCCAAGGGTTGCAGAGCAGAGATGGCATCCATCTGTCCAAGAAAGGTCAATGCGTCTTCGGTAGTAGACTGGCTAATCTACTGAAGAGGGCTTTAAACTAGATTCATTGAGAATGGGTGAAGAAAGCCCCCAGGTAGGAGAAAGCCCCCAGGTAGGTGATACATTAAATACCTTTATGGAAATGGGTAACAGGGGTAACATATGGAAAGCAGTGTGTCTAAATGCCCGTAGCATGGGAAATAAGATCCCTGATGTTGACGTTTTGGTGGGAGTGGCTGACTTGGATTTAGTGGCAGTTACAGAAACATGGTTCACAGAAAACCATGATTGGGATGTAACTATACCTGGCTATACTTTATTCAGAAAGGACAGGGTAGGAAGAAGGGGAGGAGGAGTGGCACTATATGTAAAAACTACTATTAAAGCTTTGGAATTACAGAGCTTAAAAGGGAGAGAGGAGGCATTGTGGGTTAAACTAGAAAGAGGGAAAGAGAAATCTATTTGCATTGGTGTGATATACAGACCTCCCTTACAAGAGAAAGAGGTGTACAGAGAGTTAATTGAAGACATATGCAGCATTGCTAGGAAAGGGGAAGTGCTACTGATAGGAGATTTCAATATGCCAGATGTTGATTGGCTCATTCCTGCTGCAGTATCATCTAGAAGTAAGAAGATCCTGGATTCTCTACAGGGAGAACTATTCAGGCAATAGGTAACAGACACCACACGTGAAGGGGCCATACTGGACTTGGTGCTTACCACTGGTGAAAGTGTTTCTGATGTTGTAGTGGAAGATCATTTTGCATCCAGTGATCACCAGATAGTGTGGTTCAGTATTAGGACTAGGGCTGTTAGAATCCATTCAAAGGTGAGGATCTTAGGAAGACTAACTTTGCAAAGATGGGCCAATACCTCAGGGAGTCGTTAGTGGGATGGGAACAGCTGGGGGATGTAGAAAAACAGTGGGCAAACCTGAAAGGGGATATTTTAAGGGCAACCAACCTTTTTGTTAAAATGGTAAATAAAGGTAAAAGGAAAAGGAGACCGCTATGGTTTTTGAAAGAAGTAGCTGAAAAAGTGAAGAAAAAGAGGGAGGCCTTCATGAAATACAAGAGATCACAGAGAGAGGAAGACAGGCATCTATATTTGGAAAAGATTAGAGAAGCTAGCAAAGTAGTCAAGAAGGCAAAGATTCAAAAGGAGGAGGAAATAGCCAATGCAATAAAATGGGGGGATAAGACATTTTTCAGATATATCAGTGAGACGAGGAAGGGCAAAAGTGGTATTGTCAGACTCAAGGGTGCAAGGGAGGAATATGTAGAAGCTGATAAGGATAAAGCGGAATTGCTTAACAAATATTTTTGTTCTGTGTTCACAGATGAAGAACCAGGAGCAGGATCTCAGAAAACACCCACAAATAGGAACAGAAGCGAGGGACATCTTGATCAATTTTCAGAAGACTGTGTTCGTGAGAAACTATCTCAACTTAAAGTAGACAAAGCAATGGGACCGTATGGGATACACCCTAGAATACTGTGGGAACTTGGGGATGTTCTAGCAGCTCCACTGACTGACCTTTTCAATGCCTCGTTGGAGTCGGAAGTGGTGCCAAAGGACTGGAGAGAGGCTCATGTGGTGCCTTTACACAAAAGCGGAAGTAAAGATGTGGTTGAAAACTACAGGCTGGTTAGCTTAACTTCGGTGGTGAGTAAATTATTGGAAACGCTGCTGAAAGAGAAAATAGTGAGGTTTCTGGAGTCCAGCGGATTACAGGATCCGAGCCAGCATGGATTCACCAGAGGCAGGTCTTGTCAGACAAATCTGATTGATTTCTTTGACTGGGTGACCAGGGAGTTGGACCAAGGGAGAGCCCTAGATGTGGTGTATTTAGATTTCAGTAAAGCCTTTGACACTGTTCCTCACAGGCGACTTATAAACAAACTGAGCACCCTAGGGATGGACCCTAAAGTTACTGCTTGGGTTAGAAATTGGTTGGGTGGGAGGCAACAAAGAGTACAAGTAAATGGAGCTCACTCTGAGGAGAAGGATGTTACCAGTGGTGTGCCCCAGGGATCTGTCCTTGGTCCGATTCTTTTTAACATCTTTGTTAGTGATATAGCGGAAGGGCTGTCGGGTAAGGTTTGCCTCTTTGCAGATGATACCAAAATCTGCAATAGAGTAGACACCCAGGAAGGTGTAGATAACATGAGGAGGGATCTAGCTGAGCTTGAAGAATGGTCTAGAATTTGGCAGCTGGGATTTAATGTTAAAAAATGTAAGGTCATGCATTTGGGCTACAGCAATCCAAGGGAGCAATATGGGGGTGAAGTACTTTTGTCCACTAAAGAAGAGCGGGACCTAGGCGTGGTTGTGTCTGATGATCTTAAAGTAGCTAAACAGGTAGAAAAGGCGACGGCAAAAGCTAGAAGGATGCTTGGGTGCATACGGTGAGGAATGGCTACCAGAAAAAAGGAGGTGACAATGCCTCTGTATAAGTCTTTGGTGCGACCTCATTTGGAGTATAGTGTACACTTCTGGAGATCGCACCTTCAAATGGATGTGAACAGGATGGAGTCGGTGCAGAGGGTGGCTACTAAAATGATTAGTGGTCTTCATTATAAAGCATATGAGGACAGACTGAAGGATCTTAATATGTACATCTTAGAGGAAAGGCGGGATAGAGGTGATATGATTGAGATGTTTAAATACCTCCGTGGCATAAATGTTCAGGGAGAGAGCCTCTTTCAATTGAAAGCAAGTTCTGCTATGAGGGGACATGAGATGAGGGTGAAGGGAGATAGATTCAGGAGTGATATGCGGAAATATTTCTTTACGGAAAGAGTAGTGGATCCGTGGAATAGTTTCCCAGTGGAGGTGGTAGAGATGAGGACAGTAATTGAATTCAAAAAAGCATGGGACAAACACAGAGGATATCTAAAGGTAAAAAGAGGACTGTTGTAGTTGTTGATATGGAAGGACAGACTAGATAGGCCATGTGGGCTTTTTCTGTCATCATATTTCTATGTTTCTATGTTTCTATCACCATAGTGCCCTTTCCTACGTGGCCACTTTGCTGTTGCTGCACATGTGATTGCCACATAAACCACCTGCCCAATATACACCACAGCAAACCCTCATCAACACTATCAATGTTCGAACATTCACTTTGTAGGGGGAATCAGAATTGCCCCTTCCAAAAGTGACATCTTCCTTTTTATATGTTATGCGTAGTGTTGATTACCATTTATCACTGTTTTTTCTATTGGCCCAGCTCATTGTTTTTTGTATTTCTGTTTTGGTTCTGGTCATTATCTCTCTGGTTTTTGCATGTTTTGTTACTGCACATGTATCACTACTATCATTTTTCTTAGTCTCCCTGCCTTTGCTGTACATTGCTGACTGAAATTGTTTCTCTCTCCTACAAATGTGCCTCTAGCACGAGGTTTTCACTGGCACTAATTTTCAGACCTTCATTTCACGGCGTTAGTGTGCATGGAGCCTCTCCCCGCCCACTCTCCGCCCATTGAACCCTTATCTCCGCACCTGGGGAGCCTTACTCCATCCTCTGCGCACCTTAACGCCGCCGGAGACGTTATCGCGCGATACGTGATGTTCTCGCACAGTAATGCGCCATTATTGCGTGATAACTTCGCAGCTGCACCGTTAGCGCCGTTTAGTAAACATACCCCATTATTTAATAAAAACAACTACTGCACATAAGACTAATATAAAAATATAAGTATAGGAGACTATATATAAAAATTCTCTAAAAACCTATGTATAAAAAGTATATAAAAAATTAATCAACATTGTATACAAAACTATGTGTAAAAAAAACTATGTACAAAGGGGGGGAAGGGGGGAAAAAGAGGAAAAGGGGGGGAGGGAGGGGAAAGGGGGGGAGGGGAGGGAAGTAGTGGTTGGGCACTACAATATCCCAGCCATTGCCCTATGCTCTGTGCAGATGAATCCTGCCCAGACCACCCTGTCCGGACCATACCCCCAATACCTTGCTCCTCATTATGCACATTGGCAGGCTAACACTGGAAACAGTGTAAGCATTGTGGGCTCAGTAAGGTTTAGGCAGCCACAAAACACTGGAAAGACATACACACACTTCCACACCTATTTCAGCATTGTGCAAAGATAGAGGTGGTTGGCAGCCCTGGCCGCCACACCAGTCCTGAGCACAGTGCAGGCATTGCTAAGGTACTCAATAATGTTAGGGTCACTCTCCGGGGTGGTAAACACTGTCAGAAAGAAAAAGGAAACACACTCCACATGTATCAGAAAGGTTGCTATGTTAACAAATTGTGTTTAATTTAGGATTTGTCATCTGACATTAATCATAGTAACCTTTTGATATATATGGAGCATGTTTCCATGTTTATGATGGCATTGCTAAGGTATGCAGGTGCTAGTCGTGGTAGCTGCTGCTGCTCCGCGCAAGTCCCAACAGCCTGACTCTCCATGAGGCTTTGGATAGTGGAGCCTGTGGGCGTGGGTGTGCCCTGTTTTTATTTATTTATTTAACTGTATTTATATCCCACTTTTCACCAGGTCAAAGCAGTTTAAGAACAAAGGGAGGGGGACAGTAATCAATTCTTAGGGTGGGGGGGCTGTCACCGGGGAGGCCAACATTAATGATCTGAACAGACAGTAAGGACTTAGGGATATGTTTACTAAAGGGCGCTATTTGCACTGCTGTCATGTTATTGCATGATAAAGCACCTTATCACACGATAATGACGCTTTACCGGGTGATAGGGTGCCTTATCGCACGTTAACACGCGCAGCAGCGCAAACGAGCGCTAAAGGTGGAGAAAGGCTCCCGGACAGCGGAGGAAGGCTCCCCAGGGGCGGAGAGAGAGGGTCAATGGGAGGAGAGTGGGAGGGGAGAGGCTCCCTGCACACTAACGCTGTGGATTCCTGGGCTGAAAACTAATGCGAGTGAAACCCTCACGTTAGAGCAGATTTAAAGGGAAGAGAAACCATTTCCGTCAGCAATGTACAGCAAAGCCAGGGAAACCAACAAAAAGTGATAAGTGTGATACATGTGCACGGAACAAAAGGGCAAATAAACATTGAAAATGACCTGAACAAACTGGAAAAAAACCATAACCAAGCTGGGCAATAGTGATATTAATGGGAAACATCAAAAAACACTACCAGGAAAGCTCCACAAAAAGTATATCAATTTTGGAAGGGGCTATGCTCTGTCCCCATACAAGGTAAATGATCCCACAGTGAAAAAGCGCTGATCAGGGTTTTCCCTTTCTATTGGACAGGTTTCCTATGGCATGCACATGTCCTGCAACAGCAGGGTGGGCATGTCGGAACGAGCAACTGGACAGATGCTGGAAAAGGAGATACAGAGGACTGCAGGCGGCACATGCTGTGGTACAGCTGGGCCACAGTGCAGAATAGGGTGATGTCTAGGTGGCCCATAGGATTGCTGAAACAGTAGATCTGCCAGACAGCAACTGATGAGGGCCCAACATGGGCATGAGTGTGTTTTCCACAGTGTCACAGGGGATAGTACTCAGCAGGTACCCCCAAGGGCACAGAACATTGGGAGGCGGTGCTGGGGGGGAAGCGTGGACTTCTATGCAGGCACCCCTACCCCAGAACCCACACCATAGGCAGCCGCCTACCGGCACACTGGATGACCTGAGACTGCGCACCACCAGCACAACCAGCAGAAGGGCATGTCAGCATGGCGACAGAGGGGTACTGGTGGTGGAGGGGGCAGTGGCAGCTGCCCACAGCAGACCATGGCCTAGCCCTGTTTAGGTGGGTGCCATGCACTGCAACAGACAGGCCCTGTTTGGCGAACAGTCATGGTATCCCCAGGGAATGAACTGTCCTTGTGGCAACAGTGTGGTGCAGTACACACAGCCAGTGTGTTCAGGAGCAGAAGGTCACAGGTTCAAGTCCCAGCTGTGGCTCCCGCCAACCCAGCCCCCATATTTTACCCAGTACTAAACCGTGGTAATAAAGAGGGAACCTTTATTGCAGATAACATAAACATGCCTGAAATGCCTATATTTTACCCTACAGGGCACAGACACCATAAACATGTGCAATACCTAGAGCAGAGTTTCCCAAATACAGTCCTGGAGAAACAAACTCCATTCAGGTGTCATGCTGTCCCTAATAAAGATGCCTGTGCTGCATTTCTATGCGCCGCCCCCATGGTATGCAGATGTATCCATGCATATTAATTAGGGACAGCATGAAAACCCGAACAGTGTTTGGCCCACTAGGACTGGAGTTGGGAACCTCTGCCCTAGAGCAGCGGCCAACAGGGGCAGAAACACCTGCATCCACAGGCGCCATTATCCAAAGCCTCCTGGAGAGGCAGGATGTTGGGCCCTGCATGCAGCACCATCTCCCAATACTAGCACTTGCATACCATAGCACTGCCACCCTAAACCTGGGAATACGGTACACATATATCAAAAGGTTGCTATGATTACTGGCAGATAGCAATCCCTAGGTTAGGCACAATCTGCTCATTGAGCTGTATCATAGCAACCTCTCTGATGTCTGTGGAGTGTGTTTCAGGTCTGGTGTCTGACAGTGTTTACCACCCTGGGGAGTGACCCCCAACAGTATTGCGTACCATAGCCATGCCTGCACTGTGCCCAGGACTGGTGCGTTGGCCAGGGCTGCCAAAAGCCTCTATAGTTGCACAATGCTGGCATAGGTGTGGGAGTGTGTGTCTGTCTACCCAGTGTGTGCTGGCTGCCAACACCTTCCTCAGCCTGCACTGCTTGCACTGTTGCCAGTGTCAGCCTGCCAATGTGCATAACGAGGAGCATGGTACCATGGGTATAGCCCGGGCAGGGTGGCCTGGCCAGGATGCATCTGCACAGGGCATAGGGCAATGGCTCGGACATTGTAGTGCCCAGCCACCACCTGCACGGACAAGGTGGCCACAGCATGTCCTGCTGGGAGGTCACTCTCACCCTGACTGAGCAGTGACCACAGCATGGCTAGGTTCCCCCATAGTGCTATATATAGTATTTCTTTTATGTGATATTTATGGGTTCTTTTTTGGGGCCCAATCACTGACTTATCTGCTTGGTGTGTATGCTGACATCCCAGTTCTGGGTACACACATCTCCTTCAGGAACATGCACTATGGACTAGCTAGCAGACTGTCTGCAGCTAGTATGTGTCTGGCTGGAACACCTTGCAGGGTGCAGTGGCTGGAGGCTTGCTGCTGGAGAATGTGGGGGGCAGCTGAGCATTTCCAGGCCTTCTGCCTGCTATTGCTTTATGGATGTGTACAGATCTGCATTGACTGCCCTGTAGGGTGTCTGTTCCCCAGCAGGACTGGGGTTGATGGTCCCCTCTACTGCCACCATTCAGGGAGGTAGAATGTGGATCTGTTGGTGGGAGTTCCTGTTTCCCACCCTGAGCCACAGAGGGTGGGATGGGTGGTTGTACATTATATGCCTACGGGTCCAAACATAGACATGTGCAATACCTAGAGCAGAGTTTCCCAAATGCAGTCCTGGAGGAACAAACTCCATTCAGGTGAGTTCAGTACATAATATGTATATTTTTTCCAAAGACTTTTGGATATATATTTGGTTTATTAAGTTTAATGTAGTCACATTACCATTGAAATTAACTATTTCACTTTTAGAACACTGCTTCTCCCTTTTAACTTTGTTATCTAGTTTCTTTAACTATGGAGCATTCACTTTATTTTTTTTTATACATTCTTAAAATAATTGAGTTTCTTCCCCCCTTCCTTTATAGATACAATATAATATCCTCCTGGCTCTGGGTATTTCATTTTAATGAGTTATATTTTATATTTTATACTTTAGTTCATAGATGTGGTTCATTGGAGTCTTTTTCAAGACTAAGGGGCATGTTTACTAAACCGCAGTAGTGGACTCCGCCCGATATTGGAGCCGCGGCCCCATTGAATTCGCATGGAGTCCGCTACCACGGCTTTGTAAACAAGCCCCTAAAACGTGTTGCATGGTGCCTACGTAAGTACATCTTCCCCGTCTCTCATTTGTTTTAAAAGCATTTTTATGTTCTATCATCATTACAGTCTCGTTGTGCTTGTGTATGTGTTTATTTTATTATTTATGTAATGATTTAATATTTATTTATTTAGCAATTTAATTATTTATTTATTGATTATACTGGTTTTACTGTGGTTGTCAATGTTTTTTTATTTTTGTACAGTTACTTTTTAATTATGCACTTCTGATGTTATTATTATTATTATTTTTATATTTGTTGAATGTTGGTTTTAATGATTTTTAATATTATGTTTTTATATTTTTGTATTATGTAAATTCACTTTTATCTTTATGTTCAAAGATGCATTCCCCTAGAAGAAGGTGTTCACGCTGAAACGCGTTGGGGTTCCTGAAATATAAACTCTTTTGCACCAGTGATCTCCACCCTCGCTCTTTGTGTTTCGTGCATTGTGTGCGGAGGTTTCGCTCCCTCTTTGTTCCTGCTATCTGTTGGGGGCATGCACAGCATTTCCCTAGCAGATAATGCACCGCAAGTGCAGAAAGCTCATTTGGGCAGCATCGTGGATGCAACTAACACCACCCATTGAGGTGATGTTATAGCTGCATTCATGCTGTCTGCAAATCTGGTGGTTACCATGAGCTGTTGTGGCCCACAGTAACCGGCATTACAGACATGCCCATTCTCCACCTTCATCCTACCCTCTCCTGCAGATAACACGTGCTCTGCAAATAGTGCAGAAAATTGCTGTGTTATTTGCAGTTGCCCCACGTTAGCTATTACTGTGGCCAGATAGCCTGCGCTATCTGCTGCGTTAGCAGCTAACGTGGTTTAGTAAACATGCTCCTAAGCATTTTTAAAAAATTTTTTATTTATCCAGATTTCCAATATAAGACAAGCAGTTCAAAATACAGTTGTTTATACATGTATGAAAATAACCATGGTAGACCTCATAACTTTATTGCCAATTCGACCACAACATGTTGAGGCAGGATGAGAAAAAGAACAGGAAATACACCACAATACTGTGAAGACTGTGAAATGTACACGGCCAGCAGAGTGCATGCTACGCAACCCCCACCGCTGGCCCTGATTTCCCTTCCAGGAGCTGTTTAGGATCAGAAAAGAAATAATTTTTGCCCTCAAAACTAACATAACACAAAACAGGAAATTTCAAGAGCCAGGTTCCCCCTAGTGCAAAGACTCGAGGCCGAAGGGCTAAGAATTCTTTATGCCATGCCTGGGTCTGTTTAGAAACATCAATTAAAATACAAATAACTAAACCAAAAAACTTCTCCTGCATATGCCTAAAGTATAAGAGCAAAACCATTTTGTCCTGCTCAAAAGTGAAAGTGGCCAACAAGGTGCTACGAGCAATCACCATCAGGACCGTACCTAGGCCTGGACGAGCAGTGCGGCTGCACAGGGTGCAAAGGCTTAAGGGGCGCATTTTGGCTGCCTGCTGTTGCCCTGCTACCGCCACTTTTTCTTCTCTCAACAGTGGCAGGGCAACAGGCAGACAAAATGCTCCCCTTAAGCCTTTTTGTAGCACTTTAAGCAGGTCTGGTCCCTCCCTCCTCTGACATGACATCAGAGCAGGGAGGGACAGATCTGCTTAAAGTGCCAGTGACTAGCACGTCAGGAGCATGCTCTCTCCTCCACCTCTGTCATCCACTTTCTGCTCTTTCTGCTGCCGGTGCCACTGTGGAGAAAATAGAGGGTGGCAGCAGCAAGGTAAGAGCAGAAAGTGGCTGGATGGATGTGCAGAGGCGGGGGGGGGGGGGGATGCGCCCAATGTGCAAGTCACACAGGGCGCAATTCTGGCTCAGTACGGTCCTGGTCACCATCTCCATAGACCCTTCCAGAAAACCAGTCAGATCCAATAGAGCTTGGATACAAGCAGGGTCCCTGGGTACTCCACTGGGGTCAGATAAAAGGCCCGTGTTACAGGAGGAAGATTGTCCAATGCCCAGCCCAGGATATCCACCAAATACATTTTCACCATCTCCACTGGGCTGAGCAAAGGGGACTGGGGAAAACTCAAGGACCTGAGATTGTTCCTCCGGAACTGGTTCTCAAGGTATTCTAGCTTCCTCCACAGCCCCATACTCTCCTTAATGCTGGCGTCTTTTACTACTCTCAGCTCCCCCATCGGTTCTTCCAACTGCTCATATTTAGCAGAGCATTGGGCGATGTCCTCCTGAGCAGAGACAAGTCCCATCAACAAATCCACTTTTGCTCCAAGTTGCTGCAAGTTTGAAGTCAGGGGCACATCAAGGGCTCTGATGGAATCACATAGTCCCAAAAGGGTAGCCAACAAGCTCCTCCCGCCAGAAGAAACTCCAGAACTCCCCCTGACATGCTGACCCCCAGGCTTACCTACCCTTTGCTGTCTCCAGCCTGGAACATCAGGGGAAGTCTGAGCAAGGGGGGAGCCCAATCAGTCGCACAGCGATGATACTCACGGGCAGGAGAACTCAAACCCCACCCCTGGGTGAGCACTTCTGGGTTGCCGGCGAAGAGTCCATTCTTTGGGCTTAGAAACACCCCCTCCGTGCTCCACTCTGGGGAAACTACACCAGAGCGGTCCAGAGTAGCTATTGATTCCACCACTGGTTGGACTCCAAACTTGTCCAAGGTAGGCTGTACTCCGTTTCCTGCACTGGACACCGAAGGTTTGGTCAGGTGCTCCCCGTTCCGCTTCAGCATTCGGCATGTAGCGTCAAGGGAAAGTCAGCTCCAGGACATGCAGAACTCCAACCAGAAAGCCTCACACACTGCCATCTTGCCTCCTCCGCTCCTAAGCATTTTAAACTTCACAGTGAAGTTGGTAACAATTTAAGTGGCAATTGCTACATTGTATAACAATTACTGTTTTAAAAGGTAATCAGATTACAAAAACTGTTTTCTAAATTTGCATCTACTGCCTCATTTGTCATCCTACATCCATCTGTCATGCTACATTTTTAGAGCTTCCAGAATTACCAATAATAAAACAGTCACATGCTGGAGTTCCCTGAAGATGTATTTTCATACAGTTTCTCAACCCATACAGCTTTCCTATCAGTGTTTATTTTATTTATTTGTATTTTTTTTTTTTAAACTGTGTTTATTGAACCACCTTCAGAACTACAAACAATTGTTAACATACAAATAGGCACCACTGGGTGGGGTCGACTCTTATCCACCACTCCAGTAGCTCCTTTTTAACATAACTGTGGTACAACATTTTCATTATGCTCCCCCCCTTTCTTTCTTGGTTGTGTTCCCCCTGCCCCTCCCCCTCTTCCCCCACCCCTCCCCCTCTTCCTCCCCCAATGCTGCTCCCCCGCACCCTACCCACCCACTGACCCACCTATGAACCTTTCTCCCATTCCACCCTGTAGTATCCCTTCTGATCACCCATACTGTACCCACCTATCCTAGGCGGAGGACTTCATTATGGGCATAGGGCCTCAGCTGTTGGATATAGGGTTCCCAAATCAGTAGGAAGGAAGCCCAACGTTTAACATTACCCTGTGCCCCCCTTCTTTCAAAAAGCATCAGTTGGTGAAAGCTGTTACGCCATTCCCAAAATGTCGGAGGCGATTGCTCTCTCCACCTGTGAAGAATCGGTCCTTTCCCCACCAGACATGCCTTCCTCACCAACAGTCGTTCCCATCTCCCCTTTGGATGGCGTGGTCCAAGCCGATCCAGCGCTACGAAAGCCCCTGTCCACTCAATTTGTTGATGGAGCAAGTTACTTATGTAGGTACTAATCCTCATCCAGTAATGGTGACTTTTTTGACAGCCCCACCACATATGACCCAGGTTTGCGAGAGGAGTCAGACACCTAGGGCAGCTCCCATCACACACAAGGCCACTCCGCAGTGCCCGTCTTGGGGAGAAATGCACCCTAGTAATACTTTTAAATTGCACCTCTCGCCATTTAGTCCCCTCCACCACTCCCACGATCCTGCCAAGGGCCTGAAGAACTGAACCTGGTGGCACCCCCTGACCCAACTCCTCTGCCCACCGTGCTTCCTCTCTGGAGTAATCCAACCGCTGAAGATATGGCATCAACCTATTCTTCAAACCTGATATTGTGGGTGGAGACTCTGCACCTAAGGCAAAGAATTCCAGGATTTGCACCGAGCTCTCCGAGGTTAGTTCTTGCTCTGGGAGAGAAGCTATATAATGGGAAATCTGTAGATAAGCAAAGTAACAGTGACCCCTCAACTCATAGTCTCTGCAAAGAGCCCCAAATGGCTTACATTTCCCGTTGAGATCCACCACATGCCCAATATAGCGAAGACCTGCTACCCTCCATTCCTGAAAAGCTTTCGTTGTGGAACCCGGAGTAAACTTGATATTGTCCTGCAGAGGCAGCCAACTTGAAACAGCCGGAGACCGTCCCCAATACCGCCACAATTGCGTCCATATGTGTCTCACTGGCTTCACTATCATACTGCGGGTTACGCGTCCGGGTAGCTGCAGACTTTCTAAGTGCAAGGCTGCCAATAAGGTCTGAGGGGCCACCAAGGCTTCCTCAAGGGCCCTAGGGGTATAGGTCTCCGTATCCCCCAGCCAGTCTCCTAAATGCCGCGCTTGGCATGCGAGGGCGTAAAGACGCAGATCTGGGATGCCCATCCCACCAGCCCGCCAGCCGCCACGCAGACGGTTCATCAGGATCCGCACCCTTGCCCCTCTCTATAGGAATCCCCATATCTCTCGCTATACCTGTGCGACATCGCATTGCAATAACAACACAGGGAGCATCTGCATCCAATATAGCACTCGGGGCAATACCACCATACCCACCGCTGCCACTCTCCCCCCCAATAACAAGGGAAGCGAGCGCCAGGCCCACAACTGTGCTCAGAGCCTGGCGGAAACCCTCTCAAAATTCCGCCTGTATATCTCTTTTGGGTCTCTGGTTAAGAGGATTCCCAGATAAAGAAAGGAGTCCCCTACCCATCTAAGTGGAAATGCACCTCCCCAGCTTCCGCTAATACCACCCAGCACATCTAGGGCCTCGGATTTATCCATATTTATGCGCAATCCCGCCAATTCCCCAAAAAGTGAAAATTCCTCTAATAGCCTAGGCAGCGATTGTTCTGGCAGGTGTAAGTGCACAAGAATATCGTCCGCAAACGCTGTGCTCTTAAACCCATACCTTCCCATGTGTATCCCTTGTATTTCTTTAGACAGTTCTATTTTTTGTATGAAGGGGTCGAGAGACAACACAAATAACAATGGTGAAAGCGAGCACCCTTGTCTTGTACCCCTCTCCAATGGAAACGTATCGGACAACAACCCATTACATAACACACTTGCGGTTGGTCCCATGTAGAGAAGGCGGATCATATTACAAAAGGCATTTCCAAACCCATAGTGAAGCAGGAGAGCTTGTAGGTACCCCCAGGCTACACGATCAAACGCCTTTTCTGCATCAAAACTAATTAACATGGATTGCCACTCCCATTCCCAAGCCCACTCCAAACATACCAAAATCTTACGCAAATTGCGTACCGCATGCCGACCTTTCACAAAGCCCACCTGTAACTCATGTATCAGATCTTCCAGCATCGGGGCCAGGCGATCTGCTAATACCTTTGTCATAACCTTGAGGTCGAAGTTCAACAACGATATTGGTCGATAAGAGGAGGCCTGAGCATGATCTTTACCTGGTTTGGGTATTAATATAATGTGCGCATGGTTCTCCCCCCACCTGAACATACCCTGTCCCACTCTTTGATGGTATACCGCCACTAACGAAGGGGCACCAAATCCCCCAGCAACTTATAAAATTCAGCGCCTAGTTCATCAGGTCCCGGTGTCTTATGACACTTGGCTCCTTGTATAACCTAGTGTACTTCTGTTTGTGTGATTGGTTGTTCCAAATGGGCCCGCTGCTCTGCCCCCAGACTCGGCACCCCTAAGCCTCTCAAATAATCCTCTAGGGGATTTCCAGAGTCTCCCTCTCGCTGATACAATTTTTCATAGAAGGAACGAAACACCTGAAAGATCTCTCGATTCCCCTTCTGTAGTTTGCCCTGAGCATCTCTTATTGCCACAACAGTCCGAGACCCTCTACTACCCTGCAGGCAACGTGCCAAGAGTCTCCCTGGTTTATCTCCAAACCAATGCAGCTGGTATCGGTAGTACATATAAGATTTTTTTGCTCTCCTATGAAGTAGCTCATTGAGGGTTGTCTGAGTTTCCCATAACAATTTTTTGTTCACTGCGTTAGGGCAACTCGCATATCTACGCCTGTCTCTGACTGTTTGTTTCTCTAGGCAAAATACCTGTTCTGTTAACAGTCTTTTTTTCCGTGCCGAGTAACCAATAATATCTCCACGCAGAACAACCTTAGCCATTTCCCCAAAAAGTTCTGGATCATCCTTGTGCTGCTGATTGTTACACTCAAATTCCTGCCAGCGTTGTTTAAGGTAAAGATGGAAATCAGTGTCCCTATACAGATCCAATGGGAAACGCCAAATTCTAGACCGTGGATCAACTTGAGCCCACTCCAACTCAACCCAAATCAGGGCATGATCTGATACCGCTGACAGGCCAATCTGTGCATCTACCAATTGTGCAAAACTTCCCCTTGACACAAATAGATAGTCAATCTGGGTGCTCGAACCGTGCGCACGCGATTGGTGGGTGAAATCTCGCTCCATTGGATGAAGTAGGCGCCAGGCATCGACGACTCCCAACCGGTTTTTAAGTTCCCGCAAAACCTTGGTTGCAGACAAGCGTGTTCGGTCAGCTCCACCCCTTGAAGTGTCACGCTCCAGGTCTAGCACCCCATTAAAATCTCCCCCTAATATCAAAGGGACATCGGGCAGCTGCTCAATTTGGGAGGCCAATCGCGCATATAACGCACGATCCAATACATTGGGGCTATAAATATTACCCATCACTATAGGCTTGCCTTCCAATGTGCCAGATAATAACACGTATCTTCCATTGGGATCTGAACATTCCTTTTCCAGGACAAATCTTACACGCTTATGAATCAAGGTGACCACACCACCCTTCCTTCCCACTGCCGGAGACCCCCAGCCCTGACCTACCCACTCTCTTTGCATTTTCAAATGCTCTACAACAGATTGATGAGTTTCCTGCAGAAATGCTATGTCACATTTTTGTCTGTCTAAGGCTTGTAATATCTTGGATCTCTTAATTGGGTTCCCGATCCCACATACATTCCAGGAAATAATCTTCAGAATACCTCATATCGAGTTGGGCCATGATTCTCGATACCTAAATGTCTCCAGGGTAGATCCCCCCCCCCCCCCCCAGCCTGGGGCTCCCCCTGTGCACCTGTCCTAATCCTGGTTCCCATCTGTCTAGTCCATAGGTGGATGTGTGTCCCCTCCCCCTCCCGTCCCCCTCCCCCCACTCCCCCTCTCCCCCCACTCCCCCCTCCCCGTGACTCTTCCCCACTTGCCGTCCCCCCCTTCTCTATCCCAATCCCTACCCTTCTCTCCTGTCATCTCCCTCATTGACTCTCCCCCTCCTCTCCTACTTAGTCACTTAGATGTGTGCGTACCCCCCTCCCCCACCCACACCCACCACGTACAATTATACCTCTATCCCCCCCAAAAATACATAATAATCTTATTTCCCCTGCACATAGGTAAGTTAAATGCAAGTATTTTCCCTCCCCATAATCAACCACACAATATATATAAGGCCCTCAATGCACTAAAGGCTATTACCCACATACCAAACCATGCAATAGACTGCAAATGTCCCGCTTTCCACCATTCCGACGGTCCGGTAATATTATCCCTGTATTATTCCCTCTGACCGACGTAGGGGTAGCGTTGACCAAGTTAGGTGTCAACCAACTTAACAGGCATTGCAAGTGTAGCAAATCGCAAGTCCCCAAGACAGTCTTGAGCTCCCCGTCTATTGCTCCCCCTCTTCGGACCAGAGATCTTCCAAGATCACAGGAGCTGTTTAAGGTTCCTCCTCTGTCTCCCCGGCACAAGATGGCATTTTACGGGTCAGTCCCTCTACATACTTAGCCGCATCTGCCGCACTGGCAAAACTCCGTTGCATTCCACTATGCATAATGTGGAGTTGACAGGGATATTGCACCGAGAGTCTGATGTTAGCTTCCACAAGCTTTTGACATAAGGGCACATATGCCCTCCGCCTCTGAACTGCAACCGCAATTTTCTGGCTTCACTGATGATGCAGAACGCCAGTGCATGCTCATTCACACTTTCTAGCTCTCTCTTTCCGCCAGAAGATTGCGGTTGCAGTTCAGATAGAAGCATTGAAACAGGGCTGAATGATTGGAATGCCCGAAACGCAGTGCTGTGTTTGTTCGTTATTGAAGGACTGGGATGGGAGAATTGTGATTCTTTTACCATTGAACAACTGCGATTGAAGACCTGTGATTCTTTTGAGCATCAACGGTCAATGAATTGATGAACAATTTGGGAGGATCTTCTCGTTCACGTGGGGATTCGTTACAGATGAGTTTCATATAGTTGGTTCCTAAAGTGATTGTACAAAATTTTACACTAGTGTGGAACTGCATTTGGTGTAGAGTACACTAATTTATGGTGTTTTTCCTACCATTTTAGAGGAGCTCCAGTGGGGCTTTACAAATTGAGAAAAACGGAAGTATAACCACGAGAGGTGTGTATTCTCCTCACGGTATTCCTTCCAACAAAAAATATATATAAGAAAATATATTTAGATGCACGTATTTTAGCTCATGCTTCCAGTTTGTATACTCTATTTTTGTTTTGATAGGTATATCTACATAGAGTATTTAGTTATTTTGGTTTTTGAGGAATGCTGAATGGCAGCTGGTGTAATGGCCCATTGCAGCATTGGTAAGGGCTATAGCCACCCACTAGAAGTGGAGGCCTTGAACAGCGGTGATGCTTACAGCCCTGATTAGAAACACAGAAGCATGATGACAGAAGATGGCAGCAGTGTGCTGGTGTAATGGCCCATTGCAGTGTTGGTACGGGCTATGGCGTGGTCTCCTCTGTGCAGTGGCCGGTGGAACACTGAGGTTGCTTTGTGAGGCTGATCCCTTCGCCGGGACACTGGAGTGCTTGCAGTCCCTCCAGGGAAGGCATGAGAGCGGGTAGATCCAGACACCAGCTGCCTTTGCTTGCTCTGTTCGCCACGACATCATGTTCCTGCAGCAGTTGCACTGTCAGTGTCATCTGTTTCCAGCCAGGAGGGGGTGGGGTCACGACATAGGCTGCTGGACTTCTGGGCAAATGAGGTGCATCGGAGGACAGAGGCAGCATGGGTGTTTCAGCCCTGAGGTCCGATACATGACAGTGCTGTCCTCGGTGCCAAGGTCGAAACCAAATGATGCTGTCCTTGATGCGATCCTGGAAGTTCAACCATGTTGAGGGAGGAGCCTGATGGCACTGTCTTTAGTGCAGTCCCGGAAGTTCACCCATGCTGAGAGGAGCCAGATGGCGCTGCCTTCAGTGCGATCCCGGAAGTTCACCCATGCCGAGGGAGGCATCCCGGGTTGCTAGCCTTGGTAAGTGGGGTGGGGTTCGACACACACCCCTGGAGCATCCGAGGCCTCGGTGAGGAGGGCCTTTGTAGAACTGCTGCTCTGATCACCGTCATCTGGGACAGTGAGTCCTACAGCATTCCTTTTCTCATGTCTGGGTGCCAATGCGGATCGAGTGCTCAGCACTACATTTGTGCCTGAGCTCACGTCGGTCGAGGATCTTCCAATGACTGGGCCGCATGTGTGCTCATCATGCCAGGCCCTCATGGATGCAGATTCAGCCAAGGTTTGTCCCCACTCCCTCCGGATGGAGGAGTCAGGCAGCCTCTCTCACTGTGGAACGCATGGTAGCCCAACAACACTGGAGAGGACATAATGGGCTGGGTATGGCCAGAGGGCAGGCGGCTCCTGGGGGAGGGTCCTGCCGCTGCAGTCCATATTGTTGTGCACGCTTCTTACAGTAAAGGGGAAGTCTCACTAGAAGCCTCCTCTGACTGCCAAACCTGGGGAGAAGGAAAAGATAACAGTTAAGCAGGGAAATTTGTGAAAGTAGAGAAGATTAAGGTAACATGGAGAGCAAGAAGAAATCGTCCACATCGCTGGACGAAAAGAATAGATTGGTCCAGGTAGGGGCAGGCCAAGAGGTAGGGGGCACATGGGCACAAAAGCCTTTCTGAGCTCTGGGAGAGACTTTCCGTCCATGGTGCCGTCAGATGACATCTCTAGGTGTGGCCGATGCATCCTGCTTGTCCATGGAGAAATGTCTTGATACTTGAACTATCATACCACTTCAGATAAGTTTTAAAAAGATTTATTAATAAATATGGATGTTAACAGTGCAACTTGGATGAATTGATGATGATAACCAAAGGAGAGTATTGAATGGTCTAGTGACTATAGATAATTCCCAATATTGATGGTTCATCTATTCTTATATTTATATTTTGGATGCAGTGACTAACAGTGCTGAAAAAAAAGTTTAAAACTGGATATAGTAAAAGCCATGAGCAATCTTGCCACACTATTGAAGCATTGTGTTTGTTCATGCTGATTAACCTTGTGTCAGAACAGTTGTTGTAAGTGAATAATTTTTTGTTTATGCAATTCAAAATGACAAACTAAGAGGGAACAAGCAGTTTCTTATGCTGTGTCCTGGAGTGATGTGGGTAGTATGTCCTGGAGACTGAGGCACTAGTGACCCATGTCAGCTTGCAACCTGTTTGGCTGGAAAGAAGAAGCTGTGACCGCAGGTGCCAGTCTATGGGGCTGCACTGTCTGCCAACACAGCTGGAATGGAGAGGGGTGCAATGAAGTGAAGCCGGAAAGAGAGAGCTAAAGAACAGCTGAAGGGAAAGATAAAGGGAGAGAAAAGGCTGGAAAAGTAGGGAGCAAAGAGACAGACAGAGAGAGAGCTGGGGGGGGGGGGGGGGCAGTTAGAGCAAGAAAGCTGAAGGTGTTCACAGAAGGAAGGTATTTGAACCTGGGAGGGGGCAAGCCTGAGCTGGGGGGAGGAGCAGTCAGACAGAATTAGGGGAAGGGAAAGCAGAGAGAGCTGGAGAAAGGGATAAATGGGGGGCAGAAAGTTGGGGAGGAAGAGATATGGGGATGGGTGACCTTTGGAGAGAGCAAGCTGGGGGATTGATCCTGAGAGGAGAGGAAAGGTCAGCTCCCAATCAGAAAAGTACAGGAAAGAACAATAGATGCCTGTTCTGTGGGTGCTTGAACACCATCATGATCAGGGCTCCTTCTTGAAACCCTACAATAATGGGCCCTAAATGCAGCCTCTCCTAACCCCCTCCTTTGCACTTCATCTCCTTTCTCTCATACACATGCATAAAGGGGTCTGGTTACTAAAGCACAATAGACTTATGCATCTAATGCCGAGCATTAGGTGCAAAAGCCCCATGGTAGAAGCCAAAGTGCTGCAGTAGGAGCAGGGGGAATTCTCAGAATTTTCCCTGCAGACATCCAGGAGGAAATGATGGGATCACAGGATGGCAACTTCAAGGATGCAGCTAACACCACCCATTGAGGTAATGATAGCTGCATCTGCGATGTCTGCAAAAACATGCAGCTAATGTGTGCTGACAATGCCCATGGTAGCTGCGTGCAGAGCTGTCTCATCCACTAGGCAAGCTAGGCAGCCACCTAGGGCAGCCTGCCCAGCTGGGCGGTTTCAGCGGCACACATGACCGGCCACACCATCCCCCTAGCTGCCACTGATTCCGTTTGGGGGGAGGCGGGCAGCAGCAGCAGCATTACTTTCTTGCTTACAGCAGGCCTTGATGTGGGCAAGAAAGTGGTGGCAAAAAGTCACCGCTTTTGGAAATACTGCCACTGCCACTTCCCCCTGCCGAGATGGAATCGGCGGCAGCTAGTGGGGCCGGTAGTAGCTAAGGGGGCAGCAGCAGTTGGGGCGGGAGCGGTAAAAACCCTTGGGCCAGCCCTGGCTGCATGGAACCAGAAATCCCACTATCCGCCCACATCCCACCACAAACGGGCCGATGCAGAAAGCTAGAGCAGGCTTTACGAGTCTATGATGCCACGTTTAAACACACTTTATGATCTTTTAAATGCAGAAAACAGATGTAAATGTTGATGGAAAAACTAGCACCAATTAACGCCACACGTATTTAAATTATTAAAATGTATTTTAATAAACTGGTCTGGTAATGCAGAGACAGGTGTAGAGGATTTCGCAACCAGCCATAGTGCCAAAGAGAGCTTCTCTTCTCGTGGCTCTGTTAATCCTGCTGCGGGGCTGATGGGAAATTTCCAATCAGCCTCGCAGCGAGACTAACAGAGCTGTGAGAGGAGAAGCTCTCCCTTCGTGGCTCTGAAAAGCCCACGCTTTGGGAGCTGATGCTGAAAGGAGGACTTTGCAGGGCAGGGGGGCCCCGCGGGGTGCACGATTCTGCCGCTGCCGCTGCCACGGCAGCAGGGGGAGCAGCAGCCAGTTTGTGTTTTTTTTTATCTACCTGGGCTGATGGGGGGAGGGGGGTTAGGACTGGTAATGGGCTATGGTGGGGGGCTAAGACTGCAAGTGGGCTGATGGGGGGTTAGGACAGGTAATGGGCTATGGGGGGCTAGGAATGGAAATGGGCTGATGGGGGGGTTAGGACTGGAAGTGGGCTGATGGGGGGGTAGGACAGGTAATGGGCTATGGGGGGGCTAGGACTGGGCTGATGGGGGGGTTAGGACTGGACATGGGCTGATGGAGAGTTAGGATTGGTAATGGGCTATGGGGCAGGGGGCTAAGACTGTAAATGAGCTGATGGGGGGGTAGGACTTGAAGTGGGCTGATGGGGGCTTAGGATTGGTAGTGGGCTATGGGGGAGCTAAGACTGAAAATGGGGTGATGGGGTTAGGACTGGAAGGGGGCTGATGGGGGCTTTGGACTGGTAATGGGCTATGGGGGGGATAGGACTGGAAATGGGCTGATGGGGGGTTAGGACTAGTAATGGGCTATGGGGGGCTAGGACTGGAAATGGGCTGATGGGGGGGGTTAGGACTGGTGGGCTGGGGGGGTTGCTAGGACTGGAAATGGGCTGAGTGGAAGGGGGGCTTGAACTGCAAATAGCTGATGGGGAGGGGGGCTTGGAATGGAAATGGGCTGTGAGGGGAGGGAGCTACGACTGGAAATGTGCTGAGTGGGGGGGGGCTAGGACAGGAAATGGGCTGATGGGAGGGGCTAGGATAGGATTGGAAATGGGATGTTGGAGAGGTGCTAAAATTGGAAATGGGTTGTGGTGGGGATTTGAATTGAAATGGACTCATGGAGGGGCTAGAACTGGAAGTAGGCTCATGGGGGGGGGGCTTGGATTGGAAATGGGTTGAGTGGAGGGGAGCTAGGATTTGACATGGGCTGATGGTGGGGCTAGGAAAGGACTAGACATGGGCTGATGGGGGGCTGGGATTGGAAATGAGCTGATGGAGGGACTCGGATAGGACTGGAAATGGATGGGGGAGCTAGGACTGGAAATGGGCTGATGGTGGGGCTGGGATAGGATTGGAAATAGGCTGATGGGGGGCTAGGACTAGAAATGGGCTGATGCAGGGACTAGAAGGGAGCGGATGCTGGGTGGGGCTGGAACTAGAAAGCTGATGGGGGGGAGGATTAGAATGGGATGGAGCTGGGAGAGTGAAATGGAGAGGGAAAAAATATTTTGTGTGGGAGGGAAGACAAATCTATTGGCCGGATATTGGGAGAGTAAGTGGGGATTGAGGATGGAGGGGTAAAATTTGAGTGGATAAAATAGGAATGAGGAAAGAGCAAAAGGAGAAAGATTAGTATGTTAAAGCAGATGTAGAGAGAGGATGGAAAAAAACTAGAAGAGAGAAGAAAGGACAAATGAACAACAGACGATGGAGAGTTAGCAGAAGACACGAAGAAACCAGAAGAAAGTGGCTGGAGCAATTGCAACTGAAAAAAAAATGCACAAAAGGTAGAAAAATATATTTTTATTTTGAATTTATTAACTGGAATATGTCAGCTCTGGGAAATGTGCATCATTATGTGCTTTGTTTAGTAGTGCTTTGTCTTGAAGGACTAGAAAAAAGGACTGTTACTTCTGGAGAGAGATCTGCAATTGTGAGTATATACTTCTGGGAATTTTCTGAAAGGAATTCTTTCTATTAAAGCTATTTAATCAGTGAACCCACTATTTCTTGTTAAATCAGTCAGGGCCTAGTAGCAGCAGTTTAAGTTTAAATTTAAAACACAGAAGAGAACTTTCTGGTTACATTTCATACCCAGCAGAGAGCTTATAGTTTTAATTTAATAGTCACTCAGGGCCTAGTATCAGCAAAGTATTTTTAGTTTAAATTTAAAACACAGAAGAGAGCTTTCTGGTTAAATTTGGAACCCAGCAGAGAGCTGTAGTTTAAATTTAATAGTCACTCAGGGCCTAGTATCAGCAAAGTACTTTTAGTTTAAATTTAAAACACAGAAGAGAGCTTTCTGGTTAAATTTAGAACCCAGCAGAGAGCTTGTCATTTAAATTTCATAATAAGTTAGAGCCTAGCAGCAGCAAAGAGCTATAATTTAAATCAAATAAGAATATAGCTTACCTCAGCAGCACAGGACAGGGTACTGTGTAGTAGCCCTCTTTTAATAGTATGGAGCAGACAGAGCTTAAAGATCCCAAATTACCCATGTCTACCAATAGCCAAATTAATATGAATAAAATACAGTCTCTAAAATGCTTGTATGCAAATGCTAGAAGTCTAAAAAATAAGATGGGAGAGTTAGAATATATAGCAGTAAATGAGAGGTTAGATGTGATTGGAATATCAGAGACATGGTGGAAGGAGGACAACCAGTAGGAAACTGTGATACCTGTGTACAAACTATTGTGAGACTGTGCCGGTCCTAGGCGGTTGCCTAGACCCGGGTATAGCCTTGAGTTGTGGAAATTAAGGACACTGTAGTAGTGACCAGAGTGAAATTAAGGTTGGGTTTTATTCCCTTTCCCTTGAGGATGTCATAGAATAAGGACAACAGAAAAGAACGGTTGCTTCACCGATGTAGAGGATGTTTAACAAAACAATAATTATGCTTCTTTCCAGCAAACAATAGTCCAACACATTTCCAATGTGAAAATATACTTTCTTTCTTGCTTTTTTCCTTAACAGAGAGAGTCTATGTTATCAGCCACACATAAAGCACATTCCATGGGCTCAGGGATGTTTTCTGTGCTATAGCTCTCCCACTGCATAGGGCCAGGACCTGGTCCTGTGTATGGACACTGAGCCCCTTTGAAGCTGCTCTCCGAGCCTTGCCCTGGGGAAACCTCAGTTGCTGCAAGTTGGAGTTGCTTTTGTATGTCCCAGATAGCAGGAGCTGTGCTGGGGATTTCTTCCCACGGCTTAGGCCAATAAGAATTCACTAGCTTGGTGTAAGCCTGGCTTTTCCCCCGGAGACCCCCTTCTCTCCCTTCACAAAAAATAGGGTACTTATCTTTTCCTGTGGAGAAGATGGTTTCACACTCCTCTGCTTCTAGCCAAGGCTTTCTCTCTGCCCTGCAGCCTGCTCTTCTTTGGGAACACCGGTTACTGTGCTTGGCTGAAGGAAACTCACTTCCTGCTTTCAGTGAGCTTCCCTGGATGTGACCTCTGCCTTCTGTTGGCTGGGCTGTTTGCCTCGGTATGAGGACCCCTCTGGCTGGGAAGACTTTGCTACTGTCTTTCTTAGCTCTCCTGGGTTTATTAGCCTGCCTTTCTTCAGCCCTGGTTCTCCAAGGCCACGTCCCTTTCTGTAACTGCTTGGGAGTTCTGTTCTCACCTTCTCTCCAAGCCTGCCTGGAACTGCAGTCAGACTTCCTTTGGTCTCTGCTTTCCTCCTCACAATCAAACTCCTGCTCCAGCCCTAATCCAGGCTCCAGCTTCCCTTCTCTCTCCTTCTCCTTCTCCTTCCACTTCTGCCTCTGTGGGATTTCCCACCTGTTTTTATCTCTCTGCTCAACTAATGTAGAACGTGAGTCTGGGTCCAGGTGAGCCTGATTGGAACCCTCAATTCTTACTGCATCACTAAAACCATGTGGAAAGTTTGTTTTCCTTCTCCCTGCCTCTCTGCACTGTGAATGCTTCAAATGCACCTATGGCTGCCAGGTAAGCTCTTCTTTCTTTTTACATTCTAATATCTCAGGGTCTGTGTTATCTAACTCCTGGCAGATAAGCTCTTCCTCTGCACTACCCTTTAATATTCCAGGTTTTGTGCTGTCTACCTCATGACACTATATCATAATGATAGAGCTGATCAAATTGGTGGAGGGGTTGCGCTCTATGTTAGAGAAGGCATTGAGTCAAAAAGGATTAAAGTTTTGCAGGAAACAAAATTTGCTGTAGAATCTCTATAGATTGAAATTCCATGTAAAAAGGGGAAGGCGATGGCAGTGGGGGTGTACTATCGACCGCCTGGCCAGAATGAACAAATGGATGATGAAATGCTCAAAGAAATCAAGGAAGCTAACAAAAGTTACAGCGCGGTAATAATAATGGGCGATTTCAATTACCCCGGTATCGACTGGGTCAGTGTCACGGCAGTACATGCTAGGGAGATAAAGTTCCTAGATGACATAAATGACTGCTTCTTGGAGCAGCTGGTCCATGAACCAACGAGAGGGGAAGCCATATTAGACCTGTCCTTAGTGGAACACCAGATCTAGTGCAAGAGATAAGGGTGTTGGGGCCACTTGGCAATAGTGATCATAGCATGATCGCCTTTGATTTAATTAGTGGAGGAGGGATAGTAAGGAAATCCACAGTACTACCTTTTAACTTTCAAAAGGGAGACTATGATAAAATGCGGAAAATAGTTAAGAAAAAACTAAAAGGAGCAGTTGCAAAGGTTAAAGACTTACATCAAGCTTGGGTGTTGTTGAAAAATACTATCTTGGAAGCCCAGACCAGCTGTATTCCACGCTTTAAGAAAAGTGGAAAGAAGTCCAAAAAACTGCCAGCTTGGTTTAAAGGTGAGCTCAGAGAGGCTGCTGTTGCCAAGAAAGCATCTTTCAGGAAATGGAAAAAAGAGCCAAACGATGAAACCTGGAAACAACACAAGCACTGGCAGGTCAAATGCAAGCCACTGATAAAGAAGGCAAAGAGAGAATTTGAGAAGAAGCTTGCTGCGGAAGCAAAAAAGCAAAATAAAGATTTTTTCAAGTACATTCGTAGCAAAAAACCTGTGAGAGAGTCAGTTGGACCATTAGATGATAGAGGAGTTAAAGGGGCACTAAGATGCGACAAGGCGATAGCGGAGAGACTGAATGAATTCTTTGCTTCGGTCTTTACTGAGGAAGATGTAGGGATGTTACCCATGACTGAAGTGGTATTTAAAGGTGCGGAAGAATTGAAGGAAATATCGATACATCGGGAAGATGTATTACAACTATTAGATAAACTGAAGAGTAGCAAATCACCTGGGCCGGATGGTATACATCCAAGGGTGTTGAAAGAACTGAAATAGCGGTATATCAAATTTTAATAAAGATAAAGATAAAGATAATCTGTGAACTATCATTAAAATCATCTCTAATACCTGAAGATTGGCGGTTTGCCAATGTAACACCAATTTTTTAAAAGGGTTCAAGGGGTGATCTGGGAAACTACAGACCGGTGAGCCTCACGTCAGTACCGGGAAAAATGGTAGAAACCATCATAAAGAATAAAATTACTCAGCATGTAGATAGTCATGGCCTAATGGGAGACAGCCAACATGGCTTAGACAGGGAAGATCTTGCCTTACTAATCTGTTATGTTTTTTTGAAAGTGTGAATAAACAGGTGGACAAAGGTGAGTCGGTTGATATAGTGTATCTGGACTTTCAGAAAGCCTTTGACAAGGTCCCTCATCAGAGACTTTTGGCAAAACTAAGGAGTCATGGGATAGGAGGCAGTGTACTACTGTGGATCAGGAACTGGTTAGAAGATAGAAAGCAGAGGGTTGGGCTAAATGGCCAATTTTCCCAATGGAGAAAGGTGAATAGTGGTGTACCCCAGGGATCTGTGCTGGATCCGCTGCTTTTTGACATATTCATAAATGACCCGGAAAGTGGAATAACGAGTGAGTTTATCAAATTTGCAGATGACACAAAACTATTTAAAGTTGTTAAAACCCAAGAGGATTGTGGAAAATTGCAAGGGGATCTTGATAAATTGGAAGACTGGGCATCAAAATGGCAGATGAAATTTAATGTGGACAAGTGCAAAGTTATGCACCTAGGGAAGAACAACCCAAACTATGGTTACACGATGCAAGGTTCCACATTAGGAACCACCACCCAGGAAAAAGATTTAGGCGTCATTGTGGATAACATGTTAAAACCCTCGGCCCAGTGTGCAGTGGCAGCCAAGAGAGCAAATAGAATGCTAGGTATCATAAGGAAAGGAATGGAAAATAAAACAAAAGATATTATAATGCCTCTATACCGTTCCATGGTGAGACCGCACCTTGAACATTGTGTGCAATTCTGGTCGCCGTATCTTAAAAAGGATATAGCGTTATTAGAAAAGGTTCAGAGAAGAGCCACCAAAATGGTAAAGGGGATGGAAGGATACTACTATGAAGAAAGGCTAAAAAGGTTAGGGCTCTTTAACCTGGAAAAGAGACGGCTGAGGGGAGATATGATAGAAGTCTATAAATTAATGAACGGAGTGGAACGGGTAAACGTAGATCGCCTGTTTACGTTATCAGAATATAGGAAGACTAGGGGACATGCAATGAAACATAGAAACATAGAAACATGATGACAGAAAAAGACCACATGGCCTATCTAGTCTGTCCTTCCATAACAACAACTACAACAGTCCACTTTTTACCTTTAGAGATCCTCTGTGTTGGTCCCATGCTTTTTTGAATTCAGTTACTGTCCTCATCTCTACCACCTCCACTGGGAGACTATTCCATGGATCCACTACTCTTTCTGTAAAGAAATATTTCCGCATATCACTCTTGAATCTATCTCCCTTCACCCTCATCCATGTCCCCTCGTAGCAGAACTTGCTTTAAATTGAAAGAGGCTCTCTCCCTGAACATTTATGCCACGGAGGTATTTAAACATCTCAATCATATCACCTCTATCCCACCTTTCCTCTAAGGTGTACATATTAAGATCCTTAAGTCTATCCTCATATGCTTTATAATGAAGCCTATTAATCATTTTAGTAGCAACCCTCTGCACCGACTCCATCCTGTTCACATCCTTTTGAAGGTGCGGTCTCCAGAATTGCACACCATACTCTAAATGAGGTTGCACCAAAGACTTATACAGAGGCATTATCACCTCCTTTTTTCTGCTAGCCATTCCTCTCCGTATGCACCCAAGCATCCTTCTAGCTTTTGCCATCGCCTTTTCTACCTGTTTAGCTACTTTAAGATCATCAGACACAACCACGCCTAGGTCCCGCTCTTCTTTAGTGGACAAAAGTACTTCACCTCCTATACTGTATTGCTCCCTTGGATTGCTGCAGCCCAAATGCATGACCTTACATTTTTTAACATTAAATCCCAGCTGCCAAATTCTAGACCATTCTTCAAGCTTAGCTATATCCCTCCTCATGTTATCTACACCTTCCTGGGTGTCTACTCTATTGCAGATTTTGGTATCATCTGCAAAGAGGCAAACCTTACCCGACAGCCCTTCCGCTATATCACTAACAAAGATGTTAAAAAGAATCGGACCAAGGACAGATCCCTGGGGCACACCACTGGTAACATCCTTCTCCTCAGAGTGAGCTTCATTTACTTGTACTCTTTGTCGCCTCCCACCCAACCAATTTCTAACCCAAGCAGTAACTTTAGGGTCCATCCCTAGGGTGCTCAGTTTGTTTATAAGTCGCCTGTGAGGAACAGTGTCAAAGGCTTTACTGAAATCTAAATACACCACATCTAGAGCTCTCCCTCGGTCCAACTCCCTGGTCACCCAGTCAAAGAAATCAATCAGATTTGTCTGACAAGACCTGCCTCTGGTGAATCCATGCTGCCTCAGATCCTGTAATCCGCTGGACTCCAGAAACCTCACTATTTTCTCTTTCAGCAGCGTTTCCAATAATTTACACACCACCGAAGTTAAACTAACTGGCCTGTAGTTTTCAACCACATCCTTACTTCCGCTTTTGTGTAAAGGCACCACATGAGCCTCTCTCCAGTCCTTTGGCACCACTCCCAACTCCAACGAGGTATTGAAAAGGTCAGTCAGTGGAGTTGCTAGAACGTTCCCAAGTTCCCTCAGTATTCTAGGGTGTATCCCATCCGGTCCCATCGCTTTGTCTACTTTAAGTTGAGCTAGTTTCTCACGAACACAGTCTTCTGAAAATTGTTCAAGATGTCCCTCGCTTCTGTTCTTATTTGTGGGTGTTTTCTGAGGTCCTGCTGCTGGTTCTTCATCTGTGAACACAGAACAAAAATATTTGTTAAGCAATTCCGCTTTATCCTTATCAGCTTCTACATATTCTCCCCCTGCACCCTTGAGTCTGACAATACCACTTTTGTCCTTCCTCTTCTCACTAATATATCTGAAAAATGTCTTATCCCCCTTTTTTATTGCATTGGCTATTTCCTCCTCCTTTTGAATCTTTGCCTTCTTGACTATTTTGCTAGCTTCTCTAAGTTTTTCCAAATACAGATGCCTGTCTTCCTCTCTCTGTGATCTCTTGTATTTCATGAAGGCCTCCCTCTTTTTCTTCACTTTTTCAGCTACTTCCTTCGAAAACCATAGCGGTCTCCTGTTCCTTTTGCCTTTATTTACCATTTTAACAAAAAGTTTGGTTGCCCTTAAAATACCCCCTTTCAGTTTTGCCCACTGTTTTTCTACATCCCCCAGCTGTTCCCATCCCACTAACGACTCCCTGAGGTATTGGCCCATGTTCGCAAAGTTAGTCTTCCTAAAGTCTAAGATCCTCACCTTGGAATGGATTCTAACAGCCCTAGTCCTAATACTGAACCACACCATCTGGTGATCACTGGATGCAAAATGATCTCCCACTACAACATCAGAAACGCTTTCACCATTGGTAAGCACCAAGTCCAGTATGGCCCCTTCACTTGTGGGGTCTGTTACCAATTGCCTGAATAGCTCTCCCTGTAGAGAATCCAGGATCTCCTTACTTCTAGATGATACTGCAGCAGGAATGTGCCAAGCAACATCTGGCATATTGAAATCTCCTCTCAGTAGCACTTCCCCTTTCCTAGCAAAGCTGCATATGTCTTCAATTAACTCTCTGTCCACCTCTTCCTCTTGTGAGGGAGGTCTGTATATCACACCAATGCAAATAGATTTCTCTTTCCCTCTTTCTAGTTTAACCCACAATGCCTCCTCTCTCCCTTTTTAGCTCTGTAATTCCAAAGCTTTAATAGTAGTTTTTACATATAGTGCCACTCCTCCTCCCCTTCTTCCTACCCTATCCTTTCTGAATAAAGTATAGCCAGGTATAGTTACATCCAATGTTCCCTCTAATTTTCTGTAGGCTGTGTGCGCATAAAATATCAGCTGTGCAGCTTTTGAAGGAAGGTTAAATTTTTGTGCGCCACATAACGACACTTGGAGTTATATACTTTAAAATTTGACTACACGTCAGAATACAGTATGTACACCACATTGATTGCACTAGAAAATATTGTAGAACTTGTGAAAACCATAAATACACAACAACTTTTCAATTTTAAGAACGTCTGTGGTGTTTTCTATCAGAATCAGAACCGTAATTTTTGTGCGCTCTGTTGTAAAGTATGTGCGCTCACTCAGTGAGGTGTGTGCGCGCGCACACGCGCACAGCTTAGAGGGAACAGTGGTTACATCCCAGTCATGGTTTTCTGTGAACCATGTTTCTGTAACTGCCACTAAATCCAAGTCAGCCACTCCCACCAAAGCTTCAACTTCAGGGATCTTATTTCCCATGCTACGGGCATTAATACACACTGCTTTCCATATGTTACCCCTGTTACCCATTTCCATAAAGGTATTTAATGTATCACCTACCTGGGGGCTTTCACTTACCTGGGGGCTTTCTTCACCCATCCCCAACGAATCTAGTTTAAAGCCCTCTTCAGTAGATTAGCCAGTCTACTACCAAAGATGCGTTGACCTTTCTTGGACAGATGGATGCCATCTCTGCTCTGCAACCCTTGGAACAGCATCCCATGGTCTAGGAAACCAGAATCCTCTCGATGACACCATCCACGCAGCCATGCATTCATCTCCAGGATGCGAGCCTCTCTGCCTTGGCCTTTACCCTCAACAGGGAGGATTGAAGAGAACACCACCTGTGCACCTAACTGCTTCACCCTCTGTCCCAGAGCCATGAAGTCACTTTTGATACGTTCCGAGGTATACCTGGCAGTATCATTTGTTCCAACATGGATTAGCAACATTGGGTAATAGTCAGTGGGCTTGATGAGTCTCGGCAAGCTCTCCGTAACATCTTGGATTTTGGCACCAGGAAGACAGCATACCTCTCTGGACGTCAAGTCTGGTCGGCAGATGGATGCCTCAGTACCCCTCAGAAGAGAGTCTCCAACCACCACTACCCTTCGTTTCCTTCTGGTCACTGATTCCGCAACTTTGGGGTACTTGAACTCTGGTTCTTCCCTTTCCAGGGATGCTTTCACCTCCTCCACTTCCAGGGCTGCATAATGGTTCTTCAATTCAAGGGCTGGAGAAGTTGGATTGGTGATTTTGCAGGCCCTGGTGACTTGTGTCCAACCATCGACATTCTGTTGACACCCATCTTCTCCTGTGCTGGAGAGCCTGGTTGCTGCAAGAAGCATCTCATCAATGTACTTCTCACTGTCTTGAATGCTCCTCAGCCTCGCCACCTCCTCTCTGAGTTCCTCCACTTGTTTCCTCAGAGCTTCAGCATGCAGGCACCCTGCACATGGAACCAGTCCTTCAACTGGCATTAGGACCTCTGTCTGGACCGAGGCAGAAGCTGTAACGGGGGCAACAGCTTTAGCAATACGATTTTTCCCAGCCATTGTTCTGTTCGTGGAGCTTAGGTATCTGTTAAAGCAAAAGAGAGAGATCTACCAAGTACCAGCCGGTTTCGCAGCTGTCCTTTCAGAGAAAAAGCAGTTAAATCTCTTTAATTATATTCAAAATGTGCTGGTCCAATTCACTGTGATTTGTTAAAGGGGGAGGTGCCCTATAAAGCAAGACTGCTCACTAGGGGTGGGTGGGAGTCGGGGTGGGTATGGAGGGAACTAACACCTGACAGCTACAGGGTAAACTATTTAAGACTAATAAAAGAAAATATTTTTTCACTCAACTTGTAATCAAACTCTGGAATTTGTTACTGGAGGATGTAGTAAAGGCTGTTAGTGTAGCTGGGTTTAAAAAAGGTTTGGACAGGTTCCTGGAGGAAAGGTCCATAAACCATTATTAAGAAGGGACCCAGGATATCAATGCTTGACCTAGTACAAGCATTGCAGAACCTGTGTCTTTTGGAGAAACTGCTAGGTATGTATGACCTAGATTGGCCACTGTTGGAAACAGGATACTGGGCTTGATGGACCTTGGTCTGACCCAGTATGGCATATCTTATGTTCTTATGCTCTTAGTACAAGAGGAAATTAATTTATAGTTGTATAGTTGTACATTCCAAGTTTGGCTTTTGGGGTTCCCAGTTTAATTATTGTCTTCCTGTTTCTAAATTGTGATTCTTTGTTTGGTGTTGGTCTATGTTCTGCATGTGTAACTGAGCTGAGGTATTCTGTTTATGTAATTCCTATTTGACATTGCCACTTGTTCTCTTTCCCCAGTAGGTCATGTATTGTTATTCTCTGAAATGTATTGGTTTAATATTTGCAGTGTTGCCTTTTGATAGGTAGGGTATGGTGTTTTGTGAGTCCTGGTAGTGCTGTTAGGATACGGCGGGTTTGCTATGGGTTCTAAATGGGCAGTTTGTAGTAGTGGTTCCTAATGTGCCTGGCGGTTGGCACTGGATTATAGTAATGTAGAAATCTTTTAGTCTTTCTTTATCCATACACTCATTAAGAGACATGTTTACTAAAAGTTAGTGTATGGTAACTTTATGCAAATATTTATGCAAATGTGACACCTTATGCAAATGAGGCCCCACACTGAATCTCCGCACATGGCCCCGCAACCCCCCTTGGGCCGCCCCTGCCTGTAGTGTCACTTCCTTTTGAGCGTGGGCACTACAGCAGGGGTTTCATAGAGCCAGAGGGCTCCGCACAGGTTTCATTTTGTTTTTAAATTAGTTTTATTGCATGGATCATGCTGTGTCAACTTGCTGGTGCCGGGTGCTGCTGTGGTTGGAGGAGGTGTTTCGGAGGCCCGCCCTCCCTCCCTGAGCTGCTTCAAAAGCGTTGGCTCCCCGTGGAACGCTGGGATCGTGCTGTGTCAACTTGCTGGTGCCGGCTGCTGCTACGGTTGGAGGAGGTGTTTTGGAGGCCTGCCCTCCCTCCCTGAGCTGCTTCAAAAGTGTCGGCTCCCCACGGAACGCGACCTGTGGACGCGCACCCATGGGCGCGTGACCAAAGAGGCTTGTCACACCCCTTTGGAGCCCCTTTGACGACCTGAGGAGTAATTTGTCGGCCTCATGGGCAAGAGAAGAAAGTGTTTCCTGCCTTGGGTGCTAAATCCCTCAAGAATGTGGATCCTATGGATCGTCATGTTCAGAGCGTCCAGGGGGACAAGTCGGATCAGGAGTTATCATTGGTATCCGTGAGTACTGTATCAAGAGTAAATTAGACTTACCTGCTAATTGTTGTTCCTTGCGGAACTCTAGTCCAGTCCCGGAACCATAGAGTTGTGAACCTCCACCAGCAGCTTTGGAGACTGAACATCTTCATCTCTTTGATCATCCAGCTATATGCAGCCCCAAGGACCGCCCACACATCAGTACCTATTGACAAAGCATACTAAGCAGAGCAACAAATAAGTAGATATAACAACACAGTGGAAAAAAGGATCCTGACCCTAAAGTTCCCACCACTAGCAAAATTTTTTTTTTCTTTTTCCAATTGCGTAAGAACAACCTCCCGCCTACGGGAAGGCGGACCAGAATGGCCGTGGTGACCCTTGTGCAAAACGCATGCAACAAGAGACGCCACCGCTCACCCCCAAGATTTGACCCCGAAAGGGAACTAAGGCGTGCTGCAAGCAGAGGAGCTCTGACCGAAAGTATAGAGAACAAAAACCCTGGCAGACTCCTATAATAAATGTACCTTCTTGGCTGGCAGCGAGAACAGATAGACAGGGAGGGATCCGGGACTGGACTAGAGTTCCGCAAGGAACAACAATTAGCAGGTAAGTCTAATTTACTCTTCCTTAGTGTCCCTCTAGTCCAGTCCCGGAACCATAGAGGATGTAACAGAGCAGTAAATCTCAACGGGAGGGCCTCGCTAGTCCAGCCTGAAGCACCCGAGACCCAAACCGCGCATCCGACGCCGCTTGCACATCCAGACGATAGTGCTTAGCAAAGGTGTGCAAGGACGACCACGTCGCCGCCCGACAAATATCCACCGCCGATACCAAGCTAACTTCCGCCCAAGACGCCGCCTGCGCCCTAGTCGAGTGAGCCGGAAGCCCGGCAGGAACCATCCTGCCGTGTAAAAGGTATGCCGACGAAATCGCCTCTTTCAACCAGCGGGAAATGGAAGACTTAGACACTGCTTCCCCCTTGCGCGGACCGCCAAATGCGACAAATAGGCGATCGGACTTACGGAAGACCGCCGTTTCCCTCAAATACCAACGAAGAGCTCAATGGACATCCAATGCATGCAAGGAGTTATCCGCGTGCTGGCCCCGTTCCTTGGCAAACACCGGGAGAGACACCCCCTGATTCATGTGAAATGCCGAAACTACCTTAGGCAAAAACGCGGGAACCGGTCGCAATACCACTATGTCGGCAGAGAAAGACAGATAGGGTTCCCTACACGAAAGAGCCTGCAACTCCGAGATCCTGCGAGCTGACGAGATCGCTACCAGAAACACCGTTTTCAACGTCAAGTCCTTCAACGAAGTTTGCGCCAAGGGTTCAAACGGCGGAGCCACCAGAGACCTCAACACCAAATTCAAGTCCCACGAGGGCACTAAAGCCCTGTACGGAGGACGCATAAGCAACACCGCTCGCAAGGAGCGCTTCACGTCCGCATGGGACCCCAATAACTGGCCCTGAACCTTGCCTCGAAAACATCCAAGAGCTGCAAGTTGCACCCTCAACGAACTGGCCGCCAGGCCCTTGTCCACCCCTGCTTGCAAGAAGGAGAGGAGCTGAGGAACGGAGGTCCGCAAATGCCGCAACTCGCGAACCGCACACCAGCTCTCAAAAATACGCCAGACCCGGACATACGCTAGTGATGTAGACCGACGCCGCGCCCGCAACAAGGTAGCAATGACCTCCGGAGAATAACCTTTGACTCTCATTCGTGCCCTCTCAATAGCCATGCCGTAAGCGAGAATCGAACCACCTGAGACATCTGCAGCGGCCCCTGCCGAAGGAGATCCGGCCGAGGAGGAAGGAGCCACGGATCGGCCACACTCAACCGCACCAGATCCGCATACCAAGGCCGACGAGGCCAGTCCGGGGCAATCAGAACCACAGGACCCGGATGCCGCTCGATCCGCTGTACCAGGCGGCCCAGCAGGGCCCACGGAGGAAAGACATAGAGCAGCCCGTACCTTGGCCACCTTTGTGCCAATGCATCGAGGCCTTCCGACATGCGTTCCCGACGCCTGCTGAACACTAGCAGAGACTCTCCGTACTGGAGAACCGCTGATAAATGGAATGGGAGCATAGATAGCTTCAAAGGCCAGAGTTCTATCTTGCAACCCCTCTCCGCTGAGCTGCCTCTTCCATATGTAAAATTAAACCACATATATCCAAAATGAAGACATTACAAATCTACCGTAAAATCTTATAATTTGGGCAAAGCCAAACTAAACGGGAACATTGTCCATTAAGAAACCACACAACTATAAAATCCTTCTCATGACATAAAGCTTATGGCAGAGCATTCCACATCTGTGGACTGGCCATGGCGCTCACCCAAGCATCTGTTACAACTGTCCAAGAGAGTTATCACCATAATTCCTTTTGACCTGAATATGTTTACAGCAGAACATAGCGCTATATCACAGCAGCTAAGCCAAAATATTATCCTGCCATATAAACCGACTTTAACGCTTTATAGGACCCTCTATGGATAGCGGAAGGAGAATCTTTTTTTTTTTTTTTTTTTAAAGTAGAGGACTCCAAAAACCAAGTTTCCGCCAACTCCAATGAAATCAGCTAAAATTACCTGAACTGCTACTATAGCTTTGCAAGAAGCTACCAGCCCCCGCTGCACCCAGTTGTCCTTCCCCCCCTTATCCAGGGGGATGCTGCATTGCAGGAGGCGTTGCCCACCCCCTGCCAGCCTACTGCAGCTGCCAGGGAGCTGAAGAGCAAAATAGAAAGTAGAACCCCTGGAAGCAAACAGTGTCGTGTCCCTGGGATTCAGGCGCAAAAGGTAAAAATCAAAAGTAAAAGCAACAGTGTTAGCTAAAAATGAACAAGGCTATCTCTCACTAAAGCAAGTTTCTCTATCTTTTTGAAATCCCACCGAAGTCCGTGGGACGCAAGCTTTCGAACACAGCCCCTAGCGCTGTGCATTAACCACAACCAGAGAAATGAAATGAAATGAAACCCTGCTCTAGTAATAGATGAGAATTTCCTGGGAAGGGCCTGCTAAGTGTTGCTATGAAACCCACAAGCACCTCACCAGGCCTTCCTGAAGTCAGAGAAATAGCAGTGGAATACACCGACCACCTTGAAAATGGAAGTCTGAGAGGTTGTTGCCTGTGTGAACCTGATGAGTAATATGATTTTGTATTGTATCACTCACCCCCCAGGGATGGGGGCACTGAATACTTTATGTGATTCATGAGCAGCGCTGTCATTCGGTGACCTTTAGGGCAGCAGAGCCCGACCAATGATACAGAAATTAAGGGCTTTAAATCTTGGTCATATAAACTGGATTCTCAGACCTTACATCACAGCACCGAGGCTCTGTGGTGATTTCTATCCTGACCTGCAGATAATGGCTGCCTGCACAGTCATAGAAAGGCACTATTGAGTGTACCAGCTGCCCTCCGGTGGCCATAGACCGTAGCACAGGCACTTCCCGGCTGACAGTTTAACTGCCAGTCTATTCTTGTACATCCTAAGGTTTCCTAAACCTGTCCCTGTGAATTTTGGGCAACTGTCACTATAGAATACATAAAGGCACACTTCTAGGCTTTCCCTCCTGCAAACTACAAGTTAGGGCTCTGCCCTTGAACCTAAAGCTCCTATCCCTAAAAAAAAACACGAAGAAAAACAACTTTAAAAAAAAAAATCCAAAATGGCCGCCGGACCCGATCCTGCCAAAAAAAGGACCAGAAAAAATACCCAAAAGGTCTAAAACACTCCCCAGAGCTGATTCCAGGCCACCCCAAGGCCTCCACCACTGCCTTTAGAAAGAAAAAGCTTCAAACTCTACTCACCCACACACAGGAGAGGAGGGGGGGGGGGGGGTCAAAACACTGAGAGTGCTGTCCAGCGTGCCTGTCACAATCTCTGAGTAGCAGTTATCAGAGTCAATAACAGAGTGATAACCACTCAGGGCAGCTCGGGGAACCCCTAAATCAGTCAGGGGACCCTCAGAGCCTACTGCTGTATTCAATTGCTGCCTGTAATTGTCTTCAACCTTCTCCTCACCCACCAAGGGGGTTAGGTAGAAAGGAGACCTGTGTCCTGTGCAGCTCCCCTGCTTGTTTAACCTATGGGGAGACTGACAGAGAGAGACAGAGAGAAAAAAACAGATTAGAGAAAGACAGAAGGGACACAGTCAAAGATTTCCTCCACAGCAGCAGCCCAGCACCTAAATCTAGAAAATAATAAAACACTAAAGCTCTGCTTATTTGTTCCTAAGGAGCCCAGTTCTGGGCTCTGACTTCCAAGCTGCTTGGAGACTGAGATACTGATTAGGGTTGCCAACTGGCCGGTTTTCAGCCGGCCTGGCCGGTTTTTCCATGGCCAGGCCGGCTGCCGGCGCAGAGGCAAAACCGGCCCTTGAAAAGCCGTTTTTTTTGCTCTGGCCGCAAGATCGGGAGCGGCCAGAGCAAAAAAAACGGCTTTTCTCCCAACCCGGAGGGCTTCAGAGGGAGCCAGGGAAGCCCGCGCGAGGCCCCGGCTCCCTCTGAACAGCCGCCAGCGTGAAGAGCCTTTACCTTCACGCTGGCTGTTCCTGTGAAGCCGCGATTGGTGGGAAAGGTTAAAGGCAATGCCCTTTAACCTTTCCCAGCATTCGCGGCTACACAGGAACAGCCGCCAGCGTAAAGGAAAAGGCTCTTCACGCTGGCGGCTGTTCAGAGGGAGCCGGGGCCTCGCGCGGGCTTCCCCGGCTCCCTCTAAAGCCTCAGACAGCCGCGGTTTTGGGGGGGGAGGCCAAGGACTGCCTGGGCTGTGATGGGGGGAGGGGGCCTGGACTGGAAAAGGGCTAGGAGGGGGGAATTTGACTGAAAATGGGTTGTGATGGGGGGGGGGGGGGGGACCTGGACCGGAAAAGGGCTATGGGGGGGGGGGGGGGAATTTGACTGGAAAAAAATGGGGTGTGATGGGTGGGGACCTGGACTGTAAAAGGGCTATGGGGGGGGGACATGGACTGGAAATGGGTTTTGATGGGGAGGGGGACCTGGACTGGAAAAGGGCTGGGGGGGGGGGACATGGACTGGAAATGGGTTGTGATGGGGAGGGGGACCTGGACTGGAAAAGGGCGATGGGGGGGGGGAACTTGGACTGGAAGAGGGCTATGGGGGGGGGGGAAATTGGACTGGAACTGGGCTATGGCGGAGGGCGGGGGAACTTGGACTGGAAATAGGCTGTGATTAGGGGGACTTGGACTGGAAATGGGTTGTGAAGGGGGGGGGGCCTGGACTGGAAAAGGGCTATGGGGGGGCATTGGACTGGAAAGAAATGGGCTGTGATGGGGAGGGGGACCTGGACTGTAAAAGGGCTATGGGGGGGGGACATGGACTGGAAATGGGTTTTGATGGGGAGGGGGACCTGGACTGGAAAAGGGCTATGGGGGGGGGGGGACATGGACTGGAAATGGGTTGTGATGGGGAGGGGGACCTGGACTGGAAAAGGGCTATGGGGGGGGGGGACTTGGACTGGAAATGGGCTATGGTGGAGGGAGGGGGAACTTGGACTGGAAATAGGCTGTGATTAGGGGGGCTAGGACTGCAAATGGACTGTGATGGTGGGGGGGGGTAGGACTTCAAATGGGCTGTGATGGTGCGGGGGGACTCCGACTGCAAATGGGATGTGATGGGGGGGGCCTAGGACTGGAAATAGGCTGTGATGGGGGACTTGGACTGGAAATGGGCTGTGATGGGGGGGGGGCTAGGACTGGAAATGATATGTGATGTGAGGGCTAGCACTGGAAATGGGCTGATGAAGAGCTGGAATAGGACTGGAAATGGGCTGATGTGGGGCATGGGAGAATGGGATTAGAAGGGAGTGGATGCTGGGTGGGTCTAGAACTATAAGGGAACTGATTTTGGGGGAGGACTAGAATAGATGGGGAATGAGTGGAGAGGGGAAAAATATTTTGTGTGGAAGAAAAGTCTATGATGGGCTGGGTATTGGGAGAGTGAGGGGCTTGAGAATGGAAGGGTGAAATTTAAATGGATGATAAAGGAATAAGGAAAGAATTGGGGGAAAGAGCAAAAGGGAAACAATCAGTATGTTAAAGCAGAAATAGAGAGAGAATTGAAAACATCTAAAAGAGAAGAAAGGACAAATGGATAGCTCGCAGAAGACACGAAGAAACCAGAAGAAAGTGACTGGAGCAATTGCAACTGAAAAATAAAACGCCCAAACAGAAGGTAGAAAAATACTTTTTATTTTGAATTTATTAGCTGGAATATGTTTGGTCTGGGAAGTGTGTATTGATAACATCTTTGCATTTTTGTTTAGTGCAAGAGGAAATTACTTTATAGTTTTATTTCTCCAGTGTTGTACATTTCATGTTTGGATTTTGGGGTTCCCAGTTTAATTATTATCTGACCAAGGAAGTTAGCCTACACGTATCCTCGGTAATTTTTGTGGGTGGGGCTGGGGGCGGGGCAGGGGTGGGACTAGGGGCGGAGAATGGGTGGAGCATGGCGAGCCACAGGTGTCGGGTTTTTCTCGGTGAAAAAGTTGGTAACCCTAATACTGATGTGTGGGCGGTCCTTGGGGCTGCATATAGCTGGATGATCAAAGAGATGAAGATGTTCAGTCTCCAAAGCTGCTGGTGGAGGTTCACAACTCTATGGTTCCGGGACTGGACTAGAGGGACGCTAAGGAAATGCCTCCTCTATTGTGCTGAGGTCTGCCCTACCCAGGCAGGAAGTGTTGTCGCAGAGCGCTGTTCCCTCCGCTGATAATCAACCAGTAGTGGAACGCGTTTCTGAGTTACAGGAAGTTCTTCTTTGACTATTTCAGATAGACAGAATGTTTTTTTGCCTAAAGTTTGGGATTTTTCTGATCCTATACCTACGGTAGTTTCCCCGCCTGTGGAAGTCTCTCTGCGTGACGTCTGGGAGGTTGTTGCACGCATGGAGTCATCTTTGCGTGCATCTCTCTCCCAGGTTTCGCATTTTTCCCAGGAAGTTGTGCAGAAGCTCATAGCTCATGATGATTCTATTGCAAAATGTAATTCCTCTTTAAATAAATTGGAAGGTCAGGTCTCAGTGGCTCAGGCTGCTGTTTCCTCTTCTATTCGTGATAGTGTTACGATTCATCATCAACTAGAAGCCCTAGAAAATGTAGCGCGTATGAAAAATTTACGTTTCTTAAACTTTCCTCGTACCCATTATTTGTCTCCAGATACTCTATTATACAAATATTTCAAGGAGATTTTGTAAATTGATGATGTTAATGCTATTAAATCTTCAGTTTATTACGTTCCCTTTTTATCTGCTATGGAAGCTTCTTCACCCATTGCCAAGGAAGGGGGTATTCCTCCTACTACTCAGTCATTAGACATTTTTGTGTATTTGAAATCCTCTTTTGATGAGATTACTCAGCAGGCCACGATAATCGTTTCTTTTTTGTCCTTAGCTGACAAAAATAAAATATTGCGTTTATATTTTCCTAAGAAAAATCTGGCCTTCTGTGGTAATCCAATCCAAATATTCCCAGTGTAGGAAAGCTTTCCTTTTATTGAAACCTCGTTCCTTGGCGATAGGAGCTTCTTTTTTTTTAAATATCCCTCTAAGTGTATCTTGATTTTTGAATGGACTAAATATATATTTATGGAATCTGATCAGTTAGAAGCATTTTTGTTAAGTAAATAAAATGGTTAAATATCTCCTTCCTTTCCAAGTAAAACAAAGCAAAAATATGATCACACGGTTCCAGCTTATATATATCTTTTGATGATTTTTTTTTTCTGTAAATACTAGACATTAATGTTTGTGTTTCATTGCTCAATTGTATAATAATCCAGCAGTTTTCCCCTTGACGTGGACTTGATATTTTTTTAAATAAAGAGCTTTTGAGACTGAAAAAAAAATTAGTTTTATTGCAGCCACCACTCTGTAAGAAGCAGGAGCCGTGGCTGCAAGGGGAAGGAGGTGACAGAAGGGACTGACAGGGTGAAGGAGTTGGCTGGAAGAGAGCTGAGAGAGGTGGGGGAAGGAGGTGGCTGGGAGCGGAAAGAGGAGGGAAGGTGAGGGCTGGAAGGCAACTGAAAGAGGGGGAGAAGGAGGTGGCAGGAAGGGACTGACGGGGAAAGGTGGAGGCAGGAAGGCAGCTAAAATAGGGTGGAAGGAGGTGGCTGGAATGCAGCTGACACAAGGGGGGAGAAAGAAGGTGGCAGAAAGAGATGACATGGGGGGAAAAAGAAGGTGGCAGAAAGGGAGTTGACGCAGGGGGAGGAAGGAGGTGGCAGGAAGGGAGCTGACAGAGGGGGTAAGGAGGGGGCTCGAAGAGAGTTGACACCTGGAGATGGTACTGGTAGATGAATGGGTAATGGGGAGAGGGCACTGGGACTGGAAGGGAGCAGACACGTGGGGATGGCACTGGAAGGGAGAAGGACAGAGGGTAGGGTGACTGAAAGGAAGCTCTCACGGGGATGGCACTGGGAGTGGAAGTAGCTGATACCTGGGATGGTATTTGGACTAGAAGGGGCTGGACAGTGAGGAAGGAGGAGGACTAGAAGAGAATGGTCACCACTGGCAGTCCTGGGAACACAAGGGGGTTGATACTGGAATGTAATGGGAGGGGAGGACTGGAAAGGGGGCAGATACTGGGGAGGGTTACTGGGACTGGAAATAGGCTGATGGAAGGAAGTGAAGAAAACAAAAGAGACAAGAAATAGCAGATGGACTATAGACTATAGAAAGAGAGCTAAGAGCAGACAGAGAAACAGAAGCCTCAGATCAGGACCAGCATGATCAGAGAATAAAAGGGTCAAACAACAAAGGTAGAAAAACATTTTGGGAGAACAGGGGGTGGAGGGGGGTTGGGCATGGGCAGAGCATGACTAGCCACAATTGGCAGGTTTTTCTCTTTCAAAATATTGGCAATCCTATACATAAGGCATAAGGAGAATAGTCAGACTTCTACAGTAGCAGTGGGTCTGGCCCACCTCCACTCTTCTTTCTGCCAGCAGTTGACTGACTTGGTCAAAAATCAGCTTTTAAAGCCATTGAATTACCACATATGGAAGAGCCTAAGGTGCCCAGGTTGCCTATGCATTAATTCTGCCCTAAAGTTGCTTTTTTCTTTATTTAACAACTATTTTCATTTCAGATAGGTAAAATTGCCCATGTCATTGAAGTTACCTATGTTAACAAAGTAATGCGCATAAATGTTAAGGTTCAAATAAAATAATAAAGTAAAAAAAAAAGACTCGCTATGTAGCAGAAGGCCAGATCCTCGAATTTTGACCGACCCCGAGAATTAGTTGCAGCCTGCAGGCAGGTGGGGTGGGGGGTGTTTCAAGTGACGTCATATCAACGCGACGATGCCTTTTGAGTATCCCTCGCTTTACAGCTTTTACTCTCTAGGCAGCGGCTCCATCCTGTAGCGACGCTTTCGCCTGACGTCGCAAGACCAAGCGTCCCTCAGCACTCCGACGAGCTTCTCCGGTCTTTCTCGCGAGGTGCTGGTCGGAGGCTGTGGTGGACAGGCGGGAAGTCTGACTCTCTGAGTCTTGCTGGTAACAGCTCCTGTGTTTCGTTTCTGCCTCAGGTGAAAAAAATTTTTCCCCTCCCAACTTCTCTAACGTTTCGGCTCGTGCTGGCTAGAATAGTTTGTTCTGAGACCAGGGCGCCGCAGGTCAACTTGCAGCGAGTGCCTAGTCCTAAAACTGCACTAAGGAGCAAAATCAGTCGCCTGCCAGCCCGTTGTTTTCTGTACTGAAGAAAAACCGTAGGGGCTTCTGCATGGTTTTAATGCTGGAACTGTTATAGCTAGAACTTCCATGTGCACTTTGCCTTCTGACGCACTCGCTGGTTAAATTACGATTATGTCCATAGTGAATGATTGATTCAGAGCTTGGTTTAAAAAACTTTATTTGTTCTTCTTTTTTTTTTTTTTTTTACGACTTCTTGATTTAGAATCTGCGTCTGACTTCACAAGTTCTAGTTTTCAGAATCGTCTTTGTATGTTGTTACAGGTTCTTTTTTAGGGCTTAATTTACTATTTCTTGTTTTCTATTGGAATAAGAAAACCTAATAAATCAAGCTCTTACAGGTTCATGCAGAAAGCCGGTGCTAGACCCACACTGGATCGACTTTTTACATTCCCTGCAACACACACATTTTAACATGAGATGCAGGAAAGATAGGGCATGAAAATAAGCCACCACAGTGTTAAACTTGGAGAGCAAGCCAAACACATGGCGCACAAGAAGTCTGCACTAATTTGGTTTGCTTTCCTGGAACCGTGTGGCTAATTTGCATTTCACTAGACTACCAGGTACTTACTGTCTGTTGGGGCACTGGCCCCCAACAGTGTTTTGATGGCATCAGGGGCTTTGCCACGATCGTCCCCGATGACATCAAGATACTGTCAGGGAAGGGGGGAACAGGGCCACCAGGGATTCTTTTTTGTCGGGCACAGCCCCCGACAGTGTTTTGATGGCAGCATTGACTTTGCCCGATGCCTGATCATCAGAGGAGAAGATGTTCTAGGCATCGGGGAGAACACCCAGTGCCATTAAAATACTGTTGAAGCAGCGAAGTGCAGACAATGAATAAATCCAGGAGTCAATTTACAGGGTCCAAGCCAGTTTATTGTGCACAAGGCCCAGTTAGTCAAAGCTTCAAAAAGGACTGAGCAAAGTTTTTACAGAAACATATTCATTTATACATTTTTCTTCAGTTTGATACATGCAAACTTTCTGTTGGTTCCAACGCCCCCTGCGTCTGTCCAATCGGAGATCCCTCCTGGGCCTAGCACCCAGCTCCCTCCCTTAGGACTGTTCTAACAATGGTACAGTTTCTAGGTTTGATACTTCCCTACTGCAAGGTCGTCTCTAGCTCCAGGAATGCATGTATTGAAACATTTCTATCTTCTGCACACAAGAGAATAATGAAAGACTTATGAATTCATGTAAAACTTCTTATTAAGCAGTTTAAAACAGTTTTCTCATTTTTCACAGATTTTTGGTTCCTTTCTAGCTATGATGGGGGTTGGAATCAGGGCCTAACTTACAGGCCTTTCATATTTGCAGACTGTTATAGGCCATGGCCTGCCACATTCCCCCCTTTGATTATTCTCACCCGTGAGACAGGGTGAGAATTAAATCACACATTATACTGGTGTAACAGTATCACCTTGGGATATAGGGTAATATTGCCACATAGCTAATATCTTTGTAGCTGCCTTCCGCTCTACAGTACTGTCGATCACTGAGGTTACCATGCGTAAGCAAAGGGGTAGGAGACATGGGAGCAATAAGCACATAGCTAATATGAATAACACAATAAACACAAGGGTCTTTAGACCACCTAACCATGAAAACGCTGACCCAAACCACCCATCCAGCTTTAGACTATGCCAAGTCTGAACAGGCACAAATGTTTGCTTTCTCATCTGAATAGTTATATCTTCAACGACATGCCCATTATTATCAATTTGCAAACAACAATTGCTTAAATTCAATTTTCCACATACTCCACCTTCAGCTGCTAACAAATAATCTAGAGCTAGACAATTCTGATAAATAGCTGTGCGCATTTGTGTACTTTGCTTAGCCAAAAGAGTTAGTGCTTTACTGGTTTCATTGGTGGTTATTTCAACAACAGCTTGTAAACGTATAATACGATTTATCATATACACAGGAGTACGATATCCCCATGTACCATCTTGCTCCCATGTAGCAGGTCCATAGTATGAGATAATTCTCTCAGGTGGCCACTCCTCCCCCCCCCCCCCCTTTGTCCCATTGGCCTATTTTCAAGGCCTCTCGCTTCTGTTGACTTCTGTATACAGGATAACCCAGTTGTTCTCCATGGGATGTAGGAAAAAGGAAGATCGTATGGTTCCCAATGCACATGCTCCTCCCCAATGCTGAGGAAGCCTAGCATATGCTCGGGTTCCACAAATCCAGTACAGTCCAGGTGGTGCTTGCCAGGAATTATAAGCTGCTAGATCAGTCCAGATGCTGGCAAGATTAGGGAAACGAACTAGAGGGTTGGAGGGCTCTGAAGCATTGACTCCGGACCACCAAGACATCTTTTTAGTGGTACTGTTGTAGAACTTCTGATTGAGACAGACCAGCTGTCCAACCTCCTTGTTAAACTGTGGTCCTGAGCGAGCAAAACACAAACTGCCAACAATGGGGTGGGCCAGTACCCACTCACTAGTAGTGTTATGTAAGTCAGTCTGGTTATAAGGAATAGAATAGTTCACTTCTTGCGCCTCCCAAGGCCATTGGTCTCCCATCTTAGTTCCTCCACAGAAGAGGCAGTCTGAAATGTGGAGACTAGATGCTACTGCTCCCGCAAGCTCAAGGAACAAGTTCTGGGAGGCATGAGAAACCTCAAACTCTGCTTTCATGGCCTCATAAAAAGAGTGATGTATTCGATAGGGTGCGGATATATGAGCCTTAGTATTCAACCGTATATGTATGATGGTTCCAGGATCTATGCCTCCTCCTGCTATACGCAATCCAAATCTGTATCCTTGCTTCCACTGGCTAGGGTCGAATATGAGGAGTTGTAGGGGATTACAGGCACCCCTCTTGCATTTCTTGGGCTCAGGTAATCTGACCCTTGTCAGGCTGCCTCTGCGATTATCTCCATCCCGCCCCATAGGTGCATTAGTCCAAGTAGCAAAATATACACATTCCCACTTTGGACAGAAGTAGGCATCTTTAGATGCTGTGCTGTAGACAGTGGTTGGGGAATTCTTTCCAGTACACCGTCCCCATCCATAGGCTCCCTCTGGACACATATATTTACCATCATAATAGTAGTCTTGTTCCCATGACCCACACTTGTGGTAGGCATTTCTGTTTATCACATCGCAGGCATCAAATTCCAAGACAACATATTTTGTGGAATCTGTGATTGGGCTCGTGGCATTTATGAGGGCTCCATCCTCATCAGCGTATCTCGAGTACATAATAGGAGGGGTTCTGTCAGGGGTTGTAACAAGTCTTACTTTTCCCTTTCGTACAGATATTTAATTCTGTGCCATTATAGATACACTGGCTGACTATACCAGTGCAAGTATAGTAGGAATGGTAAAGTAAAGTCTGAGTGACCTCCTGTCCCGTTCGGGTGGTGGTTATGCAAGCTGCACAAGGGGGTAAGGCAAAAGTCTTTTCCAGAAATCCCAGGACCACCACTCCCACAAGATAATAGTGTAAGGACATTATGATTACAGTCTTTGAAAGTCAGCTAGAATATTGGGTACGTTGGGCTTGTATAGTTTCTTCTTCTTTACTGCTCCGACTGCCACTCTTACGTGACGGGGCGGGATCGTAGATGCTGAAGATTCTTACAATGCTGGTTGTCTCCGTAATGTGAGTCGCAATGGAGTCTCCGGATCATTTACTGAAGTCCATTGACCAGGTTCAGGAGCAGCTGCTGGCTTCACTCGACTGTGATGGATCCAGGGTTCGAATTCTGCAACTTTTACTGCAGTTGGGGTTGACAGGATGACAACATAGGGTCCCTTCTAATGCGGCGCCAGCGGGGTCTTTCTCCACTCTTTGATCCACACTGACGCTCCTGGCTTGAAGGGATGCAGAGGCTCTGTTAGGTTGATGGGCAATCGATCTTGCACCCAGGCATGCAGACTCTGCAAAACAGAACCTAAAGCCAATAGTTCTTGTCTAGTTATTTCAGATCCTATTTGTCTCATATCTCCTTTTTTTCCCTGTACAATGGGTGGGGGTCGCCCATACAAAATCTCAAAAGGGGAAACTCCTAGAGACTTGGTTGGAGCAGAACGTATCCTAAGAAGGGCTATAGGGAGAACCTGGAGCCACTTTAGGTGTGTTTCTTGACAAAGCTTGGACAACTGAGATTTCAGGGTTCTATTCATACGTTCTACCTTCCCTGAACTCTGGGGTCTGTAGGCAGTATGCAACTTCCATTGTATCTGTAGAGCTCGAGCTAACTGTTGAGTCACTTGGGACACAAATGAGGGTCCATTGTCTGACCCTATAGTTAATGGTATTCCGAATCGAGGAATAATCTCATGGAGCAGTATCTTTGTAACTTCTTGAGCCTTCTCTGTTCGGGTGGGACGGGCTTCTACCCACCCAGAAAATGTGCAAACTAGAACCAACAGGTAGTGATATCCGTTTGCCTGTGGCATTTCAGTAAAATCTACTTGAATATCACTCATGGGGGCCACCCCTACTGACTGAACTCTTGGGGGTGGAGCAGGACCTTGCCTGGGATTGTTCTTGGCACATGTCAAACACTGCTGTGCCACTGAAGTGGACAGGGTTCCTAGTAGTGAGATACAAAAATGGGGTCTCAGGGCTCTCTCCATGGCCGTCTTCCCATAGTGCGTGGCCTGATGGAAAGCACGAACAAAAGCTGGCCCTAATGCTTCAGGAATGACTGTAGGACCTGGAGGTGTGCTGCCCTCTGGAGGTGGCAGCACTATCCAACCTTTTTCTGTCAGGACCCCTCCCTCTTTTTCACAAAAATAGTCTCTCTTTTGCAGTGTATCGGGGTGCCCAGGAACTAAGGGGCACAGGGAATAGGGCTGCTTGCATCGGGGTATCTTGGGTCACAACTCGCCCAGTTGTGGCTGCTTTTCGGGCTGTGGCATCAGCAAACCTGTTCCCTCGGGTAACGTCTCCTGCTCCTGCCTGATGACCTCGACAGTGCATGACTGCCACTTGCTTGGGGGCCCACACAGCATCTAATAACATCAGTATCTCGGGTCCATACCTAACGGACTTGCCCCCTGAGGTATCAACCCTCGTTCTTTATACAAGTCTCCATGTGCGTGCAAAGTTGTGAAAGCATACTTGGAATCTGTGTACACGTTTAAACGGAGTCCTCCTAATATCAGTGCTCTAGTGAGAACTATCAACTCAGCCTTTTGTGCTGAAGTTCCCGGGGCCAAAGCTGAGGACTCGACTACCAGATCAAGGGTCACCACTGCATATCCAGCACACCGATGTCCATTGATGACGAGACTGCTTCCATCCACAAAGAAAGTCTGTTCAGGATCCTCCAAAGGAACATCAGTTAAATCTGGGCGACTGGAAAATACAGTGTCCATAGTCTCTATACAGTCATGATCAGGGGGCCCAGGACCAATTGGAAACAATGTAGCATGATTCAGAGCTTGACTAACTATTAACTGTATCTGGGGATTTTCACACAACATGCTCTGATATTTCAACATTCGTGAATTCGTTAGCCAGAAACTTCCTTTGTGTTCCATAAGGGTGAGGACAGAATGGGGTACAGTCACTTGAAGATTCTGTCCCAGAGTGAGCTTATCTGCTTCGTTCACTAAGAGGGCTGTTGCTGCAACAGCTCTCAAACAAGGGGGCCAACCTCTTGCTACCACATCCAGCTGTTTTGACAAGTAGGCTACTGGCCGTTGCCAACATCCAAGAGATTGAGTCAGTACCCCCAACGCATTTCCTTGTGACTCATGGACGTAGAGATGGAAAGGTTTCTGGACATTTGGGAGACCTAGAGCTGGTGATGACATCAGAGCGCTTTTCAGAGATCAGAATGCTGCATCCTGTTCCAGTCCCCACTCCGGTGGAGACTTTTCCATTCCTTTGGTAACTTGGTACAGTGGTTTTGCTAGCAGCGCAAAATTGGGGATCCATATGCGACAGTATCCTGCGGCTCCCAGGAAGGCTCTTGCCTCCTGGTGGTTGGACTGGGAATACTGCATACAGCTTCTTTGCGTTCAGGTCCCAAGCGTCAAATTCCTCTGGACAACTGGAACCCTAGGTATTTAACTTCGGTTTGACATAGTTGTGCCTTAGCTCGTGAGACTTTGTATCCAGCCTCATTCAAAAGGTACAAAAGTTCACTGGTGGCTTGTAGACATTCACTTTCTGAGTTGGTGGCTATGAGCAGGTCATCCACATACTGAAGGAGAACCCTTTGTCCTGGGTTCACTGAGTAACTTGAAAGATCTTGATTCAGGGCAGCACTGAAGAGAGTAGGTGAATTCTTGAATCCTTGAGGTAATCTGGTCCAGGTAAGTTGGCTCCGCCTTCCTGTTGTGGGGTCTTGCCATTCAAAAGCGAATAAAAGTTGACTGGTGGGGGCCAGACGTACACAGAAAAAGGCATCTTTTAGGTCCAGGACTGTGAAATGAGTAGCTTCAGCGGGGATCAGTCCCAAGAGAGTATAAGGATTTGGTACTAATGGGTGTATAGTTTCAACTGCATCATTTACCCGCCTCAGATCTTATACTGGGCGGTAATCCCCTGTCCCAGGTTTTTTGACTGGGAGAAGAGGGGTGTTCCAAGGTGACTGGCATTCCTTGAGAAGTCCATATTTCAGTAGTTTCATTAAATGACAGTGGATACCTTCAATGGCTGGTCGGGGAAGAGGATACTGCGTCACAAGCACTGGTTCCGCTCCTGGCTTGAGGGTGACAATGACAGGGGCTATGTTCTTCGCTAGGCCAGGTGGATTATCTTCTGCCCATACTTCAGGTGGGGCTATAAGGCTGGTAGGTATACAGGAACTAGTTGACTTAATTGGAGGTGTACTATAGAACTGCCACTCTTCTTTTCGGGGAACAGTTAGCACCATTAATCCAGCAGGCTTTGGGTTCACAGTCATTTTCATTTCTCCCCCTTCAGCAAAGGATATTTGTCCCTGAAGCTTAGCAAGCATATCTCGGCCCAGAAGTGGAATAGGGCACTCAGGCATATACAAGAACTGGTGCGTTATTTTCTGTCCCCCTAGTTCACACATGCGATTCTGCAGGAATGGCTTTGTGACCTTGTTCCCAGTGGCCCCAACAATGGTAACAGATCAAGAAGAAAGGGGAGCCACTGGCTTTGCCACCACTGAATGTTCTGCTCCTGTATCTACCATGAAGTCCATATATTGGTCCCCTATTTTCAAACTGACCATAGGCTCCTGGGGACCCAGGGTAAACTTGGAGCCGGTCTGGCCTAGTCTTCATCCATTTCATCCATGTCATAGCCCGTTGCTACTGCTACTCCCTCAATGGCTTTTATTTATTTTTATTTATTTATTTATTTATTTACATTCTCTTACATACCGCGCTATTCTGCATCAGTGCGGTTTACATTGAACAAACTGAAATTACATTGAACAGGGCATTATAACTTGGAGATAACTATTTTACAGGGAACATGGGCTGCTTCTCTCTCTTGCTGGAACTGTGCTCGGTTCATTCCTCCCCGATTTCCGAAATCAACCTCCTGTTCTCCAGGGACTCCCTCCTCCCCTCGTGGGGGCGGAGTCCAGATGCGGGCATTCATTTCTCCAATGTCCTTCTTCTCTGCAGTAGGCGCACTGATTTGCACCCAATGGAGGCCTGCAACTTCCGCGGCCTCTTCCATGTCCTCTGGTCCTTTGATTATGAAAACCTCCTCCACGTCATTCAACTAAAGCGGCAGCAAGAAGATCTGCTTTCTTCTTCATTTTACGTTCACTTTCTCTGTCACATTCATTTTCACGATTCACAAATACTTTCTGAGCAACTTCCATTAACTGTGCTGTATTCATGCCCGCAAATCCATCCAGTTTCTGCAATTTTCGTTTTATGTCTCTCTGGGACTGACTGACAAAAGCTGCATTTACCATGCGCAAATTCTCCTGAGCGGCAGGATCATATGGGGTATAGAGTCTATAGGCCTCAGACAACCGCTCATAAAAGGCCGCTGGGCTCTCATCTGGACCCTGGATAACTTCAGATACTTTCCCGATATTCATGGCCCTCTGGTCTCCCTTCTTCAGGCCTTGCAGTAAGGCCTGGCGAAATCTCGTCAGGGCCGCTGCCCCCCTGTCGTCATTTGGGTCCCATCTAGGATCTTCATTCGGGAATGCTGCGACGGCTGCTTGTGGGAGATTCAAATCCCCTTCTTCTACGGGGTTCTCTTCTAACCAGCGGAGAGCTGCTTGCACAATTCGCCCTCGCTCCTCAGTAGTAAAGAGAGTGGACAGGAGCTGGCGACAATTGGCCCAGGTAGGCTGATGGGTTTGCATAATGCTAGACATTAACTCTGTCAATTCCTGGGGCTTTGCTGTATAGGATGCATAATGCGTTTTCCAGTTTAATAAATCAGTAGTGGAAAAGGTACGTAGACTAGACTGGTTGGTCCTGGTACCATCTGGCCCTGGTCATTTAAGATAGGTACACCAGGCACTTGACGTAATGGCATTAGGCGCCCTGCTTTCTTCTTCTTCTTTGGAGTTATACTTCTTAAATCATACGGCTCCCGGGTATAAGCTTCCTTGGTTGGTGACCCTGAACTGGCAGGAGAGCCTCCGCTTTCATTATCGTCGGAGGACTCGGGTCCCCCCGACGTACTTGGGCCTGACTCGGGGGAGTGGGCTTCTTTGGCTGCTGCAGCGGTAATTGCTGGGGTTTCTCATCAGGTTCCGTTTCAGGTAGCGGGGCTGGGGGAACTAACCTATGTGGGTACTGGGGTAAACGAGCCAGGATTTCTGGGGACTCTGAGGCGGAGTACACAGGTGGCTTCTCCTCCTCAACCTTCCGGGTCCCCCTAGTGGTGGCTACTAATATTCTGCATTGCTCCTCATAGCAGCGCTTCATCCATAAGGGCTGCCTTTCGCAAGCATTCAACCAGGAATCTATATAGGGGAACTGGTCAGGATGCGCTTTTTATACAAGCTGATGAATACGGAAAATTATGTCTACATCAAAGGTGCCCCCACGGGGCCATGAAGTAGCTAATATAGGCCACTCCCGATCACATAGCATTCTTAATCTAGACGGAGACATTCTTATACCATAGTCTCCTGAAAATCCTTTACGGAAATTCTTGATCATACATTCCAACGGAGTTTGCAAGGACTCCGTCCCTCCCATAATCTAATCGTAACTACGTACACGTAATGACGTACAAGACAACAGACAGTAAGGGTAGGTAGTATGGCTGTAGGTAAGGGGTCCGTACAGCCCACAGAATACTGAGGGGAATAAACACCACTCGCTTCCTCCTTTTCGCGACCTGGGCGCGGTCGCCCGGCCAGGAACTGCGCTACTCAGGAGTCCGCTCTTGCCCGGTCTGTGTTTCAAGACCTCTCAATCACACAGACAATCATATCCTCACAAAAATCATTTTTCAAGTGCCCAAGGTTTTCTGACTGACTATTCCCAACAAAAAGGGTCGATGGCTTCGGCTTCGGCTTTCTCTTATGCGGAGCGTACTAGGACCGCCCTTATGAGAGGTGATCAGACTCTCTTGTCTCGCGCATACCCATGCGAGATTTCTCAGTTAGTCTATACCAATTCAGTCTCGCGCATACTCATGCAAGACTTTTTCCCCAGGCTGTACTGACTATTAAAATGCAAAAATGTCTACTCACCGGATCCGGTTCCCGATACCACACCAGTTCTTGGATTGGATCCTGGACTCCCCTCGGGTTCGGAGTGTTGGCCGGCCGGACCCAGTGGCCCGCCGAGGCAAGGCGGAACCCTCTCCGATACAAAAGGGCCAGCGGCGCCTGAGGTTTCCCTTGCGGTCGGACAGACACGGTTCCAACCGGGCCAAACCTCGATGCGAATTGCGTGGAGTATTCGCGTGACCACCATTCACTATCCGCACATTCCCGGCCAACGCACCAAGAATATGAAGCAGCGAAGTGCAGACAATGAATAAATCCAGGAGTCAATTTACAGGGTCCAAGTCAGTTTATTGTGCACAAGGCCCAGTTAGTCAAAACTTGTGATAAGGAAGCTTATCATAGCTCAGGAAGGAGCTATAGAAAAGGTGAAGTGACTCTGAACAAGCAACCTGTCAGTTCTGGTAGAAATAAGAAAACAGAATTTTCCCATAAAAGACTACCAGTCCCAGAATGCACCAGGTTTCCAGCAGCCATTAGAGGAGCTGAAGTGGGGAAACGTGTGTTCAATCAGGAGGGCTATGAGGTAATCCCTAAGCACTCATCTCAAAGGGCAGGACCTGATTCAGCACAGCTGTGCTGTGTTAGGGTGGAGCACTCATCTAGGCAGAATAAAGGTAGAGTTTATTCTACAGAGAATTATCCTCATCATCATCATCTTCATGATCAGCTTGGATATCCTCAGTTTCATCTGGAGGATCATCAGAAGCAGAAGCCAAACCGGACGGACAGAGAGGGCAAGAAACCCTTTGGAAGAAAGAAGAGAAAAGCCTTTGGGAGGTCTAGAGGAGTCTGGAGCAGTACGTATACTGGGAGGCATTCCAAGGGCCAGCATACACCATTGGACTGGGGAAAGCCAGAGGAATGGTGCTGTAGAGCTAGGAATCTCCAGACGGTACCTGTGAGGGAGACGGCTGCACATGGAAGGGACCCTAAGACCAGTGCCAGAAGGTATGTGAAGAGAGATCCAGTGTGCAGGGATCTGGATTGGAAGGCTGGACATAAGAACTGGACTACATTCTGGCCAGGCTATATAGAGAGGAACTCTAACAGCAATGGAAGCTCAGGTATGAACACTGATCTATGCCCTAGCTATAACCTTGAAAGACAGCAGGGAAACGAGTATTCTCCTGAAAGTGCTCCATTGAGAGATTCATCTCTGCCAATCCATGATATTGAACCCATGATTGTTGAAGAAGGGGGAGACGTGGCAGATGAAGGCTGTGTTTATATGGACTGCTCTCTGTCTAAACTCCTTTGGTGATTTTCTGTTATAAAATACAACAACCATCACAAAGAAATACAAACTTGTTCTTTAATCTACTCAGAAAAGCTCCTGAGTAGGATTTTTAGCCACGCAGTAGAAAGCAAGCCAGCTAAGGGGTTTCAGCTGGATAACTGCTAGCAATTGAGCCTTACCTAATTGCTTGTGAGCTCTGAGGGAATCACTTCTGAATCTATGTGGGAAGATATAAGAAGTTAACCTGAAAAGAACAGTTTTTCCTTTCTTTGTGGATTTTTTGTTTGTTGTTTGATACACTGCTAAGAAAATATTAGCTAAAGCCTACAGAAAAGACCAGTTTGTTACCAACCAGGTCTTATTTCTTTTGCTTTGATTGCCTGACAAGTTCAAATGTTGTTTTCCTGATTTTGTTTTTTCAAGTTTAACACTGAAAGCAAGTAACCTGATTTATGTGCTACCAAGCATATCTGTGTTGGGAGAAATAACCCCATAAATAAATATCTTATTGGCTTTACCCTTAAGCACAACTATTTATTGTGAGCAGCTGTCTGGTGTGAATGGACTGCATTGCCCACAATCCCTTGCCAATCATATTGATATATGCACTTGCCAAGACTGTGAACATTCTCACCCAGGCAGCCGTCTGACAAGCTTCAAAAAGGACTGAGCAAAGGTTTTACAGAAACATATTCATTTATACATTTTTCTTCAGTTTGATACATGCAAACTTTCTATTGGTTCCAACGCCCCCTGCATCTGTCCAATCGGAGATCCCTCCTGGGCCTAGTACCCAGCTCCCTCCCTTAGGACTGTTCTAACAATGGTACAGTTTTTAGGTTTGATACTTCTCTACTGCAAGGTCGTCTCTAGCTCCAGGAATGCATGTATTGAAACATTTCTATCTTCTGCACAAGAGAATAATGAAAGACTTATGAATTCATGTAAAACTTCTTATTAAGCAGTTTTCTCATTTTTCACAAATTTTTGGTTCTTTTCTAGCTATGATGGGGGTTGGAATCAGGGCCTAACTTACAGGCCTTTCATATTTGCAGACTATTATAGGCCATGGCCTGCCACACTGTCAGGGACACGCGTCAGAGTTTGAAGTCACCTCAGACCCTGCAGTAAAAATGTGGGCGCTATGGCTGATTGTGAAATCCTCCATGCCTGTCTGCATCGGAAGTAGCCATGATTTGCATATCAGACCATTATATGCAGCTGATTAAATTATATTTAAATAGATTTAAATATGCGTGGTGTTAATTGGGCATTATTTTTTCCACTGGTAGTTCGTAACATATGCTTAAACATGGCGTTATTTGGTGTTAAAGGCTGGGCTAGCTTTCTGCATCGGCCCGCATGTGTTTTTGTAGTGTGCCAACAGCACGAAACGTCAGCGCTGGTATGTATGCAAATGAGCTGTGTGCAAAACTTTGGCTAAAGTTGAAAGGAGAGCCAACACATGCGCAAACAATAGGTGCACTATAAGTACCATGTGCTTATGTGTGTAAATGTCAAATGCTCATGTTATACGCGTACGACATGCTGGTGCTTTTGGCGCTCACCCCATAATAATCAACACTGTTTCGCCCAAAAACATTTTTTTATGAAATCAGAATAAAGAGACACAACAGTAAATGGAGAAAGATATGCAAGTCCAAAGAGCACAAAAGGATAAGAAGCAAAAGACCATTTCTTCTTGAATGCTGAACTTATGCTTATATGCTAAAAGATACACGCAGAAAATTTTCACATCCTGTCTTTACCTAGTTGCGTGCTTTCTCTTGCTCTCTCACACCATTGCTCTTGGCTTGCTGTTTGCAGCTGCAGTGAAATCATTGCTTCTTACTTTCTCACCCACCACGATTGGCTTTCTGCAAATAGCTTGAGCCACAAAGTGGAGAGTGTTTGGATTGATCTTGTGGTTTGAATCGCAAGAACAGCCCAAACTTCCTCCACTGCGTGGCTCAAGCATCTCACAGAGAGCCTATCACAATGAGGTTTAAGAAATACAGCTTTTTCACTGCAGTAGTGGTGCACGCCAAGAAATATTTGGGGTCATGAAATCTTGGGCACCAGGGTGCAATTTTGAGGCACTGTGGCAACCTGGCACCTGGAATTTGTTGAGCCTTGTAATAGGACATGTTTAGTTCCTGTTTACAGGTGAGGAAACATCAGCTGTAAATAGTTTTTCTTTGGTAAGCAGCATGCATCAACACTTTATAGAGTACTGGTTCATACTGGAGAATTTAAGTATAAGGTACAGGTCTGTTAGGTTCTAGAGAGTCTTTCAGATAACGAATAGAGTTTAGCGTTAAAATACAGATTTGGTCTCTTGGTTCACACTGACACCCTAATCTCGAACCCCAAACATGCTTCATAAAACATACAAGATATAATTTAATCTCCAGGAACAAGCAGGAATAAGTCCTCACATATGGGTACGTCGGTACCGACGGAGCCTGCGCGGGAAAGCTCCCCAGCCTTTCAGATGAAAGGCTTTTGGGGCCTCCCACTGCACATGCGCGCTGCCTTCCCGCCTTCCTGACCAGCTCTCTTCAGTTTCTCTTTTTCCGCGGAGCCAGCAGGTCGTGTTCCTGTCACCGCTGAAGAAATTGTTAAATTTGTTATTTTTCTTTAGACTGCGTACCTGCCTTCCCCATACCGAAACCGGTACCGCCGGTCTCTCTTTCTTTCTTTATAAAAAAAAAAAAAAAGACTTTTTTATTTTCTTCAGCACAGCTTGGTACCTGTTGTTAGGCCTTAAGGTCTACACAAATTCTCCTCATGGAGAAGCCAGTCCCTGGTTTTAAAAAATGTACCAAATGCAGTGCTGTCATTTCTGTCACAGACACCCATGAATGGTGTCTCAAATGTTTGGGACCTGAACACTCCATACCGGACTGCCCATCCTGCACCCAGATGTCTAAACGTGGTTTGCAGAACCGGGCCAACAAGCTCCATGTGCTGTTTCCTTCAGAAGCATCACAGTCATCCAGGTCTTCCTCTCCGGATGGATCTCAGGTAACCAAAACTTCTGTGGGCAAATCCTCTAAAAGCAAATCTCTTTCTAAAGATCGAGAGGCTCTCAATTTTGAGTTCGAGGATTCTGCCCAGGCCAAAAAACCCCGGCGGGAGGTTCCGGCCTCCAAAGCAATCATGGGGTCACAGGTTGACATCGATGGCACGGCCTCGACCGATCACCTGTTGGACTGCTCTGGGGTACCGGCCCATACCGGTACTGACATCCAGGCAGTAGTGGCGTCTATGGGCAGTACTGTCCAGACCATGCAGCAGGCCGTTCTGGCATTCATTAAGGCTGCGACGCCCTCGGTACCGATTTCATCGGTACCGACTCCGGTTCCGGTATCCACACCGGAACCGAGACCATCGACTTCCAAACGTCGATCGGTTCCGCATGCCGGATTCCGGCTTTCGCCTGGTACCGATCCCATGCCCGATACGCCCGATGTCGATACCGATCGGTATGCGTATCGTACATTGGCAGTACAGAGGGAAGACTCAGATTATTCTGATGAATTCAATTCCTCTGATGACTCTGCTGAGCTTACTCTTCCTGAGGAGCCCTCTTCTCCCAAGAGGAGGATGTCTCCTCCAGAGGATTTATCCTTTCAGGATTTCATTGTTGATGTAGCTAAAGCACTTTCTATTGCTACATCTTCTGAAAAAGAACCCAGATCAAAAAAATTGGACATTTTAGGATACTCAAAAGCTCCTAAAGAGGCAGTCACTCTGCCTGTCCATGAAATCCTTCAAGAACACTTGATGGATTTGTGGGAGACTCCTTTAACACTGTCTCCCCATTCCCGTAGGTTGGACACCATGTATCGGGTCCCTCCTTCGCCTGGGTTCCAGAAAACTCAGCTGCCTCACCACTCTATTGTGGTGAAGTCTGCCATGAAGAAAATAAAGAGTCCTAAAAGGCATTCTTCTACCCCTCCAGGGCGAGAATGTAAGACCCTAGACTCTTTTGGAAGAAAGATGTTCCAGGCTAGTATGCTTATAGCCAGGATCAATTCTTATAGCCTTTATATGGGCATGTTTCTTGGACAACTTGCCCTAAAAATACAGAATTTTGCCCCCTTTATCCCTGATGATCAAAGGGCGGACTTCTTTTCTATGGTGACACAACTTTCAGAGGTCTCCAAGTTCTCCAACAGGGCAGCCTTTGATTCCTTTGAAGTTGCAGGCAGAGCTTCGGGAATTGCTATTGCAGCCCGACGTCTCGCTTGGCTCCAGGCTTCTGACCTAGAACCCTGGGTTGTAGATGGCCTCAGGAATCTGCCCTGTACCGGTGAGAACTTATTTGGGGAAGACTGGCAGATTAAAGCTGCTCAAATGGATGCAGAAAATGCCACTCTAGATAGACTTTCCAAGTCTACTTCTACCCCTGCCAAAAAGAAGTCTTTTAAAAGGCCTTACTATAAAAAGGCCAGATTTCCCACAAATACGGGCCAGCAATCTGCTCAGCCTCGCTTTGCGGCTAAGCGTCAACAATCTAAGCAGGTAAAGTCAAAGCCTGCAGTGTCTGCTACACCCCAGCAGGCTCAACCCCCTCAGGGGTTTTGACTTGCCTCTAGAGAACTTGCCGTTTCTGGCTCTAGAACAACCAGAGCCCCTCACCATTCCTGGAAGGCTAGCTCATTTTGCTCCCAGATGGGAACAAATCACATCAGAGCAATGGACCCTCTCTATTATCCGGGAGGGCTACAAACTTCATTTCTCCAGCCTTCCTCCCCATACCATGGTGAGGCAATTCAGTTCTCCCCCATCTCTTCTGACCCTGTTGGGTCAGGAAGTCTCTTCTCTTCTTGCCCAAGGGGCAATAGAGGAGGTTCCTCCTCCACAACAGGGGTTAGGTTTCTACTCCCCTTACTTTCTCATAACAAAGAAGACAGGGGGCTTCAGACCTATCCTAGATCTGAGAGAATTGAACAGGTTTCTATTCAAGGAGAAATTCAAAATGCTGTCTCTGGGCCTTCTCCTTCCATACCTTCAGAGTCAGGATTGGCTTTGTTCTCTAGATCTCAAGGATGCGTACACTCATATACTCATCCATCCATCCCACAGAAAATATCTAAGATTTCTGTTCCAGGGAAGACATTTCCAGTACAGAGTACTACCCTTCGGTCTGGCCTCTGCTCCAAGAGTTTTCACAAAATGCATGGCAGTCGTAGCTGCATTTCTCAGAGGCATGGGAATCTTTGTCTTCCCATATCTGGACGACTGGCTCATCCGAGCTCCATCTCAGTCAGAAGCCCAGATGTCTCTGGACCGCACAAGGCGTATTCTTCAATATCTGGGACTTGTGGTAAACATTCCCAAATCCCAACTCATCCCTACTCAGTCTCTGGAATTCATAGGGGCCCAATTGGACTCCACCACTGCAAGGGCCTACCTCCCTCTGGTCCGAGGCCAAAGACTAATAAGCTTGGCCTCCCAGGCTCAGTCCAGAAGTCACTTGTCAGCCAGAGAAATGCTGCAGCTTCTGGGCCACATGGCCTCCACGGTACACGTGGTGCCCTACGCTCGTCTTCATATGAGAGCAGCTCAATGGACCTTGGCCACCCAGTGGTCTCAAGCATCAGGACTGCTCTCAGACCAAATACTCACCTCAAAACGACTGTTTTGGTCTCTCCAGTGGTGGACATCCTCCAAAAATCTGTTGTTGGGGATCCCCTTCCAACCTTCGTTGCCCCAAGCAACCCTCACAACAGATGCCTCCCAAGCAGGGTGGGGAGCTCATCTCCAGCACCTCTCCACTCAGGGCACCTGGTCTCCTCAGGAGACCACCCTTCACATCAACCTTCTGGAACTGCGAGCAATCTTCCTTGCCCTCACAGTCTTCCACACCCTCCTTGTCAACCTGACTGTCCTAGTCCAAACAGACAATCAGGTAGCCATGTTCTATGTCAACAAACAAGGAGGGACGGGCTCTCTGTCGCTTTGCAACGAAGCTCTCAGATTATGGGCCTTCGCCAGAGAGCACCAAATTCATCTTCTGGCAGTATATCTTCCAGGAGTTCAAAACTCTCGGGCAGACAGACTCAGTCGAGTTCTGCTCCCACACGAATGGTCCCTACATATGGACCAGATACGCAGAATCTTTCAGGAATGGGGGACCCCGGACATAGACCTCTTTGCAAGTCCGTGGAATGCCAAACTTCCCCGGTTCTGTTCCAGGACTCCGTGTCAGGGAGCTCAGGCCAACGATGCCTTTCTCCTACATTGGGGTCAGGAATTCCTGTACGCTTTTCCACCCATTCCTTTGATTCCCAAGACTCTGTTCAAACTTCAGAGGGATCACGGATCCATGATCCTCATTGCTCCACGCTGGCCACGCCAAGTGTGGTTCCCTCTCCTTCTACAGCTCTCCCAGGGCTCCTCCCTGGACCTGGGAGCTGCACCAGACCTTCTGTCTCAGGAGCAGGGGACTTTGTGGCATCCAAACCCCAAGTCCCTACATCTCCGAGCTTGGTTACTGAAGGCTTAAGCCTTCATGAGTTTAATCTTTCCCAACCAGTGAAAGATGTCCTTCATGCCTCTAGGAAACCCTCTACTAGGCGTTCCTATGCTTTCAAATGGAAACGTTTTTCCATTTGGTGTGCGCAACAGGGTCTTGACCCTCTAGCACTTCCTTTGAATTCTCTACTGGACTATCTCCTGCATCTTTCCAATGCAGGCCTCAAGACGAATTCAGTATGAGTCCATTTAAGTGCTATTGCAGCATCCTTAAAACCTATAAATGGACAACCTGTCTCCTCTCATCCTCTTATTGCAAGGTTCATGAGAGGCCTGACCCTCACTAAGCCTCCCATCCGACCTCCGGTAGCATGGGACTTGAATCTAGTTCTGGGTCAACTTATGAAGCCACCTTTTGAACCGTTGGTATCTACCTCCCTGAAATTTCTTTCCTGGAAGGTTCTTTTCCTTATTGCAGTCACTTCGGCTCGCCGCATCAGTGAACTGCAGGCTTTGGTGGCTAATCCACCTTATACCAGATTTCATCATGATAAGGTGGTCCTTAGGACGAATCCCCACTTTATGCCTAAAGTGGTCTCGCCTTTTCACCTTAATCAAGAGGTATATCTACCTGTTTTTTTCCCGGCTCCTCATGCATCCAGTGCAGAGAGGAACCTTCATACTCTTGACTGTAAAAGAGCTCTCGCCTTTTACCTCAACAGGACTCAGCCACATCGAAAGTCTTCCCAACTTTTCGTGGCTTTTGATCCTTCTCATTTGGGACTTCCAGTCACCAAACGTACACTTTCCAATTGGATTGCTCAGTGTATTTCTTTTGCTTACCAGAGTAAGAACATTTCTCTGGAAGGCCATGTCACAGCTCACAATGTGAGAGCCATGGCTACTTCTATGGCTCATCTTCACTCTGTGTCCATAGATCAGATCTGTCGAGCAGCCACTTGGGCCTCGGTTCATACCTTCACAGCCCATTACTGCTTGGACAAGGACTCCCGCCGGGATGCCTTGTTTGGTCAGGCTGTCCTCAAACACCTGTTCCATACTTAAACAACTCCTGCCCACCTTCCCTGGATGGATGCCTGAGATCCATACGAAGATGGTTTACCCTTGGAGGGGGATCTCCCAGGCATCTTAGCTAGGGAGTCCCCATATGTGAGGACTTATTCCTGCTTGTTCCTGGAGATAGCACAGTTACTTACCTGTAACAGGTGATCTCTGGGAACAGCAGGAATTAGTCCTCACAACCCACCCACCTCCCCTAGGAGTTGTATCTCTATCTATCTATCTTCCTTTCCTCTCTCTATTGTCTCAGCTTTAAACTCGAACTGAAGAGAGCTGGTCAGGAAGGCGGGAAGGCAGCGCGCATGTGCAGTGGGTGGCCCCAAAAGCCTTTCATCTGAAAGGCTGGGGAGCTTTCCCGCGCAGGCTCCGTCGGTACCGACGTACCCATATGTGAGGACTAATTCCTGCTGTTCCCAGAGATCACCTGTTACAGGTAAGTAACTGTGCTTAATCTGCCTTTTCATTCTGAAATAAAAAAAAGAAATCACGTATTTTAGCTTACTTGTTTACAGAAAACAATTGAAAATGATATTTTCTGTATTTTAATTAGCTTACCTGTTTTCTTCATAGCATTCTTTTAGTGGATTCTTCATTGGAAGACATAATCTAGGACTGGTTTTAAACCTGTGATTCGGGTTCTAACCAAGAATCTAGGAATCCTGCAGGTGGTATTATTGCTATTATAAAAAATAAGTTTCAACTATTCTGTTTTTCCAGCAATGGCATCTGGAACAGCATTGCTATATGATGAAGAAATGACCAGCTATAAACTACTTTGGGATGAGTATGGATGCTAAATATTTTGAGTATATTTTTGACTGTAGTATAACCCCTTGATTTTTCATATGTTAGTGATTTCAATTTTTAAAACTTTTCATTATTTTTCTATACTGCTTTGGCTTAAAATAACAATAATTATGTCATGTAATCTCATTGAGAAGGAAAATAAGATTAAGACAAACACTTTGAGGTTAGGCTTTTTTAGCTATTGTGGCATATTAGTGCAAATAGCATCACATTAGCTGCAAAAGCTGCATGTTATCTATTGGGGCTGTGCACAGCATTTACCCAGCAGATAACACATCAAAAATGCAAAAAAACATGGTGTGGCACACCCTGTACCTTCTTGCGACTAATGCATGGTCTGCAGATAGCGCAGAAAATCACTGCACTGCCTGCATTTGTCCTGCATTAGCTGTTAGTGCTAACCAAGCTTGCTGGGTTATTTGCGCATTAACAACTTAGTAAACCAACCTCTTTGTATTGAAGTGTGTTTCAGCAGAGGGAGATGACGGGCATGATTTATTTACTTTTTCCACTGTGGACATATTAGGAAAGAAGCATTAGTAAATCAGGCCTGAGTGCCTTGCCTATGGTTCCACAGCAAATGGCATATGCGAGTCTAATCAGAAATTATTTCTTCCCCTGCCCAGGACTGGCCCAATCATTAGTCAAATAGGCAGTTGCCTAGGGTGGCAATCTCTCTAAAGGGGGTGGAGGTGTATAGCAAAGAGCAGGGTATTCAAAGGTAGACAATAGATTTTGACAGCCGGGGGAGGGGTGGTAAAGCTCGAGGTTTGCCTAGGGCACCAACACCAACTCTGGGGCCAGCCCTGTCCCTGGCCCCAACTACAAGATCCCCCTCGTATATTTCATAAGAACATATGGAATGCCTTACTGGGTCAGACCAAGGTCCATCAAGCCCAGTATCCTGTTTTCAACAATAGCCATTCCATGCCACAAGTACCTGGCAGATTTCCAAAGAGGCACACAGGTTCCACAATGCTTGTCCCAGAGCAAGCAGTGGATTTCCCGGAACCTCTTTAATAATGGTTTATGGATCTTTCCTCCAGGAACTTGTCCAAACCTTTTTTTAAACCCAGGTAGACTCTTACTACATCCTCCGGTAACAGATGCCAGAGTTTGTTTACACATTGACTAAAAACAATATTTTCTCTTACTAGTCTTAAATGGGTTGCTTTGTAGCTTCATTGTGTGTCCTCTAGTCCAGTGCTCCCCAACCTTTTTATCGCCACGGACCGGTAAACGTTTGATAATTTTTCCGTGGCCCGCTTGTTTTAATTTAATAATTTTAATTTAATTGTATTTAAACATGCCTTCAAAATAAAATACAGCTACACCAAAAAATGAATATAAAGTGATTTATTTTATTTAACTCATTAGAATTCCAAATCAATGAGAACCCTGAGCTTGTTTCTTTGCAACGAGACGGTTCCATCTGGGGGTAATAGGAGACAATGACACCCGAAGTGTGTTGCTTATGTCCAGTTTATTCCGTTGTTTTGTTTTGGTTGCTGTCACTGCAGAAAACCCCGCTTCACACAGATAGGTTGTCGGAAATGCTAATAGGGATTTAAGTGCTGTGGTGGCAATCTCAGGATATTCCGCCATGACTTTAATCCAGAACACCGGTAGAGTTGTTGTCTCGAATGTAGTTTTAAGGCCACCGTCATTTGCAATCTCCAGCAGTTGTTCTTCTTCTTGCATAGACATGCTAGACTCGCCTGATTTGTTGGCAAATGGGTCGCGGATCCATTCCTTACCAGTTCGTGGGTCTTTTGTGGTTGGGAAGTAGCGCTCAAACTCTTTTAAAAGCAAAGACAGGTGATCGTGCACCAACTGGCAGAATGAATGTTCAAGCTCAGTCTCGCCTAAAATCCCCGCTAATGTCTGAAACATGTCCAAAATGCCTCTGTTCACGTGCCGTCCCCACAACTCCAGTTTGGCTTTAAATGCAGCTACTTTGTCTGACAACTTGAAAACAGTTGTCATTTTCCCCTGAAGGCCCAGATTGAGTTCATTGAGCAGGCTGAATATGTCACACAGGTAAGCCAGTTTTGCGACCCATACCTTGTCACTGAAATGTGCTGCCAGCGGTGACTTCTTTTCTGAGAGAAATCTTTGCAATGGCTCTCGTAATTCAAATACTCTGGTTAGCGATTTTCCTCTGGATAACCATCTTATTTCTGTGTATAAGAGAAGGCATCTGTACTCTGCGTCCATCTCCTCACAAAGCTGCTCAAACAGGCGCGAGTTAAGTGCGTGTGCTTTAATGTGGTTAATAACTTTAACGACATCACTCAATACGCTGTTAAATTCCGGTGACATTTTTCCGCTTGCCAGCATTTCCCTGTGAATGATACAATGCGTAGATTCACTCTCAGGTGCAACCTCCTTAATCCGAGCAGTTAAACCAGACAGTCGTCCGGTCATGGCAGCAGCTCCATCTGTGCATATGCTGACACAAAAGGACCATTTCAGTTTTCCTGATATATAACCATCCAGTGACTTGAACAGTTCTGCTCCTGTGGTGTTGGTTGGCAAAGATAGTGCACATAACAAATCCTCATGCACATCCTCCTGATATAGATATCGCACATAAACAAGTAGTAGTGCCTTTTTGTCGATATCTGTAGATTCATCAACCTGGAGTGCATACCACGGTGATGTATTAATCCTCTCCAACAATTGTGCCTCAATGTCTCCGGCTATTTCCTCAATGCGCCTAGTCACAGTGCTAGCTGACAAAGGCACATGTGCTACCTTTTCCACAGCAGCCTCTCCTAGAAGTTCACGGCAAATGTCTTTAGTGGAGGGCAAGATCAATTCTTCACCGATAGTAAATGGCTTTTTAGCCTTAGCAATGCGGTTAGCCACCAAATATGATGCTCTCAGTGCATTCTCCTTTATTGATGTGGTGGCCCTCATAAATTTCTTCTGTGCTTCGTGCTCCCGTTTTTTTCTTTCAAAATACTCCAGGGGCTTGTCTTTTATGCCAGGGTGCTTGGCGGTCAAGTGGCGAAGCAGTTTTGAAGGTTTCATTGCCTCATTAGAGAGCTTCTCGCCGCAAACTATGCAGATCGGTTTTGGTGCGTGGGAATCACCTGTCCCGATAAATCCATATTTCAAATAGGACTCATGGTATTGTCTGTTAAAGGTTGCATATTTCTTTGATGTTGAAGGCTCTTCTTCTGTCTGTTCACTGGGCCTTTTTTTCTTCCCAAGAAAACTTTCTAACGATGTCTGTTTCATACTCATTTTTACTAATTTGTGGGTTAAAGCAGACACAATAACACGTCAGTACACACATGAGTACCGGTGAACAGATAGAAGAGCTAGAAGAGTGATACCTTCTCTTTCTCTTCACTCCACTGCTGCTTGCAACCGCTCAGCTCCAGACGTCACCTAAATCCGAATGTAAATCCAAAAAACTATCAGCGCAAAAATGTGATCAGTGTTATAAATATATGACCAGTGTATCAAAAAAGCATATAAATATTAATATAAAGTGAAAAAATCAGATAAAGTGCACAAATCCGGCAGCATACACTTAACTGTGCTCACACCTCACAATCGGAAACAATAAAAACATAAAATAGTGTTGCGCCAGATAAAATAACTGTGAAATATATATAAATCACAAAAGATGACTGTGCCCCCTTTCAATGCCGAGATGCCAGCGTTCCCCCTTTCAATACAGAGATCATCGTGCCTCTTTCAATACAGAGATGCCAGCGTGGACTCTAGAGCCACCTTTACCATTAAAGTAACTCCTTACTTCATGTGGGCATTACACTTTGTGGACTCCCTCTTCACCTGTGCCCCACACACTCACCCACAAAATGGCCGCATCCCAATTCTTCAGCTGTTGGCTTCAATCACTGTGATTCCCTTCACCCACCACTGTCACCCACTTCCTCTGTGCACTTACCTCACGGGAGCTTCTCTTCAGTCCCCGCGTCTCCGACCTCAAGTCCTCAGTCCTCCCGCGGCACCTCCTCCTCGACCAATGGCATGGGGTTTGCCTTTCGGCCAATCAGGAGGCGGGAGGACCCACAGTGAAATTATTTAAAGTTCCTCGGGCGGCCCGGTACCGTTTGATCCACGGACCGGTACCGGCCCGGGGGTTGGGGAACACTGCTCTAGTCTACGTTTACCTGTTCCACTCCATTCATTAATTTATAGACTCTATCATATCCCCCCTCAGCCATCTCTTTTCCAAGTTGAAGAATCCAAACCTTTTAAGCCTCTCCTCATAGGGGTATCCTTCCAATCCCTTTACCATTTTTTTTGCTCTTCTTTGTACCTTTTTTTAAAATTCAGCTATATCCTTTTTAAGATATGACGATCAGAATTGCACACGAAATTCAAGGTGCGGTCGCACCGTGGAATGATATAGATGCAATATAATATCCTTGGTTTTATTGTTTCAATAATGGTACATTTGCTTTTCTGTACAAATATCTGCAATCACAGAGAAAAAAAAAACCCCAAGAAAAACATACCCTGGAATCATATTAAGGAATGAGGAGTAAGAACATAAGATATGCCATACTGGGTCAGACCAAGGTCCATCAAGCCCAAGTCCATCAAGCCCAGTATTCTGTTTCCAACAGTGGCCAATCTAGGTCATACGTACCTAGCAGTTTCCCCAAGGGACATAGGTTCCACAATGCTTGTATTGGTTCAAGCATTGATATCCTGGGTCCCTTCTTAATAATGGTTTATGGACCTTTCCTCCAGGAACTTGTCCAAACCTTTTTTAAACCCAGCTACACTAACAGCCTTTACTACATCCTCCGGTAACAAATTCCAGAGTTTGATTACACGTTGAGTGAAAAAATATTTTCTTTTATTAGTCTTAAATAGTTTACCCTGTAGCTTCATTGCATGTCCCCTAGTCTTTCTATATTCTGATAAGGTAAACAATCGATCTACGTTTACCCGTTCCACTCCGTTCATTAATTTATAGACTTCTATCATATCTCCCCTCAGCCGTCTCTTTTCCAGGTTAAAGAGCCCTAACCTTTTTAGCCTTTCTTCATAGGAGTATCCTTCCATCCCCTTTACCATTTTGGTGGCTCTTCTCTGAACCTTTTCTAAAATCGCTATATCCTTTTTAAGATACGGCGACCAGAATTGCACACAATATTCAAGGTGCGGTCTCACCATGGAACGATATAAAGGCATTATAATATCTTTTGTTTTATTTTCCATTCCTTTCCTTATCATACCTAGCATTCTATTTGCTCTCTTGGCCACCGCTGCACACTGGGCCGAGGGTTTCAACATGGCATCCACAATGACGACCAAATCCTTTTCCTGGGTGGTGGTTCCTAATGTGGAACCTTGCATCGTGTAACCATAGTTTGGGTTGTTCTTCCCTAGGTGCATAACCTTGCACTTGTCCACATTAAATTTCATCTGCCATTTTGATGCCCAGTCTTCCAATTTATCAAGATCCTCTTGCAATTTTCCACAATCCTCTTGGGTTTTAACAACTTTAAATAGTTTTGTGTCATCTGCAAATTTGATAACCTCACTCGTTATTCCACTTTCCAGGTCATTTATGAATATGTCAAAAAGCAGCGGACCCAGCACAGATCCCTGGGGTACACCACTATTCACCTTTCTCCATTGGGAAAATTGGCCATTTAGCCCTACCCTCTGCTTTCTATCTTTTAACCAGTTCCTGATCCACAATAGTACACTGCCTCCTATCCCATGACTCTTTAGTTTTGCCAAAAGTCTCTGATGAGGGACCTTTTTAAAGGCTTTCTGAAAGTTCAGATACACAATATCAACCGACTCACCTTTGTCCACCTGATTATTCACTCCTTCAAAGAAACATAACAGATTAGTAAGACAAGATCTTCCTTGTCTAAAGCCATGTTGGCTGTCTCCCATTAGGTCATGACTATCTACATGCTGAGTAATTTTATTCTTTATGATGGTTTCTACCATTTTTCCCGGTACTGATGTCAGGCTCACCGGTCTGTAGTTTCCCGGATCACCCCTGGAACCCTTTTTAAAAATTGGTGTTACATTGGCGATATATTGGCAGTGATTTAGGAGAAGTCCTGAGCTGGAATTTGGATTTGCATTTTCCAAATCCAGACTCGAGGAGAGTCACATATTCAGGTACAGTTGGTTGGTTGATCCCTGCCCAAGAGGGCTTACAATCTTAAGTTGTACTTAAGGCAGTGAAGGATGAAATACTTTGCCCAGGGTTGCAAGAAGCATCTGTGAGAGAAGCAGCATTTTAACCTTGGCTTTTCTGGTTCTCAGCCTTCTGCTTTGCAAAAGTAGTTTCATGGTTAGAAATTATCTAGTCGGTGTGCATTAGGGGTAATCAGGAAAATCACACCTGTTGGGGTTGTTCCCGAGAGCCAGAGTTGCATATTGGTGAACTACAGCAGAGTTTTCCAGACTTGTTCCTTAGTACCATAACCAATTCTGGTTTTCAGGATAAACAAAAATATTCAAATTATTCTAGACCTTAGACTAGCTATGATGGTCACTTTAGAAGATCTATTCGTGCTTTGGATGTCTGACGGATATACAGATATTCATATCTTGGAGACCTCCCCAGAGCCATTCTGCAAAACCAGTTGTCGAGATGCCCCTGGCATGGGGACATCCATCTAGAATGGGGGTGTGGCAGGGATGTGTTCTGAAGACCTTAGATGTGCGTGCCTGATTTCAGAAATGGCCAGCACTGGGCATACAAGTCTGAGACATACTAGTTTTACTTTTATTGATAAACAGCATATTTGAATGCACCTGATAACAGATTTCACAACAGCTGTCATGCATTATTGATGACATTTTTAAATATTTAAAGGTCATTATTTCAAGCACTTAACAGACAGAAATATTTGAAGACAAACATCTCAGCACACATCAAAATAACCTGCATATGTTCTAAAACCTTGCCAAGTGTTATTACGATTATTTAGTATATACTCTTCAATGTTACTTTATGACAAACCTGTGCCAGAAGGTACAACTTGTGTACAATAATTCAAAACTTTAGATGTCTTAAGATTACTTTTACTGCTTTATAGCCTTCATTTTTTATAGCTTTGCAACTGTTTGATGTACAACCCAACATGCCACGGTCTGGCATTACCTCTGTAACAGCAACACAAACTCCTTCCATTATTGGACACTCCTAAAGTAACACACAACCTTCCAAACATGTACATTCAGAACCAAACCAAATCTTAGTATATGATACCTTACTAGCACTATAACCAAGACTTAAACACAGACAACCTTTCCTAGAGACAAGGAATACTGCAAATATTACACTGAGCCTGAGAACACCAGTTCAGTGTTCCTAATATTGTGCGTATTGAACAGGCTGGATTGCTATAGATCCATCCAGAGAAACCAGACAATGGCAGAATAATCATCTTGATGGCACACAAAAAATACAAACAGACCTACACCAAATACAGAATAAAGTATTGCAAATTAGAAACAGAACTGCACAGACAAATTGAAATGAAAAGCCCAAAAAAACACTGAAGAAAATGAAACACATATTCTCCTGTACTATGGAAAATACAAAGCTAGAAGAAATGTATATTCACAAAACTGACGAATCCCAGTCACTAATAAAGTGCATTTTTTATCTGATCATTCTATCTTTTTTAATTAGATTGATCAGGTCTCGTTTCCACTTCCCCTTTCAGTCTTTTCCGAGATTTATTTTTATTTATTTATTATACCATGCTCTTTAGAATCAGTGCAGTTTACATGTATACTAACAGGTACTTTTTATTCCCTTGTCCCCGAAGGGCTCACAGTCTAAGTGTACCAGTTTCTCTTCTCTGTCCTTAACTTTATTTTCTCTTTTCTTCTCTCCATATTTCTTTTGCAATAATCTTTAGATTTTTTTTTCTCTACTCTGCTTTTCATTCTGTCTGTAGTTGGGCTTTTGTTTTGTTTGTTTTTTACTCTCTATCTACCTTCTCTCAGTCTCCCTGTAACAGCATGTGCAAGCAGCTTAGGTTCTGAACCTGTGGCAAAACCCCTTTGTCACATAAATATAAATGAGCTCGGCTTCAGTGGAGTTTTTATTCAGCAGAACAAAAAGAAAGTTGGTCTTGTTCTCTGTGGATAAGCATTATGAGTCAACCATGCGTAGGTGTGTCACCCTCTGGGACCGGAGTAGCTCTCCAATAGTTCAGAGGAATTCAAATTCTTATTTGTTTAAATTCCTCTGAGCTTCCTGTCCTTCCCCTTCCTGCTGGGTCCCAGCTCTTCCTGCCTCAGTTTTTTTTCTTCCGCCTTTCTGCACAGACGGACACCCTGCTCGGGGGACAGTCTCTTTGGCAGCAAGGTCAAAGAGACAATGGATAGTCTAAAAGAAGATTGCACGACCCTGCAAACACTGTCCAGTGAGGATCTCGTCCGCCAGTGCCTGCCAAAATGACACAACTCATAAAAACAGTACTACTCAGCTCGGAAGTACAACTCCTATCGAAATCACAAGAATGGCTAACATGAAAACCTTCCGTTGACGTCTCCAGCGCTGCGCCAGCAGCAACTGTGAGCCCAGAGACGCCATGCAACACCCGAAATTGATGGAGTTGTGGGGCAAATTCATGGCCCAGCAACTCTTGGGAACACAGGGCACCTTGAGCTCCTCCCTATCTCCAGCCCACCGGAGTCCGACCTCATCAGCCCAACATGCTGTCCTAAAAAAAAAACAAAACTTACAGTAATTACTAGAAAGACTCTACCTGCAAGCAAGATGGGCCAGACCAGAAAGTGCAGCAGCTGCAAAAGCAAATTCTGCTCCAGCACCTCCCAGGATCGGTGCCCCAAGTGCCTGAACTCGCACGTGCTCAGGAAGCAAAATGGAAAAAGAAAAGAGCACAGGGCCTCAGCTGCTCTCGCAGACACCTGGAGGAGCAAGCAGGTCGATCGCATTGCCGGAGAACAGTCAGAGCCCCCCGCAATCCCTTCTGTGTGCTTTGCAGCCCCTGAGGTAAGTCTCTCCGGCACCCTCTCCTTACCGCATCTCTGGCATGCCTCCGATCCTACCTCCTCCCTCAGAGCAGCGTTAGTAAACCTTCTACACAAACAAATCACGGCAAAGAGAGAGAAAGCAGCAGAAACCCCAACCCTCCTCTGCTTCTAAAGCTACCCCAGGTTTTTGACCATTCGTGCAAAGAGACCATCGCAGTGGGGGGCAGGTTGACCCATTTCGCGCAGGCCTGTGTGAACATTTCTACCGACCACTGGGTTCTTGAGATCATCCGCTAGGGACTTCACATCCGCTTTCAAAAGCACCCTCCATCAGCACCACCCAGGAGGGTGGCACCAGGGCAGCACCTTCTGCACCTCCTCAAGGAGACTCGGCACCTCCTCCTGCTAAAAGCCATAGAGCCAGTCCCTACCCCCCAACGCAACCAAGGTTTCTACTCGTGATATTTCCTCTTACCAAAAAAGTCAGGGGGCTGGCGTCCCATCCTCGACTTCAGACTTCTCAACAAACGGGTCCTAAAAGAGGAGTTCTGCATGCACTCCCTCAGAACCATCCTCTCATCCAGGAAAACAACTGGCTTGCATCTCTGGACACCTACATCCACATACCTCTACACCCCTCCCAGAAGCAGTTTTTACGCTTCGTGGTGGGCGACTGGTACTACCAATACAAGGCACTTCCCTTCGGCCTCTGTTCCTCATCCAGAGTTTTCATGAAGTGCGTGGCAGAGGACGCCGCATATCTATGCAAGACCGGCATCTGCGTCTTCCCCTACCTAGATGACTGGCTGATTGCGGCACATTCTCAAAGGGAAGCACTGGAAGACCCACAGATTACAGTGAATCTTCTCCAGTCCTTGGGCTTCCTCATCAACCACAAGAAGTCACAATTAGAACCCACGCAAGCGCTGGAATTCATATGCACACAGATCCAGACCACACAAGCCAAAGCCTTTCTACCACCCCAAAGGGTGGACAAGATAATTACTCTGGCAGCTCGCATGGCAGGAATAAGCACCACCTCGGCATGCACCCTCCTACGCCTACTCGGACATATGGCAGCGGCGGTCCACGTCATCACCCACACTAAGCTTCATATGATCAACTACAGTGGCACCTCCGCTGCCATTGGGACCAGCACAGGCAGCCCCTGCGACACAGGATCCCCGTGGACATCCACACCAGGAGAATCTCCTCTGGTGGCGGACAATGTGAAACCTAACCAAGGAGAGGCCACTACGACCTTCTCAAAGGCACATCACCCTCGCCACCGATGCATCAAAGAGGGGATGGGGGCACACCACCTCGACATCTGCACCAAGGCGACCAGGTCTCCTGCTGAGTCGCACCTTCACATCAATCTACTGGAACTTAGAGCCATCGGGAATTCCCTCCGGACCTTCTGAGATTGGATTTGGGGCAGAGCCATACTGGTACAAACAGGCAATCAGGTGGCCATGTTTTATATCAACAAGCAAGGGGGCATGGGCTCACGCCACCTGTGCAAGGAGGCCTACAAGATCTGGACTTTTGTCCATCTCCTTAGGGGCACATCTCCAGGCCTCCTACCTATCCAGAGATGACAGCACACTGGCGGACAACCTCAGCCGACAGCTTGCACCTTAGGAATGGTCTCTGAATCCCTCCATCATGTCACACCTCTTCTGCCTCTGGGGGCCCCCAGCGAGGACAACTCCAAGTGTCTCGCCTTCTGCTCCAGGCGGCCATCCAAAAGCAAAACAGCAGCGGGTGCCTTCTCAGTCAACTGGGGATCGCAAACCTGCTACACCTACCCACCTACCCCGCTCATCACCAGAGCACTCCAGAAGATCTTGCAAGACAAGGCAAAGGTCATCTTCGTGGCCCCCTTCTGGCCCAGGCAGCCATGGTTCCTGCTGCTTCTAAATTATCCAGCGGACACCTGCGGCTGCCAATGCTCCCAGACCTAATCACCCAGGATAAGGGATGGACGCTTCACCCCAACTTGAAGTTGCTGGCGCTCATGGGCATCCCTGAGACCCCACCAACTACTGCAGGATGTCATGGAGGTCCTTCTGGCAGCCAGATGCCCCGCAACCCAGAGGTCCTATGCCACTAAATGGGACAGATTCAGCACATGGTGTGAGGCTGAGCAGCAAAACATGTTCTCCTGCCCACTCCAGCGCTCCTGCAATACCTCCTTTCCCTCTCCCGAGGGGGGTTAAAGCCATCCTCATCAGGACTCACCTGAGCGCCATTGCAGCCTACCACGACAAGGTCAATGACAAGCCAGTCTGTGGCCTCAACCACCTATACCCTCCAATGAAGCCTCCGATGCTGGGATGGGACCTCAATATCGTTCTGCAACAATTTACAGGGCACCTGTTCGAGCCCCTAGAGCAGGCAACTCTCAAGTTCCTCACTTGGAAGACCTTCTTTCTGGTGGTCATCACCTCGGCACAGCGAATCAGCAAGCTGCAAACCCTGGTTGACTTCCTCCCCACCCCCCCTACACACAGTTCCACCACGGTCGGGCCATCCTCCGAACCCACCCCAAGTTCCTGCCCAAGGTGGCCTCAACCTTCCACATTAACCAGGCCATCGTTCTACCAAGGTTCTACCCAGAATCACATGATATCCAGGAGGGACGCCACCTACACACGCTGGACTGTGTCCGCGCCCTCCAGATCTATCTTGACAGAACAAAAGGCATCGCAACTGTTCATGGCAAGGCATCGCAACTTTTCATGGCCTACAACCCTAACAGACCAGGAACACCTGTAACAAAATGCTCCCTTTCCAGGTGGCTTTCTGACTGTATTGCATACTGCCACATTCATGCGGATACCACCCCGGGGAAAAGGTGCACGCACACCAACTGTGGGCGGTGGAGGCCTCCCTGGCACACCTGCACGCTGCTACCCAGTGCTGCCACATGGACCTCCATCCATACCTTCACCAAGCATTACTGCCTCAATGGCCCCCTGGGTGCCTCCACGGCTTTTGGACAAGCAATCCTTCGCACAGCAGAATGCCAGACAGGGCACCCCCCTCCCACCCCCACCCCCCCCCGGGCCACTGCTACCTCAGAGCTCAACCTCTGATGCCCCATTACTGTCATGGACTATATGCTATTGATTAGCACTGTTTGCTTGCACTAATGCTGATTTGCACCGTTGCGGACTTGCACTGAGTTGCAATATTGACTTGCTCTGTTTTTTGCACCGCTAATGACTTGAGCTGTTTTCACACTGTTAATACTGACCCGTGCTGTTGTCGCACTGCTAAGTTGTACTATTGACTTGGCATTATTGTTTATCACCTGGCTACCCCCTTTTGGAAACCACGGGGTTATCCTAGTTTTCCCTTGTTGCACTGTTTATATTGCACGGTTTAAGTTCTCAAATAAATATCCTAGGTTTTTTTTTGTTTGCACAGCTTTTCAGCTTCCATGGCTCTGTTTCTGTACCTTTCAGGGCTCCTTTCGCAGGCTCTCCCCTCCACAGCATCCTGGGTGTGTTGGGGAACCGCTTCTCATAGCAGCACACCTTTTGCCTCCTCACCTCACCCTGGCTCGGGAGTCACCTACACGTGGCTGACTCATAATGCTTGTCCATGGAGAAAGTGAGGTTACTTATCGTAACAGGGGTTCTCCGTGGATAGCAGTATGAGTCAGCCACGCCCTCCTCCCCTGGATCGAGCCCGCTTGGCTGGGAAGCCATTGAGCCAAGAAGGGCTGGGACCCGGCATGAAGGGGAAGGACAGGAAGCTCAGAGGAATTTAAAAAACAAATAAGAATTTGAATTCCTCTGAGCTATTGGAGAGCTACTCCAGTCCCAAAGGGTGACACACCTTTGCGTGGCTGACTCATACTGCTGTCTACAGAGAACCCCTCTTACGGTAAGTAACCTCATTTTTTTGGTGGGTTCACAAATAGGGTTGCCAACTGGATCCAGATGCGCCCGACAGGTTCGATCCAGTCCTGGGTTTACCTCATTGCATGCAGGGATATGTAGTTCTGATTTCTCCATTGCACTCCATAAGAAAAGGAAAACTACAAGTAACTGCATGCAATGGGGTAAACCCAGGACTGAAGCAAGCCTGTCGGGCGCATCTGGAGCCAGTTGGTAACCCTATTCACAAAACAATACAGTGTGTAGTTACACATAGACATTGGGCCTTCCTTTTCCTGGTTTGGTCATGGGTTGTTAACTTCCTCCTCATGCCCCACCCTCTAAGTCAGTTTCCGCAGCTATGTTCTTGTTATGATTGGTTGGGCTGTTGTCCTTAACGCTCCCTCTTCACTTCTCGCCTGCCTAGAAGCTATCTCCCAATCTGTTCCCGCATTCACCCTCCTTCCCTTTCTTTTACTCCTTTTTTTTTTTTTTCTAGTCTTTTATAGCACCCTTTTTTTATCCTCCATTAAATTCCCCATTTTCGCCTGTTGTACTAACTCTCCTTTCTGACTTCATACCTTTCTCTGCCTCTCATTTGCTCACTAATGTCAACTCCATTTGAGCTTTCAGCAACTTTCTTTTCTTGCCCTCACCAGTTTCTTAATCCCTCTTCTTTCACTTCCTTCATAGTTTCTCCATTTTCACCAACCTGTCTCTTTTTCCTTTATTTCTCACACCCTTCACAGCCTCTCGGCACCTTCAACCATCCCTCCACCACTCTTCATCCTTCTGCACCCAACCTCACACCATCCCCACTCGTTCTGTACAACCTCAAGGGTCCCTGTGTTCCTCTCTACTTCATCCGTGAGTCCCCACTCCCACCATGTCTTTTAAGTTCATGCTCTTCTGTTTTCCCCGCTTGCAGTCTTTATATCAGCTTTTAAAGTGGAGTTATATATGTACTTTTGCTTTGAAAATTGCCTAAAATATCTTCGGAGACTTGCACCTCCTTTTTCTGTGGGTATTTTCCAACTAAAACAAAACATGTTGCTTTGAAAATTAAAACTACATGTTATAGCAATTCCTTCCCTAACCTTGCTGCAAGGCATGTTTCCACTGAATGCAAATAAAAGTATGCATATTTTGGAGCACTTCACACTTCACTGGCATACAGAATGGGCATTTTTCTAAAGCTTTTAAAAATTACCCTCAGAATGAGTCAAATGCTCAATTTAAGCTCATGTCTCTGCATACAGAAAATACTTAAATCTGAATTCTGTATAGGCAGAATTTGCATGGAAAGAAGAGGCACTGGTCATAAGAACGAGATTCAATATTTGAATTACTCTTTTGCAGAGATGTTTATTTTAATTTACATATAAACCTGCAGAGCTACGAATATTTTCCATGTCATATGTCTCCTTTGCATTGATTTCTTTTTCAGTCCAGCATGTGCCATTGAGGTCCCAGAAAGATTGTCATCCTCTTACGAGAGACTTAAACATTATGGACTTTTAGAAAGATGCATCTATGTGCCTGTCAGGGAAGCCACGGAAGATGAGATCCTGTTGATTCACAGGTAATGATGTTTTCCTGTCTCACTTTATTCTTCTTACTTGGATTCATTTGTCTGTCTGCTTTTTGCTTTCTGCTCCAGAAGAGTGGTCTGTTTAGCAAACAGCCAAACATAGGTGGTGGTGGTTTAGTCTAAAGACAATATACCAAGTGAATAAATCTTAAACCTTAAACCAGTGAAGCTATATAAAACTCTTAAAGGTAAAGAGGAGCATGTGTTGTATTAGAGGGATCCTGTGGGGAGAGGCTATTCTTGCCAGAGCCTAGCTTGGAATTCTACTTTGCTATAGAAAGTAAGGTTAACAGACAAGTTGTAAAGAATACCTTTTTGTGTTGACTAGTTTTAGAGCCAGTATTCAAATGCTACTAAACTACTAAGATATCCAGAAATGTTTAGCTGGCTGTATTTTAGGATTTTTAGGACCATTTTTTAGCTGTGACATGTGGCTAGGTTGCAGCAGAACATAGGCTTAAATCTAGCTGGCCAAAATCTGGCCAGCTCGATTTTTAAGTCATCTATAGGTACAGGACATCTAGACCGTGGAATTAATTTTGAAAGTGTTGGTCGGGAGCCTTTGGCTGTTGCATTGAAAGATGGGCCTATACTGAATGGGGTAGGAAGAAATGGAAGGGAAAAGGAGAGGGGAGCAAGGTGAGAGGAAAGGGGGGGGGAGGAGAGACAGTAGCAGTAAGCATGCATGACTACACACACATACTTCAGCAAAATTAGAGATCTAAAATTTGCATTAGTTGCTTTTAGCATTTTTTCCAGTGACAATATTCCTTTCTTCCAGTTTTTGCCCTCTCAAAATATAGGGTTTGTAATATAAAGGTGGCCCTACATTATCTGCAGAAGTCCACTTAATTATGGTTAATCCTCTTAATTTTTAATTAACTCCAGTGGTTTATCTCCTGTACAGACATACATCCTTGTGCACTCAGAGATGTACTTGCACAGACCTCAAACACTCCCATGTTCTTACACAAGCCTTTCCACCCCCCACCCCCCTTTGGAAATTTTGTGAGCTGGAGAGGAATGGGAGGAAGTTTAGTTTTGTTAGCATTTGTTATACCATCTTTCAGTGCAATATCACAGTGGTTTTCAATAAAATGTAATACAATGTAAAAGAAATACAAATAACCAAAGCACAATAGTCAGAAAACAAAAGGAAAGTCGGAGCAGAAGAAATCGTAGGAGTAAATTTCAAGGTGTAGCATACCACTTGAAGCTCAAATTCCAGCCACCATCATCAGCAAGTTTCTCAAAAGCTCGCTCGGAGAACGAAGTATTCAGGCTTGCTTTAAATCATGTCAAGGAAGTTTTCTTGGAGTGCAGGCATCACGGTTGCTTACTTACCTCCCTGACCTCATCAGCCACAAGTTGGAAAGAGCAACAGTGATTTACATGTGAGAATGAACACTGCGTGTGGGAGGGGGGGGTGTGATTTGTTTTTTTGCTAAACCTGCATTTGCATTTAAAAGAATGCAGTGGCTTGATGTTGCTTGCTGTCTCCTTACTGGCACTGCATATTGAGCCAAGGTATGGAAACTTAATTCCTCCTCTGGTAACTGTGGTGGCGCAGGGCCCAATGCAGCTGCCTTGATTCCCCCCCCCCCCCAGATGGCCCTACCTGCTGTCCTTCAAAAAGGTTACCCCCTCCTGTCCTTGAGATAGGGAAGTCTTGCAGGCATACCATCAGGGGTGGGATCAAAGATGGAGGTAAAGTCAACAGCAATTTATAGGACAATTTTTAGAGCCATTTCTATGGATGAAAAAGCTTTTTTCCATGGAAATAGGCTTTCTGAAAACTGGCTGCACTGTATGTATACATAATGCACGACATATGTAATTTTATTTGTAGCTTGAGGACAGGGTAAGGCTAGCTCAGCGTTGAGGGCTGTGTGCTGCCATATAGAAGATTTGGGTTTGATTTCCAGGCCCAACCTCTGCTCCCCTGAATTGTCTGGGAATGCTAGTGAGGTAGCACTTGCAAGACCTTTGGGGAGGGGAGCAGAGAGTCTTATCATTTTTAGGATTGTAAATCATCTTGCCACTTACAATATATGAAAGCAATTCATCAAATTAATAAACATAAACATTAATAATGACACCTGTTGGCCAGATCTAGGCTTCACCTTAGATGGGTTCTTGAGAGAGCTGCATTTTTTTGACTGAAGGCCATCATTGTCATGACTGGGCTGAGGTAAAGTGCTATAAAATAACGAAGAAAGCAGTGTAGTTGTGAATGAAGGTTCATGGCCCTTAAGCTCTGCAGAGGCCAGCACGGATTGGATTGGATATCCAAAAACACAAATTGGAAACCTTTTGGACCCAAAAAGACTGCACTTGACATGTGAAGCTTGTGTGTGATCTCTGAGTTGAGAAAGAGTTGAAAAGACAAAAAGCAAGAATCATCTTGTGCTTGTCAGAATTCAGTGAGCGAGGTATAAATCTGAATTCTGTTACATAATAATCTGACAGAAACTGCCATATGAATGCATCTACCTCTGGATTTGAACGGAGACTGTTTCATTTCACGTTTTATCTGATCTTTTAGTTGCTAGTTTCAATAAAGACTCTGGGTGGTGAATGATAAAAATAAGTTGGATTTTTGAACCGATGACCTCCACAGTTTAAACTCTCTAAAGCTGTTACTAGTTCCCTGAGTCTTCCCATCACCTCCCCACATTGTCTGATAGCCATCAGATCTTTTGACATAGTCAAAATATTTATTTTATTTATATATTCTTTTATACCACTTTATCTATAAATCAAAATAGGTTTACAGTAAACAAGGACATTAACATTACTACTACTACTTATTTGTATAGTTCTATAAGGTATACGTAGCGCTGTAGAGACACATGTAAAAGACGGTCCCTGATCATCAAAGCTTACAATCTAGTCAAGACTGACAGCACAACAGCTGAGGATAAGGATATATCTAGGGGGAATTGTAAGGAAACACATAGGAAACTAAGCAGATCAGGATCCAAAAGCAACCTCGAAGAGGTGAGTTTTCAGCCTGGATTTGAAAAAGGCCAGAGATGACATTGAACAGCATTAAGTGAAGGTTGTTACATAGAGCTGCTATTGACAGAGAATGAATTAACGGGGAGTGTAGGCATAAATAACTGGGGAAGTTATCGAAGAACTCGGCGGTGGTCATATCTGAAGAAGTTGTTGGGATGGAGTCATCAGTGCGTGCCTTCAAAGTGTTCTATAAATAGTTGTGTGTTTAATTCCTTATGGAACACTGAAAGGCTAGGTATGCTCCTTATTCTTTTGGGTTAGGGTGTTCATATGTTGGGTGAGTAGACTGAGAATACTCTTTTGCAGGTGAACTGGTTGTTCTTTATGAATTCAGTTGGTAAAGTTAGTGTTCGGAGTGGTTTGGATGAGTGATCTTAAGTGATAATGTGAGGATAGATTGTGAAGTATTTTGAATGTATTTATAATGACCTTATATCTGATTCTGCTTGCGATAGGGAGCCAGTGTAGATGTTTTAGGATAAGGGTGATATGTTCAGATATTTTAGTTCCATAGATGAGTCAGGCAGCCGTGCCATTTGTAGTTTTGTATAAGGCATGCTTGGGCAAACCTCGGAGGATGCTATTACAAAAAATAGAAGTGGAAAATCATTGCTTGTAGGACTGTGCGAAAGTCTTGTTGTGATAGGAGAGGCCGTAAGTGATGTAAGGTTCTTATCTTGTATATTGATTTAGTTGTGTTGCTGAGGTGAGTGGTTAAGCTTAGCCTCTGGTCCAAGGTTATTCTGAGGTAATGTACTTCTTGTTTCGCTTCCAGTATTGTCTCATAACTTCAAAAGTAGGTGGGGAAAAGTTCTCATCCTTAGTAATGTATAAGACCTTGGTCTTCTTATATTTTATGGTTTAAAGTTATTTGTTGATAACCAGTTTGCATCTTCATTAAAGTATGTTACTATTTTGAATATGGTTTGGTTTAAAGGTGTTGTATGGTAGGTACATCATAATGTCATTTGGATATACGTATCTTGTGGTGTTGAATGATATTGCAGATAATCTGAAGGTAGATGTTAAATAGCAATGATGATTAAGGATGAGCCTTGAGGGACTCCCTGCTGCTGTTGGCATGGTTTAAATTTGCTTGGGCCTATGTTTACTCATTTTGTTAGGTATGATCTGAACCAGAGTAGTAGTGTATCTTTGATTCCAGTCTCTTATAATATTCTGAATAGAATCTTATGACAAATGGAGTCTTCCCATGAGTGATGTAAGCAGTGTTTCCACTCTGTCTAATTTTTCAAAACCCATGCTATTGTGGGTCGAGGGGGGCATATTTATCAATGTGGTCCTGGAGCTGGTGTTGCACTACCTTCTCTATTACTTTTGCTATAAAGGGTAGGTTTGTCTAGTGTAGCTCAGCTTTGTCTAGTGTAGAGCTCTTTAGTATTGGATGTATAGAGGCCGTCTTGAGCTGTATAGTCATGTAACCTTGTGTTAATGAAAGTTGTACTATTTTGAGAAGAATGGGTGATAACTCAACTTTAGCTATTGTGCCCCAGCTTACTGGGCATGGGTCAAGAGGAGATGTAAGAAATTACCAGCAGCCAGAATACTACCACAAGTTTTCTGTGAATATAGGGGAGAATGATTGATTGATTGATTGCCATGGTGTAGTAGTGGGTTTTATTGCAGCTGTTTGGTGCTGATGCTGTAGGGTTGCAGCTAGTTAGCCTGTTTTGGTATAAATTGGCTAGTGTTTTGAGGGTTATGGGTAGTATGCATCCTTTTAGAGTTGGGAGCTCTTAAGGATTTTACAATTTTGAGGAGTTCCCTGGGTCAATTTAGTTACTCTAGAGGGGGAGGGCTGGCCTAGTGGTTAGGACACAGTACCTCAGGCTGGAGGGCCAGGGGTTGAAGTCCCACCTGGGGACAGCAATCTCAGGCCAGAGGGACTGGGCTTTCTAGTCCTATAGGCACTCCCTGTGGCCTTGGGCAAGCCACCTAAACCTCCATTGCCTCAGGTACACATAGATTGTGAGCCCCTTGGGGACAAGGGAATGTATCCGGTACCTGTTTGTAGTGATTACATAATGTAAACTGCTTTGATTGAAGAATAAGACAGTATAGAAAACTGGTTAAATAAATAAATGGTGGAAACACAGAGCTGGCTGGGTGATTATTTAGGGTGACAGCTCCCTTGATGGAGGAAGGGAGAGGCACCACAACAAACAGCTTCAGCAAGCAAAACACTAGGTTCTGACAGCTACACAAACTCAAAGAACCACCAGCATATACCTTTCCCCACAGGGAAGGTGGATAATTTTCAGTAGCCCATTTATGTAGGTACATGAAATTGCCTTTGTGAGTGTGGGTGAGAAAGAAGGGTTTTTAATATTAAAATTCATGTACAGTTATGCATTTTTAAAGGACTGTTATCATAGAGGAAGACCATGTTGAATTTAATTATCAAGATGTGGGAGGGGGCTGAGACTAGGTGTTTGAAAGTTAATTGAGTGGGTAAAAGGCTGAAGATAATGGCTAAGGTACCTAATATGCTTGAACTGGTCCTGTGGAGGCAAGAGGTTCTGAGGTGGCTTCAGTCCCATGTCCAATGGACCAGGCTTTTGTACACTGCACTGCATTTTAGGTGTTAATGTGCTTTGTCAAAACAAGATATGCTGTATTGTGATTCTGTTTAATCTTCTCTCTTCAGCAAAGAGTACTTGGAAGTTGTACAGGGCACCCAGTTTATGAATGAGGACGAACTTCGGAAAACCTCACAAAATTATGATTGTGCCTTTTTTCACCCGGTATGTTTTACTGTCCAAGCTGGTCATTAATCTCTAGGTTGCTATGTACTAAAGCCTGGAGAGTCATTCTTGAACAGGTATTAGGCCATATAGTTTTCCTCTCTGGGTTAACATTATTGGCACCCTTGCATTTTAAGTATGTTGTGTCCAATGTGATGTGTGCCTTCAAGTCAGTGCTGACTCCTGGTGGCCCAGCAGCTCCTGGGTTTTCTTGGCAGTATGATCAGATTGCCAGGCTTTTCTTCTGAGGCAATGGAGGGTTACGTGATTTGTCCAAGGCCACACGGAGTGCCAGTGGGAATCAAACCCTGATCTCTTGGTTAACAAGCCAGTGCTCTAACCACTAGGCTACTCCTTTCCTCAATACAATATCTTGTGAAATAAATGGAACATTTCCAAATGTATGTCGTCATAATATTTTAATAGTATGTTCAAAGGTATACAACAAAAAAAGATGTCTGTGCAACTTAGACATAGTAATTTCTGAGAAAAACACAAAATATGACTTGGACAGGATTAATGGCTCCCTTCACTAATATTTGGTTGCACAACTCTTGGCAGTGATGATGGCCTCCAAACATTTCTTGTAGCCATCTATGTTTTCTGCATCCGTCTGCTGGTAGTTTCTTCCGCTCTTCAACTGTGATTTGTTCCAGCTCATGAATGTTTTCAGGATTTCTTTTACCAGTAACCGATTTCAGCTTTTTTCAAAGGTTCTCAAATGGACTGAGATCAGGGCTTATTGCTGGCCACTTTAAAACAGTCCATTTCTTTCTTTTAAACCAACCATTTTTTTGTACTTTAGAATGTATGTTTTGGGTCATTGTCTTGCTGGAGGACCCATGACCTTCAATCCAGACCTAGCTTTCTGACATCAGGTAGCACATTTCGCTCCAAAATACCTTGGTAGTCCTCTGACTTTGTGATTCCTTTAATACGTTCCAGGCCTCCAGTTCCTGAGGCAGCAAAACAGCCTTACAACATTATGGAACCTCCACATATTTAACTGTAGAAAGGGTGTGTTTTTCCTTTATAAGCTTCATTTCTTTACCTGTAAATGTATCGCTTGTCTGTATTGCCAAAGAGCTCAAGTTTTGGTTTCATCTGTCCATAGAACATCTTCCCAGAAGGATTGTGGTTTCTCATGGTGGGTGGGGGCAAAGATCAACCATGCCTTTTTACGTCTGTCTTTGAGAAGTGGAGTCCTCCTTGGCCTTTGCCCATGACGTCATCCTTTGTTTAGTGAGCAGTGTATGGTGGGGTTTGAAACCACTACTCCAGACAAACAGTGTTGTATATATTCCTGCTACTCACTATTGGGATATTATTTAGTTGAATGTTTACGTTGGGATTACCATTTGAGTATATTATGTTGTTATGGTCTGTCTTTAATAACAGGGATAGAGGAATTGTTTTCATTTCCTGTCACCATTAGCTCTCTTAGCATCCTAGCACTGTTACTGTGGTATGAGAAGCACACAGACATGACGGGGTGGTTTAATAGATGATTTTCCAAATGAAGCTGTTCATATTGCAGAAAAGAAATACCTACTTTTGATGAGGATTTATAAAGAATTTTGTCAAGGTACCTTTTGAGATTTTATCGCTTTTGCTACTCTTGCAGCTGAGGCTCAGCAGAATCCAGTATTAGCATCATGGTCTCACAGGCAGCAACTAGGATTAGAACTAATCAGCTGTTGTCCTTCCTTTATCTGAGCATAGGTTAGGCCTTGGCTAGAGAAGTTAGGTGTAATCCTCCAGAACCACAAACCAGCATGCAGTTCAGTGGATATAAATCTTAGATGTCTATGAATATATTTCATACATTTTCATTACGGAGATCCTGAAAACCAAAACTTTTGTAGGCCTAAAACACCAAATGTGTGTACTCCTGAGATAAAGAAAGGTAAGGTCTGTTCCCACAGTTATCTGCTCTTCCATTAGCATTAGTGGGACCTCGGCATACACAGAAGAGCACTCCCCTCCTCACTTTCCATCCCTGATGCCTACAGTCACTTTGGTTTAAAATTTCTATCTATTTTTTGGAGACTGGCCTGCATGGTCCTAAATTAAATAACCCATTGATGTACGGTATTTTTCCCCATCTAGTCCTTTGAGTAAAAGATGGTATACATTTCATATTTGCAGAGCAAGATTTGGCTGTTAATTTTAAAATCCTTGGGGGTGCAATTCTCAGTGTGATTTCTGAGGCAAAAAAACCCATTCCTGCTCTGTGTTGCTAAAAATGCGTAGAGTAGAGGAAGTGTTCCTAGGAGGACGTTTTAGATTGGGTGAGGAACAATATGCATGTAGATATCATTCTAAAAGCTATGCATGAACTTTTTTCCAGGAAAATTCTTAACAGAAAGCAGGTGAAGTGTCTATGCACGCTTTATATCTGCTGTGGTTTTCCAGGTTAAAGTGTGTGTCCACTTTTCCTTTGAAAATTAGTTCAAAGACCCCAAGTAAAAAGTATATGTGGGCCTGGTATCAATTCAGTAGGTAGAGATAAACATCACCCCTTTTATGTTTTGTTTGATATGCTTCATATGCTTAATTTAAAAAGTTAATCACTATGAATCTGTTTGTTTTATTCTAGAACTCCTATCGTTGTGCCAAATTGGCCGTAGGAGCCACTTTGGAATTAGTAGAATCTGTGGTGTCTGGAAGAGTGTGTAATGGGATGGCTTTGGTCAGGTAAAAGGCCACACTAGTACTAAACATTTTATATACTGCTACAAGGTGTACACAGCCTGCATAAACCCAGAAGAGAAGGTCCCTACCTTCTAGAGTTTACAATCTAGTGTAGTGGAGGAATATCCTGGGCTAAAAAACAGGGAAGCCAGGATGCAAATTGTGCTGCTCCCATTGTTGCCTTCTGTGATCTTGGGAAAATCACTCTTCCCTCCATTGCCTCAGGTACAGCATAGTTTGAAAGTCTACTTGGACATGGAAATAATCTGTATACCTGCTTGTAACTCACCTAGAGTTTGGATTTGAAAAAGACAAGTAACTGAATCTCAAATCCAAATCACACTTAACAGATGGAAATTGAGGACAAGGCTGCTTTAGTGGATCACGGATCTTTCCTTCTTAAGGTCTAAAGGAGAGAACAGTCAGGGAGTTGGGTGTGATTCCAGGGAGGTTGAACTTCTACAATATATAATATATTTTATCATCAAGCTACACCTGTTGTACATCATCTTGGGTGAATCTCTTTATAAAGATGTTTGTTTAATTTTAGCTCATTTCAACCATCTGTGTAGTTATACTTTGCTGCCTTCTTTAAGGCCCCCAGGTCACCATAGCCAGCGAAGTGAAAGTAACGGTTTCTGTGTATTCAACAATGTTGCTATTGCAGCTGAATATGCAAAAAGGAAGCACAATCTTCAGAGGTCAGTATCTGAATAGCAGGCCATGTTTTATCCATTCTTTTTTTTTCTTTAACTTGACTGGAGGATGTGATTTATTCTCTTTGAATTATTTTTGTGCCTTCTGTTTCAGAATTCTCATTGTTGACTGGGATGTACATCATGGCCAAGGAATCCAGTATGCATTTGAGGAAGATCCTAGGTTTGTAGTTTTTTTTTATTTGATTTATTGGACAGAGTTGCATGGTTGCTTGATATAAAAAGTGATTCCCTGGATAACTTTCCTCCTCTGTGCTAGGTTGACTTATGTGTTTTGGTAAATGTAAGTTGTCGTTCATGTCCTTACTTTTTGGAAATAGAAGTTGCCACAAGGACTTCCTTTGGTTCATGTGTAATTCATCTTTCTCTTTATGACAGACAGCAGAATAATAAACAGTTATGAGGAAGTGCCTTTATGTTAAAGCAAACATTTAAAATGTACAAAAAGGGTCTGAGAGAAAATGATACAGAAAGAAAACCTTATCTGGTGAAGGCTGACCAAGGGAAATAGTGTCAGATGTACCAAGGAGTGACTTTGTTTCATACCACAATACGTTTACCTCATTGTGACTGCTTTCAGGTGATTTATTTAGCAATGAACTGCTTATATACTGTTTTTCACCGGGTCAAAGCGGTGTACATTCAGGTCCAGTATATATTTCCCTTGTCCCTGAAGGGCTTATAGTCTGTTTTGTACCTGAAGCAATGGAGGGTTAAGTAACTTGCCCAAGGCCACAAGGAGTGCCTGTGGGACTAGAAACCCCAGTCCCTCTGGCCCAAGGTTGCTATCCTCCAGCAGGTGATGGATTAATCCAAACCTTACAGAGGAGAATTTTCCAAAAGCTATTTACCTAGATATAAGGGCTTTTTAAAAATCTCCATCGTGTTTGCAAGTAGAAGTCCACGTGTTATTCCACAACGCACATACTATTTAAAAATATTTGTATAGATACCTTGTTGAGGTACAGTCAGGCCAGAATAAGCAATAGTACGCTCTTGCATTTACAAAGCTAGGTGTATGTTTTTGGCAGAAGTATCATGCATAGACATAGCAGGCACAGCTTTTAAATGGAACATATGCTTATTTTTCTTTTTCAGAACTAGTGTAAAATCTATAAGTAAAAGTGCATGTGGACCGTGTACTTACCATGCAAATATCTTATTTCCATATTGTCCTGCTAAGCCAGTCCAGACAAGTAGGTTGTGTTCCCGTATCAGCAGATTGGTGGAGACAAAGAACCAATGAAAAGTCCAGGTTTCAATGACATCATTCACATGCTTCTATTCACCTCAGCCACCAGAGGTCCCTTCAGTATTTCTTTGTCACCAGCAGATGGTGGATGGATTTTCTTCTCTCTGAAGAAGATTCTGAAGATTTGAGAGGAAAAGATTGTTTGTTTTAAAACACTCGTGAATGACAGCCTGCGGGTTGATCTCTCACTAGAGTGTGACATGGGAGACTCTACTAGACTATGGGTTTTCTGGTAGCCATAGGATAAGGGAAAATTTGGTTCTGCTCTACGCTCTTACCATGGATAAGGGCCTGTTGAGCAGTCAGAAGTTGGAAAGATTTGGAAGGATCTAGAAGAGTATGACTGCCTCATACAACCTCAGCATCCCCTACCTCCTCCTCTGTCCTACCTGCTCTCTCCCGAAGGTTGCAGAAGGCTCTTGGAGGGATCTGCCTGCCAGCCACTTTACATGCAGTGCTACAAAGCCAGCCAGCCAGTTCCAGGGGAGTACTGTAAAGCTCAGCCTGGCATGAATTCTTTGTGGTTTTCGTGGGTGAATACCAAGGTTTGCCCTTATCATTGTCCTTGTTGGGGGCTCCTTATTCCATCTGTGGGGAGTACAGTTCGGGGTAGACCGCTGATGGCTGTTTCCTGCTGTTCCTGGAGTACACCTGTTACAGATGAGTAACTACACTTTCTCTATTGTGCGCCTGGCGGTCCCGCGTTCTGCCCAAGCAGCTCCAGTATGGGCTCTTACCCTAGTGCCTGTAATGCACGCTGTACTAAAAGTGCAGATAACGTGCGCCCTTCAGGCTGCCGCAGCCTTAGTGCGTGCTGTTGTGACACTTGCTTTAAATCTTATGCCGCCTTCCAGGTGATGTTGTTTGGCCCGTGGCAAGCGTAGTGCTCTATCTCCGGCTTCTGGATTCTGCTCTTCCTTCATGACTGCTTCTGAGTCTCCCCTGGAGGGCCTACTTCCCCTCTCTCCGCTGGGGGATGGTGTTAGCCTGACTTTGCCTGCCTTAGGGCAGGAAGTGACAGATGGTGCTATGGGTAAGGATATTCACATGGCCGGAGAATCTGGCATCCATTCTAAGGGGCATGTGACTGTACTCCCAAGTGTAGGGGATTCATTTCCATGAGGAGAGCTTCTGGAGTACGGATTCTGCAGACCCTGTGGCGTTTTGTTTCCCCTCGCATGCAGTCTCATGGGGGCAGGCTGAGAGTGGAAGCTGCCTTCGATTGATGATAAAGCATTCCCGGCAGGGGTGCCTTCCCCCCCCTCCCCCCGGGGATGGGATCAGCTATGGCTTGGTTGAGATGTCTGATGTGGATGAAGAAGTACTCTCACCTTCAGAGGATTGTGAGGAGGCTAAAGTTATTTTCCTGTTCCAGGAGTAGAAAATGGTGGTGTTGATCCCAGCATCTTATCCACTTGGAATATGGCAGAAGTTCTAGTCACAGAGCAGGAACCGAAGAGGTATCTGCTTCTGCAGGGGTTCAGAAATCCACTACTGTCTTCCCAGAGGTGCTCAAGAGCCTGTTTGGCTGGAGTGGGATTACCACATCTCCCTGCTTAAGGAGCTAAGAATGTATTAGAAGATGCACGTTCTGCTAGAGAGGGAGTGTTGTGTGGTTGATATTTCTAAGGTGGATACACAGGTCATGAGGGTTACCAGACAGACCACCATTCTTGTGGCAGGCGGATTGGCCTTAAAAGATACTCTGGCCCAAAAGGTGGATTAATGTTGAAGAACCAGTTCGCTATGGCGGCTGCTATTCAGTTGTGGTATGTGCATGCCTGACATCTTGTGCCCTGCTAGATGTTTCTACCCCTCTTGGGGTCTGCTACGGCCTTCCTTTCTGATTCCATGTTTGACCTTGTTCTTTTGGTGGCCAGGGATGGTGCCTGGATGATGGTATCATGGTGATGGATTTGGCTCTTGCACTGGGCCGTGGATACATTTTCCAAAGCCTGGTTGGCTCACCTGGCTTTTAAGAGGAAGCTTCTTTTTGGAGTTGATTTGGAGAAACTGGTGAAGGCAAAATCTTACCGCCTTTTGGAAGACAGGTCCAAGGGGAAGGTGAACCAGGCTGGTGCCTTTTTCTCATCATCCTCCAACCGTCAACTGAGAGTGCACTGACCAGATTCCCGAAGGTCTCTGGACTCTCATCGTTACTAACCTCTGGGCTTTTTGGGTCCCCCCCCCTCTGCTTCTGGGCATCGGGCTCGTTCTCGGTCCTTTCATGGAGCATGTGGGCCCAGCGACTCGAGGCCCACCCAGAGGAGGGACCCGCTCATGCTGTGCAATGAAGGTTTTGGGGCCCATTCCCCAGTTCCTCTGTTGGAAGCAGGCTCCTCCTTTTATTTCAGGAATGGACTCTGGTTACCAAGGATCGTTAGGTGCTAGACAGTTTATTTCGGCTATGTCGTGGGCTGCAAAGAGCCGATTCCGGAAGCCTTCATCATCTCCTCTTGTGGGTGTGCGATAGAAAGTGTCGCTGTGTGGACTACCTTGGACATTTGTTGCATCCAAAGGTGATGGTGCCTGACCTGCCAGGCGAGTGGGGCAAGGGCAGATACTCAGTCTATTTTGTGATGCCAAAAAAAAAGGACTGTTCTTTCAGCCCTTTCTGGACCTCAGCCGCCTTCTGGATGGAAACTTTGTGCTCTGATTCCAGCAGTACATCGAGGGGAGGAGTTGGCTTCTTTGGATCTGACCGAGGTGTAGTTTCATATCCTGATCCAGTTATGCTTGGCTCTCACTATCAGTTTGCCCCCCCCCCCCCTTCGGGCTGTCCATCGCCCTGAGGATGTTATCCAAGGTCATGGTGGTGGTAGGGGCAGCGCTGTGCTGCTGAGGGATCTGTGTCCATCCCTTTCTAGATGACTGGCTGATCCAGGCCCGTCCCTTTCGTAGGTGTCTTCTTAGTGGTGATTTATGCCACAATGTGGATTTCTAGGCTGCAGCCTCTGTCTTGCCGAGATCCTTATTTTCTTTTTCTAAGGAGGCTGTTTTCCATTTGGCCTGTGCTGTCCTTGCCTAAAGTGAATTCTCCCCTTCATGTGAACCAGATGGTCTGCCTGCCCTCCTCTAAGGAGCAGTGTCGGAGGAGGGATAAGAATTTTTTCCTTGTGGATGTCTGCACAGTGCTTCTCTGGTATGTGGAGGTTACAAATTCCCTTAAATCCAACCATCATCTGTTGTGTGCTGGCCCGCGCAAGGGTGATACAGTGGCCAAGTCAGCTTTAGGGCGCTAGATTAAGGAGGCAATTGTCGCGGTGTATCTGTTGTGGAACCAGCCTGTTTTGGAGGGTTTGCACAGCCATTCTACCTGTGCACAAGCATCCTCGTGGGTGGAACGGAACTCGGTAGCCATTTGTCAGTCGGCAATGTGGGCATCACTTTCCACTTTTGTCAAGCATTACCACTTGCGAGCTGCTTTGTCTTTTTCCAACACAGTGGAGTTGTAGCTTTGGTACATCCCACATTGTGGGAAAGGCAGTATAAACCAGTAAAATAAATATCTGGAGATATTCAAGTTGTCTGGGATTCTGTCTCCTTACTGCAAATAAATATTTTAGCATTTATTAATTTGCATAGTAGAGTCAGCATTGACTCAAAGGCACACATTTGCATTGTTGTGCAGACCTTTGACTTTTTCTTTGTAAGATAAGTCCTTTTGTAACCGTTTGGTTTCTGGCATTTCTCCTAGGACAAGCAGGATGAATCAGCCATACTTGGTGACGTCATCCAACGGCGCCGAGACGGAAGTATTCTCCATAGCTCAGAAGGGCTTTTTCGCCCTTCTGAGCATGGGCCAACTGGCCCCACCCCCTCGCCTGCCCCTAGCTAGCCAGTTTTCACTTCTTCCGCCTTGCCAGCAAGACTGACTTTTCTACTCTCCACCGAAATCTAACCTCTTTTAAAACACTTATGAAAAATTCTCATCTTACAGCGTATTCTCTTTTTTTTCAATTGTTTGTTTGACCTGTGTACCACTGTCTCGCCACCTGCTCTTCAGGAGTGGAGGGACTAGTCCGTCAGAGTAATCAGAGCTAGGAGTATACATGCTTCCTTTTCAGTAAACTTTTCCTTTTAATCTAAGCTAGTTTCAGCTGGTGTGTTTTGTAAGTGCAGAATGTCTGAGGCACATGGAGTTTTTCAGTGTGTTCCAAGTTTACTGATGGTATGACATATCATTATGGTGATTCCTTGTTTTAAATAGTGTGGAAAAAAACAACTTAGTAATTTTTGACTATTGTCTAAACTCTGGAATAAGGTGAAGAATAATGTTGTCACCCAACTTGTGATTCCATTAAGCCACTGACCTTTTTTCCCCCTAATGTTGTCTGATAGAGCTTTTGTTTCTTTCAGTATTCTGTACTTCTCATGGCACCGTTATGAACATCAGGAGTTCTGGCCCAATCTAAAGGAATCTAATTATGACTCTGTTGGTAAAGGAGAAGGAACAGGGTTCAACATAAACGTTCCTTGGAATAAGGTAAAGGGTTCTTTGAGGAGACTGGCTCAGATGTATTAAAGGGTTTTTCCAGTTTTGTATCTATGGGGGTGGGGCGGGGGAGGTGCTAGCACATTGTGCTAAATGTTATGGTCACTCCTGTTTCTAAACACACTTTTTTGTTTCTTGAATGGATGTGCTGACACAGTGAGACTGCTGCCGTTACCTTCACAAAATTTCATTGAAGTAAAACTACATGTCTTAATCTTGGGCACTTCATGCCTCCAAAATATGATTGTGCTCAAAGAAGAGGTTATATCGGTGCTATATAAAATGATGAGAGATACCAAAAAGTGAAAGATCAATATCCATCTACACCAGGATTTTGGAAAATGGATATAAAGTATTTTTTGATGATATCTAAACTCCTTGAGGTTAAATCGGGCTTCTACAAACTGCACTCTACTATGCTGGAAAAGGGTCTGATATTGCATATATCATGGGGGTGCCCTGAGAGAGCCAAATTTTGAAAACCCATTTTATGGTTTCTGAAGGATGACGTGCTGAGAGATTCTGTGGGACTCCTGGAATGTATTGAATACTACAATCCCAGACTTGGTAGGTCGGTTCTAGAAGAGCACTTTTTAGTTGTGGCTTAGCACTATATAGCGGCTGGTTGGAAAAACACTTGGGTACCCTTGCTGGAGGAGTGGAAAGTCAGACTACATGAGGTATGCACAATGGAAGCTCTTATGGGTGCAATTATTGCTTTCAAAAGGTGAACTTCCATAGAAGCATTGGAGGCAGGGGGAGCGGAGAGGAAGGTAATACTAAGCTTACATTGAGTAACAGTGTGTGAGAATGTCCAGCAAATACTTTCCCTTTTTAAGATCTCTTGGAAACAGCACAGACGATGTGAGGTCATGCACTGGAGTGGGGTTGGTTTTAGTTTGTTACATATGTGCGGTGGTGGGAAAGGGTAGACTTCAGTAATATATAGAGATGTTGCTGTTGACTCTATTTGGAATAAACTAATAGAGATTTTTTTTTAATTTACATTTCTAACACCTTGTCATTAAGGCCCTGTCAGTTGGAGCTGGAATTATTGACTTTCAGAATAAAATTAATAAGGTCAGCTGTTTACTTGATATGTAGGACTGCATTAAGGGCTATGTGATTGGTGCGGCCGCACAGGGCGCAAGTATAGAAGATGCACTGATATCATCACTGGGCTTCCGAGAAGCTCAAAAAGAGTAAGTTACTGCACGTGGTGGGGGAGGGCACTAGATTGTTTAGTTGCACAGGGTGCATTTCTAGCTTGGTACGTTCCTGTTGATATGTGCGGTGTGTACTTTTACATCCCATGCAAGAGGGAGGCACTGCAGAGCCTGAGTGGTTTTAGTTGCTTCTACTAGAACGATGAGATAATCCAATCCACAGGAAAGTGCATATGGTAGGAAGAATTTTTAAAAGGGCTCAGAAAGACGATAAAAATAGAACTAAGGAATTCCAAACATGGGATATGCAAGAGCTTAATCTCCAGAGGAATACAAAGAGAGGCTAAGTGTTTTGCTTCATGATTTGGAAAGGATTCTGTTTGAGAAGTTGTCTGTACTCATTATGAATGATTACCTGTACATTATTCTAAGACATGTGAGCATGAGTGCCAAGTTTGGTATGACAGGCACCTGTACATTTATTTATTTAGTTCATGCCTTTCCAGTGGTTGCTTGGTGCAAGTTGCATTCAAGTAAAACCGGTGTTTCCCATTTCCCAGAGGGCTTAAAATCTTAAATTTGTACCTGAGGTAGCGGCGGATTAAGTGACTTGCCCAAGGCCACGAAGATCATCAATGGGATTTGAACTCCGTTGTCCCTGCTTCCAGCATTCTGCTTTAACCATTAGGCTGCTACCCCACTTCTTTAAATGAAGAAATCCTTTCTCAGAGTTTGTTTTCTGACTTCTAGTTCTGACACTCGGTGTTCTGTTTGTACATTATCAGCAGATTTCAAGGTTTTGTTAGAGAAGTAGTTTCCTGTTTTTTATCAGACCATAGAAATTATTTTGCCAGATCATCCTGCTATGTAGACTAGACAATTCTTTTTCTTATGGGGAAATGCAAAGGCCAGGGTCCTGGCTGTGCCCTCAAGCCTGGGAAACTTGCCCCTGCAAATTCTATTGAACATTTTGTTCAGCTTCCTGGGCCACAATTTCCTACATCAGATATGCAACTGTTAAGTAGATTTGCCAGGTTCCGGTCACTCTGAGCTCTGCTTGGTGTTTTTTAAAATTTATTTAATTAATTAATTTATTTTTTATACCGTGCTCTTTAGAATCAGTGCGGTTTACATGTATACTAACAAGTACTTTTTATTCCCTTGTCCCCGAAGGGCTCACAATCTATAAGTGTACCTGAGGCAATGGAGGGTTAAGTGGCTTGCCCAAGGCCACGAGGAGTGGCCATGGGACTAGAGACCCCAGTCCCTCTGGCCTGAGGTTGCTTGTCCCCATGCGGGAATTGAACCCCTGGCCCTCTGGCCTGAGGTAACCTGTCCCAACCACTGAGCCACTTCTCCCTCCACTGGTGTTGAAACATCTTTGAGCCTGGAGGATCAGGTTCCCTCCACTGCAACTGACAGTGTCCTCTACCTTGCTGTGCTTGACTGGTAAACCACTGCCCAGAGGATTTACCTTTTTTAACCAATGGAGTTCCTTAACATACTTCTGGTCAGTTGGATGTTTCTGAGCCTCACCTTACTTTCTCTCTGCCACGTCCTGACTGTCTTTATTCTTGAATCTATTTGGCAATCTGTTTCGGACCTCGGTCAAGCCCCTGTTCCCCATATTAATCACTTAAGTAAGTGAGACAGAGTTAAAATTGGAGAAGGTCAAAGAAGAAACTCTGGATTTGAAATTAAAGGCATTTATTATTGAGGAAAAGATTTTAAGGATGCAGGCTATGGAGGTCAAGGATAATGCTTTGCTGCAGGCCAGAGTTGAAGCCCCAGAGAACTCTGTTTAGGCAGTTTAAACTATGATTAATTTTCTTGTGTTAAGACCAAGACTTCAATTTGGAGTGGGTTTTGTGGGGTGGTTGTGGGATTTTTTTGTTTGTTAAATTTCTTTGTCATTGTAAAGTTACGTAAATATAAATCTGCCAAATATGTATGTTTTGATCGCTTCTACCTTTCTGCTTGCCTAGCAGCGTAACCTAATCTAGCTGCTGCTTCTGTTTATATTTATATGGAACTTACAAGTTTTGGTTGATCAAAAATTGTAAAAACTTTGCAAAAATAAAAATTTAAAAAAAAGTCTGTGGAAAGGCGAAAGTATATGTATGTATTTTCCAGAACTAGATGATGTATTCAAGGATGCTGAAAACATACAATACTGACCATTTTTGTAGTGCTACTGAATATACATAGCATTTTATAGTAAGTATTTGTTTATAATATGTTCCAGTCCTAAAGAACTTATAGTTGTAGAGGATACCTGAAACAATGGAGAACATGCATGAGAGAAACTTGCATAAACTGCCTTCATTGAATACAAATCTCTTTCATGGATATTCATTGTAGTTATCCTGAAAATCTGACTAGTTAGGTGTGTCCTTAGGACTGGGTCTTGAACCCCCCCCCTCCCCCACACTAGAGGATAGAAGAATGTATGTAGAGCAGTATCAACTTGGCTGGTTGGGTACTTGTCTGCTGGCTGAGCATAAGTGAACAGTTTGAGTTGATGTGTATAATAAAAGAATGACATTGTGGCTGGGTTAATAGCACAGTTCCTTAGCGTCCCTCCAGTCTAGTCCCGGAAACTCTGGAGTTGTGAACCTCTTCCAGCAGCTTGGAGACTGATCCACATCATCTTTTTGATGTCACTGGTATAAGGACTCAGGCACCACCTCCTTCCTCTCCAGTTTAGATCAATCTCCAAGCAGCTAGGAGCTAGTGAGCCGGAGTCCCGGCTCACTTGAGGAACAATTAAGTCTTTACTCTTTCTAAATTGGGGCTTTTATTTCTTTATTTGGTTTGATTGGGGGAGTAATTTGGAGGGGTGCCAGGATCAGGGTCTGTGCCTTTAAATTTGGCTGTGAAGGGCCTCCCTCTTTCCCTCTTTGATTTCTTCATCGGGGGGGGAGGAGTAGCTTAGCGCTACGGTGAGGGGGGCATTGCCCGGATTTCAATCTGCACCTGTAGAGGTGTCCTGGTGCTCCTTCGCCCTCTCCCGACGCCACACAGAAGTTTTGCCTGTCTGCGTCTGAGGAGTTGGGCTGAGAGAGACAATCTGTGCAGGCACGCTGCACTGCCCTTTGTCCCTGCCGGTTCTGGTGATCGGGAAATCGGGACCGGGGGCGCGACTTTCAGTGGACACAGAGTGGTAAGCTCTGTCAGCGGACTGCAGGTAAGGCCTGAGATTTGCAGTGCAGCGGGTGTCTCCCTACCGCCGGGCCGGACAGCGGGCTGCGGCGCGTGGGCTTTTCGGCGGGAAAAACGCTGACAGCTCTAGCGGGGAAACAACTGCGTGTAGCGGGCATCTGGAGCCTCGTTTTTGATTTCTTTTGGTGGGATTAGACTCCCACGGGGTCCTGCTTGCTGATTTACTTGGAAAGTGAAAAAAAAAAAAAAAACGGCCCGGGTTTTTCGGGGCAATTGGCAGCAGGGCTGCGGAGGTTCTTTGCAGGGGATAGTAGGTGGCTTGCAGGGACTCCGTCCAGGGTTAGCGCAGTTAGGATGCCAGGGAAGGCATTGTGCCTGCTCTGTGGGCTGAAGAGATCCACGGTGTCAGAGGCCGGCGTGTGTAAGACCTGTAGCCAGGCAGCCCTGGAGGATCAAAAGCTGGATGAGGAAGGGGTGGCTGCGACCGGGGCTCTCGAGGGTCCTAGGTCGCCGGGTGTACCACTTGAGCCAGTGCCAGGCCCTTCCTCAAGGCCGGATAGGCCGGGGGCTCCGTCTCCTTTTTCAGGGGAGTTGGCAGCTATATTTTCCCCGGATTTAATGGCTCTGATGCAGAAGGCCTTTGGTGCTGCATCCCGGGATCTGACCGCCTCGGTAGCTGGACCCATGGTGGGGGACCTAGGTCAGAAGAGGCCGGGTACTCCGCTGTCCGTGACGGCTTCGGCGCCTTTGCCGAAGAGAGCGCGAGGTGAGTTTGAGAAGCAGAGTCTGTCGGGGTTTTCCGAGGACTTGCGTACTGCAGAGGAGCAGGACCCAGTCCTCGAGGAGGAATTGGAGGACGGTGAGATTGCGGAGCAAGAGGATCAGGCCAGAGTAGTGCGGATTTTTCGTAGGGAGGAGTTGCCGGCTCTCCTTGCAGAGACTTTGAAGACGCTCAGTGTTCCGGTGTCGGGGTCAGCGGACGAGGCTGTGTTGGAGGATCCGCTGTTACAAGCTTTTCGGAAGACGCAACGAGCTTTCCCTATTCATAGAGTAGTTAGGGAAATGATTCAAGGGGAGTGGGACATACCAGAAGCTGCCCTTAGGGGTTCCAGGGTAATGTCTCGCTTGTACCCTATTGTGGAGCACGATAAGGAGATCTTCAAATCACCACGGGTAGATGCGGCGGTTTCGGCGGTGACTAAGAAGACCACGATTCCCGTTGAAGGCAGTGCTGCGCTCAAGGATGCTCAGGACAGGAAACTGGATGCCTTGTTACGGCAGGTGTTTGAGGTGAATGCTCTTTCCATTCAGGCGTCCATTTGTGGTGCTTGGGTGGCCAGAGCGTGTTTGCGCTGGGCCCAGCAGGTCCAAGGAGAGAGAGAGCAGGACTTGCTGGATGGAGCAACTCGGCTGGAGTCGGGCGCGGCTTATTTAGCAGATATTCATTATGACCTTATTAGGGGACTGTCCAACAGTATGCCTCGGTGGTTGCAGCGAGGCGGTATCTCTGGTTGCGCAATTGGGCGGCGGATGCCTCTTCTAAGGCCTGACTGAGTAAGCTGCCATTTAAGGGGCAGCTTCTCTTTGGCGAGGAATTGGATAAGATAGTTAAGGACTTGGGAGAGTCTAAAGGGGGAAGGCTTCCCGAGGACAAGCAGAAGACAGGAAGGTTTCCATCTCTGTCCAGGGGAGGGCAGAGAGAGTTTCGGCATTGGCGAACGTCCCGGTTTCCTCCTCCGCAGAGGGGGCGGTTTCCGTATTGGAACCAAGTGTTTCGTGGTTTCCGAGGGGCGAGCAGAGGCTTTGCGTCCTCCGCTGCGGTTGCAAAAAAGCCGCAATGAAGTCAGGGAGGCCCAGGTGGAGGTGGCAGTCGGAGGTCGTCTACAAAATTTTTATGCTGCCTGGGCCGCAATCACGACAGATCAATGGGTGTTAGAAGTGATTCGAGAGGGCTATGCATTGGAGTTTCAGAAGCCGGTGAACGACTCCTTTGTCCTGTCCCCGTGGGGGGTGCGGCAGAAGCGCGCTGCGGTTCAACAGACTTTAAACAGGTTGTTGGAGCTCAGAGCGGTGGTGCCGGTGCCACCAGACCTTTGCGGCTTAGGTCGATACTCCATTTATTTTGTAGTCCCGAAAAAGGAAGGCACTTTTCGGCCCATTTTGGATCTGAAGCGGGTAAACAGATGTCTTCGGGTTTCCCACTTTCGCATGGAAACGCTGCGGTCAGTCATTCTGGCAGTCAGAAAGGGGGAATTTCTGACGTCGCTCGATTTGGCAGAGGCATATCTCCATATTCCGATCCGACTGGAGCATCAACGGTTCCTCCGCTTTGCGGTGCAGATGGGGCATTTTCAATTTCGGGCGTTGCCGTTCGGGCTCGCCACGGCGCTGCGCACTTTCACCAAGGTTATGGTGGTTGTGGCGGTGGCGTTGCGAAAGGAGGGCGTTCTAGTGCATCCGTATCTCGACGACTGGTTGATTCGAGCGAAGTCCCGCAGGGAGAGCGAGCAGGCGACGACCAGGGTCGTTGGTTTTCTGCAGAGTTTAGGTTGGGTCATAAATATGGCCAAGAGCAGTCTGATTCCGTCTCAGCAGCGCGAATATCTAGGCGGAGGGGAAGGTGTTTTTGCCTCCACATTGAGCCGTGGCACTTCGCAAATTGGTCCAGAGCTTTCTCGACAGGTCTCGTCCCACGGCATGGCATTATTTACAGCTCCTGGGAACGATGGCGGCGGCGATCGACTTGGTGCCCTGGACGAGGGCTCATATGAGACCGCTGCAGAGGGTGTTGCTCAGAAGGTGGTCTCATCAGAATGATCCGCTGTCGCGGTGGTTGATCTGCCCGGAGGAGACTCGGGAGGCGTTGCAGTGGTGGCTGTGCCCGGAGTCCTTGGCGGCAGGGATGCCGTTAGAGGCGCCGAATTGGGTTCCACTGACAACGGATGCCAGCCTGTTCGGTTGGGGGGCGCATTTCCAGGGTCAGTGGTCCGTTCAGGAGAGGACCTGGTCAATCAACAGATTGGAGCTCAGGGCCGTGTTCCAGGCGCTCTTAAGTTTTCGGCGAGATCTGACAGGGGTAGCGATCCGTGTGCTGTCGGACAATGCGGCGGCGGTGGCCTACATCAACCGGCAGGGGGGCACGGGCAGTGTGCCGTTAGAGGACGAAGCGGATCGCTTGTTCCGGTGGGTCGAAGAGAATCTGCAAGTGCTATCGGCGGCGCATGTGGCAGGCGTAGACAATGTGACGGCCGACTTCCTAAGTCGGGTGAAGGTAGACCCCGGAGAGTGGAGTCTTCATCCAGAGGTGCACAGCATGGTGGTGAAGCGTTGGGGAGCTCCTATAATGGATCTCATGGCCACGTTTCGCTCGGCGAAGGTCGGTCGGTTCTTCAGCCGGCGTCTGGAGCCAATGTCGGAAGGGCTGGATGCCCTCATCCAAGACTGGCCGGAGGGCCAGCTTCTTTACGTATTTCCCCCCTGGGTGCTAACCGCGCGTGTGGTGCGTCGCATCGAGCATCACCACGGAGTGGTGGTTCTGATCGCGCCGGATTGGCCGAGGAGGCCCTGGTATGCGGATCCCCGGAGATTGTTGGTGGGCGAACCTTGGCGGCTGCCGGTCCGGGAGGATCTTCTGGTGCAGGGGCCGTTGTTCATGCCTCAGGTAGCTCTGTTCTCGCTTACGGCATGGCTCTTGAGAGGGCACGGTTGAGGGCTAAGGGCTACTCGGAGGCGGTGGTGTCCACCTGTATTGCCAAATTTTACACTTCCTTTAACCCTGTCACTCACTAGCTCACAGACTAGGCATAAACACTCTGGCAAATACAATATGAGTTAACTCTGTCACTCACTAGCTTACAGACTATGCATCAAATACAATATGAGTTAACCCTGTCATTCACTAGCTCACAGACTAGGCACAGACACTTTAGCAAATACAATATGCTTTTATTAGATTGAGTCCTTTTAGAATAATAATAAGCACAGAGTTAAGCATCAATACATCACCGGATTATTGTAGCTCACTCCAGGTGGGGGGACTGTTCAGCGATCACTCTCAGGAGGAAAATCTTGGAAAAAACTACAGAGACACGTCTGCCTCGTATATCAGTTGCAGTCCTATCTTTTCCTCCTGAGAGTCCCCCTAAAGTACCTAACTAAGATCGTGCCTGCTGCATGCTATTACAAATAATTGGTTAACATGCTGCATGCTCAAATCAGGATTGGCTAGGGTTAATGCTGTACCCGTGGTCTTGTATAACAGGGTGTCAGCTATCTATGAGTCATTCATTCAGTTCTGTCTGGTTAAAACTGCCTGCCTGCTCAGAGAGTTTGTCCTAAAGTAACCCCCAAGCTCAGCTCCATTATCACTCCTCGACCTAAAGTAACCCCAAGCTCTGATCTGGGCTAGCAGGCTGACTTAGCATGATTTTTCTCACATGAAATATTCTTTGTACAATACTCTTTGCTGATCCAAAAATCCAAATAAATCTTTAATTAGTAATACACCACCCTGCTCGGTGCGCGTAGAAGGTCGACGTCTTTGGCGTATGTTCGGGTGTGGCATATTTTTGAGGCCTGGTGTGGTGAGCGGCGTTGTGAGCCGTTGCGAGCGTCGGTGTCTCAGATCTTAGCGTTTTTACAGGACGGGTTTCAGAAAGGCTTGGCAGCCACTTCCTTACGGGTACAGGTCGCGGCGATTTCTTGTTACAGGGGGAAAGTTAAGGGTCAGAACTTAGGTGTTTTGCCTGATGTCAAGCGTTTTTTGACGGCGGTGAAGCTGTTGCGACCCCCGAGCAGGTATCTGGTGCCTACCTGGGATCTGCAATTGGTCTTGGATGGTCTAGGGAAGCGGCCGTTTGAGCCTTTGGCAAAGGCAACGTTGAAGGATTTGACGTTGAAGGTGGTGTTCTTGGTAGCTGTGGCGTCGGCGAGAAGGATTTCGGAGTTGCAGGCGCTGTCGTGTAAGGAACCTTTTTTGAGTCAAAGGTGGTGTTGTGGCCGGTGCCGTCCTTTTTGCCCAAGGTGCTGTCGCCCTTCCACCTCAATCAGGTGATCTCTTTGCCAGTTTTCCGCGCGGATTCGCATGGAGACTTGGGTCGGCAGTTGCATCGCTTGGACGTTCGGAGGGTGTTGCAGAAGTATCTCAGTAGGACGGTGGAGTTCAGGCGCTCGGATAGGCTGTTTGTGTTGTTCGGCGGGCCTCGCAAGGGAGAGGCTGCGTCTAAGGCGTCCATAGCCAGATGGCTGAAGGAAGCCATTGCGTCGGTGTATCTGTTGAAAGGCAGGGAGGTTCCTGACGGGTTGAGAGCACATTCAACTAGGGCGCAGGCTGCGTCTTGGGCGGAAATAAGTTGGTGCCGCCCATAGAAATTTGTCGGGCAGCTACGTGGTCTTCCCTCAATTCGTTTGTCAAGCATTATCGTCTGGATTTGCAGGCACGGAGGGATACCTGTTTGTGTTGTTCGGCGGTGCTTCAGGTGGGTCTGGCAGGTCCCTCCCGGTGAATTCTTTACTGCTCTGTTACTTCTCCAGAGTTTCCAGGACTAGACTGGAGGGACGCTAAGGAAGTGTAAATTAGACTTACCTGCTAATTGTAGTTCCTGACGGAACTCCAGTCTAGTCCCGGATCCCATCCCATTTCTTTGCCTGATGTGGAGCCTGAAGCGCAAGAGTTTCCAGGTAAGAGACAGGTTGCTACATAAGATGTTATCGGTACGGGTTTCCGGGGGATGGGAAGCAGGGTCCTTCACCTCTGTATTTCAAGGTAGGGGCGCTCTTAGTTACAGTTTACAAGCTGTCCTTATTTTATAGTTCACTATTAGTGTGTTTTCTACTTAATTGTTGCTCCGGTGAGTTTGCTTTGTCAATAGGTTACTGGAGAGGAAGGAGGCGGTGCCTGAGTCCTTATACCAGTGACATCAAAAAGATGATGTGGATCAGTCTCCAAGCTGCTGGAAGAGGTTCACAACTCCAGAGTTTCCGGGACTAGACTGGAGTTCCGTCAGGAACTACAATTAGCAGGTAAGTCTAATTTACACACTCTTGTGCTCTTTGAGCATAGTAAGGCGAAATAGGGTGTTTTATTACACCACCTCTCTCTCTTCCCCCCCCACCCCCTCCCACAACAGAATGATGGTGACTCATCTTTTGCTTTCTGTTTGCAGACTGGGATGGGAAATGCTGATTATGTAGCAGCCTTTTGCCATGTCTTGTTGCCCATGGCTTTTGAGGTAATTTTTCTTGCTCTTGCTTTTATTTTTTTGGTCTGTCTGCAGATAAGTGTATAGCGAGGTATATTCTGATTTGTTCTGTATAGGGAGAGAGATCTCTTTCTTCCAAATTGTTTTTAGAATATATAGAGTGCTTTTTCATAGTAATGTACCTGGGTAAATTGACTTCTATGAAAAATGTTCCTCTTTGAAGAGTCTGAATGACTACACATTGTTCCAAAACATGCAGATTTCCAGCAGTGTTTAAGGCAAGTGTTCCCAGGGCCATGCTATGGGCAGAATTAGAAATTCCATATTGTTCTGCTAGACCAGTCCAAACCAGTGGGTTCTGTTCCCCTACTAGCAGATTGGTGGAGACAGCCAGCCAATGAAATGCCCACATTTCAATGACATCACTCCCATGTCTCTATCAGCCTGAGCCACTAGAGGGCACCTCGGTATTCCTCTGTCTCCAGCAGATGATGGTTGGACTTTCTCAACTCCTGAAGAAAATCTGAACAATTGAGAGGAAAAAGTTTGATTTTGCTCGTGAACGACCTCCTTGAGGGTGACTCTCTCACTTGAGTGCAACGTAGGAGGCTCTGCTAGACTAAGGTCTTTTTGGTAGCCAAAGGAGGAGGGGAAAATTGGTTCAGCTCCATGTTCTTATCATAAGGGCCAGTTAAGCAGTCAGAAAATTGGAAGGATTGGGAAGAGATCAGCAGCTTCAGATAACCTCAACACCCCCTCCCTCCTTCTCTTTCCTCCCTGCTCTCAAAGAATAAAGACACCTCAGAGGATACAGAATGTGGCTGCAAGCCTATTTAAGAAAGCATAAGAGAGAACGAAACCGTGTTTGGGGAATACCACTGAGCCTGGCATGGCATGTCCTGCCTGAGACTCCCAGAGGGTGAGTACCAAGGCTTGACTTCGTCATTGTCCTTCTTGGGGGCTCCTGCACTTGTCTGCTTTATGGGGCATAAATCATGGTGGACTGCGGGCAGCCATTGGTTCGGCATCAGCGCTTCTATCATTTTCCAGCATGTGCTATTAACGTTTTCTGCCTTTGGCCCAAGCAGTCCCAGCACGCACTCTGAGCAGCTTCAACACGCATGTATGTGCTCGTTTAGCATGCGCTTTTGTACCTATGTGGCCTTAGTGTGTCCAGATGTTTGCCTTGCCTTATCTCTTTCTGTCTTCTTCCAGCAACTGACGTATGGCAAGCGAAAAACCTCCTCACAAGATTCATCCTGCATGGCAGTGTCTGACTTTTCACTAGTGGGCTCATCTCCCTTTTTCCAATGTAGGGATTCGGTTGGCCCAGCATTTTCCACCCTCAAGTTAGGAGGCGACTGATGGCATTGTGGGTAAGAATAACAGCATGGCGTTGTGGGTAAGAAGTAAACGCGCTTCTGATCACTTCTCTTCGGAGGGCTCAGCCCCAGCTGTATCCCCTGTGTCATTCTGGAAATCCAGGTTGTCCTCCCCAGAATTCTTTTCCATCTTCAGCAATCCTGGTCTTTGGCATAGAAACTCAGACCCTGCAGCCTTTGGATTCCCTCTGTTGTGTGAGGGATGTTGATAGTGTAGAGTGCCACCTCCTAAGCGACCCAGATGGAGGTTTCCAACTGGAACTGTTTTTCAGCTCAGGTCTGTCCAAGACTTTGAATTGAGTGCTGGTTCAGACATCTCGGTTGAGGAGTCTGATGCAGAAGAAAAAAAAAGTGTTTTCTCCATCAGAGATTCATGTGGAGGCTGGCATTTTCCGCCTGTCCTGGAAGGGAGAGTTGGTGGCATGGACTGCTCTAGTTTCCTCCATCTGGTATGTGGCTGATGCTCCAGCAACAGAGCGGGGCCATAAATTCCCTGCTTTTACAGGTAGTGCAGTCTTCCCATTTCCAGATATAATAAAGAACATGTTTCGGTAGGAATGGGTCCTTATCGATTTCCCGCCTAGGGGGATAAAGGCATGTTAAAGGGATGTGAGCTCTCCCTGAGAGGAGTGTGTTGAAGGTTTGGCCTGTCCAAGGTAGAAGACAGAAGTCATGGAGGCCACAAAGTGGGCCTCCACTCCCGTGGAAGTCTGATTCACCTTGAAGGGCACTATGGATAGAAAGATGGACTCTGCTGAAGAGCCAGTTCTCAGCAGCAGCTGCTATTCTCCAATGAACAGTGTGTGCAGGCCTGATTCCTCAAGCCATTCTCCTGTGGATTCAGTCTCTCCCACTGGATGATGCTACCCCTCCTTTGGAGTCAGTTACTTTCTTCCTTCTGGTGCCATGTATATTCTAGCCTGCTTAGTGGCTAGGAATATTTTCTTGTCGGCAGTGATGTCTTCCAAAGGCCAGCTAACTCCTCTGGTCTTAACGGAAAGCTTCCTTGTGTGCTAGATTGGAGAAGTTAGTGAAGGACTTCGCCAAGGTCAGGTTTTTCACCTTCCAGAGGATTGACTGAAAGGGTCTGGAAGCAAGTAAGGTCTTTTTCCCTTTTTGGCCTCCACCCATCCATTGCAGGCGCTGAACTGACTTCCAGGGGTCTTGGGATTCCTGGTGTTTCATCCTGGAAAGCCAGTCTCTGTTTTCAGATTTTGGACCTATAATTGGCCCTTTTGATGAGGCTCGTGGACCCAGAGACTCTGTCCCCACCAGAGGGGGTTCCTCCCATTCATCACAATGTAGGTTTTGGGGTCCATTCTTGAATTTCACCAAGGATGGAAGAGTGCTAGACACCATTCAAAGCAGCTATGTCCTGGACTGCAAGCAGCAAGAGCCAGAGGTATTTGTCATCTCTCCATGTGGTTTGGTGGACATGAGAGCCACTGCACAGGTCACGTTGGACAAGGTGATGATGTCAGTGCCCCCAGCCAAGTGGGACAAGGGCAGATATTCCATTTCTCTTGGGATGCCAAAGGAGGATAGCTCCTTTCATCCACTGGCCTCAAGGTGGTCAATGCTCCTTTTGCGCATGTTGTGCATCCAAATGGAAACTCTGAGATCCGTGATCTTGGTGATGCTCTGAAGGGAGCTCCTAACATCTCTGGTTTTGGCTGCAGCTTTTCTTTATATCCCAATCCAGAAGGATCAGCAGAGATGTCTGTTTTTTACCGTGTTTGGCTCACATGATCGGTTTGCTGCCTTCCCTTCGTCCTCTTGACTGTCCCGGAAATATTCTCCAGGGTCATAGTGGTGGTGGTGGCAGCTGCTGCGCTATAGTGCTAAGAACTGTGTATACATCCATTTCTAGTCGACTGGCTCATCTGACCCTATTCTATGTCGGAAGCCTCTGGTTTTGGCCTGAGTGGTGTCCTCCTGGAAGGTCTCGGCTAGATGGTCAATTGAGGAAAGTGTCTGTTAAGAGCCTTCTCAATCCCTGGAATTCCTGGGAGGATGGTTTGATGCTCAAGTGGGCAGAATCTTCCTGCTGGAGGAGAGAGTGGTGAGACACTTTGGAACGACTTGAAGTGTTCTGTTCTCAACAGGCTCCCAGAGTTTGGGATTGTCTCTAGCTCTTAGGCTTGATAGCGGTGGCAGTCAAGATTTTGCTGTAGGCGTGCTCATGAGGCCAGTCTGGCAGCACTCCTGACCCAGAGTTCAAGCTCAGGCTTCTGCTCCAGCTGGGTGTGAAAGCCAGCTTGAGGTGGCAGCTTCGCCCACATTATCTGAAAAGGGGCATGCCACTTGATGATCCTTTGTTAAATCTTCTGATGACGGATGCCAGTCTTATGGACGGGGAAGCCCTTGTGAAGACTGCATGGCCCAGTGTTGTTGGAACCACAGACAGATGGTGTGATCCATCAACAGTCGAAGTAAGGCCCGTCTGGCTGGCCCTCTTAGTTTTTTTTTCGTATCTTTGATCAAGAATAGGGTGGTGCGAGTGCTCTCGGATAATGCCACAGCAGTGGCATACGTCAATCGCTAACACAGCACGAGATGTGCAGGAGTGACCCTGGGGAATGGCTGTCTGGTTCACTTGGGCAGAAATGAGCTTCCTAGCTCTGTCTGGCACATTGCTGGGGTGGTCATTGTGGAAGCGGTCTTCTTCCATCATTACTCTCTTGATCCCAGAGAGTAGGACTTGAGTAAGGATGCTTTTCGGATGCTTCTCCACCGTTGGAGTTGTCTTGTGATGGAATTGATGGTGTCCTACTCCAATGACAGTGTGCCATTGCTTCACTCAACACACGGAAACTGGGTCCAAGGGCATCATTGCCCTGATTCATTCCTAGTCGCAGTAGTGCCTGCTATATGTGCTTTCTCCATGGTTGCTGTTGGGGCATGTGCTTTGATACATAGAGCGCCATCCGGGCTGGATTTTTCGGGTGGTGCTAGATTGAATGAGGAGAGTGTGGTTTAGGGACCTGATGCGGTTCCTGCGGGTTCCTTCTCTTCATCTGCCCCTTTTTGAGGCTGGTTGCATCAGGAGCAGTCTGGCCTGGATGACCTGGCTTCCTTCCCACTTACAGCTTGGCTATTGAGGGTAGTCAGCTGACGCATAAGTACTATTTTCCCACAGTAGTTTCCGCTCTTCTCAAAGCCCAGAGAGGTTCTACCAACCTCGGGCCTCTTTGAGCATGGGTGCAGTGCATGACAGCTTGTTCCTAACTCTGCCAAGGTGCCTGCTCTGTTGGGCTTTCCTTACCTCCTGAAAGTCCAGGTAGCAGCCTTGTCCTGTTTCAGAGGTCTAGTGCCTGAAGTCTTCTGCCTTGCACCCAGATGTTTCATATTTTCTTCAGGGGGTTTGGTGTCTGCGTCCTTCCCTTCCTGGGATCTATGTCTGTCTGTCTGCTCAGAGCCCTGGTGTCAAAGCCCTTTGAGTCTCTGAAGCATGCTACTCTGAAAGACTTGACTCAAGATTGTTTACTTGATTGCAATTTGTTTGCAAGGCGAATTTCAAAGATGCAGACTCTGCCTTGCCTGGAACCATATTTGTCCTGTTTAGAGATGGCTGTTCCATTTGGCCTGAGCCTTCAGTTTTGCCCAAGGTGATATCTACTTTTAATGTGAACCAGGTAGTTTGCTTGCCCTCCTTTTCTAAGGAGCAGTGTAGAGGGAAAGATGAGGATCTTTGCATTGTGGATGTCTGGAGTGTGCTTCTCTGGGACTTGGAGGTGTTAAATTCTTTCCTTAAGTCAGATCATCTTTTTGTGCTGTTTGCTGGCCCATTCAAGGGTATCACAGCAGACAAGTCTACCTTGGGGTGCTGAATCAAGGAAGCAGTTGCCTCAGCGTATCTGTGACAGAGCCATCCGGAGGTTTTGCATGCCCATTCTTTCTCAGGTGCAAGCATCCTCGTGGGCAGAGCGTAGCTTGGTAGCCCCTTCAAACATTTTCAGATGGCAATATGGCCATCACTTTCCACTTTTGTCAAGCATGACTCTTTGTTTGGATGTTCATGCTTTGGACACAGCCTTTGTTTCCAGGTTTACAAGCTGCTATGTCTTCATCCTGCCCAGTGGAGGCATAGCTTTGATACATCCCACTTGCCTAGACTGGTCTAGCAGAACAATGTGGAAGGACATTATCTGCTAAATAAAGTGCCACTTTTCCTTGAATCCTGCTCGACCAGTCTAGGGCCCATCCTTAGAACTGTATTTAGTCTGTTATGTTGTGACAGTGTGTTGGTCCGCTATGATTTATATGCTTGGCTCTGCAGGTCCATATCTTACTGACAACCTGCTGTTCAATCTCTCTTGTACATAGTTTCTGTACTGTTTGATTCATCATTGTTATCCACATTGAGGTTGTGTGAGGTTTGCCATGCTTTCCCATATACTTTGGGACGAATACAGGGGTGTCCTCTAATGGCTCAGGCTGATAGAGGCATGGAAGAGATGTCCTTGAAAACTGTGCATTTCATTGGATGTCTGTCTCCACCAATCTGCTCGTAGGGGAACACAACACACCTGTCTGGACTGGTCTAGCAGGACTCAAGCAAATGATATAAGAACATAAGAAATGCCATACTGGGTCAGACCAGGTCCATCAAGCTCAATATCCTGTTTCCAACAGTGGCCAATCCAGGTCACAAGTACCTGATAGGGTCCTATAAAGCAGGGGTGGGCAGTTCCGGCCCTCGTGCACCACAATCCAGCCTGGTTTTCATGATGTCCCTAATGAATATTCCATGAAATCTATTTGCATCCACTGCCTTCCATTGTATGAAAATAGGTCCATGAATATTCATTAGGGACATCATGAAAACCAGGCTGGATTGTGTGCACAAGGGCCGGAATTGCCCACCCCTGCTATAAAGGCACACAGGTTCCACCATGCTTGTCCCAGGCAAGCAGTGGATTTCCTGGGTCCTCTTTAATAATGGTTTATGAACCTTTCCTCCAGGAACTTGTCCAAACCTTTTTTTTAAACCCAACTCTTTTTTAAACCCAGCTACACTGACAGCTTTTACTACATCCTCCGGTAACAAATTCCAGAGTTGGATTACACATTGAGTGAAAAAATATTTTTTCTTATTAGACTTAAATGGGTGATATTATAGCTTCAGTGCATGTGCCCTAGTCCTTTCTATATTTGATGGCATAAATGGTCAATCTACGTTTACCCATTCCACTCCATTAATTTATAGACCTGGTGAGTAAAATGTCACCATACATGTACATTATCTTTTCAAATCTCTGCACGTTTATTGCATTAAAAGTTTCCCAATACCAAAAGCAGCTGCGGAAGTTCTGCAGGTACTTGGTGCCACATTACACCCAATACTAAAGAACTCTACACTAAAAATGAACCCGCCTCTTACAGACCTATATCTAGCCTATCCTTCATAGCAAAAATAATCAATAAAGTAGTTCAACAGCAACTACAGGAACACATGCACCGCTTGATCCACAACAACAACATGGCTTCAGACCAAACCATGCAATCGAAACACTACTCATCTCCTTCATTGGCAGACTCAAAATCTAAACAAGGATTCATACTACTGTTCCTTGACACAACAGCTGCATTTGACTCTGTCTGCCATAACATACTCTTGTCACGCCTATAAGCAATTGGAATCCAGAGCAATACACTTGAATGGTTTCATTCATGCCTGACTGATTGTAAGCAGCAAGTGAAAATAGGAACAAACAAAACTGCCCTATACACCCAACAAAAAGGAGTTCCCCAAGGATCATCACTTTTCTTCAGAGTGTGTGTGTGTGTGTGTGTGTGTGTGTGTGTGTGGAGATATAGAGAGAGAGAGACAACCATTGTGTGCAATCATACAGTCTCATGAAGTGTACTATCACTTTTATGCCAACAACTTCATGCTATATATGCAATTTGATACAGAAACACCACAATACATGACAGTAATAAACTGCTTTAATGCAGTGGCTCACTGGCTATCAGAACACTGTCTATCAATAAATTGCAAAAAAAACAGAGGTACTGTACATCACTAGAAATGAAACGTTCACCCCAACAACAACCATAAAGGTTGTTAATGTTGACCTCGAAGTAAAACCTGAAGTGCAATACCTAGAAATAACTCTTAACCAGCAACTAAACCTAAACTCTCATGACAATATACAGCAAAACAAGAATTCTTCATCACTTACGACTTGAACCAGATGACTTCTGCACAATATTCCAAGCAATAAACTTCCCACATTTGGATTACAGTAACATCATTTTGCACAAAATGCCAAAGTATACACTACACCTATTACAGATGGCACAAAATACAGCAGCACATATCATCCTGGGAAAATCAAGATCTGAACACATCACACCAATATTAAAACAGCTACACTGGCTACCCATAACAGGTCGAATCAACTACAGAGTCATGCTAATAATACTGTATTTAAAATCACACAGAGCCTGTCGGCCATACAACACGGAACAGAGCCAAACGGAAAAGCACTCAGAATATGCTAACCATACCAATTAAAATTCAAACAAAAAGCAGTCAATTTGCCTGTACCTGAATATTCTCATTATATGCCCCAGGACTTTGGAATACATTACCTGAAAAGATATGCACTACTGCTGAACTCGCAACCTTCCACAAAGAGCTAAAGACTCATTTATTCATAGAACACTATGAAGATAAGACAATCTGACAGACTAGCTACATAACATTAGGTCTGTCGAAAAGCAACAAAGTCTGATCCCTAGACCTATAATAAAGATTCTTGCTCCCTTTTACTAAAACAGTTATATAAGCATGCAGTTGGTAATATATCAAATATAACAACTATACATAAATAACTATTCTATATCTTTATACCTCTACTTCCAGTTACAACAGCCTGTTCATAGTTCAATGTAATACCCTAAATTCATTATTGTTAATTGTAAACTGCTTCCACTCTGAGAAAAGTGGAATAGCAAAATAGTCAAATTGCTCCCATAAAGGTTTGAGTCTGGCACGTCCATAGTTAATTGCTTAGCTTTTTGGTTTAGCAATCTGTTATATTGTAATTTTTTGTATTTTTTTTCATTTTAATAGACTTTTGGCCCAATATTCAAAACTATTTATGCATTTGCAGGCCAGTGGTGAACATATGACTTGCTTAGTCAAAGTTTGCATGTTTAATGGCAGTATTTGGTTGCTAAATTGACGTTTGTGTTTTCACGTTAGGCCCTGACTTCAAATAAGTGCCACTGTAGTTCTGGGCATTTAGAGATATATATTCAGCGGCACAAGTTTATTAGTCCCACAGAATAAATAAGTAAAGTTCAGTGCTGATATTTAGTTTTATATGCTGGCTACAGCTGTTAAATGTATTGCCTTTTTTAAAAAAATTTAAATGGTTGTAAGTAATCAAGTAGTACAATCTTTCATCCTTTTAAAGAGCTCGTCATCAGAATAAAGATGATGGAAATTGCTACTCCTGGAATGCCTAATTTAGTGTTTTGCAATATTTTTTGTCGGAGCTGCCTTGACAAAGTGGGCAAAATAAAATCTGTCCTACCGCTGTGACTCCTCCGTTTTAATTAATTTTTTTGAAACAAGCAAAAATGTTTTTATAAGCTTGTACTTAGCTTTTGTCGAGCTTATAAGAACCGCCGAATAAGTCCAGAAATGACGACGTGTCACATTTCGGGTCTGTAATTTGTCAACCTTGCCTCAGGTCGATATAGTACGGTAATTGCAAAGCTTCAATTAAATCCTTTGAGAGAAAGACGCCGTAAATATCATGGAACAGCATCTGACGTCAGTTGTGACAAAAACAGCAAGCAAAGAAACCAATCATAATGGTTCAACCATGAAAGGCCAATCAGAAAGGGGAAAACCTACTGTCAAAGGATCCTCCTAAATCGAGAGGCCAGCCAAGTGCAATTTGAATGATTGACAGATCAAAACACAGCCAATCAGAAGGTTTTGATGAAAACCCACCAAAATGTATGATTTTTAATGTTCTTAAACCAAACAGACCTGAAAACTGATGTTTATATGATCGTATGCCAATCGATTTGGGCATTCAAACCCGTTGGATAAACGGTGTCCAAAGAAAAAATCCACTTTTGTTCCAATTTTTGAAGTTTTTGCACCCGATCCCCTCCTCTAGGATCAATCGGCACATGATCCAATACACGCCAACGTAGATGTTCAAAAGCATGTCCAGTCTGAATACAGTGTTCAACTATAGGTGCTGTAAGAGTCTTTGTACGAAAGCGAGATGCATGCTCGCTTAAATGTACTTTTATAGATATCATAGTGCGACCAATGTAATAAAGTGAACAAGGGCATATAATTAAACCACGTAAGTGGACAAACACATTGTATACCATCGAACGGTATGTAACTGAAGTATGAATATCCAGCCATTCAATGCCCGTTATTGATGTCTCAGAAAAACGGCAAACACCATATTGATAATGGCCTCCATTGTTGTGTGCAGAATCTGGACGATCCAATGGGGAAGTAGTTTTAACTACATAGTCCCGGAGGTTTGCTCTGCGTGAATAGGCTATTTGTAGACGTTTACCCTGAAAACAGGTGTGTAATCCCAAAATAGGAAAAAATGATGTAAAATTTTTACTATTTTTGAAATGCCAGTAGTATAGGGAAAAACACCCGTAATTTTATCATCATGGACTGAAGGTGCCTGTGGTGAAAAAAGCCATTCACAATGTTGTAAACTGAGCCCTTTTATAGGCTGTCTTAATTAGTCCATATGGATATCCCCTATTGAGCAAACGTTGTTTCAAATCAGCAGCATGTATATCAAATTCATGTATTGTTGAACAATTGCGTCTTAAACGTAGAATCTGTACATAAGGTAACCCTCATTTTAATGACACTGGATGATAACTGTCATATCTCAACAGGGTATTGTGCTGCACCGGTTTTCTCTACAGTGAAGTAATAAATCCTTGAGGAGTTGATGTAATAGTGATGTCCAAAAACTGAATTTGAACAGCTTCTATCTGGGCTGTGAATTGGATATTAGATTTATGAGTATTAAGTGATGATAAAAATAAATCTAACTCCAACTTTGTTCCAGTCCAGAGAAAAAAGACATCATCTAAAAATCTCCACCAAAAAGGTGGTATATGGCTAAACATAGGATCTGAATAAATATATAGCTCCTCAAATTGAGCCATATAAATAGTTGCAATTGAGGGGGCAACTGTAGCACCCATTGCTATACCAAAGACTTGTAAATAGTATTGTTGGTAAAGAAAAAAAAAATATTATTCAAGACTAGTTCAAGCAATTCCAACAAAAAAGCCCTCGGAATGCGTGAGGGGCGATCCAATGGAAATTCTGTAAGACAAGAAAGCACTTCTGCCTGATCTATGTTTGTTTAAAGAGAGTGCACGTCCAGAGTTACCAGATATTTATAGGAACTGTAGTCCATACATCTCAATAAATGTACTAAAAAATCCCCAGTATCTTTTATATAAGAGGGTATTCAAGCTGCAGCAGGCTGTAGAAAAATGTCACAATATTTAGAAAGCAGCTCCATTAAGGGAATCCGTGCAAGAAACAATGGGACGCCAGGTGGATTTTGCAGTGATTTATGAATCTTGGGCAGTAAATAGAAAATTGGAGTCTTGTCAGACGGCTGCCTAGGGTGAGAACTTACACAAACTTGACGATGCATATATTCATATGATTCTTGCAAGGTATTGTGGGTATTGTAGTTCATTCACTCCCAAACACAGCTGATGACAATAATTTGAGTTGTGAAACCAAGTGGTAAGATCAATAAAATACTTCTTTTATTGATGGGGTTTAATTTACCCAGCACATGTATGCTTGATAGCACTATAAATGAGGTTACTTGCTTGCAGTGTTTAAAATGGATAACAAAAAGTCACAAAGTAAACCAGAAAACAATCTTCAGCTTGTCAGGCAATTAGCTAAAGTTTTCTTAGCAAATAATTACCAAATACAAAGGCACAAAGTAAAGAATAAACTTTGCTGGTTAGGTTAACTTCTGCTTATTTTCCACGCCGATCTCAGCAGTGATTCTCCCTTGCTCACCCACACAATCAGGTGCAGCCCTAATTACTATCAATGGACCAGCTGAAAGCCTTTAGCTGGCTGGCTGCTACTGTGTGAGCCCAAATCCTGCTTTAAGAGCTGTTTGCAGTGGAAATAAAGAACAAAGTTAGGTTTCTTTGTGATGGCTGATGTGTTTGCTCAGAGAAAACTAGCAATAGCATTTAGATAGAGAACAGTCCATATAAACTGTATTTTCATCTGCTGTATCAATCAGCATATGGTCACTATCATACATTGGCACAGACGAGTCTTTCATTAAGGCACTATCATGAGAATGCTTATTCCCTTGCTGCCATTCTCTATTATAGATAGGGTCTGGATCAGTGTTCATACCTGAGCCTCTCCTGCTATCATTATTTCTCTCTGTATAGCCTGGCCAATATGTAATCCAATTCTGATGTCCAGCCTTCCAATCTTGATCCCTGGACACTGGATCTTCTCTCACATACCTTCTGGCCTTGGTATGAAAGTCCCTTCCACATGCAGTCTTCTCTCTTCCAGGTAGCCACTGGTGATTCCTATCTCTGCCACTCCATTCCTCTGGCTGAATCCAGTCCAATGGACTCTGCTGGCTTTTGGAATACCTCCCAGTATGAGTACTGCCTTGGAATCTCCCAGACCTTCCAATGGCCTTTCTTCTCTTCCTTCCAGAGAGTTTCCTTCTCTCTCTATCTGCGTGGCTTTTGCTGAAGCTGTTCTTCAAACTGTTGCTGAAACTGTATCTCTTTCTGAAGCTGTTCTTGTAGCTCTCCCTGAAGCTGTTATCTGAAGAAGAAGCTCTATTCTTATCCTGTTCTAATGTGTGCTGCTCCCTAACACAGTGCAGCTGTCTTGAATCAGGCCCTGCCCTTTGAGATGAGTGCTTAGGGATTACCTCATAGCTCTCTTGATTGCACACACATTTTCTCACTTCAGCCCCTCTCATGGCTGCTGGAAACCTGGTGCATTCTGGGACTGGTCGTCTTTTATGTGAAAACTCTGTTTTCTTGCTTCTACCAGAACTGACAGGTTGCTTGTTCAGAGTCACATCATCTTCTCTATAGCTCCTACCTGAGCTATGATAAGCTTCCTTATCACAGTCTTTGGATGTTTGTTTACCAAAAAGTCAAATTCACTTTTGGTTATCCAATTATTTTGAAATGCATGGGACATCAAAAACTGAACACGTTCAAAAAGACGTGGTGTAGGATCAGTGACCAAAAGAATGTAGTGGAGTGGAGGAGTGGCCTAGTGGTTGGGGCAAGGTACTTCAGGCCTGAAGGTCGGGGGTTCAAATCCCACTAGAGGACAGCAACCTTGGGCCGGAAGGACTGGGGTTTCTAGTCCCACAGGTGCTCCTTGTGGTCTTGGGCAAGCCACTTAACCCTCCATAGCCCATGTTCCCTGTAAAATAGTTATCTCCAAGTTATAATGCCCTGTTCAATGTAATTTCAGTTTGTTCAATGTAAACCGCACTGATGCAGAATAGCGTGGTATATAAGAGAATGTAAATAAATAAATGTAATTAGTACGATTATTTAAATGGAGATTGAACAACTGCTCCACCTTTGTCCGCTCACCTAATCACTAAATTAGCTGTAGATAATTGATTAATAGCTTCATACTGCCCACGAGATAGATTGGAATGAGGGACGTAGAGATAACCTTTCCATATTTGTTACTTCTTGTAATACAAGATTTTGAAAAGTAGATAATGTAGCATTGATCTCGCCTGGAGGTGTCCATCTGGAGGGACTCTTAACCAAAGATCCATCAGAAATACTAGTAATTTGTGAAAAATAATGAATAACTCGTAGTTTTCTGAAAAACCTGTAAAGTGCTGCCCGTGATTCAAACCGATAATTGGGTGCAAAAACTTCAAAAATTGGAACAAAAGTGGATTTTTTATTTGGACACCGTTTATCCAACGGGTTTGAATGCCCAAATCGATTGGCATACGATCATATAAACATCAGTTTTCAGGTCTGTTTGGTTTAAGAACATTACAAATCATACATTTTGGTGGGTTTTCATCAAAACCTTCTGATTGGCTGTTTTTTGATCTGTCAATCATTCAAATTGCACTTGGCTGGCCTCTCGATTTAGGAGGATCCTTTGACAGTAGATTTTCCCCTTTCTGATTGGCCTTTCATGGTTGAACCATTATGATTGGTTTCTTTGTTTGCTGTTTTCGTCACAACTGACGTCAGATGCTGTTCTATGATATTTAAGGCGTCTTTCTCTCAACGGATTTAATTGAAGCTTTGCAATTACCGTACTATATCGACCTGAGGCAGGGTTGACAAATTACACACCCGAAATGTGACGTTGTCATTTCTGGACTTATTCGACGGTTCTTACAAGCTCGACAAAAGCTAAGTACAAGCTTATAAAAAAACATTTTGCTTGTTTCAAAAAAATTAATTAAAACGGAGGAGCCACAGCGGTAGGACAGATTTTATTTTGCCCACTTTGTCAAGGCAGCTCCGACAAAAAATATTGCAGGAGGAGAGAGAACTTTTTCTGTAAAAGGTCAGAATCTTTTTTTTCTTTGGTGGTTTATTTTATTCTGACAGAGGGTTCTGTTCTGATTTAGTGTCCAGCAACTCAATGAGGCAGAAGTTTAAACCATTTTTTTTAATGAACCTTATGAATCATTCAGGGAAGTTTGACTTTTCTGGATTCTCATTTAGTAGTCAAAATAATAGTTTCTCCTTTTTTATTTTTGAGCTATTTCAAATTGTCATAGCATGAGTTATGCATTACAGAAAAGGCCACTATAGGTCTAGCTGCTGGCTTGGTGGCAAAGCTGTGTGCTATCATGCAGAGAGACCTAGGTTTAATGCTGGTTGAGGCTGGCAGTGTTGCAGAGAAGAGTTCACAGCCCCTGCTTAGTGACAACTTAGTGACCCGATCTAGAGCATATATTATCGGGCTTGGAGCTACAGTTAGTGACCGCCCTTGCACAGAGACCACAATGATGGCTGGGTTGAGTTGGGGGGGGATATAGGGGAAAACCCTGGGTAGTTATAAATGAAGGCTCATGGTGCCATAGTTCAATAGAAGCTGGTTCTGATTAAACCTGGAGGCCCAAAAGAGCAGGAGGAAACTGCTAGACCAGAAAGCCTGAAAGGCCAGGATCCACATGGCCATCTGATAATTGTCTGCAGACTCATGGAATATAGGTGCTGAAAGGATGCCCAATATTGCTACACACTATGCAATTGCCTGCTGACTTATTGCTTTCTTTTCTTGTCCTAGTTTAATCCGGAACTTGTCCTAGTTTCCTCTGGATATGATTCTGGAATTGGTGATCCTGAGGTAAGCTGAATTATGAGGGACGTTGTAATTTGTACTATGATTATTTCTATCTCCAGGAACAAGCAGGAATGTGGTCTTCACATATGGGTATCATCAGTACCGACGGAGCCTGCGCGGGAACGTTCCCCAGCGTCCAATAGGAATGCTTTTGGGAGCATGCCTCAGCACATGCGCGCTGCCTTCTCGCCTTTCCAACTGTCCCTCTTCAGTTCTTCATTTTCCGCGGAGCCGACAGGACTTATACCCTGTCACCGCAGAAAATTTCTCCTTTAAACTTGTTTTCTTGTGGTCGCGTTTGCCTCCGCACGATACCTACCAATACTGCCTTTTCTTTTCTTTCTTTTAAAAAAACAAAACAAAACAAATCAAAATGAACTGTTTCTCTTCAGAAACCTTTCTTTTTCGGTGCTAGGCGCCATTTTGGGCATTAGGCCCCATATTTCCTAAAAGATGGAAAAGCCAGCTAGTGGTTTTAAAAAGTGCACTAAGTGTATCGGTACCATTTCCGTCACCGACACCCATGACTGGTGTCTCAAATGTTTAGGCCCTGACCATTCTCCATCTGAGTGTCTCTCTTGTATGGGGATGACTAAAAGAGGAAGACAGAACCAGGCTGCAAAGCTCGGTACCCTCTTTTCTTTGGATGCCAGGGCCATTGCATCGACGTCTTCAAGAGCCTCTTCTTCCTCCCATAGATTTCAGGTAACTAAACATAAAAGCCGGTCCTCAAAGGGTAGCTCTCCTGCAAAGGATAGAGAGGCCATTGGCGTTGCTCTTGAGGGAACCACACCGGCAAAACAGCCCCGGCGGGAGGCTTCGGCCTCCAAAGCATCAACGGGGTTCCAGGATGTTCTCGAGGCCTCGACCTCGACAGAACTACTGGTGCCATGCTCAGGGGTCCCGGCCGTCTTCTCTGGTACCGATACCCAGGCATCGGCAGCGTCGATAGACCAGAGATTCCGACTTCTGGTGGCGCATGAGAGGGTAAGATGGACTCCTTGCTTGCTCTGGGGCTGCCTCAACATTTAACCTGACTTTATCGCTGCCAGAGTCACCCCCGCAAAGCAAGTTGTGTCCTGGATAATCGGAATGTGGAGAGCAACTGTTGACCGGGAGAGCTGGAGGCTAGCCATGCCGGTAACGGGGGAAAAAAGAGACAGAAACCCGAAACCAGGGCCCTCTGCTGCCACAGTCTCGCAGCCTCCCTCACTGGGGTCAGAGAGTATAGAATCAAGCACAGAGGAGGTGGCCAAGGAGGTGGTGAAGCTGCTGGACCCTAAGTTTGACCAGGTGTTAAAGAAGCTGGAGGCGGTAGGGGAGTCGTCGTCGGACATCGGTAAGCGGATAGACAAAATGGAACACCGCGTGGCGACGTTAGATGATGAGGAAGGGAAGCAGGCACGTGAAGCCGCGGCGCAGAGAAAGCTAGTCGACGTCTTGCTGCAGAAGGTGGAGGACTTAAAGAATAGATCGCGGCGCAACAATGTGAGGATTGTTGGGGTGCCCGAGGGCACAATGGAGGCCATGCTGCTGAATCTAGTGGAGGAATGGCTTCCGAAGGAATTGGGCCTGACCGAACTGGCAGGAACAATGAAAGTCGAGCGCGCTCACCGTATTGGACCGAGAGTGGAGACCAGAAGTAGACCGTGAGTGTTGATTGCTTGTATTCTCAATTTCCAGCATAAAATTCAGCTTCTCCAAGCGTATCGGAAGAAGGGGGAGTTGCAGCTCAACAATCATAAGCTTCTTCTCTTCCAAGACTACTCTGCCGCGGTGGCGACAAAGAGGAAGGAGTTCTCCCCTATCTGCGCGGCCCTCTACAAAAGAAAGCTTCGATTTATGCTAGCTTACCCGGCGGTGTTAAGAGTCTCTAGCAATGGGCGGGAGTACTCCTTTGATACAGCAACAGGGGCAAAAAGATTTCTGGAAGGGCTGAGTGGCGAAGTGGCTAGTGCTCCATGACCTGAACTTTCTTACGGGACAGTAAATGAGCTGGTATGAGCAATTTGGACTATAAGGCATGTGAGAAGGTGGATAGTTCCCTGGCCATAGGAGTATGGCAGTAAGGTAGAGAATCAGGGTCATTGAAGACTGTGTTTAATTGTATATCTGTTTAACAGGGGGTGGCATAAAGGAGGTGTGTATTATGTTTAAAACTGTTGATAGACTGTTTTGTAGGCATTGGGTTGCAGCGGAGCAGCTAAAGAGGCGAGGCAGTTCTGCTGCGTCTTGAGGAAGTGAGCTCCGAGGCAGGAGAGCTGGGAGTACAGACATATGTGGGAATTGGGGTTAAGTGCAAGGGAGAGGGGGACAGCGGGGAGGTGGGGTGGGGAGGGGAGAAGGGGGGAGGGGAGCGAGTGCGGTGTGCATGGAAGGATGTGCGGTGGGTTCTGGGTGAATGCGGGAAAGTGGTATTTGGTAGTGCAGTGTCTACTTGATGGCAGGTTAGCTATAAAGGCTATACTAGGTGATGCACGAGGGAGTGCTTCTCTATACCCCTTGGGGGAGCTGTATGCTTAGGGTTGAAGCTGGGTAGCCCTGGGCGAAGGTTGGTAGAATCAATAGAAAAGTTGGGAGGAGTCAAAATGGAGAGGGGGAATGCATGATTTGCGTATGGTAACGTGGAATGTAGGGGGGGGGTAAGTACCCCTATTAAGCGTACAAAACGTTTGCAAGCTCTAAAGAGAAGTAAGACTCAACTGGCTTTTTTGCAAGAAACACATTTAAATTCCCAAGAACATGGTAAACTTAGGAAGTATTGGGTGGGACAGGTATATGCTGCCGCCTCGGGGGGGGGGGAGAAAGTGTGGGGTGGCGATCTTGGTCCGGAAAAATCTTCAGTTGGAAATCCTGAGGGAGGAAGCAGACCCCCTGGGTAGATTTATAATGTTACATGCGAAAGTACAGGGGGAGGAAATGCTTCTGGGCAATATATATGCGCCTAATGTCTACAATTATAAATTCTTTAAGGACATGCTGGCGAGGCTGGGCAGAGTACCACAAATCCCAGTTATAGTGGCAGGAGATTTCAATTGCCCCCATGATCAGGAATGGGACAGATCTCAGCGGAACCTGGGTGGAGGGTGGAACCGAAAAGGAGTCAGCTATCTGTGTAGAATGGGGGAGTTGGTAGATACATGGCTGGTGTTACATGAAGGGGAGCGCGACTACACCCATTTGTCACGTGCATACCAGACATGGTCTAGAATTGATTACATATTAGTCTCAAAGAACTTGTTCAGCAAGGTTGTAGCGGTGGAAATAGAACCTATGGTGGTTTCTGATCATGCAATGGTGAAAATGGACTGGAAAGGGCGGAGGCAGTTCAACTCCAGGTGGTCGTTCCCGAGACATCTGTGGAAAAATGAGAGTTTCTGTGCCTATTTGAGGAGTCACTGGGAGGAGTATCTTAAATTTAATGAAAGTCAAGTGAGTTTGGTAGCGGTACTTTGGGAAGCAGGGAAAGCAGTGATGCGGGGACATATTATTGCATATGTAGCGAGAGAGCGGAAAAGAGTTAATGAGACTATACTGAATCTGGCCCAGGAACTTCAGAGGCTTAAGAGGCTAGATGTGCGGGGATCGGATAGGCACACCAGGCAGGAGTACCTGGCGGCCCAAGCCCAGTTGAACAAGGTGCTCCAAGAGCGAGCAGTTTACTCGATGCAGTACTATTGGCATCAGTTGTTTTGGTACGGGTACAGGACTGGGAAGTTGTTAGCTAGATTGGTGAAAGAGGGGGGGGAGTACTAAAGTTGTGGCGTATATTAGGGATAAGATTGGAGCAAAGCATAATGATGTCAGACAGATTATGCAAGTTTTTCGACAGTTCTATCAGGATCTATATACTCCTGAAGAGGAAAATAGAGAGCAGGAGAAGCAATTTCTAAGTAAGGTGGAGACACCGCGATTGGTAGCAGCAGAATTGCAGGCGCTGAACAAAGCTATTTCAGGAGCAGAAATCCAGCGTGTCATAAGGCTGGGAACTCCTCATAAGGCGCCAGGACCGGACGGCTTGGGGGCGGAATTTTACAAAATTACCGAGTTGAATGTGACACCGTCTCTGGCAGCGTTGTATGATGAGGTATTAGAGTCTGGTTGTTTTCCAAGGGATATGAGAGTAGCTGCTATCACGGTGATTCCCAAACTGGGGAAGGATCCGGAAGATCCGGCGTCTTATAGACCGATTTCTTTAATTAACTACGACATGAAGATCTTAGCCTCAGACTTGGCGGCTCGTTTGCAACAGATTCTGCCGAGGTTAATTGGGAACCACCAGACAGGATTTGTGAAAGGCCGGGAGCCAGTCCTGAATATTAGTGGGGTATTACTTGGGATGGAGAGATGCCTTGCGAGGAACTCACCGTTGCTGTTAGTGAGCTTAGACGCGGAAAAGGCTTTTGACCGTGTATCGTGGCCTTACATGTTTGCGCCGCTCCAGAAATTTGGGTTTGAGGGGTCTTTTCTGAGCTGGGTCAGGGCCTTATACACGGAGCCCTTGGCCTGCATAACCATGGGAGGGGAGTGTTCCCCCTTGGGCGGGGTACCCGTCAGGGGTACCCGTCAGGGTTACCCGCTGTCCCTGCTCCTATTTGTTTTACAGTTAGAGCCATTGTTGCTCGCGATTGTGAACAATGCGGAGGTAAGGGGTCTACAGTGGAGGTCTGGTGGCATTAAAGTGAATGCATTTGCTGATGACATGCTGCTTTGTTTGCAGGACCCACAGGACTCTTTAGAGGCAACCCTATGACAGATTGAGTGGTTTAGTGCTTTTTTTGGGGTTGCGCATCAATAAGGCAAAGTCTGTGGTGTTAGATGTCGGAGGGAGGGTGAGGCCCAGTTGGAGGGGAGAGTTTCCGCTGCTTTGGGCGGATGGCCAGATTCGCTATCTGGGTATCCAAATCCCCGATGACATGGGCTGGTTGTATAGTATTAATGTAAAATCGATGTTGGAACAATTAATAGCGACCTTGAGGAGGTGGAGGGATCTGCCCATCTCTTTAATGGGCCGCATCGCCATTTTTAAAATGGTTGAGTTGCCGAGATGGCTGTATATGCTAAGGCATCTCCCGGTGTGGCTGGTGAGAAAAGATCTTTTACTTTTTCGTAGCCACCTGAGTCAGTTCTTGTGGAGGGGTCGTCGGCCCCGTATAGCACTAACGGCTTTGATGGGGCTCGAGGAGGAAGGGGGTGGGGGGCTGACGTCCTTGAGAGAATACAACCTGGCGAGTTTAATGTGACCCCTCCGGGATCTCTTAATGGGGACTTCCGAGACGTTGCCTATTGAATTAATAAATGAGATGTCAGGGACTTTACACAGAGGGTTTTGGCTGCACAGGTCTCACAGGGAACTGCCGGTTGGGTGGAGAAATTCAGTCTTATCTGCGAGCTTTGAGGCAGGCATGGAAAGAGATATGTCACAGAAGGAGGGAGTCGTGGAAGCATTCGGACCTTTTGCCTTTGGCGGGAAACAGTGATTTCCCGCCGGGATGTCAGGGAAGGGTAGCTAGCTGCTGGGCCACCTGAGGATGACCTCTACCTCTGAACTGGATTCCTTTCAATCCCTGAGGCAGAAGTTCCAGCTTGAATCGAAAGATTTTTATTTTTATTTACAAGTGAGACACTATGTGCACGCTGTGCAGAAGGATAATGGAGGTTTGTTGGCTGCAGGTGGCATGATGGATCTGATGGATCAGCTGGGAGGGAAAATAAAGGTGGGAGCCCTGCGAAGGGAGTGGAGGCTGGGGCGGGAGGGGATGATGCTAGAGAAGCTAGTTGAGTGGTGGCAGCAGGATGGTATGTCAGGGATGACGGCGGGCACTTTAGAGATTGCGTTTAGAGCTATTAAGGATCTCGTGGAGTCGGTCAGGCTGCAAGAAATACAATTTAAGTTCCTGTGGAAGGCCTACGTACCTGAGGTTTGGGCAGTTAGGGCTGGTGTGGCACGGACTGATGTGTGTAGAGTGTGTGGGAAAGAGGTACATTTATGCATCGCTTCTGGTCTTGTGAATGGATACAAGTTTTCTGGCAGGAGGTGTGGACGAGAGTTAACGTGGTTGAGGCAGTCGTTAGATTTTACCCTGGATTGCTAGCTCTTTGGGGTGGAGAGGGGTGGAGAAGCGGTGGGAGCGGGCTGGGGGAAACTTTGGGGGAAAGGATCCATAGTGGGGAAACAATGTATACTACGTCACTGGGTAGTAGCTGACCCCCCTGGAATCGGGGGGGGGGGGGAGGTTAGCTACTACCCAGTAGCGGTAGTAGCTGACCCCCCTGGAATCGGGGAGTGGGCGTGGAGGAGTGGCCTAGTGGTTGGGGCAAGGTACTTCAGGCCGGAAGGTCGGGGGTTCAAATCCCACTAGAGGACAGCAACCTTGGGCCGGAAGGATTGGGGTTTCTAGTCCCACAGGTGCTTCCTGTGGTCTTGGGCAAGCCACTTAACCCTCTGTAGCCCATGTTCCCTGTAAAAATAGTTATCTCCAAGTTATAATGCCCTGTTCAATGTAATTTCAGTTTGTTCAATGCAGAATAGCGCGGTATATAAGAGAATGTAAATAAATGAATAAAATAAGTAAATAAACACTTGATGCGAGAGTTAATGACTATGGAAAGAAAAACAGCTGGACTACTGGGGGGCAAGAAACAAAGTAGGCTTGAAAAGACTTGGGCCCCACTGTTGGGTGAAAGTGCCGACGTTGAGCGTACTGGGAGCCCTGTTGAGGAGGTGGAGGGAAGGCTCGAGGGATAAACTCTGAGGGGAGGGGGAGCTCCCATTGGGTACGAAGATGTGGCAGTTGCGTATGGCGTGGGGTGATCAATATGAATATAAATATAGGAGATACAGAGACACTGCATTGAAGGGTATGAGTGAGGGTGTGAATGTGGAGGGATGAATGGGAAGTGGGGGGAGGGAGGGGGCAGTGGGGGGGGGAGGATGGGAGGGGGAGATTGAGGGGGGAGGATAGAGGGGGGATGGGGAATGGGGGTGAGGGAGTAGTTGCGGAAAGGTTCAGTGTGCCTGATTTAGACTTGTGGCATCCCACAACTGGACTGGTCTATGTATTATGTCTGTTTTTTCTGTACAGTGTTCATAGCGGCTGTATGTCTTGGTTAGGGTCTGCAGATAAAGTAGGAAGAGTGTTACTCGTTCCTCACAATACTTTGTAGGATGCTGTCCAGGAAGCGCCTCCCTTGTCGGTGGATGTAGGGTTGAGCAGAGGCTTGAGAGAAGGGTGGATGGGGAACGGGAAGGTTGAAACACTGTAATACAGTGGTTGTAACACTGTAACACTGTTGTTGTATAAGAACACTGTAACACTATGGTTGTTGTATAGAGTGTGTGGATAATACTGCTAACTATAATAATAATAAAAATGATTTTCCTTAGACCAGAGATTCCTCGCTATCGAATGCAGTATTGCAGCTCTCCTCACAGCTGCAGTACCGTTAACACCGATTGTTCAATGGGCACCGATGCCGGTACCAACACCGGTACAGATACCTGTACCAGCACTGACGTTACCGGCCCCGGTGGCAATTCTTCCCATGCCATCTTTGGCTGGCATCGAAAGATCGGTACCGGATTAGCTCAGTACCGACTTCGATCGATACCGTGACCGTGCTTTGCACGAACATCATGATCAGGGATACTTTGAATCCTCCGATTCCGATAACTCTGATAATTCTGCCGGTACCAGAGTGTTTCTCCTGGAAGACTCCTTCTCCACAACGCAGAATGTCTCCTCCGGAAGACATGTCTTTTCAGGATTTTATTTGTGATGTTGCCAAAGGCCTTTCAATCATGGTAGCTCTTGAAAAGGAACCTAGAGCAAAGGAATTGGAAATTCTCCAATATCCCAAGGCTCCAAAGGAGGCAGCCACTCTGCCCATTCATGAAATTCTTCATGACTTGATGCTCAGAATGTGGGAGACACCTTTGACCACATCTCCTCATTCTAGGAGACTTGATACCATGTATCGAGTTCCACCATGTCCTGGATTTCAAAATACTCAGCTGCCAATCCATTCAATGGTAGTGGAGTCAGCCATGCGTAGGATGAAAAGTGCAAAGAGACATGCATCCAATCCTCCAGGTCGTGAATGCAGGACTCTTGACGCTTTTGGGCGTCAAACATTTCAGGCTTCCATGCTTTCAGCTAGGATCAGCTCTTATATTTTATATATGGGAATGTTCCTCAAAGAGGTCACAGGAGATTTGGAGCTTATGAGCCCACTTCTCCCAGATGACAGACGACAAGACTTCCTCACTCTTGTCAAGCATGCTTAAGATGTCTCCAAGTTTGTAAATCGTGCAGCCTTTGACTGCTTTGAATGCATCAGCAGAACCTCTGCTATTGCCATTGGTGCACGTCGGATTGCCTGGCTTCAGGCATCAGCCTTGGAGATTTGGGTACAGGATAAATTGGGCAGCATCCCTGTTTGGCAAGAATTGGCAGGAAAAGGCTAATGAGATAGATGCTGACAAGATCACCTTAGATAGATTGTCAAAATCTACAGCTACTCCAGCCAAAAAGAAACCCTATAAAAAACCCTCTTTCAGTAAAAAGAGGAAGTTTTATCCATCCTATACCCAGCAAGGCCAAAGTCAGGGTCAGGTTGCCCAAAGGGGACAACTACAGCAATCCAGACAGCAAAAGAAGCCAAAAGGCCCGAGAGCTCAACCAGCTCCGCAGGTTCAGCCCCCTCAAGGGCTTTGACTCCTTCCTAGAGGGCTTAGCCTTCCTGCCTCTGAGGGGTCCACAACCCCCCAATATTCCAGGCAGGTTGTGCCATTTTGACAACAGATGGCATCAAATAACAGCCGAAAATTGGACTCTGTCCGTTGTAGGAGAGGGTTACAAGCTTCATTTTCACAGCATGCCCCCCTCCTACAATCCTAAGGCAGTTCAATTCCCAAACCTCTGCAGACAATCTGCTGGATCACGAGGTCTCAACACTTCTTGCCCAAGGGGCAATAGAGGAAGTACCCATTTTCCAACAGGGTGCAGGGTTCTACTCCCCCTATTTTCTTATTCTAAAGAAAACAGGGGAACACAGACCCATTCTAGACCTCTGAGAATCGAACAAATATCTGTTCCGAGAAAAGTTCAAAATGATTTCTCTGGGAACTCTTCTGCCATACCTTCAAATTCAGGATTGGCTTTGCTCTCTAGACTTAAAGGATGCATATACTCGCATTCTGATCTATCCAGATCACAGGAAATTCTTATGATTCCTTTTCAAGGGAAAACACTTCCAATACAGGGTTCTTCCCTTTGGTCTGGCCTCGGCACCAAGAGTGTTCACGAAATGCATGGCAGTAGTAGCTGCATTTCTGCGAACCCTAGGGATATTCGTCTTCCCTTACTTGTACGACTGGCTCATTCGAGCCCCCATGGGTGCAGAAACCAGCTCTGCACTGTCTCGCACAATGCGACTCCTCCAATACTTGGGATTGGTAATAAACTTCCCAAAATCCCAACTCGTTCCTTCCCATTCCCTGGAGTTCATAGGAGCCTGTTTAGATACCAGACAATCAAGGGCTTTCCTTCCACAGGCCTGGTGTGTTTGCATAGTGCAATTAGTTTTTCAAGCATCGGGAAAATCCTCCCTAACTGCTCGAGAAATGCTACAATTACTGGGACATATGGCATCCACAGTTCATGTGGTTCCCTATGCTCGCCTCCATATGCGAGCAGCCCAGTGGACCCTATCCACACAGTGGACACAGGGCACAGGGCATCTGTCAGACAAGATATCAAACTCTCAACGACTGATCTTGTCCCTCCAATGGTGGCAATCACTGGAGAATCTTGTAGTGGGGTCTCCCTTCCAACAACCCCTATTCCAGGCCACCCTAACAACAGATGCATCACAGGTGGGTTGGGGAAGCACACCTGCATCATCTCTCTACCCAGGGTACCTGGACTCCACAGGAGGCTGGTCTACGCATAAACCTCCTGGAATTAAGAGCAATTTATTTAGCTCTTCGAGTATTCCATGCCCAGCTCAGCTACAAGACAGTCCTAGTCCAAACAGACAATCAAGTAGCCGTGTTCTATGTGAACAAGCAGGGCGGAACAGGCTCTCTGTCGTTATGCAACAAAGCTTTATGACTATGGGCCCTCGCCAGAGAGCATCAAATTCACCTTCTTGTGATATATCTTCCAGGCATTCAAAACCTTTGGGCAGACAAACTCAGCCGAGTACTGCTGCCTCACGAATGGTCTCGCCACCTAGACCAGGTGACAAAGATATTTCACATCTGGAGGACTCCAGACATAGACCTTTTTGCAAGTCCACTGAATGCCAAACTTCCCCGATTCTGTTCCAGGATTCCGGCTCACACTTGCCAGGCAAGGGACGCCTTCCTCCTTCACTGGGGTCAGGACTTCCTCTATGCTTTCCCACCCATTCCCCTCATCCCCAAAATGCTCTTCAAGCTTCAGAGGGACAGAGGTCGTATGATCCTCATTGCACCACAGTGGCCACGCCAAATGTGGTATCCCCTGCTTCTACACCTCTCTCAAGCTGCACCTCTGGGGTTAGGGTGTGCTCCAGATCTCCTTTCCCAAGAGAGCAGGACGCTATGGCATCCAAATCCCCAGTCCCTGCATCTCACGGCCTGGTTGCTGAAAGCTTAGACCTCCAGGATTTCAACCTTTCCCAACAGGTAAAGGATATCTTTCAGGCTTCTAAAAAACTTTCCACAAGAAGATCTTATGCCTTCAATTCAGTAAGAGTCCCATCTTAGTGCAATTGCAGCTTCTTATAAGCCTCTGAATGGACAACCAATTTCCTCTCATCCACTCATATCCAGACTTATGCGAGGTCTTCTATTAACAAAGCCTCCCATTAAACCACCTCTGGTGGCATGGGATTTAAATCTAGTCCTCGGGCAGCTCATGAAGCTGCCTTTTGAACCTTTAGCCACCACAACCCTAAAGTTTTTTTCCTGGAAGGTCATCTTCCTAATTGCAATCACCTCTGCACGTCGCATTAGTGAATTGCAAGCTTTAGTGGCTGACCATCCTTATACTAGGTTTCATCATGATAAGGTTGTTCTCAGAACTCATCCACACTTTATGCCAAAGGTGGTTTCGCCCTTTCATTTAAATCAATCGATTTATCTTCCTGTATTCTTTTTGAGGCCTCATGCCTCTAATGCAGAGAAGAACCTTCATACTTTGGACTATAAAAGAGCCTTAGCTTTTTACCTACAAAGAACACAGCAACATAGAAAGTCTTCTCAGCTTTTTATTGCTTTTGATGCTAGTCATTTGGGACTGGCAAGGTCCCTCATCAGAGACTTTTGGCAAAACTAAAGAGTCATGGGATAGGAGGCAGTGTACTACTGTGGATCAGGAACTGGTTAAAAGATAGAAAGCAGAGGGTAGGGCTAAATGGCCAATTTTCCCAATGGAGAAAGGTGAATAGTGGTGTACCCCAGGGATCTGTGCTGGGTCCTCTGCTTTTTGACATATTCATAAATGACCTGGAAAGTGGAATAACGAGTGAGGTTATCAAATTTGCAGATGACACAAAACTATTTAAAGTTGTTAAAACCCAAGAGGATTGTGGAAAATTGCAAGAGGATCTTGATAAATTGGAAGACTGGGCATTAAAATGGCAGATGAAATTTAATGTGGACAAGTGCAAAGTTATGCACCTAGGGAAGAACAACCCAAACTATGGTTACACGATGCAAGGTTCCACTTTAGGAACAACCACACAGGAAAAAGATTTAGGCGTCATTGTGGATAACATGTTAAAACCCTCGGCCCAGTGTGCAGCGGCAGCCAAGAGAGCAAATAGAATGCTAGGTATGATAAGGAAAGGAATGGAAAATAAAACAAAAGATATTATAATGCCTCTATATCGTTCCATGGTGAGACCGCACCTTGAATATTGTGTGCAATTCTGGTCGCTGTATCTTAAAAAGGATATAACGTTATTAGAAAAGGTTCAGAGAAGAGCCACCAAAATGGTAAAGGGGATGGAAGGATACTCCTATGAAGAAAGGCTAAAAAGGTTAGGGCTCTTTAACCTGGAAAAGAGACGGCTGAGGGGAGATATGATAGAAGTCTATAAATTAATGAACGGAGTGGAACGGGTAAACGTAGATCGATTGTTTACGTTATCAGAATATAGACAGACTAGGGGACATGCAATGAAGCTACAGGGTAAACTATTTAAGACTAATAAAAGAAAATATTTTTCACTCAACGTGTAATCAAACTCTGGAATTTGTTACCGGAGGATGTAGTAAAGGCTGTTAGTGTAGCTGGGTTTAAAAAAGGTTTGGACAAGTTCCTGGAGGAAAAGTCCATAAACCATTATTAAGAAGGGACCCAGGATATCAATGCTTGACCCAGTACAAGCATTGTGGAACCTGTGTCTTTTGGGGAAACTGCTAGGTACGTATGACCTAGACTGGCCACTGTTGGAAACAGGATACTGGGCTTGATGGACCTTGGTCTGACCCAGTATGGCATATCTTATGTTCTTATGTTATGACTTCCAGTCTCCAAGAGAACTTTATCCAAATGGATTGCACAATGCATATCCTTTGCTTATGAGAGTAAGAGTCTTCCTCTTCAAGGCCATGTCACAGCTCATAATGTGAGAGCCATGGCAGCCTCTATGGCTAACCTTCACTCTGTGTCTATTGATGACATTTGTCGAGCAGCCACCTGGGCTTCGGTACACACCTTTACAGCCCACTACTGCTTAGACAAAGCCTCCCGTCTGGATGCCTTCTTTGACCAAGCTGTTCTTCAAAATCTCTTCCAGACCTAATTCATCTCCTACCTGCCAACCCTGGTGGAATGGCAGAGATCCATGGGAGGAAGCATGGCCCACCTTACTGGGGTAGCAGCTTCCTGGGGCTATCTCCCTGGCATCTTCAGCTAGGGAGTCCCCATATGTCAAGACTACATTCCTGCTTGTTCCTGGAGATAGCGTAGTTGCTCACCTGTAACAGGTGATCTCCGGGAACAGCAGGAATTTAGTCCTCACAACCCACCCACCTCCCCTAGGAGTTGTCTCTCTATCTCTCTGTCTCTTTCCTCTCTCCCTCTATCCTTTCACTCAGCTACAAACTTAACTGAAGAGGGACAGTGAGAAAGGCGGGAAGGCAGCGCGCATGTGGTGAGGGATGCTCCGAAAAGTGTTCCTAATGGACGCTGGGAAGCGTTCCCATGCAGGCTCCGTCTGTACCGACGATACCCATATGTGAAGACTAAATTCCTGCTGTTCCCGGAGATCTCCTGTTACAGGTGAGTAACTACGCTTTTTAGGGCATAGATATGAATCTCCAGGAACAAGCAGGAATGAGTCTTCACATATGGGTACGTCGGTACTGACGGAGCCTGCGCGGGAACGCTCCCCAGCGTCCAATCAGAAAGCTTTTGGGAGCATCCCTCAGCGCCTGCGTGCTGCCTTCCCGCCTTTCCAACTGTCTCTTCTCAGTTTTCGTTTTTCCGTGGAGCCGGCAGGACGTCGTCCTGTCACCGCAGAAAATTTTTTTCTTTTTAATTCTTTAATTCTTTGTTTTCTTGTGGTCGCGGCTGTCTCCCCGACTCCACCAGTACCGCCGGTGTTTTTTTTTTTTTTTTCTTTCTTCTTCTTAAATTCAGGGAATTTTTTTCCCTCAGTTTCTGTTTAAACATTTTGGGCCTTTCAGGCCTCTCCATTATGGAGCTGCCACCTTCTTTTCCTAAGCAGTGCCTTAACTGTGGCAGTACAGTTTTGTTTTTAGACTCCAAGAACTGGTGTCTAACCTGTTTGGGTCCTGACCATTTTCCTCCAGAGCCATTAGGCTGCAATGTTATGAGAAGAGATTTTTCATTTCGAGTTTCCCTCGATACCGGCTTCCCTTCCAGTGTCAGGGCACCGACCACTTCTTCTTCTCTACAGGATCAGGTAACCCACAAACAGTCTGTTAAGACTAGCCAATCCTTGAGTGGTAGGTCTCATGCACAGCATGATGACGGCTCCGGCCTTGCCCTCAAGGGTCCATTGGCTTTAAAACCCCGGCAGGAGTCTTCGGTCTCCAAAGCCTTTCAGGGGTTTCAGGTTGTTCCTGGGGCTCACCCCTCACAGAACATACCTGAGCCATGCTCGGTAGTGGTATCCGCTTTGAGCAGTACCGATACCCCGGCATCGGTACTGGTGTTGAGCAATCCACTCCTCACCAGGGATCGTCATCTGGCTTTCTCGGTACCTTCGGGACCGATCGATACGTCCCAGACTGACTTTCCAGTATCGGCATCACCGCCGATACTACCACCGACATCGGTACCTTCTAGATATGCATCGATAGACTCTCTTCCTTCGATGCCGAGTCTGGAATCGATTTCTAGTCTGGAAGACTGGGTACCGACACGTCTCGGAACCGACACTTACCGGTTCCGGATGCTCGGTACCGAGGGTAACTACCAAAGGCCTTTGGTTACCTCGGTACCGCTTGAGCAGCCTCCGATGACTGCTTCGATGTCGGTATCGCCCTCGATTCCGGCACAGCTACCGGTATCGGTGTCGGTGCCGGTACCTGCGGTAACATCGGGGCCAGCTCCTTCCATGCTTCTTTCACCAGGGTCGCTCCTTTCTATACCTAGTTTGGAATCGATACCTGGCATGGACGATGCAGTACTGACTGTTTCAGGTCATGACCTCCAGTACCAGCATTCATCCCTTAGGGATCCTTTTCTGCACCGGGCAGCAAGTAGATCCTCCGGTGCCCAGGCTAGTTCTTCAGGTCTAGCCTGTCCAGGGACGGTTCCCGTTGGAGATCCTTCTTTTCAGAATTTTCTCCTGGATATAGCAACATCCCTTGCTATTCCTATCCCTGGCTATGATCCTACACAAGGCTCTCTTTCTTCTGGAGAAAAGGAAAATATAATGCTTCCTTTACATCATTCCTTGCAGGATCTTCTTCTAAGAATGTGGGAAGCGCCTTTAAGGGTTTCCTCACCTTCTAGAGCAACTGATCTTCTGTATCAGGTGCCCCCCTCTCCAGGGTTTCAGAAGACTCAACTTCCCCATCATTCCATTGTAGTGGAATCGGCGATGAGGAAGGTAAAAAGCAAGAAGAAGCATTCTTCTTACCCGCCAGGTCGTGAATCTAGAACACTAGATGCCTTTGGACGGCAAACCTTCCAAACATCTATGCTGGCAACAAGGATTCTCTCATATATTTTTTATATGAGTCTATCCCTTCAGGAGGTCACAAAGAAATTATCTCTTTTGACTCCTTTTCTATCAGAGCCCAAGGCTGCAGACTATTCCTTACTTCTTAGTCATAGCCAAAATATCTCTTGGTTTCTTTCTCGTGCTTCCCTAGACTCTTTGAGTCTGTTAGCAGAACCTCTGCTATAGCCATAGGGGCACGACATAGAGCCTGGCTCCAAGCTTCAGACTTGAACAGATGGGCACAACAAAGACTGGGTAATACTCCTTGCACTGGAGAAAATCTCTTCAATAAGGAGTCTTTACATCAGGTTGCTCAGTGCTCCACTGACTTCCCTGTTTCTGAAGGCGATCCTAAGCCTTCTCCTTCCCCAGTAGGTAGGAAAAGCCCTTCCAAACCTTCTTTCCCTAGGAGAAAGAGGTTTTATTCTTCTCCTGCCCATCATTCAGATGTTCCCAAACACGGGAAGCCTCGTCCTGGTCTGAAGAATCCAAACTCTAGCCAGGCTGAATAAACACAGCAACCATGGGGTTCTGCTTAATCTCTTTATAGCCTACAGTTATCTTCTTTTCAACAGAAGTTTTTCACTGTTTTTCATTCAAAACTCTACACATGGATTCCTATTCTCAGGACATCCAGTTGCTCTTAGGTATGCTGAGCTGTCAGGATATTCATGTCTATAGGTCACAGGTTTTTCCTCCTCTTCCTGCCAAGAAGAGAGGTTTAATAACTATCCCATGATAGTTTTTCTGTACTGACATGAATTTTTTCCTTCCACAGACTTACCATATGGTAAGTCACCCTTCAGCTCCTGTTTCTCTACCCTCTTCTCCAGGGTTTCCCCTGTAAGAGTGGTACCATACCACTGGAAGGCTTTCTTAGCCTTTCTAATCTTTCTTTCCATTCCCGTGTGGAGTTTTTTCTCTTGAGTAAACTCTCTTCTTTTGTCTGGGCAGCTCATCAGACAGAGACAGTATGTTCTCCTCTTGTTCTGTCTGTTCTCTCTGTTTTTTTTCCATTTAGAGTTTTTATTAAAGTTTTATAAACAAAATAATACATGAAAATAGTACATTATCATAAAATACCAAACAGTGCATACCAGTCAAAAACCATAGTTATACAGTATGATCCAACTAAACTAACAGGAATCAATCCCAACCGCAACTTCAATGTACTCATACAACATTGCATATTCCCTAACCAAACTACCCCCCCCCTTTTTTCCCCCCTACCCAACCTCCCCACGCATCCATTACACGCGTGGGGCTTAACAAATCAACTACCCCTCCCCCCCTTCTTCCTCGCCCGTCCCCTCTATTTCCGACCTAGCTTCCACTCCACACTCACCCCGCAGCCCAACTACCCTCCCCATTTGCAGGCATCCTACCCCTCCCCCTTCCATCCCTCCAGCCAGCTCCAGGCCTTTTTCCACTGTTCCACATATTTCCCCCCCGTCCCTCGCCGCAGCTCCGTCAACTTACACATCAAGCTCACCTCAGCCACTCTGCGCACAAAACCTGCCAGCTGGGGAGAGCCCTTCCCTCCCCAGTGCTGGGCAATCTCACATCTAGCCGCAGCTGTACAATGATGCAGAACCCCCTCCTCCCTTCGCGAGAGGCCTTCATCGAGTTGATGCAGCAAGCAAGCCTCCGGTTTCCCTTGGAGTTTCTGCCCCGTCATACTGTGGATTGCCTCCCAGACTTGCCCCCAATAACCCTGTAGCCTGTCACACTTCCACCACATGTGCATCCAGTCCCCTCGTGCAGCACATCCCCGCCAACATAAATCATCTCGTCCCTTCCCTGCCTTAAAACAACATACTGGAGTCCAGTACCATCGGTATAAGACTTTATAAGCATTTTCCTTGATTTGGGCCGCTATTGACACAGAAGCAATCTTCTGTATGAGCTGCTCCCAGCACTCCATACCCCAACACTCCCCCAAATCCTCCTCCCATTGTAGCATATATCGGAGCTTACACTCTCCCGTCCCGAGCATACCTTTGTAAATTCTGGACAAAACCCCCTTTTTCCCCCCCTGGCCATTGCATATCGCCTCAAACCACCCTCTGTTATCCCAAAGATCCTTCCATACCTTAGGATGGCGCAAAAAACTCCTCAGCTGTATATACGCAAAGTGGTCACTCTCTTTCAGCTTATATAGGTCCCTAAGGCCTTCAAACTGGTGAATCCCCTGAGGGTGGATGAGCTGTTGGACATGCGTTAAGCCGGATCTAGCCCATCTACGCAAAATGTGCACGTCGGGGCCCTGACCCCGCTCAAAACATGCCTCGATAGTCATCCCCTGTATATAACCCTTATCTGGAACAAGTTGATGTTTGTTATTTTTCCAAATCCGCAACCCGTTCGCAACCATGGGGCTCAAGGTGGGCAGGTCCAATCCCCTATACCCCCGCCAGATCAATCTCTCAAGGTCCGACCCCCCAACCAACTCATACTCCATTTGAACCCAGGATTTGGGCGTTTCCCGGTGCCACTCATACACCACTTTGAGTTGCGCTGCCTCATAGTATTTGCGTATGTTAGGAACCCCCAACCTTCCCTCCCCTCTGGACCGTTGCAAAACCTGCATGGCGACCCTTGGGCGCTTCTGCGCCCAAATGAACCGATTGACCAACCGCTGTATCCTTTTTAAACTATGTGGGGGGACCCTTATGGGAAGCGTCTGGAATAGAAACAACAATCGAGGCACCAGCATCATTTTCACTGTCACTATGCGTCCGAACCAGGAAAGGTATCCTCGTCCCCACCCCTCCAACCAGCCCTCTATCTTCCCCAGCACCCTCTTATAGTTCAGATTGTACAGCTCATCCACTTTATTACTAATCCAGATGCCTAGGTACCGGACACTCCCCCGGGCCCATTTGAAGGGATACCTTTTGGCCAGGGTATTGGCTAGCCCGTGTGGCACCGTCAAGTTCAAGATTTCCGATTTCGTCTGGTTAATCGTAAATCCCGAAACTTTACCATATTCTTCCAGCTCAAACCGCACAATAGGCAGGCTCACCCGGGGTCGTGCTAAACTTAGGATAATATCATCCGCGAACAGTGAAATTTTATAGGCCCTCCTCCCCACTGTGATTCCCAAAATGTCCGCCCTATCCCTAATCCGCTGCGCCAGTGGCTCCATGGCCAGAGCAAACAGTAGTGGGGACAGGGGGCAACCCTGCCGCGTTCCCCGCCCCTGATCAAAGAAATCTGAGTGTGCCCCGTTGACCCGCACACATGCTTTGGGATGCGCATAGAGCGCCTTTACCCACGCTAGAAATTCACCCCCCAGCCCCACCTTCTCTAACACCTGGAAGAGGAACGGCCAGGACACCTGGTCAAAAGCCTTTTCCGCATCCAGTGAGAGCAGGAGCGCCTCCTCCCCACCCCGCTCACTAGCCCATATGATATTGAGAATCTTCCTTATATTATCCGCAACCCCGCGGCCCGGGATAAACCCAGCCTGGTCCTGGTTAATCAATTTCCCAATAATTTTATTCAGCCTTGCCGTAAGGATCTTGGCCAAAAGCTTGGCATCCAGGTTAAGTAGCGATGTGGGCCTGTATGAGGCGCACTCCCGCGGATCCTTCCCCTCCTTATGTAGCACCGTGATACCTGCCCACCCCATAGTGTCAGCTAACCTCCGGCCCTCCCGGGGTTGGTTGAAGAGTTTCACCAAAGGCCCGTTCAGCAAGCCTCCGAAGGTCTTATAGAACTTAGCGGATAGCCCGTCGAGCCCCGGAGCTTTCCCCAATTTTAACTGTTTGATCGCCCACTCCACTTCATCCGGCCGGATCGGAGTATTGATGGCCTCTTGGTCACTCACTCCCAGCTTGGGCAAATCTATAGAGGCCAAATATTCAGCCCCCCTCCCGCCTGGGTGCAATTCTCTAGCTTTTTACAACTCCCTATAATAGTCCTTGAAGGCCTCCCGGATTTCCCCATCCTTAGTAACCAGTTCCCTTCCCCCCCGTCGAACCCCAATTATATGGGAGCGAAGCTTCTGTTGCTTCAGCCTCTGGGCTAAATACCTCCCAGCCTTGTTCCCCCCCTCAAATACCTCCTGCCGCACAAGCTGCATCTGGTATCTTATCTTTTCCGCCTGCAACTCATTCAGCTGTGCTCTCGCCGCTAGAGCCTGCCCTCTGTAGGCTCCGTCGTGCCCAGCACTATCTAAATCTTCCAATTCCAATAACCGTTCCTGGAGGAGACGCGCTCTCTCCTCCCTTTCTCTCTTTTTCCGTGCCCCCCATTTGATTAGTATACCTCTTACCACCGCCTTATACCCATCCCAAATACCCCCCCAGGTGACCTCCCCATTATCATTAAATTGAAAATACTCCCACTTCAGCTCGTACCTGCCCCTCCTCTAAGAGGGATTCGTTGAGTCTCCAAAACCTATTTCCCTTCCCTTCGTCGGCCACGTGCAGCCAGACCACCACCGGGGTGTGGTCGGACCATGTAATGGACTCCATATCCGCATCCTTTATTTTTCCCCCCACCTCTTTGGACACCCATATAGCATCAATGCGGGAATACGACCCATGTACTGGCGAGTAATAAGAGAACTGTCTCCGCCCTGGGTGGTGCAGCCGCCACGCATCGACCAAACAATGCTGTGTCACAAAATGGCGATATCGCTTGCGATCCCCCCTCTTGCCCTCCCGTGGCCCGGTAGCATCTCGGGTGGGGTTCCATGTTAGATTAAAATCACCCCCGCAGATCAGGGTACCTTCCCCCAATTTCCACATTTCCCCATTCAAGTTAGTCCAGAATTCACTCTGCCCCCCAGTGGGGGCATACACATTCACTACACAGTACCATACATTCCCCATTTTCACCCGTACCATCACATACCTCCCCCCTTTATCTCTTACCACTGTCTGCACTTGAAGTTTTGATCGTGTTGCAAAGAGTATAGCGACCCCTCCCTTCTTCTTCTCCAATATATTGGAGGCATGAATGCAGACCCCATACCCTCTATGCTTAATCAAGTATTCGGTGGCCCTTGTCAAGTGTGTTTCTTGGAGCAGGACTATGTCCGCCTTCTGGCGAGAAAGCTCTGAATAGAGTAATTGGCGTTTAAAGGGCGAGTTAAGCCCCTTGACATTGAGTGTTACTATTTTAATCTCACCCATTCTGCCACTCCCCCCCAGTCCCTATCCGCTTCCTAACCCCCCCCACCCCCCCTCTACCCCTCTACCCCCCCACCCCTCTTCCCTCTCCTTAAGAGAGACACGTCTTCCATACTGGTGACCTGTTAACGGGCCTTGCCTGCTTCCTTCACCTTACCCCCTTATCTCAGCACTACCTCCCCCAAGCTTCCTTACCCCATATCTTCTACCCCCCCCTACTAATAACCTCCCACCCCCCTCCTCCCAAACACTCAATCCCCTTCCCCCATCCCCCAGCCTCTGTCCAAACTGAGTTACCCTAATATAAAGACCTCCCTGAATCATCGATACTCAATCCCAGTCCATGGTTTCAGCTTGTGGGCGGCTCCCCCGCTGGCAGTCTTGGGCTTTCTCTATTCAGCCTTGCCGTCTTCCTCCCGGCCGCGGGGGTGCGATGCCATCTCTGTGTATTCCTCTGCGCATGGGTTGTTTTTGCAGACACGGTAGAATCTCCTGCAGGGGATCTCCCCCCTTCTGGTATATTAGGTAGCCCAAAATCTCAGAGGACAGTCCAAGCCTCTTCACTGGTTTGCACTCTCCTAGACTTCCCCCTGCAGGTAACAAGCAGCCCAAAGGGGAGCAGCCACTTTTATCGAATATCCTCTTTTCTCAAATACGCTGTCACCGCTTTCAGACTGCGCCGACGTTGCAGCGTTCCCGCAGAGAGGTCTTGGAATATTTCCAGAGGATGTTCCTCCCACGTGATCTGTCGTACTTTCCTCACCGCCTGCAACAATCTTTCTTTTATCTTAAATGAGCGTAGACAGACCACTATGTCTCTGGGTTTATTATCTCATATTGGTCCTAAGCCCCTATGGGCCCGCTCGATTTGGGATGAGTCCATCGCTATCTCATCTTGTAAATCCGCAGCCAGCAACAACGATTTGAACACCCTCAGCAGAACATCTTCACAGTTACGGTACTGGGGCTCCTCTGGAATCCCCCGGATCCTTAAGTTACATCTCCGGGACCTGTCTTCCAGCTTCATTTGCTGTTCCACCTGGTTCTGTTGGATAGTCTCACAGCGCTGCTGGAGGTCCACCATTTCCTCTCCTTGTTGTTCCATCTGGAGCTCCATTTACTCCACTCTATTGCCAATGTCCACAATATCTTGCCGCAGTGACTGTATTGACTCCATAAGTTCGTGCTTCACTCCACTTATTTCGGTTTTAATCTCATCTTTCATGTCAATGAGCCAGGCTTTCAATTGGGACAGGTCCCCCAATCCAGCTCCGATATCCGGCCCCTCACCCGGGTCTTTGAGGTCTCCGGCCTGTGTTCGGTTCTCTTTCTCCCCCTCTTTTCCGCTTTTAGCTGTCGCATACGGGGAGCAAAAGCTAGTTTTTCCCTTGCCACTGCAGCCCCTTTAGTCTTCTCCATGCTGGTGTGGGGAGCCTTGATCTTTCCTGGAGTCTCAGTCCTGCGGGGAGGACCGCCGCCTGGCTGCACCCCCAAGTTTGCCACACACAGCCCGGTCTACTGGGCTAGCGCTGCTTATCCGGAACCACGCTTTCCGTCCCCAGACTCCCCGCAATCCTCTCTCTGTGGTCCCTTGCCAGGGTCTGCTTCTCCGCGGAGTTGCTCTCCTCGGTCTGGACTCACTCCACACACAGTTGTCCCCCTGGCCGGCCTCCTGGCTGCTCAGGCTCCTCGCTGTTCTGTCCCCCCGCTCTGAGGCACTGCCTCCGGGTAGCTCTCTTACTTTGTCTCCCCTGGATGGGATGTGTGCTCCTGGCTTATTCTGGGCCTCTGCTGGTCTCCTTCACTCTGGAGCTTGCCCTGCTGTCAGTGCACTTGCCTCTTCTCCAGGGTTAGACTGGGCCTCGGGCCCTGCAGCTCCCACCGGCTGCCTCCATCTGCTGGCGCGGTGTCCCGTTTCCTCTCCGGCACTGGGGCTTCCCGCCCTGCAGCTACCCGGCACTCAACTCTCCGCCCCTTCCCTAGTCGGGGGGGGGACAACGTCCAGCGGCGTCGGGTCCTCCGATCGCTGGATCTCCGGGGCTCCACCGCTCCCCCTCGCTCCAGGTATGCCGGCACTGCTCCCCTCTTATTGCCGCCGAGCTTGCTCACCACGCGGTCAGCCAGGCCTCCCGCGCCGCTCACCAGCACTGCTCTTTCCGGCACCGCAACGCGGCGGATGACTTTGCCACAGGGGCAGGGAGGCTCGGGGCACTTTGCCTGCTCAATCGTTACCTGGGGCGCGCTATTTGTCACATTTCAGGGGTTTTAATTCCCCTTTTTTCACAGGCTTTGGCGGTGCCGAGTTTTCACGCCGCCATCAGCCCCGTTGACGTCACCGGAAGTCTGTTCTCTCTGTTTTACACAGAAAGATTCTCTCTGCTGTCCTATTCAGCAGCTGCCCATGCAGGAGTTCCAGTGATTGGACTACTGGTAGTTTTCCACAAGTTCCAGTCTTGTTTTCCACTACTTTCTGCCTGGCCTTAGTAGTGCTTCCAAGATAGTGCTTCATCTGTCTTGGATAATCCTTATCACTATCTTCTTTTCTGCCATCTCCAATTCCTAGGATTTGGCAGTATAGTTGAAGTGGCAGCTGGTTTTTTCCAACAGCCAGTTTTATTTCCCAATTCTCTTGCATAATGCTCTCTGCAATCCTACAGAGAAGCTTTCCACTATGGGCCCTTGCTAGAGAGCATGGGTTTTTTTCTCTAATGACTATCCTATATGGTTGAAAAAGGCTTCCTCAGTCATTCCCCATGACTGTGAGGGTTCTTTACACCCTTCTATCTCCTTTTAAAATAAAGGACATAAGCCTTCCCTACGTGACAGTCTAAAGAGTTGTCCAATTCCTACAGGGAATATGCTCTCTTTTTCATTGCAGCTTGTCCTCATGGTATCCTAATCCTTCATGGACAGCACATATTTCACTAAAAAATGCATGATACCCCTTTTTGTCCCTCAAGTGGGTCAACCTGGTATCTCATCCTATGCGTTTTTCTGTCCATTTACTATGCTAGAGTTCTACCGGACTCAGGACTTGCTGTTTACAGACTGCTATTATCCTCTGTTTTTTCACGCAACCATCCTGGTTATTTCACTGGATAGCATTCCTGCACCACCTTAACCAGGGGGAATAGATTCTCTATATATCTTCTCAAGTAGGTTCCACCTTCTTGTTATTGGATGAATCTTTCCTCTTCACATCTCCATGTGAATGTTCTTATAGGCATATCTCTGTCTGTTTTCTTGCAGACATTTATCTTAGACCTATATGTTCATATATGTATATATATCTATATACACCCCTATAGATACATATGTCTGTCAGCTGCGTGTGCATATGTTATGCCCCTCTAGATCTCACTATAAACATATATATATATATATATATATACCCTTGTATATATATATATATATATATCTACACACACACACACACACATACATATATATATATATATATGTATATATTATGTGTGTATCTGTTGAGATGCTTCCTCATAGGTAGATATGTATTTACATACTTATCTCTCTAACTGTCTATGCTCATAAAGGTTTTTCCTTCCTATATGTTCCAGACAGTGGGCTTGCACATGTTCATACTGTTCCTCAGTATGTTTGGGGTATTATGCACACAACCACTGCTGTGCTACTGACAGCTCCTACCATAACCCTAGGTTCAGGTATCCCTGAAGCTCCATACTCCAATATCTTCCTACCTCTCTCCAGTTAGGAATGACATGGTGGATCTTCAGTAGATCTGAGGTTTCAACTCCTCAGACATCTGTCCTTTCTTTGGGAATATGGGGTTTTCCCATACCCCTTCTTCCCTCAAGGACTAGGCCAGTTTGTCCAAATCGGTCAGTCTTCCTCTTTTGCTCCTAACTGTGAATAACTCTGTAGCCAAAAGAGTTTTCAGCTTTTTCCATAAAGCTTCCCACTAAAGACCTACCGTTTTTGTACTACCCCAGTTGAATCCTGGGGTCACCTGTCACTTCCAGATTTTGACCTTCACCTTCACTCCAGTGAGGTCACCTTGAAGATTCCTCTACTGGATCCCCAGTAGACTCCATCAGCCTCTCTACTTCCTGCAATCCAGTAGGTGAGGTCCATATTGTGATTGTTCATTTCAATATATTTCATGATGATTATCATACATACAAGGACTCCTTGCCTGTAGTCCTCTCTTAAGTTAGCTGTTTCCTACAGCTCCTCTCTTTTTCAACTCCTACCCTCCATCCTCAGGATGCCTGGCCATGTGAGGTGTAGCATGCTTCAATCTCTACCATGCTAGGGCTCCAGGCATCTTAGCTTGGGAGTCCCCATATGTGAAGACTCATTCCTGTTTGTACCTGGAGATAGCACAGTTACTTACCTGTAACAGGTGATCTCTGGGAACAGCAGGAATAAGTCTTCACAACCCACCCACCTCCCCTAGGAGTTGTATCTCTCTATCTATCTTTCCTTTCCTCGCTCTCTCTCTTTGTCTCAGCTATAAAACTTAACTGAGGAGAGACAGTTGGAAAGGCGGGAAGGCAGCACGCAGGCGCTGAGGGATGCTCCCAAAAGCTTTCTGATTGGACACTGGGGAGCGTTCCCGCGCAGGCTCCGTCGGTACCGACGTACCCATATGTGAAGACTTATTCCTGCTGTTCCCAGAGATCACCTGTTACAGGTAAGTAACTGTGCTTTACTTCCTAATGTCACAAATGATCATTGAATGAGTTCTGTTTAGTCTCTCTGCCATCTATAAGCTGAGCCTTTCAAGCAGATCTCAGCCAGGGTACACAAAACCTGGAGGAAGCCTTGAAAAATTACAGAGAAGAGCCCTTTTTAAGGCTGGTTTGTTCTAAGGGCGATGCTATTTTTGTATACAGTATCCACATCCTCCCCCTTGCCTCCAAATTCAACAATGTCTCCCACCTGCTTATTAAATCCCACTAGTTACCCATCTAATCTCAAATCCAGTTCAAGCTCCTTACCTTGGTACACGAAACCCTGCACACCACACTCCTCCATGTCTTCTCCACTCTATTTGCGTGAACCAGCTTCATCTTCCCCCATCTTCTCACACATGGTACGAATCTGCTAGGCACTCTGCTTTCTATTTCCTTGGGCCCAGCTTCTGAAGTCACTCCCCCCTGATATTCATCTTGAGCTTTCTTTCATCTTCAAACCCATCTATTTCATCTTGCCTTTGATGTTCCATTTCGAGCTTAGATCTTCTGCCTCCCTTCCCTCCTCTGCCCATTCCCTGCTTCCTTCACTGTGACCCTGTTCTCTCAATTCCTTATCACTTCTCCGGGCCAGTCCAGGGAAAGGTAGGGTTGTCAATCCCCTATAGCAACTGAGGACTGAAGACTTCAAGTTTTCCTGAGAGGTGAAGCCACTCCCCCTTAGGGCTAACCAGCAGTCTTTCAGTCCTCAGCAGCTAAAGAGGATCGAATCCTTTTTTCTCCCTCTTACATTTATTTTCACTGAGTGATATTAGCTCTAGCAGAGCTGATTTCTATGGTTCTTGTGAGAAATTGTGAATCTGTGAATTAAGAGCGCTATTGCTTTAAGAGCACTGAGACGTTGAGTGTGAGTACTTGCAGTGCGAGGTAGAGCCTGCCTCATTGCCTGCCTCCGTCTCCGACTACAGAGTGATCCTGGGGGCCCCAGTTGTTCCTCTGGTACAGCGCTGACACTCTTGCTGTCCTTACCGCTAGCAGCGGCTCTACGGGACCGGCTCATTTTTTTTGGTCTGGTGAGTTTTTTTTGTACCTGTCTTGCCTGTCAGGATAGCGTGGCGTGGCTCCGTGCCGGTTTTGTTTTTTCATTTCTTTCCCTTGCGTGTTGCCCGTCGGCGGTCTGTTTTGGCTCTGCTTTTGGGTTTTTCGGGTGTCTAATTTCATGGCGGAAAAGTCTTTGCAGAGGTTAGAGGAGCCGTCTTTGCCGGCCGAAAAGGCGGGAAAGGCGGCCATTTTGACAGCGCCGGTGAGTGCTTTGTCTGAGCAACCTCGGCCGCATAAGAGGAAGGCAAAGTCATCTAAAGATGAAGGACACCAGGCGAAGCCTTCCGATTCCTTTTCTGCGCCTCAGGAGAAGGTTTCTTCATTTTTTTCGCCAGAGTTTATTCTGGCGATACACAAAGCTTTTTTATTGAGATCTTCTCAGCCTGATTCGCTCACTGCCGTTTCCTCTCCTGTGCCTCTGCCTGTGCAGGTTCCTGGGTCTGAGGATCCTGGGGAGGGATCTTCTCAGGCTAAAGGTTATATTTCAGATCCTATTGATCTTTTTTCTTCTCAGCCTGCCATTTCCATAGCTCAAGGGGATCCAGAGGTGCTGGCAGATCCAGCTTTAGATATTGAGGCAGAGGAATTGGAGGAAGGGGAGATTGCTCCAGGCGAGGATCCCAATATTTTCCGAGTATTCCGTAAAGAGGAGCTTTCGGCGCTCATTTCTCAATCGTTGACAGCGCTACACCTATTGCTCCCTTCTTCTTCTCAGGAGCCCTTGGAAGATCCCTTATTACAGGGGTTTAAAACCGAGCAACGCTGTTTCCCTCTGCACCGGGTTATCAGGCAAATGATTGATTCGGAATGGGAATGTCCAGAGGCTTCCCTACGTGGTAGCCGCGCCTTAGCATGTTTATACCCCCTTCCCCAGGAGGTGAAGGATTTATTACACATGCCAAAGGTGGATGCTATTATTTCCGCAGTAACCAAAAAGACTACCATCCCCGTGGAAGGGGCAGCAGCTCTCAAGGACCTGCAAGATAGGAAATTGGAGATTCTTCTCAAGCAGGCCTTTGATTCCAGCGCGCTGGCGCTGCAATTTGTGGGGCATACGTTTCTCGGGCGTCCATTCGGTGGTTACAAGGGGACGTGTCAGGGGAGCAATCTTCTGAAGTGACCGACACGGCAAAGTTGGAATCAGCCGCTGCTTATATGGCAGATGCCTTCTATGATTTGTTACGGATTGCGGCTAAATCTATGGCCTCTCTCGTAGCAGCTAGGCGTTTTCTCTGGCTACGCAACTGGTCGGCAGATGTTTCGTCAAAGTTGCGGCTCAGTAAATTGCCCTATAAGGGAAAGTTACTTTTCGGTGAGGCCTTGGAAAAGATTGTTAAGGATTTGGGTGACTCCAAAGGCGGCCGTTTACCTGAGGATAGACCTAAGCCGGGGCGCTCGGTGTCTGACTCCCATGGCTCCGGTAGAGAATCACGTCGATTTCGTGGTGCACGTTTTGCTCCTTATGCCAGGGGCCGTTCCAGCTTTCGTGGCCAATCCTTTCGGGGAGCCAGAGGGTTTGGCAGGTCCTACTTTAGTGCGCCCCAGCCCTCCGTTAAGAAGTCACAATGAAGGTCGGCTGGTCCAGCCGTTGGTTCCGGTAGGCGGGCGACTCCAGAAATTTCTGACGGCTTGGACCACCATCACCTCCGACAGATGGGTGTTGGAAATCATTCAGAAGGGCTATGCTCTCGATTTTGCGTACCCCTTAGCTCCCGCATTTGTAATGTCTCCCGGCGGCTCCGGTCGGAAGGCGGAGGCCATAGCGGAAACGCTCTCGCGTCTCTTGCAGCTGCAGGCGATAGTTCCCGTGCCTTTAGACCAATACGGTTGCGGTCGATACTCGATTTATTTTGTAGTTCCCAAAAAGGAGGGTTCTTTTCGTCCCGTGCTAGATCTCAAAGGCGTAAACCGTACTTTGCGGGTGCCGCACTTTCGCATGGAAACTCTTCGTACCGTGATTCGGGTGGTGCAGCCAGGAGAATTTCTCTCCTCAATAGATCTCACAGAGGCCTATCTTCATATTTCCATCAGGCCCTCACATCAACGCTTTTTACGCTTTGCCCTTCCGATGGGACATTTCCAGTTTCGAGCTTTGCCCTTCGGGCTAGCTACGGCTCCGCGGACCTTCACGAAGCTGATGGTAGTAGTTGCAGCGGCACTTCGGAAGGAAGGGATCCGCGTTCATCCTTATCTCGACGATTGGTTGATCAGAGCCGATTCCCGGGTCGATTCCATCGCCGCGACTACTCGAGTGGTGCAGCTTCTCGAGCAGCTCGGTTGGGTGATCAATCGGGCCAAGAGTCACTTGGTACCGTCGCAGCGGATGGTTTATCTGGGAGCTCTTTTCGACACCGAGCGGGGGAGAGTCTCTTTGCCCGAGGTGCGCATCGACAAGCTGGTGCGGCAGGTTCAGGCGTTTCTGCAGCTGACAACCCCGTCGGCATGGACATATTTACAATTCTTGGGGTCCATGGCGGCGGCGCTGGATCTGGTTCCGTGGTCCAAAGCTCACATGCGGCCTTTGCAACAGGCTTTGCTTTCCCGTTGGTCACCACAGCTTCACCCTCTCTTGCGGCGCCTGCCCTATACAAGTCTCGTGCGTCGCAGTCTCGAGTGGTGGTTAGTTCGAGATCATCTGTCCGTGTGCGTTCCTTTACAGGAACCCTCCTGGGTGTTAGTTACCACGGATGCCAGTCTTGTGGGCTGGGGAGCTCATTGTCAAACACACATTGCTCAGGGTGCTTGGTCCCCAGAAGAGAGCACCTGGTCGATCAACCTCTTGGAGCTGCGCGCAGCTCGTCTGGCCCTCCTTCACTTTGCATCTTTTCTCAAAGGGTCGGCGGTCAAGATTTTTTCCGACAATGCAGTGACGGTTGCGTATGTCAATCGTCAGGGGGGAACCAAGTTTCCTTCTCTTCTCTCCGAATGTCACGAAATGATGATTTGGGCGGAGGCCAATCTGGTGGCGCTCTCAGCGGCTCATGTTGCAGGCACGGAGAATGTGCAGGCGGATTATCTCAGCCGTCATCTTCTCGATCCCGGAGAGTGGGAGTTGAATGCAGCGGTATTTCACGAACTGACCTTGCGTTGGGGACAGCCAATAATGGATCTGATAGCAACGTGCAGCAATGCCAAAGCCAATCGTTTCTTCAGCAGGCGCAGGGAACACATGTCCGAGGGGCTCGATGCTCTCGTTCAGCCCTGGCCTCAGGGTTCTCTCTTGTACGTTTTTCCTCCTTGGTCGATGCTGAGTCGGGTTCTCCAGCGCATTGCGCGGCACCGGGGGTTGGTGATTCTCATAGCTCCGGATTGGCCGCGACGGCCTTGGTATGCCGATCTCGTTCGACTCCTAGTAGATCAGCCGTGGCCTCTTCCAGTCCGCAGCAATCTCTTACATCAGGGTCCGATACTCATGCCACGAGTGGATCGCTTCTTACTTACGGCTTGGCTCTTGAGAGGGCTCGCTTAAAACGCAAAGGGTATGCGAGCTCCGTTGTGTCTACCTTGCTACAGTCTAAGAGACCGGTGACTTCTCTGGCATATGTGCGGATTTGGCGCCTTTTTGAAACTTGGTGTACTCAGCACAATGTTCTTCCTATGTCCTCTACCTTACCTCAGCTTCTGCTTTTCTTACAGCATGGCTTGGACAAAGGTCTGGCTCTTAGTACTCTTAAGGTTCAGATAGCGGCGCTAGCCTGTTTTCGAGGTACGGTGCAACGTCGCCGTCTTTCCGCGCATCCGGATGTGCATCGTTTTTTGCGAGCAGCAAAGATTATCCGTCCTCCTGTACGTTCTATTGTGCCTCCTTGGGACTTGAATGTGGTTTTGGAAGCCTTTTTCTCTCGCTCTCCTTTGACTTCCCTCTGCTCGCGGCAGCTCCGGGAGTGTTCTTGGAAGACGGCTTTCCTGGTTGCCTTATGTTCGGCGCGCCGGATTTCGGATTTGCAGGCTTTGTCTTGCCGGGAACCTTATTTGCAATTTCTTCCCGAGCGGGTTTTGCTACGCACCGTTCCTTCCTTTTTACCGAAGGTGCTGTCGTCCTTTCATATTAACCAATCTGTCGCGTTGCCCGTTTTTTCAGATACCTCCGCTTCTCCTATGGACCGAGCTCTCAAGCATTTAGATCTTGCTCGGGTTCTCAAGACGTACCTTCGGGTTTCGCAGACTGTTCGAAAGACGGATAGGCTCTTTGTCCAGTTCAGTGGTCCTCGAAAGGGTCTCGCGGCATCTAAGGCCACCATTGCTCGGTGGGTCCGCAAAGCCATTACAGAAGCATACACTATCTGAGGTCTTTCGCTGCCGGGGGCTTTGAGAGCTCATTCCACTCGGGCTCTTGCGACTTCCTGGGCGGAGTTTGCTTTTGTTCCGCTGGTGGATATTTGCAGGGCAGCGACGTGGTCTTCCTTGCATGCGTTTGCGAAGCATTACCGCTTAGATGTTCAGGCCCGGGACGATGCGAAGGTGGGGGCTGCGGCTCTTATCTCAGGTTTGGCGGGTCCCTCCCAGATTTAGGTACTGCTTTGGTACTGCCCTACCTTTCCCTGTACTGGCCTGGAGAAGTGATAAGGAAAACGAAATTAGGTCTTACCTGCTAATTGTCTTTCCTTGAACTTTCTCCGGGCCAGTCCAGGGTCCCACCCCTGTGTTAAGTTTTTTATCAGCGGTATCTATATATTTTTGGCATATTCGAAGCATTTCATCTTACTGGCGTCTTCGTCTCCAGGGACACAACTTGGGGCTTGGCGCTGGCACTCAATGCCAAACTCGGATCGCTCTGTCGTAAATACTGTATATTAAAAAAAAAAAAAAAGATCATGAACAAACAGGGGAAGTGTGTTTCTTTGCTTCCTCGTTGTTCAAGAACTATAGATTCTTATCAGTTTTTCGAGGGTTAATCTACTCTTTTCAGTTCTTTCTATTTAGTTGCTTTGTCAGAAGGAGACTGCTGGTTAGCCCTAAGGGGGAGTGGCTTCACCTCTCAGGAAAACTTGAAGTCTTCAGTCCTCAGTTGCTATAGGGGATTGACAACCCTACCTTTCCCTGGACTGGCCCGGAGAAAGTTCAAGGAAAGACAATTAGCAGGTAAGACCTAATTTCGTTTTTCTCACCTTTCCTATATTTTACTGGTGTTCCTTTTCTATTTGCTTTTATTGTTTATTGTACACCACACTGATGTTTGAAGGGTGATATAAAAAGTTTTTAATAAATCATAAAAACATTAACCATACTGTGAAAAGTATTTGTGTACCCTTTTGAATGAACTAAATAGCATAATTAGTTTCTAATCTAACCCTTAATAAAAGAAGATACTCCCCCTCCACCCCACTAAATAAATAGCTCAGGCAAGGATAATTTTTGACTAATTATTCAGCAGTAAGTTTTAAAGAATTTAGTAGCTTTCAGTGAAAAGTATGTGAACGCTTCATTCAGTAAACTTTTTGAATTGCAGTAACTTTAATTAAATGTTTCCATTAATTTTCTCAGCACTGAATTTCAGATTAGAGCATGCTATTCTCTGCAAGATTTTGTTCATCCTAGTTGCTGTTTGATTAGCTGAGTTGAAATGCTGCTTTAGTGAGACCTCTATTGTATTGTTTTGTTTTGTGTAGTAATTAAAAATTGTTTCACTTCAGGGCTGGATGCGTGCCACACCTGACTGCTTTTCTCATCTCACTCATTTTTTGATGCTATTAGCTGAAGGAAAATTGTGTGTTGTTTTGGAGGTAAAAGTTTTTCTTGCTGTTTACATGTGTTTACGTTTTCATACATAACAACAAACACAAGCATGGCGCGCATATGCTCATTCTGAGAGCATTTTTCAGAGGGATTTGTTTATCCACCAAGAGAACCTCTTTGAAAATTGGGAACACCCCAGCAAAGTGTGTATGGGGAGGTTCGTTTTTTTTTTTTTAATCTCATCTCCCAATAGAGTTGGCCCCTGAGGCCCCAGCCTGGCCCCACACAGCATACCACTAACAAGTTACCCCATGTACACCTGAGGGAAAATCATGTAGACCTACAGAGTACCTAGAATACAATGCTGTTTTATTTATGAACTGCTTATTCCACCTGCTTAAAGCAGTGTGCGTATATAATGAAATTAAAAAGTAGCCAGTCTGGGTCAGTTGGGAGAACCCAGCAGAACCTAACAGGAAAGTGTGCTACTTGGCCATCACCAGTGGCATTAAAGGATTTGGCAGAGAAGACTTCCTTTCTTTCTCTTTCTAGCTATACATTGTACCCTCTGAGAAAAGAAAACGTTAGCAGACTTGTTCTAACACATTCAAAATAAATAAATAAATTTAGGAAAAAAGGGGGAGAAGGATTCTGAAAAAGAATTTTATTTACTATATTGGTCTTTTCATCTTCTAGCTTGAGATAGAATAGTAGCTCCACCGTAAAAGATTAATAGTAGCAGCAACTGACTGAAAGCAGTAGCACATAGACTGCTTGCAAAGGTAGTCATCCCCTTGGTTTTTGTCCTCTTTTGTCACATTACGTACAACCTGGAATGAAAATGGAGGTTCATTTGGATGTTAGGTAGCGACTTAACAATATAGCCCAAATTGGTGAAGTGAAATGACAATAAAATACTGTGTGTGTATGTGTGTATGTATGTATGTGTGTGTATGTGTATGTATATATATATATATAATTTTATTTATTTATTTACAATTTTTTTATATACCGCACTATTCAATATCAGCACGGTTTACATGGAACAAGAAACTTCAGACAAGTTACATTTATCTGATCATTACATATAACAGGGGAATCAACCTGGATAACAGGAGCAACTATATACAAAACAATAACAAGAACAACTATTTACATACAAGTGATTTTTGTGTGAAAAGTGTATTGACAATCTGGTAAAGTGGCGTAATGTGCAGTTGAGTCAGGAAGAATTAGGTGGTCGGAAGGTAATTATTGATATTTGGGTGTAACTGTATTTCTCCAGGACCAAGCAGGAAGTCAGTCCTCACTTATGGGTGACGTCGGCGCCGACGGAGCCCTCGCGGAGCAATTTTCCCCAGCTTTCGCAGAAAGCCTTTGGGAATTGCAGCGCGCATGCGCGGTCCCCTTCCCGCCCAAGGGTGCCATCTTGCTCAGTCTTCTTTTTTCCGCGGAGCCCTACAGACGTAGTTTGTGATCGCCGCTGAAAAAGTTGATTTCTTTCATTTGTTTTTTCTCGGTTCGAGTGTCTCTTTCCCGCCCGGCCTCGATACTCCAATATCGAGTCTGTTCTCATTTTTTCAGTTTTTGTCCTTTGTAACGGGCGTTCCCGCCACTTTTTTCTTTTTCCCTGGCAGCACGGTCCTTCGACCTCGCAGGGGCCCTTTTTCCCCCGATGGCTGCCAGCGGTTTTAAAAAGTGTGATCGCTGTACCAGACTTATGTCTCTTACCGACACACATGACTGCTGCCTCCGTTGCCTCGGACCCAATCATGACTCGGTGGGTTGTAGTCCGTGCAACAAAATGTCCTCGAAGGCATTGAGGAGTCGGCAGTCACAAAAGGAACAAATCTTCTCTGACTCCGCGTCCGGTCGGGCCCGGACCTCGTCAGAGGCTTCGACGTCTCGTGACTCTGGCCCCGAGCATCGTCGGAGTTCCTCTGAGCGGGGGTCTCCCGGTCGGGAACATCGTCGGAAGAGGAAACGCGCGAGGGTGGCGTCTGAGGACGCTCCTGGTCCCTCGAGGGCCAGGTCGCATAGCCCCGCCAGCCGTCCCGGGTCCTCAGAGGCGGAGAGGTCGTCGAAGCATCCTCGTCTCGAAGTGGAGTCTCCTGGACACGTGAGTACTGTAGTCCTCGTGGACTCACCTCCCAGGGAACCGACGTCGGGCCCGACGCCGTCGGGGCCCTAGTCGGTGGCTGCTGGGTTTTCTGAGCAGGGCCGGCCCGTCCATTGAGCAAGAATGTTTTTTGCACAGGGCCCCGCGTTTCAGGGGGCCCCGCGCAAAGAACATTCTGCTTTTTTTTTTAATTACATTTAAAAAAAAACCTGTCTCTGGCTGCTGCCGCGTCCGTCGCAGCAGCGGCAGAATGGCGTGTCCCGCGGGGCCCCTTCTCCTCGTCGAGCCCTCTGCAAGGGCTTTCAGATTCGTGAAGGGAGAGTGCTCCCTCGCGTCTCTGTAAAGCCCGCAGGGGCTAATGGGAAATTTCCCATCTGCCCCTTTAGACGCGAGGGGCTGATGGGAAATTTCCCATTAGCCCCTGCGGGCTTTACAGAGACGCGAGGGAGCACTCTCCCTTCGCGAATCTGAAAGCCCTTGCAGAGGGCTCGACGAGGAGAGGGGGCCCCGCGGGACACGCCATTCTGCCGCTGCTGCGACGGACGCGGCAGCAGCTAGAGCCAGGTTTTTGTTTTTTGTTTTTAATTTGCCGGAAGGGAAGGGAAGGGAAGGGGGGGGCTGATGGAGGCTGTCTGGAAATGGGGTGATGGGGGGTTAGGACTGGAAATGTGCAAGGGGGGGTGTTAGGACTGAAAATGTGCAAGGGGGGGGAGTTAGGACTGAAAATGTGCAAGGGGGGGGAGTTAGGACTGGAAATGTGCAAGGGGGGGGGTTAGGACTGGAAATGTGCAAGGGGGGGGTTAGGACTGGAAATGGGCTAGGGGGGGTTAAGACTGCTAATGGGCTGGGGCTGATGGAAATGGGCTGGGGGGGGGTTATGACTGGAAATGGGCTGGGGGGGTTAATACTGAAAAAGGGATGGGGCTGATGGAGGCTGACTGGAAATGGGGTGGGGGGGTTAGGACTGGAAATGGGCTGGGGGGGGGTCAGGACTGGAAATGGGCTCGGGGGGGTTAAGACTGCTAATGGGCTGGGGCTGATGGAAGCTGACTGGAAATGGGGTGAGGGGGGTTAGGACTGGAAATGGGCTGGGGGGGGTTAGGACTGCTAATGGGCTGTGGGGGGTGTTAGGACTGCTAATGGGCTGGGGCTGATGGAGGCTGACTGGAAATGGGCTGGGGGGGTTTAGGACTGGAAATGGGCTGGGGGGTTAAGACTGGTAATGGGCTGGGGGCTGATGGAGGCTGTCTGGAAATGGGGTGATGGGGGGGTTAGGACTGTAAATGGGCTGGGGGGGTTAAGACAGGAAATGGGATCGGGGTTCAAGGAGGATGACTGGAAATGCGGTGATGGGGGGTTAGGACTGGAAATGGGCTGGGGGGGTTAAGACTGGTAATGGGCTGTGGGCTGATGGGGGCTGTCTGGAAATAGGGTGATGGGGGTTAGGATTGCTAATGGGCTATGGGGGGGAGTTAGGACTGCTAATGGGCTATGGGGGCGCTAGGACAGGAAAAGGGCTGATGGGGAGGGGTTAGGACTTGAGGTGGGCTGATGTGGTTAGGACTAGTAATGGGCTGTGGGCTGATGGGGGGGTTAGGACTGGCAATGGGCTATGGGGGGCTGACTGGAAATGGGCTGATGGGGTTAAGACTGGAAGTGGGCTGATGGGGGTTAGGAGTGGTAATGGGTTATAGGGGGGGCTTAAACTGAAAATGGGTTGATGGGGGCTAGGACTGGTAATGGGTTGGGGGATTGCTATGACTGGAAATGGACTGAGTGGACGGGGAGGCTTGAACTGCAAATAGCTGATGGGGAGGGAGCTTGGAATGGAAATGGGCTGTGAGGGAAGGGAGCTAGAACTGAAAATGGGCTGATGGAGCAGCTAGGATAGGACTGGAAATGGGCTGTTGGGGGAGCTAAGATTGGAAATGGGCTGTGGTGGGGGCTTGAATTGAAATGGACTCATGGAGGGGCTAGGACTGGAAGTATGCTCATGGGGGGGCTTGGACTGGAATTGGGCTGAGTGGAGGGGGAGCTAGGATTTGACATGGGCTGATGGTGGGGCTAGGAAATGACTAGAAATGGGCTGATGGGGGGCTAGGATTGGAAATGAGCTGATGAAGGGACTCAGACTGAAAATGGATGGGGGAGCTAGGACTGGAAATGGGTTGATGGGGGCTAGGACTGGAAATGGGCTGATGCAGGGACTAGAAGGGAATGGATGCTGGGTGAGACTGGAACTAGAAGGGAGCTGATGTTGGGGGAGGATTAGAATGGGATGGGGCTGGGAGAGTAAAATGGAGAGGGGAAAAATATTTTGTGTGGGAGGGATGAAAAATCTACAATTGGCCGGGTATTGGGAGAGTAAGTGGGGATTGAGGATGGAGGGGTAAAATTTGTGTGGATGAAATAAGAATGAGGAAAGAGCAAAAGGATAAAGATTAGTATGTTAAAGCAGATGTAGAGAGAGAGGATGGAAAGAAAACTAGAAGAGAGAAGAAAGGACAAATGGACAGCAGACGATGGAGAGTTAGCAGAAAACATGAAGAAACCAGAAGAAAGTGGCTGGAGCAATTGCAACTGAAAAAAAATGCACAAAAGGTAGAAATATATCTCTTTATTTTGAATTTAACAACTGGAATATGAAAGCTCTGGGAAATGTGCATCATTAACGTCTGCGCTTTGTTTGGTACAAGAGGAAATTGATTTATAGTTTTATTTCTACAGTGTTGTTGTACATTCCAAGTTTGGCTTTTGGGGTTCCCAGTTTAATTATTGCCTTCCTGTTTCTAAATTGCGATTCCTTGTTTGGTGATGGTCTATGTTCTGCATGTGTAACTGAGCTGAGGTATTCTGTTTATGTAATTCCTATTTTACATTGCCACTTGTTCTCTTTCCCCAGTATTCTCTGAAATGTACTGGTTTAATATTTGCAGTGTTTCCTTTTGATAGGTAGGGTCTGGTGCTTTGTGAGTCCTGGTAATGCTGTCAGGATACAGCGGGTTTGCTATGGGTTCTAAATGGGCAGCGTTTGTAGTAGTTCCTAATGTGCCTGGCGGTTGGCACTGGATTATAGTAATGTAGAAATCTTTTAGTCTTTCTTTATCCATACACTCATTAAGAGACATGTTTACTAAAAGTTAGTGTATGGTAACATTATGCAAATATTTATGCAAATAAGGCCACTTATGCAAATGAGGCCCCGCACCGAGTCTCCGCACATGGCCCCGCACCCCCCTTGGGCCGCCCCTGCTTCTGAGTTTGGTCTCAGATTGACGGCCTTGGAGTGCAGTATCGCTGCCTTCATGGACCAGCAGCGGGCATTGATGACCAGCATCGCCAGTGCATCTGCCCCGACCACCAGGACGTCGGAGGCCGAGCCGATCCTAGAGTCCATACGAGCTCGAGTCGATCCTCGGCCAAGGTCTCCCTCGGCCTCCCGTTTGGGACCGAGGTCGTCGACGCCGGTCGGGGCGGAGGTCCTCGGCACTCGCCCGCACGGAGCCACTCGATTCCTCCACGGAGGAGTCGGGCTGGGAGACGGAGGAGGACGAGTCACCCGGTTCTTTTCAGACTCGGTGCGTCCCCTCCGACTCGCCCGAGTCGGAGCCTCAGAGACGGTCCCCCCCGGAGGATACCCGGTTCTCCGATTTTGTGAGGGACATGGCCAAGGCTTTGGCCTTCCCCGCGGATCTGGAGGAGGAGCCTCGAGCCGAAGAGCTGGAGGTCCTCCAGTATGACTCCCCCCCCGAAGGAGGCCTTTACTGTGCCGGTTCCTCCGATGCTGGAGCGGCTGCTTTTCCGCATGTGGGAGAGCCCGGCCTCGACGCCGGTGTTAAGCAAGCGGGTCGATTCCATGTATCGAGTCCGCAAGAGCCTCGGGTTCCAGAAGGCACAACTGCCGCACCATTCCATGGTGGTGGAATCGGCCATGCATCGACTTAAGAGTCAGAAGATGCACTCCTCTGTGCCTCCGGCTAAGGAGGCCCGGAACCTGGATGCCCTCGGTAGGAAGTGCTTCCAGGGCTCTATGCTTGCTTGCCGAGTCCAGACATACCAGCTGTATATGGGCATGTATCTTCGAGACCTGGCAAAGGAAATTGCCGGGTTCTCTGCTGGTCTCTCCGAGGAACCTTTGCAGAGGTTCCAGGCCTTGGCCACTGGTATTTGAGAGTGCTCGAAGTTTATTTCTCGAGCAGCCTACGATGGCTTCGAAGCATCGGCTCGAGTAGCCGGAGCCGGCATCGGTGCTTGCCGTCAGGCTTGGCTTCATTCATCCGACCTCGAGCCATGGGTGCAGGACAAGTTGGTCGATTTCCCCTGCAGAGGTGAAAACCTCTTTGGCAAGCCCATGGCTGATAAGGCGGCAGAACTCGAGTCCGAGACTCTCACCAGAACTCGCCTATCCAGAAAGACCTCTGCCCCTTCACAGAAGAGGAAGGACTCGGGGAAAAAGCCCTTTTACCCAAGGAAGGTGTCTGCCTATAAACAGCACCACCCACAATATCAAGCCTCAGCAGCTCCCCATCAGGGCCAGCAGGCTAAGGGACAGGGCAATGGGTCCCGTAGGCAGAAGGCCCTCAAGCTCACTACACAGGCCCCTGCTCAGCAGGGTGGGGGTTTTTGACTATGCCGGCATAGCCTCTCCCCCTCCGCGACTTTCGCTCTGCACAGGGGGCCGGCTGACCCACTTTGCCCACAGGTGGTCAGCCATAACATCCGATTCCTGGGTGCTGCAGGTGGTTCAAAAGGGCTACCTCTTGAGTCTTACATTTTCACCAGGTACCTCCTCCCTACTTTCCAGGGGAGCCTCCAAGACCCCCTCTGCACAGGGACTTACTCCTTCAGGAGCTGCAAAGTCTGCTCCAGGAACAGGCTGTGGAGCCAGTGCCCCAGCACTTGTGGGGTCACGGGTTTTATTCGAGGTACTTCCTGGTTCCGAAAAGAACAGGAGGCCCCAGACCCATCCTGGACTTGCGCAACCTCAACAAGTTCCTGCAGCAGGAAAAATTCAAGATGCTTACCCTTGGAATCCTACTGCCCTACCTCCGGCAGGGAGATTGGCTATGCTCCTTGGATCTAAAGGATGCTTACACTCACATCCTTATTCATCCGGACCACCGGCAATATCTGAGATTTGTGGTGGCAGGGAATCATTACCAGTACCGCGTACTGCCCTTTGGCCTCTCCTCCGCTCCCAGGGTGTTCACGAAATGCCTGGCAGTGGTGGCAGCCTTCCTGAGGCTTCAAGGCCTCTTCGTTTTCCCCTACCTGGACGACTGGCTCATCCGGGCACAGTCTTCCCTAGAGGTCACTCAGGCCACTCAGCGCACAGTGGCTCTGCTTCAGCACTTGGGCTTCGTCATAAACTTCGAAAAGTCCACTTTGCTCCCCTCTCAGGATCTCGAATTCATAGGAGCACGGCTGGACACTCTGCAGGCTAGGGCCTTCTTACCCCTGGAACGGGCCAACAGGCTCATAGCTCTGGCCGGCAGGTTCCACAGCGCGTCACCGGCCTCTGCCAGACAGTTCCTGCAACTGCTCGGTCACATGGCCTCCACGGTCCATGTCACTCTGAATGCCCGTCTGCATATGCGACCTGCTCAGTGGATCCTTCGCACTCAATGGCATCAGGCCACAGGGAGGCTGACGGACTTAATACAGATCTCCGACCGCCTGGTCTCCTCTCTGCAGTGGTGGCTTCACCTGCCCAGTCTGGTACTTGGCATGACTTTTGAGTCTCCTCCACCTTCTCAAGTGCTCACGACTGATGCCTCTCTCCTGGGATGGGGAGCGCATTGCCAAGGAACATGCACTCAAGGCCTTTGGACACCTTGGGAGGCTGTTCAGCAGATAAACTTCCTGGAGCTGCGGGCGATCCGCCTAGCTCTGCGGACCTTCTCTCACCTCACTTCTCGTCGGTCTGTACTGGTGCAGACGGACAATCAGGTCGCCATGTTCTACGTGAACAAACGGGGGCACGGGCTCCCTCCTTCTATGTCAGGAGGCTCGGAGACTGTGCTCTTGAGCAGTCGACCACGACATCCTCCTCAAGGCTGTTTACCTGCCCGGGCAGGACAATTGCCTAGCCGACAAACTGAGCCGGATTCTGCAGCCGCACGAATGGAGGTTGAACCCCGTAGTGGTCCAATGGATCTTCCGCCGGTGGGGCCTCCCCACCGTGGATCTCTTTGCCAGTCCCCTAAACCGGCAACTTCCCAGGTTCTGCTCCCGGCACCCGCATCCTCTCAGAGTAGCGCCGGATGCTTTCCTCATTTCGTGGTCCACGGGCCTACTGTATGCCTTTCCTCCCACGCCACTTGTGTCCTGGACGCTGTTCAAAATGGTCCAGGACAGGGCCTCCGTGATCCTGGTAGCGCCCAGGTGGCCGAGACAACCCTGGTTCCCTCTACTCCTACAACTAGCGGTGGACACCCCTCTTCCTCTGGGGTTTCAGCCCGATCTCCTGACCCAGGATCAGGGTACTCTCCTCCACCCCAACCTCCAGGCCCTTCATCTGATGGCCTGGCTGCTGAAAGGGTAGTCCTAGCTCCGCTCTTACTTCCTCCGGAGGTGGAGGCTGTCGTCCTGGTGTCTCGGCGACCTTCCACCCGGAAATCTTACGCCCTTAAATGGCGTCGCTTCTCGGTCTGGTGTTCTCAGCGCTCTGAGGACCCCTTCGCCTGCTTAGTATCGGTGGTACTGCAATATTTGCTTCACCTCTCCGATCTAGGCCTCAAATCCAACTCTGTCAGGGTCCACCTCAGTGCTCTCTCTGCACATCATTCGCCGGTGGAGGGCCAGCCTCTTTCCGCGCACCCCCTGGTGGCGTGTTTTCTCAAGGGCCTTCTTCTGCTTAAGCCCCCGTTGCGCCCTCCAGCTCCTGACTGGGATCTCAATGTGGTCTTGCAAAGGCTTACCTGTCCGCCTTTTGAACCCATGGCTACCTGTCCTCTCCGTTTCCTCTCCTGGAAAACTCTCTTCTTGGTAGCCCTTACCTCCGCTAGGCGCGTTAGTGAACTACAGGCCCTAGTGTCGGAGCCCCCTTACACTAGGTTCTACAAGAATAGGGTGGTCTTACGGACTCACCCTAAGTTTCTTCCGAAGGTGGTCTCTTTTCACATCAATCAAGAGGTGGTTCTTCCGACCTTCTTTCCCAGACCGCATACCAGCCGAGCTGAAACTGTTCTGCATACCCTGGACTGTAGAAGAGCCTTATCCTTCTACCTTGACCGTACGCGAGAGCATCGAAAGGCTGTCCAGCTTTTCGTCTCTTTTGACCCCAATCGGTTGGGGGTACCCGTCTCTAAGCGTACTCTGTCCGTCTGGGTAGCTGACTGTATCGCCTGGGCTTATGGAGCAGCCGGCCTCTCCTTAGAGAGTTGAGTCACGGCTCACCGTGTCAGGGCGAAGGCTGCGTCATTAGCTCACCTCCGCTCTGTTCCGTTGGCGGACATCTGCCGGGCCGCTACTTGGTCTTCAAGCCAGACGTTTGCGGCTCATTACTGCCTGGAGAGGGAGTCCTGCAGGGACAGTGCTTTCGGACAGGCAGTCCTCCACAATCCCTTTGAGGTCTAAGCAACTCCTACCCTCCGGCCCTGGTGTTGGGCTACCGGCCAGATTTGTATTCAGAGAAGATTGCTTCCTTCTGTACTGTTGAGCTTGAGGGAGCTCATTTTTCGGTTGAGGTCTCCGGTAGCCTTGAGCTCGGGAGTCCCATAAGTGAGGACTGACTTCCTGCTTGGTCCTGGAGAAAGAGTAGTTACTCACCTGTAACAGGTGTTCTCCAGGAGCAGCAGGAATCAGTCCTCACTTCCCTCCCTCCTCCCCTTGGAGTTGCAGTCATTCTTTTTGCTAACTTTTTTTGCTGTCTCTCTTCGCTATGTCATCAGACTGAGCAAGATGGCACCCTTGGGCGGGAAGGGGACCGCGCATGCGCGCTGCAATTCCCAAAGGCTTTCTGCGAAAGCTGGGGAAAATTGCTCCGCGAGGGCTCCGTCGGCGCCGACGTCACCCATAAGTGAGGACTGATTCCTGCTGCTCCTGGAGAACACCTGTTACAGGTGAGTAACTACTCTTTCTTCGTTCTCTGGGAAGTATTTGAGGAAAAGGTAATGTTTCAGGGCCTTCTTGAACTGGCTGAGATCAGAGATGGCCCTAATGTGTGCTGGAAGGGAGTTCCAAAGTTTTGGAGCACATAAACTGAAGGCTCGGCTTGCTGTTGTCGAGTTGTATCTTGTGATTTCCTTTGGTACAGTTAGCATGTTTAGTTCCGCGGTTCTTCTTAGTCTGTTGGGTGCAATTGGTTGAATCATCTCCAATAAAGAGGTGGGGGTGAGACCTTTGTATGCTTTAAAAGCCAGTAGCAGAGTTTTGAAAGTGATTCTCACTTGAATAGGGAGCCAATGTAGTTGTTTTAGAAGGGGTGTTACATGTTCTCTTTTGGTTAGCCCAAAGAGCACCCTTGCTGCACTATTCAAGGCGAGTTGAAGAGGGTTTAAAGTTGATTGAGGAAGCCCTTGTAGTATGGAGTTTGAGAAGTCAAAATGGGCATGATTAGAGCCTGGCAAACAGTACGGAAATCGGTCGGATCAATCAGTTGATGGAGATGTCTGAGGGAGCGGATTTTGAAATAAACAGCTCTTACTGTGTTGGATATGTGAGTTTTCAAATCCAAATATTGATCAAGAGTCACTCCTAGGTATCGGATATAAGGTTTTACTTGAAGCTTGGCATCTTAAACATCCAGGAATGTGGGGGGAATGAAATTTGAGTTCCTTGAGGTAAAGAGAACTTCCGTTTTTTTATGTTGGATTCTGAGATTTTGAGTCAATAGCCAATTTGATATAGTGTTAAAACAATTTGTTATGGGGGTGAGGTCCATCTTATCTATGCAGAACGGCATGTATAATAAAACGTCATCAGCATATATCATACAGTTGACATTAAAAGATCTGATGATGCTACATATAGGTTGCATATATATGTTAAATAGTAATGATGAGAGAGAGGATCCTTGCGGGACTCCTTGTCCTTGATGAAACGGATCTGATAATCCCCCATTTGATCGCACATGTTGCCATCTATCTGAAAGGTATGAGTTACACCATTTGAGTGCATTTCAACAGAGGCCCTTCTCTTTTTGTATATATATATATAATTTCCTAGGCTGGACTCTGGTGATATGGTCCTACCCCTAGGGTCTCCCTCAGTATTTCTCTGTCTCCAGCAGATCTGGTTGCTTTTGTTGTTTTTCCCTCAAAATCTTTAAAATTATTTAGAATCCCTTTAGGGACTAATATTTCCACTTGCCTGTTGCTGCCAGTATAGTTTCACTGTGCACCTGGGTGTTTGCAGCTGAGCTCCTGTTTCTGACACAGTAGAGCTCGCTGACAGGAAGAATCCCCAGCATCTGGCCATGAGGGCTTGTTAGCTGGACGAAGGACTCCCCTAAAATCAGGTTTCTCTGTATCTTGAGGCTCCTGGATGAACCCAGAGTACACAAGAGGTGTTACTCTGGGTTTCCCAGCAACTTGAGTCCCCAGATAAACTTGTGGAGCTCCTGAGCCTGGCTTCAGTAGAGCTCCCGATTTTCTTTAAGCAGCGCTGAGCCTTTGCCACGAGGGCTTAGACATCAGCAGGAGGATCAGGTATCAATTTCTGAGAGAAACTGTAAGTAAACTGTTTTCCTACTTGCCTCAGCTGCCCTGGGTTTATTTCAACTGCATCGGGACCGGCTGTCTCTGACCTGATTCCTTCACTTCCGGTTTCATCAGGGTCTGTTAGACTGGGTTTTGAAGTTCCTATTTTCTTTTCTTCATTTTTATTTCACAGAAACATGATGACAGAAAAAGACCACATGGCCTATCTAGTCTGTCCTTCCATATCAACAACTACAACAGTCCACTTTTTACCTTTAGAGATCCTCTGTGTTGGTCCCATGCTTTTTTGAATTCAGTTACTGTCCTCATCTCTACCACCTCCACAGGGAGACTATTCCATGGATCCACTACTCTTTCCGTAAATAAATATTTCCGCATATCACTCCTGAATCTATCTCCCTTCACCCTCATCCCATGTCCTCTCGTAGCAGAACTTGATTTCAATTGAAAGAGGCTCTCTCCCTGAACATTTATGCCATGGAGGTATTTAAACATCTCAATCATATCACCTCTATCCCGCCTTTCCTCTAAGGTGTACATATTAAGATCCTTAAGTCTGTCCTCATATGCTTTATAATGAAGCCCACTAATCATTTTAGTAGCCACCCTCTGCACCGACTCCATCCTGTTCATATCCTTTTGAAGGTGCGGTCTCCAGAATTGCACACTATACTCCAAATGAGGTTGCACCAAAGACTTATACAGAGGCATTATCACCTCCTTTTTTCTGCTAGCCATTCCTCTCCATATGCACCCAAGCATCCTTCTAGCTTTTGCCGTCGCCTTTTCTACCGGTTTAGCTACTTTAAGATCATCAGACACAACCACGCCTAGGTCCTGCTCTTCTTTAGTGGACAAAAGTACTTCACCTCCTATACTGTATTGCTCCCTTGGATTGCTGCAGCCCAAATGCATGACCTTACATTTTTTAACATTAAATCCCAGCTGCCAAATTCTAGACCATTCTTCAAGCTTAGCTAGATCCCTCCTCATGTTATCTACACCTTCCTGGGTGTCTACTCTATTGCAGATTTTGGTATCATCCGCAAAGAGGCGAACCTTACCCGACAGCCCTTCCGCTATATCACTAACAAACATATTAAAAAGAATCGGACCAAGGACAGATCCCTGGGGCACACCACTGGTAACATCCTTCTCCAGGACCAAGCAGAAAGTCAGTCCTCACATATGGGTGACGGCGCCGATGGAGCCCTCACGGAGCAATTTCCCCAGCTTTCAAAGAAAGCCTTTGGGAATTGCAGCGCGCATGCGCGGTCCCCTTCCCGCCCAAGGGTGCCATCTTGCTCAGTCTTCTTTTTTCCGCGGAGCCCTACAGACGCTGTTTGTGATTGCCGCTGAAAAAGTTGATTTTATTTACTATTCTTTTCTCGGTTCGACACCGGATCCTTTTCCCGCCCGGACCCGATACGCCGTATCAAGTCTGTTCTTTATTTTTTCGGTTTTTGTCCTTCGTGACTGGCGCTCCCGCCATTTTTTCTTTTTTCACTGGCAGCCCTCTCTTTTGACCTCGCAGGGGCCCTTTTTCCCCCGATGGCTGCCAGCGGGTTTAAGAAGTGTGATCGGTGTAAGAAACTTATGTCTCTTACCGACACACACGACTGCTGCCTCCGCTGCCTCGGACCCGATCATGACCCGATGATCTGTGGTCCGTGTGGCAAAATGTCCTCAAAAGCGTTGAGGAGTCGGCAGCATCAAAGAGAAGGAACCTTCTCGGACTCCGGGTCCGGCTGGGCCCGGACCTCGTCAGAGGCTTCGACGTCCCGGGACTCCGGTCCTGAGCATCGTCGGAGTTCCTCTGAGCGGGGGTCTCCTGCCCGGGAACATCATAGGAAGAAGAAACCCGCGAGGGCGGCGTCGGTGGACGCTCCTGGTTCCTTGAGGGCCAGGTCACATAGCCCCGATAGCCGTCCCAGGTCCTCGGAGTCGGAGAGGCCTTCGAAACATCCTCGTCTCGAGATGGAGTCTCCTGGACACGTGAGTACTGTAGTCCTCGTGGACTCGCCTCCGAAGGAGCCGACGTCTGGCCCGACGCCGTCGGGGCCCGAGTCGGGGGCTGCTGGGTCTCCTGAGCTCGGACTCAGGTTGACGGCCTTGGAGAGCAGTTTCGCTGCTTTCATGGACCAGCAGCGGGCATTGATCGCTGGCCTCGCCGGTGCATCTGCCCCGACCACTGGGACGTCGACGTCTAAGTCGACCTCAGAGACCGAGCCGATCCTCGAGTCCATGCGAGCTCGAGTCGATCCTCGGTCGCGGTCTCCCTCGGCCTCCCGTTTGGGACCGAGGTCGTCGATGCCGGCCTCGGCGTCGGGGCGGAGGGCATCGGTGCCCGCCCGACCGGAGCTGCTCGATTCCTCCACTGAGGAGTTGGGCTGGGAGACGGAGGACGAAGAGTTCCCAGATACTTTTCGGACTCGGTGCGTCCCATCGGACTCGCCCGAGTCCGAACCTCGGAGACGGTCCCCCCTGGAGGACACCCGGTTCTCGGACTTCGTGCGGGATATGGCCAAGGCCTTGGCATTCCCCACGGATCCCGAGGTGGAGCCTTGAGCCGAAGAGCTCGATGCCCTTCAGTATGACATTCCCCCGAAGGAGGCCTTTACTGTACCGGTTCCTCCAATGCTGGAGCGACTTCTCTTCCGCAAGTGGGAGAGCCCGGCGCCGGTGTTAAGCAAGCGGGTCGATTCCATTTATCGAGTCCGCAAGAGCCCCGGGTTCCAAAAGGCACAACTACTGCACCATTCCATGGTGGTGGAATCGGCCATGCATCGACTCAAGAGTCAGAAGATGCACTCCTCGGTGCCTCCCGCCGGGAGGCCCGGAACCTGGATGCTCTCGGTAGGAAGTGATTCCAGGGCTCTATGCTTGCTTGTCTAGTCCAGACCTACCAGCTCTACATGGGCATGGATCTCCGAGACCTGGCAAAGGAAATTGCCGGGTTCTCTGCTGGTCTCTCCGAGGAACCTTTGCAGAGGTTCCAGGCCTTGTCCACTGGTATTCGGGAGTGCTCGAAGTTTATCTCTCGAGCAGCCTACGATGGCTTCGAAGCATCGGCTCAGGTAGCCGGAGCCGGCATCGGTGCCCGCCGACAGGCTTGGCTTCAGTCATCCGACCTCGAGCCATGGGTACAGGACAAGTTGGTCGATGTCCCCTGTAGAGGTGAAAACCTCTTTGGCAAGCCCATGGCTGAAAAGGCTGCACAGATCGAGACCGAGACTCTGACCAGCACTTGGCTGTCCAGAAAGACCTCTGCCCCTTCTCAGAAGAAGAAGGGCTTGGGGAAAAAGCCCTTTTACCCGAGGAAGACGGCTGCCTATAAACACTACCCTCATTATCAGGCCTCAGCAGCTCCCCAACAGGGTCAGCAGGCCAAGGGACGAGGTAATGGGTCCCGTAGGCAGCAGGCCTCCAAGCCCACAACTCTGGCCCCTGCTCAGCAGGGTGGGGGTTTTTGACTCCGTCAGCATAGCCTCTTCCCCTCCGCTGGTTTCTCTCAGCACAGGAGGCCGGCTGGTCCACTTTGTCCACAGGTGGTCGGCCATCACCTCAGATACCTGGGTGCTTCATATAGTTCAGAAAGGCTATCTTCTACACTTTCACCAGGTACCTCCCTCCTACTTTTCAGGGGAGCCTCCAAGACTCCCTCTGCACAGGGACTTACTCCTTCAGGAGTTAACAAGTCGTCTTCAGGAACAGGCTGTGGAACCGGTGCCCCACCACCTGAGAGGTCACGGCTTTTATTGCAGGTATTTTCTGATACCAAAAAGAACAGGAGGCCTCAGACCCATCCTGGACTTGCGAAACCTCAACAAGTTCCTGGCAAGGGAAAAGTTCAAGATGCTTACCCTTGGAATCCTGCTGCCCTACCTCCAGCAGGGAGACTGGCTATGCTCCTTAGATCTAAAGGATGCTTATACTCACATCCTTATTCATCCAGACCACAGACAATATCTCAGATTTGTTGTGGGAGGAAATCATTACCAGTACAGAGTCCTGCCCTTTGGCCTATCCTCCGCCCCCAGGGTGTTCACCAAATGTCTGGCAGTGGTGGCGGCCTATCTAAGACTTCAAGGCCTTTTTGTGTTTCCATACCTGGACGACTGGCTCATCAGAGCCCCGTCTTCCCAAGAGGCCACTCAGGCCACTCATCGCACCGTGACTCTACTCCAGCACTTGGGATTTGTCATAAACTTCGCAAAGTCCACTTTGCTCCCCTCTCAAAATCTCGAATTCATAGGCGCCAGGTTGAGCACACTTCAGGCACGAGCCTTCCTGCCTCTATACAGGGCCCACAGGCACATGGATCTCGCCAGCCACTTTCACAGCAATTCCCTGGTCTCTGCCAGGCAATTTCTGAGACTGCTCGGTCATATGGCTTCCACTGTCCATGTGACCCCCAATGCCCGCCTGAACATGCGACCTGCTCAGTGGTGCCTTCGCACTCAATGGCATCAGGCCACGGGGAGCCTGGCGGACTCAGTACAGGTGTCCGACCTGCTGGTCTCTTCTCTGCGGTGGTGGCTTCATCTGCCAAACCTGGTGCTGGGAGTGGATTTTCAATCTCCTCCACCTACTCAGGTGCTGATAACCATTGCTTCTCTCCTGGGTTGGGGAGCACATTGCCAAGGGACATGTACTCAAGGTCTCTGGACTCCTTGGGAGTCTGCTCAGCAGATAAACTTCCTGGAGCTCAGAGCCATCCACCTAGCTCTGAGAGCCTTCTCCCACCTCACTTCTCACCAGTCTGTGCTGGTCCAGACGGACAATCAGGTTGCGATGTTCTACGTCAACAAACAAGGGGGCACAGGCTCCTTCCTTCTCTGTCAGGAGGCACAAAAACTGTGCTCTTGGGCCGTCCTTCACGGCATCCTCCTCAAAGCTGTCTATCTCCCAGGTCAAGAAAATTACCTGGCAGACAAGCTGAGCAGGATTCTCCAACCCCACGAGTGGAGATTGGATCCGTTGGTGGTTCAGCGGATCTTTCTCAAGTGGGGCCTCCCCACCATGGATCTATTTGCCAGTCCTCTGAACCGGCAGCTTCCCAAATTCTGCTCTCGACAACCGTATCCTCTCCGAGTAGCGGCGGATGCTTTTCTGATCCCATGGTCCACAGGCCTCTTGTATGCCTTTTCTCCCATATTTTTATTTATTTATTTATTTACATTCTCTTATATACCGCACTATTCGGCATCAGCGCGGTTCACATAGAACAAAAAGTCTCAGTACAATAACATGCATGAGTTTACAGATAACAAGGGAAGGAACTTGGATAACAGGGGAAACTATTTACAGTCTATTTACAGATATAATACTACCCATGCCACTGGTGTCTCGGACGCTCTTCAAGGTTCTCAGAGACAGAGCCTCGATGATCCTAGTGGCTCCCCGGTGGCCGAGACAGCCCTGGTTCCCGCTTCTGATGCAGCTGGCGGTGGACACTCCTCTTCCTCCGGGGTTTCAACCCGATCTCCTGTCACAGGATCAGGGAACTCTCCTACACCCCAACCTCCGGTCCCTTCATCTGATGGCCTGGCTGCTGAAAGGGTAGTCCTTGCTCCCCTCCTGCTGCCTCGGGAGGTGGAAGAGGTTGTCTTGGCCTCCAGGCGGCCCTCCACCCGGAAATCCTACGCTCTTAAATGGCGTCGGTTCTCTGTGTGGTGTGCTCAGCAGTCTGAGAATCCCTTCTCCTGCTTGGTGGCAGTGGTCTTGCAATATTTGCTTTACCTCTCCAATCTGGGCCTTAAGTCCAACTCTGTCAGAGTCCACCTCAGTGCTCTTTCTGCACATCACGCACCGGTGGATGGCAGGCCTCTTTCCAACCACCCTTTGGTGGCTCGTTTTTCTCCGAGGCCTCCTTCTCCTTAAGCCTCCTTTGCGCCCTCCAGCCCCTGAATGGGATCTGAATGTGGTCTTACAGCGGATTACCTGTCCGCCCTTTGAACCTATGGCTACCTGCCCTCTTCGTTTTCTATCCTGGAAAACCATGTTTTTGGTAGCCCTTACCTCTGCTAGGCGCGTTAGTGAACTGCAGGCCCTAATGTCTGATCCTCCTTATACTAGGTTCTACAGGAATAGGGTAGTCTTACGGACTCACCCTAAGTTTCTTCCAAAAGTGTTTTCTCCTTTTCATCTCAACCAGGAGGTGGTTCTTCCGACCTTCTTTCCCAGGCCGCACTCCAGCTGGGTTGAAATGGTCCTGCACACCCTGGACTGTAGGAGGGCCTTGTCCTTCTACCTTGACCGTACGCGGGAGCATAGGAGGGCTGTTCAGCTCTTTGTTTCTTTTGACCCCAATAAATTGGGGCTACCTGTCTCCAAGCGTACTTTGTCCATATGGGTAGCTGACTGTATCGCCTGGGCTTATGGGGCAGCTGGCCTCTCGTTGGAGGGTCGAGTCACGGCTCATCATGTCAGGGCGAAGGCTGCGTCAGTGGCTCATCTCCGCTCTGTTCCGTTGGCAGACATCTGCCGGGCCGCTACTTGGTCTTCAAGCCAGACGTTTGCGGCCTATTACTGCCTGGAGAGGGAGTCCCGCAGGGACAGTGCTTTCGGTCAGGCAGTCCTCCATAATCTCTTTGAGGTTTAGGCAACTCCTACCCTCCGGCCCTGGTGTTGGGCTACCGGTCGGGGGCGTTTTCAGAGAAGATTCCTTCCTTCTGTGCTACTGAGCTAGAGGGAGCTCATTTTTCCGCTTGAGGTCTCCGGTAACCTTAAACTAGGGAGTCCCATATGTGAGGACTGACTTCCTGCTTGGTCCTGGAGAAAGAGTAGTTACTCACCTGTAACAGGTGTTCTCCAGGAGCAGCAGGAATCAGTCCTCACAACCCTCCCTCCTCCCCTTGGAGTTGCAGTCCTATCATTTCGTTTTTGCTAATTTTTTTGCTGTCTTTTAGCTATGTTATCAGACTGAGCAAGATGGCACCCTTGGGCGGGAAGGGGACCGCGCATGCGCGCTGCAATTCCCAAAGGCTTTCTTGAAAGCTGGGGAAATTGCTCCGCGAGGGCTCCATCGGCGCCGACGTCACCCATATGTGAGGACTGATTCCTGCTGCTCCTGGAGAACACCTGTTACAGGTGAGTAACTACTCTTTCTCCTCAGAGTGAGCTCCATTTACTTGTACTCTTTGTCGCCTCCCACCCAACCAATTTCTAACCCAAGCAGTAACTTTAGGGTCCATCCCTAGGGTGCTCAGTTTGTTTATAAGTCGCCTGTGAGGAACAGTGTCAAAGGCTTTACTGAAATCTAAATACACCACATCTAGAACTCTCCCTCGGTCCAACTCCCTGGTCACCCAGTCAAAGAAATCAATCAGATTTGTCTGACAAGACCTGCCTCTGGTGAATCCATGCTGCCTTGGATCCTGTAATCCGCTGGACTCCAGAAACCTCACTATTTTCTCTTTCAGCAGCGTTTCCAATAATTTACTCACCACCGAAATTAAACTAACCGGCCTGTAGTTTTCAACCACATCCTTACTTCCGCTTTTGTGTAAAGGCACCACCTGAGCCTCTCTCCAGTCCTTTGGCACCACTCCCGACTCCAACGAGGCATTGAAAAGGTCAGTCAGTGGAGTTGCTAGAACGTCCCCAAGTTCCCCCAGTATTCTAGGGTGTATCCCATCCGGTCCCATCGCTTTGTCTACTTTAAGTTGAGCTAGTTTCTCACGAACACAGTCTTCTGAAAATTGTTCAAGATGTCCCTCGCTTCTGTTCCTATTTGTGGGTGTTTTCTGAGGTCCTGCTCCTGGTTCTTAATCTGTGAACACAGAACAAAAATATTTGTTAAGCAATTCCGCTTTATCCTTATCAGCTTCTACATATTCCCCCCTGCACCCTTGAGTCTGACAATACCACTATTGCCCTTCCTCTTCTCACTAATATATCTGAAAAATGTCTTATCCCTCCATTTTATTGCATTGACTATTTCCTCCTCCTTTTGAATCTTTGCCTTCTTGACTACTTTGCTAGCTTCTCTAAGTTTTTCCAAATACAGATGCCTGTCTTCCTCTTTCTGTGATCTCTTGTATTTCATGAAGGCCTCCCTCTTTTTCTTCACTTTTTCAGCTACTTCCTTCGAAAACCATAGCGGTCTCCTTTTCCTTTTGCCTTTATTTACCATTTTAACAAAAAGGTTGGTTGCCCTTAAAATATCCCCTTTCAGTTTTGCCCACTGTTTTTCTACATCTCCCAGCTGTTCCCATCCCACTAACGACTCCCTGAGGTATTGGCCCATCTTCGCAAAGTTAGTCTTCCTAAAGTCTAAGATCCTCACCTTGGAATGGATTCTAACAGCCCTAGTCCTAATACTGAACCACACCATCTGGTGATCACTGGATGCAAAATGATCTTCCACTACAACATCAGAAACACTTTCACCATTGGTAAGCACCAAGTCCAGTATGGTCCCTTCACGTGTGGGGTCTGTTACCAATTGCCTGAATAGTTCTTCCTGTAGAGAATCCAGGATCTCCTTACTTCTAGATGATACTACAGCAGGAATGTGCCAATCAACATCTGGCATATTGAAATCTCCTATCAGTAGTACCTCCCCTTTCCTAGCAATGCTGCTTATGTCTTCAATTAACTCTCTGTCCACCTTTTCCTCTTGTGAGGGAGGTCTGTATATCACACCAATGCAAATAGATTTCTCTTTCCCTCTTTCTAGTTTAACCCACAATGCTTCCTCTCTCCCTTTTTAAGCTCTGTAATTCCAAAGCTGTAATAGTAGTTTTTACATATAGTGCCACTCCTCCTCCCCTTCTTCCTACCCTGTCCTTTCTGAATAAAGTATAGCCAGGTATAGTTACATCCCAGTCATGGTTTATTGTGAACCATGTTTCTGTAACTGCCACTAAATCCAAGTCAGCCACTCCCACCAAAGCTTCAACATCAGGGATCTTATTTCCCATGCTACGGGCATTTATACACACTGCTTTCCATATGTTACCCCTGTTACCCATTTCCATAAAGGTATTTAATGTATCACCTACCTGAGGGCTTTCACTTACCTGGGGGCTTTCTTCACCCATCCCCAACGAATCTAGTTTAAAGCCCTCTTCAGTAGATTAGCCAGTCTACTACTGAAGATGCGTTGACCTTTCTTGGACAGATGGATGCCATCTCTGCTCTGCAACCCTTGGAACAGCATCCCATGGTCTAGGAAACCAAAATGCTCTCGATGACACCATCCACGCAGCCATGCATTCATCTCCATGATGCGAGCCTCTCTGTCTTGGCCTTTACCCTCAACAGGTAGGATTCCTGGATGCACTCAGAGCACACAAGAGGTGTTTCTCTGGGTTTCCCAGGCTTCCCTCCTTAATAGCTGTATTTTCTGTAATCGGCAATACAGCAGGGTTTGAGCTCCTGATTTCACTGTCTGTGCAGCTCCCCTTCTCTCCAGAAACGCCTTCCAGCCCCTGCCATGAGGGTCTAAGTGGCTGCAGAGGGATAAAATTCTAATTTCCCTACCTTTCAGTCACTGTAATTACCTTACACTGACTTTGAAAGTTTTCTCTTCTCCTCCATGGGAACTCAGCTCCTCTGTACCAGCACAGTGAATAACTGACAGTTTCCTTCTCCCCTCCGTTTCTGGTGATTCAGGGTTCGTCAGGATTTGAATTTTTAAGTTGCTAGCAGCACTCCTTGCCTCTTCCCCAGAGATTTCGCTGCATTTCTAAGGTTTTTAGAGCTTAGGAAACTTTTATTTTGCAGTTTTTCTGTGCCAGCGGCCATTTTGACAGTCAGGAGGGATTTCTCTTCAGTGTTTTTTTTTTGGAGGGAGCAGCTCTGGGCAGCCATTTCAAAACATTTAAACATGCTGTGAAGGCACAGGGCGTTTCAAAATCCCTTTTGTTTGAAGAGTCTTCTGTTTCCCTAAGCCTACCTTGATTTTTGTTTACAAAAAAAACAACAAAAAAAGGTTTAAGCCTCTGCAATACCTATTTCTCTGCACAGCTGTATTATATGTAATAATAAGAAAAAGGAGTTTAGATTGCTTGTGTTCCACCTGCATGCTGCATCCAGGAGAATCTTCTTCCTCCTTTCCCACTGCACTGCCAGCTGGGGACATCAGCGCCTTAACTCCTCCCTCCTTAGAGCCCCTGCAGCAGGATCTTCCTGCAGAAAGGACTCAGTCAGCTCCCATTTTGCTTTCACAGCAGCTGGAAGCCATGGCAGCCTTGGCTGACAGTGAGTTCCTGACGCTCTTCCGCCAGGCATGGCACCTGTGGCGTTCTGAGTCTTTTGGTATCCCTCCAGCACCCGTCCGAGAGCAGACAAGGATATGGTGGGGTCTTGCAAGCGGTCCCGAAAGTCCTCAGACCTTAAAGCAGTACATCCTTCCAGGAACGTTGCATGTGGCTTGCGGGACACTACGGATATTCAAGAAGACTTTAAATCGTCGGAGGTGAGCCCTGACTCATTGGAGAAAGAAGATGGGGAATATTCTCCATCTGATTCTTCGCTGACAGTTCACGAGGGCTCTCAAGATATCAGACGTTTTCGGAAAGAGGAGTTGCCGGCCCTAATCACACAGGTGATGGAGTCGCTACGCCTAGCCGACAAGCCTGATCCTCAGAGTTCTCAAACCCTGTTGCAGCCGGATCTCATTTTACAGGGCATTCATAAGCCTTCTAAAGCTTTTTCCTTTCCAGCCGAGTTACAGCATATGGTATCTCGAGAGTGGGACTCTCCAGAGTCCTCTCTACGTACGGCACGCGGTATTGGTCAGTTATACCCTTGGTCTCCCTCTGACTTGGACCGTTGGCTGACATACCCGAAAGTTGATGCGCTAGTGACCGGGGTCACCAAGCATACCACAGTTTCGGTTGAGGGCAGAGCGGCACTCCGCGACCAGCAAGACCTAAAAAGTTGAGAGTCTGCTAAAGACGGGTTTTTCGTCGTCCGCTCTTTCCCTTCAAGTAGGGCTGAGCGGAGGTCTAGCAGCACGGGCCTCCCTTCGATGGATTCAGCAGCTTCCAGGTGATCCCGAGTTGGCTCGTTTAGAATCCATCGCATTCCTGGCAGAGGCCTTCTCTGTTCTCTTGCGGCTGTCAGCTCGCTCTGTAGCACCGGTGACAGTAGCTCGGAGATGGCTCTGGCTGCGTCAATGGGCAGCGGATGTTGATTCGTTCAAAGACTCCAGCGTTTAGATGCCATTCATCCAGTTCCACCGTTGGAAAGAGGACTAGGCCGTTACTCTGTCTATTTCGTGGTGCCAAAAAAAAAAGACGGCTCCTTTCATCCTATCTTGGATCTCAAAGGCGTCAATCGCTGTCTGCGGGTACCACACTTTCGAATGGAGACTCTGCGATCCATTATTCAAGCGGTACGCAAGGGGGAATTCTAGCTTCCCTCAATCTTGCGGAAGCATTCTTTCACATTCCCATTCGAGAGGGGCATCAGCGACTTGTTCGATTCGCGGTACTCGGTCAACATTTCCAATTTCGTGCGATGCCCTTCGGTCTAGCTTCAGCACCTCAAAACCTTCTCCAAGGTAATGGTGGTAGTAGCTACGGCCTTACGCAGCCGCGGCATCAGAGTTCATCCTTATCTAGACGACTGGCTCATTCGCGCAGACTCTCTCCCCAAGGCTTGCAGCACAGTCTCGGTGGTTGTTGCCTTTCTCGAAAGCCTCGGCTGGGTAATCAACCGCGACAAGAGTTGTCTTCAGCCGTCCCAGGAGATCGAATTTTTGGGTGCTCGATTCGATACAGCCTTAGGTCGGGTCTTTTTGTCAATGCCTCGATTCCTCAAGTTAACTTCTCAAGTTCACAGTCTCCTAGCACAGGTCTCGCCTAGAGCATGGTGTCAGAGGATTATCAAGTTCGGTTGCCTCTACTACCGGCGGTGAGACTTTGCCTCTGTTGGTGGCTCCGGCCCCGCAATCTCCTTCGAGGGGTTCCCTTGGAGACTCCGTGCTGGGTGTTGGTAACGACAGACGCCAGTCTCTCCGGTTGGGGAGCGCATTGTGGCTCGCACTCAGCGCAGGTGATTTGGTCTCCTCGGGAGGCCCGGTGGTCCATCAATCGCCTCGAGACGCGAGCGGTGCGCTTAGCCTTGCGAACGTTTCAGCCTCTTCTGCGGCGTCAGGCGGTTCGAATTCTGTCCGACAACGCTACAACAGTGGCATACCTCAACCGCCAAGGGGGCACGAAATGTCCAGGTGTATCGAAGGAAATGAGTCTTCCCCTTCTGTGGGTGGAGAGGCATCTGCAGCTGATCTCGGCACAACACATCGCGGGGGTAGACAATGTAAAAGCCGATTTCATCAGCCGACATGCTCTGGATCCGGGGGAGTGGGCTCTGGCGCCAGAGTCCTTTCAGTTCATTGTTCGACGATGTGGTCTACCGGCAATGGATCTCATGGCTACGGTGCAGAATACCAAGGCACCGATCTACTTCAGCCGTTAGAGAGACAACGGGTCGCGCGGGATAGATGCACTGTCTCAAGCGTGGCCAACCCATCTCCTTCTGTATGTCTCTCCTCCCTGGTCCATGATCGGCCAGATTCTCCAAAGAATCAGGGAGCATCGCGGCCCGGTGATCCTGGTGGCACCAGATTGGCCTCGCAGACCGTGGTATGCGGATCTCGTCCGGCTGTCTCGGGCGTCTCCTCTATGCTTGGGGGCGTTCCCAGGGCTCCTGCTCCAAGGGCCAGGGGAAATGGAAAACACAGCTCCTTACGCGCTTACGGCCTGGCTCTTGAACGCCGCAGGTTAGTTCAGAAGGGATATTCGTCGAGTGTGGTGGCGACATTGCTTAAGGCACGGCGGTCTTAGACGTCACTGGCTTACGCTCGTGTGTGGCGTCTCTTTGACACTTGGTGTTTGCTACGTCACATCTCGCCCTGGCGTTGCAACATCCTGGATATTCTTTCCTTTCAGCTGGACGGTCTAGATAAGGGTCTGGCGCTCGGGACCTTGCGCGTGCAGGTTGCCGCGCTAACTTGTTTTCGAGGGCTGATAGTGGGGCGTTCTCTCGCCTCGCATGTGGACGTTTCGCGTTTTCTTAAAGGGGTTCAGACATTACGGCCCCCGATATGTCCTTTAGTTCTTTCTTGGGATCTCGCTCTTGTTCTCCGTGCCCTTGTTGCTCCTCCATTTGAGCCCCTGAAGGCATGTTCCCTTAAGGATTTAACGCTAAAGACAGTTTTCCTAGTGGCCATAACCTTGGCACGTCGGATTTCCGAACTTCAGGCTCTCTCTTGTCGAGACCCCTATCTCTCGTTTTCTTCGGCGGGAGTTTCTCTTTGAACTGTTCCATCCTTTTTACTTAAGGTGTTTACCCCGTTTCATGTCAACCAGCCTCTTTTCTTGCCTACCTTTGAGAAAGAGCAGTGTTCCAGTCGCCTTCGTCAGTTGCGTGCTGTGGACCTGAAGAGAGTGCTTTATCGGTATCTTAAGATCACGAACGCCTTCCGTAAGACCGATCATCTTTTTGTCCTGTTTGCGGGTCCTCGACGGGGGTCCGCAGCCTCCAAATCCACCATTTCTAGATGGTTGCGAGGAGCTATTGAGGCAGCTTATATACTGCAAGGCAAGCAGGTTCCAGCAGGGCTCCGAACTCACTCCACTCGGGCTCGGGCTTCATCTTGGGTCGAGCGGTCTCAAGTAGGCCCCTCTCGACATTTTCCGGGCAGCGACTTGGTCGTCGTTGTCCACGTTTGTCCATCACTATAGATTGGACGTTCACGCTCGGCAGGAGGGTCAGTTTGGAGCTGCAGTGCTGTCGTCGGCATTGACCCCCCCTTGAAAGCAGGTAGCTTGGGTACTGCCCATTTGTCTGGACTGGTCTAGCAGTATGACTTGGAAGGAGAAATTTCACTTACCGTTAATTTCCTTTCCTAGAATACTGCTAGACCAGTCCAGGACCCACCCTGCTGTCAGTTACGGTGCTGCTAATGCGGTGAAGCCGCCGGCCTCTGTTCCTTCCTTGTCAGTATGCCTCACCATGGGGGGCCGATGGCTGCGTTATCGGTCTTAGCAGTCTTCAGTTCTGGGGATACTTTCAGCTCCCTTGTACATAGTTGAATTAAATGTCCACTCTGTGTGGTCTTATGGTTAAGTTGCGTTACATGTTTGGGTTCGCTTTACAGACAATACTGAGGGAGACCCCTAGGGGTAGGACCATATCACCAGAGTCCAGCCTATCAGAGCTCTGGTAGAATTCTCTGTCTCCAAGATATGCTGGCAGGGGGTCACAACCCGTTTGTCTGGACTGGTCTAGCAATATTCTAGGAAAGGAAATTAACGGTAAGTGAAATTTCTCCATATATATATCTCTATATATTTATTTATTTATATATATATTTATTTATTTATTTATTAATTAAATTAACAGTCGCTTATATACCGCACCTTCCAGAGATCAGATGCGGTTTACATTTAACAACAATATAACAGGCTGTTGTCTGTTTTACAATGAACGTCTGAAACAGTGTAACTATTATACAACAAAACAGTCAGTAATCGTTTACAAGGAACGTCTTAAAACAAAGGAAAGTTGTGAAATAACAAGCAACATTTTGAGAACTATATACAAAATTGGGATATGCGTGCCTTACATAAGACGTATAAAGACATTATAAATTTCTAAACTAGTGTAAAATCTTAGCAGTCCTAGGTCATGTCAATTTTGTGTCACTCTGTCAAACAGTGTTGTTATCTGTTTTCTTGTTGGGAGTGGGAGTTTGTTGATAGCCCGTAGTGTGCCTTGAACAGATGTGTTTTTAGATTCTTACGGATCTCTTTGATCTCGATTATTGATCTGATTTCCTCTGGGAGGTCATTCCAGATAATGGGGGCCACATGGGAAAATGCTTTTTTGTTTGTTGTCTTTTTAGCTTTTATGTATTCTTTTGGGGTCCTTAATTTGTTTGTTTGGTCTCTTCTGTGTTGATTATTGGTTGATTCTTTAGATATGAGATTTTTTAGGGTCGGTGGGACCATATTGTTTAGAGTCTTGAAGGTGGTTGTTAGTGTTTTGTATAGAATTCTGCTTTGTATTGGCAGCCAATGAAGATTTGCCAGTATAGGTGTTATGTGATGAAATGGTGGGACATTCATGATGGTTCTGGCTGCTGCGTTTTGTGTAAGTTGGAGTCTTTTTATGTTTTGTTTCGTTACCCCTAGTAGAGTCAGGTTGGCGAAGTCAAAGTGAGGGGTTATTATTGCATGTATTATTTTCGTGAAATCTTGTAAATGTATTACAGGACGTAGCTGTTTTAAGATTTTGAGCTTGAAGTAAATTTTCTTTGTTTTGTTTCTTATGTGCATATTCATACTGAGATGTGTATCCAGTATGACGCCTAAATATCGTACTTCATTTTTTATTTTGATTTCGTGGTCCTGAAGTATAATGTGTGGTGGGGGAGAGTATGATTGTTTTTTGGTTACAATTAGTGCTTCGGTTTTAGAGTGATTGATGGCAAGGTTATTGTTATTTAGCCAGGTAGTAATTTCGTTGAAACATTCAGTGAGTAATTTAAGTGGTAGATTGGGGATCGTGAATGGGATATACATCATTATGTCGTCTGCGTACAAATGATAGTATACCTTGAAGTTTTTGAATATGTTACAGACCTGTTTTATATAGATGTTAAATAGGAGGGCTGATAGGGCAGAACCTTGGGGTAGGCCAATTTCCTGATTGTATGTATTAGATGTGGTGTTTCCTATTCTGACAGTTTGGGTTCTGTTGCCTAGATATGAGGTAAACCAATTTAGCACTGTTGATTTTATCCCTATTTGTTTAAGATTGTTGAGCATTATGGTATGGTGAACACTATCAAATGCCGCAGATATGTCTATGAATAGGAGTATGAACGCTTGCTTAGGGTTATCAATCTCTCTTACAAGTGTATCAATTAAAACAGTTAGAAGTGTCTCTACTCCATGGCGAGGGCGGAAACCATATTGTTGATCATCCAGGGAGGCTGAGTTGTCTATATATTCCTGCGTTTGAATTTGTACAGTCTTTTCAATTAGTTTTGCCATGAAAGGTATGCTTGAAATAGGTCTGTATGAATTTGGTGATGTTTTGTCAAGGGTGTTGTTTTTAAGTAGTGGGCGAATCTGTGCGTGCTTTAGTGTTGGTGATAGGTACCCATTGGTTAAGGATAGGTTGATTATTGGGAGAATGAATGGAGATAGGATTGGGAGGGAATTTTTTATCCAGGTTACTGGACATGGGTCAAGATAAGACGTAGTGGTGTTTAGGTTTAGTATTATGTTCTTGAGTGTATCTTTAGTTATGGGGTAGAGGTTAGACCAGTTATCTGGGTAAATATGTTGAGATGTGTTCGTTGTTATTGGCAGGTTTGGAAGGTGCTTAGTTTTATTTATGTAGTGATTTGCCAAAGTCTGGGGGGAAATTTCTGTGATTTCCTTGCAAGAGTTATGATTGTTGTTCGTTAGTTTTTGCACAATAGAGAATAATTCTCTAGGTCTGTTTAGTGAATTAGCAAGTATTGTTGCATGGTAATTCTTTTTAGAGCTATCTATTGCTTCTTTATACCTTTTGAGTTGGTTGTGATAGGACTCATAATATGTAGTATCTTTATGTTTGCGCCACTTGCATTCTGTTTTCCTTAATTCTTTTTTCATTTGTTTTAGTGTGGTGTTAAACCAAGGCACATTTCCAGTTCTAGGGTGACAGTTATTTTTATTCGCATGTTTGTTAGTTGCAGCATTATTGATTGTCCTATGCCAGTTTGTGATCGCTTCATCTAAATCCGATGGTGATGGTGATAAGTGGGGAATTATTAGATCTAGGAATTCTTCTTCATTGTATTTTTTAAATCTATGGTTTAGATGTTTTGATGGGCGACTGTTTTCTTTTGTATCATTGATGATGAGCTTGAATTTGATTAGATGGTGGTCTGACCACGGGATTGGGATGCTTTCAAGTGAATCAGAGTTGAAAAGCTTGTGTAATATTTCGGGGAGAAAGATCATGTCGAGTATGCCTCCTTTAGTGTGTGTTTTTTTGGAAATTATTTGTTTAAACTCCAGGTAGAGAAGGGAGATTAAAGTCCCCAAGCAGTATTATAGGTTGTTGGTCAGTAGATGAGCTTAGTAGCTCGATTAGAGTGTCCATGTTTTCGGACTGGTGGTCAGGTGGTCTGCAAATTAAACAGATTTTAAGGTGTCCAATTTTAATAATGAGTGTGTCAATGTTGGATGGTGTATTTGTAGGCTGTGGTTTAGCATCTAAGACTTTTTTTGTCATTATGAGTACACCTCCTCCCTTTTTGTTGTTCCTATGGGTGTACGAAGTTTCATAATCATTGTTATTAAGCTGGTTTATATAGACTGTGTCAGTGTCAGCTAGCCACGTCTCGGTGACACATAGTATGTCAGGTTTTAGTTCGCTTAACATGTCTGTAAAGATGAGGAGTTTGTTTTTCATAGATCTGGCATTTATTAGTATGCATGATAATGTTTTTGCGTCTTTAGTGATGTGTTGGATACTTGGTTGAAGTAGATTGGTGTAGTTTATGTGAATTAGTCTGTAATAGTTAATTTTAGGGTGGGAACCTATGTTTGTATGGCCAGGGTAGTTGATGTTTCGTGGTGGTCTATGTATGATTGGGATAGTCTTGTAAGTTTTGTCATTAAAGCCGTGGGTGATTGCAATTATTGTTATTAGTATGATACTTATGTAAAGTAATCTTAAGAAAAGGTTATTTGTAAGGAGCATGTTGGCTGTGAGCTTTTGAGTAACTTTCTATCACTTATTGTGTGTACTTCTGCTTTGAGAGTAGGGAGTGGGTGTGAAATGTTTTCAATTTTCTGTGAGAGTTTGAGTATGGTATTGTATGTTTGTTCTCTGAATCTGTGTGTGATGTAAGTATAAATTGTTACTACATATAGATTAAACAGATTGATATTTTCTAACTAGTAAGTAACAATCTTGCATGTGCTGGTAACAGTTTACAGGCTGTGGTAATTAAAGGTAACAGTTGCACTCTATCTATTATTGTTACAGATTGCAATAAGACAGAGGATAGGTTACTAGGAGTCTGGGTAGGTGATACTTCCTACACAGACAACTTTGCAAACATGGCTAATACAGAATCAGAACATCAAGTAGAATGGGTGACCATTAGATGAATTTCAGGTATACAATACGTTAATCATTAAACTAGTCTATAGTTGTGATGTTTTAACTCCTAAGGCTGATACTGGTTGCGCTTCGTAAAATTGGACATGCTATCTATTTTACTTTTCTGCGACATTGAGAACATTTACATACATGCATATATGGAGAAACATTTTCACACCTGCAAATAGACGTTAGATTATATTTGGATAGAGTTCACTCCTCTAGAGGGGTAGCAGTTAATGGTGGGATAATGTTACCTTCGTTTTGAAGGAGTTGTTGGGAATCGTTGCTTGGATGAAGAATTTCTGGTTTTGTGCTTGAGGCCGGAGACGCTCTGGGATGCACGGCTAAGGTGGGCGCATCGATCTCACTTCCTGTTATTTGCACAGCGTAGCGGTTGTGATGGGTAGCGTCGTCAAGGGTGCTGATAGATACTTCTTTTTGTTGGCCTATGGATAGATTGTGGTCAGGCTTCGGTGTGGAGTTTGGCCACCGCCTAAGGGCCACAAGCTCTTTTATATTGCTCAAACTGCCCCGATTGGGCAGGAGAGGAGGTTGTGCGATGGGATTACCCCGATTGGGCACCCGATGCTGCTGCTGCGTCCCGCTGCTGGAACAAAGGCTCTATCCCTCCAGGGAGAGCACGCGGCTTGGAGAGAGCTTCCTCCGGGCTGGCGAGCTCTTTTATATTGCTCAAACTGCCCCGATTGGGCAGGAGAGGAGGTTGTGCGATGGGATTACCCCGATTGGGCACCCGATGCTGCTGCTGCGTCCCACTGCTGGAACAAAGGCTCTATCCCTCCAGGGAGAGCACGCGGCTTGGAGAGCACGCGGTGTGTGTGTGTGTATATATATATATTACACACACACACAAAAGTGAGAACGTCTCGTAAATTAAAAGCTTAAATAGTTTACTTATTTACCTTTTTTTTTTTAGCTATATAACGTCTTTATTTCGACAATTTCCAGTCACCATTTTTTAAAAAATAACTTATGCTACAAGATGTTCTCACTTTTTTTGGGCCATCCTGTATGTATATTTGTGTATATATGAGTGTGTGTGTGTGTATATATGTATATATATATATATATATGTGTGTGTGTATATAGTAAAAATTGAAAACTTGTGAGTGCATATGCTATGAAACTCCTAAATAAAATCTGGTCCAACCAGTTAACCTCAGAAGTCACATAATTAGTTGATTACGGTCCACCTGTGTGTAATCAGTGTCATATGATCTGTCACATGGTGCCTGTAGAAATATACCTGTTCTGAAAGGCCCCTGACTGCAACACCACTAAGCAAGCAACATGAAGACCAAGGAGCACTCCAAACAGGTCAGAGACAAAGTTGGAGACGTATAGATCAGGGTTGCGTTATAAAAAAGATATATCCCAAATTCTGAATATCCCATGGAGCACCATTAAATCCATTATAGCAAAATAGAATATGGCACCACTACAAACTTGACAAGAGAAGGCTGCCCACCAAAACTCACAGACCAGCAAGGAGGGCATTAATAAGAGATGCTACAAAGGCACCAAGGATAACACTGAAGGAGCTGTAAAGATCCACAGCAGAGATGGGAGTATCTGTCCATAGGACCACTTTAAGCCATACACTCCACAGAGTGAGGCTTTATGGAAGAGTGGCCAGAAAAAAGCCATTGCTTAAAGAAAGAAATAAAAATACACGTTTGGAATGTGTGCTACAGCATGTGGCGGACCCCCCCAAACACATGGAAGAAGGTTCTCTGGTCAGATGAGACAAAAATTGAACTACTTGGCCATCATGGGAAATGCCATGTGTGGCGCAAATCCAAAACTTCCCATTACTCAGAGAACATCATTCCCACGGTGAAATGTGGTGGCAGCATTATGCTATGGGGATGTTTTTCATTAGCAGGGACAGGAATCTGGTCGGGATTGTAGGAACATTGGATGGCACTAAATACAGGGCAGTTCTTGAGGAAAACCTGTTTCAATCTGCCAGAGATTTGAGAATGGGACGAAGGTTCAACTTCCAGCAGGACAATGACCCTAAACATACTGCTAAAGCTGGTTTAAAGAAAAAAGTTTAAATGTCTTGGAATGGCCTAGTCAAAGCCCAAACCTCAATCCAATTGAGAATCTGTGCCATTATTTGAAGATTACTGTACACCAACGTAACCCATCTAACTTGAAGGAGTTGGAGCAGTTTGCCGTAAGGAATGGGTGAAAATCCCAGTGGCTAGATATGCTAAGCTAATAGAAACATATACAAAGAGACTTGCAGCTGTAATTGCAGCAAAAGGTGGCTCTACAACATATTGACTTTGGGGGGTGAATACATGTGCACCCTCCTGCTTTCAGGTTATTTTTTGTTTTAATTATTGTTGGTGTCATAATAAAGGATACTTTGCACCTTTAAAGTTGTAGGCATGTTGTGTATATCACATGGTGCTAACCCCCAAAACTACATTTTAATTCCAGGTTGCAATGTGACACAACAGGACAAACACAGAACCCTCTGGGATAGCTTTGCAATGCACTGTAATGCTTCAACCTCCTAAGACAGAGCTGTGCCATCTAGTGGCCCCCACAGTAGACTACTCTTTCATTTTAGGGGTGGCGACCTTTATTTGCACAGGGCAATATTTGTGACTCTTGACTGCACCAGGGTCCTGGGGAGAATTTCCCTTGAAGTGGCACCCCAGAGAGGAGGGGGGTAGGGATCTCACATTCAGAACTCTGATGATGTTGTTGCCACCAGGAAAAGAGAATGCACAACTTAAGATTCACGGGCTGCATAACCAACATTGCAATGCTGGTTATACTTGGCAAAATTGTAACTGCAATATCTAGCCGGGGGAGTACAATATGTGTTTTTGTTAAAATTTGATATACCACCCTGCAAACAAGTTGGCAGAGCGGTTTACAATTAAAAAAAAAATAAAAGAAATGACTGAAAAGAACTCCAAAATCATGGACAGGAAAGATTTCACCTTCCTTTCCCTGTACTCAGCAATCTCTCCAGCCACATTTTAGCATTTCCCCTTCCTACCTCTTCTTAGATTTGGGTCTAGTCCTCTCTTCCAATCCGTTCTGATATCATGAGTGTTGCTGCACCATGGTGGTCTCCTCCATTACCTGCCCATGGCTTGCTTTTCCTTTTATTTGATTGCAACAGTCTTTTTCCATGTAGTACTGTGGCCATTGCTGGCTTCCCCCATCTTGGTGCATGGCTGTCTCCTCTATGCAGCAACATAGCTATGTCCGACTACACTTCAGCAGTGTAGATGAATCCAAGGACACTAGCTTTTCATATCATCAGCAAAGGCCTACACTGTCAAGACTCTGACATGACCAGGGACAGCCATAGATTAACTAGATGGTGGGCCATTTTCAAGTGAATAACTTTTTCCTGATCGTGTCCCCGTCTAGTCCCGGAACCTCTGGGTTCCCTATCTTATCCAGCAGCTTGGAGACTGAGAAACACCTTCTTTTGTGACATCATCAGTATATCTCTCCGGAGCCCGCCTGAATCCAGCAGTTACCTCAGTCTCCAAGCAGCTGGATACTTGGGAGCCCAAGGGTCTTGGGCTCGCTAGAGAAACAATTGAGAATCTAGTCTTGAAGTTTCTGTTTTTATAGCTTAATTTTTTTCTTTATTTCTCATTTTTGTTTTATAAGTGCCTGTGACTTTAAAAACTTTGGTTGCAGGTTGCTGCCCCTCCTCCCCCTCCTTCTTGCATTGCCTGCTTGTGAACTGGGTCTGCTTCAGGGGTTTTGGCTTACCTGGCTGGCAGCGCTGCGGTTCTCCAGCACAAATTCGGCTATTTTTCTATCTTTCTGTCAGGCTGAGGGGGAAGCCTTATCAGCGCCAAGCAGAGGAGCCTGCCTGCAAGCGCGCTGGAGTCCTCCCCGCCGCCCGGACCTCGGCTTCTGAAGCGCTGGGCAGTCACGGGCGGCGCGTTCCGTGTCTTCGGTGGAGGACCTGCGGCTTTTCAGGCCGTTTAAGGGGCACGGCGTTCAATTCAGGAAGGTAAGCGGTTTGCCTTTTGGGCGGCTCGCTGTTCTGGAGCGCCGCGCTTTTGGCGCGTTTTTTGGCTGATTGGGCCTAGCCGCGTGGCGGCGGTGCGGCCTTCTGTTAGTATTGGTGACGTGCCATTTTCTGGGCAATGGGAATCCCTCCTGGTGGGTACTCCTTGCTGCCGGGCAGCACCGGCTTCGCGTTTTTGCTTTATTTCTTGCTTTATTTTTTGAGTGCCCGTGTTTCGAGTCGGGTTTTTTTTACCGCGACCGGGGGAATTTGCCCAGTTACATCACTGTGCTGGTTGCAGAGAGGAGCAGTTGCTTTCCATTTCTTACACTGTCACAATGCCTTCCAAGCCCCTTTGTATGGTGTGTGGGGCTAAGAAGGTTTCCAGTGCAGGGACCTGTAAGGCCTGTGTGGGTGAGACGGAAGAGGAACGGTCTTCCGCACAGCCTGACAAGAACCCGGGGAGCGTTTTGGAGGCCTCTGCGGTGCCCTTGCCTAGTATGGAGCAGGTAGAGCCGGTGGCTGGTCCGTCTTCAGGCATTAGCCCTTCCTCTTCTCAGATGTTTTTTTCAAAAGAGCTGTCTGCCATTTTCTCTGCACAGTTCGTGGCTCTGCTGCAACAGTCCGCGGCTGGAACTGTTCTGCAGCAGCAGGTAGCAGCAGCTTCAGATGGGGACAGGAAGCGTGCTGCTTCCCCTCGAATCCAGTCCTCCCCCTGTCACGGTAAGAGGTCTAGGGGCGACAGGGATTTTTCTGATCTTATGGGGGTTTCAGAGGATCCCTTGTCCGATGAGGAGAATCCCAGTGTCACTATGGAGGAGGACTTGGAAGAAGGAGAGATTTCGGAGAGGGAGGAGCAGGCACGGGTGGTGAGAGTCTTTCGGAAAGAAGAATTGCCGGCTCTCATTGCTGAGTCACTTAAGGCACTTAACATGCCGGTCCCCGGAGAGGCAGAGGATGATACCCTGGAGGATTCTTTGTTGCAGGTGTTCAGGCGGACTCGGAGGGCCTTTCCAGTCCATAGGGTGTTTACTGAGATGATTCAGGAAGAGTGGAACGCCCCAGAGGCTCCGTTGAAAGGGTCCCGGGTTATGGGCCGTTTGTACCCCTTGCTGGACCAAGACAAGGAAGTCTTTAAGTCCCCTAGGGTGGACGCGGCTGTATCGGCCGTGACCAAGAAGACCACCATACCAGTTGAAGGTAGTGCGGCCCTCAAGGACGTGCAGGATCGGAAGATAGACGTGCTCCTGCGACAAATCTTTGACATCAATGCCATCTCCCTGCAGGCGGCCGTTTGTGGTGCTTGGGTGGCCAGAGCCTGTCTCCGCTGGTCTCAGCAGGTTCAGGAGGGTCAGCCGACTCCTTTGGCGGGCGAAGCGGCACGGCTGGAATCAGGGGCAGCCTATCTCGCCGATGTGCAGTATGACCTTATGAGAGGCCTCTCCAAAAGTATGGCTTCGGCAGTAGCGGCTCGTCGATACTTGTGGTTGAGAAATTGGGCGGTGGATTCTTCCTCTAAGGCGAGGTTGAGTAAGCTTCCTTTTAAGGGCCGCTTGCTCTTCGGTGAGGATTTAGATAAGCTAGTTAAGGATCTCGGAGAATCTAAGGGCGGCAGATTGCCGGAGGATAAGCCCAAGTCGTCTCGGGGAGCTCTGAGCGCTCGGGGCTCGTTTCGAGATTTTCGCCGGTTTCGGTCTCCACGGTTCTCTGCGAGCACGAGGGGACGTTTTCCCTATCGGAGCCAGGGGTTTCGTGGCTTCCGAGGTGCGGGCAGAGGTTTCGGTGCCGCCTCTGCCTTGGCTTCCAGTACTTTCAAGAAACCACAATGAGGTGCGGAGGGCCCAGTCGTCCCTTCTTCCCGTGGGGGGTCGTCTGCGGGACTTTCTTCCTGCCTGGGCCCAAATCACTTCAGATCAATGGGTGCTAGAAGTCATTCGGGAGGGTTATGCCCTGGAGTTCTTGCATCCCGTGCGAGAGGCCTTTGTGCAGTCTCCCGGATGGTCGGTAGCGAAGTGCGCGGCACTTCGGGAAACTGTGCAAAGGTTGCTGGACCTAAAAGCGATTGCTCCCGTTCCGCCCGACCAGTACGGCTGCGGTCGGTACTCCATTTATTTTATTGTTCCCAAGAAGGACGGAGGTGTCCGGCCCATTCTGGATCTCAAAGGCGTCAATCGGTGCCTGCGCGTGTCGCATTTTCACATGGAAACTCTCCGATCCGTTATTGTGGCGGTACGACGGGGGGAGTACCTCACCGCTCTGGACTTGTCAGAGGCGTATCTACATATTCCGGTTCGGTCGGACCATCACCAGTTTCTCCGTTTTGCGGTGCCCTTCGGTCATTATCAGTTCCGGGCTTTGCCTTTTGGTCTGGCGACTGCCCCGAGGGTTTTCACCAAAGTAATGGTGGTGGTGGCTGCGGCCTTGCGCAAGGAAGGTATCCTTGTTCACCCGTATCTGGACGACTGGTTGATCCGAGCCAAGTCGCGAGCGGAGAGCGTGAGGGTCACAGCTTGCGTGGTGCAGTTCTTGGAAAGTCTCGGGTGGATAGTCAATCAGACCAAGAGCCGCTTGCAGCCCTCTCAGAATTTGGAGTACCTGGGGGCGCGCTTTGACACGAGCGTTGGCAGGGTATTTCTCACAGAACACCGCGTGAAGGTCTTGCAGAGCTTGGTGGAGCGGTTTCTCCGGCTCCAGGCTCCCTCGGCGTGGCGCTACCTGCAGTTATTGGGCACCATGGCGGCCGCCATAGAAACGGTTCCGTGGGCAAGAGCCCACATGAGACCCTTGCAGAGGGCGTTGCTTCGCCGCTGGTCGCATCAGTTGCATCCGTTGTCCCGAAAACTCGTGTGTCCGGAGGAGACTCGTCTGGCCCTGCTCTGGTGGCTGGTTCCCGCCTCGCTGGAAAGGGGGAGGGCCCTGGAGTCGCCCGAGTGGGTAGCCATGATGACGGACGCCAGCTTGATGGGCTGGGGGGCCCACTGTCAAGGCAGCTTCGCGCAGGGCACCTGGAGTTGGCAGGAGCAGCAGTTATCGATCAATCACTTGGAACTGCGAGCGATGTTTCTAGCTCTGCGGGAGTTTCGGCTGACGCTGGTGGGACGAGCGGTCAGGGTGCTCTCGGACAACGTGACGGCGGTCACCTTTGTCAACAGACAAGGGGGCACCAGCAGCGCGGCCCTCGAGGCGGAGGCCGGCGCCCTATGCGAATGGGCGGAAGAGAATCTCCTGGACCTGTCGGCGGCCCATGTGGCAGAAGTGGACAATGTGGAGGCCGATTATCTCAGCCGGGTGCGGGTCGATCCCGGAGAATGGTCGCTGCATCCTCAGGTATTCGAAATGCTCGCCCGCAGATGGGGGACGCCGGTCATGGATCTCATGGCGATGCTCGCTTCGGCAAAGTGCAGCCGCTTCTTCAGCAGCCGCCGGGAGCGGATGTCCGAAGGCTTGGACGCTCTGCTCCAACCTTGGCCGGAGGGACAGCTGCTTTATGTCTTCCCTCCGTGGCTTCTGATAGGCAGGGTCCTGCAAAGAGTGGAAAAGTTCAGGGGTCAAGTCCTTCTGATAGCGCCGGATTGGCCACGGCGGCCCTGGTACGGGGATCTGGTCAGGTTGCTGGTGGCGAAGCCTTGGCGGCTCCCCTGCCGGGCCGACCTGCTGTCTCAGGGGCCTCTGTTCATGCCTCACGTGGATCGGTTCTCGCTTACGGCCTGGCTCTTGAGCGGGCGCGGCTGAGTTCACGGGGTTACTCGTCGGCGGTTATCTCTACCTTGCTGAAATCCAGACGGCGTTCTACTTCTATGGCTTATGTGCGGGTCTGGAGGATTTTTGAGGCATGGTGTAGGGCTCGTTCTCTGGAGGCTCTCAAAGCTACCCTCCCGCAGATCCTGGAGTTCCTGCAGGCTGGTTTCGATAAGGGCCTGGTGGCGACGTCGTTGCGGGTGCAGGTGGCTGCTCTGTCTTGCTACCGGGGTCGGTTAGCGGGCCGATCGCTCGGGGAGCAGCGTGATGTCAAGAGGTTTCTCAGGGCGGTGGCATTAGCCAGGCTGCCATCGCGTTCCGTGTTTCCCAAATGGCATCTTTCCTTTGTGTTGGAGGCATTGGATCGGGAACCGTTTGAACCTCTGATGCGTGCGTCGCTGAAGGATCTCACGTTGAAAGTGGTTTTCCTGGTGGCTGTCGCTTCGGCCAGGAGAGTGTCGGAGCTGCAAGCCCTCTCCTGTCGGGAGCCTTTCCTGTCTTTCTTGGCCTCTAAGGTCGTTTTGCGGCCGGTGCCGGCTTTCCTCCCCAAAGTACTTTCGGCGTTTCATGTCAATCAGGAGATTTCCCTGCCGGTTTTTACCGGGAGCGCGGATTCCTTTTCCAAGCGACTTCTCATCTTGGATGTACGCCGGGCGTTGAAGAAGTACCTCAAGCGGACGGCGACTTTTCGGAAATCCGACAGGCATTTTGTACTCTTCGGGGGGCGTCGCAAGGGGGAAGCGGCGTCCAAGGCTTCCATTGCGCGCTGGATCAAAGAAGCCATTGCGTCGGCCTATGTGTTGCGTGGTAGGGCGGTGCCGGAAGGGTTGAGGGCCCATTCCACGAGAGCACAAGCTACTTCCTGGGTGGAGGTGCGTTTGGTGTCGCCGGTGGAGATTTGTAGGGCGGCGACGTGGTCGTCTTTGAACTCTTTCGTGAAGCACTATCAGTTGGATGTGCAAAGGGAGGAGGAGACTTCCTTTGGTTCTGCAGTCCTGCAAGCGGGTTTGCCGGGACCCTCCCGTACTTAACGATTTCACTGCTCTGGTAAGGACCCAGAGGTTCTGGGACTAGACGGGGACACGATCAGGAAAATGAAATTAGACTTACCTGCTAATTGTTGTTCCTGGAGTGGACCCGTCTAGTCCCGGGCCCCTCCCGGAGTCCCTGGGCAAACGAGTCTACGGCTCACGGCCCTGTGCTACAGGTAAGAGATCTTTTATTCCGTTTGGGGGTTTTTCCTCCAGGGGTACCAAGAGACAAAAAAAAAAAAAAAAAAAGATTGTAGTGCACGTCCACTTCCTCTGGGGGTGGTTTTCTCGGCAGAAGGCAGTGCAAGAAGCTGCGGAAGGGGGGCTCTTTGCAGCTGTTTTTGTTTGCATTTATAGTCACAGCAAGCTTCCCGCTGTGCTTCTCTTTAAATGCAGTTTTCCTTGCGGCATCTCATTTCCGTGCTGCTTCAGTTTTGTTTTTCTTTGATTGGATGGATACTTACTTGTTTCTCCGGTGAGTCTGCTTTGTCAATAGGTAACTGCTGGATTCAGGCGGGCTCCGGAGAGATATACTGATGATGTCACAAAAGAAGGTGTTTCTCAGTCTCCAAGCTGCTGGATAAGATAGGGAACCCAGAGGTTCCGGGACTAGACGGGTCCACTCCAGGAACAACAATTAGCAGGTAAGTCTAATTTCATTTTTTTTTTTATGATGGGTGAGCTGGGTTAAAGAGTTCTGTTAGGGACTTGATGGTCCATGCATTACTTGGATTTTGCTATCTTTTGGGAAACTAACAGGTACTTATTACCTGGATTGGCTACTAATGAAAAGAGGATACTGGGCTTGATGAACCTTTGTCTGATCCAGTATGGTATATCTTACGCTTGCTGTTTCTGTAAATGCTGATGGGATACAAGGAACATTAAATTGAGGGGAAAAAAGTACAAGTATTTTGACTACTGCCTAGTTGTCATCTTTTCATTTTGTTTTTGGGTACATTGCTTATTAAAGCAGAGTGTAAAAGTATCACTCTGCTGTAATAAGAATATCACTCTGCCATCATGCAGTGCTTGTCCTGTGGCAGGCTATAGCCATTCTGTAGGAAGCTGCATTTTAATACCTCAAGATGTAACTGGACCTCATTGTCATCATTTTACAAGCAACATACAGTATGATGTGAAATGATCCTTGGAACCACCCACAGTGGGGAAACCTCAGTCCACAGGAGTAGCCTAATGGTTAGAGCAGCAAGGGAAGCTCAGTTCAAATCCCATTCTTGCTCCTTGTGATCTTGGGCAAGTCACTTAACCCTGCATTGCCTCGGGTATAAAATTAGATTGTAAGCCTTCCATGCAGGGCTGGCCCAACTGGCTGGCAAACTAGGTAGTTGCCTAGGGCGGCAACTTCTTTTGGGGAGGTGGGCGCAGCAAACAGCAGGGCTTTCAAATCTAATCAATAAATTCTGACAGCCCAGTGGCCAAAAGGTTTAAGGTTTAACTAGAGCACCAATACCTTGAACCAACTCTGGGGTCAGCCCTGCCTCCATGTGATAGAAAAATACCCATTGTGTTTGAATGTAAAATCTAAACATTTGTAAGCTGCTCTGTACCTAGTTCCAGTGGAGAAAGGAGGATATAAATCTGTAAATTAAATTAAGGAAATGCAGGTGAACCTCTGAGTGCACATTTTCCTAATTTGGCAGCATACATGCTGTTGTTTAAACTACAGTCCCCTTACTCTTGGTACGAGCTTGCTCTGCTGTACCTGTGTCAGCACTGACAGGTGTTTTATTTATGGACCTGTGAACGCCATTGCATTTAGTTCGAGGCAAGCTGCACATTAGCATGGTTTCATAATTAAATTGTCTGCAATAAAGAGGAGTCGTCTTTTTACATTTTTTTTTGTTTTAACTTTCCAGACAACTTTTATTCAAAATTGTCATTTTGAAAATGAGCATAACAAATTCTGTCTTCGTTGAATACAGTCAGGTTACAGTGGTATTAGAATCCTGTCCCCAGCAACAAATATCACAGTGACAAATAATGAAAAGATCTTAGTCATGTCCCTGTTTTTATACCAAATATAATTGTTTCTTATTATCCTTCTCCTTTCTTCATAAAGAGATTTTTTTTAAAGTGCTTTTGGGTGTCTGTGTTCTTTCCTCATCGTCCCCCCAGTCTTGTCCAGACACATGGGTTATGCTCGCCTACCAGCAGATGGAGACTGAACAATGGTTTGATGTCGTGGTATAAGGGTCCTGTGCAAACCACCTCTAACCAGTGGTTCTCACTCTAGCAGATGGAGGTTGTTTAGCCTGTGCAGTTTGTATTGAAGTAAGGATGATAATGATCAAATATTTGGGGGTACAATTCAGCTCTGGCCGTCAGCTAACCCTGGGGTTCAGAACCTGGTGGTTCTAGGTCCTTCCTCCTCCCCACCAGTTCACCCTACCTCAAGATTGGTGGACAGGCTGGTAGTAGCCTTTTATCAGGGGATCCCATCCTTCCTCCTCCCCAACCTTTGAGAGGGGGCATGGAGGAAGACATAGTGCAGGATTATGGCCTCTTGAAAAAGAGAGATGCTGCAGACCCCATGGTGAAAAAAATATACATACATCTCGTCTCCAGTCAAGCAGCACATGGACCAAGCTTCTCTATCCACAGTGAGTGTTTCTTTCGGATGGGGTGAATTGTTTCACTTGCGTGATTCAGCTAATGGGTTCTCGGCTGTAGTTCATTCTAAGGAAGCAAGCAAACAACTGTGGGATCTATGGCCAATGTCCCCTTCGTTAGTGAGATGGCTGATCAACACAGAATCAGAGACTGCCATTCCCTTTGATGGGAAGGAGGCAGAGCACTGTGGGGCCGTATCTTGTCTTCTCCCAAGGGGGAGTAGTCTGTTGCCCTGGGGATGTGGGTACTTTTCTTCATCACGTCCCTTGGTTGTCTCTTGGCCACCAGATGGGGGACGCAGCTTGTAGCACCGTTGGCATGGTTTTTTGGGCTGGGGCGATCAGCTGTTGGTTTTGGTGCTGCAGCTTGCTGGTAGGCATCAACGGCCTAGCTAGTGCCTTTTTCTGCAGCCTGGGACACACAGAGTTCGCTGTTCCAAGCAGTCGTATTCAGAAGAAGAAAAAAGGAAACTGTGCATTGAGAAGTTGACTGATTGGTAGAATTTATTTATTTTGTGTTTTTTTTACACCGCTTAACCAATGATTCAAAACGGTTTACATAGAACAAGAACAATATACAAGTAACATAATTAACATAGAATATACAAGAAATCTATTCCACTGGTTATATAGTTGACTGTTAACGAAAAGGGGAAAGAACCATGCAAGTATAATATATAGTACTGGTTGCAGGCAGCCCTGTGTTGTGTGACCATCAGGGCAGGCTGAGCTGGTAGCCTTACAGTCAGGGCCGGCCCGTCCATTGAGCAAGAATGTTTTTTGCACAGGGCCCCGCGTTTCAGGGGGCCCCCGCGCAAAGAACATTCTGCTTTTTTAAAAATTTGATTTAAAAAAAAAAAAAAAAGCTGGCTGCTGCCGCTGCGGCAGAATGGAGTGTCCCGCGGGGCCCCCTCTCCCCGGCTGAGCTCTCCCTGCCTGGCTGAGCCCCTCTGCGACGGCTTTCAGATCCGCGAAGGGAGAGTGCCTCCCTCGCGTCTCTGTTAAGCCCGCAGGGGCTGATGGGAAATTTCCCATCTGCCCCTGCAGGCTTAACAGAGACGCGAGGGAGACACACTCTCTTCGTGGATCTGAATTTTTGAAAGCCGTCGCAGAGGGGCTCAGCCGGGCAGGGAGAGCTCAGCCGGGCAGAGGGGGCCCCGCGGGACACTATTCTGCTGCTGCGGCGGCGGCAGCAGTCAGCTTTTTTTTTTTTTTTTTAAATTTTCCCTGAGCCGATGTGGGGGGGTTAGGACTGGTAATGGGCTATGGAGGGGGTTAGGACTTGACTTGAGGTGGGCTGTGGGTTGATGGGGGGGGGTTAGGACTGGTAATGGGCTATGGGGGGTCTAGCACTGGTAATGGACGATGGGGGGTCTAGGAAAGGTAATGGACTATGGGGGGTCTAGGACTGGTAATGGGCTATGGGGGGTTAAGACTGGTAATGGGCTATGGGGGGTCTAGGACTGGAAATGGGCTGATGGGGAGGGGTTAGGACTGGTAATGGACTATGGGGGGGGGCTAGGACAGGAAATGGGCTGATGGGGAGGGGTTAGGACTTGAGGTGGGCTGATGGGGTTAGGACTGGTAATGGGCTATGGGGGGGTTAAGACTGGTAATGGGCTGTGGGCTGACGGGCGCTGTCTAGAAATGGGGTGATGGGGGGTTAGGACTGGTAATGGGCTATGGGGGGGTTAGGACTGATAATGGGCTATGGGGGGCTAGGACAGGAAATGGGCTGATGGGGGGGTTAGGACAGGAAATGGGCTGATGGGGGGTTAGGACTGGCAATGGGCTATGGGGGGCTGACTGGAAATGGGTTGATGGGGGGTTAGGACTGGTAATGGGTTATAGGGGGGCTTAAACTAAAAATGGTGTGATGGGGGGTTAGAACTGGAAGTGGGTTGATGGGGGGGCTAGGACTGGTAATGGGTTGGGGGGTTGCTAGGACTGGAAATGGGCTGAGTAGAAGGGGGGGCTTGAACTGCAAATAGCTGATGGGGAGGGGGCTTGGAATGGAAATGGGCTGTGAGGGAAGGGAGCTAGGACTGGAAATGGGCTGATGGAGCAGCTTAGATAGGACTGGAAATGGGCTGTTGGGGGGAGCTAAGATTGGAAATGGGCTGTGGTGGGGGCTTGGATTGAAATGGACTCATGGAGGGGCTAGAACTGGAAGTAGGCTCATGGGGGTGGGCTTGGACTGGAATTGGGCTGAGTGGAGGGGAGCTAGGATTTGACATGGGCTGATGGTGGGGTTAGGAAATGACTAGAAATGGGCTGATGGGGGCTAGCATTGGAAATGAGCTGATGAAGGGACTCGGACTGGAAATGGATGGGGGAGCTAGGACTGGAAATGGGCTGATGCAGGGACTAGAAGGGAATGGATGCTGGGGTGAGGCTGGAACTAGAAGGGAGCTGATGTTGGGGGAGGATTAGAATGGGATGGGGCTGGGAGAGTAAAATGGAGAGGGGAAAAATATTTTGTGTGGGAGGGATGAAAAATCTACAATTGGCCGGGTATTGGGAGAGTAAGTGGGGATTGAGGATGGAGGGGTAAAATTTGAGTGGATGAAATAGGAATGAGGAAAGAGCAAAAGGAGAAAAATTAGTATGTTAAAGCAGATGTAGAGAGAGAGAATGGAAAAAAAACTAGAAGAGAGAAGAAAGGACAAATGGACAGCAGACGATGGAGAGTTAGCAGAAAACATGAAGAAACCAGAAGAAAGTGGCTGGAGCAATTGCAACTGAAAAAAAATGCACAAAAGGTAGAAAGATATATCTCTTTATTTTGAATTTACTAACTGGAATATGAAAGCTCTGGGAAATGTGCATCATTAACGTCTGCGCTTTATTTGGTACAAGAGGAAATTAATTTATAGTTTTATTTCTACAGTGTTGTACATTCCAAGTTTGGTTTTTGGGGTTCCCAGTTTAATTATTGCCTTCCTGTTTCTAAATTGTGATTCCTTGTTTGGTGATGGTCAATATTCCCTCTAATTTTCTGTAGGCTGTGTGCGCATAAAATATCAGCTGTGCAGCTTTTGAAGGAAGGTTAAATTTTTGTGCGCCACATAACGACACTTGGAGTTATATACTTTAAAATTTGACTACACGTCAGAATACAGTATGTACACCACATTGATTGCACTAGAAAATATTGTAGAACTTGTGAAAACCATAAATACACAACAACTTTTACATTTTAAGATGTCTGTGTTCTTTTCTATCGGAATCAGAACCGTAATTTTTGTGCGCTCTGTTGTAAAGTATGTGCGCTCGCTCGGCGAGGTGTGTGCGCACGCACACGCGCACAGCTTAGAGGGAACAGTGGTGATGGTCTATGTTCTGCATGTGTAACTGAGCTGAGGTATTCTGTTTATGTAATTCCTATTTGACATTGCCACTTGTTCTCTTTCCCCAGTATTCTCTGAAATGTATTGGTTTAATATTTGCAGTGTTGCCTTTTGATAGGTAGGGTATGGTGCTTTGTGAGTCCTGGTAATGCTGTCAGGATACGGCGGGTTTGCTATAGGTTCTAAATGGACAGCGTTTGTAGTAGTTCCTAATGTGCCTGGCGGTTGGCACTGGATTATAGTAATGTAGAAATCTTTTAGTCTTTCTTTATCCATACATTCATTAAGAGACATGTTTACTAAAAGTTAGTGTATGGTAACATTATGCAAATATTTATGCAAATAAGGCCACTTATGCAAATGAGGCCCCGCACCCCCCTTGGGCCGCCCCTGCTTACAGTTAAGGGATTTTGGTGCTAACAGCTGCCATTTTGGGTGCTTAGGTCGTCCCTCGATGTGGAAGGTTTAGCAGAGTTCTGGTAATGGTGCCCAATGCTGGGTTAGCGAGTCTTGGTGAAGAGGCACTTTCCTTCCCTAAATTTGTTTTGGGCTGGCATGGTTTTTCAGTAGTGCTGAGTGTAAGGCTGACCTCCTCTTTCAATTAAGATTGAGTGGGAAGCAATGGAGAAGAGCAACTGGGTTTCTAATGATGAGTAAAAAATAAGTATCAGGTTTTTATGCTTCATTTAGCCTTTCAGCTGTTGGGTGGATTTTTGCTGGGAATGTGTACCCCACATCAGCTAGTGGTGGGGGTGAATTTCTGCATGGTTTTACTAAATTAGAGCATAATTTAAGATGTGCCGTATGGGTCAGAACAAGGGTCTATCAAGCCCAGTATCTTTTTCACATCTGAGGAACATTGAAAGGTTTCATCAGAAAGGATGTCGTGCCTTTGGGTTGGAAGTTTTGCAAAGCTAGGCTCTTCTGTTTCCTTCCTATCGTTAGGTACTGCTTTGTTACATCCCACATGTCTGGACTGGACTGGCCTGGACTGGAGGGATAATGAAGGTGAAATTAGGTCCCTCCAGTCCAGGATCCGCCATAAATTGTTTAGTGCATGGTTTTGAGAGTGAGTATGGATATACTACATTCTTCTGTTCTGTGGCTGCCTTTGAAATGAGCGAATGGGCTAATGTGACATCAGGCCATAATTATGATTTTACGGCCCATTTGTTCAGCGTGGCTGTCAGTTCGCCGGATGATAGGCCTTCTTGGAGCCATATTTAGGCCTTTCAATAAAGGCAGTGGTTTATATCCTTTATGCTGCACTCAGTTCAAATCAAATGCTTCGGTTAGTATAGCTCATGGTGTAAGTAATGAAAGTATGCCTAATAGTTTCCTTCTGAAGTCTGCTTTGTTACAGAAATACTGGTTAGAGGAGGTTTGCACAGTGTCCTTATACCGTGACATCTTCAAACCATTGTTCCCAGTCTCCATGTTTATGTTTATTAAAATACTTTCTATACCGCCCCATACCAATAGCGTCTGGGCGGTTTACAAAACTAAAAGAATAATTACATTACAGGCTGTTAGAAAAGTTAAAAAGAACGCCAATTAAAATATTAAAAGCGACGGAAAAGAGGCAGAGGATAGAAAACATAGCAAAATAGAAAAACATCAACAAAAGGAGGAAGAGGGAGACAAAGACGGGGGAGGGAGATCAAACGCCAGACTAAACAAATGGGTTTTGAGTTGCTGTTTGAAGGCATGATATGATTGCTCTGCGCGGAGGGGGGGGGGGGGAATGAATTCCAAAGCCTAGGACCCAGAAAATAGAAAGCCGAAGAACGTGTGGACTCCAAGTGGGCTTGAGAGGGAGAAGGAAGGGACAGACGATTAACGTGGATAGAACGGAGCAGGCGATGGGGAGTGCGGAAATGAAGAAGATCTGCAAGATAAAGTCACCCTATGCACAAACGTGAGGACCTTATACTGTATACGAAATGAAACTGGTAACCAGTGATGGTGCAAAAGTAGGGGAGTGACGTGGTCGTAACGAGAAGCACAAGATAATAGACGGACAGCTGCATTCTGGACACGTTGTAAACGGGAGAGTTGAGATTGTGGTAGACCAGCTAGAGAAACATTACAGTAATCAAGTCGGGACATTACAAAAGAGAGAATAAGAGTAGCAAAAGCAGAGGGCGAAAGAAAAGGACGCACGGGCCGAAGTTGTTTTAGGGATAGAAAAGAACGTTGAACTATTGAAGTGATGTGTTCTTTGAATGAGAGAGAAGAGTCAAGAATAACACCAAGATACCTAAGAGATGAAACAAGAGGGATGGGCTGGGAAGAGAGGGAAGGAGCACAGGTGGGGGAAGGGCTCCCGAGGGTAAACCAGATGGCAAAAGACTTAGTAGGATTGACCTGGAGAAAGTTAGAGGTGAACCAGGAGGCAACAGCAGAAAGACAAAGATTAAGAGGAGAAATATCGGGTGTGTGTGAATCAGTGTGGTGCAGGAGAATGATATCGTCCGCGTAATAGTACGCGGAGATACCAAACTGCTGGATCACGAGTGCAAGAGGGGCCAGGAAGACATTGAAAAGGAGGGGAGCAAAAACAGATCCCTGAGGCACACCACAGGTAAGAGAAGTGGAAGCTGAGGAAGAAGATCCAACAACCACAGAAAAAGAGCGACAGGAGAGAAAAGAACGAAACCAGTGAAGAACTGTACCAGAGAGGCCAGCGTCTTGAAGACGGGCAAGAAGGGTGCAGTGATCCACCAAATCAAAAGCTGCAGAAAGATCGAGGGAAACAGCAAGAGTAAAGAGACCATGATCGTGAGCAGCATGCACCTCGTTGAGAAGGGAAAGAAGGATAGACTCTGTACTTGTGACCAGGACGAAAACCAGACTGCCGAGGGTGAAGAGCAAGAGAAGCCTCAAGGTGAGCAGACAGCTGAAGAAAGACAAGTTTCTCGAGGAATTTAGAAAGGAAAGGAAGATTGGAAACAGGGCGCCAGTTAGAAAGAACTGTAGGGTCAGAAGTACGTGATTTTAGAATAGGGCGAACAATAGCGTGTTTCCAAGGTGTAGGAAAAAGACCAGAAGATAGACTAGCATTAAAGAGGGAGAGAATATAAGGAGAGAGAGATAGGGAAGGTTCCAGAAGCCAACGGGAAGGAATAGGATCAGCAGGACAAGTTGTTTTCCGGATAGAGAGGAAGGTAGTTTGGAGAACAGCTGGGGAAATCATCTCGAAAGAAGACCAAGAGTGAGATAAGATAGGTACAGGTAGGCAAGCATAACCCACACGACTGGACTGTAGGGACGCCAAAGAAAGAAAATTAGGAGGTAAGGTCTAATTTTGCTATTTGCAACATGTGATAGGGAACCTCGTACCAGCCGGATATTCTTAAACTGGAAGCCTCTCCTTAGGAAGGAACATTTATGTGAGTAATTTTATAACAGCACCTGAGTTGTTAAGGTAGGAAAGTGCTTATCTTGAGTCTTTTTTTTTTAAAAAAGCTACCTAGGTGCCTATGTGTTTATATAAAATACTAGCACAAATCCTGCAGCAGTCACGCTTATGAAAGTGCACATATTACGCGTGCTGGAGAGCAGCGTAAATGTTAGTGTGTACTTTATAAAATAAATATGTAAATTGTGACTCTGGCAGTGCTTCACCCAAACTCTGCCCCTGAGCATGCCTACTGCACCATGCATACTTTTAGGCGTGACCTAATTTTTTACATGTGAATATGGTTTACGAAGTTACCTTCTACAAATGGACAAGGTGCTCTTGCAAAAATTCTTGTTAAAACATTACATTTATAAGCGTAGTGCTTTGAAATGCAAATTGTTAACGTTTTGATTGAAAATTCTGCCTTGATGATATTAGGGTGGATACCATCTGCAGTCATTGTCGGAATCTGTGTGCATGACTGTGAAAACTCTGCTCGGTGATCCGGTGCCTCAGCTATATGGAGAAATGACACCTTGCCTGAGGTGAGCATTTAAAAGGAATCAACTAGAAGCAGTCTACTGTATCTCCGCTGTATCTGCTTGAGCATTAGTTAGCTGATGTCCATTACACTGTGAAAGAAGGAGCCTTGTTTATTACAGTCTTGTTCCAATTTTACCCTTCTTTTCCTGGCCAGCTAGATTGGTAGTTGTATGTATTTCATTACAAATACAAGACCTAGGGGGCATTCAAATCAGTCAGGTGGCAATCGAAAAACAAATTGGAAGTACCTCTTCCCACAGCACTTAAGTTACTGTGTGGAGCTCTTTACCATGGGACTGAGGGGGCAAATAATGGAGTGGAGCTCAACAAGTTAGTTATATGAAAAATATCAGATATGACCAAAAATATAATGTCAACGTAATTATTCCAGAAGTTAGCTTACTTCTCAGTTAAACTATATAAATAAGGACCATGAGTTTCAGTAACATTTAGCCTAGTGGTTAGAGCAGCAGCCTGGAGACCAAGAAACCAGGGTTCGATTTCCCTCTTGCACTCCCTGTGACCTTGGGCAAGTCACTTTCTTCAGAGACAAGCAGGGGGTTGCAGGCACACTCTTGAAGATGAAGTCCCTGGGCTGAGCTTTGTGCCGGATCTCCTACAGCTCATAGAAGCTTTGTTGCTTCACTGAGCATGCGTGCCTGCTTCCCACCTGCCTGTGCTCGAAGAATCGGTTTTTCTACTTACTGTGCAGCAGCCTGCATGGGTCTCCTTTCCTCTTCACTTTTTGCTTGCTATTCTTTCTCTTTTCTCACTATTCTCTTCTGTTGTCGTTGCTCCCTTTTCACCCTGGCTCACTTCCTGCCAACATTTCTTCACTGTGACAAAACAAACTAAAAAAACAAACAAATGGGGCTCTTTTTCCTCTAATTGCAGGGCCATGGGGGTGTGTCTTGTGCCTCGGCCCTTCTCCTTGGCGCTCTTGCTCAGTCTGCTCCATCGAGTTTGAAACAAAACAACAAAAAAACACAACTGCAAGAGGGAGTAATTTAGCAAACAGGACCTGTTTTCTTTTCTCTGGAGTTTGAGATAAGCCTTGCTTGGTGTTATGCCACCTCTGCGGATCGGACTCCTCCTCCTATCCCTCCTCCCCATCGGGCTAAGCACAGGCTTGAGAAGCTCTCTATAAGCAGCCTCAGTACTGTTTTTGACATCTCTGGGTACAGCTACGGGGTTTGTGGTTCCCCCCTCAGCTACTCCTGCCATCATGTGGCACTCCTCTCCCTCCTGACCTTACTCCAAGTGTGTCAGCTTCCTCCTCTATCCCTCCTGGGGATGTGCCTACGACGGGTTATAAGATTAAGACAAAGCAGAAGCATCGTCTCCTTCCGCCATTGCAGTAGTCGGGTAAGCATCATACAAAGCGCAAACCCCTGCCCTCCACGCCTGACAGTCCTCCCCCTCCTCGAAGTCCCACAGACCTCTCACTCCTCCTTCCTCTCCCTCCTACAACAGTTCCTTCAAGATAGTTCCACTGTTTTGCAGGCCTTTCTTCAGAGTCTCAATATGCACCCTAGTGCACCTCCGGATACCCCACACCCAGGAGGTCTTGGACTCCCTTCTGTTCATTCACTACTATTTTACCCTTGGGAGCCATTTGAGTCCTACGTAGAGGACCCCATTCTGGTCTCCCTGACCAGGACCTTCAGGACGAACTGCCTGAGGGCCTTTCTTACCCAAAGCTCCTCAGGAAACTCTCTCAGGCTCTTGCTCTTAGTGACTCGCAGACTACAACCAACAAATGGGATTTTCACTCCATTTTGAGGGCTTGCACTGCTCTTAAGGAAATCCCTGCACTCCCAGCCCCTTGGATCCTTCAGGATCTTCATTCTTCCATCTGGAAGACCCCATCTTCGGACCTTGCTGCGTCCCGACGCATTGACCTTGAGTACAAGGTCCTGCTGTCTCTAGGTTTCCATCATCCTCAATTCCATCATCAGTCGATGGTCTCTGAAGCCATCTTATAAAATCTCCAAGAGTACCAAGCTGCCATCCCAGATCCCCCTAGGGAAGGAACAGCGGATCTTAGATGCTGTGGGGAGTAAGTCATATCAGAGCAGTACTCTCGCCATGTGCATCTTAGCTCATCAGCTACATATGCTGCACTACCATCATGAACTACTTCAGCTGGATGATTCTGCTTCGACTCTTTTGGTTGCAGACTTACATGAATCCCTCTACCACATCATTCGTGCCACTTATGACATCTGTGTCTGCAGCTATGTCCATTTCAGCCAGATGGACTGCCTGGCTTTGTGTATTTGGACTCGTGAAACCTTCATGACCGCTTGGCAGACCCCTCTTGCCAGGGTGACAGCCTTTTTGGGTCCAAGTTTCAGGAAGCGGTCTCAGAGGTCAAGGACCACTCTACCACTGTTGACAGCTCTCGGCTCAGACAGTGGAGGCATTTTCCTCCAACCCCGCTCCTTTTTGCCATCTTATCACCATCTTTTTTCACTATTATTATTTCCAACAATTCTACCAGAGCCATGCGGGACACCACTGATACTCTGCAGTTACTCTGCTTTGTCTTCAACACAGATATGTCAGAGCTTACCCCTCAACAATGCCTGGATTTCATTGGGGCGCATCTAGACACTCTGCAAGCCAAAGCTTTCTTTCTCAGCCTCAGGGCCCGAACCTTGGCATTCTTGAACAATACCCTTGCCACATGCTGGTCAGTGCCGACCCACAAGCTTCTGCATCAACTGGGGCACATGGCCGCAATTGTGCATATAGTTCTACTTGCCCAGCTGCACATGCGCCCATTACAGTGGCATCTCAGGATGGCTGGGGGATCCAAAATGGCTGCAGCATTTTAGCTCGCTCCAGCTGCCTGCTCGTGTTGGACTTTGTTCTCTCAGAAGGCAAGGCGTACTGGTCTTCCCCTACCTCAATGACTGGCTTGTCACAGGGCCCTTGGCTGGGGAAGCCCACCTGGCAGCATCACGCATGATCCTCCTCGAGCGCCTGGGGTTCTTGGTCAACTATTCCAAGTCCCACCTCTAACCGGTACAAGCCTTGGAGTTTATCGGCGCATGCCTTGACACTCAGCGGGCAATCGCCGTTCTACCAGCAGACCATGTGGCTCGCCTCCGAGCCCAGGCGGCCCAGGACCAGAGCAACACTTGGGTCATGGCGCAGACCATGCTGCGCCTCCTGGGACACATGGCCTCCACCGTCCATGTGGGCCCACATGCACATGCGGACGGCCCAGTTGTGCCTCAGCAGTCAGTGGAGCCAGGCCTCCAGTCACCTCAGGGACTCCATTCGGGTCTCCCACTACCTTTGCAGGTCTTTAGACTGGTGGCAGAACCCCCCCACAACCTTCTCTGGGGGCTGCCCTTCCAGACCCCACAGCACGACCTAGTGCTGACAACGGATGCTTCCCTGATGGGGTGGGGAGCTCACTGCAGTGCACTGTGCATTCTGGGGCGCTGGTCACCCGAAGAGGCTCGACAGCAAATTAACTTGCTCTAGCTTCGGGCAGTCCAGTGGGCCCTGAGGGGTCCTCCGCCCTCACGAATGGCAGCTGGACCAAGAGGTGACCAGCTGGCTGTTCCATTGGTGGGGGATCCCGACTGTGGACTTGTTCGCCAGTCCGATGAACACACAGTTCTCCCGCTTCTGCGGCCTGGTCCCGCACCCGAGCAGGGAGGCCTCGGATGCATTCCTCTTAAACTGGACCTCTGGGATTCTCTATGCATTCCCTCCCACTCTTCTCATTGCGAGGACCCTCCACAAAGCTCAGCGGGACCGAGCATCGATGATACTCGTCGCTCCCTCGTGGCCTCGGCAACTATGGTTCCTACTCCTGCTCTGGCTCACGTCCGATCCTCCAGTTTCCCTGGGCTGTGCCCCAGGCCTGCTGACACAGGAGGAGGGGCGGGTGCTGCACCCGAACCTGGCCGCGTCCCTTACAGCCTGGTGGCTGAACGGGTTGCCTTAGCCAAGCTAGACCTCCCAGAGGAGGTCAAAGAGGTCCTCCTCGCATCGAGGAAGGACTCTATGAGATAAGCTTATGCCTTCAAGTGGTGACGCTTCTCTGTCAGGATCGATCCGGAGCTCAGAGCACCATTCTCGTGTCCCACTCGGTGGGTCCTCCAGTACCTTCTCCATCTTTCAAAGGAGGGGCTGAAGTCAAACTCTGTCAGAGTAGACCTGAGCGCCATCTTGGTGAATCACCTCCCAATTGAGGGTAAAGCCCTCTCGGAGCAGCCCTTGGTCTCTCGCTTCATGCAGGGTCTCTTGCTGTCCAAGCCTCCCATCCGGCCTCTCCCGGCGGAGTGGGACCTGAACGTGGTGCTCATGCAGCTTACCCGTTCACTCTTCATGTCGATGGTGACGTGCTTGCTTCGGCACCTCTCCTGGAAGGTAGTCTTCCTGGTGGCTTTGACCTAGGTGCGCCGAGTCAGCAAGCTCCAGGCTTTCATGGCTGAAGCCCCTTACACCCAGGTTTTATAGGTACAGGGTGGTCCTCTGTACCCACCCTAAGTTCCTGCCGAAGGTTGTCTCGAATTTTCATCTCAATCAGGAGATGGTCTTATCGACCTTCTTCCCGAGACCGCATGCTGACCAGGCATTGGCGGTATTGCATACACTTGACTGCAAGAGGACTCTTGCCTTCTATCTGCAGCGCACCCAGCCTCATTGCAAGTCTGGCTGGCTCTTTGTGACCTTCATCCCAATCGCCTGGGGCAGGCCGTCATAAAACGTGCCCTCTCCATCTGGGTGGTGGACTGCATCACCTTCGCTCATGTGAAGGCGGGCACCCCATTGGCCCAGCTGGTCACCACACACAGCATCCGAGCCAAGGCGGCTTTGATAGCTTTGTTGCGTTCAGTGCCTCTGACAGACATTTGCCGGGCTGCGACCTGGGCTTCAGCAAATACCTTCGTTGTCCACTACTGCCTGGAGAGGGAGTCCTGCCGGGACAGCGCCTTCAGCCAGGATGTACTCCGTAATTTGTTCAGGGTATAAGCAACTCTTGCCCTCAGACCCTTCTCGACTGCTACTGAGGGTTTCGCCCCGGGGACCTGAGGACTCGGGCTCCTTCGGCATTGGCTTCTGCTCACGGCCTCGCAGAGGTGTTTTTTGGTTACAGGTTAGGTAGCTTGTAGCTGGGGAGGCCCATAAGTGAGGACTGACTTCCTGCTTGTTCCTGGAGAAAGCGTAGTTACTCACCATTCACAGAAGATGATGTGTTAGAAAAACTTGCGAAACTGAAAGTGGACAAGGCCATGGGACCAGATGGGATACATCCCAGGATACTGAAAGAGCTTAGAGAGGTTCTGGCAGGGCCATTAAAGGATGTTTTCAACAGTTCCTTGGAAACAGGAGAAGTTTCTCAGGACTGGAGAATGGCTGATGGCGTACCTCTGCACAAAAGTGGTGACAGGGAAAAAGTGTCAAACTACAAGCCCGTGAGCCTTACCTCGGTGGCAGGAAAAGTAATGGAGGCGCTTCTGAAGGAGCGAATAGTGAACTTTCTCAAAACCAGCAGGTTGCAAGATCCCAGGCAACATGGTTTTACCAAAGGACGATCTTGCCAAACAAATCTGATTGAGTTCTTTGACTGGGTGACCAGAGAACTAGATCAGGGGCATGCGATGGATGTCATCTACCTGGATTTCAGCAAAGCCTTTGATACTTTTCCTCATAGGAGGCTTATCAATAAACTCAGTAGTTTGGGGATGGGTCCCAAGGTGGTAAACTGGATCAGAAATTGGTTGACTGATAGATGACAGAAGGTGATGGTAAATGGAGCTCACTTGGAGGAAAGGAAGGTTATTAGCGGGATGCCCCAGGGTTCGGTCCTGGGCCCGGCACTGTTCAATGTATTTGTGAGTGATATTGCTGAAAGACTGAATGGAAAGGTCTGTCTTTTTGCAGATGACACGAAAATTTGCAACAGAGTGGACTCCCCCGAGGGAGTCCTTAACATGAGAAAAAATCTACAAAAGCTGGAAGAATGGTCTAATGCTTGGCAATTAAGATTTAATGTGAAGAAGTGCAGAGTCATGCACTTGGGTAGCAGAAACCCAAGGGAAATGTACGCGATAGGGGGCGAGAGGTTGGTGTGCACGGATCAGGAGAAAGACCTTGGAGTGATTATTTCTGTAGATCTCAAGGTGGCAAAACAGTGCGACAAGGCGGTGGCAAAAGGCAGGAGAATGTTGGGCTGCATACGAAGAGGAATTACCAGCAGAAAGAAAGAGGTTCTAATGCCACTGTATAAGTCACTGGTGAGGCCTCACTTGGAATACTGTGTTCAGTTTTGGAGACCGTATCTTGCAAAGGATGTAAAAAGAATGGAAACTGTTCAGAGGAAGGTTACCAAAATGATTTGGAGCCTGCGTCAGAAGCCTTATGAGAAGAGACTTGAAGACCTAAATATGTACACTTTGGAGGAGAGGAGGGACAGGGGAGATATGATTCAGACCTTTAAATACTTAAGGAGAAATAATGAACAAACCAACCTCTTCCAAAGACGGGGAAGCTGTAAAACGAGAGGGCATAACATGAAGCTGCAACAAGATGGCTATTAGTGTTAAGCACAGTTATTTACTGTTTTTTTCTCACTTATTTGATTATTTCCTGATTTCTTTGTTGTGTATCACCAATTCTTGTGTTATCCCATTTCCTTCAAGTAAGTGTATATTGCTTGATATAATTGTTTTTGAAATCTAGAAATAAACCGTTTAAAAACAAAACAAAATGAACAAAAAAAAAAAAATGATGGCATCTCAGGTTCAACTAGTGCTAGCACACCCAACCCCTCCAGGCCAGGATTTCCCTCGAAGGCTACAATGAGCAATCCTTCTCAACAGTCTCAGATGGACAATTCCAGCCAACCTCTCGGTGGGGTGTCCCTTCCAGTTCTGCCTCACCACATCGTCATCACCACCGATGCGTCCATGTATGGCTGGGGAGGCCATCTGCTCAGGGCTTTCCACACAGGGCACGTGGTCTTCTCAAGAACAATCTTTGCATATCAAGCTCTGAGTGGTCTACTATGCCCTTTGCCGACTGGATGTGTCATGCGCATCGACAATAAAGTCTCCGTGTTCTACATCAACAAACAAGGAGGTACAGGCTCGCTTCGTCTCTGCTGTGAAGCCACGCAACTCTGCATATTTGCCCTTTCCATAGATGCTACGCTCTGGGTATTCTACCTTTTAGGGGCTCAAAACCAGCTAACCGACAAATGGAGCTACCAGCTGGATCCAGATGAGTGGTCTTTTGATCCTGCAGTCCTTCAGGACATGTTTGCACTTTGGGGGGAGCTAGGGGGACCTCTTCGCCTCTGCAGACAATGCCAAGTGCCCAGTCTTCTGTTCCATCCAGCTGTGCTCACAGCAATGAGCACCCGATGCCTTCACACTGGACTAGTCTCACGGCCTTCTGTATGCATTTCCTCCATTTCCACTCATCACGAGGGTCCTGCTCAAGATCAAGCAAGACACAACTTCAGTCATTCTGATAGTGCCATGCTGGCCCTGACAGTTCTGGTTCCTCATCTGTTGGCGCTCCTATAGCAACCCCCTATTTATTTTATTTATTTATTTTATTTAGCTGTATTTATATCCCGCTTTTCACCGGGTCAAAGCGGTCAATTGGGGGATACATTTAACACGAGGGGATATGAGACACATACGCTAATACTTACAGGGAACATGGGCAATGGAGGGTTAAGTGGCTTGCCCAAGACCACAAGGAGTGCCTATAGGGCTAGAAATCCCAGACCCTCCGGCCTGAGATTGCTGTCCCCAGGTGGGACTTGAACCCCCGGCCCTCCGGCCTGAAGTACCTTATCCTAACCACTAGACCACTCCTCCCTACAGCCCTGGAGAATCAACCCGGCCTGCTTACTAAGCATCATGGCAGCCTACTCCATCCCAACCTTCAGAGCTTCTCCCTCATGGTATGGTGGCTTCAGGGCACCAGGCACTGATTACTTGCTTCCCCTTAACATCCTTTCTATCCTCGCTGCCTCCCCTAGACGTCAACTCAATGATCTAACCAGTGTAAGTGGGCTGGTTTTGAGCACTGGGCTGTATTGAATGACTGTGATCCCGTCCAGTGCTCTCTGGGCCACCTTCTGTTCTACGTCCTTCACCTATCCCACTCAGGCCTACAAATTACTTCAGTATGCTTCCATCTCTCAACTATTTCCACATCCCACGACCCAAATGATGGGAAGCCCATCTTGGTACATCTGGTCGTCTCCATATTCATGAGAGGTTTCTTGAACACAAATCTGCTTATTCAGCTGCCTACGCAAGCCTGGGACCTTAATAACGTTCTATTATCCACTTCACTAAAATACCTCATCTGGAAAACAGCCTTCATTGTAGCCATTATATTGACCAGGCGATTGGGGGAGATTCAAGCACTGGTGCATTACTCCCCATATATATAATTCTTCCATGACAAGGTCATCCTCCAGGCCCATCCGAAATTCCTTCCAAAAGTGATCTGAGTTTTATCTGAACCAGGCAATTGTGCTCCCTGCCTTCTTTCTGAACGCCTCTGCTGACTCTCTGGAGGAAAAAGGACTGCAGAAGGGCTCTTCTCTATTATCTCTATCATTTTGTGCCTCTCCACAAGTTGTCCCAGTTGTTCCTCACCTTCAACCCTAATAAATCTGGACACATGGCAGCAAAGCAAACCATATCTTCATGAATTGTGGACTGCATCGCCTTCTGTTACGAGAAAGCTACTCTGCCCTCTCTGGAGCGTGTTACCCCTCACTCACTCCAGGCTACTGCTGCTGCTTTTGCCAGTTCGGCTTCTGTCTCCACCCAGGACATCTGCAAAGCAGCTACCTGGTCGTCCATGCACACTTTCACTAAGCATTACAATTTGGATCGTTCATCTGCCATGGTATTCAGCTTCAGTCAGGCTTTCCTCCCAAATCTGTTTGCTACCTGATTTCTCTCCTGCACCCGAGTTCTGTTGGGGGGCCACCCCGATTATGAAGACATCCAAGCAGGAATGGCCCAAGAGGGGTGTGGGGCCATGTGCCGAGATTCATTGTGGAGCCTCATTTGCATAAATATTTTCATAATGTTAATATGCGCTAACTTTTAGTAAACATACCTCTTAATGAGTGTCTGGATAAAGAAAGACTACTAGATTTCTACATTACTATACTCCAGTGCTAACTACCAGGCACATTATAAACATTGCCCATTTAGAACAAACAATTTTATATGACCTGGAACAGTATCCTAAACAAATGCGGATTAGATCTAACTGCGTTACTGATTGAACGATTAACGTCAGAGAAAGAAATTATTTAGGGTCAAGTGGAGGATATGGAGAAACAGCTACAGGAATCCATGACAGAAGAAAAATTTTAAATGGATTGGAAAAGTTTTGAGAACCAATTACAACTCCGTGAGACAAGTGAAAGTTAGGAAATTTCAACGTGATACGGGAGATTATTATTTATTTATTTAATAAAACACTTATGTACCGCACTTTCCCATGGATCAGGTGCGGTTTACAATAAACAAAGTAAAGAAGCAGGAGTGAATATAAAGCCTGTTCTTCTTACATGAAACATCATCGAAATATGTACAGTAGGGCCTATGCCTTAATACATTAAACCGGAGCTATAACAATGGACAACTACTATATACATAATAACTTTTTACAGAGTGCATTGCAACTATGTACATAAAATGTGTTACATTGTGTGGGCTGAATACATTTCAGTGCACTTGGCAGTCAAGACAACAAGTGTGAAGATTCTGTAGCCATTATTAGAGAGATGAGTTAGTTTTACTTGTATGCTGTTACTTGGATTAAGATGTAGTAATTATTTTCTATTATCCATTGTCATTAAGGGATATTGTATTTGCCAGTGTGCCATAGTGTGTCATAAATAAATGAGTTTTTAATTTCTTATGGAATTCCTTGATATCAGTTAGAGTTCTGATTTCTTCAGGTAGAGAATTCCATAGTGTGGGGGCCGAGTGTGAGAATGCTTTGTTGTTAGTTGACTTTCTGGCTTTTATAAAGTCTTTCGGAATCGTTATCTTGTTTGTATTACCTCTCCTATGAGTAATTTTAGATGATTCCATATTAATGAGATTACCTAGTGTCATTGGAACCATATTGTTTAATGCTTTAAATGTGGTTATGAGGATTTTGTAGTTTATTCTACAATAGATTGGTAGCCAATGCAGGTTGGCTAGTATGGGTGTTATGTGTTCAAATCTATGTACCTTTGTGATGGTTCTGGCAGTTACGTTTTGTGCTAGCTGCAGTTTTTTAAGATTCTGTTTTGTTATTCCTAGAAGAACTGTGTTGGCAAAGTCAAAGTGGGGTGTAATGATAGCTTGTGTAATGATAGCTAGATTATGAGAAGGATCAGGTATATACATGGAAGCACCATCAGTGACTAGTTAATAAACAAAAGAAACAGGTGACCTTTGAAGATACCACAGAGGGGAGTAGTGAATCTTTGGACTCTACTTCTGGTGGGCAGGCGAAAAAGCGGGAAAACTTCCATCAACCCTCTTTTTCCAGGGGCCGCCCTACAGCACGCCGGCCATATTACGTGGAGGAAGGTTGGAGGGGACCAACCATCAGATCCCATTCAAAACTACAGTGATTAACCTGTCGTCGGCTCCTTTATTACCTGATCAACTGCAGGTCCTGGAATTAGGACTATCGTTTGTCCCTACCCCCCGGTATGATCCATTCTGGATGAGAGTGGCTTTACATTGTTTTTTCCGGAAATTACAGGTAGCCCACCTTTTTCAAGATGTTACATCTACTGGTGTGTTGTCCAACACAGCTTGTAGAAACCCCTCTAGGTTGATGCCTCCGGGGCAGGTAGACCCTTCTATCCTAACTTACCAGCAATTGGTGCTGCGTGATTTGGCTTTGATGGAGAAGAATCCTCGTCAATATTTTTCCAATATTACCAAACAACAATTTTATGCTTTGAAGTCCTTACGGGATCGTAGGGATATCTATATTCACCGGGCTGATAAGGGAGGTGCTACCGTTATCCAAGACCTCTCCCGATACCAGACTACGGTGGGATTCTACGTTGGACCTCCAAAAGAGGATAAATGAGTATACAACACATGCATTCCAAGAGGGTTGGATTACGAGACAAGAATTTAAGTTTCTTAACAAATCCCATCCAGTTTCACCTATTCTGTATATGCTTCCAAAGGTTCACAAGAGCTTGGAGAACCCTCTGGGCCGTCCAATTGTTTCCTGTAGAGGCTCTGTTCTGGAACCATTATCGCAGTTTGTGGACTCGTTTTTTCATCCCCTACTGCCTACAATCACCTCCTACATACGGGACTCTCTTCAATTTTGTCTTTGCTGCACCAACAACAACATGTGGATTTACCCACCTGGTATCTGGTTACGATGGACGTACAGGCTCTATATACTAATATAAATCAGGATGTAGCATTGCAGGTTGCGGCAGCAGTACCTCTTGATTTACCGGAACGTTTACCTAAACATTTTGTTCTAGAGCTTTTATCTTTGGTTCTGAAAAATAATTTCTTCAGATTTGGCAATGTTTTATCTCCAGGAACAAGCAGGAATAAGTCATCACATATGGGTACGTCGGTACCGACGGAGCCCGCACGGGAAAGCTCCCCAGCTTTTCAGATTAAAAGCTTTTGGGGCCTCCCACTGCACATGCGCGCTGCCTTCCCGCCTTCCTGACCAGCTCTCGTCAGTTTCTTTTTTTCCGCGGAGCCAGCAGGTCGTGTTCCTGTCACCGCTGAAGAAATTGTTAATTTTATTGTTTTCTTTAGACCGCGTACCTGCCTTCCCCATTTTGAAACCGGTACTGCCGGTCTCTCTTTCTTTCTTTTGAAAAAAAAAAAATATATATATTTTTCTTTTCTTCAGCACAGCTTGGTACTTTGTTAGGCCTTCAGGCCTACACAAATTCTCCTCATGGAGAAGCCAATTCCTGGTTTTAAAAAGTGTACCAAGTGCAGTGCTGTCATTCCTCTTACAGACACCCATGAATGGTGTCTTAAATGTTTAGGACCTGACCATTCCATACCGGACTGCCCATCCTGCTCCCAGATGTCGAAACGTGGATTGCAGAACCGGGCCAACAAGTTCCATGTGCTGTTTCCTTCAGAAGCATCACAGTCATCCAGGTCTTCCTCTCCGGATGGATCTCAGGTAACCAAAACTCCAGTGGGCAAATCCTCTAAAAGCAAATCTCTTTCTAAAGATCGAGAGGCTCTCAATTCTGAGTTCGAGGATTCTGCCCAGGCCAAAAAACCCCGGCGGGAGGTTCCGGCCTCCTAAGCAATCATGGGGTCACAGGTTGACATCGATGGCGCGGCCTCGACAGATCACCTGTTGTACTGCTCTGGGGTACCGGCCCATACCGGTACCGACATCCAGGCAGCAGTGGCGTCTATGGGCAATACTGTCCAAGTCATGCAGCAGGCCATTCTGGCTTTTATTAATGCTGCTACGCCCTCGGTACCGCAGCCAGCGGTACCGGGTCCGGTTCCGGTAATGGCTTCCATACCGGAACCGAGGCCATCGTCTTCCAAACGCAGATCGGTTCCGCATGCCGGATCCGGGCTTTTGCCCGGTACCGATCCCATACCCGGTACGCCCGATGTCGATACCGAACGGTATGCGTATCGTGCGTTGGAAGCACATAGAGGATACTCTGCTTCTTCAGAGGATTTTAACTCCTCTGATGATTCTGATGAGTTCTCCCTTGATCTTCCTGAGGAGCCTTCTTCTCCTAACAGGAGAATGTCTCCACCAGAGGATTTGTCCTTTCAGGACTTCATCATAGAAATGGCTAAAGGTCTTTCTATTGCTTCATCCTCTGAAAAGGAACCCAGATCAAAGAAACTGGATATTTTAGGATACTCTAAGTCTCCTAAAGAGGCAGTTACCCTGCCTATCCATGAAATCCTTCAAGAACACTTGATGGACTTATGGGAGGCTCCTCTAACATTGTCTCCTTCTTCTCGCAGGTTGGACACCATGTACCGTGTCCCCCCTTCTCCTGGTTTCCAAAAAACCCAGTTGCCTCACCATTCTATTGTGGTGAAGTCTGCAATGAAGAAGATAAAGAGTACCAAAAGGCACTCTTCTACTCCTCCAGGGCGAGAATGTAAGACTCTAGACCAGCGATGGCGAACCTATGGCACGCGTGCCAGCTGTGGCACGCGAAGGCCTTGCAGCTGGCACGCGGGAAGGTCCGCATTTAAAAAAATTAAAAAAAGCTGTCTTCTGCCGCTTCCGGGGCCGCCGCGGCAGAATCGAGTGTGCCGCGGGGCCCCCCCTGTGCCTGGCAGAGCCTGCCCTCCAGATCCTGCCTTCCCCGGTATCAGTCCCTGTTTCCAGCTTGTCACACGCGCGGCTTTCAGAGCGCGAAGGGAACTAGTTTCCCTTTCGCGGCTCTGTTAAGCCCGCGGGGGCTGATGGGAACTTCCCATCAGCCCCCGCGGGCTTAACAGAGCAGCGAGGGAGAAACTCTCCCCTCGCGCTCTAAAAGCCGGCTGTGGGCTGGGGGGTTTAGAGCTGGTAGTGGGCTGGGGGGTCAGAACTGGTAATGTGCTGTGGGCTGGGGGGTTTAGAGCTGGTAATGTGCTGTGGGCTGGGTGGGGTCAGAACCATTACCAGTTCTGACCCCCCCCAGCCCACAGCACATTACCAGGGGAGGCAGCAGCAGCAGCAAGTTTCGATTTTTTAAAACTGCATGAAAAAAAAACTAGAAGAGAGAAGAAAGGACAAATGGACAGCAGACGATGGAGAGCTAGCAGAAGACACGAAGAAACCATAAGAAAGTGGCCGGAACAATTGCAACTGAAAAAAAATGCACAAAAGGTAGGAAAATATCTCTTTATTTTGAGTTTATTAACTGGAATATGTCAGCTCTGGGAAATGTGCATCATTAATGTCTGTGCTTTAGTACAAGAAATTAATTTATAGTTTTATTTCTACAGTGCTGAGGTATTCTGTGTAATTCCTATTTGACATTGCTACTTGTTCTCTTTTCCCAGTAGGTCATGTATTGTTCTCTGAAATGTATTGATTTAATATTTGCAGTGTTGCCTTTTGATAGGTAGGGTCTGGTGCTTTGTGAGTCCTGGTAGTGCTGTTATGATACGGGGGGTTTGCTATGGGTTCTAAATGGGCAGTGTTAGTAGTAGTTCCTAATGTGCCTGGCGGTTGGCACTGGATTATAGTAATATAGAAATTTTCTAGTCTTTCTTTATCCATGCACTCATTATGCAACATTATGCAAATATTTATGCAAATGAGGCCCCTTATGCAAATGAGGCCCCGTGTCTTATGCGGCCCCCGGGTTACTTTACAAGTCCTCATTCGGCCCTCAAAGCAATTTGAGTTTGAGACCCCTGCTCTATGCCTTTCCACCCATTCCTCTCATATCCAAGACTCTGTTCAAGCTCCAGAGGGATCACGGGACTATGATCCTCATAGCTCCCCGCTGGCCACGCCAGGTGTGGTTCCCTCTACTTCTGCATCTCTCCCAGGGATCCTCCCTGGACCTGGGAGCTGCGCCAGACCTTCTGTCTCAGGAGGAGGGGACTTTGTGGCACCCAAACCCCAAATCCCTACATCTCAGAGCTTGGTTACTGAAGGCCTAAGTCTTCAAGACTTTAATCTTTCTCAACCTGTGACAGATATCCTTCATGCCTCTAGGAAACCTTCCACGAGGCGTTCTTATGCTTTCAAATGGAAACGTTTTTCCATTTGGTGTGCTCAGCAGGGTCTTGACCCTCTAGCACTTCCTTTGAATTCCCTCTTGGACTATCTCCTGCATCTTTCAAATGCAGGCCTTAAGACGAATTCAGTAAGGGTCCATTTGAGTGCTATTGCAGCATCCTTAAAACCTATAAATGGACAACCTGTCTCCTCTCATCCTCTTGTTGCACGTTTCATGAGAGGCCTGACTCTAACTAAACCTCCCATCCGACCTCCTCCGGTAGCATGGGATTTGAACCTAGTTCTAGGTCAGCTTATGAAGCCACCTTTTGAGCCTTTGGACTCTACCTCCTTCAAATTTCTTTCCTGGAAGGTTGTTTTCCTTATTGCAGTCACTTCGGCTCGCCGCATCAGTGAACTGCAGGCTTTAGTGGCTCATCCACCTTATACTAGGTTTCATCATGATAAGGTGGTCCTTAGGACGAATCCCCACTTTATGCCCAAAGTGGTCTCGCCTTTTCATCTTAATCAAGAGGTATATCTACCTGTCTTTTTCCCGGCTCCTCATGCATCCAGTGCAGAGAGGAACCTTCATACTCTAGATTGTAAAAGAGCTCTTGCCTTTTACCTCAACAGGACTCAACCACATCGAAAGTCTTCCCAACTTTTCGTGGCTTTTGATCCTTCTCATTTGGGACTTCCAGTCACCAAGCGTACACTTTCCAATTGGATCGCTCAGTGTATTTCTTTTGCTTACCAGAGTAAGAACATTTCTCTGGAGGGCCATGTCACAGCTCACAATGTGAGAGCCATGGCCACTTCTATGGCTCATCTTCACTCTGTGTCCATAGATCAGATCTGTCGAGCAGCCACTTGGGCCTCGGTTCATACCTTCACAGCCCATTACTGCTTGGACAAGGACTCCCGCCGGGATGCCTTGTTTGGTCAGGCTGTCCTCAAACACCTGTTCCATACTTAAACAACTCCTGCCCACCTTCCCTGGATGGATGCCTGAGATCCATGCGAAGATGGCTTACCCTTGGAGGGGGATCTCCCAGGCATCTTAGCTAGGGAGTCCCCATATGTGATGCTTGTTCCTGGAGATAGCACAGTTACTTACCTGTAACAGGTGATCTCTGGGAACAGCAGGAATTAGTCATCACAACCCACCCACCTCCCCTAGGAGTTGTATCTCTATCTATCTATCTTCCTGTCCTCTCTCTATTGTCTCAGCTTTAAACTCGAACTGACGAGAGCTGGTCAGGAAGGCGGGAAGGCAGCGCGCATGTGCAGTGGGAGGCCCCAAAAGCTTTTAATCTGAAAAGCTGGGGAGCTTTCCCGCGCGGGCTCCGTCGGTACCGACGTACCCATATGTGATGACTAATTCCTGCTGTTCCCAGAGATCACCTGTTACAGGTAAGTAACTGCTTTACCAACAAATCTATGGGATCGCAATGGGGGCCACTGTCGCTCCATCGATTGCGACATTTTTCATGCATCAGTTTGAGTCTCAATATATATATCCGTCTGGATGGTTTGCACACATACGTATGTGGACGAGATATCTAGATGTGTTTTTTTATCTGGACTGACTTGGAGGAACGACTGAAACAATTTTTTGCCTGGATTAATACTCTGTCTGAAGATGTAAAATTCACTCCTAAATATGATCTTGAGTCTATTGAGTTTTTGGATCTTCAGTTGATTAAAAGTGGTCTTACTATTAGTACGACGACGTATAGAAAATCAGTACAACGTAACACATTGTTACACTTTAGAAGCTATCATCCAGCACCTTTGCGACGAGGTTTGCCTGTAGGGCAGTTTATTAGATTACGTTGGATTTGCTCTACTATACATGAGTATCGTCAACAGGCATTGAATCTGAAGGTGCGACTTCGGGAACGAGGATATCCTTTACACATCATTAATAAAGCATACTCTAGAGCAGGGGTCACCAACCTGCGGGCCGCATGCGGCCCACGAGTTCCCTTCGTGCGGCCCGCGAGGCTCTACCCCAGTTAACATTATGTGCGGCCCGCCAAGGATTCCCGCCATTGTATCCACGCGCTCGCAGCTCACCGACGACCACCTGCAAGCGTCCCTTCTCCTGTCAGTGTCATCTGTGAAGCCGGACTTTAAGCGTTTGTCTGCTAGCATGAATCATCAGCCATCTCATTAAATTCAATAAAGGTGATCAGCCATTGTTTTCATAATTTTGCGTTTGTTGTTTTTTTTCGCGGGGGCGGGGAGAAGGGGGGTGCGGCCCGCGAGGCTCCCGGTAGTCGGCTGTGCGGCCTGCGGCCCTCTGGAGGTTGGTGACCCCAGCTCTAGAGCAAGTCGTATACACTCCCGAGTGGTAGAATATCTCTGCGAATGTTGAAGACGAAGGGTCAAATGATCTGGGTCATTTTGTGGGGGTATTGCCGTTTATGCCCCAAGCTACAGAAGTGGTATCTATCTTGAGGAAACATTGGGCTATTTTGTCCTTACACTCTACTTTTGACAAATCCCTTATGGTGGCCTTTAAAAGAAGTCGGAACTTCGCTGACTGGGTGGTTCGCACTACTGTGGAGCTCCCCCTATCACCGACTAAGGGACATTTTCAATGTCAACAATGTGAGTTTTGTAATATGACATTGGTAGGCCTAGTTTTGGGAGAATCCATTAACCCACCGAAAAATTTATAGTAATTTCTACACCACTTGTCAGACCACATTTGTGGTATATGTCCTGATTTGTCCTTGCAACAAATTCTATATTGGAAAAACCATTCGTAGTATGAAACAGAGGTTACAAGAACATCAGTCTCGGATTACTACGAAGGTACTGTCGGCGCCCATGGTTCAGTATTGTCATGATTTCCACCACACCTTTCGGGATTTATATTGGAGAGTTTTGGATCACGTTCCAGCCAAGCTTCAGGGTGGCGATCGGGGAGCACGTCTTTTGTATCGGGAACAATTTTGGATTTACCATCTAAACTCTCTAGCACCAGAGGGTTTAAATTCTTCCTTAGACTGGTGGAGTATTCTCTAATTTTGGGTCGGCCTCTGTATGAATGGACCATGACCGTGATAGGTTCTTCGATTAGTGACATCATCCTATGTAGACCAATAAAAGTTATTTGAGTGAGTCTGTCTCTTCACATTTGCAACGGAATTTTGAAAAAGGGCTGTGAGGGTTGGGAGCCTGAAACAATGTTGGGTTATTACTTCTATAAATTTCTGAATATATTGCGGATTGGTGAAGTCATTTTTGCGTTTTTTAAGCCTTGGGAGAAAAATTAGCACTGTCTTCGAGACCCACATGAACAATTTTGGGAGTCTGGCGACGGAAAAGAAAGCTAAGTAACTCCCGATTCTATACTTTGGCTTTATTATCGCAATATTTAGTTGGATTGAACTTGAGCACTAAATCGACTTGACCCTTTATGATTTGAGTATCTTTAAGGGTGGTTGTTTAGGGGTTGCGTCCCCATTTTAAAATAGACTAAAAGGAACATAATTGCTTTGAGAGGGTGTTGCATCTTCACGGCAATTGTTCCGACAAAAAATTAATTTAGTATACTCATTCCTTATTGTTGGGGTCTGTAGATGTGGGATATGTGTTTTTGGGTATAATTTCTTTTGACATTTAGAACCCATAGCAAACCCGTCATATCATAACAGCACTACCAGGACTCACAAAGCACCAAACCCTACCTATCAAAAGACAGCACTGCAAATATTAAACCAGTACATCTCAGAGAATGACAATACATCTCCTACTGGGGAAAGAGAACAAGTGGCACTGTCAAATAGAAACTACATGAACAGAATACCTCAGCTCTATTACACATGCAGAACATAGACCATCACCAAACAAAGAACAAGGGATCACAATTTAGAAACAGGAAGACAATAATTAAACTGGGAACTCCAAAAGCTAAACTTGGAATGTGCAACAACAATGGAGAAATAAAACTATACATTTCCTCTTGTACTAAATAAAAATGCAAAGATGTTAACGATGCACATTTCTCAGAGCTGACATATTCCAGTTAATAAATTCAAAATAAAGTATTTTTCTATGTTTTGTTTGGGCATTTTATTTTTCAGTTGCAATTGCTCCAGTCACTTTCTTCTGGTTGCTTTGTGTCTTCTGATAACTCTCCAGTCTGCTGTCCATTTGTCCTTTCTGCTCTCTCCTGCTTTTTTTTCCATTCTCTTTCTATATCTCATCTTTCCCCTTTTGCTCTTTCCTCTATTTCTTTCTTTGTTTTTTTCAGCCACTCAAATTTTACCCTTCCATCCACAGATCCCACTTACTCTCTCAATACCCGGCCAATCATTTTTCTTCCCTCCCACACAAAATATCTTATCTCCAGGAACAAGCAGGAATGAGTTTTCACATATGGGTACGTCGGTACCGACGGAGCCTGCGCGGGAACGCTCCCCAGCGTCCAATCAGAAAGCTTTTGGGAGCATCCCTCAGCGCCTGCGTGCTGCCTTCCCGCCTTTCCAACTGTCTCTCCTCAGTTTTCGTTTTTCTGCGGAGCCGGCAGGACGTCATCCTGTCACCGCAGAAACTTTTTTCTTGAATTTTTTTAATTCTTGTTTTCTTGTGGTCGCGGCTGTTTTTCCGCCGCCACCGGTACCGCCGGTGGGGTTTTTTCTTTTCTTTTTCTCAAACTGAGGGAGAGTTTCCTTCAGTTTTTGTCTTAAACCTTTTGGGCCTATAAGGCCTCTCCATCATGGAGCCGCCTTCTCCTAAGAAGTGCCTTCACTGTGGAAATACAGTTTTCTTTTTAGACTCCAATAACTGGTGTCTAACCTGTTTGGGCCCTGACCCTTTTTCCCCTGAACCGTCAGGCTACAATGCTGTGAGAAGAGATTCTCTATTTTGAGTTTCCCTCGATACCGTTTACTCTCCCTGTGTCAGGGCACCGGCCATTTCTTCTCTACAGGATCAGGTAACCCACAAACAGTCTGTTAAGACTAGCCAATCCTTGAGTGGTATGTCTCATGCAAAGCATGCTGACGGCCCTGGCCTTGCCCTCAAGAACCCATTGGCATTAAAACCCCGGCGGGAGTCTTCAGGCTCCAAAGCATTTCAGGGGTTTCAGGTTGTTCCTGGGGCTCACCCCTCACAGAACATACCTGAGCCATGCTCGGGGGTGGCATCCGCTTCGAGCGGTACCGATAACCCAGCATCGGCACTGGTGTTGAGCGATTCACTCCTCACCAGGGATCGTCATCTGGTGTACTCGGTGCCTTCGGGACCGATCGATACCCAGATTGACTTTCCAGTATCGGCAGCTCCGTCGATATGACCCCTGACGCCGGTACCATCTAGACATGCATCGATAGATTCGCTTCCTTCGATGCCAAGTCTAGAATCGATATCTAGTCTGGAAGACTGGGTACCGACGCGTCTCGGAACCGACACGCACCGATTCCGGATGCACGGTACCGAGGATATCCACCGAGACTTTCGAGTTTCCTCGGTACCGTTTGAGCAGCCTCCGCTGACTGCTTTGGCGATTCCGGCACAGCTACCGGTATCGGTATCAATGTCGGTACCGGCAGTATCATCGGGACCAGCTCCTTCCATGCTTTGTTCACCTGGATCGCTCCTTTCTATACCTAGTTTGGAGTCGATACCTGGCATGGATGATGCACTACTGACTGTCTCAACTCATAATTGCCAGTTCCAGTATCCATCCATTACAAATCCTGTTCGGCACCGGACAGGTACATCCTCCGGTGCCCAGGCTTCCCTTTCAGGTTTAACCTGTCCAGGGATGGTTCCTATCGGAGATCCTTCTTTTCAGAAATTTCTCCTTGACATGGCAACCTTCCTTAATATTCCTATCCCTGGCTATGAGTCTTCTCAGGATTTTTCTGCAGAAAAGGAAAATATAATGCTTCCTTTACATCACTCTTTGCAGAATCTTCTTCTGAGGGTATGGGAAAAACCTTTAAGGGTTTCTTCACCTCCTACAGCAACTGATCTTCTGTATCAGGTGCCCCCCTCTCCAGGATTTCAAAAGCCTCAACTTCCCCATCATTCCATTGTAGTGGAATCAGCAATGAGGAAGGTAAAAAGTAAGAAAAAACATTCTTCTTTCCCGCCAGGGCGTGCATCTAGAACACTGGATGCCTTTGGACGTCAAACCTTCCAAACATCTATGCTGGCAACAAGGATTCTCTCATATTTTCTATATGAGTCTATCCCTTCAGGAGATCACAAAGAAATTATCTCTTTTGTCTCCTTTTCTATCAGAACCCAAGGCTGCAGACTATTCCTTACTTCTTAGTCATAGCCAAAATATCTCTTGGTTTCTTTCTCGTGCTTCCCTAGACTCTTTTGAGTCTGTTAGCAGAACTTCTGCTATAGCCATAGGAGCACGTCGTAAAGCCTGGCTCCAAGCCTCAGACTTGAGTAGATGGGCACAACAAAGACTGAGTAATACTCCTTGTACTGGAGAAAATCTCTTCAATAAGGAGTCCTTACGTCAGGTTGCTCATTGCTCCACTGACTTTTCTGTTTCTGAGGGCCATCCTAAGCCCTCTCCTTCCTCAGCAGGTAGGAAATGCCCTACCAAACCTTCTTTCCCTAAAAGAAAAAGGTTTTCCTCTTCTCCTGCCCATCATTCGGATGTTCCCAAGCAGGGGAAGTCTCGCCCTGGTCTGAAGAATCCAAACTCTAGCCAGGCTGAATAAACACAGTAACCATAGGTTTCTGATTAATCTTTTTATAACTACAGTTAACTTTTCAGCAGAAGTTTTTCACTGTTTTTCCATTCAAAACTCTGCTCAGGGATTCCTATTCTCAGGAAATCCATTTACTCTTCAGTATGCTGAACTGTCAGGATATTCATGTCTATAAGTTACAGGGTTTTCCACCTCTTCCTGACTAGAAGAGAGGTTTAGCAACTATTACGTGATAGTTTCTCTGTACCAGCATGAATTTTTTCCTTCCAGGGACTTACCATGTGGTAAGTCCTTCTTCAGCTTCTATTTCTACCCTCTTCGCCAGGGTTTCCCCTGTAAGAGTGGTACCATACCATTGAAAGACTTTTCTTGTCTTTCTTTTCACTGTAGAGTTTCTTTTCCTGAGTAAACTCCCTTCTTTATCTTGGCAGCTCTGCAGACAGAGACAGCTTGCTCTCTTTGTTCAGTCTGTTCTCTCTGTTTGACACAGACCGACTCTCTCTGTTGTCCTATTCAGTAGCTGCCCATGCAGGAGTTCCAGTAATTGACTACTGGTACTTTTCCACAAGTCCCAGTCTTGTCTTCCACCACTCCTGTCTGGCCTTAGTAGTGATTCCAAGACAGTTTTCTGCATCTTTCTTGGATAATCCTTTTCACTACAGGCTTCTTACACTATCTTCTACTCTTGCCATCTCCAATCTCTGGGTTTGGCAACGTAGTGGACGTGGCTGTCAGTTTTCTCCATCAGCCAGTTCTACATCCCAGTTCTCCTGCATAATGCTCTCTGCAATCCTACTGAGAAGCTTTCCACTATGGGCCCTTGCTAGAGAGCATAGAGTTTCTCTAATGGCTATCCATCATGGTTGAAAAAGGCTTCCTCAGTCATCCCCTATGACTGTGAGGGTTCTTCACACCCTACTATCTTCTTTAAAAAAAAAAAAAAAAAAAGAGGGAAAAGGACATAAGCCTTCTCCACGTGAAAGTCTAAGAGTTATCCCATTCTTATAGGGAATATACTCTTTTTTTTTTTCTTGCAGCTTGTCCTCATGGTATCCTAGTACTTCAAGGACAGCACATATGAATCTGGAAAAAGCCTGATACCTCCTTTGTACCTCGTAGGTCAACCTGGTATCTCATTCTATGCGTTTCTGTCCTTTTACCATGCTGGAGTTCCACAGGACTCCGGACTTGCTGTTTACAGACTGATATTATCCTCTGTTTTTTCACGTAACCATCCTGGTTATTCACTGGATAGCATTCCTTTACCATCATCTCTGGGGGAATAGATTCTCTATCTTCTCAAGTAGGTTTCACCTCCTTGTTCTTAGATGAATCTTTTCCCTTCACATCTCCATGTGAATGTCCTGATATGCATAGCTCTGTCTGCTTAGTTGCAGGCATCTATCTTTAGACCTATAAATTCAGGTATATATATCTATCTATATATACCTATATACATCTCTGTAGATGTATCTGTCTGTCAGCTAAGTGTGCATATGCTATGCCCTTTAGATCTCATTATAGATATATATATATCTATATACCCGTGTATATGTATATATATATATATATATATATATATATATATATATACACACATATATACACATATATCTACATATATGTATGTATCTGTCCAGATACTTATTATAGGTAGATATGTATTTCCATACTTATCTCTCTGACTGTCTATGCTCTTAAAGGTTTTTACCTTCCTATATGTTTCTAACAGTGGGCTTGCACAGCTTCATACTGTTCCACAGTATGTTTCGGATATTATGCACACAACCACTGCTGTGGTACTGACAGCCCTACCGTATCCTAGGTTTACGTATCCCTGAAGCTCCATGCCCCAATGACTTCCTACCTCTCACCAGTTAGGAAAGACATGGTGGATCTTCAGTGGATTTCAGATTCAATTCCTCAAACATCTGTCCTTTCTGGGAGTATGGGGTTCTTCTCATACCCTTTCCTCCCTCAAGGACTAGGTCTGTTTGTCCAGATCGGTCAGTCTTCCTCTTTTGCTCCCACCTCTGAATACTTCTGTAGCCAAAAGAGTTTTCAGCTTTCCATGAAGCTTCCCACTGAAGACCTACCATGTTTGTGCTACCCCAATTGAATCCTGAGGTCACCTCTCACTTCCAGATGTTGACCTCCACCTTCACTCCAGTGAGGTCACCTTGAACATTATTCTACTGGATCCCCAGTAGACTCCATCAGCCTCTCTACTTCCTGCAATCCAGTAGGTGAGCGTCATATGGTGATTGTTCATTTCAATATTATGGTGATTGTTCATTTCAATATATCTTTTGCTAATGATCATACATACAAGGACTCTTTGTAGGTAGTCCTTTCTTAGGTTAGCTGTTTTTTCTGCAGCTCCTCTCTTTTCAACTCCTGCCCTCCATCCTCAGGATGCCTGGCCATATGAGGTGTAGCATGTTTTCAGTCTTCAACATGTTAGGGCTCCAGGCATCTTAGCTTGGGAGTCCCCATATGTGAAGACTCATTCCTGCTTGTTCCTGGAGATAGCAAAGTTACTTACCTATAACAGGTGATCTCTGGGAACAGCAGGAATAAGTCTTCACAACCCGCCCACCTCCCCTAGGAGTTGTATTTCTATATCTATCTTTCCTTTCCTCTTTCTCTCTCTTTGTCTCAGTTATGAAACTCAACTGAGGAGAGACAGTTGGAAAGGCGGGAAGGCAGCATGCAGGCGCTGAGGGATGCTCCCAAAAGCTTTCTGATTGGACGCTGGGGAGCGTTCCCGCGCAGGCTCCGTCGGTACCGACGTACCCATATGTGAAGACTTATTCCTGCTGTTCCCAGAGATCACCTGTTACAGGTAAGTAACTGTGCTTTCCTCCCTCCATCCTTACTCCCCTAGCCCCATCCCCTACTAGTCCTCCCCCAACATCAGCTCCCTTCTAGTTCCAGCCCCACCCAGCACCCGCTCCCTTTTAGTCCCATTCTCCTATCCCCCCTCATCAGCCAGTTCCAGTCCTATTCTAGCCCCACATTAGCATTTTTTTTCCAGTCCTATCCTGGCGTCCCCCCCCGAAGAGCCCCACGCTTGTCTGAACAGCTTAAGAGGGAGCCAAGGAGGCTGGCTCACCTCTGCACAGCGCTGGAGTGAAGAGCAGCATGTTCCTTCACTCCCACTGGGTTCTCGTGAAGTGCGCTGAGTATTGGGGAAAAGTTAAAGGGCATTTCCTGTTTCCTGGCATCCGTGGGCTTCACGAGAACACAGCGCGAGTGAAGGAACATGCTGCTTTTCACTCCAGCGCTGTGCAGAGGTGAGCTGGCCTCCCTGGCTCCCTCTGAAGCCGGCTCTGCAAACCCACTCAACAGAATGAAGTTTGCATGGGGCCCCCTGAAGCGCAGAGCCCTGTTCGAACAACATTCTCACACAATGGACGGGCTGGAACTACATCCAAGAGTACCTGACAAAGTCGCCCTGGACTCACCTTCAAGTGTGCTTGCATCCCCCTGCTTGTCTCCGGAGAAAGCGTAGTGGCTTACTTGTAACGGGGGATCTCCAGGAACAAACAGGAATGAGTCTTCACATATGGGTATCGTCGGCACCGACAGAGCCTGCGCGGGAACGCTCCCCAGCGTCCAATAGGAACGCCTTTGGGAGCATGCCTGCACACATGCGCGCTACCTTCCCACCCATCTACCTCAGTTCTTTGTTTTCTGCGGAGCCGACAGGATGTGTACCCTGTCACCGCAGAAAATCTTATCTTTATTTCATATATTTTGTGGTCGCGCCTGCTGGTGCTTTTCTTTCTTTCTTCTTTTTAAAAAAAAAAAAAAAGGACTTCTAGTTCTTTTTAGTCAGGGGCCTTTCCCCTGCTCTGGTGCTTGGTGCCATTTTGGGCATTAGGCCCTCTTTTTCCTTGCCATGGAAAAACCAGCCACTGGTTTTAAAAAATGTTTAAAATGTGGCGGTACAATTTCTGTTACCAACACCCATGACTGGTGTCTTAAATGTTTAGGTCCTGACCATTGCCCAGCGGAGTCTCTCTCCTGCAGGAAGTTGACTAAAAGAAGTCTTCAGAATCAAGCAAATCAACTCGGTGCCCTGTTTGCATTAGACACGATGTCTGTAGCATCGATGTCCTCCAGGGCTTCTACTTCTTCCCAGGTAACTAAACATAAGTCTTCTAAGACTAGCTGGTCCTCGAAGGGTAGATCTCCTCCTAAGCATCGAGATGCCTCTGGCGTTGCCATCGAGGATACTTCACTGGCAAAACAGCTCCGACAGGAGTCTTCGGGCTCCAAAGCATTATCGAGGCTCCGGGATGTTCCCGAGGCTTCTACCTCGTTGGAACTACTGGTGCCATGCTCGGGGGTTGTGGCCACTTCCACCAGTACCGACACCCCGGCATCGGCAGTAGCGATGGACAAAACGCTCCTCGCTATTGAACGCAGTCTAGCGACTCTTTTAGCTACTTTGGTACCGCTAAAGTCACTGCAGATGGTTCCGCATGCACCGATGCCGGTACTGATGGCCGGTGCCCTCAGCACATGCTTTGACAGGTATGCTTCCCCCGATGCCGAGTTTGGAATCACTCTAGCATGGGGGACCAGGTACCGACTCGTTTCGGTACCGACCTCGAGCGGTACCGACGCCATCTGCTTTGGGAGAACCTGGTGCTTCCTCCTTTTGAGTCTTCCTATTCCGATGACTCGGACAATTCCACCGGTACCAGAGCTGAACTTTTACAAGAGTCAACTCCTCCTCAATGCAGAATGTCCCCTCCTGAGGACATGTCTTTTCATGATTTTGTACATGATATGGCAAAGGGACTTGCCATTACAGTAGTACCAGAGAAGGAGCCTAGGGCAGAAGAATTGAAAAATCTGCAATATCCTTTGGCTCCAAAGGAAGCAGCTATGCTTCCTATACACCCGATCTTACATGATCTAATGGTAAGAATGTGGGAAGCTCCCTTGACAGTATCTCCACATTCTAGACGTCTTGACACTATGTATCGCGTGCCACCTTGTCCAGGTTTTCAAAAGACTCAGTTACCACATCATTCTATGGTGGTAGAGTCGGCCATGAGACAGATCAAGAGTGCTAAAAGACACTCTTCCAATCCACCAGGTCGTGAGTCTAGAACACTGGATGCCTTTGGTCGTCGATGCTTTCAGGTCTCCATGCTATCAGCAAGAATCAGTTCCTATATATTGTACATGGGAATGTTTCTTGAAGAGGTTACAAAAGACTTAGAACTTTTGAACCCTTTTCTTCAGGAAGATAAACGGACAGACTATTTAACTTTAGTCAAACATGCTCAGAATGTCTCTAAGTTCATGAATCGTGCTACCTTTGATTGTTTTGAATGTATTAGCAGAACTTCTGCTATATCCATAGGAGCACGTCGCATTGCCTAGCTCCAAGCTTCAGACTTGGAAGAATGGGTGCAAGATAAGCTGGGAAACATTCCTTGCACAGGAGAAAATCTCTTTGGCAAGGATTGGCAATCCAAAGCTAATCAAATTGACACTGACAATACAACTTTGAATAGATTGTCAAAGGCTACAGCTAACCCAGCCAAGAAAACGTTTGTCGAGAAAACTTTTTTCTCTAAAAAGAAAAAGTTCTAGCCATCTTCCACCCAGCAAGGATATGTTCCCCAAAAGGGGCAACAGCAAACTAGACAGAGAAAGCCACAAGCTCAGAAAGCTCAGCAGGCTCAGCAGACCCAGCCTCCTCAGGGTTTTTGACTGTTGTCTAGAGAACTTAGTCATTCTTCCTGTTCGAAGCCCAGAACCTTTAAATATTCCAGGTCATATCTGCCATTTTGCCAAAAGATGGCAACAGATCACATCAGAAAACTGGACTCTGTCCATCGTAAGTCTGGGATACAAGCTTCATTTCCTCAGCTTGCCCCCACCTACACTAATGAAACAGTTCATCTCTCAACCACTGGTCGCAGACATGTTGTGGCAAGAGGTCACCACTCTTCGAGCTCAAGGGGCTATAGAAGAGATTCCAATGTCCCAGCAGGGCACAGGATTCTATTCCCCCTATTTTCTCATTCCAAAAACGTCAGGGGGACTAAGACCAATCCTGGACCTCAGAGAACTGAACAGATATTTGGTCCGAGAAAAATTCAAAATGATCTCCCTCGGCACTCTTTTGCCATACCTTCACAGGCAAGATTGGCTATGTTCTCTAGATTTAAGGGATGCCTACATGCATATCCTTATTCATACAGATCACAGAAAATTCCTTCGATTCTTAGTCAAGGGAAGACATTTTCAATACAGAGTCCTTCCTTTCGGACTGGCCTCTGCTCCAAGGGTCTTCACAAAATGCATGGCAGTAGTAGCAACATTCATGAGGACTCTGGGAATTTTTGTCTTCCCTTACTTAGACGATTGGCTCATTCGAGCACCGTCAGCTCTAGAGGCAATTCATGCTCTTTCTCGAGCAAAGCAAGTACTTCAATATTTAGGATGGGTCATAAATCTAAATAAGTCTATAAATTAATGAACGGAGTGGAACGGGTAAACGTAGATCGATTGTTTACCTTATCAGAATATAGAAAGACTAGGGGACATGCAATGAAGCTACAAGGTAAACTATTTAAGACTAATAAAAGAAAATATTTTTTCACTCAACGTGTAATCAAACTCTGGAATTTGTTACCGGAGGATGTAGTAAAGGCTGTTAGTGTAGCTGGGTTTAAAAAAGGTTTGGACAAGTTCCTGGAGGAAAGGTCCATAAACCATTATTAAGAAGTGACCGAGGATATCAATGCTTGACCCAGTACAAGCATTGTGGAACTTGTGTCTCTTGGGGAAACTGCTAGGTACATATGACCTAGATTGGCCACTGTTGGAAACAGAATACTGGGCTTGATGGACCTTGGTCTGACCCAGTATGGCATATCTTATGTTCTTATGTAATCTTCCAAAGTCCCAGCTCACCCCATCTCAATCCCTTGAGTTTATAGGGGCTCGCTTGGACACACAGCAGTCAAGGGCTTTTCTGCCTCAGCCACGCTGTCTGCGCACTAGCATCTCAAGCAGTGCTGCAAACCTTCCTCACTGCCCGACAGATGCTTCGACTTCTAGGATACATGGCATCCACAGTCCATGTGATTCCTTATGCACGCCTTTACATGCGAGCAGCCCAGTGGACCTTAGCTTCCCAATGGTCCCAGGCCTCAGGATGCCTATCAAACAAAATCAGAGTTACCACACGTCTGATTGCGTCTCTCCATTGGTGGCAGTCTCTGGAAAACCATATAGTAGGCTCTCCTTTTCAGCAACCGCTATCTCAGGCTGTCCTGACGACAGATGTGTCCAAGTTGGGTTGGGGGGCCCCCTTGGGTAATCTATCTACTCAGGGTCTTTGGACCCCACAGGAGGCTTCCCTTCAAGTAAACCTCCTAAAACTCAGAGCCATCTCCAATGCTATTCGAGTCTCTTGCATCCATCTAAGAAACAAAACAGTTCTGGTGCAAACCGACAATCAAGTGGCCATGTTTTACATAAACAAACAAGGCGGACCAGGCTCTCTGCAATTATGCAACGAAGCTTTGCAACTATGGGCCTTTGCCAGAGAACATCAGCTTCATTTATTGGCAGTATACCTTCCAGGCATTCAAAATGTTTGGGCGGACAGACTCAGCTGAGTCCTGTTGCCACACGAGTGGTCCCTCCACTCATATCAACTTGCTCGAGTATTTCAAGTCTGGGGAACACCAGACAAAGACCTCTTTGCAAGTCCACAGAATGCCAAACTTCCCCGGTTCTGTTCCAGACTTCTGGCTCAAAATTGTCAGGCGAGGGATGCATTCCTGCTCCACTGGGGCCAGGATTTTCTCTATGCCTTCCCACCAATCCACCTAATTCCCAAGACTTTATTCAAACTCCAGAGAGACAGAGGACGCATGATACTCATAGCTCCATGCTGGCCAAGGCAAGTGTGGTATCCTCTTCTCTTGTGTCTCTCTCAAGCCACTTCTCTGGAGTTGGGGAATGTTCCGGATCTTCTGTCCCAGGACAACGGGTCTTTACTGCACGCCAATCCCCAGTCCCTACATCTCAGGGCCTGGTTACTCGAGGCCTAGAATTTCAAAATCTAGGCGTTTCACAACAAGTGAAGGATATTCTTCTGGCTTCCAGAAAACCTTCCACAAGGCGATCCTATGCTTTCAAGTGGAAGAAGTTTTCATTCTGGTGTTCCCAAAAAGGGCTTAATCCCCTCTTGGTACCAGTAGAGTCCCTACTGGAGTAACTCCTTCACTTGTCAGCTCCTGGTCTCAAGATCAATTCTGTTAGAGTCCATCTCAGTGCTATTGCTGCATCTCTTAAACCCTTAGATGGACAACCAATTTCCTCTCACCCACTTATTTCAAGATTTATGAGAGGACTCCTTTTAACAAAACCTCCCATCGAACCACCTCCGGTGGCATGGGATCTTAAATCTTGTTCTAGGTCAACTCATGAAGCCACCTTTTGAACCTTTAGCTACTTTGGAACTAAAGTTTCTCTCATGGAAAGTCATTTTCCTAATTGCTATCACTTCTGCAAGACGCATTAGTGAACTTCAGGTTTTAGTGGCTGACCCACCTTATACAAGGTTTCATCATGACAAAGTAGTCCTTAGGACTCATCCTCATTTTCTTCCAAAAGTGGTATCACCTTTTCATTTAAACCAGTCAGTTTATCTTCCAGTTTTCTTTCCTAGGCCTCATGCCTCCAGTGCGGAAAGAAATCTTCATACTTTGGATTGTAAAAGAGCTCTGGCTTTTTATCTCCAAAGGACCCAGCCTCACAGAAAATCTTCTCAACTTTTTGTGGCTTTTGACTCTAGCCATTTAGGACTTCCTGTCACTAAAAGAACTCTCTCTAAATGGATTGCAGATTGTATTTCCTATACCTATCAGAGTAAAGGAGTCTCTCTTGAAGGCTATGTCACAGCTCATAATCTTTCAGGAAATGTCACAGCTCTTCAGGAAATGGAAAAAAGATCCAAACGACGAAACCTGGAAACAGCACAAGCACTGGCAAGTCAAATGCAAGGCATTGATAAGGCAGGCAAAGGGAGAATTTGAGAGGAAGCTTGCTGCGGAAGCAAAAACGCGAAATAAAGACCTTTTCAAGTACATTCGTAGCAAAAAACCTGTGAGAGAGTCAGTTGGTCCATTAGATGATAAAGGGGTTAAAGGAGCACTAAGAGGCGACAAGGCGATAGCTGAGAGACTGAATGTATTCTTTGCTTCGGTCTTTACTGAGGAAGATGTAGGGATGTTACCCATGACTGAAGTGGTATTTAAAGGTGTGAAAGAATTGAAGGAAATATCGACACATCGGGAAGATGTATTACAACTATTAGATAAACTGAAGAGTAGCAAATCACCTGGACCATATGGTATGCATCCAAGGGTGTTGAAAGAATTGAAATATGAGATTGCAGACCTGCTATTAGTAATCTGTGAACTATCATTAAAATCATCTCTAATACCTGAAGATTGGAGGATCGCCAATGTAACACCAATTTTTAAAAAGGGTTCCAGGGGTGATCCGGGAAACTACAGACCGGTGAGCCTGACATCAGTACCGGGAAAAATGGTAGAAACCATCATAAAGAATAAAATTACTCAGCATGTAGATAGTCATGACCTAATGGGAGACAGTCAACATGGCTTTAGACAAGGACGATCTTGTCTTACTAATCTGTTATGTTTTTTTGAAGGAGTGAATAAACAGGTGGACAAAGGTGAGTCGGTTGATATTGTGTATCTGGACTTTCAGAAAGTCTTTGACAAGGTCCCTCATCAGAGACTTTTGGCAAAACTAAAGAGTCATGGGATAGGAGGCAGTGTACTATTGTGGATCAGGAACTGGTTAAAAGATAGAAAGCAGAGGGTAGGGCTAAATGGCCAGTTTTCCCAATGGAGAAAGGTGAATAGTGGTGTACCCCAGGGATCTGTGCTGGGTCCGCTGCTTTTTGACATATTCATAAATGACCTGGAAAGTGGAATAAAGAGAGGTTATCAAATTTGCAGATGACACAAAACTATTTAAAGTTGTTAAAACCCAAGAGGATTGTGGAAAATTGCAAGAGGATCTTGATAAATTGGAAGACTGGGCATCAAAATGGCAGATGAAATTTAATGTGGACAAGTGCAAGGTTATGCACCTAGGGAAGAACAACCCAAACTATGGTTACACGATGCAAGGTTCCACATTAGGAACCACCACCCAGGAAAAAGATTTAGGCGTCATTGTGGATACCATGTTAAAACCCCGGCCCAGTGTGCAGCGGTGGCCAAGAGAGCAAATAGAATGCTAGGTATGATAAGGAAAGGAATGGAAAATAAAACAAAAGATATTATAATGCCTCTATATCGTTCCATGGTGAGACCGCACCTTGAATATTGTGTGCAATTCTGGTCGCCGTATCTTAAAAAGGATATAGCGATTTTAGAAAAGGTTCAGAGAAGAGCCACCAAAATGGTAAAGGGGATGGAAGGATACTCCTATGAAGAAAGGCTAAAAAGGTTAGGGCTCTTTAACCTGGAAAAGAGACGGCTGAGGGGAGATATGATAGAAGTCTATAAATTAATGAACGGAGTGGAACGGGTAAACGTAGATCGATTGTTTACTTTATCAGAATATAGAAAGATTAGGGGACATGCAATGAAGCTACAGGGTAAACTATTTAAGACTAATAAAAAATATTTTTTCACTCAACATGTAATCAAACTCTGGAATTTGTTACCGGAGGATGTAGTAAAGGCTGTTAGTGTAGCTGGGTTTAAAAAAGGTTTGGACAAATTCCTGGAGGAAAGGTCCATAAACCATTATTAAGAAGGGACCCAGGATATCAATGCTTGACCCAGTACAAGCATTGTGGAACCTGTGTCTCTTGGGGAAACTGCTAGGTACATATGACCTAGATTGGCCACTGTTGGAAACAGGATACTGGGCTTGATGGACCTTGGTCTGACCCAGTATGGCATATCTTATGTTCTTATAATGTCAGAGCAATGGCAGCCTCAACAGCTGATCTTCGTTCATTTGCTATTGATGAGATCTGCAAAGCAGCAACTTAGGCTTCTGTGCATACTTTCACTGCCCACTATTGTTTAGACAAGGACTCCCGTCGGGATGCCTTGTTCAGTCAAGCTGTTCTACAGCATCTTTTCCATTCTTAGTTCAACTCCTAGGAACGTACGAACTAGATGCATACCACGCAGAAACAGACAAAGCAAAAAAGGCCTTCCATTTGAAGATCATAAACACATCAATAAACAAACCACGAGAACTCTTCGAGATTGTCAAAAAACTGACAAAAACGCCCAACCATTCCGACCAACTGCCAAACATCCCACTGGAATTACTAGCACGACAATACAAGCAGCTTCAACAACCACAAAATCCACACTTGAACACAGAGACAACAACAAACCACCCCACCACCATAGACAGAGACTGGAGCACATTTGAAGCAATCATGAAAGAAGAAATATCATCCACCATCTCCCGCCTGAATACCACCACCTCTCTGCTAGACCCCTGCCCTACAGAATGGATAAAGAAAACCATAGAAGACCTGAGCACACCATTAACTCGCATTGTTAATGAATCCCTCAGCCAAGGACATATGCCAGACCTCCTCAAAACTTCAATCATCCGTCCAACCCTAAAAAAACACAACCTGGATCCCCTCGACCCCGCCAAAATCATTGAGAAGGCAGTCCAGGAACAGCTCCAAGAACATTTAGATACCAACAACATACTGGACCCACAACAACATGGCTTCTGTCCACTCCACGGAGTCGAGACCCTCATGACATCACCAATTAACACCCTCATCATAGGAACTCAAGCCAAACACTCTGGATATGCCATGATCTTCCTAGACATATCAGCAGCCTTCGACACCATCTCCCACGACATCCTCATACACAGACTACAAGCAATTGGCATCAAAGATACCGTACTTCAATGGTTCCACTCCTACCTAACCAATAGACAACAACTGATCCGCACAAACATATCAACCTCACCCCCCTTCCAGCATCACCAAGGAGTACCCCAAGGATCCACACTATCTGCCATGCTCTTCAACATCTATCTGCAACCACTCTGCACAATCATACGCGCCCACAACATGAACTATCACATCTATGCAGATGACATAATGCTCTATGCACCAATCACAACCTCTAACCCAACAAATAAACACCTTTCAGAATGCTTCACAGAAGTATCCGGCTGGCTGCAAAAGAACAACCTATCCATCAGCATAAAGAAAACAAGTCCTCATAGTAACAAAGGACCCAAACTTCACTCCACCTTCGCACCTTAACATTGGAGCCACACAAATACAAATACAACTGCACATAAAGTATCTAGGAATCATCATAGACCAAGCACTCACACTCAAGCAACAAATCAAAAAAACCACCGGAACAATATTCCACAAAGCCAAAACAGTACAGCGCCTCAGACCTCTCCTTGAACCACAGGACTTCAGAACAGTGATGCAAGCCATGACACTCCCCCACCTGGACTACTGCAATATAATCTACCACGGACTCCCAGCCACCCACACCAACCCACTCCGAACTGCCTTAAATACCACAGCAAGGATTATCCAGAAAGCAAAAAAACGAGACCACATCACCCCAGTCCTGAGGGAGCTACACATACTCCCTCTCGAAGCAAGAATCAAATACCAAGCCGCCCTACTTACTCATAAAGCTCTCTACCAAACTCAGACTTCCCAGCTCCGCACACTACTGCCCCGACCAGCCCACAACAGAACAACCAGACAAACCACCAACAACTCCCTCACCATCCCCCATAAACAAACCAAATACAATCAACGGACCTGCAACAGAGCCTTCGAACTATATGCACCAACCCTCTGGAACTCTCTACCAAGTCACATCAGAAGCAATGGAGATCCCTCATCATTCAGGAAACAACTAAAAACCGTCCTATTCCAGGAATACCTTGGACCAGAAACAAACACCCACCACTGACTACCCCCCAACCCCCCTATTTCACCCCCCCCTGAACATATGCTCTAAGAGACTGTAACACAACGTCTGTCTATGTCCCAATTATTTGTTAAAATCATTAATGTTGGCCACCTGGTGATGACACCCAACCCCAGAAATTGATTATTGTCCACCCCCCCCCCCCCCCCACTCAATGTTGCACCGCTTTGACCCGGAGAAAAGCGGGATATAAATACTGTTAAATAAATAAATAAAAATTGGATGCCTGAGGTCCCTGGGAGGAAGCATGGCCCATCTCACATAGATTCGCAACATGCTGGGGTCTTCCCTAGGCATCTTTCAGCTGGGGAGTCCCCATATGTGAAAACTCATTCCTGCTTGTTCCTGGAGATAGCGTAGTTACTCACCTGTAACAGGTGATCTCCGGGAACAGCAGGAATAAGTCTTCAAACCCACCCACCTCCCCTAGTAGTTGTCTGTCTCTAATTCTATTTTTTTCTACTTCTCTCCTTCGGTCTCAGCTTTAAACTCAACTGAAGTAGGAGAGGTAGATGGGCGGGAAGGCAGCGTGCATGCGTGCAGGCATGCTCCCAAAGGCATTCCTATTGGACGCTGGGGAGCGTTCCCGCGCGGGCTCCGTCGGTGCTGACGATACCCATATGTGAAGACTTATTCCTGCTGTTCCCGGAGATCACCTGTTACAGGTGAGTAACTACGCTTTCTCCGTAGACAGCAAAGGTATGCAGCCACATTCTCTCACCTGCATTCCCCACAAATGAAATGAAGATATAAAGAATTAAAAAATGACACACAAGAGACTAATTTCACTTACTTGCACCACCTCTGCAGCGCATATTCTCTCATCATTTCTATCTATCTCTGCTCTGGTACCAACTGATTCTCCGGGCACAGGCAGGAGGGAAGCAGGCACACATGCTCAGTGAAGCAACAGAGCTTCTCTGAGCTGTGGGAGATTCGGCACAAAGATCAGTCTGGGGACTTCACCTTCGAGTAAGGCTGCATACCCCTGCTGTTTACGCTTCGCCTTCTGTTGCCTCAGAAGAAAGGCCCAGCAATCTCCTTCTGCTCACACCTTGCCAAGAAAAACATAGGAGCTGCTGGGTCTTCAGAAGCGTGCATTGACTCAACAGCACACTTTGTGTATGTTTGTGCACACCTGGCGACATATCTTTAGCTTGAAAGATGTGTTTTCTCTTGAATTCTACTTAAAAAAGAGATTAGACAAATTTATGGAAGAAAGATGACTAATGGGCTATGAAACATAAAATGTTCTTGTAAAACAAAGAAGAGTGTTGAAATACAGGTTTGAAAATAAATGTACAGGCCAAAATTCAAATGCCATGGTCAGTGTTTGTTTTGAAGCCGGCCGTGACATTTAAGTGTATTCTGTATATTCAGCGCTCCTGCCTGGATAGCGAGCAGCACTGAATATATATGGAGAGTGGCGAGTACTGTTGGCTCTGCAGATAGTAGTCCTATCCAGCTGCTATCCATATGGCTATGTAGTTTAAGTTGACACATTTGTTTGCTGTCCTAACTTAAACCACCTAGTTATACAGATAGTAACTAAATATCGCAGACTATCAGAGTTAGTGCTGAGGCAGAGCACGGGTGTTCTTCCTATCTGGATAGGGCCAGGGCAGACTATAACAATTTTCAGCGGCACTATCCATATAGTGCTGCTGAAAATTCACAGCGCATTTATATGTTTAGTGACCATCACTTAAACATATTAACCCTTTTTAATATTGACCTGAGAATTCTGTTTAAAAAGACACTGGGATGAGATTTGAAGGCAATTTCTCATCATACAAATCTCCAGAGTGGGTAAGAAAGCAGAAAGGAACCTGTATGAAGGGGGAAGGAGCTGCTTCTCTGGAAAGTCTTGCTATCATGTGCTTATGTCTGGTGGAATGAGGCTAACCAGTTCTTCTTTTCTAGTGCTATAGAATCCATTCAGAATGTCATAGCTGTGCACACACCATACTGGAAATGTTTTATGCATGATAGTAAGTGCTTTTTTTCAACTAATATACTGAACATTCAGCTACCAAACTGATATTGTGATTAAGATCTTTTTGGGAAAACTACTGGTGGAATAGCTGGTGGCCTTGTTTGTGGCCTGCATTCTTTCCTGCTGCTCTCAGTCCCCCTGAGGCATTTATTAGTAATAGGAATCATTTCCCTCTAAATATTAGTGCATTATCTGTCAAATATAGTAGTCCTGACTAGATATTAGATCATGATCCAACAGAAAGCTTCCATGTTGCAGAGAGCCTTCACACTGGTAGCTAATTTGATGGCCAACGAAACCCAGCAAACAAACTTTCACTGAGAAACAATATGGGAGATGTATGGATAACAGCTGAAAAGCAAGCTATCTGACTGCATGCTCCGTAAGTCGTGGGGTCATTGGGGTCCTTTGTCTCTTCTGCTCTTCTTTCCTAAACTTTCAGTACCACTAGCAGCCGGCAGGATGGGCCGAAAAACAATTCTTATAGCAGCTTTCTCCATAATTTGGAGAACACCAGATTGGCCATAGATATCCACTTCCTGCAAGCAGAACATGAGCAGTAGCCCAAGAGGCAGTAAAAAGGAAAAGCAGAATAGAGCTAACAAGTGTTCCTAAGGCTTATGACCTCAGACATACCTGAGATCAGTACAGAGGATGGAATTTGCCTTTTGTTCATTGTACGATGTGAAACATTGTTTAACATATATTATTCTCTTTTTTTAAATTTTTTAATTAATGTAGTAAGTTTTAGGTAAAAGTTGCCATTGTGTTTTGAAACTGCTGCTATTTTTTTTTTACATATTACATTTTATTAAATTTCAAATTTAGCATGTAGAATACATCTTGAAATGCAAATCATAGTAGTAAGTCCTCATGAAGAGGATCCAATAAAAAAAAAAGCATACAATATTATGACAAAGGAAAATGTAAATTTTTTTTTCCCTACACCAAAACAGAACTATCAAAAGAATATTATGCGTCCAAAGATGTTTTGGAATATATTTTCTCTAAAATACATTCCTGAAGATGGGATGACAAACTCTGAGTTTTGGTTCAAAACTATTTTGATTGATAAATTACTATACATTTACAAGGATAGTAGAAAATACAAAGCCCCCCCCCCCATAGGCAAAACTTTAGATTCTAAAGACAACAATTTTCCTCCCATGATTTCATTTCCCAAGTTATATCTGAATAAATTCTTAAGTTTGACCAAGAAATTTCCTATTACGTTTAGAAAAAAACAGCATAAAGATCCAGACGTGATCAGAGTCCAGTAGAAAAGTAACGAATTTCATGTTTTGAGACAACAGATGTGAAGAAATGTCTAGACTGATATTTTCAATTTCCTGCTCAAATTTGTTATGACTCTTAATATCTTGGCCCCTATCTTTCAAAACTTGAACTTTTGCATTAGCAGGCAGATAATATGCTGTCACTAATAATGTAAGGGCTTTCTATTGAATCTCCAGTATCTCCTTCATATAGCTCGTAAACATATCCTTAGAAGCTATGGTTAAAAATGTGAGGAAAATTGGCACTTCCCCATAATTTGGAGCGCACCAGGTAGGCCATAGATACCACCTTATGTACAACAGTAACTTCAGATTTAAGTGCTGCAGTACAGACTTCTTGAGCAGAAATTAGAGGATTCCAAGGAAACTATTTTATTTTCTAATTCTACAACAGCTGCTTCAACTATTGAATTTTCTCCTCATATATTACCACAATGTTATGTTGAAGTTCAGTCTTAGCAATGACGACTGATTCTTATATAAAGAATGCTTTTGTAACAGCGTATTAAAAGGATCTTGATGTGTAATGGAAGAGGCTAATGAGGCTCCCGAGGCCACCACCAAAATGTCCTCCTTTAAACAATCCTTAGTCACTTTGTGTATCAGAAGCCATATTGAGAGACATTTTATAATCTTTTATCTTGATCAATTATATCCATCTGCATTAGTGTTAAAATACTTGCTGAGACATTACTATTTTGCCCTTCATCGATGTCAGTATTATTTCCTAATTGTCCCCCCAGTCCAGACACATGGGTTATGTCCTATCACCAGCAGATGGAGACTGAGTTTTGATGATGTCACTCTATAAGGGCTCTGCGCAAAGCAGCTTACACCAGTATTTCTCATTCTCCAGCAGATGGCGATGAGCTTCTGTGTAGTCTGGATTCCACTGTAGTCTGCATCAAAGAAAAAACATAGGAATTTGATGCTCTGCTCCGCAGGAAGCCTGGCATTGGGGGATCCAGCGCTTGTGTGCTTTGGGGTGAATAACCTGTTGGTCCAGGTCCCTTCCCCTCTGTTCTTCCACCTCTCCTCTTAGGGTGCCCACTTGGGACCTTTGGTAACTTGTTCCTCCTCCCCAACTTTTGGGAGGGGGCCCAGTCTACGGTTCCATGGCAGAACCTAGCCCTTTAAGGCAGTGCTTCATGTAATAAAAAAAAAAAAAAAAAGACAAACGGAGGAACTGCCAATAACCATGACTACGAGGGAGCACTTGTGAGGGAGCTGGTAAGGCTGGGATGTCTGTATAACAGGCGCTGCTGAGGTGAGCGGAGCAGGCAACAGAGCAGGTGAGTCTTTGCAGAGCATGCATGAACATGGCTGTCTGCAATGCCGACAAGCCGAGTGGCCTGCACAGCCTGTGGCAACCACTGCAGTCAGATTTCCGTGTCAAGGTATTGCAACAGCTGTGAGGTCGAGTGTCTCACCATGAAAAATTTACTTTGAGGGCAAAAGAACGCTGGAAACGAGGCACGTTCTAACCAGGAAACTGAAGTTGGCTGGCAACACAGTTCTCGGGTGATTTTGGTGGTAAGTATGGCCTTAGAATAAAGTGATCCAGGTTCAGGGGAGCCCTCTGGTGACCCGATCCTGACTTCTAGGTGCATGGGGAGACAGCGTTGCAGATCAGATACCAGGAGGGAAGGTAAATCACAAGGAATTCCTTTCTCTCTAGAATTTGTGCTACTTGTGCACTAGACTTTTTGCATGAAGCAGGGTCTGGTGTAAAAGCCGCCTCAGGAAATTAATGGCCAGGAAAGAGCAGAGGTTCCGGAATCTGTGGCCAAAGGACCCTTGGTGCCCCCTTCCAAATGCTGTAGAATGGAAGATGATGTATAGGAAGACCACGGTTCACTTCCTTCGGGGGGATCTGAAGACCCCCCTCCCAGAGGGACTGTCAGGATGCTGGGGCGATCCCTCTGTGAAGGAACTCAAGGAAGAAGCAGTCCCACTGGGAGAAGACCCAACTGTAATTAGGGTGTTTCATCAAGAGGAACTGGCGGCCCTTATCTCATGCTCCTTAGTCCTTTATATCATGATGAGCTCTCCAGTTAAGGAAGGAACACATAAGGATCCCTTGCTACAGGAGATTCAGGAGCCTCCGAAATCATTCCCACTCCATAGTGCCATAAAAGATTTGACATCAGAGGAATGGGAAGTGCCAGAAGCCGGGCTACGAGTTGGATGCTCTATGGTGCGTTTGTATCCTATACCACCAGAGGAAAAAGATCTCTTGTGCCTTTCAAAGTTAGATGCTCTCGTCTTAGCAGGTCATCAAGAAGACGACCATTCTAGTAGAAGGTGGAGCTCCATTAAAGGATGCTCAGGACTGCAAGTTGGAGACTGTTTTAAAGCAATCTTTGGAAGTCTCTGCTCTCGCATTACAAGCATATATCTGCAGGGCCTATATGGTTTGGGCATGCTTGAAATGGGCTCTGGGCAAACTCTGACATTCCTGAGGCACTTTCAGAAACAGCCAAACTGGAGTCGGGATCAGTATATCTGGTATGTGCACTGTATGATTTGGTGAGGGCCCTAGCTAAGAACATGGCATCAGTGGTGACAGCGTGACGTTTGTTATGGCTGTGTAATTGGGCTGCGGAGGTAGCCTCCAAAACTCATCTTTATAAGCTCCCCTTCCAGGATAAGCTGCTCTTTGGAGACATGCTGGAAACATTTGTAAACGAGTTAGGTGATTGTAAGGTCCCTAGGTTGCCCGAAGATAAATCACATGGGGGAAAGTCTGCAGCTCCTTTGTGGGGGCGTTTCAAAGACTTTCAGAAGTTTCAATCCTCGTGCTTTGATGCCTTTCAGTGCTTTTGCTATTTTCCAAGGGGCCAATCCTTTCGTGGAGAAAGTTGAAAGTATTCATCATGAAAACCCAGAGATTATAATAAGTCCCAATGAAGGGATATGGATCCAGGTGGAGCAGGTTCTGGTAAGGGGTCGATTGCAGGCCTTTTACTCTATTTGAGTCCAGATTACATCCAATCATGGGTATTGGAAGTCATTCACGAGGGCTATGCTCTTGAGTTAGCGCAGTCCCTTTCCATATCTTTATGCTTTCACTTTGCAAGGCACTCACCAAGGCAAGGGCAATCGTGGAGATGCTCAAGAGGCTGTGGCAACTCAAGGCTGTCATCTAAGTGCCCACAGAGGAGCAGAAACATGGTCAGTGTTCCATTTATTTCATGGTGCTCAAGGAGGACACATTTCGGCCCATCCAGGATCTAGTAAATATATATCTGGCCTTGTGAGTACCACATTTTTGCATGGAAAACTTTCATTCAGTCATTGTGGCAGTGCAAAAAATCAAGTTTTTGACCTCCCTAGACTATTCCAAAGCTTACTTGCACATTCCGATATGACTGGAGCACCAGAAGTATCTGCGTTTTGCAGTTCCACTGGGACATTGCCAGTTTTTGGTTCTGCCATTCGGCCTGGCCATGGCACATTGAACCTTTCTTATGAAGGGTCATGGTGATGGCAGCAGCCATTCTCCAGTATGAGTGTCTGTTGGTTCATCCATATCTGGATGACTGGCTAATCAGAGCAAAGTCAGCCCAAGAGAGCCGGACAGCGATGAACCAGGTGCTGACTTTCCTTCAGGAATTGGGGTGGGTCATCAATTTCCCCAAGAGCAGCTTGGAGCCGACTCAGGATATGACTGACTTAGGAGGGCATTTCAATACGAAGTTGGGCTTAGTAGCTCTGCTGCAGGAACGCATCAAGAAGGTGCAAGGTCAGGTTCGGAAGTTCTGTCTGATATGCTGTCCTTGGCCGTGGGACTACCTGCAGCTACCTGGGTCCATGGCAGCAGTTGGATTTGATCCCATGGGCCAGAGCGTACATGCGACTTCTCCAACAGGCATTGTCATCACAGTGGTTTCCTCACAAACATTCATTGTGGAGGAGGTTGCTTTGTCCAGAGGAGGCACCAAGGAGCCTGACTTGGTGGCTGGACCTCTCTAAGTTGTCAACCAGAGTGACTCTGGAACCGCCTGAATGGGTGATAGTGACCACAGATGCCAGCCTTCTCATCTGGGGAGTACTCTGTCGATCCCAAGTGGCTCAGGGACAGTGGTCTCTGGAGGAGAATTGGTTGATCAACTGATTACAGACGGTGGTCTTTATGGTCCTTCAGACCTTTTGCCCCCTGATTCAACACAGAGTGGTGAGAGTCTTTTCTGACAGTGTGACAACAGTGGCATACATAACTGCATTTCCTGTGCTGCTGTGCCAATTTATGGCGATGGAGGTGGACAGTCTGCTTCAGTGGGCAGAGAATCATCTTTTGGCTCTCTTAGCGGCTCATGTAGCAGGAAAAGAGAACCTGCAAGCCAATTATCTCAGCTGTCATCATTTGGATCCAGGCAAGTGATCCCTGGAGAATCTGGTATTTCAACAGACCATGGACTGGTTGGCCTCCACAGGTAATGGCAAGATAGCCTGATTTTTCAACCACAGGGAGAAAGAATGTCTGAAGGTTTGTATGTTCTGGCTACACATTGGCCAAACGACAGCATCCTGTACATGTTTTCCCCCCGGGCTGTTGATAGGCAGAGTTGTTCAGAAGACAGAATCCCATCGGGGTCTGATGATCTTGATAGAACCAGATTGGCCTCAGAGACCACGGTATGCGGATCTGGTGTAGTTGGCAATAGACAGTCCTTGGGACCTACCAGTGAGGGCTGACCTCCTCTCACAGGGTCCAATTCTCATGCCAGACGTGGGTTGAGTCTCGCTTATGGCTTGGCTCTTAAGAGGGCTACGTTGAGGAGAAGAAGATACTCTGTTCTGGTCATAGCAATCTTATTGTAAGCAAGGAAACATTCAACCTCTTTGGCCTGTGTGTGTTTGCAGGCGGGGTTGGATAAGGGTGTTGCCTTGAATTCTTTGCGGGTTAAGTAGTGGCCTTAGTCTGCTTTCGAGGCTGGGTTCAGGGGGCCTCCTTTGCTTCTCATCCAGATGTGATCCATTTTCTCAGAAGGGTGAAACATGTTCAACTGCCTTTGAGGCAACAAGTTCCTTCATGAGATTTGAATTTGGTTTTATATGTGCTTATGGAAGCCCCATTCAAACCTCTAATATGCTTCTATGAAAGATCTTACCTTGAAGGCAGTATTTCTGGTGGCCATATGCTCAGCACATAGGATTTTGGAGCTACAAGCATTGTCATGCAGAGAACCTTTTCTTTTAATGTCCAAAGAGAAGGTGTAGTGCTAATTCCAGTGGTGTATTTTCTGCGTAATGTTGTCTCAGCATTTTATCTTAATCAAATAGTCACATTGCAATGTTTTTTCCAGGATAGGCAAAGACTTGGAGTCTCATAAGTTACATCTGTTGGATATTCGGTGTGTCCTTTATCAGTATTTCAAGAGGACAAAGGATTTTTGAATATCATATCACCTCTCTGTGCTCTTCGGAGGGCCACATAGAGGGGAAGCGGCGTCGAAGGTGTCCATTGCACATTGGCTCAAAGGCTATAGTTTCTGTGTATTTGCTGAGGCATCAGTTGGTTTTGAAGGTTCTTCGGTCCCTCTTGACTAGAGCTCAGGAAACCTTGTGGACAGAGGCGATATTTGCAAAGCTGCGACATGATCTTCACTCCATTCCTTTGGGCTTCTTTACCGTTTGGATGTTCAGGCACAGGGAGATGTGAAGTTCAGAGCATGATACTGCAGACTGGGCTTGTCCACTTCTTCCATATTTGAGTACTGCTCTGTACATCCCATGTATCTGAACTGGACTAGAGGAATGATTAGGAAGGTGAAATTAGATCTTACCTGCTAATTTTCTTTCCTCGGGTCCCTCCAGTCCAGAATCTGCCTAGTCTGTTCTTTCTGTGAGCCCGGACATATGAAGAATTTAGGTCCACAGTTGTGTCCATCCAGTGCCTTCTCTACAGTGCTTTCTTCTGTCTCACCATGGGATCGAAGACTAATTTATGCAGGAGGACTAATGTTTCATGTTCCTTCTTGAGCAGAGGTCCTTCATTCCTGTGATTTTTCTTTTATATAAATAGTTACTATGGTTTAATTATTTGTTTAACTGCCTGTTTGTTTGTGGAGTCTGCTTTGTTATAGAATTACTGGTGTAAGCTGGTTTGCACAGAGCCCTTATACTTAGTGCTCACCAATGAAGATGGCGTGTCAAATGTCCAGGTGGTTGCCCATGTGAACAGCAGCAATCATCACACAGTGTGATTTGAGATAAAAGCCAAGGTGGAATCCAATCACAGCAAACTCAGTCTTAGACTTCAAAAATGCTGACTTCAGTAAAATGGCCAAGTACCTGAAGGAGGAGTTGGTAGGGTGGGAGGGGTTAAGGGAAATGGAATTGCAATGGGCTAAACTAAAGAAAGCAATAAAAGGTGCAACAGATACATACGTAAGGAAAGTAAATAAAAACAAGAGGAAAAGGAAACCTATTTAGTTCTCCAAAGAAGTGGCTGCACAAATAAAGGCAAAAAACACAGCATTAACAAAATTCAGAAGCTTGCAAACAGAGTAACACAGAAAAGAATACAAAATCAAACTAAAAGAGACAAAAAGAGAAATAAGGATAGCAAAATCAAAGGCAGAAAAAAAAGATTGCTAAAAATATGAAGTGTGGCGACCAAGACTTTTTTCAGGTATATTCGGGAGAGGAGGAAAATCAGAGGTGCACTTTCAGGACTCAAAAGTGCTGGGAATGGATTAGTGGAAAGTGACATTGAAAAAACAACAATGCTAAACAAATACTTCTGCTCTGTTTTCACTAGAGAAAATCCTGGAGAAGGACCACCTGTGATTGACAAATATACAAATGGGAATGGAGTAGATACCACACCATTCACAAAAAATGATGTGTTAGAACAGCTTGCAAAACTGAAAGTGGACAAGTCAATCGGACCAGATGGGATACACCCCAGGATACTGAAAGAGCTCAGAGAAGTTCTTGCAGGGCCTTTAAAGGATGTTTTTAATAGATCCTTGGAGACAGGAGAAGTTCCACAGGCTGATGTGGTACCTCTCCACAAAAGTGGTAATACGGAAGAAGTGACAAACTACGGGCCAGGAAGCCTTACCTCTGTGTTGGCAAAAGTAATGGAGGCACTCCTGAAAGAGTGAATAGTTGACTTCCTCGAAACCAACAGCTTGCATGATCCAAGGCAACATGGTTTTACCAAAGGACTATCTTGCCAAACAAATCTGATTGAGTTCTTTGACTGGGTGACCAAAGAACTAGATCAAGGGCATGTGATGGATTTCAGCAAAGCCTTTGATACTGTTTCTCATAGGAGGCTTATCAGTAAACTCAGCAGCATGGGGATGAGTCCCAAGATGGTGAACTGGATCAGAAATTGGTTGACTGACAGACAACAGAGGGAGACGGTAAATGAAACTAACTCGGGTGAAAGGAGGGTGATTAGCGGTGTTCCCCAGGGTTCGGTCTTTGGACCGGTACTGTTCAAGATATTCGTGAGTGATATTTCCGAAGTGCTGAATGAATGGAAAAGTGTCTTTTTGCAGATGACACCAAAATTTGCAACAGAGTGGACTCCCCTCAGGGAGTGAGGAACATGAGGAAAGATCTACAAAAGCTGGAAGAATGGTCTAATGCTTGGCAGTTAAGATTTAATGTGAAGCAGTGCGGTGTAATGCACTTGGGAAGCAGAAATCCAAGGGAATTGTATGCAATAGGGGGCGAGAGATTTATGTGCACGGACCAGGAGAAAGACCTCGGTGTGATTGTTTCTGATGATCTCAAGGTGGTGAAACAGTGTGACAAGGTAGGGGCAAAAGCCAGAAGGATGCTGGGTTGCATACAGAGAGGAATTACCAGCAGAAAGGAAGAGGTATTAATGCCTCTGTACAAGTTGCTGGTGAGGCCTCACTTGGAATATTGTGTTCAGTTTTGGAGATTGTATCTTGCAAAAGATATAAAAAGACTGGAAGCGGTTCAGAAGAAGGCGACCAAAATGATTTGGAGCCTGCGTCAGAAGACTTATGAGAAAAGACTTGAAGACCTAAATATGTATACTCTCGAGGAGAGGGGGGACAGGGGAGATATGATTCAGACCTTTAAATACTTAAGAGTATTAATGTACAAACAAACCTCTTCCAAAGACACGGAAGCTGTAAAACTAGAGGGCATAACATGAAGCTGCAAGGGGGTAAACTCAAAGGCAATGTCAGGAAATACTTTTTCACTGAAAGGGTGGTGGATGCTTGGAATGCCCTCCTGATAGAAGTGGTGGGAGCAAACTCAGTGACAGAATTCAAAATGGCATGGGACTGACATAGTGGATCCCTTTATAGCAACACGATAAAATCAAAATAAGCATAACTATCTCATATCTGAACAAATTGGGGTGACCTACATGGAGCAGTGGGTACACCTCTAAACAAAGGTATGGGGAGAGGTGACCTCATGGAGTGGCAAGTGCACCTACTCTTGCCGCCTTGCTGCGCAGACTAGATGGACCATACTGGTCTTTAATCTGCCATCATATACTATGTTACGGTGAGCCCTTATACGGTGACATAATCAAAACCAAGTGGTTCTCATTCTTTATCTGCTGGTGATAGGGCATAACCCATGCTTCATGACTGGACTAGAAGGACTCAAGGAAAGAAAATTAGCAGGTAAAGTCTAATTTCACCATTTAGAAAATATTGATTCTGAATCATCCTACTAGACCAGTCCAGACTATTAGGTTATGTCACCCTGCCAGCAGATGTTGGAGACAGAGAGACTAGAAGCTTTCAGTGATGACATCACTGGTAGTAGTGCTGCTGTAGCTAGGAGTACCATTTAGTATTTCTTTCTGAAACAGATGGTGGTTACTGAACTAGTGTAGCTTGGCATCGGGATATGGTCATAAATCCTGTGAGTTAGTGAAGCTAGGGAACAGAGGTATCCAGGGTGTACCTATGGATACCCCTCTGGAGTTTCTCACTTAGAGGAGAAATGGCCATGCTGCCCATCAGGGTTGCTGGCCAGTTGAACACCTTGGCCTTGGCTGTGCTCTCCTAACACAGCCTTCTGGTTATTTCTTTATTTCGTAGTTTTCTTTCTTCCTTTTTTTTCCCTGACATGTCACGTTTCCTTCAGGGCATACAACATTTGTGTCCACCGGTGTGGCCCATTGTTCCACTTTGGGACTTGCCTCTAGTCCTTTGGGCATTGATGTCAGCATCCTTCGAGACACTAAAATAGGCCCCATTTGAGGATCTGTTGCTATTTGATTGGTACATCACATTTTGGAGTTGCCAGTTCTTTCTTGCAGGGATCCTTACTCATCTTTTTTGGCAGAGAAGATTTCCTTCCTTCTAGTTCCTTTCTTTTTGCCCAAGGTGTGGTATCTGCCTTTCATGTTTACCAGGTGGTCTCTCATCCATCTCTTTTTCTCAGAGCTTTGCAGTGGCAAGGACAAACATATGTATTCGGTGAATGTCTGGAGAGTGCTCCTCCATTACCTCAAGCCTGCTAATGACTTCCATAAGTCCTACAGACTTTTGTTCTTTATGCCTGGCTGCGTAAAGGTGAGGCAACCTTGAAAGCTACCTTGTGGTGTTAGATGAAAGAGACAGTGGCCTCTGCTTATCTTCTATGGAATAAAACTGTTCCAGGGTGATTGTGAGCTTACTGAACCCAGCCGCAGGCTTTGTCCTGGGAGGAGAATAGTTTGACTGGCGCAATTGACACTCGTCAGGCAGTGACTTGGTCTTCCCTCTCTAGCTTTGTTAAGCACTACTAGTTGGATGCCTGTGCCAGGGTGGGTATGTCATTCGGAGCACTGGTCTTAAAGGCAACCATTTTTTCTTCCTGCCTGGTGGAGCTGTAGCTTTGGCACTTCCCACTGGCCTGGACTAGTCTAGCAGGAAAATCAATTTACCTAATAATTTCCTTTCCTGGAGTCCTGCTAGACCAGTCCAGGATCCACCCTGGGGTGCTTATGCTGTCTCTGCGATTTCTTGGTTTCAGTCTTCATGGAGTGAGGATGGCCCTTGCAGAATCCTTGTATATAGTTGGAATGTTTTGCTCTTACATGGCAACCCTTTACCTTGTGTGAGTTTGTGTTCATTTAAGGGTTTGTCATCCGTGGACTGGGTTTTGCCATATGCTTGATTACTAAAGAGTGCCCATAGCTGCACCAGCACTACTCCCAGTGATGTCACTGGAAGCTTCTATTCTTTCTCTCTCTCCATAATCTGCTTGCAGGAGAACACCACCCACTGGTTTGGACTGGTCTAGCAGGACTCCAGGAAAATAAATAATCAGGTAAGTAAAACGTAGCCTCTCTTACCATAAAGTGAGTTTTTGAAACAAAAATGCAGACACCTGTTCTTGAAACTGAAGCCTTCGCTGGTCCTAATGTCTGCCCACGTCACGGCTTGCTGTCTACACTGTCAGATGATTTCATTGAAGGTGCAGCCAACCGGAGACATTCTACTACTTCCACAGCAAGAAATAGTCCTCAAGCTCAATATCAGATGAAGATGTATCTTTTTTTTCAGAGTGGAAGCCAATCAAAATAACCTCTCATTTTCAGGTATCCTATTTTCCCTAGATAAATCCTTGATATTTTAAGATTATTTAAACAACTTCAGAGCTGAGGGCTGGGGACTAGAACATCCCTGGAAAAGAAACTACCATAGCTATAGCGTTCCCCAGAGACCTGATTCTATCCCTGGCTGAATTTATTTTCACAAGGGATAACGGAGGTCTTTTGTGTCTTGATGAGCAGAGAAGTGGACTTCACTTTCTCTTGGCCATCATTTAAATTAAAAAAACAAAACAAAAAAATACGGAACAATCCCACTGAAAGAAAAGCAATTTCATAATGCCAAGGTGGAACAAGAGAGAACTACTTATTAGCAGCCATCTTGAGCAGAATTTCCTTTTAAGGAAGATGATCAAAAAATTTGAATGAATAAACAATATAAAAAAAATACCTATGGAATTTAAATTAGCATCTATTTGGAAGAATCACAAATTTTCTAACTTGAAACAATGAAAGGGGGACTTCATCTGTTTTTATATATCTCCAGGAACAAGCAGGAATGTAGTCTTCACATATGGGTATCGTCGGTACTGACGGAGCCCACGCGGGAACACTCCCCAGTGTCCAATAGGAAAGCTTTTGAGAGCATCCCACAGCGCCTGCGTGCTGCCTTTCCCAACTGTCCCTCTCCAGTTCTTCGTTTTCCGCGGAGCTGACAGGTCGCAAGTCCCCTCACCGCAGAAAATGTTTTCTCTTTATTCTTTTTTGTGGTCGCATCTGCCTTCCCTTGACGCTACACCTGTACCGCCGGTGGTGGTGGTTCTCTTTTTAAAAAAAAACAAAAAACTTTCTTCTAGCTTTCCAACATTTTTCTCCTCTTGTGCCACACGCCATTTTGGGCACTAGGCCCAACTTTTTTCCTTGAAATGGAAAAACCCACTTCAGGTTTTAAAAAGTGTTCCAAGTGTGGCAGTACCATCTCCGTCACCGACACCCATGAGTGGTGCCTTAAATGTTTAGGTCCTGACCACTCTGTCTCAGAGTGTGTTGCCTGTGGGATGATGTCCAAAAGGGGCCGGCAGAACTGAGCTGCTAAACTCAGCACCCTTTTTCCCTCCGATGCAGCCTCTGTGGCATCGACGTCTTCCAGCATTTCCTCTTCCTCCCATGGATCTCAGGTAACTAAACACAAATCTAGCTGGTCCTCAAAGGGTAGATCTCCCTCTAAGTATCGAGATGCCTCTGGCGTTGCTCTTGAGGGACTTTCACCGGCAAAATTGCCCCGGCGGGAGGCTTCGGCTTCCAAAGCATTAACGGGGCTCCAGGAGGTTCTTGAGGCCCCAACCTCAGCAGAACTACTGGTGCCATGCTCGAGGGTACCGGCGGCTTCTGGTACCGACACCCAAGCATCGGCAGCGTCGATAGACCAGAGATTCCTGGCTATTGAATGCAGTCTGGTGACTCTTTCGGCCTCGATGCCTCTGAAACCGCATCAGACAATTCTACCGGTACCAGCACCGACCCCGGTATCGGTACCGACTGCATCAACTTCGGCAGGTGTCCCACCGAGACCGAGTCATGCTTATGCAGCTGGTACCGATGTATCGGTACCAGACCCTCTGATGCCGACATCGATAAGCACCGGTATCGTGCTTTGCACGATCACCCGGATCGGAGATACTTTGAATCCTCGGATGATTCTGAAGATTCTGAAAGTTCTACCAATACCAGAGTACTTCTTCCTGAGGATTCTTCTTCTTCTCCTCAGCGCAGGATGTCTCCACCTGAGGATATGTCCTTTCACTACTTTATTTGAGATGTGGCTCGAGGTCTTTCCATCACAGTAGCTCCTGAAAAGGAGCCTATGGCAAAGGAATTAGAAATCCTTCAATACCCTAAGGCTCCCAAGGAGGCAGCTACTTTACCTATTCATGAGATATTGTAAGACCTCATGTTGAGAATGTGGGAAACACCTCTAACCACATCACCTCACTCCCGAAGGCTCGACACCATGTATCAAGGTCCTCCTTCTCCTGGATTTCAGAAGACTCAGCTACCTCACCATTCCATGGTGGTGGAGTCAGCTATGAGAAGGATCAAATCTGCAAAGAGACATGCATCCAATCCTCCAGGACGCAGGGCCGGCCCGTCCATTGAGCAAGAAAGTTTTTTGCACAGGGCCCCGCGTTTCGGGGGGCCCCGCGCAAAGAACATTCTGCTTTTTTTTTTTCTTAATTGCATTTAACAAAAAAAAAAAAGCTGGCCGCTGCCGCCGCGGCGGCATGGAGTGTCCCGTGGGGCTCCCTCTGCCCGGCGGAACTCTCCCGACGCGGCTGAGCCCCTCTGCGCCGGCTTGCAGATACGCGAAGGGAGAGTGTCTCCCTTGCGTCTCTGTTAAGCCCGCGGGGGCTGATGGGAAATTTCCCATCTGCCCCTTTCTGGCTTATAGAGACGCGAGGGAGACACTCTCCCGTCGCGTATCTGCAAGCCGGCGCAGAGGGGCTCAGCCGCGTCGGGAGAGTTCCGCCGGGCCGCGGGGGCTCCGGGGCACACCCCCGGCCGCGGGGGCGGCAGCGGCCAGCTTTGTTTCTTTTATCACATTGAAATGCGGGCTGGGGGGGGTTTAAGACTGGCAATGGGCTAGGGAGGGGGTTTAAGACTGGCAATGGGCTAGGGAGGGGGTTAAGACTGGCAATGGGCTGTGGGCTGATGAGGGCTGTCTAGAAATGGGGTGATGGGGGGCTTAGGACTGGCAATGGGCTATGGGGGGGGGTTAAGACTGGTAGTGGGCTGATGGGGTGGGGTTAGGACTGGCAATGGGCTATGGGGAGGGGGTTAAGACTGGTAATGGGCTGTGGGCTGACGGGGCCTGTCTGGAAATGGGATGATGGGGGGTTAGGACTGGTAATGGGCTATGGGGGGGGGTTAAGACTGGTAATGGGCTGTGGGCTGACGGGGCCTGACTGGTAATGGGCTATTGGGGGGGGGGTAGGACTGGTAATGGGCTATGGGGGGGGTTAAGACAGGTAGTGGGCTGATGGGGGGGTTAGGACTGGTAATGGGCTATGGGGGGGGTTAGGACTGGTAATGGGCTATGGGGGGGCTAGGACAGGAAATGGGCTGATGGGGAGGGGTTAGGACTTGAGGTGGGCTGATGTGGTTAGGACTGGTAATGGGCTGTGGGCTGATGGGGGGGGGTTTAGGACTGGCAATGGGCTATGGGGGGCTGACTGGAAATGGGCTGATGGGGGGTTAGGACTGGAAGTGGGCTGATGGGGGGTTAGGACTGGTAATGGGTTATAGGGGGGGCTTAAACTGAAAATGGGGTGATGGGGGTTAGGACTGGAAGTTGACGGGGGGCTAGGACTGGTAATGGGTTGGGGGGTTGCTAGGACTGGAAATGGGCTGAGTGGAAAAGGAGGCTTGAACTGCAAATAGCTGATGGGGAGGGGGCTTGGAATGGAAATGGGCTGTGAGGGAAGGGAGCTAGGACTGAAAATGGGCTGATGGAACAGCTAGGATAGGACTGGAAATGGGCTGTTGGGGGGAGCTAAGATTGGAAATGGGCTGTGGTGGGGGCTTGAATTGAAATGGACTCATGGAGGGGCTAGAACTGGAAGTAGGCTCATGGGGGGGGCTTGGACTGGAATTGGGCTGAGTGGAGGGGAGCTATGATTTGACATAGGGCTGATGGTGGGGCTAGGAAATGACTAGAAATGGGCTGATGGGGGGCTAGGATTGGAAATGAGCTGATGAAGGGACTTGGACTGGAAATGGATGGGGGAGCTAGGACTGGAAATGGGCTGATGGGGGGCTAGGACTGGAAATGGGCTGATGCAGGGACTAGAAGGGAATGGATGCTTGGTGAGACTGGAACTAGAAGGGAGCTGATGTTGGGGGAGGATTAGAATGGGATGGGGCTGGGAGAGTAAAATGGAGAGGGGAAAAATATTTTGTGTAGGAGGGATGAAAAATCTACAATTGGCCGGGTATTGGGAGAGTAAGTGGGGATTGAGGATGGAGGGGTAAAATTTGTGTGGATGAAATAGGAATGAGGAAAGAGCAAAAGGAGAAAGATTAGTATGTTAAAGCAGATGTAGAGAGAGAGAATGGAAAAAAAACTAGAAGAGAGAAGAAAGGACAAATGGACAGCAGATGATGGAGAGTTAGCAGAAAACATGAAGAAACCAGAAGAAAGTGGCTGGACCAATTGCAACTGAAAAAAAATGCACAAAAGGTAGAAAGATATCTCTTTATTTTGAATTTATTAACTGGAATATGTCAGCTCTGGGAAATGTGCATCATTAACGTCTGCGCTTTGTTTGGTACAAGAGGAAATTCATTTATAGTTTTATTTCTACAGTGGTGTTGTACATTCCAAATTTGGCTTTTGGGGTTCCCAGTTTAATTATTGCCTTCCTGTTTCTAAATTGTGATTCCTTGTTTGGTGATGGTCTATGTTCTGCATGTGTAACTGAGCTGAGGTATTCTGTTTATGTAATTCCTATTTGACGTTGCCACTTGTTCTCTTTCCCCAGTATTCTCTGAAATGCATTGGTTTAATATTTGCAGTGTTGCCTTTTGATAGGTAGGGTATGGTGCTTTGTGAGTCCTGGTAGTGCTGTCAGGATACGGCGGGTTTGCTATGGGTTCTAAATGGGCAGCGTTTGTAGTAGTTCCTAATGTGCCTGGCGGTTGGCACTGGATTATAGTAATGTAGAAATCTTTTAGTCTTTCTTTATCCTTACACTTATTAAGAGACATGTTTACTAAAAGTTAGTGTATGGTAACATTATGCAAATATTTATGCAAATAAGGCCACTTATGCAAATGAGGCCCCGCACCGAGTCTCCGCACATGGCCCCGCACCCCCCTTGGGCCGCCCCTGCCAGGACGTGAGTGTAGGACTCGTGACACCTTTGGATGTCGGACCTTCCAAGCTTCTATGCTTTCTGCTAGGATCAGTTCCTATATATTATATATGGGAATGTTCCTTAAAGAGATCACAGGAGATTTAGAGCTCATGAGCCCTCTCCTTCCTGATGACAAGAGGCAGGATTCCCTCTCCCTTGTCAAACATGCTCAGGATGTGTCTAAATTTGTAAATCGTGCAGCCTTTGACTGCTTTGAGTGCATAAGCAGAACTTCTGCCATTGTCATAGGTGCACGTAGAATTGCCCGGCTCCAGGCATCTGACTTAGAACTCTGGGTACAGGATAAACTAGGGAATATTCCTTGCACAGGAGAGAATCTCTTTGGCAGGAATTGGCAGGAAAAAGCTAATGAAATAGATAATGACTATCTCACTATGCATAGATTGTCTAAATCTACAGCTGATCCTGCCAAGAAAAAATCATATAAGAAACCATTCTTCAGCAAAAAGAAAAGGTTTTATCCCTCCTATACCCAGCAGGGGCATCGTTTAGGTCAGTCTGCCCAAAAGGGACAGCAACAACAACCTAAACAAAGAAAAACAAAACCTGCTAAGTCTCAGCCAGCTCAGCAGACTCGGCCCCCACAGGGGCTTTGACTCCAGTCTAGAGAACCTTGCCTTCCTGACCCTGAACGGCCCAGAACCATGCACCATTCCAGGAAGGTTATGTCATTTTGCCCCCAGATGGGGTCAGATAATAGCAGAACATTAGACTCTGTCTATTGTAAGAGAGGGGTACAAGCTTTATTTTCACAGCATGCCCCCTCCTACAATGATAAGACAGTTCAATTCTCAGACCTCTCTCAATGACCAATTAGGTCAAGAGATCACTACACTTTCTGCCGAAAGGGCAAAAGAAGAGGTGCCTTTTCTCCAACAGGGTACAGGGTTCTACTCCCCCTACTTTCTGATTCCAAAGAAAACAGAGGGACACAGACCCATTCTAGACCTCAGAGAATTGAACAGGTTCCTCTTCAAGGAGAAATTCAAAATGATTTCTCTGGGGACTCTGCTGCCATACCTTCAGTGTCATTATTGGCTCTGTTCTCTAGATCTCAAGGATGCGTACACTCATGTTCTCATCCATCCAACTCTTTGAAAGTTCCTTCGCTTTCAATTTCAAGGGAAGCACTACCAATACAGGGTTCTTCTTTTTGGCTTGGCCTCGGCACCAATGGTGTTAACAAAATGCATGGCTGTGGTAGCAGCTTTTCTTCGCACCCTAGGAATATTCGTCTTCCCTTACTTAGACGATTGGCTCATTTGAGCCTCTTCACAGCCAGAGGCCAGGATTGCGCTCTCTCACACATTGCGCATCCTTCAGTATTTAGGACTTGTCATAAACTTTCCAAAATCCAACCTTGCTCCCACTCAGTCCCTAGAGTTTATAGGAGCTCTGCTGGATACCAAACAGGCAAGGGTCTACCTTCCTCAGCCCCGCTGCCTTCGCATTGTGCAGTTAGCTTCCCAAGCAGTGCTAAAACCTCTTCTCACTGCTCGGGAAATGTTACAATTGCTAGGCCATATGGCATCCACCATACATGTGGTTCCTTATGCTCGCCTCCATATGAGGGCAGCTCAGTGGACTTTATCCACTCAGTGGACTCAGGCGTCAGGTTGCCTATCAGACAAGATAGCAAACTCAGATCGCCTTATTTTGTCCCTCCAGTGGTGGAAATCACCCCAAAACCTTTTGGTGGGGTCCCCTTTTCAACAACCACCACCCCAAGCTACTCTAACAGATGCCTCACAGGTGGGTTGGGGAGCCCACCTGCAAGGCCTCTCCACCCAGGGTACCTGGACTCCACAGGTGACCCATCTACATATCAGTCTCCTGGAGCTCAGGGCAATTTTCCTTGCTCTTTGAGTATTTCACACCCAGCTCAGCTACAAGACAGTCCTAGTCCAAACGGACAGTCAATTAGCCATGTTCTATCTGAACAAGCAGGGCGGAACAGGCTCTCTGTCACTATGCAACGAAGCTTTGTGACTGTGGGCCCTCGCCAGAGAGCATCAGATTCATCTCCTTGCAGTGTATCTTTCAGGCATTCAAAACTCTTGGGCAGACAGACTTAGTCGAGTTCTGCTTCCACACGAATGGTCTCTCCATGCAGACCAGGTGGCCAAGATCTTCCAAAATTGGGAAACCCCGGACATAGACCTCTTTGCAAGTCCGCTGAATGCCAAACTTCCCCAGTTCTGTTCCAGAATGCGGGCTCAGGGTTGTCAGGCCAGAGATGCTTTCCTCCTGCATTGGGGCCAGGACTTCCTGTATGCCTTTCCACCCATTCCTCTTAATTCCCAAAACCCTGCTCAAACTTCAGAGAGACAGAGGTCATATGATCCTCATAGCTCCACATTGGCCACAGCAAATGTGGTACCCTCTGCTTCTACGTCTCTCTCAAGCTCCGTCTCTGGAGTTAGGATCTGCTCCAGATCTTCTTTCTCAGGAGAGCGGGATGCTGTGGCATCCCAATCCCCCCAGTCTGTGCATCTCAGGGTCTGGTTACTGAAAGCCTAGACCTTCACGGTCTTAACCTTTCTCAACAAGTGAAAGATATCCTTTATGCTTCCAGGAAGCCTTCCACGAGACGCTCTTATGCTTTCAAGTGGAAAAGGTTTACCATATGGTGCTCGCAGAAGGGTCTTAACCCTCTTGCGATACCTCTGGAATCATTACTGGAGTATCTCCTTCATTTATCTAATGCAGGGCTTAAAACAAATTCAGTGAGAGTTCATTTGAGTGCTATTGCAGCTTCTTTCAGGCCTCTAAATGGCCAAACTATCTCCTCTCATCCTCTCATAGCGAGATTTATGAGAGGCCTTCTTTTAACTAAGCCCCCCATTAAGCCACTACCGGTGGCATGGGACTTAAATTTGGTTCTTGGGCAGCTTATGAAACCGCCTTTTGAGCCACTAGCCACTACCTCCTTGAAATTCCTTTCTTGGAAGGTCATCTTTCTTATTGCAATCACATCAGCACGTCGCATCAGTGAATTGCAAGCATTGGTGGCTGATCCTGCTTATACAAGATTTCATCATGATAAGGTATTCCTCAGGACTCATCCACGCTTTATGCCAAAGGTAGTATCACCTTTTCATTTAAACCAGGCAGTTTACCTTCCTGTATTCTTCCCAAGGCCTCATGCCTCTAATGCAGAAAGGAACCTTCATACTTTGGATTGTAAAAGGGCTCTAGCCTTTTACTTACAAAGGACACAGCAACATAGGAAGTCCTCTCAGCTTTTTGTTGCTTTTGATCCTAGTATCTGGGACTTCCAGTCTCCAAGAGAACACTATCCAACTGGATTGCTCAGTGTATATCTTTTCCTATAGCAGTAAAAACCTCCTCTGGAAGGCCATGTCACAGCTCACAATGTGAGAGCCATGGCAGCCTCTATGGCTCATCTTCACTGTGTGTCTATCGACGACATCTGTCGAGCAGCTACTTGGGCTTCAGGACATACCTTCACATCCCACTATTGCTTGGACAAGGACTCCCGCCGGGATGCCTTATTTGGTCAGGCTGTTCAACACCTGTTCCGGACGTGAGCAACTCCTACCCACCTTCCCTGGTAGGATGCCAGAGATCCATGGGGGGAAGTGGAACCCTTTCACAAGGGCACACAACTTCTGGGGCCATCTCCCTGGCATCTGCAGCTAGGGAGTCCCCATATGTGAAGACTACATTCCTGCTTGTTCCTGGAGATAGCATAGTTACTCACCTGTAACAGGTGATCTCCGGGAACAGCAGGAATTTAGTCTTCACAACCCACCCATCTCCCTTAGGAGTTGTATCTCTCTTTCTCTTTCTCTCAGCTATAAACTCAACTGGAGAGGGAGAGTTGGGAAAGGCGGGAAGGCAGCACGCAGGCGCTATGGGATGCTCCCAAAAGCTTTCCTATTGGATGCTGGGGAGCGTTCCTGCGCAGGCTCCGTCGGTACCGACGATACCCATATGTGAAGACTAAATTCCTGCTGTTCCCGGAGATCACCTGTTACAGGTGAGTAACTATGCTTTTTTTTTTAGATCTTTTCACAAAATAGCTTTTATTCTCCATCTGTTTCCTTCCATTGTTCATGAATGTTTATTTTCTTGTGAAACACCCAAATCTGCAGAAGTAACCACTGTGCAAGATCCTAGCACCAAAAGAGAGTCTGGCGATGCATGTCTTGTACCTCAGTCAGGATCTTCACCAGAGGTTTGTACAGATGAAGCAAAGAAAGCTGACATGTTTCTGCACCATCACATGATGGGATTATTACTTCCAGTGCCCCCTGTGAGGACAGCTGCGGCTCTGCCTCCCCACAGCCTCTTGCGTGGTGTCCAGGTAGAGGCCAGTACAATTGCAGTTGAAGTAACAGAAGCTTTGATCAGGTGCGCTGTACTAGATTTGTATTGTTTTAAGAAAATGTTTAGCCAGTAGAATTTGCAACACACAGGTGCTAGAAATGTAGTCTACATAAACATTTTGAAATGTAGGGCCCAATATTGAAAGGCATTTTACACGGTTTGCAGACCTGCAAACCATGTACATGTTGCTAAATGGGGGATATTCAGCAGCACTATCACAGGTGCTAACACTAGCATCGGGGCATTCCGTGGGTGGCATCCAGGGATAGCTGGTGAGCGGCAGTATTCAGCCATTGCTGATGCCTGGTTATCCCTTGTCAGCGAGCATTAGGCACATTAAAGCCTGTCCTAACTTTTGCCACCAAAGCTAACCAGGCAGCGACTGAATATCACCACTGCCCAGTTAGCTTCCTGCTTCGCCGGATATGACCTCAGCATTGAATATCCAGGTTTAGCATTCAGTGGCAATGGCTAGCTGCCATAATTGCGCTAGTTGCTGCCGCTGAATATCTGGCCTGTATTTTATAAATTATTAACGAGGACACTTTCTAAAGTCACTTAACATGAGGATGTGGCAGTATATGCACGTTAATGATTTCTTATAAAATTATAACCAGTGTGAAAAGTATGTGCTTTGGTATTAAGGTATGTGCTTTGACATAGGTGTAACTGGGGATGCAGTCCGGATAGAGCAGTGCTTCCCAAACATTTATCCAGTATGACCCTATTTTAACAGTTAAATATCCAGTTAAATGACCCCAGATAATGTTGAAAACAGTAGATCTTTAGTACACTCTCCTCCCTCGTTCACTTTCTGCCCCCCTCCCTCAGTTATTCAAAACATGGAGGAGGCGGCAGCAATATCAGCACTCGGCACAAGGCCCTGTGTGTGCTCACAGACCGAAGTATTCTGCATGGATTTCCAGTGTAACTGGAGCCCACAAGGGAGGGAGAAGTGGAAGGCAGGGATTGTGAACATTCAAAGGCTCATCTTGATTGCTTCTACTGGGCTCACAGTGGAGGTCTAGAGGGAGGAAGAACAACCCTGTTTCTCTGACCCCATTCACTAGTGATGGGACCCCATCTGGGAACTTTTGGGATGGAGCGTTGGTAGAGTTCACAAGTACATACATTGTTTATAAAATACTTTAATTTCTTTATTGTCTGTCCTGTCCAGTCCAGATGCATGGCATGCTCTATCACCAGCGGATGGAGACTGAGAACCACTGGTTTTGATGATGTCGCACTATAAGGGATCTGTGCATATCCACTCACTCCAGTCGTATTTCTTAGTCTCCAGCAGATGATGAGCTGCTTTGCAGTATGGACTCCAATGAGATGAGTCTAAAAAAAACAAAAACATAAACTATTTTTCTGTGAGGAAAGGAGTTTGTGTTATTGCTCTGCGAGAGACCCAGTGCCGTTAATTCAGCATTTGGCTGTTTTTTGGGATGTATAACTTTAGTGGTGTGGGTCCCTCCCCAACAGTTCCCCTCCTCACCTGCCAGGATATCCTTTGAGTCCCCTGAGAGTCCTCCGTTCCTCCTCCCCAAACTTTTGGGAGGGGACCTGGTTGGTTTTTCTGTATCAGGACCTGGCCCTTTAATTCTCTGTGTTTAAAAAAAAAACAAAAAAACCCGAACAAGCATCAAGTCATTAGCTGCAGCATCAAGGGAACACCGGTTTGAAGTGTTAGGGTTCATCGGCATTTTCTCGCAGTTTTGAGGTGATAAGGGCTTGCTTTATTGCCAAGTGAACATGAAGCCCCCTGAATATGCCTGTTGCAGAGCTTTTCTAAGTCTGGAGCTGGAAACACAGTACTCTTGGCTCACATTGTTATCGGCTGGAAGCTAATTGAGATAAGTAACACATTTTCAGCCTGATTCCATCCCAGACATACCTGCCTTCTGTATGCCTGGTTTGAACCGGACGTACAGAGGGTGTCACGATTCTGATCCCACATGGCATGTTTGACCCACGGGATCAAAATCGCGATCAGGCCTGTATGTGCAGGCTGGGACTATGATTCAGCCCAGTCTGCACGTACAGGCCTTGCCCGACTAACTCAGTCAGGGCTTTTAAATGGAGCCGCGGTGCCATGGTGTCCGGTTGCCATGGCACCACAACTCTATTTAAAAGTCGCGATCCTCGGCCATCGGCTTCTGCAGCTAATTCCCCGCAGCCCGACCCCTGATCTGGCCTCCCAGGGCCAGGGTCAGGCTGCGGGGAATACTCTCTGCCCCCTGCTGCCCCTTCCCAGCCCTGGGTCTGACGATCCTGCAGAATCAAGGAAGTTATTCCACCTCGGTGGTGGAATAACTTCCGCATTCAAGTCGCCGGCCCCGGACATACAGGGTCGACATTAGAATCGGCCCTGTAAATCTGGGGCCGGTGACTGCCCACCGCCTGCCCTAATGCTGCCCCCAATCTTCCCCCTCGTCGCACCTGCCTGACTTCCCCGTACAACCAGCGGGGAAGTTAGACACTGGCGGAGAGGACCACGAATAGGGGGGACAGAATAACCCCCTTTGTGTTTTTATACATATTCATAAAGTTTGGTTTGATCACATTATGAACCATTCACATTTTAGATTAAAAGGCATATTTGCACTTTGAGAGATTTATTCCTCCATAAACAAACAGTCCAACATTTATTTTCATGTAGCTCTTTCTTAGTCTGACCTTCTTTTATGAAAGGAAAGGCAGTGGCAGACATGCTCGGGAGGCTGATTCAACTGGAGTCAGTGGTCAGGGTCCCTCCAGACCAGCTCAAGCTAGGTCAGTTCTCCATTTATTTTGTGGTTCCCAAGAAAGAAGGTTCCTTTCGCCCAGTTCTGGATCTCAAACATGTCAATCAGACCTTCCAAGTGCCCCATTTTCGCATGGAGACATTGCAAGTGGTCATAGTAACCATACGGAAAGGTGAGCTTTTGACCTCCCTAGATCTTTCAGAGGCGTACTTGCACATTCCCATCTGTCCTGTACCTTCGCTTTGCGGTTCCCATGGGACGTTTCCAATTTTGAGGCTTGCCTTTTGATTTAACCATGGCACCTTCATCCTTTATAAAGGTGATGGTGTTAGTGGCAGCCGCTCTTCAGCACAAAGGAATATTGGCTCATCCATATCTGGATGATTGGTTTAATCAGAGCGAAGTCAGTTCAGAGAAGTTAGGAAGCTACTCAACAAGTGATATCCCTCCTGCAATGACACGGATGGGTTATCAATTTCAACAAAAGCAGCTTGGAGCCAACTCCAAGATCTGACTTGTTTAGGGTCTTGTTTTGACAAAGAGGTGGGCCTGGTGTCCTTACCTCTCAGATGCACCAGGAAAGTGCAGGACCAAATCCGTAAGTTTTGTTAGATGCGATCTTCATCTGCATGGCATTACCTATACCACTTGGGGTCCTTGGTGGCAACCTTGGATTTGGAATCTCTGCAGAGGGCCTTATTGTCTCAGTGGTCTCTGCAAAGGCACGTGCTGTGGAAGAGGTTGCCATGTTTGTGGGAGATGAGGGTGAGCCTGGACTGGTGGTTGGACTCGGCCAAAATAACAACAGGGATGCCACTGGAGCTGCCCAAATGGGTGTGGTGACCACCGATGCCAGACCTTATGGATGGGGAGAACATAGTCAAGCTCAGGTAGTGCAAGGTCTACAGTCTTTGGAGGAGAGCACTTGGTCCATAAATCGCTTGGCGATGAGAGAGAGATTTCTAGCTCTGTAGTCCTTTCTCCCTATGTTGCAACACAGGGCGGTGAGGATCTTCTTGGACAATTCAACCACTGTGGCTTATCTCCACCAATACTACACTTCCTGTGCCGCCCTGATAGTTGAGATATCTTCGCTTTTTCGGTGGCCAGAGGCGTATCTTCTAGCACTGTGAGCAACAAGAAAAACATGTAAGCCAACTTTTTCAGTCATCATCATTTATACCAGAGGAATGGTCTCTGGAAAACTCAGTGTTTTGCAGTACAGTATGACACTGGGAACTACCAACCATGGATCTGATGGCATCCACTCCCAGTGCCAAAGTGGTCTATTTCTTCAGCCACAGATGAGAGAGGATGTTTGAAGGATTGGATACTCTGGCTCAGAATTGGCCAAACAGCAGCCTCCTGTATATGTTTCCTCCCTGGTCTCTGATTGGCCAAGTTCTTCAGAAGATAAAAGTACATCAGGGACTGATGATTTTATTGGCCCTGGATTGGCCTCAGAGGCCATGGAATGCAGATCTAGTGCAGCTGACAGTGGGCGTCCCGAGGTGCCTTCCAGTAGTGGACAATTTGCTATTGCAGGGCCAGTTCTCATGCCAGAGGTCTCTCGATTCTCACTTACAGCTTGGCTCTTGAGAGGGATAGGTTAAGAAAGAAAGGTTACTCTGCTCAAGTCATAGTGACTTTGCTTTGAGCTCAAAAGCAGTCAACATCTTGACCTTATGTTAGAGTCTGGCGTATATGTGAGAACTGGTGTGAGGAGAAAGGCTTGCGGACCCTCTCTGCTTCACTGCCAGACATATTGGCTTTTCTACAGGTCATAGAAACATGATGACAGAAAAAGACCACATGGCCTATCTAGTCTGTCCTTCCATAACAACAACTAGATAAACAACAACTAGGTCGGACTAGATAAAGGTCTTGCTTTGAATTCCTTACAAGTTCAGGTGGCAGCCTTAGTCTGTTATGAAGGTCTGATTCATTGGGTTCTCTGACTTCTCATCTGGATGTAGTTCATTTTTCTGAGAGGAGTCAGACAGATTTGATCGCCGATGCGTCAACTAGTTCCACTGTGGGACCTGAATTTGGTGGTATTGTCTCTTATGGAACCTCCCTTCAAGCCTCTTAGTCAAGCTTCTTTGAAGGGATCTCACTTTGAAAGTGGTCTTTCTGATGTCTGTCTTCTCAGCACATAGAATTTCGGAGCTGCAGGCCATGTCTTCTAGAGAGACTTTCCTCATGATATCCAAAGAAAAGGTAGTACTGCATCTGGTTTCCTCATTCTTGCCAAAGGTAGTATCAGTGTTCCATATTAACCAAACAGTATCTTTCCATATGTTTTATGGCTTGGAAGAGAACTCAGAATATTGTCAGTTGTGTCTGTTGGATATTTGCAGTGTCCTTCGACTTTATCTCCAGCATAATCAATCCTTGAGAAAATCAGATTATTTTGTTGTTCTGTTTGGAGGTTCATGCAAAAGTGAGGCAGCTTCAAAAGCGTCCATTGTGTGGTGGTTGAAAGAAGCTATTGCATCTGCTTATTTGCTTAAACAAATTACTTCCAGAGGGGCTGTGATCTCACTCGACACTGGCTCGGGCGACATCGTGGGCAAAGTATAGTTTCATTTCTCCAGTTGAGATCTGTAAAGCAGCAACTTGGTGGTCACTTCATTCATTTGTGTGGCACTACCACCTGCTGTTCCCTTTCTTCTCTTTGTCTTATCTTTTTGACTGTTTCTGTCCTCTACTCTGTCCTATCTTACAAATGGCGTTCCTTTCATATTTTCTCTAATGATATATTATTGTAAACCACTCTGATGCTTCGGCCTGAGCGGTATATCAAATTTAATAAACATAAACATAAGAGGGGATGCGTAGCTTGATGTGCAAGTATTGCAGGCTAGGCTTGCATATCCCGCCTGACATTAAGTACTACTTTGGTACATCCCATGCATCTGAACTGTAAGGGATAAGGAAGGTGAAATTAGACCTTAGCTGCTGATTTTCTTTCCTTGAGCCTCTTCAATCTAGTCCAGAACCCACCCATTCTGGTTGTTTCTGGCGAGTCCAGAGGTGGAAGAAATTACATAACCTGTTGCGTTTGGTGCTTTCTTTTCATTCTTTTTAGGGATATCAAGAAAAGTGGAAATCCGCTGAATAAAAAAGCAATGGGCAAAACTGAAAGGGGATATTTTAAGGGTAACAGACCTTTTTGTTAGGTAAATAAATGTAAAAGGAAAAGGAGGCCATTATGGTTCTCAAAAGAAGTAGCTGAAAAGGTGAAGAAAAAAAAAGGGCTGTCTTCATAACATAATAACATAGTAACAGTAACATAGTAAATGATGGCAGATAAAGACCAGTATGGTCCATCTAGTCTGCCCAGTAAGACATACAAGAGATCACAGAGAGAGGAGACGAGCATCTATATTTGGAAATGCTTAGAGAAGCTAGCAAAGTAGTATGTAGAAGTGTCTGGTGCAACCTCATTTAGAGTATTGTGTGCAATTCTAGAGACCACACCTTCAAAAAGATAAACAGGATGGAGACTGCGTAGAGGATGGCTACTAAAATGGTTAGTCGTCTTCGTTATAAAGCATAAGAGGACAGACTTAAAGAGCTTAATATGTATACGTTGGAGGAAAGGCAGGATAGAGTATATATAATAGAGACGTTTAAATATCTCTGACATAAATATGTGAGAGGAGAGCCTCTTTCGATTGAAAGCAGGCTCTGCTACAAGGGAGCATAGGATGAAGGTGAAAGGGGATAGACTCAGGAGTCATATATGTGGAAAATTTCTTTACAGAAAGAGTTGTAGATGCTTGGAATAGTCTCCCAGTGGAGGTATTAGAGATGAGAACAGTATCTGAATTCAAGAAAGCATGGGATAAACGCAGAACATCTCTAAAGGAAAAAGGAGAACTACTATAGTTGATATGGAAGGGCAGACTAGATAGGCCATGTGGTCTTTTTCTGCTTTCATGTTTCTATGTTGTGAATTTGCCATTCTCAGTCCTCTGGGGAGCTGTGACACTCAATTTCTCTCTCTTGTTTTTCTCTAAATGTATATAGTTCCTACTGTTGGTTAAGAATTTACATAACTTCTATCTTTGTGGAGCTTTGTTAATAGAATACTGGCGTGAGTGGATATCTATCTATATCATTTTATCATTTCAGTCAAAGCTGAAATGGGAGGAGTGGCCTAGTGGTTGGGGCAAGGTACCTCAGGCCAGAAGGTAGAGGTTCAAATCCCACTAGAGGACAGCAACCTTGGGCCGGAAGGACTGGGGTTTCTAGTCCCACAGGTGCTCCTTGTGGTCTTGGGCAAGCCACTTAATCCTCCATTGCCGATGTTCCCTGTAAGTATGTGTCTCATATCCCTGTAAGTATTAGTGTCTCATATCCCTGTAAGTATGTGTCTCATATCCCCTCATGTTAAATGTATCCTCCAATTGTGTTGTGGCCACTTTGAAGGATAAGGTGATATACAAAACTGTCTAAATAAATAAATAAAGCAGTTTACATTGTAACTTAAACTTGGTAATGTACATTAAACAGGGACATTGATAACTCTCCATTGTCTTAGAAAAATTAAAGTTAAGTGACTTGCCCAAGGCCACAAGGAGTGCTAGTGGGACTTGAAACCTGGTCTTTTGATAACATGGCATCATCAAGAGACAAGTGGTTCTCAGTCTCCATCTGCTGATGATGGGTCATAACCCATGTTTCTGGACTGGACTGTAGAGACTCAAGGAAAGAAAAGTAGCAGGTGACGTCTAATTTCACTTTATATGCGTGCTTAAACTTTATGTGCTCATTTAACCTTCTGTTGAGCAGGTGTGAATATCTGTGCCTAAATTTAAGGCGCGTTCCCCGCCACTTAACACTAGTATTTTATAAAGAGAAGTAGGTGCCTACTTGTCTTTATAAAATAGGCTTAAAATAGTCATGCTTTGACTGCCTTAGCCTAGGAGCCCTGTTTATAAAATTACACTCTAAAGGTATTCCAAATTTTTACAGTAATTCTGGTGTGATGCTTGTGAAGGAAGAAGCACTCCTACTCTGTCTGGGAAAAACACTGAGCCTTTTAACCAAGATCCTGAAAAAGGAGGTACTATGCTCTACTTTTCTCTGTGTAGTGTTAGTTGTGGCTTGATCTAAATGGTTTTCTTTGCCTGCATAAGTGAAGGTCAAAGACAAACATAACTACAAAAATTCCAAAATAAAGGAAAGGGAAAATGAAATTCTGAAACATTCAATCCCCACAACAGTTCCTATCTTATCTGCCCTTCCATGTCAACTACAATAGGCCTCCTTTTTGTTCTGTGTTTATCCCATGCTTTCTTGAATTCGGATACTGTCCTCATCTCCAATACCTCACTGTTCTCAACTACTTAAATCTTTTGGACATAAAGGGGGCTAAAATAGACAGGCTCATAGCTTTAATCCATAGCAATACAGCCATGCAGCAATCATTTCAATCATTGCATGTCTCAAAACCCCCCACCCGTACAATGAACAACTTGGAGAATTTATAATAGTTATCAAAATAGTAAAAAAGTGCTTAATATTAATGTCCCACGTGACTGGCGCATATGGCTCCAAACAATAGCAAGGGAATCCTTCAACCCCTAACACAGTGCTATTTTTCTCCAGTATGGGCTTCTTTGGGGAGGGTGAAGATGCCTTGAACACAAGGAGCGATATATAATAAAACATGTAATAATAAAATGTAAAACTTGGCAAATCAGGCAGTTTACCAGTGTAAAGGAACACACAAACTTCAATAGAACCAGCAACACACCTATGAGAATTTAAATCGCCCTACAGTGGTAATAATTTGATAGTCCACAACCAATCAAAAATAAAATTAAAAAAAAAAAGCAATAAACAATTTTAAAAAAGCCTGCCATTCAGTTTCTTAAGACTAGAAGGAGAAACTGTCCAATGTCTGTTTTAAAGAATTGCCATGTTTGGTTGCATCCTTCACTGGATAAGCCATCCTGTTTTGCATACTGCCATGGAAAAATTTTGAGTGATGACTCATATACATACTTCTTCATATTTACTTACCTTGGCTTTATATTCAAATTTGGCTAATGGTTGCCATCATTGTGGACACTGTCGATTTTGCCAGTATGCTATTGAGGCTGATCATTTTCAGTATTCTTTCCTATGAAATGTGTCTCCAATGCTTGCTCTGATTGTAATACTGCTAAAGTTTGTTTATATTGGGCAAACCATAGGGAGGGTTGCCATTCGTATTGGTGATCATCTCGGCTGGCTATGCTGTAGGAAATATGAAGCTCCATTGGATTGAAACTGCTGCTTCTTTGGATGATTTATGATGTTGGCATATTGAGGTTTCTTCTTTTCCACGTCAGGGCAACACTGCATTGCAATTTGAAGAAAAGAGCATTGTTACATTTTCTCATGGCAGTTTCTTCTTCTGGTCTTGATAAAGAAATTGAATGGGAGGAGTTTTTTTAAAATTGATTTTTGTTTTTATTTTTTGATTGGCTGTGGATTGTCCAGTTGTTGCCATTGTGTGTACTCCATGGCTTGGATTGGACATCATGTGAAATTTTTATTTAAAAACTGAGGTTACAGTTGTAACCTGTTTCAGTCCACAGATGATATCCTTTTGAGTCCAGCCCCACTGTTATCTCTGCCACACAAAATAAGGGAAAAATCCTCCTAGGCCTTTGTCCAGCTAGTCCCAGACCCCCAATTCCATCCCCCAACTTCCAGTGACTGTTCATCGGTGGGGTAGGGAGTGGCTGTCATGACTGGGGATTTCTCCCACTCTGTGAACATCCACCAGATGAGTAAGAGTTTTGGAAGTGGGCCCAGGAGGGTTGTTTTCTTTTATTTTTCATGGTGGGTTTGAGGCTTAGACCTTGTCTAGGCTGCCAAGAAAGTAATGGAGTTCTCCTGGTTCAGGTAACAGGCAGAGGTACGATTATAGCAAACAGCAGGTCACAAGCTCACTTTAGATCCTTCGATCTACAAGGACAAGTGTTAACTGAGAATAAACTGATTGATGCCATATTCAGGGTTCAAAAAAATCCAGTATAAATTTGTAATTTTTAGTCAAGATTCTCTGATATCTGAACCTGGTCCAAAGCATGCAAACCTGCAATTTAAAAAAAAAATAGATTGCATTTGCTATAAAGATAATTTTTGCTGCTGATAAAGGGATAGATCCAGACGTGCTTATATTTCAGATAAGGAATGGAATCACATTGTCACCTGCAGCTTCTGTTTCTTCTGCTGTTGCAATTAAGCAGAGCATCAAGATTGGCTTTCAAAAGTAAGTTTCGGATCTTTTACATTTTGGGCTGAGTAATCAAGGCAGATGATATGTGTGAAAGAAGACTGATCATTTGTTTTCCAGCTACCTAGTTAGTTGAATGAATTGTCCATGTTTCAAATCATAACCAGTATTTCGAGGTTCTGTTTCAGGGTTACTTATCTTAAAAATTGATCACAAACTGCTGAGTCCAAATCCGTGATGATCAACATGGAAATTGACTAAAAGTGTGGTCATTTGGATTTGGACTCGGCAGTTTGTGGTCAACTTTTAAGATAAATAACCCTGAAACAGAACCTGGAAATACTAGTTATGGTTCGAAACATATGTCAGGCTGAAGGTGGTGAATGACGATGGAGCGATTACTTTTTGAAAGGACAGTGAGAATCTTTAGTTGTGTGTTTAACATTAATAATATAATAATTTAAAATGGACCATGGGGAATAATTGGGTTGACTTTTATGCTGGAATGTGGCTATAAGAGGTATGACAAAAAAATTTGGTTGACAAGTTATTTAGACTTCAGTATTGTGGGAAGTAAGTTATAATTCTCATATTGTCTTTATAAAACGGGCACAAAATAAGCACTTAAGTTACATGTTCATGTAAAAAAATAGTTTGTCATATTTATATTTATTTTATGTTTGTTTTTTAAGAGTGTTCTGCATAACTATTGGTGATGTAGATATTGGAAAGGACTTCAGTGATGATGGGTAAGATATTTTTACTTGTAATGAATCATGTTGAAGATTTCAGTAAATCTTAAATATGAAACAAGAATGTTAAGTACATAATATGCTTGATACTGGAGAAAGTTTATGTTGCTGTTCCTGAGATGAAACCAGAATGAGGTGTTACTTTTAATATGGGGAAATGTTCTGCTCGTCACCCATTGATGGGTGATGGGAATGTCTGTGGATGTAGAATATAGGTTTACAGTAAATACAAGTGTTCTAAATGAGGGATCATCCCTCTCCATTCCCCAACCAGAGCTCTGAGGCCCCCCCCCCCCCTTTTGGGAGCCATGAAGGCTGGCACCATCTCATCCCTTGCTTTGAACTATCCTTTGGGAGGGACATGGCTGAAGGTTTGTCTAGTGCATGAGATAAGCTTGGGCTGGTTATGATTTTGAGTAGCAAATATTTCATAGTTGAGTGTATGCTTATTGTCTAAAAATAAAGGTAGGCCATTTTCTTAAGTGAACATGAAAATCATGGAGAAAAATGGTGCTGGACACCTCTAGGGGTAGGTGACACCAAGGTTGGCAGTTTTTATAGTATTAGGATTTGGTTTATTTATTTTCATTTGGTCTATAATTGTCATCAGTCATAACAGTTTCTTCTTTGGATAACTGGTGATTAGTAGTTTAATTTCATGTTTCTTTTAAAACAATATTAAGATTTTTTACAGGTGCATGGGAGGGGGCATATATTTTAATCTTGAAATAGCACAACTTTGTTCTGATGACTTCAGCTGAAATTCCACATAATTTACCTTGTATAATTTATGTGTGATAAACTTAGAAGTAGAATGTTGCAGGATTGATTTAAAGAAAATTGAAAATGTGTAATCTAATTAACTCAAATTATTTCTTGATTATCAGACCTCCGTGGTATGTATGACAAAAGCATCTAACTTTCTCCATGAACAAGCAGGAAGTAAGTCTCGCGTATGGGTGACGCCATTGATGGAGCCCCGCATGGAATGCTCCCCAGCTTCCCAAAGGAAGTCTTTGGGAGGTATACTGCACATGTGCACCTGCCTTCCTGCCTGCCATGGCACCATCTTCTCCAGTCTTCTTTTTGCCATGGAGCCTCTGACATGTTCCTTCAGTCCGGAAAACGTTTTCTGGCCCTCGTGAGCCGGTTTTTTTTTTTTTTTGTATTTTCTTGCCACCTGTTGGGTTAGTCGGTCTCGCCGACTTAGGTTTCTTTTTTGTTATTTTTTCTCACTTTTTAGCATCCTGTTACCCCTTTAGGGGGTGTCTTTTCCCGCCCATGGTAGCTGTCCAGTTTAACTTTGCTGAGGTGGTATTTTTTTGCCATGTCTAAGCCAGAGATTGCACCAAGTGTGGCAAGAGCATTTTGGCTATCAACCGCCACAAATGGTGCTTACAATGCCTTGGACCGATCATCAGCCAGCGTCTTGCAAGCTTTGCTTGCAGATGACATGCTGGGGGCTGAAGGGTTGGGAAAAACAGGAGTCCCTCTTCTGCTCATTTGATTCAGCATTTTCAGCCCTGATGCTGTCGTCAATGCCTGCTAAGGTTACTGAGGCATCCAAGGGGAAAGAGCTATGTGCCCAGTTGGAGCAGAGGGGCTGAGGCACGAGAGGAAACTCTGACGAGACTCTGTCGAGGTTGAAGGGTGAGCACTGGGAGAAAATCCGGGTGCAGCATCATTATAGCCTTTCTGGACGTGATGCGAAGCATGATGACCAGGAGTGACCGGCCAAGCTTGCTCAGTGGGAGGAATCGACCCGGACAGCTAAGTCGACCAGCCCCCACTGCCCAGAAGGGCTGCTGGATATCTCCCAATGCATCAATCATTGTGAAGTCCCCGCATTGGCCCCCTCGCAGGTGGTGGTTCTGGAGGAATGCCTTTCAGCCCTTGAAGCTTACTTGGCAGCGTTTGTAGCCTTGCGAAATGCAGGCTTCGCAGTGCTGAGAACATAGTCACCGTATTCCGTCCAACCCTTTCTGGAGACCCGTGCCCTGCCCACCGAGGTGGGGACATCCAGTGGGAGATCAGAATTGACCCTGGTTCCCCAAACCATCTCCCTTTCCAGTGTGTCAGAATCTGAGGCCCGGGCCATCGACGACAGCGCACCGGGCAACATGGCACCCGCTCTCTCCCAAGTCGAGGAATAGGCAGAAGGAGACTTGGTGCTACTTCGATTTCCTCTCTGAATCGGAATAGGAAACAGAGGAGGAATCAAGGGCTTTGGACCTTAGGTCCCTGGATCCCCTTTTCTCTAGAATCGGAGGAGGAAAAGAGGGCAGAGTAACTGGAGCTGCTCCAGTACCCCTTGGCCCCCAGGGAGGCAGTCATGGTTGCCATGCGCCATGTCCTGCAGAGGTTGCTGCCGTGGCTGTAGGAAACACCTCTTATGGTTCCCATTGTCAGCTGCAGACTTGATTTCCCTGTACTGGGTCTAGAAAGCTCCAGTCTTCAAAAAGCCTCATTTACCACACAGTTCTGTTATCATAGAATCAGCTTTAAAGTGAGCGTAAACCACGAAGACCCACTCTTTGGTGCCCCCCGGCTGCAAAGCTCGAACCTTCTTTGGGAGGAAATGCTATCAGGGTTCCATGCTGGTATCCAGTATCCTAGCCTACCAGACTTATATGAGCATGTTCCTCAAGGATATCATGTTGGACCTGGAGGACTTTGCTGCCCTCATCCTTGAGGACTGCTGTGAGATGTTTCAGTGGCCCATGGCCAAGACTGCTCAAAATTCATGGTGCATGGCACCTACAGTGCCTTAGAGTCCGCTGGCAGGGTTGTGGTGGTGGGCATTGCCACCTGCCAGATAGTGTGGCTGCAGTCCTCTGACCTGGAACAGTGAGTCCCAGGACAAGATCGCCAGTGTCCCCTGCCGAGGGAGAACCTCTTTGGGAAGCCCTTCTCAGGGTTCTCCAGGAAAACTGCAGATCCCGTGCAGAAGAAATATCTGGCCAAAAAGGCCGTCTACCTATGCTTCTGCTGGTATTATCTGAGCCAGCCACAGGCACAGCCCAAAGCGCAGACCCCCCACTAGCAGTGAAGGGATAAGATCCTGAAGGCACAGCCTGCCCTGCAGCCCAAGCCAGGGTGGGTTTTTGATAGGTTTCTCAAGAACATCTTACCCAGCTGCCGCCCACATACATCCCCGGACCCCGTGCACTAGAGCCTACTGCAGAAAGAAGTCTCCACTTTGCTAGCCGATTGAGCCAGTTTCTCCGGTTCAGGTCTGTCGGGGCTTCTATTCCAAATACTTTCTAGTTCCCAAAAAAGACTGATAGGTTCCAGTCTGTCCTGGACCTGCAAAACCTGAACCAGTTCCTCATGCACAAGAAGTTCAAGACTGTCTCACTAGGGACGCTGCTCCTGTACTACCTTCAGGGTGATTCGCTATGCTCCTTGGATCTGAAGGAAGCATACACGCACATCCCAATCCACCCAAGTTGCAGACAGTATCTACGATTCATGCTGGGCGGCCAGCATTTTTAGTACCAGGTGCTCTACTTTGGACTGACCTCAGACCCACAGGTCTTCACGAACTGCGTGACGGTCATGACCGCCTTCCTCTGGACCACGGAGGGAGGGTCTTCATTTTTCCTTACCTGGATGACTGACATCAAAGGACCCATGTCGGACACCATCAAGCAGTCTGCCGAGCTCACCATTCAGGTCCTTGAGTGACTGGACTTCGTTATCAATTATCCAAAGTCCCACCTCCAGCCTTCGGGGCACTGCTCGACAACACTCAGGCGCAGCCCTTCAGGTTGACTGCATGCAGCATCTGCTTGAGGTGGTGGGCAGTGTGCAGCACCAAAGGCACACCACAGCCCGCGGGATGTTGAGAGTCCTTGGCCACATGGCTGCCATGGTGCATGTCACCTTTCAAGCCCACCTCTTCATGCATCAGGCCCAGTGGACCCTAAGCACGCAATGGAAACAGGCGATGGGCCACCTTTGGGACAGGGTCGCGGTTTCTCACCTGGTGGCTCGAGCCAGGGAATCTGATGAAAGACCTCACATTCCACAAAACACTTACAATGGACTCATCCAAGCTAGGCTGATGAGCATACCTGGACGGCCTGTGATCAGAGCAAGAGAGCCTGCTCTAGATCAACTTTTTCAAGCTCCGGGTGATAGCAAATGCCCTCTGTGCCTTCTGAGTGCCCTGGCCAATCAGGTGGTGCTCATCCAAACGGACAGCCAGGTAGTGATGTTCTACGTGAATAAGATGGGGAGCAAGAGCTCGTACTTCCTATGCTGGGAGGCGGTCTGCCTTTGGAAGTCTGCCCTGCTCCATGGCATGGTCCTCTGAGCGACCTGCCTCACAAGCTCAACGGCCTAGAGGACCAACCCAGCCAAATGCTTCAACCACACAAATGGGTCCTCAAAGTGGTGGTGAACTGGATCTTTTGGGAGTGAGGTACTCGAGTGGTGGACCTCTTCGCCATGGTGCTCAATGCCCAGGGTGCTCAGTTCTGCTCTCAGAGGCTGGCCAGCCAGCTTCATGTAGCCTCGAAAGCCTTTCTCCTCCACTAGGGGGAGGGCTTGCTGTATGCTTGCCCCCCAATACTACTCATGGCGAAAACCCTCCTGAAGTTCCAGGTCTCATCCATTCCTTATTGGCCTCAGCAGCTGTGATTCCCCCTGCTTCTGTAGCTGTCGCAGAGGGAGCCTCTCTGCCTGGGCTCTGTCCCAGACCTCATCTCACAGGAGAGTGGAACTCTGTTACAGTGGCCCCTCACGGCATAGATGTTGAGCGGGAAATCCTCTCCTAACTCAATCTTCCAGAAGGTGTCACCAACAGCCTTCTGGCATCCCACAAAGACTCGACGTGCAAGGCCTATGCACTAAAGTGGCAGACTTTGCCATCTGGTGTGCGAGCAGGTCACTGGACCCCTTCTCCTGTGTCATGGATCAGCTGCTGAAGTACCTTTTGCACCTTTCTGGCTCTAGCCCGAAGTCCATTTTGGTGTGGGTTCACCTCAGTGTAATAGAGGGTGTACCATTGTGGTTCCAGGTGAAACCCATCTCAGCCCACCTTCTTGTGGCTCGATTCATGAGGAGTCTGCTCCTCTCAAAGCCACTACTCAAGCCCCCAGTGATGGCTTGGGATCTCAACGTGGCACTTGCCCAGCTGATGTGGGCCCTATTCAAGCTGCTGGACTCACGCCCCCTAAAGTTCTTGACCTAGAAGGTCCTCTTTTGGTGGCAGTGGGCCCGGCGTGACGCATCAGCGAGCTCCAGGCTCTGGCACTCACCCTCCATACACCCAATTCCACCAGAACAGGATGGTGCTGTGCACGCACCTCTGCTTTCTGCCAAAGATTGATCTTTGCGTTCCACCTTAACCAGTTGATAGTCCTACCGACTTTCTTCCCCGGCCTCACACTAATTGAGGAGAGGCGGCATTGCATTTGCTGGACTGCAGGCGGGCGCTAGCCTTCTACCTGGAGCGTACAAAGTTGCACCGCCAGTCCTCTGAGCTCTTCGTCTCCTTCGACCGTAGTAAACTGGGCGCCACTGTCTTGAAGTGCACGCTATCCCTTTGGCTAGCTGACTGCATCGCTCATGCATTTTCCCAGGCTGGGTTGAGCCTTGAAGGTCATGTAACAGCTCACAACATCCATATAATGGCAGTGTCTGTGGCCATTCTCCTCTTGGTCTTTGCAGACGAGATCTGCAGGGCTGCAATATGATCTTTGGTCCATAGCTTTGAAGCCCATTACTGTCTGAATGGAGATTCCCGATGGGACAGCAAATTTGGTTGGGCCTTGCTCTGACATCTCTTTGGGTCTTAGAGTCAACTCCTGCCTACTGGCCCTTCTGTTCATCCAGGCTACCTGCTAAAAACCCTCAGGTCAGTGTCTGTGGAGGACGCTGAATTGGATGAGTCCCTCTGTTGGACTGCCTTACTGTTCTTTCTGGTTTCTCAGTTTTGTTTCCCCTGTGAGGCTGTTGATCTCCTTGGGTTTTGGTTACCCATAGCTTGGGAGTCCCATATGTGAGGACTGACTTCCTGCTTGTTCATGGAGAAAACAAACTTATCTGTGGCAGGTGTTCTCCATGAACAGCAGGAATAAGTCTTCACAATCCTGCCACCTCTCTGGGGAATTGCCTTTTTGGCTCCTGCTATATTATTAGACTGGAGAAGATGGTGCCGCTGCAGGCAGACAAGCATGCGCGGTGTACCTCCCAAAGGCTTCCTTTGGAAGCTGGGGAACGTTTCATGCTGGTTTCTGTCGGTGATGTTACCCATAGATGAGGACTTATTCCTGCTGCTCATGGAGAACATTTGCTACAGGGGAGTAACTATTCTTTCTCTAAACTTTGGGGCCTCTTTGCCTGAGATCTCAGCTGAGGGATTTGGTGAAGTGTACCTAGGTAAAATAATTGGTAAACTAATAAAATGATGTTACTTGCCTGTTGGAGAGGGTGCCTTTTTCTTAAGCTAACCAAAACAAAACAACTTAGAGAATGAGCCAGAGGGAGGATAATTTTCACCCACATTTTTGTGGGTAAAACTGTGCTTCTGTCTGTGGAAATGAGCCTTTATAATATTGCCTGCCTGCTATTTGGTAAAGGTATGAGTGTACAGTTTTACCCAAACTGAACATAGCCGTTCTGGGGGTGAGGTTTATGCAAGGTTTTCACTTTAAGCCCATATTTTTGGAAATTTGGATGTCTGTGGCCAAAGAGCATGTATAAATAAGGTGTATGAATAAGTGCATGGTTTTCATGGGTGTATGTTCAAAGTGAAAGTACAGCGGTGCATATTTTGAGTTTGAAGCTCATCCTGAGCCTAAAATGGAATACACTGCCAGGCTTGATAGGGACAGGATAAATAGTAGTCCTAAGTTTATGTCTAGGATTGGTGAGGGTATTGGTATAGGGGATCATAATGTTATGGCTAGTGTTAGGGCTAGCATTGGTGTTATAACAAATATTATCTGTGATGATGTTGATGGACGTACTGGTTCTTTAATTAATAGTTTGAATCCATCTGCAATTGGTTGGAGGAGGCCTGTTGGTCCTACGATGTTTGGACCTTTTCGTAATTGTATATTACGAAAAGTGGAGGAGTGGCCTAGTGGTTGGGGCAAGGTACTTCGGGCCGGAAGGTCGGGGGTTCAAATCCCACTAGAGGACAGCAACCTTGGGCCGGAAGGACTGGGGTTTCTAGTCCCACAGGTGCTCCTTGTGGTCTTGGGCAAGCCACTTAACCCTCCATAGCCCATGTTCCCTGTAAAATAGTTCTCTGTGTGCTGTGCTTTCCTGTCTAATCAATGTGTTTATACCTCAAAAATTTCCTGTCATGATTTGACAATTTCCAATCTGTAATCAAACCGCTGCTGATCGCTGGAAGTAGCGGTATACAAATGTATACTAAATAAATAAATATAACCTAGGATTTTTCGTTCGATGAGTGTAAGGAAGGCTACAGATAGTAAGTTAGGAATGATGAGTGTTAGTGGAGATTGATAATTATGGATAACATTGCTTGGGAGAGGATTTGAACCTCTGGTCTAGAAATCTTAGGTCTCTTGCAATTACCAGGCTCTGCCACTCAAGCAGCCTCTTATTTTGAGGTGTGTTTTGTGTTTTATTTAGTTGATTTCATTAGTTTTTTGATGCCATGTATGTTGCATTGGCCATGTTTTTTCGGTCCTTTCGTACTAGAAAAAATCGTATAACAGATAGAAACTGACCTGGATTGCTCCGGTCTGAACTCAGATCATGTAGGATTTTAATTGTTGAACAATTACACGGTTACACTGTCAGGTTATCCTGATCCAACATTGAGGTCGTAAGCCCTCTTGTCGATATGGGCTCTTGAAGAGGATTGTGCTGTTATCCCTAGGGTAACTTGATTCGTTGGTTAAAGTTAATTGGGTCAATTATGTCAGTTTTCTGATGTTTTGGATTGTTTTCCTGGCATGTCATCTCAGAGGATGGGTGTTCTCCGTGGTCGCCCCAACCAAAAACAGTGTGGAATTAGTGCAGGAGATTGATAAATATTGTTGCACTTTCTAATGTGTGTTAAGCTCCATAGGGTCTTCTCGTTTTGTTGTTTAATCACAGCTTTTGTACTGGAAGATCAATTTCATTGAGTAGACAAAGGAGACAGTTAGACCTTCGTTTTGCCGTTCATACTAGTCTTTATTTAGAAGACAAGTGATTATGCTACCTTTGCACGGTCAAGATACCGTGGCTGTTGAATGTTATCACTGGGCAGGCAGTACCTCTAATGTTGGTTTTTGCTAGAGGCGATGTTTTTGGTAAACAGGTGAGGTTTTATTTGCTGAGTTTCTTCTTTGTCTTTTTGTCTTTCTTATTGCGAGCCTGTGTGGGGTTAACGAGTTAGTGTTTAATGTTTTTCTTGTTTATTGTTGGTATTTATTTCCATTGACAGGGTCGGTTGTTATCAGGGATTAGTTCGATCTGATTTACGGGTTCGCATGGAGAAAATCATGTTTTCTTATTACTAATTCTAGTATTAATTTATCCATTTGTATGGTTTAACTCAGTAATTGTTGTGGGTTTTGATGTTTTTATTAGAATTTTGAATGGTGTGAGCTGTGACGCTTTCTTGTAGATGGCTGCTTTTAGGCCTACTAGGTGTGTGGGCATATTATAATCATTACCCAGTCTTGTAGGTTGTTTCCTTTTTCATGAGAACTGTACCTCTCATGAATAGCTCTTGAACTTTAATCTGTATTTTTATTATTTTGATAAGGTTTAAGGTCAAGCTTAAACTTGTTTGTTGAGTAACCAGCTATCACTAAATTCGTTTGGCTTGTCACCTCTATTTAAGAGTCTTCCCACTATTTTGCCACATAGACGGGTTCACTCGTAGTAGCTGCTCTTAAATAGCTCATTTAGTTTCGGGGAGAGAGACTAAAGGTCTTTTTGCCTCTAGTTTACTTACTAGATTCATGATGCAAAAGGTACAGGGGTTAATCCTTGTTTTTTTATACTTTTATGGTTTGTTTAATTTCTTTTTCAGCTTTCCCTTGCGGTACTTTTTCTATTGCTTCAGGTCTTTATTTCTATCGCCTATACTATTTTGGTGAATGTTTTAGGTCTTTTGTGTGGAAGTTCGGTGTTTGAGCTAGCTGTATAGTTCAAAATGTTCTGGTTTGTCAGATTATTTCCAGTGTAAGCGAAATGTTTTTTTTAAACTACATTTTGATTCCAAGAGCACTTTCCAGTACGCTTACCGTGTTACGACTTTCCTCTTCTATTATGTTTTGGTGTGTTTATTAAGTTGGTACAATTAAGTTGATGAGGGTGACGGGCGGTGTTGTGCGCCCAAGGGCTCTGTTAAAAAGAATTTGATTGTTTCTTTTTACTGCCAAATCCGCCTTCCAAGAATTTTTCATTTGCTTTTTCGTTTGTTCTTAGTAAGAAAATGTAGCCCATTTCTTTCCACTCTGTGCTACACCTTGATCTGACGTTTTTAGTAAGTTCATTTTGCTCACTTATTTTCCTTCCGTGGGGTGAGCTGTACACGGTGGTATATAGGCTGTTTTGGCAAAGAGTGGTGAGGTTTAGCGTGGATTATCGATTATAGAACAGGCTCCTCTCGGTGGATTTTGGGCACCGCCAAGTCCTTTGATTTTTAAGTGTTTACTCGTAGTGTTCTGGCGGAGAGGGGTTGTAAAGTTTTCAGTTTGCAGCTAGGCATAGTGGGGTATCTAATCCCAGTTTGTGTCTTAGCGGTTGTGATGGTGAAAGGTCTTTTAGTTAAGACTACTTTTGTGTAGTTGTATTTACCACTGACTTATACGTATGACAGTTTAGTCTGGTTTCAGTCTTATGTCGCAGACTTATTCTTTATCACGCTTTACGCCGTTGGTTGTCAACTCGGGTCCCTCGTATAACTGCGGCGGCTGGCACGAGATTAGCCAACCCTTATTGGCCATGTCTAGTTCGAGTTTGTGTGCTCATTTACTAGTGTTTATCACTGCTGTTTACCCTTGGGGGTGTGGCTTAGCTAGATGTTATTGGCTAACTTTTGTTGTACCTGATATCAGCTCAAAGTTATATTGGCTTCCTCACTGGTTTGCGGATGCTTGCATGTGTAATACAGGTTGATTATAAAGCTGGGACAAAACTTTTAATGTCGATGAAAATTTTTAATGTTTCATCTCAGCATCTTCAGTGTTGCGCTATAATTTTAGCTACATGGACAGTTTACATAATATATATATATATTGCTTGTGTGGGATTGTGGCCCGGCAGTAGGATCACTCTTCAAATCCCACTAGAGGACAGCAACCTTGGGCCGGAAGGACTGGGGTTTCTAGTCCCACAGGTGCTCCTTGTGGTCTTGGGCAAGCCACTTAACCCTCCATAGCCCATGTTCCCTGTAAAATAGTTATCTCCAAGTCATAATACCCTGTTCAATGTAATTTCAGTTTGTTCAATGTAAACCGCACTGATGCAGAATAGCGCGGTATATAAGAGAATGTAAATAAATAAAATAAATAAATAAGGCATGCTAATTGAGACTAATTGAGACTTGGATTTAGGGGTTTGGCGAGAGGTAGATAGCGTGTTATGGGGGGTAGGGAGGGTTTAGCTGGACAAAAGAAAATTTTGTTGGGGGGGGGGGGGGAATATGCCACAGGTCCACTCAGAAAGGAGGCGGGACACTCATCCTTGCCAAAGCCGACCTTCATTTCAAGTTGCGCAACACCTCCAGCTCAACTCACCTTGACGCTCTCACCATATCAAATGAACTCTGCGCAATCAACCTTCTATACCGGGCACCCACTCCATCACCAGATGACCTTTCGACAATAATTGAGCTCGCATGTACCACTTCCACCCCACACTCTCCAAATTGGTTAATTGGCGACTTCAACCTCCCATCTCTTCAAGATAGCCACGCAGCAGCATTCCTTGAGGCCCTAGAGGATCTAGGATATAAACAATGTGTCGACTCTTCCACCCACACCAAGGGAGGCAGGCTAGATCTCATCTTCGCACCTCATTCCAACGCCACGACATCCCAAGACCTCGCACTGTCCGTGACACCAGTGCCTTGGTCCGATCACTATCTTCTCAGTTTCCATATACCCATAAGTACTTCCAGTAACTGTCAGACAATGCCAAATACATCCAGAACTCCAGCAGCCCGCTTCCGTCCGCTCAACAAGAGCGAAGTCCTAGAGAACCTCCAACCTCTTATGACCAACACATCCCTCAGCCTAGATGATCTCATATTTAAATGGGATGAAAACCTTAGAGCTGCCTCCTGTCTATCATACACTGAAAAGACAACAAGACGACGAGAACATGCACCTTGGTTCTCCACGGACCTACGAACATCTCTACACCATCTACGCAAACTTGAGAGACAGTGGCGCCGAACCCACTCCTCTGAAGCGCACACTGCTTACAACTCATATTTGCTGACCCACCGTGCGAAGGTAACGCAGAATAGGAAACTCTACCACACCGATATATTAAAACGCTCCATCAACAAACCACATGCCTTGTTCAATATAGTAAAGTCCATAACAGGAGAGCCGGTCTCAGTCCACCCCCCAATGCCTCAACCACAGGACTATGCAGACTATTTACAATCGAAGATGTCAAGACCAACGCAGACATAGGCATTAATAACCCCTTCACATCGCCTAAAGCGTTCCAAGCAACTCCACTATGCAATTTCACCACGGTATCCAATAAAGAGGTTGAGGACATCATTGCTTCTGTTAACCCCAGCACGGCACCTAATGACCCCTGCCCAGCCAGCTGGATTAAAGAGCTGCGACATGACATAAGCCACATCCTGTGCAAAATACTGAACCAGTCCTTTATCACAGGATCATTCCCGCAGAGCCTCAAACACACCTCTATTAAGCCCTTACTAAAAAACAGCAGACTAGACCCATCTAAAGTAGAATCCTTCAGACCAATCTCGAGCATCCCCCAGCTTGCCAAGATCATCGAAAAAGCTGCTCAACAACAAATCCAGCAACATATCGATACCGAAGCACCGTTAGATCCAGCACAACACGGATTCAGAGAAGCACATGGAGTCGACACTGTACTTACAACCCTGTTCAACGATCTGGTCACAGGAATCAACGGTATCCAACAAGGCTTTGTCCTTATTTTCCTGGACATCTCTGCCGCCTTCGACTCGGTGAGTCATGACATACTTCTACAACGCTTGAGAGAAAAGGGGATCCAAAGCACAGCTCTAAGATGGTGTGAATCCTACCTATCCAATAGGTGGCAACAAGTCAAGGCTGGCCACTCATCCTCTGAACCTTTTCTGCAAACACAGGGAGTTCCCCAAAGATCATCCTTATCATCACTAATGTTCAACATTTATATGCAGCCGATATGTGACTTAATCCGATCCTTCAACGTAAAATGCCTTGTCTACGCAGATGACATCCTCCTTTACATGCCGTTCTTGATAGACCAACCAGTGCTCTCCCCAATAATCAGGTGCTTCGAAGCAGTAGCCGATTGGCTGTTGTCACAAAACCTACGGATCAATCACCGCAAGACAGATGTCCTATTTGTCACGAGGAACCATAAATTCACACCTCCCTCATCACTACTTGCCAACAATGTAGAGTTGAAGTCCAAATCCACAATCCGTTACCTCGGCATCACCCTGGGCCAGCACCTGGATATGACAACACATGTGAAAAACACCACAAAGGCAATATACCATAAGATCAGAACTCTACGTCACCTCCAACACCTACTGGACTTCACAGACTACCGAACAACCTTCCAGGCATTAGTCCTTCCACATTTTGATTTCGCGAACATCATCCTCCATGGCCTCCCACAATCGACCTTAAATCCGCTCCGCCTAGCTTTGAATGCAGCCGCAAGAGTCCTCTCTGGATCGTCAAGATCCAACCACATAACGCCCATCATGAAGGATTTGCATTGGCTAGCTTTACATGCCAGGCTCCAATACAAGTCATTGGTCCTCACCTTCAAAGCCCTAAATAACTACCCCCCTACGCCAATCAGCAAGCTAGTCCATGGTACCCTGGAAAATAGAAACAGAAGGTCTACTGCACTGAACACATTAGTAGTCCCCAAGCTAATGACCACGTGCACAAAGGCTACCTCAAACAGAGCCTTCTCCATATTCGCCCCTTTAAACTGGAATGCACTCCCCCATGAAATCCATGGTATTAAAAGCCTCATCCTATTCAGAAAAGCCTTAAAACTCCACCTGTTCACAAAATGTTACCCAGAAACTTCCAGTGATAGAAGCACAACCAGCAAGCTTCCCTCATTTTATTTATTTATGTATTTTATTTAATTGGATTTTTATACCGCCTTATCATACAATCAAAGCGGTTTAACAAGAGAGAAAATTAGTAATAGTGAAAAAATCTGTGATAATATATACATAGTTTGTAAATATATGATTAAATGTTTTTGGAAAAGGTGCACTATATATATTGTGAGCTATACTATAAAGTGAGCTATTGTACAATGTATATATAAATAATTGCTTTCTTAAAAATTAATTAGTTGATTGCATGACCGTAGTGCTCCGTAAACAAAACTGTTTTCAGTTGTTTTCTAAAGTCTTTGATGTCCTGAGCTGCTCTCAGATCATTAGGTAGGGAGTTCCAGATGGAAGTCGCAGCAAACGAGAAAGCTCTCTCAGAGGTCTCCTTGCGTGTTTTTCTGATGTCATTTGAGGAGCTGATTCTATTTTCAGATACACTTCTCCTAGGTCTGTTGCTAATATCTGCTAATACCCCAGCCGCCCCTGCACGTCAATACCACAGATAATAGGTAGTCCCCACTCAAGCCCAACCAACCACTAATCTTCATCTTCACAAAATCAATGCAACACCCATTTATATTAGAGTATTGTACATAGTTTTGAGTTAATATGTATTTAGTTTCCCCGGTTTCGATCCCATGTTCAATTCCCTGTTCTTTGTAAACTCAATGTTGTTTGTATACATTGCAGTGTTTTTGTTCGATGTACACCGCGCTGATTTTAATAGCGCGGTATAGAAGAAATGTTAAATAAATAAATAAATATAGGTTGGATGTGTGATAAAGCAGCATTAGATATCAATTTATGTCCGTAAATCATTCATTTATAACCAACTTTTATAATTGTTTCCGCGGATCAATAATTATGCAATACATGTTCACGTTTTAGACTAAAATGCTGATAAGCACTCTGAGATGTTGGCTGAAAGGTAAAAATAAAAAAAATTATGAAGGTGCCAGACCACAGTTATGCGGGGTCACGGGCCAAATAGTATTTCAAGCATCAATCAGCTGTTGATATGTAACTGAAATGACACGCTTAGGTAATCTGCCCGAGAAATTTCGCGCAGTGGATCCCTGTCTGTCGGGATGATGGTTTCCCGCACCCATGTTACTGATATCTTTTAATAGTATTTGATAATATTCATATGGAATATAGATGAATGCACATTTATACATAGTATGAAAAATTCTAGGGGTTTAGCTGGAAGTAGTTTAAAAAGAATTTTGGCCTTGGGTGCCATTGGCGAGGGTTAAAAATCCTCCTCCTTGAAAAGGAAAATTTATATTATGTGGCGGCTCCTGGATAATTTAAGAGAGGGGTGAGCCTCTATCTTTAGTTTACAAGACTAATGCTTTTGATAAGCTACTTAAACAGTAATGTAATGATTTGTTTTCTGCTAGTCCGGTTAGTGGTATTAGGATAATGAATAATATAAAGTAAATTATGAGATTTGTCCGATTACAATAAATGGTTCTTCTACTGGTTGATTTCCAATTCATGTGAGGATGATTGTTTGCTGTTATTAGTCAGAATATTGTTTGTGTGACTGGGCGAAATGTTATGGTGCGTTGTTTTGATGTGTGACGTATAGGGATAATAAATAGGATTAGAATTGAGAGGAGGAGGGCTAAGATACCTCCTAGTTTATTTGGGATTGATCGTAGGATGGCATAGGCGAATAGGAAGTATCATTCTGGTTTGATGTGTGGCGGGGTTATTAGTGGGTTGGCTGGTGTAAAGTTTTCTGGGTCACCTAAAAGGTTTGGAATGAATAAGGCTATAATGGCTAATAACACAGGTACACTACCAAAAAACTGCCTCCAGTTTTGCAACTGATTCCTATAGATTTTGGGGTGCTGAATCCAGGAAAAATAGCCAAAATGTTCCATCACGTCACGTTTTCTTGCAAAATTAGATTTCTTACCCATATAAGGAATGTTCACATAATTTCTTTTTAGCCGACTGCAGTTTATTTTCTTGGCCCAAAATAGAGGTTGTAATGGTTAACTAACTAGAAACACTCCCTCATGATATTTTAGAGTGTTTTGTATTCATTTTATACATTAACAGGACAATTGGGAGGCGGGGGGCTAAATCCAGTACTCGCGCTGGCGCATGTTCTTTCCTGTTCGCCTCGCCTCGTTCGCTCGCTCAAACACAGTGGTTGCGACATGAACGTTCCTGTCAAATTTCAGTTTCTTGCAAGTTCATTATTACCTTTTGTTTGCTCAGTCGTAATCCAGCTTTATTCCGAAGTGGTTCACTACAGTTGTAGTTTGCAGTGCTGTGTATTTGTGATGGCTCACAGAGCCAGAGGTTGCGTCAACTCTCCGGACAGTTTTTGTTTTATTTGTGGGGAATATACCGTGAAAAAGCGGCAGAGGAACATTTCTGCATTTATTAAAAAAGTATATTTTGCCTATTTCGGTTTGAAGTTAGGCGATCAAGACAAACCGTGGGCTCCTCACAAAGTGTGCAAGACATGTGAGGAAGATCTACGCTTATGGATGAAAGGTAAAAAACAAGCATTTCGTTTCGGAATACCTATGATGTGGCGTGAACAAAGAGACCACAGCAGTGACTGCTATTTTTGCTCTTGCATTGTGAAGGGATACAACTTAAAAAATAAGAACGTAATAAGTTACCCCAACCTTCCCTCAGCAATTAGGCCTATGCCTCATAGCAACGAAGTACCTGTGCCTGAACCACCAAAATCTTTGGATCATATTTGTGTGGACGGTTCTGATCATGATGAGACTCATCAGATGGCTTTTCCCGATGAGTCCAGTACTTCCGAGTTTGAAACTGAACCAGATCCGAAACCTGAACTTTTCTCTCAAGCTGAATTGAATGATTTAGTCCGGGATTTAGGACTCCCAAAAGATGCTGCCCAACTGCTAGGTTCTCGGCTTAAACAGAAAAATCTATTGTCACCAGGAACAACTTTTTATTGCTACCGCAACCGCGAGACACAATTTTTGAAGTATTTCAGCAAAGAGGAAGATTTGGTATTTTGCAACGATATATACGGAGTGATGGAAAAGTTTAAACTCAAGTATGATCCTGCTGAATGGCGGCTGTTCATTGATTCGTCAAAAGACAGCATAAAAGGTGTTCTTCTTCATAATGGCAACACATTCGCTTCAGTTCCTATTGCTCACTCTGTTATTCTCCAAGAAAAATACGAGAATTTGGCCCTGATTCTTCAGAAGATTCGTTATGATGAGCATAAGTGGATGATTTGTGGAGACTTTAAAATTCTATCCATGCTATTAGGGCAGCAATCCGGTTTCACCAAATATCCCTGCTTCCTTTGCTTGTGGGATAGCCGGGCCTGCGACCTACACTGGGGGGAAAAAGACTGGCCAATTCGGGAGTATTTGAGACCCGGTGAGAAAAATGTTCTTCATGAGAGCTTGGTACCTCGTGATAAAATTCTATTACCACCTCTCCACATTAAGTTGGGTCTCATTAAGCAATTCATCAAGTCCCTTCCAAAAGATGGTGAGTGCTTTCGGTACCTTTGCTCAAAGTTCCCCCGACTTTCTGAAGCAAAGCTAAAGGAAGGAGTGTTTGTTGGCCCTGATATAAGGAAACTCATTTCAGATGGAGCATTCGCTGAAACGATGTCTGAGAAGGAAAAAGAAGCCTGGGATTCCTTCAAGGATGTTGTTCTCAAATTCTTGGGGAACAGGCGGGATGAGAACTATAAGGATATTGTTGCCAGGATGCTCAATGCCTTCAAAGAACAAGGCTGTAACATGAGCCTGAAAGTCCATTTCTTGCACTCCCATGTGAACTACTTTCCCGAAAACTTGGGGGCGTACAGTGAAGAACAATGTGAAAGGTTTCACCAGGACATCAAGGACGCAGAGAGAAGGTACCAAGGAAGATGGAACACCACTATGATGGCTGATTTCTGCTGGTTGCTGCTGCGGGAAACCCCAGATGAAAAATACGCCAAGCAGCGCACCAAGAGAAGCATTCGGGGGAAGAAGAAACGGGCCCACCAGGAGATTGATTGACCCAAGAATGACTTTAAAATCTAAACTGTGTTGACAAATATCGTGTTTTTACTAAACTTTGAAATAAAAATTTGCTAGTTATTACCACAGTGTCGGATCTCATTTATTAGAATTTTATTTTCACACCATCGGGTGTTTGTCTTCATGTATTGCAATGGTGCGGTTTGCGTTTTCTATTCTTACATACATACCTGTACAACATTTTTTGCACATTGCTTTGCTTTGTGTCTAACCTCGCTCTTATATGCTCAATGTTTGTGCACATGTATGTGGCTGTTTTAAGTGCAGACAATTTTGCTACCATCACAGTGTGTTTTGTTGACATTACTCTATTCTTATGTGCTGCCTTGTTACAATTTTCTTTATTCTTATTTGAATAACTACTAAACAATTAGTATAAAGAATTCATCCAAGAAACTTTTATCTCGATCGCACTCAATCTGAAACGTTCACCTCAAACTGCTAACCCAATGTAGCAAAAAATCTGTACGTGATGGAGCAAATTGGTTACCAGATTTGGATTCAGCGCACCAAAAAACGTAAAAATCAATCGAAACATTAGAGGCAGTTTAAAAAAAAATTTTTTTAGTGTACCTGTGTAATGAGAGTATGATTATGAAGCCTAGGATATTTTGTATGAGAAGTATGGGTGGCATGGAATTTTGTCAGTGTTTGAGTCTAGTCCTGTTGGGTTATTTGATCCTGTTTCATGTAGAAAAATAAGGTGTAAGATGCTTATGCCTACAATTAAGAATGGTAGGATGAAGTGAAATGAAAAGAATCGGGTTAGTGTAACTTTATCTACTGAAAAGCCGCCTCAGATTCATTGTACTAATGTGTCGCCGATATAGGGTATGGCTGATAGGAGGTTTGTAATTACTGTGGCTCCTCAGAATGATCTTTGTCCCCACGGGAGGACATAGCCAACGAATGCTGTGGCTATGACTAGTAGGAGTAGAATAACTCCGATGTTTCATGTTTCTTTGAAAAAGTAGGTTCAGTAGTAGATTCCTCGCCCGAAGTGTACGTAGATGCAGATAAAGAATATTGATGCTCCGTTGGCATGAATGTTGCGCATAGGTCAGCCATAATTGACGTCTCGGCAGATGTGGGCAACTGATGAGAAAGCAGAGGTTGTGTCTGCTGTGTAATGTATGGCTAAGAATAATCCTGTGATGATTTGTGAAATAAGGCAGATTCCTAGGAGTGAACCGAAATTTCAGAGTGATGAGATGTTTGATGGTGATGGGAGGTCAATGAATGAATTGTTGATAATTTTTAGAATTGGGTGGGTTTTTCATGCATTGATGGTCATTAGTTTTTATAGTTGAAGTACAACGGTGTTTTTTCAGATCATTGGTCTTGGTTAGATTCCTAGTAAAAATTATGGCATATATGGCTTTTGTTGGAATGTTTAGTCTTGTAGGCCAAGAATGTTTCCTCAAACATGGAAAAACCTGCCTCAGGTTTTAAGAAGTGCACCAAGTGTGGCGGTACCATTTCCGTCACCGACACCCATGAATGGTGTCTAAAATGTTTAGGTCCTGACCACTCCATCAAAGACTGTGTGTCCTGTGCCATGATGTCTAAAAGAGGTCGGCAGAACCGAGCTGCCAAGCTCAGTACCCTGTTTCCCTCTGATGCAGCTTCGGTGGCATCGACATCTTCCAGGGCTGCTTCTTCCTCCCATGGATCTCCGGTATCTAAACATAAATCCAGCCGGTCCTCGAAGGGTAGATCTCCTTCAAAGCATCAAGATGCCCCCGGGCTTGCTCTCGAGGATTCTGCACCGGCAAAATTACCCCGGCGGGAGGCTTCGGCTTCTAAAGCACCATTATTGGGGTTTCAGGATGTTCTCGATGGCTCGGCCTCGACAGATCTCCTGGTGCCATGCTCTGGGGTACCGGTGGTCTCCACCGGTACCGACTTCCAGGCATTGGCGGCGTCTATGGACCAGAGAATTCTGATCATGGAACACAGTCTAGCGGCTTTCCTTGCGGCATTGACGCCCTTGGTACCGCGACAGACAACTCCACCGGTATCGGTACCGGTACCGCTAGCATCGACATCGGCATCGGTGTCTGCTATGCCGGTACCTTGTCCTACGATGCCCTCCGGTACCGATTCTCCGGTACCGATTATTCCCAGTACCGACTTTAGTCGGTACGGCTATCGGGCTTTACAAGAGCATCCGGACAGACGATACTTCGACGTCTCACAAGAATCTGAGGATTCTGAAAGTTCTGTCGATGCAGCTATGCTTCTTCCAGAGGAGTCCTCCTCCCCTAAACGCAGGATGTCTCCTCCAGAGGACATGTCTTTCCAAGACTTCATCAGAGAGGTGGCTCGGGGCCTGTCCATTACTGTGGCCCCTGAAACAGAGCCAAGGGCCAAGGAGTTGGACATTTTACAATATCCCAAAACTCCTAAGGAGGCAGCTACCTTACCCATTCATGGGATTCTCTATGATCTCATGTTGAGGATGTGGGAAACACCTCTTACCACCTCTCCTCATTCTCGTAGGTTAGATACTGTGTATCGTGTCCCTCTTTGTCCTGGGTTCCATAAAACTCATCTTCCTCACCACTCTATTGTGGTGGAGTCAGCTATGAGAAGGATTAGAAGTGCAAAAAGACATGCATCTAATCCTCCAGGATGTGAATGCAGAACCCTGGATGCTTTTGGACGTAGAGTCTTTCAAGCTTCCATGCTTGCTGCAAGAATCAGTTCCTATAGTCTCTACATGGGAATGTTCCTAAAGGAGGTCACAGATAATTTACAGACTTTAAGTCCTTTCATTTCTGAGGATAAAAGACAGGACTTTCTCACTTGGGTCAAACATGCCCAAGATGTCTCTAAATTTTCCAACCGTGCAGCCTTTGACTGCTTTGAGTGTATCAGCAGAGCCTCGGCTATTGCCATAAGTGCACCTAGAATTGCTTGGCTCCAGGCATCTGATTTAGAGCTCTGGGTACAAGATAAATTGGGAAATATCCCTTGTACGGGTGAGAACCTGTTTGGTAAAGATTGGCAGGAAAAAGCCAATGAAATGGATGCTGAAAATTCCACTTTGGATAGACTATCCAAGTCTACTGCTGATCCTGTTAGAAAGAAGTTGTTCAAGAAAACATCTTTATCTCCAGGAACAAGCAGGAATGAGTCTTCACATATGGGTATCGTCGGTACTGACGGAGCCTGTGCGGGAACGCTCCCCAGCGTCCAGTAAGAAAGCTTTTGGGAGCATCCCACAGCACCTGCGTGCTGCCTTCCCGCCTTTCCCAACCGCCTCTCTCCAGTTCTTCTTTTCCGCGGAGCCAGCAGGTCGTGTTCCTGTCACCGCAGAAGAAGTTATTTATTTTTTCTTTATTCTTTTGTGTCGCGTCTGCCTTCTTCGACGTCGGACCGGTACCACCGGTCTTTTCTTTTCTTTCTTTAAAAAAAACAACAAAAAAAACCTTATACTTTCTTCACGGTGCATTTTAGTTTTTGGGCCTTAGGCCTAAAAATTTTCTCCTCAAGGAGAAGCCCGCCTCCGGGTTTAAAAAGTGCACAAAATGTGGCGGTACTATTTTTGTCACCGACACCCATGATTGGTGTCTAAAATGTTTGGGTCCTGACCATTCCATCACGGATTGTGTGTCCTGTACCATGATGTCTAAAAGAGGTCGGCAGAACCGAGCAGCCAAGCTCAGTACCCTGTTTCCCTCTGATGCAGCTTCGGTGGCATCGACGTCTTCCAGGGCTTCTTCTTCCTCCCATGGATCTCAGGTAACCAAGCATAAATCTGGCCGGTCCTCGAAGGGCAAATCTCCCTCTAAGCATCGAGATGCCTCCGGGCTTGTCCTCGAGGACTCCGCACCGGCAAAGTTACCCCGGCGGGAAGTTCCGGCTTCCAAAGTCTGAACTTTGTCTATGCGGTCACAGGTTGACATCGATGGCTCGGCCTTGACCGATCACCTGTTGCCGTGTTCTGGGGTACCGGTGGCTCCCACTGGTACCGACATCCAGACTTTGGTGGCGTCGATGGATCAGAAGATTCTGACCATGCAGCGCACCCTGACGGCATTCATGCAGGCTGCGACGCCTCCGGTACCGCAACAATCCCCGTTGCCGGTACCGGCTCCGGCACCGGCATCATTTCCAGTGCCAGTACCGATTGTATCGACATCGGCTTCGGTGTCGACTGCAACGGTACCCTGTCCTATGATGCCCATCGGTACCGAACCGGTACCGGTTACTCCCGATGTTGATCCCACTCGGTACGCATATCGGGCTTTACAGGAGCATCCAGACAGGCGATACTTTGATTCCTCCGAAGACTCTGACGAGTCCGAAGGATCTGTCGAGGCATCGATACTTCTTCCTCAGGAGTCGTCTTCTCCTAAATGAAGAATGTCTCCTCCAGAAGACTTGTCTTTTCAAGACTTCATTAGGGAGGTGGCTAGGGGCCTCTCCATCACAGTGGCCCCTGAGTCAGAGCCTAGAGCCAAGCAGCTGGATATTCTACAATATCCTAAGGCTCCTAAAGAGGCAGCTACTTTACCTGTTCATGAGATTTTGTATGATCTCATGTTGAGCATGTGGGAGACACCTCTTACTACCTCTCCTCATTCTCGCAGGTTAGACACCATGTATCGTGTCCCTCCTTGTCCTGGCTTTCATAAGACTCAGCTTCCTCACCACACTATTGTGATAGAGTCTGCCATGAGAAAGATAAAGAGTGCAAAAAGACACTCATCTAATCCTCCAGGACGTGAATGCAGGACCCTAGATGCTTTTGGCCGTAGGGTTTTCAAGCTTCTATGCTAGCTGCCAGAATCAACTCCTATAGTCTCTATATAGGGATGTTTCTAAAGGAAGTCACAGATCATCTGCAGACTTTAACCCCTTTTATTTCAGAAGATAAAAGGCAGGAGTTTCTCACTTGGCTCAAACATGCCCAGGATGTTTCCAAATTTTCCAACCGTGCAGCCTTTGACTCTTTTGAGTGTGTAAGCAGAGCCTCGGCTATTGCCATAGGTGCACGCAGAATTGCTTGGCTACAAGCTTCTGATTTGGAACTCTGGGTCCAAGATGAATTAGGAAATCTCCCTTGTACGGGTGAAAACCTTTTTGGCAAGGATTGGCAAGCAAAGGCCACTCAGATGGATGCTGAGAACTCCGCTTTGGATCGACTTTCAAAGTCCACCTCTGCTCCTGCTAAGAAAAGATTGTTCAAAAAGACATCTTTTTCTAAAAAGGGAAGATATTATCCTGCTTATGGTCAGAAGGCATCTTCTGCAGGTCGTTTTGCTGCAAAACGTCAGCAACCACCTAAACAGGCCAAGTCAAAGGCTGCTAGGCCTTCCACGGCCCAGCAGCCTCAGCCTCCTCAGGGCCTTTGACTTGCAACTAGAGTACTTAGCCTTTCTAGCTCTGGAAGAACCAGAGCCCGTCACCATTCCAGGAAGGTTGGCTTACTTTGCTCCCAGATGGGAACAAATCACAGCAGAGCAATGGACCCTCTCCATCATAAGGGAAGGGTACAAGCTTCATTTCTTAAGCCTTCCTCCTCGCACCATGGTGAAACAGTTCAATTCTCCAACATCTCTCCTCAACCTTCTGGGTCAGGAGATTGCCACCCTTCTTGCCCAAGGGGCAATAGAAGAAGTACCTCTTCTTCAACAGGGCTCAGGGTTCTACTCCCCTTATTTTCTTATCCCAAAGAAAACAGGGGGCTACAGACCCATATTAGATCTCAGAGAATTGAACAAGTTTCTATTCAAAGAGAAATTCAAGATTTCTCTCGGTGCTCTGCTTCCATACCTTCAGAGTCAGGATTGGCTTTGTTCTCTAGATCTCAAGGATGTGTACACCCATGTCCTTATCCATCCAACACACAGAAGGTTCCTTCGGTTCCTTTTTCAGGGAAAGCACTACCAATACAGGGTGCTTCCGTTCGGTCTGGCCTCTGCACCAAGGGTGTTCACGAAATGCATGGCAGTAGTAGCTGCATTTCTACGCACTTTAGGAATATTTGTCTTCCCTTACCTGGACGACTGGCTCATTCGAGCTCCATCCCAGTCAGAGGCCCAGAATTGTCTAATCTGCACAATGCGTGTCCTTCAGTATTTTGGACTGGTAATAAACATCCCAAAATCAAATCTCACCCCTACTGAGTCTCTGGAGTTTATAGGGGCCTTGCTGGATACCACAACTGCAAGGGCCTATCTTCCTCAGGCCCGTTGCCTACGCTTAGTGCAGTTAGCCTCCCAGATACAGTTAAAGTCCCATTTAACTGCTCGAGAGATGTTACAACTACTAGGCCACATGGCATCTACCGTGCACGTGGTTCCATATGCTCGCCTTCACATGAGGGCAGCTCAATGGACTTTGTCCACCCAATGGCCTCAGGCATCAGGTTGCCTGTCAGACAAAATAGCAAACTCCAGTCGCCTTTTTTGGTCTCTCCAGTGGTGGAAGTCCTCTCCAAATCTGTTGCTGGGGTCCCCTTTTCAGCAGTCGCTACCCCAAGCAATTCTTACAACAGATGCTTCTCCAGTGGGTTGGGGAGCTCATCTGCAGGATCTCTCCACCCAGGGCATCTGGTCTCCACAGGAGACTTCTCTGCATATCAGTCTCTTGGAACTCAGAGCAATATTCTTAACTCTGAGTGTTCCATTCCCTGCTCAGCTACAGGACAGTCCTCATCCATACGGAAACCAAGTAGCCATGTTCTATGTAAACAAGCAGGGCGGGACTGGCTCTCTGTCGCTTTGCAACGAAGCTTTGCGACTGTGGGCCTTCGCCAGAGAGCATCACATTCATCTTCTGGCAGTATATCTTCCAGACGTTCAAAACTCTTGGGCAGACAGACTCAGTCGAGTTCTGCTTTCACACGAGTGGTCCCTCCACATGGACCAGGTAGCCAGGATTTTTCAAATTTGGGGAACCCCAGACATAGACCTCTTTGCAAGTCCGTGGAATGCCAAACTTCCCCGGTTCTGTTCCAGAATTCCGTGTCAGGGAGTTCAGGCCAAGGATGCCTTCCTCCTTCACTGGGGTCAAGACTTCCTTCATGCCTTTCCACCCATTCCCCTTATTCCCAAAACACTATTCAAGCTTCAGAGAGATCGAGGAACCATGATCCTCATAGCACCACATTGGCCACGCCAAGTGTGGTATCCTCTACTTCTGCATCTCTCTCAAGCTCCTTCCCTGGACTTGGGCTCTGCACCAGACCTTCTATCCCAGGAGAAGGGAACGTTGTGGCACCCAAACCCCCAGTCTCTTCATCTCAGGGCTTGGTTGCTGAAGGCCTAGACCTTCAAGGTTTTCATCTCTCTCAACAAATCAGAGATATTATTCATGCCTCTAGAAAGCCTTCTACTAGACGTTCCTATGCTTTCAAATGGAAAAGATTTACCATTTGGTGTTCAGAGAAGGGTCTTAACCCTCTTGCAATACCTTTGAATTCTTTACTAGAGTATCTCCTGCATTTATCCCATGCAGATCTTAAAACGAATTCAGTAAGAGTCCATTTGAGTGCTATTGCATTGCAGTCACCTCAGCACGCCGCATCAGTGAATTGCAAGCTTTGGTGGCTAATCCACCTTATACAAGGTTCCATCATGATAAGGTAGTCCTCAGGACCAATCCACACTTTATGCCCAAAGTGGTCTCGCCTTTTCATTTAAACCAAGAGGTATATATATCTGTCTTTTTTCCAGGACCTCATGCATCAAGTGCAGAGAGGAATCTTCATACCTTGGATTGTAAGAGAGCTCTTGCTTTTTACTTACAAAGAACACAGCAACATAGAAAGTCTTCTCAGCTCTTTGTTGCTTTTGATCTTTCTCATTTAGGACTTCCAGTTTCTAAGAGAACACTGTTCAACTGGATTGCTCAGTGTATTTCTTTCGCCTACCAGAGTAGGAACCTTTCTCTGGAGGGCCATGTCACAGCTCACAATGTGAGAGCCATGGCAGCCTCAATGCCTCATCTAAACTCTGTGTCCATCGATCAAATCTGTCGAGCGGCCACCTGGGCCTCGGTTCATACCTTCACAGCCCATTACTGTTTGGACAAGGACTCCCGCCGGGATGCCTCGTTTGGTCAGGCTGTTCTCAAACACCTGTTCCATTCCTAATCAACTCCTACCCACCTACCCTGGTTGGATGCCAGAGATCCATGGGGGGAGGTAGAGTCCTTTTCGAGGACACACAACCTGGGGGTCTTCCCCTGGCATCTGCAGCTAGGGAGTCCCCATATGTGAAGACTCATTCCTGCTTGTTCCTGGAGATAGCACAGTTACTTACCTGTAACAGGTGATCTCTGGGAACAGCAGGAATAAGTCTTCACAACCCACCCACCTCCCCTAGGAGTTGTATCTCTCTATCTATCTTTCCTTTCCTCTCTCTCTCTTTGTCTCAGCTTCAAAACTCGAACTGGGGGCAAATAACAGCAGAGCATTGGACACTCTCCATCATAAACGAGGGGTACAAACTTCATTTTTCAAGCATGCCCTCTCACACAATAGTGAAGCTGAAGCAGTTCAATTCTCCGACACCTCTCATCAACCTCTTAGGTCAGGAGGTAGCCATCCTTCTTGCCCAAGGGGCAATAGAAGAAGTGCCTCTTCATCAACAGGGCACAGGGTTCTATTCCCCTTATTTTCTTATCCCAAAGAAAACAGGGGGATACAGACCTATCTTAGATCTCAGAGAATTGAACAAATTCCTTGTCAAGGAGAAATTCAAGATGATTTCTCTCGGTACTCTGCTTCCATACCTTCAGAATCAGGATTGTCTTTGTTCTCTAGATCTCAAGGATGCGTACACCCATGTACTCATCCATCCAACCCACAGAAGGTTCCTTCGGTTCCTTTTTCAAGGAAAGCACTACCAATACAGGGTGCTTCCTTTTGGTCTGGCCTCTGCACCAAGGGTGTTCACGAAATGCATGCCTGTGGTAGCAGCATTTCTCTGCACTCTGGGAATATTTGTCTTTCCTTACTTGGACGACTGGCTCATTCGAGCTCCAACACAGAGGCTAAGACTTCTCTATCCTGCACAATGCGTATCCTTCAGTATTTAGGGCTGGTAATAAACATCCCAAAATCCAGTCTGACTCCCACTCAATCTTTAGAGTTCATAGGAGCTCTTCTGGATACCACAAGAGCAAGGGCCTATCTTCCCCAGGCCCGTTGCCTTCGCTTGGTGCAGTTAGCTTCTCAAGCAGTGCTAAAGCCTCATCTAACTGCTCGAGAAATATTGCAATTGCTGGGCCACATGGCATCCACCGTGCATGTGGTTCCATATGCTCGCCTCCATATGAGGGCAGCTCAGTGGACTTTATCCACCCAATGGACCCAGGCATCAGGGTGCCTGTCAGACAAAATAGCAAACACAAGTCACCTCATTTTGTCCCTCCAATGGTGGACGTCCACTCAAAATCTGTTGCTGGGGTGCCCCTTTCAACAACCCTTACCCCAAGCAACTCTCACACAGATGCTTCTCCAAAGGGTTGGGGAGCTCATCTGCAAGACGTCTCCACCCAGGGCACCTGGTCTCCACAAGAGAGTTCTCTCCATATCAACCTCTTGGAACTCAGAGCAATTTTCTTGGCTCTGCGAGTGTTCCACTCCCTGCTCAGCTACAAGACAGTCCTCATTCATACGGACAATCAGGTAGCCATGTTCTATGTGAACAAGCAGGGGGGAACGGGCTCTCTGTCGCTTTGCAACAAAGCTTTGCGACTATGGGCCTTCGCCAGAGAGCATCAGATTCATCTACTAGCAGTATATCTTCCAGGCGTTCAAAGCTCTTGGGCGGACAGACTCAGTCGAGTTCTCCTTCCACACGAGTGGTCTCTGCATGCAGACCAGGTGACCAGAATATTTCAACTTTGGGGAACCCCGGACATAGACCTATTTGCAAGTCCGTGGAATGCCAAATTTCCCCGGTTCTGTTCCAGAATTTTGGCTCAGGGGGCTCAGGCCAGGGATGCTTTCCTGCTTTACTGGGGTCAAGACTTCCTATATGCCTTTCCCCCAATTCCTCTAATTCCCAAAACCCTCTTCAAGCTTCAGAGAGACAGAGACCACATGATTCTCATAGCTCCACATTGGCCACGGCAAGTGTGGTACCCTCTGCTTCTACATCTCTCTCAAGCTCCCTCCCTGGAGTTAGGGTCTGCTCCAGATCTCCTATCTCAGGAGAACGGAATGTTATGGCATCCCAGTCCCCAGTCTCTGCATCTCAGGGCTTTGTTGCTGAAAGCCTAGATCTCCAAGATGTTCATCTTTCTCAGCAAGTGAAAGATGTTCTTTATGCTTCCAGAAAATCTTCCACTAGACGTTCTTATGCTTTCAAGTGGAAAAGGTTTACTATTTGGTGTTCGGAAAAGGGTCTTAACCCCCTTGCGATACCTCTAGAATCTTTGCTGGAGTATCTCCTCCATTTGTCTAATGCGGGCCTTAAGACAAATTCAATAAGAGTTCATTTGAGTGCTATTGCAGCTTCTCTTAAACCTCTAAATGGACAACCTATTTCCTCTCATCCTCTTATAGCAAGATTTATGAGAGGCCTCCTTCAAACTAAGACCCCTATTAGACCACCTCCAGTGGCATGGGACTTGAACCTGGTTCTTGGGCAGCTCATGAAGGCACCTTTCGAACCTTTAGCTACTACCTCCTTGAAATTCCTTTCTTGTAAGGTTATCTTTCTCATTGCAATCACATCAGCACGCCGCATTAGTGAATTGCAAGCACTAGTAGCTAATCCACCTTATACAAGGTTCCATCATGACAAGGTAGTCCTTAGGACTCATCCACACTTTATGCCTAAAGTGGTCTCGCCTTTTCATCTCAACCAAGAGATCTACCTACCTGTCTTTTGTTCCAGGACCTCATGCATCAAATGCAAAGAGGAATCTTCATACCTTGGACTGTAAAAGAGCTCTAGCTTTTTACTTAAAAAGAACACAGCAACATAGAAAGTCCTCTCAACTCTTTGTTGCTTTTGATCCTTCTCATTTGGGACTTCCAGTCTCCAAGAGAACACTATCTAACTGGATTGCTCAGTGTATTTCTTCCGCCTATCACTCTGACATGGCTGCCATGGCTCATCTGAACTCTGTCTCTATTGACGACATCTGTCGAGCAGCCACTTGGGCCTCGGTTCATACCTTCACAGCTCATTACTGCTTGGACAAGGATTCCCGCCGTGATCCCTTGTTTGGTCAGGCTGTTCTCAAACACCTGTTCCATACCTAATCAACTCCTACCCACCATCCCTGGTAGGATGCCAGAGATCCATGGGGGGGAAGTGGAGCCCTTCTCGGGGACACACAACTTCTGGGGTTTCTCTCTGGCACCTAAAGCTAGGGAGTCCCCATATGTGATGACTACATTCCTGCTTGTTCCTGGAGATAGCATAGTTACTCACCTGTAACAGGTGATCTCCTGGAACAGCAGGAATTTAGTCCTCACAACCCACCCACCTCACCTAGGAGTTGTATCTCTCTATCTATCTCTTTCCTTTCCCTCGCTCTTTCTCTCTTTGTCTCAGCTCTAAACCTCAACTGGAGAGAGGCAGTTGGGAAAGGCGGGAAGGCAGCATGCAGGCGCTGTGGGATGCTCCCAAAAGCATTCTGATTGGACGCTGGGGAGCATTCCCGCGCAGGCTCCGTCGGTACCGACGATACCCATATGTGAGGACTAAATTCCTGCTGTTCCCGGAGATCACCTGTTACAGGTGAGTAACTATGCTTTACTTGTGTTTTTGGTTGAACTATGGTTGTTGTAATTAGGAATCCTGCGAGGATGCTACCTCATGCTAGGCGTTTAATTGGGTTTATTATTGTGTTTTCATTGATTGGTTGGATTGATGGTATTCGTGTTTATCCCGTGAGTGAGAATGTAATGATTCGTAGGCTGTAGATTGATGTAAATATTGTTGCGATTATGGTAATAGTAAGGGCTCATGTGTTTGTGTTTGATGTGTTTATGGCTTCGATGATTGCATCTTTTGAAAATAATCCGGCTAGGAATGGCATGCTTATTAGTGCAAGGGTTCCGATAGTGATGCATGATGATGTTGTGGGTAGTATGGTTATGATTGCACCTATTTTTCGAATGTCTTGTTCATCCGTTAAGCTATGGATGATTGAACCTGAGCATAGGAATAGTATTGCTTTGAAGAAGGCATGTGTACAAATATGAAGGAATGCTAGTTGTGGTTGGTTTAATCCTAGTGTAACTATTATTAGGCCTAGTTGACTGGATGTTGAGAATGCTACAATTTTTTTTTATATCATTTTGTGTCAGGGCGCATGTTGCAGTAAATAAGGTTGTTAATGCTCCTAGACATAGGCATGTTGTTAGTGCGGTTTTGTTTTGTTCTATTAATGGATGAAGTCGGATTAGTAGGAAGATGCCTGCTACTACTATTGTGCTTGAGTGGAGTAGAGCTGAAACTAGTGTTGGGCCTTCTATTGCTGCTGGTAGTCATGGGTGTAGTTCGAATTGAGCAGACTTTCCTGTTGCAGCGAGGATTAGGCCGATTAACGGGAGTGTTGTGTTTGTGTGTGTTAGAAATATTTGTTGGAATTCTCATGAATTTGAGTTTATTGTAAATCATGCTATTGCTATGATTAGTCCGATGTCCCTGTTTCGGTTGTATGTGATGGCTTGTATAGCTGTTGAGTTTGAATCTATTCGGGCGTGTCATCAACCGATTAGTAGGAATGATATGATTCCGACTCCTTCTCAACCGATGAATAGTTGGAATAGGTTGTTGGCTATAACTAGTGTCGTCATTGCAATCAAGAAAGTAAGTAGGTACTTTAAGAATTTTTTTATGAATGGGTCTTTTTCTATATACGAGGTAGCGAATTCTAGGATTGATCATGTCAGAAATAGTGCAATTGGGGTGAAGATCGTTGAGTAATAGTCTAATTTGAAGCTAATATTGATGTCAAAGGTGTTAATGTTGATAAGGTTTCAGCTAAAGATGATTGTCTCTGTTCCTAGGTTAAGGAAGATAAATATTGGGATGGTATTAATGAAGAATGCTAGTTTTACACATTTTGTTGTTGTAAGGGGTGAGTGCATGTTTGTTTTATTATTGGTATTAATAGGGTAATTAGTGTAAGGATCATTATAGAGCTGAAAGTTGTTAATAAGTTCATAACTTTTACATGGATTTGCATAGAAACATAGAAACATGATGACAGAAAAAGACCACATGGCCTATCTAGTCTGTCCTTCCATAACAACAACTACAACAGTCCACTTTTTACCTTTAGAGATCCTCTGTGTTGGTCCCATGCTTTTTTGAATTCAGTTACTGTCCTCATCTCTACCAAGAATGATGGCTCCTAAGACCATTGGATGACTACTGTCCTTTAAAAGCCAAGAGAGTTCCTTAGTGGAACACCAGATGTAGTGCAAGAGATAAGGGTGTTGGGGCCACTTGGCAATAGTGATCATAGCATGATCGCCTTTGATTTAATTAGTGGAGGAGGGATAGTAAGGAAATCCACAGTACTACCCTTTAACTTTCGAAAGGGAGACTATGATAGAATGAGGAAAACAGTTAAGAAAAAACTAAAAGGAGCAGTTGCAAAGGTTAAAGACGTACATCAAGCTTGGGTGTTGTTGAAAAATACTATCTTGGAAGCCCAGACCAGCTGTATTCCACGCTTTAAGAAAAGTGGAAGGAAGTCCAAAAAATTGCCAGCATGGTTTAAAGCTGAGGTCAGAGAGGCTGTTGTTGCCAAAAAAGCATCTTTCAAGAAATGGAAAAAAGAGCCAAATGATGAAACCTGGAAACAGCACAAGCACTGGCAAGTCAAATGCAAGGCATTGATAAGGCAGGCAAAGAGAGAATTTGAGAAGAAGCTTGCTGCGGAAGCAAAAACGCGAAATAAAGACCTTTTCAAGTACATTCGTAGCAAAAAACCCGTGAGAGAGTCAGTTGGTCCATTAGATGATAAAGGGGTTAAAGGAGCACTAAGAGGCGACAAGGCGATAGCGGAGAGACTGAATGAATTCTTTGCTTCGGTCTTTACTGAGGAAGATGTAGGGATGTTACCCACGACTGAAGTGGTATTTAAAGGTGTGGAAGAATTGAAGGAAATATCGATACATCGGGAAGATGTCCTACAACTATTAGATAAACTGAAGAGTAGCAAATCACCTGGGCCGGATGGTATACATCCAAGGGTGTTGAAAGAACTGAAATTTGAGATTGCAGACCTGCTATCAGTAATCTGTGAACTATCATTAAAATCATCTCTAATACCTGAGGATTGGAGGATCGCCAATGTAACACCAATTTTTAAAAAGGGTTCGAGGGGTGATCCGGGAAACTACAGACCGGTGAGCCTGACATCAGTACCGGGAAAAATGGTAGAAACCATCATAAAGAATAAAATTACTCAGCATGTAGATAGTCATGACCTAATGGGAGACAGCCAACATGGCTTTAGACAAGGAAGATCTTGTCTTACTAATCTGTTATGTTTTTTTGAAGGAGTGAATAAACAGGTGGACAAAGGTGAGTCGGTTGATATTGTGTATCTGGACTTTCAGAAAGCCTTTGACAAGGTCCCTCATGAGAGACTTTTGGCAAAACTAAAGAGTCATGGGATAGGAGGCAGTGTACTACTGTGGATCAGGAACTGGTTAAAAGATAGAAAGCAGAGGGTAGGGCTAAATGGCCAATTTTCCCAATGGAGAAAGGTGAATAGTGGTGTACCCCAGGGATCTGTGCTGGGTCCGCTGCTTTTTGACATATTCATAAATGACCTGGAAAGTGGAATAACGAGTGAGGTTATCAAATTTGCTGATGACACAAAACTATTTAAAGTTGTTAAAACCCAGGAGGATTGTGGAAAATTGCAAGAGGATCTTGATAAATTGGAAGACTGGGCATCAAAATGGCAGATGAAATTTAATGTGGAGAAGTGCAAGGTTATGCACCTAGGGAAGAACAACCCAAACTATGGTTACACGATGCAAGGTTCCACATTAGGAACCACCACCCAAGAAAAAGATTTAGACGTCCTTGTGGATACCATGTTAAAACCCTCGGCCCAGTGTGCAGCGGCGGCCAAGAGAGCAAATAGAATGCTAGGTATGATAAGGAAAGGAATGGAAAATAAAACAAAAGATATTATAATGCCTCTATATCGTTCCATGGTGAGACCGCACCTTGAATATTGTGTGCAATTCTGGTCGCCATATCTTAAAAAGGATATAGCAATTTTAGAAAAGGTTCAGAGAAGAGCCACCAAAATGGTAAAGGGGATGGAAGGCTACTCCTATGAAGAAAGGCTAAAAAGGTTGGGGCTCTTTAACCTGGAAAAGAGACGGCTGAGGGGAGATATGATAGAAGTCTATAAATTAATGAACGGAGTGGAACGGGTAAACGTAGATCGATTGTTTACCTTATCAGAATATAGAAAGACTAGGGGACATGCAATGAAGCTACAGGGTAAACTATTTAAGACTAATAAAAGAAAATATTTTTTCACTCAACGTGTAATCAAACTCTGGAATTTGTTACCGGAGGATGTAGTAAAGGCTGTTAGTGTAGCTGGGTTTAAAAAAGGTTTGGACAAGTTCCTGGAGGAAAGGTCCATAAACCATTATTAAGAAGGGACCCAGGATATCAATGCTTGAACCAATACAAGCATTGTGGAACCTGTGTCCCTTGGGGAAACTGCTAGGTACGTATGACCTAGATTGGCCACTGTTGGAAACAGAATACTGGGCTTGATGGACCTTGGTCTGACCCAGTATGGCATATCTTATGTTCTTATGTTCTTATGTAGAGTTGGGGAATTAAACCTCAAATATAAGTAATTAGCAGTTCTTATTTTCCCTTGGTAAATAAGAAGTCGTTAGCTTCTGTTTTTAGAATCACAATCTAATGTTTTTTTAAACTATATTTACATGAATCTCCAGGAACAAGCAGGAATGAGTCTTCACATATGGGAGACGTCGCCGATGGAGCCCGCACGGGAATGCTCCCGAGCATCCCCCGCGCCTGCGCGGTGGCTGCCCGCCCTTCCTACTGCCTCTCCCCAGTTTTCGTTTTCCGCGGAGCAGGCAAGGACGTCCCTCCTGCCACCGCAGAACCTTTTACCTTTTTTCTTTTCTTTTCTTGTTCTGTAGTCGTGGCTTTTCCCGCCGACAGTGGCACCTCTGTGCCCTTTGTTTTTCTTTTCTTATTTTCGTCGCCTAGCGGGACCTTTTTTCCCTTTGGGCGCCGAGGCCTACCGGGCTTACAGCATGGAGCCCCAGAAGTGCCCTCACTGCGGGGACTTCGTTTTCAACATGGACTCCAATGCCTGGTGCCTCTCTTGTTTGGGGCCTGACCCTTTCCCCCCGGGTCCCCCGGGCTACAATGTTGGGAGAAGACCTTCCCTTTTTCGGGTATCCCTCGATGACGTTTTCACGCCCAAGGCGCGGTCCTCGGGTTTTTCTTCTCTCCAGGATCAGGTAATCACGCAACAGTCTGTTAAGACTAGCCAAGTCTTGAAGGGCGAGTCTCATGCGCGGCATGGCGACTGCTCCGGCCAACCCCTCAAGTCCCCCTTGGCTACTATACCCCGGCGGGAGTCCTTGGGCTCCAAAGCATTTACGGGGTTTCGGGATGTTCCTGGGGTTCGCTCCTCACAGAACATTCCCGAGCCGTGCTCGAGGGAGGTACCCGCTTCGAGCGGTGCCGATTCCCCGGCATCGGCGCCGGCGTCGAGTGTTCCACTCCTCGCCAGGGATCGTCAGCTGGTGTCCTCGGTGCCTCCGGGGCCGATCGACTCGACCGTGTCTGACCTCCCTATGTCCAAGCCGTGCTCGAGGGAGGTACCCGCTTCTAGCGGTGCAGACCCCCCGGCGTCGGTGTCGAGCGTCCCGCTACTCACCGAGGATCGCCTGGGGCCGATCGAATCGGTCCGGCCTGGCGTTCCGTCATCCCTGCCATGCGCGGGGGTGGTATCCGCCACAGGCGGTGCCGACCCCCCCGACGCCGGCGTCGAGCGTTCCGCTCCTCATCAGGGGCGGTCAGCCGCGGCCCTCGGCGCCTCCGGGGCCAAACGACACCTGCCAGTATGGCGTTCCTACGAGGGTGGTATCCGCGCCCGGCGGTGCTGACCCGTCGGCATCGGGGTCGAGTGACCCGCTCCCCACCGGGGATCACCTGCCGCTGCCCTCGGCAGCTCTAGGGCCGACCGACTCGACACAGTCTGGCGGCCCTACGTTCAGGCCCTACGCGGAGGTGGTACCCGCTTCGGGCGCGTCGGCGTCGGTGGTTCCACTTTTCGCCGGGGATGGTCATCTGGCCTCGGGGCCGGTCGCCTCGACCTGCGCTGGGTTGCCAGTATCCCAGCCCTGTGCGAGGGTGGTACTGGGTTTGCGCGGCACCGCTCCGCCAGAGACGGCAGGGGCGTCGAGCGCCAGGGACTGCCGTCGGGCTTCCCCGGGAGCCTCGGGGTATGTCGATCAGCCCCAGACGGGCGATCCCTCGGCATCGTTGCGGCTGTCGAGGGCCCCGCCCTTTCCGAGAAAGGGGGCCCCGGGGTCTTCGATCCAGCCTGGATCCGCGCCGTCCCGCAACAGTACCCCGGCGTCGGCGCAGGAGTCTGGCACTTCCCTTACCGCAGGGGCTCGTCGACGGGTGACCTGGGTTCCCTCGGGGACGGGTCGTATGTCCCGGAAGGATTTCCCCCCGGGTCAGGCGGGCTCGAGAGGGGGCCCGGCATCTGGCAGTGCCCGCCGCCCGACATCGGCGCCGGCGTCGGATGGGCCCCTCTCCACCGAGCTTCGCTCTCGGGGGCCCTTGATGCTCGCGACGCCGATCGACGCGGTTCCAATCCGCTCCCCGGGATCAGCACCGCCGACGCGGCCGCCCCCGCCGGGGCCCTCTAGAAGGGAGTCGATTTCATCGCTCGGTTCGATGCCCAGCCTGGAATCGGTATCCAGCCTCGAAGACTTGGCCATGACGCGTCTCGGGATCGGCCTCTTTCCCCTCCCGCGACGCAGAGCGGAGATCGTTGGCCACTGCCCTCCGGCTGCCACGGAACCGCTTCAGTTGCCGGGGGCGGTGCCGCCCCCGGGTTCGGGGCCGAGGCCGATTCCGGCGGCTCCGGCGGCGCCATCGACCCCTTCGATGCCTAGCTTCGAATCAATTCCAGGAGCCGACGACGCCTTGTTGACCACCCCAGTCCGGGGCTGTCGGTCCCCTCCTCTGTCCAGCGGGCAGCAGCCCGAGAGGCTTCTCGGCGCCCAGGCGGCCTCTCCCGCCACCGCCTCCCACGGCATAGCCCCTCCGGGAGAGCCGTCTTTTCAGAATTTCCTCCTTGACATGGCGGACTTGCTGGCCATCCCTATCCCGGACCTAACTCCAGGCCCTGCGAAACGGGCCGCCGTGATGTTTCCTCTGCATCCCTCCCTGCAGGATCTCCTGCTAGGGGCTTGGCGGTCGCCTTTGAGGGTTCCGGCACCGTCGACTGCGATGCATGCTCTGTATCGGGTGCCTCCCTCCCCGGGGTTTCGGCAGCACCAACTTCCACATCGTTCCATTGTGGTGGAATCGGCACTGAGGAAGGCCGGCAGCAAGGAAAAGCATTCTTCTCGCCCGCCAGGCCGCACCTCGAAGACGCTAGATACCCTAGGACGTCAAACCTTCCAAACGTCTATGCTGGCGTCCAGAATTATTTCTTATATTTTTTATATGAGTCTGTCGCTCCGGGAGGTCACCGAGAGATTATCTCTGTTGTCTCCCTTCTTGTCTGCAACCAAGGCCTTTGAATATTCCTTGCTTCTTTATCACTGCAGGAATATCTCTGGGTTCCTTTCTCGTGCTTCTCTAGACTCCTTCCTGTCGGTCAGCAGATGCTCTGCTGTTGCCATTAGAGCACGCCGTACAGCATGGTTGCAGGCGTCCGAGTTGTGTAGACGGGCACAGCATAACCTGGGTAATTCTCCCTGTGACGGAGATCACCTCTTCAATAGCGAAGCCTTACGTAAGGTCGCGCAGTGCTTCGCTAACCTTCCCAGCGTTAGAAGCCATCCTAGGGCCCGGCTTCCCCCCGGCGGTGGTGCGCGCCTCACCAGGCCCTCCTTCCCTAGGAAGAGGAAATGTCAGCCCTCCGCCCAACCGCCAGGTGCGCCCAAGCAAGGGACCCCTCGCCCTGGGTTGAAGTCCCCGGGGCCGCACCAGAACTCTCATACCAAGCAGTTTTAGGCTCCGGTGGGTGGCTGCCTGCAATTACCTTCTTACCAGAAGTTTACAATTGAGCTCTACTCTGGGGTTCGTTCAGTAGGGCAAATGGTTCGGGGGCTTATCCAGGGGTTCAGGTACTCTCCTTCCGTTGGTAGAGGGAGACCACCTCTACTCCATGATAGCTCTGGCCCACGGTCAGCTGGCTTACCCTTAGGTACGTCCCCAAACCCTTCTCGGCAGTATCCCCTGCTGATTGCTTCCGTACCGGAATTTTCCTTCCAGCCGCTATAGTTCCCCTATGCTTACCGGGGGCTATACCCTCATGTCCCCCGATTAGTGCGGGGGGCGAGTTTCTGTGTGCAGGTCCCGGGCACACCTATAGGTCCTCGAGCCCCCTGGTGTGTTCTTCCGCACTGATGCTATCCTCTGTCCTTCACGCTACCGTTCGCCGATCTGCCCGTGTTCCACCGGAATAGATCCCTCTCCCGGACGGATCTTGATGCCACCTCCCCAGGTGGACGTTCTGTGGATCACTGGCAGGTCCGCCTTACCAGTGTTATGCTCATGGAGGTAGGTTCCTCAGCGTACCTGCATTACTGTGGGGGGGGGGGGCGTTCTCCACAGATATCGCCTGCTCGATAGGCGCGTTTTGGGGGATGCCCACAGTGCCTGTGTTCTGCCGCCTATTTTTTTCCCAATGGCCGGTACTCACACGCCCCCCCCCCTACCTCCGGGGTCTGGCCAGTCCGCCTGCCTATTCCTTAGATCGGCCCTCGGATTGGTTGTACTCTACTGCTGTGAAGTCAACAGCTTCTATTTTCAGTTATGCCCTCCTCCCGGAGGTTCAGACCCTTGTCTCCCTATCTCTTAGCTAGGGCAGGCTGTGTACTCCTTCTGCTCCGGGGTACACCCCTACTCTTCTCCGGAATAGGCTATCCAGATCGGCCAGTCTTCTACGGTTAGTCCTCTGAGTTATGGACTCTGCTCCTAAGGGAGTGCTCAGCTTTGCATAAAGCTTCCTTGAAGACCTGCCATCCTTCTCCTGACCCAGCTGATTCCTGGATCTCCTGGCCTTCCGGATTTGGAACTTCCTCCTCGCTGCGGTGAAGTTCCCTTGAAGACCTCGCTACTGCGTCTACAGTACCTCCATCACAGTCCTACTTCCTACAACTCAGTAGGTAAGCTTTACATGGTACTAAGTCATTAATTCATTTAAAACTTAATGATGCTCCATGCACTCTAATGACTACTCTCCCTGTAGTCTTTGGGTTTTGCTGTTCTTCTCCTCTCAACTCCTACCCTCCATCCCTCGGGGGATGCCGGGGATTCAGGTTGGGCAAATGCCATCCCGTCCTGGGCCGGGCTTACGGGATCTCCCCCGGGCATCCTCAGCTAGGGAGTCCCCATATGTGAAGACTCATTCCTGCTTGTTCCTGGAGATAGCACAGTTACTTACCTGTAACAGGTGATCTCCGGAACAGCAGGAATTAGTCTTCACAACCCGCCCACCTCCCCTGGGAGTTGTATCTCTTTCTCTCTATTCCTTCCTCTCCTCTCCTTCTGGCTCAGCTATGAAACTCAACTGGGGAGAGGCAGTAGGAAGGGCGGGAAGCCACTGCGCAGGCGCGGGGGATGCTCCCAAAGGCTTTCTGATTGGATGCTGGGGAGCATTCCCGTGCGGGCTCCGTCGGCGACGTCTCCCATATGTGAAGACTAATTCCTGCTGTTCCGGAGATCACCTGTTACAGGTAAGTAATTGTGCTATATCAACCTCAGATAAGGGCTGGGTTTAATATAAGTAGTAGTAGTGGGGCGATATGGAGTGTTATTAAAAGGTGTTCGCGAGTGTGTGTAGGTTTTGTTTGGCTAAGGTGATTTTGGGATGGTCCGTGTTGGGTAGTTAAGAATATGTTTAGTGTGTACAGTGCTGTAATTCGTGTGCCGATTCCTGTAATAATGATAGTTCCGTTTGATCAGCTAAATAGGGCGTAGATGATTGTTAGTTCTCCTAGCAAGTTTGTTGATGGTGGGATAGCCATGTTGTTGAGGTTTGCTAATAATCATCATGTTGTCATGAGTGGCAAAATTAGTTGCATTCCTCGGGTTAGGAGTAGTGTTCGGCTGTGTATACGCTCATAATTTGTGTTTGCTAGGCAGAATAGTATGGACGAAGTTAATCCGTGTGCAATTATAAGTGTGATAGCGCCTGAAAAACTTCATGTAGTTTGGATTAGTCCGGCAGAAATTACTAGGCCCATATGACTGACTGATGAGTATGCAATTAGAGATTTCAAATCTGTTTGTCGTAGGCAGATAGAGCTGGTTATGATTGCTCCTCATAGGCTTAAGATAATGAACGGATAGATTGATTCTTTAGTGAATGGGGTTAGGACAGATGAGATTCGTATGATTCCATAGCCGCCTAGTTTTAGTAGGATTGCAGCTAGAACTATAGATCTGGCAATTGGGGCTTCGATGTGGGCTTTTGGGAGTCAAAGATGTAAGCCGTACAGGGGTATTTTTACTATGAATGCGATTAGGCAGGCAAATCATCAGATTTGATTTGTGGCCATGTTCGGGCTGATCTGTTGAATAAATCAGGTATTGGTTAGTGATAATGTAGCTATTTCATTTTGTAATGAGAGGATGGCAATTAATAGTGGTAGTTATCCTATTAGGGTGTAGAAAAGAAAGTAGGTGCCTGCGTTTAACCGTTCTGTTTGGTTACCTCAGCACGTAATAATAACTAGGGTTGGGATGAGTGTCGCTTCAAATATAATGTAAAATAATATTAATTCTGTTGCAGAGAATGCAAGGATGAGTGCAATCTGTAGAGAAATAAACATTAAGATATAGGTTCGTTGGTGACTAATTGTATTATTGTTTATGTGATTTTGACTGGCTAGCATTATTATGGGCGTTAGTCAGCAGGATAGGATTATTAGGGGTGCAGATAGTTGGTCGATTGTGGTGTATTTGTAAGTTGTGTAGTTTCTGATGGATAGTAGAATAGTGTTAGGCTAAGTGAGGCAATTATAAGACTATGAATTATTGATACTGTTCGTAATCATTTTGGTTTGGTTAGTCATGTTATTGGAATTAGCATGATGGTTGGAATTAGAATTTTTAGCATTGTAATAGGTTTAGGTTTTGTATTGTATCTGTGCCGTGTATTTGGATTGTTGCTAAGTGTATATAATGTTGATTCGGCTTGGATACATCAGAAGGATATAGTAATAAATAATGAGAGCATCGTGCCTTCTAGGCAGATTAGGGCTGAGAGGAGATGGGTTCGGTGTAGAATTATTCCTGTTATCCCTAATATAAAGGCTGAGTAGAGGTTGTATGTTATTGTCATGAAGAAGTTATGGGGGTTGCCACAATTTATTAAGTCAAAATTAATTGTCTTTCTTTAGACTAACTTCTTAATCTCCAGGAACAAGCAGGAATAAGTCCTCACATATGGGTACGTCGGAACCGACGGAGCCTGCGCGGGAAAGCTCCCCAGCTTCCCAGAAAGGAAGCTTTTGGGGCCTCCCACTGCACATGCGCGCTGCCTTCCCGCCTTCCTGACCAGCTCTCCTCAGTTTCTCTTTTTCCGCGGAGCCAGCAGGTCGTGTTCCTGTCACCGCTGAAGAAATTCTTGTTTTAGTTTGTTTCTTTAGACCGCGTACCTGCCTTCCCCATACCGAAACCGGTACCGCCAGTCTCTCTCTTTCTTTCTTTAAAAAAAAAAAATCTTTATTTTTGCACAACTTGGTGACTTCGGTTAGGCCTCAGGCCTACACAAATTCTCCTCATGGAGAAACCAGCCCCTGGTTTCAAGAAGTGTACCAAGTGTAGTGCTGTTATTTCTGTCACAGACACCCATGACTGGTGTCTTAAATGTTTGGGACCTGACCACTCCATTCCGGACTGCCCATCCTGCTCCCAGATGTCTAAACGTGGTTTGCAGAACCGGGCCAACAAATTCCATGTACTGTTTGCTTCAGATAATCCAGCATCACAGTCATCCAGGTCTTCCTCTCCGGATGGATCTCAGGTAACCAAACCTTCTTCGGGCAGGTCCTCAAAGAGCAAATCTCCTTCAAAGCATCGAGAGGCTCTCACTTTTGAATCTGAGGATCCTGCCCCAGCCAAACAACCCCGGCGGGAAGCTCTGGCTTCCAAAGCTCCATCTATGGGGTTACAGGTTGACATCGATGGCACGGCCTCAACTGATCACCTGTTAGACTGCTCTGGGGTACCGGCCCATACCGGTACCGACATCCAGGCAGCAGTGGCGTCTATGAGCAATACTGTTCAGACCATGCAGCAGGCCATGCTGGCTTTCATTAAAGCTGCGACGCCCTCGATACCGCATCCAGCGGTTCCGGGTCCGGTTCCGGTATCGTTTCCCATATCGGAACCGAGACCATCGTCTTCCAAACGCAGATCGGTTCCGCATGCTGGATCCGGGTTTTCACCCGATACCGATCCCATACCCGGTACGCCCGATGTCGATACCGAACGGTATGCGTATCGTGCGTTGGAAGCAAATAGAGGATACTCTGATTCTTCTGAGGATTTTGACTCCTCTGAGGACTCTGATGAGCTGTCTCTAGTTCTTCCTGAAGACCCTTCTTCCCCAAAGAGGAGAATGTCTCCACCAGAGGATTTGTCCTTTCAAGACTTCATTATAGAACTAGCTAAAGGACTTTCTATTACCACATCCTCTGAAAAAGAACCTAGATCAAAGAAACTGGATATTTTAGGATACCCTAAGGTTCCTAAAGAGGCAATCACACTGCCTATCCATGAAATCCTTCAAGAACACTTGATGGACTTATGGGAGGCTCCTCTAACGTTGTCTCCTTATTCTCGTAGGTTGGACACCATGTACCGGGTCCCCCCTCCTCCTGGTTTTCAAAAGACTCAGCTGCCTCACCATTCCATTGTGGTGAAGTCTGCGCTGAAAAAGATTAAGAGTACCAAAAGGCACTCTTCTACCCCTCCAGGGCAAGAATGTAAGACCCTAGACTCTTTTGGTAGGAAAATCTTCCAGGCTAGTATGCTCATAGCCAGGATAAATTCATACAGTCTGTATATGGGCATGTTTCTCAGGGAACTTGCCCTAAAGGTACGGCATTTTGCCCCCTTTATCCCTGAGGATAAAAAGGAAGAGTTCATTTCTATAGTGAAACAGCTTCTAGATGTTTCTAAGTTCTCCAACAGAGCAGCCTTTGATTCCTTTGAAGGTGCCGGTAGAGCTTCGGGCATTGCCATTGCAGCCCGACGACTTGCTTGGCTCCAGGCCTCTGACCTAGAACCCTGGGTCCTGGATGGCTTACGGAATCTGCCCTGTACAGGTGAGAACTTATTTGGTAAAGACTGGCAAATTAAAGCCACTCAAATGGACGCAGAAAATGCTACCTTAGATAGACTTTCTAAGTCTACCTCTACTCCTGCCAAGAAAAAGTCTTTCAAGAGGCCTTACTACAAGAAGGCCAGTTTTTCCCAAAAATACTGGCCAACAATCTTCTCAGCCTCGCTTTGCTGCTAAACGTCAGCAGCCTAAACAGGCAAGGTCAAAGCCTGCAGTGTCTGCCACTCCTCAGCAGGCTCACCCCCCTCAGGGGTTTTGACTTGCCCCTAGAGAACTTAACCTTTCTGGCTCTAGAACAACCAGAGCCCCTCACCATTCCCGGAAGGTTAGCTCACTTTGCTCCCAGATGGGGGCAAATTACATCAGAGCAATGGACCCTCTCTATCATCAGAGAGGGCTACAAACTTCATTTTTCCAACCTTCCTCCATATACCATGGTGAGGCACTTCAATTCTCCCCCATCTCTCCTGGGCCTGTTGGGTCAGGAAGTCTCTTCTCTCCTTGCCCAAGGGGCAATAGAAGAGGTTTCTCTTCTTCAACAAGGGACAGGATTCTACTCCCCTTATTTTCTCATACCAAAGAAGACAGGGGGATTCAGACCTATCCTAGATCTGAGAGAATTGAACAAATTTCTGTACAAGGAGAAATTCAAAATGCTTTCTCTAGGCATTCTCCTTCCATACCTTCAGAGTCAGGATTGGCTTTGTTCTCTAGATCTCAAGGATGCGTACACACATATACTCATCCACCCATCCCACAGAAAATATCTAAGATTTCTGTTTCAGGGAAAACATTTCCAGTACAGAGTACTTCCCTTCGGTCTAGCCTCTGCTCCAAGAGTGTTCACCAAATGCATGGCAGTTGTTGCCGCATTTCTAAATGGTCTGGGAATTTTTGTATTCCCATATCTGGACGACTGGCTCATCCGAGCTCCATCTCAGTCAGAGGCCCAGATTTCCCTGGATCGCACAAGGCACGTTCTGCAGTATCTGGGACTGGTGGTAAACCTTCCCAAGTCTCAACTTATCCCTACTCAGTCTCTGGAATTCATAGGGGCCCAGTTGGACACCACCACTGCAAGGGCCTACCTACCTCAAGTCCGGGGCCAACGTCTGGTGTGCTTGGCCTCCCAAGCTCAGTCCAGTAGTCACTTGACAGCCAGAGAAATGCTGCGACTTCTGGGCCACATGGCCTCCACGGTTCACGTGGTGCCCTACACTCGTCTTCATATGAGAGCAGCTCAATGGACCTTGGCCACCCAGTGGACTCAAGCATCAGGAGCGCTCTCCGACCAAATCCTCACCTCAAAGCGTCTGTTTTGGTCTCTCCAATGGTGGATGTCCACCGAGAATCTGTTGTTGAGGGCCCCCTTCCAACCTTTGTTGCCCCAAGCAACCCTCACAACAGATGCCTCCCAAACAGGGTGGGGAGCCCATCTACAATCCCTCTCCACTCAGGGTACTTGGTCTCCACAGGAGACCACCCTTCACATCAACCTCCTGGAACTGCGAGCAATCTTCTTTGCCCTCAAAGTCTTTCATACCCTCCTTGTCAACCTGACCGTCCTAGTTCAGACAGACAATCAGGTAGCCATGTTCTACATAAACAAACAAGGAGGGACAGGCTCTCTGTCGCTTTGCAACGAAGCTCTCAGATTATGGGCCTTTGCCAGAGAGCATCAAATTCATCTTCTGGCAGTGTATCTTCCAGGGGTTCAAAACTCTCGGGCAGACAGACTCAGTCGAGTTCTGCTTCCACACGAATGGTCCTTGCATATGGACCAGATACGCAGAATCTTTCAGGAATGGGGAACCCCGGACATAAACCTCTTTGCAAGTCCGTGGAATGCCAAACTTCCCCGGTTCTGTTCCAGGACTCCGTGTCAGGGAGCTCAGGCCAACGACGCCTTTCTCCTGCATTGGGGTCAGGAATTCCTATATGCCTTTCCACCCATTCCTTTGATTCCCAAGACTCTGTTCAAACTCCAGAGGGATCACGGATCGATGATCCTCATAGCTGCACGCTGGCCACGCCAAGTGTGGTTCCCTCTACTTTTGCATCTCTCCCAGGGACCCTCCCTGGACCTGGGAGCTGCGCCAGACCTTCTGTCTCAGGAGGAGGGGACTTTGTGGCACCCAAACCCCAAGTCCCTCCACCTCAGAGCTTGGTTACTGAAGGCCTAAGCCTTCATGACTTCAATCTTTCTCAACCAGTGAAAGATATCCTTCATGCCTCTAGGAAACCCTCCACGAGGCGTTCCTATGCTTTCAAATGGAAACGCTTTTCCATTTGGTGTGCTCAACAGGGTCTTGACCCTCTAGCACTTCCTTTGAATTCTCTACTAGACTATCTCCTGTATCTTTCTAATGCAGGCCTTAAGACGAATTCAGTAAGAGTCCATTTGAGTGCTATTGCAGCATCCTTAAAACCTATAAATGGACAACCTGTCTCCTCTCATCCTCTTATTGCAAGGTTCATGAGAGGCCTGACTCTAACTAAGCCTCCCATCCGGCCTCCTCCGGTAGCATGGGATTTGAACCTAGTTCTAGGTCAGCTTATGAAGCCACCTTTTGAACCGTTGGTTTCTACCTCCTTGAAATTTCTTTCCTGGAAGGTCTTTTTCCTTATTGCAGTCACTTCGGCTCGCCGCATCAGTGAACTACAGGCCTTAGTGGCTCATCCACCTTATACTAGGTTCCATCATGATAAGGTGGTCCTTAGGACGAATCCCCACTTTATGCCCAAAGTGGTCTCGCCTTTTCATCTTAATCAAGAGGTATATCTACCTGTCTTTTTCCCGGCTCCTCATGCATCCAGTGCAGAGAGGAACCTTCATACTCTGGATTGTAAAAGAGCTCTTGCCTTTTACCTCAACAGGACTCAGCCACATCGAAAGTCTTCCCAGCTTTTTGTGGCTTTTGATCCTTCTCATTTGGGACTTCCAGTCTCCAAACTTACACTTTCCAATTGGATTGCTCAGTGTATTTCCTTTGCTTACCAGAGTAAAAACATTTCTCTGGAAGGCCATGTCACAGCTCACAATGTGAGAGCCATGGCCACTTCTATGGCTCATCTTCACTCTGTATCCATAGATCAGATCTGTCGAGCCGCCACCTGGGCCTCGGTTCATACCTTCACAGCCCATTACTGTTTGGACAAGGACTCCCGCCGGGATGCCTTGTTTGGTCAGGCTGTCCTCAAACACCTGTTCCATACTTGAACAACTCCTGCCCACCTTCCCAGGATGGATGCCTGAGATCCATATGAAGATGGCGAACCCTTGGAAGGGGATCTCCCAGGCATCTTAGCTAGGGAGTCCCCATATGTGAGGACTTATTCCTGCTTGTTCCTGGAGATAGCACAGTTACTTACCTGTAACAGGTGATCTCTGGGAACAGCAGGAATTAGTCCTCACAACCCACCCACCTCCCCTAGGAGTTGTATCTTCTATCTATCTTCCTTTCCTCTCTCTATTGTCTCAGCTATAAACTCGAACTGAGGAGAGCTGGTCAGGAAGGCGGGAAGGCAGCGCGCATGTGCAGTGGGAGGCCCCAAAAGCTTCCTTTCTGGGAAGCTGGGGAGCTTTCCCGCGCAGGCTCCGTCTGTTCCGACGTACCCATATGTGAGGACTAATTCCTGCTGTTCCCAGAGATCACCTGTTACAGGTAAGTAACTGTGCTTTCTGCTCACTCAAGACCGCCTTGGAGTCACTCATAGATTAGGCCGAGTGTTAGTAGCAGGAGAATAATCATTGCTAGGAAGATAGAGGTAGATGGGGTATTTAATTGGTTTGATCATGGGGTTGGGAGAAGTAGTGCAATTTCAAAGTCAAATAGGAGAAATAAAATGGCAACTAGAAAGAACCGCATTGAAAAGGGTAGGCGGGCTGATCCTAATGGGTCAAAGCCGCACTCGTATGGTGAAAGTTTTTCTATGTCTTGGTTTATAGTGGGAAGTCAGAATGCAATAAGTATTAGAACAGTGATAAGCCCAGTTGTTTCTGATATCGTAATTATTGTCATGTACTTCTCCTTAGATTTAAACTAAGATTTAATGGTTGGAAGCCATTGGTATTGTGTATACTAGGGAAGTATGATGCTCATCAGTAGATTGATACGTATAGGAATAATCAAACTACGTCTACAAAGTGTCAGTATCATGCAGCGGCTTCAAATCCGAAGTGGTGCTGTGATGTAAAGTGGAATATAATTTGTCGTATTAGGCAGATTGTGAGGAAGGTTGAGCCAATGATTACGTGTAGGCCGTGAAAGCCTGTTGCTATGAGGAATGTTGATCCATAAATGCCATCTCCGATGGTGAAGGTGGCTTCGTAGTATTCTATGGCTTGTAGTAGTGTGAAGTCCAGGCCAAGTAGGATTGTTAGTGTGAGTGATTGGATAGCTGCTTTTCGATTACCTGATATAATGCTATGGTGAGCTCATGTTACTGTGACACCTGAGGCGAGAGGTATGGCTGTGTTTAACAGTGGGACTTCGAAAGGATCTAGTGGTAGGATACCTGTTGGTGGTCAGCATTCTCCTAGTTCAATGGTTGGTGCAAGGCTTGCTCGATAAAATGCCCAAAAGAATCCTAGGAAGAAAAAGACTTCTGATGTAATAAAAAGAATTATTCCGTATCGAAGGCCTTTTTGAACAGACTGTGTGTGGTGTCCTTGAAATGTACTTTCTCGGATGATGTCTCGTCATCATTGGTATATTGTTAATAATAGAACAACTAAGCTGGCAAATAAATTTTTTGTTGAGTTGAAGTGGAATCATTTTGCTAGGCCTGAGGTTAGGAATTATTGCAACTGCTAGTTCTAGGATTGTAAGTATAAGGAGAATTATTGTAGTGGCAAATGAAATTGTTGGCATTGTTGGTATTAGTAGTAGTGATGCTGTTGAGATTAGTTGGATAAGTAAGTGGCCGGCAGTCAGGTTGGCTGTGATTCGTACGCCTAGGGCTAGTGGGCAAATAAATAGACTGATTGTTTCAATTAGTACTAGTGGGGGGATCAGGAGTGTTGGTGTTCCTTCAGGAAGGAGGTGGCCTAGGGATGTGGCTATTTGGTGTCGTATACCTAAGAGAACGGTGGCTAATCATATTGGAATTGCTAGGGCTATGTTTATTGATAGTTGAGTGATTGGGGTGAATGTGTATGGTAAGAGGCCTAACAGGTTTGTTAGGATAAGGAATGTTATTAGGGAGGTTAATAGAAGTGCTCATTTTTGGCCTTTTATGTTCATAGTGGCTATTAGCTGTTGTGTGACGTAAAATAGGAACCAGGATTGAATGGTTGTTAGATGATTTACTGTTCATTTTTTGTGCTGATTAGTAATTAAAGTTCATGGTAGGGTTATTGCTAATAGAATTAGTGGGATGTATAGGAATGTTGGGCTTATAAATTGATCAAAGAGTGCTAATGTCATGGTCAGTATCACGGGGATGGTGTTTTAGTTTGATTTTCTGTTAAAATGTCGTTTATAGGTTGGTGTTTTATTTTTATGGTAATAGTGGTTGTTAGGATTACTCATGAACGTAGGAAAATTGGAAATCATGGGGATGGATTTAATTGTGGCATATCACTAAGGGTGGTTGGTAGACACCCGTGCTATAGCTTAAAAGGCTAGTGCTGTCCGTGTTAGCTTCTTAGTGAGATTTCTACTGGTGTAGTTCAGGTTAGGAATTCAAAGTATGGTGTAGATTCAACAACGATAGGTATAAAGCTATGGTTTGCCCTGCAAATTTCAGAGCATTGTCCATAATAGATGCCCGGCCGTGAAGTTGTAAGTGTAGTTTGGTTTAAGCGTCCTGGAATAGCATCTGTTTTTACACCAAGGGATGGGACGGCTCATGAGTGTAGTACGTCTTCTGCTGAGACTATTATTCAAACTGGTAGTTCTATTGGAATTACTATGCGATTGTCTACTTCTAGTAGTCGGAATTCTCCAGGGGAGAGGTAGTCGGACGGGGTTATATATCAATTAAATGATGATATATTAAAATCAGTAAATTCGTATGTTCAATATCATTGATGGACAATTGCTTTTACTGTAACGTGTGGATTATTAATTTCGTCTATGAGGTATAGGTGAGTAACTATTCTTTCTCTAAACTTTGGGGCCTCTTTGTCTGAGATCTCAGCTGAGGGATTTGGTGAAGTGTACCTAGGTAAAATAATTGGTAAACTAATAAAATGATGATACTTGCCTGTTGGAGAGGGTGCCTTTTTCTTAGGCTAACCAAAACAAAACAACTTAGAGAATGAGTCAGAGGGAGGATAATTTTCACCCACATTTTTGTGGGTAAAACTGTGCTTCTATCTGTGGAAATGAGCCTTTATAATATTGCCTGCCTGCTATTTGTTAAAGGTATGAGTGTACAGTTTTACCCAAACTGAACATAGCCGTTCTGGGGGTGAGGTTTATGCAAGGTTTTCACTTTAAGCACATATTTTTGGAAATTTGGATGTCTGTGGCAAAGAGCCATGTATAAATAAGGTGTATAAATAAGTGCATGGTTTTCATGGGTTTATGTTCAAAGTGAAAGTACAGCGGTGCTTTCACTTTGAAAATTTGATAATGTCCATCCAGAGAAGATATTTACCTGTGCAGATGGGTATACAGTTATTTCCTTAGCTTTTTATCCTCTTTGACTACTATTTTCCCCCACAGAAAAACCATGATTCTAAAGATCTGTAGAAAGCAGAATTCAGAAATGGCAAAATCTAAATATCACATTCCTCTGATCTGGACTGAAGTAAGTGAAATTTCAGGTAGTATTGATAACCCGTTTCATGTTCCATACCATAGACTCCTTCCTCCATCTATCTGACTCTATTTTTCAACTGTCTCTTTTTTTTAAAAAAAATGAAAACTATAGGAGGGTTTATTTTTTTCCCAGACAAAATTTTTTATAATCAATGACTGTCTCCACCATCTCTTCCATGAGATTCCTCTCCTTTCCTTTTCCTCCTTATTAGTGTGTCCAACCTCTTGTATTTAGATTCTCTGCTGCTTTTGGTTATCCCTTCTTGTCTCTCTTTTCTGGCATGGTCAGTTACTCCTCCGTTAGTTAGTTCCTTGTTTATTTTAAGGAAAATCATTTTTATTAGTATTAGTATTGTTGATCTCCAGGAACAAGCAGGAATGAGTCTTCACATATTGGTACGTCGGTACCGACGGAGCCTGCGCGGGAACGCTCCCCAGCTTCCCAAAAAGGAAAGCTTTTGGGAGCATCCCACAGCGCCTGCGTGCTGCCTTCCCGCCTTTCCTAACCGCCTCTCCTCAGTTCTTCTTTGCCGCGGAGCCAGCAGGTCGAGCCCTGTCACCGCTGAAGAAGTTCTTTATTTTATTTTCTTTCTTTGGTCGCGTGTCTGCCTTCCCCGACTCCGGACCGGTGCCGCCGGTCTTTTCTTTCTTCTTTTAAAAAAAAAAAAACTATATATTTTTCCCTCACTTAGTGTATTTTTCTTTTTGGGCCTTAGGCCTCACAAGAAATTTTCCTCATGGAAAAACCAACCTCCGGGTTTAAGAAATGCACTAAGTGCAGCGGTACTATTTCTGTTACAGACACCCATAAATGGTGTCTTAAATGTTTGGGTCCTGAACACTCCATTTCGGATTGTCCGTCCTGTTCTCTGATGTCTAAACGGGGTTTACAGAACCGAGCAGCTAAGCTCCATGTGCTGTTTCCCGCTGATGCAGATTCGGTGGCATCGACGTCTTCCAGGGCTGCTTCTTCCCCCAATGGATCTCAGGTAACCAAACATAAATCCAGCCGGTCCTCGAAGGGTAGATCTCCCTCTAAGCATCGAGATGCCTCCGGGCTTGCCCTCGAGGATCCTGCACCGGCAAAACAACCCCGGTGGGAAGCTCCGGCTTCCGAAGCTCCACCTATGGGGTTACAGGTTGACATCGATGGCACGGCCTCGACCGATCACCTGTTAGAATGCTCTGGGGTACCGGCACAACCTTCCGGTACCGAGTTCCAGGCATTCATGGCGTCGATGGATCAGAATGTTCTGTCCATGCAGCAGGCTATCAGTGCCTTCATCCAAGCTGCGACGCCGTTGATACCACAACAAACTCCGTTGTCGGTATAGACTCGGGTACCGGCGCCAGCGCCGATACCGGTACCGACTGCATCGGCATCGACCAGGATACCGACTACAGCAGTTCCTTGTCCAGGGCTGCTCATCGGTACTGATCCGGTTCTGATGACGCCCGATATCGATACTGCTCGATATGCGTACCGAGCGTTAGAAGAGCACCCTGACAGAAGGTACTTTGATTCCTCTGGTGATTCTGATACATCAGAGGAGTCTGCTGAAGTATCTATAACCCTTCCTGAAGAGCCGCCTTCTCCAAAAAGAAGAATGTCTCCTCCAGAGGACTTGTCCTTTCAAGACTTCATAAGAGAAGTGGCTAAAGGTCTTTCTATTTCAGTATCCTCTGAATCAGAGCCTAGAGCAAAAAAATTAGATATTTTGGGTTATTCTAAGGCTCCTAAAGAGGCAGTCACCTTACCAATTCATGAGATTCTTTATGAACACATGATTGATTTATGGGAGACTCCTCTCACTATCTCTCCTCATTCTCGCAGATTGGACACTATGTATCGTGTCCCTCCCTGTCCTGGTTTTCATAAAACACAGCTTCCTCACCATTCCATTGTGGTGCAGTCAGCTATGAAGAGGATAAAGAGTACAAAGAGACACTGTTCTGCTCCTCCAGGAAGAGAATGCAGGACCTTGGATGCTTTTGGTAGGAAAATCTTCCAAGCCAGTATGCTTATTGCCAGAATCAACTCCTATAGTCTTTACATGGGTATGTTTCTAAAGGAGGTTGCAGATAAACTGCACACTTTCCTCCCTTTTCTACCAGAAGATAAAAGGGATGAATTCCTCATTTGGCTTAAGCATACTCAAGACATTTCAAAGTTTTCCAACAGGGCAGCCTTTGATTCCTTTGAAGGTGCCAGCAGAGCTTCTGGCATTGTCATAGATGCTCGCAGAATTGCTTGGCTCCAGGCTTCTGATTTAGAACCCTGGGTCCAAGATGGATTAGGAAATCTTCCCTGTACAGGTGAAAACCTCTTTGGCAAAGAATGGCAAATAAAAGCCACTCAAATGGATGCAGAAAATTCTGCTCTGGATAGACTTTCAAAGTCAACCTCCATTCCTGCCAAGAAAAAACCCTTCAATAAGTCTTTTTTCAAAAAGGGCAGATTCCCTTCTACTTCTGGCCAACAATCCTCTACAGGTCGCTTTGCTACTAAGCATCAGCAACCTAAACAGGCCAGGCCTAAGACTACAGGGGCTGCTGCAACTCAGCAGACCCAACCTCCTCAGGGTTTTTGACTTGATGCTAGAGAACTTAGCCTTTCTGGCTTTAAAACAGCCAGAACCTCTCACCATTCCAGGAAGGTTAGCTCATTTTGCTCCCAGACGGAGCAGATTGCATCAGAGCAGTGGACCCTCTCCATCATAAGAGAGGGCTACAAACTTCATTTCTCAGACCTTCCCCCCCACACCATGGTGAGACATTTCAATTCTCCCACATCTCTTCTCGACCTTCTAGGTCAAGAGGTGGCTACCCTTCTTGCCCAAGGGGCAATAGAAGAAGTTCCCCTTCTTCAACAAGGGTCAGGGTTTTACTCCCCCTATTTTCTCATTCCAAAGAAGACAGGGGGATACAGACCCATATTAGATCTCAGGGAATTGAACAAATTTCTATGCAAGGAGAAGTTCAAGATGCTTTCTCTGGGCACTCTCCTTCCATACCTTCAAAGTCAGGATTGGCTTTGTTCTCTAGATCTCAAGGATGCGTACACACATGTCCTCATCCATCCATCTCACAGAAGATTCCTCCGTTTTCTTTTCCAAGGAAAACATTATCAATACAGGGTGCTTCCGTTTGGTCTGGCCTCTGCCCCAAGAGTGTTCACCAAATGCATGGCAACAGTAGCTGCATTTCTACGCACTCTGGGAATATTTGTATTCCCATACCTGGACGACTGTCTCATCCAAGCTCCATCTCAGTCAGAGGCCCAGACTTCCCTGGACTGCACAAGGCGCATTCTACAGTATCTGGGACTTGTGGTAAACCTCCCAAAGTCCCAGCTCACCCCTACTCAGTCCCTAGAGTTCATAGGTGCCTGGCTAGATACTACCACTGCAAGGGCCTATCTTCCTCAAGCCCGTTGCCACGCCTAGTGCAGTTAGCCTCTCAGGTTCAGTCAAAGAGCACTTAACTGCCCGGGAGATGCTACAACTGCTAGGCCACATGGCTTCCACAGTGCATGTGGTACCCTATGCTCGCCTACATATGAGAGCAGCCCAATGGACTTTGTCTACCCAGTGGACTCGAGCATCAGGAGCTCTCTCAGACCAAATAGCAACCTCCAAACGTCTCTTTTGGTCTCTCCAGTGGTGGATGTCCACTCAAAATCTGTTGCTGGGGTCCCCCTTCCAACAATTGTTGCCCCAAGCAACTCTCACAACAGATGCCTCCCAAACAGGTTGGGGAGCTCATTTACAAGACCTCTCCACCCAAGGCACTTGGTCCCCACAGGAGACCTTTCTTCATATCAATCACTTGGAGCTTCGAGCAGTCTTTCTAGCTCTCAAGGTCTTTCATACCCTGCTCAGCTACAAGACAGTCCTCATTCATACGGACAATCAAGTAGCCATGTTTTACATAAACAAGCAAGGAGGAACTGGCTCTCTGTCGCTTTGCAACGAAGCTTTAAGATTGTGGGCCTTCGCCAGAGAGCATCAAATCCATCTCCTGGCAGTATACCTCCCAGGAATCCAAAACTCTTGGGCAGACAGACTCAGTCGAGTTCTGCTCCCACACGAATGGTCCCTGCACATGGATCAGGTACTCAGAATCTTCCAAGAATGGGGAACCCCGGATATAGACCTCTTTGCAAGTCCGTGGAATGCCAAACTTCCCCCGTTCTGTTCCAGAATTCCGTGTCAGGGAGTTCAGGCCAAGGATGCCTTCCTCCTTCACTTGGGTCAGGGTTTCCTGTATGCCTTTCCACCCATTCCCTTGATTCCCAAGACTCTGTTCAAACTCCAGAGGGATCAAGGATCTATGATCCTCATAGCTCCACGCTGGCCACGCCAAGTGTGGTACCCTCTACTTCTGCATCTCTCCCAAGCCCCCTCTGGACTTGGGAGCTGCTCCAGACCTTCTGTCCCAGGAGGAGGGGACTTTGTGGCACCCAAACCCCAAGTCCCTTCACCTCAGAGCTTGGTTACTGAAGGCCTAGACCTTCAAAGCTGGAATCTTTCTCAACAAGTGAAGGATATCCTCCATGCTTCCAGAAAACCTTCCACTAGACGTTCCTATGCTTTTAAATGGAAAAGATTTTCCATTTGGTGTGCTGAAAGGAGTCTCGACCCTCTAGCACTACCTTTGAATTCTCTATTGGAATACCTCCTGCATCTTTCCGATGCAGGCCTTAAGACGAATTCAGTAAGGGTCCAGTTGAGTGCTATTGCAGCATCCCTTAAGCCTATCAATGGACAACCTGTTTCCTCTCATCCTCTTATTGCAAGATTCATGAGAGGCCTAACTTTAACTAGACCTCCCATTAGGCCTCCTCCGGTGGCATGGGATTTAAATCTGGTTCTTGGTCAGCTTATGAAGCCTCCTTTTGAACCCTTAGCCACCACCTCCTTGAAATTTCTTTCCTGGAAGGTTATTTTCCTCATTGCAGTCACCTCAGCTCGCCGCATCAGTGAGCTGCAGGCCTTAGTGGCTCATCCACCTTATGCAAGGTTCCATCATGATAAGGTAGTTCTTAGGACCAATCCACACTTTATGCCTAAAGTGGTCTCACCTTTTCATCTTAATCAAGAGGTATATTTACCTGTCTTTTTTCCAGCTCCTCATGCATCAAGTGCAGAGAAGAATCTTCATACTCTGGATTGTAAAAGAGCTCTTGCCTTTTACTTACAAAGAACACAGCAACATAGAAAGTCTTCCCAGCTCTTTGTTGCTTTTGATCCCTCTCATTTGGGACTTCCAGTCTTTAAGAGGACACTGGCCAATTGGATTGCTCAGTGTATTTCCTTCGCCTACCAGAGTAAGAACCTTTCTCTGGAGAGCCATGTCACAGCCCATAATGTGAGGGCCATGGCCACCTCTATGGCTCATCTAAATTCTGTGTCCATCGACCAGATCTGTCGAGCAGCCACCTGGGCCTCGGTTCATACCTTCACAGCCCATAACTGCTTGGACAAGGACTCCCGCCGGGATGCCTTGTTTGGTCAGGCTGTTCTCAAACACCTGTTCCATTCTTAATCAACTCCTACCCTCCATCCCTGGATAGATGCCTGAGATCCATAGGAGGAGGTAGAACCCTTCCCAGGGTTTCATATCCTTGGGGTTCTCCCAGGCATCTTAGCTAGGGAGTCCCCATATGTGAAGACTCATTCCTGCTTGTTCCTGGAGATAGCACAGTTACTTACCTGTAACAGGTGATCTCTGGGAACAGCAGGAATAAGTCTTCACAACCCTCCCACCTCCCCTAGGAGTTGTATCTCTCTATCTGTCTTTCCTTTCCTCTCTCTCTCTTTTGTCTCAGCTTTAAAACTCGAACTGAGGAGAGGCGGTTAGGAAAGGCGGGAAGGCAGTGCGCAGGCGCTGTGGGATGCTCCCAAAAGCTTTCCTTTTTGGGAAGCTGGGGAGCGTTCCCACGCAGGCTCCGTCGGTACCGACGTACCCATATGTGAAGACTTATTCCTGCTGTTCCCAGAGATCACCTGTTACAGGTAAATAACTGTGCTTTATCAGTAATATCACTGTCTGCTCTATCATTGCGGACTCAACAATCATAACACCATACAACCCCTAAGCAACAGTAACAGAATACAGTTATCAACATTGTACATAGTATATGCAATCCCTCCGGATAGACAAAGAGTACCCCTTAGCACCTCCCCCTCTACCTTAATCTACCCCCTCCGTCTTCAGTCTCAGACATCTCCCCTAAGAGAGAAAACATTGAGTAGCGACAATTGCTAAACAACCTACCCCAAACCCACCCCTTCCCAGAGCCCCCTCCCCCTTCACCCCTCCCCCTTCACCCCTCCCAATTAATCCCCCACACACATCTCATTCATTCTCCTTCATTCCTCATCTTCCTTCTCATCTACACTATCTCAAACCTCAGGTTACAGACCTTCCCCCAACCTCCATATCTCTTCAACATATTATTACTTTGCAATACCTCAGAAAGCTCCCATTCCTTCTCGGAGATTTCAAGTGTGCCTCATCAAGTATGCAGCTATATGTGAAGTACCTTTAACCCCCAGGTCCCCACGTTTGAGCAAGATTAGCATTGGGTGTAAAAAAAAAAAAAAAAAAAAAAAGACCTACTTGTCACTATGGTAAAAATTCTGATGAGTATTAGCCGCATGACTCACTCCCCCTGTGTCCAATGGTTCCCAAATTTTGCGCCAGGCTTCCAACTTATGGTGACCTAGCAGCCTGGCTGATCTTTTCTCCATATTCTTAAGTTCTATCATCAAGCCCTCCCATTCTTTGACCCCTGGGGGATCATCAAGCATCCAATGTCGTAAGATTCACTGCTTCCCCATCACCATACTTCTCTGCACCAACTTCACTTGATTCCCTCACTGAACTCGCTCTGGTATTCTGATCCCGAACAGACAACAGTCCGGGAATAGCTCTAAATCCTGGGCCAACCAGCTAGAAACTTTGTCCCAAATCCCCCGCCAGAAGTATTGCATTTTTACACATGACCAGAAGCGATGCATGAAGGTTCCTCTTTCCCTCTTACAGAACCGGCACACATCTGTCGGCACGACACCAGCCCTGGCCGCCCACACCTCCGCCACATAGGACCTCCAAAGAAATCTGAATTGAATTTCTCGCAAGCGCACTGACTCAGATATACCTTTCACCTCTCTGAATGCCTCCGCAAGTTTCGCTGCCATCATTTCTAGCATCCCGTCTCGCTGCCACTTCACAACCAAACCCTCTAGGGCTCTCCCCAGCACATACGAGCCTGACTCTCTCCTCAAAGCATGCACCGTTATTTTCCCCTCCAAGCTCTGTATCAAATCCAGCATGCTTCCCGATCCCAAAAGTGACCCTTCTTCTTTCTGTAGCATACGCACATAATGCCTAATCTGCAAATAGAAATCTTGAGCGCCCAACTCAAAGCAGTGCCGCAGCGACTGAAACGAATCTAACTCGGGGGTCGCAGCCATTTTCAGATGGCCTATACATATCACTCCTCGCTCCTCCCACTGCTTAGCCACCGCAGCCTGAGTCCCCGGCAGAAAGTCTCTATTGCCCCTCAAAGGCAAAAAATCTGTCTTTCTCCATGACAAGTTCCGCCTCTGACACACCACCCTCCATACCTGCCTGCATATACACCGAAACCTTCCACCACGAGGGTAGATCCCTATTCACACTATGCAGCAAAGCCACTCTATGCACTGGCCCCGACATCTCATTAACGAACTCAATGGGTACAATCTCGTCCGTACCCCTCAACACATCCCGAAGGGGAAGCATCAGACTAACCACATTATATTCTCTCAACGACACAAGTCCGTCCCCCCCTCCTATAAAGGCCCCATTAGAGCCGCCAAGGCTATCCTTGCCCTCCGACCCTTCCATAAAAATTTGCCCAAATGGGTCTGCAATAGCCTCATATCTCTTCTAGATATCCAGAGCGGGGCATTCGAAGTAAGTACAGCCATCTCGGGAGCTCCACCATTTTGAACAAGGCTATATGGCCCATCAACGAAATAGGCAAGTCTCTCCATTTTTTTAAAGTCGCTATGGTCTTCACCAGCCTCGGTGCAATATTTGCATCATAAAGCCAAGACACTCCCTCTGGAATCTGCACTCCAAGATATCTGTCCCTCCGCCCAGTTCAGCGGAAACTCCCCTACTCACTTATGACACATCCTCCCACCTACATCCAACACCACCGACTTAGACCTATTAATACACAGCCCCGAAAAAGTGCTGAACCTCTCAATCTGTTTTAAAGCCGCCACCAACGACATCTGTGGTTCCCGTAGACAAAGGAGCATATCATCAGCAAATGCACTGACTTTAATCCCACCATGTTGCCACTGTATACGTGCAAGAGTAACCAACAAAGGTTCCAATTGCAAAACAAATAGCAGGGGAGAAAGGGGACACCCCTGCCGCGTGCCCCGCCTAAGGGAAAAAGACTCCGAAAACTCCCCTCCCATGATCATACACGCCAACGGGTACGAATATAGAGCCTTAACCCAATTTACAAAGGCTCCCTCAAAGCCAAACTTCTGGAGAGCAGCAAACATATATTGCCAGGATACTCGGTCGAACGCCTTTTCGGCATCCAAGCTCACCAGGACTAATGGCTTCTCTTGTAACAGACATATTTCCATACCCATCAGCACCTTGCTGATATTCAAAAAAGCCTCTCTTCCCCTAACAAATCCCGACTGATGTTTCCCAATCAATCTCTGTAAAAACCTTTGCAGTCTCTCTGCCAGAACCGAGGCCAGTATTTTCATATCATAATTAATTAGCGAGATGGGACTGTATGATGCTGGATCCTCCGGATCCTTCCCCGTCTTGGGGATTACCATGATCACTGCTGTCCTCATATCTCTTGGAAATCTGCCCGACTCTAACACCTCTTGAAACAGAGCCGCCAGCGAGGGCGTCACCTGCATCTCCAAAATTTTATAAAATTCTGCCCCATAGCCATCCAGCCCGGGAGCCTTGTGTGGTGCCGAACTCTTAATAACCTTCTGAATTTCTGTGCCAGAAATCACCTCGTTCAGTTCTTGCAACTCTTCTTCTCGCACCCTCGGCAATTCCACCGCCTTAAGAAAGAGGCTCTCCTGTGCTCTATCCTCTGCCTCTGACGAATACAAGTCTTGATAGAACCGTCGAAATACTTTAATGATTTCCTGAGTGGTAGTATGCTATCTCCAGGAACAAGCAGGAATGAGTCTTCACATATGGGTACGTCGGTACCGATGGAGTCTGCGCGGGAACGCTTCCCAGCTTCCAATCAGAAAGCTTTTGGAAGCATCCCACCACGCCTGCGTGCTGCCTTCCCGCCCTTCCCAACTGTCTCTCCTCAGTTTTCATTTTTCCGCGGAGCCGGCAGGACGACGTCCTGTCACCGCAGAAAATTCTTTTTTAATTCTTTTGTTTTCTTGTGGTCGCGGCTGTCTCCCCAACTCCACCGGTACCGCCGGTGTTTTCTTTTTTCTTTTTCAGTACTATTTCCCTTCAGGGAATATATTTTTCCCTCAGTTTTTTGTCTTAAATTTTTAGGCCTTCTAGGCCTGTCCATGTCCCTCATGGAACCGCCAGCTTTTTTCTCTAAGAAATGTTTAAGCTGTAGCGGTACAGCTTTATTTTTAGATTCCAAAAACTGGTGTCTAACCTGTTTGGGTCCTGACTGTTTTCCTCCGGAGCCCTCCGGCTACAGTATTGTGAGAAGAGATTTTCAACAGCGAGTTTCCCTCGATACCAGGTTCCCTTCTGAACAGTCTTCCAGGCCATAATAATGCCCCACTTCGACTACGCCAACTCCATCCTACTTGGCCTCCCAAAGAGCTCGACAAATCCCTTGCAGCTAGCGATGAACACCGCAGCAAGGACCCTCTATGGATCATCTAGAAGGGACCATATCACCCCTATTCTGAAGAGCCTACACTGGCTCCCCATGCAGTACAGGATCACATTTAAGGTCCTAACCATGACGTATAAAGCAGTTAACAGAATCACCTCAACCTCATTGTCAGACCTGATACAACCCACCCCAGACAACAGATTAAGAAGGGCCATGTCCTGCAATACCATCCTCCTACCAAAAGCCATCACAAAATGCAACATATCTACGAGAAAGCGTGCCTTTGCCCTGTTTGCCCCCTCCTGCTGGAACTCTCTCTCAGCAGAAATCCGGTCCATAAACAATCTCCCTCAGTTCAGAAAAGCCCTCAAACATCATCTATTTCTTCAACACTTCCATAACACCGACAACATCACCTAGGCATCATCACACGAACCAACAGTCTCTCAAACCATGCCGCCTAACCAATCTCCAATGATAACTTTTCACTACGTTTATTCATCCCTTATAGGGCTTGTATCAAAAAACCCTTTTTGTACATAGTGTATAAAGTTAACATGTTATCCATGTTTAAGTTCCCTGTTATATGTAAGTTCAATGTCTGAGCGTTCTACATTGTACAAACCTGTTCCTTGTAAACCGCGCTGATGCCGAATAGTGCGGTATAGAAAAACAATAAATAAATAAATAAGGGCACCGATCGTTCTTCTACACAGGATCAGGTAACCCACAAACAGTCTGTTAAGACTAGCCAACCCTCGAGTGGTAGGTCTCATGCACAGCATGAAGACGGCTCCGGCCTTGCCCTCGAGGGTCCATTGGCTTCAAAACCCCGGCGGGAGTCTTCGGCCTCTAAAGCCTATGAGGGGTTTCAGGTTGTTCCTGGGGCTCACCCCTCACAGAACATACCAGAACATAAATAAATAAATGCAGCTAAATAAATGAGCCATGCTCGGTGGTGGCATCCGCTTCGAGCGGTACCGATACCCCGGCATCGGCACTGGTGTTGGATGTCACACTCCTCACCAGGGATCGTCATCTGGCTTTCTCGATACCTTCGGGACCGGTGGATACGCTCCAGATTGACTTTCCAGTATCGGCATCGACGCCGATACTACCACCGACGTCGGTACCCTCTAGACATGCATCGATAGACTCGCTTCCTTCGATGCCGAGTCTGGAATCGATCTCTAGTCTCGAAGACTGAGTACCGACATGTCTCGGTACCGGACGCTCGGTACCGAGGGTGATTACCGAAGGCGTTCGGTTACCTCGGTACCGATTTGAGCTGCCACCGATGACTGCTCCGATGTCGGTGTCGCCTTCGATTCCGACAGCGCTATCGGTACCGGTATCTGCAGTAGCATCGGGGCCAGCTCCTTCCCCAGGGTCGCTCCTTTCTATACCAAGTTTGGAGTCAATACCTGGCATGGACGATGTAGTACTGACTGTCACAGGTCCTGACCTCCAGTACCAGCATCCATCCCTTAAGGATCCTTTTTTGCACCGTACAGGATCTTATATTCCTATATACTCAGGTAGATCCTCCAGTGCCCAGGCTAGCTCTTCAGGTCTAGCCTGTCCAGGGAAGGTTCTCTTTGGAGATCCTTCTTTTCAGGATTTCCTCCTGGATATGGCAAGATCTCTTGCCATTCCTATCCCTGGCCATGATCCTACACAAGGTTCTGTTTCTACTGCAGCAAAGGAAAACATAATGCTTCCTTTGCATCATTCCTTGCGGGATCTTCTTCTAAGAATGTGGGAAGCACCTTTAAGGGTACCCTCACCTTCTAGGGCAACTGATCTTCTGTATCAGGTGCCCCCCTCTCCAGGGTTTCAAAAGACTCAACTTCCTCATCATTCCATTGTGGTGGAATCAGCAATGAGGAAGGTGAAAAGTAAGAAAAAGCACTCTTCTTACCCACCAGGTCGTGAGTCTAGGACACTAGATGCCTTTGGACGTCAAACCTTCCAGACATCCATGCTGTCAGCAAAGATTCTCTCATATATTTTTTATATGAGTCTATCCCTTCAGGAGGTCACAAAGAAATTATATCTTTTGACTCCTTTTTTTTCAGAGCCCAAGACTGCAGACTATTCCTTACTACTTAGTCATATTCAAAGTACCTCTTGGTTTCTTACTCGTGCTTCCCTAGACTCTTTTGAGTCTGTTAGCAGAACTTCTGCTATAGCCATAGGGGCACGACGTAGAGCCTGGCTCCAAGCTTCAGACTTAAACAAATGGGCACAACAAAGACTGGGTAATACTCCTTGCACTGGAGAAAATCTCTTCAATAAGGAGTCTTTACATCAGGTTGCTCAGTGGTCCACTGACTTCCCTGTTTCTGAAGGCTATCCTAAGCCTTCTCCTTCCCCAGTAGGTAGGAAATGCCCTACCAAACCTTCTTTCCCTAGGAGGAGAAGGTTTTACTCTTCTCCTGCCCATCATACAGATGTTCCCAAGCAGGGGAAACATCGCCCTGGTCTGAAGAATCCAAACTCTCGCCAGGCTAAACAAACCCAGCAACCATAGGGTTCTGATTAACCTTTTTTCTGCCTCTTGGAGTTTAGAACCTACAGTTGACTTCTTCTCAGCAGAAGTTTTTCACTGTTTTCATTCTAAACTTTAAACATGGCATCCAGTTCTCCTAGATATACTGAGCTGTCAGGATATTCATGTCTATCGGTCACAGCTTTCTCCTCTTCTTCCTACTAAGAAGAGGGGTTTAACAACTATCACATGATAGTTTTCTGTACCAACATGAATTCTTTCCTTCTACAGACTTACCACATGGTAAGTCACTTTTCAGCTCTTGTTCCTCTACCCTCTTATTCAGTTTTTCCCCTGTAAGAGTGGTACCTTTGCACTGGAGGGCTGCTTCTTCAGCCTTTCTAGTCTTTCCATTCCAGTGTGGAGTCTTTTCTCTCGAATAAACTCCCTTCTTTTTGCTTGGGCAGCTTATCAGACAGGGACAGAGATTTCTTACTCTTGTTCTGTCTGTTCTTTCTGTTTTACACAGAAAGATTCTTTCTGCTGTCTTAGCAGCAGCTGCCCATACAGGAGCTTTAGTGATTGGACCACTGGTACTTTTCCACAAGTATACACAGTTGTCCACCACTTTCTATCTGGCCTTAGTAGTGGTTCCAAGACAGTGCATACATCTTTCTTGGACAATCCTTATCACTACAGGCTTATCACACTATCTTCTATTCTCACCATCTCCAATTCCTTTGGGTTTGGCAGCATAGTTGACGTGGCTGCTGGCTTTTCCAACAGTCTGTTCTATCTCCCAGTTCTCCTGCATAATGCTCTCTGCAATTTTACAGAGAAGCTTTCCACTATGGGCCCTTGCTAGAGAGCATGGGTTTTTTTCTCTAATGACTATCCTACATGGTTGAAAAAAGGCTTCCTCAGTCATGCCCCCCATGACTGTGAGGGTTCTTCATACCCTACTATTTCCTTTTTAAACAAAGGACATAAGCCTTCTCTACGTGAAAGCCTAAAGAGTGGTCAATTCCTACAGGGAATATGCTCTTTTTTCCTTGCAGCTTGTCCTCATGGTATCCTAATCCTTCAGGGACAGCACATATTTAACTAAAGAACGCATGATACCTTTTTTGTCCCTCAAGTGGGTCAACCTGGTATCTCTTCTTATGCGTTCTCTGTCCCTTTACCATGCTAGAGTTCTACAAGACTCAGGACTTGCTGCTTACTGACTGTTTTTTCACGTAACCATCCTGCTTATTTCACTGGATAGAATTCCCATCATAACCAGGGGGAATAGATTTTCTATATATCTTCTCAAGTAGGTTCTTCCTTCTTGTTATCAGATGAATTTTTCCTCTTCACATCTCTCATGTGAATGTACTTATAGGCATATCTCTGTCTGCTTCATTGCAGACATTTATCTTTCGGCCTATATATTCCTATATATATATATCTATATCTATATACATCTCTATAGATATATATGTCTGTCAGCAGTGTGTGCATATGTTATGCCCTTCTAGATCTCACTATAGATATATATATCCCGTATATCTATCTATATATCTATATGTATATACATATATATATATCTATATGCATATATCTATCTATCTATATGTATATATCTATCTATCTATATGTATATATATCTATATATATACACACACAAACACACACACATATATATATATATATATGTATCTGCCGAGATACTTTATTATAGGTAGATATGTATTTACATACATATCTATCTAACTGTCTATGCTCATATAGGTCTTTCCTTCCTATATGTTCCAAACAGTGGGCTTTACCCATGTTTGGGGTACTACACACACAACCACTCCTGTGGTACTGACAGCTCCTATCTTAACCCTAAGGGTTAGGTATCCCTGAAGCTCCATGCTCCAATATCTTTCCTACCTTTCACCAGTTCGGAAAGACATGGCGGATCTTCAGTAGATCTGAGGTTCCAAATCCTCATACACCTATCCTTTCTTTGGGAATACGGGTTTTTTTCCATACCCCTTCTTCCCTCAAGGACTAGGCCAGTTTGTCCAAATCGGTCAGTCTTCCTCTTTTGCTCCTAAGTGCGAATAACTCTGCAGCCAAAAGAGTTTGCAGCTTTTTCCATAAAGCTTCCCACTGAAGGCCTACCGTTTTTGTACTACCCCAGTCGAATCCTGGGGTCACCTTTCTCTTCCAGATTTTGACCTTCACCTTCAGTGAGGTCACCTTGGAGATTCCTGTACTGGATCCCCAGTAGATTCCATGAGCCTCTCTACTTCCTGCAATCCAGTAGGTGAGGTCCATATTGCAATTGTTCATTTCAATATAATATTCACGATAATTATCATACGTACAAGGACTCCTTGCCTGTAGTCCTTTTTTAGGTTAGCTGTTTTTTACAGCTCCTTTCTCTTTCAACTCCTACCCTCCATCCTCAGGATGCCTGGCCATATGAGGGGTAGCATGTTTTCAATTTCCAAAATGCTAGGGCCCCAGGCATCTTAGCTTGGGAGTCCCCATATGTGAAGACTCATTCCTGCTTGTTCCTGGAGATAGCACAGATCTCCAGGAACAAGCAGGAATGAGTCTTCACATATGGGTACGTCGGTACCGACAGAGCCTGCGCGGGAACGTTCCCCAGCTTCCCAAAAAGGAAAGCTTTTGGGAGCATCCCACAGCGCCTGCGCGCTGCCTTCCCGCCTTTCCTAACCGCCTCTCCTCAGTTCTTCTTTGCCGTGGAGCCAGCAGGTCGAGCCCTGTCACTGCTGAAGAAGTTCTTTGTTTTATTTTATTTCTTTGGTCGCGTGTCTGCCTTCCCCGACTCCGGACCGGTACCGCCGGTCTTTTCTTTCTTTTCTTTAAAAAAAAAAAAAAACTATATATTTTTCCCTCACTTAGTGTATTTTTCTCTTTGGGCCTTAGGCCTCACAAGAAATTTTTCCTCATGAAAAAACCAGCCTCCGGGTTTAAGAAATGCACTAAGTGCAGCGGTACTATTTCTGTTACAGACACCCATGAATGGTGTCTTAAATGTTTGGGTCCTGAACACTCCATTTCGGATTGTCCGTCCTGTTCTCTGATGTCTAAACGGGGTTTACAGAACCGAGCAGCTAAGCTCCATGTGTTGTTTCTGCTGATGCAGCTTTGGTGGCATCGACGTCTTCCAGGGCTGCTTCTTCCCCCAATGGATCTCAGGTAACCAAACATAAATCCAGCCGGTCCTCGAAGGGTAGATCTCCCTCTAAGCATTGAGATGCCTCCGGGCTTGCCCTCGAGGTTCCTGCACTGGCGAAACAACCCCGGCGGGAAGTTCCGGCTTCCAAAGTTCCACCTATGGGGTTACAGGTTGACATCGATGGCACGGCCTCGACCGATCACCTGTTAGAATGCTCTGAGGTACCGGCAGAACCTTCCGGTACCGAGTTCCAGGCATTCATGGCATCGATGGATCAGAATGTTCTGTCCATGCAGCAGGCTATCAGTGCCTTCATTCAAGCTGCGACGCCGTTGATACCACAACAAACTCAGTTGTCGGTATCGACTCGGGTACTGGCACCAGCGCCGATACCGGTACTGACTGCATCGGCATCGACCAGGATACCGACTGCAGCGGTTCCTTGTCCAGGACTGCTCATCGGTACCGATCCGGTACCAATGACGCCCGATGTCGATACTGCTCGATACGCGTACCGAGCGTTAGAAGAGTACCCTGACAGACGGTACTTTGATTCCTCTGGTGATTCTGATACATCAGAGGAGTCTGCTGAAGTATCTATAGCCCTTCCTGAAGAGCCGCCTTCTCCAAAAAGAAGAATGTCTCCTCCAGAGGACTTGTCCTTTCAAGACTTCATAAAAGAAGTAACTAAAGGACTTTCTATTTCAGTATCCTCTGAATCAGAGCCTAGAGCAAAACAATTAGATATTTTGGGTTATTCTAAGGCTCCTAAAGAGGCAGACACCTTACCAATTCATGAGATTTTTATGAACACATGATTGATTTATGGGAGACTCCTCATTCTCGCAGATTGGACACTATGTATTGTGTCCCTCCCTGTCCTGATTTTCATAAAACACAGCTTCCTCACCATTCCATTGTGGTGCAGTCAGCTATATGAAGAGGATAAAGAGTACAAAGAGACACTCTTCTACTCCTCCAGGAAGAGAATGCAGGACCTTGGATGTTTTTGGTAGAAAAATCTTCCAAGCCAGTATGCTCATTGCCAGAATCAACTCCTATAGTCTTTACATGGGTATGTTTCTAAAGGAGGTTGCAGATAAACTGCACACTTTCCTCCCTTTTCTGCCAGAAGATAAAAGGGATGAATTCCTCATTTGGCTTAAGCATACTCAAGACATTTCAAAGTTTTCCAACCGGGCAGCCTTTGACTCCTTTGAAGGTGCCAGCAGAGCTTCTGGCATTGCCATAGCTGCTCGCAGAATTGCTTGGCTCTAAGCTTCTGATTTAGAACCCTAGGTCCAAGAATGGCAAATAAAAGCCACTCAAATGGATGCAGAAAATTCTGCTCTGGATAGACCTTCAAAGTCAACCTCCATTCCTGCCAAGAAAAAACCCTTCAAGAAGTCTTTTTTCAAAAAGGGCAGATTCCCTTCTGCTTCTGGCCAACAATTCTCTACAGGTCGCTTTGCTACTAAGCGTCAGCAACCTAAACAGGCCAGGCCTAAGACTTCAGGGGCTGCTGCAACTCAGCAGACCCAACCTCCTCAGGGTTTTTGACTTGATGCTAGAGAACGTAGCCTTTCTGGCTTTAAAACAGCCAGAACCTCTCACCATTCCAGGAAGGTTAGCTCATTTTGCTCCCAGATGGGAGCAGATTACATCAGAGCAGTGGACCCTCTCCATCATAAGAGAGGGCTACAAACTTCATTTCTCAGACCTTCCTCCCCACACCATGGTGAGACACTTCAATTCTCCCACATCTCTTCTCGACCTTCTAGGTCAAGAGGTGGCTACCCTTCTTGCCCAAGGGGCAATAGAAGAAGTTCCCCTTCAACAAGGGTCAGGGTTTTACTCCCCCTATTTTCTCATTCCAAAGAAGACAGGGGGATACAGACCCATATTAGATCTCAGGGAATTGAACAAATTTTTATTCAAGGAGAAGTTCAAGATGCTTTCTCTGGGCACTCTCCTTCCATACCTTCAAAGTCAGGATTGGCTTTGTTCTCTAGATCTCAAGGATGCATACACACATGTCCTCATCCATCCATCTCACAGAAGATTCCTCCGTTTTCTTTTCCAAGGAAAACATTATCAATACAGGGTGCTTCCGTTTGGTCTGGCCTCTGCCCCAAGAGTGTTCACCAAATGCATGGCAGCAGTAGCTGCATTTCTACGCACTCTGGGAATATTTGTATTCCCATACCTGGACGACTGGCTCATCCGAGCTCCATCTCAGTCAGAGGCCCAGATTTCCCTGAACCGCACAAGATGCATTTTGCAGTATCTGGGACTTGTGGTAAACCTCCCAAAGTCTCAGCTCACCCCCACTCAGTCCCTAGAATTCATAGGGGCCTGGTTGGATACTACCACTGCAAGGGCCTACCTTCCTCAGGCCCGTTGCCAACGTCTAGTGCAGTTAGCCTCTCAGATTCAGTCAAAGAGCCACTTAACTGCCCGGGAAATGCTACAACTGCTAGGCCACATGGCTTCCACAGTGCATGTGGTACCCTATGCTCGCCTACATATGAGAGCAGCCCAATGGACTTTGTCCACCCAGTGGACTCAAGCATCAGGAGCTCTCTCAGACCAAATAGCAACCTCCAAACGTCTCTTTTGGTCTCTCCAATGGTGGATGTCCACTCAAAATCTGTTGCTGGGGTCCCCCTTCCAACAGTTGTTGCCCCAAGCAATCCTCACAACAGATGCCTCCCAAACAGGTTGGGGAGCTCATCTACAAGACCTCTCCACTCAAGGCACTTGGTCCCCACAGGAGACCTTTCTTCATATCAATCACTTGGAGCTTCGAGCAGTCTTTCTAGCTCTCAAGGTCTTTCATACCCTGCTCAGCTACAAGACAGTCCTCATTCATACGGACAATCAAGTAGCCATGTTTTACATAAACAAGCAAGGAGGAACTGGCTCTCTGTCGCTTTGCAACGAAGCTTTAAGATTGTGGGCCTTCGCCAGAGAGCATCAAATCCATCTCCTGGCAGTATACCTCCCAGGAATCCAAAACTCTTGGGCAGACAGACTCAGTCGAGTTCTGCTCCCACACGAATGGTCCCTGCACATGGATCAGGTACTCAGAATCTTCCAAGAATGGGGAACCCCGGACATAGACCTCTTTGCAAGTCCGTGGAATGCCAAACTTCCCCGGTTCTGTTCCAGAATTCCGTGTCAGGGAATTCAAGCCAAGGATGCCTTCCTCCTTCACTGGGGTCACGGCTTCCTGTATGCCTTTCCACCCATTCCCTTGATTCCCAAGACTCTGTTCAAACTCCAGAGGGATCAAGGATCTATGATCCTCATAGCTCCACGCTGGCCACGCCAAGTGTGGTACCCTCTACTTCTGCATCTCTCCCAAGCCCCCTCCCTGGACTTGGCAGCTGCTCCAGACCTTCTGTCCCAGGAGGAGGGGACTTTGTGGCACCCAAACCCCAAGTCCCTTCACCTCAGAGCTTAGTTACTGAAGGCCTAGACCTTCAGGGCTGGAATCTTTCTCAACAAGTGAAGGATATCCTCCATGCTTCCAGAAAACCTTCCACTAGGCGTTCCTATGCTTTTAAATGGAAAAGATTTTCCATTTGGTGTGCTGAAAGGGGTCTCGACCCTCTAGCACTACCCTTGAATTCTCTATTGGAATACCTCCTGCATCTTTCCAATGCAGGCCTTTAGACAAATTCAGTAAGGGTCCATTTGAGTGCTATTGCAGCATCCCTTAAGCCTATCAATGGACAACCTATTTCCTCTCATCCTCTTATTGCAAGATTCATGAGAGGCCTAACTTTAACTAAACCTCCCATTAGGCCTCCTCCGGTGGCATGGGACTTAAATCTGGTTCTTGGTCAGCTTATAAAGCTTCCTTTTGAACCCTTAGCCACCACCTCCTTGAAATTTCTTTCCTGGAAGGTTATTTTCCTCATTGCAGTCACCTCAGCTCGCCGCATCAGTGAGCTGCAGGCCTTAGTGGCTAATCCACCTTATACAAGGTTCCATCATGATAAGGTAGTCCTTAGGACCAATCCACACTTTATGCCTAAAGTGGTCTCACCTTTTCATCTTAATCAAGAGGTATATTTACCTGTCTTTTTTCCAGCTCCTCATGCATCAAGTGCAGAGAAGAATCTTCATACTCTGGATTGTAAAAGAGCTCTTGCCTTTTACTTACAAAGGACACAGCAACATAGGAAGTCTTCCCAGCTCTTTGTTGCTTTTGATCCCTCTCATTTGGGACTTCCAGTCTCTAAGAGGACACTGTCCAATTGGATTGCTCAGTGTATTTCTTTTGCCTACCAGAGTAAGAACCTTTCTCTGGAGAGCCATGTCACAGCTCATAATGTGAGGGCCATGGCCACCTCTATGGCTCATCTAAATTCTGTGTCCATCGACCAGGTCTGTCGAGCGGCCACCTGGGCCTCGGTTCATACCTTCACAGCCCATTACTGCTTGGACAAGGACTCCCGCCGGGATGCCTTGTTTGGTCAGGCTGTTCTCAAACACCTGTTCCTTTCTTAATCAACTCCTACCCTCCATCCCTGGATAGATGCCTGAGATCCATAGGAGGCGGTAGAACCCTTCCCAGGGTCTCATATCCTTGGGGATCTCCCATGCATCTTAGCTAGGGAGTCCCCATATGTGAAGACTCATTCCTGCTTGTTCCTGGAGATAGCACAGTTACTTACCTGTAACAGGTGATCTCTGGGAACAGCAGGAATAAGTCTTCACAACCCTCCCACCTCCCCTAGGAGTTGTATCTCTCTATCTCTCTTTCCTTTCCTCTCTCTCTCTTTTGTCTCAGCTTTAAAACTCGAACTGAGGAGAGGCGGTTAGGAAAGGCTGGAAGGCAGCGTGCAGGCGCTGTGGGATGCTCCCAAAAGCTTTCCTTTTTGGGAAGCTGGGGAGCGTTCCCGCGCAGGCTCCGTCGGTACCGACGTACCCATATGTGAAGACTTATTCCTGCTGTTCCCAGAGATCACCTGTTACAGGTAAGTAACTGTGCTTTACTTATCTGTAACAGATGAACTCTGGGAACAGCAGGAATAAGTCTTCACAACCCACCCACCTCCCCTAGGAGTTGTATCTCTCTATCTTTCCTTTCCTCTCTCTCTCTTTGTCTCAGCTTTAAAACTTAACTGAGGAGAGACAGTTGTGAAGGGCGGGAAGGCAGCACGCAGGCGTGGTGGGATGCTTCCAAAAGCTTTCTGATTGGAAGCTGGGAAGCGTTCCCCCGCAGACTTCGTTGGTACTGACGTACCCATATGTGAAGACTTATTCCTGCTGTTCCCAGAGATCACCTGTTACAGGTAAGTAACTGTGCTTTACCTTCTTTATCCTTGATGGTGGCAATCACCCTCGATCCTCCCCCCTCTCTAATCAATCCCGCAAGCAGTTGCCCAGTCCTATCTCCATAGCGAAACAGCTGGTGCCTATAGTACTGCATCGAGTATACCGCCCGTTCGTGAAGCACCTGATTTAATTGCCTCTGCACTTCTAAGTAGTCTTCCCTGACTCTTCTGTCCGCCCCCGCACATCTCGCTTTTTTATTCGTTGAAGCTCCTGAGCTAATTGCAATATAGTATCAACTCTCTTCCTTTCTTTTGCAACATACGCCGTAATATGAAAACGCATCACTGCTTTCCCCGCCTCCTAAAATACCGCCACCTTTCCTACACTATTTACATTAAACCTAACATACTCCTCCCACTGCAATTTCAAATACTTTGTAAAGTCTTCGTTTTTCCACAGATGCCTCGGGAAAGACCACTTGGAGTGCACCCCCAACTTCCCCTTCCAGTCCATCCGGACCATGGCGTGGTCGGAAATTACCACCAGGTCGATCTCTACTGCACTCACCTTGCCAAAACACTGCTTCGATACTAATATATAGTCAGTCCGAGACCAGGACTGGTGGGCCTGCGACAGATGCGTGTAGTCCCTCTCTCCGTCATGTAGAACTCTCCATGCATCTATGAGTTGCCCCATCTTACACAGATAACTCACTCCTTTGTTACTCCAACCCCCACCTTATCTCAGCTGCTGTCTATCCATCTCCGGGTCATGTGGACAGTTAAAATCCCCCGCTAAGATGACCGGGAGATTAGGGACCCTTCCCACCTTAGCCAAGATATCCTTGAAGAATTGATGATCGTAAATATTTGGCGCATAAACATTGCCCAGAAGCAGTTCTTCCCCTTGAGGTTTTGCATGCAGAAATATGTATCTACCCAGGGGGTCTGCTTCCTCATGCAAGACTTCTATCTGGGTGCCCCTCCTAACCAGGTTGGCTACTCCCTTTTTCCGACCCCCAGAGGAGGCAGCATAAACATACCCCACCCAATCTCGCTTCAACTTCTCATGTTCTATCATACTTAGATGTGTCTCCTGGAGCATAGCTAATTGGGCCTTGCAAAATCTTGGTCCACTTTACGGGAGTACTAATCCCTCCCACATTCCATGTTATAATACGCAGGTCATGCATTGAGTTTAGCAGCTCTCATCAATCTCACCAAGTGCTGTAATTCTCTTAAAACCCAGGATCTCCCAGCCTCGACCCCGAGCCCCCCTTTTTTGGGTGAGCGCCTATTTAATGTTTCCAATCCTTTCCCCTCCAGAGACAGCCAACAACCACTCCTACTGTCCCCCTCTAGTCCTTTCTCCCCCCTACTTCCCACTCGTCCCACATATACACACACACACAGCCCCCTTCCCACTCACACCCCAGCCCTAACCCCCCCTCCCCATCCCCACCACTCAGCAACATCTCCATTCCCAGCTCCACCGCCGGGATCTAGACCCGTTGTAACGCTGCAGGGCTGCCTCGCCTGAAGAGGGTGCCTATCCCTGTACTTCCTCTAACAGTCACGCACGCATCCACACATCCACTCACCTCCACCCCAGAAACTCCGCCATCACGCATAGCCCCGCCACTCCCTCCTCCCCACACCCACATCCACACTCATATTCCTCCATGTACACACACACATGCACACCCAAACCCAACTCCCCACATTCATCCGCACAACCCATCACCCCTATGCACACAGCCACACCCATACACACCACTCAAACTTATCCGCAGGATAATAACAATGCAGCGTAACATTGTCTCCAACAGCAATTAAATTCCAGATGCCTGCCCTTTCATTGCCGGGCGCTGCTAGCATCCACACTCTCCCTCTCCATGCCATCCACAAATCTCCTGGCCGCATCTATAGTGCCAAAGGAATAGTCTTGTCCCTGCTTGGAGACTCTCAACACCGCCGGGTAGGCCTAAGTAAAACAAAGCTTCCTCTGGAACAGGGTGGCACAAATAGGTGAAAATTCTTTTCTCTTCAACGCCACAGCTGCCGAGTAGTCCTGAAATATAAGCAGTTTCTGATTGTTGAACGTCAACCCTCCTTTCCTGCAGTATGCTTGCAGTAACTGATTTTTATGTTGGAAGTTCAAAATCCTGGCTATTACCACTCTCGGCCTCGCGGCTCCAGTCTTGGCCCAATCCTATGTGCACACTCCACTCGCAGCTCCCCGACCAATGCCGCCAAGCCCAATTCCTTCGGGAGCCAGACTTCAATGAAAGGCAACAATTGGGCATCCGTTATCTCCAGGAACAAGCAGGAATGAGTCCTCACATTTGGGTATGTCGGAACCGACGGAGCCTGCGTGGGAAAGCTCCCCAGCTTCCCAGAAAGGAAAGCTTTTGGGGCCTCCCACAGCGCATGCGCGCTGCCTTCCCGCCTTCCTGACCAACTCTCCTCAGTTCTTCTTTTTCCGCGGAGCCAGCAGGTCATGTTCCTGTCACCGCTGAAGAAGTTGTTATTTTAATTTGTTTCTTTGGCCGCGTGTCTGCCTTCCCCGATTCCGGACCGGTACCGCCGGTCTTTTTTATTTCTTATTTTTCCCCACTTGGTGTGTTTCTCTGTGAGGCCTCTAGGCCTTCACAGAATTCTCCCTCATGGAGAAACAAGCCTCTGGTTTTAAAAAATGCACCAAGTGTAGCGGTACTAAACTGCTCTGGGGTACCGGCCCATACCGGTACCGATATCCAGGCAGTCGTGGCGTCTATGGATAATACCGTTCAATCCATGCAGCAGGCCATAATGGCTTTTATTAAAGCTGCAATGCCCTCGGTACCACACCAAGCGGTTCCGCTTCCGGTTGCGGTACCACAACCGATACCGGTACCCAGAGCATCCACTTCCACCAGGATACCGGTTCCGGTTCCCGGTTCCGGGGTTTATCCCGATACCGATCCGGTTCCGGGTACGCCCGATGTGGATACCGGTCGATACGCGTATCGATCTTTGGAAGCTAATAGATGATACTTCGAGTCTTCTGATGATTCCGATACCTCAGAAGACTCTGCTGAAGTATCTCTTACTCTTCCTGAGGAGCCCTCTTCTCCAAAGAGGAGAATGTCTCCTCCAGAGGATTTGTCCTTTCAAGACTTCATTCTTGAACTAGCCAAGGGGCTCTCAGTTTCAGTAACCTCTGAAAAAGAACCTAGAGCAAAAAAATTAGATATTTTGGGATACTCTAAGGTTCCCAAAGAGGCAGTCACCTTGCCCATCCATGAATTCTTCAAGAACACATGATGGACTTATGGGAGACTCCTCTCACCTTATCTCCACATTCTCGTCGTTTGGACACCATGTATCGTGTCCCTCCTTCTCCTGGTTTTCAAAAAACTCAGCTTCCTCACCATTCTATTGTGGTACAGTCAGCTATGAAAAGGATAAGAATGTAGAAGAGAATGTAGGACTTTGGATGCTTTTGGTAGGAAAATCTTCCAAGCCAGTATGCTTATTGCCAGAATCAATTCATACAGCCTCTATATGGGCATGTTTCTGAAGGAGATTGCACTGAAGATACGCCATTTCCTCCCCTTTATCCCAGAGGATAGGAAGGAGGAATTCCTTCTTTTGTTAAAGCATACCCAAGATGTTTCAAAGTTCTCCAACAGAGCTGCCTTTGACTCCTTTGAGGGTGCTAGCAGAGCCTCAGGCATTGACATAGCTGCTTGCAGAATTGCTTGGCTCCAGGTCTCTGACCTAGAACCCTGGGTCCAAGATGGGTTGGGCAATCTGCCCTGTACAGGTGAAAATCTGTTTGGCAAGGAGTGGCAAATCAAAGCCACTCAAATGGATGCAGAGAATGCTGCTTTAGATAGACTTTCTAAGTCTACCTCTACCCCTGCCAAGAAAAAATCTTTTAAGAAGCCTTTCTACAAAAAGACCAGATTTTCCACAAATACTGGCCAACAATCTTCCCAAGTTCGCTTTGCTCCTAAGTGTCAGCAATCTAAACAGGCCAGAGCAAAACCTGCAGGGACTCTTACAGTTCAGCAGTCCCAACCTCCTCAGGGTTTTTGACTTACTTCTAGAGAACTTAACTTTTCTGGCTCTACAACAGCCAGAGCCTCTCACCATTCCAGGAAGGTTAACTCATTTTGCTCCCAGATGGGAGCAAATCACATCAGAACAGTGGACCCTCTCTATCATCAGAGAGGGCTACAAACTACATTTCTCCAGCCTTCCTCCCCATACCATGGTGAGACATTTCAATTCTCCCCCATCTCTCCTGCACCTGTTGGGTCAGGAGGTGACCACCCTTCTTGCCCAAAGGGCAATAGAAGAGGTTCCTCTTCTTCAACAGGGGTCAGGGTTTTACTCCCCTTATTTTCTCATTCCCAAGAAAACAGGGGGATACAGACCCATTCTGGATCTGAGAGAATTGAACAAATTTCTATGCAAGGAGAAATTCAAGATGCTCTCTCTAGGTACTCTCCTTCCATACCTGCATAGTCAGGATTGGCTTTGTTCTCTAGATCTCAAGGATGCGTACACACATAAACTCATCCATCCATCCCACAGAATATTCCTACGGTTTCTGTTCCAAGGAAAACATTTCCAGTACAGAGTACTCCCCTTCGGTCTAGCCTCTGCTCCAAGAGTGTTCACCAAATGCATGTCAATAGTGGCTGCATTTCTACGCACCCTGGGAATTTTTGTTTTCCCATACCTGGACGACTGGCTCATCCGAGCCGAGCTCCATCTCAGTCCGAGGCTCAGACTTCCCTGGACCACACCAGACGCATACTGCAGTATCTGGGACTTGTCATCAATCTGCCAAAGTCTCACCTCACCCCTGCTCAGTCCCTAGAATTCATAGGGGCCTGGCTAGATACCACCACTGCAAGGGCCTATCTTCCTCAAGCCCGTTGCCACCATCTAGTCCACTTGGCCTCTCAAACCCAGTCCAGAAGCCACTTGACTGCCAGGGAGATGCTACAACTGCTAGGCCACATGGCATCCACAGTTCATGTGGTGCCTTATGCTCGCCTGCATATGAGAGCAGCTCAATGGACTTTGTCCACCCAGTGGACTCAAGCATCAGGAGCTCTCTCAGACTAAATAGCAACCTCAAAACGCCTCTTTTGGTCTCTCCAGTGGTGGATGTCCACCCAAAATCTGTTGTTGGGGGCCCCCTTCCAACCTTTGTTTACCCCAAGCAACCCTCACAACAGATGGCCTCCCAAATGGGTTGGGGAGCTCATCTCCAAGACCTCTCCACTCAGGGCACTTGGTCTCCACAGGAGACCACCCTTCATATCAACCTTTTGGAGCTGCGAGCAATTTTCCTTGCTCTCAAGGTCTTTCATACCCTCCTCAAGAACATGACAGTCCTTGTTCATACCGACAATCAAGTAGCCATGTTTTACATAAACAAACAAGGAGGGACTGGCTCTCTGTCGCTTTGCAACGAAGCTCTAAGATTGTGGGCCTTCGCCAGAGAGCATCAAATCCATCTCCTGGCAGTATACCTCCCAGGAATCCAAAACTCTTGGGCAGACAGACTCAGTCGAGTTCTGCTTCCACACGAATGGTCCCTGCACATGGATCAGGTACTCAGAATCTTCCAGGAATGGGGAACCCCGGACATAGACCTATTTGCAAGTCCGTGGAATGCCAAACTTCCCCGGTTCTGTTCCAGAATTCCGTGTCAGGGAGCTCAGGCCAACGATACCGTCCTCCTTCATTGGGGTCAGGAATTCCTCTATGCCTTTCCACCCATTCCTTTGATTCCCAAGACTCTGTTCAAACTTCAGAGGGACCAAGGATCTATGATCCTCATAGCTCCACGCTGGCCACGCCAAGTGTGGTACCCTCTACTTCTGCATCTCTCCCAAGCCCCCTCCCTGGACTTGGGAGCTGCCCCAGACCTTCTGTCTCAGGAGGAGGGGACTTTGTGGCACCCAAACCCCAAGTCCCTTCACCTCAGAGCTTGGTTACTGAAGGCCTAGACCTTCAAGACTCCAATCTTTCTCAGCAAGTGAAGGATATCCTCCATGCCTCTAGGAAACCTTCCACTAGGCATTCTTACGCTTTTAAATGGAAAAGATTTTCCATTTGGTGTGCTCAAAAGGGTCTTGACCCTTTAGCACTACCCTTAAATTCTTTACTGGAATATCTACTGCATCTCTCCAATGCAGGCCTTAAAACGAATTCAGTAAGGGTCCATTTGAGCGCTATTGCAGCATCCCTTAAACCTCTCAATGGACAACCTGTTTCCTCTCATCCTCTTATTGCAAGATTTATGAGAGGCCTAACTTTAACTAAGCCTCCCATTCGCCCTCCTCCGGTAGCATGGGACTTAAACTTGGTTCTTGGTCAGCTTATGAAGCCACCCTTTGAACCCTTAGCCACTACCTCCTTGAAATTTCTTTCTTGGAAGGTTATTTTCCTCATTGCAGTCACCTCAGGTCGCCGTATCAGTGAACTGCAAGCCCTAGTGGCTAATCCCCCTTATACAAGGTTTCATCATGATAAGGTGGTCCTTAGGACTAATCCCCACTTTATGCCTAAAGTGGTCTCCCCTTTTCATCTTAATCAAGAGGTATATCTACCTGTCTTTTTTCCGGCTCCTCATGCATCCAGTGCAGAGAGGAACCTTCATACTCTGGATTGTAAAAGAGCTCTTGCCTTTTACCTCCACAGGACACAGCAACATCGAAAGTCTTCTCAGCTTTTTGTTGCTTTTGATCCTTCTCATTTAGGACTTCCAGTCTCTAAAAGAACACTGTCCAATTGGATTGCTCAGTGTATCACTTTTGCTTACCAAAGTAAGAACCTTTCTCTGGAGGGCCATGTCACAGCTCACAATGTGAGAGCCATGGCCACCTCTATGGCTCATCTTCACTCTGTATCCATCGATCAGATCTGTCGAGCAGCCACCTGGGCCTCGGTTCATACCTTTACAGCCCATTACTGTTTGGACTAGGACTCCCGCCGGGATGCCTTGTTTGGTCAGGCTGTCCTCAGACACCTGTTCCATTCTTAATCAACTCCTGCCCACCTTCCCTGTATGGATGCCTGAGATCCATAGGAAGATGAGGAACCCTTCTGGGTCTCATACCCTTGGGGGAGATCTCCCCGGCATCTTAGCTAGGGAGTCCCCATATGTGAGGACTCATTCCTTCTTGTTCCTGGAGATAGCACAGTTACTTACCTGTAACAGGTGATCTCTGGGAACAGCAGGAATTAGTCCTCACAACCCACCCACCTCCCCTAGGAGTTGTATCTCTCTCTCTCTCTTTCCTTTCCTCTCTCTATTGTCTCAGCTTTAAACTCGAACTGAGGAGAGTTGGTCAGGAAGGCGGGAAGGCAGCGCGCATGCGCTGTGGGAGGCCCCAAAAGCTTTCCTTTCTGGGAAGCTGGGGAGCTTTCCCGCGCAGGCTCCGTCGGTTCCGACGTACCCATATGTGAGGACTAATTCCTGCTGTTCCCAGAGATCACCTGTTACAGGTAAGTAATTGTGCTTTCTCCTCTGGTACCCCAATAATTCATATAGTATTCCTCCGCGACCTGTTCTCAAGATCCTCCACTTTGGCTTGCAGATACTGTGGTAAGGCGGGTGCAGCACAGACCTGGGAAAGAGAAAAAAAAAGAAACTTTTTCCCTGAGAGGGGGATGGGCTCACCCAAGCACAGGTTACAAAACGAAAGTTATAGAGAAACACACACTTGCAAGGCTAGCTTGAAGCCACGCCCGGACTCCATGGCAACAGCAGATAGAGATAGGGTGGGGCCAAAAAGGGAAGCACACTGGCAAACATTTAAAGACAGTCAGTCAGCAAGTGAGAGGAGAGCTGAGAGAACCGGGGCAACCGGGAGAAGCAGCCAGAACTGCCAGAACGAGTGGCAGGGCCAGAGAGGAGCAGGAAGACGCTTGAGAGAGTTAAAGGATTATAGTTCCAACTCAGACTCTGAGCAAGAAACAGAGCCTTCTAGAAAGCCTGATAGGAAGAAGGTTTCTACAAACAAGGTAAAACAGACAGTACCTTTAAGTGCCTCACTAAAGGGAAGGAAGTCTAGGAGCACTGCCATTATTCCAGGGGGAAGAAGGGATGTTCACTGGGAGAAACCTTTTAAGCTTTTAAGAAAAGTGAAACTCGAAATCCCTGAATGTATCCAAGTCCCTGAGTCTTGCAGTACAGAGGAAGACATGGAAGTGGAACTCTATAAAGAGGATTCGGATTCTACAGAGGTCCCAATGGAATGCTCATTATGCATGAGAAGTGATTAAGAAAACATTTATTAGATAGGGTGAAGAAAGCCCAAGAAGTAGTTATTCTGAGTAATTGCTACTGAGATGTGCTGGAAAGATAGAAGTCTCATCTTTTAAAGCTACAATAATACTTCTGCTATGAAAATGTTTTAAACAGCAGTTTAGTTCCTATACTGAGAAGCAGAGAATGTTTTAAGCTTACCTGAAACAGCTGGGAGAAGCTAACAAGGTTAGCTGGACTTTTGCTTATAACAGTGACTTTCGACTGTGGTTTGTTTGGCTAAAAAGGAAACTTATGTTTGTTGCAAAGACTGAAAGAATCTGCTTTGTCATAGCACTGCTGAAATACCTTTATAAAGAAGCTTTTTGGTTGGAGAAAATATCTTCACTTTCTGTTCATGGTTTGGAGCTTTCTGCCAAGGTCCAATTGCAAACTTGATGATTAAAACAAAATTTAAAAATAAATTTTCCTGTGTTTAGCCTATTTCCACTTGGACTGCTTTATTGCCCCACAACTACACAATTAAGGGCCTCAACTACTAGGCTGAAGCAAGACACAAGTTAATATGGCCCGCCGCCCCCACTAGGCCACCGCCTAGTATGGGTGCCGGCCCACAATACTCTATTTGCTTCTTCTGCGCGGCAGTTTCTCTTTCTTGTCGGCCCTCCACCTCCTCTATGGCCACCACACGGTGCTCCAATTCCTCCACGCGCTTGCCCACCTCTGCCAGCGATTCCCCTATCGCATCAAGCTTTTTCAGGACTTGATCGAATTTTGGATATAACAGCTTAACTACTTCCTTTGCCACATCGTCATTTGCTGAGTCCATGCTGTCAGTTCCCGGGGACGCTGGCTGCGATAGCGTGGCTGCGGTAGGCCTTTGACTTACCGCTCTTCTCCCGTTCTTTTTTCTGGGTTACCGGCATGGTAACGAGCTGATATTCAGCTCGTTTGAATCAGCTTGGCTTTCTTTCTGCTCCGGTTGTGTTATCGGCAGGCTATCTTTGCAAGTGACACTGCTATTCCGACGAAAACTCGAGGCAGCCCCGGAGCGAGCCAGGAACCGTCCTCACCCGCTCATGCGTCACGTGGTCTCCCGTTCCTTGTTTATTTTAAAGTTGCACTTTCTGGTTTAAAAAAACATTCATGGAGTGGAGTGGAGAAGTAGCCTAGTGGGTTAAAGCAACAGGCAAAGAACCAGGGAAGCCAGAACAGTGGAAGGAGAAGCATTGGTATGGTTAAAACAAGAATCCCAAGTTTTCAGTACTAAGCATGTGCTAGGAGTGTATATAGTCTATAAGCATACACAAATGAAAACGCAAGATGTAACCATCCAAATGAAAATACAGGAATAAATACTAAACTACTGTACATGTGGCAAAGGGTGGTGCTTGCAAGGTGTGAACATAATAATCTTTAGTACCAAACTGGTCAGCGTGCGCGAAAGTGTACACCCATTGTAAAACATAATGGAAAGTCTGGTTACATTTGATAAGTCAAAATATTTTTTAGTCATGTGAAATTTGGGATGCTTGCAAAAGGAGTATCCCAAAAGTAAAAAAATAGAGATTGACATAAAGTGGAACCCATAGAACAGTGGGCAATAGTTGATGAGTAAAACACATTGACAGCTTGAGGGGGACATCTACCAGTGAAGAGTAAGAATTCATTACTGAAGTTTGTTGCTTGAAAAAGTCATTATTTGAAAAGATGAAAAAAAGTCAATGGGGCATACTTTCTGTAACCTAAGTGAGTGCCTGGCATTCTATCCCCTCCCCCATTGCCAGAGAGGAGAGGAGCAGCCAGTATTGCCAAATGGCTCCTCTTCTCTTTGTCGATCGCAGCTGCTTCTGCTCCTTTTCCTCCTTTGGTTTCAAGGACCAAGCTTTTTCATTTGCCATGCTGATGCTATGGTTTGGTGGTTAGTTCCTAAGGAAATAAAAGTAAAATTTGCAGTGTGAGGATTTCTGCATTTTGCAGTTGTGCCAGATTTCGCCAGGAGTAGGATTTCTTTTGAGTACAGCACTGAAATCACTTACATTTATGTTGCCAATTTTATTTTTTTTGCTCTCTGCAGATTATTCATGGAAGCAATGTAAAAGGATAAATCATTAAAATGCTTTTAAAGACTGAGTAAAACAATATCCCCTTTCCAGGCCGAGCCCAAAACTCTCAGGATCCAAAATTCCGACTAAATATTCCTATCAAATGGTATATAATACATGACCATAGCAGAAGGAAAATCACTATTAGAACATATTGAATAAGTCGGGTACAATTTTCCTGAAATATGCAAAAATGAACCAGGCTTCAGAATGTGGATTAAAAATTTAAAGTAGGCCTTCAAAGGGTTAAATTGCCTTCAGAACTATACTTGATAAACTGTTCGTTCTCTATTTTGATTGATGGGTTCTACGTGAGGGTCCTTTTTCTTAGCTCTCTGGGATTTTTCAATCTTTTGATCATCTAATCCTTAGCTTAAATCCTCTGTTACCACTTCTGTCCAGACAACATTCAGCTAGCAATCTCACGTGACCCTACCCATGATTCTTTACTTGTCGTCCTATTCTCCTTTCTTGACTGTTAATTCTTATCTTTACCCTACTATAAAATATCTGTAAGATAGAAGATCCCTTAATGGTAATGCATCTCTTCTGTCTTGCTACTTGAGTCTGATCTCATGTTTACCACCTTTGCTTATACCCTTTGTGCCACATGATCCTAAATTCTTTCCACTAGCATCTCACAGATGTGTAAATTTTCACTGACAGTCCATATTAGCATCTGCCACATTCTTGATGCCTCTTCAAGTGGAACTCATTCACATTTGACTTGACAACTCAAACTAGCCACCCAACTCACTGCACTTCAGTACATTTATTTATTTAACTGTGCTTATATACCGCTTTTCACCGGTCAAAGCGGTTTACAGATATATGCTAACAGGCACTATTTATTCCCTTGTCCCCAAAGGGCTCACAATCTAAGTGTACCTGAGGCAATGGAGGGTTAAGTGGCTTGCCCATGGCCACAAGGAGTGGCCATGGGACTAGAGACCCCAGTCCCTCTGGGCTGAGGTTACTTGTCCCTACGTGGGAATTGAACCCCTGACCCTCCTGAGGTAACCTGTCCCAACCACTGAGGCACTCCTCCACCACTACATCCGAGTTGCTCTTGCTTTGCTCTTTCTATAGAAAAATGTGATTGTATTTTCCTGGTTTCCAAGAACTTCAGACTCCCTATCTCTAAGGATTCAGTATAAATTTGCCTGACTGGACTTTTAATGCTGTTCTACTGGGCTTTTGCTTATCTCTCTGACATTACTCACCATTTCTCCTGTCCTGCCTACATCCCACTCCTTTTTTCCTTACTACAGTTCTAATCATGTTATTATTGAAGAGAGAGATTTTTTTCATCCCCCCACTCCTTCTCTTTCCCATTTATATGTTTTCAGTATAGAATTTTGGAAAGAATTATATAAAGGTACAATGCCTGTCTGTAGACACAGTAACTCTGCCAAAATAATAGTCTTATCCCACCAATCGAGTGAATCCAAAGTAACTGATATCCAAATACTAAATTTGTGTGTAATATTTTTTGTCGGAAGTTATTGCCCTGAGAGATTTCTCCCTCTTGAAGCGTGACTTCCCTTTTAATTACTATTGTGGTAACCAAACCACCGTATAAAAACTGTGAGGTAATCGCATTCAAACCTGATGCTACATCACAAACATGACTAAATTAAAGTTCCACACTGCAGATCTCGACGAACACAGCACTGCGTTTAGAGCCGCACTCTTTCTTTCGACTCTGCCTCAATGCTTAAATATCTGCTATTCATACTCATCTGGGTTAATATCGGATCCCCATCCGTTCACAAGGCTGTTCTCCTTCTTTCAGCTCTTCTTACAACGAAATTTCTTCGTCTCCGAAACCGGACCCCTCCGTTGTTGCAGTCATACTTTTCTGAGTCCAAAGCATAGTGAAAAGTTTTTAAAGGCTTCAACTACCTGCCATTATGATGTCAGACTAAGCTCAACCAATCTTGCTCCAAGTTCAACCCCTTCGGCTCTAAACAGTCAATCCGAAAAATCCAACTTTGTTCTACCCACTGGAGCCGTTGTTCTCTATCTCCCCCTCTGGGGTTTTGTGGAACATGATCAATAATTCGCCAGTAGAAATCGGAGAATGAATGATTTAATTCTATGCAATGTTGTACCAGAGGAGCTGTAATTACCGAGTTACGTATTCTGGATGCATGCTCCTGTAGACGGAGTTTTACTTTCCTAATAGTTCATCCTACATATACCTTTTTACAAGGGCAATCTGTAGAACAATATTCAAGAAGTGCTCAAATGCAATTGAACGATCAGAATTTTTATCAGCCTTTAGATGAAGATCCATCAATGGAAATACGGGCCAGCATCAGGAATCTGGTACAGGAGGGAGTAGACCGGGGATGGTTAACAAAAAAAGAGTTTAATTTTTTGACACCGAAATATCCTTTGATCCCGAATTTTTACACGGTGCCTAAAATACATAAATCTCTTATAAATCCACCAGGGAGACCCATTGTCTCATGCAGAGGCTCCATGTTGGAACCTCTTTCACAATTTTGTGATATATTTTTGAGACCTTGTGCACAACGGGTTTGCTCTTATATACGGGATACATCTCATTTTTTGGAGAAGGTGGATTTGGTTACACAATCTATAGATAATACAATTTTAGTATCTTTAGATGTGGTAGCCTTGTATACAAATATAGCTCAAGATGAGGCTCTAGAGGTAATAAAGACATTAGAGTTATCTTTACCTTCTCGGTTACCAAAGGAATTTTTTCTTAAAATGTTATCTTTAGTTTTGACAAAAAAAATTTTTCAGTTTGAAGGAAAATTCTTTTATCAGATTCATGGTATAGCAATGGGGGCTACGGTAGCCCCGTCAATCGCTACACTTTAGCTGATTTTGAAATGAAAGTAATTTTTCCATCTGAGTGGTATTCTAAGATAGGTTTATGGGTCAGATTTTTGGACGATATTTTCTTTCTTTGGAATGATACTGAAGAAGCTATATTAGTTTTCATCGATTGGCTGAATGCTCGAAAGGAGAATTTATCATTCACATTGCACTTTCACACACAGGAATTAGAGTTTTTAGACGTTAAAATTTTTAAACAGGGATCTCGGTTATGTTCAACTCTTTATAGAAAACCGGTACAAAGAAATACCCTTTTACAATATTCAAGTCTCCATCCTCCAGCTTTGAAACGGGGTTTACCTTATGGACAGTTTCTTCGCCTTCGACGCATTTGTAGTTCCATCCAAGAATTTGAATATCATGCACATGAATTAAAAATAAGATTATTACATAGGGGTTACCCTTTTCCTATTGTGAAACAAGCCCTTATAAGGGCACGTTATACTCATAGAGAGTGGTTAAGAAACCCGGAAAAACAGCCTGAAGAGGGTTTTATCACAGGAATATTACCTTATATGGTGAATAGTTCTAAAATTAGAGCCATTTTGAAGAAACACTGGCATATTTTAACTCTCCATTCATGTTTTCAAAAACCTTTGCGAATAGCATATACCAGGGGCCCTAATATAGGCAATCTGATAAGCAACACACAGATCAGATTAACGCAAACCTCAGAGGATTCCTTGACTGGACATTTTAGGTGTTCAAAAGGTTTATCTTGTGATCTTTGCCAGCAGACTATTGAAGGCAGGGAATGGTCTGTTCCGAATACTACGATAAAACAGACATCCAAATGGATAACTACATGTTCTACATCTTATGTGGTTTATATTTTAGTTTGCCCTTGTACAAAGGTATATGTAGGACGAACTATTAGGAAAGTAAAATTCCGTCTACAGGAGCATGCATCCAGAATACATAACTTGGTAATTACAGCTCCTCTGGTACAACATTGCATAGAATTAAATCATTCATTCTCCGATTTCTACTGGCGAATTATTGATCATGTTCCACAAAACCCCAGAGGGGGAGATAGAGAACAACGGCTCCAGTGGGTGGAACAAAGTTGGATTTTTCGGATTGACTGTTTAGAGCCGAAGGGGTTGAACTTGGAACAAGATTGGTTGAGCTTAGTCTGACATCATAATGGCGGGTAGTTGAAGCCTTTAAAAACTTTTCACTATGCTTTGGACTCAGAAAAGTATGACTGCAACAACGGAGGGGTCCGGTTTCGGAGACGAAGAAATTTCGTTGTAAGAAGAGCTGAAAGAAGGAGAACAGCCTTGTGAACGGATGGGGATCCGATATTAACCCAGATGAGTATGAATAGCAGATATTTAAGTGTTGAGGCAGAGCCGAAAGAAAGAGTGCGGCTCTAAACGCAGTGCTGTGTTCGTCGAGATCTGCAGTGTGGAACTTTAATTTAGTCATGTTTGTGATGTAGCATCAGGTTTGAATGCGATTACCTCACAGTTTTTATACGGTGGTTTGGTTACCACAATAGTAATTAAAAGGGAAGTCACGCTTCAAGAGGGAGAAATCTCTCAGGGCAATAACTTCCGACAAAAAATATTACACACAAATTTAGTATTTGGATATCAGTTACTTTGGATTCACTCGATTGGTGGGATAAGATTTTGATAAGAGAGTGAAGGGCGGTTTATCATTTAGTTTAAAATAATAAAGTCAACTGATACAGGAAGATCCTCTACAGTCTCAGTGATGAACATCTAGTGGAACAGCTCTGTCTAATTGAAAGCTTTTCAGATGATTTCAGGACAGTTTTTAGTCTGGATAAATGTGCTAAGGCAACGTTCCTTGGAGGAAAATTTAAGAAAACTGAAAAACATCTCTCTACTTGATAACTGTGACATAAAGGAACTTAAACAGGAAGATGTGCATAAATAGCTAGAAGCAGAGGAAGGAACAGCAGTCCCAGCATAAAGTACTGAGAGAAGACTAGCAGACAGTATTACAGGAGATTAAAGATGATACTGAAACATGCACTAACTTTTGAATAAGAAACAAGCCATCAATGAACTTGCAGTCCTCATACACTCATATAGCTTTGGGATTGTGGATTGGACTCTGATATATCCTTAAGAACTGGATATACAAACAAGAAAACTCCTCCATGCCTATGAAATGCTTTATAAGAATCAGTTTAGAGCTGAATGAAGAATGGACCTCATAGAAATTGATTATACATACAGAGTGACTATAATAGGGCTCCAGTCCTACTTAACAGCATCAACAGATCTGAATGCACAAAAATTGTTGCTGAATAAAAGTAAGCAACCAGAATCAATTTCCATCATTAAACTTGGAAAGGCATCCCGATAAAAAGGAGGAATAAGTGAAAATCCACCTAATATGGATAGGAAAAGAAGCGTCTGAATTTGCAGAACAAGAGAAAGTTTTTAAAGAATTAGATCAGAAGACAAGGAAAGTCAAATGGCAAATACAGTTGAAAATACAAAGCATTACTCCAGGCAGGGTCGGTCCATCCACTAGGCGAGCTAGGCGGCTTTATGCCACCGTTTTGTTGCCCACAGCAGGCCATGTGCTTCAGCATACATAGCCTACCGCTTCTGATCCTCCTCCAATGCAACTTACTGTCGGAGGGGGGTCAGAAGCAGTAAGCCATGTGTGCTGAAGCACATGGCCTGTGGTGGCACAAAGCCGCCACTTTTAAAAAACTGCCGTGGGAAACTCAGCATAGGGGAGCTCAGCGCTGGGGGTGGCTCGGCGGGGGGACTTGGTGCAGAAGGGCAGCATGACTCCAGGAACCAAGTTTGTTTATTATTAACACTTATTACACGCCCATCATATAATTACTGAATTAGTTACAATAAAACATTCATAAAAAATATATCAGAAAAAAAATAATACTCACATATAACATAAGCAGATATTGCCTAGGTCAGCGAGTACAAGACATATCAACCTAACAAAAAAAAAAGTGCCTTCAATTGCATCTGAAAACCCTAATAATCATGAATTTGAATCATAGATGTCGGAACAGAATGCCATAAACTAGGGCCAGCAATTGGAAAAGCTTGCTCTCACAGTCTAGTCTTCCAAACCTGGATCACAGATGGGATTTGTAGCAGCATCTGTTGGCTTGAGCACAGTGATCTCACTGGTTCATACACTGCTAACAGTTAATTCACTTTCAAAATCTGTTTATAAAATGTGATGAATTAGACAAAGACATTTAAAAGAAATCCAAAATGCTCTCCCTTGTAATATTGCTGCCCTAACTCCAGCAGGGAGATTGGCAATGCTCCTTGGACCTAAAGGATGCTTATACCCACATCCTGATTCATCCCAACCACAGGCAGTACCTAAAGTTTATGGTCAGGGGTGACCATTACCAGTACAGAGTACTACCCTTCGGCCTAGCCTCTACACCAAGACTCTTCACCCAAATACCTGGCAGTGGCCGCCTACCTGATTCTCCACGGAGCCTTCGTCTTCTCATACCTGGACGACTGACTAGTAAAAGGAGACACTGCCTCAGAGGTGCAACAGGCCATGGCCCACGCCATCAAGGTCCTATAGCATCTGGGGTTCATGATGAACCACCCCAAATCCTACCTCACTCCAACACAGGACCTGGAGTTCATAGGGGTCCACCTGGACACCCTCCAGGCCAGGGCCTTCCTCCCCCTGGATAGGACGGATCTCCTCAGGGCCCCGGTGACCGAGGTGCAGCATCATCACGTTGTGTCGCTGTAGTCCATGCTCCACCTGCTAGGCCACATGCCTTCCACAATCCATGTGGTCCCCAAAGCCCTCCTCCAGATGCGGGCAGCTCAGTGGTGCCTCTGCTCACAGTGGACTCAAGCCACAGGCAGACTCCAGGACAGTATCTCAGTGTCCTGTCAACTAGCAGAGTCACTCAATTGGTGGTAGGACGCACAGCACTTGCAGAAGGGCATGCCCTTTCAACACCCAAACCCCCAGAGGGTCCTCACTACAGATGTCTCCCTTCTGGGCTCGGGTGCCCACTGCGAGGAATTGCACATGCAGGGCAACTGGTCTCTCAGAGAGCCAGCAGCAGATCAACCTGCTGGAACTCGGGGCCATGTTTCTGGCGATCAGAGTCTTCCACCGCTGCTTGCAGCACCAGTCGGTGCTGGTCCAAATGGACAGCCAGGTCACGATGTTCTACCTGAAAAAACAAGGAGGAACAGGATCTTATCGCCTGTGCCAGGAGGCAGTAGCCCTCTGTTCGTACATGATTGATCAAGGAATGCTCCTCAGGGTGGTATATTCCCAGGCCAGGACAATGCCTTGGCGGACAGACTGAGCAGGGTCCCCCAGCTGCATGAGTGGTGCCTAGACCCCAGGGTGGCGCAGTGGCCATTCCAACTATGGGGAACTCCAAGTTTAGACTTCTTTGCCAGCCCAGCCAATGCTCAGCTGCCCCGCTTCTGCTGTCCCCAACTGCACTCGTCCTGAATAGCGGCGGATGCCATTCTTATCTCGTGGTCGGATGCCCTTCTATATGATTTCCCTCTCACGCTACTAACCACGCAGACCCTCTTAAAGGTCCAGTGGGACAAGGCTTCCATGATCCTGGTGGCCCCGCGGTGGCCCAGACATCCTTGGTTTCCCCTGTTACTCCACCTTTCGACGGAGCTCCAGGTCTCTCTGACCCAGGAGGAGGGCTCACTTCTCCACCCCAATCTGGGGTCCCGGTCACTAACAGCATGGCTGCTGAATGGGTCGCCCTAGCACCCTTCAACCTCCCCAGGGAGGTGGAAGACATCCTCCTGGCCTCTCATAAGGACTCCACAAGACAGGCCTATGCCTTCAAGTAACACAGATTCTCAGTATGGTGTGCGGAACAGTGGGTTGACCCGTTCTCCTGCTGGGTGCATACGGTGCTGCAATACTTGCTCCACCTCTCGCAGACCGGACTCGAGTCCAGCTCTGTCAGGGTACACCTGAGCGTGCTCTCTGTGCAACATTACTCTATAGAAGGCATGCTTCTTTCTATGCAGCCCCTCATTACCCGAGTCATGCAGGGCTTGCTCTCTAAGCCCCCCACCCAGGGGAATGGGATCTTAACGTGATTCTAATGCAGCTTACCAAGCCACCCTTCAAACCTTTGGCTACCTGCCATTTCAGTTTCCTTTCTTGGAAGGTTGTCTTCCTGTTGGCAGTCACCTCTGCCCACAGAGTCAGCGAGCTTCAGGCCTTGGTGGCCGAGCCACCCTACACTAGGTTCCACAAGAACAGGGTCGTGCTGCTCACCCATCCAAAATTCCTTCCAAAGGTGGTATCCGCCTTCCACCTCAACGAAAAGGTGGTGCTCCCTACCTTCTTTCCGTGTCCCCATGCCAACAATGCAGCGGCTGTTCTCCATCCTGTGGACTGCAGAAGGGCCCTGTCCTCCTACCTGCAGCTTACTCAGGGCCACCGCAAATCCTCACAGCTTTTTGTTTCATATGACCCCAGTCAACTGGGGGAGGCTGTTGCCAAGCAGACCCTGTCCACCTGGGTGGCGGACTGCATCACCTTTACTCACAATCAGGCTGGGCTATCGTTGGAGTTGTGAGCCTACGCTCTGTCCCTATGGCAGACATCTGCTGGGCCACAACCTGGTCCTCAGTCCACACCTTTGCAGCTCACTACTGCCTGGAGATGGAATCCTGCAGGACAGTGCCTTCAGCCAGGCCATGCTCCATAATCTGTTCAGGGTTTAGGCAACTCCTGCCCTCCGACACTTCTTGTTCAGGCTACCAGAGCCATGGTTCTCCCTGGACACTGGGGTCATCAGAGTCTCTCCTCAGATTCGCTTGCGACTGGTCACGGCTGGACCGTGTTTTTCTTCTACAGGTTCCTGGTAGCCTATAGTTGGGGAGTCTCATTTGTGAGGACTGACTTCCTGCTTGTTCCTGGAGAAAGCGTAGTTACTCACCTGTAACAGGTATTCTCCAGGGACAGTAGGAATCAGTCCTCACAACCCTCCCTACTCCCCTTGGAGTTGCTGTACAATTTTTGGCCATCTTCTTGTGTTGGCTCTAGCTATGCCATCTAAGATGGCACCCTTGGGGTAGGAAGGGGACAACATAGGTGTAGTGGCATCTCCCAAAGGCTTTCTTTGAAAGCTGGGGAGATGCTTCCGCCAGGTCTCCATCGTCGTTGACGGCACCCATATGTGAGGACTGATTCCTGCTGTCCCCAGAGAATACCCGTTACAGGTGAGTAACTACGCTACAGTATATTCCACAAGGAAAATTTCCTCAGAAGGTGTACAACAGGGGACTGGTTTCAATGTGCTTAATCTTATGGAGATTTTTGAACAGTCAGAGGAAGCTCCACAACTATCTACCTTGATGGTTCAACTAGCTGGATGCAAGGATAGCAGATACAGCAGTAAAGGAGAAAAATACCAGAACAGCATTGATAGGTGTCAATTCCAAGCAATTACTTTGTGAATCATGTGGAGGAGGAGAAGATTCTCTGGTACCAAGAAATGCATTCAGAGACCAGAAAACATTGCAGAAAGATAAAGAAATATTTACATAATTAAAATCAATTTCCAAACACACCTTGATAGGTTGTCCATACATGTTGCATCCTATGAAATTCAGAAGGAAGCTCTTTGACATGATGCAAGTACTGCGGCAAGCATTAGTAGTACATCTGAGAGATTGAGATCACATAACCTGGCTTAGGAGTAAAGTTCATTACTGTCCAGGGTATGCACAAAGCCAACCTATTTGGAAACATTGCTTTTTGGAAGAAAATAGGAGTTTCTTGATCAGGTTTGAAAACCAGAAATTTCAGATTGGTATGTTCAGAGAATAGAGACTCCCTTTCTAGGAAAACATCCCCATTGCTTCCTGTGGTTTTTGTTAAGTGCTGTTGAGTCGGTATCGACTCATGGCGACCCTTTGGATAGTTGTCCTAAATTGTGTTCGGTCTTCAGTCAGGCGGCTCATTGTTGACAGACTAGTACCCGTAGCTGCTGTTATTGTATCGATCCATCTCATTGCTGGCCTTCCTCTTTTGCGTTGACCTTCTATCTTGCCAAGCATGATATCTTTCTCTAATGATCTCTCTCTTCTCATGATGTGTCCAAAGTATGAAAGTTGAAGTCTTTTCATCTGAGCTTCTAAAGAAAGCTTAGGTTTGATCTCCTCTAGTACTGACTGGTTTGTTCTTCGGGCAGTTCATGGTATACACAGTATTCGCCGCCAGCACCATAATTCAAAGGCATCAATTTTCTTCCTGTCTATCTTTTTCACTGTCCAGCTTTCACATCCATATGATGTTATTGAAAATACCATGGCTTGAACAAGTGGAATCTTTGTATGGAGAGAGACGTCTCTGCTCTTGAGAATCTTGTCTAGGTCTTTCATAGCCACTCTGCCGAGAGCAGCGCATCGTTGGATTTCTTGACTGCTTGTTGCTTCTTTATTGATAGTTGATCCAAGTAGGTTAAAGTTGTTCACAATTTCAATTTCTTCTCCTTCAACGATGAACCTGTTGATTTTGCCAGTTGTCATGATCTTTGTCTTGTTTACATTAAGGTGCAGGCCCATTTTGAGACTGTCTTTGATCGTGAGAAGCAAATGTTTCAGATCATCTTCACTTTCAGCCAGTAATGTGGTGGTATCAGCATAGCGAAGGTTCTTGATGAGTCTTCCACCAATCTTCACACCTCTGTTGTCTTCATACAATCCTGCTTCTCTGATGATTTGTTCTGCATATAAATTAGGCGGAAAGTATGCAGCCTTGTCATACACCTTTGCTTATTTTAAACCATTCTGTTTCTCCTTGTTCTGTTCGAACTGTTGCTTCTTGATCAATGTACAGATTGTGCAAGAGAACGATCAGGTGTTCTGGTATACCCATGCTGCTTAATGTGGTCCAGAGTTTCTCATGGTTTACACAGTCAAAAGCCTTGCTGTAGTCGATAAAGCACAAATAGATATCATTTTGGTGTTCTTTAGTCTTTTCAAGGATCCATCTCACATCCGCAATGATGTCTCTCGTTCCTCGCCCTTTCCTGAACCCTGCTTGCACTTCAGGTAGTTCTTGTTCCAGGTATGGTTGTAGTCTCTTTTGAATAATCTTCAGTAGAATCTTGCTGGCATGTGGGATCAGAGCGAATGTGCGATAATTTCCACAGTCAGTTGGATCACCTCTCTTTAGTATTGGTATAAACATAGATCTTTTCCAGTCAGTTGGCCATAATGTTGTCTTCCATATTTCTTGGCAGAGCCTTGTAAGTACGGTAACAACTGCATCAGATTGCTGTAATACCTCTATGGGAAAGCCATCAATGCCTGGTGCTTTGTTCTTTGATAAGGCTTTCATGCTGCTTCAACTGCTTCTTTCATCACCAATGGTTCCAAATCATAAGGTACAGGTTGAAACGGCTGTTGGTCCACTTGATCTTTATCATATAAAAACTCTGTATATTCTTTCCACTTTTTCTTGATCTTCTTGGCATCATTCAACATAGAACCTTGAGCATCTTGTAACGTTCCAATTTGAGGCTGGAATTTTTTCTTTAACTCTCGTAGCTTTAGGAAAGCTGATCTTGTTCTTCCTTTAATAATTTCTGCTTCTATTTCCTTGCATGTGTCATTGTAGTACTTTTCCTTGTCCTGTCTTGCTGCACGTTGGAAATCTCTGAGTTCTGCGATTGTCTTTCTTTCTCCTCTGGCTTTAGTTTCTCTGCGTTTCTGGGCAATTTTCAGAATTTCTTCCGTCATCCATTTTGGCTGTTTTTGCTTTTTCACCTTTTGTAGAGACTTCTCGCTTTCTTCCAACACAACCTTCTGATGTACTACTACCAATATTCAGCACTTATATAGCACCACGCACGCAGCGCTGTACAGTCAAAACATACAAGAGACAGTCCCTGCTCATCAGAGTCATGCTCATCTGAGCTTACAATCTAGTCGCAATAATACAGAGCATTAGGCAATTCGGTGCAAGGCCCAGTAAGGTCTTTACAACTCGGTCATGAAAATTGATTGGGGTTAGGTTAGATAAGGATAGAGGTCATGATCTGAAAGCGACAGTGAAGAGGTGGGTCTTCAACCTGGATTTGAAGAGGGCCAGGGAGGGTGCCTGGCGTATAGACATGGGTAGGCTGTTCCAGGCGTGAGGTGCAGCAATGTGAAAGGAGCAAAGTCGGGAGTTAGTGGTGTGAGTGAAAGGCCTAGATAGAAGTAATTTGCTAGCGGAGCGAAGTTCCCGAGAGGGGACGTAGGGAGAGATAAGAGATGAGAGGTATTGAGGGGCATGGAGTGAATACATTTATAGGTGAGTAGGAGAAGTTTGAATTGGATGCGGAATTGGATAGGGATCCAGTGAAGCGACTTGAGAAGAGGAGTAATGTGAGCATGGCAAGATTGGCGGAAGATTAGTTGAACAGCGTAGTTTTGTATAGATTGAAGGGGAAGGAGATGGTTTATGGGGAGACCAGCAAGGAGTAGGTTGCAGTAGTCGAGGCAAGAGGAGATTAAGGAGTGGATAAGCGTTTTGGTAGTGTGTTCAGAAAGGAAGGGGCGGATTTTGCTAATGTAGAGAAAGAAGGCGGCAGGTCTTAGCTACAAGCTGGATATGTGCAGAGAAGGACTCCTAATTCCTGTAGAAAGCTAGTAGATTTTTGACAACCAAATAGATTCTGGATCAAGGACATTTAACACTTATTTCAGGTATTTTATAACAAGAATAGAGGGAGAAAGATAGTGGGTGTGAGGGAAATTCAGAAAACAAACGTTTCTTGCATGCAATGCATTCTCCAAACACTCATTCTGCCGATGAAGCACTAGCAAAACGTGAACTGAAGAGACAGCGGCCCTCTGGAGGGTCGAGAGTTGAGAATTCCCCCTTTAAAACTCACTTAACAATATCAAGTAACCTAGATACCTACCCTTTCAGTGAGGCCACTGTCTTTTTGGTAAACTTTGACAATTTAACATTGATGATTGAAGTGAGAGCTCAGTTCTAATTACAAATTGCCGAATGTCCTCCAAAGATACACCTTTCAGTGGCTGAATAGATTCCAGAGTAGGAGAAAATTCAAAAGGCAAAGGCAAAGCCATTTGTTCAGAAGCCTCCAATCGCAGAAAGGCATCCCGAACTGGAGGGGGCTCCACCCACTTTAACGGGAGTCGATTCCCTCTCCTCTAATCCCACTCCAAGACTGGGAGAAGATGAAAACCCCTGTAAAAACAAGAGTCAAGGAAGGAGACAGTACTTACAGATGAAGAAACCTCCAAACCATCCATGCTCCTGCCGCAGGGCCCAGTGACTTCAAAAGAACATCCATGGGTCCCACAAAGTATAGTTACTCATTTGTAACAGGTGTTCTTTTGGAACAGCAGGAATCAGTCTTCATATATGGGTGACGTCTGCACAGATGAAGCCTGTGTGGATTCACTCTCCAGCTTTCAAAGAAAGCCTTTAGGAGTTCCCACCCAAAGGTGCCATCTTAACTCAGTATGACGACATAGGTTAATCCAAGCATAAAAAGGAAACTCCTCCATGGGGAGGGCTGTGAGGAACGATTCCTGCTGTCCCTGGAAAACACCTGTTACAGCTGAGTAACTATGCTTTCTCCAGGAACAAGCAGAAAGTCAGTCCTCACACATGGGACTCCCCAGCTACAGGCTACCGAAAATACCTGTAGAAGCTCCCAACAACGCAAAAAGCAAAGCGAGCAGGGCAGCAATAACACATTGAATGGTTTGAAGTCCAGAGACAACAGTTGCAGCACTGAGCATGGAATCATCTCATCAGTAGCTGGACTACAGTGGGTGGAGGGAAGGAGTTGCACTATTCCCCAAAGAGGTGATGAAAGACTGCCTGGCCGAAGGCACCTCCACGCCGTAAGTTCTCTTCCAAGCAGTAATGTGCAGTGAAAGTGTGGACTGAAGACCAGATGGTGGCCCGGCAGATGTCCAGCAGAGGAACAGAGCACAGATTGGCCACAGAGGCCACTAGGGTGTACACATTGCGTGCAGCAACGTGATACTCCAGGGAGAGTCCAGCCTGCTCATAAGTGAAGGTGATGCAGTCTGCCATCCAGGTAGACAGGGTAAGCTGGAAGATGGCAACCCCGTCTGTTAGTATCATAGGAGACCAACAGCTGCAACGAGCAGTGATGGGGCTATGTCCTCTGAAGATAGGATAGAGCCCTCTTGCAATCCAGGGTGTGCAATGTGGCCTCTGTGCGGGAGGCCTGGGAAAAAAGGTGGAAAAGAACCACCTCCTGATTCATGTGAAAGCGGACATCACCTTAGGCAGGATTTTCAGGTGTGTCCAGAGAAAGACCCTGGTGTAGGGGGTGTGAGCCATCAACACCTGCAGCTCACTAACATGTCTGGCTGAGGTGAGCACTAGTAGGAACAGTACTTTCCATAAGAATCTGAGATGGCACGTAGCCAGAGGTTCAAACGGGGGAGTCATCAGTTTCCCCAGAACTATGTTCAGGTCCCACGCCACCAGCGGTGAGTGGATGGGGGGCTGCGAGAGGAGAAGCCTCCTCATGAAGCAAACCACTAGTGGGTGCACTGAGACGGACTGGCCATTGACCAGGTGATGATGCGCCCCAATGGCGCTGAGGTCCACTTTGACAGAATTGCACTTCAACCCAGTCCAAGAAAGGTGCAGGAGATATTGTAGGATGTCCTGCACCGCACAGGCAAAAGGTTGAGATGCTTTGTCTAAGCACTAGACAGATAATTGGCACCACTTGAAGGCATATGCACGATACATAGAGTCCTTGCGGGGAGGCCAGTAGGACGTCTTCCACCTCTCTGGAGAGGTTAAGGTATGCTATGACTAGCCTCTCAGCAGCCACGCCATCAAGGTGAGAGATTGGGATGGAGAAGGGTCCCGTTCTCCTGTGAGGACAGGTCTGGGCTCTGGCCCAGATGTACTGGGGCCACCTGGGACAGCTGCAAGAGCAGAGGGAACCACGGCTGTCAGGCCCACTGGGAGGCAATGAGGATCATTTAGGCCCTGTCTGACTGGATCTTGAACAAGGTCTTGGGAACCAGGTGAGTAGGCGGGTAAGCATACAGGAAACTCTCGGACCAGTGCAGCAGAAAGGCTTCTGCTGCCACTCAGCCCCTGGCTGGCATCCGCGAGCAGAAACGCAGCAACTGCGCGTTCTCGGGACTGGCGAAAACGTCCAACGTCTGAGTCCTCCAATATTGGAAAGATGGAGTTGGACATCTCTGGGACGCGTCTCCACTCATGGGGTTAAAGCACCCTGCTGAGAAGATCTACAAGCAGATCGTCTTAGCCCACCAGGTAGACCGACTGGAGTGTCATGCCATTCACGAGCGTGAAATTCCAAGGCAAACGGGCTTGAGGCAGAGGAAGTAGAAGCCCATTCCGCCCTGCTTGTTGATGTAGAACATAGCTACTTGGTAGTCCATCTGGACGAGTAACATCTGAACCGTTAGGTGGGTGCAGGACAGCTTTAGGGAGTTTGTCACTGACCTGAATTCAATGGGGTTGATCTGGAGGGCACTCAACTCCCATGTCCAAGCACCCTGCAACTGCAGGCCATCGCAGAGGGCTCCCCAGCCCAGCTTGGAGGCATCCATAAGATATGCCATACTGGGTCAGACCAAGATCCATCAAGCCCAGTATCCTATCTCTAATAGTGGCCAATTCAGGCCACAAGCACCTAGCAGTTTCCCCAAAAGACACAGGTTCCACAATGCTTGTATTGGGTCAAGGAGTGGATATCCTGGGTCCCCTTTAATAATGGTTTTTACTATATCCTCCGGTAACAAATTCCAGAGTTGTCATTCCATAACTCTTCTGGAGCTCTGTCATTTGTATCTAAAGCAGCAAATCAATTTTATAGGCAGTCTTTAAATTCCAGTGGTGTATTCTCAAAGTCATATTTTGCTGCATTCATGAGTGGTTTGCTCTTTTTCAACTTTAGCTTGAGTTTGCATACTAGTAGTTGATGATCTGTACCACAGTCGGCTCCAGGTTTTGTCTTTGTTGATGTTACTGAGCTTTTCCATCATTGACTTCCACAGATGTAGTCAATTTGATTTTTATACAATCCATTGGGTGAAGTCCATGTGTACAGTCGCCGCTTGTGTTGCTGGAAGAAGGTGTTTGAGATTAATAGATTGCTGGTCTTGCAGAATTCTATCATTCTTTCTCCAGCTTCATTTCTGTTGCCAAGTCCATCTTTTCCAATCACTTTGCCTTCTTTTGTTTTCAGCTTTTGCTTTCCAGTCACCCATGACTATCAGGATATCCTGTTTGCATGTTCTGTCAATTTCAGCTTGAACTTGTTCTTAGAACTTTTCAATTTCATCCTCTTCTGCAGCTGTTGTTTGGGCAAATACTTGAATTATAGTTGTGTTGATAGGCATTCCTCATAGACGAACAGAGATTAAGCGTTCACTGACTGCATTGTATTTCATTACAGTTCTTGCAAGTTTCTTCTTTATTATAAATGCAACACCATTTCTTCTTTGTCTTTCATTTCCAGCATAGTAGACCATGTGACCATCTGATGCAAAGTGCCCGATGCCAGTCCATTTTAGTTCGCTGACACCCAACAGATCAAGTTGTACACGTTCCATTTTATTCTTGATCACCTCCAACTTCCCTTGGTTCTTGCTTCGTACGTTCCATATTCCAATATGTAAGACATCTTTACAGCTTCTGACTCTCATTTCATGCGCAGCTACATCAGCAGTCAGACGTCCCGAGGGCTTTGATCCAACCATATCATAAATGCTGGCTTTACTCTGAAAGGTCTTCATCTCTTCCCCAGTAGCTAGTTGAGTGCCTTCTGACCTGGGGGTCTCATCTTCCAGCACTATAATGCAATTTGTTTTGTTGTGACTTTCCATTGGGGTTTTCATGGCAAGATACAGAAGTAGATTGCCGGGCCTTTACTCCGCGCAGTTTAAGTTTAGTGGTGTTGCCGTTGTCACACAGAGCAACCTAAGTAGACAGATAGGGAGAAATAATTGAAGCAGTTGGTCAAGGATCAATCACCACCTCATATTATATTTATATACACACTCATACATTTCACACACACAGATGTCACATTTACCAAAACCTTAATTCCCTTCCACCCCACTCCAACAAGGAGAGGGGAAATAAGTGATGTAGTTTCAATTCACACACCCTTGTATACTCCTGCTCCCACCCCACCTCCCAAATATACCTGTATATACAAACTGTACATCTTCCCCCACCCCCTTTACTTACAGCTCTGCCACACATTAAGGCCCATTTTACATAGCATATAGAGATCTGAATTCAGATGTCAAAGATAAGATGTGTTCCCAGTCTACAGGCCAGTTCAACTATTAGGTAAGCTTTATTTATTTATTTAATGGTATTTATATACCGCCTTATCATTCAATCAAAGCAGTTTCCACGGCAAACAATCAAGGGGGCAAATGTTTTCATGCAGTGTACAGAGTGGTGTGTATGTGTTGGCGGGGATGTGATTAGATTTGGTTTATCTACATAGTGCGCTATTATATATCATGAGCTATTATACAGTCTTATATACAGTCTTGGGGTGGTTGATGATCTGACTTGTATGCTGGTTCAGGGGGTATGTCCATAGTAATCAATGAACAGGGTTGTCTTCAGCTGTTTTCGGAAGTCCTTGATTTCTGTGGTTAGTCTCAGATCATCTGGGAGGGAGTTCCATATGGATGGAGCAGCCAGGGAGATTGCTCGTTGTGCGGTGTCTTTGCGGGTCTTGGTGAAGTCTTTTGGGGTGTTAACCCGATTGGAGGTGCCTCTTCTTCTTGGCCGTGTGCTTGTGTCGGGTTGTATGAGTGTGTGTAGGCTTATGGCGGAGGAGTGTTGTTTGATCTTGAATAGGTTTATGATTGTCTTGTATTTGATGCGTGAGATGATTGGGAGCCAGTGCAGTTCTTTCAGTATGGGTGTGATGTGATCGTGTCTTGTAGTACCGGCTATTATGCGGGCAGCTGTGTTTTGGGCCAGTTGTAGTGGTCTGAGGGTCTGCTTTGGTAGCCCGGTGTATATTGGATTGTAGAAATCTAGTAGAGGGGTTATCAGCGCCTGGCAAACGGTGTAAAAGTGCTCTGGGTCGAGGAGGGGCTTGAGTCTTCTGATGATTCGCATTCTTTGGTATGCACTTTTGGTTGCTCTGCCTATGTGTGCTTGGAGGTTAAGTTCTTTGTCCAGGATGACTCAGAGGTACTTAACTTCTGATTTTATGGGTATGAGTGCATCTCTTATCTTGATGTCAGGTGGGGGGATAGAGGCCGGGTTTTGCATGATGATCAGTGCCTCCATCTTGCTGTAGTTGATAGATAGGTTGTTTTCCTGAAGCCAGTTTGCCATTTGGGTGAGGCAGTTTCTTATGTTGGTGTAGTCCGGGTTGTCGACTGAGATGGGTGTGTAGATCATGATGTCATCTGCGTAGATTGTATAATGTATGTGGTGCTCTTTCATGATGACACATATAGGTTGAATAGGAGGGCTGAAAGGGCCGATCCCTGTGGCACTCCTTGTTTGACTTTTATGGGTCGAGATGTGTTGTGTCCTACTTTGACCTGTATTTGTCTGTCGGTTAGGTATGAATGGAACCAATTCAGGGTGGCACCGTGTAGACCGATGTTCTGTAGTCTATCCAATAGAGATTAGGGTAGGCATTTAGATTGGAAACTTCTGAGGGATGATAAAACAAAACAGCATTCAAAACAAAACAATAGATCCTGGCAGGCAGACAAAATCAAAAAGCAGTCGGCATATTTTTACCTTCAGGGAGAGTGGGCATGCACATATATACAGAGCAAAGATTAATATTTAAATGTATATTGTCTAATTGTGTATTTTTACAGGATTGCTATGAAAGGAGTGGTGGTGGGATGATCATAATTGTTGAGTTCAGTTATCAAAATCTTGGTGTGAATGGGGGGATGGGATGTAAAGCCAAAGGTTTACCTATAGTGCCCAGTATCCTTGCACCAGCCCTGCCAGTCTGGTCACTGCTGCATTGACTCTGGTGTCTCCTTTGCCTTTTGACTCTTCTCTAGGCCCCTAACAAATATTGTTGTAGTATTATAATCAGCTTTTAGGTCAACCTTAACTATGCCATCTCTCCTTTTCCCTCATTCCTTACATATATGCATTTTGTTGTTAAGTCTCTCAGTGAGTATAAAGGGTTTAGGGATGTTATGTAAAATCTATTTTTGTGGTGTTGCAGTAACATTTATTAGTTGTGCAGCACCATCACTGTACATGGCATAAAACCAAATAATTAAAATATCATTATAAAGGGAAACTGTTAGACTCCAATTCCAATTTTTACTTTGAGATAAATTAAGTGTGACTAACAGGAAAAGGCATTCTGTATGTAGGTACAAAGTCTAGACTCCCTAGTCAGGCCTGTAGTAAAAATGGGAGGGCTTAAATTGCAGAGCAGTAATTGGGGAGAGGGGAGGGTGGTTTTCAAAGGGATGTTCATGGGTAAATGGGTGTTTACCTGAAGGAGGGAAATCTTTTTGAAAGGAGAAGTGGTGGGGATGGGGTTAGAGCAGGGCCAGGAAAATGTCACTGTGTGTTCTTTACCGCACATACGTTGTACCTACAAATATGGAGTAAATAATCCCCAGGGTTCTAAACTGCCATGAGGCTTTCAAAAGAGAAACTGTAGGGATTTTCCCTTCATAAATCAATGTATGGGCCCAAAGGTACAAGGTATCTATAGAAAGCACATTGCTCATTAATATGGTATATGTGGAGTTTTAGAAAGTATATACTCAGTAAGTAGATAATTTAAGCTGTGGTTTTTTTTTTTTATTCTTTATAGGACTATCCTGAGGAAAACAGCTTTGTATTTGGTGTGCTTCGGTTCATCCTTCCATTGGCTTACAGCTATCAGCCTGACATCATCTTTATAACCATAGGAACAAAGTGTAGTATCAGTGTTAAAGGGATTTCTTTACTTGCATGTTTATTACAAGGGCTAGCTGAGGGGCAAACACTTGCAGTCATTCAGGTAAGGCTGTGATTCCTTGGCAGATCAAACATAACTTTGCTTACCATTTTAAGTTTAGAGTTTTTACATTTCTATTAATTTTAGGTGAGTTTAATGTTCATGTTAATTGTTGCTTGCTTGTATGACTTCATTGGGTTTCAAGTGGTTTAGTAAAGCTTCCAAGCCTGATAAAAGGTCATACATATGTTGGGGCCCCCCCACCCCATGAAGCAGGTAATTTAATTTTTGAAACTTGAAGAGTGTTTGTTTTATTTATTTATTTAGACAGTTTTGTATACCACCTATCTCCAGGAACAAGCAGGAATGAGTCTTCACATATGGGTACGTCGGTACCGACGGGGCCTGCGCGGGAACGCTCCCCAGCTTCCCAAAAAGGAAAGCTTTTGGGAGCATCCCACAGCGCCTGCGCGCTGCCTTCCCGCCTTTCCTAACCGCCTCTCCTCAGTTCTTCTTTGCCGCGGAGCCAGCAGGTCGAGCCCTGTCACCGCTGAAGAAGTTCTTTGATTTATTTTATTTCTTTGGTGGCGTGTCTGCCTTCCCCGACTCCGGACCGGTACCGCCGGTCTTTTCTTTCTTTTCTTTATAAAAAAAAAAAAAACTATATATTTTTCCCTCACTTAGTGTATTTTTCTCTTTGGGCCTTAGGCCTCACAAGAAATTTTCCTCATGGAAAAACCAGCCTCCGGGTTTAAGAAATGCACTAAGTGCAGCGGTACTATTTCTGTTACAGACACCCATGAATGGTGTCTTAAATGTTTGGGTCCTGAACACTCCATTTCGGATTGTCCGTCCTGTTCTCTGATGTCTAAACGGGGTTTACAGAACCGAGCAGCTAAGCTCCATGTGCTGTTTCCCACTGATTCAGCTTCGGTGGCATCGACGTCTTCCAGGGCTGCTTCTTCCCCCAATGGATCTCAGGTAACCAAACATAAATCCAGCCGGTCCTCGAAGGGTAGATCTCCCTCTAAGCATCGAGATGCCTCCGGGCTTGCCCTCGAAGATCCTGCACCAGCAAAACAACCCCGGCGGGAAGCTCCGGCTTCCAAAGCTCCACCTATGGGGTTACAGGTTGACATCGATGGCACGGCCTCGAACGATCACCTGTTAGAATGCTCTGGGGTACCGGCACAACCTTCCGGTACCGAGTTCCAGGCATTCATGGCGTCGATGGATCAGAATGTTCTGTCCTTGCAGCAGGCTATCAGTGCCTTCATTCAAGCTGCGACGCCGTTGATACCACAACAAACTCCGTTGTCGGTATGGACTCGGGTACCGGCACCAGCGCCGATACCGGTACTGACTGCATCGGCATCGACCAGGATACTGACTGCAGCGGTTCCTTGTCCAGGGCTGCTCATCGGTACCGATGACGCCCGATGTCGATACTGCTCGATACGCGTACCGAGCGTTAGAAGAGCACCCTGACAGACGGTACTTTGATTCCTCTGGTGATTCTGATACATCAGAGGAGTCTGCTGAAGTATCTATAGCCCTTCCTGAAGAGCCGCCTTCTCCAAAAAGAAGAATGTCTCCTCCAGAGGACTTGTCCTTTCAAGACTTCATAAAAGAAGTAGCTAAAGGACTTTCTATTTCAGTATCCTCTGAATCAGAGCCTAGAGCAAAAAAAATAGATATTTTGGGTTATTCTAAGGCTCCTAAAGAGGCAGTCACCTTACCAATTCATGAGATTCTTTATGAACACATGATTGATCTATGGGAGACTCCTCTCACTATGTCTCCTCATTCTCGCAGATTGGACACTATGTATCGTGTCCCTCCCTGTCCTGGTTTTCATAAAACACAGCTTCCTCACCATTCCATTGTGGTGCAGTCAGCTATGAAGAGGATAAAGAGTACAAAGAGACACACTTCTACTCCTCCAGGAAGAGAATGCAGGACCTTGGATGCTTTTGGTAGAAAAATCTTCCAAGCCAGTATGCTCATTGCCAGAATCAACTCCTATAGTCTTTACATGGGTATGTTTCTAAAGGAGGTTGCAGATAAACTGCACACTTTCCTCCCTTTTCTGCAAGAAGATAAAAGGGATGAATTCCTCATTTGGCTTAAGCATATTCAAGACATTTCAAAGTTTTCCAACCGGGCAGCCTTTGACTCCTTTGAAGGTGCCAGTAGAGCTTCTGGCATTGCCATAGCTGCTCGCAGAATTGCTTGGCTCCAAGCTTCTGATTTAGAACCCTGGGTCCCAGATGGCTTAGGAAATCTTCCCTGTACAGGTGAAAACCTGTTTGGCAAAGAATGGCAAATAAAAGCCACTCAAATGGATGCAGAAAATTCTGCTGTGGATAGACTTTCAAAGTCAACCTCCATTCCTGCCAAGAAAAAACCCTTCAAGAAGTCTTTTTTCAAAAAGGGCAGATTCCCTTCTGCTTCTGGCCAACAATCCTCTATAGGTCGCTTTGCTACTAAGCGTCAGCAACCTAAACAGGCCAGGCCTAAGACTACAGGGGCTGCTGCAACTCAGCAGACCCAACCTCCTCAGGGTTTTTGACTTGATGCTAGAGAACTTAGCCTTTCTGGCTTTAAAACAGCCAGAACCTCTCACCATTCCAGGAAGGTTAGCTCATTTTGCTCCCAGATGGGAGCAGATTACATCAGAGCAGTGGACCCTCTCCATCATAAGAGAGGGCTACAAACTTCATTTCTCAGACCTTCCTCCCCACACCATGGTGAGACACTTCAATTCTCCCACATCTCTTCTCGACCTTCTAGGTCAAGAGGTGGCTACCCTTCTTGCCCAAGGGGCAATAGAAGAAGTTCCCCTTCTTCAACAAGGGTCAGGGTTTTACTCCCCTATTTTCTCATTCCAAAGAAGACAGGGGGATACAGACCCATATTAGATCTCAGGGAATTGAACAAATTTCTATGCAAGGAGAAGTTCAAGATGCTTTCTCTGGGCACTCTCGTTCCATACCTTCAAAGTCAGGATTGGCTTTGTTCTCTAGATCTCAAGGATGCATACACACATGTCCTCATCCATCCATCTCACAGAAGATTCCTCCGTTTTCTTTTCCAAGGAAAACATTATCAATACAGGGTGCTTCCGTTTGGTCTGGCCTCTGCCCCAAGAGTGTTCACCAAATTCATGGCAACAGTAGCTGCATTTCTACGCACTCTGGGAATATTTGTATTCCCATACCTGGACGACTGGCTCATCCGAGCTCCATCTCAGTCAGAGGCCCAGATTTCCTTGAACCGCACAAGATGCATTTTGCAGTATCTGGAACTTGTGGTAAACCTCCCAAAGTCTCAGCTCACCCCCACTCAGTCCCTAGAATTCATAGGGGCCTGGTTGGATACTACCACTGCAAGGGCCTACCTTCCTCAGGCCCGTTGCCAACGTCTAGTGCAGTTAGCCTCTCAGATTCAGTCAAAGAGCCACTTAACTGCCCGGGAGATGCTACAACTGCTAGGCCACATGGCTTCTTCCACAGTGCATGTGGTACCCTCTGCTCGCCTACATATGAGAGCAGCCCAATGGACTTTGTCCACCCAGTGGACTCAAGCATCAGGAGCTCTCTCAGACCAAATAGCAACCTCCAAACGTCTCTTTTGGTCTCTCCAATGGTGGATGTCCACTCAAAATCTGTTGCTGGGGTCCCCCTTCCAACAGTTGTTGCCCCAAGCAACCCTCACAACAGACGCCTCACAAACAGGTTGGGGAGCTCATCTACAAGACCTCTCCACTCAAGGCACTTGGTCCCCACAGGAGACCTTTCTTCATATCAATCACTTGGAGCTTCGAGCAGTCTTTCTAGCTCTCAAGGTCTTTCATACCCTGCTCAGCTACAAGACAGTCCTCATTCATACGGACAATCAAGTAGCCATGTTTTACATAAACAAGCAAGGAGGAACTGGCTCTCTGTCACTTTGCAACGAAGCTTTAAGATTGTGGGCCTTCGCCAGAGAGCATCAAATCCATCTCCTGGCAGTATACCTCCCAGGAATCCAAAACTTTTGGGCAGACAGACTCAGTCGAGTTCTGCTCCCACACGAATGGTCCCTGCACATGGATCAGGTACTCAGAATCTTCCAAGAATGGGGAACCCCGGACATAGACCTCTTTGCAAGTCCGTGGAATGCCAAACTTCCCCGGTTCTGTTCCAGAATTCCGTGTCAGGGAGTTCAGGCCAAGGATGCCTTCCTCCTTCACTGGGGTCACGGCTTCCTGTATGCCTTTCCACCCATTCCCTTGATTCCCAAGACTCTGTTCAAACTCCAGAGGGATCAAGGATCTATGATCCTCATAGCTCCACGCTGGCCACGCCAAGTGTGGTACCCTCTACTTCTGCATCTCTCCCAAGCCCCCTCCCTGGACTTGGGAGCTGCTCCAGATCTTCTGTCCCAGGAGGAGGGGACTTTGTGGCACCCAAACCCCAAGTCCCTTCACCTCAGAGCTTGGTTACTGAAGGCCTAGACCTTCAAGGCTGGAATCTTTCTCAACAAGTGAAGGATATCCTCCATGCTTCCAGAAAACCTTCCACTAGGCGTTCCTATGCTTTTAAATGGAAAAGATTTTCCATTTGGTGTGCTGAAAGGGGTCTCGACCCTCTAGTACTACCTTTGAATTCTCTATTGGAATACCTCCTGCATCTTTCCAATGCAGGCCTTAAGACGAATTCAGTAAGGGTCCATTTGAGTGCTATTGCAGCCTCCCTTAAGCATATCAATGGACAACCTATTTCCTCTCATCCTCTTATTGCAAGATTCATGAGAGGCCTAACTTTAACTAAACCTCCCATTAGGCCGCCTCCGGTGGCATGGGATTTAAATCTGGTTCTTGGTCAGCTTATAAAGCCTCCTTTTGAACCCTTAGCCACCACCTCCTTGAAATTTCTTTCCTGGAAGTTTATTTTCCTCATTGCAGTCACCTCAGCTCGCCGCATCAGTGAGCTGCAGGCCTTAGTGGCTAATCCACCTTATACAAGGTTCCATCATGATAAGGTAGTCCTTAGGACCAATCCACACTTTATACTTAAAGTGGTCTCACCTTTTCATCTTAATCAAGAGGTATATTTACCTGTCTTTTTTCCAGCTCCTCATGCATCAAGTGCAGAGAAGAATCTTCATACTCTGGATTGTAAAAGAGCTCTTGCCTTTTACTTACAAAGGACACAGCAACATAGGAAGTCTTCCCAGCTCTTTGTTGCTTTTGATCCCTCTCATTTGGGACTTCCAGTCTCTAAGAGGACACTGTCCAATTGGATTGCTCAGTGTATTTCTTTCGCCTACCAGAGTAAGAACCTTTCTCTGGAGAGCCATGTCACAGCTCATAATGTGAGGGCCATGGCCACCTCTATGGCTCATCTAAATTCTGTGTCCATCAACCAGATCTGTCAAGCAGCCACCTGGGCCTTGGTTCATACCTTCTCAGCCCATTACTGCTTGGACAAGGACTCCCGCCAGAATGCCTTGTTTGGTCAGGCTGTTCTCAAACACCTGTTCCATTCTTAATCAACTCCTATCCTCCATCCCTGGATAGATGCCTGAGATCCATAGGAGGAGGTAGAACCTTTCCCAGGGTCTCATATCCTTGGGGATCTCCCAGGCATCTTAGCTAGGGAGTCCCCATATGTGAAGACTCATTCCTGCTTGTTCCTGGAGATAGCAGTTACTTACTTGTAACAGGTGATCTCTGGGAACAGCAGGAATAAGTCTTCAAACCCACCCACCTCCCCTAGGAGTTGTATCTCTCTATCTCTCTTTCCTTTCCTCTCTCTCTCTCTCTTTTGTCTCAGCTTTAAAACTCGAACTGAGGAGAGGCGGTTAGGAAAGGTGGGAAGGCAGCGCGCAGGCGCTGTGGGATGCTCCCAAAAGCTTTCCTTTTTGGGAAGCTGGGGAGCGTTCCCGCGCAGGCTCCGTCGGTACCGACGTACCCATATGTGAAGACTTTTTCCTGCTGTTCCCAGAGATCACCTGTTACAGGTAAGTAACTGTGCTTACCCTTCAATCAAAGTGGTCACAACACAATTGGGGGATACATTTAACACGAGGGGATATAAGACAAATACACTAATACTTGCAGGGAACATGGGCAATGGAGGGTTAATTGGCTTGCCCAAGACCACAAGGAGGACCTGTGGGACTAGAAACCCCAGTCCTTCCAGCCCAAGGTTGCTGTCCTCTAGTGGGATTTGAACCCCTGACCTTCTGGCCTGAAGTATCTTGCTCCAACCACTAGGCCACTCCTCCAAGAGGAATGCTAATTCCTAACTCCAAGAGTTAGAAATTAGCATTCTCCAGCAACAAGCAGGAAGTCAGTCCTCACATATGGGTGATATCGGCGCCGACGGAGCCCTCATGTGGATCAAATCCCCCAGCTTTCTAAGAAAACCTTTGGTATTGCATCACGCATGTGCAGTCCCCTTCTCGCCCAAGGGTGCCATCTTGCTCAGTCTCCTTTTTTCCACAGAGCCCAACGGACGTTGTCCAAGTTCCCCTGCGAATAAAGTGTTTAAAACTGTTCTTTTCTGTCTGACCGGTTCAACGCTGGTTCCCCTTTCCGCCTTGACGGTACACCAGTATCGAGTCCGGTCCAAATTTTCGGTTTTTGTCCTTAATGACTAGCGTTCGCGTCCTTTGACCTCGCAGGGGCCCTTTTTCCCCCGATGGCTGCCAGCGGGTTTAAAAAGTGTGATCGGTGGACGAGATTAATGTCCCTCACCAACACACACGACTGCTGTCTCCGTTGCCTCGGGCCCAACCACGACCTGAAGGTCTGTGGCCCGTGTAAGAAAATGTCTTCCAAGGCCTTGAGGAGCAGGCAGCAGCAACATGATAGGATTTTTCCTGAGTCCGCACCAGCCTGGGCCCGGACCTCATCGGAGGCCTTGACCTTTTGGGAGCTCTCTGATCCTGAGCAGCGTCGGGTGTCCTCCGAACGGGGGTCTCCCTCGCAGGAACACCGGAGGAAGAAAAAATCCGTGAGGGCGGTGTTAGATGGCTCCGAGCAGCCTGGTCCCTTGTGGGCCAGGTCGCGGAACGTGGCTCACCACCCCGGATCGTCAGGGTCAGAGAGACCAGCAAACCTCCTTCGTAAGGAACCGGAGATGCCGATGCAGGTAAGAACTGTCCTCGTTGTGGACTCTCCTCCGGGAGAGCCGGCGTCGGGACCCGACCCGGGGGCTGCGGAGCCTCCTGAGCTCGGTCTCAGGATGGCAGCCTTGGAGTGCAGCATGTCTGCCGCCTTGGACCAGCAGCGGGTGCTGATCGCCGGTCTCACTGGTCCATCCGCCCTGACCACCGGGACATCGATGTCAAAGTCGACACCGGAGGCCGAGCCAATCCTCAAGACACTAAGAACTCAAGTCGATTCTCGGCCGAGGTCCCCCTCGACCTCCCATTCGGGACCGAGGTTTTCGACGCCGATTCTACCGGTGTCGGGGCAGTCGAGGCCGGAGTCGCTCAATTCCTCCTCAGAGGAGTCCGGTTGGGAAACGGAAGACAAGACGTCACCGGATACCCATCGGACCAAATACATCCCCTCGGATTCCCCGGGATCTGAACCTCGGAGAAGGTCCCCCCCCGGAGCACACTCTGTTCTTGGACTTCATCCGGGATATGGCTAAGGCTTTGTCATTCCCGGCGGAGGCCGAGGAGGAGCCTCGAGCCAAAGAGCTCGAGATCCTCCAGTATGACTTTCCACCTCGGGAAGCCCTTACTGTACCGGTGCCTCCGATTCTGGAACGGCTGATGCTCCGCATATGGGAGACACTGGCCTCGATTCCGGTACTCAGCAGGCGTATCAATTCCATTTACCGAGTTCGCAAGAGCTCTGGATTCCAGAAAGCACAACTGCCGCACAACTCCATGGTTGTGGAATATGCCCTCGGCAGGAAGTGCTACCACTGTTCAATGCTGTCATGCCAAATCCAGACATACCAACAAAAAATTAAACCCCTAATAGTCAATGACTACAAAATAATAGAACAAAAAACTGAAAGTCATTGGGAAAGCCACAAGGATACCTCCAATACTTGAAATCAGCTTGTGAAACAAGATGTTTTTTGTCGGGACCTGACTGGCAGGAGGGGGGAGGCGACTTTTCAGTTCACTATGGGGCACTTGATACAGGGCTGCTGACGCCCGAAACATGCATGTCGTGCTTTTTGAACCAATTTGAAGTTTCTGCGCCTTGCTTTACAGATAAGTGTGTCTACACTATTCTCACTATTAAGGCTTGTTTGAAAAAAACGGGCCCTTCTGGCGTTGAGGCGGGAGTTTTTTCCCCTCCCCCCTCCTGCCAGTCAGGTCCCGACAAAAAACATCTTGTTTCACAAGCTGATTTCAAGTATTGGGGGTATCCTTGTGGCTTTCCCAATGAAATCCAGACATACCAGCTATACATGGGCATGTAGCTGTGAGACCTGGCGAAGGAGATTGCCGGGTTCTCAGCTGGTCTCTCTGAGGGACCTTTGCAGCACTTCAAGGCTTTGTCCACTGGGATCTGGGAGTGCTCGAAGTTTGACTCGAGCAGCCTATGACGGCTTTGAGGCGTCGGCCCAGGTAGCTGCGGCGGGCATCGGTACACGCCGCCAGGCATGGCTACAGTCGTCAGACCTGGAGCAATGGGTACAAGACAAGTTGGTCGATGTCCCTTGCCGAGGTGAAAACCTCTTTGGCAAGCCCATGACAGAAAAAGCTACCGAGTCCGAGTACCTGACCCGGACAAGGCTCTCGAAGAAGACTTCTGTCCCTTCTAAGAAGAAGGGCTCAGGTAAGAAGCCCTTTTTCCCGAGAAAAGGTACTGTTTACCGCAACTACCCCACATATCAGGCCTCCCCATCTCCCCAACAAGGGCTCTGGCCAAGGGACAGGGGCATGGCCCGCATAAGCAAAAAGCCCCCAAGACCCAGGCAGTGGCTCCGGCTCCGGCCCCGGCCCAGCCTGGAGGGGGTTTTTGACTCCCAGAGCATAGTCCCTCTCTCCAAGGAAGCAAGGCCATGCACAGGAAGAAGGCTGATCCTGTATGCCCACAGGTGGCCAGCCATCACAACAGATACCTGGGTTCTCCAGATAGTCCAAATGGGCTGTCAGCTACATCTCACCCTGCACCTCCTCCTTACTTTCCAGGGGAGCCTCTCAGACCCCCTCTTCACAGGGACCTCCTCTTAAAGGAGTTAGCAGGTCTTCTTGAGGATCAGGCGGTAGAAATGGTGCCCCACCACCTGCAGGGAAAGGGCTTCTACGCCAGGTATTTCGGGATACCAAAGAGAACTGGAGGCCTAAGACCAATCCTTGACCTGCGCAACTTAAACAAGTTCCTGGTGAGGGAAAAGTTCAAGACGCTTTCCCTTGGAATATTGCTGCCTTACCTCCGCCAGGGAGACTGGCTATGCTCCTTAGACCTAAAGGATGCATCTCCAGGAACAAGCAGGAATGAGTCTTCACATATGGGTATCGTCGGTACCAACGGAGCCTGTGCGGGAATGCTCCCCAGCGTCCAGTAGGAAAGCTTTTGGGAGCATCCCACAGCGCTTACGCGCTGCCTTCCCGACTTTCCCAACCGCCTCTCTCCAGTTCTTCTTTTCTGCGGAGCCAGCAGGTCGTGTTCCTGTCACCGCAGAAGAATTCTTTATTTTTTTCTTTATTTTTCTGTGTCGCGTCTGCCTTCTTCAACGTCAGACCGGTACCGCCGGTCTTTTCTTTTCTTTTCTTTCTTAAAAAAAAACAAAAAAACTTTTCTTTCTTCAACTGTGCATTTTCGGTTTGGGCCTTAGGCCTGAACATTTTTTCTCCTCATGGAGAAGCCCGCTTCTGGGTTCAAAAAGTGCACGAAATGTGGCGGTACTATTTCTGTCACCGACACCCATGACTGGTGTCTAAAATGTTTGTGGCCTGACCATTCCATCACGGATTGTGTGTCCTGTACCATGATGTCTAAAAGAAGTCGGCAGAACTGAGCAGCCAAGCTCAGTACCCTGTTTCCCTCTGATGCAGCCTCGGTAGCATCGACGTTTTCCAGGGCTGCTTCTTCCTCCCATGGATCTCAGGTAACCAAACATAAATCTAGCCGGTCCTCGAAGGGCAAATCTCCCTCTAAGCATCAAGATGCCTCCGGGCTTGTCCTCGAGGATTCCGCACCGGCAAAATTACCCCGGCGGGAAGTTCCGGCTTCCAAAGCATTGTCTATGAGGTCACAGGTTTATTTATTTATTTATTTACATTCTCTTATATACCGCGCTATTCTGCATCAGTGCGGTTTACATTGAACAAACTGAAATTACATTGAACAGGGCATTATAACTTGGAGATAACTATTTTACAGGGAACATGGGCTATGGAGGGTTAAGTGGCTTGCCCAAGACCACAAGGAGCACCTGTGGGACTAGAAACCCCAGTCCTTCCGGCTCAAGGTTGCTGTCCTCTAGTGGGATTTGAACCCCCGACCTTCCGGCCTGAAGTACCTTGTCCCAACCACTAGGCCACTCCTCCACAACATCGATGGCTTGGCCTCGACTGATCACCTGTTGCCGTGTTCTGGGGTACCGGTGGCCTCCACTGGTACCGACATCCAGACTCTGGTGGCGTCGATGGATCAGAAGATTCTGTCCATGTAGCGCACCCTAACGGCATTTATGCAGGCTTCGACACCTTCGGTACTGCAACAATCTCCGTTGCTGGTACCGACTCTGGCACCGGCATCGTTCCGGGTGCTGGTACCGATTGCATTGACATCGGCTTCGATGTCGACTGCAGCAGTATCCTGTCCGATGACGCCCATCGGTACCGAACCGGTACCGCTTACTCCCGATGTCGATCCCACTCGGTACGCGTATCGGGCTTTACAGGAGCATCCGGACAGGCGATACTTCGATTCCTCCGAAGACTCTGAGTCTGAGGCTTCTATCGAGGCACCGGTACTACTTCCTCAGGAGTCTGATTCTCCAAAATGAAGAATGTCTCCTCCAGAAGACTTGTCTTTTCAGGACTTCATTAGGGAAGTGGCTAGGGGCCTCTCCATTACAGTGGCCCCTGAGTCAGAGCCTAGAGCCAAACTACTAGATAATCCTCCAGGATGTGCATGCAGGACCCTTGATGCCTTTGGCCGAAGGGTTTTCCAAGCCAATATGCTTGCTGCCAGAATCAACTCCTATAGTCTCTATATGGGGATGTTTCTAAAAGAAGTCACAGATCATCTGCAGACTTTAGCCCCTTTTATTTCAGAAGATAAAAGGCAGGAATTTCTCACTTGGCTTAAACATGCCCAAGATGTTTCCAAATTTTCCAACCGTGCAGCCTTGACTCTTTTGAGTGTGTAAGCAGAGCCTCGGCTATTGCCATAGGTGCACGTAGAATTGCTTGGTTACAAGCCTCTGATTTGGAACTTTGGGTCCAAGATGAACTGGGAAATCTTCCTTGCACAGGTGAAAACCTTTTTGGCAGGGATTGGAAAGCAAAGGCCACTCAGATGGATGCTGAGAGCTCTGCTTTGGATCGACTTTCAAAGTCTACCTCTGCTCCTGCTAAGAAAAGATTGTTCAAAAAGACAGCCTTTTCTAAAAAGGGAAGATACTATCCTGCTTATGGTCAGCAGGCATCTTCTGCAGGTCGTTTTGCTGCAAAGCGTCAGCAACCACCTAAACAGGCCAAGTCAAAGGCTGCCAGGCCTCCCACGGCTCAGCAGCCTCAGCCTCCTCAGGGCCCTTGACTTGCGACTAGAGAACTTAGTCTTTCTGGCTCTGGAAGAACCAGAGCCCCTCACCATTCCAGGAAGGTTGGCTTACTTTGCTCCCAGATGGGAGCAAATCACAGCAGAGCAATGGACCCTCTCCATTATAAGGGAAGGGTACAAGCTTCATTTCTTAAACCTTCCTCCCCACACCATGGTGAGACAGTTCAATTCTCCAACATCTCTCCTCAACCTTCTGGGTCAGGAGATTGCTACCCTTCTTGCCCAAGGGGCAATAGAAGAAGTACCCCTTCTTCAACAGGGCTCAGGGTTCTACTCCCCTTATTTTCTTATTCCAAAGAAAACAGGGGGCTACAGACCCATATTAGATCTCAGAGAATTGAACAAGTTTCTATTCAAATAGAAATTCAAGATGATTTCTCTCGGTACTCTGTTGCCATACCTTCAGAGTCAGGATTGGCTTTGTTCTCTAGATCTCAAGGATGCGTACACCCATGTCCTCATCCATCCAACACACAGAAGGTTCCTTCGGTTCCTTTTTCAAGGAAAGCACTACCAATACAGGGTGCTTCCTTTCGGTCTGGCCTCTGCACCAAGGGTGTTCACAAAATGCATGGCAGTAGTAGCTGCATTTCTACGCACTCTAGGAATATTCATTTGTCCATATCTGGACGACTGGCTCATTCGAGCTCCATCCCAGTCAGAGGCCCAGATTTCTCTAACCTGCACAATGCGTGTCCTTCAGTATTTGGGACTGGTAATAAACATACCAAAATCCCATCTCACCCCTACTCAGTCCCTGGAGTTTATAGGGGCCTTGCTGGATACCACAACTGCAAGGGCCTATCTTTCTCAGGGCCGTTTCCTATGCTTGGTGCAGTTAGCCTCCCAGATACAGTTAAAGTCCCATTTAACTGCTCGAGAGATGTTACAACTACTAGGCCACATGGCATCCACCGTGCATGTGGTTCCATATGCTCGCCTTCACATGAGGGCAGCTCAATGGACTTTGTCCACCCAATGGACTCAGGCATCAGGTTGCTGTCAGACAAAATAGCAAACTCCAGTCGCCTATTTTGGTCTCTCCAGTGGTGGAAGTCCCCTCCAAATCTGTTGCTGGGGTCCCCTTTTCAGCAGTCGCTACCCCAAGCAACTCTAACAACAGATGCTTCTCCAATGGGTTGGGGAGCTCATCTGCAGGATCTCTCCACCCAGGGCATCTGGTCTCCACAGGAGACTTCTCTGCATATCAATCTCTTGGAACTCAGAGCAATATTCTTAGCTCTCAGCTACAGGACAGTCCTCAACCATACGGACAACCAAGTAGCCATGTTCTATGTAAACAAGCAGGGCGGGACTGGCTCTCTGTCGCTTTGCAACGAAGCTTTGCGACTGTGGGCCTTCGCCAGAGAGCATCACATCCATCTTCTGGCAGTATATCTTCCAGGCGTTCAAAACTCTTGGGCGGACAGACTCAGTCGAGTTCTGCTTCCACACGAGTGGTCCCTCCACATGGACCAGGTAGCCAGGATCTTTCGAATTTGGGGAACCCCGGACATAGACCTCTTTGCAAGTCGTTATCTCGGTGTTCTCTTTGACTCGGACCTCACTTTCCACGCTCATATTTCCCATATCACTAAAACCTCTTTCTATTTTCTACGCCAAATTCGAGCCATTCGTCCCTTCCTCTCCATTTCTGCTCTTTCCACACTACTTCTCTCCTTAGTTATGTCCCGGGTCGACTTCTCTAACTCTATCCTCACTGGTTTGTCTTCTTCCCAACTTCATCGCCTTCAGAGAATCCAAAACACCGCAGCTCGCCTTCTCACACACTCGTCCCCCTATCACCACATAACCCCTCTTCTCATCCATCTACACTGGTTACCCGTTTCCTTTCGTTCCCAGTACAAACTACTCACCTTAGTTCACAAGGCCCTTCACACCAGTACCCCACAATATCTAGCTGACCTTATTCATTTTCACACTCCCAGGCACACCCCCCGCTCATTCCATCTGAACCGTCTCACCCTACCTTCCCCTGCTGCTGCCCGTCTTCAATCCACCCGCTCTTCAGCTTTCTTCTTTATTGGCCCCGCACTATGGAATTCCCTTCCCACTTCCCTACGTTTAGAACCCTGTCATGCAGCATTCAAACAGCAGCTAAAAACCCACCTTTTTTCCATGGCCTTTAACCTCCCTACCTCCTCTTCCCCCCTATAATTCTCTTTCTCTCCTCTACTGCTTCTTACCCCACTTTGCTTTTAAATTGTAAATTTCCTTTCCTTTTCTTTCCGGCTTCGTGCCTTTTATTGATTTTTATTTATTGTACACCGCTTTGATTTTACTGAAGGGCGGTCAATCAAGCTTTAATAAACATAAACATAAGTCCGTGGAATGCCAAACTTCCCCGGTTCTGTTCCAGAATTCCGTGTCAGGGAGTTCAGGCCAAGGATGCCTTCCTCCTTCACTGGGGTCAAGACTTCCTTTATGCCTTTCCACCAATTCCCCTAATTCCCAAGACACTATTCAAGCTTCAGAGAGATCAAGGGACCATGATCCTCATTGCACCACACTGGCCACGCCAAGTGTGGTACCCTCTACTTCTGCATCTCTCTCAAGCTCCTTCCCTGGACTTGGGCTCTGCACCAGACCTTCTGTCCCAGGAAGAGGGAACTTTGTGGCACCCAAACCCCCAGTCGCTCCATCTCAGGGCTTGGTTGCTGAGGGCCTAGACCTTCAAGATTTTCATCTCTCTCAGCAAGTCAGAGATGTTATTCATGCCTCTAGAAAGCCTTCTACTAGACGTTCCTATGCTTTCAAATGGAAAAGATTTACCATTTGGTGTTCAGAGAAGGGTCTAAACCCTCTTGCAATACCTCTGAATTCTCTACTAGAGTATCTCCTGCATCTATCCCATGCAGGTCTGAAAACGAATTCAGTAAGAGTCCATTTGAGTGCTATTGCAGCGTCCCTCAAGCCTCTCAATGGACAACCTATTTCCTCTCATCCTCTTATAGCAAGATTCATGAGAGGCCTTCTTTTAACTAAACCTCCCATTAGACCACCTCCAGTGGCATGGGACTTAAACCTGGTTCTTGGCCAGCTCATGAAGCCACCCTTTGAACCTTTAGCCACAACCTCCTTGAAATTTATTTCTTGGAAGGTTATTTTTCTCATTGCAGTCACCTCAGCACGCCGCATCTGTGAGTTGCAAGCTTTGGTGGCTAATCCACCTTATACAAGGTTCCATCATGATAAGGTAGTCCTCAGGACCAATCCACACTTTATGCCTAAAGTGGTCTTGCCTTTTCATCTGAACCAAGAGGTTTATTTACCTGTCTTTTTTCCAGGACCTCATGCATCAAATGCAGAGAGGAATCTTCATACCTTGGATTGTAAGAGAGCTCTTGCTTTTTGCTTACAAAGAACACAGCAACATAGAAAGTCTTCTCAACTCTTTGTTGCTTTTGATCCTTCTCATTTAGGACTTCCCCTCTGTAAGAGAACACTGTCCAACTGGATTGCTCAGTGTATTTCTTTCGCCTACCAGAGTAGAAACCTTTCTCTGGAGGGCCATGTCACAGCTCACAATGTGAGAGCCATGGCAGCCTCAATGGCTCATTTAAACTCTGTGTCCATCGACCAAATCTGTCGAGCGGCCATCTGGGCCTCGGTTCATACCTTCACAGCCCATTACTGCTTGGACAAGGACTCCCGCCGGGATGCCTTGTTTGGTCAGGCTGTTCTCAAACACCTGTTCCATTCCTAATCAACTCCTACCCACCTACCCTGGTTGGATGCCAGAGATCCATGGGAGGAGGTAAAGTCCTTTCCAAGGACACACAACCTGGGGTCTTCCCCTGGCATCTGCAGCTAGGGAGTCCCCATATGTGAAGACTCATTCCTGCTTGTTCCTGGAGATAGCACAGTTACTTACCTGTAACAGGTGATCTCTGGGAACAGCAGGAATAAGTCTTCACAACCCACCCACCTCCCCTAGGAGTTGTATCTCTCTATCTATCTTTCCTTTCCTCTCTCTCTCTTTGTCTCAGCTTTAAAACTCGAACTGGAGAGAGGCGGTTAGGAAAGGCGGGAAGGCAGCGCACAGGCGCTGTGGGATGCTCCCAAAAGCTTTCTTACTGGACGCTGGGGAGCGTTCCCGCGCAGGCTCCGTCGGTACCGACGATACCCATATGTGAAGACTTATTCCTGCTGTTCCCAGAGATCACCTGTTACAGGTAAGTAACTGTGCTTTACACACACATCCCCATTCATCCAGATCACAGACAATATCTGCGATTTGTGGTGGGAGGAAACCACTTTCAGTACAAGGTGCTTCCATTTGGCCTCGCCTCCGCACCCAGGGTGTTCACAAAGTGCCTAGCGGTGGTGGCGGCCTTCCTGAGAAACTAGGGGGTATTTGTCTTCCCCTACTTGGACAACTGGCTCATCAGAGCACAGTCAGCCCTGGAAGCCCAACAGGCCACGTCTCGCACTATCCAGTTGCTATAACACTTAGGGTTTGTGATCAATTACACAAAGTCCACTCTGGTTCCCTCTCACGGACTGGAGTTCATAGGAGCAAGGCTGGACACCCTTCAAGCAAGGGCTTATCTACCAGAAGACAGGGCACAGAGACTTTTGGCCCTAGTGCAGCAAGTGAGTCGCAGACCCCAGATCTCAGCAAGACACTTTCTGCGCCTCCTTGGTCACATGGCCTCCATGGTACATGTGACACCCATTGCCCACCTCCACATGATAACAGCTCAGTGGTGCCTCAGGGACCAGTGGACACAGGCCACAGGCAGACTCAGAGACAGGATCAAGGTGTCCAAACGACTGGTGCAGTCGTTAACCTGGTGGCTTCAACCATACAACCTACTTGAGGGAGTGCCTTTCCAACCTTTGCACACAAGAGTGCTGACTGCAGACGCCTCCTTGCTGGGCTGGGGAGCCCATTGCCAGGAATTGTGCACTCAGGGTGTGTGGTCTCCACAGGAGAGCACACAACAGATCAATCTCCTAGAGCTTTGAGCTATCCACCTAGCTCTACGGACCTTCTGTCAAACCCTGGATCATGAGCCTGTCTTAATTCAGACAGACAATCAAGTGGCAATGTTCTTTGTGAACAAACAGGGGGGGCACAGGGTCTCGCATCCTCTGTCAAGAGGCCCTGAACCTATGCTCTTTTGCAGTCAACCAGTGTATGCACCTCAAAGCAGTTTACTTGCCAAGTCAGGAGAACTTCTTAGCCGACAAGCTAAGCAGAATTCTCCAGCCGCATGAGTGCCAATTGGATCCCAACATAGCCCAGCAGCTGTTCCAGTGCTGGGGGCGACCATCCATAGATCTGTTTGCGAGCCCACAGAATCACCAGTTGCCCCACTTCTGCTCCAGACAGCCACACCCATGCAGGGTGGCGGCAGATGGTTTTCTAATATCATGGTCTGTGGGCCTCCTGTATGCGTTTCCTCCCACGCCTCTGGTGGCCAGGACTCTGTTCAAGATCCTGCAGGACAAAGCCTCGGTCATCCTGGTAGCTCCCAGATGGCAAGGCAACCATGGTTTCTGCTGCTGCTTCAACTGGCAGCAGAGGCCCCAATTCCTCTGGGATTACATTCCAACCTCCAGTCACAGGAGGGGGGGCACTTTCCTGCATCCCAACCTCAGGTCTCTCAACCTGATGGCATGGCTGCTGAAAGGGTAGTCCTCGCACCACTTCTCCTCCCTAAAAATGTAGAGGATGTACTACTAGCCTCAAGAAGGCAATCGACTAGGAAAACCTATGTGTTTAAGTGGCATAGGTTTGAGGTGTGGTGTGATAAGCAGAGCGAAAACCCTTTCTCCTGCCAATTGTCAGTGGTGTTGCAGTACCTGCTTCACCTCTCGGATTTAGGCCTCAAGTCAAACTCTGTCCGAGTCCACCTTAGTGCCTTATCAGCACACCACTCTCCAGTGGAAGGACAACCTCTTTCTGCACACCGTTTGGTGTCCAGGTTCCTGAGAGGTTTACTTTTGCTGAAGCCCCCGGTTCGCTCTCCGGCGACTGAATGGGATTTAAATGTGGTCTTAGAGCAGCTTACTCGCCCACCTTTTGAGCCAATGGCTACCTGCCATCTACGCTTCCTCTCTTGGAAAGTGCTTTTCTTGGTGGCACTCACATCGGCCAGATGAGTGAGTGAGCTGCAGACTCTGGTTTCCAATAGACCTTACACACGGTTCTATAGGAACAGGGTGGTGCTTTGCACTCACCCCAAGTTCCTTCCGAAAGTGGTCTCTTCGTTCCACCTCAGTCAGGAAGTGGTACTTCCGACCTTCTTTCCCAGGCCGCATGCCAGTCGGGCAGAAGCAGTTCTGCACACCCTGGACTGTAGGAGAGCTTTGGTCTTCTACTTGGAGCATACGCGGAGACATCGAAGGACGACTTAGCTCTTCGTCTCTTATGACCCCAGTAAGCTGGGGATGCCAGTCTCCAAGCGTACGTGGTCCACTTGGGTGGCGGACTGCATCGCCTGGGCATACAGGGCGGCCGATCTCCCGTTGCAGGGTTGAGTTACTGCCTACCAGGTCAGGGCTAAGGTGGCATCAGTGGCTCACTTCCACTGTGTTCCGCTGGCAGACATCTGCCGGGCCGCCACCTGGTCTTCAAGCCAGACTTTTGCGGCCCATTACTGCCTGGATAGGGAGTCCCAACGGGACAGTGCTTTCGGCCAGGTGGTACTCTGTAACCTGTTCGAGGTTTAGGCAACTCCTACCCTCCGACCTTTTGGTGTCAGGCTACCGGAGTGTTACGTTCTCACTTGAACTCCTATCATGGCTGCTGCGGCTCTTCTAGAGGGAGCCTATTTTCAGTTATGGGTTCTCGGTAGCCTATAGCTAGGGAGTCCCATATGTGAGGACTGACTTCCTGCTTGTTCCTGGAGAAAGCATAGTTACTCACCTGTAACAGGTGTTCTCCAGAGACAGCAGGAATCAGTCCTCATGACCCTCCTTCCTCCCCTGGAGTTGCAGTCCTCTTATTAATTTTTATTCTTTTGCCGTCTATTTAACTATGTCATTTGACTGAGCAAGATGGCACCCTTGGCCGGGAAGAGGACAGAAAGCTGGGTATTTGCTCCGCATGAGGGCTCAGTCGGCGCCGATGTCACCCATATGTGAGGACTGATTCCTGCTGTCCCTGGAGAACACCTGTTGCAGGTGAATAACTAAGCTTGAGCTTGGTCAGACCATGTGTTTATGGCTTTCATTCTTAAAGGTGGTTACTCTTTGTTCCCCACGTGTGAAAAAGAGCATTCGGTGCAAATCCTACAAGAATCTTTTCTGTGACTAGAATGACTAAAAAAATATTGTCAAAAGAAAATTCCAAAATTCTCTGTTTATAAAATACTTCAGCAAAATAAATCCAAAGGACACTATCTTAACATCTAACAAATACAAAGTAATCAACCTGAGTTTTATCCATTGGAGAGTTTGACCTTCTATGCCCCATTTAAAAGAATAAATATCTTCCCCATCTGTCTAATAGGAAAATAAAAATTACTGTCCCTCAAGAAGAAAAAAAAAGTACTTACAAATCGGAGAAAAGATATGTTTTCAACTTGTGTCAAAATGAATAATTAAATCAAAATAACTGATTACAGATAAATGCTCAACTCCACACACTTATCGCTCCTTTTTTCTTACTACTGTAAATTCATTCATTCATTTGTTCTGAATATTTAAATTATATAAGCACTTCTTCAAAGCTTGAATGAACACTACAGCCTCATTACTCATTCGCTGATAGGAGCTCATTCATTGGCCACTAGAAACTTTCATGCATTGCTAAAGTACTTCTCATCATTGTTCCCCTAAGTCAGCTGAAGAGATTTTTTTTTAACTTCCTTTAAAAATTCCCCAAACTGTGCTTTTGAAGGAAGGCAGGATAGGTTTGCTCCCTTACTGTTAATTCTTCCTTGGCTGCCAAAAAAGGCCTGTGGTATTTTTAAGGTGTTGTGTCTGGCTCTTTTATTCATCAGATTGGCCCTATCTATTTGTCTAATAGACTGTTTTGGTATTAATCAACCAAATCACTCCATTCGTTGACTCATTTGACATTGATTTGCCTTCTGCTTCTGCCTTTTGACAAAAGAGGATCAGGGAAAAATGTTTTTCAAGTGTTGTTCCAAAATTGTGGCATGACTTACCTGTTTTAATTAAGGACATTGATTATGTGCAGTTTCAAAAGGTTTTAAACGTGTTTATGGGATATATTTTTTAATCATGCTTAATGTGAATTGTCTCTACTTCAATTTTGTACTCTGCTTTGTACGTCTATAGATTGTAAAAGTGGAACATAAGCACTTTTGTTTATCTCTGACCATGGCCGATGGTTTCGCCGCTCATCCACAGCTTCATCAGGGAATTCTTCTAAAAAAAATACAAACAAAAAAACCAATCAAAAACAGATCTCAAACCACCATACCTAACCCAAGCAGTCTGCTCAACTTCCCAGAATCCGTGGCTGTGCGTTCATATAAGGGAATCCCAATGCAGGTATCCAATAAACATCAATTAAAAAGATCTTTAGTTATTAATAGAACCAATTCCAACTCGATCTGCCCATTAAGTTCCATGGGATGCAATGTGTGCCACTAGGAAAAAATGCTATTCCTATTGACGCAACCATTTAACAAAATCCCCACCCACTGTTCCTTTCAGCTGTTTTACAATAAAATATCTCAGTTCCTTAATAGAATATTGTGCAGTAATCCAATGTTCCACCAAAGGCGCTGCCTCCTTCTTGCACTTTATGGATGACAAATGTTCAGTAATCCAAATCTTAAACATACGGGTAGTTTGATTGATATATATTTTTTCACAGGAGCAAAGAATTGCATAAATGTACCGTCTCCTCAGATCAAATTTAAAACCCAATTTTGGATGTTTAAATTGATGCATTTCCATTGTATGTGGACAGATCACACATCTCCCACATTTGAAATGTCCTGTAACAGCTGAAATCTCCATTACACACTTCATCCAGAAGTTTAGAATGTACAAAGTAATTTCTCAAATTATGACCTTGAGTAAATTCAAAAAACGGAGTGGCTTCAAAAATTGGGCACATATGTAACCCCCCCCCCCCCAATGTCTCAGAATTAAAGACTCAATACGGAAAACTTGAGCAGAATAAGGGCGTACACATACTACAGTATCCTCCACACTGTCTTGACTCAAATAGTAACCCCTGATTGGCATGCCGAGCCCTCCTATATGCTCGATGTATAGCTCTCATGGGATAATGTTTGTGTATAAACCTTTGTTTCCTCCTCTGTGGTACACAAACGTCTTAGTCAAAGATACTGTCCGATCTACAGTCTTCACTGCCTTGGGCCTGCGGTCTCTTCAAGAGGTTTTCCAGCAACGCCCTCAAGAGCCGCCAGCAGCAGCATGATAAGTTTTTTCCCTGAGTCACCAATGCCTCAGAAGGCCAGGGCCTCGTCTGAGGCCTCGATATCTTGGGCAGAACTCTCCGAACCTGAGTCTCGTCATGGGCCCTCAGAAAGGGGTCTCCCTCGAGGGAACCCAGGAAGAAGAAGAAACCCTTGAAGGAGGTATCCTTGGATGGTTCCGACTGGCTGGGAGCTCCCAGGGCCCAGTCCCGCAATCTGAGACGCTCGCCGGTGGCATCATAGAAGAGCAACCTGCGAAGGTCCCCTGGAAGGATCTGACGACGGACTGGCCTCGGTCCCCAGACACCATCCTCGTCGAGGGATTCCCCTTCAGGGGAGCTGGTGTTGGGCCTGAGTCTCTCAGTGCTCGTGCCGAAAGCTGCGGAGCCTTCTGGTCTGGAATACAGAATGGTGGCCCTGGAGCGCAGTTTGTTTGCCTTCATGGACTAGCAGCAGGCGCTGTTATCCGGTATGACCGGTTCATCCACCCCAACCACCGGGCCCTCTCGACATCCAAGACGTCCCCGGAGGCCAAGCCGATCCTCAAGGTCCTTTGGCCTCGTGTCGCTCCTCGGCCGAGGTTGTACTCAGAGTCCCGCTCAACGGGACCATGGTCATCCCCAGCAGGTTTACTGGGCACTGGCCATAGGGCATCGCGGCCCCCGAGGCCTGCGGAGCAGCCCCCCTACGTATCCTCAACTGACTACTCCGAGTGGGAGACGGAGGACGAGGAGTCCCCCAATACCCGTCGCCGCCACCACAACGCCACTTCTGATTCTCCTGTCTCGGAACCACGCGGCAGTCGCTGCCCGAGGACATAGGCTTCCTGGATTTTGTCAAGGACATGTCTAAGGCCCTGGCATTCCCGACCGAGTTGGAGGAGGACCCTCGGGCAGATGAGTTGGAGATCCTTCAGTATGAGGCCCCTCTGCGGGAATCGCTCACAGTGCCCATTCCTCCCATCCTGGAACGACTCATGCTCCGCATGTGGGAGACACCAGCGTCAGTGCCGGTGGTGAGCAGATGGCTTGACTCGATGTATCGTGTCCGCCAGAGCCCGGGCTTCCAGAAGTCACAACTGCCACATAACTCCATGGTGGTGGAGTCGGCCATGCATCGGCTGAAAAGCCAGAAGATGCACTCCTCTGTGCCGCCACCCCCCCCCCCCCCCCCCGGAAGGGAGGCTCGTACCTTGGACGCCCTCAGCAGAAAGTGCTACCAGAGCTCGATGCTCATCTGCTGCATCCAGGCCTACCACAGCTATACATGGGCATGTACCTGAGAGACCTGGCGAAGGAACTCGCCGGGTTCTCTGCTGGTCTCTCCAAGGAACCTTTTGCAGCGGTTCAAGAACCTGGCCAAGGCCGTCTGAGAGTACTCTAAATTCATGTCTCGAGCGGCCTATGACTGGTTCGAGTCAGCATCCTGGATAGCCACTGCAGGCATCGGTGCATGCTGCCAAGCTTGGCTTCAGTCGTCCAACCTCAAGCAGTGGGTTCAGGACAAATTGGTCAATGTCCCATACCAAGGAGAGACCCTTTTTGGCAAACCCATGACCGACAAGGCTGCCGAGCTGGAGACCGAGTTCATGGCAAGGACTAGGCTCGCTAAGAAGACCACTGCCCCTCCCCAACAGAAGGGCTTGGATAAAAGGCCCTTTTACCCAAGGAAGGGAGCTGTTTACCGAAACTACCCACTCTATCAGGCTGACCTGGCTCCCCAACAGGGTTAGCAGGCCAAGGGATATGGGCATGGTCCACATAAGCAGAAGGCTCCTAAACCCCAGGCACTGGCCCCGGCCCAGCCAGGGGGGAGCTTTTGACGCCTTGAGTATAGCCTCTCTACCCCAAGGAGATCAACAACCCACAGGGGGGACATCTGGCCCTCTATACCCAGAGGTAGGCGGCCATGACCACTGCTTCCTGGGCACTAAGGGTAGTCAGGGAGGGTTACCTCCTCCACCTGGCTCTCAGACACTTCCTCCTTATTTCCCAGGAGAGAACCTCGGGTCTCCCCTCCACCGGAATCATCTTCTGAAGGAGTTGGCAATTTTCAGTTGCCTCGCTTCTGCTCTTGGCAGGCCCACCTTTCCAGGATAGCAGTGGACGCGTCCCTATTCTCCTGGTCGGAAGGCCTCATGTATGCCTCCCCCCCCACGCCACTGATCGCTAAGACCTTGTTCAAGACCCTCCGCAACAAGGCCTCGTTCATCCCGATAGCCCCTCGGTGGCCAGACAGCCGTGGTTCCCGATGCTGCTGCAGTTGACCGTGGAGGCCCCTCAGGACCCCTATCTCAGGGGGGGGTGCTCTCTCCTGCACCCCGACCTGGGGTCCCTGTTGCTAACAGCATGGCTGCTGAGAGGGTGACTCTGGCCCCTCTCAACCTTCCGGCTGAGGTTGAGGACATTCTGCTGACCTTTCGCAAGGCCTTCACTAGAAAGACTTGTGCCCTCAAATGACGCAGGTTCTCAGTTTGGTGCGCCGAACATGGGGCTGATCCTTTCTCCTGCCTGGTGGCTCTGGTGTTGCAGTACCTTCTCCACCTCTCTGTTCAGGCTCAAGTCTAACTCTGTCCGAGTATACCCGAGTGCCCTGGCGGTGCACCACCATCCGGTGGATGGTAAGCCCCTCTCGATCCAACCGTTGGTGACCCGTTTCCTTTGGGGCCTGCTCTTATCGAAGCCCCCAGTTTGCCCTTCAGCAACCAAATGGGACCTCATTGTGGTGCTGGGGCAGCTCACTCGCCCATCCTTCGAGCCTCTAAAGACCTGCCAGCTTCGCTATCTCTCTTGGAAGTTGGTTTTCCTGGTTGCACTCACCTCTGCTTGCAGAGTTAATGAGCTCCAGGCCCTTGTGGTGGAGGTGCCCTATACCAGTTTCTACAAGAACAAAGTGGTGCTTCAAATGCACCCCAAATTCCTGCCGAAGGTGATATCGCCCTTCCATCTCAACCAGGAGGTGGTGCTCCCTACCTTCTTTCCAAGACCTCACTCCAGTTGGGTGGAGACAGTCCTTCACACCTTGGACTGTAAGTGGACCTTGTCCTTCTATATCCAACGCACTCAGGGCCACCGCAAAGCTTCTCAGCTTTTCATCTATGACCTCAGTGGGCTGGGGGAGGCGGTGACCAAGCGCATGCTGTCCACATGGGTGGCGGACTTTATCGCCCTCGCTTATGAGCAGGCGGGGCTCCCACTGGAAGGCCACTTCACGGCGCACCATGTCAGGGCCATGGTGTTCTCGGTAGCGAACTTGCGCTCTGTTCCAATGGTGGACATCTGCCGGACTGCCACCTGGTCTTCAGTCCATACCTTCGCAGCCCATTACTGCTTGGAAAGAGAGTCTTGACAGGACAGTGCCTTCGGCCAGGCTGTGCTCTGTAACCTTTTTTGGGTTTAAGCTACTCCTACCCTCCAACCCTTCTGTGTTCAGGCTACCAGAGTGCTAGTTTTGTCGGACACGGGGGCCTTACTGCAGTCTGTGGACACAGATTCAATTGCTGCTGCTTGCGGCTCCCCATGAGGGAGCCCCTATTTTTGCTATGGGCTTTCGGTAGCCTGTAGCTGGGGAGTCCCATATGTGGGGACTGACTTCCTGCTTGTTCCCGGAGAAAGCGTAGTTACTCACCTGTAACAGATGTTCTCTGGGGACAGCAGGAATCAGTCCTCACAACCCTCCCTCCTCCCCTTGGAGTTGCTTCTTTACCATCTTTTATTTTTGCCGTCTTTTAGCTATGTCATCTGACAGAGCAAGATAGCATCCTTGGGAGGGAAGGGAACCATGCATGCTTAGTGGCATCTCCCAAAGGCTTTCTTTTGAAAGCTAGGGGGATGCTTCCGCAAGGGCTCCGTTGGTGCCGACGTCACCTGTATGTGAGGACTGATTCCTGCTGTCCCTGGAGAACATATGTTAAAGGTGAGTAACTAAGCTATATTTTCCTTCAGATGTCGACAATGGAAGCTTCCAAACTCCAAAAGATTATTACGATCCATGTTCTTTCGATATATAGACATATATCATGACGTATCCTAATTTTGCGTATTCTAACTTCCACGTGGCCTAATTTCCAAAAATTGGATAACAGTGGCTGAGATCTGTGGGGTAAGTTTAAGATAATTGCTGACGACATTAATCCACTCCAAAAACACATTCAGCTGCTGTTCTGATACTGTCCATATGAAAAAAAATATCATCCATAAAACGCAGCAATAATGCAATATGTTCCCAAAATTGAGAATGTTGTTTCCAAATCATCCTTCTAGACCAGTCCACAAAGTGAGTTATGTCCCCCTGCCAGCAGATATTGGAGACAGAGAAAGTACCAAATGCTTCAGTGGGCATGCCCTGGCACATGTAGCTGTACCCCTAGGGGTCGCCTTCAGTATTTTCACTGTCTCCAGCAGATGTGGATGTCTCTTACTCTTGCTCTTGACAATCACCTAGAGGGTTCCCTTTCGCCAGTTGTTTCATCTATTTTTCTACAGTCTTTTTATTCCCATTATTTCTGTGGACGTCTCCAGGGTATACAATTGAGATGTTTTCCCTTCAGTTTCCCACAGTACTGGTTTTCTGCCCCTGTTAAAGAGAATCAGCGGACTGCTCGGAGGTTGAAGGGGGAGGACTCCTGGTCAGGAGAACCAGGGAAGTCCACTGCAAAGAGCCGTCAGTGCTCTCTTCACATCAAGAGCACTTCTAGCTTTCTTATTTTACAAAAAAAAACGAGACTAGACACAGTATGGCTGCTACTGACAGGCTCTACACACATCGGGGTTTGCAGTGAGTGCCTTCCCCCCCCCCTCCCAAGCCTTCCAATCTATACCAAGCAGTTGTTACAGAGCAGTTCTTCGGTCCTTAACAGTAGACATTAATTCGTGGTAGGACAAAGCAGCAAATGCCCAGCACCACAGCTCCTTCCCGCCATTTTCTGTGTTATCAGGCTTTCAGTTTAAAGACGGTTGCCATCTTGGATTCACCGTGCACTGTACTCAGGGTGCTGAGGCCGTGCATCAGTGCTGCGGCCTTGCGACGCTCCTCCTCCAGCTGTTAAACCCCGTTTCTGTATTTTGAGCGGCAGTCATTTGGGCTCAGTCAGCATGTCGATCTTACCACGCTGTATTGCATGCAGGCGTAAACACCGTTATTTGGTAAACCAGCTTTGCGCCGCATGATTAGAGGATCCTGGGGAACCTTCTTTGTCTTACAAAATAGCCTTTTGGTAGCCATCACCTCGGCCAGGCGAGCTCCAAGTTTTGTCCTGTTGAGACTTGTATCATTCATTCTCGCAGGAAAGGGTCTCCTTGCATACAGTCTCCTCCTTTCTGCCGAAGGTCTTGTTTCCCTTTCATCTTAATCGAACAATTTCTCTCCCTTCTTTTCCAAAGGAAGCTGTGTGTTGGAGCGTATGCTGGCCTCCGGACCGTTGAAGTCTGCAGAGAGCTGTGCCATTATCTCAAGGTGACTGAGGCATTCTGGAAGTCTGATAGTCTGTCCTTTTTGCAGGACCTCATTAGGGCCTCAAGGACTCCAAAGCCACGATTGCCCGTTGGATTAAACGCACGATTGGGTCTACGTATATCTTGCATGGTCATCCTGTGCCTCTCTGTTTTCGGGCTCATCCAACATGAGCTCAATCAACCTCCTGGGTTGAGCGTTCCTTCGTCACCCCTCTAGACATTTGCCGGGAGGCTACCTGGTCCTCTTTGTCTATCCTTACTCCTCATTACTGTCTTGATCTCCGCACCCATGACTCTGCGAGTTTTGGAGCACAGGTGGTGATGGCGGCGGTTGCTTCCCATCTTGTGATGTGCTAGCTTGGGTACTTCCCACTTGTGTGGACTGGTCTAGCAGGATGATTTGGAAGGAGAAATTTTCACTTACTTTTAATTTCCTTTTCTGGAATCCTGCTAAACCAGTTCACAGCCCGCCCCTTCTCATTGTACTCCACCGTACCATTAGAGCCTTTGTCCATACAGCTATGCCGTTTCTGTCTTTAGAGTGCCTTGCGCACTCCATGTACATAGCTGTGGGTTACAGCTACATGTGCCAGGACATGCCTACTGAAGCCTTTGGTACTTTCTCTGTCTCCAATATCTGCTGGCAGGGGGACATAACCCACTTATGTGGACTGGTCTAGCAGGATTCTAGGAAAGGAAATTTCGCCATCTGGTTCTCCTCAAAATCTCGAACAAACACACCACTGAGGGGGCCACAGTAGCTCCCATGGCCATCCCATGTACTTAATAGTAAAATTTATTTTGAAATTGAAAATAATTTCTACCCAGCCCTACTTCAGACATCTGGGCCAAAAATGCTTCGTGCTTTAGATTTATCAGTTTCTGACAAATATACAGTACTGATGGTTTCATTTTGTAATACATTCGTATAAAGAGATGTGATATCCAATGTTCTCCGGGAACAAGCAGGAAGTTGGTCCTCACATATGGGTGACGTTGGTGGCGACGGAGCCCGCACGGTAACTTCTCCCCGGCTTTCAGATAAAGTCTTTGGGAGATGTACCATGCATGCATGGTCCCCTTTCTTCTTGCCTCAGTCTTTTTTTTTCTCTCCCATGGAGCCTCCCCTGGAAAAAATTGATTTTTCTTTCTTTTCTCCGGTCACGTACCTATTCTCCCTCCCCCCCTTCCCCCCCTAATCTCCCAATTCCACTTGCCTCCAGCTTTGTGGTATTTTTGGATTTCTTTTTCTTTTCCCCTTCGGGGGTCTTTTCTCATCAGTGCATGGGTTTCACGCCCTTTCTGGCCGGGCCACAGGAGTTTGACTTCACGGGGGCCATCTTTCCCACATTGGCCTTGGTCAGTGGCATCAAGCCATGAGAATGTTGCGCTCACAATATGTCATGTTCAGACATGCATGCTTGTTGCCTTCGGTGCCTCGGGCTGTATCATGATGCCTTGGCATGTAGTCTCTGCCAGCAGATGACCCCCAAAGCCTTCTGAGGCCACAAGAAGCAGCACGAGTCGATTTTCTACAAGACTGACTTAGCCCTGGAGTCATTTGTGGAACTAGCAACCTTGAGGGTCGCCGTGGAGGCTTCGACCTCACATAGCAACCTTGCTGCCTCGGAATCTCGAGGACACAGAGCATCGATCCGGGGCTCCCTCAAGGAAAGATGCCCCTCAAAGAGTTTGACATTGTCAGTGGCCTCCTTGGGTGACGAGTCTGGGACTGTGGGGAAGTCCCATGGCACCTTGCCTCAGAGCCCTCAACGTGAGGCCGATGGCGATGGCCGGAACGGCGCTCGAAACTACCCCGGCAGGAGAAAGCACCATCAGTGTCCGGAGATTGGTTTCTGTCTTCTGAGGCCATCCTCGTCGAGGATGAAAGAAGTAAGTAAGAAGAAAGGAGTGATAATTGTGTGGAGTTGAGCATTTATCTATTTGCAGTCGGTTATTTTGATTTGGATATCTTTTTGTGGATGATTGGCGACTAATCAAATTGAATAATTACCCATGTCCTTATGTTCGATAGACGGAGGTCCCATATTTTGGGAACTTTTCTTACAAATCTTTTATGTAGTTGTGTTAACCAGTTGTATCAACCTTAAAAGCAAAACAGTAAGGTTTTTATCTTGATTGAAATATGACATTCAAGATATCAGCTATCATATGACTTTTCTCAAAATATATTCCTTTAGGAGCCTGAAAAGCTGAAAGGAGAATTTTAAAGCTCCCATGCCAGGTAATTGGGAGTTTCAGGGAGGCTAGCAAAGGTGTGAGGCTATTTCCCATCACTTGCTCATGTTAATGATTCTGGTAATGGTATCTTGCACTACATGTAATTGTCAGGATTTTCTAAGGAAGACCAATATAGATTGTATTGAAATAGCCCAGATGATTCCATACTCCTAGTTGCATATTAGTTTGAAGATTTTCTGATCTTAAAAACAGTCGAAGCTGCCTAGCTAATCTCAAGCAAACAAAAGCTTTTCCATATCATTCTGCTAAACCAGTCCAGACAAGTGGGTTGTGTTCCCCCATCAGCAGATTGATGGAGGCAAAGAACCAATGAAAAGACCAGGTTTTAATGACATCACTCCCATGCCTCTATTTGCCTCAGCCACCAGAGGTCTCTTCAGTATCTCTGTCTCTCCAGCAGATGGTGGATGGATTTTCTCCTCTCTGAAGAAAATTCTGAAGATTTGAGAGGAAAGATTAAATGCTTATGAATGACTCTCTCACTTGGGCATGACATGGGAGGCTCCACTAGACTGTGGTCTTTTCGGTAGCCATAGGAGGGAAAATTGGTTCAGCTCCACATGCTTATCACAAAAAGAGCCTGTTGAGCAGCCAGAAACTGGAAGGATCTAGAAGAGTGCCAAAGCCTCACACAACTTGAACACCGCCGCCTCCCTCCTCCTCTGTTCCCCACCTGCTCTTTCCCGAAGATTGCAGAAGGCTCTCAGAGGGATCTGCCTGGCAGCCATCTTAAACACAGTACTGCAAAAGCCAGTGAAACAGTATCAGGGGAGTAGAGCTGAGCCCGGCATGGATACTCTGCCTGGGGCTCTCAGGAAGTGAGTACCAAGGCTTGACCTCATCATTGTCCTTTTTGGGGACTCCCGATTCAGTCTGTGGGATGCAGTTCAGGGTACAGCGCTGATGATCGTTGGCGCAGTGTGGGGATTTCCCAATGTTTTCTGCACTCATTAATAGCGTTTTCTCCTATTGTATGGTGGTCGCGCGGTCTGTATGTGCCACCAAAGCAGCTCCAGCATGTGTTCTTTACCTAGCACCTGTAACGCACGTTGTAGTAAAAGCACAGTTAATGCGCACCTTCAGCCGCCTCAGTCATAGCACACGTTGTTGTGATACTTGCCTTAACTTTCTAATTCTTCTTCCAGGAATGATTGTTTGGCTTGTGACAAGCAAGGTACCTCATCTCCAGCTTCTAGCATGGCAGCTCCTGAGTTTTTTCCCTGGAGGTATTGCTCTCCCTCTCTATTCCGGGGGATGTGGCTAGTCTCTCCTTGCCTGCCTGAAGGGCAGGAGGTGGGGATGGTGCTATGGGTAAGAATATCCAGCTGAACAGACGTTCCAGGACCATGCTGTGCTCTGCTCCCTATCTTCTAAGGGATCGATGGCGGCTGGGTCCTCTGGTGTGTGTGTGGGGGGGGGGGGGGGTTCATTTCCATGAGGAGAGCTTCTGGAATCCAGATTGTTCTCCCTGAAATTCTTTCCTTTTACAACATGCCTTATCATTCTGGCATGGAAATTCAGAATCTGAGGCCTCTGGATCCCTCTGAGCACAGTCTCATGAGGCAGAGAGTGGAAGCCCTGTTCATTTGTCTATGGCTAAGCATCCCCAGCAAAGGGCGACTTCTGGATGGGAATCAGCTGGGATCTATCTGAGATATGGACTGTCTAATGTGGATGAAGTACTCTCACCTTCAGAGGATTGTGAGGAGGCCGATGTTGTTCACCTGTTGTGGAAGGAGGAACTGGAGATGTTTCCCAGAGTCTCCTCCACCTTGAGCTGGGCAGTTTCTCCAGTTGTGGAGAAGAAACTGAGGATGCGTCCTCTCCTGAAGGTGCGTGGAAATCCACTACTGTCTTCCTGTTCCCGGAGATTCTCAAGGACCTGTTCTGGTTGGAGTTGGATTTCCCCCAACTTTCCAACTAAGGGTGTATAAGAAGATGCATGCTCTCCTGGAGAAGGAGTGCATTGTGTGGTTTGATATTTCCGAGGTGGATGCATAGGTCATGGCAGTTACCAGATGGGCCACCATTCCTGTGAAAATCTGATTGGCTTTAAAGGATACTCTGGACCAAAAGGTGAATTTGTGTTGAAGAACCGGTTCATCGCAGCAGCTGCTATTCTTCAGTTGGCGGTGTGCAGGCCTGATGTCTCAATCCCTGCTCCACCGGATGATTCTACCCCTCTTTTGGAGTCAGCTGTGGCCTTTCTTTCTGATGCCCTGTATGGCCTGGTATGTCTAGTGGCCAGGGATTGTGCCCTGTCAACAGTGACATGGTGTTGGCTTGGCTCTGACATGGAGCAGCGAACTCATCTTCCAAAGCCGGGTTACCCATCTGGCCTTGGAGGGATGCTTCTATTGGGTCTGAATTGGAGAAGCTGGTGAAGGACCTGGGCAAGATGAAAAAGGGTTCCAGGGGTGATCCAGGAAACTGCAGACCAGTGAGCCTGATGTCGGTACCAGTAAAAATGGTAGAAACCATTATAAAGAATAAAATTACTGAATATGTAGATAGTCAGGGCTTAATGGGAGACAGCCAACATGACTTTAGCCAAGGAAGGTCTTGACTTACTAATCTGTTATGTTTTTTTGAAGGTGTGAATAAACAGGCAGACAAAGGTGAGCGGTTGATATAGTGTATCTGGATTTTCAGAAAGCCTTTGATAAGGCCTCTTATGAGAGACTCTTGGCGAAATTAAAACATCATGGGATAGGAGGCAGTGTACTATTGTGGATCATAAACTGGTTAAAAAATAGAAAGCAGAGGGTAGGGCTAAATGGCCAATTTTCCCAGTGGAGAAAGGTGAATAGTGGAGTACCCCAGGGATCTGTGCTAGGTCTGCTGCTTTTTAACATATTCATAAATGACTTGGAAATGGAAATAACAAGTGAGGTAATCAAATTTGCAGATGAGACAAAACCATTCAAAGTTGTTAAAACCCATGAGGATTGTGGAAAATTGCAAGAGGAACTTGATAAATTGGAAGACTGAACATCCAAATGGCAGATGAAATTTAATGTGGACAAGTACAAAGTTATGCACCTAGGAAAGAACAACCCAAACTATGGTTACACGATGCAAGGTTCCATGTTGGGAACCACCACCCAGGAAAAAGATTTGGGCGTCATCGTGGATAACATGTTGACACCCTCCGCCCAGTGTGCAGCAGCGGCCAAGAGAGCAAATAGAATGCTAGGTATCTATCACAAGGAAAGGAATGGAAAGTAAAAGAAAGGATATTATAATGCCTCTGTAGCGTTCCATGGTGCGACCGCACCTTCAATATTGTGTGCAATTCTGGTCGCCGTATCTTAAAAAGGATACAGCGTTATTGGAAAAGGTACAGAGAAGAGCCACCAAAATGGTAAAGGGGATGGAAGGATACCCCTATGAAGAGAGGCTGAAAAGGTTAGGGCTCTTCAACCTGGAAAAGAGACGGCTTAGGGGAGGCATGATAGAGGTCTATAAATTCATCACTACCAGCCTGGAAAGCCGCCTTCCCCTCTGCTTATGGACTGGGCTCGTTCTCAATCCTTTCGTGGGGTTCTTGGGCCCAGAGACCTGGTCCCATCAAGAGGAAGACCCTCCTGGGCTGAGCAGTGAAGGTTTTGGGGTCCATTTCCTGGTTCTTCTAGTTGGGGGCAGACTTCAGAGGAATGGGCCCGGGTCACCAAGAATCACTGGGTGCTAGTTCCCATTCAGTACAGCTATGGCCTGGAATGGAAAGAACAGATCCTTGGCCGATGGTGTCTTCTTCCCTTATAGGTCTGTGAACAACAGGGCTGCTGTGCAGATCACCTTGGACAAGTTGCCTCTCCTGAAGGCATTGGTGCCCATTCCCCTGGACAATTGGGGCACAGGCAGGTATTCCAGCTGTTTCTTAGTGGCCAACATGGAAGGAGCATTCCGGCCCATTCTGGACCTCTTGTGTGTTAACGAGCATTTGTACGTCATGTATTTCTGGATGGAAACTTTGCAATCCAGGATTCAAGTGGTGCACAGAGGGGGTTCCCGGCATCTCTGGTTTTGGCCGAAGCATATTTTCATATTCCAATCAGGGAATCAGCAAAGTATCTGTGTTTTGCTATGCTTGGCTCTCCCCTTCAGTTTACGGCCCTTCCATGCGGACTCTCCACTGCCCAAAGAACATTCTCTAAGGTTTTTGGTGGTGATGTCTGCAGCGCTTACAGCCCAAAGGATTTGTGTGCACCCATATCTGGACTACTAGCTCATCCAAGCCCATTCTCCTGCAAAGGCATCTCGGGTAATTTCCTGAGTGGTGTCCTTCTGATGAGCCTCAGCTGGGTGATTATTTGGGGAAAGAATCAGTTGTTGTCTTCCCAATCCTTGGAGTTCCTGGGAGCACGATTCAACACTCGAGCGGGCAGAGTCTTCCTGCCAGAGGAGAAAATCAGAAGACTGTTGGATTGCCTGACACTGTTATGTTCACAGCAGGCTCCCAGAGTCTGGATTATCTTCAACTCCTTGGATTGATGATGGCAACCACTGAGATGGGGCTGTGGGCGCATGCTCACATGCAGCTGCTCCAGCAGTCCTTACTGACTCTGTGGTCCCTGAGTTCTCTAGAATTTGTACACAAGCTTCCTCTTCCAATGATGGTGAAGGTCAGCCTGCAGTGGTGACAGCAGCCCTGTCATCTGAGGAAGGATGTCGGCCCTTGGTCGAGGGCAAGGTAGTTTGAATGTTTTTGGATAATGCCACAGTGGTGGCTTATGTCAATCAGCAAGGCGGCATAAGGCGTGCCAGGGTAGTTGCTGGGCAGAGAAAAATCTCCTAGCCTTGCTAGAACAATTCAGGGCCCACCCCTAGAACTGTCTGATCTTTTTTTTATCTGCGGTGGTACCTTCAGTCTGCTATGCTTTATCTTCTAGGCTCTGCAGGTTCATCTTCTAGGCTCTGCAGGTTCATCTTTGACTGTCAGCCTTCCAGGTTATACTTTCCTGTACGTAGTTCTCTATTGTTGATTACTCATTGTTACCCACGTTGAGGTTATGTGAGACTTGCCATGTTCTCCCATGTGCTTTGGGATAGATACTGAAGAGACCTCTGGTGGCCGAGGCGAAGCATGAGAGTGGTGTCATTGAAACCTGGGCTTTTCATTGGTTCTTAGTCTCCATCAATCTGCTGTTAGGAGAATACAGCCCACTTGTCTGGACTGTTCTAGCAGGACTCAAGGAAAGGACATTATCTGGTAAGTAAAATGTCACCTTTTGTAACCATTTCTACCTGATTTTCCAAACAAATGGCTGAATTCTGCAAAATCTCTAAATTTTTAACTTCCAATTACCAATGAATGATACTATAAAGAAGTAGCGGTACATGTCCCGGAGGGAGAGAATTTATCCAGTCATATCACCATCTTTTCAACCTTTAACTTAAATTTACTGCTTTCTGTCCACCCTGTTACAACTGTCAGATTTCTGTAATTATCGGTATGTCATCTTGAAAACAGTCAAGTGGCAGAAAAATCTGTCTTCTCTATAAACACCTTCAGTCTTAAGGATCCTTATAATGTTTCCCATGGGCTGAAGATGTATAGCAAACAAAACTGGAGAAAGTGGGGGTTCACTGGGGCACACCACCAAATATGATATGACCATGAAGATGGAGTGTTAAAGATGGTTGCCAGCCAGAAAATACTTAAGGCATCTTCTAACAGCTGTCCCACAGATGTCCAATACTTTGTCATTGCAGGAGAATTTGGTGGTAACTGTCAAATGCTTCTGACAGATCGAGAAAGATCAGTAATCCTTCATCGTTTCCAATCGTACACTGCCACATATTGTTTGTCAAAGAAAATACCATTTCTGCACTAAATCCAGGATAGAATTCACATTTAGTCCCTTTAAAACTTCCAGGACCTCCTTAGATTGAGAGATCGGCCTAGTAAACGATTAAGAAACAAAAAAAATCATCACCTTGGTTCACAGAATAATTATACGTTGATGAAAAGGAACGAGAGAGAATTTTGAAAGTTTTGGTGAAAAGTCAATGAGCATGACAATAAAATGAGGTACAGCAATAGCTGTAAGGTGTACAACTTTCAAATTTAGAGATTAAGAAAATATATTTTCTGAAATTATTTTTTTTAGTTGAACAATCAAGGCTTTTCTCAATTTAATAAAAAGATTGCAGAGACCCATCATATGAACCTACTAACTACATCACCACCTAAATTTTGATGATTTAGCTATTTTTAAGGTTAACAATTAATGCTAGTCACAAAGAGCTGGAGTCACAGTTATCTAGTTAAATGGGAGAGAGAATGCACACAGTGCTCCCTCTGTGGAGCTGGACTCACAAGCATCCAAAAAAGCAAACAACAGACGAAAACCTAAGGACACAGGCGTCGCCCTATCAGAACATCACAAGCTATCAACATGCACACCACATACTTCCTCCCACTATACCTACTAGTCACACAACTCCTCCCACCAACTACACACCCCCACTACCCCCAAACAAACACACCATGGTACCCGCCAACTGCACTGCCATATCTCGGTCCACAACACACACACAAAGAGACACTCGCAACCTCCCAAACAAAGAGACAAAACAGACACAAATCAAACCCCAACACCGGCCCTAAGGAAGCACACGTCGCAACAACCTCTTCCACAAAGAAAACATCAATTGAGCTCATAAACGCCAGATCCATCTGCAACAAGATACACACTCTGGTAGACCACATTGAAGAGCGACAGCCAGACATAATATGCATCACAGAGACATGGCTCAACCCTACAGACAGTGTACTACTCAACCAACTAGTACCGAACAACTACTCAGCATACAACTGCCCACGCATCCACAAGCGTGGAGGAGGAGTCCTAATAATAGCAAAAACAGAACTCAAGTTCAAGACACTGAATCTCACAGATACAAAGCAGTGTAACACAATTAGCATCAAGAACAAGAATATTGCAATCTGCCTAACCTACAGAGCACCCCGTGCTCCACCCGACGAACTAGCCTTCATACTCGAAGTAGCCTGTGCCATAACGTCAAACAACAAACCAGCACTACTAATCGGAGACTTCAACCTCAAGTCCGCCAATACAAAAGATGCAGAGGCCTTCCTTCAGGCAATGTCATCACTTCAATTCACACAGATAGTCAATGCACCAACACACAGACTAGGATCATCCCCAGACCTCATCTTCGCATCAAACTACCTAACTTCAAGAGACCTAATCTCTACACCCACCATCACCCCAGTACCATGGTCTGACCATTACTTAATCGAGACAAATCTGCAATCACAAGAAGACTGGACAAGCGAAAGAGCGAACTTCCCACACACACAAAGACGATTCAAGTCCTTTGACAAGGACGAATTCATCCAGGACACAATACAACACTTGAACATTGACTCAGAGGACCTGGAGGAACAAGTTTCCAACTGGAACAATGTCCTAGCTAACGCCGCCAAACCATCCGTTGACAGGACCAAGAAACAACACCACAACAAGAGACAAAACAAACCATGGTACTCAGCAAAAATACGACAAGAAAAGAGGGAGCTCAGGAAAATTGAACGGAGATGGAGAAAAAACAAAACTACTTCCGACCAACATCTTTACCTAACAAAGCAAAAACAATACAATGAACACATCAACCAATCAAAGAGAGAATTCCACACAAACCTGATAAATTCTTCCATCAACAAACCCAGAGAACTTTTCGAAATAGTAAAAACCCTGACAAAAGAGCAAGCAGCAGAAAGAGAAATACAAGTGGATCCACAGATATTCGCCGACCACATCAAAGACAAATTTCACTCCACAGAGCGCACAACACCCAGTAGAACCAACAGATCGAACGTCCACCCCAAAACCTGGGGCACATTCCACTCACCCTCAAAAGAGCAGATATCAGACATCATCTCCACAATCAACACAAGCACTGCTCCTACAGACCCTTGCCCAGTGTCATGGGTCAAAGCCACCAAAGCAAGCCTCATACCAAACATTCATAAAATGGTACACAACTCACTCACTCAAGGACTCATGCCACAGCAATTAAAGCTTGCCTCAGTAAGACCAATCACAAAGAAAACTTCTCTCGACAAAAAGGACCCAGCAGCATACCGACCAATCTCCAGCATACCCTTCCTCGCAAAAATAATCGAAAAAACGGTTCAACTACAACTTCAGGAACACATTGACGAACACGGAACTCTCGACGACAACCAACACGGATTTCGTCCCAACCATGGAGTCGAAACTCTCCTGATCTACCTCTTCGACAGCATCATAAGAATAATTGACGACATCAGGAATGGAATTATAATGATCTTCATCGACATCTCCTCAGCGTTCGACACAGTTGATCACAATATACTCCTGGAGAGACTGAAGAACACTGGTATACACGGTACCACTCTAAAATGGTTCCACTCGTACCTAACAGAAAGACAGCTACAGGTCAAGGTGGGACAGGACACCTCCCGGCCCATAAACGTCCAACAAGGAGTACCACAAGGATCCGCACTCTCAGCACTCCTTTTTAACATCTACATCCAACCAATATGCAACATTATGAAAGAGAACAACATCCAATACACAATATACGCAGACGATATAATGGTATACTCCCCGATATCAATCGAAAACCCGGACTTCTCTAAGATAGCAGACTGCCTTACCCAAATGGCGAAGTGGTGCCAAAACAACAATCTAGCTATAAACTACAACAAGACTGAAGCTTTAATCATCACTCGAAACCAAAGCTTCACACACCCACCAAACATAAAGATACAAAGCACCACGATACCGATAAGATCGGAGGTGAGATACCTTGGGGTTACTCTGGACAGTAAACTCAACCTCAAACCACACATAGACAAAACAATCCAAAAAGCATATTACAGGATGCGAATCATCAGGAGACTGAAACCACTCCTCGCTCCAGAACACTTCCGTACAGTCTGTCAAGCACTGATAACCCCAATACTGGACTTCTGCAATCCGATATACCTCGGACTACCAAAACAAGCTCTCAAACCACTACAGCTGGCACAAAACACTGCAGCTCGAATCATATCCGGAGCCGCAAGGCAGGAGCACATCACACCTACACTAAAGGACTTACACTGGCTCCCAATCATTGCTCGCATCAGATACAAGACTATCATAAACCTATTTAAGATAAAAGAACACACATCAGCCAACAGCCTCCACCTGCTCATACAACCGGAAACCAGCGCACGTCCCAGAAGAAGTCAAACACGCAACCGAGTCAGCACCCCAAATGAGTACAAGCACACACGCAAGGACACAACAGACAGAGCTCTCTCCATGGCTGCTCCAACAATATGGAACAATCTACCGGACGATCTAAGGGCAACTCCAGACCTCAAAGACTTCAGAAAACAACTGAAAACCATGCTGTTCATAGAGCACTATGGTCACATCACATAACCTAAGAGAATGGATAACAGCACTCCAATCCTCCCAAACAACTGAATATATATAAAATATGATTCTAGCACCACTGTAAATAGCCCACCCTGTATATAGCTCAAACAAATCAAGCACCCAACACATCCCTCACACAACTAAGTTTTATCCTCACTGCATGTACAACACACACACTTTACCTGATTGCTTGCTGTGATACCACCTTGATTATTAAGATAAGGCGGTTTAGAAATACTGTTAAATAAATAAAATAAATTTGGGTTTCTCAGCTTAAGCTTAGAGAAGATTTCTGTAAATATAATGAATCTGAAAATGTATTAAGTACAGGTGTTGAGACTGATTCACTAACACTTCAGTCCACATGCTTTTGAATGCAATCCATTTTTATACCTGCCAAAGTGAGCAATTGTTCACTGGATCCTTATCTAGTTGAGTTAATGAATGTGACAGACTTGACATAAGAACATAAGAAATGCCATACTGGGTCAGACGAAGTCTATCAAGCCCAGTATCCTGTTTCCAACAGTGGCCAGTCTAGGTCACAAATACCTGGCAGGTTCCCAAAAAGGTACACAGGTTCCACAATGCTTCTCCAGGGTAAGCAGTTGGTTCTGCTGGTCCTCTTTAATAATGGTTTCTCCAGGACCAAGCAGGAAGTCAGTCCTCACTTATGGGTGACGTCGGCGCCGACGGAGCCCTCGCGGAGCAATTTTCCCCAGCTTTCAAAGAAAGCCTTTGGGAATTGCAGCGCGCATGCGCGGTCCTCTTCCCGCCCAAGGGTGCCATCTTAGCCAGTCTTCTTTTTTCCGCGAAGCCCTACAGACGTCCCCGTCGTGTCCCCGCGAAAAAGTTGATATTTCTTCATAATTTTATTCTTTTTCCTTTGGTTCGACGCCGGTCTTTTTCCCGCCCGGACTCGCGACGCCGGTCACGAGTCCTCTTCTTCTTTTTGTTTTTTCTGACTTAGTCAGTTTTCGTTTTCGGTTTTTCCCTGGCAGCCCGGTCCTTTGACCTCGCCGGGGCCCTTTTTCCCCCGATGGCTGCCAGTGGTTTCAAGCGGTGTGGTCAGTGTGACCGAAATATGTCACTAACTGACACACACGACTTTTGCCTCCGCTGCCTGGGCCCGGATCATGAAGAAATGATCTGTGGGCCCTGCGGCAAAATGTCCTCCAAAGCGTTGAGAAGTCGGCGGCATCAGCGGGATAGGATCTTCGCTGACCCCAGCCGTACCCGGACCTCGTCGGAGGCCTCCGCGTCCAAAGGTTCCAGCTCGGACCGTCGCCGGAGTTCCTCCGACAGGGGTTCTCCCTCCGGGGACCGTCGACGTAAGGTGAAACCCGCGAGGGCGGCGTCGGTGGACGCTCCTGGCTCCGCGAGGGCCAGGTCGCATAGCCCCGATAGCCGCCCCGGGTCCTTGGAGAAGGAGCACCGCACGAAGCGACCTCGCCTGGAGTCGGAGCTGCCTGCTCGGGTAAGTCCTGTGGTCCTCCTGGACTCGCCTCCGCGACAGCCGACGTCGGGCCCGACGCCGTCGGGGCCCGAGTCGGGGGCTGCTGGGTCACCTGAGCTCGGACTCAGGTTGACGGCCTTGGAGAGCAGACTGTCTGCCTTCATGGACCAGCAGCGGGCACTGCTCGCCGGCTTCGCTGGCGTCGCTGCCCCGACCGCCGGGACGTCGACGTCCAAGTCGACCCCGGAGACCGAGCCGATCCTCGAGTCGATGCGAACTCGAGTCGATCCTCGGTCGAGGTCACCCTCGGCCTCCCGTTCGGGACCGAGGTCGCCGACGCCGACTCCCTCGGCGTCGGGGCGGCAGGCGCCGCGCCCTGCCCGGGCTGACCCCACCGAGTCCTCGTCGGAGTCGGTCTGGGAGTCTGAGGAGGAAGAGTCGCCTGATTCTTTCCGGACTCGGTGTGTCCCCTCGGACTCACCGGAGTCCGAACCTCGGAAGCAGTCCCCCCCGGAGGATGCCCGGTTCTCGGACTTCGTCAGGGATATGGCCAAGGCTTTGGCCTTCCCTGCGGACCCCGAGGAGGAGCCTCGAGCCGAAGAGCTCGACGCCCTCCAGTATGACTCTCCCGCAAGGGAACACTTTACTGTACCGGTTCCTCCTATGCTGGAACGACTACTCTTCCGCATGTGGGAGAGTCCGGCCACCTCGCCGGTCCTGAGCAAGCGGGTCGATTCTATCTATCGAGTCCGCAAGAGCCCTGGCTTCCAAAAAGCACAGCTACCACACCATTCCATGGTAGTGGAATCGGCCATGCATCGTCTTAAGAGCCAGAAGATGCACTCCTCGGTGCCTCCTGGCAGGGAGGCCCGTAACCTGGATGGCCTTGGTAAGAAGTGTTTCCAGGGCTCTATGCTTGCGTGTCATGTCCAGACCTACCAGCTATACATGGGCATGTATCTCCGAGACCTGGCTAAAGAGCTAGCCGGATTCTCCGCTGGTTTGTCCGAGGAACCCTTGCGGAGGTTCCTGGCCTTGTCCACTGGCATTCGGGAATGCTCCAAGTTCATGTCCCGAGCAGCCTATGATGGCTTTGAAGCATCGGCTCGAGTGGCCGCAGCCGGCATCGGTGCCCGCCGACAGGCTTGGCTTCAGTCGTCTGACCTTGAGCCCTGGGTGCAGGACAAGTTGGTCGATGTCCCCTGCCGAGGCGAAAACCTCTTTGGCAAGCCCATGGCTGAAAAGGCTGCACAAATTGAGACGGAGACTCTCACCAGGACCAGGCTTTCTAGGAAGACCTCCGCCCCTTCCCAGAAAAAGAAGGGCTCGGGAAAAAAGTCCTTTTACCCGAGGAAGGCGGCTGCCTACAAACAATACCCCCATTATCAGGCCCCTGCAGCTCCCCAACAGGGCCAGCAGGCCAAGGGACGGGGTAACGGGTCCCGTAGGCAGCAAGCCCCCAAGCCTGCACCACCAGCCCCTGCTCAGCAGGGTGGGGGTTTTTGACTCCTCAAGCATAGCCTCTCCCCCCCCGCTGGTTCCTCCCGTCACCGGAGGCCGGCTGGTTCACTTCGCCCACAGGTGGTCCAGCATCACCTCAGATGCCTGGGTGCTTCAAGTCGTGCGAGAAGGCTGTCTTCTCCACTTCCACCAGGTCCCTCCCTCCTATTTTCCGGGAGAACCTCCACGACCCCCTCTGCACGGGGAATTACTCCTTCAGGAGTTAGCAGGTCTTCTGCAGGAACAGGCGGTGGAACCGGTGCCCCACCACCTGAAAGGTCAAGGCTTTTATTCCAGGTATTTTCTAATACCAAAGAGAACAGGAGGCCTCAGACCCATCCTGGACTTGCGCAACCTCAACAAGTTCCTCGTGCGGGAGAAGTTCAAGATGCTTACCCTTGGAATCCTTCTGCCCTACCTCCAGCAGGGAGATTGGCTATGCTCCTTGTATCTAAAGGATGCCTACACGCACATCCTCATCCACCCAAGCCACCGCCAATACCTAAGATTTGTGGTGGCAGGGAATCATTACCAGTACAGGGTACTGCCCTTTGGCCTGTCCTCCGCACCGCGGGTCTTCACAAAATGTCTCGCGGTGGTGGCGGCCCATCTCCGGCTTCACGGCCTCTATGTCTTTCCGTACCTCGACGACTGGCTCATCAGAGCAGCGTCCGCTCTGGAGGTCACCAACGCCACGCGCCGCACGGTGACTCTTCTGCAGTACTTGGGCTTTGTCATAAACTTCGCAAAGTCCACTTTGCTCCCCTCACAGGATCTCGAGTTCATCGGCGCAAGGCTGCACACTCCTCAGGCACGAGCGTACCTACCGCTCGACAGGGCTCAACGGCTCATGAACCTAGCCGACCGTTTTCGCAGCCAGCCCCTGGTCTCCGCCAGGCGCTTCCTGAGACTACTCGGCCATATGGCTTCCACCGTCCATGTGACCCCCAATGCCCGCCTGAATATGCGGCCTGCTCAATGGTGTCTCCGCCAGCAGTGGCGACAAGCCACAGGCGGCCTGGCAGACCTAGTGCGCGTCTCCGAGCCGCTGATCTCGTCTCTCCGGTGGTGGCTTCAGCAGCCGAACCTGATATTCGGAATGCCTTTCCAGTCACCTCAGCCGGCCCGGGTGCTGACAACAGATGCATCCCTCCTGGGCTGGGGAGCGCATTGCCAAGGGGCACGTACTCAGGGCCTCTGGACCACGTGGGAGTCTGCTCAGCAGATCAACTTCCTGGAGCTCAGGGCGATCCGCCTGGCTCTCAAGGCCTTCTCCCACCTGACTTCTCACCAGTCCGTCCTTGTCCAGACGGACAATCAAGTTGCCATGTTCTACGTGAACAAGCAGGGGGGCACAGGCTCCTTCCTCCTCTGCCGGGAGGCACAGAAGCTCTGCTCTTGGGCCATCAGTCACGGCATTCTCCTCAAGGCAGTTTATCTACCAGGCCAAGAGAATTACCTGGCGGACAAACTCAGCAGGATCCTCCAGCCGCACGAGTGGCGTCTGGATCCCTTGGTAGTTCAGAAGCTCTTTCTAAAGTGGGGCCTCCCCACGTTGGATCTCTTTGCCAGTCCTCACAACCAGCAACTTCCTCGCTTCTGCTCTCGTCAGTCACACCCCCTTCGGGTTGCGGCGGACGCTTTCCTGTTCTCATGGTCGGGGAGCCTTCTGTACGCTTTCCCTCCCATCCCGCTAGTCTCCCGGACTCTTTTCAAGGTTCTCCGAGACAAAGCCTTCATGATCCTGGTGGCCCCTCGCTGGCCCAGACAGCCGTGGTTTCCACTCCTGCTGCAATTAGCGGTGGAGGATCCATTCCCTCTGGGGTTTCAACCGGATCTCCTCACTCAGGATCAGGGGTCTCTGCTACACCCCAACCTCAGGTCTCTCAACCTAATGGCCTGGCTGCTGAGAGGGTAGTCCTTGCTCCCCTTCTCCTGCCGACAGAGGTGGAGGAGGTCGTCCTAGCTTCGCGACGGCCTTCTACCCGAAAATGCTACGCCCATAAATGGCGTCGCTTCTCCGTTTGGTGTACCCAACAGTCTCAGGATCCCTTCTCCTGCCCGGTGTCGGTGGTCTTGCAGTACTTGCTCTACCTCTCTAATCTGGGACTTAAGTCCAACTCCGTCAAAGTTCACCTCAGTGCTCTTTCAGCACATCATGTGCCGGTGGACGGCAGACCTCTTTCCAGCGACCCTCTCGTGGCGAGGTTTCTCCGAGGTCTCCTCCTACTTCAACCACCTCTGCGCCCGCCAGCGCCTGACTGGGACCTGAATGTGGTTTTACAGCGGATCACCTGTCCGCCTTTTGAACCTATGGCTACCTGTTCTCTCCGTTTTCTTTCTTGGAAAACATTGTTCTTGATAGCCCTCACTTCCGCTAGACGCGTAAGTGAATTGCAGGCCCTCGTGTCTGATCCCCCTTACACTTGGTTCTACAAAAATAGGGTAGTCCTACGGACTCACCCAAAATTTCTTCCAAAAGTGGTCTCCCCTTTTCATATCAATCAGGAGGTGGTACTTCCAACCTTCTTTCCCAGACCACACTCCAGCCGAGCTGAAACGATCCTCCATACCCTGGACTGTAGAAGGGCATTGAACTTCTACCTTGACCGTACGCGGGAGCACCGTAAAGCTGCTCAGCTTTTTGTGTCTTTTGACCCCAACAAATTGGGGCTCCCGGTCTCCAAGCGTACTCTGTCCATCTGGGTTGCGGACTGTATCTCTTGGGCTTATGGGGCAGCCGGACTCTCCTTGGACGGTCGAGTCACGGCTCATTGCGTTCGGGCAAAGGCCACGTCAGTGGCTTACCTCCGCTCTGTTCCGCTGGCAGACATCTGCCGGGCCGCTACTTGGTCTTCGAGCCAGACTTTTGCGGTCCATTACTGTCTCGAGAGGGAGTCCCGCAGGGACAGTGCTTTCGGACAGGCAGTCCTCCGTAATCTCTTTGAGGTCTGAGCAACTCCTACCCTCCATCCCGGATGTGGGCTACCGGTGGGTAATAATTCAGCGAAGATCCTTCCTTCTGTGCTGCTGAGCTAGAGGGAGCTCATTTTGTGCTTAGGGTCTCCGGTAGCCTTAAGCTTGGGAGTCCCATAAGTGAGGACTGACTTCCTGCTTGGTCCTGGAGAAAGCGTAGTTACTCACCTGTAACAGGTGTTCTCCAGGAGCAGCAGGAATCAGTCCTCACAACCCTCCCTCCTCCCCTTGGAGTTGCAATCGTCTGCTTTACTTTTTTTGCAAATTTTATGCTGTCTTTTTTAGCTATGTCATCTGACTGGCTAAGATGGCACCCTTGGCGGGAAGAGGACCGCGCATGCGCGCTGCAATTCCCAAAGGCTTTCTTTGAAAGCTGGGGAAAATTGCTCCGCGAGGGCTCCGTCGGCGCCGACGTCACCCATAAGTGAGGACTGATTCCTGCTGCTCCTGGAGAACACCTGTTACAGGTGAGTAACTACGCTTTATGGCCCTTTCCTCCAGCAACTTGTCCAAACTGTTTTTAAACCCATTTACACTAAGAGCTTTTACTACATCCTCCAATAGCGAATTCCAGAGTTTGATTACACATTGAGTGAAAAAATATTTTCTCTTAGTCTCTACTTTTTGATGGAGTAAACAACCAATCTACGTTTATCCATTCCACTTCATTCATTTATTTACAGACCCCCTATTATTTCCCCTCAGCCATCTTTTTCCAACTTGCAGAGCCCTATCCTTTTAAGCCGTTCCTCATAGGGGTATCTTTCCATCTCCTTCACCATTTTGGTGGCTCTTCTCTGTACCTTCTCTAATTCTGCTGTATCCTTTTTAAGATATGGCGACCAGAATTGCACACAACATTCAAGGTGCGGACGCACTATGGAACAATACAGAGGCATTATAATATCCTTTGTTTTATTCTCCATTTCTTTCCTTATGATTCCTAGTATTCTATTTGCTTGCTTGGCTACCGCTGCACACTGTTCAGAGGGCTTCAACCTATTATCTACAATGACTCCTAAATCCTTTGCCTGGGTGGTGGTTCCTAATGTGGAATCTTCCATCGTGTAACCATAGTTTGGGTTGTTCTTCCCTAAGTGCATAACATTAAATTCCATCTGCCATTTGGACATCCAGTCAAAGTTCTCTTCCAATTTTTCACAATCCTCTTTTGTTTTAACAACTTTGAATAATTTTGTGTGATCTGCAGATTTGATCATCCCACTTGTTCCCATTTCCAGTTTATTTATGAATATGTTGTTAAAAAGTAGAGAGCCCAACACAGATCCCTGGGGTGCTCCACTATTCACCATATTCCATTGAGAAAATTGCCTATTTAGCCCTACTCTCGTGCTTTCTTCTAACCAGTTCCTGATCCATAACAGTACACTGCCTCCTATCCCATGACTCTTTAATTTCACCAAGAGTTTCTCATGAAGGACCTTATCAGAGGCTTTCTGAAAGTCCAGGTACACTATATCAACCGGCTCACCTTTATCTACTTTATTCACCCCTTCAAAAAAAATATAACAGATTAGTAAAACGAGACCTTCCATGACTAAATCCATGTTGGCTTTCTCCCATTAAATCATAACTATCTACATGTTCAGTAATTTTATTATTTATAATGGTTTCTACCATTTTGCCTGGTACTGATGTCAGGCTCACTGGTCTAGTTTCCCGGATCACCTCTGGAACCTTTTTTAAAAATTGGCATTACACTGGCCATTCTCCAATCTAAAGGTACTAGAGATTATTTTAATGGTAGATTACAGATTACTAATAGTAGGTCTGCAATCTCATATTTCAGTTCTTTCAGCATCCTCTGAGGTATGCCATCTGGTCCAGGCGATTTGCTACTCTTTAGTTTAGCAAATAGTTGCAATACATCTTCCCGGTTTATTGATATTTGTTTCAGTTCTTCTGATACATCACCTTTAAATACCATTTCAGGCATAGGTAACTTCCCTACATCATCTTCAGTAAAGACCAAAGCAAAAAATTCATTCAGTCTCTCCACTATGGCCTTGTCCTCCCTTAGCGCCCCTTTTACCACTCTATCATCTAATGGTCTAGCTGACTCTCATAGGTTTTTTGCTACGAATGTACTTGAAAAAGTTTTTATTGTGCGTTTTTGCTTCCACAGCAAGCTTTTTTTTTTTTTTTTTTCCTCAAATTCTCTGCCTGCCTTTTGAACTCTTAAAGAACCTCATTAATTTATCTGTCTTTCCCCAGGGTAAAATTCACATTATTTTGAGGTTTTTAATTATTCATCCTCTAATGAATTCAGGTTAGATCTAGCTTTGTCTGTGACTTATAGGTTACAATTTTTTGACTTTAACCCTTTTAAAGTAAACTATTGGACTATAGCACAATTTTCCCAACTAAAGAAGATTCACAGTTCAATGCAGAAACCCTATGCTAGAGCCCAGCACTAAAGCTCTAGCACTGGATTACCTAACGCATGTTTAACGCAGATGTTTTTTTCAGCGATGCTATAAGTAGATAGCATGCAAATAAACTCCATGCAAAACATTTGTGCTAAACAAAGAGAGCAAGTCGGACACATGCGCACATGTCAAATTTTGGCAAGTCTGAAGAGGGTTAGGTACAACCAGACCAAAAAAGGAAAAAGAAAATGCAAAACAGTTAACATGAGAGAGATGTAATCTGGCAGTGAGCATTAGTCTAGCTATCACTTATTTTATCTGTATGTACACAGTAGTAAACTGGGTGTGGTTTTGGGAGGTAGGTCAATTTGTTAATTAGTATATTTTAACATCTATTGTATCTTAACTAAATTTGTCCCCTATTATGTGTAGGGAGTAAGATTTCATTGAGTGCGTGTCTTTCAATGAACATTTTTATGAATTATATGTGTTTAGAATTATATGTTTTGTTTTGATAATTATCTTTATTATGCTGTATGAATAGTATTTATTGTATTTTAATTTTAATAATTTGTAAGCTACTCTGAGCAAATGTTTTGGGATTAATAAGGCAGAATCTGTACAGATCCGAGTCCAAATAGAAACAGAAATCCTTGGAGGGGCTTCAAAAGCTTATTCCTCCTCCTTTCCCTCGGTTATTTTCTATTTTCTATTGTATTTTATCCTACCAGCTCACTTCTGTTGCATCCAGCAATACAGACCTTTGACTTTTTAGGGATTTCAGTGGGAGTCTTAACTATAAATTTCTATTCTGAAAACATCAGAGAATGGAAAAAAAACAGCACTTAAATTAGAAGATCAAAAAGAACAACGGGTTTTAGTATGGCTTTTGGAGATTGCTAATGGTCATTCTGACTCGCTGTGTGACAGAAATTAAGCGCCACTATTCCAGACATGGGTCACACATTTTGGCTTCGAGGATCACATTAGTGACCTGGCCTGGATGGACCATGGGGCCTGTGGAAATCCAGAGAGTTATGTTCCCCCCTCCTGGATTTCCAGCCAAAAAGGGCGGAAGAAGGGATTCTTCTGAGTTCCAGCCAAGAAATAGGGGAATTTCAGAACGAAGGGCCATGAGGATAATATCACTTCCAGGCAGAAATAATATGCTTCAGCCACTAAAACCGGATGTGGCCTATTATCATAATTTGTCCACCTCTGCACTAAAGCTGATTGCTTGACTGACAGTGGTTAGAATACGTATGTTTCCATACCTAATATGGAAAGATTTTCAATTGTCACAATCATTTTTGCCTTTCATTATTGTGAGTGCTTTGGGAATTTCATTTTTAGATTATGCTATTGGGCTTTACAGTTGGAGTTCTGAATGTTGTGTCAAGGCTCACAATTGTGGTGTTCACATTTAGGACACAGAAATAGAAATTGCAGAAGCGATTGCCAAGGCCTTGACAGCTCTTTGTATGCCTCGCTTTGCATCTGATACTGTAGCTCCCTCGGAAGCTGTCCTGGCAATAAAACAAGAAAGAGACAGACTTCAACACCAATGGAAACTGCTTCAGTGTTCAGGCAAGTCATTTGGGTACAAAAGTGCCTTTCTAATTCTACAGAATGGTATAATGTTGAGGAGTGTGTATGGTATACATATATGTATAATATGGGTTTGTAGAGAGACTGATGTGAATTTTGAAATGGTAGCCTAATGTAGGCCTAGCCAACAACACATGGGCCCATAACTGGGCAACCGCAGGGAGGAGAGAGGGCTACTAGAAACGGGCAAGGAGTGAGAGTTAGCTAGGGAGAGGCCAGTAACAATAAAGGGAAGTAGGTGTTGAATTGATTAGGCAGTGGGAGCTTTGGGGTGGGGGACATGGGACAGGGCAGCAATTAGGCCTTTGAGATAATTATTTCTTTAATCTATTTTTATGATTGCATCTATAAGTGTTGCTACTTAAAAAAATATAATATATAATATATATAGGAGTGTTTAGTTTTTTAGGTAATTGTTGGATTCTCCTGTGTGAGGTCGTCATTGTGGTATGTTTATATGTATGTATACAGATATTTTTTTCTAAGTATAGGAAGCTTTTTCTAAGGATGATTCCTTTTATTAAAAAATCAACTCCTTCTGGTTGGACAATCATTTAAGAGCAGCCTGGCCTTTTTAGTACTACCAGTCATTGTGTTGAGAGAGGCTGTTTAATTGAGACACAGTTACTGCTGAGGTATCATCTTGCAAATATGCAAAAGAGGGCCCAGTATGCTCATGGAATATGGCAGTTAAGCTGTTTAACCCTGGGAGTACCGATGGGGTCAAAAGTGACCCCATTGCAAGTTTCACAACGCGTATCTCGGAAACTAGTTGTTCAAGAATGCAACCTTTTTTTTTTTTTTTTTTTTTTTTAATTTATGATATTTTCAAACAACTTACAAAGTACAAAGAAAAGCAAGAGCATTTACAGAATCACCCAACACCAAGGTTATTACAAAAGAACAAGATACCATAACTAAATTATCCAGCAAACACTCTATACCTAGCCCACAACAAGGAGGAGACAGTACTAAAGTAATAAATCTAAAAGAAATAGCAAGAGCATAGCTCTAAATACGAGACAGCAATTAACAAATTCCCTACCCTAGACCAATCAATTACCTTGGCCCTCTTTACCATTCAAAAAACTACCCAGCTGAACTGGGTCTAAAAAAACAAATTTAGAACCCTGATAGGTAACCAAGCACTTGCACGGATATCTAAGAAAAAAAGTAGCAGGCAGGGCCAACACCCTAGGTTTTAAGGCTAAAAAAGCCTTCCGCCTAGTTTGTGTGGCCCGACAAACATCAGGGAAAATTTGCACCCCAGCACAACAAAAGAGAGCAGACTTATTTTTAAAGTAACTACGAAAAACTAACATCTTATCCTGATCAGAGACAAAACCTACAATCAAAGTAGCACGAGAGGCAATATTGTCCTGTGAGTCCTCCAAGAACTGAGTAAGGTCAAGTCCATCGCGGGCCTGAACTACATCAAAATCCCCTGGAGGACCCACAGACAGCCCTTGACCATTCAAGTAATATATTTTAGAGATAGCCATGGAATCGGCCGAAGCCAAGCCCAAAACTTCCCTAAAGTACTTACGAAGCAATATCTCAGCAGATAAAAGACGACAACAAGGAAAATTTAACAGTCGAATATTCTTAGCCCGAAACATATTATCATACATTTCCAGCCTATGATGGATAAGGCTATCATTAATACTAGATGAACTAACAGCCTTAAAGGTAGAACATTGATTTTCACAGCTGGATAATTGAGTGGTCATATCCCCCAACCGCCCTTCTAACTCACACAACTTTGTAGTAACCTGTAAGGAAAAACTACAAAGCTGCTTAACTGTGGGAACTAAGGAGTGTTCAATTCGAGTCACTACTTTCCAGATGTCGCCCAGAGTCACCTGTTCAGGTGGCTCAATAGCCACACCAGGAGGAGATGTCCACATAACACTTTCCAATTTCCCACCAGTATCAACTGGAGTACTCTGTTGAAACTTCCCCACAGAACCGGTTAGAGGCGGCGAGATGTACTTCGGTGGGGAGGGAGGAGAACGGTCCGGAGAGCTCAAAGACGCAGCGGACGAGCACAAAACTAAAAAGTCAGGGTCTAACGAGGCATCAGCACCCACCAAGGGCTTAACATGCTTATCCATAGGGCCTACCGTTGGTTCTGTAGACTCCGCTGGTATTATTTTCTTCTTTCTCTTCCCCATTTAGCGGATGCCACGTACTGCGATCTCCTGCGGTGCTCCAAGGGGATCCCAAGGGGTCAGACGCACCCCTTGTATCTAGCTCCTTAGATCGCAGCCCCCGACTAGCGCCTCCGTCTGCGCCTAACCTTGCGGAGCTTATGAAGAGGCCCCCGCTGATGTCGGGGCCGCCGGAGCAGGAACCGGTCACTTCCGGATTGGAAGGCTGTCCTCTCTGGTCTCCCGAGGGCTCCACACTCACTGCTCCGCCTATGAAGAGGCCCCCGCTGATGTCGGGGCCGCCGGAGCAGGAACCGGTCACTTCCGGATTGGAAGGCTGTCCTCTCTGGTCTCCCCAAGAATGCAATCTTTTTATGACTTTTCACATGTCAATATTCTCTTTATATTGCGCCATGAGAGGAATAATTTTCATCCGCTAGGTGACGCTAGTGATGAATTGCAGCACAGAGTACCAGTAGGGTAATTTTTGACCCCAGTTGCTTACGTCCGGTTTGGATGGTGATACAATTTGCAGTTTTGTGAATTTTTTGATCTGACAAAGGTATTTATCATTAATTATGTATCATTTATTTTTTGTACTCTTATTTTATGAAAATTACACATTTTCTGTAATTGATATCATGCGTTCTTTCATTATTTCCGATGAAATCTAAAGGCTTTCAGCTCGTTCATCACGATTATTATACACCTATAGTAAAACTGTTTTGCGTTTTATTCAACTTTGTTTATTTATTTTAGGTTATTGTTTGATGTCAAAACGAAAGTATTCAGCTGCCCAAGTGAGAGAAATATTGCAACGAGATGCTGACAGTGATGGCTCTGAGTCGTCTGATGATGCAGCATATTCAGCAAGCGAAGAAGCATATCAGCCAAGTTCGGGCGATAAATCTGATGATGACAGTGATGATTCAGATGGCGACAGCAGTTGGTCGCCAAGTGAATGTGAGACTGATGTTGAGCCAGTAACATCGCCTGCAGCAAAGAGTCAAGTTACAGGTCGAGGCAAAGGTCGAGGCTGTGCTGGACAGGGAAGAAGGCAGGAGTCCTCGGTGTCAGTATCATCTGTGAGGAATCTTAGTTGTGGTCGTAGAGGAGCTAAGAGGTCATCAACTATAAGCACAAATGTTGCCATTGAAGCCTATGTATCTAAGGATGCAACATCATGGAACAGGAAACCTATAAAGCAAGCTGCTGGAAGATACGCCAGAGCTAATGTCATGCACGTACAACAAGGTCCTACAAGGTGTGCTGTACGAAATGTTGATGGCCCTATCGCGGCATTCCACTTGTTCATGAGGAAGAACGTATTGAATGAAATCATGATGTGATCGAGCAAACAAGGAAGACACATTTATGACGACACCTGGAAAGTTTTGACAGACGGAGAATTTCAACGTTGTCTTGGACGTCTGATCCTCTCAGGCGTGTACAAGTCACAGAATGAATCCATAGTTCAGTTGTGAAACCTTGAAGATAGTCGTTCTGTTTTCGGCAAAAATATGGCCCGTAACCGTTTTCAGCAAATTTCTTCTGCTCTCAGATTTGATGATGCAACCAACAGACGTGAACAATGAGGCGTGGATAAGCTTGCTCCAATCAGACATGTTTTTGATGCCTGGGAAGCAAATCTAAGTGACGCCTTTGTTCCTGGTGAAAATGTTACCGTGGATGAGCAACTGCTTACATTTTGTGGCCGTGTTCCGTTCAGACAATATATTCCCAGCAAATCTGGGAAATATGGCATAAAGCTATGGATGTTGTGTGACAATGCAACGTCATATGTTCTGCGTCTTCAAGTATATACAGGAAGGGAACTATGACAAAACAGGGAACAGAATCAGGGTGAAAGGGTTGTGCTGCAACTCACCGAAGGATTGACACAATTTGGCATAAATGTTACTGTTGACAATTTCTTCTGCAGTTTATCCCTGTCACGGAAATTGCTATAAAAACAAATGACACTTTTGGGGACAATTCAAAAGAACAGAAAAGAATTACCTCCAGAATTTGTAACAGCAAAGGGCCGAGAGATATTCACTTCACTGTTTGCCTTTCGCAATGATGCCACTCTGGTTTCCTATTGCCCGAAGAAAGGAAAAGTGGTTGTTCTTCTGAGCAGTTTGCATGATCAAGAAGAAGTAGATAACACACGTCCAGACAAAAAACCACGCATGATCTTGGACTATAATTCTAGTAAAGGTGGAGTAGATACGGCAGATCAAATGTTGTGCACGTATACCACAAAACGAATGACAAGACGCTGGCCAGTGACAATCTTCTACAACATGTTGGATATCAGTGCTTTGAACGCCTTCATTGTTTGGATGTCACTAAATCCAGAATGGCAGTCCAAGTCAAAGCACAGACATCGTCTATTCCTCTTGGAATTAGGAAAGCAGCTGCTTCAGAGTAATTGCAGCGAGACTTCTTCCAGCATTGAAGAAGCCACTGATGCTGTTTGCAATGTCGGGATCCCAAAGAAAAGGGCAAAGTGTCACTGCTGTTCCAGAGAAAAAGACAAGAAAAGCAACATAGTTTTCACCTCCTGCAAGCGCAGTGTTTGCAAAGAACATTCAGAAATTGTCTGTGTCTCATGCAAATGACTGTAGTACTTTACTGTGTTCATCAAGTGCAATGAAAAACTGCTTTTATGGCAACTCTGCTTCATGTAATTTTATGATAAAGCATTAAATTTCAAAACATTTAACCTTCATATAATAAATAATTCAGAATAATATTTTGTCTGTTTAGTTTAAATTTTTCATGGTTAACAATTAAAATTTGTCGTGGGGTCATTTATGACCCCAACGGTATTCAGTGTGTGCAAAAAATCTCGGTAATTCCAGGGTTAAAAGTTTCTGTGTTTAACATTCCACTTTGAGATTGCCTCATTCACTGTGTCCCCTGCACCTCAATTAATATGTATTAATGATTTTAATTATCTAAGAAAGACCTTAGTACTGGCTGTTTTGTCTTCTGCAGATAAGACACTAGGTCATATTTTTTGTGGATGGTGGCAGTTTTCTTTAGCTTCTTTGGGCTTCCATCTAAACTGAAGCTAGGGCAGAGTTTGGGCTCTATGAACCTTCATTTAGAACCACCTAGGTATTTTTCCCCTATCGCATATGTCAGCTCAACTCGTTTTATCCCAGTCATTCCAGCGATGGTCTTCAGCTTGGGAGACATTACACTAGGGCTCCTGGAACTCTGAGATTATATGCCCTAAATCCCGCCTCTAGGTGTCACTGTTCCATGACTGAGCCTGCCACCACCCTTCTAGGGGGAATGAGGGAAATGTGAACACTGGCTATGCAGCAGCCCCAGTCAGCCCTGGGAGTAGATCTCACATGGGAACTGAACCCAGGTCTGCCCATGACAGTGCCACTAGGCAGTGCCATCATGCAATGTTTCTGAGGTGTGTTTAAAGAAAAAAAAAAGTGAAGAGCACATCATAAACCTTTCAGTCTATTAGTAAACATTCTCCTAGGACAAATGGCGATGAAATCAGCGCTTAAATAAACATGGATCTTGTGTGTTTTTTGCTCCAGATATTTAATATGTTTAAAATAAGCTCTTCAGAAATGGCATAGGTCATAACATTTTTTTTTTCCGTTACTTTTTCAGTTATCTAATGGACCACAAGTTTTGGCGTTCCAGCTAATCGGACCTACATATCTGAGCCTTTTTCAAGCTGAAAAGAAAAAAAAAAAGGAATGGAAAACATGGCCAAAAAATTAAAGATATATATAGATGGAGAAGACACAGAGAGAACATTCCTTGTTATCAGGATATGTTATATTGATTTATGGACATATTTTTAAATTAACAAGAATGAAATTGATTAGTGAAGCAACCTAACATACTGCCCTCATGTCTTCTGAAACACTCCAGAAGATGCATGCATCAATACTTCATCTGGTCTAGAACACCTTTTGGATTCCAAGTACAAGAACTTGACACTGTTTGTATTATTTTTTTATTTATTTATAATTTTAAACAAAATGATACAAGTTATAACACTTGCACATGAAATGGGAGCTACTCAACCACCACACAAGGAACAAAGAAAAACGTAAGGAAAATAAATCGAAAAAGGGAGCTCCTCCTCTAGCCCACCATTTAAAGAGATCCAAAAATTAGGAAAATAAAATATCCTATCAAACTAGCAAAGAAAAAGCAGGAATTAAGCAGCCAGAAACCCAACAATATCGCAGTATGGATTCGCACTTCACTTTCCTTTTTGAATACTAGGGGCTCTGTGAGAGGTGATTAACTGTGCCAGATAAAGAAACACATACGAATCACCCTGCAGTTTCACAAGACATTTACACGGGTACTTAAGAAAAAATAAACCCTCAAGTTGTGAGACCCAAGGATGTAGGATCAGAAACTCCTTCCTGCATCGACGGGTCTCCCTAATGAGGTCTGGAAATATATGGACCAGGCAACCCTTAAACATTATATGCCTCTTACTTAAAAACAATCTCGGCAGCCAATCCCTTTCAGATACAAGGGCAAAAGTAACAAAACATGTTGCTGGAACTTATATCAGTGGACTCCAAAAGAACCAACACATTCAAAACATCAAATTGTTCGGGGCCAGGAGCCTCAGCACAAGCTGAAGATCTCTGACCACTCGGTAAATAGTACACTTTGGTAATAGGCGGATAGGTTTCTTCAGGAACACCCAAAACTTCAGCTACTGTAGGTATTGTTGAACATCTCTTTGGCAGAAATAAGAGGTGAACGAGCAAAGTTAGTTAACTGAAGATTCGACAATCTAGAAAAATTATCCAGTTATTCCACTCATACTTTCAACTGGTTAGATACCTTCATGAAAGCTTCAGATAAATTCTGCACACAATCAGTCCTGAAAACTAAACCTTTCAAATCACTCTTGATCTGTCCAATTTCTCCAACACTCTTTGGGGTTCAGTATTTGCTTGTACCTGGCCTTATATCCCTTTTATCTGCATAGTGATTGCCTCACCAAGCTGATTGATTGCAGACCAGATAGACGCCAATGTGAATTGCCCCGGCCATTGTAAAGGAAAGGAACAAATCAAAGCACCCTGCTCCATGCCTGAAAACACTGGAGGGACTATTGGCTCCATGTGAAGGAGCCGGCTCACTTCCCCCGATGCTGGAGTGAGCTCTCCAATCTCCAGGAACAAGCAGGAATGTAGTCTTCACATATAGGTATCGTCGGTACCGACGGAGCCTGCGTGGGACCGCTCCCCAGCGTCCAATAGGAACACTTTTGGGAGCATCCCTCAGCACATGCGCGCTGCCTTCCTGCCTTTTCAACTGTCCCTCTTCAGTTCTTCGTTTTCCGTGGAGCCGACAGGACCCATACCTTGTCACCGCAGAAAATTCTGTTTTAAAAATTGTTTTCTTGTGGTCGCGTTTGCCTCCGCACGACGCCTACCGGTACCGCCGGTTCTTTTCTTTTTCTTTTCTCAAAAAAAATGTATACTTTAAACTGTTTCTCTTCAGAAACTTCTTTTTTCGGTGTTAGGTGCCATTTTGGGCACTAGGCCTCATATTCCTGAAACATGGAAAAACCAACTAGTGGTTTTAAAAAATGTACTAAGTGTGGCGGTACCATTTCCGTCACTGACACCCATGACTGGTGCCTTAAATGTTTAGGGTCTGAACATTCTCCATCTGAATGTCTCTCCTGTATGGGGATGACTAAAAGAGGAAGACAGAACCGGGCTGCAAAGCTTGGTACCGTCTTTTCTTCGGATACCAGATCCATTGCATTGACGTCTTCAAGAGCCGCCTCTTCCTCCCATGGATCTCAGGTAACTAAACATAAAAGCTGGTCCTCAAAGGGTAGCTCTCCTGCTAAGCATCGAGAGGCCATTGGCATTGCCCTTGAGGGAACCACACCGACAAAACTGCCCCGGCGGGAGGCTTTGGCTTCCAAAGCATCAACGGGGCTCCAGGATGTTTTCGAGGCATCAACCTCGCAAGAACTACTGGTGCCATGCTCAGGGGTCCCGGCTGTTTTCACAAGTACCGACACCCAGGCATCGGCAGCGTCAATAGACCAGAGGTTCCTCGCTATCGAACGCAGCATTGCAGCTCTTCTCACTGCTGCGGTATCGTTGACACCTATGGTTCAATGGGCACCGGTACCGACATCGATACCGATGCCGGTACCTACACCAGTACAGATGCCGGTACCAGCGGTACCGGCCCCGGTGGGGATTTTTCCCATGCCATCTTTGGCTGGAATTGACAGATCGGTACTGGATCAACTCGGTACTGACTTCGATCAATACCGGAACCGTGCTTTGCATGAGCATCGTGGTCAGGAATACTTCGAATCCTCTGATTCCGAAGACTTTGACAATTCTGCTGGTACCAGAGTGTTTCTCCCGGAAGATTCTTCTTCTCCCCAATGCAGAATGTCACCTCCAGAGGACATGTCTTTTCAGGATTTTATTTGTGATGTTGCCAAAGGCCTTTCAATCACGGTAGCTCCTGAAAAGGAACCCAGAGCAAAGGAACTGGAAATTCTCCAATATCCTAAAACTCCAAAGGAGGCAGCCACTCTGCCCATCCATGAAATTCTTCATGACTTGATGCTCAGAATGTGGGAGACACCTCTGACTACATCTCCTCATTCTAGGAAGCTTGATACTATGCATCGAGTTCCGCCATGTCCTGGATTTCAAAGGACACAGCTGCCACACCATTCAATGGTGGTGGAGTCAGCCATAAGTAGGATGAAAAGTGCAAAGAGGCATGCATCCACTCCTCCAGGTCGTGAATGCAGGACTCTGGACGCTATTGGGCACCGAACCTTTCAGGCTTCCATGCTTTCAGCTAGGATCAGTTCATATATACTATATAGGGGAATGTTTCTCAAAGACGTTACAGGAGACTTGAAGCTTATGAGCCCACTTCTCCCAGATGAGAAGAGACAAGACTTTCTTGCTCTAGTTAAGCATACTCAAGATGTCTCCAAGTTTGTGAATCGTGCAGCCTTTGACTGCTTTGAATGCATCAGCAGAACCTCTGCTATTGCCATTGGGGCACGACGGCTTGCCTGGCTTCAGGCATCAGACTTGGAGACTTGGGTAAAGGACAAGTTAGGCAATATTCCTTGCACAGGAGAGAATCTCTTTGGCAAGAACTGGCAGGAAAAGGCTAATGAGAGATGCTGACAATATCACTCTAGATAGATTGTCAAAGTCTACAGCCACTCTAGCCAAGAAGCCCTATAAAAAACCTTCTTTCAGCAAGAAGAGGAAGATTTATCCTTCCTATACCCAGTAGAGCCAAACTCGGGGTCAGGTTGCCCAAAAGGGACAAACTAGACAGCAAAAGAAGCCAAAAGGACCGAGAGCCCAACCATCTCTGCAGGTTCAGCCCCCTCAAGGGCTTTGACTCCTTCCTAGAGAGCTTAGCCTTCCTGCCTCTGAGGGGTCCCCAACCCCCCAATATCCCAGGCAGGTTATGCCACTTTGTCAACAAATGGCATCAGATAACCGCAGAAGATTGGACTCTGTCCATTGTAGGAGAGGGGTACAAGCTTCATTTTCACAGCATGCCCCTTCCCACAATTCTAAGGCAGTTCAATTCTCAAACCTCCGCAGACAATCTGCTAGATCACAAGGTCTCAACACTTCTTGCCCAAGGGGCAATAGAAGAGGTACCCATTCTTCAACGGGGTGCAGGGTTCTACTCCCCCTATTTTCTTATTCCAAAGAAAACAGGAGGACACAGACCCATTCTAGACCTCAGAGAATTGAACAAATACCTGTTCCGAGAGAAGTTCAAAATGATTTCTCTAGGAACTGTTCTGCCATACCTTCAAAGCCAGGATTGGCTTTGCTCTCTAGACCTAAAGGATGCATACACTCACATTCTGATACATCCAGATCACAGGAAATTCTTACGATTCCTTTTCAGGGGAAAACATTTCCAGTACAGGGTTCTTCCCTTTGGTCTGGCTTCAGCACCAAGAGTATTCACGAAATGCATGGCAGTGGTAGCTGCATTTCTGCGAACCCTGGGGATATTCGTCTTCACTTAGACGACTGGCTCATTCAAGCCCCCACAGTTGCAGAGGCCAGCACTGCACTGTCTGGCACAATGCGAATCCTCCAATACTTGGGGTTGGTAATAAACTTCCCAAAATCCCAACTTGTTCCTTCCCAGTGCCTGGAATTCATAGGAGCCTGTCTAGATACCAGACAGTCAAAGGCTTTCCTTCCACAGGCCCGCTGTCTTTGCATAATACAACTAGCTTCTCAAGCAGCAGGGAAATCCTCCCTAACTGCTCCAGAACTACTACAGTTACTGGGACATATGGCATCCACAGTTCATGTAGTTCCCTATGCTCGCCTCCACATGCGAGCATCTCAGTGGACCCTATCCACACAGAGGACACAGGACATTTATCGGACAAAATAATAAACTCTCAACGACTAAATTTCTCCCTCCAATGGTGGCAATCACTAGAAAATCTGACAGTGGGGTCTCCTTTTCATCAACCCCTCTTTCAGGCCAACCTAACAACAGATGCATCACAGGTGGGTTGGGGAGCACACCTGAATCATCTCTCTACCCAGGGCACCTGGACTCCACAGGAGGCTGGTCTCCACATAAACCTCCTGGATTTAAGAGCAATCTATTTAGCTCTTCGAGTATTCCACTCCCAGCTCAGCTACAAGACAGTCCTAGTCCAGACGAACAATCAAGTAGACATGTTCTATGTGAACAAGCAGGGCGGAACAGGCTCTCTGTCGTTATGCAATGAAGCTTTACGACTGTGGGCCCTCGCCAGAGAGCATCAAATTCACCTTCTAGTGGTATATCTTCCAGGCATTCAAAACTTTTGGGCAGACAAACTCAGTCAAGTACTGCTGCCTCACGAGTGGTCTCTCCACCTAGACCAGGTGGCAAAGATATTTCATCTTTGGGGCACTCCAGACATAGACCTCTTTGCAAGTCTACTGAATGCCAAACTTCCTCGATTCTGTTCCAGGATTCCAGCTCACAATTGTCAGGCAAGGGATGCCTTCCTCCTTCACTGGGGTCAGGACTTCCTTTATGCCTTCCCACCCATTCCCCTCATCCCCAAAACACTCTTCAAGCTTCAGAGAGACAGGGGTCGTATGATTCTCATAGCGCCACGGTGGCCACGCCAAACGTGGTATCCCCTGCTTTCTACATCTTTCTGAAGCTGCACCTCTGGAGTTAGGGCATGCTCCAGATCTCCTTTCCCAGGAGGACGGGATGCTATGGCACCCGAATCCCCAGTCCCTGCATCTTACGGCCTGGTTGCTGAAGGCTTAGACCTCCAGGATTTCAACCTGTCCCAACAGGTAAAGGATATCCTTCAGGCTTCTAGAAAACTTTCCACAAGAAGATCTTATGCCTTGAAGTGGAAACGTTTTACTATATGGTGCTCCAAGAGGGGATTAAACCCCCTTGTCATACCTTTAGAATCAATACTAGAGTATCTCCTTCACTTATCGAATTCTGGTCTAAAGACCAATTCGGTAAGAGTCCATCTTAATGCAATTGCAGCTGCTTATAAGCCTCTGAATGGACAACCAATTTCCTCTCATCCACTCATATCCAGATTTATGAGAGGTCTTCTATTAACCAAACCTCCCATTAAGCCACCACCGTTGGCATGGGATCTAAATCTAGTTCTCAGGCAGCTCATAAAGCTGCCTTTTGAGCCTTTAGCCACTACAACCCTTATGTTTTTGTCCTGGAAGGTCATCTTCCTAATTGCAATCACCTCTGCATTAGTGAACTGCAAGCTTTAGTGGCTGATCTTCCTTATACTAGGTTTCATCATGATAAGGTTGTTCTTAGAACTCATCCACACTTTATGCCAAAGGTGGTTTCGCCTTTTCATTTAAATCAATCAGTTTATCTTCCTGTATTTTTTCTGAGGCCTCACGCCTCTAATGCAGAAAAAAACCTTCATACTTTGGATTGTAAAAGAGCCTTAGCCTTTTACCTACAAAGAACACAGCAACATAGAACGTCCTCGCAACTTTGTATTTCTTTTGATTCTAGTCATTTGGGACTTCCAGTCTCCAAAAGAACTTTATCTAAATGGATTGCCCAATGCATATCCTTTGCTTATGAGAGTAAGGGTCTTTCTCTTCAAGGCCATGTCACAGCTCATAACGTGAGAGCCATGGCAACTTCCATGGCTAATCTCCACTCTGTGTCTATCGATGACATTTGTCAAGCAGCCACCTGGGCTTCATTACACACCTTCACAGCCCACTACTGCCTGGATAAAGCCTCCCGTCGGGATGCCTTCTTTGGCCAAGCTGTTCTTCAAAATCTCTTTCAGACCTAATTCAACTCCTACCCACCAACCCTGGTGGCATGCCAGAGATCCATGGGAGGAAGGATGCCTACCTTCCTAGGAGGGCACCTTCCTGGGGCTATCTCCCTGGCATCTTCAGCTAGGGAGTCCCCATATGTGAAGACTACATTCCTGCTTGTTCCTGGAGATAGTGTAGCTACTCACCTGTAACAGGTGATCTCCGGTAACAGCAGGAATTTAGTCTTCACAACCCACCCCACCTCCCCTAGGAGTTGTCTCTCTATCTCTTTGTCTCTTTCCTCTCTCCCTCTATCCTTTCACTCAGCTACAAACGTAACTGAAGCGGGACAGTTGGAAAGGCGGGAAGGCAGCCCTCATGTGCTGAGGGATGCTCCCAAAAGCGTTCCTATTGGATGCTGGGGAGCGTTCCCGCGCAGGTTCCGTCGGTACCGACGATACCCATATGTGAAGACTAAAGTCCTGCTGTTCCCGGAGGTCACCTGTTACAGGTGAGTAACTATGTTTTCTCAGGACATGGCCCTGGCAATAGCCGGTCCCCCAAGTCACCACCGCCACTTGCAGCCATTCCTGCAGTCGACCCCAGCAGGAGCATCATCACCGATCAGAGAATTAAGCACCTCTCCGGCTGCACGGATTGAGTCATAGCACACAAGCTTCCAAGGCTGCTATGATTCTGGAGATGTGAGATCACTGCTTGAAAAAGACGCTGAGCCACCCGGCTCCACCCACCTCTCAGCCAAGCTACCATTGCCTCCTGCTGGCTGGTGCTCCAGACGAAGCACAAATGAGCAACAGATCCGAGGTAAGCGGAGTAGAGCTCCGCTGGGCAGCCTGGGGTACCACACCCTGCTTCTCTTTTCTTTCTCCCCAAAGGAACAAGAGTAAAAAAAAGATGCCTGAAGCTCAAAACCTGCCAACAGCCATCTTTTATCTCCACCACACTCTCTGTTTGTACTATTTTTAATACAGTATTTCTGTTCACCAAATTCCAAGAAAATACATTTCTGGCTTCCTATTTGGGTATTTAATATCCTATGGTACATGTTTGTATATTTTGGCTGGATAAATAGTCATTCCTAATCGTGTCCCCAGTCTAGTCCCGAAACCTCTCGGTTCCCCATCTGATACAGCAGCTTGGAGACTGAGAAACTCCTCTTTTGTGACATCACTGGTATATCCATTCCGGATCCGCCTCCTGTCACCAGTTACCTCAGTCTCCAAGCAGCTGGATGGATGGTGAGCCCGGTACTCCGGGCCCACTGGAGAAACAATTAGGAATAGCTTTGAGGTTAAGGGGGTTTTTCTTGGTTCAGTTATAATTCCCTATCTTACACAGAAGTAGTGCAGGGTCTGAGGGCCTGTGTCTTTAAGACTTGTCAGATCTCGTTTCTTCTCCGGGCCCCCTCCTCCCGCTCCTCTGTCTTTGCTTTCAGGGGCTTGGGTCAGTGGAGGACAGGCAAGTGCTGGAGGGTGAAAGGAGCTTCTTTTTGAAGAAGCGGCAGTGTTGCCCGGGAGTCGGACCGGCGCCATGCAGAAGTGTTGCCTGCCAGTGTGCCCGGTCGGCTTGCAGCGCTCGCACGTGGCCGTCGGCTTTGCTTCCTGGGGCGGTCCGAGCAGCCGTCTACGGCATAGTGCAGCGCTTTGGAGGTCAGCGGAGGACGAGTTCGGCGGCTGGAGCCCGGTTTCCTCGTCCTTCTACTGGCAGAGGTACGGCCTCATGCTGCTGTGGTGTTTCTAGGCGGCAGTGTGATTTTTGGCACGAACGCGGCCCTTAGTCCGGGTGCGTGCGGAGTTCGCGGTTAGGGTCTGCGGCCTAGTGCAGTCCGTCGGCAAGTGCTTCGGGGGGTAGCAGGAGCCCTTCGGAGGGAATTTTAGCGCTCCGGGGAGCCGGTGAAGCATCTTTGGACAAAGGGCTATGTTTAAAAAAAAAAAAAAAATAGGAAGCCAGCGGTTGTGCTCCCGCGGCTGCGCACGGCTTGGGGCAGAGCAGTTTTCCCGTTTCAGCGGGGGCTGTTGCTTGAAGGTTAAAGGGCTGCAGGGTGGCTGTGAGGTTCTGGGCACTCTGCAATGCCCTCCAAGGCCCAGTGCGTAGTGTGTGGGTCCAAGAAGGCCACGGACACGGGGGTCTGTAAACACTGTGTGAGGGACGCTCCTAGCTCAGAGCAGGGGAGAGACGGAGCTTCCATGCCACTACCGGAGATCTCGGCCTTGCCCGTAGCTGGGGGGCCGGAGGAGGAGCCGGTGGCAGGACCGTCCTCTGCTGCTGGTCTCCCTTCTCCTCAGATCTCGTGGGCTCCTTCCCTGGCCTTCATATTTTCACAAGAATTTCTTTCCTTGCTGCAGCGCTCGGCGTTGGGCAGCTCTCAGCAGCTGAAAAGTGTGGCAGGCGGAGGCACAGTAAAGAGGCACTCCCCCCAAGGTCAAATGGACGCCCTCTCTCGCGGGGCCAAGTGGGCCCGGGCAGAAGGGGACGTAGGGGAGCCAACTCTGTCCTCATAGGGTCCATTGTCAGATGAGGAAGGCCTCGTTTAGATTTGGAGGATGAGCTTGAGAAAGGCGAGCTTACCGAAGGTGAAGACCAAGCCAGGGTGGTGTGGGTCTTCAGAAGAGAGGAGTTGCCGGCCCTCATCGCGGAGACCTTGAAGGTGCTCAACATGCCGGTCCCGGGGGCCACGGAGGAGGAAGCCCTGGAGGATCCTTTGTTGCAAGTATTCAGAAAGAGTCAACGGGTGTTCCCGGTTCACAGAGTTTTTCACGAAATGATACAAGAGGAATGGAATACCCCGGAGGCTCCTCTCAAAGGTTCCCGAATCATGGGCCGCCTGTATTCGTTGTCAGATGCAGAAAAGGAAATCTTTAAGTCACCTAGGGTGGACGCCGCCGTTTCTGCAGTCACAAAAAAGATTACAATCCCGGTAGAAGGTGGGGCGGCCCTTAAGGACTCCCAGGATAAGAAGTTGGATATGTTAAGACAAGTGTTTGAGGTTAATGCCCTCTCACTCCAAGCGGCTATTTGCGGTGCTTGGGTAGCCAGATCCTGTCTACGCTGGTCACAGGGAGTGCGCGCGGGGCAGGACATTGAGTTGGCGGATGAGGCCTCCAGATTGGAATCTGGGACGGCCTACCTAGCTGATATCCATTATGATCTGATGCACGGGTTGTCCAAGAGCATGGCTTCGGCTGTGGCGGCGCGACGCTACCTGTGGTTGCGCAATTGGGCGGTGGATACCTCTTCCAAAGCGCGATTGAGTAAGCTACCCTTTAAAGGATGCCTGCTGTTTGGGGAGGATTTGGAGAAGCTAGTCAAATACCTGGGGGAGTCCAAGGGAGGCCGGTTACCAGAGGACAAGCCTAAGCCAGGGCGTACAATCCCGGCGGGTCGGGGGCAGCAGCGGGATTTTCGCCGGTTCAGGTCCCAGAGATATAACTCCTTCCAACGGGGGCGTTTTTCCAACAGGAGTCAAGGTTTCCGTGGGTTTCGAGGCACGGGGAGGGGCTTCGGATCCTCATCCGTGCCCTCCTTCGCTCCCAAAAAGTCACAATGAAATAAGGGGGGCCCAGGTGCCCTTAGTTCCCGTGGGGGGGCGTTTGCAGGAGTTTTATCCTGCCTGGGCCCAAGTCACTTCAGATCAATGGGTGCTGGAGGTTATCCGAGAGGACTACGCGCTGGAGTTTCTCAGTCCATTGATGGACTCCTTCGTGCAGTCCCCTGGCAAGCCGGCCGCCAAGCTCACAGCATTGCGGGAGACCGTGCAAAGACTGTTAGACCTCGGAGCGGTTGTCCCGGTTCCACCAGACCAATGTGGCAGCAGTCGATACTCTATCTACTTCGTCGTTCCCAAGAAAGACGGCGGGGTTCGTCCGATTCTGGATTTAAAGGGAGTGAATTGTTGCCTTCGGGTGACTCATTTCCACATGGAAATGCGGCGCTCTGTGTCGGTGGCGGTGCAGAAAGGAGAGTTTCTAACTTCCCTAGATTTGTCAGAAGCTTACCTGCACATTCCCATCAGGCCGGATCACCACAGATTTCTCAGATTTGCAGTACCGTTCGGGCATTTTCAATTCCGAGCGTTACCGTTCGGGCTGGCGACAGCCCCAAGAGTGTTCACGAAAGTCATGGTAGTGGTGGCGGCGGCCTTGAGGAAGGAAGGGATCCTAGTTCATCCCTATCTAGACGATTGGTTGATCAGAGCGAAGTCTCAGGCAGAGAGCGTGTCGGCTACGGCCCGCATAGTGGCTTTTCTGGAACGTCTCGGGTGGATAGTCAATCTGTCCAAGAGCCACTTGGTGCCGTCACAAAATTTGGAATACCTCGGTGCACGCTTCGAGACGAGCGTGGGGAAGATTTTCCTAACAGACAAGCGGGCGCAGGGTCTGCGGCACCTAGTCAGAAGATTTCTGGAATGCAAGGCACCTTCGGCGTGGCATTACCTACAACTGCTGGGTACCATGGCGGCGACCATAGAGACAGTGCCGTGGGCAAGGGCTCACAAAAGTAAAAAAAGATGCCTGAAGCTCAAAACCTGCCAACAGCCATCTTTTATCTCCACCACACTCTCTATGTCTGTCTGTCTACTATTTTTGATACAGTATTCCTGTTCACCAAGTTCCAAGAAAATACATTTCTGGCTTCCTATTTGGGTATTTAATATCCTATGGTACATGTTTGTATATTTTGGCTGGATAAATAGTCATTTTGCTCCTCAAACCTTCTCCCAAAAACCATTAGTGAAATTGGGCATGCACCCTCAAGGGATTGAATCATGCTGTGCTTTTGCCTGCTTATTGTAGAGGCTTATCTGGTACCAGTCAGAAGAAATTCAACTGATTAAAAAAACAAAGTACTTTTAAACCTCCTATTGCCTTTTTCCTGTGCATTCCTCTACTACCTCTTTTCTACTTGTATTTTGCAAATTCTGTTGTATCTTTCCCTATGTGTTGCTGGTGAATTTTCACCCTTCACTTGCCGGACCATGACAGTACCTCCTGCGACCTGTGCTAGGCCATGACTCCGTGAACCAACAAAAAGAGGTCAGTTTCAGGTGGAGAAGTTCCCATGGTCTAACTCTGCCCCAGCTTCTCCAACACTGAGCACCCCCCATGAGGCCAGGGCATCTTCGGAGTCCCACAGCGGCAGCTCCTCCAGAAAGACGCCAGACCCTGGCAAGAAAAAGAAAAAATATCCTCTAAGCCAGTCAAGGTTCCATCGGGGAAACCCAGTAAGGTCCCACAGTGGGATTCAAGTGACTCTGAGCAGCGCCACCCCTAAGATCTCTAGGAAGGAACCCTCGGCCGGTGGTGACTGTGTGAGGCTCCCCGAGGCCATAGTCCTCGTTGAGGATGTGCTCGCCGGTGCCGGGTCTGAAACCCTCAGTGTCCATGCCGAAAGCTGCAGAGCCTTGTGGCATCAAGGCCAAAATGGCAGTCCTGGAACAGAGTATCTCTGCTGTCCTGACCATGCAGCAGGTAATGTCAAGTTGTCTGCATCATCTGCCCTGACAACTTGGCCCCTGAGTGCAGTGGCGTCCCCGGGTGTCGAGCCGGGCCCTGAGTGCTATCGGCCTTGGGCTACCTCTCGGCACTGATCAAGGTCTCGGTGCCGATCCTCGGGTGTCCGGTCCTCCCCAGCTAGCTTCCGGGAGTCTGACCTGAGACCGGTCGGGGGATCTTGGTTCCCTGAAGCAGGCCTCGAGGCATATGAGCTCTGAGCCCAGACTCCTCAATGGTCTCGGAGTCAGACTGGGAGAACGACATTGAGGCTTCCCCCAGACCTCTTGACAAAGAGACATCCCATCAGAACCGTCCCCCCCCCCCCCCCGAGTTCTGGCACCATTCCACAGCTTCGTCCGGAATATGACCTGAGCCCTCTCGGTCTCCACCGAGTCTGAGGAGGACCCATTTACTGAAGAGCTGAAGATTCTCCAGTATGAGTCTCTCCCCCCCCCCCCCCAAGGAGGCTTTATCGGTGCCAGTGCAATCCATCCTCGAACAGCTGCTCCTACAGATGTGGGAGACCCTGACCTTGGTACCAGTGGTCAGCCGACACCTCGATGCCATCTACCGCATCGTGGAGTCCAGGCTTCCAGAACGCCCAACTTCCCCACAATTCCATGGTGGTGGAGTCCTCTATGCAAAAGCTTGACCCAGAAGACGTATTCTCCTGTACCCACGGGTAGGAGGCCAGAGCCCTCGACGCCCTGGAGCATAAGTGCTTCCCAGGATCCATGCCGAGCTGCCGGCTACAAACCTATGAGTTCTACATAGGGATGTATCTTAAGAGCCTCATCCAGGAGCTCGCTGGCTTCTTAGCAGGGCTTGCCGGGGAATCTCTTCAAAAGTTCCATACCTTGGTGGCCACAATTTGGGACTGCTCCAAGTTCCTGTCCCAGGCCACCTACGATGGCTTTGAGGCTGCAGCCTGGGCAGCAGCCGCAGGCATTGGTGCTCAGCGCCAGGCCTGGCTGCAGACCTCTGACCTTGAGCAGTGGGTCCAGGAAAAGCTGCTGGATATCCCATGCACTGGTGAGAATCTGTTTGGGAAACCTATGGCCGACAAGGCGGCTGAGATTGAGACCGAGGTGGTCACTAGGCAAAGACTTTCAAAGAAGACCTTTACCCTCTCCCATAAGAAAGCCTCAGGGAAAAGGCCAACTTTCTTGAAGAAGGGCCCTTTCCATCAGAGTCACCATTACCAAGCCTTCTCAAGCCAGCAGCATCAGGGACCCTAGCCCAAAGGCCAGGGTCACGGAGCCAGGAAGCCAAAGGCCCCAAAGCCGCAGACTCCAGCTCTGGCTCAGCCTGATGGGAGCTTTTGACTCCCAGGGTGGGGCCTCTCTCCCCCTGGGAGATCCTTGCCAGCCCACAGGGGGCCACTTGGCACTCTTTGCCCACAGGTGGCCCAAGGTCACCTCAGACCAGTGGGCGTTCCGGGTGGTGAAGGAGAAGGTTACCTTCTCCACTTCCAGCTGCCACCTTTGGATCATTTTCCAGAAGAGCCAGTGCGACTTCTTCACCAGGCCTTCTTGCTCTCCGAGCTAGCAGGTCTACAAAGGAACAGGATAGTAGAGCCTGTTCCCTAGCACCTCTGGGGCAAGGGCTTCTACTCAAGTTACTTTATTTAATTTATTTAATAGCTTTTCTATACCGCGCTCTTTAAAATCAGTGTGGTTTACAATTAACATTTCTTTGTACACTGCAGGGTGGACTTGCATTGTACTTACATTGAATAGGTATTGCAACTTAGATTTATAACCAGGATAACTATATACAGGTTGAGCCCTCTGTCGCTACGCTTTTCTCGTCCCCAAAAGAACCAGGGGTCTCAGGCCCATCCTGGATCTCTGAGACCTGAACAAGTTCCTGGTGAATAAAAATTTCAAAATGCTCTCCCTTGGGACACTGCTGCCCTACCTCCACAATGGAGACTGGCTTTGCTCCTTGGACCTAAAGGATACCTACACTTACATCCTGGTCCACCCATTTCACTGGCAATATCTGAGATTCATGGTAGGGGGAGGCCACTACCAATATAGGGTACTTCCCTTCAGCCTGACCTCTTTGCCAAGAGTGTTCACAAAGTGTCTAGCAGTGGTAGCTGCCCATCGCGCCTACAAGGGATGTTCATCCTCCCCTACTTGGACGACTGGCTCATCAGAGGCGGTAAAGCTGCAGAGGCCAGTCAGGGCACAGAACGTACCAGCCTCCTCCTGCAGCACTACCCCAATCACATGTCGTTCTGTGCAAGACGTAGAGTTCATCGGTGCTCAGCTGGACACGGTGCGGGCCAGAGCCCTCTTCCCTCAGGACAGGGCAGAACGCCTCAAAACAGCTGGCAGGGGAGGTCCAACACTGCAAAACAGTGCCAGCTCGCCTTCTCCTATGCCTGCTGGGGCACATGGCCTCCAAGGTCCATGTCGCACCCCAGGCCCGCCTGCACATACAAACAACCCAGTGGTGGCTGCGTTTGCAGTGAACCCACGCCACGGGCTGACTCCAGGACAAGGTTAGAGTCTCCTGCCAGTTGGCAAGTTCCCTCGACTGGTGGCAAAACTCGGGTCTTCTGCGGGCAGGAATGCCTTTCCAAGCACCCCCACCGCAGAGGACCCTGACCACAGATGCCTTTCTCCAGGGCTGGGGAGCTCACTGCGGAGTTCACTGCACTCAGGGCTGTTGGTCAAGGGAGGAGTCTCTACTGCAGATACCTCCTGGAACTCTGGGCGGTAATCCTCACCCTCTGTGCATTCCGTGCCCTCCTGCAGAACAGACCTGTCCTGGTCCAGATGGACAACCAGGTCACAATGTTCTATACAAACAAGCAGGGGGGCACAGGCTCCTTCTCTCTCTGCCAGGGGGCTGTAGCCCTCCTCTCCTTTGCAGTGCGCAGTGGCATGTTCCTTTGAGCAGTCTATCTCCCAGGCCAGGACAACTGCCTGGTGGACAAATTCAGAAGAGACCTGCGTCTTCATGAGTGGCGTTTTGACACCGTAGAGGCAAGTAAGCTCTTCTGCCTTTGGGGCTGTTCTGAGATGGACCCGTTTGCCTCTCTGGACCACAGGCAGCTGCAGAGGGCAGCAGCAGACGCGTTCTTGATCTCATGGTCCAAGGGACTGCATATGCATTCCCACTGATTCCTCTGATCGCCAAAACTCTGTTCAAAATTCAGAATGAGAGGGCATCAGTGATACTGATCGCTCCCAGGTGGCCCAGGCAATCTTGGTTTCCACTATTGCTCTCACTGGAAGCAACACCCTCAGTACTACTGGGCCATGCTCCGAACCTCTTGACTCAGGAGGAGGCCACCTCCTGCACCCCAATGTGGGGTCACTGATTCTAATAGCCTGTCTGCTGAGAGGGTAGCCTTAGCCCTGCTCAGCCTGCAACAAGAGGTTGAGGAGATCCTGCTGGCCTCCAGGAAGCTCTCCATGAGGCGTGCCCTGTGGTGCACGGATAGGAAGGAGAACCTGTTCTCCTGCCCTGTACAGCTGGTATGACTAGCGAGAGGCGATTGGAGGTCATAGGTGCTTTTATTAATAGGAAACCCCTACATGTTTTGGCACCAGCTGCCCTTGGGGGGTAGACATCCTCAAAAAAATGATACAATACAACATTAATATACCATTTTTGAACTGTGTTTTTATTTATATCTAATATATAAAAATATAAATAACGCAATTAAAAATGGTAAACAAACAATAAAAAACAATTTGAAAAGAAGTTTAAAAACAAAAACATCAGCTAAAAAAAATAAAATCAGAAAAGGAAATATAAGGTATCTAATACAGTAAAACAAAATCGAGTGTAAAGTTAAAACATAAAGGAAAAAAATAAGTTTCAAACTTAGGGGCATGTTTACTAAACGGCTGCTGCGGTATTAGCGTGCGATATGCAAAGTCGTTGTGCGAAAAAGTAACATTATCGCGTGATACCGTATCCAGCGGCATTAAGGCGCACAGAGGGTGGAGTAAGGCATCTCAGAGGGTGGGGTGAAGGGGTCAATGGGTGGAGAGCGGGCTTGTTGAGGCTCCAGGAACACGAACGCTGTGAAATGTAGGGCAGAACATTAACGTCCATGAAAACCTCGTGTTAGAGGCACAAGTGCAGGAGAGAGAAACCATTTCAGTCAGCAATGTATAGCAAAGGCAGGGAGACCCAGAACAGTGATAGCAGTGATACATGTACAGCAACAGCATAGTGCCCAAGTATGAAAGGGCACTATGGTGAGGCTGCAAATGGGGTACAGGGGGCTGCAGGAGGGACATGGAGTGGGGCAGCTGGGGCACAGTGTGGGATAGACAGATGCCCACGTGCCACATAGGAATGCTGAAACGTAAAAGCAGCAAGACAGCAACTGACCAAGGGCAAACATGTGCACGAGTGTGTGTCATACATTGCCCCAATGGACATCGAGCAGGTACCCCAAAGGCCACATACCATTGGCAGGCAATGCTGTGGGGAAGCATGCATGTCCATGTAGGCACCCCTACCCAAGATCCCACACCATAAGAAGCCGCCTAACGGCACACTGGATGAGCTGGGACAGTGCACAACTGGCAGAACGGCATGTCAGCATGGTGGTGTAGGGGTGCTGGCGGTGGAGGGGGCAGTGTTATCTGCCCACAGCAGACTAAGGCCAAGCCCTGTCCAGGTGGGTGGCATGCAGTCCAACAGACAAGGTCTGTCTGATGAACAGTAATGGTATCCCCAGGGAAGGAACTACCTCTGTGGCAGAAGGTCACAGGTTCAAGTCCCAGCTGTGGCTCCTGCAGACCATGTCCCTATTTTACCCTACAGAGCACATACACAATAATAATGTGTACTTTCCAAAGCAGATGTTGGCAATCCCAGTTCTGGAGGGCAAACACTATTCAGGTTGTCAGGCTGTCCATAATAAATATCATGAGATGCATTTGAAGGAACTGCCCCATTGTATGCAAATGTACCTCATGCATATTCAGTAGGGACAGCCTGACAACCTGAATCCTGTCTGAACCACCAGAGCATTGGCCAACAGGGGCACAAACACCCACACCCACAGGCTTCACCATCCAAAGGCTAATGAAAAGGCAGTCTGTTGTGCCCTGCGTGGAGCACCAGCCCTCACTACTAGCACCTGCATACCTTAGCAATGCCTTCATAAACATGGAAACACGTCCCATATACATAAAAAGGTAACTATGACCAAAGTCACATAACAAATCTTAACTTAAACACATCTTTCTAACAGAGATCCATCATAGCAACCTCACTGATTTATGTGGTGTGTGCCCCCTCATCAATTTCTGACAGTGTTTACCACCCTGGAGAGTGGCCCTAATAGTATTGAGTATCCTACCAATGCCTGCACGAAGCCCATGACTGGTGTTGCAGACAGGGCTGCCAATCACTGCTATCTTTGCACAATGCTCAAATATGTGTGGTAATCTGTGTATGTGTATCCATTGTTTTGTGGCTGCTCACACCCCACTGAGCCTCCAATGTTTGCATTGGTTCCACTTCCAATGTGCATAATGATGAACAAGGTATTGTGAGTATGGCCCCTACAGGGCGGTTTATCCAGGATGCATCTGCATAGGGCAATGGCTGGGATATTGTAGTGGGCAAATGCCATCTGCACGGATAGGGTGGCCACAGCAAGTCATGCTGTGAGGGCACTCTCACCCTGATTGAGCAGTGACCATGGCACGTCAATCTTCCCACATGGTGCCATACAGTGCGTTGAATAGTGATATATGTGAGTTCCCATTCCTGGGGCCCAGTCACTGACATACCTGCTTGGTGTTGGTGCAAATATCCCACATCTGGGTGCACATTGTTCCTCTGGGAACATGCACTAAGTATGGGCTAGCACACTGTGTACAGTCAGCATGTGTCTGGCTGCAACACTTTGCAGGGTGCAGAAGGTGCACACTGACTGTGGCCTCTGCTGGTGAATGGCAGATTGTGGGGTGGGGGGGGGCAGCTGAGCTGATAATGCCTATTACCTGTCTGCCAGGGGCCCTGTTACAGGTACCAACCTGCATCAACTGTCGGGTTCACCAAAGGAAGGTGTTTGCTGGTCCCACAGCCTGTCATGATGCAGTACTGCCCCTTTTGGAAATGTTCAGAATGTGGGTCTGTTGGGGGCAGATCATGTCCCTTACCCTGACCCAGAGAGGCTGGTTTGATATGTACATCATCATCATGTGAGTCCACACACACCCCTGTTCTGAGAACAAGTGACCATGGCAAGCACACTGGCTATGCACCAGTTTGGTTGCATCATGGTCCACAAGGGGCAGACATGACTGGCAAATACAAATGGAAACAGGACATTCGTAGGCATCTCTGAAAATACCTGTCACACACTAGCACTGATGGAGATCTGCAGCAAAGCCTACCTCAGCCAACTCGGGTACTGCGGACCTGGTGCTGGCCACCCCACCACACCCTCAGGGTGATCACAGAACACACACAATGGCAGGGCCTGTAGGTAGTCAATGGCAGTAACACGCATGGTCAGTCCCCCTACCAAACTGACGTGCTGTAGAGGTGCATACCCCATCTGGTGAGCAGATGTAGACTGCTGTTCTGCATGTGAATTGCATTATAGGTACTGTTGTCTCTATCCTATCCTGGTTACCACAGCAGACAGTATGTCCGGTGACCTGCATCCTGTCTGTGGCCAGCCATTGGTATGAAAAACCTCATAGTGATGTAGTACAATGGTTAATAGGATAACCTCAGTGGCATACATCATGGTTTCAATCCCACAGTGGGCTCCCTGTATGTTTGGAATCCCGTCTACCAGACAAAAACACCCTCACCTCAGTTGCCTAAGCTAAGGTGACCTGTAAAGTGTCTTAGCTGTGGGTCTTCCCCATCCCGTGAAGCACCTCATAAGGTTTGTGGGATGACCTGCACTCTTTCTGTAGCCAGCCATTCGTGCGATAAACACGTTGATGTAGCATAATGGTTAAGTCGATGAATTCAGTGGCAGACGTCATGGATCCAATCCCTCAGTAGGCTGCCATTAGTAAGATTGTCTGAGGCAACTCCCTTGTAGGCCTGTAACAGACACATATATGGTGTAAAACATGTTGTAATGGAAAAATTGTTTTAATGTGTTAATGAAAACACCACCCTCACCCAATTTGCCTATGGTAATGTGACCTGGAAGCTGCCTTAGCTGTGGGTTTCCCCTTTCCCAGTAAGCACAGCAGAATGTATGTGCGTTGACGTGCAGTTCTTGTGTAGCTAGCCCTAACTATGATGATGGCCATAGAGGCATAGCACACTGGTTATTACAATGACTATGCAGCCAGCGCTCATGGGTTCGAATCCCCAGTGCTACAACATCAGGAAGAGTGTCTGAGGCGGCATCCTTTTGCATGGCTGTAACAGTTAGACACATCTCTGTAGTCTATGGTAAAACCAAAATACACATTCACCCTAGTCCTGTACACTACGGCGGCGCAGAGCATGGGCCGCAGAAGGCGCGTCACAAGGCGCCGCAAGCTAAGGTGTCCTATGATGCATCCGCTGCCCAATGCCGGAGAGCCTCCCCACCGTTATGTACACAGCTAGTCACCAATTACAGTAACAAATGGGGGCATGGCGGCGAGATAAGGTGTATGGGGACTTTAAAAGCGGCTCATACCGTTCACAGCGCGTTTCACTGTTCTGCTAAGAATACTCTGCCATGTTCCGGGCGTCACAATGCCATGTGTGCTGTGTGCCGTAGTAGCGCGCGAGAGCGCGTGTACGTGCACGCGATGGCATACATCGCGTCGCGCGTGTACACGCGCTATCTCGTGATAGGAAAAATGGACAGGCGATCCTGGAAGCCGGCGTTCACACGGCAGGAACTGAAGATACTCAGCGAGCTGATATGCACAAGGCAGAGGCGTCTGTTCCCTGGCGCCTCAAAACGGCAGGACGTTGCACAGGTGAAGAGGGCATGGGGGTGCCTCACCAGGTGCTTCAACCGATGTGCCGACTACTCACGTGAAGTAAGTGTATGTGGACAGGTCACACAATGGCAGTTGTGCAACACAATATATAGTAAGCATCACATATCATACATGCAGAACATGGTGGAAATACCAGTCTGTGGGCCAACCTGTTGCCAATGTAGATGCATATGGTGTTGATTGCAAGTCTGTCCTATCCCCAGAAGGCCCCCCAGACCTGATTACACGGGTCTCTTATACATCCTGGTGTTATGGTACCTGCTTGTGTTGCAGTCTCAAATGTTTGCCCTATCCCCAGGAGGCGTCACACATGGTTACAGAGGTCTAAGATACATCCCGGTGTTAGGATAACTGCATCTGTTGGAAGCTCACAGCTCTGCCCTAACTCCAGGAGGCCCTAGACCTGATTACAGAGGTCTATTTTAGAGCCTGGTGTTAGGGTACCTGCATCTGTTACATTTTCACAGCTCTGCCCTAACTTCAGGAGGCCCTGATTACAGAGGTCTATTACAGCTCCTGGTGTTAGTGTACCTGCATCTTTTGGGGTTTCACAGGCCTGCCCTATCCCCAGGAGGCCCTAGACCTGATTACAGAGGTCTATTATAGATCCTGGTGTTAGGCCTCCTGTGAATAGGGCAGTTGTGGGCGAATGCAATAGGAGCATGCATCTAAACACCTAGCTGAGCTATAGACCTCTAATCAGGTCCAGGGCCTCTTGGAGATAGGGCAGAGCTGTGAAAATGAAACAGATGCAGGTAACCTTAGTCCTGACCACAGAGACATCCTGGTGTTATGGTAAAGGCTCCTGGTGATGTGTTCAGGGCCACCCAATCCCCACGGGACGTAAGAACACATCACACATGTTGTAAAGATATCATGGTGCCATGGTGGGTGTGTCTGCTGATGTGTGTAGGTCAAGCAGACACACAGGGAGTTAGGAAACACCTCCCCTGGAGACCAGTATGCCTACCCCACACATGGTGCTGCCATGTCATACAAGGAGAGTGTAGGAATAGAGTAAGGGGTGGCCGGGAGGTTGCATACAGGACACATAGGTGGCACCCCACACATGCCCAGACCCATAGCCACACATGCAGGTGGCACTGGCAACAGGTAGTAGCAGACCCACTGGCCAGAGCAGCAGCAGCGATGTGTGATATGCGTTGGGCACCCACCAGAGATATCTAGCCCCTAATGTTCCCACCCATTGCATTTCCCCCCAGGTGGAGGACCTACGGAAGAAGGGATGGGAGTTGCGGCTGCACTGCCTGGATGTCCTTGCCTGCCTCCAAAGGAGGGCGCTGCAGCAATGTGGCGGTGAGTGTTGCGGCCTCTGCATCGCAGTCCAGCATGTCACAGTGGCCCAACAGCCTGTGGGAGGCCACACTATGTGGTGTGGGAATCGCATGATGGTGTGCTAATGACTGTCTTCCCCCACAGAGGATGCTGCTGAGGGACCATCAACATCAGGGCCCCCCACAACAGGCCCCACAGCTCCGGTCCAGATGGTGGAGGAGGAGAGGCAGAGGAGGAAGTGGATGCCGAGGACATGGAGGGTGGGGGGGCAGAGGGGAGGGGGAGGGTGTGTCTGATGAGGCGTGGGGTGAGGAGGAGGGGGGCGAGAGGGTGGTTGGGAGGAGGGGGTATGGAGGAGGTGGGTGGGGCCACAGGACAGCACGGGACGGTGGGTCCCTGCCAGCTGCCGCATGTGTGCGGCGATGGTGCCCGTCTGGGTGTAGCTACACCACCCTTTGCCACAGACAGGGCCCACGCACATGCCACCACGCAAACACCAGGCACCTGGTGTGGATGTGGTGGCAGGTGCATCCGGGCCTGTCTGTGGCAGTAGTTAGCATACTACAATGCCAGCGGGCCCAGGACTGCACCATCCGGTGGCTGGCAGGTGCCATTCAGTGGATGGCTGCCAAGATGCATGTGCGGCTGGTATGGGCGGTGCATCTCGACAGCCATCCCCTCATGGGCATCCCAGGAGCGTGTGAGGGCCACAGTGGTGCCTCACACACGTGCCCTGTGCTGTCCTATCACCCGGGACCCAACATGGGGGCTATTGTACATAGTACGTGTTGTACAGTTCTGAAAATACAGTTAACACATCACAATGGTCATGTGTCTCCCTTACAGACAGACTGTTGACGTGAGCATGGGACATGTGTGTAGATCCCTATGTGTATGCGTGGTAGACATAGGCAACATACATGGACCGTCTCCGCACTCAGGTGTGGGGGCTGGCCATGTGTGTAGGCGTCTGTGTCCCCTGGTGCCCCTGTGATGTACTGATGTGCTGTGTGTCCCAGCAGCTATGGTCACATGCATGCTGCCTGTGATGTGTAGGCTGCATATCTGATGCACCATTCTCGGAGGGGAATGGAGGGAAAGGCTAGCAGCAGGTATGTGGCAGGAAGGATAGGACGAACTGCTGTACCCAGGAGCTGCACAGGGGAATAGCTGGTGAGGCCAAGACAGGTGGATGTTGGCCTGGAGGAGGAGCGACGTCTCACTACAAGCGCTGGGGAAGAGTAACCAACTGACTAGCTAGCTACCTTTGTCTGCCTGTGCCTCCCGCAAGCATATGCGGATAAACAGCCACATAGGCCCTGGTGTGGGCAGAGAGAATGGTCACATATGTGGGTAGAATAATGGAGAGCATATGGGGTGTAAGGGAGTGACAGATCCGTAAAACATACATGTACCACCATAAACATATTGCTGGTCGATGGGAGAGGTTGGGCATATCACCACACATAGGTAGAAGGGTGCACACATGGCATACAGGGCATGGTATAACGTATGTGCGTTGATTGGTGGCAGTGCAGACACCACACCACACCCCTAAGGGAAATGGGGAGGCACATGTGGCCAGGGTGACATGGAGGTACTCAGGGGGAGCACAGTGGCGCACACTGGAGACGTGCACATAGGTATAAATAGGTTTAGCTGTCTTTATTGTCACAGATGTAGTGACCTGTTCCCCATGCTCACATTTGCATGGCCGCCCACGTCCACAGCAACCACGGCCCAAACCACCCCTCTGTGCCGGGTCTGCTGGTGCTGGCTACTGGGGACGCCGAGCCATGGCCTCCTGGGCATCCGCAATATGCACTAGCACTGCTGCCATCATCTCAGCTGTGGCATGCAGCTCGCTGACCTCCTCCCGATGGCCATCAGAGCCTGACAAGTGGCTGTGGGTGAGGCACAAGGTGATATGTAAGACATGTGTTGCACCCCCACCGTGACTCATGCACATGTCTGGCATATCCCAACAGACTAGTCTGCAGAGCAATCATGCATGCAACGACTAGCAACACAGTGCCATGTTTACATCTGTGTGTCCCATTATCCATCCGCAGGCCAGGAAATGATCCTGATGAAGGGTCGTGGGAATCCCAGATATGACACATGGTACTGTGTCGCAGGTCATTGTGTCAGTGGTTGATCTGTGCACTGGTCGTATGAGATAGGCTGGATAACGTGGGGATTCATGGCACACAGATATATATCTGGGGGGCGCTGTGTGCTCTAAACCTGCCGCACAGTACTGATTACTCCGACTATCTATGCTAGGTACCATTACCCAGAGAGAGGGGTCCGCCGAGTAAGCTGTCTAGGTGATCTGGGATAGGTGTGTACTGCTGTATGTCTCCTTGGGGTATATGGTGGTGAATAGTGGGCGGATGTATGAGTCTATTAAAATGATGACACCAGACGACCCATGCTACAAGAGGGGGGATTGCACATGGTACAGACCCCCATGAAACATACAAAATTATGTGCTATGGTGTCATTATATTGGGGAGCACATGGAATGTCATTGTGGATGTTACCTCAACCCCCAGAGGGCTTGTTGTTTATTCTGTTACCCACTTTCAGCATTGTGCCTTGATGAGGCAGTATGAGCCTGCAGCTCCGCCAGGATCACATCCATGCTGGTGGGTGGGGTGCCTGATGTCCCCAGCATCTGCACTGTGTGCCAACTCCCCTCCGTCTCTGTGCCCTCCACAGCCAGTGTGCCGCTGCTAGATGTCCCCAGTGGTGTGTGGACATCTGCTGTCCTGTCCTCTGCCTTGGGCAATACATTGGTCCTTGGGGTCCCCCACCAGTGCTGGCCGCGTCCCCGGACTCTGCAACCTCTGGCCCCTCAGCATCCTCAGCTGGCTGCAGCTTCATCAGCTCTCCTTTACACCCTTCCATCTCTTCATTGTACAGCACAGTGTGCCCTCTATGCAGCCTATATGCCGCAGATGAGCTATTACATATGGCTGTTCCTTTGTACTGTCCATGTGCCCAGTATGCTTGGGTGATTGTTATTGCTGTTGTTAGGCTGATCGGTCCCAGCTTCTGTTTGCAGCTTCAATTCTCACATGCTCCTTTTCAGTTCTATTCCCTATTTTGGTCTGCTACATAGGGTGTCCCCTGCCGCCCTTTGGGTGCATTTTCTTTGCTGTTTTGCATGCTGTCTCCACTGCATAACATTTCATTGTGTGTGTGCATTTGTGTATATGTGCCTCTCGTCCCGATTGCAGACTGTGATATGAGCTGTACACAGCTCTTCTGCATATGCATTATATCATGGTTACTGTTGGGGTTGCCTTATCCTGGCACACAGCAGGCTTTTTGTGTGGTGCCATGTAGTGGTGTTGTATGCAGCCTTTGCTGTTTGACTCACGTTGGTGGTGTGGGCTTACCGGTTTGTGCATTAACGTTTGTGCTAGGGGTCATGGATTCAATCCCACAGTGGGCCTCCTTTAGTCAGAATGTCCAGCACAACTTCCTTTTGTGGCTGTGACAGGCAGACATATTTCAGAGATCAGTGTTTGAAACACACACCACCCTCACCTCAGTTGGGTGACTTAAGGTGTCCTTTACAGTGCCTTGTCTGTGCTTTTACTCTGCCCCAGTAGGCACAGCAGGATGTTGGTGCGGTGACCTGTAGTTGTTGTGTAGCCAGCCATTGCTGTTATTGCTGCCAGAGAAGCATAGCACAGTGGTTAGTACACTGACTTCCCAGCCAGTGGTCATTGTTTGTTTCCTGTGTGTTCTTGGTTTTTTTATGCCTCTCCTACACAACTATATCTCTTTCCTGTAGCAGTCATATTTGTGCAGATGTGTGTGGCAGCACATTATGGCCTCATTACAGTTGCCAAGCATCCTTCTGTCTGTCTATCTGTGTCTGCCAACTGTGCGGAGTACTACCCCAATGTGCGGAGTACTACCCCATGTCTTGCGCTGCGACCCTTTTCTGCATTGCAGCTCTTCATGATTGCCTCTCGTGTGTCTGCTCTGCATGGCACTGCTACTCCTCTCTCCTCCTGTTATGCTGCCACCTCTGCCTGCTCTGGTGGACATGTATTCCCATCCTCTGCCACGCACTGTCATTTTTGCACTTTACATCACCATCACCCTCTGCATCAGTACAGCTGCCTCCGATATGTTTGTCTACTTTACCAGCTGCCACATGAGCTGCACACAGGTTTGTCAGGTGCATCAGCTCTGCCATGTGCTACCTTCCATAATTTGTTGTTTGGCTTTCCTTGGTGCTCTGTGCAGTGGTGGGGTTACATCTGTGTTTGGCCCATACCTTTGGTGCTATTCAACTTGGGTGAATCAGATCGGTGACACCTTACTGCCATTGGCCACCTTTGGTCAACCTTAGCTGCAGCTTAGGTTGCACAAGCTAATGGGGTGCCTTATATCGTGCCTTGACGGTGGCAAACTACGGCGCCTCATAGGGCAACTTAGGGTGGGCACCCTAAAATGCGCATCAGGTTACTGCACTGCAGCGAGGGTTTTATCGATTGGCAGCACAGATTGTTCAGATGTGTCTGTTGCACACATTAAAAGGACTTGTCTCAGACTGCCATATTCTGTGAATCCAGAGGAATCAAACTCATGACTGCTGTATTAACCAGTGTACTACACCTCTGTAGCTAGTATCACAGCGATGCTACGTAATTAGGCTTATGGCATGCTAACGTGCCACATCGCACACTATCGCACTAACACGGCATGGCGCCCTCGATCGTGCAATAGATGGCTTAACACCGGAACGCCCACTTCCTAATATGGGATTGTTCACATTAACGCTGCAACTAAGACGGTTTAGTAAACATCCCCCTTAGAGAAACAGAGAGATGAGGAGGACTCAAATTATACATGGAACTAGTACTCGCAAGTGGCACCCTATGAGGGAAATATCTTTAAAAAGACACTAGTCACATCGAGGCAATAGGCTGTAAAATGAGCAAAAACAATTCAAATAAATTAAATGCCATAGTGACATCTCAATGTGTAGTACTTATCTGTATCATTTATTACAATAAATACATAAAACTATGGACTTATTTTATTAGGGACAAACGGAGGCTCAGAGCCATAATAACCCTAAGAGAAATGTAAGAAAGTGTAGACGGTAACATGAGCATGTTTTCTATAAACGCTGAGTATTTTGTGATCAATGTAGCAATGTAAAAAGTAAACGGGCATATCGAAACTAAGGCATGTTTCTAAGGTGATAAAACATGAACAAATAAATATATGCTGTGACTTAACAGGCTAGGTTGTGTAAACGAACAATCAAAGTGGTATAAAACCATAAAGAATGGGAGTGACAAAATGAATCAGATCGGTGACACAATAAAAAGTAAAAATTGTACAACTGTATGGTAAGAGACTCTGCTTTTTTGGATCAGTTCTTTTATGTATGATCGTCTTTTAAACAGCAATCGGGTTCATAAAAGTGTACTTCCGTTATTCTGGTAATTTTAGAAACAGCTGTACTGGACCAACAGTGTTCTTAAAAATGCCAGCGTTTCATGCAAAGGCAAACTAATTAGCATAGGATCGAGCATGACAGCTAATGTGGGGAATGAGGATAAATTTAAACCTTTGTAAAGGTCAGTATTTTGCAGCGGGCCAATATCACTGCCCAGGGACCAAGATCCTTATACGGTGGAGAGCATGGAAAGGCAAAGTATGAAAGCTACAGCGAACAATTAGTTAAATATTGATAAAGAAGACTAATAATATAACTGTGTAAAACAGTGAGGACAAGGAAAAAATGGATGAAAGGGGGACATCAAAATGGAACTGCAGTTAATGTGATGATCAAAACCCATAAAAATCCAGCTGTACTAAAAAAATGAATAAGACTAATAAATGGATAAACAAAAAAACCTAAAAAGTGTGCTAAATGGAAGGTGAAGGAAAGGGGGGGGGGGAGGTGAAGGGGGGAGAGGGAGAGAGGAAGGAAGCGAGAAAGACAAGGGAGCCAGGAGGGGGAAGAGAAAGAAGGAAGGAAAAAGAAAAAAACATCATTTCGGAACAGTGGACTCTCAACACTGTCCAAAGGTGCTATTTGCTTCATTTCCAAAGCTTACCCCCCACCTCCACAAGAGATTATCCTGCAAATCCTGTGCAAGCCAATCTCCTGTCAATCAAGGGTGGCAACCCTGTTATCTCAGGGGCCATAGAAAGAGTTCCTCCTGCTGAAGAGGGCAGAGGCTTCTACTCTCCTTACTTTCTCATCCCCAAGAAAATAGGAGGGTTCAGGCCCATTCTAGATCTAAGGTATCTCAGCAAATTCCTCATCTGAGAAAAATTCTAAATGATTTCCCTCTGTACACTTCTGCCATACTTTCAGAGGAATGACTGGCTCTGTTCTCTAAACCTCAAGGAGGCATACAAACATTTGCTGATTCACCCTTGACACAAAGTATCTGTTTTCAGTGCCAGCCAATCCCTTACCAATACCGGGTGCTCCCCTTCGTGTTAGCTTCCGCACCCTGAGTGTTCATAAAATGCATGGCAGTCATGGCTACCTACCTTCGTACTTTGGGGATCTTTGTCTTCCCCTACTTAGATGATTGACAGATCAGGGGAGAATACCCAGAAGAGGTAAAACTCTCTCTTCATTGGATCATCTCCAAAACCTCTGATTTGTCTTAAACGTTCCCAAGTCACACCTGTTCCCATCCCAGTGGCTCAAATTCATCGGAGTGTTTCTAGACACTTGTCAGGCCGGAGCTTTTCTTCCACAGGATCACTCTGCCTCTCATGGAGCTCACCCACACCATCATGACAGATCAAGAAATGCTATGCCTTCTGGAACACATGGCCTCCACAGTCCATGTCATCCCTTATGCCCGCCTACACATACGACAAGCTCAGTGGATGCTGTCATTTCAATGGACCCAGGCAACTGGGCATCTCTTGGACAAGATTTGTGTTACCCCTCCTCTTGTCAACTCCCTTCAGTGGTGGTGCTCCCCTCAAAACCTACTCGGAGGATCACCTTTTGAGATGTCTAAATCCCAGTGTACCCTCATGATGGATGCTTCCAAACGCGGGTGGGGAGCACATCTGAACAATCTTATTACAAAGGGGCAATGGACACAGCAGGAGTCTCAGTTGCAAATCAACCTCCTGGAGCTATGGGCTCTCATGAATGCCCTTTGGGCTTTCGACCCCAACTTTTGGGCAAACATGTCTTGGTCCAAACGGTCAACCAGGTGGCCATGTTCTATGTGAACAAGCAGTGAGGGAACAGGTTCCTATCCCCTCTGCCAAGAAGGTGTGAATAAACAGGTAGACAAAGATGAGTCGGTTGATACAGTGTATCTGGACTTTCAGAAAGCCTTTGACAAGGTCCTTCATCGGAGACTTTTGGCAAAACTAAAAAGTCATGGGATAGGAGGCAGTGTACTATTGTGGATCAGGAACTGGTTAAAAGATAGAAAACAGAGGTAGGGCTAAATGGCCAATTTTCCCAATGGAGAAAGGTGAATAGTGGAGTACCCCGGGGATCTGTACTGGGTCCGCTGCTTTTTGACATATTCATAAATGACCTGGAAAAGGGAATAACAAGTGAGGTTATCAAATTTGCAGATGACACAAAACTATTTAAAGTTGTTAAAACCCATGAGGATTGTGGAAAATTGCAAGAGGATCTTGGTAAATTGGAAGACTGAGCATCCAAATGGCAGATGAAATTTAATGTAGACAAGTGCAAAGTTATGCACCTAGGAAAGAACAACCCAAACTATGGTTACACGATGCAAGGTTCCACATTGGGAACCCACCACCCAGGAAAAAGATTTAGGCGTCATTGTTGGTAACATGTTAAAACCCTCCACCCAATGTGCAGCAGCGGCCAAGAGAGCAAATAGAATGCTAGGTATCATAAGGAAAGTAACAGAAAATAAAACAAAGGATATTATAGTGCCTCTGTATCATTCTATGGTGCAACAACACCTTGAATATGGTGTGCAATTCTGGTCGCCGTATCTTAAAAAGGATATAGCGTTATTAGAAAAAGTACAAAGAGCCACCAAAATGATAAAGTGGATGGAAGGATACCCCTATGAAGAGAGACTAAAAAGGTTAGGGCTCTTCAACCTGGAAAAGAGACGCCTGAGGGGAGATATGATAGAGGTATATAAATTAATGAATGGAATGGAACAGATAAACGTAGATCAATTGTTTACGTTGTCAGAATATAGAAAGACTAGGGGACATGCAGTGAAGCTACAGGGTAGCCTATTTAAGACTAATAAGAGAAAATATTTTTTCACTCAACATGTAATAAAACTCTGGAATTTATTGCTGGAGGATGTAGTAAAAGCTGTTAGTGTAGCTGGGTATAAAAAAGGCTGTACAAGTTCCTGAAGGAAAGGTCCATAAACCATTATTAAAAGGGACCCAGGATATCAATGCTTGACCCAATACAAGCACTGTGGAACCTGTATCTTTTGGGGAAACTGCTAGGTATGTATGACCTAGATTGGAAACCGGATACTGGGCTTGAAGGGCCTTGGTCTGACCCAGTATGGCATATCTTATGTTCTTAAGCCCTTCATCGCTGGTTCTTCTCCATTGCACACCACATCAATCTGAGGGTGGTGTACCTCCCAGGTGAACTCAATCTCCTGGTGGACAGACTCAGCTGCATCTTGCGTCCACATGAGTGGACTCTAAATCAGGACACGGCATCTTGGATCTTCCACCTGTGGGGGACCCTTCAATAGATCTGTTCACCACTCAGGAGAATATACAAATAATGCTATTTTGCTCAAGGCTTCCTTCCCTCAACAGTCAGGCAACGGATGCCTTCCTTCTCCATTGGGGGAAGGGTCTGATTTATGAATTCCCATCCCCACCCCCTTAATATCCAAAAGTCTGTTCAAACTGCAGGCCAACAAGGGCTCCATGATTCTAATAGCTCCTTACTGGCCCCATCAACCATGGTTTCCTCTGCTGCTTAAACTAGCATGAATTCCACCCCTCAGCCTGGAACATGCACCCATCCTCCTCTCCCAGGATCGTGGGACGCTTCTCCATCCCAATCTATAAGTCATCCATCTCACGACGTGGCTAAGAGTATGATATTTGATGATCTTGACCTTCTTCAACAGGTCAAGGACATCTTACTTGCATCACCCAAGCAGTCTACTAGGCGTTATTGTGCCTTCAAATGACAAAGGTTCACCCTCTGGTATACCCCAAGACATATTGACTTCTCTGCCTGTCCGGTAGAGTTCCTTTTGCAATATCTTCTCTACTTATCAATAGGTCTCAAGACTAATTCAGTTCATTTCATTTCACCCCTTGGTGCAATGATTTATGCAGGGTCTCCTGCTGTCAAAGCCGCCAATCAGACTACCACCGGTGGCTTGGGACCTCAATGTGGTCATTGTGCAATTTCTAAATTCTCCTTTTGAGCCTTTGGAATTTTTTTAAGAAGTGGCCAATCTTGGAAGGTAATCCTCCTCATTGCTCTCACCTCAGCTTGCCCCATCAGCAAATTGCAAGCATTGATGTCAGATTCTCTATACACCTGATTCCACCACGCCAAAATGGCTCTCCATACACATCCACACTTTTTCTCAAAGGTGGTCTATGACTTTCCATCTTAATTTATCAGTCATGCTACCGGTCTTCTTCCCCAGACCGCACGTTTCTAGGGCTGAAGCAGTGCTGCACACTTTAGACTGTAAGCGTGCACTGGCTTTCTACTTGGACAGAACCAAGGCTTTCAGGAAATCCTCACAATTATCCATTTCCTTTGATCCAAGTCACCTTGGACTTCCAGTCTTGAAGCACACCCTTCCCAAATGGATTGCGGACTGCGTTTCGTTTGCCTATGCTCAAGTGGGACTCTCCCTTGAGGGTCACATCACCGCTCACAATGTGCGGGCCATGGCAATCTCGGTTGCCAACCTTCATTCTGTCTCCATTGACGAGATCTGTCGAGCAGCTCCATTCACACTTTCATTGCTCACTACTGCCTAGACACGGACTCCCTTCGAGATGCTATCTTTGGGCCAGGCTGTCCTCTGGCACCTTTTTGGGACTTAATTGCAACTCATACCCTCCATCCTGGACTTTTTTCTGACACCAGACTTCACTGTCTATGTTCTTGCCAACTGTCATTGAGTCCAATAGAGCCACTTTATATCCAAACCCTCTGACTCCATCTTTAGCCTTGGTGATACCACTGCTAATCCAGTCTTGTACCTGAGAGCTAGTGAGTCCCATATGTGAAGACTACATTCCTGCTGGTTCCTGGAAATAGCGTAATTACTCACCTGTAATAGGTGATCTCCAGGAACAGCAGGAATCAGTCTTCACATCCCGCCCTCCACACCTAGGAGTTGTGAGGTATTCTTTTTTTACTCTGTCACTCAGCTTGGGACCTCAACGTGGTCATTGTGCAACTTCTAAAGTCTCCTTTTGAGCCTTTGGAATTTTTTAAAGACGTGGCCAGTCTTGGAAGGTAATCCTCCTCATTGCTCTCACCTCAGCTCAAAAATATTTTACTCAAACTACAAGCAAAATTGGTATAATGTTGATGTAAAGAATAGTCGCAATATAGGAAGACAGTGACAATATTAATATATTTGTGATTTAAGCCTCATGTGTTAAGTAGGCTTCAGTGACAAACCAATAAATCCATGCTTTCCCCTTGCAGGATCACAGGATGTGTTTTCATTTCTTAAGTAAGCATGTGGTGTTCTAGCTTTCTCTCACTCTGGCTTCACTTCCTACTGACCGTCATGCAGACAATGTACTGACAGTAAGATGGGAAGCAGGAGTGAAAGAAAAGCAAAAAACATCATGGCCACTTTCCAGCTGGACAAGGGAGCAAGTTCCTTGCTTTTTCCATTACTCTTAGGTTTTCAGGATTTCTTTTCCAAAATTATACTTTCCTCCAGAATGAGGCAAGAGAAAGAACTCTCACACGCAGCTATCGGCACTGTCGATAGAAACTAACAATGGCTCAGTGCAAGTAGCATGGGTGCAACTAATGTCATCCCAATGGGTGGCCTTAGTTTCTCCTGCAGCCAATTTGCCACACGGAAATGTGGTAACTGTAGGAGGATATAACTATCTCCCTGAAGTTAGACAACGGCCCCGCGCCGGTAATGCGACCCACACATGAGTTACTAGTACAGAGCTTAGGAAACATGCTACTAACTGTGCCAAACAACAAAAGGGGCTCAACAGCACCAACGCAGCAGCTCCCACTTCCACAAAAACGAGAAGACTTGGCGGCCTCAACACAGCATTTTCCACCTTCACAAAAACAAGAGTCTCGGCGGCCTCAACACAGCACTTCCCATCTTCAGAAAAGTTGTGACCCCAACACAACACTTCTCACGCCAACATAAACACCAAGAGGGGCTTGGCATCTCCAACATAACTCAAAACTGTACACTCGACCAGCATAGTGTTAATGTAAGTATATATTGAGCAAAAAACGAAGTGCAAAATGTTTGCACACCAGGGAACTAAAAAAAAAGTGAGAACCACAGCACAATTTATATTACCAAATTATAAAATTATAACTCATTTTATTTTGTTGTTATAAACTGCATTATGGTTCTTACTTTTTCTTTTTAAACATATATTCTGCATCCAAAAAACCCCTTCCTCAACAACGGGTGCAGAACAGAACTAAAACATTTACCCACAGAACTCAATATAAAAAAAAAAAAATCAGATTTTAGTCATCTTACTAACAACATAAACATTCTCCAGTACCAGGCTTATTGTGAACTAAGGGGAGGATTATGTAGAAGCTGATGAGGGTAAAGCAGAATTGCTTAACAAATATTTCTGTTCTGTGTTCACAGATGAAGGGCCAGGAGCAGGACCTCGGAAAACGATTTTCAAAAGATTGTGTTCATGAGGAACTAGCTAAACTAAAAGTAGACAAAGCAATGGCACTGGATGGGATACATTTGAGAATATTGAAGGAACTTGGGGACGTCTAGCGGCTCCACTTTCTGACCTTTCCAATGCTTCCTTAGAATTGGGAGTGGTCCTAGAGGATTGGAGAAAGGCACATGTGGTCCCTTTACACAAAAATGGAAGTAAGGATGAGGTTGAAAACTACAGACCTGTTAGTCTAACCTCTGTGGTGAGTAAATTATTTGAAGCGCTGCTGAAAGAGAAAATAGTGAGGTTTCTGGAGTGCAGGATCTGAGGTAGCATGGGTTTACCAGAGGCAGGTCTTGTCAGACAAATCTCATTGATTTCTTTGACTGGGTGACCAGGGAGTTGGACTGAGGGAGAGCCCTAGATGTGGTGTGCTTGGATTTCAGTAAAGCCTTTGACACTGTTCCTCACAGGCGACTTATAAACAAACTGAGCACCCTAGGGATGGACCCTAAAGTGACTGGGTTAGAAATTGGTTGAGTGGGAGGTGACAAAGGGTACAGGTAAATGGAACTCACTCTGATGAGAAGGAGTTTACCAGTGGTGTGACCCAGGGATCTGTCCTTGGTCCAATTCTTTTTAACATCTTTGTTAGTGATATTGTGAAAGGCTGTCGGGTAAGTTTTGCCTCTTTGCGGATGACACCAAAATCTGCAATAGAGTAGACACCCAGGAAGGAGTAGATAACATGAGGAGGGATCTAGCTAAGCTTGAAGAATGGTCAAGAATTTGGCAGCTGAGTTTTATTTAGCTGATTTATATATCGCCTTTCACTGGGTCAAAGTGGTTTACATGAAACCGATATTTACAATTACAATGTAACAGTTAATAATGTACTGTATAGCATGCGTTTGTTAAATATACATTTGATTAACTAGTACAATGTATATCGATTCGGGGGGGGGGTGCTGGTAAATGGAGGGGGGGTGTTATACAGAGGGTGTCGGGTCATATACATCAGTCAGAGTGTATCCAGGGGTTATGTGGTGGGGCTAAAAATTGCAGGGTCATGCATTTGGGTTGCAAAAATCCAAGGGAGTAGTACAGTGTAAGGGGTCAAAGTACTGTTCATAAAAGAACGGACTTAGGTGTGATTGTTGCTGGTGATCTTAAGGTGGCTAGAGAGTTAGAAAAAGTGACAGCAAAAAACAGAAGGATGCTTGGGTGCATAGGGAGAGGAATGGCCAGCAGAAAAAAAGGAGGTGATAGTGTCTCTGTAATAGGCTCTGGTGTGACCTCATTTGGAATATTGTGTACAATTCTGTAGACCACACCTTCAAAAAGACATAAATAGCATGTGGTCGGTGCAGAGAGTGGCTACTAAAATGGTTAGTGGTCTTTGTTATAAAGCATATGAGGACAGTCTTAAAGACCTTAATATGAATAGGTTAGAGGAAAGGTGGGATAGAGGAGATATGATAGAGATGTTTAAATACCTCCATAAATGCACAAGAGGAAATTCTCTTTGATTGAAAGCAAGTGCTGTTATGAGGGGACATAGGATGAGGCTGAATGGGTAAAGACTCAAGAGTAATATGCGGAAATATTTCTTTACGGAAAGGGTGGTAGATGTGTGGAATAGTCTCCCAGTGGAGATAGAGATGAGGACAGCATCTGAATTCAAAAAAGTATGGGACAAACACAGAAGATATCTAAAGGAAAAGAAGGAACTTTAGTATTTCATATGGAAGGGCAAACTGGATAGGCTATGTGGTCATTTTCTGCTGTCATGTTTCTATTTTCTATGTAATACAAAGCCCTACAAACGTCAGAGGATCTATAGAGTAAATCTACCATACCATTCCAGCACCAACTTCCAAAAATCATATAAGGAACCTACCTAAAAAAGCAGCACTATAAATACTGCAGCTGGTCCTGGAACATCCAAACATCTATTTGAAAAGCTGAATAATTCAGATTGCTACAGTACAGATCCCTATGTACAAACTCCATGTTAACAGAACACCTGGCCTTAGTCACACACTCAGAACACAGACCCTCACCAAGTACAGAATAAGTGGCCACAACCTAAAAATAAAAATATGTAGATAAAAATGAAACTACAACCCCAAGAAGCCAAATTCTGCATACAATGCAACACCAGAGAAATAGAGAGACATTTTCCTGTACTGTATAAAATATAAAAATAGCACAAAGTCTGATCGCTAAATTGAAAATAAAATTATTTTTTTCTACCTGAAAACCAGATGGGCTAAGGCTTCAGAAATAGTATGCTAAATGTATCCCTGTAGAACTGTGGTTCTCCACCCAGTCTTTGCGACATACCCAGCCAGTCAGGTCTTTAGGATGCCCACAATAAATATGTATGAGACAGGTTGGCATGCAATGAAAGCAGTGCATGCTAATTTATTTTGTGCATATTCATTGTGGGTATCTTGAAAAGCAGACTGGCTGGGTGTGTCCTAAGGATTGGGTTGAGAACCCCTGTTGTAGAACGAACTTAAGCTAAAAATATCTTTTGCCGCCTTGCCACACCTAGGTAGCCTTTAACAGCAGAAAAAATGCAGCATCCTTTGGAAAGATGAGATCTGAAAATAAAGAGGCAATAAATAATAAAAGCCAGCATTGGGAAAGAAAATACTAATATATATTTATAATAGTAAATATAAAGAGAGGAGACCACAAAAATGTGGAGGAACCAAAAGCTTTGAATTGAACATCTTTGTACTCTTTATTCACTTTTGACTAAATAAATCATATTGAAATTATTTTGCAAGCTAAAACTCAAAATGATTTCAATAAGATTTATTTAGTCAATACCTTGCCAAAAATGCTCAAAGTGGCATGCGGCTTTATTAGACTTCATGTACAAGTGCCTTCCCCATAGAGCTTACAGCCTGAGGCAACAGGAGATAAGGGGACTTGGCATGTATGAAATTAATGAATATTTTGCAAAGAGGATGGTTGCAAGGGGAGGGCAAGCAGGGTAACCACCTGAGGCACCACGCAAGGGGCCCCACGTTGCTTCTTTTTTTCAGTCTGTGGTTTTCTATTTTGGATTCACATATTTGCGGACTCACAGACTGAATCAAGAAGACCCAGGCAGTCATGTTGCTTGGCCTCCCTTTGTGACCACTTTGTTCACAAATGCACATTCATTTCATAAACAGCTTATAACAAGATTAAAAGGCATGCTTACTAAACTGCGCTGTTAGCACAAGATTTAGTGTGCGCTAAGCAAGCCATGCTAAAAGCTAGCACAAGACTCTACACTAAAAATCCTGGGTTAACAGGTTAGTCCACGATTAGGCAGAGACAAGGCGGGATGGAGTGGAATGTGAGCACTGATGGAACGTCGTGGTTAGTGTGATGTGATGGACATGCACAAACCACAATTGTTGCCATTAATGCATGTGCCCGTAATGCTACCTGGCATTGAATGCACCCACCTGCCAGGTTCTGCGGTGCTGCACATTAGCAACACACCAGTTGCAGGGGAAACGAAGACACACACACACACCCTGACATTGGTGCAGGCTTCCGCATCAGTTTCACTACGCAACTGTGCACTTTTTAGCAAATATACCCCTAAGTGTGGACTCAGAAGCCATTTCGTCCAATGACTGCCCTCATTGCAGTCCTATTCCAGAAGTACTTTAGTTACAAAGAAAGTGCTGTGTTACATTACATAGGAATCTTGGACGAGATGTTTGCTCTTTTAACTACCCCCTAGTTCGTGAACAACACACTGCTTCATAAGTTTTCATCTCTCTTGTGTTGTCTTAGAAAGAATGCTGGGTGCTGAGCTATTGCTTTATTAATGAGAATGTTATGGCTCCTGGCAAGCTGACTACAATGTGGTTTTGATCATTCTTGGCAACTTCTTTGAGAGGTAGCAGAGACAGAACTGCGGGAAGGGGAAAGCGAGGGAGCAGTGTGAGCTGGGGAAGATCTGAGTGTAGAGGGAACGGAACAGAACAGTTTTAAAACCCGAGTGCTAAAGTAGGGATTTTCCTGTAATCTGGGACACCTCTTTCCTGCAGTTAGAAAGCACATGTGAAATTGTGAGAAATACAGTGAAATGAAAATAATATTATTACAAATAATTCATAAGGGGGAAATAGTTCACTCTCTCTGTGCATTGAGCTCTAACTTTGTTGCACCTTGTCTTTCCTTTTAAAAACTAGCTAGAACGCAATATTATTTCAAAAGATAAAGAGCCATTCTGCGCACAGAAAGTCAGAAACTGTAATTTTTATATTTATCATTATTTCTGGTCTCTTAACCCTCCACTCTAAATATGATCAGTCCCTGTACTCCCGGTTCATCTCCTGAGCAATCTTGTCCCATTTCCACTTTCTCTGCTCCCCGTATTTCATCTTTTGCACCTCATTCTTCAAGTCTCCAGTTTGGCCATTTTCACAGCCCCAATTCCCCTCTCCCTCTTCACCCAGCTTCTTCCCACTCCAGTCTCACCCTTCCTGAATATCTCCCTTACTCCATCAGTCCACAGGTAAAGACGGCAGCCCAGGAGCAGAAGCAGCTGAAGGGCCCAAGGAGGTCGACAAAGGTCTAGAATAAGTGGAGTGGAATGAGTAAGCATAGATTGGTTGATTACTCCTTCAAAAGGGAGGGGGGGGGGGTGCCACACAATGAAATTACAACGGAGTACATTTAAGACTAATTGAAGAAAATATTTTTTTCAAAACATGTAATCAAACTCTGGAATTCATAGCTGGAGGAAGTGGTAAAAGCTGTGAGTATCACTGGGTTTAAGAGAGGTTTGGACAAGTTCCTAGAGGAGAAGTCCATTACCCATTTGAAGTGGACTAGGGAATCTGTCTACCTTTTGAAAATGACAGATATCTGTGACCTGGATTGGCCACTGTTGGAAACAGGACACTGGGTTTGATGGACCTTTGGTCGGACCCAGTATGGCACATCTTCTGTTTGTTTGTTGTTAGGTTAGAAGCAGAAGGCTATCAGCCCATTGCTGTCCAAGAGAAGGTGAGATGACAATCTTGCTTCCTCTGGCCCTCTCTATAGAAGGAAGAGTCTGGCAGCATGAAGATGTGCCCTAGCAGCCTAGCAGGTCCAATAGCAGCCCAAGAGGTGAAGGCTGGACTGCCCATACCCAGCCGAAGAAGGAGAGAGAGAGAGGACCCAGCAAATATTTCAGTGCCCAGTTAAGCAGTGGACCTAGTTTCTGGGGCCCCACAGAAAACACTAAGGGTCCTTTTTACTAAAATGGACTAAGCAGTTAACATGTATTTTCCTGCATGGTAACTACCTGTTCAGAACTGTGGTAACTGTTACTGTGGGCACATGAATGCTGATTTGCATGCTAACTGCCATTTGCAGTAAAGACTGGTCTAGTTTTCAGCACTGAAGCTAACTGGGCAGCACCCAGTTCGCTTCATTGCAATCCGGCAACCACTGTCCACTGACACTGAATATTGGGTCTTGCATGTATATGTGCCAGTTCTTATATGCTATTAGACTATTAGAGCTGTCTCAGAACAGGTGTAAATATGTTCATCTACTTTTCTTGGGGTAATTTAAGGAAGGCCTGTAGGTTGCTTTTATTAAACAGGCATGTACAGTAGGTGCCTTCCCTGCCTAGGTAACTTGTTATAAGATGACCCTTCAGATACTTTGTGTGGTGCTGTCAATAAGCAGAGAATACATTGCACTGTTGGCTTTGATTCTCTTATGTATGCTTCGCTCTCCTTGTTCAGTGACAGACTTCAACCTGTGGGGTGCGGTGGTCTCGACTGGAGCAGTTTGTACTTTCTACTGCATGTTGGTATGTGGGCGGTTTATTGATTTATTTTTGATTACTTGCTTTTAGTTTTCTATAGCAGCACCAAGAAAATCCATTCATGACAATAAAAGATATAAAACAAAATCCCCACATTACAAAGAGATAAAAAAAAACAGAAAACAGTTCTCATAAAACCCTCAAAGTAAAACACAACATTCTCACAAACCAGGAGAATAGGAAGCATGTCCCTTAGCAGCTAAAATCTCACCACCAATTAACAAATAGCAACAGAAAACAAAAACAACGAGTTGTAAAGTGCATTGCACATAGACATGTTTCCCTTCATCAATCTAAATAAAATCTTGTGCCTCCTGGTGAGTGCATTTGCGTGACAGACATGGTCTGGGCTCTCTGCCTGCCATGCCGCTCTGCTCTTATCTGCCTGAAATAATTACCAGAGTCTTCAATGGCCTTGCAGAACACAGCCACCTCCATATTCAGCTGTTGCAAGCAGGGCTGGCCCTAGAGTGGGTCCAAAGTGTTGGAGCCCTAGATGAACCTCAAGCTTTACACCCCCTCTGGCTGTGAAAAACTATTATTTAGCTTTGAATGGCCTGCTTTTGCTACCTGTCAGAGCTGGTCGGCCAGGCCCTGGTTGTAAGCTCTCTGTCTGTCTTTCTCTGTATGCATAGGGTTGCTTGCACATGTGCAAATAAACTTATGTGTATGGATGGAGGGACAAAAAGATGGATTGACTCTCTGCAACAGGCACTTTTGCTTGTTGCACAACACACCTCAAAATAAGCATGGGGGAAACATCTTCCTCTTTCAAAACAGACCTAATTATTGGTACCAGAGCCTACATTCCTCCCTACCCGTTATCCACATATTAGCAAACTGTTCTTCTGTGTCTTTAGCTCTTTATTCCCTGGCACAGTTAATTTCCCCTGAAAACTGCTGAGAAAATGACTCCTTAAAAATATCAGCCAAAGAAAGTATGGCCAGCTGAGAAAGCCTGTCACATTTAAAGTGACATGAGCAGGAAACGAGGCGTATGTTCTGTAAAGATTAATGAGGAATGTAGAAAAAAGTACATGAGCATAAAGCAAACCTGTGTCATTTCACCTCCTTATAGTCATGTTTTCTTTTTCTACAGGGGGACTAAAGGCTGTCATCTGGACAGACGTGTTTCAGATTGCAGTCATGGTGGCTGGATTTGCAGCTGTCATCATACGTGCGGCGGCAGTTCAGGGTGGAGTCAGCACTATTGTAAATGATTCCTATTACGGCGGCAGATTGAACTTCTGGGAGTAAGATGCATAATGCTTGGTTTGGAAAGATACAAGAGAATCGAATAACATTTCCACTGGACTTAGTGTAAACCGAGAACTCCTAGAGGGGAAGCCTGAACTTTCTCCTTACCATAGAGATTTGGGAAAAAAAAAAAAAAAGCTGTTTTCTGAAAGTAGCACATGCCTTAGAAACAGGCTGCCTTGAAACTTCCCCCCGACTCTAATCACAGATTTTGTCATGTTTGAGACATAGAATTGCTACACAACCAATACAGAAAATGTTCCACTGCTAAGGTGGAAATAAAGGCTATTTCTAGACAATACTAGGGGCAAAAAAACATTGAACTCGATATTCAAAAAAACCTGGGCTCCTAAATTTGTGCCCTATTTTCAGCCACACTTGAGAACTTATGTTTTCAGCTGAAAATTCATCCTAATTTAGGAGCTTAAAATTTATGGGCCTGATATTTGAAAGGCATTTACACGGTTTACAGCCCATTAAACCATGTAAATGCCTTAAATCGGGATATTCAAATGCATTTACATGGCTAGTGCCATTGAATATCCCCTTCAAAGCCCTCTACATGTCCCAATGCTCTGCTCTTCGCATCGGGGCATGTTGGGGGCGTTCTGGGGCAGAGATTGCTGTTAACTGGGTAGCGGTGATATTGCACCACTACCAGATTAGCGATCTGTGGCTAAAACTAGGCCAGCTTTTGCTCACTTAGTTTTAGCCATGGATGCTAACCGGGTAGTGGTCAATATTGCTGCTAGACGGATAGCCTTGGCAGCTCCGGGGCATATGCGGTGATGCCGGATATTCTATGCTGTTGGTACGGCATTGAATATCCAGTTTTAAGAGTCAGCGGGCAAGGTTATGTGCCGTAGCGGCGCATAGCCTGCCCAGCTGAATATCGGACCCAGTGCTCCTAAATTTAGGCCTGCTATTCATTTGCCAATATTTATGAGCCTAGTTTAGATTCCTTGTACTGAAAATCAGTGCTAAGCTCCTAATTTCTTTCCCCAGCCCTAAATTAATCCCTGTTGCGACCCACTTTTTATGCTCCTAAATTTAGGAGTTTAGAGAACTTTTAAGAAAATATTTAAGCACTTAGTCCTAGTAAATTTTCAAAGAGGCCACTTGAGGAGCCTAACTCTCAAAGTTAGGAGTGCTAATATTCAGCGCCGGTGGCTAAAATTACTAATGCAGCTAGCTGCCGGCGCTGAACAGTAAAGCTGGAGTCATATCTGCCCACCGCATATCGCAAACCCGGGCAGCGGCTCAATATCGCCACTGCCCGGTTACCAATCAGCCTATTTGGCTAACCCATAGGCTGATTGGTAACCGGGCAGTGGCGATATTGAGCCGCTGCCAGGGTTAGCAATATGAGGTGGATGTTAGGCCAGATTACCTGCTCCTGACTTTTGCCATATACTGTTCAAGCCAGGCAGCAGTTCAATATGGCCACTGACCAGTTACCGATTAGCTCTGCCCTGGAATGCTCTTGACATGCTCCAATGCTAACTGCTTAACATCGGGGAGTGTAGATAGGGCAGCAGCAGATATTCAATGGCAGTAACCATGTTAGTGCCTCTGAATATCCCGTTAACTGTGATTAATGTGGTTAGCAGCTCTGCTGTGTTAATTGCTTTGAATATCAAGCCCATAAATCCTTTGAATATTGGGCCTGTTGTTTCAAATCATTTTGGTTTTTCTTTTTTTTAAATCTGGTTTTGTTTTTTCTTATAGTGCACGCTATAGCATGCTCTGATCACACATGCAAGAGTAGTGTATCTTATTCACGCATGCATGAACTGTGTGTGCTCTGGTGCAATAGCATGCATTATTGCCACGTTCATTTTGAAATGAAAGCATATCCCTAGTAAATATGTGCACTCAGTTATGGAGATTCGGGTTCTTTGAAGACACTAGGGGGTATGTTTACTAAACCGTCCTAACGTGTGCCCGGTGATAATGTGAAGGATGCCATAAAAGGAGTGGGTGTTCCGGGCTTGCGCGCGTTATCACATGAAAAAGTGTGCCGCGCTCATTATCGGGTGAAAGAGTGAGCCGTGCACGGTACCGCGCGTTAGCCTTAAATAGGTGCGCTGACATGCAATTATAGCAACAGGTGTAGCACACTGGTTAATACATTGCCTGCTGATACAGAGGTGATGAGTTTGAGCCCCCAGTGGGCTCAGTTAAAAGGCTGTCTGAGGAACACCCTTTTGCTGCTTGGAAGAGCCGGACACCTTCCAATAATCTGCACTGCCAGCCAAAAAAGCCTCACCCCAGTGCCGCAACCTAATGCACCTTTTAGGACGCACCATAAGTCACATCATAAAACACCAAGGCAGGTCATACTGTGCCCCAGAGGGCGACAGGAAAGGTTGGCACCCTCCAAGGCAGCATATAAGGCACACCATAAGCTGGCCAAACCTAAGGTGCTGCGAAAGATGCCCCAGGGATGCTAAGGTGACACAGGAGATGGTGCCCAGGGGCACAAAGGTGCCCCAAGGTCACAAGCATGAAATGTATGGCTCAAACACAGATGTAACCATAACACTGCACAGAGCACCAAGGAAAGGCAATGAACAGGTGATGGAAGGAAGTAGATGACGGAGCTCATGGACCAGCCAAATCTGCATGCAGCCCATGTGGCAGCAGGTAAAGTGGACAAACATATTGGGGGCAGCTGTACCAATGTACAGGGTGATGGTAATGTACAGTGCAACAATGACAGTGTGTGGCAGAGGATGGGGATATGTGTCCACCAGAGGAGGTAGAAGTGGCAGGACAAGAGCAATGACAGGAGGACAGAGGAGAGCAGTGCCATGCAGAGCAGCCACAGGAGAGGCAACCAGGAAGAGCTGCAATGCAGAAACGTGTACCAGTGCAGGACATGGGGTAGCAGCCTGCACATTAGGGCAGGACGCCACACAGCTGGCACACACACATAGACAGACAGATGGATGGCAACAGTGATGAGGGTATAATGTGGCGGCAGCACAGATCTGACTGTTACACGAATGAAACGTAGTTGTGTAGGACAGTCAGAAAAAAAAGGGTAACAGAGAGGAACTGAACCCATGACCTCTGCTACTGAAGTCATTGCATTAACCATTGTGCTACATCACTATGGGAGGTCTTGTACCAATGGCTGGCTACAGAAAGAGTGCAGTCACCAGAAAACTGTCTGCTGTGGCAACCAGGATAGGATAGAACCAACCATACCCATAATGCAATTCACATGCAGATCAGCGGTCTACATCTGCTCACCGGATGGGATATGCACCTCTACAGTATGTCAGCTTGGTAGGGGGGGGGGGGGAATGACCGTGCGTGTTTCTGGCACAGAGTACCCACAGGCCATGCCAATGTGCGTGTTCACCCTGAGGGTGAGGTGGAGTGGCCAGCACCAGGTCTGTAGTACCCGGGTTGGTTGAGGTGGCCTTTGCTGCAGGTCTCCATCAGTGCCAGTGTGTGACAGGTATTTGTTGCAGACACCTTTAGGAGGACTCTGTCCATTTGTAATTACCAGTCATGTCTGGTTCATGTCTGGCCCATGTGGACCATGATGCACAAAACATAGTGCAGATCCACTGTGCTTGCTATGGGCACCTGTTTGAGGAGCAGGGGTGCATCAGGGGGCGGCAATGTACATAGCATGCTGCCCCTCTGGGTCAGGGTGTGGGACATGATCTGCCCTCACAGGGGGGCAATGGAGGTACATGAGGACAGGCTGTGGAACCAGCAGCCCCAGTCCTGGTGGCAAATGGACAGCTACAGCTGATATGCACTTGGGACATGGACACTAGCAGATAGGTAGTGGACCCAATTAGCTCAGCTGCCCCCCACTACAATCTGACATTCACCAGCAGAGGGCAGTCAGTGTGTACCTGCTGCACCCTGCAAGGTGTTGCAGCCATACAGATGCTAACTGCAGACTGTCTGATAGTTAGTACATAGTGCATGTTCCTGGAGGAACTGTGTGCACCCAAAACTGGGATGTCAGTACACACACACCACACAGGTATGTCAGTGATTTGGCCCCAGAAAAGGGAACCCATAAATATCACCTGAGAGAAATACTATAGAGCACTATGGGGGACCTAGCCATGCCATGGTCACTGCTCAGTCAGGGTGAGAGTGACCCCCCTTCCCCCCCCTCCCCAGCATGAAATGCTGTGGCCACCCTGTCCATGCAGGTGGTGGTCGAGCACTACAATGTCCCAGCCATTGCCCTATGCCCTGTCCGGGCCATACCCCCACAATAATTTGCTCCTCATTATGCACATTGTCAGGCTAACACTGGAAACAGTGCAAGCTTGGTGGGCTCAGTAAGGTGTAGGCAGCCACAAAACACTGGATAGACAGACACATACTCCCATACCTATTTCAGCATTGTGCAAATATGGAGGTGGTTGGCAGCCCTGGACACCACACCAGTCCTGGGCACAGTGCAGGCATTGCTATGGTACTCAATACTGTTAGGGTCACTCTCTGGGGTGGTAAACACTGTCAGAAGCAAACACAGAAACATACTCCACAGATATCCAAAAGGTTGCTATGATGAATCTCTGCCAACAAATTGTGTTTAACTTAGGATTTGTTATCTGACATTAATCATAGCAACCTTTTGATATATGTGGAACGTGTTTCCAAGTTTGAGATGGCATTGTTGCTCCACGCAGGGCCCAACAGCCTGACTCTCCAGGCTGTTGGGCCCTGACTTTGGTTAGTGGAGCCTGTGGGTGTTTGTGCCCCTGTTGGCTGCTGCTGTAGGGCAGAGGTTCCCAACTTCGGTCCTGGTGGACCAAATACAGTTCAGGTTTTCATGCTGTCCCTAATGAATATGCATTTGCATACAATGGGGGCAGGGCATACAAATGCATCACAGGCATATTTAGTTGGGACAGCATGATACCTGAATGGTGTTTGGCCCTCCAGGACTGCAGTTGGGAAACTCTGCTCTAGGGATTGCACATGTTTATGGTGTGTGTGCCCTGTAGGGTAAAATATAGGTGTTTATGGCTTGTTTATTTATTCTGCAATAACAGTTCTGTCTTTGGATAAAATATAGGGACATGGTTTGCAGGAGCCACAGCTGGGGCTTGAACCTGTGACCTTCTGACTCTGGACACACTGACTGTGTGTACTGCACCACACTGTTGCCACATAAGCAGATCATTCCCTGGGGATACCATGACTGTCAGACAGATCTTGTTGGTTGCAGTGCACAGCACCCACCTGAACAGGCCTTGGCAGTGGTCTGCTGTGGCCAGCTGCCACTGCCCCTGCCCCCTCTGCCACCATGCTGACATGCCCTTATGCCGGTGTTGCTGGTGGTGCGCAGTCCCAGGGCAGCCAGTGTGCAGGTAGGCAACTGCCTATGTTGTGTGTTCTCGGGTAGGGGTGCCTACATGGACATACGCACTTCCCCCCGGCACCACTGGCCAATGTTCTGTGCCCTTGGGGGTACCTGCTGGGAAATAACCCCTGTGACACTGTGCAAAACACACTCATGCCCATGTTGGACCCTCATCAGTTGCTGTCTGGCTACTCTACAGTTTCAGCATTCATATGTGCCTAGTCTGCACTGTGCCCCAGCTGCACCACTGCAATGCCGCCTGCAGCCCTCTGTATCCCATTTCCTGCATCTGTACAGTTGCCCTTTCCTACGTGCCCACTCTGCACGCCATAACACACCTGCCCAATTTAAAAGGAAAACCCTGATCACCGCTATTTCAATGTGGGATCATTCACTTTGCTGGGGGACAGAGCATAGACCCTTCCAAACATGATATCTTCTTTTTTATGCTTTCTCAGTAGTGTTGCTTTATGTTTCTCATCAATATCACTCTTGGGCAGCTTGGTTATTGTGTTTTTAAATGTGTTTCAGGTAATTTTCAATGTTTATTTGCCTTTTTGTTCCGTGCACATGTATCACTACAATCACTGTTTTGGGTCTCCCTGGCTTTACTGTACATTGCTGACGGAAATGGTTTCTCTTTCCTGCAAATGTGCCTAGTGCGAGGGTTTCATTCACGCTAATTTTCAGAGCTGAATTTCACAGCGTTAGTGTGCAGAGAGCCACTCCATGCCTACTCTCCACCCATTGACCCCCATCTCTCCGCCCCTGGGGAGCCTTCCTCCACCCTCAGCGCTCGTTTCCACCACTGCGCACGTTATCACGCGATACGTGACATCTTCACCTGGTAAAGCACCATTATCACACGATAACGTCACTTATCGCACGATAATGTCACAGCAGCACAATTAGCACCCTTAGTAAACATACCCCTAGGGCAGTGAATGGCTAAAGAAAAGTTTGGCTTGTGCTAATTTTAAATGATTTTTTTTTCCAATTTTTGGGCATTTTTCCATATTCTTTTCACCTGTTTGTTCTTTCTGCATGCATTGTATGTACACTAGAACTTTTATGATAAAATGTCAAAAGCCTCCTCTTATTAGGAATAACAACCAAAAACATCTTTTGAAAAATTTTATATATAAGAGTGGAAGAACCATCAGAATAGAGCCAGGGGAGGGACTGCTCAGAAGACTTCTCTTTTCTGCTAGCAGTATTTCACCCATTGCTTCCTTTTCAATTATCAGTTCTAGGTCACTCATATACTCTCCATAGCTTTTATTAATATGTATTTTCTTTTTGTCCTTTTTCTTTATTTTTTTGTTAAAAATGAGTCAGGTTCATCCTTAATTACAGTCACCCCCAGATTGTATTAATTATACTTCTTCCTAGTTCCTCCTAAATGAACATATACTCCCACTGGGTACCTAAATTTAGGTGCACAAATGTAGGTGGGACCAAAGGGGGGGGGTCATGTCAAGGAATATTTTGCACTATGAACCTAAATGTTGGCATATAAATAGCAGACCTAATATACACAAATCTCATGTTTATATGCTGAAAATTAAGTGCATCTTAGGCCAAAAATGTAGACACCAAAGTTCAGTTGAAATTTGCCTCACTTTAGGCTCCTAGGCCAGACGCTCGGGTTGCTTTCACAATTAACCTGTGTTCTAGAACAAGGATTTCTCATGAATGATGTACTGCAATTTTTCTCTTCAGCTTTAACCCACATCCCTTTCAAAGACACACCTTCTGTACCATTGTCATTGGTGGGACCTTCAGCTGAACTTCCATCTATGGCATTAACCAGTCACAAGTTCAGAGATATAATTCCTGCAGAAACAAACTGCAGGCCAAGCTGTAAGTGTTTCATAGTCAATATTTCATTCCTACGCTTGCTATTTTGCTAATCTGGGTTCCTTGGTTTATGTATTATAAGAAATGTTTAAAAAAGATTCCAAAATGCATTAATGCACCATTATGCTTCCCTTCCGCTCTCGCTCTTTTATAACTCGAAGGCAAGCACAGGGGCTCATTTCATAAGGCAATCCGCTGCTGTTTACCATGTCTATTGTCCTATTCTCAGGCTTATGTATCACGCACCTCAAAAGACCCAGAGCGATTCTCAACACGTCACTATTAAAAAAAAACCCTCCGTGTAGACATCCTGTTCAGGACTATATGTAATAAAGGACGCATGTTTGAAATGAACTCAGGTTGTTCCGCTTACTACGTGTTTACACTTCATTTTAAAATTTGCCTCAGGTGGTGGCTTGTCCAGGCACTTGACTGCTGTAATACTTTCAAGGCAAACAGGCCAATCCCTAAGAAAAAAAAAATAAAGGGGCACAAATGTGCTAAGAGGAACCCTAGACAAACCCGCATTCCTCTGCCCCCCACCGTCCCCACTGCAAACAGGGAGTCTGTATCAGAAGGGACACAAATGGGTGGTGAAAGCAAGCTCAGACAGCATGCAGAGCCCGAGGCTGTTTTCTAAGCTCTGCATTGCTTTTTTTTAATGTCAGTCGCCACTGCAGATCTTGGAGAGGGTGAAAGCAGCAGCAATGGGCCGCCCTCAAAACAGCGGTGCTCTAGGCAACCAACTATTTCATGTAGTAGGCAGCACCAGCCCTGCAAACCTGACATTAGAAATGGCAGCATTCAAAAAACAGTAGGAGAATGTTTCAGTCTTCCTGGGCACTTTCAGTCTGACATTAAGGCTCCCATACTCTCACAAAGGAGCTTCAAAGGGACACTATGGCCTGAAACTACTGAACTGGAGCTCAATCAAAAAGCTCTTCGCTGAGTATTTCTGTTGCTACATATACTTAAATTAGTGCTTTTTGTCTATATTCCACCATGTAAATCGTTGCACAGTGTATTAATACTACTTTTTGGATTTATCTTACTTCCACCTTATTATCTCTAATTTTGTTTCATGTTAAGCCCATTTGGGCCTGCTTGTTTTAAGTAAACCATTTTGACTTGTAGATAAACTCATCTAAATAAATTAATGACATCATCCTAGGTCTGAACAAGCACTGTGGCTTCATGACTCACTACAAGTGAATATTCACTACATGTGAGAATGGACTTAACTATTCTCAGATCATCCTGTCCTTAGTTTCTCACGCTCAGATCTCATTAGCTGAACTATTCTGCTTTATTCATTCTCTTTCCACACCCTGCCCTGCACTTTTCAATGCCTTCTCTATACTATGTATCCAAACCTCCCCCCCCCCCAATCTACCTTCATGTATATTTACCCACCTCCTTCATGCACCTGACAAAGTGGCATTTTGCTCTAAAATGCTCATGCCTGTCAGTTTTTGCTACTCCAGACTAACATGGCTACCCTACCCCTTTGAAAAGTTTTATAACAAAAAGTGTTTTGAGAGGGACAATGTCTTTCTGTTTTCCCTCTTTCTGTCAAGATGGCAACAAGGAAGATCTCCAAGCCTCAGCAATGATTGGATGCTGACTAAGACCCATAGCAAATGTAAGGAGGAGAAGCTGGGTGCTAATCCATGCCCCCAAAAAATCCTAAGAGGAGAATAGGAGTGTAATGGCAAAGTGCAGGTCTGATATTTCAGAGCAGTGGGTTATGGCCAAAGGAGCATTACCAGGAATCCAGCAACGGGATAGAGAAAGCTAAGGCGTTGTGTTTATGGGAGAGTGATATTGGACCTGAGGTACAGGAAGAGTCTCCCGTCCTCCTCCTGAGGTGCTGCCCAGAGATGGAGCATTTCCCCAAGGAACAGCCAAGGTGAGGAAAGAGAGCGCAGAGCCTGAGTGCTGGTTACACAGAGCAGCAGGAAGAGAGGAGAACCGTGAAGAAGCAGTTCAGCCACAAGAACAGACTTTCAGAAATTGCAGATTTTTCTTTGCTTTCATGTTTTGTCTCGCCATTTGAATTAACAGATGAAGTTTTATTCTTATTTTGCTCACCCAGAGCCCCTGGTTTGAATGCTCAGTTTGTGGAGGTGAAAAGCGAGACAGACAAGAGTAAAAGGTGAGAGGTGGTCTCCTGGCTAAGGCCATGGAGAGAAAACTGTTCGCCCTGCCCCTTGGGTTCCACAAAAATAAACTATCTGTAGCCATGGGAGCCACCAAAAACCATAGTCCGCCGAGGGACTGGCTAGTCTTTCAACAGGCTTAAATTTTCAAGTAGTTCAATCTGGTTTAGCTACAGTAATTTTTATTTGTTGGCTGCTAATAACATTTGAGGAGTGGAGGAGTAGCCTAGTGGTTAGAACACTGGCTTGGTAACCAAGCAACCAGGGTTCAATTCCCACTAGCACTCCTTGTGGCCTTGGGCAAGTCACTTAACCCTCCACTACCTCGGAAGAAAGGCCTGGCAATCTACTTCCGGTGACACTGCCAAGAAAACCCAGGAGCTTCTGGGTCACCAGGAGTCAGGACTGACTCAAAGGCACACACTGCACTACTGCAATAACATTTGAACTGATTAAAACACATTTGAGAAGAGAGTGCTAGATAAACTGCATTAGCTAATTTGCCTTTTTCCAGAGTTTAGAGCCCTCTTGTGAACCATCTAGAAACTAGAACTTAAAGGGGTGTGTAGTAGGAAGCAGACATGACATTTTTAGAAAAATCAAAATGCTTTGCAAAACCTTTCTGAGTCAGTCTTAAAAGGGGGCATACGTGTATGTTTTGTGGCCAACACAAAACATATAAGTCCCACAACTGTTCCCTAACACTATCCAGATACTGCCGGAGCAGAGCGAAGGTGTTCCGCCTAACTATACAAAAGCCAGGGACGGCCCAACCATTAGGCAAACTAGGAGGTCGCTTAGGGCGGCAGCTTCCGGGGGATGGCAAAGAGCAAGGCATTCAAAACTAGACAATAGATTCTGACAAACGGGGGGCATAAGGCCAAAGGTTTGCCTAGGGTGCCAGCACTTTGTACCAACTCTGGGGCCAGTCATTATATATATATAATGCATAAAAACTATGCTAAATATCACTGCTATATATATATACCAACTCTGGGGCCAGTCATTATATATATATATATTTAAATGACTGGCCCCAGAGTTGGTATATATATAGCAGTGATATTTAGCATAGTTCTTATGCATAGAACTAAGTGGTTTAATGTTAGGCCTGCAAAAAAGCAGCCCTAACGTAAATGCCTTAACTATATATATATAGCAGCTAAATATCAGTGCTGTATGCACAGTTATCTGTGGTGATTAGCTAAATAAATATATCTTTAGCACCAGTGATTATCTGGATGGAGGTGCTGAATGTACACATTTCTTTAAATGCTCTGTCTGGGGGCCAAATAATTCTCAGAAAAATTAATGGAATGGCATGAAATGTCACATGTGGGAAAAACTGGTAAAAAGACACATTGAGTTTGAAAATAAGCCCCCCCCCCCCAAAAAAAAAAGGGCCTAATGCATTTCTATGGGAGAAGGAATTTCACCTTCTGTAGCATAGAAATTTACAGAAAGTAAAGTAAAGCATAGCAGTAAGGGAACTGGTCCTTTCAAAATCTCCCTCCCTGTTCTCTACTCTCCAAGCCTCCCAAACTTCCTCCATCCCCAAAAGGTGGCCCCCACAACTGCCCCACCACCCTGCACACTGCTCCCCCAAAATACTCCCTTTCAACTGCCCTACTACCCTATTAAATGCTCCTACCCCGCAAAAAAATCTCCGCACAGCTGCCCCACCCCCAAAATCTCTATCCCCACAACTACCCCACTATAACACACACTGCCCCACTCCAAAAAACAACTTCCTGCAACTGCTTCACTACAGTGGTGTACAAAGGGTAGGGTGGTGGGTGATGCTCACCCCGGGTGCTGGCTGGGAGAGGGGTGCACCACTGATGGGATTATGGAGGCAGTGTGGCAATCTTACGATTTAGAAGGGTTGTCATGGTGCCTCGTACTCCAGGGGCTGGCTTGTTCTTCTTTCCTGGATATAGTCTTATGAATCCTGAAACTTCAGCCAGGAGAGAAGAGCGACCAGGCCCTGGAGCATGAGGAATCAACTTAATCGTAAGTTTACTGTGCTGCCTCTGTGGGGCTGGCTGAGGTAGGGGGATGCATTGTGGCACATAGCGCCGTGCCTTATGTAGCGTGGGGTGTTGCCAGAAGTGTAGGGAATGTCCATCCTTGGTGACGGGAGTGGGAGGCTGGGAATGTCACTACCTCATTACCCTACAAACTACCCCCCCCCCAAAAAAGCCTTCACAATTACAGTACCATCCTGACAACTGTTCCGTCCCCCCCCCCCCCAAAAAAAGAAACAACAACAGGGTTGTTTTCAAACAGTTAATCTGTTTTATCAATAGTAATCTTTACACCTTAGGCAGGGACTCTTCTCAAATGTGTTTTCATCAGTTCAAATGTTCTTAGCAGCTGTCTTGACTAGATAAACTGTATTAGTTAATTTCCAGAGTTTGGAGACCTCTTGTGGGCCATCAGAATACTAGGGCCAGGAGAATTAAAAGATGTGGATAGTGAGAACCAGATCGGGCATTTTTGTAAAAATCTAAATGCTTGCAAAATCTTCTTCAGTCAATCTTCAAAACCACTGCTAAACATGCAAGTCCCCGATAGTACCATACCTAGCCCTGTGCGAGCGCTGCAGCCGCATAGGGAGCAAAGACTTAGGGGGGCATTTCGGCTGCTTGCTGTTGCCCTGCCACCGCCACTTTTTGTTCTGTCAGCGGCGGCAAGGCAACAGCAGGCAGCTGAAATGCTCCCCCTAAGCCATTGCGCGGGTCATTCTGCAGTTCTGATCCCTCCTTGCTCTGACGCGACATCAGAGCAGGGAGGGATCAGATCTGCTGCTACTGACGACTTGCACATAAGATGCACCCCCCCCCCCCCCAATACTTCCATCCAGCACTGTCTGCTCTTGCCCTGCTGCCAGTGCCTCTGTGGAGAAAACAGAAGGTGGCAGCAGCAGGCAACAGCTGGATGGAGGTATGGGGTGGGGGGGAGGGGCACGCTCCTGATGTGCAAGTCACACAAGGTGTGTTTCTGTCTCGGTATGGCCCTGGTCCCCGATCTGTACCCCATCCAGGTATTGCCGGGTAGGGTTGCCAACTGGCTCCAGATGCACCTGATAGGGTTGATCCAGTCCAAGGTTTATCCCTTGCATGCAGGGACTTATAGTCTTGGTTTTCTTATGAAGTGCAATAGAGAAATCAGAACATATGTCCCTGCATGCAATGGAATAAACCAAGGACTGAATCAATCTTGTTGGGTGCATCGGGAGCCAGTTGGCAACCCTACTGTTGGGGCAGAGCAAAGGTGTTTGCCTAAATATTACATATAGCCAGGGCTGGCCCAAACCATTCAGCTAACTGCAATTGCCGTACCACCCTGCAAGCTGCCCCTCCTCTACAACATACCCCACCACAATTGCCTCACTGCTGTACAAGCTGCCCTATTCCCAAAAACTACCTGCACACAACTTCCCCACCACCTCACACACTGCCCTTCCACTAAAACTGCTCCATCCCTAAAAACTACCCCCTATGACTGGCCCACCACCTTGCCAACTGACCCTGCATTTGCGCCACCTCACCCCCCCCCCCCTCTCCAATCTACAGTTCTATAATCCTCCCCCCTGTATAACTGAGCCTACCTTATCTGCTTCCAAGATGCTGTGGGTGGAGTCAAGCCAATGGAAAGACTGTGGCAGCAGAGCACTAGAATGCTGCTCTAAGTCATAGGCAGGGTCGGCCCAACCATTAGGCAAACTAGGTGGTCACCTAGGGCGGCAGCTTCTGGGTGGAGGGCAAAGAGCAGGGCATTCATGGATAAACAGATTGAGAGCCAGGAGGAGTATAAGACTTAAGGTTTGCCTAGGGTACCAACACCTTGAACCAATTCTGGAGCCATCCCTGATCACAGGAAAGGAGGAGGTAAGCTGGGAGAAGTTCTGTGCTGTGCAAACTTAATTTCCGCATCTAGTGGGAAATGGAAGAGAAATGACCCCTCCCCCCAATAAAAGCCTCAATGCATTTTTATAGGAAAAGCTGTTGCAACAGCTGCAGCAGGGTCAGCCTTATAACTAGGCAAACTAGGGTGATGCCTAGAGTGGAACCATTTTGGAAATGGCCTGATCGCCATGGCTGCCCTCATCCACCTTTTTCGCCATTTCCTGAGGAACAAGAGTCAGTCCTTCTGTACTTTACTACTCTGCCAGCTTGCCTGTTAAATTCCAGGCTGGAATTTAACAGATGAGCTGGCTGAGCAGTAGGTCATGGAGAGACTGACTTCTGTTCCTCTTTTTGCCTATGGATAATTAATGGGTGGCAGTGGTGGTGGGGGGCTCGAGAAGCAGACGATAGTAGCAGGGGAAGGTGGAAAAAAAATTTCTTGGCCTCCTGTGCCAGCGTAGCACTAAACCTTCTGTGAAAGAGAAGTTGTCATGCTTTGTTTATGTTGAGTCTTTTGTCCCTATTGAAGTTTCGTGGGTGTCTTGCTAACTCTACCAACTCTTTGATCCTCTTGGCCACCAGTGTTCTTCTTTTTCCAGGATCCTTGAGTCATCAAATGTGATTGTATGGCCAGTTTCTATCGTGTGGAGAGCTACAGCAGATTTCTCGCTGTTACTGAGTTTGTAATCTCTTTTATGCTGTTGTAGGCCATGGTGTGGCCTTTTAGGCCTATATAGAATTAGCTGCAGCTGCATGGAATTTTATAGACTCCAACGGTTTGGAATGGGAGGATGCAATCTTTTACTCGTGAATGAGGTCAGCTTCTGTGGTGCACTATACACTGTTTTGATGTTATTCTTTTTAACAGTTTATTTTTTATTACAAATTCTTATATACCACGCTATTTAGTATCAGTGCGGTTTACATAACAAATTAGAAACAAGATCTTTTGCTTACATTGTAACAGGGATTGTAACTTGGAAGTAACAGGGTAACTACAGTTCAAAACAAAGGAGCTTATAATTATTTAAGTTATATTATCTATTAGAGTCGTAATGTAATCATGCTCATTATGAATGTGCCTACTGGTGAGTTTCTTTTGTAAATCACTGTGAATTATGTTGTTGGTACATCAGATGAGGTGTTGGATGTGAATGTGTTAGGTTAGGGTGGGTGTTATCTGTGCAGTCTGTTACTCCTCGAACATAGAGGAGCACCACAAAAATGTCTTGTCATGGGGATGTCATCCAACAGTTGGTGGTTGCTATTCCTGTGGATTGGTTTGTCCAGATGTTTTAAGGCTTGAGATGCGGCCATTTTTCTGTAGGCACTGGTTGAGAACTTGTCTTGAAGGGTATTCCTTTCTTCCTGGATACTGTCCAAGTCATAGAGTCTTAATGCCCTGTTTATTAGTGTGTGTAGGATGATTGCTTTCATGGACAGATGGTGGTGGGACTCTGCATGCAGATAGCAGTTGGTATGGGTGGGTTTCCTGTATACAGTGTGGTTTAGGGTTCATCTGTCCTCTTTTTGATCATTACATCAAGAAAGGGGAGACATCTGATCTCAGTCTCCAAAATGAACTATATTTTGGGGTGGCTGCCATTCAGATGGTTCAGAAAGTCTATGAGAACGAGTAAAATCTACTTAGGGTGGGTAGAGAGGCAGACAACAAAATGGGAGAAAATACATAAAAGGGAGAGATCAATGCAAGATGTAGGAGAGGGAGGCAAGAAGATAAAGAGAAATAAATCAGAAAGGAGACCCTGGCAAAAGACTTCAGGATTAACCCAATCAGAAAAATAAAATGACCTAGAAATAGGAGGTGAGTGAGGTGATCAAATTTGCAAATGACATAAAATTATTCAAAGTTGTTAAAACGCAAAGGGATTGTGAAAAATTGAAAGAGGACCTTGAAAAAGTGGAAGACTGTATGTCCAAATAGCAGATGAACTTTAATGTGGACAAGTGTAAAGTTATTCACCTAGGAAAGAACAACCCAAACTATGGTAAACGATGCAAGGTACCACCTTAGAAACCACCACCTAGGAAAAAGATTTAGGCATCATCGTGGATAATAAGTTGAAACCCTCCGACCCAGTGTGCAGCGGAACCAAGAAAGCAAATAGAATGCTAAGAATCATAAGTAAAGGAATGGAAAATAAAACAAAGGATATTATAATGCCTCTAACATTCCATGGTGTGCAGTTCTGGTCACCATATCTTAAAAAGGATATAGCGGAATTAGAAAAGGTACAAAGAAGAGCAACAAAAATGGTAAAGGGAATGGAAGGATACCCCTATGAGGAGAAGCTTAAAAGGTTGGGGCTCTTCAACTTGGAAAAGAGACAGCTGAAGAGGATATGATAGAGGTCTATAAATTAATGGAGTGGAACAGGTAAACGTAGATCGGTTGTTTACGCCATCAAAAACTAGAAAGAAAGACTAGAGGACACACAATGAAGCTACAAAGCAACCCCTTAAGAATAAGTGAAAATATTTTTTTACTCGACGCATAATCAAGCTCTGGAATTTGTTACCACAGTATATTGTAAAAGCTGTTAGTGTAGCTGGATTTAAAAAAGGTTTGGGCAAGCTCCTGGAGGAAAGGTCTATAAAGAGGACCTGGGATAAGCATTGTGGATCCTGTGTGCCTCTTTGGGAAACCTGCCAGGTGCTTGGGACCTGGTTTGGCCACTGTTGGAAACAGGATACTGAGCTTTATGGACCTGGTCTGACCCAGTAAGGCATTGCTTATGTTCTTTGAGTTATTAGTGGGGAAACAGATGGGCCAACAAGAGAAACAACCCTCACGTTCATTATGTTATTTCACCCACTCATTGCCATGTAAATATCTCATGCATATAATCAACCCTGTTATCCAAGCTACTCTTTACTATGTAAAAATCTCATGTATATAGTTACCCCTGTTATCCAAGTTTGGACCCCTGTTCGATGTAAAACCAAACAGCATGTTGTTATGGTTGTTGTTGTGTTATAATGTAAACCGCGCTGATGCCAAATAGCGCGGTATATAAGAATTTGTAATAAATAAAATAAATAAATATACTGTGCGGATGGACTACATCTCTCTGTCGCAGGGAAAAGGATTCTAAGAAAAATTCAGGCAGTATGTGGATATGCATTTAAACTAGAAAAAGGGGGTGACGGATGGGGAAGGTCAAGTTCAGGATGTCACTCCCTGCAAAAGCAGAACATCAGAAACAAGCATACTTTTAAACCACACATCAAAAGCAACTGGGAAGAAGTGGGCAGAACAAAATCAATGCAAAATACATACAGTACAAGCCAGTTAAATGCTGGAAAGCAATGAGCACAAATGCTCGAAGCTTAGCCAACAAAGTTCTGGACCTGGAAGCCCTAATGGTGGAAATGGACTTGGACATTCTAAGACTTCTGCTATCTTGTTTACTTTTGGGAGCCCCTCCCCCATCTCTGCCCCATTACTGTCTTCCCAGCCCATTCCGCTTGTCTCTTCTCTTCGGTATTTGGGTGTCATCCTTGATTCTTCTCTCTCTTTTAAAGAGCACATTTCTACGGTTGTCCAGCATTCCTTTTTCTCTTTAAAACTACGTGCTGTTCGTCCTTTCCTTTCCCCCTCCTATCTGACTACCTTGCTTCTCTCTCTTGTCATGTCTCATCTCGACTATTGTAATGTCTCCTTGGCAGGTCTTTCCCAGTCCCAGCTCGCCGGTCTCTAACACGTCCGAAATACTGCTGCAGGTATCTTGACTCACATTTCCCGTTTTGATCACATCACTCCCCTCCTCCTTCGTTTACACTGGCTCCCTGTTACCTTTCATATTCAGTATAAATCTCTCATCTTTGTTCACAGATCAATTCACACAGGCACTCCCCTTTACCTTGCTGATCAGGGTCATCTGCACACGTCTCACCGTTCACTCAGGTCCATACATGTTAACCGTATGTCCCTCCCCTCCCCCTCACAAGCACACCTGGAATCTACCCGCTCCTCTGCCTTCTTTTTCCTGGGCCCAAGACTCTGGAACTCGCCACCCTCCACCTAGAACTCTCAGTTAAGTCCTTCAAGGCCAAATTAAAAACTCACCTCTTCTGTCTAGTATTCGACCTTCCTCCTCGCCCCTTTCCCCTCCTCCCCGATGATGCACAAGTTACTTCTTTCTCCTTATGCTTTTTCTCTTACTGTTCTACTTTGATTTTTAAATGGCGTTCCTTTCCTTTTGCAGCTTTTAATTATTGATTGTAAACCACCTAGAAGCGCTTGTTATAGGCGGTATATTAAGTTTTAAATAAACAAACAAACATTGTGGCCATTACAGAAACATGGTTTATTGAATCGCATGATTGGGATATAGCCATAGCTAGCTATAATCTATTCAGAAGAGACAGAGAAAGTGGAAAAGGAGGAGGAGTAGCCTTGTACGTCAAAAGCAATATTAAAGCTACTGCAATGCAGGGGGCAAGGGGAAAAGAAGCAGCGCTCTGGATTGCGTTGGAAAGAGGAGATGGCAGTGTCATCCATACTGCTGTAGTCTACAGACCTCCGACTCAAATCGAAGAGATAGATAATGCATTGATTATAAATATTGTCAAGATAGCCACAAAGGGGGAAATGATCATATTGAGTGACTTTAATCTACCCGATGTGGATTGGATTACTCCTTCTGCAAATCTGGAAAGAAGCAAAAAAATTGTGGATGCTTTCTAAGATGCGTTACTTAGACAAATGGTGATGGAACCAACCAAGGAAAGCTCAACGCTGGATTTAGTGCTCACCAACGGTGATAGTGAGTCGAATGTCTGGGTGGGTGCCCCTGTGAGCAGCAGTGATCATCACACGGTGTGGTTTGAGATAAAAGCCAAGGTGCAGTCCAATCATAGCAAGCTCAAAGTCCTAAACTTCAAAAACACTGACTTCAGTAAAATGGCCAAGTACCTAAAGGAGGAGTTGGCAGGGTGGAAGGGGATAAGGGAAGTGGAATTGCAATGGGCTAAACTAAAGGTGGCAATAAAAGGGGCAACAGAAAAGTAAGAAAAGTAAATAAAAACAAGAGGAGAAGGAAACCTATTTGGTTTTCCAAAGAAGTGGCTTCTCAAATAAAGGCAAAAAACACAGCTTTCGCAAAATTCAAAAGCTTGCAAATAGAGGAACACAGAAATGAATACAGGATCAAACTCAAAGAGACAAAAAGAGAAATAAGGATAGTAAAATCAAAGGCAGAGGAAAAGATGGCTAAAGATGTGAATTGTGGTGAAAAATCTTTCTTCAGGTATATTCGGGAAAGGAAGATCAGAGGTGGAATTGCAGGACTCAGAAGTGCTGAGAACAGACTCGTGGAAAGTGACATTGAAAAAGCAAAATTGCTAAACAAATACTTCTGCTCTGTTTTTACTTAAGAAAATCCGGGAGAAGTGACTCCCAAATATAAAAATGGGAATGAAGTAGATACCACACCATTCACAGAAGATGTGTTAGAACAACTTGCAAAACTGAAAGTGGACAAGGCCATGGGACCGGATGGGATACATCCCAGGATACTGAAAGAGCTCAGAGAGGTTCTTGCAGGGCCGTTAAAGGATGTTTTCAACAGATCCTTGGAAACAGGAGAAGTTCCTCAGGACTGGAGAATGGCTGATGTGGTACCTCTACACAAAAGTGGTGACAGGGAAGAAGTGTCAAACTACAGGCCTGTGAGCATTACCTCAGTGGCGGGAAAAGTAATGGAGGCGCTCCTGAAAGAGCGAATAGTGGACTCTCACAAAACCAACAGGTTGCAGGATCTGAGGCAACATCGTTTTAATGAAGGACGATCTTGCCAAACAAATCTGATTGAGTTCTTTGACTGAGTGACCAGAGAACTAGATCAGGGGCATGCTATGAATGTCATCTACCTGGATTTCAGCAAAGCCTTTGATACTGTCCCTCACGGGAGGCTTATCAAACTCAGTAGTTTGGGGATAGGTCCCAAGATGGTAAACTGGATCAGAAATTGGTTGACTGACAGACGACAGAAGGGGATGGTAAATGGAGCTCACTCAGATGAAAGGAAGGTGATTAGCGGGGTGCCCCAGGGTTCAGTCCTGGGCCCGGCACTATTCAATGTATTTGTGAGTGATATTGCTGAAAGACTGAATGGAAAGGTATGTCTTTTTGCAGATGACACGAAAATTTGCAACAGAGTGGACTCCCCCGAGGGAGTGGTAAACATGAGGAAAGATCTACAAAAGCTGGAAGAATGGTCTTATGCTTGGCAATTAAGATTTAATGCAAAGTGCAGTGTGTCATGCACTTGGGTAGCAGAAATCCAAGGGAAATGTACGCGATAGGGGGCGAGAGGTTGGTGTGTGCACGGATCAGGAGAAAGACCTTGGTGTGATTGTTTCTGTAGATCTCAAGGTAGCAAAACAGTGCGACAAGGCAGTGGCAAAAGCCAGGAGGATGTTGGGCTGCATACAAAGAGGAATTACCAGCAGAAAGGAGGAGGTACTAATGCCACTGTATAAGTCACTGGTGAGGCCTCACTTGGAATACTGTGTTCAGTTTTGGAGACTATATGCTTATGTTTATTAAACTTGATATACCGCCTTTCAAACAATAATCAAGGTGGTTTACAATCAAAAGTGAAAAAATTGGCCACTGGCCCAGAAAAGGAAAGGTAGTTACAATCTCATAATAGGACAGCCAGAAGATAAGGAGCCAAGAACAGACAGACATGGTGGACAAAACATCACAAGAGGAGAGAGAGGAGTACAGGGATAGACACAGCTATGTTGAATCAGCAGTGCGAGTAGGGCCATAAAGATATTGAACAGGAGGGGGGCCAAGACAGAGCCCTGGGGGACATCACAGTGTAGGGGGAGAGGATCAGAGGGGGTATCCAAAGAGGAGGGAAAGACACTATAGGATCGAGCGAAGAGATAGGAGTGAAACCACCTAAAAACCGTTCTGTGAATGCCGGCTTCCCGAGACGAGACAGAAGGAGGGAGTGGTCTACAAGATTGAAGGCAGCAGAAAGATCCAAAGATACTGCCACCAAGAAGTCAACACGATCGTGTGCTATGTGGATCTCATTAAGGAAAGCTAGAAGCACCGTTTCAACACTATATCTTGCAAAGGATGTAAAAAGAATGGAAACTCTTCAGAGGAAGGTGACCAAAATGATTTGGAGCCTACGTCAGAAGCCTTATGAGAAGAGACTTGAAGACCTGAATATGTACACTTTGGAGGAGAGGAGGGATAGGGGAGATATGATTCAGACCTTTAAATACTTAAAGAGAAATAATGAACAAACAAACAAACCTCTTCCAAAGATGGGGAAGCTGTAAAACTAGAGGGCATAACATGAAGCTGCAAGGTGGTAAATTGAAAGGCAATGTCAGGAAATACTTTTTCACTGAAAGGGTGGTGGATGCTTGGAATGCCCTCCCGATGGAAGTGGTGGGGGCAAACACAGTGACGGAGTTCACAGTGGCATGGGACAGACACAGTGGATCCCTTTACAGCAAACAGGGTAAAATCAAAATAAACTGAACCATCTAATTTCTCAACAAATAGGGGTGTCCTGCACGGAGCAGCGGGTTCACCCCTAAACAAAGACATGGGAAACTGTGGCCTGCACAGAGTGGCAGGTGCACCTACTCTTGCCATCTTACTTGGCAGATTAGATGGACCATACTGGTCTTTATCTGCTGTCATTTACTATGTTACTATGTTAGTAATTGGAATATGTTGGCTTTAGGAATGTACATTTATTATATCTTTGTATTTTGCTACATACAAGACGACAAATGTTTTGTTTTATTATTTCTACAGAGCCCGGCTTCTTGGGGTTTCTTGTCTGTCTATATCTATTTCACGTTCTGTATTTAGTGTGGGTCTGCTTGTGTGTTCTGCATTTGCGTCATCGATGAAGGATTCTGCTAATGTATAGTTTCAGTGTAGGGTTCTGTCACAGCCTGAGTTGTATTGGTGGACTATTTTCAGTGCTGTGTGAGTCCTGGAAGTTAGTAGAAAATATGCCATACCAAAATGATGCTAAGTACCAAATTTTATGCAGGGTTTCAGGAACTGTTTTGGTTGTCATCACAGCAGTGCATGTCAATATAATACACATGTTGTGATAGTTGTACCTCAGAAGACTGTTCTTTGAATTTGATTTAATAATTTGATAAACATCTATGTCGTTTTGAGTGTGCTATTTTAAAATATCAAGTTATATTTTTCTTTGTCATATAAACATGAATGCAAAATATATATTCATACTAATGCCAATACTGATATCTGAAAGTTAATTGTATATATATGTTGGAGGGGCGCATGGCTGAAGGTTCATCTAGGGTGTCAGAAACCCTTGGGCCAGCCAGAGCTGCAGCATACAAACCCTGATTCACAGTAACATAGAGATTATGGAATTGCACTTGTCAAATAGCCTCTCTCCTCTCCTCTCATCTCCTCTCCTGATCACAGACACATAGAAACAATACAGATATAAATTCACAAGCACAGGCACGCACTTCATACATGCGCTAACATATCCACATATGCAAGCATGCACAGACACAGATATGTGCACATACATACAAACATGCACATACAGACCAGCCCGCAAAATAGAGATACTCTCTCACACACCCCAGATAAACATACAAAATAGATATGCACATGCACACAGACAAAATACATACACAAGATATTCACACACACATGCACGCACACACCCATTCACACTGGAAAGAATTCCATGAGCCATGCTCTGCATGCTTTCCCTACTTGTTTTCAATTGCTAAATTTGGTTTCTATTGTTCTGTGTATTTTGCCCTTTGTCTTGTGCTTTTCATCCCTTTAGCGGTTTCTAACTGGGGGCGTGACCTACAAATTTTTTAAAATAAAAAAATGCTATAAATGGTTGCTAATGGAGTGAATAGTGCCTCTTGTTACATAACTGTCCTTATCATAATTTTACCTAATTTGAATGAGTTTCATTTTCCTTGGATGCTATCCATATCAACAATGCAGATTATCCTAGTATGCGCTAAATATGAGATGTCATTTGTCTTAAAACCCTGAGTAAAGAGGCTTGTGAAAGGAGATGCAGTTCAGTCCTTTGTATCTCTTAATCCTTTCCACTTGTCTGTCCCACCCTGTGGGAATATTAACATTTTTCCCATTCCGATTGTCTGTCCTACCCAGTGGGACATATGAACAACATGCTAGTTTGTGTTTTGTATGTCTTCACCAAAATACAACCTGACTGCTTACTGTAGAATGTGTATGCCATATTGGTTGTAATTTGGCCAGTTTCTTGTTAAAATCTATTCTGATCTGTCATGAGAAAATTTAGCCGAGTGGAAAGGATTAATATATACAGTAGTTACCATTTGTTTACTTGTCTCCATAGGTCACTCTATATAAATCTTTTGGACCAATGGGTGATTCTTCTCTGTGCGGTGCTGAGTGGACTCTGCTTGTACTCAATATACCGGGACTGTGATCCACTGACTTCTAAGACAGTGTCTCAACAGGATCAGGTGAGAGGAAAAACAGGATTAATCTAATTGTTCATTAGTATGTTGCTTGCCAATATGAGATGTATTTACTGACCCTGCAGCTGTATGAGAAAGCTTTAGTCTTTATTTGTGCAATGCCATGAAACTTCTTGGTCTTGGATATTTATCTCATTATTCCTTTTACTCTGTTTTTTGGTACCATTATTAATTTTTGATGTGTTGATTTGTCCGTATCATTTGTGTTATTTTTCCTGACTATAACCCACTTTAAGCTTTACGGTGCAAAAGTATGATAGAAATGACTGTTATGACTTCTATTTTTGCTTTGATGTTGCAGAAATGATGCAGTCATTACATAGCCTACCATTTGTAATTAATCTGTTTTGGAGAATTAGCTGTGCCATTTGTGCTTTAATAAAGTAGAATTAGCTGTGAAGTTTAGACTCTAAGAGCTATGTTTACTATGTCCCACACTGGTAACCAGGGGCGGCTCAAAGCAGTCTACTGCCTGAGGTGAGGGATGAGATGACACCCCCCCTGGAGTGGGGCGGGGGATGGATTCCTCAAAACCTCTGTCAGGGACAGAACCAAACCAAAAAGCCGATTTAGATAATGGAGGAAATGCAAGATGTTCCCATGCCAAGAAGCTAAAAGAAAGAGCAAGAATCACAGCACACTTTATAAAACTAAATTATAACTCATTTTTATTTTGTTATAAACTGCATTATTCTTGCATTTTCTTTTTGAACATATATTTTGCATTCTCAGAACCCCCTCCCTCGACAATGGGTGCAGAGCAGAACAGAACTAGGACATTCACCCATAGAACTCAATATCTAAAAAAATGAAAAAAATCTGATTCTGGTCATCTAATTAAAACATTTTCCAGTTCCAGGCATATTGTGAACTAATACAAAACCCTACAAAGTCACCGAGTATCTATAGAACAAATCTATATCTATATCTAAATTTAGTGGTTAGGACAAGGTAGCTGAAGACGGAGGGCTGGGGGTTTGATTCCCACCTGGGGACAGCAATCTTAGGCCAGAGGGACTGGGGTTTCTAGTCCTATAGGCACTCCTTGTGGCCTTGGGCAAGCCACTTAACTCTCCATTGCCTCAGGTACGCATAGATCATGAGCCCTCTGAGGATGAGGGAATGTATCCAGTACGTGCTTGTAGTGATTGTAAACCGCTCTGATGCCCTTCGGCCTGGATGGTATATCAAGAAATTGCATAAAAATAAACATAAACATACCATATCAGCACCAACTTCCAAAACTCACATAAAGGGGTATGTTTACTAAACTGCGGTAATGTCACTCGCGTTAGGTTCCGCGGTAAAGGTACAGGTGCCCATATAAAGGCGTGGGCGGTGCTTCATCACAGCAGGCTGTGTGAGACAATGCACTGTACAGAGCACCCTGGGCTAATGCTCATTACAAAGCGCCATACAAGGTACCTAGCGTAAGACGCCCTATAAAGTGCCGTAACCTAAGGTGCCCCAGGGTCCAGGTGCCACAATGCTAAGGTAACCCAAGATATGGTGCTAAGATGCTAAGGTAACCCAAGATGCTAAGGTAACCCAAGATATGGTGCCGTAGGGGCAGTAAGGTGGCCCAAATTGACAAGCATGAAATGTAAGGCTGAAACCCAGATGTAACTCTTAACACTGCACCGAGCACCAAGCAAAGGCAATGGACAAGTGATGGAAGGAAGGAGAGGAGGGAGCTGATGGACCTGCCAAGTCTGTGTGCAGCCTGTGTGGCAGCCGGTAAAGTGGACAAACATATCAGAGGCAGCTGTACAGATGCACAGGGTGTTGGCAATGTAAACTGCTACAACGACAGTGGGTGGAAGAGGATGGGGATACGTGTCCACCAGTGGAGGTAGAGTTGGCAAGACAAGTGCAATGATAGGAGGACAGAGGAGTAGTAGTGCTATGCAGAGCAGACACAGGAGAGGCAAGCATGAAGAGCCGCAATGCAGAAAAGGATACCAGCGCAGGACAAGGGGTAGCAGCCTGCACATGAAGACAAGACGCCACACAGCTGAGACATGCAAATAGACAGACAGAAGGATGGTTGGCAACTGTGATGAGGCTATTATGGGCTGGCAGCACAGATCTGCAGAGATATGACTGTCCAAAGAAATGACAAGTAGTTGTATAGGACAGGCATAAAAAAGGAGAACAAAGAAAAATTGAACCCATGACCAGTGGGCAGAATGTCAGTGCACAAACCAGTAGGCTATACCACCATGTTGAATTCCACAGCAATGTCTGCATACAAGAACACTGCAGTACACCACACAAAACGCCTGTTGTGTGCCAGGATAGGGCAACCCCACCAGTACCCATGATGCAACACAAATGCAGAACAGATGTCCACAGCTGATATCACAGTCTGTAAGTGGGACAAGAGACACAGATAAACATATGCGCGCACACACCATGAAATGGAATGCTGTGAACACAGCATGCCAAGGAGTGAAGATCCAAAATAGAAAGGGTGTCAGGGGTCTGCAGAGGGGACAGCCGTGTGAATGGTCAGTGGACAAGGGCAAAACGGGGAATAGAACCAAAAAGGAGCACATGAGAATTGTACCTGCACACCAACATGTCCAACACCAGCATCACTACCAATCCCCCAAACCAACTGCTCACTTGGACAGCATAATAAGGACCATATGTAACAGCTAATATGTGACAGATAGGCTGCATAGAGGGCACACTGTGGTGCACAGTGAAGAGAAGGGAGGGTGTGCGGAGAGGTGACGAAGCTGCAACCATTGCATGGTAAGGTTAGCAGAACACAAGAAAAGAAGAGGAATGGAACATGCTGGAATCAACCCACAACCTATGGTGGCCCAATGCATGTCTCTAATCACTATCCCAAACAACCACAGCAACTACAATGCTAATATGTACCACCAAATGGAATGTGTGTATGAAAAGTCATAGCACCCTGTGAGGTGGAAGACGGCTGGCACACAGACAACTGCCAGTGGTCCAGGATGGTCAGTGTGGTGATGCAGCAGCAGAGACAAATGTCTGTCCAACATGTCACACCAAAGTCACTGGTTCCGTCAACAGATGAGCAGGACAGATCATGTCCAGGAGATGCATGGTGTGCACATGTACACTGTAGGTGCTGCATGTGGAGAACCAAACACATGAGTCATGAAATGTCCACAAAGGCATACGTGCCTGTCAATACAGGACACACAAGTCTGGAAAAGCATATACAGCTAGATGTCTGCTAGTCTACACACATATGTATGTAATGGGTGTCAGAGACTGCCCATGATATCAAGCAAAACAGTGTACATGGCAACATAAACCTCGTAATGTACATCAAACGGTGACAATGATTAACTGGACCCCATCATAGCAATGCAGGGAATGTGGCCTGACAAATTCTACATTGGGAATTGAACCCTGGTCCCCAGGTACCCAGACCAGTGTGAGAATCATAGTGCCACAGCAAGACATAAACATCTCTGCAGTGGATGATGTGTAGACAAGGAGGCAGGTTCATATCCAATCCGTCCTGCAGCCACTGCCAGCACCAGTGCCAAAGAACACCAATGCCAGCTATGTCTGACATACACATCCCAGGTGGGGATGTAGAGGCACCAGCCTGGGCATGCATGTTCCCAAGTAGCAGAGATGCCCACCCACAAGAAGCCACAATGCTCCAAGATAGACGACACCCAACTGTACAGGCTCATGGGAGTGATGAATGTACCTGTGTTAAAATGGAATACTTATGTGGACAGCAGTGAAACCATCTGTGTGCAGGAATGCAGCAGCACAACGTCCAATACACCACATACATGTTGTGTATGATAGAACACACACATTGGGCAATGACCTGAAAGGTTGACTGGTGACACAGTGATGTGAGTGAACCAGATGGCAGTGATGTACATTGTTTGCATCATCATGGGAATAGCACAGGAACACACAACTGAGAGGGGGCACGGTCCAGGCAGGTGCACCAAGCTGCCCACACAACCAGAAGGCGATAAGGTAGGAACGGAGGATACATAGATGTAATGCCATGCTGCCATACAGTAATGTAGATCTGCAGTGCACAGGCAAATGCAGAAACATTACAAAACTGTCATGTCCCAATGCCCCAGCACCACCCTTCAACTGTGTAGACCATATGTGTGTGTATCAGTGGATCATACAGCAGTGTAGATGGCCAGTCAAAAGTCTGTTATGTGCCTGAGAATCAGCAGACGTCAGGTACGCATGTACAGAAACACCTTTAATGCACAAATGGGAGCAAAAACAGTTACACAAGGCCAAATGAGGACATGGAAACAGGTAGGAGATGCACATGTTGCCAAAGAACAAACAAAGCCAAACCTCACAGACATAGAGGTAGCACCATGCAGAAGGGCTGCTGCAATGGGTGTTGTGGATACAGAAGCATCACATATATGCCAATGAACAGGGAATACACAACCTAAGGCAGAAAAAGGAGACACCCACCGCCCCACAGCTAAGGTAATGGTGCAATGTGAGTGGCACAATGCCATGTCATAAAGAGGTTTGGACACACATGCATTGATTGGTAGGTAAATCAATGTACAGCGGCACATCTGTAGAGGAACCACACACAATAACATGTATGTGGAGGTAGAATGAAAGGTCCACAATGGTGCACTAACCCACACAGAATCCACGTAGGCACATGCACCATTGCAAAACTGGAATCAGGCAGATGGCTACCCCAGATTAACTGTAACACCCCCTGCGAGGGTCAAACAGCAATCACAGATGGTGGCACGCATCACAGTGGTGTGCTGGCAAACAGTTTGTCATGTCCAAGTATAAAGTAGCCAGACATAGAAACAGTGCCTACAGAATGTACCTCCTGTGGCACACACGTGGCTGCATGCACCTGTTGACCCAAACATATGTGGATATACTGCACTGCAGGTCACACACATGGGCCACACACATCAACACATTGTCAGATAGATGTACAACATACAGCGAGTATGTGACGTCCTGCTGTACATGTACGGACCAGTACACATTGTCCACAGTGAAAATGTCGTCTGCAACCACACATGTCCCGTTATGACTGTCACAGATCCATGGGCATGCAAGGTCACGTGTGACAACTCAGTATGCCACAGTAATGCAGAGTGTTCTGTGTGTCCACTGCGATGACCATGACACACGGCCAGATCACGGCAGCAACGTTGTGTTAGTCATCCCTGTTCTGCACAAAGTATCAGTCAAACAATAATGTCCATCATAGGCATGTGTCCCACTCGCTGAGGCCCATCACCCAATGGCACCATCCCCCAGGGTTCGTTGCATGGAGGTGCTCTGTCCACCAATTGTACCGTGATGGGTACGCCAGTTGCAGTATAGTTGATGTGCTGTGTGTGTGTTCGCTGTGCCCTGTGATACAAGGAGGAGAAACAGATCATGGTATGCTGTACACAAGATAAGGTCACAATGCAGAGAGAGGAACCACAATATGTACATAATGAGACTGCAGACATGCAAACAGGACACGATCACAACACAGAGCACAGTGCGTGTTGCCCACAGCTGGAGATGGCACAGCCGACCAGGTTGCCATCTTGACATGATCCTGTCTATGGCCATGTCACACAGGCTTCCCAGTGGGCCACAGCATGTCCAGCAGTGTTGGTGCACACAGATCCCACAGAGGTCCACGACAAAACAAACAGCCCATAAGAAACGTGAAGTGTGATGTGAGTCACAACAGATCAAACATGCAACGTACCGTCTGTGTGCAGAAGGTGTCCAATAGGGACTGTCTGAAGCAGGCAAAGGCCACAAGAAGTCACAGTAAAGGCAGAGTATGTCATTGAAATGCGTGGAATCACCATGTCCGCATGTCAAGCCGTCAATGCCGCATGTCCAAGGTCTGGCGAGACGCGTGAAACAGAACCGTTGATGCATAGTGGACTGGCAGCAAACAGGAGACAGGTCAGTCAAAAACATAGAAGACATGCGTAAATACGTGCGCACAATGTACACAAGGGCACCAGCACAGGGTTAGAGATAGAGCAGTGAACACCACGGCACAAGTGTCCAGGCACATCTTATCACCAGACAACGCTCAAGGGTAGCAGAGTGTGCCATCACATAGACACGTCCCAAAAACACAGACACACACACACACAGTGAGACGGGGAGAGCATGCCGCTAGTAGCATACGGCCCCTGTGAGCATAAGCTGAGACCAGTGGAGGCAAGCATCACAGCCCATGCAAAGGAGACACTGATGTATAATGGCATAATGCTAGGGAAGGGTGTATGTGCCGACCACCACCACCACACTCTGCGCCTGCAGACACACACAGCTCCATCACAGTTGCCACAAATACAGTGTTGAAAACCCAGAACGTGACATCAACTAATGGCCATATGGTTGCCAAACGGAACATGTGGGGTAGGGAGACGTAGGCCACAGAGGTGCACAACAACATATGTGCAGTGGACAGAGAACCACAGAAATGTGCTATGCAGCATTGCCCCCACAGTACGGGTACCACTATGTTCACCGACCACAGTCACCTGCAGGTTGAATGATGTACACACAGGTATCACTGCACCGCAGCAATGGCCAGGAACATAAGCTACTCCTGGGGATGCAAAGACAGAAATGAAACATACATATGTCCAGAGAGAGCCCAGAAACAGACACGGCAGCATGTACATGTATACACATATGCATATCCCCACATATGCAGGACTTACATGATAACAGCTCCTCGATCAGACGTTGCCTGACTGCCGTCCCCACACGTGTGTCACCACGGCCACGTACAGGAGGGCACAGCGGATCCTCCTCCAGATCCTCATTAATGTCGACCCAGATATTGTGCCTGAGTGCAATGTTGTATAGGATGCAACAGGCCAGAATGATCTGTGCCACAGTCATGGGTTTGTATTGTAAGGCCACACCGGTCCTATCCAGACACCTGAAGCGACTCTTCAGAATGCCAAAGGTGCGCTCGATGACTGAGCGGCTGGAGGCATGGGCCTCATTGTACCTCCTCTCTACATGTGTCCGTGGAAGATGCACAGGGGTCAGCAACCAGGCACGACAGCCATATCCCGCATCACCTGCAGACAGAAATGTGGTAAGGTCAATCATGAGCTGGTGGGCACACAAATGCGCACAAGCATCTACGTGCGAAAGGTCAACAGATACACGATGACACACACAGATGACATCACATAATGGCACATAGCACCTGTGCGCAAGCGTTTGGAGGTGTGAGATACAAGACACCGGGGAGGGGCAATGAGGACAGCACACATCAACTGTAACCACACCAGTCACATCACCAACCACCTGTAGCCAAAAGCCACGAGTGGCATCCCTGAACGCAGCAGGCGGACACATGGCATTGCACCAGGAATGGGGCAGAGATGCGCATGCGTGCAATAATGTGATGGCCATGGTACAGTGCATACACACATGCTGTCACAGTAACATATACAGTAGGGGTATAGCCAAGATGGTTGAAACTACACACCCACGCTGCCCAATACAGAGCAGATATGTGGGATGCAACGTGGCACTACAATGCCAGCCACATGATGTTACAGACGAGGTCAATGGAGATTGGCCCCCCAACACACAGTACAGCAGGAAAACAAATATGTGAGCCAACCCAGCCCCCCCCCCAGGTAGCACACACACACATTGCAGACAGAGTCAACTAGGGATACACAACCAAGACAGACACATGTACATTTGCGTATGTGTGTGAGCAGAGGCCGTGCGCCATAGGTGTTGGCCACCAATCTGTGTCGCACACCACCATGGAGGAACACACCATATGTACTGTGAGCATGTCTGTCCAAAAGATGTGCAATACAGCAGTGGTACCTGGAAACAGTGTCACCCGCACATGTGCCATGACACAGAGAAGAGCAATATCGCACATATGGCAGACATAGTTAAGTGTAGAAACACACAAACATATGTGTTGTCACACCCTGCTTGGCCAGCAGTGTAGTATACTGGTTGGGCTACAGGGGGACCTTTTATTGAAAGGATTGTAGTTGGGCTCCTTTGCAATAAGGTAATTGAGACCCGAGTGGTAAGGTCAAATCAAGGTTTTATTTCCCCTCCCGGGGTTTGGATTATAACACAGGTAACAAAAGAACAAAAGCCATATACTCTGACAAAAAGGATAAAGTAAATTCTTGTGCTTTTAAACAGGCAGTTAAATGACTTCCAGCATTGTATATCTTCAGCACAATGAAATCCTATCATTCATCACAGCCAATGTACAGTCCATCTGGTAGTCAGATAATTCAGGCTCTGGCGGATCAATTATCATTGATTCAATCTGACTATCATCTGCATAAGGTTGTTGCCTATAGTGTGTTGGCAGACTATTCTCCTCTGCCAGCTCCCTTGACCTCCCTACTATTTCCTCCAATAGGTAAGGGTCAGAGTCACCATATCTTGGCATACAATTCCAATAAGACATGTCCTTTATAACTTCTAGGTGAAAAAGACTTGTAAGCAGCTTTACCTTGGTTAATTAGCCCCCCCCTTCTGGGTTTGAGGCCGGAGAAAAGCTATGCACAGCTTCATTCAGTCGGGGTTTAAACCTCAGAGGCTTTTCTCTATGCTTAGGCTGTTTGTCACCCTCTTCCAACATACAGATGTCTTGCACCGTATATTCTTTCTTTCTTGAAGCCTGTAATTGCTTTCCAGTTATTCTGACTGGTACTTTCTCCTTATAAAAGCCTTCACCATAAGGTATATGTTTGGAGGCTTGGTTAAAAGGTTTTTGAGCCTTTCTCCTCCAATTACCACTATCCGCTGTTAGCTGCCTTTCTCTTTCACATTCAGAATCAAAGTCATTCACATCAGTTTTCCTACCAGCCCAAAGCAGACGTTGCTTCCCAGATTCAAACCTCAGCTTGCACTCAGTATCCAGCTGGTTCTCATTCAGCACGTCTCTCCTGCTTCCAGTTACTGGTTTCACTGAATCTTCCACACTGCTTTCTCTGGAGTTACCGGAGCTACCAAAGCCAAAATCAGAACTCCTTCTCCAGCTACAGCTGTTACTGCTCCTACGGCTCCTCCTACTACTGCCACTATTCTCTAAGGAACGTCCCTTATACGTTTGCTGAGGCTCTATTCCAGCCCTTCCCCCTCCCAGGTGAAAGCTATTAGAGCTAAGAGCTGGGGAATGCCTATCAGCTCTGCAGGGTTCCTTCCCTCCTGGCTGGAAATGTTTATGTTGCTCTTGGCAACTGGGTGTCCTGATATCTTCCTTCCTGCTAGAAACAGCCCTATTACTCATAGGTTCCTCTACTTTCCTATCACAGGATATCTTTTCCCCATTACAGTGTCCATGTCCCTGGTGACAGTGACATGGCGTGCTGGAGGACACCGCCCCACAAAATGTCAGTGCTGCACAACCACAATGCAGGGAGAGACATGCCGGCAATGGGGCCACGTATAAAAGACATCGGATGGGCAGTGATATGCCACAGTGTGACGGACTGTGTCTGTAATGTCTTCTGAAAAGACGTCTGAGATGCAGCATGCCATGTCATGTGTGTCGCAGGGGATATGCAGTCAGAAGGCCCGAATGGAACACCAAAGATGACCCTGTCCCACCTGTGAGAGGTGCAGGGCCCCCAGGACACAGGGACAACATGTGCATGTTAGAGATGGTTAATACCCACCCAGAAGGACACAGTCCCCATATTGTCCGGCCTCAAATTGTCCGAATATTGCCGAATGATGCAGGATTATGGGAGTCATGGGCGGACTCTTGAAACCAGGGAACCACATTCAGAATATACATAGTTGCATCACAAACAACCTGAACATTCAGGGAATAGTAGTGTTTGTGGTTGCGGAACGCCACCTCCCTGTCTCTGGGCGGGACCAGGGCAACATGTGTGCAATCAATATCTGCCATCACGTGTGGTATCCCCGCAATCCGCTGGAATGCCTGGCCCATGGCCCCCCACTGTTGCCCACTGTTAGGAATCGTAATGTAATTCCTAACCCAGCTGACCATGGCCCGCAGCACTTGATGGAGACAGCGTGAGAAGTTGGACCTGCTCATCCCCCCCACTGCGGCCACCGAGTATTGGAAACAGCCAGAGGCGAAGAAATGTAGGGCAGTCAGGAGCTTGGCCAATCCCGGTATGGCATGTGACCGAGCAGTCCGGGGCTCGAGGTGAGGTCTTAGATCCTCATAGAGCTCTCTAATAGCCCCCATGCTCAGATGGTAGAGGGAGATGACCTGGTCCTCACGCATGTCCTGGAGCATGGGCCTGAGCCTGTAGAGGCAAGGCAGGTGAGGCGTGCCTCCGCATGCCTACGGTACCATGCTGGACATACCTCGGCCTGTGGAGCCTCCACAGCTGCAGGTCTGTGTTGCAGTGGGACTGCACCCATGCCCAGTACCACAGCCCCAAGGACACCATCTCCCTCATCAGGCAACCGCAGCTCCTCAAGGTCAAGCAATGCCACCACTGCACAACCCGCATGGTTGGTTTGAGCCATCATGGACAGCAGCCTGAGCGATGTAGGGAGCTAAATACGGCGTGGGGTGTGGCAACTAATCAGAAGAAACATAACACAGCTGCAGATGCAGCAACGCACACCAGCAACAGTGTTGCAAACCACACAGTGCGTACGGAAGTGAAATGCCGTAGCGCGCGTACCACAACACATAGGCGCACCTCGCGATTGGGTCTGCGGAGCGCGCATAGGAGGGGCGCACGGCGTATACCCACGCACGTAGAGATTGCATAACGTGCACTTGCACAACGTACGCATAGATGCAACGCGTGGGGTACCTACTGTGATGAGGAGAGCCCTGCTGAACCGATGGAAATAGGAAAAGATAGTGAATATACCTTTAAGGAAAGAGACATTCCTGAAATTCACAGGTTCCAGACTGCAGTCAAAGAAAAAAAGCACGCAGTTGATAGAGCCAGTTTGCCACACCCAAGCTCTGCTGACGTAAGTGCAAGCTTAGGGAGTAATGGCAAACACCTGTGCAGAGACAGAAAAAGGCTAGCTAAGAAGCAGCCTTATAAACCCTGCTCGGAAGGAGAGAAGGGGGTGCAGGATGACGTTGCGGTTCAAACTGTTTGTGTTCCAGTTCCAGTCCAAAATCGTGGGCAAGTTCAGAGAGTTCAGCGTGTTTCATCTATTCCAGGAGTTCAGAGAGAGGAACTCAGAGGAGAAAACATCAGGGGAAGGAGAAGGACATGGAAGGAGCCTGAGAGCCAAGAAACCACATGTGCTTTGCTTAGAGAAAGAAAGCAGGGAAGTCTTCTACCTTGGGTCTCAGACCGAAGGGTTCAAGCTGCTCAAAGATGGGTGAACAAGGCTATAGCTAGACGTAACCAGAACCCAGCCTGGAGCAAGGAACCGTGGCTGAACAACAGAGAGGAACCAAGGCAACTGAACCAGGGAGAGATATCCCATACTAGAGGTATAGACATTCCTTACCGGGGAAAACAGTGCTGGAGGGAGATACAGGGATTTCCCTAGAGCATTCACCGAGGAGCAGATTGTGGGAGTTTAGAGCCAGACGTATATGCTTTAGAACAAGAGGATATGCAAGTGGACTGTGCGGATCAAAACTCCATATCAGGTGAATTGCCAATGGATTGTACACTATGCCAGACAGAAGCTATGAAAGTCTGTTGATAAGAAATGCTTGATAAAGAAAGGTCTTGAGAAGCAGTCTGAATGAACCTAGTTTGTTTTGCTAAGAAATACCTACTAACACAAGAGAACGTTGCCAGCTTCTACATTTTTGTGTTTAAAGAAGCAGAAGGTAAATGAGGACATTTAACTTTGCTTAAACAGAGAAGCTGTATTTTGTTTTGCTGATTACCTTATGAAAACAACTACACATGTTTTAAAAGCTTATGAAGCTTCCTCAGTTCTAGCTTATGTATAATTTCTGAAGTATTGTTTGGAGAAGAATATCCTGACGTGTGTTTGAACCTTAGTGCTTTTTGGGGAAAAATAAACTTTTGTCTTTGCCTTTAACCCTTGGCTTACATGATTATCCTTGAACGAGGTAAACTACAAGTCCCAGAATGCCTCACTGTGGACAAGAATAGTGTTTAATTCCTTTATTAGAGGACTAAAATTGGCAGCCCTATGCCTCTAGGCCCTCGGCCAGGGCTGGGCTGGGCTGGGCTGGGCTCACGACACTACGCGCAGCGGAGCTATAGCCTAGCACACAGAGCAAAACTACATACCAGAAACGGCAGGTGTGTGGCACCAAATATGGAAGAGGACACAGCACCTGTGGATGTAGGGGCAGACACCAATGAGGAGGTCCGAACATAGAGAACATTAAGCGCACGGGTGCGTAATGGCGTAGCACACATAGGAATGTGCGTTACGCTCAACACGCACGTCGTCTGTGTGTATGGTGTGGAGCAGCGCAGAGCAATGCGTGAAGGGGGGGCAGGGCCCATACAGCATGTCGTGACACATGCGCGAGCTGGGTCCCCACACGCATATGGCAAATGTGATGTACACCCCCCCTGTAGGTGGCACAGAGGCAACGCACGCCTGTGCAGCAAATGCACCCTGAGTAGCGGTTAACGTGCGTTGTGTATGCGTAGGAACACATGTTGCACAGTCTGAACGCGTGATGGACCACGCCTTGCTTATGTAAATAGGCCTACCAAGCCCGCAATGGCAAGGGTGGTACACGATGGCACAGCATGCAGCAGGTGAGATGGGTGTGAGCGCCATGACCAGCCAACAGTCACCAGTGGCCCTTGCCAAGGAGGAGCCTGAGGGGGGCGAGGCACATCCAACCACAGCCAGGAGGTGCACGAACAGTGTGGAGGTGTGGCAGGTGGCAAGCGCCGCTGCAGGCCAGTGCCAGAGGATGCCAGGAGAAGGGCAGCCCGCTACACCCAGGAGGAGAATGACCTCCTCCTGGCAGCCATCCTGGAGTGGTATGAGGTGCTATTTAGGCGGCTCAGCAGCACAACCACCATTGTACAATGCAATATCGCATGGGAGGAGGTCACAACAGCAGTGGTTACAGCAGGGGGCCCAAGCCGTGACATGGAGAGCATAAGGAAGTGCTACCGGGACATCAAGCGCTCAGTCCGGGCATGCGCCATTGCGGAGAGGCACCACGCCCATGCGACAGGAGGGGGTGCACTGTCGCTGCTGGAGCAGCAGCTAGCTGATAGACTGGGGCCCATCTACCTCCACGGCCTGCCACCCGAGCTGGATACAGTGGACCCATGTGCAGGTGGGATGGAGGAATGTGTTCTGGGGGGAGCCAACACACGGGGGTTGGGGGAGGCTGGGGACAGGTGAGAGCCATGGGACCAAGCATGGACAGGGTACAAAGGGGCATAATGTGGCCAACAGTGACAGGAACAGCAGAGAGGCCATGGGTGATGGGGACAGGGAAGGCCCATGTGGCACATCAGAGACAGCTCACCGGGGACCTATGACAGCGATGCAGCAGCTGAGGGTGGCTGGCAGACGCCAGGCCCCACTGGAACCAGGGGGCCATGGGAGGGGGACGTGACGACGGTGTACAGGCGTGAGGCTGCAGATGCAGAGGGGGACAGGCAGGGGCAGGGATCGGAGGTCACCAATGTGGTTTGGAGCCACAGTGGAGAGGTCAGGAGGGCAGATAAGGCCCGGGAATGTAGAGTGTGGGGCGACGGTGTTCCCCTGCATCGGCGTGCGCGGTACGTGGTGGGGGATGGCAGCAATGTGCGACGGCAATCAATGGGGTGGGTGGCCCAATGTGGGTAGGGTGGGTGGGCAAGGGGGATGCAGGGCAGCCCCGGATGCCGGACATGGGGCATGCAACCATGAAGGGCGTGGTGTGGGTGGGGAGCCCATTGTGGCCAGCGCATACCTGTGTGGCACACACACATCCATGCACCCACTCTGCAGAGCCACCCAATGTCAAACGTAGTTCACCACGCCACCCCGGGGGCATGCACCCCAGCACACGGATTCCTGCCACCACAGGGCATACCTGTCCCAGGCAACAGTGGCCCGCCAACCCCAGCAGCACCCCAATAGTCCCACCAGTTGATGTGGGCCGTACCGTTGCATGCACACACAGCCACCAGTGAGGCGCCGCTGACACCTGGGACACATACATCCGATGGTGCACCACAGGTCCCTGCACCGGAACAGTCCCTGGCCACATGTACACAGCAGAGATCTACCCCAATTGTCCTATGTATCCCGTGGCCCACACTGCCTGGCAGGCCATGATGGGACAGGTACATGTACGTGGCTGGGCAGGCATGGCAAACCTGAGCTGTGTACCCTTACCCCCCCACAGGGCCCCCCATACATGCCATGGAGGTGGTGGAGGGGGTGTAGCCCCCAGGGTCTGGACCGTGGCCCCCATTCGAGGCGGCACCAGATGCGGAGGTGCCTGAGGAGGAGGAGGCAGTGATGGAGGCAGAGGGGGAAGCAGCATCCCACCTTTCAGATGACGGCGGGGTGGGTGCCAAGGCAGGCAACAATGTTACAGCAGATGCTGCAGCTGGGGGTGTAGCTGGACCACCAGACCTGGGTCCCGCACCACGGCCCGTACAAGTAGCCATTCGTCAGGTGATCAGGGAGATGCATTCCCACTCAGAGGCAGCGCATATGGACGCAGAGGGTGAGTGTCCGACCTGTCTGGACAGCTGTTGCATGTGTACAGGTGGAATGTGCACACCATGTCTCACCCACAGGCATACAGATGGCATTGTGTCCCACAATTGCTACCGTTTCCTTATGCACCGTACTGAGCAGAACCAGTGTCCGAACCGTGGCACCTCCGCTGCTGGCACCTCATGCACATTGCACCCCACCTATCGGTCTCTCCCTGCCCCAGTCTTCCCACCCACCCCAGTCCTCACCCTCCATCCCTGCCCCAGCGCCGCTGGCATACCATATTGTATCCAAGGTCCCCAGCCGTTGCCCCCCTCCCCCTGCCCTCACCACCGGCCCCCACCTCTCTCCCCACCCCCCCATCCCACCCCCATCATTGGTCCACCCCAGGTCATGTCTCCCTCTATGCCCTTTGGGGGTCTATGCCCCCACCCGCAGGTCCACCCACCCCGCTGTTCCTACCCCTACCCACTGATTGAGCCGTCCCCTTGCCCCGTCCCTAGCTGCCGTTCCATCCTCACCACTGGAATACCCTCTGATATCGCTCCCCCCTCTGGGGGACACACAGGGACATGCCCACACCTGGCAATCGCACCCCACTGCCATGTTGTTGCAAAATGACACGGACGCAGTGAATGTGGCAACAGGTTATGTGTTTATTGGGGGGGGGGGTTACAAATGCTTCCGGTAGGCTTGTGTGGGCCCCAACCCTGCCGGTGTTGGCAGTCCTGGGGTACAGGACACCAGAGGGCAGGGGTGACATGGGTCTGGTTGGCACTCACACCCCCTGGGGGCCGCCCTGGCCAGGTGGATGGTCAGCTGCGCCTGCTGTGAGTATGTCGCACAGCATGTGCAGCTGGTCAGCCACCATGCCCACGGTCACTGCCATCTGCCCCACAGCTTATGCCTGTGCATGCATCGCCGCAGCCATGCAGAGGCCGCACAGACACACATCGCCCCTTGTCTGTGTGGCTGCATGTGCGGCCTGCCATCCTGCACTGATGTGCGCAGGCCCTGCGCCCGGATGGGGTACATCCCTGGCACTGGGGGGCAGATGGTAGGGGGCCCCAGTGCCCTGTGGTGGCCTGTGCCACTCTTGACTGGCCACGCCCTCATGCCCACCCCACCCCTGCCCCTCCCCTGCCCCACCCTCACACCCCCAACCCCTGCCTCACCCCCCACCTCCCCCTCCCCACTCCCCTCTCTGCTGCCGCCCCCCCCCCACCTCTTTGGCCCCACCGCCATCTGCCACCTCCGGGCTCCTCTGGCATCCCTCCTCCGGCGCTGGCTGGCCGTGTCCAGCATCCAGCCCTGCTGGTGCCTGGTCTGCAGCTGCGTCCACTGTGGGGGTAAGACATACATTAGCACCGCGGTCACGCATCTGGCACATCCTGCACACATGTCCTGTGGCCACACAGGCTGCTGGTCCACCGGAGTGTGCCATGACGCATGGCACGGCATGTACCACTCACCATCACGTTGTTCCCATTGATCGCATAGCAGCTGCACCAGGAATCGGGGGTAGCATTGCCTCAGCTCCCACCCCTTTTTACGAAAGTCCTCCACCTGTCACCCCTTTTTACGAAGGTCCTCCACCTGTGGGTACAGCAATGGTAATGACCATTAGGGGACATGCATCCCTGGCCATCAGCTTCTGCTCGTCACACATATCTGGGTGCAGTACTGGCTGATTCTGCTGTGTGCTTTCTGTCCCCCACTTGCTGTTGCCTCTGCCACCCGTATGTGTACGGGTGCAGCTGCGCATGTCTGTCCTTCCCCCTATGCACTGTGGTTGGACCCCTCCTGGCCCCCTTTCCTGGGCAGCAGCCTCTACGTGCATGGGCCTGCAGCACCATGCCATACGTGCCATCATCATGCTGTGGGCCACGGGCGGCATGCCATGGGGGCTGCATGATGGCGTACCTTGTGCACAGGGCACCAGGGGGGGCATGTGCCCCAGCCCACACATATGCACTGTGTTGGTATGTCACCTACACCCAGGGGCCTGGCTGCGACATTTCCTACACATGCAGAGGCTGCATAGGCATGTGCCACAGTGCACAGTGGAAGAGGCATGGTTCATGTGTCCCACCATTGCGCCCTGGCCACAGCGGCAGACACATCAGGGTGTGGCCTGGGGATCTGCCACCACATGCCACCTGGGGTCCAGGGACCACATGCGGACAGGGCAGACCTGCACACATCAGCAGCTGCAGCCGCCATAACAACAGAATGGATAACACACATCTGTAATGAGGCCTGGAGCATCATGGGGGTAGGGCAGAGCTATGTAGCTGCAACAGGAGCAACCACCATAACACCAGGATGGATAACACACCTCTGTAATGGGGCCTGGGGCATCCTGGGGATAGGGCAGACCTGCACACATCAGTTGTGCGGCCTACATTGCTCCTGGTTTTACCCACAACAATGTCCTTTTCCCTTGCTGTGCGTGTATGATATGTGTGTTGGTTGCTGGCTATTGTGTTGCACTCCTGGGTTGGTGTGCCTGTCCCCATGCACTTACCTCATGTGGGTAGTCTGCCACCATATTGTAGCACCTTGTGAGGTACACCCAGGCCCTCCTCACCCTGCTGAGGTCCTGCCCGTGGGAGGAGCCTGGGAACAGGCATCCCTGGCAGCTGCATATCTGCTCCGCTAGGAGGTAGAGATCAGCATGGGAAAAGGCTGGCTTCCTTGACCTGGCAGCCATCTTGTATGCTGCATGTGGTCAGTTCTCCCATGAAGCAGTAAAAGTGCGCATGAGCAGTGCGGGCGTTGCTACAGGCATTGCTACGCGCGTTCCCCCATGCCTTGTCACACGCCTTCCTTGCTCGGTTTGTGATGCAAGTTGGTCTATATGTTTATGTTTCTGGTATCCTGTTATATATCTGAACACAACTGTTCTTTCTCGATGTGCTGTGCCATGTTCCTATCCATTTGGACTTGTGGTCCTCTCTTCGGGGATTTGAACCCCCAGTACATTGTTGTCAGACATATTGCCTCCCACTGCGCTACACACACACCACTATGATGCTCCGACTGACCATGATCTTGTGGGCATTGCTGCTTTATGTTACGGTGTGTCAGGCTTGGCCTCATGCGCGTTTTAGGCGTACTTTGCTTACAGCGCCTTGCAGCGCACCTTGGCATCGATATGCTATGGAGCACGCCATGGGTCTCCTTAGCCCAAAGGCACGTCATACGGCGCCCTAAACCACGCTCCGGAAAATGGCGCGTTCTAGGGCTCTTGTGGTTTCTGCGCCTTACATGGCGTCTTAGTATGCGCCATATTGTACGGTGCCGTATTGCTCCTCAGGTGCTTTGTATGGTGCCTTGTGAGGCACCGTATAGGGCACCTTCTCAGGCTCTCTAGGCATGGTGCGGTACTGGGCACCCCTGGACAGGTCACCTTCGGGGGCTCTCTGGGATATGGCGCTAATGGTTACAGTGCCCTAATAATGTTAGGGTGCCCTAGGTTAGTGTGCCCTCAGCTTGACATGCATCACCTATGGGCATTGGGACAGATGTCACCCTGGCACTGGGTGGGCATGGGGGTACGGCACTGCACAGGTGATTGACAGAGGGAGGCTGGGGGTCCTGAATGTGCCATATCTGTGGGTAGACCATGTGGCTGTCAGTACTGTTGACAAACATGTTGGGGGTGACTGTACCACAGCACAGGGCTCTGGCAATGTAACATGCTTGTGAGACAGTGGGTGGCAGTTGATGGGTGTATGTGTCCCCCGGTGGGGGTGGTGATGGAAGGATAGTTACAATGGTGGGTCGACAGCAGAGTGGTGGTGCCATGCAGATCAGGCACAGGTGGGGATGCACACAGAGGCACAATGCAGGACTTGGTACCAGCACATGACATGGGGTGGTAGCCTGCAGAGCAGACAGGACTATGCACAGCTGACACACGCAGATGGATGGACAGCGGGACTGTTTTTCAACTGTGGCGAGGGTGTTACGGGCTGGCAGTACTGATCTGTGAGGGTACGACTGTTAGCAGCATGCAAATTATCTTGGTTTATTTATTTATTTATTTATTTATTTTTCTTATATACCGCGCTCTTAAATCAGTGCGGTTTACACATGAACAAATATAAACACAATTGTACAAACAGCATTGGTTTTTTACAATGAACAAGGTAAATAAACTTGGTAAAACATGGTAATTATATATAAATAATTATATACATGGTAACTATATACATGGATATTTTGGTTTATTATTAATGCCGTGGATAAGAGGTTAATTAAATTAAAGAGTAAATATGCTAAATATAGTGAGAATAAATATGTCCTATAGTGAGCAGGTAATAATCATCGTAATTATCCATTCTCTACAGGGGTCAAATATGAAAGATCTGCATGAGAGCTGTTTTCAGATGGAGTAGCTTCGGATGGAGTAGCTTCGGGATAGTATGTTAGGAACAAATAGTGCTTCAGTGCCTTTCTGAACTTAATCAGACTTGAGATAGCTCTGATTTCGGGTGGAAGGGCATTCCAGGCTCTGGGTGAAAACAGAGAGAAAGCTCTAGAGGCTGTTGATTTAGAACATTTTGTGATGACTTTTGGTAGGTCGATGGAGTTTAATGTAACAGATCTCCTGGATCTGTTATTTGGGGTGATATGAATCATATTGCTGAGAGGTGATTGAGATGGGCACTTTGATGCTTTAAAAGTCATGACCAGGGTCTTGTATAGAGTTCTGGCTTGTAGGGGTAGCCAATGTAAGCTCATCAATATTGGGGTTATGTGCTCTGATCGTGGAGCACCTACGAGGATTCTCGCGGCTGCATTCATGGCTAGACGGAGGGGATTTATGGTGGATTGCGGGAGACCGTGTAGAATGATATTGGCGAAATCCAAGTGTGGTAATACCAGTGCTTGGAATATGGTACGGAAGTCGGAGTAGTTAAGTAAAGGTCGGAGATTACGTAATGATCGTATCTTGTGGTAGATTGCACTCGTTGTTTTCTTAATGTGGGCTGCCATATTAAGCTGTTGATCTAATATAATTCCCAAGTATCGAATTGTGGGTTGTGCTTTCAACTCAATGTTGTTTACCTGGAGAGAGGTAGGTGGTATGAATGTTGGATTCCGTGTAATGAATAGAACATCTGTTTTGTTATGGTTTATCCGTAAATTCTGATTGAGGAGCCAGTTGGATACAGCTTCAAAGCAGTGAACTATTGGTGTAAAATCTGGTTGTTTTATGTTGAATGGGGCAAACATCAGGATGTCATCAGCATAGGCAAGACATTGTATGTTGAAGGTGCGTATGAGATCGCAGATTGGCTGCATATAAATATTGAACATTAAGGCGGACAATGAGGAACCCTGCGGGACACCTTGTTTAAGGGGGAATGGATCAGACGTTGATTCTCCTGTTCTGACTTGCAGCTGTCTATCAGATAAGTAGGATTTACACCATTTCAGGGCTAGTCCTTGGATTCCCTTGTCTTGGAGGCGCTGAAGTAGAGTATTGTGGTTTACTGAATCGAATGCTGCAGCTATGTCGAGAAAGATAAGAGTGAACCCTTGGTGGATATTATCAATGCCTATGATTAGGCTATTGAACAGTGTTGTGAGAAGGGTGTTGACGCCATGTTCTTCTCTGAAGCCATGTTGTCATGTTGCCAAGGCATGGGAGGAGGTAACAGGGAATCTGACCCATGATCACTGTTTGTAACTTCATTGTGTGCTTTACCTCTCTGCCTTGTTGTACAGCAATGGCTGGGTACAGGGGGACTGCAGGTCAGCACACAGGACATCAGCTGTATGCGTCAGGATAGGGTAGCTGCACCAACACCCATGATGCATTGCACATTCAGAACAGTGCTATACAGCTGATCACCACATGGGGTCTGCACCTCTGTTACTGCAGCTTGGTATAACGGCCTGCCAGGGCGTGATACTGCCACAGAGTAGCTACAGACCCTGCCATTCAGCAGGTTCTGTGTTCACCCTGAGAGTAAGGGTGGGCGTACAGCACTGGGTCCGCAGTATATGTGGTGCTGGAGATAGGTCCTGCTGCACATCCCCATCCCTACCAGTGTGTGACAGGTGTTTATAACAGTGCATCTGATAGTAGCTCTGTACCCATCTGTGATCCACAGACACATGTGGTCCTCTGGGACCAGACTTCACCCATGTCACGGCATACCCAGTGTTGGGGTCTGGCTGCCATGTACACCTGTTAGTAGGGCGTAGGGGTGTTTAGACTCACATGGGGGATATGTAGCACTGCCCCTACCAGTCAGAGTGGTCTACACTATGTGCCCCTGAGGGCCCACGCTCACCTATATTGTCAGAGAGGCCATGGAGTGACAGGTGCCTGCGGCCTGGGGATTGGATGTGGCACCAGTCACCCCAATCCTGATGGCGATAGACAGCCATCCAGGGCTAGTGTGCAGGACCCATACATATGACTGCAGCAGTGGCAGACCAGCCATGATGTGGTGGTAGGCCTGTGGATCCTCCCTTGCCACATACCACCATCTGCCATTCACCATCAGACAGCCCTTTCAGACTGCACCTGCAGCAGCATACAGGGTGTTCCAACCATGCACAAACTAACTACAGACAGTCCTCTCGCCAGTCCCTGGTGCAGACTCACAGAGAACACATGTGCACCCATATGTGGTATGTGCAACACACACCAGGCAGGCATGTCAGTGATTGGACCCCAGAACTAGGATCACACACATATCGCTGGTGACAGATGGTATAGAGCACTGTGGGGGAACCTAGACATACCATGGTCGCTGTGCAATCAGGGTGGACTGACCTCACAGCATGACATACTTTGGCTGCCCTGTCCATGCAGGTGGTGTTCGGCCACTACAATGACCGAGCCATTGCCCTACTCCCTGTGCAGATGACGCCTGCCAAATATGCCCTGTCCTGCCCATACACACAAAACCTTGCTCCTCGTTATGCACATTTGCATAATAATGCTGTTAACATCTGCACATAACACCAGGATGGATAACACACCTCTGAAAGGCGACGGGAACGTTGGCCCGTCTTAAGGCGACGGCGACGTTGGCCCGTCTTAAGGCGACGGCGACGTTGGCCCGTCTTAAGGCGACGGCGACGTTGGCCCGTCTTAAGGCGACGGCGACGTTGGCCCGTCTTAAGGCGACGGCGACGTTGGCCCGTCTTAAGGCGACGGCGACGTTGGCCCGTCTTAAGGCGACGGCGACGTTGGCCCGTCTTAAGGCGACGGCGACGTTGGCCCGTCTTAAGGCGACGGCGACGTTGGCCCGTCTTAAGGCGACGGCGACGTTGGCCCGTCTTAAGGCGACGGCGACGTTGGCCCGTCTTAAGGCGACGGCGACGTTGGCCCGTCTTAAGGCGACGGCGACGTTGGCCCGTCTTAAGGCGACGGCGACGTTGGCCCGTCTTAAGGCGACGGCGACGTTGGCCCGTCTTAAGGCGACGGCGACGTTGGCCCGTCTTAAGCCGACGGCGACGTTGGCCCGTCTTAAGCCGACGGCGACGTTGGCCCGTCTTAAGCCGACGGCGACGTTGGCCCGTCTTAAGCCGACGGCGACGTTGGCCCGTCTTAAGCCGACGGCGACGTTGGCCCGTCTGGGTTGGTGTTTGGAGTGCGTGACCCAGACCAGGTGTTCTATTAACGTTGAGTTTGTACACAGTGATCTGGATTATAGTAATCTGAATTGTTCAAGTTTTCAGTTAAGCCTTTGGATGTCCCAGGACCTCTTGCTGTACAAAAAGAGTAGACTCCTTGAAGGATGTTAACGCACTGCTACATTACCGCAGTTTAGTAAACAAGGCGGGTGAACGTCGTTGCGGCGGCTTAAGGCGGGTGAACGTCGTTGCGGCGGCTTAAGGCGGGTGAACGTCATTGCGGCTGCTTAAGGTGGGTTAACGTCGTTGCGGCGGCTTAAGGCGGGTTAACGTCGTTGCGGCGGCTTAAGGCGGGTTAACATCGATCTCAAGGAACAAGCAGGAATGTAGTCATCACATATGGGTATCGTCGGTACCGACGGAGCCTGCGCGGGAAAGCTCCCCAGCGTCCAATCAGAAAGCTTTTGGGAGCATCCCACAGCGCCTGCGTGCTGCCTTCCCACCTTTCCCAACTGCCTCTCTCCAGTTCTTCTTTTTCCGCAGAGGCAGCAGGTCGTGTTCCTGTCACCGCAGAAGAATTTCCTTATTTCTTTATTTCTTAATTTCTTTTTGTGGTCACGTCTGCCTTCCCTGACACTCTACCTGTATCGCCGGTATTTCTTTTCTTTCAAAAAAAAATTAATTTATCCATTCTTTTACTTTCTTCAGGTGCACCTGTTTTTTTGGGCCTTAGGGCCCAGAAATTTCCTTAATATGGAAAAACCTGCTTCAGGTTTTAAAAAGTGCACAAAATGTGGCGGTACCATTTCCGTCACCGACACACATGAATGGTGTTTAAAATGTTTAGGTACTGACCACTCCATCACAGATTGTGTGTCCTGTGCTATGATGTCTAAAAGGGGTCGACAGAACCAAGCTGCTAAGCTCAGTACCCTGTTTCCCTCTTATGCGGCTTCGGTGGCATCGACGTCTTCCAGGGCTGCTTCTTCTTCAGGATTTCAGGTAACTAAACATCAGTCTAGCCGGTCCTCAAAGGGTAGATCTCCTTCTAAGCATTGAGATGCCTCTGGCGTTGCCCTCGAGGATTCTTCACCGGCAAAATTACCCCGGCGGGAGACTTCGGCTTCCAAAGCACCATCATCGGGGTTCCAGGATGTTCTCGATGGCTCGGCCTCAACAGATCTCCTGGTGCCATGCTCTGGGGTACCGGCAGTTTCCACCGGTACCGATTTCCAGGCATTGGCAGTGTCTATGGACCAGAGAATTCTGTCCATAGAATGCAGTCTAGCAGCTTTCCTTGTGGCATCGACGCCCTTGGTACCGCGACCGACAACTCCACCGGTACCAGCTCTGGCACCGGCATCGGTATCGCAACCGGTACCGATAGCATCGACAACGGCCTCGATGCCTGCTATGCCGGTACCCTGTCCTTCGATGCCTGCTGGTACTGATTCCCCGGTACCGGGTATTCCCGATACCGATTTTGCTCGGTACAGGTATCGGGCTCTGCAAGAGCATCCAGACAGGCAATACTTCGATTCCTCAGAAGAATCTGAGGATTCTGAAAGTTCTGTCGATGCAGCGATGCTTCCACAGGAGTCCTCCTCCCCTCAACGCAGGATGTCTCCCCCGGAGGACATGTCTTTCCAAGACTTCATCCGAGAGGTGGCTCGGGGCCTGTCCATCACTGTGACCCCTGAAAACAGAGCCAAGGGCCAAGGAGTTGGATGTTTTACAATATCCCAAAACTCCTAAGGAGGCAGCTACCCTACCCATTCATGAGATTCTATATGATCTCATGCTGAGGATGTGGGAAACACCACTTACCACCTCTCCTCATTCTCGTAGGTTAGATACTGTGTATTGTGTCCCTCCTTGTCCTGGTTTCCATAAAACTCAGCTTCCCCACCACTCCATTGTTGTGGAATCTGCTATGAGAAGGATTAGAAGTGCAAAAAGACATGCCTCTAATCCACCAGGACGTGAATGCAGAACTCTGGATGCTTTTGGACGTAGAGTCTTTCAAGCTTCCATGCATGCTGCAAGAATCAGTTCCTATAGTCTCCACATGGGAATGTTCCTAAAGGAAGTTACTGATCATCTACAGACTTTAAGTTCTTTCATCTCTGAGGATAAAAGGCAGGAGTTTCTCACTTGGCTCAAACATGCCCAAGATGTCTCTAAATTCTCCAACCATGCAGCCTTCGACTGCTTTGAATGTATAAGCAGGGCCTCGGCTATTGCCATAGGTGCACGTAGAATTGCTTGGCTCCAAGCATCTGATTTAGAGCTCTGGATACAAGATAAATTGGGAAATATCCCTTGTACTGGTGAGAACCTGTTTGGTAAAAATTGGCAAGAAAAAGCCAATGAGATGGATGCTGAAAATTCCACTTTGGATAGACTATCCAAATCTACTGCTGATCCTGTTAGGAAAAAGTTGTTCAAGAAAACACCTTTTTCTAAGAAGAAGAGATTTTATCCTGCTTATGGTCAGCAGGCATCTTCTGCAGGTCAGTTTTCAACCAAACGTCAGCAACCACCCAAACAGAAGAAAGCAAAGGCTGCTAGGCCTCCACCGGCCCAGCAGCCTCAGCCTCCTCAGGGCCTTTGACTTTCAGCTAGAGAACTTAGCCTTTCTGGCTCTGGAAGGACCAAACCATCCACCATTCCAGGAAGGTTATGCCATTTTGCTCCCAGATGGGGGGCAAACAGCAGAGCGTTAGACACTCTCCATAATAAGAGGGGTACAAACTTCATTTTTCAAGCATCCCCGTCCCACAATAGTGAAGCAGTTCAATTCTCCGACCTCTCTCATCGACCTGTTAGGTCAGGAGGTTACCAACCTTCTTGCCCAAGGGGCAATAGAATAAGTGCCTCTTCATCAACAGGGCACAGGGTTCTATTCCCCTTATTTTCTTATCCCAAAGAAAACAGGGGGATACAGACCTATCTTAGATCTCAGAGAATTGAACAAATTCCTTGTCAAGGAGAAATTCAAGATTTCTCTTGGAGCTCTGCTTCCATACCTTCAGAGTCAGGATTGGCTTTGTTCTCTAGATCTCAAGGATGTGTACATCCATGTCCTCATCCATCCAACCCACAGAAGGTTCCTTGGGTTCCTTTTTCAAGAAAAGCACTACCAATACAGGGTGCTTCCTTTTGGTCTGGCCTCAGCACCAAGGGTGTTCATGAAATGCATGACTGTAGTAGCAGCATTTCTACGCACTCAGGGAATATTCATCTTCCCTTACTTGGACGACTGGCTCATTCGAGCTCCAACACAGTCAGAGGCCAGGACTTCTCTATCCTGCACAATGCGTATCCTTCAGTATTTAGAGCTGGTCATAAACATCCCAAAATCCAGTCTAACTCCTACTCAGTCTCTAGAGTTCATAGGAGCCCTGCTGGATACCACAAAGGCAAGGGCCTACATTCCCCAGGCCCGTTGCCTTCGCTTGGTGCAATTAGCTTCTCAAGCAGCCCTAAAGCCCTTTTTAACTGCTCGAGAAATGTTGCAGTTGCTAGGCCACATGGCATCCACCGTGCATGTGGTACCATATGCTCGCCTTCACATGAGGGCAGCTCAGTGGACTTTATCCACCCAATGGAGCCAGGCATCAGGATGCCTGTTGGACAAAATAGCAAACACAAGTCGTCTCATTTTGTCTCTCCAATGGTGGAAGTCCACTCAAAACCTGTTGCCAGGGTCCCCCTTTCAGCAACCTCTGCCCCAAGCAACTCTTACAACAGATGCTTCTCCAATGGGTTGGGGAGCTCATCTGAAAGACCTCTCCACCCAGGGCACTTGGACTCCACAAAAGAGTTGTCTTCATATCAATCAATTGGAGCTCAGAGCAATCTTCCTTGCTCTGCGAGTGTTCCACACCCTGCTCAGCTACAAAACAGTCCTTATTCATACGGACAATCAAGTAGCCATTGCCTATGTGAACAAGCAGGGGGGAACTGGCTCTGCTATTTCTTGTCTCTCCTTTTGATTTCTTCACTTCCTTCCATCTTGGATATTGATTTCTTTCCTTTCAGCTTTCTTCCATTTATTTCTCTCTCTGCCTACCCAGATTTCACTATTCCTTACTATCGAGTTCTCAATCCCCCACTTTACCTACCGCTTTTCAACTTTCGCCTCAATTCTTCCATTCCCCAGCTCTTCTTTCCTGGTCCATTATTCCCCAGTCTTTTGCTCACTCTCCATGTCTAACCAGGGGCAGCTCAAGGCAATCTGCTGGCTGAGGCGAAGAATGAGATGGCGCAACCCCTCTCCCCCCCTTAGAGGGGGCAGGGCTTTTTCAGAACTGCAATCAGGGACTGAACCAAACCAAAAAGCCAATTAGATTATATGGAGGGAATGCAAGATGTTTGCACACAGCTGCAATCGTGCCCTGTGTGACTTGCAGCATGGGCGCGCGCCCCCCTCCTCCCCCCATACCTCCGTCCAGCACCGCCTGCTCTTTCCCTGCTGCTGTGAAAAAAACAGAGTGGCAGCAGCAGGGAAAAAGGCAGCGCTGGATGGAGGTATGGGGAGGGGGAGGGAGGGTATGCGCCCGATCTGAAAGGCGCCGGCATTTTAAGCAGATCTGTCCCTCCCTGCTCTGACATCGTGTCAGAGGAGGGAGGGACCAGATCTGCTTAAAGTGCTGCAAAAAGGCTTGGGGGGCGCATTTCGGCTGCCTGTTATTGTCCTGCCAGCAGCGGCAGGGCAACAGCAGACAGCTGCAATGCACCCCCAAGCCTTTGCGCCCTATGCGGCTGCACCGCTTGCACAGGGCTAGGTACAGTCCTGTTTGCACACCAAGGAACTAAAAGAGAGCAAGAATCAACAGCACAGTTCATAAAACTAAATTATAAATAGAAATTACACTTACCTGGTAATTGTCGTTCCTTGAGTGACCTCACAAATGATTCTAGTTGTGGTCTATTTTAGTGAACGTAAAGTATCAACATGTATAAAGTGCATACGTTCAAGGAATCAAAGTTTGTAAAAAGCTTCTTTTTTATTTGTTTTTTTTCTTTTTCTTCAATGCTTTCAAAGAATATATAAACAAGCCCGGGTTTTCTTCTCTAGTATCTTAGACCTAGCAAAAAATTTTTATTTGAAAGAAGAATCCCCGAGTAGACTACTTCAATGTGAAAATATGTTTAAAACAAGGGTCTCGACGCTCAGCTCCGGCGCCTTAATGGCGTTTCAGAAATTTTCTTCAGGAGACCTTTAACCTATAAATAAACAAAATTGCAATATTTTTTATTTATTTATTTTTTTTTATTTAACATCTCTTATATACCGCACTATTATCATCAGCGCGGTTTACATGGAACCAAACATATACATACAGAAAAACTGTAGTGCATTTTACAAGTAACAGGAATTTGAACTTGGTAATAAAGGGAAACTATGTACATTATGTAACTATATACAGTAGTCTATACACATTGGTCACAGTTGAAGTTGTCTTGACCTGAGTATGGATGTAGTATTTCTCTTGTGCAAAACTAAATTGGGAAATAGCTTAAGAAGAGGTGGTGTTTGAGACTTTTTCTGAATTGTGTTAGGCTGGTTATGGCTCGCAGTTCTGGTGGGAGTGCATTCCAAGCTATTGGGGCATGAATGCTGAAGGCTCTTTTAGATGTTTCCTTAGTGTATCTGATTGTTTGTCTTGGGATTGTTAATGAGTTTATAGCAGTTGATCTTCTGGATCTATTGGGAGTCTGTGTGTGTAAAAGGTTGGTGATCGTTGATGGTGCTTGATTGTTTAGGGCTTTGAAAGTAATGACTAGTATCTTGTAGTGGATTCTTGCGTTGGTTGGTAACCAGTGGAGGCTTTTTAGAATTGGGGTTATGTGGTCTGTCTTTGATATTCCTTCGAGAACTCTAGCAGCGGTGTTCATCGCCAATTGTAGGGGATTTAAGGTTGATTGCGGGAGACCATGTAGAATTGCATTTGCGAAGTCAAGATGAGGCATTACCAAGGCTTGGTAGACAGTTCTGAAATCTGTGGGTTCAAGTAAAGGTCTTAAGTGGCGTAGTGTGCGTATCTTGTGATATATTAGTTTTGTTATGTTTTTTATGTGGGTCTTCATATTAAGGCGCTGGTCCAGGGTAATACCTAGGTATCGTATCGTAGGTTTTACTGTCAATTCCTTGTCCTTTATCTTTAAGGTAGTGGGAGGTGTGAAGTTTTGATCCCTTGTGATAAACATAACATCGGTCTTGCTATGGATGATTCTTTGGTTCTGTGAGAGGAGCCAGTCTTCTACTGATTCAAAGCATTTTATCAAAGGTGTAAAATCAGGGTGGTTGATGGAGAATATACTATTACCCTACTATCTACTATATCTAAAAGCAATCACTCTAATGATATATTTCTCTAAAATTATAAGCTACTTACAAGTATTCATGCTGCCCGCGTTCTCTCATTCTTTCTGATACGAAAAAACGCCGCGCATGCGTGATGGTAAATCTATTAGCTATTTAAACCCCTCTAAATTACGTCACACGTTTCTCATTCGTGCTGTTAATTAAACAATAGATCTATACTTGTATAACGCCATCTCTCATCCACGATCTTAGCGCTAACATATTATTCTTATTGTTAATTCTATTTCCTATCCTCTTAAACATAATACTTATCTTCCTTTCATACTCTACCTTTTCTTATCTAATTGAAACAGAACTCAACCTTCCCATTCATTATATTAATTTACTTCTTATCCTATCAGAGCACAGCATTGTTCTTCCGTGTGTAGTGCTGGATCTGTTTAACAAGATGACATATTCTTTTCTGCTAACCGCAGAGATTGTAAATTTTCAAACTAACCTACAAACAAGATATCCACTCTAGGGATACATTTAAACCCTTTGGGACGACAGTCTGCAACTTATATATCCACCATTGTTCTCGCTGTAACAAAGTTTCATCTAATGTTTTTCCTCCCTTTGGGACCTGGATTTGTTCTATCGCAAAGCTACGGAGCTGATCAAAAGTGTGGCCTTGTGAAAGGCAATGAGTGACTATTGGGGCCTCAAGCCGATGACATTTTAGTCTACTTCTATGTTCTCGTAACCTAACTCGCAATGAACGAATTGTTTTACCAACATAATACAATCCACATGGGCATACAAGGATGTAAATTACTGCCTCTGAGTCACATGTCGTTTGTGTTCTCAGATGGAATGTTTTGCCCTGGTAACTAAAGTGTGTCTGTTCAACCATAATTGTGCACATGTCACAAACACCACAACTTTTGTGTCCTCCTGTTGTTATCTGTTTATTCTTTGGGGGGAGTATCGCAGGACTTAAGTATTCCTTGAGGTTGCGTCCTCGTTGCCAAACACATCTTATGGATTTCTTTTCTAAACCAGGGACTGCTGTTAAGACATTTTTATGTTTATTGATGAGTTTTTGTATACTGGAGCTTAATGGAGTATACGATGTTATAAAGTTAATATTATTACTATCTTCTTTCTTTTGTCGTGCACTATGGGTCTGTTTTAGCAGGACAGCTCTATGGTTATAGAGGGCTCTGTGGTATGCCTTCTGTATTACCATCGTCGGATATCCTCTGCTTATAAAATCTTTTTTTAATTTTCTAGCCTGTCTTTTATAATCATATGTATCTGAACAGTTTCGTCGGTATCGCAAGAACTGCGAAAACGGTAACGATTGTTTCAACTTATGGGGATGTTTACTGGAAAACTCCAAAAACGTGTTCCTATCTGTACTTTTTTTGAACACCGATGTATTCCAACTGTGAGCTCCTCTAGTTATTTGGACATCAAGATAAGTTATTCGATGTTGATGAAATGTAGATGTAAAATTTATGTTATCGTCCCGATTGTTCAGCCATGATATGAACTGTTCAAGGGAGTCCAACGTCCCTTTCCATAGTAAAAAAAACATCATCTATATATCTTCGCCACGTTATAACATTAGACTTGAAGGGGGACTGTTGTAGGTGGCTTATTTCAAAGTTCTCCATGTAGAAGTTTGCCACTTAGGGGGCGCAAGTCGCCCCCATGGCTACCCCCGATATCTGCTGATATATTACTCCCTCAAATATAAAATAATTTTGATAAATAGCCAATTTCGCTATTTCCAACAGGAAATCAACGTGCATAGCTGATAAATCTCCCCGGGAAATTAATGTTTGCCGAATAATACTGACTGCAGCTGCTTGTGGTATGCTGGTATATAGCGCAGAGACATCTAATGTAACGAGCCAAGTGTTTTCCTGATCTGCCCAATTCGATAGCTCCTCCAGAACATTTAAAAAGTGTGTGGTATCTTTCAAATAAGAGTGGATTCGAGGAAGTAAAGGGCGTAAAAAAGTGTCTAAGTAGGTTGATAGAGGTTCCAGGACACTACCCTTGGTGGATACTATCGGTCTGCCGGGAGGAGCCATTCTATTTTTATGTATTTTAGGGACAGTGTAAAATTTGGCTATTGTAGATAGTAGGGTAATAGTATATTGCAATTTTGTTTATTTATAGGTTAAAGGTCTCCTGAAGAAAATTTCTGAAACGCCATTAAGGCGCCGGAGCTGAGCGTCGAGACCCTTGTTTTAAACATATTTTCACATTGAAGTAGTCTACTCGGGGATTCTTCTTTCAAATAAAAAATTTTTGCTAGGTCTAAGATACTAGAGAAGAAAACCCGGGCTTGTTTATATATTCTTTGAAAGCATTGAAGAAAAAGAAAAAAAACAAATAAAAAAGAAGCTTTTTACAAACTTTGATTCCTTGAACGTATGCACTTTATACATGTTGTTCCTTGAGTGACGACAGTTTAGTCCTCCACCTCTGGGTTGTGCACCTCCTCCTGCAGCTTGGAGTCTGGGCATGTCAAAGTCGTGACATCACTGGATATAGCCTACTGGTATCTCCCATCAGCCCCCAGCATACTATTGACAAAGCAAACTCAAAGGAACAACAAATAAGTAACTATACCATAACTTTAAATAAAACTCTCCATTCCTCAACCTGAGGAACCTTTTTAACCTTTTTTTTTTTTTTTTTTAACTTTACATTCATGTCCCCCCTATGCAACACGTTTCCTATACCATCCCCTCGTTTAAATAAGAGAGAAGGAAGATACAACAGAGAGGGATACTCACTGCGATCTAGAATCTGAAAGGATCTGTCTACTCCTTGAGATTGATACTCCACTCCGCCTGAAAATAAACTCTGAAGAAATCTCACCCCTGGGCAGGAATGAGGACTAAACTGTCGTCACTCAAGGAACGACAATTACCAGGTAAGTAATTTCTATTTCCTTATCGTTCCTCCAGTTTAGTCCTCCACCTCTGGGATGTAACAGAGCAGTAATCATTGGGAGGGACCTATCCAGCCAACTCACCACACCGTCGACCCGGAACAGGCATCCTTTACTGCCAGAACATTTAGGCAGTAGTGGTTACTGAGGGAATGAAGAGACGACATGGAAGCTGCTCTAACAATCCCCCCTGGTGGAATGACACAGTGATCCACCCATGAAGCTGCTTGCGCCCTGGTAGCAAGAGTCAGAAAGCCCCCCAGAATCGTGCAACCTCGCCACCAGAATGCTGAGGCAACCACCGCCTTAACCCAGTGCGAAATGGCTGCCTTCGCTGCTGCTTCCCCTTCGTGGGGACCTCCAACCAACACACAAAAAACAAAGAAACGAATGCCGCACCCTGCATTTTATGTTTCCTATCGGCGTAAGCTACGAATAAAAACCTCTCCTTCCAGAAATACCGAGAACTGGAAGAGAAACCAATAGGCCCAGAAGAAAAATCAGATACCACCTTTTGGAAGGATGACGGGACTGGTCGCAAACACCACCCTCTGTCCAGAAAGGGTGAAAATGGCTCATTACATGACAACGCCTGAAACTCCGAAACTCGTCGCGCCGAACAAAGCTATCAAAGCCACTGTCTATAACAGCAAATTCTTTACTGATGCCTGGAGTAAAGAATCAAAGGGCTCTTTAGTTAACGCCTCTAAGGCCCAATCGGGATCCCACGGCAGCACCCGAACTCTCCTTGAGGAGCGCAGTCGGGACCCAACTTAAGGAAATGCCACACATCGATCCAAACACCTGGCGCTATTCCCTCTACAGAACCTCTACAGCAGGAAACAGTCACCGGCTGGACCCTCTAAGGAACTGGCCACTAGTTCCTTCAGACTCTGTCCTGCAGAGAACTCAGACCAAGGATACAGACACCTTTGTCGCCCGGACTTGCCGCCGTGAACAGAAGCCTTCAAAAAGGCGCTAAGCCTGGACCTATGTACCAGACGCAGCCTGCCTCCTTGCTCTCAACAAGGTGGTGAAGACTGCCGCAGAATAACCATTCTTCAGCCCCGCCCGTTCAAAGGCCAAACCGTAGGCGGGCACCGATCCACCTGAGACATTCGCCGCGGACCTAGCCGCAGCAGAACGTCCGCTACCAGCAACTTCTAGGAAATGCCCATCGAATAGGTGAATGAGATCAGCCTAGTACGGCCGTCTCGTCCAACCGGGCGCTACCAAGAGTACCTTTCCCCGAAAGCCTCGATACTCTAACTACTTGCCCTATGAGAGCCCACGGGGAAAGGACAAGACAAAGACTTTTAACTTGGAGCTTACTGAGCCTCGACTTGGACGAACCATCAGCCGCCCCATTCCTCCACCAGAGACACCTCCGGGTGAACCCCAAGGAAGCCAATAATATTAGCTAGCGCTCGAATTAAACCATAATGCACATTTGCCACATAAAGCAAATCAGGCTCTAGTCGATTCAACTCCCTGATCCTTTCCTGTTCCAAGCGAGTAGACTGCCACAAGCACTGCGACCACCTGAAGCATGCTCTGGCCCCCCCAGGCTCCACAAATGGGAGCTTGTAAGGAAAGAGCATTGCCCCCAACGATCGCTTCAGTGAACCATCTACTTTCCTATCTTGTGCTAAATAAGATTGCTAGGGCTCTCTTCCATACAGTGAATCCACACCCCCTGGTAGTGCATGGTGTGCACCCACCCACGTAGTACCCAGGCCTGCCCCTGCTTAGCCTCAAAATGTCAATCAAGAACAGGTGAATTCAGGACAGTTGAATACTTTTTTTTTCCCCCACAAAGACATCTCTTAACCAAAAATTCCTTCAGCATATGTTAAGAGAAGCTCTTTCCGTGCCAACAATATGAAGTAGAAAGAACTCCCAATCACAGGCACTAATCCACGGCCTTCCTTGTAGAGTAACGCCCCATTCCGTCTGACTGCACAAAGGTAGACTTTATATTTTAAGTTCAACTAGCACCTGGTGTTAGGAAATACAGCTTTCTCATTCCACATTGGCAGTTGAGTCAGCAATGAAGAAGCCGAGAAACTGCAGACAAGTTCCCATTATACCACCTGAAAAAGACTCCACTTTTAGACCACTGCAGCAAAAACACATGCGAGAGTGCATTGTGTCCTACCAGTAGCCGATCGAATTTAAATGATTCAGTGTATGCAGGGCATTTTCCAGAGAACGCAAGGTCCCTCATCCAGGCTGCCTCCACATTCACAGTCTAAACCGGCAGCCATCTTGGCTGATGCCGATCAGCATGGAAGCCATCTTGTAAGCCTAGCATATGATGTATGCCTACTAGAATCTGAGGTGCTGCTATTGCTGCTAGAGAACTAGCCTGGCTGCGTGCTTCTGGCCCCCATTAAGACATTCGCTGAACACTAGCAGAGACTCTCCGTATTGGAGAACCTCTGATAAATGGAGTGGAGGAGTGGCCTAGTGGTTGGGGCAAGGTACTTCAGGCCGGAAGGTCGGGGGTTCAAATCCCACTAGAGGACAGCAACCTTGTGCCGGAAGGACTGGGGTTTCTAGTCCCACAAGGTGCTCCTTGTGGTCTTGGGCAAGCCACTTAACCCACCATAGCCCCCATGTTCCCTGTAAAATAGTTATCTCCAAGTTATAATGCCCTGTTCAATGTAATTTCAGTTTGTTCAATGTAAACCGCACTGATGCAGAATAGCGCGGTATATAAGAGAATGTAAATAAAATAAATAAATAAATGGGAGCATAGATAGCTTCAAAGGCCAGAGTTCTATTTTGCAACCTCTCTCTGCTGAGCTGCCTTTTCCATATGTAAAATTAAACCACATATAGCCAAAATTAAGACATTACAAATGTACTGTAAAATCTTATAATTTGGGCAAAGCCAAACTAAATGGGAATATTTTCCATTAAGAAACCACACAACTATAAAACCCCTCTCATGACATAATGCTTATGGCAGAGCATTCCACATCTGTGGACTGGCCATGGCGCTCACCCAAGCACCTGTTACAACTGTCCAAGAGAGTTATCACCATAATTCCTTTTGACTTGAATATGTTTACAGTGGATCATAGCGCTATATCACAGCAGCTAAGTCAAAATATTACCCTGCCATATAAACCGACTTTAACACTTTATAGGACCTTCTATGGATAGCGAAAGGAGATTCTTGTAAATCAACATAGCTATGCCCTTTTATTTATTTATTTATTTTTAAAGTATAGGACTCCAAAAACCAAGTTTCCGCCAACTCCAATGAAATCAAAGCAGATCAACTAAAATTACCCGAACTGCTCCTATAGCTTTGCAAGAAGCTACCAGCCCCCGCTGCACTCAGCTTTCCTTCTCCCCCTTATCCTGAGGGATTCAGAATTGCAGGACGCGTTGCACACCCCCTGCCAGCCTGCTGCGCCTGCCAGGGAGCTGAAGAGCGAAATAGAGAGTAGAACCCCTGGAAGCAAACAGTGTCCCGACCTTGGGGTTCAGGACGCAAAAGGCCACCGAATAAATCAACAGTGTTAGCTAAAAATGAACAAGGCTATCTCTCACTAAAGAGAGTTTCTCTTTCTTTTTGAAATCCTACTGAAGTCCGTGGGACCCTAGCCTTCAAACACAGCCCCTTAACGCTGTGCATTAACCATAACCAGAGAAATGAAATGAAGTCCTGCTCTAGAAATAGATGAGAATTTCCTGGGAAGGCCATGCTAAGTGGAGCTATGAAACACACAGGCACCCCCCCCCCCCGGCCTTCCCGCAGTCAGAGAAATAGCAGTGGGATACACCGACAACCTTGCAAATGGAGGTCTTAGAGGTTGCTGCCTGTGTGAACCTGATGAGTAATACGATTTTGTATTTTACCACCCCCCCCAGGGATGGGGGCCCTGAATACTATATGTGATTCATGAGCAGCGCTGCCATCCGGTGGCCTTTAGGGCACCTGAGCCCAACAAACGATACAGAAGTTAAGAGCTTTAACCCTTTGAAGGCCTACTTTAAATTTTTAATCCACATTCTGCAGCCGGGTTAATTGTTGCATATTTCAGGAAAATTATACCCGTCTTATTCAATATGTTCTAATAGTGATTTTCCTTCTGCTATGGTCATGTATTATATACCATTTGATAGGAATATTTAGTCAGAATTTTGGATCCTGAGAGTTTTGGGCTCGGCCTGGAAAGGGTTTTTAAATCTTGGTCATATAATCTTGATTTTCAGAACACTACAGTTGCCTGTTTAGTCACTAACCCCTGAGAGCCCATGAGGTGACCCTGTGGTTATTTCTTCCCTGACTTGCAGAGAATGATCAATCTGATATGGCTGCATACACACGGTCACAGAAAGGCACTATTGAGTGTACCAGCTGCCCTCTGGTGGCCATAGACCGTAGCACAGGCACTTCTTGGTTGACAGTTAACTGCTATATATTTTTTTATATCCTAAGGTTTCCTAAACCTGCCCCTGTGAAACCACAGGCATTTGGGCAACTTTCACTATAGAATACACCAAGGCATACTTCCAGCCTGTCCCTTCTTCCAACTACAAGTTAGGGCTCTGCTCTTGAACCTAAAAGCTGGCAATTTGCCTAATATCCTGGGACCTAACAGATGCTCCTCAGAGACATGATTAGGAGGGAAAGAACATGTGTTATCAGAGATCAATGCCAAAACTGCTGTCCTATAAAACTAAGAATAAACTTAAAAATAAAGTGGACTGACAACAGCCCCCTTAAGGCTGAGGAACCCCCCGAGCCTCAAAAAACCTACAAACAAAAGAAACACTAGGCCCAAAAATCTAGCTATTCTGCCTGTTGTCTTCCTCACACATACAGCTCCCTGCAACTCTTGCCATGCGGTCCAAATACCTAGAGAGAAAATGGCTGCCCCTTTGCCAATGAATTTTGGCGCCAAGAACAACAGCTGCTGCAAAAAGGAGGCCTCAGCAGACCGACCGAGCCCGAAGGCCTTACCTGCAGGGCCGAAAGCCACGCAGCCTGCTCCTACCGCCTTGAATTCCTCCGATCCTCAAGCCGCACTGATGCGCCTGGCAGCCGTGGCGAGGACAGATCAGCCGGTTCCACAGAGTAAAATTAAAATCCCGCAGCAACGGAGAGGCTCCGTCTCACACAGTTTCAGTGCAGCTGTACGGGTCCCGGAGCTCTCTCCCGTACCGTCCAGGGAGAGAGATCCGCACCGGCGAATGCCTGCAGCAAGTGAAAATAACTGACAAGGAGGGAAGGCGAGAGCTGCTACTAATTTAAAGAGCCAGGCTCAAATTTAAAATTACTGTAAATAAGGAAATTTGTTCCTAATAACTAAAGGGAACTAATACCTGATTGCCAATTAACCAAAGGTAACTGAATTAAAAGTAAAATTAAAAGTAAAAATCAAAAGTAAAATCAGAATAGAATTTGTCACACTAAATGCTCCTTATCTGTTCCCCCCAAGTGAGCCCAGAAGCTAGGCTCACTACGTCTTCCTGCTGCATGGAGACTGGACACACACTGGGGGCTGATGGAGATACCAGCAGGCTATATCCAGTGATGTCACGACTGACATGCCCAGTCTCCAAGCTGCAGGAGGAGGTGCACAACCCAGAGGTGAAGGACTAAACTGAAGGAACGATAAGGAACTCATTTTTATTTTGTTATAAACTGCGTTATGGTTCTTGCTTTTTCTTTTTCAACATATATTTTGCATCCACAGTAGGTGCAGAGCAGAACCAGGACATTCACCCAGAGAACTCAATATTTAAAAAAAAAAAATCTGACTCTGATCATCTCACTAACAACAACAACAACTATTATTCTCCAGAACCAGGCATATTGTGAACTAATACAAAACCCTACAACAAAGAGCAAACCTACCATACCATATCAGCACAAACTTCCAAAACTCACATAAGGAGCCCATCCAAAAAAAAAGCGTCACTGTAAATACTACAGTGGGCCCTGGAACATCCATACACCTATTTGAAAAGCTGAACATGTCAAATTACTACAGTACAGTATAGATCTTTATGTACAAACTCCATGTTAACAGAATACCTGACCTCAGTCACACGCTCACAACATCGACCCTCACCAAGTACAGAATAAGTAACCAGAATCTAAAGTAAAAATAAAAATATGTAGACAAAACTTAAACTGAAACCCTAAGAAGCCAGAGTCCACATGCAGTGCAACATCAGATAAATAAGAGATGCAGTTCCCCAATACTGTGTAAAATATAAAGATAGCACAAAGTCCAATCACTAAAATTAAATAAAATTATTTTTTTCTACCTTTGTTGTCTGACCATTCCCAAGAGGACTTGGGAAGGCAGATGTGCAGTGGAGTGCTCCCAAAAGCTTTCCTATTGGATGCTGGGGAGCATTCCTGTGCGGGCTCCGTCGATACTGACAATGTCCATATGTGAAGACTGATTCCTGCTGTTCCCGGAGACCACCTGTTACAGGTGAGTAACTATGCCTTATGGGTACGTAATATAGCATTGCTTGAGCAAAGAACAAAGCATTTTACATTGAAATTAAGCCTTAAGAAAGGAGAAGAACTACAATTGATGAAACAGAAGAGAGATCACAGGTGCCACCCAGGCCCCCAGTCAGCTCCACATGCCATACTAAATAAATGCATTTTTAAACCTGCTTTAAAAGCTTTATAAGACTCCATGCATAGATTTTGGGGAAAGAGCATTCCAAAGAGCAGGAGAGGAAAAGAAGAAAGCTGAACGCCTAGTAATCTCCAGTTTGACTCGAGGGACCGATGGAATATTCATGCGATTGCCATGAAAACAGCAAAGAATTCTGAATGGGGTGTAAAGGGAAATCAAAGATGCTAAATAAGATGGCGTATTGGTGTCTAAACGTTTATGAGTCAGTGAAAGTGAATACAATAAAGGACTAGGAGCCAATGTTGCTAGAATAGAAGAGGGGTAACATGATCAAATTTGTTTGCATGGCATAGGATCCTAACTGCAGCATTTTGAATAGTTTGAAGATGCTGTAGGTCTGACCAAAATAGACTGAAGTAGATAATATTACAGTAGTCGATGCATGAGATGATATAGTAAGAGCAGGAGTATGTTGTGCGGAAGAGTCTAGTAATGGACAAAGAGCACAGAATTGGCATACTGCCAGGAAAGACGTTTTGACGACAGAACTGATTTGCTTTGATGAGAGTTCCATGTCTAGGTAGACACCAAAATACTTAAAGTAGGGCTGGAGTTGAATAGGTTAATTCTCAATGAATAGGAGAGATAACCACGGCTGTAGTGCGACCTTTACACCATGTAGCCAAATGTTTTTTTTTAGCAATATTTAGTTTTAATTAGTTATCTTTTAATGTAACCTTACACAGTTATTTAAATTTGTAAAATCAAAGAAACAAGAATCTATAAAAGTAAAATTATGTCATCACCGTAGTAATAAGCATGTTGTCATTTACTGATTAAGTAGTAGCAGTGGACCTCGGAAAATATTAAACAAAAGTGGGGCTAACAGAGGCTTGTAGGATTTGGAGAACTGAGAGTCTACCATTACTGTATATGAGCATTCGGTTAAAAAGAAAGAAAACTAGGGAAGGTTTGTACCACAAATACCAATAGCCAATTGTGAAAGTAAGACTGTGGTTCAGGGTACTGAAGCTTAAGGCTGCCATAAATTGAAATGAGGCTTGGCTGTCTGTGCTCTGGATTTCATCCTCTGGTCTTGGAGTCCCAATAGCATATGACTACTGAAGCATTCATGCTCCCAGCTAACATGCAGCATTACGTGCTTTTAAGCACTCCTTTCCAGGTTTTCCAAGAGATTTTCTTCTAGGTTAAACTATGTTCATAGTGGGCCCGATTCTCACCAGTGAATAGCGGGGATGTACGTTCGGGTTGGACATCCAGCCCCGAAACAAACGGGAAAAAACATCAAAATCCCTTTAGAACCTATACTGATTGGGTGTCAAAAATGATCGTGGTCCTAGACTGGCAAAAGCCACTAATGTAAGAGGGCTACTGTATGATATAAAAACATTAAGTTGCAATCAGTAACTCTTGTTTGTGTAACTAAAAAGAATAAAAGGGATGAGTACCGCTGTATATCGGGGCTGTTATCCAAATCGCAGTTAATTTTAATCATGTCTAAAGTAATAGTCCTGAAATGCTGGTTACCTTCCTGCTGTGCAGTATGTCACTCATCTGATTTTCAAAAGAATGCCCGCAACTGCACTCTACAGTTCCATTTATTTTGGTGCGAAATCCATCAGCTGACTCACTAATGTAAATTCCACGGGCGTTGCGGGTGGTTTTTTTTGACAATCAGTATAGGTCCTAAAGGGGTTTTGATGTTTTTATTTCCCTGTTTGTTTCAGTTATAATACCACTCCTGCTTCTCTCTCTTTATATGCACTTCCTCATATGGCTCCGGAGAGAGGTGGTTTCCAAGTTTTAGTTTTTAGCTCATATTTACAATGTTTTCCTCTCCCTTCAGTTTTACAAGATACCACAGAAGGACCTTTATGAGAGGGAGAACTTCATGTTCTGTGTCATGTTTTTCCAATTGTTTTAATTTTGCTGCACGTCACATCCCTTATTTTCAAGTATACATTCACTGTTATATTGTACTGTGTTTTGTTTAATGAATTTTAATTCTGTATGTTTAGGCTATTGAGTTTTAATTATTTATTTATTTGATTATGCATTTACATAAGATGTTTTTAATTGCTTTTACATGTTTCTCATATCAGTTCAGGATAGCTTCCTTTTAAACATGTATTTAGGTTTTGTATTGGTTTCTTTTTGTTTTAATTTGTATATTTATTTTGCTTATAATTTGTTTTATGTTGTTAGTTGTAGTTTTTACATGCAGAGAAAACCACTGAAGAAGGCATAGCCAAAACACGGTCTATGTTGGGTTTTAGGCTGTTGATTCTCCTTTTGTACCCCCTGTTGCAGAATCCTTCTAATAAAGAACTATTTCTTACCATGCACAGACTGGGTTTGGTTTATAATGTGGTATTTGTGTTCTTTTGATTAGATCTCTGTGTTAATTGCCATGTCCATGACAGTTACCACAGAGGCTTTACGCTTAACACACAGACTTAATGCTAAACATACATTCTACGACATTCTACTGATTGTTTATCTTGTTATGTTATATACTGTATTCGGTGCCCATGTGACCTTTTATATATTGGTAAGACAGAAAGACCATTTCGCATACGCATCAATGAACATCGTAGTCGACTTAAATGTAAGGTGCAGGAAGCACCTATAGTTACCCATTGTTTAGCTCAACAACATGCTTTTCAACATCTTCTATGCTTCTGTTTAGAACAAGTCTCTATAGGGCAAGGTGGCAAAACTAAGCAACAGACTTTAATTATCTGTGAACAACGATGGATTCATACTTTGCAAACCATTGAACCACAAGGTTTAAATAACATGATTGATTGGACAGCCTGTTTGTAATTCACAAAATGGTTCTCTTTATTCAGATTGTGTTTGTCATACTTTCACAATGCCATATTTTAATTTTTGAGCCTGTATAAACTTCCAAATTCTGATAGGCTAGACTGGCATAACGTCAGCAAGCGTAAAACATTTTTTTATCAGATAAAAGACCTCCCATTTTACTGAGGCCGCATGCGCGGCGTTTCTTTTGGGGAAGCCAACGGGCTCAGTGGCCAACACGCTAAGCATCAGGAACACCATTAGTGAGGTAAACTTGAAATTATCATCTGTCTTTTAGTTTACTTAAGGGAGCAGTTCCCCTTGTTTAGTTTCCAAGTATTTTATGGCATGAAAACTCTTTTTAACGTAACTTTTTGAATTGACAGTGCTAACTTCGAGATATTCAAAACAACTTTCAGTTGGGATAATTCGACATCCATAAGGACATTTCACATTTCTCACCCTGAGAAACTTGATTAATTCAAGTGAAACGCGGAACGGCGGCCGAAAGGAGGCGTCGGGGAATCATAAAGATAAGCGAGATATTCATTTTATCAACTTTTCACCTGAAATGTCAATTTGCTTGTTAGTACATTGCACTCAAGTTAAGTGAGAACATCGGGTCGTTGATGCAACTTCAGCGCATATCCGTTGACAAAGCTTGCAGGATTGCGCTAATTAAGAGTCTGAGACCAGTTCTCCTTAACACACAATTCATTATAAGTTACTAATTTGAAGTAGATCATAGCCACAGGATTTTTGGAGGGATTGTACGCATATTTTTGGTATACATGGTAGTACCCTCTAAGACAGGGGTCTCAAACACGCGGCCCGCGGGCCGCATGCGGCCCACGAGACAACTTTGTGCGGCCCGCGACGGAGGAAAACAAAAAAACCCCAAAACCCTGGCTTCTAACGTTGCCGCCGTGGCAGCGGCAGAATCAATTGTCAAATTTTAAAAAAAACTGACTTCTGCTACTCAAGCAGCAAAATCAGCTGTCCTGCGGCCCCTTCCCCTGTGCCCGGAGATCCGAGTCTGCTCTATCAGCGGCGTGCTTTTCAAGCCGCGAAGAGAGTATTCCCCTCTCGCGCGGTTTCAAGCCGCGCGAGAGGGGAATACTCTCCTCGCGGCTTGAAAAGCACGCTGCTGATAGAGCAGACTCGGATCTCCGGGCACAGGGGAAGGGGCCGCAGGACAGCTGATTTTGCTGCTTGAGCAGCAGAAGCCAGGTTTTTTTTTAAATTTACCTGGGGGGGGGGGATGTAGGACTGGAAATGGGCTATTGGCAGGGGGGGGGGTATGACTGGAAATGGGCTATTGGGGGGGGTATGACTGGAAATGGGCTATTGGCAGGGGGGGGGTATGACTGGAAATGGGCTATTGGCAGGGGGGGTTATGACTGGAGATGGGCTATTGGCAGGGGGGGGGATTATGACTGGAGATGGGCTATTGGCAGGGGGGGGTTATGACTGGAGATGGGCTATTGGCAGGGGGGGGTTATGACTGGAGATGGGCTATTGGCAGGGGGGTTATGACTGGTAATGGGCTATGGTGGGGGCTAGGACTGGAAATGGACAGGTGGGGGTTAGGAAGGACTGGAGGTGGGCTGATGGGGGAGTTAGGACTGGTAATGAGCTATGGAAGGGCTGACTGAAATGGGGTAATGGGGGTTAGGGCTGGAAGTGGGCTATTGGCAGGGGGGTTATGACTGGTAATGGGCTATGGGGGGGTAAGACTGAAAATGGGGTGATGGGGGGTAAAACTGGAAGTGCGCTATGGGGAGGTTAGGACTGGTAATGGGCTATGGGGGGTCTAGGACTGGTAATGGGCTGGGGGGGGGTTGCTAGGACTGGAAATGGGCTGAGTGGAAGGGGGGCTTGAACTGCAAATGGCTGATGGGGAGGGGGGCTTGGAATGGAAATGGGCTGTGAGGGGAGGGAGCTAGGATTGGAAATGGGCTGATGGGGGGCTAGGATTGGAAATGGGCTGATGGTGAGGCTAGGATAGGACTGGAAATGGACTAATGGGGGGACTAGAAGGGAGCGGATGCTGGGTGGGGCTGGAACTAGAAGGGAGCTGATGTTGGGGGAGGATTAGAATGGAATGGAGCTGGGAAAGTGAAATGGAGAGGGGAAAAATATTTTGTCTGGGAGAGAAGACAAATCTACAATTGGCCAGGTATTGGGAGAGTAAGTGGGGATTGAGGATGGAGGGGTAAAATTTGAGTGGATGAAATAGGAATGAGGAAAGAGAAAAAGGAGAAAGATTAGTATGTTAAAGCAGATGTAGAGAGAGAATGGAAAAAAAACTAGGAGAGAAGAAAGGGCAAATGGACAGCAGACGATGGAGAGTTAGCAGAAGACATGAAGAAACCAGAAGAAAGTGGCTGGAACAATTGCAACTGAAAAAAATGCACAAAAGGTAGAAAAATATCTCTTTATTTTGAATTTATTAACTGGAATATGTCAGCTCTGGGAAATGTGCATCATTAATGTTTGCGCTTTGTTTAGTACAAGAGGAAATTAATTTATAGTTTTATTTCTACAGTGTTGTTGTACATTCCAAGTTTGGCTTTTGGGGTTCCCAGTTTAATTATTGTCTTCTTGTTTCTAAATCTTTTAGTCTTTCTTTATCCATACTCATTAAAGAGGCATGTTTACTAAAAGTTAGTGTATGGTAACATTATGCAAATATTTATGCAAATGAGGCCCCTTATGCAAATGAGGCCCCGCGTCTTATGCGGCCCCCGGGTTACTTTACAAGTCCTCATTTGGCCCTCAAAGCAATTTGAGTTTGAGACCCCTGCTCTAAGACATGACCATTTTTTGAGTGATTATACACAACCATGGAAGGTCAACCCTTATGGAAGGATGTCTTCAGTTTCAAGGAGAATCATATTGCAGACCTTAGTAAGGAACCAACATTATTTACAGACGATATTACACATGTCGATTCAACATCCATAGCGACTTGGGAAGATTTTTTAAGATTACAAAAGAGAAAAGTTAGATTGGAATTACATCGACTGTCACTAATCGAATATATATGGCGTCAACAAATACCAAGAGGTCTTCGGATGTATAAAGAACCTAGGATGTTTACTGATGATGCACAGTTTATGGAGAAATGGATTGGAATCTTAAACAAATGCTCTTTGGACCTAATGGTCCTAGTAATAGATACTGCAGCAGATACTCTAAGTTCCATTAATCAAGAGCTAGAGGACATGAAAGTGAAATTGATAGAGGTAGAGACGTCTGATAAATTTGTGGCAAAATCAGCAGACATTCTTAAACAGATCCAAACGTTAACAGAGGACGTAAAAAAATTTAAGATGAGTAAATTACGACGTGACAATCAGGACTATACATCTGGGTATGTTTACCCTTGGACTAATCCCAAGCGTAAGGTTAACAAAAAGAAGAAACAAGTGAATTTTGAAACTCCTACGGATGATTCCAGTGGTGCCACTACTGATTCTAGTAGAAGTTCCCGTGAGGTTTTTTCAGACGATCAGAACGACAAGGTCAAAAAGAAAGATCAGCCACAAAACAAATCAAAATCCAAAGTGGACACTCGAAAAACTTAGGTCTTAATAGGTCAACATCCTTAGATATAAATTTCAGTTTGCAATCTTCTATTATAGTGAATTTATTGCACCATCAGTTAACACAGGCACAAACAGAAGTATTAAACAAGGGTTTTTCTTTTGTCCCTGAAGTGATTTTTGATGAGTTCCAGTTTAGAATTGATTTGGAAGGTCTTATACGGAAACTTAATTTGAAAGTGTATTTCACTTCTCAAACACAGGCAACACAGTTTCCTTTAATGGAGGAATCTAGACGTGTCCCGTTACCATTAAAATCTACTTGGTCCCCTCCGGGCCCATTACCTCCAGCATTGAATTTATACAAAGAATTGGTTTTGCGCGATGTTCATTCACAAGTAAATTCTTTAAAAAAAAAAATGGGTAAGTTCTTAACAAAACTTCAATTACAAGCGCTACAAGATTTGCAGAAGTGCACAGCTATAGTAATTCGTCGTGCCGATAAGGGGGCGCAATTGTCCTTCAAGACAGAGATCGATATTTGTCAGAAGCATATTCCCAATTATCTGTGGATGCCACTTATAAGCGGTTAGGAGTTGATCCAACTACAGAATTACAAAAATTAATTAAGAATGTCACCACACAGGCATTAACGGACAATTTGATAACCAAAAAAGAATGGAGATATTTGAATCCGGTAAGCCCGACTGTGGCAAAATTATATTTAGTACCAAAAATCCACAAAAGTCTTGTCAATCCACCGGGCAGACCGATAGTGTCCACAAAGGGCACCATTTTGGAACCTCTTTCAACATACATAGATTCTTTTTTACGTCCATTGTTGATCAATATTCCGGCGTATTTAAGAGATACAACTCATTTTTTACAGATATTGTCTGACCATTCACAGTGGGCATCTAATAATGAAGTTCTGCTAGTCACCTTAGACGTTACCGCGCTCTACATGAGCATTCCTCAATCTGAAGCTTACAATACTATTTTGACCGCTCTCCGTAGTAGGGAGGATTTGACTCCACCTCATTTACAGTTTTTAGAACGGCTCACGGATTTAGCAATTTTTCAGAATTATTTTGAGTTTGAACATCAACTTTTTCAGCAAACATCGGGTGTTGCCATGGGAGCCACCTGTGCTCCTTCAGTGGCTAATTTGTTTATGGGCACATATGAAATAAGAGACCTCACTCGATCTAACCAAATTGCAAAGCACTTTAAACACAACCCGCAAGTGAAAGCCTCAGAATTAACTCACTAAACAAGGCACGTTTAGGAGTTAAAGTAACATCAATGGCTCTCACATGCTAACAACAACCATCCATTATACATGATATACAAACAAATTCCATATGATTACATTCAACCTAAATTACAAACTGTCACCAAATGCATCAATCATGTATCAGGGTGGAATGTGAATGCCCCAACGCCTTTTCTAGACATCTCATGTGAGCGTTTCGCTATCGCTGTATCAAGGGGGTCCAACACATGAGATGTCTAGAAAAGGCGTTGGGGCATTCACATTCCACCCTGATACATGATTGATGCATTTGGTGACAGTTTGTAATTTAGGTTGAATGTAATCATATGGAATTTGTTTGTATATCATGTATAATGGATGGTTGTTGTTAGCATGTGAGAGCCATTGATGTTACTTTAACTCCTAAACGTGCCTTGTTTAGTGAGTTAATTCTGAGGCTTTCACTTGCGGGTTGTGTTTAAAGTGCTTTGCAATTTGGTTAGATCGAGTGAGGTCTCTTATTTCATATTTATGAAGTATCATTTCGAGGCCTCGATATAGGCTTTATAGTGTTGTAATTTACTATGGGCACATATGAACATAAATGGATCTCCACATCTTTGTACAAGAAACACATCATTATGTGGTGACGCTATATTGATGACGTATTTATGTTATGGAACGGTTCTATTTACCAGTTAGAAGAATTTGTGATTTGGTTGAATCAGCAAGATACACATATTCAGTTTACACATACTGTTGATAATAATAAAATAGCTTTTCTAGAAGTCTCAATAGAAAAAGGCATTGATAGTTGGATTACTTCTATTTTTAAGAAGTCAACAGATCGGAACACATTTCTTCACTATACTAGTGGTCATCCAAAGCAACTACGAGACAGTTTACGCTTTTCACAATTCCTCCGGTACCGTAGGAATTGTTCTGATATACGGACTTTCAAAAGATACTCCAAACAATTGACGTTAGATTTTAAATTAAGGGGATATCCGGAACATATTATAAAAGTAGCCTATAAAAGGGCATTATATGTTAACCGTGATTTACTTCTCCAAACCAATATAAAATCTTCTTCGGATGATTCTACGGTAAATTTTATCACAAAGTACTCTCCTTACAGTGGACATATTAAACAGATTCTCAAAAGACACATGAATGTAATCAGCACGCTCCCAGGTTTAGCCCAAAAACAAATCCGATGTGTATGGACACGGCAGAAGAACCTGAAAGAGAGGCTCAGCCCGGCGGTGTTGCGATCACCGGAGAATTTTTCTCAAATCGAATCACTAGGACATAAAACCTGCGGGGAATGTAATATTTGTGAGATTTCAGAAACCATACAGACGTTTCAATATAAGGGTAAAAGATACAATCTGCGACATTCTACTGATTGTTTATCTTGTTATGTTATATACTGTATTCGGTGCCCATGTGACCTTTTATATTTTGGTAAGACAGAAAGACCATTTCGCATACGCATCAATGAACATCGTAGTCGACTTAAATGTAAGGTGCAGGAAGCACCTATAGTTACCCATTGTTTAGCTCAACAACATGCTTTTCAACATCTTCGATGCTTCTGTTTAGAACAAGTCTCTATAGGGCAAGGTGGCAAAACTAAGCAACAGACTTTAATTATCCGTGAACAACGATGGATTTATACTTTGCAAACCATTGAACCACAAGGTTTAAATAACATGATTGATTGGACAGCCTGTTTGTAATTCACAAAATGGTTCTCTTTATTCAGATTGTGTTTGTCATACTTTCACAATGCCATATTTTAATTTTTGAGCCTGTATAAACTTCCAAATTCTGATAGGCTAGACTGGCATAACGTCAGCAAGCGTAAAACATTTTTTTATCAGATAAAAGACCTCCCATTTTACTGAGGCCGCATGCGCGGCATTTCTTTTGGGGAAGCCAACGGGCTCAGTGGCCAACACGCTAAGCATCAGGAACACCATTAGTGAGGTAAACTTGAAATTATCGTCTGTCTTTTAGTTTACTTAAGGGAGCAATTCCCCTTGTTTAGTTTCCAAGTATTTTACAGCATGAAAACTCTTTTTAACGTAACTTTTTGAATTGACGGTGCTAACTTTGAGATATTCAAAACAACTTTCAGTTGGGATAATTTGACATCCATAAGGACATTTCACATTTCTCCCCCTGAGGAACTTGATTAATTCAAGTGAAACGCGGAACGGCGGCCGAAAGGAGGCGTCGGGGAATCATAAAGATAAGCGAGATATTCATTTTATCAACTTTTCACCTGAAATGTCAATTTGCTTGTTAGTACATTGCACTCAAGTTAAGTGAGAACATCGGGTCGTTGATGCAACTTCAGCGCATATCCGTTGACAGAGCTTGCAGGATTGCGCTAATTAAGAGTCTGAGACCAGTTCTCCTTAACACACAATTCATTATAAGTTACTAATTTGAAGTAGATCATAGCCACAGGATTTTTGGAGGGATTGTGCGCATATTTTTGGTAAACATACATTAAGTGCAGAAATTTAATCTACTTTAGTGAAACAGTCCCAATAATAAGGCCATCAAAAAATGTAATGTGTGCCTTCGAGTTAGTCCTGACTCCTGGCGACCCAGAAGCTCCTGGGTTTTCTTGGCAGTGTCACCGGAAGTAGATTGCCAGGCCTTTCTTCCTAGGCAATGGAGGGTTAAGTGACTTGCCCAAGGCCACAAGGAGTGCTAGTGGGAATCAAACCCTGGTTGCTTGGTTACCAAGCCAGTGTTCTAACCACTAGGCTACTCCTCCACTCCAATAAGGCCATCAGGGATAGGGAAATACCTACTGTGCCCTATTCTATTTGCGGCTTGAATTACCACTGGAATGACGTAAGCTAAAATAAAATAAGCACTAAAATAAAATAGGAAAGCTGTATAGGTTGAAAAACTCTACGAAAATACATCTTCAGGTTACTCCAGCATGTGACTGCTTTATTATTGGTAATTCTGGAAGCTCTAAAAACGTAGCATAACAGATGGATGTAGGATGGCAAATGAGGCAGCTATAATGTGTCAGGCAGTAGATGCAAACTGAGAAAAGAGTTTTTGTAATCTGATTACCTTTTAAAAACAATAATTGTTAACAGCTGTAGCAATTGCCGCTGTTAGATTGTTACCATCTTCAATGTGTGTCCATGCAGTAATAGAAGTTTAAAACTCTTATTGTTCTGCCATGTCCCTGAAGATATCATTCTCTTGCTTGATGAATTTTCTGACTCTGAGAATAAGATTTCTTGTCTGCAAATCACAGCTCCTGTTAGATTTCTATCTACCATGGCTTCTGCTATGCCCCTGGAACTGGACAGAAGCCTCTTTAGATGGGATTTAAATCAAGGGCCTAGAGGTGAAAAGCTAGGAAGTGCTGTGACTCTTGGCTAGGGCCATTTAACTTTCATTCTCCTGGAAATCAAAATTGCATTATAAAAAAAAAATCCCAAATTCTGAATATCCCACGGAGCACCATTAAATCCATCATAACAAAATAGAAAGAATATGGCACCACTACAAACCTGACAAGAGAAGGCCGCCTACCAAAACTCACAGACCGGACAAAGAGTGCATTAATCAGAGATGCTACAAAGACACCAAGGATAACACTGAAGGAGCTGCAAAGATCCACAGAGGAGATGAGTGTATCTGTCCATAGGACCACTTTAAGCCATACACTCCACAGAGCAGGACTTTATGGAAGAGTGGCCAGAAAAAAGCCATTGCTTAAAGAAAGAATTAAGAAAACACATTTGGAGTTTGCACAACAACTTGTGGCGGACCCCCCAAACACATGGAAGGAGGTTCTCTGGTCAGAGAAATGAAAATTGAACTTTTTGGCCATCATGGGAAACACCATGTGTGGCGCAAACCCAACACTTTCATCACACTGAGAACACCATTTCCACAGTGAAACATGATGGTGGCAGCATCATGTTTTTCATTGCCAGGTACAGGAAAACTGGTCAGGATTGAAGGAATGATGGATGGCACTAAACACAGGGCAATTCTTGAGGAAAATCAATTTCAGTCTACCAGAGATTTGAGACTGGGAGGAAGGTTCACCTTCCAGCAGGACAATGACCCTAAATATATTGCTAAAGCTGGTTTAAAGGGAAACATTTAAATGTCTTGGAATGGCCTAGTCAAAGCCCAGACCTCAAAACCAATTGAGAATCTGTGGCATTACTTGAAGATTGCTGTACATCATTGCAACCCATCTAACTTGAAGGAGTTGGAACAGTTTTGCCTTAAGGAATGGGTAAAAATCCCAATGGCTAGATGTGTTAAGCTAATAGAGACATACCCCAAGAGGTATGTTTACTAAGGCGTGGTAACTGTCCCAGAGGGCAGAGAGAAGGTGTCAATGGGAAGGGAGTGGGCGTGGAGAGGCCCCTGCCACACTAATGCTGGGACATTACCGCCAGTGAAAACCTGGCGGTAAATGCACATTTGTAGGAGAGAGAGACCATTTCAGTTTCAGCAATGTACAGTACAGACAGGGAGCCCAAGTAAAGCGATAGTAGTGCTCCATTTGCAGCAATAGTATAATGCCCAAGTATGAAAGGGCACTATGGTGATGGTGCAAATGGGGCTGCAGACGGGGTACAGGGCAGACTAGGCAGTCGCCTAGGTGGAACACAGAAACTGGAAAACAGCAAGGCAGCAGCTGATCAAGGTCAAACATGCACAGTAGTCTGTGTTCCACAATGTCCCACCCAGGGGACACAGACCCTGCAGGTACCCCAAACGTCACACAGGAAACACAATGCCTGCAATGGGGCAAGCAGTGCACATCTGGGGACCACTCTAACATGGGTCTACGTCCCTTCCCCAGGAGACGTTCCAAACTGTTTGTACACCCAGCTAAAGCAACACCCTTTACAACAGCCCCTGGTAAAGCAGTGCAGGGTGTGACCACACGTCAAACATGTATACACACAGTAGTCCATATCGGATACACTTGACCTGCATTGCATGCCCCAGCCTGTTCACAGTCTGTTGGCATAACACAATCTACCAGGTCCACCCTAGCTAATAGTTGCTAGATCACCAACCTGACACCTCCCAGCCGTCTCTCCCCCATGTGGAAGGGACATAACATTGGCAGGTGGTGATGGAGGGGGATATGCGGATGTCCATGTATGCCTCCCCACCCCAGAACCTGCACCCTAGGCACCCACCTATCTACACATTGGATGGCCGAGGACTGCGCACTACCAGCACCGACAGCATAGGGGCATGTCAGCATGGCAGGGGGAGGGTGGGGATGGTGGCAAAGGGGGCAGTGGCATCCGCCTGCAGCGGACCAAGGCCATGCCCTGTCCCAGTGCCTGGTGTGCAGTGCAACAAACAAGGTCTGTCTGATGAAAAGCAAAGGTAGCCCCAGGGACTGCTGTGTGTCTGTGGCAACAGTGTGGTGTAATACACACAGCCAGTGTGTTGTGAAGCAGAGGGTCATAGGTTCAGGTTCCAGCTGTGGATCCTGCAGAGCATGTCCCCACATTTTTCGCTATATTACAGATACATCAACATGTGCAATCCCCAAAGCCCCAGCCAACAGGAGTACAAACACACACACACACTTCACTATCCAAAACTTTATGGAGAGTCAGGCTGTTGACTCCAGCATGGAGCACCAGTTATCACCAGAGCACTACTACTAGCTCCTGCAAACCTTAGCAATGCCTGCACTGTGATCCAGACCAGTGTGGTGGGCAAGTTTGCCAACCACCCCTATTTTTGCACAATCTCCCCCGAGAGGGGTCGAGCACCCGAGTCGCCTTCCAGCCCGGACACTCCAGCCCAATCAGGCCTGTGGGAGGAGTGCAGCAGCACTACTAATTCAAGCTGCTGCGAGGCGGGAACAGCCACCATCTGCAATCTCCCCCGAGAGGGGTCGAGCAGCCGAGCCGCCTTCCAGCCCGGACACTCCAGCCCAATTGGGGCTGTGGGAGGAGTGCAGCAGCACTACTAATTGAAGCCACCGCGAGGCGGGAACAGCCACCATCTGCAATCTCCTCCAAGAGAGGTCGAGCACCCGAGCCGCCTTCCAGCCCGGACACTCCAGCCCAATCGGGCCTGTGGGAGGAGTGCAGCAGCACTACTAATTCAAGCCGCCGCGAGGCGGGAACAGCCACCATCTGCAATATCCCCCGAAAGGGGTCGAGCACCTGAGCTGCCTTCCAGCCCGGACACTCCAGCCCAATCGGGCCTGTGGGAGGAGTGCAGCAGCACTACTAATTCAAGCCGCCGCGAGGCAGGCCCGCGCCTGAGGGCCTCACCAGGGGGCCCTTGGGCGTGGCCCTTAGGCAGTGGCCCACATTGAATCGCCCAAGACATCTCCCAGAAGCCCCTGACATCCACGCTGTCCCAAAAGGATATATCTGCATTCGCACAGCCAACACCACTTCTCTGGCCAATGCACATCAACGGAACAAAGTGAGTCAACGCTACGTACCACGAATCACCCCCTCCCCCCCCTCCGAAAATTCTCACCGCTTACCATTGCTATTTAATCACTATACTGTTGCCAGTAGTATTACCATTGCTAGTCACCATTGTACTGTTGCCAGTATCTTACCACTGCTATTTAAATCACTATACTATTGCCAGTAGTATTACCATTGCTAGTCACCATTGTACTGTTGCCAGTAAATTACCATTGCTATTTGAATTACTAAACTGTTGTCACTATACTGTTACCCTAACATGGCCATCTCCTTATTTGCTATATTTAGCTTTTACCTCCTAGCCGATACAATTCAAAATACATCAGCTTTATCACCCATCCATAACTATATCCCTATCCTACATAGTTTGGGAAGGAGAAACAATAGTAGTTCACACCACACACAACCATATGCACATCATATCAGGCAATCACATGTACTATATATTTCCATTAATAACTCCTATAGTCCAGAGCCTAAAAACATTCTCTTACAGAGCAACCTAAAATGTGCTCTCATCAACTCACGTTCAATTCGAAAAAAATGGCCAGCCATCACAGACCTCATCACCAGTCAGAACCTTGATATCCTCATGGTCACAGAAACCTGGCTATCAGACACAGATACCGTCATCATAAATCAACTCATCCCCCACGGCTATGTGATGCACGCTTGTCATAGAAGCAACCGGAAAGGAGGAGTCGTCCTCATCCTATCTAAAAGTAATCTCCAGTTCCAATCGCTATCCTCAATGAGTATCCTACACATGGACACATTATCTATTGCTAACAAATATATCAACATAAATCTCATTTACAGAGCTCCCTCTTCACCTCCAGAAGATCTGTCCAACATTATAGACCTTGCCTGTAACCCTGGGAGCCCAAGTAAACCTAATTGGCCGATTGGAGATTTTAACCTCGCTTCATTACAACCTACCTACTCTAACGCTTTCCTCGATACTATGAAGGACCTTAGTTATACCCAGTTGGTAAACTCTCCAACACACCTCAAGGGAAACGCCCTTGACCTCGTCTTTGCCCCTCAGAGTCAACCAAGAATATCAACCTATCATCCACTTCGGTCCCATGGTCAGACCACAATGTAATCTCCTTCCAAATCTCATATCAACATACCCAAACTCCGACCAATCAATCAAATTCAGCTTCTTCAGGATCAAAAACTCGCTTCAAATCCCTAGACAGAGATGACTTCCTCAGCACTACTCTTCCAGCACTCTGTCAACCAACGCAGAACCTTGACGACATGATCCATAGATGGAACTCCACCCTTAGCTCTTACTCACAGCTACCTTCATCTAAAAAATCACCAGCATCCAACAAACTACCACGAAACAGAAAACCAGCCCCTTGGTTCTCTGCTGAATTACGTGCATCGCTTCAGCTTCTAAAAAGGCAAGAAAGAAAATGGCGCAAATCTCAATCTACATCTGACAAATCAACTTATGAGAACACTCTGAAACAACACCGTGAGAAAATATACCAAAAAATGAGAGAGCACCACACGGATACCCTCCTTCGATCGTTAAATAAACCACATGACCTCTTTAGCATTGTTAAAGCTTTAACCAAGACACCTTCCTCCAATCAAACAGTTTCTATCCAACCCCAGTCCTTCGCCGAGTACCTGCAATCTAAAATCATAAAAACAAATTTTACACAAAGCTCCACACCCTGCTTCTTCCCCCAGATACAGCAACCATTGACAAAATTCACCTCTCCGACAGAGAAGTACATTGCTGACCTTATTGCCACCATCAACACTACTACGGCGCCGAATGATCCTTGTCCTGCCCATTGGATCAGATCGATGCATGTAGAACTCAGCTCAACTCTAGCCTACATCATGGAGCTCTCCTTCACAACTGGAACATTCCCAGAAACCCTGAAACAAACTTCCTTACGCCCTCTCCTGAACAACAAACTTGACCCAACAAAGACAGACTCATACCGCCCGGTTTCAAGTATACCCTATCTAGCCAAACTTATAGAGAAGGTGGTTCAAATGCAACTACAACACCACATCGATATATCAGCCCCTCTTGACCCATGTCAGCATGGATTCCGTGAGTCCCATGGTGTAGAGACCCTACTCACTATACTCATCAATACATTATCCAGAGGTATTGACAAAATAGAGAATGGGTTCGTACTCATATTTCTTGATATAGCGGCTGCATTTGATTCTGTTAATCATGTACAACTCCTCTCCCGCCTCCAGGAAAAGGGAATTCATGGCCTTGCTTGGGAATGGTGCAAATCCTATCTCATGAACCGCTGGCAACAAGTACGGATAGGTTCCTCAGCATCGGAACCATTCCATCAGCAACAAGGAGTACCCCAAGGATCATCCCTTTCGGCTCTACTGTTTAACATTTATATGCAACCCATTTGTGATATCATCCGTTCTTTTAACATCTCCAGTCTGATCTCTGCGGATGATGTACTGATCTTCGCTCCAATTAAAATCAAGCACCCAAACCTTATTCCACTTATTGAATGCTTCAGTGCAATTACTGATTGGCTCCTGTCTCAAAATCTTCGCATAAACTTTAAGAAAACTGAAGTCCTTTTTTTTAACCAGGAACAAAAACTTCTCTCCTCCTGCCTCATTGAAAGTTCATGATGCAGAGCTCCCATGCAAGTCTGTAATACGATATCTAGGGGTTACAAAAGACCAGCAGCTCAACTTCAAAGAGCATATAAAGAATACCACCAAATCCATTTACAACAAAATAAGGACACTACGACATCTAAGACCTCCACTAGCCCCAGATGACTTTAGAACAATATTCCAGACGCTCATAATGCCACACTTTGATTATGCCAACATCATCCTACATGGACTCCCCAAGAGCACTCTCAATCCTCTTCAGATGGCGATGAACACAGCAGCCCGCATTCTCTGCGGCATATCCAGAAAAGACCACATAACTCCCATACTTATGGATCTACACTGGTTACCATTGCAATGCAGAATCACCTACAAGGTGTTAATCCTATCATTTAAAGCAATTAACCTGATATCTTCCACATCCCTCTCTTCGCTCCTCACCAGTACCTCTACTAACAGGCTAAGAAGGTCAACTAGCAATATGCTATCTATACCACCTGAGTCCACTAAATGTACCCAACCAACTAGAGACAGAGCATTTACATTATATGCTCCTAAGTGCTGGAACAATCTCCCACCTCATATACGATCAATCGCTGACCTCTCATTTCAGAAAAGCTCTTAAACACCACTTATTCTGCCTTTATTTTATCCACCCTAACCTAACACAATCACATCACATCCAACACCTCATCTCACCCACACAGCATCTGACATACCAACAACATAATCCCCAGTGATTTACAGAAGAAACTCACCATTAGGCACATTCACAATGAGCATGATTACATTACGACTCTAATACATTATAACTTAAATAATTTATAAGCACCTTTGTTTGAAATGTATATAGTTACCCTGTTACTTCCAAGTTACAATCCCTGTTACAATGTAAGCAAAAGATCTTGTTTCTAATGCGAAATGTTTGTTATTATGTAAACCGCACTGATACTAAATAGCGCGGTATATAAGAATTTGTAATAAATAATAAATAAATAAATGCTGCAATAGGTAGGTAGGTGTAGGTGTGGGTGTGAGAGTCTCCTCATTGTTTTGTGGCTTTCTACCCCTCACCATGTCCACAGTTTCCAGCGTTAGACTGCAAATGTGTATACTGAGGAGCAAGGAATTATGGGTATGGCCCAGACAAGGTGGATTGTGCAGGATGCGTCTGCATTAGGGCTAGGGCAAAGGCTGGGACATCGTAGTGTCCAACCACCTCTTGCATGGACAGGGTGGCCACAGCATGTACAGATGGGAGGACACTCTCACTCTGACCGAGCAGTGACCATGGCACGGCTATGTTCATACAGCGCTATATAGTATTTCTCTCTAGTGATATTGGTGTGCTCCCCCTCTCTAGAACCCCACTCACTGAGGCAACTGCTGGGTGTCTGTCCTGTATATCCCAATTCTGGGTGCACATAGGTCCTCTGTGAACATGCAATATAGACTGGCTAGCGGACTGTCCGCAGTTTGTGCATGGCTGGAACACCTGGTGGGGTGCCGCAGGTACATTCTGACTGTGTCTTCTGCTGGTGAATGTCAGACCAACAGGTCCAGATCTGGTCTAACCCCCTGGACGACAGCCTTTGGCCAGGGGGACTGGGGTTGCTGATCCCTCCACTGCCACAATTACAAAAAGGTCTATTGCAGGCCCTTTAGGGGCAAGGGACATATATTGTAAACCACTTTGACCTGGACAGGGTGGTATAGTAGGCATTACTACATAGACCTCATGCAAGTCTAGACACCCCTTTGCCCTGATCATAGGTGGCTATGGCAACCTCATTGTAATACTGGGTATGCACTATTCAGGGTGGATCCCCCTCCACCAGGGTCATGTAACTGGGGCACACAGGGTGACTCTAGGTTCCACTGTGAAGAACACATGCCACACACAGATAGTGATGGGGATCTGCATCAGAGCCTATCGCTAGCACCACAGGTACTGTGGACCTGATGCTTGTCGCCCATCCTCACCCTCAGGGTGAACACAGAACCTAAACAGTAGCATGGTCTGTAGATGCTCTGTACCAGTATCACACACTGTCAAGTTCTTCATACCAACCTGAGGTGCTGCAGAGGTGCATTCTCCACGTGGTGATCAGCTGTAGACTGCTGTTCTGCATGTGCATTGCATCATGGATACTGGTGGGGTTACCCTATCCTGGCCCACACAGCAGACATTGTGCAGTGATCTGCAGTCTTTGTTTCCAGCCATTATTGTACAAGGAACCATGGAGGTGTAGCCTACTGGTTAGTACAATGACTCCCTAAACAAGGGTCATGAGTTTAATTCCTCTTTGATCTCATTTTTTATGCCTGTCCTACTCAAATCATTTTCAGGCCTGTAACAGTCACATCTCTGTAGATCTGTGCTGCCAGCCCATTACATCCTCACCTCAGTTGCCAACCATCCTTCAGCCCATCTATCTGTGTCTGTCAGCTGTGTGGTTGTCCTGTCCTCTTGTGCAGGCTGCTACACCATGTCCTGCACTGGTACCCTTTTCTGCATTGTGGCTCTTTGTGCCTGCCTCACCTGTGCCTGATTAGCATGGCACCACTACACCTCTGCCCTCCTGTCATTGCAAATATCCTGCCGCCTCTGCCTCCACTGGGGAACACGTATCCCCATCGTCTGCTACCCACTGTCATTGTAGCATGTTACACTGCCAACACTCTGTGCATCAGTAAAGCTGCCCCCAACATATTTGTCCACTTTACTGGCTGCCACATAGGATGGCCGCAGATATGGCAGGTCCATCAGCTCCCACCTCGCCTTCCTTCCATCACTAGTTCATTGCCTTTCCGTGGTGCTCTACCGAGTGTTAATGTTACATCTGTTTTAATACCTTACAGTTTATGCTTGTCAGCGTGAAGCACCTTACAACTATAGTCGCCAGAGGAGAGTGCCTCGCAGATCAACCTGCTGGAACTCAGCAGTCTATCAAGCCCTGATAGTCTTCCTGGACCATCTGGAAGGGCAAGTGGTTCACATCCAGATAGACAACCAGGTAGTGCTGTGTACTACATCTACAAGCAGGGAGGCACAGGTTCGTACCACTTCTGCTGGGAAGTGGTGCCCCTCTGGAACTTCGCAATGGGGAAGAACATCTCCCTCAAAGCAATGTACTTGCCGGGTCAGGACAATATACTGGCCGACCGCCTGAGCCGAGTGGTGGCTGAACCCAGCGATGCTGGGGGAGGTCGTCCGACACTGGTGACCCCAGAGATAGACCTCTTTTCCAGTTCGGAGAACATGCAGCTGCCATGCTTCTGGGAGGCCAGCCTAGGGAAAGGAGGTGAAGGATGCCTTCCTCCTCCCATGGTCCAGGGGCTTCCTGAATGCATTTCAGCTTATGCCCCTGGTTCCCCCTACTTTTGCAGCTGTCCCAGAGCGACCCATTGGTGCTAGGAAGTGCCCCAGACCTGCTGTCACAGGAGGGCAGGACGCTGCTGCACCCCAACCTTCAGTCCCTTGCCCTGACAGCCTAGCTGCTAAGAGGCTAGCACACCACCGCCTCTCCAGGGCAGTAGAAAATATTCTGCTTGCCTCGCACAAGGACTCCACGCTGCAGGCGTATGCCTTTAAGTGGCAAAGGTTTTCACGCTGGTGTGCGGGCAAAGGTCTTAATCCCTTCTCCTGTGCAATGCCAGACATCTTATGATACCTCCTGCATCTGTTGGGGGCTGGCCTCAAGTCCAACACGGTCAGAGTGCACATCTGTGCTATCTCGGCTCACCACCATACAGTGGATGGCCAAGCTGTGTTGGTGCACCCCTTGGTGGGCCTGCTCATGCAAAACCACCTCCTCTCCTGGCCCCCAATCCATCCACCACCAGTGGCATAGGACCACAATTTGGTATTGGGGAAGCTCATGGCTCCATCCTTCAAACCCCTGGCAAACCTGCCATCTCAAGTTCCTTTCTTGGAAAGTCATATTTCTGGTGTCACTTATCTCAGCCAAGCAGCCCATGCACCCTACACCTGGTTCCACAGGAAAGCACAGTTACTTACCTGTAACAGGTGATCTCTGGAAACAGCAGGAATAAGTCTTCACATATGGGTATCGTCAGTACCGACTGAGCCTGCGCGGGAACGCTCCCCAGCGTCCAGAAAGAAAGCTTTTGGGAGCATCCCACAGCACCTGCGCGCTGCCTTCCCGCTTTCCCAACCGCCTCTCTCCAGTTCGAGTTTTAAGCTGAGACAAAAAGAGAGAGAGGAAAGGAAAGATAGATAGAGAGATACAACTCGTAGGGGAGGTGGGTGGGTTGTGAAGACTTATTCCTGCTGTTCCCAGAGATCACCTGTTACAGGTAAGTAACTGTGCTATCTCCAGGAACAAGCAGGAATGAGTCTTCACATATGGGGACTCCCCAGCTAGAGATGCCAGGGAGATCTCCAAGGTTGTGAGTCCCTGAGAAGGGCTCTACCTGCCCCCATGGATCTCGGGCATCCAACCAGGGATGGGGGGTAGGAGTTGATTAGGTATGGAACAGGTGTTTGAGAACAGCCTGACCAAACAAGGCATCCCGGCGGGAGTCCTTGTCCAAGCAGTAATGGGCTGTAAAGGTATGAACCGAGGCCCAGGTGGCCGCTCGACAGATTTGGTCGATGGACACAGAGTTCAGATGAGCCATAGAGGCTGCCATGGCTCTCACATTGTGAGCTGTGACATGGCCCTCCAGAGAAAGGTTCTTACTCTGGTAGGCGAAAGAAATACACTAAGCAATCCAATTGGACAGAGTTCTCTTAGAGACTGGAAGTCCCAAATGAGAGGGATCAAAAGCAACAAAGAGTTGAGAGGACTTTCTATGTTGCTGTGTCCTTTGTAAGTAAAAAGCGAGCGCTCTCTTACAATCCAGGGTATGGAGATTCCTCTCTGCACTTGATGCATGAGGTCCTGGAAAAAAGACAGGTAAATACACCTCCTGGTTCAGATGAAAAGGTGAGACGACTTTAGGCATAAAGTGTGAATTAGTCCTGAGGACTACCTTGTCATGATGGAACCTTGTATAAGGAGGATTAGCCACCAAGGCTTGCAGCTCACTGATGCAGCGAGCTGAGGTGACTGCAATGAGAAAAATAACCTTCCAGGAAAGGAATTTCAAGGAGGTAGTGGCTAAGGGTTCAAAGGGTGGCTTCATAAGCTGGCCAAGAACCAAATTCAAGTCCCATGCCACTGGAGGTGGTTTAATGGGAGGTTTGGTTAAAAGAAGGCCTCTCATGAATCTTGCAATAAGAGGATGAGAGGAAATAGGCTGTCCATTGAGAGGCTTAAGGGATGCTGCAATAGCACTCAAATGGACCCTTACTGAATTCGTTTTAAGGCCTGCATGGGATAAATGCAGCAAATACTCTAGTAAAGAATTCAGAGGTATTGCAAGAGGGTTATGACCCTTCTCTGCACACCAAATGGTAAACCTTTTCCATTTAAAAGCATAGGAACGTCTAGTGGAAGGCTTTCTGGAAGCATGAAGGATATCCTTCACCTGCTGAGAAAGTTGCAAATCTTGAAGGTCTAGGCCTTCAGCAACCAGGCCCTGAGATGAAGAGACTGGGGATTTGGGTGCCACAACGTTCCCTCCTCCTGGGACAGGAGGTCTGGAGCAGATCCCAAGTCCAGGGAGGGAGCTTGAGAGAGATGCAGAAGTAGAGGGTACCACACTTGGCGTGGCCAACGTGGTGCTATGAGGATCATAGACCCCTTGTCTCTCTGCAGCTTGAACAGTGTCTTGGGAATTAGGGGAATGGGTGGAAAGGCATAGAGGAAGTCTTGCCCCCAATGAAGGAGGAAGGCATCCCTGGCCTGAACTCCCTGACACGGAATCCTGGAACAGAACCGGGGAAGTTTGGCATTCCACGGACTTTCAAACAGGTCTATGTCCGGGGTTCCCCAAATTCGGAAGATCCTGGCTATCTGGTCCCCATGGAGGGACCATTCGTGTGGAAGCAGAACTCAACTGAGTCTGTCTGCCCAAGAGTTTTGAACCCTTGGAAGATACACTGCCACGAGATGAATTTGATGCTCTCTGGCGAAGGCCCACAATCTCAAAGCTTCGTTGCAAAGCGACAGAGAGCCAGTCCCGCCCTGCTTGTTCACGTAGAACATGGCTACTTGGTTGTCCGTGTGGATGAGGACTGTCTTGTAGCTGAGCATGGTGTGGAAGACTCTGAGAGCTAGAAGAATTGCTCTGAGCTCTAAGAGGTTGATATGTAGAGATGTCTCCTGTGGAGACCAGATGCCCTGGGTGGAGAGATCTTGTAGATGAGCTCCCCAACCCTTTGGAGAGGCATCTGTTGTAAGGGTTGCTTGGGGTAGCAACTGTTGAAAGGGGGACCCCAGCAACAGATTTTGAGTGGACTTCCACCACTGGAGGGACCAAAAGAGGCGACTGGAGGTTGCTATTTTGTCTGACAGGCATCCTGATGCCTGGGTCCATTGGGTGGACAGAGTCCACTGAGCTGCCCTCATGTGAAGGCGAGCGTAAGGAACCACATGCACAGTGGATGCCATGTGGCCTAACAGTTGTAACATCTCTCGAGCAGTTAAATGGGACTTTAACTGAATTTGAGAGGCTAAAAGCACCAAGCGTAGGCAACGGGCCTGGGGAAGATAGGCCCTTGCAGTTGTGGTATCCAGCAAGGCCCCTATGAACTCCAATGACCGAGTAGGGGTGAGTTGTGATTTTGGGATGTTTATTACAAGTCCCAGATACTGAAGAACACGGCTTGTGCAGGCTAGGGAAGCCTGGGCCTCTGACTGGGATGAAGCTCGGATGAGCCAGTCGTCCAGATATGGGAATACAAATATTCCTAGAGTGCGTAGAAATGCAGCTACTACTGCCATGCATTTTGTGAACACTCTTGGAGCAGAGGCCAGGCCGAAAGGAAGCACTCTGTATTGGTAGTGCTTTCCTTGATAAAGGAACCGAAGGAACCTTCTGTGTGTTGGATGGATGAGGACATGAGTGTACGCATCCTTGAGATCTAGAGAACAAAGCCAATCCTGACTCTGAAGGAATGGAAGGAGAGCACCGAGAGAAATCATCTTTAATTTCTCCCTGCACAGAAACTTGTTCAATTCTCTGAGATCTAATATGGGTCTGTAGCCCCCTGTTTTCTTTGGGATAAGAAAATAGGGGGAGTAGAACCCTGAGCCCTGTTGAAGAAGGGGTACTTCTTCTATTGCCCCTTGGGCAAGAAGGGTAGCAATCTCCTGACCCAGAAGGACGAGGAGAGATGTTGGAGAATTGAACTGTCTCACCATGGTGTGGGGAGGAAGGTTTAAGAAATGAAGCTTGTACCCCTCCTTTATGATGGAGAGGGTCCATTGCTCTGTTGTGATTTGTTCCCATCTGGGAGCAAAGTGAGCTAACCTTCCTGGAATGGTGAGAGGCTCTGGTTCTTTTAGAGCCAGAAAGGCTAAGTTCTCTAGTTGTAAGTCAAAGGCCCTGAGGAGGCTGAGGCTGTTGGGCTGTAGCAGTCCTTGCAGCCTTAGGCTTGGCCTGTTTAGGTTGTTGCTGTCGCTTTGCAGCAAAACGACCTGCAGAAGATACCTGCTGACCATAAGCAGGATAATATTTTCCCTTTTTGGGAAAGAAAGCCTTTTTGAATAACCTTTTTCTAACAGGAGCAGAAGTAGACTTGGAAAGTCTATCTAAGGCCGAATTCTCAGCATCCATCTGAGTGGCCTTTGCTTGCCAGTCCTTGCCAAAAAGGTTTTCACCTGTACAAGGAAGATTTCTTAATCCATCCTGGACCCAAGGTTCCAAATCAGAAGCTTGTAACTTCTTTTAGAAACATCCCCATATAGAGACTATAGGAGTTGATTCTGGCAGCAAGCATATTGGCCTGGAAAATTCTCCTGCCAAAAGCATCTAAGGTTCTGCATTCTCTTCCTGGAGGATTGGATGAGTGTCTTTTTGCACTCTTTATCTTCTTCATAGCAGACTCCACCACAATAGAGTGGTGAGGAAGCTGAGTCTTATGAAAGCCAGGACAAGGAGGAACACGGTACATGGTGTCCAACCTACGAGAATGAGGGGAGGTGGTGAGAGGAGTCTCCCAGATGCCCAACATGTGATCATAAAGGATCTCATGAATTGGTAAAGTAGCTGCCTCTTTAGGAGCCTTAGGATATTGTAAAATATCCAATTTCTTGGCTCTAGGCTCTGGTTCAGGGGCCACTGAAATGGAGAGGCCCCTGGCCACTTCCCTAATGAAGTCTTGAAAAGACAAGTCTTCTGGAGGAGACATTCTTCTTTTTGGAGAAGAGGGCTCCTGAGGAAGGAGTACCGATACTTCGATTCCTCCGAAGACTCTGTCGAAGCATCACCTGTCTGGATGCTCCTGCAGAGCCCGATATGTGTACCGAGTGGTATCGACATCGGGAGTGATCGGTACCGATTCAGTACCGATGGGCATCACAGAACAGGGTACCGCTGCAGTCGACACCAAAGCCGATGTCGATGCAATCGGTACCTGCACCGGCACTGGAACCAGTACCGACAACGGAGTTTGTTGCGGTACTGGAGGCGTCGCAGCTTGTATGAATGCCGTGATGGCATGCTGCATGGTCAGAATATTCTGATCCATCGACGCCACCAATGTCTGGATGTCGGTACCAGTGGAAACCACCGGTACCCCAGAACATGGCAACAGGTGATCGGTCGAGGCCGAGCCATCGATGTCAACCTGTGACCCCATAGATAAAGCTTTGGAAGCCGGAGCCTCCCGCTGGGGTAATTTTGCCAGTGCGGAATCCTCGAGAGCAAGCCCGGAGGCATCTCGATACTTAGAGGGAGATCTACCCTTCGAGGACTGGCTGGACTTATGTTTGGTTACCTGAGATCCATGGGAGGAAGAAGTCGCCCTGGAAAACGTCGATGCCACCGAAGCTGCATCAGAGGGAAACAGGGTACTGAGCTTGGCCGCTCGATTCTGTCGACCTCTTTTAGACATCATGGCACAGGACTCACAGTCCGTGATGGAGTGGTCAGGACCCAAACATTTTAGAAACCAGTCATGGGTGTCGGTGACAGAAATAGTGCCGCTGCACTTCGTGCACTTTTTAAACCCGGAAGCGGGCTTTTCCATGAGGAAAATTTTTCCTAGGCCTAAGGCCCAAAATGCACAGAAGTGGGAAACGGTAGTTTTTTTTTGTTTTGTTTTTAAAGAAAGAAAGAAAGACCGGCGGTACCGGTCCGACGTCGAAGAAGGCAGACGCCCGACCAAAGAAATAAAAGAAAATAAAGAACTTCTTCAGCGGTGACAGGAACATGACCTGCTGGCTCCGCGGAAAAGAAGAACTGGAGAGAGGCGGTTGGGAAAGGCGGGTAGGCAGCGCGTAGGCGCTGTGGGATGCTCCCAAAAGCTTTCTTTCTGGACACTGGGGAGCGTTCCCACGCAGGCTCCGTCGGTACCGACGATACCCATATGTGAAGACTCATTCCTGCTTGTTCCTGAAGATCAGGATTGTCCTTTGGACTCGCCCAAAATTCTTGCCAAAGGTCATCTCTGCTGCCACCTGGTCCTCTGTGCACACTTTCACAGCACACCACTGCTTGGAAGAGACCCCCTGGAGGGACAGTGCATTTGGCCAGGCAGTACTCAATCACTTCTTCAGGGAATAGTGCAACTCCTTCCCTCCAGCTCGTGGTGTCCAGGCTACTGGAGAGGGGATTGAATCATCAATACCACTACTGCAATGTCAGACTTCCAGTCAGTTAGCGCTCCCTGCTGCCCTTTACGGTACGCTTTTTTGGTTGCCCATGACGGTTACAGGTTTGTTTGGGGGTTTTTTTTTTAGTAGCCTGGGAGTCCCATATGTGAGGACAGACTTCCTGCTTGTTCCCAGAGAAAGTGTAACACAGGTCTGCGACTAAAAAGCTGTTTGATTATTTTCATCTAATTTCCATGTATTTTGGTGTGCTGAAAACAAATAAAATATTGAAAAAACTCCTAGACGTCATGATTTTGCCACAACATGCAAAATTGTCTTCAAATTACTATTAATTAATTCAAGTTACTATTAATTAATTCACATAAGTGCATTTAAGATATAAAATGCCAAAAAAACCTTAAAGGGATTTTCCGAGTTATGTAAAAAAAAATATAGCACTGTAAATCTGATGGTCAGCAATATATACATAAGCTAAGCAAGTTTTAAGTCCGTGCTTCTAATGGTAGAAGGGGGTTAACCTTTCCTGAAGAATCCAGTGGGAGGGAGACCCAGGGCAGATAGCAGCAGCTCCGGTCAGTGCAGGGTGGCATGGCCAGCATTGTGACGTCTCGTGTACAGACACAGAGCTGCTCTCTCCTGCATGCCACACTTGTGCACGAATCATCATCAGGTTCTTGGATCTAGGCTGTTCACACTTTTTCATCGCAATTCGTGTTAGCTCGTCATTCTTCAACCGTTATGTTATGGCTCCGCGAAAGTGTATTAATTCGCTAGACAGTTTCTGTTTCATCTGTGGTGAATATACAGTGTTGAAGCAACAGCAGAATATTACAGACTTTTTGAAAAAAGTATACTTTGCATACTTTGGACTAAAAATTGGAGATCAAGATAAAGTCTGGGCGCCCCATAAAGTGTGCAAATGGTGTGTTGAGGACCTCTGAAACTGGTTCAAGGGTAAGAAAAAAATCTTTCCGTTATGGGATTCCTATGGTATGGCGAGAGCAAAAGAACCATAGCGACGACTGTTATTTTTGTTCATGCGATGTGAAAGGGTTTAATTCCAAATGGAAGCATTCCATTTCATACCCCAATCTTCACTTGGCAATTCGTCCCATCCCCCATGGCACAGATATACCAGTACCCAAGCCCCCTGCTACCTTGGAAGAGATACCTAGCTCCGATGAAGGTGAAGTCATACCCGAACCAGATGACGAATCAAGTTCTGACTTTGAAGATGATACAAGACCAAAATTGTTTTCTCAGGAGGAGATGAATGATTTGGTAAGAGACTTGAATCTTCCCAAAGATGCCGCTGAGTTACTCGGATCAAGGCTGAAAAGCTGGAATTTATTGTTGCCAGGAGTGTCATCTTCATGGTTCAGACATCATGAAAAGGAGTTTGTTCCTTACTTCGCCCAGGAAGACAAGTTGGTTTATTGCATCGATGTCAAAGGTCTGATGGGTCAATTTAAAATCCAATATGATTCAGAGCAATGGCGTCTTTTTATAGATTCTTCAAAAAGAAGTCTCAAAGCAGTTTTACTCCACGTTTTTACGCTTCCATACCTGTAGGTCATTCCATACACTTGAAGGAAACCTACGAGAACTTGGAATTGGTTCTTGTAAACTTAAATATGAAGACCATGGTTGGCAAGTGTGTGGGGACTTGAAGGTCTTGTGCATGCTGCTCGGGCAACAAGCTGGGTATACCAAATATCCTTGTTTTCTGTGTCTATGGGACAGTCGAGACCGACAAAATCACTGGACCAAGAAGAGTTGGCAGCCGAGGGTGCTAACAGTAGGTGAACAAAATGTCCTCCGAGAAACTTTGGTACCTTCCCATAAAGTTCTTCTACCACCTCTCCACATAAAATTGGGATTGATGAAGCAATTTGTAAAATCACTTCCAAGAGATGGAGAATGCTTCAAATACTTGGTCACCAAGTTTCTAGGCCCGTCGGAGGCAAAATTGAAGGAAGGTGTGTTCGTCGGACCAGACATTAGAAGGCTTATAGTTGATCAACTGTTTGTCAATACCATGACGGATCCTCAAAAAGAAGGGTGGATTGCATTTAAAGAAGTCGTACAGAAATCTTTAAGCAATAACAAAGATCCTCACTACAAAAAGATCGTTGGACGAATGCTGAAAGCATTTCAAGCTTTAGGATGCCTGATGAGTTTGAAAGTGCATTTCCTCCAGTCCCACCTTGACTACTTTCCTGAAAATTTGGGAGCTGTGAGTGAGGAACAAGGTGAGCGATTCCACCAAGACATTAAAGAGATGGAAAGGAGATACCAGGGAAAATGGAGCATTACAATGATGGCAGACTACTGTTGGATGCTTCAGAGAGACATTCCAGATGCTACCCACAAGCGTAAATGCACCCAGAGGAGCCTCACAAGGAAGAAGAATCGAGTTTAGTGTGTGTAGGTAAGCTCATTTCAGTTCAAAAAAGGATTTTCATGAAAATATTGTAATAAAACTTTAATAAGTCTATTTCCATTTATTTTGAGATATTGCCTTATTTAACAGTTACCTAAATTGTCAGGAAATGTGATGTCCTATGACAAAATGGAGGTCATTTTCGGATTCGGCGCACCAAAAAAAAAGGTTACGTGGAATAACCAAAACAGCTCTTGAAAAAAAGCACAGTTACTTACCTGTAACAGGTGATCTCTGGGAACAGCAGGAATTAGTCCTCACATATGGGTACGTCGGAACCGACGGAGCCGGCGCGGGAAAGCTCCCCAGCTTTTCAGATGAAAAGCTTTTGGGGCTTCCCACAGCGCATGCGCGCTGCCTTCCCGCCTTCCTTACCAGCTCTCTTCAGTTCGAGTTTATAGCTGAGACAATAGAGAGAGGAAAGGAAGGTAGATAGATAGAAGATACAACTCCTAGGGGAGGTGGGTGGGTTGTGAGGACTAATTCCTGCTGTTCCCAGAGATCACCTGTTACAGGTAAGTAACTGTGCTATCTCCAGGAACAAGCAGGAATAAGTCCTCACATATGGGGACTCCCTAGCTAAGATGCCTGGGAGATCCCCCTCCAAGGGTAAACCATCTTCGTATGGATCTCAGGCATCCATTCAGAGAAGGTGGGCAGGAGTTGCTTAAGTATGGAACAGGTGTTTGAGGACAGCCTGACCAAACAAGGCATCCCGGCGGGAGTCCTTGTCCAAACAGTAATGGGCTGTGAAGGTATGAACCGAGGCCCAAGTGGCTGCTCGACAGATCTGATCGATGGATACAGAGTGAAGATGAGCCATAGAAGTAGCCATGGCTCTCACATTGTGAGCTGTGACATGGCCTTCCAGAGAAATATTCTTACTCTGGTAAGCAAAAGAAATACACTGAGCAATCCAATTGGAAAGTGTACGTTTGGAGACTGGAAGTCCCAAATGAGAAGGATCAAAAGCCACAAAAAGTTGGGAAGACTTTCGATGTGGCTGAGTCCTGTTGAGGTAAAAGGCGAGAGCTCTTTTACAGTCAAGAGTATGAAGGTTCCTCTCTGCACTGGATGCATGAGGAGCCGGAAAAAAACAGGTAGATATACCTCTTGATTAAGATGAAAAGGCGAGACCACTTTGGGCATAAAGTGGGGGTTCGTCCTAAGGACCACCTTATCATGATGAAACCTAATATAAGGTGGATTAGCCACTAAAGCCTGCAGTTCACTGATGCGGCGAGCTGAAGTGACTGCAATAAGGAAAACTACCTTCCATGAAAGAAATTTCAAGGAGGTGGAGTCCAAAGGCTCAAAAGGTGGCTTCATAAGCTGACCTAGAACTAGGTTCAAATCCCATGCTACCGGCGGAGGTCGGATGGGAGGTTTAGTTAAGGTCAGGCCTCTGATGAACCTTGCAACAAGAGGATGAGAGGAAACAGGTTGTCCATTTATAGGTTTTAAGGATGCTGCAATAGCACTTAAATGGAAAGATGCAGGAGATAGTCTAGTAGAGAATTCAAAGGAAGTGCCAGAGGGTCAAGACCCTGTTGAGCACACCAAATGGAAAAACGTTTCCATTTGAAAGCATAGGAACGCCTGGTAGAGGGTTTCCTAGAGGCATGAAGGATATCTTTCACTGGTTGAGAAAGATTAAACTCATGAAGGCTTAAGCCTTCAGTAACCAAGCTCGGAGATGTAGGGACTTGGGGTTTGGGTGCCACAAAGTCCCTTTCTCCTGAGACAGAAGGTCTGGCGCAGCTCCCAGGTCCAGGGAGGAGCCCTGGGAGAGCTGTAGAAGTAGAGGGAACCATACTTGGCGTGGCCAGCGTGGAGCTATGAGGATCATCGACCCGTGATCCCTCTGAAGTTTGAACAGAGTCTTGGGAATCAAAGGAATGGGTGGAAAAGCATACAGGAATTCCTGACCCCAATGCAGGAGAAAGGCGTCGTTGGCCTGAGCTCCCTGACACGGAGTCCTGGAACAGAACCGGGGAAGTTTGGCATTCCACGGACTTGCAAAGAGGTCTATGTCCGGGGTCCCCCATTCCTGAAAGATTCTGCGTATCTGGTCCATATGCAGGGACCATTCGTGTGGAAGCAGAACTCGACTGAGTCTGTCTGCCCGAGAGTTTTGAACTCCTGGAAGGTGTACTGCCAGAAGATGAATTTGATGCTCTCTGGCGAAGGCCCATAATCTGAGAGCTTCGTTGCAAAGCGACAGAGAGCCTGTCCCTCCTTGTTTGTTGACATAGAACATGGCTACCTGATTGTCTGTCTGGACTAGGACAGTCAGGTTGACAAGGAGGGTGTGGAAGACTGTGAGGGCAAGGAAGATTGCTCGCAGTTCCAGAAGGTTGATGTGAAGGGTGGTCTCCTGGGGAGACCAGGTGCCCTGAGTGGAGAGGTGTTGGAGATGAGCTCCCCACCCTGTTTGGGAGGCATCTGTTGTGAGGGCTGCTTGGGGCAACGAAGGTTGGAAGGGGGTCCCCAACAACAGATTTTTGGAGGATGTCCACCACTGGAGAGACCAAAACAGACGTTTTGAGGTGAGTACTTGGTCTGAGAGCGCTCCTGATGCTTGAGACCACTGGATGGCCAAAGTCCATTGAGCTGCCCTCATATGGAGACGAGCGTAGGGCACCACATGGACCGTGGAGGCCATGTGGCCCAGAAGTTGCAGCAGTTCCCTGGCTGACAAGTGACTTCTGGACTGAGCCTGGGAGGCCAAGCTGATTAGTCGTAGGCCTCGGACCAGAGAGAGGTAGGCCCTTGCAGTGGTGGAGTCCAAGTGGGCCCCTATGAATTCCAGGGACTGAATAGGGATGAGTTGGGACTTGGGAATGTTTACCACAAGTCCCAGATATTGAAGAATACGCCTTGTGCAGTCCAAGGAAATCTGGGCTTCTGACTGAGATGGAGCTCGGATGAGCCAGTCGTCCAGATATGGGAAGACGAAGATTCCCATGCCTCTTAGAAATGCGGCTACGACTGCCATGCATTTTGTGAATACTCTTGGAGCAGAGGCGAGACCGAAGGGAAGTACTCTGTATTGGAAATGTTTTCCCTGGAACAGAAATCGAAGATATTTTCGGTGGGATGGATGGATGAGTATATGAGTGTACGCATCCTTGAGATCTAGAGAACAAAGCCAATCCTGACTCTGAAGGTATGGAAGGAGAATGCCCAGAGAGAGCATTTTGAATTTCTCCTTGAATAGAAACTTGTTCAATTCTCTCAGATCTAGGATAGGTCTGAAACCCCCTGTCTTCTTTGTTATGAGAAAATAAGGGGAGTAGAACCCTAACCCCTGTTGAGGAAGAGGAACCTCCTCTATTGCCCCTTGGGCAAGGAGAGAGGAGACTTCCTGACCCAACAGGGTCAGAAGAGAAGGGGGAGAACTGAATTGCCTCACCATGGTATGGGGAGGAAGGCTGGAGAAATGAAGTTTGTAGCCCTCTCTGATGATAGAGAGGGTCCATTGCTCTGATGTTATTTGCTCCCATCTGGGAGCAAAGTGAACTAGCCTTCCAGGTATGGTGAGAGGCTCTGGTTGTTCCAGAGCCAGAAATGGTAAGTTCTCTAGGGGCAAGTCAAAACCCCTGAGGGGGTTGAGCCTGCTGGGGTGTAGCAGACACTGCAGACTTTGACTTTACTTGCTTAAATTGCTGACATTTAGCAGCAAAGCGAGGCTGAGAAGATTGTTGGCCAGTATTTGTGGAAAATCTGGCCTTCTTATAGTAAGGCCTTTTAAAAGACTTCTTTTTGGCAGGAGTAGAAGTAGACTTAGAAAGTCTATCTAGAGTGGCATTTTCTGCATCCATTTGAGCAGCTTTAATTTGCCAGTCTTCACCCAATAAGTTCTCACCTGTACAGGGCAGATTCCTTAGGCCATCCACAACCCAGGGTTCTAGGTCAGAAGCCTGGAGCCAAGCAAGACGTCGGGCTGCAATAGCAATTCCCGAAGCCCTGCCAGCAACCTCAAAGGAATCAAAGGCTGCCCTGTTGGAAAACTTGGAGACCTCTGAAAGTTGTGTCACCACAGAAGTGAAGTCCTCCTTTTTATCCTCAGGGATAAAGGGGCAAAATGCCATACCTTTAGGGCAAGTTCTCTGAGAAACATGCCCATATAAAGGCTGTAAGAATTGATCCTGGCTATAAGCATACTAGCCTGGAAGATCTTTCTACCAAAAGAGTCAAGGGTCTTACATTCTCGCACTGGAGGGGTAGAAGAGTGGCTTTTGGGACTCTTTATCCTCTTCATAGCAGACTTCACCACAATGGAGTGGTGAGGCAGCTGAGTTTTTTGAAACCCAGGAGGAGGGACCCGGTACATGGTGTCCAACCTACGAGAATGAGGAGACAGAGTTAGAGGAGTCTCCCACAAATCCATCAAGTGTTCTTGAAGGATTTCATGGATAGGCAGAGTAACTGCCTCTTTAGAAGCTTTAGAGTATCCTAAAATATCCAATTTTTTTGATCTGGGTTTCTTTTCAGAAGATGTAGCAATAGAAGTCCTTTAGCTACATCAACAATGAAATCCTGAAAGGATAAATCCTCTGGAGGAGACATCGCCCTCTTTAGAGAAGAGGGCTCCTCAGGAAGATCAAACTCAGCAGAGTCATCAGAGGAATTGAACTCATCAGAAGAATCTGAGTATTCTCTCTGTGCTTGCAATGCACGATACGCGTACCGATCGATATCGAGATCGGGCGTATCGGGCATGGGATTGGTATCGGGCAAAAGCCTGAATCCAGCAAGCGGAACCGATCGACGCTTGGAAGTCGATGGTCTCGGTTCCGGTGTGGATACCGGAACCAGGGTCGGTACCGATGGAATCGGTACCGAGGGCGTCGCAGCCTTAATGAAAGCCAGAACGGCCTGCTGCATGGTCTGGACAGTATTGCCCATGGACGCCACTGCTGCCTGGATGTCGGTACCGGTATCGACCGGTACCCCAGAGCAGTCTAACAGGTGATCAGTCGAGGCCGTGCCATCGATGTCAACCTGTAACCCCATAGGTGATGCTTTGGAGGCCGGAGCCTCCCGCCGGGGTTTTTTGGTGTGGGCAGAATCCTCGAACTCAAGATTGAGAGCCTCTCGATCTTTTGAAAGAGATTTGCTTTTAGAGGATTTGCCCACAGAAAGTTTGGTTACCTGAGATCCATCCGGAGAGGAAGACCTGGATGACTGTGATGCTGGATTATCTGAAGCAAACAGCACATGGAACTTGTTGGCCCGGTTCTGCATACCACGTTTAGACATCTGGGAGCAGAATGGGCAGTCCGGTATGGAGTGGTCAGGTCCCAAACATTTAAGACACCATTCATGGGTGTCTGAGAGGGAAATAACAGCACTGCACTTAGTACACTTTTTAAAAACCAGGAGCTGGCTTCTCCATGAGGAGAATTAGTGTAGGCCTGAAGGCCTAGCAAAAGTTACCACGTTGTGCTGAAATAAAAAAAAAAAAAGATTTTTTTTTTTTTAAGAAATAAAGAAAGAGAGACCGGCAGTACCGGTTTTGGTAGGGGGAAGGCAGGTACGCGGTCAAAAGAAACAAATTAAAATAACAATTTCTTCAGCGGTGACAGGAACACGACCTGCTGGCTCCGCGGAAAAAGAGAAACTGAAGAGAGCTGGTAAGGAAGGCGGGAAGGCAGCGCGCATGCGCTGTGGGAAGCCCAAAAAGCTTTTCATCTGAAAAGCTGGGGAGCTTTCCCGCGCCGGCTCCGTCGGTTCCGACGTACCCATATGTGAGGACTTATTCCTGCTTGTTCCTGGAGATATATTTTTGCAGACCTGTGTAATTACTCACTTTTAACAACAGGTGTTCTCTGGGGACAGCAGGAATCAGTTCTCACAACCCTCCCTAGGGGGTTGGTTTTCTTTTTTACACTTGATTAAGCTATGTCATCATACTGAGGTAAGATGGGACCCTTGGGAGGGGGGAGGTGACAGCACATGTGCAATGTAACTCCCAAAGGCTTACTTTGAAAGCTGGGGAGTGGATCAGCATAGGCTCCGTTGGTGCAGACGTCACCAGTATGGGAAGACTGAGTCCTGCTGTCACTGGAGAACACTTGTTACAGGTGAGTAACCACTCTTTCCTGTGGGGGAAAAGGATCTTCATTTCAGATGCCTAGGAACAGAACGGAGGCAAGAAGCACTATGGGGCAATACTATCAAGTTTGAAGATGCAGCCTGAAACAACTGCAATGCAGGACTGCTGTGATAGAGGTAGGAGCCATAGATGGAGCCCAGGGACAAGAATGGCAGAGCACATTGGGTGTGTACAACCTGCTGATCTCTCTGGCATTCAGAGAGCTGAGGGTAGGAGCATACCAAGCTAGCATGGTGCCCTGTGGAGCTGCTGAACCTGGCACCCCACTCACCCACCTGCATGCAGGAATATGCTTTTGTCAGACTTCCTGCAAGCCCAGTGATGACATCAGCACTCTTTCTGTACTTGCTCCCTGTGCAGCCACCCCACTAGCACAACCCTTGGTACAGCCCTGACTGATGGAATAGTTACTGTAAGAAGGGGGGGAGGATAGTAGGCAATGGAACAGGCATACAGTGAAATTAAGGAGGGTAAGGTGACTGAAGGAGGAATAGAAATGGGGTGCAAGTGTGGCAATGGAACAGGTGCAGAGGAAAACAGGAAGGGAGCTTTGGAACTAGGAATGGGGTTAATTAAATAAATGATAATTACACTTACCTGGTAATTGTAGTTCCTTGAGTGACGACAGTTCAGTCCTCTACCTCTGGGTTGTCAATCTCCACCTGCAGCTAGGAGACTGGTATGTCAGAATGATGACATCACTGGATATAGCCTGCTGCACTCTTACTTCATCCCAGTGTGAACTATAACAAAGCAAACTCAAAGGAGCAAAAAATAAGTAGCTAAACAGAATAGAACATTAACTGCAACTATCCACCCCTTCCGACAAGGCTTTCTTACTCCCGCCCCGTCCTCTAGAAGGGACCAGAAAAATGAACAAATTCAGACTTACCGGTAACCATCTGTCGCCGGCTACCAAACAGAATCCTCCTGAAATGCTCCGGGTGGGAAGGAGGACTGAACTGTCATCACTCAAGGAACTACAATTACCAGGTAAGTGTAATTATCATTTCCTTATCGTTCCTCCAGTTCAGTCCTCTACCTCTGGGATGTACCAGAGCAGTAATCAATGGGAGGGACCCTTCCAGCCAGCAGATAAGACTGCCGACCCGAAACGAGCATCCGAAGCTGCTGCAACATCCAGCCGGTAATGCTTGTTGAATGTATGTAGAGACGCCCAAGTCGCCGCCCTGCAAATGTCCCCGGGCGAAACCAAACTGTGCTCTGCCCAAGAAGACGCCTGTGCCCTGGTGGAATGCACCCGCAGTCCCACAGGCACCAGACGACCTTGAAGCAAATAAGAGGAAGCAATCGCCTCTTTAAGCCAGCAGGCAATGGACGCCTTAGCCGCTGCCACACCTTTGCACACTCCTCCAAAAAGAACAAACAGCCTCTCCGACATGTAAATACTTAAGCATGTAAATACATGTAAATACATGTAAATACTTAAGCATGTAAATACATGTAAACAGCCTCTGTGACATGTAAATACTTAAGCAACGCTCTCTTCACATCGAGACGAGGAAGATCGCGATCCGATTCGCCGCCCCCCAACGACCCCAGAACGGGCAAACACCGCCTGGTTCACATGAAAGGGCGATACCACCTTAGGCAAAAAGGACGGGACCGGACGTAACACCACCTTCTCCCTGGAAAAGGACAAGAATGGCTCGCGACACGACAACGCTTGCAGTTCTGACACTCTTCGCGCCGAACAAATTGCCACCAGAAAGACCGTCTTCAATGTCAAATACTTCACTGACGCCCGTTGCAAGGGTTCAAAAGGAGACTTGGTCAATGCCGTGAGAACGAGATTGAGATCCCACTGCGGAACACACACCCTACGTACTGGACGCAAACAAGAGACCACCTTCAGGAAGCGACCTATATCCGGGTAAGCCCCTAAAGGCACCCCATTGACCTTGTCCCTATAACAGGAGGGGGCCGCCAATTGAACGCGCAAGGAACTGGCCGCAAGACCTTTGTCAAATCTGTCCTGTAGAAATTCCAAGATCAACGGAATGGAAACCGAGACCGCCCGAATCTGACGCCTCGAACACCAATCTTCAAAGATATGCCAGACGCGCACATAGGCCAAGGAGGTCGAATGCTTACGAGCTCGAAGTAAAGTTGCCACGACCGCCGACAAGTACCCTTTCTTCAGCAGCTTAGCCCTCTGAATGGCCATACCGTAAGCGAGAACCGATCCACCTGAGGCATGAGGAGAGGCCCTTGCAGCAACAGATCCGACCGCACCGGCATCCACCAGGGCTCCCCGTCCAAGAGGCGTACGAGGTCCGCGTACCAAGGACGCCTCGGCCAATCGGGCGCCACTAACAGGACTTTCCCGGCATGCGCCTCGATCTTCTGAATCACTCTGCCTATCAACGCCCATGGAGAAAAAACATACAGGAGTCCGACCGACGGCCACTGACGAAGCAGCGTGTCGATGCCCTCCGACATTCGTTCTCGCCTTCTGCTGTAGAAGCGGCCCACCTTTGCAGAATGGAAGGTCACCATGAGATCCATGACCGGAGTTCCCCAACGACAGACTATCTGCCTGAACACTTCAGGATGCAATTCCCACTCTCCGGCTTCCACCTGCACTCTGCTGAGGAAGTCTGCTGTGACATTGTCCTTTCCCGCAATGTGCGCCGCCGAAATCGCGGACAAGCGAAGCTCTACCCACGCGAACAACTCGTCGGCCTCTGCTTCCATCGCGGCACTCCCCGTGCCGCCCTGGCGGTTGATGTACGCTACCGTCGCCGAGTTGTCAGAGAGCACTCGCAAGGGCTGGCCGCACACCAAGTCCTCGCACGCCTGAAGGGCCCTGAACACCGCTCGAAGCTCCAGCCGGTTGATCGTCCATGAGGCCTCCAGGGGAGACCAAAGCCCTTGCGCAAACCGGCTCCCGCAATGGGCTCTCCATCCGATGAGACTGGCATCTGTCAACAACGGAATCCACTCCGGCTGCTCCAGAGGCATGCCGGCAGCCAACGACGAGCGGCATAGCCACCAACGAAGAGACCGTCTGACTGTGCTCAGGCAAGGAAGACGCTTGCTCAACGAATCGGTCGGATGCGACCAGCGGCGGAGAAGTGCTCTTTGGAGAGGCCGCATATGAAACCTGGCCCAAGGCACCACTTCCAACGTCCCTGCCATGGTGCCCAGCACCCGGAGATAATCCCACGTGGGCGGCGCCGGCACCAACACAAACTGCTGCACTAGGGCCTTCAAGCCCTCGGCCCGGGTGTGCGGCAGGAACACTCGCCCCGTCTTCGTGTCAAAGCGGACCCCCAAGTATTCGAGGTCCTGAGTGGGCAGCAAATGACTCTTGGCCGTGTTGACTATCCAACCAAGCCCTTGCAAAAACTGCACCACCCTGTCTGTCACCCGGAGACTTTCCTCCGCGGACTTGGCTCGAATCAACCAATCGTCTAAGTAAGGGTGGACCAGAATCCCTTCTTTGCGCAACGCCGCCGCCACCACCACCATAATTTTGGTGAAGGTCCACGGCACCGTCGCCAAACTGAAAGGCAACGCTTGAAACTGATAGTGGCCCCAGGGAAGGGCGAACCGCAGCAACCTCTGGTGAGCTGTCCGAATGGGAATGTGCAAATACGCTTCCTTGAGATCCAGGGACGTCAAGAATTCTCTGCGCCGCACCGCCACAATAACGGATCTCAATGTCTCCATTCGAAAGTGCGGTACCCTTAAGCACCGGTTGACCGCCTTCAGGTCCAGTATGGGCCTTAACGTTCCGCCCTTTTTGGGAATCACAAAATAAATGGAGTAGCGACCCATGCCGTAATCGGCTTTGGGAACTTCCACCACCGCTCCCAACTGAAGAAGCCTTGCCAAGGTCGAACGAATCGTCGCTGTTTTCTGGAGGCCCCGGCAAGGAGACAAAACGAAGGAATCCCACACGGGCCGAGCCAGCTCCAGTGCGTAACCGTGTTGAACTATTTCTAACACGCACTGATCCGATGTGATGTGGGTCCAGGCGGAGAGAAACTCCCGAAGCCACCCGCCTATGGGAGGCTCGTCCGCCGGGACCCACCTCGCTTCATTGGGTCTTACGCGAGGAGGACGCAGGACTGGAGGAGAAACCTCGCGATGCTCCCCGAAATCCGCGAAAGCCCAGGGCTCGAGACGGAAAACGCCCCCTCTGGGAACCACCGAACCGCGGTGACCGAAATCTGCGGAAATCTCGAAACTGACCCCGCGTGCCTTGGCCTGACTTGGCTTGTTTAGGCCGATCCTCGAGCAGCCTGCCCACCTTGGACTCACCCAGGTCCTTCACCAACTTTTCCAAATCTTCCCCAAACAGCAAACCTCCCTTAAAGGGAAGCTTGCTGAGGCGAGACTTAGAAGGGCCGTCTGCCGGCCAATTGCGTAACCACAAAGATCTACGTGCGGCCACCACCGATGCCGTGCTGTTAGCCAATGCCCGAATCAAATCGTAATGCACGTCTGCGAGGTAGGCCGCTCCGGACTCTAAGCGGTCCAGCTCCTTGACCTCCTCGAGACCCATGTGCGAAGATTGGCGCAGACGCTGGGCCCAGCACAGACACGCTCGGGTTACCCAAGCGCCGCAGATGGAGGCCTGCAGCAAAATAGAATCCGCTTCAAAGGCCTGCTTCAGTAAACCGTCAACCTTCCGGTCCTGGGTATCCTTCAAGGCCGCACTCCGTTCGACCGGAATGGTAGTCTTCTTTGTAACCTCCGACACCACTGCGTCTATCCGCGGTGCCTGGAACCGGTCTTTATCCTTATCGGCCAAGGGATACAACCTATTCATAGTCCGAATGCCCCGGAGCCCCGCTTCCGGTTTATCCCATTCGTCTTGAATCATCTTTTCGACGACGCGATGTACGGGAAACACCACCTGGGTCTGCCGAACCGCCTGGATGACGGGGTCCTCCACTTCATCGTCTACCACAGTCGGCGTAGCAAGATTCAGCATTTGCAACGTCTCGGAAATCAAGGCTGCCAACTCCTCCCTGCGGAAGACCCGAATGATTTTGGCTTGATCCTCGGGTTCTGGGATTTCACCGTCTTCCAGGTCCTGCAAACCCTCTTCAGGATCCCATTCCGGGTCAGGGGCAGCCGGCCAGGGGTCCTCCCCCGGGTCCCGGAGCTTCGCTCGCTTCGGCGCTGGCGGTTCCTTGCCCCCCGCCGCAGCCGCCACAAGCTGCGGAGGCTGGGATGCCAGGGACCCGGATCCTGCCCCCTTTGTTTTGCTGCCGCAGGCAAAAGGCCTGATGCATAAGCAGGACAAATGCGGGACTAAAGTCTCCGAGACCCAACTCCTGCGCTTGCAAAGGCTCACTGGAGGGCCCCGCCCGCTCCTCCAATTCCGGCCCTGGCGCTGACAGCCGCGGGGAAGCAGACTCAACCCCCGCGGGCGCGCTCAGCGCCTCCGGGGACTCGTGGACTTCCATCTGAAGCTCCACTGCAGAAGACAGGGCAGCACAGCCCCGGCACACACCTGAGTCAGCAACGGAGCCCCTCCTAGTGCCACAGACGATGCACTGAGGCCGGGCCGCCATAAGGAGACAAGCCTGAATCTCCCCCCCCCCCCCCGGTGCTTACCGGAGCCTCTGCCCCCGCTAAAGAGGAGAGAAGCCGCTTTGAGGGTTTATTCGCTGAGGCCCCCCTTTTTTTTTTTTGTGAAATCCGCTGATGGCAGCACTCAACGCACTTATCACTTTATGTTTCTTTTTTTTTTTTTGCACACTTCTGAGACCGAAGAACTCCCCCATCTCCAGCCCCCCGATGCTGAAGAGCTGGCTGAAGGAGCCGCAAGATCTAACTGAGGGACCAAGAAAATCAAAAGAAACCCCCCAAAACAAAGCAAAATAAGAAAAAATTAGAGGGCAATTAAAACTACTGCAGAGTCGTGCAGCTCCACGGGATTAGGAAAGCTAGCACGGACACACGGCAACCGCGCGGCTTAAAAAAGATGGCCGCCGCTAATGCCGACCACGCAGAGGAAAAGGCGCCAAAAACATCACTGACGCCTCCGCGCGCTCTGAAAAACTGACCCAGGGACCCAGGGCCGTCTGACGCCGGCAAAGCACTTACCGGCTCAGCCTTCCACTCCGATTAAATTTTCGCCGCGGAGGAAGGCTGGAAAACCCGGGCCCGAAGCTCTGCCGCTTAACTGATTGCCGACCGCTCCGTCGGAGGCAGACACTGGAGCTCCGAAATGCTCTCCGAATGAGGAGGGCTCTCCCCTGTAGAGTCAGGGGGGAGAGACCTCTAGACCACCGGGAGGGGGGGGGGGAAGCTCGAAGTCCTGAGCCAGAACCCCCAGCAAGGAACCCCAGCTCAGACACGAGCAGGAAGCAAGAAAGCCGTGAGGGTTCCCCCTTTTATTCCTCTTTTTTTTTTTTTTTTTTTTTAAAGATCTTTAAAGAGACACTGTCAAAATAAAGGAAACCTAACCACTAATCTACACTAGTGCCTGAGTTGCTCCTTATCCTTTCCTCCAGAGAGCCCCTTCCCAAGGCTCGTCAAGTCCTCCTGCTGCAAGGAGACTGGTCACACTGGGATGAAGTAGGAGTGCAGCACGCTATATCCAGTGATGTCATCATTCTGACATACCAGTCTCCTAGCTGCAGGTGGAGATTGACAACCCAGAGGTAGAGGACTGAACTGGAGGAACGATAAGGAATGTCTATTAGAACTGGGAAGAGATGCTTGAACCAGGGAGGGTAGACTACTGAAGTAAGGAAAAGGGAAGTGGGAATTGGAATGCACCAGGAAAATATGAAAAGAGAGCCAATTGTATTAGGATAGAGCAAAGCAGCACTGAAATGGCCCATGATGGGGGGGGGGGGGGGGCGGGGTGGAAGAATCTAACAGGAAGTGACAGAACCAGGATTGGCGAGGAGGTGGTGATGGAACCAATAAAGGGAGAGGGACAAACATCTAAAGGTAAGATTTTCCCCATTAATAAGGAGATTTAAAAGAAACCTGGTAGCATTCTGTTTGTCAATCACTTGCACGGTGCACGCCCATGACTCAGCATTACACTTTACTGAAACCAAGAATAGAATCATTCAAAAATAAACTATGCAGACATACAGCCTGTGGTGGAAAGATAGAAACAGAGGATATGGTTTTTGCAGTCTGCCCCAGATTCCCTGGGACCAAAGGACTATAAACATATCCTCTGCTGCCCTGAATCAAATCTCAAGATATTGCAAGATTGGCCACACAGGAGATTATGAACATTTAAGCACTTCACCACGTCACCTGTGTTGCCAGTGTAATTGGGGTGATTGAAAAGGAGATCGGGAGGGAGGGAGGAGTGGCTCAGTGGTTGGGACAGGTTACCTCAGGCCGGAAGGTTCAATTCCTGCATGGCGACAAGCAACTTCAGGCTGGAGGGACTGGGGTCTCTAGTCCCATGGCCACTCCTTGTGGCCTTGGGCAAGCCACTTAACCCTCCATGGCCTCAGGTACACTTAGATTGTGAGCCCTCTGGGGACAAGGGAATAAAAAGTACCTGTTAGTACACATGTAAACCGCACTGATTCTAAAGAGCGCGGTATAAAAAAAAAAGAAAAGAAAATAAATAAGACAAGATTAGGGGCAAACAGTGTCTGCTGTGCTCACCTCCACCCATCCCTTCATACATGTGCATAGGGAGAAAAGAGGGAGAGAACTTAAGGCAGGAGGTAGTGGGTGAAATAATGTTCCTCTGAATCCATCATCGTGACCCCCAACACCCTCTCTGTTCACCCATCAGACCCTGCCCATGTCCCTTCTCACATCTCTGCTGTGCACCTGATAACTCCCAGGTCTTTGACGCACACACCCACTCCACCTTAGCTGTTTCTTCTCCAAGTTGAAGAGCCTTAATCTCTTTAGCCGATGTCTAAGGAGAGATATAAAAGGTTATAAAAATCCTGGGTGGAGTGGAACAAACATGAATTGATTGTTTACTCTTTCAAAAAGTACAAAGACTAGGGGACATGCCATTAATTTACTAAGCAGCACATTTAAAACAAATTGAAGAATTTTTCTTCTGACAGATACTTGCTGGGTAAACTTTGTTTATAACGAAACACAGAGACAGGGTAGCCGTTCACAAAGAGGAGAAAAATGGTAGCCAATCAATACGGGAAAATGGTGTCACTAAGGAAAAGGTGACAAATCTGGAATGACAATTACATCTGAAGACCAAAGAAAACAACCAATGTATCTGTAAGATGCAATAGAACAAAAAGAACAGATACCCAGACCGGCAGAGTTTTCAGGTTTGAAAGACCCCTTTCTTTATTGCCCCTACGTGTTTCGGCCTTACGGCCTTCTTCAGGGGGGTATTATAGGGTGCAAACCTCAAAGAAACAAACAATAACAATTAAAACACATCAAATAAATAATAAATATAAACCTTAATTAAAATCATTAAAAGGTATAAAATCAAAATTGATAATAGCTAGAAAACCAAACCGCTAACATCTGTAATCACCAAATAATAATCACAGAAGTGAAAATACAGATATATGTAATGTGCTATAATTGTGTCTACAGTAAAGAAGTAAAAAACAAGTAAAAAAGAAAATGAGATGAGAAGGACATAACTAAAAACATAAATATGTCTACCGATACCTTTTCTGTATAGGACTTCTGTTAAATAAATAGAGAACATATGTCACTAAAAAAGCAATAAAAAAAACAATAAATAATACACAGGTAAAATGATTAATACAGAAAATTGATGAATATTAATATCATGTAAGATCAATAATAAATAATCTTTAAAAAGATAAATGAATAAAGCATACTTAAAAAATGAGCATAGGATAAATAATAAACACCTAAAACCATAAATAATGTGATAATGCGCTTGATACTAATATTTTAATCACGCAAACAACAAACGATAAAAACTAAAAATAAAATACACTCAAACCTATTAAAATATATTAGACAATTCTAGAAGAGAAAGGACCACAATGTGAGGTACTTTTATAAAAGAATAATGGAAAAAACATCTATGTGAAACCACGGTAAAGGAGCAGCACTGTAATAACCCCAATCAGTAGGGAACAACGCCCTAGATGTTCTTCAAGAAAAAAGACATTGTATCAAAACTAGCTATGTTGGCAAGATCGATGGACAACGTCCTACCAATTTATAGAAGTTCCAAAGGATATGTGAAGATAACTATCCCTAGACGTGCAGAAGTTAATAATTAATTATGGAATTTATGTTTATTTTAATCTACACTGCGATGACACCATAGCATTCTATCAATAAGATAAAAGAATTTTATGTTATAAAAAGAACGTTGTATCAAGACAGCAGTATGTTAAAAGTTAAGGAAATTGGCAATACCGGTGTTATTTCGCTGTACCAAATAAGCACTGAATCCGAACATATTAAGAATTAATTAGACTTACCTGCTAATTGTTGTTCCTTAAGGAACTCTAGTCCAGTCCTGGACCATAGAGTTTAGAATCTCCTCCAGCAGCCTTGGAGACTGAAGTACTGTATGGTTCCGGGACTGGACTAGAGGGACGAAAAGGAAGAATTAATTAGACTTACCTGCTAACTGTTGTTCCTTAAGGAACTCTAGTCCAGTCCCGGAACCATAGAGTACTTCAGTCTCCAAGGCTGCTGGAGGAGATTCTAAACTCTATGGTTCCGGGACTGGACTAGAGGGACGAAAAGGAACATAGATTATATTTTCTATCCAAACAAAATGATCAAGTGTAATGGATTGATAATGTAGACAGAGTGGTAAACTAAACCAGCAGTACGTTTAAAAATAAGCAGTACGTTTAAAAATAACAAATAGAAAAAAAAGAGAAAGCAGTGCTGCTATGTTGGCGTTTTTCGCAGAACTGAACAAAAATGCACCTAACCTCAACTAAGTGAATTAGCACCATAGATCAAATTTAAATGACGATAAGCACATATCGTAGATATCCTGAATATCAGTACACACATTTAAAATTATAATCTCGTATATAGTGAATACTGAACATACTAATGCAAGCTTAGTAATATAAAGACCCGTTAAGAAAACCAAAACCGCTATGTCCGATATATCCACACAATGTTCATAACGTGCTCTTGCATCTTTCGTCCCCCCCCCCCCCCTTGCTTGCACTTCTCCCACAAAGCTGCATGGGAGTGTCTGTTGTTGGGGAGGAATGCTGTGATGTGATGTATGATATGATATGATATATGTGACTAAAAACACAATATTGCAACATCTCCCCCTTGTGGCAGCTGTGCAAGCAGCAGCCTCGCATGCAGCTTCATGGGAACATTGCTTGTGTGATATCCTATCAATATCAATTTTTCAGAACATGAGCATTCCGACAGTGACATTTTTATTTCAATGCACATACCCAAGAAAACAGTTACTCACCTGTAAGAGGTCTTCTCCAGGAACAAGCAGGAAGTCAGTCCTCACTTATGGGACCTCCTTAGCTACAGGCTACCAAACCTGTATCCAAAATATACCTCCATGAGGCCGTAAGCAGAAGCCGAAGCCCTTGGTAGCCATGAAGAAGGGTCGGAGGGCAGGAGTTGCTTATACCCTGAACAGATTATGGAATACAGCCTGGCCGAAGGTGCTGTCCCAACAGGACTCCCTCTCCAGGCAGTAGTGGGCAGCGAAGGTGTTCGTGGAAGACCAGGTTGTCGCCTGGCAGATGTCCTTCAGGGGCACAGATCACAGCGAGGCCACCAAGGCCGCTTTGACTCAGACCCCATGTGCAGTGACTCGACGATCCAGAGGGACGCTCGTCTTCACATGGGCAAACGCAATGCAGTCCACCACCCAAATCAAGAGGGTGCACTTGATGACTGCTTGCCCCTGTGTATTGGGATCATAGGTCACAAAGTCTGTCAGACTTGCGATGAGTCTAGGTATGCTGCAAATAGAAGGCAAGGGCCCGTTTGCAGTCAAGGGTGTGGAGAGCCGCCAACACCTGGTCAGCGTGGGGCCTCGGGAAGAAAGTCAGGAGCACTATCTCTTGGTTGAGATGGAAGTCTGAAATGACCTTGGGTAGGAATTTAGGGTACAGAGGTTCCGATAAAACCTGGTGTAAGGGGAGACAGCCATGAGCACCTGGAGCTCACTGACTCGGCGAGCCAAGGTCAGCACCACCAGGAAGGCCAGCTTCCAGAATAAATGCCGGAGCGAACACATCGCCATCGGCTCGAAGGGTGGACGGGTGAGCTGCGTGAGTACCAGATATTCTGAGCACCAGATGGAGAAGCATTTCCACTTAAAGGCGTAAACCCGCCTAGTGAAGTCCTTCCTTGAGGCAAGAAGGACTTCCGCGACCTCCTCCAGAAGGGCCAGAGAGGCTAGGGAGACCCATTCAGACGCCAGGCCGTGAGGGATAGGGAGGTTAGGTTCAGGTCCGTTGACAGCCAGAGCAGGAAGCAAGGCTGCCGGGGCCATGAGAATCAACGATGCCCCCTCAAGCTTTGAAGAGAGTCCTCACAATGAGGGGAAAAGGAGGGAATGCATATAGGAGACTGGAGGACCAGTCTAGGAAAAATGCATTGGGGCCCTCCCTGCCCGGGTGCGGTACCGGGCCGCAAAAGCGAGGAAGCTGCATGTTCTGGGGTCTGGCGAAGAGGTCCATCGCCGGAGTGCCCCAGTGTAGAAGCAGCCAGCCTGCTACTCTTGGATCCAGCCGCCATTCGTGAAGGCGAATCATTCTGCTGAGTCTGTCCACCAGGCCATTCTCCTGACCCGGGAGGTATGTAGCCCTGAGGGATATCCTCCGTCAGTCAGTGAAAGAACAGACGAGGACTGCTTCCCGACAGAGGGAACGTGATCCCGTGCCCCCCTCCTTGTTGATGTAGAACATAGCTACAAGGTCGTCGGTCTGTACCAGAACCGACTTTCCACTGAGGTGATCCTCGAAGGCCCTCAGGGCCTACCGAAAGGCCCAGAGCTCAAGCAGGTTTATCAGCTGTTGAGACTCCTCGGGTGACCATTGCCCTTGCGTGCAGAGAGACCCGCAATGGACTCCCCACCTTAACGGAAGCATCTGTAGTAAGCACCACATTTTGCAATGGGGCCTGAAAGGGCAATCCCCGCAGAAGGTTGCAGGAGTTCTACCACTAGTTCAGGGACAAGCAGAGGTCGGGGAGAACCCTGACAGGGTCCCTGAGGTGTCCAAGGGACTGGCTCCATTGGGTACTGAGACACCACTGAGCTGTTCGCATGTGCAGGCGGGAGTGAGGAATCACATGCACGGTCAAGGCCATGTGGCCCAGGAGACATAGCATGGACCGAGCGGTGACAGGGGGGGGGGGTGCATTCAAACGCGAGCTGCCAGGGCTCTGAGGCGGGTGGAACGATCCACCAGCAAAAAGACAATGGCCTGCTGAGTATCGAGGCATGCCCCAATGAACTCGAGGGCCTGCACCGGCTCGAAGTGAGACTTTGGGTAGTTGACCAAGAACCCCAAGCTCTCCAAGAGGAGGACAGTACACGACATTGCTTGCCGGGCCTCCTCGGTGGAGGAGCCTGTAACGAGCCAGTTGTTGATGTAGGGAAAAATCGGTACACCCTGGTGCCGAAGGTGAGCAGCGACCACGACGAGGCACTTTGTGAAGACCCGTGGGGCGGACGCAAGGCCGAAGGGGAGCACTCTGTACTGGAAGTGCTTTCCCTGTAGCCTGAAACGCAGGTACTGCCTGTGTTGGAGGTGGATTAAGATATGGGCGTAAGCGTCCTTCAGATCCAAGGAGCATAACCAGTCAGCCTGCCAGAGGAAGGGCAGCAGTACGCCAAGAGATAACATCTTGAATTTCTCCGCACCATGAACTTGTTTAGCCTGTGGAGGTTGAGAAAGGGCTGCAGAACCCCCCTTCTTTTTCAGGATGGGAAAGTACCAGGAATAAAAGCCTCAACCTCGAAGGTGGGGAGGGGACCTTTTCGACTGCCTGTTGGGCAAGGAGGCAGTGCAATTCCCGCTGCAGCAAAAGCTGGTGCACGGGGAGCTGAGGCGGCTCTGCCGGGGGAGAAAGGGGGTGGAAGCCTGTCGAAATAGAGGCAATATCACCTCAGACACTTGGGTTCTCCAGGTTGTCCAGGAGGGCTGAGCGCCCACAAGCAGGACAGGCATCCCCCCACTGGCAGGACAGGCGTCCCCCCACTGGCTGCTGCATCGCCAGAGGGTGAGAGGCCATGCCGCTGGTGTCAAAACCCCTGAGTGGGTTGCGGGGGAGCCAGCATTTGGGCCTTCGGACCCTTTGGTTTACGGTACCCCTGGCCAGGCTTTCCCTGCCCTGGAGCAGTCGGCGTGGGGGTAGCCGGATACGGCGGATAGCCAAGATACTGGAGACCTTTTCTGGGGAAGAAGGGCTTCTTGATTGGCTTCTTCTTCCGAGGCAGGGTAGAGGTCTTGCAGGAGAGACGGGTCCTGGTAAACTCCGTCTCGATCGCCACAGCCTTCTCCTCCATCGGCTTACCAAAAAGCTGTTCACCGAGGCAGGGCACGTCCAGGAGCTTCTCCTGCACCTATTGCTTCAAATCCGAGGATTGGAGCTATACCTGGCAGCGGGCGCCACCCGAGCTGATGTCTCGAAGCCATCATAGGAGGCTTGAGAGATGTACTTGGTGCAGTCGGCCACGGACTTCAGTAGGGCGCAGAATCTGTCAAGGGGCTCCCCTTCCAGGCCCGTGGAGAAACCCCCAAGTTCCTAAGCCAAATTGTGAAGGAACATACCAATGTACAATTGATATGCCTGGATGCGACAAGAGAGCATGGAACTTTGATAGGCCTTGTGGCCCAGGGCATCAAGGGCTCTCGACTCTCGGCCTGGTGGTACCGATGAGTGTGATTTCGGTCTCTTCTGCTTCCGCATGGCCAATTCCACTACCATCGAGGTGTGTGGGAGTTGGGTTTTCCAGAAGCCTGGCCCATGCTGCACCTTGTACATTATGTCAAGGCGCTTGCTTACAATGGGGACCGAGGCTGGGGCCTCCCACATGCAGAACAGCAGCCAAGATAGAATCAGCAGTACTGGCATGGTGAGGGATTCCCTTGGCGGGGGACTCGTACTGAAGAATATCGAGTTCTTCAGCACGAGGGTCCGCCTAGGCCTGGGTGACCAGGTTGAGGGCCCGAGCCATGTCCTGAATAAACACCAAGAAAGAGGTGCCTTTGGGGTGGTGAACGCTGTTGGAATGCAGGCAGCGAGGGGTCCAACGGAAGATCCCAGTGAGTACGGGTTTCCGGGGAGGTGTCCCCATCGGACTCCCAGTCCAAAAAATCAGTCGAGGGATCCGAGCCGGGCAGGTCACCCTGTCCGATGGTCGGCGGCCTGGAGCAAGAGGCCCTGGATGATCTCGCCTCCGAGGAACGGGAGGGCAAGCGAAACAGACGTCGAGGACCCTCACGAGGCCCGCGGCTCTCAGGGCTTTCCTGGAAAGATTTGGGTGTCCCACGCAAGGGACCTGCGGTCTCTGTGTGCAAGTCAGCGAAGCTGGACATAAGCGCCTGCTGGGAAGCAATGAATGCAGAAACGCTGCATTCGAGCCCCAGCATACGGGACTCCCATGCAGGCGTGGGGCCCTGGGATGCCAATACCGGGGTCACTGGATTGGGCATCAAAGAGGAGAGGGGGTCCTCACCGGGACAACCCTCAGGAGACTGGGTGCTTTCGCCGGAGGCCTCGTTTCCCTGCGAGGTTGCAGGGCCACTCCTTGTCCAACTCTTGGGAACGCCGAAGGGGGCTAAGCGACTGGGAACGGGAATGCTCGCATTTGTCAGGAGCCCCGGACAGCGACTTTGAGGCCTTTTTGCACCGTTCCACCTCAGGGGACCCCTGGTCGGAGTGCCACCTGGGACGCAGGGGGGGAGCCCACCGGAGGAGAGACGACTATGGGCACCACCGTGGACTCCGAGGTGGCCTTTCGGAAAATGTCTTCAGACTTCTGCTTACGGCTGAGCAGAGCCTTAGAGGACATTTTCGAGCAGAGCTCTGGGTCAAGGTTGGCTCCCTGGCACGATAGACAACAGTCATGAGTATCCGTAAGCGACATGTTCCTAGAGCATCTATCACATTTTTTAAATCCGATGGCCATGGGGGAACAAATGGCCCCTGTGAGGTCGAGTTAAAGAAAATGTTTTTCTGAGGAGACAAGACAAATGTCTGTAGGGCTCCGCAGAAAAAGGGAGACTGATCAAGATTGCACCCTTGGGCGGGAAGGGGACCACACATGCATGGTGGCAACTCCAAAAGGCTTTCTTTGAAAGCTGAGGAGATGCTTCCATGAGGGCTCTATCGGTGCTGACATCACCCATATGCAAGGACCGACTTCCTGCTTGTTCCTGGAGAAAGCAAAGCTATTCTATGATGCGGGTGGACCAGAATATGCATATACACATCTTTTCAATTCAAGAAGCATAGCCAATCATCCTGTACAAGGTACGGGAGCAGCATCCCTAACGAGACCATTTTGAGCTTGAGTTGAGGTTTTGCGGGTCCAGAATTTGACGGAACCGGCCGGCTTGAGAACCAGGAAATACCTGGAGTATCAGCTCTGCCCAACCTGGGCCAGGGAGACTGGCTCAATGGCAAGATCAAACAGCAGAGCCTCAACCTCTCTCTGCAGCAAGCTCCGGTGTGCAAGGTTTATGGGGTACTCTCCAGGGTCATATGGAGGCAGCAGCTGGGTGAAGTGCAGTCGATATCTGCTTTGGACAATCTGTGGCACCCAGGTGTTCAAGGTGATGAGGGCCCAAAAGCGGACAAAGTATATGATCCACCCCGCCGACCTGTGGGGGGGGGGTACCTCGACAGGCAATTGTCAGCTGGCTATGGTCCCAAGGACCCCGTAAAAACCTCACCCCTGGCTTGGGCTGGGGGGCCGGGTTGCGTTTTCAGGGTATTTCTCCATCCGCTGTGGGCAGGCAATCTGCACATGTGACTAGGCCAGGAAATACCAGCAGATAGAAGGCCTTCTTGGCGTGATGTTTCTTCCACACTGGGTTAGTGGTCTTTCTGGAGAGCCTGGTGAGATTCACCTGCTCCTTTCTCCAGCTCCTCGGCTTTCTGCTCCATGGGTTTGCTGAAGAGGTTCTGACCTGGTAGGGGATGTTAGAGATCTTGTCCTGGACCCATTGCTCCAGGTCAGAGGACTGTAGCCACACCATCCGGTGGGCGGCAATACCCACAACCGCCATTCTGTCAGCAGATTCAAAAGCATCATAGGAACCTGCACTATGAACTACGAGCAATCATTGCTGTGAGCCATGAGACCCCTAAAGGGCTTGCAATGGTCCTCGGAAACAAGGGCAGCAAAATCCTCCAGATCCAATGTGACTTCCTTGAAGAACATACTCATGCAAGTCTGGTAAGCCAGAATTCTGATGATCAGCATGGAACCCTGGAAGCACTTCCTCTCAAAGGGGTCCAAGCCTTGTGACTCGGCAGGACTGAGGAGTGCATCTTAGCATTCTTCACGTGTTCAAAGCTGACTCCATCACAATGGAATCGTGGGGCAATTGAGGCTTCTCAAACCTCTGGACCTGGTACAGGGAATTGCACTGGCACCTGATGACTGAAAGCATGAGCGGCACCTCCCACAGCCACTGCAGGACATGCTGGATGGGAAGAGTCACCGCCTCCCAGGGCACCAAGAGGTACTGAAGTAGTTCCAGTTCTTTCGCTCTGTTCCTTCTCAGACTCCAGAGAAAAAAGATGGCCTCTGCTATGTCACTAACAAAGTCCTGGAAGGACATGTTCTCTGGGGGCAACTTACACCGTTAAAGTGGAGGAGGTGGATCAGATAGGAGGTCTGGGGACGAAGGTCTGATGCTGTCAATTCTGCCTCTGTTTCCCATTCTGATTCGAATTCTGAGAGGAAGTCGAAATCATGCCAAGTCTCCTCTTGCCAGCTCCACGGCTTGGGGGAGGAAGGATGCCAATGGCCCTCAGGCCATCTGGCATGCTGATGGCAGTGTCCCTGAGCCTTGGACTCTAATAGGCTGGAGAGAGAGATACCTCCAGCAACCAGAGTCGATACCGATCTCCCACCCGATGTCCCAACCTCAGCAGGCAGGGCAAGGGTCTCCAGCATAGGCTGGAAGGAGTGAGGGGATGGTGCATTCCATGTTGCGAAGCCTGTGTTATGCAAGGCTTCCACCACCATCAAGTGAGCTTCTAGGGCTCAAAGGCGTTTCTGCAGAACCACCACCTGTGAGAGGGCTGATGCCGCAGCTGTGGACAGTCAATGACACCTTGGGTGGGAACTCTAAGATTATAGATGCATCAGGAGACATCCAGTTGCCCTTCTAGGCACTGGGAGTGAACTCCGCCATTTGGATCGGTCCTCCCGCCGGGCTGGCTTGGCCAACCACTCCCAGCAATCGCATCATGTCAAGTAGGGCTGCAAGGACACTGCACCCAGAACTTCTCCTGGTGCTCACCTTTCGATGTCGATGGGGTCTCTCTGCAGGGAGCCTCCTCTCTACCCTCAGGTCCCCTCTGCTCCAACTGAACACACTGCTCCTTCCCCTTGGCCGCCTCTGGACCTTTCACAGATATAGACAAGGGAGTTGGAGCTGAGGATGCTGAATCAAATGAGTCCGACTCCTGTTTTTCCTGACCTTTCAGCCCTCAGCACATCACCTCCCAGCAGAGCTCACAGGACGCCTGCTCATAGTCGAGTCCAAGCCAGAGACATGCTGAAAAACACCACCTCGGCAAAAACAAAAGGAAAAACTGCCGTGGGTGGGAAACCACCCCGAATGGGGAAAGCCATGCAAAAGTGTTGGAAAAATAAAACCACAAAAGAACCCTAAAAGGGAAAAAATGGCTAACCAACAGGCATAAAAGAATAAGAGAAAAAATCCCAGCCACGAGGGTCAGATAGAAAACCTTTTTCCAGACTTGCAGGAACATGTCCTAGGGGCTCTGTGGAAAAAAGAAGACTGGGGAGTATGAACATAAGATATACCATACTGGGTCAGACCAAGGTCCATCAAGCCCAGTATCCTGTTTCCAACAGTGGCCAATCTAGGTCATAAGTACTGTCACACCCCAGCCCCCGGCCACGTGCCTAAAGAGCTAGGGTGGACATTATGTCCTTCATAAACGGGTTGAAAACTATCTTCAGCACTGAAGCATGTTGGGAGTTGTAGTTTCCCTTTTAAAAGTATAGCCGTGACAAACCAGTATGAAGGTAAATGATAAAGATTTTATTTCCCCAATGTCACAAGGTTCAACATAAAGCATCAGGATATTCTCTCCAGTTAGTATTTCCAAAGATATTTACAAAACTCAGGTTGAAGGTGTTTCACAGTCACTACTTCTGTTCAGGGGTTTTAATCCAAAACATAGCAGATACGACAAAACACAAGCTTCTTCATTCAGCTTAGTAAAAATGTTCTCTTTTATCCTTTCCTTCTTTAGTAACACCAAGCACAGGTGCTAGGCAATATTCCTTTGGTTAAACAAGCTCTTACCTTCAACAAGATCAGGCTTCTTTACTCTGTTACCCAAAAGCGCGCATCCTGAAAGCTATTCTTCAGTTAAGGACTCCATGCTTCCAGCCAAACAATGTGCAATCCATGGGAAACTCAGGCAGTAAGGAATCCTGTTCGCTAGGATCTATCTGCATTTCTTCTTGCTCTGAAGAAACATCAACTTGCTCTGAGCTTTCCCCATATCTCCCAGGATATACTTTCTCGGGGGATCTCTGTAATTCCCTCCAGCAGTGGTCTACCTGGTATGGAAGACAGGTATCTGGGGTTTGAGCTATCTCTTTCTGGCTAGGTTCAGAAACCTCTCTCCAGCTGCGGTTAAACAGTTCCTGGCCTCCTTGCTTAAATTCCTCTCTGGTGTTAATCGATGGCTCCCTGTTCCAGGCTGGGTTCTTCTGCCTCCTAGCTTGAGCCCTGGGCACCCACCTCTGAACACCTTGAGACCACTGTTCCCTCTAAGCTGTGCGCATGTGCGCGCGCACACCCCTCGCCGAGAGAGCGCACATACTTTACAACAGAGCGCACAAAAATTATGGCTCTAATTCTGATAGAAAACACAGACGTCTTAAAATTTAAAAGTTATGATTGTAATTACTAGAAATTTCCCGCTTCATTTAGTAATCCTCTATTTTCATTTAATTTGATTAAAATCAATGTGGTGTACATACTGTATTCTGACGTGTAGTCAAATTTTAAAGTATGTAACTCCGAGTGTCGTTATGTGGTGCACAAAAATTTAACCTTCCTTCAAAAGCTGCACACAACTGATATTTTATGCGCACACAGCTTACAGAAAATTAGAGGGAACATTGCTTGAGACTTCCAGTCCGGCATAGACGTGGGAAGACTTATGCTCTCTCTCCCTGAGCTGGGTCTCCCTGGTACCTCTCCTGCCAGCTTCTCCCTGGAGCTCTCCACCTTGGAACTGCTGGCCTCTTTGGAACTCTCTTATCCTGCAACAGCCCCTCCGGCTGCCTTTCTTGGTGTTGCTTCGTTGCCTTCTCCCTCTTCTTCTTCCCCTTCTCTCCTTCTAAGCAAGGCTTATAAAGCTGCTTCTCTGTCAGAGTCTCTCTCACTTCCCACAGGTGTGTGTGATCATCCCCTAAGTTTGTAACTACCTCAGGATAGCTTGGGTGTGGCAACCTAACTTCAGACTCTGTGCTTACTCCCTCTAGCTGCACTCTGCAGTGTGTGCACTGCAGACCTGTCACGTTCTTTAAAGATACATTCACTATTTTATTATTATTTATTACAAGCTCTTATATACCGCTCTATTCAGCATCAGCGCGGTTCACAATATAACAACAGACCAGAACAACAAACTGTTTGGTTTTACAGAGAACAAGGTCAGAGAACTTGGATAAAACATGGGACGGCATTTCTGCAACTATTTACATGAGTAAATTCACTAGTTTTTCCTATCTCCATAGGCTCACTAGCATCTTCTTCATCACAGTACCTAGCAGTTTCCCCAAAAGACACCGGCTCCCCAATACTTGTATCGGGTAAAGCAGTGATATCCCAGGTCCCTTTTAATAATGGTTTATGGACCTTTCCTCCAGGAACTTGTCCAAACCTTTTTTTAAACTCAGCTACACTAAACACTGTGCTGCAGAGGGGGAGAAGGTAGGCACACATGCACGGTGCACCTCCCAAAAACTTCCTTTGGAAGCCGGGGATCATTCTGTGAGGGGCTCCATCAGTGACGTTGCCCATACATGAGGACTTATTTCCCGCTTGTTGACGGAGAATGCACATGTACGTGTACAAACCTGGGAAAATACAGATTTGCGTGCATACGGGGCCATGGATCTTTCCACAAGTTCCTTATAAAATCTGTCCCCCTATATGTTCACATCTTGAACACATTCAGACAGACCAATATTAAAGCAAATTTTCATGTGCTGGCAGGCAAAGAATGCATAATTGCTTATTTGTAGATTTTAAATAGTTCAATGATATTATCCATATATTAATGTGCTGGGATATGGTAGGAACAGTGCCAGAAATTCAGCTGCAAAATATTTAAGTAATCCCTTTAGTTTAGGCCTGCTGAGCAATGCCAGTGTGGTCCCTGCTGAATGAGTATAACTGCTACTATCTATACAGATGATGCTGAATACATATATGAAGTGCTTGTGCTTAACGTAAGATGGAGACTGCACCAGCTCAAACTTTATCCCAGTATGTCTTGCTTTTTTTCCCCCACTACTTCCAGTTAAGGTATTTTGGGAACATTCTAAGATTTTGCCTACTGGCGCTCTGCTTTTTCAGAAACAGCTTTACAAGGGTTTGCTTACTAGGATTTATTAATTGTTTAGAGAGAAATATCATGTATGAGACGTTCTTCCATAAGAGGCTCAGGACAGTTCTGTTAGCTAAGAACAAAGGAGCAACAATTTGTAAGTATAGAGGCAAGTTCATTTAACAGTGTGAAGGCAACTGCAATACAAGCTTGTTTGTGAATTAGATGCTATTTTGTTCTAAACTTTCTAAAATGGATGTCTGTCTCTCTGGCTTTGCCTCTCTTTTGGGAAGGATGTGGTGAAAATGGGAGCTTCCATCAAGTGTGATGTAAATGTGATCATATTAGAAGAATTTGGGGAGAAGTGGAAAAGGGAACTGTAAAGATCTGAGGGGCTGTCTTATGTTGGATCCAAGGTTTTTCTTGCCTAGACTGGTCAAAAGAGAAATGAGCACCTGAAAAACTAAAAAACTAATTTCGAAGTTGTTAACTGCCAACTGTGTGTTTGCAAGATAGTGGAAATCACTGACACGTTAGAAGGAATGGATAGTGAAAGCCTGGAACCTAACGTTTTATGAGAAAATACCATATTACTCCTTTAGATATTAAGGGGCCCTTTTACTAAAGCTATGCACTTACTGTGTGATTAGAGGCAATACTAGTGCACCCATCGTGTGCTATTAGGAATGTAGACAGCAGTTAGCGTGTGATCACAAACCCTATCATGTGGTGTGATTTAATGTGGTTACACCTAATGACACACAAAGGTATCTTTGTGTGTATTCACGCTAATTACCACCAAACATGTGGCAACTGCCCTCACACTAGTGGCAATCTGCTCTCCATGCTCACACTTTGCCCTTAATCCACCCACTCTTTGCCCTGGTGTGCGATGGCTGACTACCATGCATTTTAGTAGCTGGCAGCTAACAAACATGCATGCACGTTAGCATTCACCACCACCAGTTATCACATGGCCAAAGCGTGTTAGCTGTTAGTGACATTTAGTAAAGGAGCTCCTAAGTTACATTTGTAGCTTGATGGGTTCCATTTATGAATGTGTTAAAAGGAGGCTGAATAGTAGAGGTTTTTACCCTATTACTAGAAATGAACACAACACATGCCAACTTGTTTCTTATTTTAATGTTCATTTAAATATTGTTTACCATGTTTTATGAGCATGTGATTAATGTTGTGTTTGTCATTTTTAAGTTGTGCACACTGATGTTAAGAAAATAAACAATACAATTTAAGTGATACAAAAGGCAATTTGAGGTTTTTTTACAATATTGAGAAGTTTTAACATGGTGCAAAGAAATGAAGATAAAGCCAGAGATTAACTTGGCATTGTAAACTGCATAGACTATTTGGGCTTGTGGATGTTATCAGTCATAATAGTCTATTTATTTATTTTATTTTACGAAAACAAAGAACAGCGGCATCTTTGTAGTCTAAGTGTTAAATGAACACAGACTAGAAGTACTTTTACTACACTATGCCATGCAGTAATGGATTTGGAATTGAATTCTCTTCCTCTGCCCTAGAAAGGGCTTACAATCTAATTTGGTATCTGGAGCATAGAGGTCAAAGTGACTTCCCCAAGGTCACAAACTATCAGGACAGAAAGTGGGAATTGAGCACAGGTTCTGAATCCACTGATCTAACCTCTAGGCTATGCCTCCACATCTCTGCCTAAGGGCACTTATTTTCTTTTACTTTGGACGTCATGAATATGTACAGCCAACCTCTGAGAGAAGTTAAAGGAAGACTTTTGCTCATTTATTACACCAAATTGTATTTACATTGGACAAAAAAATATTACTATACTTAAAATGAAAATTACATCAATCTATTTACAGATTTGGGTGACTACCACGGTGGTGTGCAAGGGAGAGCTCAGCTGTCCTTATAGTAGTTGTTGAAGTTGATGCGCAGAAGAAAGTCTTCCAGATGTGGCTGATATCCTCGGTTTACCAGTTTAGTCACCACTGTAATAAAAAATTCATAAAATAGAAATCAAGCATCAAGCTAAAAGTGCAGCCTACCTATGAGCTGGACTTAATGCCATAAACTGGACACAATATGACATTATGCTAAAGCAGCATACTGGGGAATGGGAAAAGGTAGTTACTCATCGGTAGAAGGTGTTCTCCCTGGACAGCAGAAATAAGTCCTCACATATGGGTGAGGTCACCAATGGAGCCTCGTGTGGAAATACTCCCCAGCTCCTATTGGAAGCTTTTGGGAGGCTCCACCATGCCTGCACCTGCCTTCCCACCTGCTGCAGAGCCATCTTCTCTAGTAAACTATCAAAGCTACAGCAAAAGACAACTCCTTGGAGGTGGAAGGGTTATGAGGACTTATTTCTGCTGAACATGGAGAACACCTGCAATAGGTGAGTAACTATCTTTTTTTGTGGACAAGCAGAAAGCAAGTCCTCACGTATGGGACTCCCGAGCTACAGGCTACCGAAAACTGAGGCGGCCGTAAAGCCCAACAGAGGCAACTAAAACAAATACTGAAGAATAAACTATGTACAGCATTGGTGGTCCCCAAGGAGGGCTCATCTGATTCAGTTTCTTCATTATACAGTTTCATATATGAACATTTATGCTCTGAGGTACTCCCTTTTGGATTTTTTTTTTTGTGGCCTGGACAAACAGAGCCTTGGTGAGATGGAATTTGATTCTAATCCCTAAAAGAAATTCTGGACTACAGACTGGCCGAAGTTGCTGTCATGTCAGGAATCCCCACCCAGGCACTGAGATGTGAATGTATGGACAGAAGTCCACCTTGCATCCCTACAGCTCTCTTCCGTGGAGACCGAGCGCAATTTGGCCACCAACGCAGCCATGATCTGACATTGTGAGCTATGACATGACCATCAAGGCTCAGGGCTAGCCTGGCATAAGCAAAAGAGATGCAGTCTGCTAGTCAAATTGAAAAAGAGTGCTTTGCAAATAGCAGCCCCTAGCTTCCTGGGGTCAAAGGAGAAACAGCTGGATGGACTTTGGGTCTTCTTCCGCTCTAGGTAGAAGGCCAGCATGTGCAATGCAGCTTCCCCTCTATGGAAATGAGGTCGCAAAAAAAGGTTGGCAGAATGACTAAGATGAAAAGTCAATTCCATCTTTGGGAGGAATCGAGGATGAGTGCACAGGACCACTCTATTATGATGGAACCTGGTGTATGGCAGATGAGCCGCTACAGCCTGGAGCTCACTAACATTGCATAGGAGAGCAGCTCAAAAGGAGCCAAATGAGCTGCGTTAGAACCACACTGAGGTCCCAGACCATCGCCAGAGGCTTGAAGAGGGGTCTCAAGAGGAACAAGCTTCTCATGAAGCGAACTACTAAAAATTGAGCCAAGATGGACTTCCCCCTCCAACCCACAATGGTAGGCCCCAATCGTGCTGGGGTGGACCCTGACAGAGTTAGACGAGATCTCACTCCGATAGGTGTAAGATACTCAAGGAGCCTGTCAACAGAAGTAAAAGGGGTCCAACCCTGTGCTGTGCACCAGGAAACAAATGTCTTCCATTTGAAAGCATAAGACCTTTTCACTGAGGCCCTCCTAGAGGCCAACAGAACATCTGTTATGCCGTTAGGCTGGTTAAGATGACACTGCTTCAGTTGCTGCCCTCTGCCATGGCAGTTATCAATTCTCTCACTCTCCTCGTCCCAATCGCCATGGCGGTGGTGTTGAGTTTCTACTTTCTCCTTTTTGCCAATTTCAACCCCTCTTTTTCCCTCAATTTCATTCTTTTCCCTCCATCTTTTTAATCCCCTACCTCTCTGGACTACTGTAATCTATAGAACCCCTGATGAGTCCTCTTCCTTCTACCTTCCTCACTGATTTTGACTCTCGTCTCTCCTTATTCCTGGATTTTTCTTCCCCTTCCCTTATTCTTGGCAACTTTACTTTTCATATTGATAACCCCACTGATCCCTGTGCATCCAAGCTCCTTTCCCTTACCTCCTCTTTCAATCTCCAACTTTGATTTTCTGCCCCCATTTCTCAGCTTGGTCACTGCCTTGACTCTAATTGCTTACTTTCTAATTTCCAGACATCAGCCTTCCCTTATCTGACCATCACTCATTACTTCCCCCCCCCCCCCCGAATCTTGCCCAATCTCTTTTTAGGAATCTTTATGCTATTGATCCACTGACTTTATCCACTACTGTCTTATCTCATCTCTCTTCCACTTCCTCCTCTATGTCTGTTGATGAAGCCATAGCTTCCTATAATACTGCTCTCTCTGTTCTGGATACCCTTGTTCCACCCATTATACGTCCTGTGAGGTGTACCTCAGCTCAGCCCTGGTTGTCTTCAACTACCTGCTACCTACGTTCCTGTGTCCACTCAGCTGAGTGCACTTGGCTCAAATGCTGCTTGCTTTCTGACTTTCTTCACTTCAAATTCATGCTTCCTTCTTTCCAGTCTGCCATTACACTTGCTAAGCAAAACTATTTTCTCCATCTGTCTTGCCTCTTACTCTCATCATCTCTTTTCTACCCTCAATTCTCTTAAGGCTCATCCATCTCCAATCCCTCATTCTCTCGCTGCCCAAACCCTAGCAGACTATTTCCATGACAAAGTATATAAGATTACTCTTCAATTCCCCGCTAAATCTTCAACCTTTCTTCCTCCTCTCCATTACCAACTTTACCCCTCAAACTATCACCCTTTCATCCTCTTCTAAAAATCTTTGTTGAGGAAACCTCTTTCCTCCTCTAAACTCTCTACCTGTTGTTCTGATCCTATCCTCACCCATTTCCTCCTCCATCATATCTTTCATCTCACATATTCTCAATCTTTAGTTTTCCACTACAACCTTCAAGCATGCTGTAATCACGCCTCTCCTCAAAAACCTCACTTGACCCTACTTGTCCTAATTATCAACCCATCTCCCTTCTCCCATTCATTTACAAAATTCTTGAATGTGTAGTTCTCCGCGCTGCCTCAAATATATCTCCACTCAAGCCCTTCTTGATCCACTTCAATCTGTTTTTTGTCCATTTCATTCTACTGAAACAGCTCTTGCCAAAAGTCTCCAGTGATCTGTTCCTCACTAAGTCCAAAGGCCTTTACTCAATTCTCATTCTTCTTGATCTTTCTGCTGTTTTTGATACTGTTGACCATCCCCTCCTCCTCGACACTTTCTCTCTTGGTTTTAGAGGCTCTGTATTTCTTGACTCTCTGCTCTCCTCTTCAATTGCTCTTTCAGTGTTTGTTCTGGAGGTTCCTTCTCTTCTGCCATCCCTCTCTCAGTTGGCGTACCTCAAGGGTCTGTTCTGGGCCCTCTCTTTTCTCTCTCTATACACAGTTCCTTGGTGCCCTCATTTCCCTTCCATGGCTTTCAGTATCATTTTTATGCTGATAATTCTCCAAATCTATCTACATAAGAACATAAGATATGCCATACTGGGTCAGACCAAGGTCCATCAAGCCCAGTATCCTGTTTCCAACAGTGGCCAATCTAGGTCATAGCTATCTAGCTATCTACATCTGACATATCTCCTTCGCTCCAAACTTGTCTCTACTTGCTTATCTGACATCACTGCCTGGATGTCTCACCGCCACCTAAAATTGAATATGGCTAAAACTGAACTTATTTTCCCACTAAACCCTCCTCCCCCCTTTCTCTATCACTGTTGGCAACACTTCTTCCCGTTTCCTTGGCCCACAATCTTGGTGTCATTTTGACTCCTCCCTTTTCTTTTCCACACATATTCACAACATATAGCTAAAACCTGTCCTTTCTTTCTCTACAACATTAACAAAATTCATCCCTTCCTCTCTGAACACAACTACAGCTCTTGTCCACTTTTTGGTCAGCTTCCCTCTTGACAATTGCAACCGCCTCCTTGCTGGTCTCCGTCAGTGTAATCTCTCTCCTCTTCAATCTATCCAGAACTCTGCTGCATGGCTAATCTTCTGCCAGCCCAGATACATTCATATAACTCCTTTTCTAAAATCACTTCACTGGCTCCCCTTCCATTTTCGTATCCAATTCAAACTTCTCCTTCTAACATAAAAATGCATTCACTCTACTGCCCCTCATTACCTTTCCTCTCTTCTCTCTCCCTGCACCCCTCCTTGTGAACGCCGCTCTTCCTCTAGCTTTCTTCTCTGCATGCCCTTTTCTTCTGCAAACTTCAGACTGATCGTTTCACCTTGCTGTTCCTTATGCATGTAACAAACTTCCTCTATCTTTATGTCAAGTCTCTTCTCTCCCCTACTTTAAATTCAAGCTAAAGGCTTACCTCTTTTAGGCTACATTTAGATCTTAATCCCTTGTTCTCCTTCCCTATTTCAATCCCCCTTGTTTCTCTTGTATTGTTCTGTCTGTCTTGGTTAGAATGTAAACTCTACAAGCAGGGACTGTCTTCTTTATATGTTTGTACAGCACTGCATACCTCTTGTAGCACTATATAAATGATTAATAGTAATAGTAAGCTCCGACAGAACTAGCCTCTCAACATCCACATAGTGAGGGCCAAGAATCTAATGTTGGGGTGCAGCAGCCTCCTGTCCTCCTGTGCGATAAGGTCCAAAACAGAGCCCAACGGCAGAGGCGCCCGCTGGGAGAGTTGAAGCAGCAGGGAAAACCATTGGCTGGCTGGGCTAATACAGCACAATGAGGATCACTGACCCCCTGTCTGTTTGAAGCTTCAGTAGGGTCTTCAGAATGAGAGGTATGGGAAGATATGCGAACAGCACGCCCTCACTTCAGTGCAGGAGATAAGCATCTGATGGTAGTTTGTTGCATGAGATGACCCTGGAGCAGAACTGATCCACTTGGATATTGTGCGGAGTGACGAACAGATCGAGGGGCTACCCCACGTTTGAAAGATCTGGGCCGTGACAGCCCCGAAGGGTTCACTCGTGAGGCTGGAGGACATGGTTCAGCTGATCCGCCAGAGAATTCTGCTCCCTGGACAGATAGGTGGACCTTAACTCCATACCATGAGCGATGGCAAACTTCAACAACGAGACCACCTCCCAGCACAAGAGGTACGGACTGGTGCCTCCCTGCTTGTTTAAGTAGTACATCGCAACCTGATTGTCTGTCTGAATCAGAACAATCTGGTTGGCTAGGTGATCCCGAAAGGCTCCGAGGCCATTTGCTATGGCCCATAACTCCAAGAAATTGATCTAATGGAGGCTCTCCTGTTTGGACCAGATGCCTTGCATGCGAAGGCCATCCAGATGTGCTCCCCATCCCAGCTTGGACATGCCTCCTCTTGGGAGACGCCTTCCGAAAGTGGAGACCCTTGAGGAGGTTCTGGGGATCAAACCATTAGTGCAGAGACTGGATCAGAGATATGGTGACTGCCACCTGATCCTGAAGGCCGTCAGTGGCCTGTTTCCACTAAGTACGCAGAGTCCATTGAGCTTGTCTCATTGACAGAGGAACCAGGGGAGTGACATGTACCATTGAGGCCATATGACTGAGCACAGTCAGCATCCCACGAGCCATTATGTGATGCTTCCGCTGGTTATCGTGGACCAAAGCAGTCAACCATTGAAGACGGTCCAGTGGGAGAAAGGCCCATGCTTGAGTCATGTCAGAGGAGAGCCCCTATGAACTTCAGTTGTTGGATGGGCTGAAGGTGGGACTTTCGGTAGTTGACCACAAACCCCTGAGCGGTCAATTGTGTTGATTGTTGGACTCCATCCAGAGTGGTGCTTTTTATTAGCCAGTCGCCCAGGTAAGGGGAAGACAAAGACCTTTAATGACCTGAGAGAGGTAGCCACCACTGAAAGGCACTTCATGAAAACATGGGGCACAGAGGCCAGTCTTAAGGGTAGCACTCTGTACTGGAAGAATCTGAGGTATTTCCTATGGGTGGGATGCGAGTATACGCATTTTTGCGATCCAACATAACCAATCAACTCTTTGAAGATAAGGGAGCAGGGTCCTCAGAGAGACCATTTTGAATTTTTCTTGGACCAGAAAAGTGCCGAGGTTTCTGAGGTCCAAAATGAGCCAAACCCTCCCCCCTCCCATCTTCTTGGGGACCAGGAAGTACCAGGAGTAAAACCCCTAACCTAACCTGAGCCAGAGGCACAGGCTCTATGGTGAGATCAGCCAGAAGGGGTGAAAATTTCTCCTTGCAATAAGTTGAGATGCAGGGGATTGAGATGATACGTCCTCAGGGGTGAATGGGGCAGCAGTTCGGCAAAGTGCAACAGGTAGCTGCTTTGGACAATCTGCAGCACCCACAAATCCAAAGTTATGAGGAGCCACCTGTGGGCAAAAGAATGAGCCATTCCCCTCTGTGGTGACTGGCAGATTAGCTATGCTCCGAAGGAACCAGTCAAAAAACCACCTCCAGGCTTGGCTTGTGGATCAGGCTGTCTTTTAAGGCTTCCTCAGTGCTGTAGGGGAAGGGCCTGTACCTTCTGCTGAGACTTTTCAGGTTTACATTGGTAGTAGATCATTTTCTGACCCACCCGATACCTCCTGTGAGAGGGATCAGACATTTTCCTCGAGAGCCTTGCGAGAGTGATGTGCTGCTTCTCTATGACACCAGCTTTCTCCTCTACCCGGTCTCAGAAGACGTTTTTACCCTGGCATGGCACATCTGCCAGCATATTTTGCACTGACTGTTCCAGGTTAGAAGATGGGGTCTGCTGGTTTACTTGGCTCCAAATACCCACTGCGATGCCCTGCAGGCTAACTCAAAAGTGTTGTAGGTCACCCAGATCATGAACCTCAAACAGTCCTTGTGGCCCACCAGGGCATAATACTGGTCCAGTTTCTCCATGGGGAGGAGCAGGCCCAATTTGGTGAGATCCAGCATGATATCCTTCAAGAACATGTTCATATATATAGCTAGTAAGAGAAAACTCTGGCTACTAGCATGGAGCTCTGAAAGCACCTCCTTCCAAAGGAGTCCAGCATCCAAGCCTCCCTGCCCGGGGGTGTAGAAAAATTAGTCTTAGTGCTATTAATCCTCTTGAGGGCAGACGCCACCATCAAGGAGTGGTGTGGAAGCTGAGGCTTTTCAAACTTGGGGCCTTTTGAACTTGGTACATTGAGTTCAGCCTTCTGCTGACAAGGGGCACACCATGAGGGGGTTCTCTCATATCCTCATTTGCAGTCTCTCCTGAGCTGAGGCACCAGCACCATTACTTTCTCTTTAGGGGCCAAGGGGTACCGAAGGATCTTCAGCTCCTCTGCCTCAGGCTCATAATCTGCCTCCAGTGAAAATCCTCAGCCATATCTCAGGAAGTCCTGGAAGGACATGTCCACTGGAGGAGACACTTGATATTCATGCGAAGGGGTGCGGTCCAATGGAAGCTCAGGGGACCTGCTCTCTGACAGAATCTCAGATTCCACATTGGTCACCCAGTCATCAGAGTCCAACTTCAAGAGGAAGTCAAAGTACCTCAGACTCTGCCTGGAGCTCCCTATGCATGCCCTCGAGGGGAGTGGAAGCATTGATGGGATCGATGGGGCATTGAGTGCTTCTGAGATTTTATTGGGAGAGACAGAAGGCTCCACAAGGAACCAGTGTTGAATCTCTTTGACGTGCTGATATCAATGCCTCTACAGGCAATGCATGCATCTCGAGGATCAGCTGCACAACATGCAATAACAATGCCATGGGCATTGGAGCACCAGCCTGTTTTTCCAGCATCATTGCCATATGGGCCTCAAGGCATGGAAGCATTCCTCCATGGCTGCCGAAACCGAAGACCTTCGGGCCTGATCCGCTTTGATCACTGTCTCCGGCATTCCTGAAGGCGTATTGGCATAGCCTTGGGTCACTGGGAGATGGTTGGTGCCCTTCTAGAACTCTAGAGGTCGGCTCCTCTCACCAGGGCACCTTAGCAGGCTGTTTGCAGTAATCGCTCTCGACATCGCTTTGGGAAGGGCTCTGATGCATGTGAGGCTTAGCCTGGTGCTTGGAAGGGTTTCCCTTTGACATCGATGGCATTGAGGTCGAGTTCTCCTTTGATTCCAGGCAGAGATCGACTGAAGGTAATGCTCCAGGCCACTGTGGGCCCTCGGCTCCGATTGAGCCTGGGAGCTTCTTGATGTCAATGTGCCTTCAGCAGATCCTAGAGGAGCCATCGGGACTGAAGCAACCGAAGATGATGAATCAGACCTGTGACCAAAGAAGCATTCTCTCTGCTTCTCTTGACCCTTCAGGCCTCTCCTTGTCATACACACACACAAATTGCAAGAAGAGGGCTGGTGATAGGGGCCCAGACACTAGAGGCACCAGTTGTGCTGGTCGGTGACGGAGATGGTCCTGGCACATTTGGTGTATTTTTTTTAACCCGCTTGCTGGATCCTGAGACATTACACAAACCGCTGGTCAGTTACCGAACGAGACACTTACAGTCCAAACTATCAAAAAAATCGTTCATGTATCAATGGATGTTTATAAAATTTTCAAACTTTTATCAGCAAAATTTAATACTAAAGACAATGTCATTAACATCAGAGGTCTCAGACTATTTATTTATTTATTTTATTTTATTTATTTATAGTCTCTTATATACCGCACTATTCAGCATCAGCGCGGTTTACAATAAACAAGGAGTTACACAATTCAACGGTACTTTGACTAATTTGGCTCTGCCATCTGGACTATCGTCCGTTATCACGGCAGTATGCCCATTTGCATCAATGACCTCACAAGTATGAGCAGGTAGAAAAACACAGTCACAAAATCCAACGGGATAATGAAACTATCTGGAAGCTCTATTCTTATCTGTGTTGTAGAAACAGCCTGCTCTAATGGATTGAGCACTGATCCCGACGCCTCCCACAGGTACCAGTCATGCGTTTCACGATGCTAACTTTCATCAGGGGATCACTCCAATACTCCCCCATCCAACATCGAATGCCCTAACAAACAAACCAAACAAAAAACTATTACCAATACAAACCACAAAAAACACCCAAAACTTAACACCATGACAGTTCAACACTCAAGATAAATAACAAAAAAAAGGAAGAAAAAAACCTCACCTTATTAATCATTTAAAGCTGCCCACGTTCCGCCAGAGATCACCTCTTAGTTTGTCAATTATGCCTCAGAACGCCGCGCATGCGGACTACCAAACAAGTTCTCAATCTTATGAAGAATGCTCAACTTCCAAGCTCCAATCACGTACCTCCAGGTCACACTGTCAGAACCCAGCCAATCACACACTCACCTACCTTACGACGCAACCACTGCTTATTCACTTTTCTCCACCCAAGCGACCCAAATCCTAAAACCAAACCACATTCTAAACATACAATCTAAACACATCATAAAACACCGCCTCATATCAGCATGTTATACTTTAACTTTATCAACTCCTGAATGACATCCCAAACTGAATATTGCAGCCTGTCCAACGAGACAAACCGCGGCCAATAAATCTAACTACAAACCCAGCCTATCACATCCACCTTCACATACAGCGTGCCCATTCTACGGAGACATTCAAACCTTTAGGAAATACTGTGTTAAAAGTGTAAATCCACCACTGCTCACGTCTAATAAGAATCTGATCCGATGGTACACTATGCTCACTCTGTGGCACCTGATCTACACACAAAACCCGAAGCTGTTCATATTGATGGTGCTGCTCTACACAATGCTGAACTATCGGGGCCTCCATCACTGCATGTTTTAAACGACTTTTATGCTCACGAATTCGAACTCTAAACGCCCGTGTGGTCTTCCCTATATAGGCTAAACCACAAGGGCACAAAATAACATAAACTACATTATTAGAACCACAAGTGGTGGAAAATCTCAAACTTCTACGTAGCCCATTGTACTCAAAACAAGAAGCTTCAATAGTCAGCGCACATATATCACAATTCTCACAGCGGCGGTGGCCTCTACTAGGGATCGCACTCATTTCCATCTCAGGTGATCGCAAAACAGTGGGACTTAAAAACTCCTTAAGATTACGGTCACGAGTCCATACACACCTCACAGCCTTCCCAGTCAAACCAGGGACAGCTGTCAAGACATTGGAATGTTTTTTAATGATACGCTGTATCTCTGAGCTTATCGGGGAATACTTCGTAATGAAGTTCACATGGGAAGAGGCTACTGCTTCTGTGGGATTCAAACGAGGCTCCAAAAGCAAAGCGCGATGATTAAAACGCGCCCGTGTGTAAGCTCTCTTAACCACTGACAGGGGATACCCTCTAGCTAGAAAATCAGCAAAAAGCGCTTTAGCACGCTGTTTAAAATCCTTAAGATCAGAGCAGTTCCTGCGAAAACGCAGGAACTGAGAAAACGGAAGGCTTTCTTTCAGTCTGCGAGGATGCAAACTACGGAAATGTAAGAAGGTTTTCCTAGCCACTCTTTTCCTAAAAACAGAGGTACTCCACCCCTGAGAGGAACGACGGATCTCTACATCGAGATATTGAAGAATTTCTCTATGAAAAGCATGAGTATGAGTAAAGGTGATATTCTCATTCAGCTGGTTCAACCAGTCAAAAAACTGAAAAAGGGACTGTTCTGTACCGTGCCACATCAAGAAAATGTCATCAATATATCTCCGCCATAACAGAATCTGAGAGGTGAAAGGTGACGGGACTACCCATTTCTTCTCAAACAGCCCCATATAGAAATTGGCATGTCCTGAGACATGCCTGGGACAATGGCCGTGGCTAAATCAAATGGCTCGATGGTGCCAGCCAAGTCACAGAAAGTAATGAAAATAGAAGGTGATACTTAAAAAGTATCAGAACCAAGAGCGAGACCACAATAAATGGGTCAGATGCTACCAACAGCAGGCAAAAAAGAACAAACAAGAGAAAAATGACCCCCGAAGCGGAAAAAAAGGAATGTTTACCAGTGGAAGACCAAAATACATTTGTGAATCTCCATGAAAAACTGGAGAAGATGGCGTTACAACAGGTAGAAAGATTGGTGCAAGCATGATGGAGCCTCCCAAAAGCTTCCAACAGGCCTGCACGGTATTCTGTCAGTGACATCTATATCTGAGAAATTTACTTCTTGCTCGTCTATGGAGAACTGGATTTAGTTCACGCCTTTCCTCAGAGGTTCAAGGCAAGTTATATTCAGGTATAGTTAGCATTTTCCTTTCACAAGAGAGCTCACAATCTAAATTTGTACCTGAAGCAATGGAGGGTTAAGTGCACAAGAAGCAGTGGGATTTGAACCCTGGGTTCACTGGTTTTAGCCCAGTGCTCTAACCATTAGGCTATACCTCCATAAGAGCATAGTATGCAATTCTGGAGATCGCACCTTCAAAAGGATATAAACACGATGGAGTCAGTATAAAGGGTGGCTACTAAAATGGTTAGTGGTCTTCATTATAAAGCATATGAGGACAGACTTAAGTATCTTAATATGTACATCTTAGAGGAAAGGCGGGATAGAGGTGATATGATTGAGATGTTTAAATACCTCCGTGGCATAAATGTTCAGGGACAGAGCCTCTTTCAATTGAAAGCAAGTTCTGCTACGAGGGGACATGGGATGAGGGTGAAGGGAGATAGATTCAGGAGTGATATGCGGAAATATTTCTTTACGGAAAGAGTAGTGGATCCGTGGAATAGTCTCCCAGTGGAGGTGGTAGAGATGAGGACAGTAACTGAATTCAAAAAAGCATGGGACAAACACAGAGGATCTCTAAAGGTAAAAAGGGGACTGTTGTAGTTATGGAAGGACAGACTAGATAGGCCATGTGGTCTTTTTCTGTCATCATGTTTCTATGTTTCTATACAGTGATACCTGGATACAAACTATATCGTAATGACACAGCTGAACAAATTGGTGGAGGGGTTGCGCTCTATGTTAGAGAGTGCATTGAGTCACAAAGGATTAAAGTTTTGCAGGAAACAAAATTTGCTGTAGAATCTCTATGGATTGAAATTCCATATAAAAAGGGGAAGGCGATGGCAGTGGGGTTCTACTATCGACCACCTAGCCAGAATGAACAAATGGATGATGAAATGCTCAAAGAAATCAAGGAAGCTAACAAACATTACAGCATAGTAATAATAATGGGTGATTTCAATTACCCCGGTATTGACTGGGTCAGTATCATGGCAGGACATGTTAGGGAGATAAAAGTTTCTAGATGAAATAAATGACTGCTTCTTGGAGCAGCTGGTTCATGAACTGACCAGAGGGGAAGCCATTTTGGACCTAGTCCTTAGTGAAACACAAGATCTAGTGCAAGAGATAAGGGTGCTGGGGCCACTTGGCAATAGTGATCATAACATGATCGTGTTTGATTTAATTAATGGAGGAGGGATGGTAAGGAAATCCACAGTACTACCTTTTAACTTTCAAATAGGAGACTATGATAAAATGAGGAAAATAGTTAAGAAAAAACTAAATGGAGCAGTTGCAAAGGTTAAAGACTTACATCAAGCTTGGGTGTAGTTTAAAAATACTATCTCGGAAGCCCAGACCAGCTGTATTCCACGTTTTAAGAAAAGTGGAAGGAAGTCCAAAAAACTGCCAGCATGGTTTAAAGATGAGGTCAGAGAGACTGTTGCCAAAAAAGCATCTTTTAGGAAATGAAAAAAAGAAGAGCCAAATGACGGAAACTGGAAACAGCACAAGCACTGGCAAGTTAAATGCAAGGCACTGATAAGGCAGGCAAAGAGAGAATTTGAGAAGAAACTTGCTATGGAAGCAAAAACATGTAATAAAGACTTTTTCAAGTATTTAGCAAAAAACCTGTACGAGAGTCATTTGGACCATTAGATGATGGAGTAAAAGGGGCAGTAAGATGGGACAAGGCTATAGCGGAGAGACTGAATGAATTCTTTACTGAGGAAACTGTAAGGAATGTTACCCATGACTGAAGTGTTATTTAAAGGTGGTAGTGCAGAAGAACTGAAAGAAATATCGATACACTGGGAAAATGTATTACAACTATATGATAAACTGAAGAGTAGCAAATCACCTGGACCGGATGGTATACATCCAAGGTTGTTGAAAGAACTGAAATATGGGATTGCAGATCTGCTATTAGTAATCTGTGAACTATCATTAAAATCATCTCTAATACCTGAAGATTGGAGGATTGCTAATGTAATGCCAATTTTTAAAAAGGGTTCCAGAAATGATCCGGGAAACTACAGACCGGTGAGCCTGATGTCAGTACCGGGAAAAATGATAGAAACCATCATAAAGAACAAAAATACTCAACATGTAGATAGTCATGGCTTAATGGGAGACAACCAACATGGCTTTAGACAAGGAAGATCTTGTCTTACTAATCTGTTATGTTTTTTTGAAGGTGTGAATAAACAGGTGTCTCAATTAATATAGTGTATCTGGACTTTCAGAAAGCCTTTGACAAGGTCCCTCAGAGACTTTTGGCAAAACTAAAAAGTCATGGGATAGAAGGCAATGTACTACTGTGGATCAGGAACTGGTTAAAAAGATAGACAGCAGAGGGTAGGGCTAAATGGCCAATTTTCCCAAAGGAAAAAGGTGAATAGTGGAGTACCGCAGGGATCTGTGTTGGGTCCGCTGTTTTTTGATATATTCATAAATGACCTGGAAAGGGGAATAATGAGTGAGGTTATCAAATTTGCAGATGACACAAGTTGTTAAAACCCAAGAGGATGGTGGAAAATTGCAAGAGGATCTTGATAAATTGGAAGACTGGGCATCCAAATGGCAGATGAAATTTAATTTGGACAAGTACAAAGTTACACACCTAGGAAAGAACAACCCAAACTATGGTTACATGATGCAAGGTTCCACATTGGGAACCACCACCCAGGAAAAAGATTTAAGCGTCATCGTGGATAACATGTTAAAACCCTCGGCCCAGTGTGCAGCGGCGGCCAGGAGAGAGCAAAATAGAATGCTAGGTATCATAAGGAAAGGAATGGAAAATAAAACAAAGACTATTATAATGCCTCTGTATCGTTCCATGGTGCGACCGCAACTTGAATATTGTGTGCAATTCTGGTCTCCTTATCTTAAAAAGGATATAGCATTATTAGAAAAGGTACAGAGAAGAGCCACCAAATGGTAAAGGGGATGGAAGGATACTCCTTTGAAGAGAGGCTAAAAAGGCTAGGGTTCTTCAACCTGGAAAAGAGATGGCTGAGGGAGATATGATAAGAGATCTATAAATTAATGAATGGAGTGGAACGGGTAAACGTAGATCGATTGTTTACATCAGAATATAAAAAGACTAGGGGACATGCAATGAAGCTACAGGGTAACCTATTTAAGGCTAATAAGAGAAAATATTTTTTTCACTCAACATATAATCAAACTCTGGAATTTGTTACTGGAGGATGTAGTAAAAGCTGTTAGTATAGCTGGGTTTAAAAAGGTTTGGACAAGTTCCTGGAGGAAAGGTCCATAAACCATTATTTAATGGGACCCAGGATATTACTGCTTGACCCAATATAAGCATTGAGGAACCTGTGTCTTTTGAGGATACTGCTAGGTACTTGTGACCTATATTGGCGACTGCTGGAAACAGAATACTAGGCTTGATAGACCTTGGTCTGACCCAGTATGGCATATCTTATACTCTTATGAATAACCTTTGAGATGCAAGCGACACCACTCAATAGCCAAGCCATAAGTAAGCAGAGGTGTCGTCCATGAGAACCGGTCCCTGAAACAGAAGGCCTCTCCAGACACAGAGGGACGGGGCGCCTCCTGCAGGAGGCAGAAGATATCAGCATATCATGGCAGAGGCCAATCTGGGGCACCAGCACTACCCATCCGAGTGTGACTCTATCCGATGGAATACATGGCCGATTAGTGGCCAAGGAGGAAAGATATAGAGAAGCCGGTTTGAGGGCCAGGTCTGAATCAAAGCATCTAGGCCGTGAGAGTTTGTTTCTTTTTGATGACTGAAAAAAGATTGACGTCTTGGCATTGGAAGAGGTGGCCATTAGGTCTAGAGCAGGCGTTCTCAACCCTGTCCTCGGGACCCACCTAGCCAGTCGGGTTTTCAGGATAACCACAATGAATATGCATGGAGAGATTTGCATATAATGGAGGCAGTGTATGCAAATCTCTCTCATACATATTCATTGTGGCTATTCTGAAAACCCAACTGGCTAGGTGGGTCCCGAGGACAGGGTTGAGAACCCCTGGTCTAGAGTCAAATGACTCCACCGATGTACAATGTTCGCAAACACTCATGGAGCTAGCTTCCACTCGCCGGGGTCAGGAAATCCATTTGAATGTTCTCCATTCCTACAATGTGCTGCGCAGAAAGAGCCAGGAGATTGGATTCTGCCCAGGGAAACAGAAGACTCATTTCCAAAGCCACTTTGGGACATTTGGACCTATCCTGTCTGTTCAGATAAGTCACAGTGGTGGAACAGTTGGAAAGTACTCCGACTGCTCAACCCTGGTGGTGGGACTGAAAGAAAAGTAGAGCCAGATGAACAGCTCAGGCTTTGAGGTGATTGACTGTCCAAGATGCTTCTTGAATCAACCAAGATCCTATGCTACCTTGCAGGTTGGGCATTGCACTCCCCAACCTGCAAGGCTGGCGTCCATGGTGACCACCACCCAATGCGGAATTTCCAAGGAAATGCCCTTTAACAAGTGATGAGGACAAAGTCACCTGCGAAGACTGTGGCAAGGCACTGAAGAAAGGGGTAGATGAATCTTATAGTCCTGGTTGGATGGGGATCAATGCGAAGGAGAGAGTACTGAAGCATACAGTTTTGTTGATGTTCGTATTGCACAATACGTTGACTTGTCATTGCCTATCTTAATTCAGTTTTACACATATTATTACCCAAATTTACTATTTTCAACTACACATTTTTGCCTCTTTGTATGATCCTGTAGGTCTCTGATGATTATAATGTACTACACGCTACCTATCATTGCTGCTGTCACAGGTCCATTTCATATTTTAAAAAAGCAAGCAGTCATCTTCTTAAAAATTTGTTTAAAATAGTTTATTAGCTGCTTAATATATAACTTTTTAATATTCCACTTAGAAAACTTCAAACCTAAGTTTATAAACTTTTTTGTAAAATAAACCCTTGACCTTGGTTGGCACACTTTTGGAGGAGTTAAAGGTCTACAGTGCAGTACATGGTATGCCGTAATAGAAGTTACCGCTGTTTGTTATACATGTCAAGTGTAAGTAGTTTCCTTCCTTTTTCTGTCCATGATCTATGCTCCCCATTAGTCTCTGTAATTATCAGTTTGTTATTACTTTGTTTTGAGACAGCATATATCGCTGATCTGACTAGGTTGAATACTTGACTACATTCTCGCATTTCACGCGTTCTTTAACAATATTTTAAAATAGAATGAAATTTCATTTAATTAGCGATGTGCATATTTTAAAAGCAGAAAAGTTGCACTTCTATATAGTTTATTGGAATGGTACTGTGACTTTACATACCGACATTGCTAATGCATGTAGCGTCATAGAAATAAATGTCACATCACACAGCTCTGACCGTAGTGGCTCGTGTGCTTCCCTTTTCTGTTAGTACTTTTCACGATCATCATTAGTGTTTTCAGTTAGCGTAGTTACTCACCTGTAACAGGTGTTCTCCAGGAGCAGCAGGAATCAGTCCTCACATATGGGTGACGTCGGCGCCGACGGAGCCCTCGCGGAGCAATTTTCCCCAGCTTTCAAAGAAAGCCTTTGGGAATTGCAGCGCGCATGCGCGGTCTCCTTCCCGCCCAAGGGTGCCATCTTAGCCAGTCTGATGACATAGCTAAAAGAGAGCATAAAAATTTGCAAAAAAACTTAAGCAGATGATTGCAACTCCAAGGGGAGGAGGGAGGGTTGTGAGGACTGATTCCTGCTGCTCCTGGAGAACACCTGTTACAGGTGAGTAACTACGCTTTCTCCAGGACCAAGCAGGAAGTCAGTCCTCACATATGGGACTCCCAAGCTTAAGGCTACCGGAGACCCTAAGCACAAAAAATGAGCTCCCTCTAGCTCAGCGGTACAGAAGGAAGGAATCTTCACTGAATTATTACCCACCGGTAGCCCCCATCCGGGATGGAGGGTAGGAGTTGCTCAAACCTCGAAGAGATTTCGGAGAACTGCCTGTCCGAAAGCACTGTCCCTGCGGGACTCCCTCTCGAGGCAGTAATGGACCGCAAAAGCCTGGCTCGAAGACCAAGTAGCGGCCCGGCAGATGTCTGCCAACGGAACAGAGCGGAGGTAAGCCACTGACGTAGCCTTCGCCCGAACACAATGAGCCGTGACTCGACTTTCTAACGAGAGTCCGGCTGCCCCATAAGCCCAAGCGATACAGTCAGCAACCCAGATGGACAGAGTACGCTTGGAGACCGGGAGCCCCAATTTATTGGGGTCAAAAGACACAAAAAGCTGAGCAGCTTTATGGTGCTCCCGCGTACGGTCAAGGTAGAAGTTTAACGCCCTTCTACAGTCCAGGGTATGCAGGACCATTTCAGCTCGGCTGGAGTGTGGCCTGGGAAAGAAGGTCGGAAGTACCACCTCCTGATTGATGTGGAAAGGGGAGACCACTTTTGGAAGAAATTTTGGGTGAGTCCGTAGGACTACCCTATTTTTGTAGAACCGAGTGTAAGGGGGATCAGACACGAGGGCCTGCAATTCACTTTCGCGTCTAGCGGAAGTGAGGGCTATCAGGAATAAAGTTTTCCAAGAAAGAAAACGGAGAGAACAGGTAGCCATAGGTTCAAAAGGCGGACAGGTGATCCGCTGTAAAACCACATTCAGATCCCAGTCAGGTGCTGGCGGGCGCAGAGGTGGTTTAAGTAGAAGGAGACCTCGGAGAAACCTCGCTACGAGAGGGTCGCTGGAAAGAGGTCTGCCGTCCATCGGCACATGATGTGCTGAAAGAGCACTGAGGTGAACCTTGACGGAGTTGGACTTAAGTCCCAGATTAGAGAGGTAGAGCAAGTACTGCAAGATCACCGACACCGAGCAGGAGAAGGGATCCTGAGACTGCGGGGCACACCAAGCGGAAAAACGACACCATTTAAGGGCGTAGCATTTGCGGGTAGAAGGTCGCCGAGAAGCTAGGACGACCTCTTCCACCTCTGCCGGCAGTAGAAGGGGAGCAAGGACTACCCTTTCAGCAGCCAGGCCATCAGATGCAGAGATCTGAGGTTGGGGTGTAGCAGGGACCCCTGATCCTGTGTCAGGAGATCCGGTTTGAAACCCCAGAGGGAACGGATCCTCTACCGCTAACTGCAGCAGGAGTGGAAACCACGGCTGTCTGGGCCAGCGAGGAGCTATCAGGATCATGGAAGCCTTGTCTCGGAGAACCTTGAAAAGAGTTCGAGAGACTAGCGGTATGGGAGGAAAGGCATACAGAAGGCTCTTCGACCATGAGAGTAGAAAAGCATCCGCCGTTACTCGAAGGGGATGTAGCTGACGAGAGCAGAAGCGAGGAAGTTGCCGGTTGAGAGGACTGGCAAAGAGATCCATCGTGGGGAGGCCCCACTTCAGAAAAAGCTTCTGGACTACCAAGGGATCCAGGCGCCACTCGTGCGGCTGTAGGATCCTGCTGAGTTTGTCCGCCAGGCAATTTTCGTGGCCTGGGAGATAAACTGCTTTGAGAAGGATGCCGTGGCTGACGGCCCAAGAGCAGAGCTTCTGTGCTTCTCGACAGAGAAGGAAGGAGCCCGTGCCTCCCTGTTTGTTCACGTAGAACATGGCAACTTGATTGTCCGTCTGGACAAGGACGGACTGGTGAGAAGTCAGGTGGGAGAAAGCCTTGAGAGCCAGACGGATTGCTCTGAGCTCCAGGAAGTTGATCTGCTGAGCAGACTCCCACGTGGTCCAGAGACCTTGAGTACAAGCCCCTTGGCAATGCGCTCCCCATCCTAGGAGAGAAGCATCGGTCGTCAGCACTTGAGCCGGCTGAGGTGACTGAAAAGGCATTCCGAGCACCAGGTTTGGCCGGTGAAGCCACCACTGTAGAGAAGAGGCCAGCGGCCCGGATACGCGCACTAAGTCGGCTAGGCCGCCCGTGGCTTGTTGCCACTGCTTGCGAAGGCACCATTGAGCAGGCCGCATATTCAGGCGGGCATTGGGGGTCACGTGGACGGTGGAAGCCATATGGCCGAGTAGTCTCAGGAAGCGCCTGGCTGAGACCAGGGACTGGCTGCGAAAACGGCTGGCTAGGTCCATGAGTCGTTGAGCCCTGTCGAGAGGCAGGAAAGCTCGTGCCTGAGGAGTGTGCAGTCTTGCGCCGATGAACTCGAGATCTTGCGAGGGGAGCAAAGTGGACTTTGCGAAGTTTATGACAAAGCCCAAGTACTGCAGAAGAGTCACAGTGCGGTGTGTGGCATTTGTGACTTCCGGAGAGGACGATGCTCTGATGAGCCAGTCGTCGAGGTACGGAAAGACAGAGGCCGTGAAGCCGGAGATAAGCCGCCACCACCGCGAGACATTTTGTGAAGACTCGCGGTGCGGAGGATAGGCCAAAGGGCAGTACTCTGTACTGGTAATGATTTCCTGCCACCACAAACCTTAGGTATTGGCGGTGGCTTGGGTGGATGAGGATGTGCGTGTAGGCATCCTTTAGATCTAAGGAGCATAGCCAATCTCCCTGCTGGAGGTAGGGCAGAAGGATTCCAAGGGTAAGCATCTTGAACTTCTCCCTGACGAGGAACTTGTTGAGGTTGCGCAAGTCCAGGATGGGTCTGAGGCCTCCCGTTCGTTTTGGTATTAGGAAATACCTGGAATAGAAGCCTTGACCCCACAGGTGGTGGGGCACCGGTTCCACAGCCTGTTCCTGGAGAAGACTTGCTAACTCCTGAAGGAGTAAGTCCCTGTGCAGAGGGAGTCGTGGAGGTTCTCCCGGGAAATAGAAGATAGCCTTCTCTTACGACTTGAAGCACCCAGGCATCTGAAGTGATGTTGGACCACCTGTGGGCGAAGTGAACCAGCCGGCCTCCTGTGCTGGGAGGAACCAGCTGAGGGGGAGAGGCTATGCTGATGAAGTCAAAAACCCCCACCCTGCTGAGCAGGGGCCGGTGGTGCAGGCTTGGGGGCTTGCTGCCTACGGGACCCGTTACCCCGTCCCTTGGCCTGCTGACCCTGTTGGGGAGCTGCGGAGGCCTGATATTGAGGGTAGTGTTTATAGGCAGCCGCCTTTCTCGGGTAAAAGGACTTCTTTCCCGAGCCCTTCTTCTTCTGGGAAGGGGCGGAGGTCTTCCTAGAAAGCCTAGTTCTGGTGAGAGTCTCCGTCTCGATCTGTGCAGCCTTTTCAGCCATGGGCTTGCCAAAGAGGTTCTCACCTCGGCAGGGGACATCGACCAACTTGTCCTGCACCCAGGGTTCAAGGTCAGACGATTGAAGCCAAGCCTGTCGGCGGGCACCGATGCCGGCTGCGGCCACTCGAGCCGATGCTTCAAAGCCATCATAGGCTGCTCGAGAAATGAATTTGGAGCAATCTCGAATACCAGTTTTCAAGGCTAGGAACCTCCGCAAAGGTTCCTCGGACAGACCAGCAGAGAATCCGGCTACCTCTTTAGCCAGGTCTCTAAGGTACATGCCCATGTAGAGCTGGTAGGTCTGGACCCGACAAGCAAGCATAGAGCCCTGGAAACACTTCTTACCAAGGCCATCCAGGTTGCGGGCCTCCCTACCAGGAGGCACCGAGGAGTGCATCTTCTGGCTCTTAAGTCTATGCATGGCCGATTCCACCACCATGGAATGGTGTGGTAGCTGTGCTTTTTGGAAGCCAGGGCTCTTGCGGACTCGATAGATGGAATCGACCCGCTTGCTTAATACCGGCGACGATGCCGGACTCTCCCACATGCGGAAGAGTAGTCGTTCCAGCATGGGAGGAACCGGTACAGTAAAGTGCTCCCTGGCGGGAGAGTCGTACTGAAGGGCGTCGAGCTCTTCGGCTCGAGGCTCCTCCTCGGGATCCGCAGGGAAGGCCAAAGCCTTGGCCATATCCCTGACAAAGTCCGAGAACCGGGCATCCTCCGGAGGGGACTGTTTCCAAGGTTCGGACTCAGGTGAGTCCGTGGGGACACACCGAGTCCGAAAAGAATCAGGTGACTCTTCCTCTTCAGACTCCCAGGCCGACTCCGAGGAGGAATCGGTGGGGTCGGCCCGGGCGGGCGGAGGCGTCGGCCGCCCCGACGCCGAGGGAGTCGGCGTCGACGACCTCGGTCCCGAACAGGAGGCCGAGGGTGACCTCGACCGAGGATCGACTCGAGCCCGCATGGACTCGAGGATCGGCTCGGTCTCCGGGGTCGACTTAGACGTCGACGTCCCGGCGGTCAGGGCAGAGCCGCCAGCGAGGCTAGCGATCAGTGTCCGCTGCTGGTCCATGAAGGCAGACAGTCTGCTCTCCAAGGCCGTCAACCTGAGTCCGACCTCAGGTGACCCAGCAGCCCCCGACTCGGGCCCCGACGGCGTCAGGCCCGACGTCGGACCCCTCGGAGGCGAGTCCAGGAGGACTACAGGACTTACCCGAGCAGGCATCTCCGATTCCAGACGAGGTCGCTTCGGGTGAGGTTCCTTCTCCAAAGACCCGGGACGGCTATCGGGGCTATGCGACCTGGCCCTCGCAGAACCAGGAGCGTCCACCGACGCCGCCCTCACGGGTTTTACCTTCCGATGATGGTCCCCGGAGGGAGAACCCCTGTCGGAGGAACTCCGGCGATGGTCAGAGCTGGAGCCTCTGGACGCCGAGGCCTCCGACGAGGTCCGGGTACGGGCGGGATCAGCGAAGATTCGTTCCCGCTGATGCCGCCGACTCCTTAACGCTTTGGAGGACATCTTGCTGCAGGCCCCAGAGATCAGTTCCTCGTGATCCGGGCCAAGGCAGCGGAGGGAATTATCGTGTGTGTCAGTGAGTGACATATTCCTGTCACACTGAACACACCTCTTGAAACCACTGGCAGCCATCGGGGGAAAAAGGGCCCCTGCAAGGTCAAAGGACCGGGCTGCCAGCGAAAAACCGAAAACGAAACTGACAGAAAAATCAGAAAAACCGAAAAATAAGAGAAGGACTCGCAACGGCGTCGCGAGTCCGGGCGGGAAAGAGACCGGCGTCGAACCGAAGAAAAAAGAGAAATAAATCACGAAAAATCAACTTTTTCAGCGGGGACAAGAAGACCACGTCTGTAGGGCTCTGCGGAAAAAAGAAGACTGGCTAAGATGGCACCCTTGGGCGGGAAGGGGACCACGCATGCGCGCTGCAATTCCCAAAGGCTTTCTTTGAAAGCTGGGGAAAATTGCTCCGCGAGGGCTCCGTCGGCGCCGACGTCACCCATATGTGAGGACTGACTTCCTGCTTGGTCCTGGAGAACCGGGTATACTCAGGAGGGGACCTACTCTGAGGCTCAGACTGCGGTGAGTCCGACAGGACGCACCGAGTCTTGAAGGTATCGGGGGACTCCTCGTCCTCCATCTCCCAGGCAGACCCGTCCGAAGAGGAGTCGGGCTCTGACCACGCGGGGCCCGGCAGCACCCGACCCGACGCCGGAGGCACCGGCGTCGACGCCCTCAGTCCCGAACGGGAGGTTGAGGGTGACCGTGACAGAGGACGACCTCGAGCCTTCATGGTCTCGAGTATCGGCTCGGTCTCCGGGGTCGACTTCGATGTCGAGGTCCCGATGGTCGGGGCAGATGCGCCAGCAAGGCTGGCCATCAGCACCCGCTGCTGATCCATGAAGGTATACAGTCTGCACGCCAAGGCTGTCAGCCTGAGACCCAGCTCAGGAGACTCAGCAGCCACCGACTCGGGCCCCGGCAGCACCGGGCCCGTCGTCGGCTTCCTGGGAGGAGAGTCCTCGAGGACAACAGGACTTACGTGTCCAGCAGACTCCGGCTCCACCCGAAGTACTTTTGATGGCTTCTCCTGTTCCACGGGCCCAAGACCTAGCCCTCGAGGAGCCAGGGACCTCCTCCGATGCCACCCTCGCGAGCCACTTCTTCCTCTTTCGCTCCCGCTCGGGGGGACCCCCTCTCTGAGGAACCCCGACAATGCTCGAGGTCAGATTCCCCAGACATCAAGGCCTCAGACGAGGTCCGGGCCCGGCCGGAGGCCGAATCCGAGAAAAGCCTTTCCTTTTGGTGCTGACGACTTCGCAGTGAACTAGGACAAACGTCCGACGGGCTCCATGGAAAAAGAGAGACTGAGCAAGATGGCACCTTTAGGCGGGAAGGGGACCGCGCATGCATGCAGTATTCCCAAAGGCTTCCATTGAAAGCTGGGGAAATCCTCCGCAAGGGCTCCATCGACGTCAATGTCACCCATATGTGAGGACTGACTTCCTGCTTGGTCCTGGAGAATGAATTCTTTGCTTCGGTCTTTACTGAGGAAGATGTAGGAATGTTACCCATGACTGAAGTGGTATTTAAAGGTGCGGAAGAATTGAAGGAAATATCGATACATCGGGAAGATGTATTACAATTATTAGATAAACTGAAGAGTAGCAAATCACCTGGGCTGGATGGTATACATCCAAGGGTGTTGAAAGAACTGAAATATGAGATTGCAGACCTGCTATTAGTAATCTGTGAACTATCATTAAAATCATCTCTAATACCTCAAGATTGGAGGATCGCCAATGTAACACCAATTTTTAAAAAGGGTTCCAGGGGTGATTCGGGAAACTACAGACCGGTGAGCCTCACGTCAGTACCGGGAAAAATGGTAGAAACCATCATAAAGAATAAAATTACTCAGCATGTAGATAAGTCATGGTCTAATGGGAGACAGCCAACATGACTTTAGACAAGGAAGATCTTGTCTTACTAATCTGTTATGTTTTTTGAAGGTGTGAATAAACGGGTAGACAAAGGTGAGTCGGTTGATATAGTGTATCTGGACTTTCAGAAAGCCTTTGACAAGGTCCCTCATCAGAGACTTTTGGCAAAACTGAAGAGTCATGGGATAGGAGACAGTGTACTTCTGTGGATCAAGAACTGGTTAAAAGATAGAAAGCAGAGGGTTGGGCTAAATGGCCAATTTTCCCAATGGAGAAAGGTGAATAGTGGTGTACCCCAGGGATCTGTGCTGAGTCCGCTGCTTTTTGACATATTCATAAATGACCTGGAAAGTGGAACAACGAGTGAGGTTATCAAATTTGCAGATGACACAAAAATATTTAAAGTTGTTAAAACCCAAGAGGATTGTGGAAAATTGCAAGAGGATCTTGATAAATTGGAAGACTGGGCATCAAAATGGCAGATGAAATTTAATGTGGACAAGTGCAAAGTTAGCACATAGGGAAGAACCCAAACTATGGTTACACAATGCAGGGTTCCACATTACGAACCACCACCCAGGAAAAAGATTTAGGCGTCATTGTGGATAGCATGTTAAAACCTTCGGCCCAGTGTGCAGCAGCAGCAAAGAGAGCAAATAGAATGCTAGATATCATAAGGAAAGGAATGGAAAATAAAACAAAAGATATTATACTGCCTCTATATCGTTCCATGGTGAGACCGCACCTTGAATATTGTGTGCAATTCTGGTCGCCGTATCTTAAAAGGTATATAGTGTTATTAGAAAAGATTCAGAGAAGAGCCACCAAAATGGTAAAGGGGATGGAAGGATACTCTTATGAAGAAAGGCTAAAAAGGTTAGGGCTCTTTAACCTGGAAAAGAGACGGCTGAGAGGAGATATGATAGAAGTCTATAAATTAATAAACGGAGTGGAACAGGTAAACGTAGTTCGATTGTTTACGTTATCAGAATATAGAAAGACTAGGGGACATGCAATGAAGCTACGGGGTAAACTATTTAAGACTAATAAAAGAAAATATTTCTTCACTCAACGTGTAATCAAACTCTGGAATTTGTTACCAGAGGATATAGTAAAGTCTGTTAGTGTAGCTGAGTTTAAAAAAGGTTTGGACAAGTTCCTGGAGGAAAGGTCCATAAACCATTATTAAGAAGGGACCCAGGATATCAATGCTTGACCCAGTACAAGCACTGCGGAACCTGTGTCTTTTGGGAAACTGCTAGGTACGTATGACCTAGATTGGCCACTGTTGGAAAAGAGTAGTTACTCACCTGTTACAGGTGTTCTCCAGGAGCAGCAGGAATCAGTCCTCACTTATGGGTGTCATCGACGCCGATGCAGCCCCAGCGGAGCATTTCCCCAGCTTCCCATGAAAGCCTTTGGGAATGCTGGCACGCATGCGCGGTTCCCTTCCCGCCTAAAGGTGCCATCTTACCTCAGTCAAATGACATAGCTAAGAACAGCACACAAAAATGTAAAAATTAAACTATGTACAACTGCAACTCCAAGGGGAGGAGGGAGGGTAGTGAGGACTGATTCCTGCTGCTCCTGGAGAACACCTGTTACAGGTACTCTTTCTCCAGGACCAAGCAGGAAGTCAGTCCTCACTTATGGGTGACTCCCCAGCTCTGGGCTACCAGGAACCCAGGCTGAACAAGAGAACTCCCTCTAGTCTCAGCAACATAGTAAAGGCTTTGCAAGGACACACCCTCCACAGGTAGCCCAACCAGAGGGCAGGAGTTGCCTAGACCTCAAAGAGATTCCGGAGTACTGCTTGGCCAAAAGCACTGTCCCTACGGGACTCCCTCTCAAGACAGTAGTGGGCTGCAAAAGTCTGGCTTGAAGACTAAGCAGCAGCCCTGCAGATGTCTTGCAATGGAACAGAGCGGAGGTGAGCCACTGATGCAGCCATTGCCCTCACATGGTGGACCGTGACCCTACCCTGCAAAGGAAGGTCAGCCGCCTTGTAAGCCCAGGTGATACAGTCAGCCACGCAGATGGACAAGGTATGCTTGGACACAGGCCTCCCCAAGTTATTGGGGTCAAAAGAAAGGAAGAGCTGAGAAGCCTTCCTGTGACCTTGCGTACGTTCAAGGTAGAAGAATAAGGCCCTCCTACAGTCCAAGATATGGAGAACTGTTTCAGCCTGACTCGCATGAGGCCTAGGGAAGAAAGTAGGAAGAACCACCTCCTGGTTGAGGTGGAAAGAGGAGACAACCTTAGGAAGGAATTTAGGGTGAGTCCTGAGGACCACCCTGTTCTTATAGAACCTGGTGTAAGGTCTATCACAGACCAAGGCCTGAAGCTTACTCACTCTCCTAGCCGAAGTAAGGGCTATCAGAAAGAGAGTCTTCCAGGAAAGGAAGCGTAGAGGGCAAGTAGCCATAGGCTCAAAAGGTGGGCAAGTCAGTTGATGCAAGACCACATTAAGCTCCCACTCAGGAGCAGGAGGACGTATGGGAGGTTTGAGCAGAAGCAAGCCTCTGAGAAACCTAGACACAAAAGGGTGCACAGACAAGGAATGGCCCTCAACTAGGGAGTGGTGAGCTGCTAAAGCAGAGAGGTGGACCTGAACAGAGTTGGACTTGAGACCCTGATTGGACAAGTGCAGCAGGTACTGAAGCACTACTGACACAGTACAGGAGAAAGGATCCTCAGCACGCAGCTGACACCACACAGAGAACCTTTTCCACTCGAGAGCATAGGTCTTCCTAGTGGATTGTTTCCTGGAGGCTAGGAGAACTTCCTCAACCTTGGGAGGCAGGCCCCAGGGAGCCAACACTACCCTTGCAGCCTCCATGCCATCAGATTGAGAGCTTTGAGATTGGGATGCAGCAAGGAGCCCTGATCCTGAGAGAGAAGGTCGGGTTGCAATCCCAGAGGCAGAGGCAGATCCACTGCCAGTTGAAGCAGGAGGGGGAACCAAGGCTGCCTTGGCCACCTGGGAGCTACCAGGAGGACTGAGGCCCTGTCTCAGAGAATCTTGAACAGTGTTCGGGCCACCAGAGGGGTGGGAGGAAACGCATAGAGTAGGCCCTGAGTCCAGGGAATCAGAAAAGCATCTGCTGCTACTCTCAGAGGATGCGGTTGCCTGGAGCAGAACCTTGGCAGCTGGTTGTTCAGTGGACTGGCAAACAGGTCTATGGAGGGAAGCCCCCATCTCAAGAAAATCTTTTGAACCACTAAAGGATGTAGCTGCCACTCGTGTGGTTGCAGAATCCTGCTCAATCTGTCTGCCAGGGAATTCTCCTGGCCTGGAAGATAGACTGTTTTGAGGAGCATGTTGTGTTTCAGGGCAAAGGAACAGAGGTGCTGGGCCTCCTGGCAAAGGGGCTGGGAACCAGTTCCGTCCTGTTTGTTGACATAGAACATGGCTACTTGGTTGTCTGTCTGGATCAAGACAGACTGTTGTGCCAGGGAGGCAGTAAAGGCCTTGAGGACCAAGCGGATAGCTCTGAGTTCCAGCAGACTGATCTGCTGGGACGCCTCCCAAGGAGACCACAGGCCCTGGGTGCACTTGTCTAGGCAATGTGCTTCCCAACCCTGTAGAGAGGCATCGGTGGTTAGGACCACTGTATGAGGTGGGATCTGAAAGGGCACCCCCACCAGAAGATTGGGGGGGTGTAACCACCAGCTGAGGGAGGCCAGGAAACGGTGGGACACTCTGATCCTGTCTCTGAGACTGCCTGAGGCTTGTGACCACTGAGTCCGAAGGCACCACTGGGCAGGTCTCATATTGAGCCTGGCATTGGGGGTCACCCGTACTGTCGATGCCATGTGGCCCAGAAGCCTGAGATAGAGTCTGGCGGAGACCAGGGACCTGTGCAGAAACTTGCTGGCGAGGCCCATGAGCCTTTGTGCTCGGTCCGCCGGTAAGAATGCTCTTGCCAGCTGAGAATCCAACCTTGCTCCTATGAACTCCAAGTTCTGGGAGGGGAGCAAAGTGGACTTTGCGAAGTTGATGACAAAGCCCACCTTTTGGAGCAGTGCTATGGTCCTGTTGGTGGCCTGTTGAACTTCGAAGGAAGTCTGGCCTCTGATGAGCCAATCGTCTAGGTAAGGAAACACAAAGATTCCCTGATTTCTCAGGTAGGCTGCCACCACTGCCAGGCACTTGGTAAACACCCTGGGAGCGGAGGTCAGTCCAAAAGGCAAAACTCTGTACTGATAATGGTTTCCTCCCACAATGAACCTGAGGTACTTTCTGTGGTCTGGATGAATAAGGATGTGAGTGTAAGCATCCTTTAGATCTAAAGAGCAAAGCCAATCTCCCTGCAGGAGGTAGGGCAGAAGTGTTCCAAGAGTAAGCATCTTGAACTTCTCTTTCACTAGAAACTTGTTTAGGTTTCTGAGATCCAAAATGGGTCGAAGACCACCGGTTCTCTTTGGCACCAGGAAATACCTGGAGTAAAACCCGTGACCTTGAAAGTGGGGAGGCACAGGCTCCACCGCCTTGTCCAGTAACAGACCTTGTAGCTCCTGAAGGAGAAGGGCTGTATGCAGGGGAGGCCGGAAAGGTTCCCCTGGGAAATGTGGCGGAGGCAGTTGGTGAAAGTGCAGGGCATAGCCTCGACGGACTATGTCCAGCACCCAACTGTCCTGGGTTATCAAGGGCCACTTGTGGGCGAACAAGGCTAGGCAGCCTCCTGTGCAGGGCTGGGTCTGCAAGGGAGGTATGGCTATACTCAAGAAGTCAAAAACCCCCACCCTGCTGAGTGGACGCAGGGGCTGCAGGCTTGGGGGTCTTCTGCCTACGAGGCCCATTACCCTGGCCCTTGGCTTGCTGACCCTGGGGGGCAGCTTGGGCAGCCGGATATTGTGGGTACTGTTTGTAGGCAGTGCCCTTCCTTGGGTAAAAGGACTTTTTACCCGAGCCCTTCTTCTTATGAGAAGGGGCAGAGGTCTTCCTCGACAGCCTTGTCCTCGTGAGGTGCTCTGTCTCGAGCTGAGCGGCCTTCTCGGCCACAGGCTTGCCAAAAAGGTTTTCACCTCGGCAAGGGACATCGACCAACTTGTCCTGAACCCATGGCTCGAGGTCCGATGACTGCAGCCATGCCTGGCGTCGGGCCGCGATGCCGGCTGCCGCTACTCGGGGCCCGAAGCCTCGAAGCCATCGTAGGCGGCGCGGGACATGAACTTAGAGCATTCCCGGATCCTCGAAGACAAGGACTTAAAACTCTGCAAGGGTTCCCCGGAGAGACCAGCAGAGAATCCGGCCAACTCCTTGGCCAGGTCTCGTAAATACATGCCCATGTACAGCTGGTAAGTCTGGACACGGCAAGCAAGCATGGAGCCCTGAAAGCACTTTCTACCGACGCCATCAAGGCTTCGGGCTTCCCTACCAGGAGGCACCGCGGAGTGCATCTTCTGACTCTTCAGACGATGCATGGCCGATTCCACAACCATGGAATGGTGTGGTAGCTGTGCTTTCTGGAAGCCAGGACTCTTCCGGAGCCGATAGATGGAATCGACTCGCTTGCTCAAAACTAGCGCCGAGGCCGGTGCCTCCCACATCCGGAAGAGGAGCCGTTCCAGCATCGGAGGAACCGGGACAGTAAAGGCCTCCTTCGGAGGAGAGTCATACTGCAGAGCATCGAGCTCCTCGGCTCGAGGCTCTTCCTCGGGGTCAGCCGGGATAGCCAGGGCAGCGGCCATATCCCGGATAAACTCCGAGAACCTAGTATCCTCCGGAGGGGATCTACTCCGGGGCTCAGACTCAGGTGAGTCCGAAGGGACACACCGAGTCTTGAAGGTGTCAGGAGACTCCTCGTCTTCGGTCTCCCAAGCAGACTTATCCGATGTCGAGTCGAGGTCCGACCCCACGGGGCCTCTAGGCACCCGCCCCAACGCCGGGGCACCGGCGTCGAGACCCTTGGTCCCGAACGGGAGGTCGAGGGAGACCTCGATTGAGGACGACCTCGAGCCGCAAAGGACTCGAGTATCGGCTCGGTCTCCGGGGTCGACTTCGAAGTCGAAGTCAATGTCCCAGTGGTCGGGGCAGATGCGCCAGACAGGCAGGCCATCAGCGCCCGCTGCTGATCCATGAAGGCAGACATTCTGCTCTCCAAGGCTGTCAACCTGAGACTCAGCTCGGGTGACGCAGCAGCCCCCGACTCAGGCCCCGGTGGCGCCGGGCCCGACGTCGGTACTCGGGGAGGCGAGTCCACGAGGACAACAGGACTTACGTATCCAGCAAACTCCGGCTCCAAGCGAGGAACTTTAGTTGGCTTCTCCTGGTCCACGGGCCCGGGACGACGGTCGGGGGTCTGAGACCTGGCCCTCAAGGGCTCAGGGACCTCCTCCGACGCCGCCCTCGCAAGCCGCTTCTTCCTCTTACGTTCCCGGTCGGGGGACCCCCTGTCCGAGGAGCTCCGACGCCTCTCGGGATCGGAATCCCGAGGTGTCGAGGCCTCAGACGAGGTCCGGGCCCGGGCAGAGGCCGAGGCCGAGTCCGAGAAAAGCCTTTCACTTTGTTGCTGACGACTTCGGAGGGCCTTGGAAGACATTTTTCCACATGGCCCGCACGTTTTAGAATCGTGGTCGGGGCCAAGGCACCGAAGGCAGCAGTCACGTGTGTCGGTGAGAGAATCTTCTTACACCGATCACACTTTTTGAAACCGCTGGAAGCCATCGGGGAGAAAAGGGTCCCCGCGAGGTCAAAGGACCGACCTTCCAGGGAAAAAGAAAAGATTTTGGCGCGAGCGCCTAGCCACTAAGGGCAAAAACCGAAAAAAGTAAAAAAGGGATTTGATACCGGTGTACCGAACCCGGCGGGAGGGGAACCGATGTCTAATCCGAAGGAAAAAAGCGAAATAACGCCAAGAAAAAACTTCTCTTATCCGGGAAAAAAAGGACACACGTCCGATGGGCTTCACGGAAAAAAAAGAGACCGAGGTAAGATGGCACCTTTAGGCGGGAAGGGAACCGCGCATGCGTGCCAGCATTCCCAAAGGCTTTCATGGAAAGCTGGGGAAATGCTCCGCTGGGGCTTCATCGGCGTCGATGACACCCATAAGTGAGGACTGACTTCCTGCTTGGTCCTGGAGAACAGGATACTGGACTTGATGGACCTTGGTCCGACCCAGTATGGCATATCTTATGTTCTTATGTTCTCTACCCTAGACTAGGGTCCAGAATTACAAAAGGGCCAGATGAATGGCCATCACCTTGAGACAGTTGATGGGCCATGCTGACTTGCGTCCGATGCTCCAATGGCCTCAAGTTGTTCAGATCTCACAATGGGCTCCTCAGCCAAACAGGCTGGCATCCATCGACAGGAGAATCTAGAAGTGATCATACAGTGGCATACCATTTCAGATTCTATACCTGTTGCCACCACTGCAGGCTGGACACCACCTCCAGTTGGCAGAGAAACCTGATTTCAAAATCCTGAGAGCTTAGAGACCAATGAGACAGCACAGGCCTCTATAGTGAGCTCATGAGAGCTCATGCACAAGGCTCCATTACTATCACCACCGCCATCAAGCCGAGGAGCTGAAGATAATCCCAAACCCTGGGAGCCTGCTAAGATCGGAAGGCTGCCAGCTGGGCCAACAACCTTTTCACCCTCTCCTCAGATAGTAAGATCTTGCCTATCCAAGCGTCTAAATGCGCTCCCAGGTATTCCAACAATTGGGAAGGCTCCAAGTGTCTCTTTCCTCGACTGATCACCAGCTGAGACTCTCCAGGAACCTCACCACTTGGGAGAAAACCAGAGATATTTCTGACTGTGATCTGGCCTGGATGAGTCTATCGTCCAGATATGGATGAACACAGATTCTTTGGTGCCTCAGTGTTACAGCCGCAACCACCACCTTGACCTATGAGAACATCCTTAGGGCAATGGAGAAGCCAAAGTGAAGAGTGATAAATTGAAAATGAGAGCCAAGCATGGTGAAATAGAGAAAACACTGTTGATCTTCGTAGATATGAATGTGGAAATAAGTTTTGGCTAGATCCAGGGACTCTCCCTGAATTACTGACTGCAGGGTCTCCATACAGAAGTGTAGGGTGCATAGGTGAATGTTAACTCCCTTGAGATTGAGGATTGGCCGAAAGGAACAGTCTCTCTTTAGCATTACAAAGTAGATGGAGTAGAGGTCCTTGCCCTGCTCAGTTGGTGGGGGAGGGGGGAAGACTGCAACCATCACCCACAGATGGATCAACTTATCCAGCATGATCTGAATGGCGGTTCTCTTGGCTGCAGATCCACATGGGGAGATGACAAAGATGTCTGGAATAGGCTCCCTGCATTCCAGAATACAGCCATGCTGAATAGCACAAGCACTGGCAGGTCAAATGCAAGGCATTGATAAAGAAGGCAAAGAGAGAATTTGAGAAGAAGCTTGCTGTGGAAGTAAAAACGCGAAATAAAGATTTTTTTCAAGTACATTCGTAGCAAAAAACCTGTGAGAGAGTCAGTTGGACCATTAAAGGGGCACTAAGAGGCGACAAGGCGATAGCGGAGAGACTGAATGAATTCTTTGCTTCGGTCTTTACTGAGGAAGATGTAGGGATGTTACCCATGACTGAAGTGGTATTTAAAGGTGCGGAAGAATTGAAGGAAATATTGATATATCGGGAAGATGTATTACAACTATTAGATAAACTGAAGAGTAGCAAATCACCTGGGCCGGATGGTATACATCCAAGGGTGTTGAAAGAACTGAAATATCAGATTGCAGACCTGCTATTAGTAATCTGTGAACTATCATTAAAATCATCTCTAATACCTCAAGATTGGCGGATCGCCAATGTAACACCAATTTTTTAAAAAGGGTTCAAGGGGTGATCCGGGAAACTACAGACTGGTGAGCCTCACGTCAGTACCGGGAAAAATGGTAGAAACCATCATAAAGAATAAAATTACTCAGCATGTAGATAGTCATGGCCTAATGGGAGACAGCCAACATGGCTTTAGACAAGGAAGATCTTGTCTTACTAATCTGTTTTTTTGAAAGTGTGAATAAACAGGTGGACCAAAGGTGAGTCGGTTGATATAGTGTATCTGGACTTTCAGAAAGCCTTTGACAAGGTCCCTCATCAGAGACTTTTGGCAAAACTAAAGAGTCATGGGATAGGAGGCAGTGTACTACTGTGGATCAAGAACTGGTTAAAAGATAGAAAACAGAGGGTTGGGCTAAATGGCCAATTTTCCCAATGGAGAAAGGTGAATAGTGGTGTACCCCAGGGATCTGTGCTGGGTCCGCTGCTTTTTGACATATTCATAAATGACCTGGAAAGTGGAATAACGAGTGAGGTTATCAAATTTGCAGATGACACAAAACTATTTAAAGTTGTTAAAACCCAAGAGGATTGTGGAAAATTGCAAGAGGATCTTGATAAATTGGAAGACTGGGCATCAAAATGGCAGATGAAATTTAATGTGGACAAGTGCAAAGTTATGCACCTAGGGAAGAACAACCCAAACTATGGTTACACAATGCAAGGTTCCACATTAGGAACCACCACCCAGGAAAAAGATTTATGCATCATTGTGGATAACATGTTAAAAACCTCGGCCCAGTGTGCAGCGGCAGCCAAGGGAGCAAACAGAATGCTAGGTATCCTAAGGAAAGGAATGGAAAATAAAACAAAAGATATTATAATGCCTCTATACCGTTCCATGGTGAGACCGCACCTTGAATATTGTGTGCAATTCTGGTCACTGTATCTTAAAAAGGATATAGCGTTATTAGAAAAGGTTCAGAGAAGAGCCACCAAAATGGTAAAGGGGATGGAAGGATACTCCTATGAAGAAAGGCTAAAAAGGTTAGGGCTCTTTAACCTGGAAAAGAGACGGCTGAGGGGAGATATGATAGAAGTCTATAAATTAATGAACGGAGTGGAACGGGTAAACATAGATCGACTGTTTACGTTATCAGAATATAGGAAGACTAGGGGACATGCAATGAAGCTACAGGGTAAACTATTTAAGACTAATAAAAGAAAATATTTTTTCACTCAACGTGTAATCAAACTCTGGAATTTGTTACCGGAGGATGTAGTAAAGGCTGTTAGTGTAGCTGGGTTTAAAAAAGGTTTGGACAAGTTCATGGAGGGAAGGTCCATAAACCATTATTAAGAAGGGACCCAGGATATCAATGCTTGACCTAGTACAAGCATTGCAGAATCTGTGTCTTTTGGGGAAACTGCTAGGTACGTATGACCTAGATTGGCCACTGTTGGAAACAGGATACTGGGCTTGATGGACCTTGGTCTGACCCAGTATGGCATATCTTATGTTCTTATGCTCAACATCCAGTGATCCTTGGGGAACCCAGCCCACACCTGGTAGAAAGGATACAGCCTGCCACCCACTGCAGGCATCCCAGAATGAGTTCCCCAACATCATTCATCAGAAGGGAGGTGAAGTTTCTAGAGGTGGTAGAGTCCTGAACCTCACAAGCTCCCCTCTCAAGGGCAGAGTCCGGGATCAAAAAACAGAAGAGAAGGTGGCTTTCTAGGGCAGTGTCTGCAAGAATTCTGGGAGTCTGGGTAGTGTGAACAAGGAAAACAGGTGTATGCTGAGAAGGATGTGCCCATATGCCTCCTAGGCTCCTTTGGCCTATCCCTCGGGAGGTGGTGAGGTTTGTATTCACCCAAACCCTTAACCAGTTTCTCCAAGTCCGCCTCAAACAGCTTCCCCTTAAAGGCAAGTTGAGTCAACTGGGACTTGGAAAATGTAGCCAGTGCCCAGTGGCAAAGCCATAGCCAAAGCTGTGTCACTGTCAAGAGAGGAATGTCCTTAGCTGCCAAGCAAATGAGATCATACATAGCATTCGAGAGAAAGGCTGTCACTGTCTTCAAGAGGGGAATAATATCCTCTGGTGCAAGAGATTGAATCTACTGGGAAAGAGCTTTGAGACATCAGGTTCGCACACACAGCCAACTGGAGAATAACAGCGGAAGCCACAAACTGATTCTTCAGGAAAGATTCCATCTTACCATCCAGGTGATCTTTTAAGGTTGCACTACCATCCACCGGGATAGTACTCCACTTTATGCTACTGTGACATGCGCATCCACTCTAGGTGTGCTGAAACAAGGGGTGCAGTCCTCCTGTGGCAGGGTGTAAAGCCTCTTACAAACCTTCAGCCCCTTGACTGAGGAATTCGGCAAGTCCCACTCTGAGCGGATCATGCTTTTGATAACCTCTAAATAACGAAAAGCCATCAGACTTCCAAACCCCCTGCAGGAGAGGATGGATCTGTGGCCCCTGCTCTGCCACTGGAGAGTCAATCGCAGAGCAGATGACACCTGAGCAATAGAAGCCGCTAGCTCGACCTTCCTCATCAGGCAGATAATACCACATTAATCGTGATCTTCCAAAGGAGGAGTCATCTTGTCCTCCAGGTTGGAATCTGGGACTTGGCCAAAGGTCAGCTGATCTGAAATTTTATTTATTTTTATTCCGCGCTCTTTAGAATCAGTGTGGTTTACATGTAAACTAACAGGTACTTTTTATTCCCTTGTCCTCGAAGGGCTCACAATCAAAGTGTACCTGAGGCAATGGAGGGTTAAGTGGCTTGCCCAAGGCCACAAGTAGTGGCCATGGGACTAGAGACCCCAGTCCCTCCGGCCTGAGGTTGCTTGTCCCCATGCAGGAATTGAACCTCCGGTCCTCCGGCCTGAGGTAACCTGTCCCAACCACTGAGCCACTCCCCCCTCCTAGAAATCTCTAGAATCCAATCTTTGCTGAGATTGCTTAAAAGGTGCAAGAGGATCTTGATAATTGCAAGACTGGACGTTCAAATGGCAGATGAAATTTAATGTGGACAAGTGCAAAGTTATGCACCTAGGAAAGAACAACCCAAACTATGGTTACACGATGAAAGGTTCCACATTAGGAAACCCCACTCAAGAAAAAGATGTAGGAATCATTGCGGATAACAAGTTGAAACCCTTCGCCCAGTGTGTAGTGGCAATCAAGAAGGCAAATAGAATGCTAGGATTCATAAGGAAAGGAATGGAGAATAAAACAAAAGATATTATATGCCTCTAACATTCCATGATGCAACTGCACCTTGAATATTGTGTGCAGTTCTGGTCATCATATCTTAAAAAGGATATAGCAGAATTAGAAAAGGTATAGAGAAGAGTCAGCAAAATGGTAAAGGGGATGGAAGGATACCTCTATGATTAGAGGCTTAAAAGGTTAGGGATCTTCAACCTGGAAAAGAGACGGCTGAGGGGAGATATGATAGAGGTCTATAAATTAATGAATGGAGTGGATGGGTAAACATAGATAGAAGGTTTACGCCATCAAAAAGTAGAAAGACTAGGGGACATGCAAGAAGCTACAGTGTAACCCGTTTAAGACTAATAAGAGAAAATATTTTTTCACTCTAAGTGTAATCAAACTCTGGAATTTGTTATCAGAGGAAGTAGTAAAAGCTGATTTCAGTCAGATTTGTCTGAAAAGACCTGCTCTGTTGATTTCTTTGACTGGGTGACTAGGGAGTTGAACTGAGGGAGAGCCTTAGATGTGGCGTATTTAGATTTCAGTAAAGCCTTTGACACAGTTCTGCACAGGCAACTTATAAACAGAGCACCCTAGGGATGGACCCTAAGTTACTGATTGGGCTAGAAATTGGTTGAGTGGGAGGTGACAGAGTACAGGGTAAATGGAGCTCACTCTGAAGAGAAGGTGGTTACCAGTGGTATGCCGCAGGGATCTATCCTTGGTCCAATTCTTTTTAACATCTTTGTTTCAGAGCAACTCTAGTGAAGCATCCTTTGTCACGCTCCAGTGAGAAAGTCACCTCATGGGTGGTCACTCGGGAGAGAAATCAATCTTTCCTTCTCTTTAATCTTTGTGTTTTTCTAGATTTTCTCAGAGCTGAAATACTTGCATCCACCATCTGCTGGAGACCGAGAAATACTGGTTTATGTCTCTAGGTGCACAGGCTGGTAATAGCACGATGATGTCATAAGAAGCCTCTGAACTTTTCTGTGTCTCCACATCTGCTGGTAGGGAACACAACCTACTTGTTTGGACAGGTCTAGCAGGATTATATGGAATACCCCCATTCAACAAATGGCAAACCTAGAAGTGGAAAGGAGCATCACAGAATAATTTCTGACTTCCTTGTCAGTTATTTTTGCTGTATTAAAGTCTCATGTTCTCAATCATTGATCCATGACATCACCACAATATAACCTCTTTATTCTTTTTAAAACTTGTATTTTCTCTTTTTATTACTCTTTTTCTTTTATTGTTATAACAGAAGTGCCATAAAACGCAGTTCTCCCCAACAATCCAAGCACTCTAACTAATCAGACAACTACCAAATTAGTTACCCTTTTGAACTTCTCAATGTGCTGGCCAAAGAGAGCTGGATCTGGTACCTTCCCCATGGCAAGCTTTAATAGGAATAGAGAGTTTATATTGTGGTAATGTCAAGGACCAATGCTTGAGAATATGAGACCTTAATACGGCAAAAACAGCTGACAAGGTGGTCAGAAATGATTCTCCATTGGTCCTTTCCACATTTAGCTTTGCTATTTGTTGAAGCGTAGTGGAGAGGAAGGAGATTCCCAGGAAGGACCATAATCAGATTAAGAGGTGTTCCTGTTGGCATGGAAGTGCAAGGTTGCTTTCCTCTGATCACGCCAGCTGGTCCCCTTCTAATCTTCTACCAATCTAGTCACACAGGAGCTAACTTCTACCACTGCTGTACAGTAGTAATAAAGGCAGGGCGTCCCATCTTACCGAACACTTGCTAAAATTTCAGCTTCTGGAGATGCCTTGTTAAATTATTTTAACCAAATACAAAGTTTCACTTAGGGAAGCAGAACTGGCAAAGACCCCTTTACAAGGAATTTGCAGCATATTAAAAGGTAGACTTCTACTGTATTTGTCAAGTTCACATATAACATTCCTTTTTCTCCTCAAATTCTACTTTTGCACCCTTAGACAGCAGCCACAGGATTCCTGCCACTGTGATACCACTATCAGGCTACTAGTTATAGTACCAGAGGGTTAAAGTATTACATGCTTCCCATCAAGATGGTCGTGATGCTGTAAAGTCAGGCCCCTTGTTTTGGCTTACCTTCAAAGAGGAAGTCTGAGTAATACTTGAAGGTGTTATAGGACTGCTGCATCATAGTAAAGTTGGGATGAATGGCCATTTGCTGCCCAGCATCGCAGCTCCAAGACTGTGAGATTAACTGGATGCGGAACTTCAGAATCAGACTGAAGATGCTATGTATAATATTCATTACAGGGGTGGCTTTCTCTGTCAGTAGACCACTATGCAACATGCAAAACAAACAAAATAAAAACATGTTTTCAAAAATATCTAACAAGTGTAGGTAGTGAAAGTATTTTACAGACAGGAGTAGGGTATAACACAGAGATTGTATTTGTGTCCATCTTTAATTTTAGCAGCTCTGTGAAAGTACATCACTTTATATCTTGCTGCCTTCTCACAGTGCAATATTTACTAACAATGATTACTACCCTCCTGTTTTTTCTATTAACTGCATGCCTTGAAAAACACATCTTATAGAACAAATTTCTCTTGACGCTTGCCCCAAGGGAGTGATTAACTGCGCAAGCAATTCAGAATTCCTAGGCCAATATATATCATCACTATATTTGGATTCTCATCATACTGAGCAAAAGAATGCAAACAAGGCACTTTCCTCTTTACCTAAAAACATCATAGCAGCTAGATCAGGGCTTCCTAAATTAGCTGATTGGGCTTTCAGGATAGCCACAATGAATTTGCATACAATGGGTCTTCCAGTATAACGTATGCACATTTATCTTATACATATTCATTTTGGATGTCCTGATGACCTGAGTGGCTAGGAAGTCAGTAAGATAAGTTTGAGAAGCCCTGAGCCCTATGCCACTATATGAATGACCTGGGTTTGGTCCTAGACCTGTCTGACTTTCATTCCCTGGATCAGCTGGAATGGGGATCCGCAGAGGGAACATTTACAATCTCTGGCATATGACTGGTAGTATCTCATTTGTTATTATCATCATCAGAGGAAGAGGAGGAAACCACTGGACCAAAATAGGTCAAATTGGTTGTTTACTGATCCCCTTTGCTTTTGCCCTGGTATATTTTATGTTACTCTGTACTGAATGATATGAACATTAAACACAACAGCAAGACCATTACACAAATCTCTGGTCTCTTTGGGGTAAAGCTTACTCCTTAAAAATTTCTCCCAGGCAGATTCAAGGTAGCCAAGGCTACTTTTCAACATTCAAGCTGTGAGGCAAGGCATTGATGTTGGTGTGAGCAACAATGTTCTCTGAGCTTGCATGATCAGAGTTAGAGAATACCCTAGTTTCTTGGGTCTTTTTATGCAAAGTTCCCAAAGACGACGGGGAACCACACCTGCCTCAAGTCAGTAGGGTGCCATGAGAATCATGGTTTCCTGATCTCACCTGACATTCAGGACAGCCTTTTCTATTAGAGATAAGAGGACATGCATAGAGGAGGACCTCCCCCCCTCCCCAATCTTGGTTGGAATGATAGGGAGGAGAATATCTATGCCTGCAAGAGTAGTTAATTCTCCTTTGTCTCCTCTCCTCCATACTTCCTTGGAGGAAGATGACTGAAAGAACATCTAAGGGTCTCACAGTGTAACCTTATCCTCAAAGAGATTTTCTCCATGGCAAGACACATTTGCCGTCCTCTCCTGCAGGTCCTATTATAGCAGATTTTTAAAATGCTTAACTCCAGCATCTCCTCTAGGACAAAACAATTAGAACTAATAAATAGGATAAAGTTCTACAGAGCCTAAGTTCAAGTCCCCATGCAATTACTTTGGCAAAATCCTAATCTCCACATTCCTCCCACCGCACTTCCCAGGTTTGAAAACTAAAATGGTCTAATATTCCTTGCTCCCACAGTGACCTAGCTGAATATCAAATCTGGTTGAGTAAGGATTCAGCTGTTCAAAAATTACAAGGGGGTGGGGGGAACACACAAACCCAAAGAATGAAATCACAACACAAATACATCAATATGATATTGTAAACTTCTCTCTTCAAATGAAACGGAAGATAAAAAGGGCAACTGTGTGAAGGGGAGATGCAGGCCTGGTAGCTCTGTGGCTATTCTGTACATTGTGCAGGCAGACCCAAGTTTCATTCTTGGCTCAGGTCTTTCTCCTCCCCAAGTTGGATGGTTGGTTGGGGATTTTTTTTTATTTTTTTATACCGTGCTCTTTAGAATCAGTGCGGTTTACATGTATACTAACAGGTACTTTTTATTCCCTTGTCCATGAAGGGCTCACAATCTAAGTGTACCTGAGGCAATGGAGGGTTAAGTGGTTTGCCCAAGGCCACAAGGAGTGGCCATGGGACTAGAGACCCCAGCCCCTCCGGCCTGAGGTTGCTTGTCCCCATGCGGGAATTGAACCCCTGGCCTTCCAGCCTGAGGTAACCTGCCCCAACCACTTAGCCACTCCTCCTTCGGGATGTTGCAGAGGCGGTGTTTGCAGCCCTTGGGGAGTCACAGTCATCATATAACCCTACAGGGGGGAGGGGGGGTCCAGGAGCAGCCCTAGTGTATGGCTCCTGGCCAAGGTCCGTCATCGAATGACTGGATTAAATTATGCTGAGAGGTGCATAGGAAGGCCCATAGCATCAGATCACAGCCCCAGTGATGACTGAACTGGAACATCAAAAGAACTGGAGGAAACTGCCAGCAACCTACACTCCCAAATTTAAAAAAAGGAAAACAATGATTTTGTTCTTTTGCAAACTAAATTATGACAAAAATAATTTTTCCCTAGTGGTAAAGCGTAGTTACTCACCTGTAACAGGTGATCTCCGGGAACAGCAGGAATAAGTCTTCACATATGGGTACCGTCGGCACCGACGGAGCCCGCGTGGGAACGCTCCCCAGCGTCCAATAGGAACGCTTTTGGGAGCATGCCCACACGCATGCGCGCTGCCTTACCGCCTATCTACCTCTCTCACCTCAGTTGAGTTTAAAGCTGAGACTGAAGGAGAGAAGTAGACAAAAATAGAAAGAGAGAGACAACTCCTAGGGGAGGTGGGTGATTTGTGAAGACTTATTCCTGCTGTTCCCGGAGATCACCTGTTACAGGTGAGTAACTACGCTATCTCCAGGAACAAGCAGGAATGAGTCTTCACATATGGGGGACTTCCCAGTTGAAAGATGCCTAGGGAAGTACATTTTGATCATTACATCGGGCAGTTGGATTAAGCTGCACCAGTCAGGAGCTTGCTTTGTTGGAGGTTTTTTTGACCATTGATGTAAGCAGAGTCTTACCATCTGTTGTGACATGTTTCATGTCTTTTGGTAGACTCGACACCCCCTGGGCTATAGGTTGGTGGGTTGCTGAGGTCTTTTTTCCTCCTATAGGGTGAGCCCCTGTTGTCTGGTGTTCAGTTTTTTCTTTTTTCCTCTTTTTCTTTTTTGTGGTATGTGTCTTATGCCCAGTTAATTCTTTTGTGCCTAGTTTGGGGTTTGTGTGTTGGGTTTTTTTAGGGAAGACCCCAGCATGTTGCAAATCTAAGTGAGATGGGCCATGCTTCCCCCCAGAGACCTCAGGCATCCAAGAAGTGGATGGAGGGTAGGAGTTGAACTAGGAATGGAACAGATGTTGGAAAACAGCTTGACCAAACAAGGCATCCCGACGGGAGTCCTTGTCTAGACAATAATGGGCAGTGAAAGTATGCACAGAAGCCCAAGTAGCTGCTTTGCAGATGTCATCAATAGCTACTGAACGAAGATTAGCTGTTGAGGCTGCCATAGCTCTGACATTATGAGCTGTGACATGGCCTTCAAGGGAAATTCCCTTACTCTGATAGGTATAGGAAATGCAATCTGCAATCCATCTAGAGAGGGTCCTTTTAGTCACAGGAAGTCCTAAATGGCTAGAGTCAAAAGCCACAAAAAGCTGAGAAGATTTTCTGTGAGGCTGGGTCCTTTGGAGATAAAAATCAAGAGCTCTTTTACAGTCCAAAGTATGAAGATTTTTCCACACTGGAGGCATGAGGCCTAGGAAAGAAAACTGGAAGATAAACTGACTGGTTTAAATGAAAAGGTGAAACTACCTTTGGAAGAAAATGAGGATGTGTCCTAAGGACCACCTTGTCATGGTGAAACCTTGTATAAGGCGGGTCAGCCACTAAAGCCTGCAGTTCACTAATGCGTCTTGCGGAAGTGATAGCAATTAGGAAAATGACTTTCCATGAGAGAAACTTTAGTTCCGAAGTAGCTAAAGGCTCAAAAGGTGGCTTCATGAGTTGCCCTAGAACAAGGTTAAGATCCAATGCCACCGGCGGTGGTTTGATGGGAGGTTTTGTTAGAAGGAGTCCTCTCATAAATCTAGAAATAAGTGGATGAGAGGAAATCAGTTGTCCATTGAAAGGTTTAAGAGATGCAGCAATAGCACTAAGATGGACTCTAACAGAATTGGTCTTAAGACCAGAAGTTGATAAGTGAAGAAGATACTCCAGGATGGACTCTACTGGTACCAAGAAGGGATTAAGCCCTTTTTGGGAACACCAGACTGAGAACCTTTTCCACTTGAAAGCGTAAGAACGCCTTGTGGAAGGTTTCCTGGAAGCCAGAAGAATATCCTTAACTTGTGAAAGGCCTAGATCTTGAAATTCTAGGCTCTGAGTAACCAGGCCCTGAGATGTAGGGACTGGGGATTGGGGTGCAGTAAAGATCTGTTGTCCTGGGACAGGAGATCCGGAGCCTTCCCCAACTCCAGAGGAGTGACTCGAGAGAGACACAAGAGAAGAGGATACCACGCTTGCCTTGGCCAACATGGAGCTATGAGTATCATGCGTCCTTTGTCTCTCTGGAGTTTGAATAAAGTTTAGGGAATTAGGGGGATTGGACAGAAGGCATAGAGGAAATCCTGGCCCCAGTGGAGCAGGAATGCATCTCTTGTCTGACAATTGTGAGCTAGAAGTCTGGAACAGAACCGGGGAAGTTTGGCATTCTGTGGACTTGCAAAGAGGTCTATGTCTGGTGTTCCCCAGACCTGAAAAACTCGAGAAAGTTGAAATGAGTGGAGGGACCACTTGTATGGCAAGAGGACTCGGCTGAGTCTGTCTGCCCAAACGTTTTGAATGCCTGGAAGGTATACTGCCAATAAATGAATCTGATGCTCTCTGGCAAAGGCCCATAGTTGCAAAGCTTCGTTGTATAATTGCAGAGAGCCTGTTCCGCCTTGTTTGTTTATGTAAAACATGGCTACTTGATTGTCTGTTTGCACCAGAACTGTTTTGTTTCTTAGATGGATGCAAAAGACTCAAATAGCATTGGAGATGGCTCTGAGTTCTAGAAGGTTTATTTGAAGAAGAGCCTCCTGTGAGGTCCAAAGAACCTGAGTAGATAGATTGCCCAAGTGGGCTCCCCAACCCAACTTGGAGGCATCTGTCGTCAGGACAGCATGAGGTGGCAGTTGCTGAAAAGGAGAGCCTACTATAAGGTTTTCCAGGGATTGCCACCAATGGAGAGACGCAATCAGGCGTGTGGTAACTCTGATTTTGTCTGATAGGCATCCTGAGGCCTGGGACCATTGGGAAGCTATGGTCCACTGGGCCGCCCGCATGTGAAGACGTGCATAGGGAATCACATGGACTGTAGATGCCATGTGACCTAGAAGTCGAAGCATCTGTCGGGCAGTGAGGAAGATCTGCAACACTGCTTGAGATACTAGTTCTATGATGCGCAGACAGCGTGGCTGAGGCAGAAAAGCCCTTGCCTGCTGTGTGTCCAAGCGAGCCCCTATAAACTCGAGGGATTGAGATGGGGTGAGCTGGAACTTTGGAAGATTAATGACCCATCCCAAATACTGAAGTATTTGTCTTGCTCGAGTAAGAGCTTGATGTGCCTCTAGAGCTGATGGTGCTCGAATGAGCCAATCGTCTAAGTAAGGGAAGACAAAAATTCCTAGAGTCCTCATGAATGCTGCTACTACTGCCATGCATTTTGTGAAGACTCTTGGAGCAGAGGCCAACCCGAAAGGAAGGACTCTGAACTGAAAATGTCTTCCCTTGACTGGAAAACAAAATAACTTTCTGTGATCTACATGAATAAGAATATGCATGAAGGCATTTCTTAAGTCTAGAGAACATAGCCAATCTTGCCTGTGTAGGTATTGCAGAAGAGTGCCAAGGGAAATCATTTTGAATTTTTCTTGGACTAAATATTTGTTCAGCTCTCTGAGGTCCAGGATTGGTCTTAGTCCCCCGGTCTTTTTTGGAACGAGAAAATAGGGGGAATAGAATCCTGTGCCTTGCTGGGACACTGGAACCTCTTCTATAGCCCCTTGAGCTAGAAGAGTGGAGACCTCTTGCCACAAGAGGTCTGTTGCCAGAGGATGAGAGTTGAACTGTTTTATCAATGTAGGTGGGGGCAAGCTGAGGAAATGAAGCTTGTATCCCAGACTTACTATGGACAAAGTCCAATTTTCTGATGTGTTCTGTTGCCATCTTTTGGCAAAATGGCAGATACGGCCTGGAATATTTAAAGGTTCTGGGCTTAACACAGGAAGAAAGATTAAGTTCTCTAGATAAGAGTCAAAGACCCTGAGGAGGCTGAGCCTGCTGAGGTTTTGGCTTTGTCTAGTTTGTTGTTGCCCCTTCTGGGGAACATATGCTTGCTGGGTGGAAGATGGATAGAACTTTCTTTTTAGAGAAAAAGGGTTTCTTAAGAAACTTTTTCTTAGCTGGGTTAAGTGTAGCTTTTGACAATCTATTCAAAGTTGTATTGTCAGTGTCAATTTAATTAGCTTTGGATTGCCAATCCTTGCCAAAGAGATTTTCTTCTGTGCAAGGAATGTTTCCCAGTTTTTCTTGCACCCATTCTTCCAAGTCTGAAGCTTGGAGCCAAGCAATGCAACGTGCCCCCATAGATATAGCAGAGGTTCTGCTAATACACTCAAAACAGTCAAAGGTAGCACGATTCATAAACTTAGAGACATTCTGAGCATGTTTGACTAGAGTCAAATAGTCTGTCCTCTTATCCTCCTGAAGGAAAGGGTTCAAAAGCTCTAAGTCTTTTGTAACCTCCTCAAGAAACATTCCCATGTATAAAATATAGGAACTAATTCTTGCAGAAAGCATGGAGGCCTGAAAGCATCGATGACCAAAGGCATCCAATGTTCTACACTCACGACCTGGTGGATTAGAAGAATGTCTTTTAGCACTCTTAATCCGTCTCATGGCCGACTCTACCACCATAGAATGATGTGGCAACTGAGTCTTTTGAAAACCTGGACAAGGTGGCACTCGATACATAGTGTCAAGATGTCTAGAATGTGGAGATACTGTCAAGGGAGCTTCCCACATTCTTAACATTAGATCATGTAAGATCTGATGTATAGGAAGCATAGCTGCCTCCTTTGGAGTCAAAGGGTATTGCAGAATTCTCAGTTCTTCTGCCCTAGGCTCCTTTTCTGGTACGACTGTAATGGCAAGTCCCTTTGCCATATCACATACAAAATCATGAAAAGACATGTCCTCAGGAGGGGACATTCTGCGTTAAGGAGAAGGAGTTCAATCTTGTAAAGGTTCATCTCTGGTACCGGTGGAGTCATCTGAGCCATTGGAATTGAAAGACTCAAAAGGATGAAGCACCGGATTCTCCTTTAACAGATGGCATCGGTACCGCTCGAGGTCGGTACCTTATCCCCCATGCTAGAGAGTGATTCCAAACTCGGCACTGGGGGAAGCATTCCTGCCGAAGCAGGCACCGAGGGCACCGGCATCGATACCGGTGCCTGCTGAATGGTCTGCAGCGACTTTAGCGGTACTGAAGTAGCTAAAAGAATCGCTAGACTGCATTCAGTAGCGAGGAGCCTCTTGTCCATCGCTACTGTCGATGCCGGGGTGTCAGTACCGATGGAAGCGGCCACAACCCCCTAGCATGGCACCAGTAGTTCCATCGAGGCCGAAGCCTCGGGAACATCCTGGAGCCCCGATAATGCTTTGGAGCACGAAGACTCCCATCAGGGCTGTTTTGCCGGTGAAGTATCCTCGAGGGCAACGCCAAAGGCATCTCACTGCTTAGAGGGAGATCTACCCTTCGAGGACCGGCCAGTCTTAGAAGACTTATGTTTAGTTACCTGAGATCCCTGGGAAGAAGTAGAAGCCCTGGAGGACATCGATGCCACAGACACCGAGTCCGATGCAAACAGGGCACCGAGTTGATTTGCTCGATTCTGAAGACTTTAGTCAACTTCCTGCAGGAGAGGCACTCCGCTGGGCAATGGTCAGGATCTAAACATTTAAGACACCAGTCATGGGTGTCAGTGACAGAAATTGTACCGCCACATTTTGAACATTTTTTTTTAAACCAGTGGCTGTTTTTTCCATGTTAAAGAAAAAGAGGGCCTAATGGCCAAAATGGCGCCAAGCACCAGAGCAGGGGAAAAACCCCTGACTAAAAGAACTAAAAGTCCTTTTCTTTAGTTTTTTAAAAAGAAAGAAAAAGAAAAACACTGGCAGTACCGGTGGGCGTCGAACGAAGGCAGGCGCGACCACAAAAAATAAGAATTAAAGATAGACTTTTCTGCAGTGACAGGGTACACGTCCTGTCGGCTCCGCGGAAAACGAAGAACTGAGGTGAAAAAGGTAGATAGGCGGGAAGGCAGCGGGCATGCGTGTGGGCATGCTCCCAAAAGCGTTCCTATTGGACACTGAGGAGCGTTCCCGCGTGGGCTCCGTCGGTACCCATATGTGAAGACTCATTCCTGCTTGTTCCTGGAGATACACATATATATATATATACATAGAGAGATATTTTTAATTTTCAAAAATACCTAACAAGACCTAGGCAAACAATTCCTTCCTGATCCACTGACTGCACAGGAAGAAAAACTTCTAGGAAAGCAGGACCATGCATACTAAATGCGTCTCGGGTTTTTTTGGTGAGATCTTATTTTCCTGAATAGCTCCTGCCATCTAATTTGGTTTGTTTTTCTTTTCTCATTGCCCTATAAAACAAGCTCCCAAGAAAGGATGAAAGCAGAGAATCTCATACTGCTGCTTTCACCAAGACAGAAAGCATGCAAATCAGAGGTTTTGTAGAAGTTTCTCAAATGTCAACATGTGACAATCTGAACAGCATTTAGTATTCTTCCCTGCAGTTACTGCAAATGAACTACTCTGTTTACCGGAAGAGCGCTTTGTTGAGGTATTCTGTATGTGTTCTGTGAATCTCTTCCAGGTTTCCTACAGCAGATAGCTTGTTCCTAAATTCACACCACGTCACATGCAATATCTGGTTGGCAATGTAGCCCTGAATGACTTTCACAAAGTGCTGCATCTCGTGTCTGTAGAGCTGGAGCTGGCGAAATTGAATGGCATTTGATGCACGATTTACCAATGCTAAAAAAAGAATAAAATAAAGCAGTAATTAAGGTTTTAATTCTTACCGCTCATAGCAGCCACAGTATCATATCTAGGAGTCTAGAGGAATGCCACTATGAGGGTAATTTTATGAAGTTGTGTGTATTTCATGCCTATTTTATAGGAGCATAGTATGTACATACTGTACTTTATAAAACAGAGCGTAAATGGCAGAGAACATGCATTCATTGGAGACGTGATCAGTTATGTCAATCCTAGCACTGGTGTAAATACCTGCACCTAGATTTCTATCGGACACACGTAAATTATAGGATCTTATATTTTACATGTGTAATTTTGTGACCTGCCCAAATTCCACCCTTGTACAAGCTCACAGTGAAAAGTACATGCAATCAGATGTGTGTATGTACTTATAAAATAGAGCTTAGTAACCATGACCACTTATGCATATATATGATTAAAATATCTAGATTATCGAGCGTGGTTTGCATGTAAATATTGGCAGCTGCTTATAAAATTGTTCCCTAAGGGGTTATTTTAAAAGCGCTATTCATGCTTTGTCTGCAAACAGGCATGCAGACATCCAAATCAGACACATCCTTGGAGGCATTTTAGGAGCCAGCTCCGGAGATGTCCACTGCGCAGGACATTCAAGCCATGAAGGGGGTGTGGTGGAGCATGTCTGGGGCATTCCCAAGAACATGGACGTCCTCACCCAATTTCAAAAAACAGCCTGCATGTCCCAAGTTGCATCAAAGGTTATACCTGCTCCAGGAACGAATAGGCATCGGAAAAGTGCTCTTTCTGCCTGCCAAACATCCGGAAGGTGTGGAGGAGATACACTCATACTCTGTTTTTCATGTTGCTAACAAATACTGACAGGGAATGAGGGCTCTTGTTTTAATTTTACTACACCAACATCCTTGTATATAAAAGTAGCATGTGATAGATGCGCTTGTGCCAAAATTTTGTTTCAGGAACATCTATGTTGGCATACAGTATGGCATATCTTATGTTCTTATAAGTGACCGAAGATATCAATGCTTGACCCAGTACAAGCATTGTGGAACTTGTGTCTCTTGGGGAAACTGCTAGGTACATATGACCTAGATTGGCCTCTGTTGGAAACAGAATACTGGGCTTGATGGACCTTGGTCTGACCCAGTATGGCATATCTTATGTTCTTATGTTCTATATGGATGCCAGTGTGGGCAACAGTATCAGGGACATCTATGTTTCTATGAAAAGGCCAAAACATGTCCCCGGCATTTTTCTGCATGTTTATGTCCTGGGCATCTAAGAATGCATTTGGAAGACCCTTCTAAATGCTACTTCCAAGTGTCTACAGTCTGACATGTTTTGGCCTTGGAGAACATAACAGTAAATTATGGCAGATCAAGACCAAACTGGGCCATCCAGTCTGCTTAGCTCAGATTCTTTCACTTTGGGTAGATAAGCAAACAAATTCCCATAAGCAACCAAGAAACACCAGTTCCCCCATCTTGTCTTATTTGATCTCTCATACTTTTCCCTACCACCATCACCCATGTACCCAAAATCTGCTATAAGTGTTATCCTTTATCAACTGTGCTGGTAGGCCATTTCATGCCTTCTCATCTTACAATATCAATAATTAATCCAACATCCATGTCCCTTTCCATGTCTAATTGACAAGTTTTATTAAAATCCCCACAGCTATCAGAATTAGATAGTCTACTGTCCAAAGAACTGAAGTCTATTTTAAAAGGACTCTAGTCTTCCTGGTTGTCTAGTGCTGCTTATCACTGATAATAGAATTGTAACCATTGCTCTGTGCAGGCTACTCCAATGCCTTAATGCATCCACCATAATGTGAAGACTGCCTCTAAATATTTACAAAAAGGGGCAGGGGAATAAGTAGTGAATTTCAAGGGTAGGCATTGACTAACTTCACAATCAAAGGCAGGTCACTAATACCTGTGCTGGGTACAGGAAAGTTTGATAAATGAAGTATGAAGGATTATGTTTCATATCACAGTTTTTGTTTCAATAGGACAGTGCAGTTCCCAGCTTGAAAAGTTATAGTTTGAACTGCAACAGCAGGAGCTGTCAGTCTATCTAAAGGACATGGGGTAAAGGATTAGCAGATCAGAGGTATTGTAGGGGTACACACCGATATTCTTGACAGTCAGTCAGTGAATCGCATATGTATCACAAATGGGCTCCACCTCAAAGTGGAACCAGGCTGCTGGCTCTAACTTTTAAAAAGGCGATAGAGCAGCTTTTAAACTAGATAGTGGAGGAAAGTAGACAGTCTCCAATGAATGCATGGTTTATAATAACGTATCTTTGAAGGATACTACCAAAATAAGGTGGTGGTTAGGGCATCCCAAAAGAGGTTGCAATGAGGGTAAAATAATTCAATTACCTTTAATTATAAAGACAAAGTTGAAATATTCCAATTTACCTCTGTCAACTGATAAACAGATTGTCAATATGAACAAAAATCATACTTTGAAATGCTTTATATAAATGATAGAAGTCTGAAAAACAAGATGGGAGAGTTAAAATATATAGAACTGAATGAAGAGATAGATATTACTCGCATTTCAGAGACCTGGTGGAAGGAGGATTTATTTATTTTATTTATTTATTTATATTCTCTTATATACCGCGCTATTCTGCATCAGTGCGATTTACATTGAACAAACTGAAATTACATTGAACAGGGCATTATAACTTGGAGAGAACTATTTTACAGGGAACATGGGCTATGGAGGGTTAAGTGGCTTGCCCAAGACCACAAGGAGCACCTGTGGGACTAGAAACACCAGTCCTTCCGGCCCAAGGTTGCTGTCCTCTAGTGGGATTTGAACCCCTGACCTTCCGGCCTGAAGTACCTTGCCCCAACCACTAGGCCATTCCTCCACTCAGGATACCCAATGAAACACCAAGGAACAAATTATATCGTAATGACAGGGTAGATCAAATTAGTGGTGATGATATAGTGCCTTGCGATAGTATTCATAACCTTGGTTTTTGTCCTGTTTTGTCGCATTACGTACAACCTGGAATGAAAATGGAGGTTCATTTGGATGTTAGGTAAAGCATAGTTACTCACCTGTAACAGGTGATCTCTGGGAACAGCAGGAATTTAGTCTTCACATATGGGGTAACGTTGATATCGATGGAGCCCGTGCGTGAATGCTCCCCAGCGTCCAATAGCAAAGCTTTTGAGAGCAACACATTGTGCCTGCATAGCTGCCTTCCCGCCTTCCCAGCTCTCCCTCCTCAGTTGAGTTTGTAGCTGAGATAAAAGGAGAGAAGGAGAAGAGGAGGAAAAAGTACAACTCCTAGGGGAGGAGGGTGGGTTGTGAAGACTAAATTCCTGCTGTTCCCGGAGATCACCTGTTACAGGTGAGTAACTACGCTATCTCCAGGAACAAGCAGGAACGTAGTTTTCACATATGAGACTCCCTAGCTCGGAGATGCCAGAAATATGACCTCAGAGTGAGCTGTGGCGCACAGGCATAACTAAGTAGGTCATATATCCTCCAAGGATGTCTAGTATCGAAACCCGGGACGGAAGGTGGGAGTTAATCTAAGTCTGAAAGAGATGCTGGAGAACAGCTTGGCCAAACAAGGCATCCTGGCAGGCGTCCTTGTCTAGACAATAGTGAGTGGACAGACGACCAAGTTGCTGCTTTGCAAATCTCATCAATTGCTACACAGCGTATATTTGCCATAGAGGTAGCCATGGCCCAAACATTATGTGCAGTGACATGACCCTCGAGAGAGAGTCCTGCACATTCGTAAGCAAAGGAGATGCAATCCACTATCTATTTGGAGAGAGTTTGCTTGGATACTGGCAATTCCAGGTGACTCGCGTCAGAGGCGATGAAAAGCTGGGGAGGTTTTTTTGTGCTCTTGAGTTCTCTGGAGATAAAAAGACAAAGCACGCTTGCAATCCAGAGTGCGAAGGATTGCTTCTGCCCTAGAGGAATGAGGTCTAGGGAAAAAGACAGGGAGGTAAACTGACTGGTTTAAATGGAAGGGAGAGACCACCTTTGGCATAAAGTGTGGATGAGCCCTAAGGACTACCTTATTATGGTGGAATCGTGTATAAGGAGGGTCACCCACCAAAGTCTGGAGCTCACTGAGTCTTGCTGAAGTGAGGGCAATAAGAAAGATAACCTTCCAGCAATGTTCCCTCTAATTTTCTGTAGGCTGTGTGTGCATAAAATATCAGCTGTGCAGCTTTTGAAGGAAGGTTAAATTTTTGTGCGCCACATAACGACACTCGGAGTTATATACTTTAAAATTTGACTACACATCAGAATACAATATGTACACCACATTGATTTTAATCAAATTAAATGAAAATAGAAGATTACTAAATGAAGCAGAAAATTTCTCGTAATTACAATCACAACTTTTAAATTTTAAGACGTCTGTGTTGTTTTCTATCAGAATCAGAACCGTAATTTTTGTGCGCTCTGTTGTAAAGTAGTGCGCTCGCTCAGCGAGGTGCATGCGCGCGCACACGCGCACAGCTTAGAGGGAACAGTGCCTTCCAGGTGAGAAACTTCAGAGTAGTGGCTATAGGTTCAAAGGATGGTTTGATAAAACATTAATAACCCAATGCCACTGGAGGGGGCTTAATGGGAGGTCCCTCATGAAGCGTGCTACTAGCGGCTGAGAAGAGAAGGGCTGACCATCTAAGGGCTTGTGAGAGGCCGCAATTGCACTTAGGTGTACTCTTACCGAATTGGTTTTGAGTCCAGAGGAAGACAGGTGGAGAAGATACTCAAGTAATGCATCACCAGAACTGAGAAGGGGTTAAGCGCCCTCTGCGAACACTAGAGAGAAAATCTATGCCACTTGAAGGCATAGGAGTGCCTGGTGGAAGGCTTCTTAGAAGTTAAAAGGATATCTTTAACCTATTGAGAGAGGTTAATGTCCTGGAAGGCTATTCTTCAGCAGCCATGCTGCAAGATGGAGGGACTGCGGATTGGGATGCAGCAGTATCCCCTTCTCCTGAGAGAGGAGATCTGGAGCAGACCCCAGAACTATGGGCTGAGCTTGAGATAGACATAGGAGAGGATACCACGGTTGTTGTGGCCAACGTGGGGCTATGAGTATCATGCAGCCCCTGTCTCTTTGGAGTTTGAAAAGAGTCTTGGGAATGAGGGGAATGGGAGGGGAGGCATATAGGAAGTTTTGATCCTGGTGAAGGTGAAAAGCATCTACCTGCTGGCTGTCCAGTGCAGGAGTCCTGGAGCAGAAGTGAGGAAGCTTGGCATTCTGAGGACTTGCGAATAGGTCTATCTCTGGGGTTCCCCAGATCTGAAAAATGTGAGCAACTTTGTCTGCATGGAGAGACCACTCAGTTTGTCCGCCAAGACATTGTGTTTGCCTGGAAGATACACCGCAAGTAGGTGAATGTGATGCTGTATGGCAAAAATCCACAGGTGCAGAGTTTCGCTGTAAAGGGTCCAAGAAGCTGTTCCACCCTGCTAGTTCAAGTAGAACATAGCTACTTGATTATCTGTCTGGACTAGAACTGTGCGGAATCGAAGATGGTCCTGGAACACTTTGAGAGCATTGTAAATGGCTCTGAGTTCCAGCAGATTTATGTGGAGTTGTGACTCCTGATGAGACCAAAGTCCCTGAATGGAGAGATTGTCCAGATGAGCTCCTCAGCCCAATTTGAACACATCCGTCGTCAGGATACATTGATGTGTTGGCATCTGAAAAGGTGATCCTACTAGGAGGTTTTCTGGGTATTGTCACCACTGCAGAGACGAGATTAGGGGGGTAGAGACCATTATTCTGTTTCCCAAGCGACCTGATGCCTGAGACCATGAGAAGCCAGTTTCCATTAAGCTGCACGCATATGTAGACGAGCATATGGAACAGCATGCACTGTTGATGCCATATGACCCAGGAATAGTAGCAGTTCTCGAGCAGTGAGAAAGTTCTTGAGGCATGCCTGAGATGATTGAGTTGAGCGCAGCAGGCTTGGAGCTGAAATGCCTTTGACTGATGAGTGTCTAGGAGAGCCCCTATGAACTCTAGGATTTGAGAGAGAACGAGTTCAGACTTTGGAAGATTTATTACAAATCAAGTGTTGCAGCACTTGCATGGTGTGCGAGAGGGAAAGACTGGCCTCTAGAGAGGTGTTTGCTTGAATGAGCCAGTCGTCTAAGTAAGGGAAGACAAATATCCCTAGAGTCCTTAGGAATATGGCTACTATCGCCATGCACTTTGTGAAGACTCTTGGGGCAGAGGCGAGGCCGAAAGGCAGGACTCTGTATTGATAATGTCTCCCTTGAAACAAGGGAGAACTTTCTGTGCTGTGAGTGAATAAGTATGTGAGTATATGCCTCCTTTAGATCTACAGAACAGAGCCAATCCTGACTCTGGAGATAGGGGAGAAGGGTGCCTAGAGAGATCATTTTGAATTTCTCCCATAGTAGGTACTTGTTCAATTCTCTGAGGTCCAGAATGGACCTGTGCCCTCCTGTTTTCTTTGGAATGAAAAAGTATGGAGAATAAAAGCCCATTCCCTGCTGGACGGTGGAACCTCCTCTACTGTGCCCTGAGAGAGAAGGGAGGCGACCCTCTTGCAACAACAGAGTGGTGAGAGGGAGCTGAGAGCGGAACCCTCTTGGAGGAGTCCGGGGAGGGTAGACTTTGTAGATGAAGCTTGTACCCCCTCCTGTACCAAGGACAGTGTCCAGTGCTCTGATGTGATGTGATAAGATGCCACCTGTGGGCAAAGTGACAGTCTGCAGGAAATGTGGATGGGATCTGGAACTTCCAGAGGCAGAACTGCTATGTTCTCCAGAAAGGAGTCAAAGACCCTGAGGAGGTTGGGTCTGCTGAGGTGGCTTTGACTTAGCAGTCTGAGCTTTCTTTTGTTGTTTTGATGGCTGCTGCCACTTCTGGGGAGCATGGTGTTGACACTGTACCGCAGGTGTATAAGAAGGGTAGTACCTTCTTATTGAAAAAAAGATTTCTTTGCTGCCTTTTCCTAGCTGGGTTGGCAGTAAATCTAGGTAGTCTATTAAGAGTGGTGTTCTCAGATTGCCAAAAAGGTTTTCAGCAGTGCAAGGGATATTACCCAGCTTATCTCGAACCCATTGTTCAAGATCAGATGCTTGGAGCCAAGCAATCTTGCATGCACCAATGCAGATAGAAGTTCTGTAGTAGTCAAAACAGTCAAAAGTTGACCTTTTAAACTTTGAAACATTTTGAGCATGCTTTACAAGGGTGAGGTAATCTGCTCTCTTGTCATCAGGGAGAAAAGGAGCCGTTAACTCCAAATCCTTAGCCACCTCTCTAAGATACATACCCATATGTATGTAGGAACCGATCCTGGCCGATAACATGGAAGCCTGAAAATGTCGACCAAAGGCATCGAAGATTCTCGATTCCCTACCTGGAGGGTCCAAGGAATGTTTATTAGATACACTGCCGATTCCACCACCATGGAATGATGTAGCAATTGCGTCTTTTGAAAACTGGGACACTGGTACCCGGTACATGGTATCGAGTCATCGAGTATGTGGAGAGATGGTTAGGGGTGTCTCCCACATACGAAGCATAAGGTCGTGAAGTATGCGATGAATAGGGAGAGTAGCAGATTCCTTTGGGGCTGTAGGATATTGAAGAATTTCAAAGTTCTTCAGCCCAAGGTTCTTTCGCCGAAGTCACCGCTATGGACAACCCCGAGCAACATCGCAAATAAAGTCTTGGAAAGACATGTCCTCCGGAGGGGACATGCGACGTTGTGGAGATGGGTCTTCTGGGAGAGTTCAGATTTCCCATGTATCAGCCAATTCATCATCTGATGAATCGGAGTCCAAAGACTCAAAGTATCGACGGGCAGGGTGTTCCCACTCTGCACGTACTCAATACCGATCAAAGCTGTTAGCAGAAGCTTGCGGTGCTGGCACCTTGATACCGGAAATGGATTAGAGGGCCAGCATGGGGAATAGCGTGGTAAGCAGCAAAAAAGTCTATGCAGGTTCTTTCGGTACCAGAGCCGGTACCGATGCCTGAAGGATCGACTGTGAAGGTTTTAAAGGTACGAAGGCCACCAGTAAGGCTGCTAAGCTCCGATCGATGGCCAGGATACGTTGATCCACGGAGCTTGCCGATGGCTTGGGTATCTGTACTGGAACTGTGGACCACAATCCCCAAGCATGGCACCAGGCGCTCTCCGGAGGTGGAGGCCTCGGGAGCATCCTGGGACCCCACTAAGGCTTTGGAGGCAAGGTCTTCCTGCCAGGGTAGTTTGGCTGGTGTGTCCCCCCCTCCAGGGCAACACCCGAGGCATCTCGATGCTTAGAAGGAGATCTACCCTTGGAGGGCTGGCCAGTCTTTGATGAAGACTTAGGTATCGATACCCGAGATCCTTGGGAGGAAGATGAAGCTCTCGATGACATCGATGCTAAAGATACTGCATCGGAGGCAAAGAGGGTGCCCAGCTTTGCAGCTCAGTTCTGTAGGCCTCTCTTTATCATCTTCCTACAGAAAGAACATTCTGATGGTTGATGATCCAGTCCTAAGCATTTTAGACACCAGTCATTGGTGTCTGTGGCTGAAATGGTATTGCCACATTTGGAACACTTCTTAAAACCACTGGATGGTTTTTCCATTTTGTCTGTGACAAAAGGGGGGGCCTAAGCCTAAGATGGTGTCCATGTGCCTGAAGATTCCTTCCCTCACAGAAGATTTTTTTTTTTTTTTTAAAGAAAGAAAGAAAGCAAGCACAGACAGGGGCCAGTACCAGCATCGACAGGAAGACAGATGCGACGACAAAAAATAAGAAATGACAAATTTTCTGCGGTGACAGGAATTGCTTCTTGTCGGCTCCACGGAAAATAAAGAACTGAGGAGGGAGAGCTGGAAAGGCGGGAAGACAGCTACGCAGGCACAGTGGGATGCTCCCAAAAGCTTTCCTATTGGACGCTAGGGAGCGTTCCCACGTGGGCTCCAACGGTACCGATGTTACCCTATATATGAAGACTACATTCCTGCTTGTTCCTGGAGATTGGACCTAATATAGTCCAAATTGGTGAAGTGAAATGAGAATAAAATACCTGGTATATATAAAAAATATGTAAAAACTGAAAATTTGTGAATGCATATTTATTCATCTCTTTTGCTATGAAACTCCTAAATAAAATATGAGCCAACCAATTAATCTCAGAAGTCACATAATTAGTTGATTAGGATCCACCTGTGTGCAATCAGTGTCACATGATCTGTAACATGGTGCCTGTATAAATATACCTGTTCTGACTCTGCAACATCACTAAGCAAGCAACATGAAGACCAAGGAGCACTCCAAACAGGTCAGAGACAAAGTTGTAGAGAAGAATAGATCAGGGTTGTGTTATAAAAAAAATATTCCACGGAGCAGCATTAAAGCCATTATAACAAAATAGAAAGAATATGGCACCACTACAAACCTGACAAGAGAAGGCTGCCCACCAAAACTCACAGACCGGGAAAGGAGAGCATTAATTAGGGACACTACACTAGGGATAAGACTGAAGGAGCTGCAAAGATCCACAGCAGAGGTGGGATTCTCTGTCCATAGGACCACTTTAAACCATACACTCTACAGAGTGGGGCTATATGCAACAGTGGCCAGAAAAACACCAGTACTTGAAGAAAGAAATAAGAAAACATGTTTGGAGTTTGCACAACAGCATGTGGCGGACACCCTAAACACATGGAAGGAGGTTCTCTAGTCAGATGAGACGAAAATTGAACTTTTTGGCTCTCATGGGAAACGCCATGTATGGCGCAAACCCAACACTTTCCATCACCCCGAGAACACCATTCCCAAAGTGAAACAAGGTCATGGCAGCATCATGCAATGGGGATGTTTTTCATTGACAGGGACAGGATAACTGAGGCTTGTAGGAACGATGAATGGCACTCAATACAGGGCACATCTTGAGAAAAACCTGTTTTAGTCTGCAAGAGATTTGAGAATGGGACAGAGGTTCACCTTCCAGCATGATAATGACCGTAAACATACTGCTAAAGCTGGTTTAAAGGGAAACATTTAAATGTCTTGGAATAGCTTAGTCAAAGCCCAGACCTCAATCCAATTGAGAATCAGTGGCATGGGTTGAAGATTACTGTACACCAATGCAACCCATCTAACTTGAAGGAGTTGGAACAGTTTTGCCTTGAATGGTTGAAAAACCCAGTGGCTAGATGTGCTAAACTAATAGCGACATATCCGAAGAGACTTGCAGCTGTAATTGCATCAAAATGTGACTGAACAACTTATTGACTTTGGGGGGGGGGTGAATATATATGCACAGACTGAACTGGAAAAAAAATAGAAACATGGACTCTGGGATTCAGGACTGCATCACGAGGATCCATCTGAGGACATTACCTAGCAAGCATGCCTGCATTTTCCCTGCTTGTCTACTGAGAAAGCATTGTTACTCACCTGTAACAGGTGATCTCCGGGAACAGCAGGAATTTAGTCTTCACATATAGGTATCGTCGGTACCGACGGAGCCTGCACGGGAACGCTCCCCAGCGTCCAAATAGGAAGCTTTTGGGAGCATCCCACAGCGCCTGCGTGCTGCCTTCCCGCCTTTCCCAACTGCCTCTCTCCAGTTGAGTTTAAAGCTGAGACAAAGAGAGAGAGAGGGAAAGAGAAAGATAGATAGAGAGATACAACTCCTAGGGGAGGTGGGTGGGTTGTGAAGACTAAATTCCTGCTGTTCCCGGAGATCACCTCTTACAGGTAAGTAACAATGCTATCTCCAGGAACAAGCAGGAATGTAGTCTTCACATATAGGGACTCCCTAGCTTTAGATGCCAGGGAGAGACCCCAGAGGTTGTGTGCCCCTGTGAAAGGGCTCCATTTCTCCCCATGGATCTCTGGAATCCAACCAGGGATGGCGGGTAGGAGTTGATTAGGTATGGAACAGGTGTTGAAGAACAGCCTGACCAAACAAGGCATCCCGGCGGGAGTCCTTGTCCAAGCAGTAATGGGCTGTGAAGGTATGAACCGAGGCCCAAGTGGCTGCTCGACAGTTGTCGTCGATAGACTCAGAGTGCAGATGAGCCATTGAAGCTGCCATGTCTCTCACATTGTGAGCTGCGACATGGCCCTCCAGAGGAAGGTTCTTACTCTGATAGGCGAAGGAAATACACTGTGCAATCCAGTTGGACGGTGTCCTCTTGGAAACTGGAAGTCCCAAATGAGAAGGATCAAAAGCAACAAAGAGTTGAGAGGACTTTCTATGTTGCTGTGTTCTTTGCAAGTAAAAGGCTAAAGCTCTTTTACAGTCTAAAGTATGAAGATTCCTTTCTGCATTAGATGCATGAGGCCTTGGAAAAAAAAACACAGGCAGGTAGACCGCTTGGTTTATATGAAAAGGCGAGACCACCTTCGGCATGAAGTGTGGATGAGTCCTAAGGACTACCTTGTCATGATGGAACCTTGTATAAGGTGGATCAGCTACTAGTGCTTGCAACTCACTGATGCGGTGTGCTGATGTGATTGCAGTGAGAAAGATAACTTTCCAAGAAAGGAATTTAAAGGAGGTAGTAGCTAAGGGTTCGAAAGGCGGCTTCATGAGCTGACCAAGAACCAGGTTTAAGTCCCATGCCACTGGAGGTGGCCTAATGGGAGGCTTAGTTAGAAGAAGGCCTCTCATAAATCTTGCTATAAGAGGATGGGAGGAAATAGGTTGTCCATTTAGAGGCTTGAAAGAAGCTGCAATAGCACTCAAATGGACTCTTACTGAGTTAGTTTTAAGTCCTGCATTGGATAAATGAAGGAGATACTCCAGTTATGATTCCAGAGGTATCGCACGGGGGTTAAGACCCTTCTGCGAACCCCATATGGTAAACCTTTTCCACTTGAAAGCATAAGAGTGTCTTGTGGAAGGTTTCCTGAAAGCATAAAGGATATCCTTTACTGGCTGAGGGAGGTTAAGATCATGAAGATCTAGGCCTTCAGCAACCAAGCCCTGAGATGTAGAGATTGGGGATTGGGATGCCATAACATTCCATCCTCCTGAGACAGGAGATCTGGAGCAGACCCCAACTCCAGGGAGGGAGCTTGAGAGAGTTGTAGAAGCAGAGGGTACCACACTTGCCGTGGCCAATGTGGTGCTATGAGAATCATATGGCCTCTGTCTCTCTGAAGCTTGAACAGTCTCTTGGTAATTAGAGGAATGGGCGGAAAGGCATAAAGGAAGTCTTGACCCCAGTGAAGGAGGAAAGCATCCCTGGCCTGAGAGCCCTGAGCCGGAATTCTGGAACAGAACCGGGGAAGTTTGGCATTCAGCGGACTTGCGAAGAGGTCTATGTCCACAATTCCCCAAATTTGAAAATTCTTGGCCACCTGGTCTGCATGTAGAGACCATTCGTGTAGAAGCAGAACTCGACTGAGTCTGTCTGCCCAAGAGTTTTGTATGCCTGGAAGATACACTGCCAGGAGATGAATCTGATGCTCTCTGGCGAGGGCCCATAATCGCAAAGCTTCGTTGCAAAGCAACAGAGAGCCTGTTCCTCCCTGCTTGTTCACGTAGAACATGGCTACTTGATTGTCCGTCTGAATGAGGACCATCTTGTAGCTGAGCAGGGTGTGGAACACTCGCAGAGCAAGGAAGATTGCTCTGAGCTCCAAGAGATTGATATGTAGATGACTCTCCTGTGGAGACCAGGTGCCATGGGTGGAGAGATCTTGTAGATGAGCTCCCCAACCCATTGGAGAAGCATCTGTTGTGAGAGTTGCTTGGGGTAAGGGTTGTTGAAAAGGGGACCCCAACAACAGGTTTTGAGTGGACTTCCACCACTGGAGGGACAAAATAAGGCGATCTGTGTTTGCTATTTTGTCTGACAGGCACCCTGATGCCTGAGTCCATTGAGTGGATAAAGTCCACTGGGCTGCTCTCATATGGAGGCGAGCATAAGGAACCACATGCATTGTAGATGCCATGTGGCCTAGCAGTTGTAACATTTCTCGGGCAGTGAGGTGAGGCTTTAGCACTGCTTGAGAAGCTAACTGCACCATGCGAAGGCAACGGGCCTGAGTGAGATAGACCCTTGCTTTTCTGGTATCCAGCAAAGCTCCTATGAACTCTAGAGACTGAGTGGGGGTTAGACTGGATTTGGGGATGTTTATGACCAGACCCAAATACTGAAGGATACGCATTGTGCAAGATAGGGAAGTCCTGGCCTCTGACTCTGACGGGGCTCGAATGAGCCAGTCGTCTAAGTAGGGGAAGACGAATATGCCTAGAGTGCGGAGAAATGCTGCTACCACAGCCATGCATTTCGTGAACACTCTTGGAGCTGAGGCCAGGCCAAAAGGAAGCACTCTGTATTGGTAGTGCTTTCCTTGAAAAAGGAACCGAAGGAACTTTGTGAGTTGGATGGATGAGAACATGTGTGTACGCATCCTTGAGATCTAGAGAACAAAGCCAATCCTGACTCTGAAGATATGGCAGCAGAGTTCCTAGAGAAATCATTTTGAATTTCTCTTTGAACAGGAATTTGTTCAATTCTCTGAGGTCCAAAATAGGTCTGTATCCCCCTGTTTTCTTTGGAATAAAGAAATAGGGGGAGTAAAACCCTGTACCCTGTTGATGGATGGGTACTTCTTCTATTGCCCCTTGGGCAAGAAGTATAGTGACCTCTTGATCTAACAGGTTGACAAGAGAGGTCTGAGAATTGAACTGTCTTACCATTGTGGGAGGGGGCATGCAAAGAAAGTGCAACCTGTACCCCTCCCTTACAATGGAGAGTGTCCAATGCTCTGCTGTTATCTGCTCCCACCTGGGAGCAAAGTGACATAACCTTCCTGGGATAGTGGAAGGCTCTGGTCCATTGAGGGCCAGGAAGACTAAGTTCTCTAGAGGAAAGTCAAAGGCCTTGTGGAGGCTGAGAATGCTGAGACAGTTGAGGCTTGGCAGTCTTTGCTTTCCTTTGTTTAGGTGGTTGCTGACCCTTTCGGACAAGCTGACCTGCAGAATGTCCCTGTGGGGAATAAGAGGGATAAAACCTCTTCTTTTTCGAGAAGAAAGGCTTCTTGAAAAATTTCTTTCTGGCAGGATCAGCTGTACCTTTGGATAGCCTATCCAAAGTAGAGTTGTCAGCATCCATCTCATTGGCCTTTTCCTGCCAATTCTTGCCGAATAGATTCTCACCTGTACAAGGGATATTTCCCAGTTTGTCCTGCACCCAGAGTTCCAAATCAGATGCCTGGAGCCAGGCAATTCTTCGTGCACCTATGGCAATGGCAGAGGTTCTGCTTATGAACTCAAAACAGTCAAAAGCTGCACGATTGACAAACTTTGAAACATCCTAGGCATTTTGAAAATCCTGTCTTCTGTCCTCAGGAAGAAGAGGGCTCAAAACCTATCAATCTCCTGTGACCTCTAAGGAACATTCCCATATATAAAATATAGGAACTGATCCTGGCAGAAAGTATGGAAGCCTGGAAGGTACGACGCCCAAAGGCATCCAAGGTTCTACACTCACGTCCAGGAGGATTAGAGGCATGCCTCTGCACTCCTGATCCTTCTCATAGCTGACTCCACAACAATGGAGTGGTGTGGAAGCTGAGTTTTTTGGAAACCAGGACAAGGAGGGACTCGATACATAGTATCCAGTCTGCGAGAGTGAGGAGAGGTGGTAAGAGGTGTCTCCCACATTCTCAACATGAGATCATATAAGATCTCATGGATAGGCAAGGTAGCTGCTTCCTTAGGAGCTTTGGGATACTGCAAAATCTCCAACTCCTTAGCTCTGGGCTCTGTTTCAGGAGTCACAGTGATGGACAACCCACGAGCCACCTCCCTGATGAAATCCTGAAAGGAAATATCTTCTGGAGGAGACATCCTACGTTTAGGAGAGGAAGGCTCCTCTGGGAGAAGTATCCCGGTTCCGGCAGAGCTGTCAGAATCCTCGGAGTCCTCCGAGGATTCGAAGTACCGTCTGTCCGGATGCTCTTGAAGAGCCCGATACCCGTACCGACCAAATTCGGTACCGGGGGTAATCGGTACCGGTTTATCGGCACCGGAGGGCATCGCATGACTGGGTGCCGGCAAAGCAGATACCGATGTCGATGCTATCGGTACCTTACTGCCATCGGTACCGGTACCGATTGAACCGTCTGACGTGGTTCCGAAGGCGTCGATGCCACAAGGAGAGCCACCAGACTGCGTTCAATAGCCAGGAACCTCTGGTCTATCGACGCTGCCGATGCCTGGGTGTCGGTACCGGATACAACCGGTACACCAGAGCATGGCACCAGTAGTTCTGCCGAGGTCGAGGCCTCGAGAACATCCTGGAGCCCTGATGATGCTTTGGAAGCCATAGCCTCCCGCCGGGGCAATTTTGCCGGTATGGAACCCTCAAGAGCAATGTCAGAGGGATCTCGATGCTCAGGAGATCTACCCTTTGAGGACCAGCTGGACATGTTTAGTTACCTGAGATCCATGGGAGGAAGACGAAGCCCTGGAAGACGTCGATGCCACCGAAGCTGCATCGGAAGGAAAAAGGGCACCAAGCTTGGCAGCTCGGTTCTGTCGACCCCTTTTGGACATCATGGCACAAGCCATGCACTCGGAGATGGAGTGGTCAGGACCTAAACATTTAAGACACCACTCGTGGGTGTCAATGACAGAGATGGTACCGCCACACTTGGTGCATTTTTTAAAACCCGAGGTGGGTTTCTCCATAGTGGAGGAAATTTTGGGTCTAAGGCCCAAAGGCGCGCACCCGAAAAGAAAAGTTTAGAAAAAAAAAGGAATTTTTTTTTTTTTTTTTTAAAAAGAAAGGAGAACCGGCGGTACCGGTATAGCGTCAGGGAAGGCAGACGCGACCACAAAAAAATAAAGAATAAGGAAATAATTTTCTGCGGTGACAGGAACATGTCCTGCTGGCTCCGCGGAAAACGAAGAACTGGAGAGAGGCAGTTGGGAAAGGCGGGAAGGCAGCACGCAGGCGCTGTGGGATGCTCCCAAAAGCTTTCTAATTGGACGATGGGGAGCGTTCCCGCGCAGGCTCCGTCGGTACCGACGATACCCATATGTGAAGACTACATTCCTGCTTTTTCCTGGAGATAATATTTATTCACTCAACGTGTAATTAAGCTCTGGAATTTGTTGCTGGAGAATGTAGTACAAAAGTTGTTAATGTAGCTGGGTTTAAAAGATTTGGACAAGTTCCTGGAGGACATGTTCATAAACTATTAAAGCAAACTGGGGGATATCCACTACTTGTACCTGGGAAAGCAGCATAGTATCCATCTTTTGGGTTCCTGCCAGATACTTGTGACCTGGATTGGCTTTGTGGAAACCGGATACCGGGTTCGATAGACCTTTGGTCTGAGCCAGTATAGCAAATCTTAAGTTCTTATTACAGTTATAGGTTTCACTCAGATTTCCTTTATTTCTCTATTAGCAGGTAAGTTGCACATTAGATCTGTTTCCATACAATTTTTATTTAAGAACTTTTCTATACTGCTGTATCTACTGGTCACAGCGGTGTAGAGGGAACAAATAGAACCACAGCAAAACTAGATGAGTAGTCCCTCCTGTCTGTTGCCCATCCTTGGAGGTCTGCTTCTGTACAATTTCATGACCCACCATTCAGCACAAAGTACAGAGAGCTCAGTTTCCTTTATTAAAAGGAACAGATACTTATTTCTCATAAGGTGAGGTTTAAAATAAAAGCTTATTGTTTGCCTTTCTTTAGCACTAAATAGTGGAATAGCCTAATACCCAAGAGATCAGAGTTAGATGCCCACTGGCACTCCTTGTGATCTTGGGAAAATCACTTTGCTCTCCATTGCCTCGGAAGAAAAGGACTGGCAATTTACTTCTGGTCATACCTTACCAAGAAAACCCAAGGGCTGCTGGGTCACCATAAGTTAGAATTGACTTGATGGCACAAACAAAAAAAACACCATCACCAGAACAAAACAGTACATGGCATCCACAATAAAGGATGATGGGCTAAAATGGATCGGAGTACGCTCTACAACAAACTGAACAAAAAAGGCAGGATAATGGCTTCACTGTCAAGTAAAACAAACCCAGCACAAAGCCTAAAGAGCGAGCAAAATGTTGGAAAGCAATTAATAGGCTACATCATTATCAATTTTGCCACCTTAAATGATTTTTTAAATGAATGTTTCTAAAGTTATACCAATACTGAAGATAGGTGATCCAACTGACTGGAAATTATTGCACAATTGCTCTGATCCCACATGCCAGCAAGACTCTACTCAAGATCATTCACAGAGACTACAAGAATACCTGGAACGAGAACTGCCTGAAGTGCAGAAAGGGCGAAGAACGAGAGACATTATCGTGGATGTGAGATGGATCCTTGAAAAGACAAAAATACTAAAAGGATATCCATATGTGTGTTTTATTGACTACTGCAAGGCTTTTGAATGTGTAAACCATGAGAAACTCAGCCACATTAAGCAGAATGGGCATACCAGAACACCTGATCGTTCTCTTGCACAACCTTTACATTGATCAAGAAGCAACAGTTCTAACAGAATTAGGAGAAACAGAATGGTTTAAAATCAGCAAAGGTGTACGACAAGGCTGCATACTTCCCCCTACCTCTTCAATTATTATGCAGAACAAATCAGAGAAGCAGGACTGTATGAAGACAACCGAGGTGTGAAGATTAGTGGAAGACTCAACAGCCTTCGCAATGCTGATACCACCACATTAATAGCTGAAAGTGAAGACTATTTGAAACATTTGCTTCTCAAGATCAAGGAATATAGTCTTAAAATGGGTCTGTACCTTAACGTTAAGACAAAGATCATGACAACTGGCAAAATTAATAAGTTCATCACTGATGAAGAAATTGAAATAGTTAACAGCTTTAACTTACTTGGATAAACAATCAATAAAGAAAGGACTAGCAGTCAAGAAATCCGATGACGTATTGCTCTTGATAGTATGACTATGAAGGATCTAGACAAGATTCTCAAGAGCAGAGATGTCTCTCTCCATACAAAGATTTGACTTGTCCAGGCCATGGTATTTTCAATAACATCATATGGATGCAAAAGTTAGACAGTGAAAAAGACAGACAGGAAGAAAATTGATGCCTTTGAATTATGGTACTGTGACGAATACTGTGTATATCATGGACTGCCCAAAGTCAGTACTAGAGGAGATCAAACCTGAGCTTTCCTTAGAAGCTCAGATGACAAGACTTCAACTTTCATACTTTGGACACATCATGCGAAGCGAGATCATTGGAGAAAGACATAAGGCTTGGAAAGGTAGAAGATCACCGCTACAAAGGAAGGCCAGCAATAAGATGGATCGATACTACAATAGCAGCTCTGGATACCACTCTATCAACAATGAACCACTTGGCTGAAGACTGAACAAAGTTTAGGTCAACTATCCAGAGTGTCACCAGGAGTCGACACCGATTCGATGGTACTTAAAGTTGGCAACACATTCAGTATATATTACAAAAACTACATTATGAATTAAGACTTGTGAAAATCAGCAGAGGTATCATTCTGCATAAGCATACAGGGTGAGGTTTACAGTGGTTGTGCCCTCTTACCGGAACGTTTTAAATGGAACCAGATGTCCTTCAGTGTCCACACCATGTGCTTCAGCTGCAGCAGGAAGGAGAAGATTCTGCTGTATTTACTCATGCAGCTCTCTGTGATGATGATGTTCAGAGGCCAATCAACCTAGACAAAGGTCGAGCTTTTACATTACTCTGTCTTGTCTTTCATGTCCGAACATTCTCATTTTAATTTAACACATTTTTAGTTAGAAATCAAACTATCAGTAAAACTCATTTTTATAAATGCTAAAAAGAAAGCATCTGCCTAGATTTAGGCAGAGGAATGATGAGCGCAAGAGACACAAAAGTCACTGCTATACAACAGCAGAATACATGCAGCTACTGACCTTATAATGAAGCTCCAGGCAGCTCAGGGCATCTGGTGCATTAGGTTTGAACAAATCAGGAAGATACTTTAGTGCAAAGGAGAGGTTACAAGCCAGCTGAGAGTCTCCATGCAGGCTATACTGTAGAGCTTTGTTTAAGATTGAATTGAGAACCAAGGGATTCAGCAGCTCTCCTGGTGTCTGCCCCAATCCAAGCTTTCAAAATAAAAATCAAATACGTCAAACTGTAAATTATGGGTTCTACAAAGATCAACCTCTTGCCTGACAAGTTCAATCAAAAGAACTAAGCACCTAAGTACATATACAGAGGGTAATTTTATAACAGGGCACCTATATGTGAAGGCCACATGGGTGCCTATTTTTAGCCAATTTTGTAAAGGCACCTAGGTGCCCTCATGCCTTTATAAAATACTAGCACAAGTATGGCAGAAATTGTGGCTAGACTGAAGTTGCAAGCATAAATAATACATAAAAGAATACATGTATTTTATAAAATATGTATGTAAACCACAACTCTGCCCACAACACACCTACACATGGGTCATAAACTAGACATCTTGGTGTCACCATATAGCATAGTTACTCAACTGTAACAGGTGTTTTCCGGGGACAGCAGGAATCAGTCCTCACATATGGGTGACGTCGGCGCTGACAGAGACCTCGCAGAAGCATCTCCCTAGCTTTCAAGAACACCTTTGGGAGATGCTACCACACATGCGTGCTCCCCTTCCCACCCAAGGCTGCCATCTTGCTCAGTCAGATAACATAACTAGAACAGACAAAAGAAGATCGGAAAAATACAGCAACTCCACGGGGAGGGGGGAGGGTTGTAAGGACTGATTTCTGCTGTCCCCATAGAATACCTGTTACAGGTAACTATGCTTTCTCTGGGAACAAGCAGGAAGTCAGTCCTCACATATGGGACTCCCTAGCCAAAGGTTACCACGAACCTGTAGAAAACCACGGTCAAGCCATGAGCAGCAGCATGCAAGTCCGAAGGCAGACTCTGAAAAGACCCCAGTGTCCAGGGAGAACCATCACTCCGGTAGCCTGAACAAGAAGGGTTGGAGGGTAGGAGATGCCTAGACCCTGAAGAGATTACGGAGTATAGCCTGGCCAAAGGTGATGTCCCATCGGGGTTACCTCTCCAGGTAGTAGTGAGCTGCGAAGGTGTGGACTGAGGACCAGGTGGTGGCCCGGCAGATGTCTGTCATGGGGACAGAGCACAAGTTTGCAACAGAGGTCGCCATAGCCCTGACGCTATGTGCTGTAACCTGGCTCTCCAGTGTGAGCCCTACCTGTTCATAGGAAAGGGCAATTCAGTCCGCCACCCAGGTGGACAGGGTCTGTTTGGTTACTGCCTCCCCCAGCTGACTGGGGTCATAGGAGACGAAAAGCTGGGAGGCTTTGCAGTGGCCCTGGGTATGCTGCAAGTAGAAGGACAGGGCCTCTTACAATCAAAGATATGGAGGACGGCTGCCGCCCTGTCGGCGTGAGGCCATGGAAAGAAGGTGGGGAGCACCACCTCCTGATTGAGGTGGAACAAGGACACCACCTTCGGAAGGAATTTACGGTGCGTGCAAAGCACGACTCTGTTCTTATAGAATCTAGTGTAGGATGAGTGCCACCAAGGCTTGAAGCTTGCTGACCCTGTGAGCGGATGCGAGAGTCACCTGGAAGACAACGTTCCAGGCAAAGTACCATAGATGGAAGAAGCCAGGGGCTCGAATGATGGCCCAGTGAGCCGTGACCGTACCACATTAAGGTCCCATTTTGCTGAAGAAGGGCTGATGGGGGACTTAGTGAGCAGGAGGCCCCATAAGAACCAGATAACAAGAGTCTGTGCAAAGAGGGGTTTTCCCTCGATAAGCTGGTGGTGCACTGAAAGAGTACTCAGGTGCACCCTGACGGAATTGACTTCAGTCCAGCCTGCGAGAGGTGGAGCAGGTACTGCAACACCGTTTGCAGTTAGCAGGAGAACGGGTTGACCTGTTGCTCTGTGCACCACACTGAGAATCTGCACCACTTGAAGGTGTAGGCCCGCCTCGTGGAGGTCTTACGAGAAGCTAGGAGGATCTCCTCTTATCTCCCGAGGGAGGTGGAAGGGAGCCAAGGCTACTCATTCAGGAGCCATGCTGTCAGCACTAGCGACCCCAGGTTGGAGTGATGGAGGGAGCCATCCTCCTGAGTCAGTAAATCCTGGGGCATTCCCCAGGGGTACCGGGAGCTCAATCAATAGGCGGAGCAGCGGTGGGATCTAAGGCTGCTTGGGCCACCTCAGGGTCACCAGGATCAGCGATGCCTTGTCCCGGAGGACCTTGAAAAGGGTTTGGCAACTAATTGCGTGGGCGGGAAGGCATACAGGAGCCCCCCCCCCAACCATGGGATGAGGAAACCATCTGCTGTAATTCGGGCCAGGTGAGGCTGCAAGAGCAGAAGCAGGGCAGCTGAGCATTGGCCGGGCTGGCAAAGAGGTCCACTCGTGCAGTGCCCCAGAGGCGGAAAAGCCATTGGGCTGCTCTGGGGTCTAGCTGCCATTTGTGTGGCTGTAGTACCCTGCTCAGTCTGTCCACCAGGTACACAGCCCTGGCCCGGCAGGTATACCACCCTCAGGAGCATTCTTTGACTGATCGTGTACTCGCAGAGGGCTATTGCCTCCTGGCAAAGGGTGTAAGACCCTGTGCCCTCCCTGCCTATTCAGGTAGAAAATTGCGACCTGGTTGTCCATCTGGACCAGCACGGACTGATGCTGTAGGCGGTGGCAGAAAGTTTTGAGTGCCAGGAATATGGCCCTGAGCTCCACCAGGTTGATGTGTTGTTGGCTCTCTGTCCTGGACCAGCTGCCCTGCATGTGGAGACTCCTGTAATGGGACCCCTACTCCAGCAAGGAAGTGTCCGTGGTGAAGACCTGCTGGGGCACTGTGTTCTGGAAAGGCATGCCTGTCTGTAGGTGCTGTGTGGCTTTCCACCAGCTGAGTGACTCCGCCAGCGGGCGGGTCACGCACATCCTGTCCTGAAGCTGGCCCGTGGCCCGTGTCCACTGGGAGCAGAGAGCCCACTGAGCTGACCTCATATGAAGGCCAGCATTGGGGACACATTGGAGTATCGATGCCATGTGACCGAGCAGACAGAGCAGGGAGCAAGCTGGCACAGAGCAGCGATGCTGTACCTCTGTGGCCAAAGCTACAAGGCGACTTGCTCTGTCTAGGGAGAGGAAGGCCTTAGCCTGGAGAGAGTGTTCAGTCGATCCCCTACGAACACCAGATCCTGTGTAGGGGGTCAGGTGGGACTTGGGGCAATTTATCATAAACCCCAGGTGTTACAGGACACTGATGGTGCGGCCCATGGCATGCTGCACCTCTGCAGCCATAAGAACAAAAGACATGCCATAAAACTGGGTCAGACCAAGGTCCATCAAGCCCAGTATCCTGTTTCCAGCAGTGGCCAATCTAGGTCATAAGTACCTAGCAGTTTCCCCAAAAGATACAGATTCCTCAATGCTTGTATCGAGTCAAGCAGCGATATCCCAGGTCCCTTTTAATAATGGTTTATGGACTGTTCCTCTAGGAACTTATCCAAACCTTTTTTAAACCCAGCTACACTAAAGCATAGTTACTCACCTGTAACAGGTGATCTCCAGGAACAGCAGGAATTTAGTCTTCACATATGGGTATCGTCGGTACTGACGGAGCCTGCGCAGGAACGCTCCCCAGCGTCCAATAGGAAAGCTTTAGGGAGCCATCCCACAGCACCTGCGTGCTGTCTTCCCGCCTTTCCCAAATGTCCCTCTCCAGTTGAGTTTAAAGCTGAGACAAAAGAGAGGGAAAGAGAAAGAGATAGAGAGATACAACTCCTAAGGGAGGTGGGTGGGTTGTGCAAACTAAATTCCTACTGTTCCCGGAGATCACCTGTTACAGGTGAGTAACTATGCTATCTCCAGGAACAAGCAGGAATGTAGTCTTCACATATGGGGACTCCCTAGCTGCAGATGCCAGGGAGAAACCCCAGAAGTTGTGTGCCCTTGTGAAAGGGCTCCACTTCCCCCATGGATCTCTGGCATCTTATCAGGGATAGTGAGCAGGAGTTGATTAAGTATGGAACAGGTGTTGAAGAACAGCCTGACCAAACAAGGCATCCCGGCGGGAGTCCTTGTCTAAGCAGTAATGGGCTGTGAAGGTATGAACCGAAGCCCAAGTAGCTGCTCGGCAGATGTCGTCAATAGACAGAGTGAAGATGAGCCATAGAGGCTACCATGGCCTTCCAGAGGAAGGTTTTTACTCTCATAGGCAAAAGATATACACTGTGCAATCTAGTTGGACAGTGTTCTTTTGGAGACTGGAAGTCCCAAATAACTAGGATCAAAAGCAACAAAAAGTTGAGAGGACGTCCTATGTTGCTGTGTCCTTTGTAAGTAAAAGGCCAGAGCCCTTTTACAATGCAAAGTATGAAGATTCCTTTCTGCATTTGAAGCATGAGGCCTTGGGAAGAATACAGGAAGGTAAACCGCTTGGTTTAAATGAAAAGGTGACACCACCTTTGGTATAAAGTGTGGATGAGTCCTAAGGACTACCTTATGATGGAACCTTGTATAAGGAGGATCAGCCACCCATGCTTGCAATTCACTGATGCAACGTGCTGATGTGATTGCAATAAGACAGATGACCTTTCAGGAAAGGAATTTCAAGGAGGTAGTGGCTAATGGTTTAAAAGGTGGTTTCATAAGCTGCCCAAGAACCAAATTTAAGTCTCATGCCACCGGTGGTGGCTTAATGGGAGGCTTACTCAAAAGAAGGCCTCTCAAATCTCGCTATGAGAGGATGAGAGAAAATAGGTTGCCCATTTAGAGGCTTGAAAGAAGCTGCAATAGCACTCAAATGAACTCTCCCTGAATTGGTCTTAAGCCCTGCATTAGATAAATGAAGGAGATACTCCAGTAATGATTGCAGAGATATCGCAAGAGGGTTAAGACCCTTCTGCGAGCACCATATGGTAAACCTTTTCCATTTGAAAGCATAAGAGCGCCTTGTGGAAGGCTTCCTGGAAGCATAAAGGATATCCTTTACCTGTTGAGAAAGCACAGTTACTTACCTGTAACAGTGATCTCTGGGAACAGCAGGAATTAGTCCTCACATATGGGTACGTCGGTACAGACGGAGCCTGCGCGGGAATGCTCCCCAGCTTCCTAGGATGAAAGCTTTTGGGGCATTCCACAGCGCATGCGCGCTGCCTTCCCGCCTTTCCTAACCAACTCTCCTCAGTTCAAGTTTAAAGCTGAGACAATAGAGAGAGATAGGAAAGGAAAGACAGAGAGAGAGATACAACTCCTAGGGGAGGTGGGAGGGTTGTGAGGACTAATTCCTGCTGTTCCCAGAGATCACCTATTACAGGTAAGTAACTGTGCTATCTCCAGGAACAAGCAGGAATGAGTCCTCACATATGGGGACTCCCTAGCTGAGATGCCTGGGAGATCCCCAAGGGTATGAGACCCTGGAGGGTTCCTCGTCTTCCTATGGATCTCAGGCATCCATTCAGGGAAGGAGGGCAGGAGTTGTTCAAGAATGGAACAGGTGTCTGAGGACAGCCTGACCAAACAAGGCATCCCGGCGGGAGTCCTTGTCCAAGCAGTAATGGCCTGTGAAGGTATGAACCGAGGCCCAGGTGGCTGCTCGACAGATCTGGTCAATGGAGACAGAATGAAGATGAGCCACAGAGGTGGCCATGGCCCTCACATTGTGAGCTGTTACATGGCCCTCCAGAGAAAGGTTCTTACTCCGGTAAACAAAAGAAATACACTGAGCAATCCAATTGGACAGTGTTCTTTTAGAGACTGGAAGTCCTAAATGAGAAGGATCAAAAGCAACAAAAAGCTGGGAAGACTTTCTATGTTGCTGTGTCCTGTGTAAGTAAAAAGCAAGAGCTCTTTTACAATCTAGAGTATGAAGGTTCCTCTCAGCACTGGATGCATGAGGAGCTGGAAAAAAGACAGGTAAATATACCTCTTGATTAAGATGAAAAGGTGAGACCACTTTAGGCATAAAGTGAGGATTTGTCCTAAGGACTACCTTATCATGATGGAACCTTGTATAAGGTGGATTAGTCACTAAAGCCTGCAGTTCACTGATGCGGCGAGCAGAAGTGATTGCAATAAGGAAAATAACCTTTCAGGAAAGAAATTTCAAGGAGGTAGTGGCTAAGGGTTCAAAAGGTGGCTTCATAAGCTGACCAAGAACCAAGTTTAAAGTCCCATGCCACCGGAGGAGGTCGAATGGGAGGTTTAGTTAAAGTTAGGCCTCTCATGAATCTTGCAATAAGAGGATGGGAGGAAACAGGTTGTCCATTGATAGGCTTAAGGGATGCTGCAATAGCACTTAAATGGACCCTTACTGAATTTGTCTTGAGGCCTGCATTGGAAAGATGCAGGAGATATTCCAATAGAGAATTCACAGGAAGTGCCAGAGGGTCAAGACCCTTTTGAGCACACCAAATGGAAAATCTTTTCCACTTAAAAGCATAGGAACGCCTAGTGGAACGTTTCCTGGAAGCATGGAGGATATCCTTCACTTGCTGAGAAAGATTGAAGCTCTGAGGTGAAGGGACTTGGGGTTTGGGTGCCACAAAGTCCCCTCCTCCTGAGACAGAAGGTCTGGAGCAGCTCCCAAGTCCAGGGAGGGGGCTTGGGAGAGATGCAGAAGTAGAGGGTACCACACTTGGCGTGGCCAACGTGGAGCTATGAGGATCATAGATCCTTGATCCCTCTGAAGTTTGAACAGAGTCTTGGGAATCAAAGGAATGGGTGGAAAGGCGTACAGGAAGCGCTGACCCCAATGAAGGAGGAAGGCATCCTTGGCCAGAGCTCCCTGACACGGAATTCTGGAACAGAACCGGGGATGTTTGGCATTCCACGGACTTGCAAAGAGGACTATGTCCGGGGTTCCCCATTCCTGGAAGATTCTGAGTACCTGATCCATGTGCAGGGACCATTCGTGTGGAAGCAGAACTCGACTGAGTCTGTCTGCCCAAGAGTTTTGGATTCCTGGGAGGTATACTGCCAGGAGATGGATTTGATGCTCTCTGGCGAAGGCCCATAATTTTAGAGCTTCGTTGCAAAGCGACAGAGAGCCAGTTCCTCCTTGCTTGTTTATGTAAAACATGGCTACTTGATTGTCCGTATGAATGAGGACGGTCTTGTAGCTGAGGAGGGTATGAATGACCTTGAGAGCTAGGAACACTGCTCGCAGTTCCAAGTGGTTGATATGAAGAGAGGTCTCCTGTGGGGACCAAGTGCCTTGGGTGGAGAGGTCTTGTAGATGAGCTCCCCAACCTGTTTGGGAGGCATCTGTTGTGAGGGTTGCTTGGGGTAACACAGGTTGGAAGGGGGACCCCAGCAACAGATTTTGAGTTGACATCCACCATTGGAGAGACCAAAAGAGACGTTTGGAGGTTGCTATTTGGTCTGAGAGAGCTCCTGATGCTTGAGTCCACTGTGTGGACAAAGTCCATTGAGCTGCTCTCATGTGTAGGCGAGCATAGGGCACCACATGCACTGTGGAAGCCATGTGGCCTAGTAGTTGTAGCTTCTCCAGGGCAGTTAAGTGGCTCTTTGACTGAATCTGGGAGGCTAACTGCACTAGACGTTGGCAACGAGCCTGAGGAAGATAGGCTCTTGCAGTAGTGGTGTCCAAACAGGCCCCTATGAATTCTAGGGACTGAGTAGGGGTGAGCTGGGACTTTGGGAGGTTTACCACAAGTCCCAGATACTGCAGAATGCGCCTGGTGCGGTCCAGGGAAATTTGGGCTTCTGACTGAGATGGAGCTCGGATGAGCCAGTCGTCCAGGTATGGGAAGACAAATATTCCCAGAGTGCGTAGAAATGCAGCAACTATTGCCATGCATTTGGTGAACACTCTTGGAGCAGAGGCTAGACCGAAAGGAAGCACTCTGTATTGGTAATGTTTTCCCTGGAACAGAAAACGTAAGAATTTTCTGTGGGATGGATGGATGAGTATATGAGTGTACGCATCCTTGAGATCTAGAGAACAAAGCCAATCCTGACTCTGTAGGTATGGAAGAAGAGTGCCTAAAGAAAGCATCTTGAACTTCTCCTTACATAGGAATTTGTTCAATTCTCTGAGATCTAGAATGGGTCTGAATCCCCCTGTTTTCTTTGGGATGAGAAAATAGGGGGAGTAAAACCCTGACCCTTGTTGAAGAAGCGGAACTGCTTCTATGGCCCTCTGGGCCAGAAGGGTAGTCACCTCCTGATCCAGAAGGTCGAGGGATGTGGGAGAATTGAAGTGTCTCACCCTGGTGTAGGGAGGAAGGTCTGAGAAATGAAGTTTGTAGCCCTCTCTTATGATAGAGAGGGTCCACTGCTCTGATGTGATTTGTCCCCATCTGGGAGCAAAATGAGCTAACCTTCCTGGAATGGTGAGAGGCTCTGGTTGTTGTAGAGCCAGAAAGGTTAAGTTCTCTAGTATCAAGTCAAAAACCCTGAGGGGGTTGGGACTGCTGGGTTGCAGCAGCCCTTGCAGGTTTAGGCCTGGCCTGTTTAGGTTGCTGACGCTTAGTAGCAAAGCGACCTGTAGAAGACTGTTGACCAGAAGTGGAAGGAAATCTGCCCTTTTTGTAAAAAGACTTTTTAAAAGATTTTTTCTTGGCAGGAGTGGAGGTAGACTTAGAAAGTCTATCCAGAGCAGCATTTTCTGCATCCATTTGAGTGGCTTTAATTTGCCACTCTTTGCCAAATAGATTTTCACCTGTACAGGGCAGATTTCCTAAACTATCTTGAACCCAGGGTTCTAGATCAGAAGCCTGGAGCCAAGCAATTCTACGAGCAGCTATAGCAATGCCTGAGGCTCTGCTGGCACCTTTAAAAGAATCAAAGGCTGCCCTGTTGGAAAACTTTGAAATGTCTTGAGTATGCTTAAGCCAAAGAAGGAACTCATCCCTTTTATCCTCTGGAAAAAAAGGGAGAAAGTTGTGCAGCTTTTCTGCAACCTCCTTCAGAAACATACCCATATAAAGGCTATATGAATTGATTCTGGCAATAAGCATGCTGGCTTGGAAGATTTTCCTACCAAAAGCATCCAAGGTCCTGCATTCTCTTCCTGGAGGAGTAGAAGAGTGTCTTTTGGTACTCTTTATCCTCTTCATAGCTGACTACACCACAATGGAGTGGTGAGGAAGCTGAGTTTTTTGAAATCCAGGAGAAGGAGGGACACGGTACATAGTGTCCAATCTACGAGAATGAGGAGAAAGCACAGTTACTTACCTGTAACAGGTGATCTCTGGGAACAGCAGGAATTAGTCCTCACATATGGGTACGTCGGAACCGAAGGAGCCTGCACGGGAAAGCTCCCCAGCTTCCCAGAAAGGAAGCTTTTGGGGCCTCCCACTGCACATGCGCGCTGCCTTCCCGCCTTCCTGACCAGCTTTCCTCAGTTCGAGTTTATAGCTGAGACAATAGAGAGAGGAAAGGAAGATAGATAGAAGATACAACTCCTAGGGGAGGTGGGTGGGTTGTGAGGACTAATTCCTGCTGTTCCCAGAGATCACCTGTTACAGGTAAGTAACTGTGCTATCTCCAGGAACAAGCAGGAATAAGTCCTCACATATGGGGACTCCCTAGCTAAGATGCCTGGGAGATCCCCTTCCAAGGGTTCGCCATCTTCGTATGGATCTCAGGCATCCATCCTGGGAAGGTGGGCAGGAGTTGTTCAAGTATGGAACAGGTGTTTGAGGACAGCCTGACCAAACAAGGCATCCCGGCGGGAGTCCTTGTCCAAACAGTAATGGGCTGTGAAGGTATGAACCGAGGCCCAGGTGGCGGCTCGACAGATCTGATCTATGGATACAGAGTGAAGATGAGCCATAGAAGTGGCCATGGCTCTCACATTGTGAGCTGTGACATGGCCTTCCAGAGAAATGCTTTTACTCTGGTAAGCAAAGGAAATACACTGAGCAATCCAATTGGAAAGTGTACGTTTGGAGACTGGAAGTCCCAAATGAGAAGGATCAAAAGCCACAAAAAGTTGGGAAGACTTTCGATGTGGGTGAGTCCTGTTGAGGTAAAAGGCGAGAGCTCTTTTACAATCTAGAGTATGAAGGTTCCTCTCTGCACTGGATGCATGAGGAGCCGGAAAAAAGACAGGTAGATATACCTCTTGATTAAGATGAAAAGGCGAGACCACTTTGGGCATAAAGTGGGGATTCGTCCTGAGGACCACCTTATCATGATGAAACCTAGTATAAGGTGGATGAGCCACTAAGGCCTGTAGTTCACTGATGCGGCGAGCCGAAGTGACTGCAATAAGGAAAAGGACCTTCCAGGAAAGAAATTTCAAGGAGGTAGAAACCAACGGTTCAAAAGGTGGCTTCATAAGCTGACCTAGAACTAGGTTCAAATCCCATGCTACCGGAGGAGGTCGGATGGGAGGCTTAGTTAGAGTCAGGCCTCTCATGAACCTTGCAATAAGAGGATGAGAGGAGACAGGTTGTCCATTTATAGGTTTTAAGGATGCTGCAATAGCACTTAAATGGACTCTGACTGAATTCGTCTTAAGGCCTGCATTAGAAAGATGCAGGAGATAGTCTAGTAGAGAATTCAAGGGACGTGCCAGAGGGTCAAGACCCTGTTGAGCACACCAAATGGAAAAGCGTTTCCATTTGAAAGCATAGGAACGCCTCGTGGAGGGTTTCCTAGAGGCATGAAGGATATCTTGCACTGGTTGAGAAAGATTGAAGTCATGAAGGCTTAGGCCTTCAGTAACCAAGCTCTGAGGTGTAGGGACTTGGGGTTTGGGTGCCACAAAGTCCCCTCCTCCTGAGACAGAAGGTCTGGCGCAGCTCCCAGGTCCAGGGAGGGTCCCTGGGAAAGATGCAGAAGTAGAGGGAACCACACTTGGCGTGGCCAGCGTGGAGCTATGAGGATCATCGATCCGTGATCCCTCTGGAGTTTGAACAGAGTCTTGGGAATCAAAGGAATGGGTGGAAAGGCATATAGGAAGTCCTGATCCCAATGCAGGAGAAAAGCGTCGTAGGCCTGAGCTCCCTGACACGGAGTCCTGGAACAGAACCGGGGAAGTTTGGCATTGCACGGACTTGCAAAGAGGTCTATGTCCGGGGTTCCCCATTCCTGAAAGATTCTGCGTATCTGGTCCATATGTAGGGACCATTCGTGTGGAAGCAGAACTCGACTGAGTCTGTCTGCCCAAGAGTTTTGAACCCCTGGAAGATACACTGCCAGAAGATGAATTTGATGCTCTCTGGCGAAGGCCCATAATCTGAGAGCTTCGTTGCAAAGCGACAGAGAGCCTGTCCCTCCTTGTTTGTTTACGTAGCACATGGCCACCTGATTGTCTGTTTGAACTAGGACAGTCAGGTTGACAAGGAGGGTATGGAAGACTTTGAGGGCAAAGAAGATTGCTCGCAGTTCCAGGAGGTTGATGTGAAGGGTGGTCTCCTGTGGAGACCAAGTACCCTGAGTGGAGAGGTGTTGTAGATGGGCTCCCCACCCTGTTTGGGAGGCATCTGTTGTGAGGGTTGCTTGGGGCCACAAAGGTTGGAAGGGGGCCCCCAACAACAGATTCTTGGTGGATATCCACCATTGGAGGGACCAAAACAGACGCTTTGAGGTGAGTATTTGGTCGGAGAGCGCTCCTGATGCTCGAGTCCACTGGGTGGCCAAGGTCCATTGAGCTGCTCTCATATGAAGACGAGCATAGGGCACCACGTGTACCGTGGAGGCCATGTGGCCCAGAAGTCTCAGCATTTCTCTGGCTGTCAAGTGACTGCTGGACTGAGCTTGGGAGGCCAAGCACACCAGACGTTGGCCCCGGACTTGAGGTAGGTAGGCCCTTGCAGTGGTGGTGTCCAACTGGGCCCCTATGAATTCCAGAGATTGAGTAGGGATGAGTTGAGACTTGGGAAGGTTTACCACCAGTCCCAGATACTGCAGAATGTGTCTTGTGCGGTCCAGGGAAATCTGGGCCTCTGACTGAGATGGAGCTCGGATGAGCCAGTCGTCCAGATATGGGAATACAAAAATTCCCAGACCTCTTAGAAATGCGGCTACAACTGCCATGCATTTGGTGAATACTCTTGGAGCAGAGGCTAGACCGAAGGGAAGTACTCTGTACTGGAAATGTTTTCCCTGGAACAGAAATCGTAGATATTTTCTGTGGGATGGGTGGATGAGTATATGTGTGTACGCATCCTTGAGATCTAGAGAACAAAGCCAATCCTGACTCTGAAGGTATGGAAGGAGAATGCCCAGAGAAAGCATTTTGAATTTCTCCTTGTATAGAAATTTGTTCAATTCTCTCAGATCTAGGATAGGTCTGAATCCCCCTGTCTTCTTTGGTATGAGAAAATAAGGGGAGTAGAAACCTGTCCCTTGTTGGATAAGAGGAACCTCTTCTATTGCCCTTTGGGCAAGGAGGGAAGAGACTTCCTGACCCAACAGGGCCAGGAGAGATGGGGGAGAATTGAAGTGCCTCACCATGGTATGTGGAGGAAGGTTGGAAAAATGAAGTTTGTAGCCCTCTCTGATGATAGAGAGGGTCCAGTGCTCTGATGTAATTTGCCCCCATCTGGGAGCAAAGTGAGCTAACCTTCCGGGAATGGTGAGGGGCTCTGGTTGTTCTAGAGCCAGAAATGTTAAGTTCTCTAGGGGCAAGTCAAAACCCCTGAGGGGGTTGAGCCTGCTGAGGAGTGGCAGAAGCTGCAGGCTTTGACCTTGCCTGTTTAGGTTGCTGACGTTTAGCAGCAAAGCGAGGCTGAGAAGATTGTTGGCCAGTATTTGTGGAAAATCTGGCCTTCTTGTAGTAAGGCCTCTTGAAAGACTTTTTCTTGGCAGGAGTAGAGGTAGACTTAGAAAGTCTATCTAATGTAGCATTTTCTGCGTCCATTTGAGTGGCTTTAATTTGCCAGTCTTTACCAAATAAGTTCTCACCTGTACAGGGCAGATTCCGTAAGCCATCCAGGACCCAGGGTTCTAGGTCAGAGGCCTGGAGCCAAGCAAGTCGTCGGGCTGCAATGGCAATGCCCGAAGCTCTACCGGCACCTTCAAAGGAATCAAAGGCTGCTCTGTTGGAGAACTTAGAAACATCTAGAAGCTGTTTCACCAGAGAAATGAACTCCTCCTTTCTATCCTCAGGGATAAAGGTGGCAAAATGCCGCACCTTTAGGGAAAGTTCCCTTAGAAACATGCCCATATACAGACTATATGAATTAATCCTGGCTATAAGCATACTAGCCTGGAAGAGTTTCCTACCAAAAGAGTCTAGGGTCTTACATTCCCGCCCTGGAGGGGTAGAAGAGTGCCTTTTGGTACTCTTAATCTTTTTCAGCGCAGACTTCACCACAATGGAATGGTGAGGCAGCTGAGTTTTTTGAAAACCAGGAGAAGGAGGGACCCGGTACATGGTGTCCAACCTACGAGAATGAGGAGACAACGTTAGAGGAGCCTCCCATAAGTCCATCAAGTGTTCTTGAAGGATTTCATGGATAGGCAGGGTGACTGCCGCTTTAGGAACCTTAGGGTATCCCAAAATATCCAATTTCTTTGATCTAGGTTCTTTTTCAGAGGATGTGGTAATAGAAAGTCCTTTAGCTACTTCTATAATGAAGTCTTGAAAGGACAAATCCTCTGGTGGAGACATTCTCCTCTTTGGGGAAGAAGGCTCTTCAGGAAGAACTAGAGACAGCTCATCAGAGTCATCAGAGGAGTCAAAATCCTCAGAAGAATCAGAGAATCCTCTATTTGCTTCCAACGCACGATACGCATACCGATCGGTATCGACATCGGGCGTACCGGGTATGGGATCGGTATCGGGTGAAAACCCGGATCCGGCATGCGGAACCGATCTGCGTTTGGAAGATGATGGTCTCGGTTCCGGTATGGAAGACAGTACCGGAAACGGAACCGCTAGATGCGGTACCGAGGGCGTCTCAGCTTTAATGAAAGCCAGCATGGCCTGCTGCATGGTCTGGACAGTATTGCCCATAGACGCCACTGCTGCCTGGATGTCGGTACCGGCATGGGCCGGTACCCCAGAGCAGTCTAACAGGTGATCAGTCGAGGCCGTGCCATCGATGTCAACCTGTAACCCCATAGATGGTGCTTTGGAAGCCAGAGCTTCCCGCCGGGGTTGTTTGGCTGGGGCAGGGTCCTCTGACTCAAGATTGAGGGCCTCTCGATACTTTGAAGGAGATTTGCCTTTTGAGGACCTGCCCGAAGGTGGTTTGGTTACCTGAGATCCATCCGGAGAGGAAGACCTGGATGACTGTGATGCTGGATTATCTGAAGCAAACAGCACATGGAATTTGTTGGCCCGGTTCTGCAAACCACGTTTAGACATCTGGGAGCAGGATGGGCAGTCCGGAATGGAGTGGTCAGACCCCAAACATTTAAGACACCAGTCATGGGTGTCTGTAACAGAAATAACAGCACTACACTTGGTACACTTCTTGAAACCAGGGGCTGGTTTCTCCATGAGGAGAATTTGTGTAGGCCTGAGGCCTAACCGAAGTCACCAAGTTGTGCTAAATAAAAGTTTTTTTGTTTTTTTTTGAAAGAAAAGAAAAGAGAGACCAGCGGTACCGGTTTCGGTATGGGGAAGGCAGGTACGCGGTCTAAAGAAACAAACTAAAATAAGAATTTCTTCAGCGGTGACAGGAACACGACCTGCTGGCTCCGCGGAAAAAGAGAAACTGAGGAGAGCTGGTCAGGAAGGCGGGAAGGCAGGGCGCATGTGCAGTGGGAGGCCCCAAAAGCTTCCTTTCTGGGAAGCTGGGGAGCTTTCCCGCGCAGGCTCCGTCGGTTCCGGAGGCATCTCGATGCTTAGAGGGAGATTTGCCCTTCGAGGACCTGCTAAAAGTATGTTTGGTTACCAGGAGAGGAAGACCTGGAAGATGTCGATGCCACCGCCGGTGCATCCGTGGGAAACAGCACATGGAGCTTGGCTGCCCGGTTCTGTAACCCTCATTTAGACATTAGAGAACAGGACTGGCAATCCGGGATGGAGTGTTCAGGCTCCAAACATTTCAGACACCATTCATGGGTATCTGTGACAGAAATTGTACCACTACACTTAGTGCATTTTTTGAACCCGGAGGCTGGTTTTTCCATAAGGGAAAAATTTCTTGTGGGCCTGGAGGCCTAAGAAGAAAATACACCAAGTGAGGAAAAAAGAGTTTTTTTTGTTTTGTTTTGTTTTTTAAAGAAAAGAAAAGAAAAGACCGGCGGTACCGGTCCGGCGTCGGGGAAGGCAGACACGTGACCAAAAAAATAAATTAAAATAAAGAACTTCTTCAGCGGTGACAGGAACACGGCCTGCTGGCTCCGCGGAAAAGAAGAACTGAGGAGAGTTGGTTAGGAAAGGCGGGAAGGCAGCGCACATGCGCTGTGGGATGCCCCAAAAGCTTTCATCCTGGGAAACTGGGGAGCATTCCCGCGCAGGCTCCGTCGGTACCGACGTACCCATATGTGAGGACTCATTCCTGCTTGTTCCTGGAGATAGGTTAAGACCGTGAAGTTCTAGGCTTTCAGCAACCAGGCCTGAGATGCAGAGACAGCACAGTTACTTACCTGTAACAGCTGATCTCTGGGAACAGCAGGAATTAGTTTTCACATATGGGTACGTCGGTACCGACGGAGCCTGCACGGGAATGCTCCCCAGCATCCAATCAGAAAGCTTTTGGGAGCATCCCTCGTGCCTGCGCGCTGACTTCCCGCCTTTCCCACTGCCTCTCCTCAGTTGAGTTTCATAGCTGAGACAGAAGGAGAGAAAGAGGAAAGGAGATAGAGAGATACAACTCCTAGGGGAGGTGGCTGGGTTGTGAAGACTAATTCCTGCTGTTCCCAGAGATCACCTGTTACAGGTAAGTAACTGTGCTATCTCCAGGAACAAGCAGGAATGAGTCTTCACATATGGGGACTCCCTAGCTGTGGGTGCCAGGGGAGATCCCATAAAATGCGTATCCCTGGAACAGGACGGCATTTCCCAAACCTGGATCCCCGGCATCCCCTGAGGGATGGGGGGTAGGAGTTGAATAGAGAAGAGCTGTAGAGGAACAGCAAATCTAAAGACTACAGAGAAAAAGAGTCTTTAGAATGTATGTCAAGTATCATTAAAATATTTAATGAACTAGTACAATATAGAGCTTACCTACTGGACTGTAGGAAGTAGAACTGTGATGGAGTGTACTGTAGATGCAGTAACGGAATCCTCAAGGTAACTTCACAGCAGTGAGGATGAAGTTCCAAACCTGGAATGGGCAGGTGACCCAGGTGTCAACTGGGGTAGGAGAAGAACGGCAGGTCTTCAATGGAAAGCTTTATGGGAAAAAGCTGAAAACTCTTTTAGGTACAGAGTTATTAACATTGAGGACTAAAAGAAGAAGACTGACCGATCTGGAGAATTAGCCCAGTCCTGAGGGGAAGAGGGGGTATGGAAAAAAGCCCCTATTCCCAGGGAGAACAGAAATGTACTCGGAAATACTGAAGATGTACACTGTCTTTCCTAGCTGGTAAGAGATAGGAAGACATTGAAGTTTGATACTTCATGGATAGGGAGATCTATAACAAAAATAGAAGCTGTTGACATCACAGCAGTAATTGTGTGTATAACTGCTCCCACTTACTGAGCTGTATGAGAATAGGCAAGTTGACTGTCTGGTCCCCTTAAGAGGGTAAAAGCTTTATAGCACAGACAGTTAGGGAGATAGTAGGTAATACATAGCGTCCTATGGACATCTCCCAATGAGGACATACATATACATACATACATATACATACATATATACATACATATACACATACATATACATACATACATATATATGGAGATACATACATATCTATAAATATGTGCATATATGTCTAGATATGTGTGATATATATATATATATATATATATATATATGGGCATGACTTATGCCCACACAGACTACAGAAATATGTATGTATAGGACATATACATACATGAATATAAGTCTGAGGATACATGCCTGCAACTGAGCCCCACAAAAACATGCACATGGGGAATGTGATGGGAAAAGATTCATCTAATAATGAGGGGGTAAAAACCACCTGAAGATATATAGAGAATCTATTTCTGCGGTGCAGGAATGTAGTTCAGTGGAATAACCAGTATGGTTGCGTGAAAAAACAGAATAGCAGCAGTCTGGCAAGAGCACGTCAGGAGTACTTTAGGACTCTGACATGTCCAAAGGACAAAAAAACGCATAGACTAAGACACCAGGATGACCCAGTCAAGGGACACAGGGGTATCATGTACACTAAAAGAGTATGCGTTGTCCAAGTGGAGCAGAAAAGCATAATGCCAAGCTGTAAGGAAAAAAGGGGTAGATTCCTGCAAGATTGGCAACTCCTTGGACATTCACGCAGAAAAAGCTTGTCTTCTGTAGCACAACAGGAGACAAGAGGGTATAAACATAGAAATATGACGACAGAAAAAGACCACATGGCCTATCTAGTCTGTCCTTCCATAACAACTACAACAGTCCACTTTTTGCCTTTAGAGATCCTCTGTGTTGGTCCCATGCTTTCTTGAATTCAGTTACTGTCCTCATCTCTACCACCTCCACTGGGAGACTATTCCACGGATCCACTACTCTTTCCGTAAAGAAATATTTCCGCATATCACTCCTGAATCTATCTCCCTTCACCCTCATCCAATGTCCCCTCGTAGCAGAACTTGCTTTCAATTGAAAGAGGCTCTCTCCCTGAACATTTATGCCACGGAGGTATTTAAACATCTCAATCATATCACCTCTATCCCGCCTTTCCTCTAAGGTGTACATATTAAGATCCTTAAGTCTGTCCTCATATGCTTTATAATGAAGCCCATTAATCATTTTGGTAGCAACCCTCTGCACCGACTCCATCCTGTTCACATCCTTTTGAAGGTGCGGTCTCCAGAATTGCACACCATACTCCAAATGAGGTCGCACCAAAGACTTATACAGAGGCATTATCACCTCCTTTTTTCTGCTAGCCATTCCTCTCCGTATGCACCCAAGCATCCTTCTAGCTTTTGCTGTCGCCTTTTCCACCTGTTTAGCTACTTTAAGATCATCAGACACAACCACGCCTAGGTCCCGCTCTTCTTTAGTGGACAAAAGTACTTCACCTCCTATACTGTATTGCTCCCTTGGATTGCTGCAGCCCAAATGCATGACCTTACATTTTTTAACATTAAATCCCAGCTGCCAAATTCTAGACCATTCTTCAAGCTTAGCTAGATCCCTCCTCATGTTATCTACCCCTTCCTGGGTGTCTACTCTATTGCAGATTTTGGTATCATCCGCAAAGAGGCAAACCTTACCCGACAGCCCTTCCGCTATATCACTAACAAAGATGTTAAAAAGAATTGGACCAAGGACAGATCCCTGGGGCACACCACTGGTAACATCCTTCTCCTCAGAGTGAGCTCCATTTACTTGTACTCTTTGTCGCCTCCCACCCAACCAATTTCTAACCCAAGCAGTAACTTTAGGGTCCATCCCTAGGGTGCTCAGTTTGTTTATAAGTCGCCTGTGAGGAACAGTGTCAAAGGCTTTATGGAAATCTAAATACACCACATCTAGAGCTCTCCCTCGGTCCAACTCCCTGGTCACCCAGTCAAAAAAATCAATCAGATTTGTCTGACAAGACCTGCCTCTGGTGAATCCATGCTGCCTCGGATCCTGTAATCCGCTGGACTCCAGAAACCTCACTATTTTCTCTTTCAGCAGCGTTTCCAATAATTTACTCACCACCGAAGTTAAACTAACCGGCCTGTAGTTTTCAACCACATCCTTACTTCCGCTTTTGTGTAAAGGCACCACATGAGCCTCTCTCCAGTCCTTTGGCACCACTCCTGACTCCAACGAGGCATTGAAAAGGTCGGTCAGTGGAGCTGCTAGAACGTCCCCAAGTTCCCTCAGTATTCTAGGGTGTATCCCATCCGGTCCCATCGCTTTGTCTACTTTAAGTTGAGCTAGTTTCTCACGAACACAGTCTTCTGAAAATAGTTCAAGATGTCCCTCGCTTCTGTTCTTATTTGTGGGTGTTTTCTGAGGTCCTGCTCCTGGTTCTTCATCTGTGAACACAGAACAAAAATATTTGTTAAGCAATTCCGCTTTATCCTTATCAGCTTCTACATATTCCCCCCCTGCACCCTTGAGTCTGACAATACCACTTTTGCTCTTCCTCTTCTCACTAATATATCTGAAAAATGTCTTATCCCCCCATTTTATTGCATTGGCTATTTCCTCCTCCTTTTGAATCTTTGAGAACCCATATAGTCATGGAATGATTATATAATTTTTTCTACTATATGGAAAAAACCCTCAGAGATAAAATCCAATGCTCTGTAGCAAAGGCCCATAGTAGTAAGCTTCTCTGAAGATTGCAGAGAGCATTGTGCAGGAGAATTATGAGATAAAACTGACTTAAGTCAGGTGTGTTGCCACATCCTAGGAAAGGATATGGCTAGAAGATGATAACCTGCAGTGAGTAGTATTATGCAAGATATTTGAAAGTAGCTTGCAATGAGTACTAGAGTAATCACTGGAACTCCTGCATGCACAGCAACTGAACAAAAACAGCAGAGGGGATTCTCCTGTATAAAAACAGAGAGAAAACAGACAAAGGGAGCGGAGATATTCCCGTCCCTGTCTGATGAGTTGCATTGAGGGATAACAAAAAGTCTACACTGGAAAGAAAGAGAAGTGTTTCAGTATGGTACCAACTCAAGCAGGGGAAACCCTGGAAGAGAGGGGGTTGGAAGGTTACTTACCATATGGTAAGACAGCTGAAGGAAAAGATGTCCATGTGGGGACAGAAAACTATCATGGGATAGTTGTAACCTCCCTTCGTAGTAGTAAGAAGGGGAGAATTCTGTAACCCATGGACAAAAGTATCCTAACAGCTTAGCATACGGAAACCCAGTGTAGAGTTTGAAGAAAAAACCTCTGCTAAGAAGAAGTTAACTGTAGATTGCAACATATAGGAACCTATGGTTGCTGTTTATGAGTAGACTGGTTAGAGTCTGGAGACTTCAGACTAGGATGAGATGTCCCTTGCTTGGGTACATCTGGAGGATGGGCAGGAGAAGGGTGAAACCTTCTTTTCTTAGGGAAAGGAGGTTTGGTAGGACATTTCCTACGTCCTGGGGAAAAAGAAGGCTTAGGATGGTTTCCAGAACCAGGGACGTCAGTGGAGCAATGAGCAACCTGACGTAAAGCCTCTCTATTGAAGAGATTTTCTCCAGTACAAGGAGAATTACCCAGTGTATGTTGTGCCCATCTGCTCAAGTCTGAAGCTTGCAGCCAGGCTTTACGACGTGCTCCAATGGCAATAGCAGAGGATCTGCTAACAGACTCAAAAGAGTCTAGAGAAGCACGAGAAAGAAACCAAGAGATATTCGTGCTATGATTAAGAAGCAAGGAATAGTCAGTGGCCTTAGGCTCTGACAATAAAGGGGACAAAAGAGATAATTTCTCTGTGACCTCCTGAAGTGTCAGACTCATAAAAAATATATGAGATAATTCTTGAAGCCAGCATAGATGTTTGGAAGGTTTGACGTCCAAAGGTATCAAGTGCTTTAGATGCACGACCTGGCGGATAAGAAGAATGCTTCTTCTTGCTTCTTACCTTCCTCATTGCTGATTCCACTACAATGGAATGATGTGGAAGTTGGTTCTTTTGAAACCCCGGAGAGGGAGGCAACTGATACAGAACATTCATGGCTGTAGAAGGCGAAGGAACCTTTAAGGGTGATTCCCACATCCTCAGAAGAAGATCCTGCAAAGAATGATGTAAAGGAAGCATTATATTTTCCTTATCTGCAGGATATTGGTCAAGAGTAAAGCCAGGAATAGGAATGGCAAGAAAGGTTGCCATGTCAAAGAGAAATTTCTGAAAAGAAGAATCTCAAATAGGAACTATTCCTTGGTAAGATGAGGTTGAAGGAGCAGCTTGAGCACCAGAAGACATACTGGACTGGTGCAGAAAAAGAATCCTGCTAGATGGACAGTGATACTGACAGTTCTGATTTGAGGCAGTTAGTACTGCATTGTCAGTGCCTGGTATCGATTCCAAACTAGGCATAGAAAGGATCAATGGCACCGATGGAACTGCAGGAATCGACATTGATACTGGTACCGGTATCGGAGACGATAATGTCATCGAAGCAGTAATCAGGAGCTGCTGAAGCGGTGCCGAGGTAACCAGAGAGCCTTGGTAAATATCCTCGGTACTGCGTAGTCGGAAACGAAATGGATCGGTTCCGAAATGCATCGGTACCAAGTCATCGAGACTGGATATCGATTCTAGACTCGGCATCGAAGGGAGCGAGTCTATCGATGCATGTCTAGAAGGTACCGACGTTGGTGGTGGTATCGGCGATGCCGATACAAGAAAGTCAATCGGAGTCGTATCGATCGGTTCCGAAGGTACCGAGGACGTCCGAAGACGATGCTTGGTGAAGAGTGGAACACTGGACACCGGCGCCGATGTCGGGGTATCGGTACCGCTCGAAGCCGATACCAACCCCGAGCATGGCAAAGATACAGGAAAGTCAATCTGGGTCGTATCGATCGGCCCCGAAGGTACCGAGGACACCAGATGACGATCCCAGGTGAAGAGTGGAACACTCGACACCGATGCCGATATATCGGTACCGCTCGAAGCCGGTACCAACCCCGAGCATGGCTGGGCTACAGGAAAGCCAATCTGGGTCATATCGATCGGCCCCGAAGGTACCGAGGACACCAGATGACGATCCCTGCTGAAGAGTGGAACACTCGACACCGGTGCTGATGCCAGGGGATCGGTACCGCTCGAAGCGGATACCACCCCCGAGCATGGCTCAGGTATGTTCTGTGAGGGGTGAGCCCCAGGAACAACCTGAAACCCCGTAAATGCTTTGGAGCCCGAAGACTCCCGCCGGGGTTTTATTGCCAATGGGGTCTTGAGGGCAAGGCCGGAGCCGTCATCATGCTGGGCATGAGACTTACCCTTCAAGAATTGGCTAGTCTTAACAGATTGTTTGTGGGTTACCTGATCCTGGAGAGAAGAATAAACCGGTGTCCTCACCTCAGGAGGAAAAACGGCATCGAGGGAAACTCGAAAAAGGGAAGGTCTTCTCCCAATAATATAGCCTGAGGTATCAGGGGAAAAAGGGTCAGGACCCAAACAGGTTAGACAACAAGCATTGGAGTCTAAAAAGAAAACTAAGTTTCCACAGTGAAGGCACTTCTTAGGGGAAGAAGGCTCCATGTTGGAAAAGGCCTGGTAGGCCCCAAAAAGTTAAAACAAAAAACTGAGGAGAAAATATTTCTCTAAGTTTGAAAAGAAAAGAATAAAGCACCGGCGGTACCGGTATCGGCGGGAAAGACAGCTGCGACCACAAGAAAACAAGGATTTTAAAGAAAAAGGTTTCTGCGGTGACAGGAGGACGTCCTGTTGGCTCCGCGGAAAAACGAAAACTGAGGAGAGGCAGTGGGAAAGGCGGGAAGTCAGCGCGCAGGCGCGAGGGATGCTCCCAAAAGCTTTCTGATTGGATGCTGGGGAGCATTCCCGTGCAGGCTCCGTCGGTACCGACGTACCCATATGTGAAGACTCATTCCTGCTTGTTCCTGGAGATTGGGGATTGGGATGCTACAGCATCCCGTCCTCCTGAGAAAGGAGATCTGGAGCAGATCCTAACTCCAGAGGCGGAGCTTGAGAGAGATGTAGGAGCAGAGGGTACCACATTTGCTGTGGCCAATGTGGAGCTGAGAATCATATGACCACTGTCTCTCTGAAGCTTGAACAGGGTTTTGGGAATTAGGGGAATGGGTGGAAAGGCATACAGGAAGTCCTGGCCCCAATAGAGGAGGAAAGCATCCCTGACCTGACAACCCTGAGCCGGAATTCTGGAACAGAACCGGGGAAGTTTGGCATTCAGCGGACTTGCGAAGAGGTCTATGTCCGGGGTTCCCCAAATTTGGAAACTTTTGGCCACCTGATCTGCATGGAGAGACCATTCGTGTGGAAGCAGAACTCGACTGAGTCTGTCTGTCCAAGAGTTGTGAATGCCTGGAAGATACACCGCAAGGAGATGAATCTGATGCTCTCTGGCAAAGGCCCATAGTCGCAAAGCTTCGTTGCATAGCGACAGAGAACCTGTTCCGCCCTGCTTGTTCACAGACCATGGCTACTTGAGTGTCCGTTTGAACTAGGACTGTCTTGTAGCTGAGCATAGTATGGAATACTTGAAGAGCAAGGAAGATTGCTCTGAGTTCTAGGAGATTGATATGTAGACAGGTCTCCTGTGGAGTCCAGGTACCCTGTGTAGAGAGGCCTTGCAGATGGGCTCCCCAACCCACCTGTGAGGCATCTGTTAGAGTGGCTTGGGGTAGAGGTTGCTGAAAAGGAGACCCCACCAAAAGGTTTTGGGGTGATTGCCACCATTGGAGGGACAAAATAAGGTGATCTGAGTTTGCTATTTTGTCTGACAGGTAACCTGACGCCTCAGTCCATTGAGTGGATAAAGTCCACTGGGTTGCCCTCATATGGAGGCGAGCATAAGGAACCACATGCATGGTGGATGCCATGTGGCCTAGCATATGTAACATTTCCCGAGCAGAGAGGTGAGGTTTTAGCACTGCTTGGGAAGCTAACTGCACAATGCGAAGGCAGCGGGGCTGTGGAAGGCAGGCCCTTGTCTGTCTGGTATCCAGCAGAGCTTCTATAAACTCTAGGGATTGAGTGGGAGCAAGGTTGGATTTTGGGAATTTTTATGACAAGTCCCAAATACTGAAGGATGCGCAATGTGCAAGAGAGAGAAACCCTGGCCTCTGGCTCTGAAGGGGCTCGAATAAGCCAGTCGTCTAAGTAAGGGAAGACGAATATTCCTAGGGTGCAAAGAAATGCTGCCACAGCCATGCATTTTGTGAACATCCTTGGTGTCGAGGCCAGGCCAAAAGGAAGAACCCTGTATTGGTAGTGCTTCCCTTGAAATAGAAAGCGAAGGAACTTTCGATGAGTTGGATGGATGAGAACATGAGTGTACGCATCCTTGAGATCTAGAGAACAAAGCCAATCCTGACTCTGAAGGTATGGCAGCAGAGTTCCTAGAGAAATCATTTTGAACTTCTCTTTGAACAGGAATTTGTTCAATTCTCTGAGGTCTAAAATGGGTCTGTGTCCTCCTGTTTTCTTTGGAATAAGGAAATAGGGGGAGCAAAACCCTGTACCCTGTTGGAGAATGGGTACCTCTTCTATTGCCCCTTGGGCAAGAAGCATAGTGACCTCTTGATCTAACTGGTCGCTGAGAGAGGTCTGAGAATTGAACTGTCTTACCAATGAAGGAGGGGGCATGCTGAGGAAATGAAGCTTGTACCCCTCTCTTACAATAGACAAAATCCAATTTTCTGCTGTTATCTGCCCCCATCTGGGGGCAAAATGACATAACCTTCCTGGAATGGTGGAAGGCTCTGGGCCGTTCAGGGCCAGGAAGGCAAAGTTCCCTAGATAGGAGTCAAAGCCCCTGTGGAGGCGGAGTCTGCTGAGACTTTTTTTCCTTGCAGAATCAGCTGTAGATTTAGACAATCTATCCAAAGTGATATTGTCAGCATCTATCTCATTAGCTTTTTCCTGCCAATTCTTGCCAAAGAGATTCTCTCCTTGCAAGGATTATTCCCTAGTTTATCCTGTACCCAAAGTTCCAAGTCAGATGCCTGGAGCCAGGCAATCCTACGTGCACCTATGGCAATAGCAGAGGTTCTGCTTATGCACTCAAAGCAGTCAAAGGCTGCATGATTCACAAACTTGGAAACATCCTGAGCATGTTTGACAAGGGCGAAGTAATCCTGACTCTTATCATCAGGAAGAAGAGGGCTCATAAGCTCTAAATCTCCCGTGACCTCCTTAAGGAACATTCCCATGTATAATATATAGGAACTGATCCTAGCAGAAAGCATGGAAGCCTGGAAGGTTCGACGTCCAAAGGTGTCAAGAGTCCTACACTCACGTCCTGGAGGATTAGATGCATGCCTTTTTGCACTCTTGATCCTTTTCAGAGCTGATTCCACCACTATGGAATGGTGTGGTAGCTGAGTCTTCTGAAACACAGGACAAGGAGGAACTCAATACATGGTGTCAAGTCTTCGAGAGTGAGGAGATGTGGTTAGAGGTGTTTCCCACATTCTTAACATAAGATCATGCAAGATCTCATGAACAGGCAGGGTAGCTGTCTTCTTGGGAGCTTTAGGGTATTATTGTAGGATTTCTAATTCCTTTGCCCTAGGCTCTTTTTCAGGAGCCACTATGATGGAAAGACCTCGAGCCACATCTCGGATAAAATCCTGAAAGGACATATCCTCTGGTGGAGACATCCTACGCTGAGGAGAAGAATCATCCTCAGGAAGAAGTACTCTGGTATCGGCAGAGCTTTCAGAGTCTTCAGACTCATCCGAGGATTCAAAGTATCACCGATCCGGGTGATCACGCAAGGCACGGTACTGGTACCGATCGAAGTCAGCATCGGAGGGGTCTGGTACAGACTTGTCGATACCAGATGGATAAGCATGACTCGATCCCAGTAGAATACCTGCCGATGTCGATGCAGTCAGTACCAGTACCGGAGTCGGTGCCGATACCAGTTGAATTGTCTGAAGTGGTTTCAGGGGCATCGAGGCCGTGAGAAGAGCCGCCAGACTGCGTTCAATAGCCAAGAATCTCTGGTCTATCGACGCTGTCGATGCTTGGGTATCGGTACCGGATGAAGCAGCTGGTACCCCAGAGCATGGCACCAGTAGTTCTGCCGAGGTTGAGGCCTCGAGAACATCCTGGAGCCCAGTTAGTGCTTTGGAAGCTGAAGCCTCCCGCCGAGGCAATTTTGCCGGTGAAAGTCCCTCAAGGGCAACGCCAGAGGCATCTCAATGCTTAGAGGGAGATCTACCCTTTGAGGACCGGCTAGATTTATGTTTAGTTACCTGAGATCCATGGGAGGAAGACGAAGCCCTGGAAGACATCGATGTCATGGAGGCTGCATCGGAGGGAAAAAGGGTGCTAAGTTTAGCAGCTCAGTTCTGCCGGCCCCTTTTCGACATCATCCCGCAGGCAACACACTCCAAAATAGAATGGTCAGGACCTAAACATTTGAGGTACCTCTCATGGGTGTTGGTGACGGAGATGGTACCGCTACACTTGGAACACTTTAAAACCCGAAGCGGGTTTTTCCATTTTAAAGGAAAACTTTGGGCCTAGTGCCCAAAATGGCGCGTGGCACCTGAGGAGAAAATAACTGGAAAAGACTCCAGAAGAAAGGTTTTTTTGTTTGGTTTTTTTTTGGAAAAAAAGAAAGAACCACCGGTGGTACCGGTGTAGCATCGAAGGAAGGCAGACGCTACCACAAAAAAGAAGAATAGAAGGGAATTATTTTCTGCAGTGACAGGATGTGCAACCTGTCGGCTCCACGGAAAATGAACAACTGGAGAGGGACAGTTGGGAAAGGCAGGAAGGCAGCACGCAGGCGCTGTGGGATGCTTCCAAAAGCTTTCCTATTGGACGCTGGGGAGCGTTCCTGCGCAGGCTCCGTCGGTACCGACGATACCCATATGTGAAGACTACATTCCTGCTTGTTCCTGGAGATCAGCTCTTACTACATCCTTTGGTAACAAATTCGAGTTTGATTACACGTTGAGTGAAAAAATATTTTCTCTTATTAATTTTAAATAGGTTACCCTGTAGCTTCATTGTATGTCCCCTAGTGTTTTTATATTCTGACAACGTAAACAATCAATCTAGGTTTACCCATTCCATTCCATTCATTAATTTATAGACCTCTATCATATCTCCCCTCAGCTGTCTCTTTTCCAGGTTGAAGAGCCCTAACCTTTTTTTGGCCTCTCTTCAGAGGAGTAGCCTTCCATTCCCTTTACCATTTTGGTGGCTCTTCTCTGTACCTTTTCTAATAACGCTATATCATTTTAAGATACGGCGACCAGAATTGCACACAATATTCAAGGTGCGGTCGCACCATGGAATGATACAGAGGCATAATATCATCTTTTGCTTTATTTTCCATTCCTATCCTTATGATACCTAGCATTCTATTTGCTCTCTTGGCCGCCGCTGCACATTGGGCGGAGGATTTTAACAGGTTATCCGTGGTGGTTCCCAATGTGGAACCTTGCATCGTGTAACCATAGTTTGGGTTGCTCTTTCCTAGGTGCATAACTTTGCACTTGTCCACATTAAATTTCATCTGCCATTTAGATGCCCAGTCTTCCAATTTATCAAGATCCTCTTGCAATCTTCCACAATCCTCTTGGGTTTTAACAACTTTAAATAATTTTGTGTCATCTGCAAATTTGATGACCTCACTCGTTATTCCCTTTTTCAGGTCATTTATGAATATGTCAGAAAGCAGCGGACCCAGCACAGATCCCTGGGGTACTCCACTATTCACCTTTTTCCATTGGGAAAATTGACCATTTAGCCCTACCCTCCCCTTTTATGAGCCAGTTGTCCAGATAGGGGAAGACAAAGGCACCCTGGAGACGGAGGAAGGTGCAACCACTGCTAGGCATGTGGTGAAGACTCTGGGTGCCGAGGCTAGACCGAAGGGCAGCACCCTGTACTGGTAGTGGTCGCCCCCGATTATGAATCCGAGGTACTGTCTGTGACTGGGATGAATGAAGATGTGGGTATATGCATCCTTTAGATAAAAGGAGCATAGCCAGTCTCCCTGCTGGGAGGTATGGAAGGAATGTTCCAAGGGAGAGCATCTTGAACTTCTCCTACACCAGGAACTTATTTAGGTTTTGCAGGTTTAGAATGGACCTTAGATCCCCGGTTCGTTTTGGGACTAGGAAGTACCGTGAGTAGAACCCCTTGCCCCTTAGTTTATGGGGCACTGGTTCCATGGCTTTGTCTGTGAGAAGACCAGCTAGTTCCTGCAGTAGCAGGGCCCGGTGCAGGGGAGTCTGAGGGGGCTCTCCTGGGAACAACAGCGGAGGCATTTGGTCCAGGTGGAGAAGGTAGCTTTCTCAAACTACCTGAGTGCCCAAGCGTCGGTGGTGATGGCAGGCCACCAGTGGGTAAAGTGGGCCAGATGTCCCCCTGGGTGGAGAGGCTATGCCCTGGGAGTCAAAAGCTCCGCCCAGGCTGTGCTGGAGCTGGGGCTTGGGGCCCTTCTGCTTGCAGGGGCCCCAACCTGCTCCTTTGGCATGGTGGCCCTGTTGAGGAGCTGGAGGAGCCTGATATTGCAGATATCCCCAGTATGCCTGACCCTTCCCTCTGGTAGGGAGGCTCCCCCCCCCCCCCGAGTTTTTCTCCTGGGTAGGGTAGCAGCCTTCTTGGAGCGTTGAATCCTTGTAAGGGACTATCTCCGCCGCTCTCTCTGCCATGCGTTTGTCAAAGAGATTCTCTCCTTGGCATTGACCATTGATGTGCTTGTCCTGCACCCACTGCTCCAGATTTGAAGACTGCAGCCGCACCAGACGTCAGGCACCGATACTTGCGGCAGCTATCCTCACTGTTGACTTGAAGCCATCCTAGGCTACCCCAATCAAATACTTCGGGCACTCCCCGATGCCCTTGGTCAGGTTCTGGAATCACTGGAGGTGGTCATCCCCAAGGCCAGCAGAGAACCCGGTAAGCTCCTTTGTCAAGTCTCAAAAGGTACATGCCTATATAGAGCTGGTATGCTTGGCAGAATGGCTATGAAAGACCTAGATAAGATTCTCAAGAGCAGAGATGTCTCTCTCCATACAAAGATTCGACTTGTTCAAGCCATGGTATTTTCAATAACATCATATGGATGTGAAAGCTGGACAGTGAAAAAGATAGACAGCAAGAAAATTGATGCCTTTGAATTATGGTGCTGGCGGCGAATACTGTGTATATCATGGACTGCCCGAAGAACAAACCAGTCTGTACTAGAGATCAAACCTAAGCTTTCTTTAGAAGCTCAGATGACAAGACTTCGACTTTCATACTTTGGACACATCATGCGGAGAGAGAGATCATTAGAGAAAGACATCATGCTTGGCAAGATAGAAGGTCAACGCAAAAGAGGAAGGCCAGCAATGAGATGGATCGATACAATAACAGCAGCTACGGGTACCAGTCTGTTAACAATGAGCCGCCTGACTGAAGACCGAACACAATTTAGGATAGCTATCCAGAGGGTCGCCATGAGTCGACTCCGACTCGACGGCACTTAACAACAACAACAACAACATGTTTGGATCCAGCAGGCAAGCATCGAGCCCTGGTAGCAAAGAAGAATGTGTCTTCTGGCTCTTGGAGTCGTTTTATAGCAGACTCCATTACTATGGAGTTATGTGGCAACTGCGGCATCCTGAAACCAGGGCCTCGCCAGACTCAGTACATCGCATTGAGTCAATGGCTGACTATGGGCATCGATGCTGGCAGCTCCCACATGCCTAGGAAAAGTCTCTTGACAGTGACAGACACGGAAACAGTAGGTGCCTCCTTTGGCGGGGAATCTTATTGGAGAATCTCTATAGCTGCTCTGTGAGAGGATCCTCCTTTGACTCCATGGCCAGTGCCCTCGACATGTCCCGCATGAAGTTGAGGAACAAAATGTCCTCGGATGGTGACAGATGCTGGTTTGCTGGAGGGTACAGGTCAGACAGGATATTGCAGTATTTGTGAATGTCCAGTGACGTCTCATCCTCTGACTCCCAACTGGAGTCGTCTGTGGAGGATTCGATGCCGAGCCAGGCCTGTGGGGCAGGACCCGGGTCAGGGGGCTGACGGACCATGGCGGCTTTGTGGCTGGAGCTGCGAGCACTTGCCAGTGAGGCTCTCGTTTCTGAGGAGCAGGACCATGATTGAGACCTCTGCCGAGGATCGACTCGAGGTTGTGAGTTCACGAGGGTCTGCTTGGCAACCAGAGAACTCCTTGATGTCGAGGTCCAATGGTCTGGGTGGATGCATCGGCAGAGCCGGGCATTGGCACCTGCTGCGTGGCAAGGAAGACAGACAAATTGTGCTCCAAGGCCACCATCTTGGTTTCCCACTCAGGAGGTGTTGCAACCTTCGACCCAGACACCAGGGTTACTGCGTCCGGTGTTGGTGAGGGAGTCCGACAATGATGGCTTTGGGTGTCCGATGCCCATCGCCAGAGGCCTCTGAATCCTTCTGGGGGACCTTGGCCAGCCACTCCCGCTCAGATTCCTCAGATCTTTGGTATGGGGTGCGGGACCTAGCACGGAGTTTATCCGTCTTGTCCGAATCCCGAGAGGAGTTCCAAGATTTTTTGTCTTCTTCCACTCCCATGCCAGAGAACCCCCGTCAGAGGCCCCATGGCCCTGGTCTGAAGCTGAGAGATCACTATGTGACTTCCGGGATTCGGATGGTGCCCTGGAGTGTGAAGTCACTGGGGACTCCAGTGCAAACTCTGACCGTTTGAAGATCTCATGCTTTTGTTGATGGAGTTTAATGACCTTAGCAGACATCTTTCTGCAAAGGCTGCAGGCCTCCGGGTTGTGGTCAGCCCCTAGACACCGGAGGCAGTAATCATGTGTGCCAGTGAGGGACGTATTTTTTGTGCACCAATCACACTTTTTAAAGCTGCTGGCCATTAGGGGAAAAAGTACCCTGCCGAGATCGAAGACCCGAGAAGCGGCCAGTGGTGGAAAAAAAGGCACAAATCTGTGTCGAGGGAAAACCCTATAAAAAACAGGTCCAAGACACAATGCCAGGGCAAGCAGCTCGGAGGCGGGAAAGGAACCGGTCGCAACTGGAGAAAATAAGAAATACTTTACTGTAACAGGTGATCTCCGGGAATAGCAGAAATTTAGTCTTCACATATGGGTGACATCGGGTACCGACAGCCTGTGTGGGAAGCTCCCCAGCTACCTATAGAAAAGCCTTTGGGAGCACTCCACTGCATCTGCACTACTGCCTTCCCGCTCTGCCAACTCCTCCTCCTCAGTTGAGTTTGCAGCTGAAAAAATGGAGTAGAGAACAAAAACAAAAATAGAACCTTACAATTCCAAGAGGAGGAGGGTGGTTGTGAAGACTAAATTCCTGCTGTTCCCGGAGATCACCTGGTACAGGTGAGTAACTATACTATCTCCAGGAACAAGCAGGAATGTAGTCTTCAGATATGGGACTCCCTAGCTCCCAGATCTCTGAAGAGTTAGACCGGGTCAGAGTTGGACAAGGTCAGGTTAGCCTAGACTTCCCCGCCATGGAGATCTGGTAGGAAATATTGGGCAGGGGGTAGGAGTTATCTTTCTAATCCAAAGAGATATTGAAGGATCGCCTGGCCAAAAACTGCATCCCGGCAGGAGTCCTTGTTCAAGCAGTAGTGGGTGGCAAATGTGTGGTTTGAGGACCATGTTACAGCCTGGCAGATCTCGTCTATGGCTACTGAACGTAGTTTCACCACCAATGTTGCCATGGCTCGGACATAATGAGCGGTAATATGCCCGATGAGGGTAAGTCCTGCTTTGTCGTATGTCAGTGATATATAGTCTGCTACATAGCTGGAGAGCGTGCATTTCACTACTGGAGACCCAGGTGGTTAGGATCAAAGGACACAAATAGAGGATTTTCTGATATCCTGTCTCCTTTGGAGATAGAAGGCTAGAGCCCTTTTGCAGTTAAGCATGTGCAGGGTTGCCTCTGCGCGAGATGCGTGAGGCCTTGGGAAGAAGACTTGAAGGATTACTGACTGATGTGGAAAGGTGACACCATTTTTGGGAAAAGGTGGGGATGTGTCTGAAGGACAACTGTCATGATGAAATGTGGTATACAGTGGATGCACCACCAAGGCCTGCAGCTCACTGATGCGCCTGACTGAGGTCAGGGTGATGAGGAATAAACTTTCCAAGATAAAGTATCACAGGTGTGTAGCTGCTAAGGGCTCAAACGGAGACTTGAGGAATTCAGCCAATACCACATCAAGATCCCAAGCTACTGGGGGTGGTCAAAGAGGAGGCTTGGTGAGGAGGCCACCCCTCATGAAACATGACACTAGAGGAATTGTGGAGACAGGTTGACCATCTACAGGTTTATAAAAGCTGAAATAGCACTGAGGTGCACACATACTAAATTTGTTTTGAGTCCTAGAGAGGACAAATGTAAAAGGTATTGAAGCAGCATGGGTACTGATGCTTTAAAGGGATTGTGATTATTTTGAGAGCATCATGAAGCATATCTACACCATTTAAAAGAGTACGTCTTCCTGGTGGAGGGCTTTCTTGAAGAAAGGAGGACATCTTTCACAGCTGTTGATAGTGGTAGATGTTGAAACATGTTCTCAGCATACACGCTGTCAGTCGGAGAGACTGCAGATTGGATGCAGGAATGTTCCGTTGTCCTGGGACAGAAGACCCAGCTTCAGCTTGCATCCCAATGGGATCGGAGGAGTCTGTGTCAGATGAAGTAGGAGGGGAAACCAAGGCTGACGGGGCCAGCAAGGGGCTATAAGGATCATAGATCACTTGTCTGCTTGGAGATTGAGGAAGGTCTTTGGGATCAAAGGTATGGGGGAACGCATAAAGCAGTCCCCAACCCCAGTGAATCATGAAGGCATCTGATGCCAGACTGGAATTTGGATGGTATCCTGGAGCAGAACTGTGGAAGTTGTGAGTTCTGTGGAGTGGAAAAGATCTATTACTGGGGTCCCCCAGGCTTGGAAGACTTGTGCCACTGTCTTCGGATCTAGGGTCCATTCGTGTGGCTATAAGATTCGACTCAGTTTGTCCACCAAGTGATTGATCACTCCTGGAATATAAACTGCACGAAGGTGCATGTGATGGAGAATGGCGAAGTTCCATAGGTGGCAGGCTTCTTGGCAGAGAGGAAGAGAGCCCGTCCCTCCTTGCTTGTTTACATAAAATATTGCCATCTAATTGTCTGTCCTGACCAGGATCTGGCTGTTGGAGAGGTGGTGCTGGAAAACTCTGAGGGCATTCATGATTGCTCGAAGCTCAAGGAGGTTGATTTTCTAGGTTGATTCCTGGACTGTCCACAATCCTTGTGTGGAGACCAAATCTAGATGAGTTCCCCAACCAAGCTTGGATGCATCTGAAGTCAGGATATGTTGAGGATGGGGCATCCGAAAAGGTGACCCTACAAGAAGATTTGTTGGAATGCACCACTAGAGAAGTGAGTTGCTAAAAGGCATGTTACTTGTACGATATCCCGCAGATTCCCTGTGGCTTGAAAGAGTCCATTGTGTTAGTTGCATGTGCAGGCTTGCATAAGGCACTATATGCCCTGTGGATGCCATTTGGCCCAAGAGGCACAGGAAGGCTCAAACCGTTGCAGTCTGCTGTTGGAGCATGTGGGTGGCTAGGTCCACCAATCTGTTCATGCAGTCCATAGGAAGGCAGGCTCTGGATTGTTGCATGTCCAGTATAGCTACTATGAACTCTAATCTTTGGGATGGAGTGAGCTGGGACTTTGGGAATTTTATTACAAATCCCAGATGCTGCAACAGTGCAAGAGTTGGCTGAAGAGATGAGCAGAGTTCTCCAGGAGAGTCTGCCTTTATTAGCCAGTCATCTAAGTAAGGGAAGACTAAGGCTTTGTTGTTTCGGAGATATGCTGCCACTATGGCCATGCACTTTGTGAAGACTCGGTGCAGATGCAAGGCTGAAGGGAAGGACCCTGTATTGAATGGGTGCCCTGACAGGTGAAGCAAAGATATTGCCTGTAGTCTGGATGAATCAGAATGAGAGTGTAAGCCTTTTTGAGGTCTAGGGAACAGAGCCAGTTGTATTCCTGTAGGTAGGGAAGGAGGGTTCCCAGAGAGATCATTTTGAATTTCTCCTCAACGAGGAACTTGTTTAGCTCTCTTAGGTTGAGAATGGGCCTGTAGCCCCCTGATTTCTTTGGAATGAGGAAGTAGGGGGAGTAGAAACCTTTTAGCAGTTGGTTTTAAGGAACTGCTTCTATGGCTCTATGAGGAACGAGATTGCTGACCTCTTGCTTGAATAGGGAGTTGAGAGGAGGTTGGGTGTGGAAATCCCCCCTAAAGTGGTGAGAGAGAAGTTTCTGAAACTTTAGCTGGTAACCCTTCTGAACCATTGCTTTGTGGTGATGGAGTGCCATCGTTTTGAAAAATGGCAGAGTCTCCCTGGAATAGTGGTGGGTTCCTGAATGTGTAGGAACGGACTGTAGATGGGTGTCAAAAATTGGGTGCTGCCAGCGCCTGAATGGCTGGCTGTGGCTTAGCAATCCTGGGTTGATAAGCCGGCTGAGAATAGGAGGGGTAGAACCTCCTCTTTGAGTAGAAGAGCCTTTTAGCCTCTGCCTTGTTTGTTTGGTCAGCAGTCTTTCTGGAGAGTCGTTTCAGCGTTGTGCCATCTTTTTCTATCTCTCCAGCCTTTTCCCTCCAGTTCTTACCGCAGAGGTTCCCTCCTGTACAGGGTATATGGCCAAGCTTGTCCTGGACCCACTGTTCCTGGTCTGATGCTTGGAGCCAAGCTAACCGACATGCACCGATGGCAATAGATGAGGCTCCATTAGTGGATTCAAAAGCATCGAATGCTGCCCTATTCACAGATTTTGACACATTTTGGCTATGTGCAAGTACAGCTTGAAAAGCAGATCTCTTTTCCTCAGGAAGGAAACCTTCCCAGTCCTTATTAAGTTCTTTAAGGAACATTCCCATACAGAGAATGTAAGAATTAATCCTGCTAGCACTGATGCTTGAAAGGATCGGCAGGCAAAGGAATCGAGATGCCTGGATTCTCTTCCCAGAGGTATGGAAGAGTGGTTTTTGCCACTTTTAATGCGATGCATCACCGATTCAACCACCGTAGAGTGGTGTGGAAGTTGTGGTTTCTGATAACCAGGACACTCCGGTACCCTTTACATGGTATCAAGCCGATGGCTATTTGGCAATACTGTGAGAGGGGTATCCCACATCCGGAGCATCAAGTTGGAGGATGCAATGTACCAGGAGAATTGCGGCCTCCTTCACGGCTATAGGGTACTGGAGTATTTTCAACTCTTCCGCCCTATATTCCAGTTCTGATGCAGCCAGAATCAATAGCCCCGCCGCCATATCTCGGATAAAGTCCTGAAAAGACATGTCTTCAGGATGAGATTTTCTACGAGTGCTTGTGGTTGGAGGAGAGGGCTCGGAGACGATGTCATGTCCATGGAATCGAAAGAGCAGTGATCAGAATCGGACGTATCCAAGTTTGACACCGGTGAGTATTGACGATGTCGATGCCCGTATGAACAGTGTCGATAATCCTCGATACCTTCAGGGTCCAGAACTGTGGTACTCCCCCATGGGATCTCGGTTGATACTGATGTCGGTACTGAGGCCTCAGTTCTCGATGCAGACTGAGTCGATGCCAAAGGTGGTACCGATGCCTGGATTGGTGTCAATGGGGTCATCAATGTCGATGCCCCGGTATGCAGTCCCCCAACTGTCGGTGCAAGAGGAACCAAAGTTTCAAGGAGTGCTGCCAAAGTTCTTTTTTTAAGGACAGCATCTGTTGATCCAAGGAGGCTGCCTGCGTCTGGTCCAATGTAAGAACAGGGCTTGGTGCCACCGTACCAGAGCAAGGCATCGGAGGCTCTTCAGAGGTTGAGGCCTCGGGTGCCTCCCAATTCCCCACCAAGGCTTTGGAGGACAAGTCCTCCCGCCAGGGATGCCTGAGCCAATGGCTAGTCATAAGAAGTCCTGGAAGACTCCCGGTGTTTAGAGTGTGATCTTCCCCTCAATTCCTGAGATTTGCCTGAGGAATCCTCAGACCTTTCGTTCAGTTCCTTCGACTTCTCTGAGGATTCGAGGCTTTAGCTTTTCTTTGGAAGATTTCAAAGGAGGTGTCAGTCTTTTAGTCTTTTTCTCCCAGTGTTTGGAATCTTTAGACTGCTTGGAACCCTGAGAGCTTGAGGATGCTCTAGAGGAAGTCGAGGCCAAGGTCATAGAGTCCGATAGAAATAGTTCTCTAAATTTTTTGGCACGGTTCCCTAGGCCTCTCTTTGTCATTTGTTTGTAGAGGGAGCAGGCTTGGGGTACATGGTTGGGACCAAGGCACTTCAGACATCAATCGTGTTTATCTATCACCGAAATAGTGCTGGAGCACTTAGTGCATTTTTTGAACCCACTTGAGGGTTTTTCCATCATGAAGATGGTGGACAAAGCCCAGTGGGTACAAGACCGTGAGGAAAAAGGTTTTGAAAAAGAAAAAATAATTTTAGAGGAAAAGAATAAAAGGAAAATGATACTAGAATCGAGCGATACCGGTGCGGAAAGGCAGAAGCGCTTTTTGAAGAAAGTTTTTAAGTTCTTTTCTCCGGTGACAGGGTTGACCCATTGGCTCTGCAGAAAAAGAAGAACTGAGGAGAAGGAGTTGGAAGAGTGGGAAGGCAGTAGCGCAGCGCAGTGGAGTGCTCCCAAAGGCTTTCCTATTAGTAGCTGGGGAGCTTCCTGCGCAGGCTCTGTCTGTACCCAATGTGAAAACTATTATCTCCAGGAACAAGCAGGAATGTAATCAACTTTTTTCAGGGAAATCAGACACACGTCCAGTGGACTCCGCGGAAAGGAGGAGACTGAGCAAGATGGCACTCTTGGGTGGGAAGGGGACCATGAATGCGTGGTGGCATCTCCCAAAAGCTTTCTTGAAAGCTAGGGGAGATGCTTCTGCGAGGGCTCAGACATCACCCATATGTGGGGACTAACTTCTTGCTTTTTCCCAGAGAAGTACTTTTACACACGTAACCCCTAGGGTAATTTTATAAAAGCCTTTTTATGTACAAAAATTCTTTAATAAAATTACCTCCAATTGTCTTAATTGAAAAAGTCATTCTTCAAGCATCTAATTTAGGATACTAAAGAGTGGGTGGGGTCAGGTTGGAGAAAATAACTTAGGTGCTCAGCGCTGTTATCTAGTCTTAAGCATTCAGCTTTTTATTTGAATACCTGCCTTTTAGTGATCACTATACTTATAGCAACAGAGAATATGATGACAGATATAGACTGCAGGGCCCATCTAGTCTGTCCAATTAACTTCCTGGCACAAATACCGCAGAGCACACTTGCCTTATGGCAAAGAGATGAAGGGACAGCAACTTAGAACCCTTTATGCTTATTCCCTGTTTTCATGAATTTTTACTTTTTTTTTCATCTCACCATTTCCTCTGGAATGTTATAGAAGTCAAATACCCACAGCATGATAACAGGTACACTCCACACAGCAATTCACCATCTACCTGTGGCAGGTGCAGGCCTGTGACCCACGGTGTCTGAACATAAGCAGGCCAGCATGGCTAGCTTGACCTGTAAATGAGGCCTGTGGAGAGGCATATAGGATTGCACATCCCCCAATATGCTGCTATTGTAAGATAGAACTCAGTAGAAGTATTGAATTAGCTTAGGTATGCAGAACTGTAGAACTGAAAGATGGAAAAATACAGAAAAGACATGTTTAAAAGTTACTGATAAGAAAAAGTACATCTGCAGAGAAATAATTGAGAGTGCTGACAGATGAGTTACAGAACCCTGCTCTTCTGCACGCACAAATTGGTTCTATGGCCTTGAGAGTGTGAAAGTAACAAGTTGATGAACTGGCCATTGTAATTGGGACTAGAAGGGGGGCAGGCAGGTGTCATGCCCACAGAAGGGACATAATTGGATAAACTTATCAGTACCGGGACCAATAGAAGAGGTACGGGAGGTTACCGGGACCAATGAAATGTTTTTCTATACCTAGAATGGAACAGAAGTCTATAAAAGTTGTTGTAATGCTTGAAAACTTTGCTCAGCCATTTTGAAATTGACTGGTTCGAGACTTGTGCACAAATAAATGATTTGGACCTTCTGAACAGACTCCTGGTATCATTGGTTTGTCTACGCTTTGCTGCTACATACCCAACTACCTTTATTCAGGTAAACAAATTACAGTAGAATATCTGATCATGGAAATATCTTACAAAGGTCCTACACCAATGCACTTCATACAATCCAGTAATCCATTTCCAAAGGAACTTAGGAATTAGAATAGCAGTACCCTTGGTTACAGGTCTCCTTTTTTTATTCTTTCCAACTCAATGGAAACTGGAAAGAATGATAAAAAAGGGTTTGAGAAAGAACTATTTGCCCATCTAGGGATAAAATAATTCCGAAAATTAAACGTAATGCGATGAAACCTGGCCCAGGGAAAAATAAACAGTGAAAAGGCATACAGAGTTCAAAAATAGGCCAGAACAGACCTGGAGTTCCAGAGAAATAAGGCTCCCCCCCCCCCCAATAAAAAAAGAAATGGCCTAATACATTTCTATGGGAGAAAGCATTCAGCTTCTGCAGCATAGCAGTTAGGCCTAGCTTGCCTCCATACAATGTAATCAGTCTCAAACTGTACGTAGGACGCAACCAATGGGAAGGCACAGGAGGCAGGCATTGAAAGGCCGTTTTAGTTAGAGAGACTGTGGGTAGGACCCAGTCAATATGAAGGCTGTGGGGTTGGAGCACTGGAATGCTGTTCTAGTCACAGAAAGGGAGGAGATGAGCTGGGGGAAGTTTCTGATCTGTACACTTGAACTTTCCACATATCATAGGAGATGGGAAAGAAATTAAGCCCCCACTAGAGCATACTATAACACTGATTCACACTAACACAACAATTACAGAATGGCACCTTTAACAGCAGCCATCCCTTCTCATCTCTCCCTGATCACAAACACACACATGTGAGCACATACAGACAAGCAATGATGTAGACAAACGTGCACATACATACAAAGACACACTGGCTCCCAAACACACAAAGGAAATACCTGCACAAAACAGATAAATATACAACATACAGAGACACAAACAATGCTACGCCCTGATGGTCCCCTCCTGTCCCAGGGTGATAATTCCTACTGCAGGCCATCTTGCCCACTGCTTTTCCAAGAAAATTTCCTACTATAGACTAATTTTTCCCCCCACTCTCCCGTGGAGACAGCATCTATGAGACTTTGGACACCACCCCACCCCTTCCTCTTGCAATTCACTCACACACTCACAGGCTGAATTCAACCTTATTTCACTTGGGGCTCTTACAAAATCTCTTACCTCTGAGAAAAAAACCCATGCACTTCTGACCTCATTTTCTTGTCCTGAATTCCTACTAGCTCCTTGGCTCTCCTTCCATGAGCTCTCTCTATTATTAGTAATAGTCTAGCCTCCAGAACGGTCCCCCTTCCCTGGAAAGCTGCCATGGTGAAACCCATCTTGAACACCACCTCCTTGGATGCAGCCTCCCTAGCTCACTACCATCTGGTTTCTAATTTTCCCTTTTTTTCCAAAATTCTTGAAAGACTAGTTTTCATACAACTCTCCGATCACCCTGAGAAATCCAATGTTCTTCACCTGCATCAATTAGGATTTCGCCCGGTCATAGTACTGAAACCATTTTGCTTTCCCTCCTTAGAGGAACCCATGAATCCATTGACAGAGGTAATATTTCTCTTGCTCTCTCACTTGCTCTCTCCTCTGCTTTTGACTTGGTGATTCATACTATCCTTCTCTCTCATCTGCACGATATTAGTCTTTGCGGCACTGTTCTTTCTCTGACCTTACATACATTGATTCTTTTGCATCCTCTACTTTCCCCCTCACTTGTGGTGCACTCAAGGGTTCAGTTCTAGCCCCACTGACTGTTCTTGTTCAGCAATCTGGTGTCTCCGTTTAATAATATAGGAATATTTTTTTCCATGCACATCCGACCGCTCCTGATCAGTCTATCCTTAAAAGCAGTCTTTCCCAGGTCACTCTCTGGCTGAAACTTAATCACCTTAAGCTTAATGCTTTGAAAAGCACAGCCACTTGGCTCACCGGTTCCTCCTCTGTCCCTTCTAATCGCTCCTCTCCTTGGTGACACCCCTATCTCTGTGGTCTTCCTTCAAAAACCTTGGGATCTTACCTTTCATGATCATATCAGTTCTTTGGTGAAATGTTTTTTTTTTTATTCTACGTCAACTTAGAGCTATCCGGCCTTTCCTTTCCATCTTCTCATTCACAACCATGCTCGTTTCTCTGGTCTTATCCCATCTGGACTACTGCAATGCCATTTATGCCAGTCAACCTAATTCTCAATTTCGCCGCCTTCAATCTGTCCAGAACACAGGTATATGGTTACTAGCCCATGCATCCAAGTTTGACCATATCACCCCTGTTTTTTCGCTGTCGCTGGTTACCTGTCCAATATCACATTCAATTTAAGATCCTCACATTATTAGTCCATAAAACTCTGCATTCTGGAATATCTCCTTCTCTTTCCTCTTCTGTCATCCCCCATGCCCCTCTACAACTTCTGCATTCTATTCATGGTAATTACCTCTTATCTTCCCCCTGCCTCTCGTGCTTGGTATGAAACTATGTGTCATTCTGCTTTTTATTTCCTTGGCCCTAGTTTACAGAACTCACTGCCGTCCGAGCTTCACGTTGAATTGTCTTTCGCTAGATTTAAATCCCTCCTCAAAGCCCATCTATTCTGTCTTGCATCCTCAGTGATGCAGGCTACTGTTCCCTCCCTCCTGCCTCTGTGATACCCTTCTATAGCCTATCCTTCCCCTGGGTTAGACTAAGGTTCATTAAGGCCAGTATCCTGTTTGCAATAGTGGCCAATCCAGGTCACAAGTATCTGGCAGGTTCCCAAAAAGGCACACAGGTTCCACAATGCTCGTCCTAGGGTAAGTAATGGATTTCCTGGGTCTTCTTTAATGGTTAATGGACCTTTTCTCCAGGAAAAGGTCCAAATCTTTTTTAAAGCCAGCTACACTAACAGCATTTACTACATCCTCCAGTAATGAATTCCAGATTTTGATGATGCGTTGTGAAAAAAATATTTTCTCTTATTAGTCTTAAATGGGTTACTTTATTATTTATGCAATTTTACAATAATTAACCAAGCAAAATACTTGTACAGAAAACAACATCTTGTAAAAGTAAATACATCTCAGAAAAAGGTACCAGAAGAAAGAAAAACAAATACAAAAATGTAGGTAGCCCACAACCGGGGGGAAATAGCCATAAGCAAATTTTAACAAGGAAAAAAAAGTGGCTCCTAATATCGGCGGGGGACAGAGAATATACCTTATATTGATGCGATTATTGCTGAGGGGAGGAAGTTACAATATGGGAACTAATAAATGAAGACAAATCCTCAGGCCGGAGAAAAACATACTTAGAATTCTGAAAGGAAATAATACACTTGCAAGGAAAACGAAGCACAAAATTAGCACCCATCTGAACTACTCCTGGTCTTAACAACAAAAAGGCCCTACGCCTCTTCTGAGTATCCCTGGAAACATCGGGAAACATTGCCACCCTCTTCCCCATAAATAACACTGACCGTTTCTTAAAATACATTTTTAACAGCCAATCACGATCTGAAGGTAATGCAAGAGTCACCAACATTGTTGAGGTTAGTATATCGGACTCCTTGGGTGATTGTAACAACACTGACACATCCAAGCTATCCATACAGATATCATCTATCGCTACCTTCCCCGTTATCTTGCCCTTGGGCAAAAAATAAGCCTTCACCACCGGAGGAACTAAATCAGATGGAACATTCAAAACTTCCTGAATATACTTTTTAAATAATTCAACCGGGGAAAAAGCTGTTACAACTGGAAAATTCAATAAACGAATATTCGAGGCACGTGCCACATTTTCCAAATTCTCCAGTTTCATTTTCATAAAGACATTATCTTTTACAATAGAGTCCTGCAATAGTGCAAACTGAGTCATTTTTTGTTCCCCAGCTTCTACTTTCAAACAGCAGGTAGCCACCTCTCCTTGAATCATGGATGAAGATGTTTCCAATTTCTCCAATCTAGAAACAGTTAAATCCAATTGTTTACTCACAACGGAAGAAAGCTGTGATATCGCCTCCCAAATAGAATCCAGGGAAATCTCCTTAGGTCGTTGCAGAGGTAAAAAAGTAACCATACCAGCCGTCGGTTTAGAAGTAGTCACTACTCCTCCAGCACATATAGAAGATGTATCCGCCTCCACGCTGGAAAGAGGAACCCCGTCCACATCCCCCTGAACAGCGGGCAGGAATCCGATGCTCTCTCGCCGCAAGGCCCGCTCATCAGAAACTGTCTCACCCATTCCGGGAGGGGCAGTTCCTCCTCTCGCGGGAGATTCCAACGGATCGGTTCCTCGAGGAGGCGGCAAATGCTCATCAGGGGATACAGTCACATCCAGGGCAGAGACAGCCGTAGCCACTATTACCGGCGTCGCAGCACCCACTCTTATCTCCCTCTTCTGCTCCTCTGTCAGCCGGACAAATCTATCCATTGGACCCGCGGCAACAGGTATTGCAGGTTCCGCGGGAAGAACTTTCTGTTTACCCTTTCGCTTAGGCATTGCCGACCGCAAAAACGCTCACACCGCCATCTTGAATAACAGCCACTCCCCCCCTCCCTTAAATGGGTTACACTGTAGCTTCATTGTGTCCCCTCTAGTCTTTCTACTTGTTGATGGCGTAAACAATCCTTTTGTTTCTACATTTGGGTCTGTCTCTTCTCGGTCTCTCCTCTTTCCTGTCTTAAGAAAACGCCAACATTTTATTTTTTCTGATTTTAATTTGGAGTTTTTTCCTCCTTTTAGGTTTTATTGTGCACCGCTCTGCTGGCCTGAAGGGTGGTATATTAAATTTTAATAAACCTTAAACAGATGGATGTACTAATGCTCTTACGTGCGCACCCACGAGTTGGAAATAATTCCATGAATCATGTGCTGCATATTTTCCCTACTTGTTTATTATAAGCATTATAGCTTATGCATCCTGTTGAGGATCACATGAACCAAACTATACGTACCAAACTGAAATGTACTCTGTACCAAAGGCTTCTGGACTCATGACAATGCAGAAATTGCAAGCTGCTTGTGTATACATTACTGAAAGAGACTTTGGCCATACAATACAAATGTATACTAAATAAATTGTCTTTCTGTTATATATGCGCAAAGAAGCAGGAGCTCCAATATTTTCAGTCCTGGGACCCAGTTGGAGAACCTTCAAGATCCTACAATGTGGCGAACCAGCTTGGGATCAGAGTTAGAAAATAAGATGTCACCTTCTGAATCCATCGCATCACTGATGATACTCCATAGCCACATCTTGATAAACTACCAATATGTGTTACATCTTATGACTTCCAAAAGGAAGCTCTCTGGCACAATCCAAGTACTACACCAAGCATTAGCAGTAAATTTGAGAGACTGAGATCATATTAGAAGTGAGGTCCATGACTGTCATGGTATGCACAAAACTAACCCATTTGGATAAACTGCCCCAAGATTCTCATCAGCTCTTTGGGATACAGATTTAGCCTGAATCCTAAAGAAGGTAACAACTCAGAGGTAACATCCCATTTACTATTTGTAGATGACCATGCTCATGAGGTAATTTACAAGAATCGGTGTATGCCTAGACTGTACATTCCTAGAGCTCAAGGGGGGCTAAGCCTCATAGATTGATTATACATGCAGAATATTATCATAGGCCTCTAGGCCTACCTAACAGCATCATCTGATCCAAAAACGCAAAAAGTGCTGAAATATGAATGTAGACGTCCAGAATCAGTTCCATCGCCAAACTTGGACAAGCGTTCTGATGACTAGAAGGAATGAGTAAGAATTCACACATACAGGAAAGAAAGCAACAGCATTTGCAAAACGAGAAAAAACTATTCAAAGAATTAGAAGAGCAAACGGGGAAAAACAAGTAGCAAACGGAAATATACAGTGGGAAATACAAAAAATGTTACTCTGGGAACCCTTTGTTGATCAAGGATCATGAATGGTTAAGGAGAGGTGAACTGAAACTGAAGAATGAGAGATTAATAGTTGCAGCCCAGGACAGCGGATTACAAATGGTTTATAGTGAGCATTGAAAGAAAAAAAAAAAACTGTCAAAACAGACATATGTCGAGTCTGTAAGAAAGACCTGGAGAGACTCACCTCATAAATGGATTTGAAGTTCTGATGGCAGAAAATTTCTATACAGAAAGGCATTACAAAGTAACACGCTTCATTTCCAATCCGATGAATAAGAAACTGGATGCAAGGAAACCCGACATAGTGATAAAGGAGAAAAACCCCAGCATGGCACTGATAATAGAGGGGTCTGCTCCAAGGGATTATTCTGTGAGTCACAATGAAAGGAAGGATATCCTGAAGTACCAAGAAATTCAGTCAGAAACCAAGAAAATGTGGCAGAAAGATAAAGAAATATTTCCCATAGTGTTAGGTGCCACAGGCCTGATAAAGAAGAATTTCCAAGCAGACCTTGACAAACTATCCATACATATTACATCTTATGAATTCTAGAACAAGGTTCTCTTTGGCACAATACAAGTACTACAGCAAGCATTAGCAGTAAATTTAAGAGACCAAGATCATACTCTACATACCCTGGCTTAGAAGTGAGGTTCATGACGGTCATGGTAAGCGCAAAACTAACCCATTTGGAGGAATTGCCCTAAGACAAGAGATCAATGCTGTTCTGCTATTCCCTCACTGGTCAACATTGAAATCATTACTGACTTTAAAAGGCCCTAATCTGTAGTATCTTGGTGAGCTGAACACGAATATAACATTAAAAAAATTTTATTGGCTCTCGTTTTGAAGATATTGCATGTAGTTCATTTTTGATGTTTCACTGTGTAAATTTATCCAGTAGGACAACAACATCCCAAATAAGCCTTGAATGATGTAATTTTGCATCACATTGCATAATACCAGCATGCACACATCATCCAGAGCTGATTGCATCATTTTCTGATGCAATGCAATACTACTGCCAGACAGCTGCTGAAGCCATCTGACGTCAGCAGTGTACTATACGCAGTCGGAAAGGAAAGTAATCTGGTATTCTGTTCTGATATTGAAAGCCTCGTGAATGCCTTAAAAATCACTCATGACCCACAAAAGACTGGAGACTATTTATAGACTCTCCGAAACAGAGTCTGAAGGCTGTGCTTTTGAACAATGGAAACTGTCTTCCATCTATTCCAGTAGCGCATGCCGTCCACAAGAAAGAGACATACGATAACTTAAAGAATCTACTGACTTCCATTAACTATAACAAGTACAGCTGGCACCTCTGTGGTGACTTGAAGGTAGTTGCCCTTTTAATGGGACTGCAGCAGGGATATATAAAATACATGTATTTCTTATGTGAGTGGGATAACTGAGCAAGGGATTGGCACTACTTGCGGAAGGAATGTAAGCACAGACAAAATGTAACAGTTGGAGAGAAGAATATCCAGCACCCAGCTCTGGTTGAGGCTCACAAAAGCGTAGTTACTCACCTGTAATAGGTGATCTCCGGTAACAGCAGGAATTTAGTCCTCACATATGGGTATCGTGGGTACCGACGGAGCCTGCGCAGGAACGCTCCTCAGCATCCAATAGGAACGCTTTTGGGAGCATCCCTCAGCACATGCGCACGGCCTTCCCGCCTTTCCAACTGTCCCTCTTCAGTTAAGTTTGTAGCTGAGTGAAAGGATAGAGGGAGAAAGGAGAGAGGAAAGAGGCAAAGAGAGAGAGAGAGAGAACTCCTAGGGGAGGTGGGTGGGTTGTGAGGACTAAATTCCTGCTGTTCCCGGAGATCACCTGTTACAGGTGAGTAACTACACTATCTCCAGAAACAAGCAGGAATGTAGTCCTCACATATGGGGACTCCCTAGTTGAAGATGCCAGGGAGATAGCCCCAGGAAGGTGCCACCATCGAAGGTAAGAATCCTTCCTCCCATGGATCTCTGGCATCCCACCAGGGTTGGTGGGTAGGAGTTGGTTTAAGTTTGAAAGAGATTTTGAAGAACAGCTTGGCCAAAGAAGGCATCCCCACGGGAGGCTTTATCTAGGCAGTAATGGGCTGTGAAGGTGTGTACCGAAGCCCAGGTGGCTGCTTGACAAATGTCATCGATAGACACAGAGTGGAGATTAGCCATAGAAGCTGCCATGGCTCTCACATTGTGAGCTGTGACATGGTCCTGAAGAGGAAGACCCTTACTCTCATAAGTAAAGGATATGCATTGGGCAATCCATTTAGATAAAGTTCTTTTGGAGACTGGAAGTCCCAAATGACTAGGGTCAAAAGCTACAAAAAGTTGCAAGTACTTTGTGTTGCTGTGTTCTTTGAATGTAAAAGGCTAAGGCCCTTTTACAATACAAAGTATGAAGATTTCTTTCTGCATTAGAGGCGTGAGGTCTCAGAAAAAATACCAGAAGATAAATTGATTGGTTTAAATGAAAAGGCGAAACCACCTTTGGCATAAAGTGTGGGTGAGTTCGAAGAACAACCTTATGATGAAATCTAGTATAGGGAGGATCAGCCACTAAAGCTTGCAATTCACTAATGCGACAGGCAGAGGTGATTGCAATCAGGAAGATGACCTTCCGAGTCAAAAATGTAAGGGCTGTAGTGGCTAAAGGTTCAAAAGGCGGCTTCATGAGCTGCCCGAGAACTAGATTTAGATCCCATGCTATCGGTGGTGGCTTGATGGGAGGTTTAGTTAATAAAAGGACTCTCATAAATCTTGATAGGAGTGGATGAGAGGAAATTGGTTGTCCATTTAGAGGCTTATAAGAAGCTGCAATTGCACTAAGATGGACTCTTACCGAATTGGTCTTTAAGCCAGAATTCGATAAGTGAAGGAGATACTCTAGTATCGATTCTAAGGGTAGGACCAGGGGGTTTAATCCCTTCTTGGAGCACCATATAGTAAAACATTTCCACTTGAAGGCATAAGATCTTCTTGGGGAAAGTTTCCTAGAAGTCTGAAGGATCTCTTTTACCTGCTGGGACAGGTTGAGATCCTGGAGGTCTAAGCCTTCAATAACCAGGCCGTGAGGTGCAGGGACTGGGGATTCGGGTGCCATATCATCCCATTCTCCTGGGAAAGGAGATCTGGAGCATGCCCTAACTCCAGAGGTGCCGCTTGAGAGAGATGCAGAAGCAGGGAATACCACGCTTGGCGTGGCCATCGTGGTGCTATGAGAATCATGCGACCTCTGTCTCTCTGAAGTTTGAAGAGTGTCTTGGGGATGAGGGGAATGGGTGGGAAGGCATAAAGGAAGTCCTGACCCCAGTGAAGGAGGAAGGCATCCCTTGCCTGACAGTTGTGCGCCGGAATCATGGAACAGAACCGGGGAAGTTTGGCATTCAGTGGACTTGCAAAGAGGTCTATGTTTGGAGTGCCCCAGAGATGAAATATCTTTGCCACCTGGTCTAGGTGGAGAGACCACTCGTGAGGTAGCAGTACTCGACTGAGTTTGTCTGCCCAAAGGTTTTGAATGCCTGGAAGATATACCACTAGAAGGTGGATTTGATGCTCTCTGGCGAGGGCCCATAGTCGTAAAGCTTCGTTGCATAACGACAGAGAGCCTGTCCCGCCCTGCTTGTTCACATAGAACATGGCTACCTGATTGTCCGTCTGGACTAGGACTGTCTTGTAGCTGAGCTGGGCATGGAACACTCGAAGAGCTAAATAAAATTGCTCTCAACCCCAGGAGGTTTATGTGTAAACCAACCTCCTGGGGAGTCCAGGTGCCCTGGGTAGAGAGATGATTCAGGTGTGCTCCCCAACCCACCTGTGATGCATCTGTTGTTAGGGTGGCCTGAAAGAGGGGTGGATGGAAAGGAGACCCTACTGTCAGATTTTCTAATGATTGCCACCATTGGAGGGACAAAATTAGTCATTGAGAGATTGTAATTTTGTCCGACAAATGACCCGTGGCCTGTGTCCACTGTGTGGAGAGTGTCCACTGAGCGGCTCGCATGTGGAGGCGAGCATATGGGACTACATGAACTATGGATGCCATGTGTCCCAAGAAAGCCCTTGCCTGTCTGGTATCCAGACAGGCTCCTATGAATTCTAGGCATTGGGAAGGAACTAGTTGAGATTTCGGGAAGTTTATTACCAATCCCAAGTATTGGAGGATTCGCATTGTACGAGACAGAGGTCAGCACTGCACTGTCACTGTGGAGGCTCAGATGAGCCAGTCATCTAAGTAAGGGGCGACAAAAATCCCCAGGGTTCGTAGAAATGCAGCTACTACTGCCATGCATTTCGTGAATACCCTTGGTGCTGAAGCCAGACCAAAAGGAAGAACCCTGTACTGGAAATGTCTTCCCCTGAAAAGGAAACGTAGAAATTTCCTGTGATCTGGATGCATAAGAATGTGAGTGTATGCATCCTTTAATCTAGAGAGCAAAGCCAGTCCTGGCTTTGAAGGTATGGCAGAAGAGTTCCCAGAGAAATCTTGAATTTCTCTCAAAACAGATATTTGTTCGATTCTCTGAGGTCTAGAATGGGTCTGTGTCCCCCTGTTTTCTTCGGAATAAGAAAATAGGGGGAGTAGAACCCTGCACTCTGTTGAAGAATGGGTACTTCCTCTATTGCCTCTTGGGCAAGTAGTGTGGAGACCTCGTGATCTAGCAGATTGTCTGCAGAGGTTTGTGAATTAAACTGCTTTAGAATTGTAGGAGGGGGTAAGCTGTGAAAATGAAGTTTGTACCCCTCTCCTACAATGGACAAAGTCCAATCTTCTGCTGTTATCTGATGCCATCTGTTGACAAAGTGGCATAACCTGCCCGGAATATTGTGGGGTTGTGGACCCCACAGAGGCAGGAAGGCAAAGCTCTCTAGGAAGGAGTCAAAGCCCTTGAGGGGGCTGAACCTGGAGAGCTGGTTGGGCTTTAGGTTTCTTTTGTCATCTAGTTTGTCCCTTTTGGGCAACCTGACCTGGAGCTTGAGTCTGATGGGTATGGGAAGGATAAAACTCTCTTTTTGCTAAGAGGGTTTTTTTTATAAGGCTTTCTTTTGGCTGGAGTGGCTGTAGATTGACAATCTAAGGTAGAACTGTCAGCATCTAACTCGTTAGCCTTCTCCGGCCAGTTCTTGCCGAAGAGATTCTTTCCCGTGCAAGGAATGTTGCCTAACTTGTCCTGTACCCAAGTCTCCAAGTCTGATGCCTGTAGCCAGGTAATCCGTCGTGCGTCAATGGCAATAGCAGAAGTTCTGCTGATGCATTCGAAGCAGTCAAAGGCAGCACGATTGACAAACTTGGAGACATCCTGAGCATGCTTAACCAGAGTAAGAAAGTCTTGTCTCTTATCTGGGAGAAATGGGCTCATAAGTTCCAAGTCTCCTGTGATTTCTTTGAGGAACATTCCCATATATAGGATATATGAGCTGATCCTAGTTGAAAGCATGGAAGCTTGGAAAGTTCTGCGTCCAAAAACATCCAGAGTCCTGCATTCACGACCTGGAGGATTGGATGCATGTCTTTTAGCACTTTTCATCCTACGCATGGCTGACTCCACTACCATTGAATGGTGTGGCAGCTGAGTTTTCTGGAATCCAGGACATGGTGGGACTCGATACATAGTATCAAGTCTCCTAGAGTGAGGAGAAGTAGTCAGAGGTGTCTCCCACATTCTGAGCATCAAGTTATGCAGAATTTCATGGATAGGCAGAGCAGCTGCCTCCTTAGGAGCTTTAGGATATTGGAGGATTTCCAATTCTTTGCTCTTTGTTCTTCAGGAGCTACTGTGATTGAAAGACCTTTGGCCATATCACGGATGAAATCCTGAATAGACATGTCCTCTGGAGGTGACATTCTGCGTTGGGGAGAAGAGGGATCTTCTAGAAGAAACCCTCTAGTGCCAGCAGAATTGTCAGAGTCTTTGGAATCGGAGGAATCAAAGTATTCCTGACTCCGATGCTCTTGCAAAACACGATCCCGGTACTGATCGAAGTCGGTATCGAGGTGAGCCGGTACTGCTTTGTTCCCTCCAGCCAGAGATGGCATAGGAGGAGTTCCTACCGGGGCCAGCACCGGTGGTACCGGCATCACCGGTGTCGGTACTGGTGCTCTTGGGACCACCGGTACCGCAGCCGAAAGAAGAGCTGTGATACTGCGCTCTATAGCGAGGAACCTCTGGTCTATCGACACTGCCGATACCTGGGTGTCGGTACCGGTAAGGACGGCCGGAACCCCTGAGCATGGCACAGGTAGTTCTTGCGAGGTTGAGGCCTTGAGAACATCCTGATGCCCCATCGATGCTTTGGAAGCCGAAGCCTCTCGCCGGGGCCATTTTGCCGGTGTGGTTCCCTCAAGGGCAATGCCAACAGCCTCTCGATGCTTAGCAGGAGAGCTACCCTTTGAGGACCGGCTCTTATGTTTAGTTACCTGAGATCCATGGGAGGAAGAAGAGGTCCTCGACAATGTTGATGCAATGGATCTGGCATCCGACGAAAAAAGGGTACCGAGCTTTGCGGCCCGGTTCTGTCTTCCTCTTTTGCAGGAGAAACATTCAGTTGGAGAATGGTCAGGTCCTAAACATTTTAGACACCAATCATGGGTGTCAGTGACGGAAATGGTACCGCCACACTTAGTACATTTTTTAAAGCCACTAGTTGGCTTTTCCATGATTTAGGAAAACGGGGCCTAGTGCCCAAAATGGCGCCTAGCACCAAAAAGGAAAGTTTCTGAAAGAAACACTAAAAGTTTGTTTTTGTTTTTGGGGTTTTTTTTTGGGGGGGGGGGGTTTAGAAGAAAAGAAAAGAACCAGCGGTACTGGTAGGTGTTGTGCGGTAGGCAAACGCGACCACAGAAAGAAGTTTAAAGATGTAATTTTCTGCGGTGACAGGGAATAGGTCCTGTCGGCTCCGCGGAAAATGAAGAACTGAAGAGGGACAGTTGGAAAGGCGGGAAGGCAGCGCACATGTGCTGAGGGATGCTCCCAAAAGCGTTCCTATTGGACGCTGGGGAGCGTTCCCACCCAGGCTCCGTCGGTACCCACGCAGGCTCCGTCGGTACCCACGATACCCATATGTGAGGTCTACATTCCTGCTTGTTCCTGGAGATACATTAATTCTTGTAGATTACAAAAAAGCTAGAGCCAACTTTGCAATTTCACTGTCATATTCGTGTTCAGCATATAAAAATTGATAAGAAATGACTTTTTTTATTTCAATAACATGACTTTTGTAAAAATTTGTTGACCAATTAGAGAATAAAGAAGTTATTATCACCTGGGATACTTTCAACCGACAAAAAGCTGGATGCAAGGAAGTCTCACATAGTGGTAAAGGAGAACACCAGAACAGCATTGATTATAGAGGTGTCAGTCCCAAGCAATTATACTATGAATTGCGTTGAGAGGGAGATCATCCTCAGGTACTATAAAATGCAGTCAGAGACCAAGAAAATGTGGCAGAAAGATTTATTATTTAACATCTTTATATATACCGCTCTATTTATAATCAGCGCGGTTTACATAGAACAAGAAAACATCAGATAAGGTACATGTTATCTGTTTTTTTTACATAGAACAAGGAACAAAAACTTGGATAACCGGGGAAATTATTTACAATGAATACAACACATTGGCTATTTCCCATCGTGTTATTTATTTATTATTTAAAGGGTTTTCTATACTACCTTGTCATAGGTGTTGGGTGCCACAGGCTTAAGATGACTTTCCAAGCACACCTTGATAAATTACTCATACATGTTACATCTTATGAACTCCAGAAGGCGACTCTCTTTGGCACGATACAAGTACTACGCCAAGCATTAGCAGTACATTTCAGAGACTGAGAACATACTCCACATACTCTGGTTTAGAAGTGAGGTTCATAACTGTCATGATATGTGCAAAACTAACTCATCTGGAAAAACTGTCCCGAGATAGACCTACACAGACTTGCGAAAGGCATTTGTGACCTTCAGATAGTGCCGTAGTACTCCGCAGAGATCAATGGCATGGAGGCCCCTTCGGGCCCAGAGCATTGCTCCTTGGCAAAACCCAGGAGTGAGATAGTCTGGTACATGTGAAAAGGTGTAAGGATCTTCAGTAAAAAAGAAGGAACAATGCAAAGTGATACCCCTTCTGCAGAAAAAGAAAGAAAAGGGTCCGGCAAGAGAGAGCTGGAGGTTTGGATACTTTCCTAGCAGAGGTGATGACCATGAGGAATAATGTCTTGAGGGACAAGTCCCATAGTGTGACCCACTTGAGCAGCTCGAATGGTGGCCCCATGAGACTTTTGAACATTAAGGAGAGATCCCAGGGAGGGACCACCGGGCGGATGGGAGGGCGAAGCACATGAACACCCCAGAGAAACCTGCTGACATCCCAATGGGATGCAATGGAGCAGCCTGTGAAGGGTCCACTGAAACAAGCGAGTGCAGAGACCTCATCCCAGAGAGAGCTGAAGGCTAAGCCCTTATCAAATCCCTCCTGAAGGAAGGCCAGGATAGGCGGGATCTGCATCTGCCAAGGCGAGAGGCCCTTTCGAGAACACCAGGTTTCAAAAAGGCGCCAGACCCTCATGTACACCAAGGAGGTAGAGGGTCGCCTCACCTTCAAGAGTAACCCTTGCGACTCAGGCGGCACCTCTCAAGAGCCAGGCTGTAAGCTAGTAGGGAGCAAGGTCATGCATTGCGATTAGGCCCTGCCACAAGAGACTCCGGTGGGACCCAACAGCCAAAGGAGATGTCTGGAGTAGGTGGACTAGGTCAGTATACCATGGTCGCCAAGACCAGTCAGGTGCTAGAAGGATGATTGCACCTGGGTGAGACTCGATGCACCAGAGAACTCTCCCAAATATTGCCTAGGGAGGGAAGAAATAGAAAACAGACGTGACAGGCTATGGTTGAATTAACGCATCCAGGTCCTGGGAGCTGTGTTTCTTCCTCAAGATGAAGAATGTGAGTGCGTTTGCTGCTGATACCATCAGATTCAAGCGGGGTTGCCCCTAGGTTCGAACTATCCACTGAAAGGCCCAAGGGGCAAACTCCCATTCGCCGTCCAGAGCGGGATGGCTGAGGAAGTCTGCCTGAATGTTGTCGACCCCCACGATGTGCTGGGCTGACAGAGCCTGCAGATGGTGTTCTGCCCACACTTTGTTCCGCCTTGTCGGTTCAGATAGGTCACCATCATAGCATTATTGGAAAGAACCTGGACCACATGGGAGCAAATGTTAGGCAGAAAGTGTAGAAGAGCCAGGCATACCGCCTGGGCTTCCAGGCAGTTGATCATCCAGCTGGCCTCTTTGGGGGTCCAGGACCCATGCGTTTGTGTCAGACAATGAGCTCCCTAGCCCAAGAGATTGGAGTCTGCTGTCACTAGAACCCAGTGAGGCGTCTCCAAAGGGATGCCCCATAGCAGATGGTTGGGGGAGAGCATCAACAAGGTAGTGGCAGCCATCGGCCATGGTCCTCCGGAAACTGGGAACCAGCGTGAGAGAAGCAACCGCTGGAGGACACACATGTGCACGCAAGTCCAAGGGACAACTTCTATGGTGGCTGCCATCAAGCAGAGGATCTGAAGATAGCAGCCCCTGAGTGTGAGACTAACAGGGGCTCTGCATTTCAAGCAAAGATAAGATCTATTTCAAGCAAAGAGCTATTTTTTTGCATTTCAAGCAAAGATAAGAGCTATTTTAATTACTAGCTCTCTGCCTGAGAGCACCTAAAAGGGTTTTAGTACATTTTTAAAACAAAGCTACATTCTTTTTGGTGCTTTAGTTCAAAAGAGGAAATATTTTCTTTAGTGGTGTAGATTTAAAACTCTGCTTTTAGTTTTTTCTCAGCTCTTTGAAGCTACTGACACCTCATCAGGTATTAGTTCCCTCTCTACCCCGCCAACTCCCACCCACCCAATGTGAGCAGTCTTGCTTTATAGCTACACAGACTTAGAACAGCACATTTAGAACACATTTAAAAGAATGTAACTGTTTTTTCTCTGAAAGGACATCTGGGAAACTGGCTGGTACTTTGGTAGGTCTCTCTCTCTTTTGCTTCAACAGGTACCTAAGCTCCACCAACTGGCTGGGAAAAATCGTATCGCCAAAGCTGTTGCCCCCATTACAGCTTCCGCCTCTATCCAGATCGAGAAGACAATGCCAGTTGAAGGACATGTTCCATGTGCAGGATGACTGCATACTGAAGCTCTCAGGAAACAAGTGGAGGAGCTCAAAGGTAGTGAGGCTGAGGAGCATTCAAGACAATGAGAAGTAAATTGATGAGATGCTTCTTGAAACATCCAAGCTCTCCAGCAGAGGAGAAAATGGGAGCCTATAGAATGATGAAGATTGGACATGAGTCACCAGGGCCTGCAGAATCACCAATCCAACTCCTCCAGCTCTTGAAATGAAGAATCATTATGCAATCCTGGAAGTGGAGGAGATGAAAACATCCCTAGAAAGGGAAAAAACAGAGCTTGAGCACCCCAAAGTTTCAGAATCAATGAATACAAGGAAGCAAAGAGTAGTGGTGGTTGGTGACTCTTTTGAGGGGTACTGAAGCATCCATTTGCAGACCAGACTTTATGCCCAGAGAGGTATTCTGTCTGCCAGGTGCCAAAATCAGAGATGTTACGGAGAGTTTGCCAAGACTCAAACCCACTAACCATTACCCAGTGCTGCTCATCCATGTCGGCACAAATGATACTGCCAGGTATCCCTCTGAGCGTATCAAAAGTGACTTCACGGCTCTGGGACACAGCGCGAAGCAGACAGGGGCTCAAGGTGGTATTCACTTCAATCCGCCCCGTTCAGAGTAAAGGCCAAGGCAGAGAAGCTCGCATCCTGGAGATAAATGCATGGCTGCATGAATGGTGTCAGAGAAAGTTTTGGTTTCCTGGACCGTGGGATGCTGTTACAAGGGTTGCAGAGCAGAGATGGCGTCCATCTGTTCAAGAAGGGTCGACGTGTCTTCAGTAGCAGTCTGGCTTACCTACTGACGAGGACTTTAAACTATAGTTGGGAATGGGTGAAGAAAACTCCGAGGTAAGTGAAACATTAAAAAACCTTTATGGAAATGGGTAAAAAGGGGCAACATATGGAAAGCAGTGTGCCCCTCAGCATGGGAAATAAGATCCATGACTGGAATGTAACTATACCAGGCTATACTTTATTCAGAAAGGACATGGTAGAAAGAAGGGAAGGAGAAAACACTATGTAAAAATCATATTAAAGCTTTGGAAATACAGGGCTTAAAAGAGAGAGAGGAGGCACTGTGGATATACTAGAAAGAGGGAAAGAGATCAATTTGCATTGGCGTGATATACAAACCTCTCTCACAGGGAGATGGAGAGTTAATTGAAGACATACGCAGCATTGCTAGGAAAGGGGAAGTGCTACTGATAGGGGATTTCAATATGCCAGATGTTGACTGGCATATCCCTACTGCAGTATCATCTAGAAGTAAGGAGATCCTGGATTCTCTACAGGGAGAGCTATTCAGGCAACTGGTAACAGAACCCACATGTGAAGGGGCCATACTGGACTTTGTGCTTACCAATGGTGAAAGTGTTCCTGATGTTATAGAGGGAGATCATTTCACATTCAGTGATCACCAGATGGTGTGGTTCAGTATTAGGACTAGAGCTGATAAAATCCATCCAAAAGCGAGGGACTTAGACTTTAGGAAAACTAACTTTGCCAAGATGACCAATATCTCGGGGAATCATTAGCGGGATGGGAACAGCTGGGGGATGTAGAAAAACAGTGTGCAAAACTGAAAGGGGATATTTTAAGGGCAACCAACGTTTTTGTTAAAATGGTAAATAAAGGTAAAAGGAAAGACCACTATGGTTTTCGAAAGCAGCTGAAAAGGTGAAGAGGAAGGTCTTCATGAAATACAAGAGATTACAGAGAGGAAGACCGGCATCTATATTTGGAAAAACTCAGAGAAGCTAGCAAAGTAGTCAGGAAAGCAAAGATTTAAAAAAGGGGGGGGGGGGGGGACACCCAATGCAATAAAATGAGGGGATAAGACATTTTTCAGATATGTTAGTGAGACGAGGAAGGGCAAAAGTGGTATTGTCACACTCAAGAGCGAAGGAGAGGAATATGTAGAAACTGAGGATGATAAAGCAGAATTGCTTAACAAATATTTCTGTTCTGGGTTCACAGATGAAGAACCAGGAGCAGGACCTCAGAAAACACCCACAAACAGGAACAGAAGCGAGGGCATCTTGAACAATTTTCAGAAAAGACTGTGCTCATGAGGAACTAGCTTAACTTAAAGTAGACAAAGCAATTAGACCAGATGGGATACACCTGAGAATACTGAGGGTACTTGGGGACAGTCTAGCAGTTCCACTGACTTTTTCAATGCCTCCGAGTCGGAAGTGGTGCCAGAGGACTGGAGAGAAGCACATGTGGTCCCTTTACACAAAAGTGGAAGTAAGGTGTGTTTGAAAACTACAGGCTGGTTAGTTTAACCTCGATAAGGAGTAAATTATTGGAAAAGCTGCTGAAAGAGAAAATAGTGAGGTTTCTGGAGTCCAACCGATTACCGGATCCGAGGCAGCATGGATTCACCAGAGGCAAGTCTTGTCAGACAAATCTGATTGATTTCTTTGACTGGGTGACCAGGGAGTTGGACCGAGGGAGAGCCCTAGATTAGATTTCGTTCAGCACAGGTGACTTATAAACAAACTGAGCACCCTAGGGATGGACCCTAAAGTTACTGTTTGGGTTAGAAATTGGTTGAGTGGGAGAAGACAAAGGGTACAGGTAAATGGAGCTTTCTGAGGAGGTGGTGGTTACCAGTGTTATGCCCCAGGGATATGTCCTTGGTCTGATTCTTTTTAACATTTTTGTTAGTGATACTGCAGAAGGGCTGTTGGGTAAGGTTTGTCTCTTTGCTGAGGCTACCAAAATCTGCAATAGACACCCAGGAAGGTGTAGATAACAGGAGGAGGGATCTAGCTAAACATGAAGAATGGTCTAGAATTTGTCAGCTGAGATTTAATGTTAAAAAATGCACGGTCATGCATTTGGGCTGCAGCAGTGCAAGCGAGCGATATAGTATAGTGGGTGAAATACTTCTGTCAACAAAAGAAGAGCAGAACCCAAGCGTGATTGCGTCTGATGATCTTAAAATAGCTAAACAGGTAGAAAAGTCAACAGCAAAAGCTAGAAGGATGCATAGGGAGAGGAATGGCCAGCAGAAGAAAGGAGATGATAGTGCCTTTGTAAAAGTCTTTGGTGAGACCTCATCTGGAGTATTATGTGCAATTCTGGAGACCGCATCTTCAAAAGGATATAAACAGGATGGAGTCGATAAAGAGGGTGGCTACTAAAATGTTTAGTGGACTTCATTATAAAGCATATGAGGATAGACTTAAGGATCTTAATAAGTATACTTTAGAGGAAAGGCGGGATAGAGGTGATATGATAGAGATGTTTAAATACCTCCGTGTCCTAAAAGCACAAGAGGAGTGCCTCTTTCGATTGAAAGCAAGCTCTGCTACGAGGGGACATAGGATGAAGGTGAAAGGGGATAGACTCAGGAGTAATATGTGGAAATATTTCTTTATGGAAAGAGTGGTAGATGCGTGGAAACGTCTCCCAAAGGAGGCGGTAGAGATGAGAACAGTATCTGAATTCAAAAAAGCATGGGACAAACAGGATCTCTAAAGGAAAAAGGGGGACTGTTGTAGTGGTTGATATGGAAGGGCAGACTATATAGGCCTTGTGGTCTTTCTGCCATCATGTTTTTATATTTCTAAATGTTCGGAGCTGTGACATGAGCTTGCAGAAACTCTCCTGCATCAGAAAACCTTACTCTGTTGAGTACTGAAGCGGGGCCCAAGAAAGTCCACCTTTTGTGATGGGTGCAGGCAACTCCTGGAATGATTGATTGACTACTCATCCAAGGCTTTCCAGGAAGGCCACCACATGGGAGATTGTCACGCAGGCCTCGGGTAAGGAATTTGTGCAGATGAGCCAATCATCTAGATACGGGTGGACTTGAATGCCTTGTTTCCATAGAACTGCTGCGGCCACAATCGTAACCTTGAAGGTGGTGTGTGGAGCCAGCGCTAGTCTGAATGGCAGCACACAGAACTGAAAGTGCTGCCTGAGGATGGCAAAATGCAGGAAACGCTGATGATCTTCGGACAGGTATGGGGAAGTATGCTTCCACGAAGTCGAGAAAGGCAGGGAACTCTCCTTTCTGGATCACTTGAATAACAGACCTTAGCATTTTCATGCGGAATAGAGACACACAAAGGGCTTGATCGACCGCCTTGTGATCCAGAACAGGCCGAAATGACCCGTTTTTCATGGGTACTACAAAGTATATGAAGTAGTGAATGGAACCCCTTTCGGAAGGAGGGACCGGCTGAATGACTTAACTGCAGAAGACGCTGAAGGGTGGTCTGAATGGCAGCCCTCTTTCATGGTGATCTGCAGGGTGACATGAGGAAGGCATCTCAGATGGGTCTGAGACAATTGAGTACATAGCCATGATGGACAATGTTGAGGACCCAGTAATCGACTATGTTGGCCCATTCTCGGGAGAAGAGCGCTAGCTGTCCTCCCACTGGTAGCGGCTTCCCATAGGGGCTCCCAGTCCTGTCAGTGTGCATAATAGGAGGCGCTAGAGAACTTAGAGGGGGCTGAATAGGCGTCTTTGTCCTTCCTGACGTCATGAAAAGGCTGGGATCTCTGCCCTGCGTGCCCTGACGTGGCTGCCGCAAATGACGATAGTGCCAGGAGTCATGGAACCTGGACCTTGAGTTGGACGATGGATACCACTGACTCCAGTGTCGAGAAGCTGACTGAGGCTTGCCTCTGGGAGCCGCTGAGGCTTAACTTCCCCCAGGTCCTTGATGAGTCTGTCAAGGTCTTTGCCAAACAGCAGCTTGCCCTTGAAGGGGAGCTTGGCAAGGGAAGCCTTTGAGACCGCATCCACGGGCTATTGTCTCAGCCAGAGCCAGCGACAAGCTACTGTCATGGCAGCCACAGAATGAGCTGAGAAGCAAAGTAGATCATAAAAGGCATCCAACAGGAAAGCTGTAATAGATTCCAAGCGGGCCAACGCTAGACTATTGGACAAGAGCTGAATCCATTGCAGGAGGGGAAACAAAAACAGGAAGCGGCAGATTCAGCACCCAATACCTTTATTAGTACCAATTAAGTGGCCTAAGCCCAACACAGGAAGTGACATACGAAACACGGTCCTGTGTTGGGCTTAGGCCACTTAATTGGTACTAATAAAGGTATTGGGTGCTGAATCTGCCGCTTCCTGTTTTTGTTTCTGCTCATCTGAGTGGCTAGCACTGTTCTCTTTGTGGACCCTCCATTGCAGGAGGGACCAGGACGCTAGTCCGCCACATACTGAGGCTTGGAGAGAGAGCGCGGAAGATGAGAAGGCTGTCTTGAGGAGTCCTTTCTTCCAGTCCTGTTGATCCCGAAGCGTTGCTCTGCATTCTACCAGAATAGTCGTGTGTTTGTTGACTCCTGTTACCAGAGCGTCTACCTTCGGATAAGCCAGCCATGTCTCCAAATCCGGTTGTGACAAAAGATAGTGTCGACCCAAATGCCAAGCTGTTCATAATAGGGCATCAGGCGACTCCCATTCAAGAGATACCATCTGTTGATGCTTCAGTGGGAAGGGAAAGAACCTGGAGGGCCTACGAATGCCTTGCAGGATCGGATCAGCCTGAGACTTAGCATGGGAAGGCTCCGGATCGGACGCATATGAGAGGCGCAAGGCATCCATTATTTGTGCAATCAGAGCGGGAAGCTCTTCGCTGCGGAAAAGGCAGATATTTTGCATATTCTAATTCTCCTCGGCCAAGGCTATGGAGGGAGACCATTTCCCATCCTCCCAATCGGTGGCCTCCAAGTTGCCTTCTGATGAAAGAGCCTCATCTGCTAGAAGATTATCCGCCCAGTCGCTCATGGCCACAGAAACATCCTTGAAAGGGAATCCCTCTGACCTGGTAGTTCCCCCTTCGCAAGGACGCTTCCTGGGGCCAGAAGCAGACTCTAGAGAAGTTGTCCGGCAGGGGGAGGCCCCCAAGCGCCATCTGGCAGGGGGGAGGCCCCCCAAGTGCCAGAGGATCCAAGCTTGTCTGAACAGCACCAGGAAATGTTCATCCTGGTCTGAAGGTCCCTATGCTGGGGTTGGAGGCCTCACAGATTAAGGGAGGATAAAAGGCGGGGAAGGAGGGTCATCTGTTCTAGAAATGGCACTGGGGTCTCCAGGGCTGAGAGAGGAGAGGATGGACCTCCCAAAGATACCTGATGCACCTGGGGAAGGGATTGCATCGTGTCAGAAGATTCCCCTGGGTGCGCCGAGCAAACTGAGCAGACCCAATCCTGTAACTCCCAGCATTTATGGCTGCAGACAATGCAACTCTGTAGGGGAGGAGGGCATTGCTAGCAAGATTCCACAATGTTGCCGATCCCGGAAAACAGCCCACTGAGCCCCACCAAGAGAAGAGAAGAAAAGAGAAGTGTGTGATGTGCCTAAAATGGCCGCTACAGTCTCTATATGCCCCGCGCTGGTTTTCCTGCCAAACAGGAAATGGCCACCGGGGCAGAAACACATCGCATGGCATCATTATCGGGGGGTGGGGGGGAGGGGGGTTTGGTTGAGGAGAAAACTCACTATGTGCTCCACGAACAGCCAACAGCAGCAGGAGAGCCGAGGTAGACCAGACAAGTATTCTCTGCCAGTTTGCCTTCTTTAGGCAGATTATTTTTGTTTTTTGCTTTAAATAAAAATGGCTAAGCTAGAGCAACCGAAGACTCTCCCTGCAGATAGGCAACAATGGTACTCCTGACCAGGAGCCTCTCCTCCCCCCAAGGGAAACTCTACTGGTCCTCCTGACCAGGAGTTCAACTTCCTTACTCAGGTGCAGGGAAACTCCAGAGGGGCACCCTCCTGAGCGCTCTGAAGACATCCAGCCAAAGAAAATTCCCTACTGTTAGGAGAAGCTAGGAAAAAACACCATCATCTGCTGGAGACAGAAATATTGAAGGTGACCCCCTAGGGGTAATAGGTATATATCTACCAGGACTGAGCCAATCAAGCTTCTGGTATCTTTCTCTTCTCTAACATCTGCTGGCAGGGAGACTTAACCCACTTGTCTGGACTGGTCTAGCAGAATGATTCGGAAGTCCACTTAAAAAGAAAATGTAATGGGAAATCTCTACACCACGGTCACCTGTTTCATAAGCATTGTCTAAATAAATGGTAATCTTTCAGAAACATTTCTCAGCATTTCACTACTGCAATGATGAAAAAGGAAAAAAAAACATCTCAAAAGCACAGTACAAACAAATGCTATCCAAGTAGTGGTATTCAACAGCACCCCAGAAACCAAGGGGCATTTGTAAAATGCATGACTAAGAGCTGGTATAAATCTCAGTCATGGAAGCCTGGAAAACTTCAGAGGTGAAGAAAGTTACTGTACCTTATCAAAGAGCAGGTCACTGAGAGACTGGGCAAACTCTCCATCTTCCATCAACAAGAAATGCCGGAGGGTTTCAAAGTGCTTCTCCATGTTCAGTTCCACAAAATAGTAATCCACGATGGCTTTGTTTACAAGGGACACACTTAAGAACAGAAACAGAATGTTCTGATTTCTTTTGTATGCATATCAAACAATCAAGATAAACCTAAAGCTTCAGCACTGTTGTTCATTAACTATACCATGTTAAAATGTAAAACAGAGGAGAGATTACATGGCACCCGAATGACATCAGGGAGCCTGGAAAAAAGAGCAGCTGACTTCAGAGAGGGAGATTACACCACCACTACTGAGTATTTCAAAGTAAGCTTTGCCAAGAGGATGATCTCAACTAGCTGTCCTTCCATAATCCCCCTTGAAAGTGGAAGAACTATACTAGAAGGTCCCATATCTATCCTCAGATCTATACAGCAATCAGGTTTTGAAAATATCCATAATGAATGTATCTGAGATCAATCTGCATGTTCAGGGTGTCCTGTGTAAGTACATTAACCTCATTCATATTCACCGTGGATAGTCTGAACATCTGACTACGAAATAACCAGGATAAGTTTGGGAACTACTTGGTTTGCAGCCTGTCGTGCTATGAGGGCTTGTGTGCATCAGTGATGCTGATGGCTAAGCTTTTGGTAGCTTAACTACTGGCAGGGTCTCCCAAGATGGACAGGTCTCAGCTGAAATACAAGACCAAGGCAAACCACCCATTTGGGCAGCAGCAGAATAGGACAATATTGGCGGCAGAGGCTCACATTTCTGTGACAACAGCAACACTAGAATTAAACTGCATGGAAGAAAGGCTTAGCAATCTACTTTTGTATCTTGCCACAAAAACCCAAAGGATAGTCACAACAAAACAAATTACACTATAGTGCTGGAAGATTAAACCCCCCAGGTTGGAAGGCACTCAACTGGCTACTGGGGAGGAGCAGAAGACTTTTCAGAGTAAAGCCAACATGTATGATGTGGTTGAATCAAAGCCCTCGGGACGTCTGACTGCTGATGTAGCTGCACATGAAATGAGAGTCAGAAGCTGCAAAGATGTCTTATATATTGTGACATGGAATGTACAAAGCATGAACCAAGGGAAGTTGGAGGTGGTCAAGAATAAAATGGAATGTTTACAATTCGATCTGTTGGGTGTCAGCGAATTGAAATGGACTGGCATCGGGCACTTTGCATCTGATGATCACATGGTTTACTATAATGGAAATGAAAAAGACAAAGAAGAAATGGTGTTGCATTTATAATTAAGAAGAAACTTGCAAGAACTGCAATGAAATACAATGCAATCATTAAAAGCTTAATTTCTATTAGTCTACGAGGAATGCCCATCAACACAATTATATTCAAGTATTGCTGTTGTTAAGTGCCGTCGAGTCGGAGTCGACTCATGGCGACCCTCTGGATAGCTATCCTAAATTGTGTTCGGTCTTGAGTCAGGCAGCTCATTGTTGACAGACTGGTAACCGTAGCTGCTGTTATTGTATCGATCCATTTCGTTGCTGGCCTTCCTCTTTTGCATTGGCCTTCTACCTTGCCAAGCATGATGTCATTCTCTAATGATCTCTCTCTTCACATGATGTGTCCAAAGTAGGAAAGTCGAAGTCTTGTCATCTGAGCTTCTAAAGAACACTTAGGTTCGATCTCCTCTAGTACTGACTGCTTTGTTCTTCGGGCAGTCCATGGGATGCACAGTATTCACCGGAAGCACAATAATTCAAAGGCATCATTTTTCTGTCTGTCTTTTTCACTGTCCAACGTTTCCATCCATATGACATCCATATGACAAATACCATGGCTTGAATGAGTTGTATCTTTGTATGGAGAGAGACATCTTTGCTCTTGAGAATCTTGTCAGGGTTCTTCACAGCCATTCTGCCAAAAGCAGTGCGTCTGATTTCCTGACTGCTTGTTGTTTCTTTATTGATAGTTGATACAAATAGGGAGGAGTGGTCTAGTGGTTAGGACAAGGTACTTCATGGCCAGAGGGCCGGGGGTTCAAGTCCCACCTGGGGACAGCAATCTCAGGCTGGAGGGACTGGGATTTCTAGTCCTATAGGCACTCCTTGTGGTCTTGGGCAAGCCACTTGACCCTCCATTGCCCATGTTCCCTGTAAGTATTAGCATATGTGTCTCATATCCCCCAATTGACCGCTTTGACCTGGTGAAAAGCGGGATATAAATACAGCTAAATAAACTAAATAAAAATAGGTTAAATTTCTTCTCCTTCAATGATGAACTTATTGATTTTGCCAGTTGTCAGGATCTCTCTCTTCTTTACATTAAGGTGCAGGCCTATTTTAAGACTATGTTCCTTAATCTTGAGAAGCAAATGTTTCAGATCATCTTCACTTTCAGCCAGTAATGTGGTATCATCAGCATAGCAAAGGTTGTTGATGAGTCTCCCATAAATCGTCACACCTCTGTTGTCTTCATACAATCCTGCTTCTCTGATGATTTGTTCTGCAAATAAACAGGTAAGGGGAAAAAGTATGCAGCCTTGTCATACACCTTTGCAGATTTTAAACCATTCTGTTTCTCCTTGTTCCATTCGAACAGTTGCTTCTTGATCAATGTAAAGGTTGTGTAAGAGATCAATCATGTGTTCTGGTATACCCATGCTTCTTAATGAGGCCCAGAGTCTCTCAGTTTACACAGTCAAAAGCCTTGCTGTAGTCAACACAACACATACAGATATCCTTTTGGTATTCTTTAGTCTTTTCAAGGATCCATCTCACACCTGCGATGTCTCGTTCCACGCCCTTTCCCGAACCCTGCTTGCAGTTCAGGCAGTTCTCTTTCCAGGTATGGTTGTAGTCTCTGCTGAATAATCTTCAGTAAAATCTTGCTGGCATGTGGGATCAGAATGATTGTGTGATAATTTCCAGAGTCAGTTGGATCACCTTTCTTTAATATTGGTATAAACACAGATCTTTTCCAGTCAGTTGGCCATGATGTTGGCTGCCCAATTTCCTGGCAGAGCCTTGTAAGTATGGTAACAGTTGCATCAGATTCTGTAATACTTCAATGCAAATGCCATCTATACCTTGTTCTTTGATAAAGCTTTCAATGCTGCTTCGACTTCTCTCATCACCAATGGTTCCAGATCATAAAGTACAAGTTGAAACGGCTGTTGGTCCACTTGATCTTTATCATATAACAACTCTGTATACTCTTTCCACCTTTTCTTGATCTTATCAGCATCATTCAACATGGATCCTTGAGCATCTTGTAACATTCTAATTCGAGGATGGAATTTTTTCTTTAACTCTCATAGCTTTAAGAAAGCCGATCTTGTTCTTCCTCTAATAGTTTCTGCTTCTATTTCCTTGATTGCGTCATTGTAGTACTTCTCCTTGTCTTATCTTGCTGCATATTGGAAATCTCAGTTGAGCTCTGAGATTGCCTCTTTCTCCTCTGGCTTTTGCTTCTCTGCATTTCTGGGCAATTTTCAGAGTTTTTCGGTCATCCATTTTGACAGTTTTTGCTTTTTCACCTTTTGTAGAGATTTCTCACTTTCTTCCAACACAACCTTCTTGATGTCATCTCATAACTCTTCTGGAGCTCTGACATTTGTATCTAAAACAACAAATTGATTTTGCAGGCAGTCTTTAAATTCCGGTGATATATTTGCTATATTCATGAGTTGCTTGCTCTTTTTCAACTTTAGCTTGAGTGCATACTAGTAGTTGCTGATCTGCACCACAGTCAGCTCCAGATTTGGTCTTTATTGATGTTATAGAGTTTTTCCATCATTTACTTCCCAGATGTAATCAATTTGTTTTTTGTACAATCCTTTGTGTGAAGTCCATGTATAGTCATTGCTTGTGTTGCTGGAAGATGTTTGAGATGAACAGATCATTGGTCTTGCAGAATTTGATCAGTCTTCCTCCAGCTTCATTTCTGCTGCCAAGTCTATATTTTCCAATCACTTTGCCACCTTCTTTGTTGCCAACCTTTGCATTCCAGTCACCCATGACTATCAGAATGTCCTGTTTGCACGTTCTGATAGTTTCAGCTTGTACCTGTTCACAGAACTCATCAACTTCATCCTTTTCTATAGATGTTTTTTGGGGCATATACTTGAATTATAGTTGTGTTTATGGGCATTCCTCATAGAATAATAAAAATTAAGCATTCACTGATTGCATTGTATTTCATTACAGTTCTTGCAAGTTTCTTCTTAATTATAAAAGCAATACCATTTCTTCTTTGTCTTTCATTTACAGCATAGACCACCATGTGATCAGCAGATGCAAAGTGCCAGATGCCAGTCCATTTCAGTTCACTGACACCCAACAGATCAAGCTGTACATGTTCCATTTAATTCTCGACTTCCTCCAACGTCCCTTGGTTCATGCTTCGTACCGTCCATGTCCCAATATGTAAGACATCTTTGCAGCTTCTGATTTTCATTTCATGCGCAGCTACATCAGTAGTCAGATGTCCCGAGGGCTTTGATCCAACCACATTATAAATGCTGGCTTTACTCTGAAAAGTTGTCAGCTCCTCCCCAATGGCCAGTTGAGTGCCTTCCGACCTGGTCTCATCTTCCAGCACTATAGTGCAACTTGTTTTGTTGTAACTATCCACTGGGAATTTGTGGCAAGATACGGAAATAGATCGCCAGGCCTTTCTTCCACGCAGTTTAATTTTAGTGTTGTTGCCATTGTCACAGAAATGTGATCCTCCACCGCCTACACTGTCTCATTCTGCTGCTGCCTAGATGGGTGGTTCATCTTACCCAGGGAAAGTAGGCACACACACTTACATCTGATTCAAGGCAGAGGTAATTTTGCATGTGTAATTGTGTCAGTCAGAATAGACGTGTATTTGATAATGTGCACACCGAGTGCCATTCCCACCTCCATCAGTCTATTCTCTGCCCCAGGAATGCCTATGTAAGTGAAGAGAGAGAAGTTACTCACCTGTAACAGGTGTTCTCCAGGAGCAGCAGTAATCAGTCCTCACATATGGATGACGTCGGCGCCGACGGAGCCCTCGTGCGGAGCATTTCCCCAGCTTTCAAAGAAGGCCTTTGGGAATGCAGCGCGCATGCGCGGTTCCCTTCCCGCCCAAGGGTGCCATCTTGCTCAGTCTGATGACATAGCTAAAAGACAGCAAACACACAAAATGAATCATATGACTGCAACTCCAAGGGGAGGAGGGAGGGTCGTGAGGACTGATCCCTGCTGCTCCTGGAGAACACCTGTTACAGGTGAGTTACTACTCTTTCTCCAGGTCCAAGCAGGAAGTCAGTCCTCACATATGGGACTCCCCAGCTTCAGGTTACCGGGAACCCTAAGCTGAAAAATAAGCTCCCTCTAGAGCGTCAGCATCCGTGAAAGAATCCTTTCTGAGAACGCCCCCGTACGGTAGCCCAACACAAGGGCCGGAGGGTAGGAGTTGCCTAAACCTCAAAGAGATTACGGAGTACCGCCTGTTCGAAAGCACTGTCCCTACGGGACTCCCTCTCGAGGCAGTAGTGGGCCGCAAACGTCTGGCTTGAAGACCAAGTAGTGGCCCGGCAGATGTCTGCCAACGGAACAGAGCGGAGATGAGCTACTGACGCGGCCTTCACCCTGACATGGTGGGCCGTGACTCGACCCTGCAAGGAGAGACCGGCTGCCCTGTACGCCCAGGCGAAACAATCCGCTACCCAAAGGGACAACGTACGCTTGGAGACAGGCAACCCCATTTTATTAGGGTCAAAAGATACAAAGAGCTGAGGAGCCCTTCGATGCCCCTGCGTACGGTCTATGTAAAAGGACAACGCCCTTCTACAGTCCGGGGTATGCAGGACTGTTTCAGCCCGGGTGGCATGCGGCCTGGGGAAGAATGTTGGAAGAACCACCTCCTGATTGAGGTGGAAGGAGGAGACAACCTTCGGAAGGAACTTAGGGCGAGTCCATAAGACCACCATGTTCTTATAGAACCGTGTGTAGGGTCTATCAGAAACCAGAGCTTGTAGTTCACTCACACGCCTGGCTGAGGTAAAAGCCACTAAGAACGCCGCCTTCCAGGAAAGAAAGCGTAAGTGACAGGTAGCCATCGGCTCAAATGGTGGGCACGTAAGTTGGTGCAAGACCACATTCAAATCCCACTCAGTGGCTGGTGGACGGATCTGAGGCTTGAGCAAAAGCAGGCCTCTGAGGAAGCGGGACACCAAGGGGTGACCCGACAGATTGGCCCTCTACCTGTGAGTGGTGTGCCGATAGAGCACTGAGGTGGACCCGAACAGAGTTGGATTTAAGGCCTAGGTCCGACAGGTGAAGCAGATACTGCAGCACCACTGGCACCAGGCACGAAAAAGGATCCTCCTGGTGCTGAGCACACCAGGTGGAGAACCTATGCCACTTGAGGGCATAAGATTTCCGGGTGGATTGCCTCCTAGAGGCCAAAACCACCTCTTCCACTTCCTTAGGTAGGGGCTAGAACTACCGTTTCAGCCGCCAGACCATCAGATTGAGGGACCTGAGGTTGGGGTGCAGGAGAGATCCCTGATCCTGAGATAGGAGATCGGGCTGCACCACCAGAGGGAGTGGAGTATCCACCACCAACTGCAGAAGGAGTGGAAACCATGGTTGCCTCGGCCATCTGGGGGCTACAAGAATCACCGAGGCCTTGTCCTGAAGAACCTTGAACAAGGTGCGGGCCACTAGAGGGGTGGAAGGAAACGCATACAGTAGGCCCGTGGACCAAGAGATTAGAAACGCATCTGCTGCTATTCGGAGAGGATGCGGCTGCCTGGAACAGAACCTGGGTAGCTGACGGTTCAGTGGACTCGCAAAGAGATCGATGGTTGGAAGACCCCATCTTAGAAAGATCCCTTGGACCACCAGAGGATTCAAATGCCATTGATGAGGCTGTAGAATCCTGCTCAATCTGTCTGCCAGGGAATTTTCCTGGCCAGGCAGATAAACTGCCTTGAGAAACATGTTGTGTTTGATTGCCAAGGAGCATAGGGCCTGTGCCTCCTGACACAGAAGTTTGGAGCCTGTGCCCCCTTGCTTGTTCACGTAGAACATTGCCACTTGATTGTCTGTCTGAACTAAGACAGACTAGTGAGAGAGGACATGAGAGAAAGTCTGTAGAGCTAAACAGATAGCTCGCAACTCCTACAGATTGATCTGCTGTGTGGATTCCCAAGGAGACCAGAGACCCTGAGTGCAAGCCCCCTGGCAATGTGCACCCCAGCCCTGAAGGGAAGCATCGGTTGTCAGCTCCTGTGTGTGTGGAGGCGCCTGAAAAGACACCCCCTGGACCAGGTTCGGGAGATGCAGCCACCACTGTAGGGAGGCTGCCAGCAGTTTGGACACCCTTATCTTGTCTTGCAACTCACCTGCGGCTTGCACCCACTGAGCTCTGAGGCACCACTGAGCAGGTCACATGTGCAGACGGGCATTCGGAGTTACATGGACCGTGGATGCCATGTGACCCAAGAGCCTTAGGACGTTTTTGGCGGAGACCAGAGAACCGCTGTGGAACTGTTTGGCCAAAGCCATCAGTCTGTGGGCCCTGTTCTCGGGCAAATAAGCCTTCGCCTGGAGAGTATCCAATCTTGCCCCTATGAACTCCATGTCCTGTGAGGGGAGCAAAGTGGATTTTGCGAAGTTTATTACGAAGCCTAGATGCTGGAGAAGAGAAACAGTGCAAAGGGTGGCCTGTCTGGCCTCTTGTGGAGACTGACCTCTGATGACCCAGTCATCCAGGTATGGAAAGACAAAGATGCCCTGGTTTCTGAGATAGGCCGCCACCACCGCCAGCCACTTGGTGAAAACCCTGGGGGCAGAGGTGAGGCCAAATGGAAGTACTCTGTATTGAAAATGACTTCCTCCCACTACAAATCTGAGATATTGTCTGTGGTCTGAATGAATGAGGATGTGAGTATAAGCATCCTTCAGGTCTAAGGAGCATAGCCAATCTCCCTGCTGGAGGTAGGGCAGCAGTATTCCAAGGGTAAGCATCTTGAACTTTTCCCTCTCCAGGAAATTGAGATTTCGCAAATCTAGGATGGGCCTGAGGCCTCCAGTCCTTTCTGGTACCAGAAAGTACCTGGAATAGAAGCCTCGCCCTATCAGGTGGTGAGGCACCAGTTCCACCGCCTGCTCCTGTAGAAGACTTGCCAACTCCTGAAGGTGGAGGTTCCTGTGCAAAGGGAGTCTTGGAGGCTCCCCTGGAAAATAGGAGGGGGGTAACTGGTTGAAGTGGAGCAAATAGCCATTTCGGACTATGCTCAGTACCCAGGTATCCCCTGTTATGGCTGACCACCTGTGGACGTACAGTGTCAGCCGGCCTCCTGTGCTGAGAGGAGCCAACTGAGGAGGAGAGGCTATGCAGTGGGAGTCAAAACCCCGCTCCCTGCTGTGGAGCCGGAGCTGATGGCTTGGGGTTTTTCTGCCTACAGGGCCCATGTCCCTGCCCCTTAGCCTGCTGACCCTGATGGGGAGCTGTAGAGGCCTGAAACTGAGGGTAGGATTTGTAGGCAGTAGCTTTCCTCGGGTAAAAGGGCATTTTCCCCGAGCCCTTCTTCTTCTGAGAAGGGGCAGAAGTTTTCATGGACAGCCTTGTCCAGGTGAGAGTCTCAGACTCGAGTTCTGCAGCCTTTTCAGCCATGGGTTTGCCAAAAAAGGTTCTCACCTCAGCAAGGGACATCGACCAACTTGTCCTGTATCCATGGCTTGAGGTCCGATGACTGTAGCCAGGCCTGACGGCGTGCACCGATGCCGGCCACGGCTACTCGGGCCGAAGCCTCGAAGCCATCATAGGCTGCTCGAGAGATAAACTTTGAGCATTCTCGAATCCCTGATGACAAAGCCTGAAACCTCTGCAAAGGTTCCTCAGAAAGGCCAGCTGAGAACCCAGCAATCTCCTTTGCCAGGTCTCGGAGGTACATGCCCATGTACAGCTGATAAGTCTGGACACGGCAAGCCAGCATAGAGCCCTGGAAGCACTTTCTACCGAGGGCATCCAGGTTCTGGACCTCCTGGCCGGGGGGCACCGAGGAGTGCATCTTCTGACTCTTCAGACGATGCATGGCCGATTCCACAACCATGGAGTGATGCGGTAGCTGTGCCTTCTGGAACCCAGGGCTCTTACGGACTCGATAAATGGAATCGACCCATTTGCTGAGAACCGGCGCTGAGGCCGGTGCCTCCCACATGCGGATGAGCAGCCATTCCAGCATCAGAGGAACCGGTACAGTAAAGGCCTCCTTAGGAAGAGAGTCATACTGGAGGGCCTTCAGCTCCTCGGCTCGAGGCTCCTCCTCAGGATCTGCGGGGAAGGCCAAGGCTTTGGCCATGTCCCTCACGAAGTCTGACAACCGGGTATCCTACGGTGGGGACCGTCTCCGAGGCTTGGACTCCGGTGAGTCCAATGGGACGCACTGGGTCCGGAAAGTGTCCGGGGACTCCTCGTCCTCCGTCTCCCACTCGGACCCCTCCGAGGAGGAATCGAGCGGCTCCGGCCGGGCATCGATGCCATCCGCCCCGACGCCGAGGGCACCAGCATCGATGACCTTGGTCCCAAGCGGGAGGCCGAGGAGGACCTTGGCTGAGGATCCACTCGAGACCGCATCGACTCGAGGATTGGCTCGGCTCGGCCTCCGGGGTCGACTTGGACGTCGAGGTCCCGGTGGTCAAGGCAGATGCACCGGTGAAACTGGCAATCAGTACCCGCTGCTGCTCCATGAAGGCAGCCAAGCTGCTCTCCAAGGCCGTCAACCTGAGACTCAGCAGCCCCCGACTCGACGTCGGCTCCCCCGGAGGGGAGTCTATGAGGACAACAGCACTCAAGTGACTCGGGGACTCCGGCTCCACTTTATTTATTTATTTATTTATTTATTTAAGAGTATTTCTAGACCGTCTTATCGTAAAATCAAGGCGGTATCACAACAATACAATCAAGGGTGTGAGGGGAAGTTCATGCAGTGCAGGAGGATATAATGTGCGTGTGGGGGGAAGTTCATGCAGTGGCTGTATTGTTTAAAATGTGCGTATGTGGGAGGTGTATAGATTAAGGTGGCAGGCCTCTCCAACTCGGAGGACCCGGGACGGCGGTCGGGGCTATGCGACCTGGCCCTTGAGGGGCCAAGAGCGTCCACCGATGCCAGCCTCGCGGGTTTCTTCTTCCTTCTGTGTTCCCGAGAAGGAGACCCCCTTTCAGAGGAGCCTCGACAGTGCTCGGGGTCGGACTCCAGAGATGTCGAGGCCTCTGATGAGGTCTGGGCCCGGCCGGACGCGGAGTCAGAAAAAAGTCTTTCACGCTGATGCTGATGGCTCCTCATCGCCTTAGAGGACATTTTGCCGCATGGGACACAGACCACCGGGTCATGGTCGGGCCCGAGACACCGGAGGCAGCAGTCATGTGTGTCGGTGAGAGACATCAGCTTCTTACACCGATCACACTTCTTGAACCCGTTGGTAGCCATCGGGGGAAAAAGGACCCCTGCAAGGTCAAGACTGGGCTGCCAGTGAAAAAGAGAAAAAAGCAGAACGCTAGTCACGAAGGACAAAAACCGAAAAACTAGCTCCGGGCTCGATACCGGTGTACCGGGTCCAGGCGGGAAGGGGAACCGGCATCGAATCGGGCAAAAACCATGAATCCAACGCAGGAAAAATCAACTTTTTACTGGGTGATGACACACGACCGTCGGGCTACGCGAAAAAAAGAAGACTGAGCAAGATGGCACCCTTGGGCAGGAAGGGGACCGCACATGCAAGCTGCATTCCCAAAGGCTTTCTTTGAAAGCTGGGGAAATGCTCCGCACAAGGGCTCCGTCGGCGCCGACATCACCCATATGTGAGGACTGACTTCCTACTTGGTCCTGGAGAATAATTTTGTAAACCATTTTCATGCTTAAATGGGCTTTTATAAAATTAAGTCATGCCTAGAAGTTAAGTGTGTTACAAGCCAGCATATACTTGCACAGTGGGTGTGCACAGGAGTGGAGTATGGGTGAAGCATTAGTGAAGTCGCAATTTACTTGTGTATTGTATTTTTAAAAACGTGATCCTGCTAACATTTATGCCAGCTCTAGAATGGGCTCAAGGTCTGTGCCTTCAATCTAGGCACAATTTCTGCAGGATTTATGCTAGCATTTTGCAAAGACACAAATGCATCTATGTGTCTTTATAAAAAGAGACAAAAACATGCACTCTTGATAGGAAGCAGAGAGTGGAGCTAAATGGGCAATTTTCTCAATGGAGAAAGGAGAACAGTGGAATACCCCAAGGATCTGTACTGGGCCCGCTGCTTTTTAACATATTCATTAATGACCTGGACATGGGAATAATGAGCGAGGTGACCAAATTTGCAGATGATATAAAATTATTCAAAGTTGTTAAAATGCAAGAGGATTATGAAAAATTGCAAGAGGACCTTGATAAATTGAAGACTGGACGTCCAAATGGCAGATTAAATTTAATATGGACAAGTGCACAGTTATTCACCTAGGAAAGACACCCCCCCCCCCAAACTATGGTTACACGATGCAAGGTTCCACATTAGGAACCTCTACCAAGGAAAAGGATTTAGACATCATGGATAATACATTAAAATCCTCTTCCAGGTATGCAGTGGCAACCAAGAAAGCAAACAGAATACTAGGATTTATAATGAAAAGAATGGAGATTAAAACCAAGGATATTATGCCTCTGTATCGTTCCATGGTGCGACCGCACCTTGAATATTGTGTGCAATTCTGGTCTCCATATCTTAAAGAGGATATAGCAGAATTAGAAAAGGTAGAGAGAAGAGCCACCAAAATGGTAAAGGGGATGGAAGGATACCTATATGGAGGAAAGTCTTAAAAGGTTAGGGCTTTTCAACTTGGGAAAAAAAAAAAGAGACTGCTGAGGGGAGATATGATAGAGGTCTATAAATAAATGAATGGAACGGAACAGGTAAACGTAGATCAGTTGTTTATGTCATTAGAAAATAGAAAGACATGCAATGAAGCTGTAATATAACTCATTTAAGATTAATAAGAGAATAGATTTTTTCATTCAATGCATAATTGAACTCTAGAATTTGTTACCAGAGGATATAGTGGAGGCTATTACTGTAGCTGGGTTTAAAAGAATGTTTGGAGAAAAGGTCTATAAACCATTATTAAAGAGGACCCGTGAAACCCACCGCTTGCCTCAGGACAAGCATTGTCAAACTTGGACCATGGCTTGACCCAGTATGGCATTTCTTATATTCTTATGATCTCCAAATCTAGGCATCTTGTTATAAAATTACCCTCAAATTGCATACAAGTATGTACTGAGGGGCATATTCAAAGCAGTTTAACCATTTAGCAGACATGTTTAGTGCCACTGAATATCTCCTGCTACCCAATTTGTACACCCTGACGTTAAGCGCTTAATATCGAGGTGTTCCGGGAGTGGTATCAGAGTTAACTAGTCAGTGGTAGCTGAAGTTAGAACAAAAGCAGGTGTAAACATTAGCCAGTTTACCTATCTTGCCGATGGCTAAATATTGCCACTGTCTGAATATCTAACACACTTTCTGGGCATACCGGATATGGTCCTGGCATTGAGTATTCGGGTATAATTAAAGGTGCAACAGCCAGCTGCTTCAAGTGTGCTGGCTACTGCCACCGTTGAATATCAGCCTGTGTCTGTGTGTGCTTTTGTCCCTTTTTTTATTGATTTTACAGGATACAGAAATATCAATACACACGCCAAGAGAATTCAACTCATCTTACAATATCGTTAACAACAGTAAATTAAACCCACCCACCTCGCTTATTCCACAGAATTCAAGAATCGGCAATTCAGACACCTCCCAGCTCAACATAATTTCCCTATCAGCAGATGGGAGACAGAGAAAAAACCAATCAGAAGCTTCAACATCTTCACTGGCACATATACCTGCTCCCCTAGGGAACAGCTTCAATATGACAATAGCAAAGCAAGAGGACTTCAGAACAGTGCTCAGAAAGAGAACCTCCTCAGCTGCTAAACAAAATAAACTACTGCACAAACGTGAAACTATATACAAGTCAGCAGAGCCATTGGATTCAGTATAAGCAGAATCACCGCCAAACAGCCAAGCTAAAGACAAGGTTGATTCTGAAAATTGGTAAGGCTGGTTTTCAGACAGAGCGCGGGTGGGTCCTGGACTGGTCTAGCAGAATTCCAGGGAAAGAAATTAAAGGTAAGTAAAATGTCACCTTCCAAATCTTCCTGCTAGAACAGTCCAGACTAGTGGGAAGTACCATATCTATACCACCCAAGGGTGGAAAGTCAGCTGCTGCCAAAACAATGGCTCCAAAATCGAGCAGACACACACCTGACGGTCCAAGCAATAATGTTGGGCAAAGGTTGAAAAGGACGACCAGGTTGCTGCCTGGCAAATGTCAAATCAGAGCGACCTGAGAGCATTCCACCCAAGAAGCTGCCTGTGCTCATGTAGAATTATTTTTAAGATCTACAGGAACAGGCTTACCCTGTAAGATATAAGCCAACTCAAAGGCCTGCTTAGAAGCAGCAACTCCTTATGGGAGCCAGAAAAGAGGATAAACAAGTAATCTGAGAGCCGAAAGGAATTAGTAACCTTCAGATAATGGTGCAAGGACCGTGCAACATCAAACAAGCAAAGATCACTGGAACATGTAGAAGACACCTCCCTGGGAAAGGATGGAAGTGAGAGAGATTTACATTGAAATCTGACAGAACTTTCAGTAAAAAGGAAGGAAGGAACCGTCCTAAGAGTCACCCCTTGTGCAGAGAAGGATAAGAGGTCTCAGCAGGAAAGCACCTGCAGCTCAGAAACACGCCAGGCCAACATAATGGCTATCAAAAAGACAGACTTGAGGGCCAAGTCCTTCAGAGTGGCCCTCTTCAAGGGCTCGAAGGGTGGCCGCTCGAGTGCCCAGAAAACCAAGGACAAATCCCAAGAAGAGACAAGCGGATGAACTGGAGTACGCAAGGTGTGTACTCCATGCAAAATAACACTGAATATCCAAAATGGGAGGCAAGCGAGCAACCCCCAACAGGGCCACGAAAACAGGTGAGAGCAGTCATCTGCACTTTCAAAAAATTCAAGGCAAGATCCTTGTCAAAGCCATCCTGCAGGAAGGACAGGAGATCACATATTTGGGCTTGCCACAACAAAACCACATGGGCGGAGCACCAGCACACGAATAAACGCCAAACTCAAGCATAAGCAAGTGACGTAGAAGGGTGCAATGCTTTAAGCAAGGTAGCCACAACTTGAGCAAAGTAGCCTTTACGAGTTAGATGGCGCCTTTCAAGAGCCAAGCCATAAGCAAGTAGGGAGCAAGATTGTCCATGACAAATTGGTCCCTGACCCAGCAGAGCCCTGCGAGAGCTGAGCTTCAGAGGCTCCGCCGCTAGGAGGCAAACCAGATCTATATAACATAGGTGATGAGGCCAACCTGGCACCATCAGAATCACCTGAACTGGATGAGTGTCTATACAGAGAATCTGGCCGATCAAGGCTCATGGAGGGAAGACATAGAGGATTTGTAACAGAGGCCAGGGCTGGACCAGTGAGTCTAGACCATGAAACATCTGCTTCCTCAGACGACCGAAAAAGGCAGGAACCTTGGCATTGGCCGAGGTGGTCATCAAGTCCAGAGTGGGACGACCCCAGTGGTTCACAATGTGTTAATGCTCACTGAGTTCGCACTCACCCAGGTCAAGAAGATGACAACTGAGAAAATCTGCCTGCACATTGTCTATCCTGACGATATGCTATGCCGACAGTGCTTGCAAATGACACTCGATCCAAGGAAACAGGAGATGCATCTCCAAGGTGACCCTTGGGCACTTGGTTCCCCCTTGTCTGTTGAGATAAGCCACCATCATAGTATTGTCAGACAGGACTCGAACTACCTGTGCGTGAGGAACAGGCAGAAAATGGCAGAGTGCCAAGTGGACTGCCAGCGTCTCCAACCGGTTGATGGACCAACTGGACTCAGGACCATGTTCCTTGAGCAGTCTATGGCAGACAATGGCCACCCCAACTGGGGAGACTGGCATCAGTGGTCAGAAGTATCCAAACGTGAACTCTCCAGGGGCATCCCTTTCATCAAGTTATCGTGACATATCTACCAGCAAAGACAATGACGAACGGCAGGCGAGAGAGGAAGATGGATATTGCAATCCTGCGAGCAAGGGAATTAACAGGACAGTAAAGGAAAGCTAAAGTGGACACGTGTGTCCGAGCCCAGAGAATCACGTCCAAGGTAGCTGTCACAGTTCCTAAGATCTGCAGTCATCCCACACCTGAGGAGCTGGTGAAGCTGGCAAGAATAAAGCAGAATGCAGAACTTCTGACATTTGTCCTGAGGTAGAAACACTTGCCCTACCTGAGTATCGAAGAGGACCCCGAGAATCGAGGGTCTGAGATGAAAATCTTGGCATGGTTGACCACCTAACCGAGGCTTTCCAAGAAGATGGCGACCCATGCCACTGCTCCCTGTGCCTCGTGCAAAACTTTGCTCGGATGAGCCAATCATCCAGGTAAAGATGGACACATACCCATGACGACTCAAGGCAGATGCGACCATTACCACGATTTTTGAGAAGGTACGAGAAGCTATGGCAAAACCAAACGGCAGGGCTCAAAATTGGAAGTGATGTCTCAGTACCACAAAGTGCAGAAAATGGGAATATGGAAGTAAGCCTCTGCAAGATCCAGAGAAGCGAAGAACTCGCCCGGGCAGACTGCTTGAAGCACAGATTTCAAGGTCTTCTGCAAAAAAGCTGCACATGGAGACAGCAATTGACCCCTCAGAGATCTAGGATGGGTCAGAAGGAACTGTCCTCCTTGGGCATGACAAAGCAGGTAGAATAGCAGCTGAATCCAACCTCAGTGGGGGAAACCAGACAAATTGCCCGATGCTGCAGAAGCTGCTGAAGAGTTTCTCGCATCACAGTCCTCTTGCAAATCAATTCACAAGGGAAGATCATTAAGGCAGCCCTGATGGGTCTGGCACAGTCAAGAACGTAACCCTGGGATATTATGTCGAGGATATTATGGCCATGGTAATCAGAGCCTATTTGCTAAAAAATAGGCGCCACCACCTGCTGACCTGTGGCATCCTGGAATGGATCCCAGGTCCGTCAGCAGGAGGAGTGTGCACTTCCATATTCCCATTTCTCAGATCGATGGACCCCTCATAAGAGCTGTGACTTGCCACTCAATTTGGACATCAAATAAGACGACTTGCTGGAACGATAGTGGCATGAATCTCGAAAACGCACTCTAGAGGACGTTGTTGAAGTTTTGGAGATCTAGAATGGGACAGAACCCCCCTTGACCTTTTGGTAATTAAGGAAGTACTGGGGATAAAATGCTAATATTTCTTGTGTGCAAGGAACAAGTTCTATGGCACCCTCTTTTAAAAGGGTGGTGACATCCTGTCACAACAGATCACGATGGAGAAGGTCTAGAGCGGGGATAGCCAAATCCGGTCCTAGTGCACCACAGTCCAGGCTAGTTTTCAGGATGTCCCTAATAAATATTCATGAGGTATATTTGCATTCCACTGCCTCCCATTGTATGCAAATCTCTCTCATGAATATTCATTAGGGACATCCTGAAAACCAGGCTGGATCATAGTGAACTAGGACCAGAGTTGGCCATCCCGTGGTCTAGAGGATACTCTCCTGGAAAAAAAGAGAGAAGGTAACTGGATGAAGTGGAACAGGTAGCCCTTGAGGATGACTTGTAGGCTTCAGGGTTCTGATGTTATGAGGGTTCACCTATGGGCAAAATTGACCCGACTGCCTGCAACGTGAGAAGGTTGGGGTTCCATCGGGGAAGAGTGACAATACTCTCTAGAAAGCTGTCAAAAGCTAGCCCCAGGTTGGGGCTGCGGAGCTGGTTGTGGCTTAGCAGGTTTAGGTCTCTTGGGTTGGCAACCTTGGTGAGAATGGTAGGGTGCATAAGCTAGATAAGAGGGGTAATATTTCTTCTTAGGGTAGAAGGGTTTCTTTACAGAGGCCTTCTTCCTGGAAAGATCTGCTGTTTTATGGGAGACATGCTTCATGATAAGGTCATCGGTCTCAAATTGTACCCGCTTTCGCCTTCCAGCCCTTATCAAAGAGGTTTTCAACTCTACAAGGAATATCTGCTAGCTTGTCTTATACCCACTCTTCTAGGTTTGAAGACTGCAACCAAGGAAGCAGTCTAGCTCCAATACCCACCGCTGCTGCTCTGCTGGTAGACTCAAAAGAGTAGTGATGAATTTAGAGCAGTCTTGACCATGCTTAACTAAGGCCCTATAAGCCTCTTGCTTCTCTGCACAGATGAGTACAGAGAACTCGTTCAGATCTTTGACATCTGAGGAACATGCCCATATAAAGCATATAGGAATTAATGCAGGAAGCCAATATCGAAGCATTGGCAGCCAAAGGCATTGAGGTATGCAATTCCCTCCCAGGAGGAACCAAAGAATGGTCCTTAGCATTCTTGAGCTGGCACATAGCCACCTCGACCACCATAGAATGGTGAGGGAGTTGAGGTTTCTGGAAACACAGGGAATTGGGAACCCTGTACATGGTGTCCAGTCTTTTACTGACCAAGGGAATCAAGAGATGTCTCCTACATCTGGAACATGAGGTCCTGTAGAATATGATGGACTGGCAGAGTGGCAGCATCCTTAGGCATCAAGTTATACTAGAGTATCTCCAGTTCCTCGGTTCCATCTTGGTGCTGAAGGAGATTAAGAGAGCCCTGGTCATGTTGTGGATAAAGTCCTGGAAGGACATGTCCTCCAGCAGTGACAGACGGCACTCATGAGGCGGTGACTGGTATGACGGCACATCACGGTGCCTCTGTGAAACCGGGGACTGCCTCAGATTCCCAGGCATTTGAATCAGAAAAGAAGTCAAAAAAAGCGACGGTCACCATCGCACCTTTGCACCTTTGCCGCCAATCAAATGTTGGACGATCCCAATGACAATGAACAGGCATCAAGCACCTACAATTCGGATGTATTCCTGCAGCCAATGAGATTTGGTCAGTTCCAGGCTCGGCATGGAACCAGAGGGTCTTGGTGACAGAGGTTCCAGGCTCGGCCTCAAGACCTAGGTCACCAAGGGCTTTGAAATGCCCAATTCCAGGCTTGGCATTGAGACCTGGGCTCCCGAGGACACCAGGAACTCAACCAAACTCCTCTCGATGGTCAGCATGCACTGCTTGAGGGGGATGGAGGAAGTCTGGGTGGACTTCAGTGCAGGACTGTGGACCACTGTACCAGACAACGGAAGCAGAGGCTCTCCTGAGGTCGAAGCTTGGGTAGCACTTCGGAGCCCCTTTTGTGCTTTAGAGATAGATTCCTCCTACTGGGGCTGTTTAGCTGGCCACTCACAGTTCTCAGGATCAGAATCCTTCTGAGGGGAGCTCCAGTGTCGATGTCCGAGGAACAATCCTGGGAATTAGCATCGGTCCTAGACATCGAAAGCTGAGACACTGATGTGGCTTCGGTGACTGGCTGCTTCTTACCATAGCCTTTCGATTCCAAGGGAGTGTGGGAACTGCACGAACAGCAGGAGCCCTGAGAAGACGTTGACATCAAAGATGAGCTTGCTGAGGCTGCCAAGTCAGACCCAAAAAGACTCTTGCATTGCTTTTCCCAGTTTTTTACCCCTTTCTTGTCATTTGCTGACACAAAGTACAACAGTTTGTGTTATGGTCAGGCCCCAAGCACTATAAGCACCAATTGTGCTTGTTGGTGACCAAAATGGTGCGGTTACATTTAGTACACGTTTTGAAACCACTGGCTATTTCTCCACGTCAGGAAACAAAGCCTCTGCCAGGTCAAAAGACTCAATGGTGGAATGGACCGATGAAAAAATCCATGGGAATCGCGAGGTAAAAAGAAAAATAAAAGTAGGGAAAGTGCTCAAAAGGGGACTGGTGTCGACAAGTGACAGTACAGAAGAGACGGGAAGGCAAAAAAAAGAAAAAGCAGCACACCGAAGGGCACGGTAGAAACTTTTTTTTAACCGCGGTGACAGGACAAGTGTCCATAAGGCTCCGCATAAAGCACAGTTACTTACCTGTAACAGGTGATCTCCGGAACAGCAGGAATTAGTCTTCACATATGGGTAACGTCGGCGCCAACAGAGCCCGCACGGGAATGCTCCCCAGCATCCAAACAGAAGGCTTTTGGGAGCATCCCTCGTGCCTGCGCAGTAGCTTCCCGCCCTTCCTACTGCCTCTCCCCAGTTGAGTTTCATAGCTGAGACAGAAGGAGAGGAAGAGGAAGGAAGAGAGAAAGAGATACAACTCCTAGGGAGGTGGGTGGGTTGTGAAGACTAATTCCTGCTGTTCCGGAGATCACCTGTTACAGGTAAGTAACTGTGCTATCTCCAGGAACAAGCAGGAATAAGTCTTCACATATGGGGACTCCCTAGCTGAGGGTGTCAGGGGAGATCCCAGAATGCGCGTCCCTAGACAGGGCGGCAGCGCCCAACCTGGATCCCCTGCATCCCCTGAGGGATGGGGGGTAGGAGTTGAGAATAGATGCCAAGGCACAGCAACCTAAAGACGACAGAGGGAGTCTTCAAACCCACGTCAAGTATCATTAAGCAGTTAATGATCCAGACAATCTAGAGCTTACCTACAGGATTGTAGGAGGCAGAGCTGTGACAGGTAATGTAGATGCGAAGTCTTCAAGGGAACTGCACCGCAGTGAGGACGAAGTTCCCAGTCCGGGCGGGCTGGAGACGCAGGCGTCAACTGGCACTGGAGAGGACGGCAGGTCTTCACGAGGAGCTCTATGAGAAGCTGAGAACTCCGGAGGAGCAGAGTCCCCAACCTTGAGGACTAAGCAGAAGACTGGCCGATCTGGGAGAACCCAGCCAGGAGAAGAAAGGAGTGTACCCCGGGATACCGAGGGGTACATCGTCTTCCCTAGCTGACACGGGATAGGAAGACATTGGGTTTGAAAACCTCCAGACAAGGAGGCGTAAACAAAAAAAAAAAAAAAAAAGGGGGGGGGGGCTGTTAACTTCACAGCAGCAAGTTTAAACAGAACCGGTCCCAGAGCCCGAGCTGCAGAACGCAGGCCAGCGGGCTGGCCGGACCCCATAGAAACAACAAACGGCAGTACCGACAATTGGGGAGATAGTCGGCAAGACACAGGGCGCTATAACATCTCCCAAAAGCGCCCACCTGTACCGATATATATCCAATAACCTGTATAGATGTATATCGGGCTATAGGCGGGCCCGGGAACACCCACCCAGGTACTAACGTGTACGCAGGGGAACATGCACACGTGAGAACAATACTGCGAGCTCGGGCCTGCCCCTGATCCACATGAGAGCGCCCACCTGGAGGGTGGCGGGAGAAGGGCCATCCAAGTGATGAGCCTATTTGCGTGGTACAGGGGCAGATTGGAGAGAGGAGCAGTATGGTTGCGTGAAAGGCCAAGCAGTTGAAGAAAAAGCACACCAGGAGCAGTAGGCCTCCGATGCGACTCCCTGGCAGTCACGCAGAAAAAAACTTGCCCTCCGTCCCACAAGGAAGACAAGGGGACAGAATAGCCATATAGCCACAGTGTGACTGTGTACGTCACCCCTGTCATATAGGAAAAGGACCTACAGGGACAGGGGACAATGCCCTTCGCCGCTCTGAAGAAGGCAGGGAGCGGTGTAGAAAACTGACAGGAGTCAGACATGCCGCCACGTCCCAGGAGCTAGGACGCGGGCCTTCGGGGAGCGTTAGTGCGCCAGATAGCCGAAGTGGCACGCGGGAGCATTAATAGCACACTGGGACTCGCGCTCGCGCAGCAACTGGACAGAACCAGGTGGTCTCCCTGTAAGAACAGAGAAGACAGACAATAGGGCGGGGATGGTCCGGCCCTGTCGAGGATTTGTCCGGACCATGCTCGGGGGAGGGTAGCGGCGAGGGTCTACACTGGAAGAAGGAAGAGTCGGTGCGTGATCCCCTCAAGCAGGAGAACCCCGGGGAGAGGAGATTTCGAAGGACGCCCCGAAGGGTAAGTCAAATGAAGGATAGAATAGCCATGTGTAGCCAGGCTATCCTAGTGTAGTGGAGGTCCCCCTCCACAACGAGGGAGGGAGCTCCTTAAACTCCTGAACGAGTATCCGAACCACTTGACCTACTAAAAAGGACCCCAGTGTAGAGCTGGAAATAAACCTCTGGAAAGAGAAGTTAAGCGCAACTGCCGCATCCAGGAGCCTAAGGCTGCTTGGCATGAGTACCCTGGCGCGGGCCCTGGCACTTCCGACTGATATGAGACGTCCCTGGCAGGTGCGCACCTGGCAGGTGGGCGGAGGGATGACACTTCCTCTTTCTCGGGAAGGAAGGCCGGGAAGGACATTTCCTACCCCCGGGGCCTGGACGGCCAGCGCTAGAGAGGTCAGCGGAGCACTGAGCAACCTGACGCAAAGCCTCGCCATTGAAGAGGTTTTTCCCAGTGCACGGGGAAGTACCCAGATTATGCTGTGCCCAGCTGCACAAGTCGGAAGCCTGCAACCAGGCTGTACGACGTGCCCCGATGGCAACAGCAGAGGGCCTGCCAACAGACTCAAAAGAGTCCAGGGCAGCACAAGAAAGGAACCAAGAGATATTCCTGCAATGGTAAAGGAGCAAGGAATAGTCGGGGGCCTTAGTGGCCGACACAAAGGGAGACAAAAGAGATAACCTCTCGGTAACCTCCCGAAGCGCCAGGCTCATATAGAAAATATATGAAAGGATTCTGGAAGCCAACATGGACGTCTGGAAGGTCCGTCGCACAAAGTTGTCCAGCGCCTTAGACGCACGATTCGGGGGGCAAGAAGAGTGCTTCTTCTTGCTGCCGACCTTCCTCAGCGCCGATTCCACCACAATGGAATGATGGGGAAGCTGGTGCGTCTGAAACCCCGAAGAGGGGGGCACCCGATACCGGGCGTGCATGGCTGTAGATGGCACAGGAACCTGCAAAGGCGAGCGCCAAATCCCGAACAGAAGATCCCGCAGGGAAGGATGCAGAGGAAGCATTACGGACTTAGCGAGGGGCCCGGGAGAGGAATGGCAAGCAAGTCCGCCATGTCAAGGAGAAAATCCTGAAAAGACGGTTCTCCCAGCGGAGCTATTCTGGGGAGGCCAAGGTTGAAGGGCCCGCTTGGCCACCAGGGGACCCTCCGTGGTGGTGCGCAGGAGGAATCGTTCTAAACAGAGGAGGATACTGGCAGTCCCGACTCGAGGCGGTTGGTACTGCATCGTCAGAGCCCGGGATTGATTCCAAGCTAGGCATCGAAGGGAGCGGCCTCGGCCCCGGCCCCGACCCCGACTTCGAGTGGCGCCGAGGCAGCCGGAGAGCCAGCAAGCTCTGCACTGCGCCGTCGGAAGAGACCGGGGTCGGCTCCGAAACACGTCGGAGCCGCGCTTTCAAGACTAGAGATCGATTTGAGACTGGGCATCGAACCGAGCGAAGCCAGCGACGCCTCCCTAGAGGGCGGCGGCGGCGCTGCCGATCCTGGAAAGCGGATCGGGATCGCGTCGATCGGCGCCGCGAGCATCGAGGGCCTCCCAGGTCGAAACTCGGCGAAGAGGGAAATACCCGAAGCCGCCTCCGACGTCGGGAGAGAGGCCCTTCTAGACGCCGGGGTTCTCCCCATGCCCGTTTTACCAAGTGGGAAAACCTTGCGGGACGTACTAGCCGGTCTCGAGGGTACCCAGGTAACCCGCCGACGAGCCCCGGTGGGGGGAGAGACGCACCGCCCCGGTGGGGGGAGAGACGCACCGCCCCGGCGCCGTGGCAGCGGCGCTTCTCTGGGCCGGAGCGACCGAAGGTCCCGAGGCCTCCCGCAGGCAGACTCTAGTGACGAGTGGGGCACTCGGCGCCCGCGGTGACGCCGGGGAGGTCGGCGCTGTCCGGGGTCAGCCCCGGCCCCTCGCAATGTTGGGGTGCCGAACCACCTGTCCGGGACAGATCGATCGGCTCTGAAGGTGGAGCCAGATGATGACCCCCGATGAAGAATGGGGAACTCGACCCCGAAGCCGCCACCAGGGGGGCGGGGGCCACTCAAGGCCAGTACCGCCCCCGCGGAAGCCTGGACCGAGTCGGCCGGCCCTGAAGGAACCGAGGGCACCCGATGCCGATTCCCGGCGAAGAGTGGAACACTCGACGCCGACGCCGATGCCGAGGAATCGGTACCGCTCGAAGCGGGCACCACCTCCGCACATGGCAGGGATGTAGGCAGGCCAGACCAGGTCGAGTCGGTAAGCCCCGAAGGCACCGATGACACCAGCCGACGATTCCCAGCCGCGCACGGCTGGGAGACAGGAAAGCCAGGCTGGGTCGAGTCGATCGGCCCCGAAGGTACCGAGGACACCAGCTGACAGTCCCTGGAGAAGAGTGGAGTCGGCACCGCCCGAAGCGGGTACCACCCTCGAGCATGGCTCGGAGTGAACCCCAGGAACAACCCGAAACCCCGTGGAGGCTCTGGAGCCCGAAGACTCCCGCCGGGGTTTATGGGGCTTGAGGGGAAGGCCGGAGCCGTCGTCATGCCGCGCATGAGACTCACCCCTCAAGGTTTGGTTAGTCTTAACAGACTGTTGTTGGGTTACCTGATCCTGGAGAGAAGAGAAAACCGATGACCGCACCTCAGGGGGAAAGACGTCATCGAGGGACACTCGAAAAAGGGAGGGTCTCCTCCCGACGCTGAAGCCCGGAGAACCGGGGGAAAAAGGATCAGGGCCCAAACAGGAGAGACACCAAGCACTGGAGTCTAAGAAGAAAACGAAGTCTCCACAGTGGGGGCACTTCTTAGGGGAAGAAGGCTCCATGCTGGAAAGCCCGGTAGGCCTCAGAGGGCTCGAGGAAAAACTCCTCGAAGGAAAAATATGGAAGTAAGGAAAATAAGGCACCAGCAGTGCCAGTGTCGGCGGGAAAAAAGAAGAACCGCGACCACAAGAAACAGAAAAAAGAAAGAAAGAAGAAAAAAAGTTTCTGCGGTGGCAGGAGGTACGTCCTGCCGGCTCCGCGGAAAAACGAAAACTGGGGAGAGGCAGTAGGAAGGGCGGGAAGCTACTGCGCAGGCGCGAGGGATGCTCCCAAAAGCCTTCTGTTTGGATGCTGGGGAGCATTCCCGTGCGGGCTCCATCGGCGCCGACGTTACCCATATGTGAAGACTCATTATTCCTGCTTGTTCCTGGAGATAAACCTAGACTGAGGAGATTCACTGGGAAGGCATGCGGGGAGGGATGCTCCCAAACGCTTCTTATTGGAACCCGCACAGGAACACTCCCCAGCATCCATCAGGGGACGTCACCCATATATGAAGACTGCATTTCTGCTTGTTCCTGGAGATTAAGAACTCCCTTCCCCCACGATCACCCCCATCTTTCCTTGCCCCCCCCCCCACTAGTGTCTGTAAATCTGGGGTAAAAGAGAGCCCTGGTAGCCACTAGGAGCATATACATTTGCAAAGATAAAAATAAAGATACATCAAGATGTTTTTACCACTAGATACCTCCCTCCCTCATCATGAGTTACTAAAAACTCTTACATGCCTAAATCTCTTGCAAACAATATCCCTTTCATCTTTTGTTTCATATTTGAGGTAAAGTATTGTCTGGAACATTTTTTTATTTTTCAATAAACCCTTGTCTTTAAGCAGATGGGTCTCCTAGAGGAGGATCACATCTGCTCTCAGCTGACCAACAACTTAAATTAGTGCAGTTGGTAGACTGGCATTTATACCCCTTAACATTCAGAGTAAGCACGCTGTCTCTCATCCAATCTTTTCCTCCCACCTTCTAAGTCATACTCTCCTTTCTCCACCTCCAGAGAAAGTGAACTCTCCCCCAGGACCCCTGCCATCGACACATATACCTCCCCCCCCACAGTGCATATTGTCAACATAGCCCTTCACACACTCATTCTCTCCTTCCCCTAAACTCGCACTCTGCTAAATCACACACAAACCGCAACCACATATATATCTATTGTTCCTCCCAATTTATCCATTACAACCACTACTGCCAAACACCCAGGATATTCTGCAGAAATATCTCCTTCCAAAAGGATCTAATAGTATGTCCCTTCATACAGTTCAATCTCCAACCTCCTTTTCTTTAGCAGATTTCTTCTGTGCTGGGTTCATCGAAAGCCTTTGCAGTCATCCTCCTCCAAATCACATTCAAGACAACCAAGTGTCTGTTCTGGTTGAGAATTCACTCTCCTTTTAGCTTGCTCTGGCAGTTTAGATAATCCCTCAATTCCTTTACTGACCGCCCTTCCAAGACTTTCCTTGCACTGTAAAGAGCATGGCAAACGGAATTTAATGTACTCCTTTTTACAGAATCTTCTGAATTCATGGAATGCTCTCCCTCTGCTGCAGGCTCTACTGCGTACTCTGCACCCCAGTACTGTTTTCCACAATCTTACACAATTTCAGTTGAATTAAAGAAAGCAGCAGTCTCCAGCACACGTGACAATAATATTATTGCATCAGAAACTATTTTCTAGGTCTTTTAGTCTATCTAGATTTGATGGGTCTCCATTTGCTTTTACATAAAAGAATATCAGAAATGCCATACTGGGTCAGACCAAGGTCCATCAAGCCCATTATCAGCTTGCAATAGTGGCCAATCCAGGTCATAAGTACCTGCCAGATTCCCAAAAAGTACATAAGCTACACAATGCCTGTCCCAGGGTAAGCAGTAGATTTCCCAGGCCCATAAATCCTTATTAGAGGACCCTTCCTCCAGAAAGCGTAGTTACTCACCTGTAACAGGTGATCTCCGGGAACAGCAGGAATTTAGTCTTCACATATGGGTATCGTCGGTACCGACGGAGCCTGCGAAGGAATGCTCCCCAGCATCAAATAGGAATGCTTTTGGGAGCATCCCTCAGCACATGCGCGCTGCCTTCCCACCTTTCCAACTGTCCCTCTTCAGTTAGGTTTGTAGCTGAGTGAAAGGATAGAGGGAGAGAGGAAAGCGACAGAGAGACAGAGAGTCAACTCCTAGGGGAGGTGGGTGGGTCGTGAAGACTAAATTCCTGCTGTTCCCGGAGATCACCTGTTACAGGTGAGTAACTATGCTATGTATAGGAACAAGCAGGAATGTAGTCTTCACATATGGGGATACCCTAGCTTAAGATGCCAGGGAGATGACCCCAGGAAGCTGCCACCTATAGCGAGGCGGGAAATACTTCCTCCCATGGATCTCTGGCATCTTACCAGTTGTATTAAGTTTGAAAGTGATTTTGAAGAACAGTCTGACTAAAGAAGGCATCCCGACGGGAGGCTTTATCTAGGCAGTAGTGGGCTGTAAAGGTGTGTACCAATGCCCAGGTGGCTGCTCGACAAAAGTCATCAATAGACACAGAGTGAAGGTTAGCCAGAGAGGCTGACATGGCTCTCACATTATGAGCTGTGACATGGCCTAGGAGAGGAAGATTCTTACTCTCATAAGCAAAGGATATACATTGTGCAATCCATTTGGATAAAGTTCTCTTGGAGACTGGAAGTCCCAAATGACTAGAATCAAAAGCAATAAAAAGTTGAGAAGACTTTCTATGTTGCTGTGTTCGTTGTAGGTAAAAAGCTAAGGCTCTTTTACAGTCCAAAGTGTGAAGGTTCTTCTCTGCATTAAGGGCATGAGGCCTCGGAAAAAATACAGGAAGATAAATCGATTGATTTAAATGAAAAGGCGAAACCACCTTTGGCATAAAGTGTGGATGAGTTCTGAGGACAACCTTATCATGGTGAAACTTAATGTAAGGAGGATCAGCCACTAACGCTTGCAATTCACTAATGCGACATGCAGAAGTGATTGCAATTAGGAAGATGACCTTCCAAGACAAAAACCTCAGGGTAGTAGTGGCTAAAGGTTCAAAAGGCGGTTTCTTGAGCTGCCCGAGAACTAGATTTAAATCCCATGCCACCGGTGGTGGTTTGATGGGAGGTTTTGTTAATAGAAGACCTCTCAAATCTGGATATGAGAGGATGAGAGGAAATTGGTTGTCCATTTAGAGGCTTATAGGAAGCTGTAATTGCGCTAAGATGGACTCTTATTGAATTGGTCTTTAGACCAGAATTTGATAAATGAAGTAGATACTCCAGTATCGATTCCAAAGGTATCACCAGGGGGTTTAACCCCTTCTGGGAACACCATATAGTAAAACGTTTCTACTTGAAGGTTTTCTAGAAGCCTGAAGGATATCCTTTACCTGTTGAGAAAGGTTGAGATCCTGAAGATTTAAGTTCTCAGCAACCAGGCCGTGAGATGCAGGGACTGGGGATTCGGGTGCCATAGCGTCCCGCTCTCTTGGGAAAGGAGATCTGGAGCACACCCTAAATCCAGAGGTGCAGCTTGAGAGAGATGTAGAAACCAGGGATACCACGTTTGGCGCGGCCACCGTGGCGCTATGAGGATCATACGACCTCTGTCTCTCTGAAGCTTGAAGAGTGTTTTGGGGATGAGGGGAATGGGTGGGAAGGCATAGAGGAGTCCTGACCCCAGTGAAGGAGGAAGGCATCCCTTGCCTGGCAATTGTGAGCTGGAATCCTGGAGCAGAACCGGGGAAGTTTGGCATTCAGTGGACTTGCAAAGAGGCCTATGTCTGGAGTCCCCCAGATGTGAAATATCCTTGTCACCTGGTCTAGGTAGAGAGACCATTCGTGAGGCAGCAGTACTCGGCTGAGTTTGTCTGCCAAAAGGTTTTGAATGCCTGGAAGATATACTACGAGAAGGTGGATTTGATGCTCTCTGGCGAGGGCCCAATGTCGTAAAGCTTCGGTGCATAACGGACAGCCTGTTCCACCTTGCTTGTTCACATAGAACATGGCTACTTGATTGTCTGTTTGGACTAGGACTGTCTTTGTAGCTGAGCTGGGCATGGAATACTCGAAGAGCTAGATAGCGTAGTTACTCACCTGTAAACAGGTGATCTCCGGGAACAGCAGGAATTTAGTCCTCACATATGGGTATCGTCGGTACCGACGGAGCCTGCACGGAAACGCTCCCCAGCATCCAATAAGAATGCTTTTGGGAGTATCCCTCAGCACATGCGCACTGCCTTCCCGCCTTTCCAACTGTCCCTCTTCAGTTAAGTTTGTAGCTGAGTGAAAGGATAGAGGGAGAGAGGAAAGAGACAAAGAGAGAGAGAGAGAGAACTCCTAGGGGAGGTGGGTGGGTTGTGAGGACTAAATTCCTGCTGTTCCCGGAGATCACCTGTTACAGGTGAGTAACTACGCTATCTCCAGGAACAAGCAGGAATGTAGTCCTCACATATGGGGACTCCCTAGCTGAAGATGCCAGGGAGATGACCCCAGGAAGGTGCCACCGTCAAGGGTGAGGATCCTTCCTCCCATGGATCTCTGGCATCCCACCAGGGTTGGTGGGTAGGAGTTGGTTTACGTTTGAAAAAGGTTTTGAAGAACAGCTTGGCCAAAGAAGGCATCCCGACGGGAGGCTTTATCTCGGCAGTAGTGGGCTGTGAAGGTGTGTACCGAAGCCCAGGTGGCTGCTCGACAAATGTCATCGATAGAGACAGAGTGGAGATTACCCATAGAAGTTGCAATGGCTCTCACATTGTGAGCTGTGACATGGTCCTGAAGAGGAAGACCCTTGCTCTCATAAGTAAAGGATATGCATTGGGCAATCCATTTAGATAAAGTTCTTTTGGAGACTGGAAGTCCCAAATGACTAGGGTCAAAAGCTACAAAAAGTTGCGAGGACTTTCTGTGTTGCTGTGTTCTTTGAATGTAAAAGGCTAAGGCCCTTTTACAATACAAAGTATGAAGGTTTCTTTCTGCATTAGAGGCGTGAGGCCTAAGATAAAATACAGGAAGGTAAATTGATTTAAATGAAAAGGTGAAACCACCTTTGGCATAAAATGAGGGTGAGTTCGAAGAACAACCTTATCATGATGAAACCTAGTTTAAGGAGGATCAGCCACTAAAGCTTGCAATTCACTGATGCGACGGGCAGAGGTAATTGCAATTAGGAAGATGACCTTCCAGGTCAAAACCTTAAGGGCTGCAATGGCTAAAGGCTCAAAGGGCAGCTTCATGAGCTGCCCGAGAACTAGATTTAGGTCCCAAGCCACCAGTGGTGGCATGATGGAAGGTTTGGTTAATAGAAGACCTCTCATAAATCTCGATATGAGTAGATGAGAGGAAATTGGTTGTCCATTCAGAGGCTTATAAGAAGCTGCAATTGCACTAAGATGGATTCTTAACGAATTGGCTTTTAACCCAGAATTCGATAAGTGAAGGAGATACTCTAGTATCGATTCTAAGGGTACGAGCAGGGGGTTTAATCCCCTCCTGGAGCACCATACAGTAAAACGCTTCCTCTTGAAGGCATAAGATCTTCTTGTGGAAAGTTTTCTAGAAGCTCGAAGGATATCTTTTACGGGCTGAGACAGGTTAAGATCCTGGAGGTCTAAGCCTTTAGCAACCAGGCCGTGAAGTGCAGGGACTGGGGATTTGGGTGTCAATGTCCCGTTCTCCTGAGAAAGGAGATCTGGAGCGTGCCCTAACTCCAGAGGTGCTGCTTGAGAGAGATGCAGAAGCAGGGAATACCATGCCTGGCATGGCCATCATGGTGCGATGAGAATCATACGACCCCTGTCTCTCTGAAGCTTTAAGAGTGTTTTGGGAATGAGGGGAATGGGTGGGAAAGCATAAAGGAAGTCCTGACCCCAGTGAAGGAGGAAGGCATCCCTTGCCTGACAGTAGTGTGCTGGTATCCTGGAACAGAACCGGGGAAGTTTGGCATTCAGTGGACTTGCAAAGAGGTCTATGTCTGGAGTGCCCCAGAGATGACATATCTTTGCCACCTGGTCTAGGTGGAGTGACCATTCGTGAGGTAGCAGTACTCGACTAAGTTTGTCTGCCCAAAGGTTTTGAGTGCCTGGAAGATACACAAGAAGGTGAATTTGGTGCTCTCTGGCAAGGGCCCATAGTCATAAAGCTTCGTTACATAATGACAGAGAGTCGTTCCGCCCTGCTTGTTCACATAGAACATGGCTACCTGATTGTCTGTCTGGACCAGGACCGTCTTGTAGCTGAGCTGGGTGTGGAACACTCGAAGAGCTAAATAAAATTGCTCTTAATTCCAGGTGGTTTATGTGTAAACCTACCTCCTGTGGAGTCCAGGTGCCCTGGGTAGAGATATGATCCAGGTGTGCTCCCCAACCCACCTGTGATGCATCTGTTAGGGTGGCCTGAAAGAGGGGTTGATGGAAAGGAGACCCCACTGTCAGATTTTCTAGTGATTGCCACCATTGGAGGGACAAAATTAGTCTTTGAGAGACTGTTATTTTGTCTGACAAATTGCCCGTGGCCTGTATCCACTGTGTGGAGAGGGTCCACTGTGTGGAGAGGGTCCACTGAGCTGCTCGCATGTGGAGGCGAGCATATGGGACTACATGAACTGTGGATGCCATGTGTCCCAGTAACTGCAGTAGTTCCCGAGCCGTGAGGGAGGATTTGCCTGCTGTTTGAGAAGCTAGCTGCATAATGCGAAGACACCGGGCTTATGGAAGGAAAGCCCTTGCCTGCCTGGTATCCAGACAGGCTCCTACGAATTCTAGGCATTGGGAAGGAACTAGTTGAGACTTCGGGAAGTTGATTTCCAATCCCAAGTACTGGAGGAGTCGCATTGTACGAGACAGTGCAGAGCTGGCCTCTGCAACTGTGGAGGCTCGAATGAGCCAGTCGTCTAAGTAGGGGAAGTCAAAAATCCCCAGGGTTCGTAGAAATGCTGCCACTACTGCCATGCATTTCGTGAACACCCTTGGTGCTGAAGCCAGACCAAAAGGAAGAACCCTGTACTGGAAATGTCTTCCCCTGAAAAGGAAACATAAGAATTTCCTGTGATCTGGATGGATGAGAATTTGTGTTGTCATGAAGAAGACCCTTCTGAGCCTATGGAGGTAGGGCAAGATGAGGATTTGCTTTCAGAAACTGACAGGCAGTCTGAGCACATGGCTCAGTGTTTGCAAAGAAGCAGCAAACAGAGAGTAACGAGCTGGAGAGACACGCCCCTGCAGTGATGTATGCCCTAGCTCAGGAGGTAATGAGGTTCACCTGTTTCAGGGCAGGGCACAGCTAAGCCCTGAGAGTTACAATGATAAAAACTGGTCATTAGCTTGGAGCAAGTAGAGCCCAAGGGAGAGCCAGAGGGGGAACTGGAAGCAGAACGAGAGTCAAGGAGGAGTGAGAACCAAGGGAGCCGTATTCCTGAGGTCAGAAGGAAGCAACCCAGGACAGGGGTTGTCTGGCAAACGCAGGAGAGGGAAGAATCTTCCTGAGAGGCAGGCTTGGCAAAGCTCACACGCGCCTAAGAGAGAGACAGGCTGGTGGGAGAATACCGGTACGTCTGAGGAGAAAGCTAATAGGCTGAAAGGCAAGCAAACACAAGCAGTGTTTGAGAACCAGTCTAACCCTGCAGAGTGGAGAGTTCCTTCCCTTTTAAAGCCAAAAGGTAGGCTTAATAATTCATACAAGTTTGAACCTAGCTATAAAGCAGTTCCCTATAGTTACCAGAAAGTAGCAAACTCCCTGAACAAAGACTACAGCATATATGGTAGTTTACAACCCTGCTCAAGAGAATGTTACCGAGAGAAACCACGTGAGCTCAGAGAAACTGTTTGTTTCAAAGATCAGGATAGCAGCTTACTGCCACACCCTGCTTTGTCCTGATACTGAGGAAATGCAGATAGACTCTGACCATAATGAAATAGTGGATGATCGGATGGACTGTACATTATCATTGGCTGACCATGTGAATTCCCTATGCTGAACAGTGTCTGTGAGAGACGGTAGAAGCAGCAAAAGAAAAGGGAACATTTTCTTTGCTAAGTGAAGCTGTTGTGGTTTTGTTTTGTATCAAGCACTGCACGTTTAAAGCCTGAAGCTGACAAGGCTAACTTACCTGAGTTCATGTATAATTTCCTCAAGCCAATTGTATGGCATGTTTTGTCCTGAGTTATTCACTTGCATTTAATCCGCCGGGAAGGGGAAAATAAATTCTTGTCATTGCCTGAAACCACTCGACTGCAACTCATCTGTGCTCAAGGAGTAAAGGGACTTACATTCCCAGAAGGCTTTGCACAGTTAAAGCAAGCCCACGCTCTCTGAGGCAGGAACACCACAGGCAGACCAAGTCTCAGCGCCCTAGGCGTTGGGCTGGCCACCGTGAGGGTGACAGTGTATGCATCCTTTAAGTCTAGAGAGCAAAGCCAGTCCTGGCCTTGAAAGTATGGCAGAAGAGTTCCTAGAAAAATCATTTTGAATTTCTCTCAAAACAGGTATTTGTTCAATTCTCTGAGATCTAGAATGGGTCTGTGTCCCCCTGTTTTCTTTGGGATAAGAAAATAGGGGGAGTAGAACCCTGTTCCCTGTTGAAAAATGGGTTCTTCTTCTATTGCCCCTTGGGCAAGAAGTGTGGAGACCTCGTAATCTAGCAGATTGTCTGCAGAGGTTTGTGAATTGAACTGCTTTAGAATTGTAGGAGGGGGTATGCTGTGAAAATGAAGTTTGTACCCCTCACCTACAATGGACAAGGTCCAATCTTCTGCTGTTATTTGATGCCATCTGTTGATAAAGTGGCATAACCTGCCCGGAATATTGGGGGGATGGAAACCCCTCAGAGGCAGGAAGGCGAAGCTCTCTGGGAAGGAATCAAAACTCTTGAGGGAGCTGAACCTGGAGAGCTGGTTGGGCTCTCGGTCCTTTTGGTTTCTTTTGTTGTCTAGGTTGTCCCTTTTGGGCAACCTGACCTGAAGTCTGCTGGGTATAGGAAGGATAAAACTTCCTCTTTTTGCTAAAAAAGAGGGGTTTTTTTATAAGGCTTCCTTTTGGCTGGAGTGGCTGTAGACTTTGATAATCTGAGGTACAATTGTCAGCATCTAACTCATTAGCCTTTTCCTGCCAGTTCTTGCCGAAGAGATTCTCCCCTGTGCAAGGAACGTTGCCTAATTCATCCTGTACCCAAGTCTCCAAGTCTGATGCCTGCAGCCAGACAATCCGTCGTGCACCAATGGCAATAGCAGAAGTTCTGCTGATGCATTCAAAGCAGTCAAAAGCTGCACGATTGACAAACTTGGAGACATTTTGAGCATGCTTAACTAGAGCAAGAAAGTCTTGTCTCTTATCATCTGGGAGAAAAGGGCTGATAAGTTCCAAGTCTCCTGTGACTTCCTTAAGGAACATTCCCATATATAGGATGTATGAACTGATTCTAGCTGAAAGCATGGAAGCTTGAAAAGTTCTGCATCCAAAAGCATCCAGAGTCCTGCATTCACAACCTGGAGAATTGGCTGCATGTCTCTTTGCACTTTTATTCCTACGCATGGCTGATTCCACTACCATTGAATGGTGTGGTAGCTAGGTTTTCTGAAAACCAGGACATGGTGGAACTCGATACATTGTATCAAGTCTTCTAGAGTGAGAAGAAGTGGTCAGAGGTGTCTGCCACATTCTGAGCATCAAGCTATGCAGAATTTCATGGATAGGCAGAGTAGCTGCCTCCTTGGGAGCTTTAGGATATTGGAGGATTTCCAATTCCTTTGTTCTGGGTTCTTCTTCAGGAGCTACTGTGATTGAAAGACCCTTGGCCATATCACGGATGAAATCATGAAAAGACATGTCCTCTGGAGGTGAAAGTTTGCGTTGGGGAGAAGAGGGATCTTCTAGGAGAAACCCTCTAGTGCCAGCAGGATTGTCAGTCTTCGGAATCGGAGGAATGAGAGTATTCCTGACTCTGATGCTCCTGCAAAGCACGATCCCGGTACCGATCGAAGTCGGTACTGAGATGAGCTGGTACTGCTTTGTCCCCTCCAGCCAGAGATGGCATAGGAAGAGTTCCCGCCAGGGCTGGCATCACCGGTGTTGGTACCAGTGTCAGTACCAGCATCGGTGTCAATGTCGGCACCGGTGCTCTTGGGACCACCGGTACCGCAGCCGAAAGAAGAACTGCGATACTGCGCTTGATAGCGAGGAACCTCTGGTCTATCGACGCTGCCGATGCCTGGGTGTCGGTACCGGTAAGGACGGCCAGAACCCCTGAGCATGGCACAGGTAGTTCTTGCGAGGTTGAGGCCTCGAGAACATCCTGAAGCCCCATCGATGCTTTGGAAGCCGAAGCCTCCCGCCGGGGCTGTTTTGCCAGTGTGGTTCCCTCAAGGGCAATGCCAACGGCCTCTCGATGCTTAGCAGGAGAGCTACCCTTTGCGGATCGGCTCTTATGTTTAGTTACCTGAGACCCATGGGAGGAAGAAGAGGCCCTCGACGATGTCGATGCAATGGATCTGGCATCTCCAGAAAAAAAGGATACCGAGCTTTGTGGCCCGGTTCTGTCTTCCTCTTTTGGTCATTCCCATGCAGGAGAGACATTCAGTTGGAGAATGATCAGGTCCTAAACATTTTAGACACCAATCATGGGTGTCGGTGACGGAAATGGTAGCGCCACACTTAGTACATTTCTTAAAAACACTAGTTGGTTTTTCCATGATTCAGGAAAATGGGGCGTAGTGCCCAAAATGGCACCTAGCACCAAAAGGGAAATGTTTCTGAAAGAAACAGTAAAAGCTTTTGTTTTTTAAAGGAAAAGAAAAGAACCGGCGGTACCGGTAGGCGTCGTGCAGTAGGCAAACACGACCACAGAAAGAAGTTTAAAAAGATAATTTTCTGCGGTGACAGGGAATAGGTCCTGTCAGCTCCGTGGAAAACAAAGAACTGAAGGACAGTTGGAAAGGCGGGAAGGCAGCGCGCATGTGCTGAGGGATGCTCCCAAAAGCGTTCTTATTGGATGCTGGGGAGCGTTCCCGCGCAGGCTCCATCGGTACCAATGATACCCATATGTGAGGACTACATTCCTGCTTGTTCCTGGAGATAGATTGCTCTTAATTCTAGGAGGTTTATGTGAAGACAAGCCTCCTGTGGAGTCCAGGTGCCCTGGGTAGAGAGATGATGCAGGTATGCTCCCCAACCCACCTGTGATGCATCTGTTAGGGTGGCCTGGAAAAGGGGTTGTTGGAAAGGAGACCCCATTAAAAGATTCTCCAGTGATTGCCACTATTGGAGGGACAAGATCAGTCGATAAGAGTTTGATATCTTGTCTGACAGACATCCTGTTGTCTGTGTCTACTGTGTGGATAGGGTCCACTGGGCTGCTCGTATGTGGAGGCGAGCATAGGGAACTACATGAACTGTGAATGCCATGTGTCCCTGTAGCAGTTCGAGCAGTTAGGGAGGATTTTCCTGCTGCTTGAGAAGCTAGTTGCACTATGCGAAGACACCGGGCCTGTGGAAGGAAAGCCCTTGACTGTCTGGTATCTAAACAGGCTCCTATGAACTCCAGAGACTGGGAAGGAACAAGTTGGGATTCTGGGAAGTTTATTACCAATCCCAAGTATAGGAGGATTCGCATTGTGCGATACAGTGCAGAGCTGGCTTCTGCAACCCTGGGGGCTCGAATGAGCCAGTCGTCCAAGTAAGGGAAGACTAATATCCCTAGGGTTCGCAGGAATGCAGCTACTACTGCCATGCATTTCCTGAATACTCTTGGTGCCGAAGCCAGACCAAAGGGAAGAACCCTATATTGGAAGTGTTTTCCCTTGAAAGGAATCGTAAGAATTTCCTGTGATCTGGATGGATCAGAATGTGAGTATATGCATCCTTTAAGTCTAGGAAGCAAAGCCAATCCTGACTTTGAAAGTATGGCAGAAGAGTTCCTAGAGAAAATCATTTTGAACTTCTCTCGGAACAAGTATTTGTTCAATTCTCTGAGGTCTAGAATGGGTCTGTGACCCCCTGTTTTCTTTGGAATAAGAAAATAGGGGGAGTAGAACCCTGTAACCTGCTGGAGAATGGGTATTTCCTCTATTGCCTCTTGGGCAAGAAGTGTTGAGACCTCGTGATCCAGCAGATTGTCTGCAGACGTCTGGGAATTGATCTGCCTTAGGGCTGTAGGAGGGGGCATGCTGTGAAAATGAAGCTTGCACCCCTCTCCTACAATGGACAGAGTCCAATTTTCTGCTGTTATTTGGTGCCATCTGTTGGCAAAATGACACAGCCTGCCTGAAATATTTAGGGGTTCTGGACCCCTCAGAGGCAGGAAGGCTAAGCTCTCTAGGAAGGAGTCAAAGCCCTTGAGGGGGCTGAACCTGCAGAGCTGGTTGAGCTCTCGGGCCTTTTGGCTTCTTCTGCTGTTTGATTTGCTGTTGTTGTCCCCTTTGGGCAACTTGACAGTGAGCTTGGCTTTGCTAGGTATAGGATGGATAAAACTTCCTCTTTTTGCTGAAATTAGGGTTTTTTTTATAGGGTTTCTTTTTGGCTGGAGTGGCTGTAGAGTTTGACAATCTAAGGTGATATTGTCAGCATCTATCTCATTAGCCTTTTCCTGCCAATTCTTGCCAAAGAGGTTTTCTCCTGTGCAAGGGATGTTGCCTAACTTATCCTGTACCCAAATCTCCAAGTCTGATGCCTGAAGCCAGGCAATCCGTTGTGCACCAATGGCAATAGCAGAGGTTCTGCTGATGCATTCAAAGCAGTCAAAGGCTGCACGATTCACAAACTTGGAGACATCTTGAGCATGCCTAACAAGAGTAAGGAAGTCTTGTCTGTCATCTGGGAGAAGTGGGCTCAAACTCCAAATCTCCTGTGACCTCTGAGGAACATTCCCATATATAAAATATATGAGCTGATCCTAGCTGAAAGCATGGAAGCCTGAAAAGTTCAACGCCCAAAAGCATCAAGAGTCCTGCATTCACGACCTGGAGGATTGGATGCATGTCTTTGCACTTTTCATCCTACACATGCCTGACTCCACTACCATTGAATGGTGTGGCAGCTGAGTCTTTTGAAATCCAGGACATGGTGGAACTCGATACATGATATAAAGTCTCCTAGAATGAGGAGAGGTGGTCAAAGGTGTCTCCCACATTCTGAGCATCAAATCATGAAGATTTTCATGAATGGGCAGAGTGGCTGCCTCCTTTGGAGCCTTAGGATATTGGAGAATTTCCAATTCCTTTGCTCTAGGTTCCTTTTCAAGAGCTACCGTGATTGAAAGGCCTTTGTCAACATCACAAATAAAATCCTGAAAAGACTTGTCCTCCGGAGGCGACATTCTGCATTGGGGAGAAAAAGAGTCTTCCGGGAGAAACTCTGGTACCGGCAGAATTACCAGAGTCATCGGAATCGGAGGATTCGAAGTGTATCTGATGATGATGTTCATGTAAGGCACGGTCCCGGTATCGATCAAAGTCGGTACCGAGTCGATCCAGTACCAATCTTTCGATGCCAGCCAAAGACGGCATGGGAAGAATTTCCACCGGTGCTGGTACCAGTATCGGTACCGGTGCCGGTACCAACATCGGTATCGGTGCCCGTTGAACCATCGGTGTCAACGGTACCGCAATTGTAAGGAGAACTGCAATACTGCGCTCGATAGTGAGAAATCTCTGGTCTATCGACACTGCCAATGCCTGGGTATTGGTACCGGTGAAGGTGGCCGGGACCCCTGAGCATGGCACCAGTAGTTCCGTCGAGGATGAGGCCTCGTGAACATCCTGGAACCCCATTGATGCTTTGGAGGCCGAAGCCTCCCGCCGGGGCTGTTTTGCCAGTGTGGTTCCCTCAAGGGCAATGCCAATGGCCTCTCGATGCTTTGCAGGAGAGCTACCCTTTGAGGACCGGCTTTTATGTTTAGTTACCTGAGATCCATGGGAGGAAGAAGAGGCTCTTGACGATGTCGATGCAATGGACCTGGCATCTGAAGAAAAGAGGGTACTGAGCTTTGCAGCCCGGTTCTGTCTTCCTCTTTTTGTCATTCCCATGCAGGAGAGACATTCAGTTGGAGAATGGTCAGGGCCTAAACATTTAAGACACCAGTCATGGGTGTCTGTGACGGATATGGTACTGCCACACTTAGTGCATTTTTTAAAACCACTAGCTGGTTTTTCCATCTTTAAGGAAAAATGGGGCCTAATGCCCAAAATGGTGCCTAGCACCGAAAAAGAAAAGTTTCTGAAGAGAAACAATTCAGAATTTTTTTTTTTGAAAAGAAGAAAAGAACCGGCGGTACCGGTAGTGTCGTGCGGAGGCAAACGCGACCACAAGAAAACAAAATTAAAGAAGAAATTTTCTGCGGTGACAGGGTATGTGCCCTGTCGGCTCCACGGAAAACAAAGAACTGAAGAGGGACAGTTGGAAAGGCAGGAAGGCAGCGTGCATGTGCTGAGGGATTCTCCCAAAAGCGTTCCTATTGGACGCTGGGGAGCATTCCCGCGCAGGCTCCGTCGGTACCGATGATACCCATATGTGAAGACTACATTCCTGCTTGTTCCTGGAGATACTTGTCCAAACCTATTTTTAAACCTAGCTACACTAAGTTTTTACTACGTCCTCCAGTAATGAATTCCAGAGTTCGATTATGCATTGAGTGAAAAAAATATTCTCTTATTAGTCTTAAATGGGTTACATTATAGCTTCATTGTGTATCCTCTAATCTTCCTACTTTTTGAAGTAAAACAACCAGTCTACATTTACCCATTCTACTCCATTCATGAATTTATAGACCTCTATCATATTTCCCCCTCAGCTGTCTCTTTTCCAAGCTGAAGAGCCCTAACATTTTAAGCCTTTCCTCATAGGGGATCCTTCCATCCTTTTTACCATTTTGGTGGCTCTTCTCTGTACCTTCTCTAATTCTGCTATATCCTTTTTAAGATTATGGCGACAAGAAATTGCACAATATTCAAGGTCTGGTTGCACCATGGAACAATACAAAGACTTTTATAATATCCTTCATTTTATTTTCCATTCCTTATGAATCTTAGCATCCTACTTGCTTTCTTGGCCACCACTGCACACTGCGCAGAGGATTTCAATGTATTATCCAAGATGACACTTTTATTTAACAGTATTTCTAAACCGCCTTATCATAATAATCAAGGTGGTATCACAGCAAACACTTAAATCCTTTTCCTGGGTGGTGGTTCCTAATGTGGAACCTTGCATTGTTTAACCAGTTTGGGTTGGTCTTTCCTTGATGCACAACTTTGCACTTGGGTCCACATTAAATTTCATCTGCCATTTGGCGGTCCACTCTTCCAATTTATCAAGGTCCTCTTGCAAATTTTTCACAATCCTCTTATGTTTTAACAATTTTGAATAATTTTGTGTCATCTGCAAATTTGAACATCTCACTTATTATTACCATTTCCAGGGGATTCATGAATATGTTAGAAAGCAGTGGACCCAGCACACATCCCTGGGGTACTCCACTATTCACCTTTCTCCACTGAGAAAACTGCTTATTTAGCCCTACTCTTTGCTTTCTATCTTTTTACCAGTTCCTGATCTACAATAGTATACTGCCTCCTATCATATCACTTTTTAATTTTGCCAAGAGTCTCTCATGAGGGACCTTGCCAAAAGCTTTCTGAAAATCCAGATAAACTTTATCAACCAGCCTACCTTTATCTACCTGTTTATTCACACCTTCAAAAAAACTATAGCAGATTAGTAAGACAAGATCTTCCTTGACTAAATCCATGTAGGCTTTCTCCCATTAAACCATAACTATCTCATATTTAAGTTCTTTCAGCAACCTCTGTTGTATACCAATCAGAGGGTGCTAGTGATTTACTACTTTTTAGTTTATCAAATAGTTTTAATATTTCTTCACGGTTTATCAAAATTTGTTTCAATTCTTCTGATAATCATGCCTGAAATGGCATTTACAGTGATATAACTTCCCTACATCTTTTTCAGTAAAGAACAAAGCAAAGAATTAATTCAGTCTCTCCGCTATGGCCTTGTCCTCCCTTAGTGCCCTTTTTTACCCCTCCTACATCCAATGGTCTAACTGACTCTCAGGTTTTTTATTTACATTCTCTTATATACCGCGCTATTCTGCATCAGTGCGGTTTACATTGAACAAACTGAAATTACATTGAACAGGGCATTATAACTTGGAGATAACTATTTTACAGGGAACATGGGCTATGGAGGGTTAAGTGGCTTGCCCAAGACCACAAGGAGCACCTGTGGGACTAGAAACACCAGTCCTTCCAGCCCAAGGTTGCTGTCCTCTAGTGGGATTTGAACCCCCGACCTTCCGGCCTGAAGTACCTTGCCCCAACCACTAGGCCACTCCTCCACTCCTCCATAGTTTTTTGCTATGCATGTACTTGAAAAAGATTTTATTAAATGTTTGCTTCCACAGCAAGTTTTTTTTCAAATTCTCTCTTTACCTGCCTTATCAATGCCTTGCATCTAACTTGGCAGTGTCTATGTTGTTTCCCCGTTTTTGACATTTGGCTCCTTTTTCCATTTTCTGAAAGATACTTTTTTGGTAACAGCCTCTCTGACCTCACCTTTAAACCATGCTGGCAGTTTTTTTGCCTTCTTAAAGCGTGGAATACATATGGTCTGGGCTTACAAGATAGTATTTTAAAACAATTCCCATGCTCAATGTAATCCTTTAACCTCTACAGCTGCTCTTTATTTTTTTCTTAACTATTTTCCTCGTTTTATCATAGTCTCACTTTTGAAAGTTAAAAGGTAGTACTGTGGATTTCCTTGCAGTCGTCCCTCCATTTCTTAAATGAAATGTGATCATGCTATGATCACTATTGCCAAGTGGCCCTAACACTTACCTCTTGAATCAGATCCTGTGTTCCAGTAAAGAGACAGTCCAAAATAGTTTCCCCTTGTCAGTTCATGAATCAGCTGCTCCAAGAAGCAGTCATTTATTTCATCTAAAAGCTTTATCTCCCTAGCATGTCCTGCTGTGTCATTGACCCAGTCGAAACCAGGGTAATTGAAATCACCTATTATTACTGTGTTGTAACTTTTGTTAGCTTCCCTGATTTCTTTTAGAATTTCATCATTCATCTGTTCATTCTGGCCAGGCACACGGTAGTACACCCCCACACCCATCACCTTCCCCTTTTTACATGGAATTTCTATCCATAGAGACTCTTCAGTGTGCTTTGTTTCCTGAAAAATCTTTATCCTGTGTGACTCAACGCCCTCTCTAACAGAGTGCAACCCCTCCACTAATGTGATCTAACTTATTGTATCGCATTAGTTGTTCTCCTTCCACCAGGTCTCCGAGATGCCAATTGTATCTAACCTTTCATCTAGTGCCATATATTCTAGCTCTTCCATCTTTTTTTAAGCTGTCTAGCACTTGCATACAGGCATTTCAGAGGTTGTATTTTATTCATATCAACAATCTAGTTATCAGTTGACAAGGATAACATAGTTACTCACCTGTAGGTGTTCTCCGTGAATAGCAGGAATAAGTCCTCAAGTCACCAATGTGAGCCTCACATGAAACACTCCCGGGCTTTCACAGGAAGCTTTTGGGAGGTATGCCGCGCATGTGCACCTGTGCCGTATTCTCCAGTATGATCACATTGCAGGAGCCAAAAAGGCAACTTCCTGGGGGACGTGGGAAGGTTGTGAGGACTCATTCCTGTTATTCATGGAAAACACCTGCTACAGGTGAGTAGCTACACTTTCTCCATTTGCAAGCAGGGAATAAGTCCTCACGTATGGGATTCCCAAGCTGCAGTCTACTGGAACCCGAGGAGAAAGAATAGCCCAACCAAACATCGAGAACTGGAGAAGCCAGGAAGACCAGAAAGGCAGTTTCATCGAGGGACTCATCTGAGGCAGTATCCAGAGTCGACATCGACCAAGAGAAATTTTGAGCAGGTAGCCTGGACAGAAGGGTTGGTGGGCAGGAGCTGCCTCTCAAAACCCAAAGAGATGCCAAAGTATGGACTGGCCAAAATTTCTGTCCCGTTGGAAATACCCACCCAGGCAGGAATGGGCTACGAAGGTCTGGACCGAAGACCATGTTGCAGCCCTACAGATCTCTTCTGCGGAGATATAACGGAGATTGGCCATCGCACAGACATTGTGAGCTTTGATATGACCCTCAAGGTTCAGACTAATCAAGGAATACACATGCGTGATGCAATCTGCGAGCCAGAGGGCTAGCATACATTTTAAAACAGAGACTTCCAGCCAAATGGGGTCAGAGACAAACAATTGAGAGGATTGATGGTTCGCCTTCGTGCGCTCCAAGTAGAAGGCCAATGCACGCTTGCAATCCAGAGTGTATAATACTGCCTCACCGCGATTGGAGTAAGGCTGGGGAAAGAATGTTGGAAGGACAATGGACTGGGTGAGGTGGAAAGCAGAGACTACCTTCGGCAGAAAATGCGGACACGGAGGAAATCAAAGTAAAGCAGTCTCTCCTCAGTGTTGACTGCGTGGCTCATGAGAGTGTGAACGTTGATGGTCCCCTTTGCACCTGGCCTGCTATTGGCAATGCCGCGGGGCCTCTGACTGACACAATGGAGAAGGAGATGGCTCCAGTCACTGGCGTTGATACTAATCTCCCATCCGATGTCCCAGCCATGACAAGCAGGGCATGGGTCTACGGGATTGGCTGGAAGGAGTGAGGCGACTACGCTCTCTGCACCAAGAAGCCTGCATTCTGCAGAGCTTCCACTGCCGCCAAGTGAGGTTCTAAGGCTCGTAGGCATTCCTCCAAAACCACCACCGATGAGGATGTCTATGCCTCAGCTACGGACATCGCCAGTGATCCATCAGGTGGGGACTCCGCGATGACTGGGGCATCGGGAGACATCTGGCTGCCCTTCTGGGTGTAAGGAATGGACTCCGCAGTTCAGGTCGGGTCCTCCTGCTGGGGAAGCCTGGCTGTCCGTCTCATGCTGAGAGAGGCTGCGATGGTGGACGAGAAAGTCGGGGCTGAGGATGCTGAATCAGATGAGCCAAAGAGGGACAAACTCATGCTTTTTCAGACCCTTCAGCCCTCAACATGTCATCTGTAAGCAGAGCTCGTAGGACACTGACTGGCTGGTCAGTCAGGTCCAAAACACTGCAAGTACCAATTATGGCGGTCAGTGGCAAAAATGGTCTTGCCACATTTAATGCATTTTTTAAAGTTGTTAACCAGCTTAGACATGCCGAAAAACACTGCCTCGGCAAAATCAAAACGTAAAACTGCCACGGGCGGGAAAAAGCCTCCAAAGGGGGAAACTACAACAGAAAAAAATACTGAAAGGTAAAGAAAGGCTAACAGATGACAGGTGGGTGAAAAAAATGAATGAAAACTCAGCCACAAGGACAACAAATTTAAATTTTTTTGTAGACTGCAGGAACATGTCCTAGGGGCTCCATGGAAAGAAGACTGGAGAATATTGTGCCATGGCGGGCTGGGAAGGCAGGTGCACATGAGCAACATATCTTATAGAAGCTTCCTTTGGAAGGTGGGGAGCGTTCCATGTGGGGCCTCATCGGTGACATCACCCATATGTGAGGACTTATTTCTTGCTTGTTCACAGAGAAAATTTGGAATCTTTCATCTCTCTCTGCTCTGTACTTAAAAATCTGGGTTACTTTTATCTTTATTGGAACCTCCCTATCAGGATGCCCTAACTTCCCTCTTTTGCTAGTATTCAAAGATACAGCCTTCTGAATCATGCGCTTTTGGGCGACTGTCAACTTTCCCCTATTAACTAGTTTAATAGCTGCTCTCTCCCTTTTAAGGGTTAATGCCAGCAGCTTGGTTCCACTCTAAGGTGGAATCCATCCTTTCGGAAAAGCCCCACCCTTCCCCAAAACGTTGCCCAGTTCCTAACAAATCCCAAACCCTCTTCCTTGCACCATTGTCTCATCCATGCACTGAGACTCTAAAGCTCTGCCTGCCTTTTGGGTCCTGCGCATGGAATGGGAAGCATTTCTGAGAAATGCTATCTTGGAAGTTCTGGATTTCAACTTGCTACCTAAAAGCCTAAATTTGGTCTCCAGAACCTCCTTTCCACATTTTCCTATTGCATTGGTACCAAATATACCAAGACAGCAGGTTCATCCCCAGCACTTTCTAAAACCTTGTCTAAGTGGCGTGTGAGGTCCGCTATCTTTGCACCAGGCAGGCCTGTTACCAGGTGATTCTTATGTCTACCAGCCACCCAGTTATCTACATGCCTAATGATTGAATTGCCAACTATAATGGCAAGCCTAACCCTTCCCTCATGGGCACATGGCATTGGGGAAACCACCTCAGTGCAAGAGGGTTTTACATCACCTGGAGGACAGGTCCTAGCTACAGGTCTCAAATGCCTCCTCTGTTTCCATTAACTTCACCACCTCTGACACCCTCTTTCCCAGAGCACCAATGTCCCACTTAAGATCTGCTGCCACATCTTTAATCTGTCTGGCAATCAATATATATACATATATTTTTTTAAATTCTGCGAGCCAATGTTGCATGTCCCGGAGTGTGAATGGAGTATCCGCCACATTGCCGTACATGCTCCTTAAACTGAGCTAATCACTGCCCTTTAATCACCATGCTGTGGCACTCGCAACTTCTCTCGCTCTCCAGTGGCATATTTACAGACTGAGTTTCTTCCTTGCTGATACTTCTCCTTTGAAATATGCTAGCTCCACAGGCAGGGAGATTTATGCAAGCTATTTGATCATTTATTTGAATCCCAGCCAAAACATACGATTTAGGAAACCATCACCAGGGGTTATGTCGTTTTCTCCTTGTGCCTACTTTTAATGCACATATATGCCCAGGAAATTTTTTGAAAACCTACTCCAATATATAAAATTCTGTTTTCACATTCAAGTCCCTTATAAAATTATCACCATTGCATCACGATTTATGAAGCACCGCATTTATGCATATTTATGTGGTTTTATATACTGCCCCATCAGTAAATCAAGGTGGTTTACATTGAACAAATAACTACTACATATTTAATAATACTTGTGATGTTTTAAGTCATCCAAAAGAAAGTTCTATTGTCTGCAGTGGAGATCAAAATGTTGCTGGAATACGTATAGTAACGCTGTTTGAGGTAGGTATGTGTTTGTTAATCAAGAAATCCAATTGGCTGGATAACCCCACCCCAGTGCCTTACACTGACTAGACAACAGTTTGCTGTGCAAGCGGAGGAAACGACTGTGAATATCTGGAACCAAACGGCCATGTAGTGATGCAGAAACACTTACTGAGACACCAAGGGAGCAGTGACAGAATACTTCATCACAACAGGCAGGGACAAAAGCTCAATCAGCTGTACAGCCGTTACATCCGTTGCTGTCTGGAGACGAGGATCACCAGGGAGGGAAAGTGGCCTGGATATCACATGATGCAGAAGGTCTAAAACTGGGGGTTCGGCTACAATCACAAAAGATTTTAACAGATAAGATTACTACTGTATCTTACAAGATATATGTAAATCAATGTACCCAGTCTGACACAGAGAAACTGAAGCAGCAATATTAATATAACTATGAAAGTATAAGAAATACCAGCAGGCTGTGAAAGTCTCTCTCTTCTTTTTTAAGTCCTAGCCCTTCACATTACCACCTAGTAAGGCTCCAGCTGTGAGGGCTGTAGTGATTAGTCTGGAAGGGAGAGAGAGTGAGTATGGAGCATCTGTACTTCATAGCTCATTAGAAGGCAGAGTTCCTTCAGACAGGCAAATAAATGCATAATTTTTTTTCTCTCTTCCAGCTAATCATTAAAGATTCCATTCCAAGCAGTACTTCCTATAAGTGTGAATAGCTAAAGAGTTCAGAGCGCTCTCTCTAAATGGGAGACATCAGAATGTACCTACTTGGCTCAGTGCAGTCTTTTCTCTGGGAAAGAGAAGAGAAAACATTCAGTGCACCCCCATCTAATCATTCTCTTTTTATAGTCCCACTCACCCTACTAGCTATTTTCTTGAAAAGACTCTTCAGAGGCCTCATCCTTTGGCAACATCCTTCAAGAACATATGAGCAAAAGATGTACCATACCAAGTCACAAGTTCTTGGTAGGATTCCAAAGAATAAATTAAGTCCTTTATATTCATATCCAGGGATAAACAGTTCAGCAGGCACTGCCAATTAATTATTTGTCTCTGTAGAGCACTGTGTCCATCTGCTAAAGGCTATACAAATGACTAACAAAGCTGACAAACTTCCAGTCCTATAGGAACTGCATGCTTCAAGTTCAATGCCTTGCTCTTCTGAGTCACTACCGGTGTACTCTTTCTCTGAGGGCAAGAGTATGCCATCTAACCCTCTCCAATGAATGCAAGAAATGTGCATGTGTACATGTAAAACATCAAAGACAGAAAGCTGGACAGGACCTAGACAGAGCATATTTTTTTTAAAGAAAGAACACTTAATTACACTTTTCCTTTCACTTCTGAAGGACTTAAAAATCAAGTATCTTTAAAATCATATTTCTTTTCAATAAACTTGAGAGAAACATTTGATGTTTATTTGCCACATGCTATTTAGAAACATGATGGCAGATAAAGACCATATGGCCTATCCAGTCTGCCCCTCAATACCAACTACTAAGCTCTACAGTCCCTATAGAGACCTTCTATGTTTGTTCCATGCTTTTTTGAATTCAGATACAGACTTTGGGGTATGTTTACTAAACCGTCTTAACGTCACCACGATAACGCCACTTATCGCACAATAATGCAGCGGCGGCGTTAAGGCACACTAAGGCTGTGAAATTCGGACCTGAAGGGTGGAGTAAGGCTTCCCAGAGGGCGGAGAGAAGGGGTCAATGGGTGGAGAGTGGGTGGGGAGAGGCTCCATGCACACTAACGCTGTGAAATCAGGGTCTGAAAATTAGCACCAGTGAAAACCTCACGCTAGAGGCACATTTGCAGGCGAGAGAAACCATTTCAGTCAGCAATGTGTAGCAAAGGCAGGGAAACCCAGTAAAGTCATAGTTGTGATACATGTGCAGGGACCAAAAAAGCAAACAAACATATAAAAGGACCAGAACCACATCTAAAATCCCAATAACCAAGCTGGCCAATAGTGATATTAATGATAAACATAAAGCAACACTACTGACAAAGTGTATAAATGAAGATATCATGTTTGGAAGGGTCTATGCTCTGTCCCCCTACAAAGTGAATGATCCCACATTGAAATAGCGCTGATCAGTGTTTGTCGGTTAGATTGGGAGCAGAGGCCAACAAGGGCATAAACACCCACACCCACAGGCTCCACTATCCAAAGCCTCATGGACAGTCAGGCTGTTGGGCCCTGCGCGCAGCAGCAGCATCACCCAATACTAGCACTTGCATACCTTAGCAATGCCACCCTAAACTTGGGAATACGTTACACATATATCAAAAGGTTGCTATGATTAATGGCAGATAACAATTCCTAAGTGAAGCACAATTTGCTGATAGAGCTGCATCATAGCAACCTTTCTGATATCTGTGGAGTGTGTTTCAGTTTTGGTTTCTGACAGTGTTTACCACCCCGGGGAGTGACCCCCAACAGTATTGCGTACCATAGCCATGCCTGCACTGTGCCCAGGACTGGTGTGGTGGCCAGGGCTGCCAAAAGCTTCTATATTTGCACAATGCTGGCATAGGTGTGGGAGTGTGTGTCTGTCTATTGTGAGGGCCCCACACTATCCAGTGTGTTGTGGCTGCCTACACCTTACTGAGCCCACACTGCTTGCACTGTTTCCAGTGTTAGTCTGCCAATGTGCATAATGAGGAGCAAGGTACTGTGGGTATGGCCCAGACAGGGTGGCCTGGGCAGGATGCATCTGCACAGGGCATAGGGCAATGGCTGGGACACTGTAGTGCCCAGCCACCACCTGCACGGACAGGGTGGCCACAGCATATCCTGCTAGGAGTTCACTCTCACCCTGACTGAGCAGTGACCATGGCATGGCTAGGTTCCCCCATAGTGTTATATAGTATTTCTCTCAAGTGATATTTATGAGTTCTCTTTTCTGGGGCCCAATCACTGACTTATCTGCTTGGTGTGTGTGCTCACATCCCAGTTTTGGGTGCACACATCTCCTCCAGGAACATGCACTATGGACTAGCTAGCAGACTGTCTGCAGTTAGTATGTGTATGGCTGAAACATCTTGCAGGGTGCAGCGGCTGGAGACTCACTGTGCTCACTGCTGGAGAATGTCAGATAGTGGTGGGGGGCAGCTGAGCATTTCCAGGCCTACTGTCTGTCTGCCATTGCCTTATGGATGTGTACAGATCTGCATTGACTGCCCTGTAGGGTGCCCTCTACTGCCACCATTGCAGGGATGTAGAATGTGGATCTGTTGGTGGTAGATCCTGTCCCCCACCCTGAGCCCCAGAGGGCGGGTTGGGTGGTGCTACATAATCCGCCTATGGGTCCAAACACCCCCTTCACTTAAATCATGTGACCATGGCACCCACACAGGATATGCACTATTCTGGGTGTATCATAGTCCACAAGGGCTAGACCTGACTGGGAAATACAGATGGACACAGGTGTATCCTAGGTGTGTCTGCAAGAACTATCTATCACACACTGGCACTGATGGCGACCTGCAGCATAGCCTATCTCAGCTAAGCCAGGTGCTGCGGACCTGGTGCTGGGCGCCCCCCCCTCGCCCTCAGGGTGAGCACAGTACCCGCACAATGTGACGGTCAGAGTAGTTACTCACTTGTAACAGGTGTTCTCCAGGAGCAGCAGGAATCAGTCCTCACAATGTGACAGTCTGTAGCTACTCTGTGCCACTAACACACACAGTGAGTTCCCCCTACCAGGCCGAGGTGCTGTGGGGGTGCATACCCCATCTTGTGATCATCTGTAGACTGCTGATCTGCATGTGCAGTGCATCATGGGTACGGGTGGGTTAAATCTATCCTGGTAACCACAGCAAACAGCTTGTGTGGTGACCTGCTGTCCTTCTGTAGCCAGCCAAGGATTTATTAGTAGCTACAGAGATGTAGCCCACTGGTTACTTCACTGACTGTGGAGGCAGAGGTCATGGGTTTGATCCCACAGTGGTGTTATTTGATAGGGCTGTCTGAGGCATTTCCTTTTTTAATTTAAATTAGTGCTGCCAGCAAAAACACCCTCACAGTGCTGTAACCTTAAGGTGCCTCATAAGGCGCCCTATAAAGCACCCTATAGGGAACATTATAAGGTGCCTTGGCGGACAATGCACTTTATAATGTGCCCTCTGGAGTGCCTTATAGGGCGCCTTATGTGGCATCTTAGGTTACGGCACTGTGAGGGTGTGTTTGCTGACAGCACTAATTTAAATTAAAAAAGAAAATGCCTCAGACAGCATTGATTTAAAGTAAAGGGTAATGCCTCAGACAGCCTTACTTATTAAGCCCACTGGGGGATCGAACTCATGACCCCTGTTTCAGCAGTCATTGTATTAACCAGTGTGCTACACCTCTATTGCTGTGATTGCAGGTCAGCACACGAAGTTAAGGTTAGCGAGCGGTAACGTGTGCGGCTCCCTCTATCGCGCGATAATGGACACGGCACACTTTATTGCGCAATAACCCACAATTGCTACCTTAAGACCGGAACACCCACTCCTTATATGGCATCCTTCACATTATCACTGCAACTAGCACCAGGAACATTAAGACGGTTTAGTAAACATACCCCTTTGTCTCTACTTCCTCTACTGGGAGACCACGCCACGCATCTACCACTCTTTCCATAAATAATTACTTCCACATAGACTGAGGAGTAAAATCTTTTACCTTCATCTTATATCCCCTCGTTGCAGAGCTTTCTTTCAATTGAAAGAGACTCTTCTCCTGTACATTCATGCCATAATGTTTCTATGTAAGATGGGGCCCAAGATACAAGCAGTAGGCTTAAGAGACCTGTGTTCTTTTCAAGGGACATAAGGGATACATCATGGAAAGGAAGACTAGGGTGAAAGACATGCCTCGGGCAAGGGTAATGCAGGACAAGTTATTGAGACAGAAGGAATAGAATCTTCTGGATCTGAAAAGCTTTAACTGACAGGGCTGATTTTATAGCTAAAGTAATGAGCTAGATCCTCTGCTGAGAGAATATTGGAGGAGGAAGACTGCAATCTAGAATCTGATGTAACATAGTAAATTACTGCAGATAAAGCGTAGTTACTCACCTGTAACAGGTGTACTCCAGGAGCAGCAGGAATCAGTCCTCACTTATGGGGGGTGACGTCGGCGCCGACGGAGCCCTCGCGGAGCAATTTTCCCCAGCTTTCAAAGAAAGCCTTTGGGAATTGCAGCGCGCATGCGCGGTCGTCTTCCCGCCCGAGGGTGCCATCTTAGCCAGTCAGATGACATAGCTAAAAAAGACAGCATAAAAATTTGCAAAAAGAACATAAGCAGACGATTGCAACTCCAAGGGGAGGAGGGAGGGTAGTGAGGACTGATTCCTGCTGCTCCTGGAGAACACCTGTTACAGGTGAGCAACTACGCTTTCTCCAGGACCAAGCAGGAAGTCAGTCCTCACTTATGGGACTCCCAAGCTCAAGGCTACCGGAGACCCTAAGCACAAAAATGAGCTCCCTCTAGCTCAGCAGCACAGAAGGATAGAATCTTCGCTGAATTATCACCCACCGGTAGCCCACATCCGGGATGGAGGGTAGGAGTTGCTCAGACCTCAAAGAGATTACGGAGGACTGCCTGTCCGAAAGCACTGTCCCTACGGGACTCCCTCTCGAGACAGTAATGGACCGCAAAAGTCTGGCTCGAAGACCAAGTAGCGGCCCGGCAGATGTCTGCCAGCGGAACAGAGCGGAGGTAAGCCACTGACGTAGCCTTTGCCCGAACGCAATGAGCCGTGACTCGACTTTCTAAGGAGAGTCCGGCTGCCCCATAAGCCCAAGAGATACAGTCCGCAACCCAGATGGACAGAGTACGCTTGGAGACCGGGAGCCCCAATTTATTGGGGTCAAAAGACACAAAAAGCTGGGCAGCTTTACGGTGCTCCCGCGTACGGTCAAGGTAGAAGTTCAATGCCCTTCTACAGTCCAGGGTATGGAGGACCGTTTCAGCTCGGCTGGAGTGTGGTCTGGGAAAGAAGGTTGGAAGTACCACCTCCTGATTGATGTGAAAAGGGGAGACCACTTTAGGCAGAAATTTTGGGTGAGTCCGTAGGACTACCCTATTCTTATAGAACCTAGTGTAAGGGGGATCAGACACGAGGGCCTGCAATTCACTCACGCGTCTAGCGGAAGTGAGGGCTATCAAGAACAGTGTTTTCCAAGACAGAAAACGGAGAGAACAGGTAGCCATAGGCTCAAAAGGCGGACAGGTGATCCGCTGCAAAACCACATTCAGGTCCCAGTCAGGCGCTGGCGGGCGCAGAGGTGGTTTAAGTAGAAGGAGACCTCGGAGAAACCTCGCCACGAGAGGGTCATTAGAGAGAGGTCTGCCGTCCACCGGTACATGATGTGCTGAAAGAGCACTGAGGTGAACTTTGACGGAGTTGGACTTAAGTCCCAGATTAGAGAGGTGGAGCAAGTACTGCAAGATCACCGACACCGGGCAGGAGAAGGGATCCTGAGACTGTTGGGTACACCAGACTGCAAAGCGACGCCATTTAAGGGCGTAGCATTTGCGGGTAGAAGGCCGTCGCGAAGCCAAGACGACCTCCTCCACCTCCGCCGGCAGGAGAAGGGGAGCAAGGACTACCCTCTCAGCAGCCAGGCCATGAGGTTGAGAGACCTGAGGTTGGGGTGCAGGAGGGACCCCTGATCCTGAGTGAGGAGATCCGGTTGTACCCCCAGAGGGATTGGATCCTCCACCGCCAGTTGCAGCAGGAGCGGAAACCACGGCTGCCTGGGCCAGCGAGGGGCCACCAGGATCATGAAGGCTTTGTCTCGGAGAACCTTGAAAAGAGTCCGAGAGACCAGCGGGATGGGAGGGAAAGCGTACAGAAGGCTCCCCGACCACGAGATCAGAAAGGCGTCCGCCGCCACCCGAAGGGGGTGTGGCCGACGAGAGCAGAAGCGAGGAAGCTGCCGGTTGTGAGGACTGGCAAAGAGATCCACCGTGGGGAGACCCCACTTGAGGAAGAGCTTCTGAACTACCAAGGGATCCAGACGCCACTCGTGCGGCTGGAGGACCCTGCTGAGTTTGTCTGCAAGGCAATTTTCTTGGCCCGGGAGATAAACTGCCTTGAGGAGAATGCCGTGACTGACGGCCCAAGAGCAGAGCTTCTGTGCCTCCCGGCAGAGGAGGAAGGAGCCCGTGCCCCCCTGCTTGTTCACGTAGAACATGCCAACTTGATTGTCCGTCTGGACAAGGACGGACTGTTGGGAAGTCAGGTGGGAGAAAGCCTTGAGAGCCAGGCGGATCGCCCTGAGCTCCAGGAAGTTGATCTGCTGAGCAGACTCCCACGTGGTCCAGAGGCCCTGAGTACGTGCCCCTTGGCAATGTGCTCCCCAGCCCAGGAGGGATGCATCGGTGGTCAGCACCCGGGTCGGCTGAGGTGACTGGAAAGGCATCCCGAATATCAGGTTCGGCTGCCGGAGCCACCACCGGAGAGACGAGACCAGCGGCTCGGAAACGCGCACTAGGTCTGCCAGGCCGCCCGTGGCTTGTCGCCACTGCTGGCGGAGACACCATTGAGCAGACCGCATATTCAGGCGGGCATTGGGGGTCACATGGACGGTGGAAGCCATATGGCCGAGCAGTCTCAGGAAGCGCCTGGCGGAGACCAGGGGCTGGCTGCGAAAGCGGTCGGCTAGGTCCATGAGCCGTTGAGCCCTGTCGAGCGGTAGGAATGCTCGCGCCTGAGGAGTGTGCAGCCTTGCGCCGATGAACTCGAGATCCTGTGAGGGGAGCAAAGTGGACTTTGCGAAGTTTATGACAAAGCCCAAGTGCTGCAGCAGAGTCACCGTGCGGCACGTGGCGTTGGTGACCTCCTGAGCGGACGCTGCTCTGATGAGCCAGTCGTCGAGGTACGGAAAGACATAGAGGCCGTGAAGCCGGAGATGGGCCGCCACGACCGCGAGACATTTTGTGAAGACTCGCGGTGCGGAGGACAGGCCAAAGGGCAGTACTCTGTACTGGTAATGATTTCCGGCCACCACAAACCGTAGGTATTGGCGGTGGCTTGGGTGGATGAGGATGTGCGTGTAGGCATCCTTTAGATCCAAGGAGCATAGCCAATCTCCCTGCTGGAGGTAGGGCAGAAGGATTCCAAGGGTAAGCATCTTGAACTTCTCCCGCACAAGGAACTTGTTGAGGTTGCGCAAGTCCAGGATGGGTCTGAGGCCCCCTGTTCTCTTTGGTATCAGAAAATACCTTGAATAAAAGCCTTGACCTCTCAGGTGGTGTGGCACCGGTTCCACCGCCTGTTCCTGCAGAAGACCTGCTAACTCCTGAAGGAGCAACTCCCTGTGCAGAGGGGGGCGCGGAGGTTCTCCCGGAAAATAGGAGGGAGGGACCTGATGGAAGTGGAGAAGATAGCCTTCTCGCACGACCTGAAGCACCCAGGCATCTGCGGTGATGCTGGACCACCTGTGGGCGAAGTGAACCAGCCGGCCTCCGGTGCTGGAGGGAACCAGCGGGGGGGGAGAGGCTATGCTTAGCGAGTCAAAAGCCCCCACCCTGCTGAGCAGGGGCTGGTGGTGCAGGCTTGGGGGCTTGCTGCCTACGGGACCCGTTACCCCGTCCCTTGGCCTGCTGGCCCTGTTGGGGAGCTGCAGGGGCCTGATAATGGGGGTATTGTTTGTAGGCAGCCGCCTTCCTCGGGTAAAAGGACTTTTTCCCCGAGCCCTTCTTTTTCTGGGAAGGGGCGGAGGTCTTCCTAGAAAGCCTGGTCCTGGTGAGAGTCTCAGTCTCAATTTGCGCAGCCTTTTCCGCCATGGGCTTGCCAAAGAGGTTTTCGCCTCGGCAGGGGACATCGACCAACTTGTCCTGCACCCAGGGCTCAAGGTCTGACGACTGAAGCCAAGCCTGTCGGCGGGCACCGATGCCGGCTGCGGCCACTCGAGCCGAGGCTTCAAAGCCATCATAGGCTGCTCGGGACATGAACTTTGAGCATTCCCGAATGCCAGTGGACAAGGCTAGGAACCTCTGCAAGGGCTCCTCGGAGAGACCAGCGGAGAAACCGGCTAGCTCTTTAGCCAGATCCCGGAGATACATGCCCATGTATAGCTGGTAAGTCTGGACACGACATGCGAGCATAGAGCCCTGGAAGCACTTCTTGCCAAGGCCATCCAGGTTACGGGCCTCCCTGCCAGGAGGCACCGAGGAGTGCATCTTCTGGCTCTTAAGACGGTGCATGGCCGATTCCACTACCATGGAATGGTGTGGCAGCTGTGCCTTTTGAAAGCCAGGGCTCTTGCGGACTCGATAGATAGAATCGACCCGCTTGCTCAGGACCGGCGAGGAGGCCGGACTCTCCCACATGCGGAAGAGTAGTCGTTCCAGCATAGGAGGAACCGGCACAGTAAAGTGTTCCCTCGCGGGAGAGTCATACTGGAGGGCGTCGAGCTCTTCGGCTCGAGGCTCCTCCTCGGGATCCGCAGGGAAGGCCAAAGCCTTGGCCATATCCCTAACGAAGTCCGAGAACCGGGCATCCTCCGGGGGGGACTGCTTCCGAGGCTCGGACTCCGGTGAGTCCGATGGGACACACCGAGTCCGGAAAGAATCAGGTGACTCTTCCTCCTCAGACTCCCAGACCGACTCCGACGAGGACTCGGTGGGGTCGGCCCGGGCAGGGTGCGGCGCCAGCCGCCCCGACGCCGAGGGAGTCGGCGTCGGCGACCTCGGTCCCGAACGGGAGGCCGAGGGCGACCTCGACCGAGGATCGACTCGAGTTCTCATCGACTCGAGGATCGGCTCGGTCTCCGGGGTCGACTTGGACGTCGACGTCCCGGCGGTCGGGGCAGCGACGCCAGCGAAGCCAGCGAGCAGTGCCCTCTGCTGGTCCATGAAGGCAGACAGTCTGCTCTCCAAGGCCGTCAACCTGAGTCCGAGCTCAGGTGACCCAGCAGCCCCCGACTCGGGCCCCGACGGCGTCGGCTGTCGCGGAGGCGAGTCCAGAAGGACCACAGGACTTACCCGGGCAGGCATCTCCGACTCCAGGCGAGGTCGCTTCGGGACGCGTTCCTTCTCCAAGGACCCGGGGCGGCTGTCGGGGCTATGCGACCTGGCCCTCGCGGAACCAGGAGCGTCCACCGACGACGCCCTCGCGGGTTTTTCCTTCCGACGATGGTCCCCGGAGGGAGAACCCCGGTCGGAGGAGCTCCGGCGACGGTCCGAGCTGGAGCCTTTCGACACGGAGGCCTCCGACGAGGTCCGGGTACGGCTGGGGTCAGCGAAGATTCTCTCACGCTGATGCCGCCGACTCCTCAACGCCTTTGAGGACAGTTTGCTGCAGGGCCCACAGATCAGTTCCTCATGATCCGGGCCCAGGCAGCGGAGGCAAAAGTCGTGTGTGTCGGTTAGTGACATATTTCGGTCACACCGACCACACCGCTTAAACCCACTGGCAGCCATCGGGGGAAAAAGGGCCCCTGCGAGGTCAAAGGACCGGGCTGCCAGGGAAAACGAAAACGAAAGCTGACTAAGTCAGAAAAACCGAAAAAAGTAAGAGGACTCGAGACCGGCGTCGCGAGTCCGGGCGGGAAAACGATCGGCGTCGAACCGAAAGAAAAAAGGATAAAATAAAGAAGAAAATCAACTTTTTCGCGGGGACAAGACGGGGACGTCTGTAGGGCTCCGCGGAAAAAAGAAGACTGGCTAAGATGGCACCCTCGGGCGGGAAGACGACCGCGCATGCGCGCTGCAATTCCCAAAGGCTTTCTTTGAAAGCTGGGGAAAATTGCTCCGCGAGGGCTCCGTCGGCGCCGACGTCACCCCCCATAAGTGAGGACTGACTTCCTGCTTGGTCCTGGAGAAAGACCAGTATGGTCCATCTAGTCTGCCCAGTAAGATGGCAAGAGTAGGTGCACCTGCCGCTCCGTGCAGGCCACTCCTCCCCATGTCTTTGTTTAGGGGTGAACCCACCGCTCTGTGTAGGACATCCGTGTTTGTTGAGAATTTAGATAGTTAAGTTTATTTTGATTTTATCCTGTTGCTGTAAAGGGATCCACTGTGTCTGTCCCATGTCATTTTGAATTCTGTCACTGTATTTGCTCCCACCACTTACATCGGGAGGGAATTCCAAGCATCCGCTACCCTTTCAGTGAAAAAGTATTTCCCAACATTGCCTTTCAATTTAACCCTTTGCAGCTTCATGTTATGCCCTCTAGTTTTACAACTTCCCCGTCTTTGGAAGAGATTTGTTTGTTCATTATTTCGCTTTAAGTATTTAAAGGTCTGAATCATATCTCCCCTATCCCTTCTCTCCTCCAGAGTGTAAATATTTAGGTCTTCAAGTCTCTTCTCATAAGGCTTCTGACACAGGCTTCAAATCATTTTGGTCGCCTTCCTCTGAACAGTTTCCAGTATTCTTACATCCTTTGCAAGATATGGTCTCCAAAACTGAACAAGTGAGGCCTCATCGGTGACTTATACAGTGGCATTAGTACCTCTTCCTTTCTGCTGATAATTCCTCTTTGTATGCAACCCAACATCCTCCTGGATTTTGCCACTGCCTTGTCGCACTGTTTTGCCACCTTGAGATCCTCAGAAATAATCACACCAAGGTCCTTCTCCTGGTCTGTGCACACCAACCTCTCGCCCCCTATCGTGCACATTTTCCTTGGATTTCTACTTCCCAAGTGCATGACACTACTTCGCATTAAATCTTAACTGCCAAGCATTAGACCATTCTTCCAGCAATATTACCAAAAACAGCTTTCTAGGATCTAACTGAATTATAAACTATTTTGAATGATAAAATCATGACAATATAGTATATAAAAATCTTTTGAATAAATAAGCATTAATCAGCTTGCTATAATACAAATTTTTAGCTTGTTTCAAGGCTAGATGATACACGATGACCCTCCTCCTCCTAATCATCATTTGTATACATTACAAGGAGTACACAATGCTGTACATATAATACATGTAGGAACAGTCCAACAAAGAGCAAACACCTTCCACAAGGGAGTAGGAATACAACAGGAGCAGGTGTTGTAGATAGCAGTCAAAAAGACTTTATTAAGGAACCCCAACGCATGTGTAAGCCTTCTTCAGGGGATACCATGCCTCAAAGGTAAAAACAGGATGTACTATAAATACATAAATAGATAAATAAAATGTACATAAAACACAAATCACTTAAAAATGAATAAAATCACATAAAAGTACTCAATAATAAAAAAAAACAGAGCTGAGTGCAAAGTCCACATCTACATCTCAGTGATATTGGTTAAAAACTAATACATGAAACCAAAAATGCAACAAAGTAAATATATGAGGAAGAAGATGACATTCACATGTTAAGACTAATGGCACAAACGTGAAAACACCAGTGAGGGCAACAACAGTAGAAGGGTAGTTTCTGCCCTTTAAATAACATCACACATAAGGCCCTAAAGTTCCCAGCCCATTGTCACTAAGATTTACTCAAATATGTATGAAGTGCACATGTGAGAAGGAAGGAGGACAGTCTAAAGGGCAAGAATACCCGATTCCTAACACATAGAGAGAGCTAGAATCCAAAGGCTTCTGACAGTAGCGTTCCTGTAAACTACAGGATTTAACCACGTTTGGTAAAGAAACAGCCAAATAGAGTATCTTGCCTTACAACCATGCGTAATGCGAAGGATGCACTCTGACCTTTACTTTTTGGCGCAAAACGTTTCACTGTTTAAAAGGACAGCCGTGGAGTCTTTTCAACGTGAAGTGTTATGAGGCTACATGCTTGGTTGTAAGGCAAGTTACTCTATTTGGCTTTTTCTTTATCAAACATGTGGTTAAATCCTTTCTAAGCATAGTACTATAAGCTTATATGTACGCTGGTTTTAGTTTACAGGAACGCTACTGTCAAAAGACTTTGGATTCTAGCACTCTTTAGGTGGTGTTAGGAATCAGGTATTCTTGCCCTTTAGACTATCCTCCTTCATTCTCACATGTGCACTTTATACATATTTGGGTAAAACGTAGTGACAATGTGGCTAGAAACTATGGTTATTTAGTGCCCTATGTGTGGTGTTAGCAGAAGGGTAGTTTCTGCCCCTTAAATGTCCTCATCCATCACTGGCGTTTTCACATTTGTGCCATTAGTCTTAACATATAAATGTCATCTTCTTCCTTAATATATTTACTTTGTTGCATTTTTGGTTTCATGTATTAGTTTTTTAACCAATATCATTGAAATGTAGATGTGGACTTTGTACTCTGTCTTGTTTTTTTTTATTATGGAGTACTTCTATGTGATTTTATTCATTTTTAAGTGATTTGTGTTTTATGTACATTTTATTTATGTATTTATTTTATTGCACATTTTATTTTTACCTTTGAGGCTTGCACCCCCTGAAGAAGGCCTACACGGCCAAAACACATTGGGGCTCCTTTTGTAAACAATTTTATTGAGAGTTAATAATAAACGAGATAACAGTACCCCCCCCCCTTCCCCAGTTCCAGATCGCATGAGAAGGGGGCAAAGCTACTCCATCCTGACATTGCCAAGTAAAGCAAAGACAGACAAAGTGTAACAGAATCAGAGCGTGCTCTAGTGAAGCGGCACACCTACACTTAACAGTGAAAGTAATGGCCTGAAAACTGCACGTACATGCACAATCAATAGAGAGGAAGAATGTAAATAACATGTAAAACAGTTCCATTAAGACATGTAAATATCCCCTTTGGCCTCCCCTTCAGTATGAGGGGGAGAGGAGGCAAGAGCCAGAGTGAGTCTGTGCCACCTCATTTAAAACCCATCAGCACAGAGAATGCTGCAGAAACTCCTCTTAAAACTCTCCAGGGATGGCTAGCCAGGAGAGAAACCCTAATGAACAAGCCTGGCATCCAATTAGAACCTTAACACCCCTTTCCCTGCCCTCCCACCCCTCCTAACCCTACCCCTATAACAAACCTATCAAGGAGGACCGACTGGTATTTCCCCCCACCGGGACTAGCTCAGACTGCAGATATGGGGGATGACATAGAAAAACAGGTGTCGAGGAGGAGGTAGAACTCAGCTAAGAGTAAGCATAGCACAAACACATATGAGAAAAGAGATGGCACAGGCATTAGCCACTTTGATGATATCAATAAGGAGATATCCAGTTCATGAGAAAGTTTAACAAGTGAGAGGCTAATTTCTTGTGTCTGAACGCCGTCGATAGTGAAATTAGCTGCCCTCTCAACACCACTTTCCCCGCCTCCCAGAAGAGGAAACCTGAAGTTCCTACCTGGTTGTTAAACTCCAAATGCTCCTTCCACCCTTTTCTTTTAATTGCTCGGTAAATTCAGTGCTGTTCAACAGGTGCCGATGCAGTGTCCAAGACTTAGAAAGTGTCTCTTCATCACTTATCCCCCAGTCCATAGATATTAGGTGGTGGGGAAGTAGAGACCAGGAGGCAAACCAGAAATCGATTTGAGAATAGGAGAGGTGCACCTTAGAGAAAAAAGTGAAATCCCTTTCTCCAGGATGTAAAACTCTCCACACATCTTCCAGACCCAAGTCTGAAACAAAATCTGATAAAGAATGGGAGCCTCTACCGGACCCCCGGGTTTGCAGGTTCTATCCAACTCAGAGAGCACGCTATTTAAGTTGCCCCTATTAGTACTTCTCCGGTAGTATGTACTCTGATCGCATCGTGCAGTTCCTTCAATGAGCTGTTTAATTCCATGGGCGGGATGTAGACATTGACTAGTGAAATTAAGGTATTCTGTATGGAAGTAGATACTATAAAGAAACGGCCCAGGGGAACAGAGTATTGAGCCGAGAGTAACAAAAAAAAGGACATTTGTGTGATACCAAGATGAGTACACCACGCTTGTGGGAGGTAAAACTAGAAGAAAATACTTGAGGGAACTTACGAGTTGTCAAGTATGAGTGCGCTCCGGGGGCTAAATGCGTTTCCTGGAGATAATATCCGCCGGTTTCCTGTTTAATTGATTAAAGACTGTCCGCCTCAATCAGACGATGAAGGCCTCTAATTTTCCATGAGGTAAGTCTAAACATTAGCCCAGGGGAGACTCAGTCAAAACTGGATACAGAGCATGAGCTAGAGTGCCACCCCACCCCAAGTAAACCCTGCCAACTAGAGTAAAGTAAAAGCTCCTGCTTCTGCCTCAAACGCTCCATGGTTGCTGCAGTCTGGTCCGCCCCTCAAAGAACCCCAAAACACCACCCCCTGGCCCCAGATATAGGGGACCAATCCTCCCCAACCCCCCATCCTAAGTAAAGTGAAAGAGGCATACCAGCCTCTAAAAGGGAGGGCTAGAAAGACTCAAGGAGCCCCCGCCTTAGCAGTCCCCCCACCCCCCTAGCCTGCCCTGTTCCCAGCAGAATAGTCTACTGTATATATCCATTCAAACTCAACCCCTCCACCTGCTAAATATCCAGGGGTAGCAAATGGAAACCTCTGTACAACACACAGGCTTGGTAAAGGTCAACAGTCAAGCCAAATTAAGAAACAACATACAGGAGAATGCCCACAGTAATGAGAAAGCATAGTTACTCACTGTAACAGGTGTTTTCCAGGGACAGCAGGAATCAGTCCTCACTTAAGGGGTGACATTAGCACCTGAGCCCATGCGGAGCAATTCTCCGGCTTTCAAAGAAAGCCTTTAGGATTGCTAACACAAATGCCTGGTCCTCTTCCCGCCCAAGAGTGTCATCTTGCTCACTCAGGTCCCTTAGCTTGATCCCTACCAAGCAGATGACAAGGAAAGGACAAAAATTCAGCAACTCATCAGGGGAGGCGGGAGGATAGTGAGGACTGATTCCTGCTGTCCCTGGAGAACACCTGTTACAGGTGAGTAATTACGCTTTCTCCAGGAACAAGCAGGAAGTCAGTCCTCACTTATGGGACTCCCTAGCTACAGGATACCGAACCTGTAACAAAAAAACGTCTTCGAGAGGCCATGAGCAGAAGCCGAAGCCCGAAGGAGCCCGTGTCCTTGGGGCAAAACCCTCGGTAGATGTGAAGAAGGGTCGGAGGGCAGGAGTTGCTTATACCCCGAACAGATTACGGAGTTCCACATGGCCGAAGGCACTGTCCCGGCGGGACCCTCTCCAGGCAGTAATGGACAGCGAAGGAATTCATAGAAGACCAGGTTGCCACCCGGCAGATGTCCATCATGGGCACGGAGTGAAGCGAGGCCACCGAGGATGCTTTGGCTCAGACCCAATGTGTAGTGACTCGATGATCCAGAGGGATGCCCGCCTTCGCATGGGCCAATGCGATGCAGTTCGCCACCCAAACAGAGAGAGTGCGCTTGGTGACTGCTTGCCCCTGCCTATTGGGATCGTAGGATCATGAAGAGCCGGTCAGACTTGCAATGAGTCTGGGTACGCTGCAAGTAGAAGGAGAGGGCCCGCTTGCAGTCGACGGTGTGGAGAGTTACCAGTGCCTGATCGGCGTAGGGTCTCGGGAAGAAGGTTGGGAACACTATCTCTTGGTTGAGATGAAAGACCGACATGACCTTAGGTGAGAACTTAGGGTGTGTCCGGAGGACCACCCTGTTCTGATAAAACCTGGTGTAAGGAGCGCCAACCATGAGCGCCTGAAGCTCACTGAATCCGCGAGCTGAGGTCAGTACCACCAGGAAGGCCACCTTCCAGGACAAATGCCGGAGCGAACACGTCACCATCGGCTCACAGGGTGGACGAGTGAGCTGCGTGAACACTATGTTCAAGTCCCATTCCACCGGAGGGGGACGGATGGGCGGCTTGGATAACGGAAAGCCCCACACATGAAGCGGGAGACTAGTGGTTGCCCCGAGAGAGGCTTTCCCTCGATAGGGAGATGATCAGCCGATATGAACATAAGAAATGCTATACTGGGTCAGACCAAGGTCCATCAAGCCCAGTATCCTGTTTCCAACAGTGGCCAAGCTAGGTCATAAGTACCTAGCAGTTTCCCCAAAAGACACAGGTTCCTCAATGCTTATATTGGGTCAAGCAGTGATATCTCGTGTCCCTTTTAATAACTGTTTATGGACCTTTCCTCCAGGAACTTGTCCAAACCTTTTAAACCCAGCTACACTAACAGCTTTTACTACATCATCTGGTAACAATTTCCAGAGTTTGATTACATGTTGAGTGAAAAATTCTTTTATTAGTGTTAAATAGGTTACCCTGTAGCTTCATTGCATTTTCCCTAGTCTTTTTATATTCTGATGACGTAAACAATCAATTTACGTTTGCCTGTTCCACTCCATTCATTAATTTATAAACCTCTATCATATCTCCCCTCAGCCGTCTTTCCCAGGTTGAAGAGCCCTAACCTTTTTAGCCTTTCTTCATAGGAGTAGCCTTCCATCCCCTTTACCATTTTGGTGGCTCTTCTCTGTACCTTTCTAATAACGCTATATCTTTAAGATATGGCGACCAGAATTGCACACATTATTCAAGGTGCGGTCGCACCATGGAACGATTCAGAGGCATTATAATATCCTTTGTTTTATTTCCCATTCCTTTCCTTATGATACCTAGCATTCTATTTGCTCTTGGTCGCTGCTGCACACTGGGCAGAGGGTTTTAACATGTTATCCACGATGACGCCTAAATCTTTTTCCCGGGTGGTGGTTCCCAATGTGGAACCTTGCATCGTGTAACCATAGTTTGGGTTGCTCTTTCCTAGGTGCATAACTTTTCACTTGTCCACATTAAATTTCATCTGCCATTTGGATGCCCAGTCTTCCAATTTATCAAGATCCTCTTGCAATTTTCCACAATCCTCTTGGGTTTTAACAACTTTGAATAGTTTTGAGTCATCTGCAAATTTGATAACATCACTCTTTATTCCCTTTTCCAGGTCATTTATGAATATGTTAAAAAGCAGCGGACCCAGCACAGATCCCTGGGGTACTCCACTATTCACCTTTATCCATTGGGAAAACTGGCCATTTTGCCCTACCCTCTGCTTTCTATTTTTTAACCAGTTCCTGATCAACAATAGCATATCACCTCCTATCCCATGACTTTTTAGTTTTGCCAAGAGTCTCTGATGAGGGACCTTGTCAAAGGCTTTCTGAAAGTCCAGATCCACTATATCAACCGACTCACCTTTGTCTACCCATTTATTCACACCTTCAAAAAACATAACAGATTAGTAAGACAAGATCTTCCTTGTCTAAAGCCATGTTGGCTGTCTCCCATCAAGCCATGACTATCTACATGCTGAGTAATTTTGTTCTTATGACCAAAAGAACTCTGTTAACAGAGTTTGACTTCAGCCCTTCCCTCAAGAGGTGGAGAAAGTACTGGAGAACCCACCGAACGGGGCATGAGAAGAGGTCAATCTGGTGCTCCGAGCATCAGACGGAGAAGCGTTTCCACTTAAAAGCGTAAGTCCACCAAGTGGAGTCCTTCATGGAGGCAAGGAGGATTTCCTCGACCTCCTCCAGAAGGACCAGAGAGACCCGTTCAGCCACCAGGCCGTGAGGGATAGGGAAGGTAGATTCGGGTGTAGTACCTGACCCTCGTCCTATGTCAGCAAGTCCCTGGCAGAACCCAGGGGAATCGGAGGCTCTGACAACAGCCGGAGCGCGATGCCCCGTCCCATCGAGCCTTGAATAGAGTCTTCGCAATGAGGGAGAAAGGAGGGAATGCATATAGGAGACTGGAGGACCAGTCCAAGAGAAATGTATCAGGGCCGCAAAAGCGAGGGAGTTGTGTGTTCTGGGGGCTGGTGAAGAGGTCCATTGCTGGAGTGCCCCAGTGTAGAAACAGCCAGCCTGCCACTCTGGGATCGAGGCACCACTCGTGGGGGGCGAAGGATTCTGCTGAGCCTGTCCACCAGGCCATTCTCCTGACCCGGGAGGTACATCACCTTGAGGGACATCCTCAGCCGGGCAGTGAAAGAGCAGATGAGGACTGCATCCTTGCAGAGGGAGCGCGACCCCACGACCCCCTCTTTGTTGATACAGAGCAAACGCTACCCGGTTGTCGGTCTGCATCAGAACAGACTTCCCGCTGAGGACATTCTCGAAGGCCCTCAGGGCCCACCGGATGGCCCAGAGCTCGAGCAGGTTTATCTGATGTTGAGCCTTCACCAGTGACCACTGCCCCTGTATGCAAAGGGACCTGCAATGGGCTTCCCACCCTAATAGGGAAGCATCCATGGTAAGTACCACATTGTGCTGTGGGGCCTGGAAGGGCAATTCCCGCGGGAGGTTTCGGGGGTTTTGCCACCAGTTCAGGGACAAACGAAGGTCGAGAAGAACCACCCTGATGGGATCCCTGAGGTGTCCGAGGGATTGACTCCATTGGGAGCTGACACACCACTGGGTCATCCGCATGTGCAGGTGGGAGTGAGGAACCACATGCATGGTCAGGGCCATGTGGCCAAGAGACGTAGCATGGAGTGAGCAGTGACCTGGTGGGCGCTCTGGACACGAGCCGCCAGAGCCCGGAGGCTGGTGGAGCGATCCACCAGCAAGGAGGCCATGGCCTGCTGAGTATCGAGGTGCGCCCCGATGAACTCAAGAGCCTGTGCTGGCTCGAGGTGAGACTTTGGGTAGTTGACCAAGAAACCCAAACTCTCCAAGAGGGAGGACAGTGACTGACATCACTTGCTGGGCCTCCTCGACGGAGGAGCCCGTCATGAGACAGTCGTCGAGGTAGGGAAACACCGACACGCCCCGGCGCCGAAGGTGAGCGGCGGCCACGATGAGGCACTTTGTGAAGACCCGAGGGGTGGATGCAAGGCTGAAGGGGAGTACCATGTACTGGAAGTACTCTCCCTGCACCCTGAAATGCAGGTACTGCCTGTGTTGGGGTGGATCAAGATATTTTATTTAGATAGTTTTGTATACCACCTTATCCTTCAATCAAAGTGGTCACAACACAATTGGGGGATACATTTAACATGAGGGGATATGAGACACATACACTAATACTTACAAGGAACATGGGCAATGGAGGGTTAAGTGGCTTGCCCAAGACCACAAGGAGCACCTGTGGGACTAGAAACCCCAGTCCTTCCCAGATATGGGCGTAAGTGTCCTTTAGATCCAAGGAGCATAGCCAGTCGCACTGCCGGAGGAAGGGCAGCAGCACGCCAAGAGATAACATCTTGAATTTCTCCCGCACCAGGAACTTGTTTAGCCTGCGGAGGTCGAGGATGGGCCACACACCCACCGTCTTTTTCGGGACAAGGAAGTACCGGAAATAAAAGCCCCAACCTCGAAGGTGGGGAGGGACCTTCTCTTCTGCCCACTGGGCAAGGAGGGAGTGTAATTCCTGCTGCAGCAAAAGCTGGTGTGCAGGGAGTCAAGGTGGCTCCGCCAGGGAGAAAGGGGGTGGGAGCCTGTCGAAGTGGAGGTGATAGCCCTCCTGGATGACCTGGAGGACCCAGGTGTCCGAGGTGATAAACGCCCACAACGGGGCGAAGCAGGACAGGCATCCCCCCACGGGCTGCTGTATCACCGGAGGGTGAGAGGCTATGCTGCTGGCGTCAAAACCCCTGAGGGCCCTTTGGTTTACAGTGACCGTGGCCAGGCTTCCCCTGCGCAAGAGTGGTCGGTGCGCGGGTAGCCGCAGTACTGGAGGTCTTTCCTGGGGAAGAAGGGTTTCTTGGCAGGCTGCTTCTTCCAAGGCAGCGTAGAGGTCTAGCAGGAGAGACTGATCCTAGTGACATACTCCGTCTTGATCTCTGCAGCCTTCTCCTCCATCGGCTTACCAAAACGTTGCTCTCCGAGGCAGGGCATGTCCAGGAGTTTCTCCTGCACCCACTGCTCCAAATCCGAAGATTGGAGCCAAGCCTGGCGGCGATCTCCGATGCCCGTGGCTGCCACCCGAGCCAATGTCTCGAAGCCATCATAGGAGGCTCGAGAGATGTACTTGGAGCAATCAGCTACTGATTTCAACAGTGTGCGGAACCTATTGAGGGGCTCGCCCTCGAGGACCGCAGAGAAACCTCCAAGTTCTTTTGCCAAGTCGCGGACGAACATACCAATATATAATTGGTATGCCTGGATGCGACAAGAGGGCATGGAGCCTTGATAGCCCTTGCGGCCCAGGGCATCAAGTGCTCTCAATTCTCGGCCCAGCGGGACCAATGAGTGGGACTTCGGACTTTTCTGCTTCTTCATGACTGATTCCACCACCATCGAGGTGTGTGGAAGTTGGGTCTTCCGGAAGCCTGGCCCTCGCTGCACCTTGTACACTGTGTCAAGGCGCTTGCTCACAATAGGTACCGAGGCCGGAGCCTCCCACATTCAGAGCAATAGCCGGAGAGGATCTGCAACACCTGCACGGTGAGGGATTCCCTAGGTGGGGCATCATACTGAAGAAATCGAGTTCTTCAGCACGACGGTCCTCCTTGGCCTGGGTGACCAGGTTGAGGGCCTAAGCCATGTCCTGAATGAAGACCAAAAAGGAGGTGTCCTCAGGCGCTGAGTGCTGCTGGAGACCAGGTGGCAAGGGGTCCGACAGAAGATCCCCTTGGGTGTGGGGATGTGTCCCCATCGGATTCCCAGTCTGAGAAGTCAGTCGAGGGATCAGAGCCAGGCAGTTCACTCTCTCCGATGGCCAGCAGCCTGGAGCTGGAGGACCTGGACGATCTCGCCCTGAGAAACGGGAGAACAAGTGAGACCGACGTTGAGGACCCTCACTAGGCCCTCGGGGTTTCCTGGACAGATTTGGGCGTCCCAAGCGAGGGACCTGCAGTTTCCGGGCGCAAGTCAGCGAAGCTGACAGTAAGCACCTGCTGGGAAGCAATGAACACAGAAATGCTGCGTTCCAGCACCAGCATACAGGACAGCCAAACGGGCGTGGGGCCCTGGGATGCCGATACCGGGGTCACCATATCGGGCATTGAGGAGGAGAGGGGGTCCTCACCGGGACGGCCCTCAGGAGACTGGGTGCCTTCGCTGGAGGCCTCCATGTCTCTGCGAGGTACCTTGCGGGGCCGCTCCTTGTCCAACTCTCGAGAATGCCAAAAGCGACCGGGCATGGGAGCGCTTGTGCTTATCGGGGACCTCAGACAGTGACTTGAGGCCTTTTTGTGCCGTTCCACCTCGAGGGATCCCTGGTCAGAATGCCGGTTGGAAAGCAGTGCTGCAGGGGGAGAATCCACTGGAGGGGAGAAGACCGAGGATGTCACCGAAGACTCCAAGGCAGCTTTACGAAAAATGTCTTCAGACTTCTACTTATGGCTGAGCAGGGCCTTAGAGGACATTTTCTTACAGAGCAAACAGAGCTCTGGGTCATGGTCAGCTCCCAGACACCTTAGACAACAATCATGAGTGTCCGTAAGCGACATGTTCCTAGAGCATCTATCGCACTTTTTAAACCCAGTGGCCGAAGACCCACGCGGCCAGCGAATGGGAAGACAAAAATGACACAAAGCCCAAAAAGAAAAAATTTGAAAAGGTATCCCCATAAGCTCCAAAAGAGAGCAAAGGGAGGATGGGTAGAGGACTGGTGCAACCTGAGGAAAAGAAAAGAGCCTGTTAAGGCTAGAAAACAAAACCCTTTTCCGAGGGATGAGGACGTGTTTCCGAAGGGCTCCACGGAAAAAGGGAGACTGAGCAAGATGGCACCCTTGGGCAGGAAGAGGACCACGCATGCGTGGTAGCAATCCCAATGGTTTTCTTTGAAAGCTGGGGAATTGCTCCGCGCAGGCTACGTCAATGCTGACCTCTTCCTTTCTGCTGGTAATTCCTCTTAGTACGCAGCCCAACACCCTCCTGGATTTTGCCACCGCCTTGTCGCACTGTTTAGCCACCTTGAGACCTACAGAAATAATCACCCCAAGGTCTTTCTCCTGATTTGTGCACACCAACCTTTCGCCCCCTATCGCGTACATTTCCCTTGGATTTTTGCTACCCAAATGCATGACACTGCACTTCTTTGCATTAAATCTTAATTGCCAAGCATTAGACCATTCTTCCAGCTTTTGTAGATCTTTCCTCATGTTAACCACTCCCTCAGGGGAGTCCACTCTGTTGCAAATTTTCGTGTCATCTGCAAAAAGACAGACCTTTCCATTTAGTCTTTCAGTAATATCACTCACAAATACATTGAACAGTTCCGGGCCCAGGGGATCGAACCCTGGGGCACCCCGCTAATCACCTTCCCTTCATCCGAGTGAGCACCATTACCATCACCTTCTGTCGTCTGTCAGTCAGCCAATTTCTGATCCAGTTTACCACCTTGGGACCCATCCCCAAACTGCTGAGTTTATTGATAAGCCTCCTGTGAGGGACAGTATCAAAGGCTTTGCTGAAATCCAGGTAGATGACATCCATCGCATGCCCCTGATCTAGTTCTCTGGTCACCCAGTCAAAGAACTCAATCAGATTTGTCTGGCAAGATCGTCCTTTGGTAAAACCATGTTGCCTCAGATCTTGCAACTTGTTGGTTTTGAGAAAGTTCACTATTTGCTCTTTCAGGAGCGCCTCCATTACTTTTCCCGCTACCGAGGTAAGGCTCACGGGCCTGTAGTTTGTCATGTCTTCCCTGTCACCACTTGTGTAGAGGTACGACATCAGCCCTTCTCCAGTCCTGAGGAACTTCTCCTGTTTCCAAGGATCTGTTGAAGACATCCTTTAAACAGCCCTGCAAGAACCTCTGAGCTCTTTCAGTATCCTGGGATGTATCCCATCCGGTCCCATGGCCTTATCCACTTTCAGTTTTGCAAGTTGTTCTAACACATCATCTTCTGTGAATGGTGTGGCATCTACTTCATTCCCATTTTTATATTTGGGAGTCACAGGTGGTCCTTCTCCAGGATTTTCTTTAGTAAAGACAGAGAAGAAGTATTTGTTTAGCAATTTCGCTTTTTCAATGTCACTTTCCATGAGTCCATTCCCAGCACTTCTAAGTCTTGCAATTCCACCTCTGATCATCTTCCTTTCCCGAATATACCTGAAGAAAGTTGTCACCCCACTTCACATCCTTAGCCATTTTTTCCTCTGCCTTTGAGTTTGCTATCCTTATTTCTCATTTTGTCTCTTTGAGTTTGATCCTGTATTCATTTCTGTGTTCCTGTTTGCAAGCTTTTAAATTTTGCGAAAGCTGTGTTTTTTGCCTTTATTTGAGCAGCCACTTCTTTGGAAAACCAAATAGGTTTCCTTCTCCTCTTGTTTTTATCTCTTTTCTTACATATTTATCTGTCACCCCTTTTATTGCCACCTTTAGTTTAGCCCATTGTTAGAGGATTCTGGCATCCCACAAATCGTTATGTTATTGCATCTCTGTTTTCCAACTCATCATTACGCTCCTTCCAATCCTTGGTGAGTTGTTCCAATTTATGGAATAGTGGTAGCAATCTGCTCTCCTATATTGATTTCATTATGGGTCACCCGATCCTCTAAGGATTTCATATTGGACTGGAGATCAGCAACTGCTTTGGAAAAGTCCAGCCTAAAGGAGCGCAACTCTTGTAGCACTTCCAACAGATCCGCTTTAGTCGCAGGCTGAGTTGCCACCAGCATGTCCGATGGAACCACAGGAGGAATAGGTGCAGTCAATTGTGCACAAGAAGGAGTGGGAGATCCCACACTATCTGATTTCCGTGAGTATTTAGATAGCGCTGATGCATAGGTGTTTTTAGCAGACATTGTAGGTCCACGCCGAAACCACTCAGGGAGGGCAACAGTTCTAGCTCTCAGCAGACGCCACTGAAGAGGGAAGGTGATTCACCTTTGCGGGGCAAGCACTGCCTATCCTCCCTCAAGTAACGCCAGAGCTCTTAGGAGACTGCAATGTCCTTCACAGCAAAAGGCCAAAAACAGGGTTAGAGTAGGAGGTGAAATTCAAGCTTTAAAGTTGCAAGATCACTAGATGGAGTCCGCAGCACACTCCCAACTTTAATACTACCCTGTAAAAGGAAGTGAGAGACAGGAGAGCAGCAGGCAAAAGCTCATCAGCCCAGGAAACTTCAAACAGATGAGAAGATCACCTGAGGAGTCACAGCAGAAGGTACAAAGAAAAAGGGATGAAGACCGCCGGTGACAATGCGCTGAGGGAGTACTGCAGAAAGTGGAGAAGAGGAAATTGCAGAGATGCCGGAAGTCCCGTAGGTCCCGCACTTGGAGGCCAGCAATGCGTTCCAAATCAGCATTCCAGCACTATGTGGTAATGGCCGCAATGTCAAACACCTCAGTGACACCATGATGGATCCCAATCGCACCGGGAGGCAGCCCCAACATTCCACTTCATCTCAAATGAGACACAGCATCCTGCCCTTAATGGAGCTCAGCTTGGCAGACCCAATTCAGACAGGAAAACAGCAACAAGGAGCCGGCGTTCTTATCTGCCCTCCGGCCATTACCTGCACTGCTGAACACAACAATCATACAGGACAAGATTGCAGGTACATCATTCTGATAAGTCCTGAGCAGGCGGGGGTCTACGCGGCTGAACAAATGTAAAACTCTCCCCGTGTGCGTGCCGAGATGCCAATCGGGGCCAGCAGCTACTTTAGAGCTGTCCTGGTCTGCAGGTGAGGGGGCATGAGGGCTGTAAATGATGGCAAAAAGAAAAAAATAACCAGTTGCTTCACTCAGCCATGAGTAGAGGATACTGCCGAATTGGGGTCACCTTAGGGAGATACCTGATAGCCAGTTATTAAACGGGCTAAGAGGACTCAGACACAGAGCTTCAACATCAGCCAGTCATCTTACCACGGACTCGCGAGCACCCCCCTCTGGGGCTCCTTAATAAAGTCTTTTTGACCACTATCTACAACACCTGCTCCAACACAACGAGGGACTAGGGGAATAATAAAGATACACACAGTTGGTGAGCAGGAGAAATGGCCCCCACGAGACTGAAGACCCACACGGCCAGAGATTGGAGGAAAAAAGGGTGCGAAGCCCGTTAAAGGCAAAGAAAAACGTCCACCAATGGCTCTAAAAAGATAGAGCAGGGGAAGGACGGGTAGAGGATCGGTGCAACTGGAAAAGAATTTGGCCTGTAGGCAGAAAACAAAATACTTTTTCCGAGGGACGAGGACGTGCATCCGAAGGGCTCCATGGAAAAAGGGAGACTGAGCAAGATGGCACCCTTGGGCAGGAAGAGGACCACGCATGCATGGCTGAAATCCCAAAGGCTTTCTTTGAAAGCTGGGGAATTGCTCCACGTGGGCTCCATCAGTGCCGACATCACCCATAAGTGAGGACTGACTTCCTGCTTGTTTCTGGAGAATAAGCGGATCAGGATCCAAAAGCATGAATATGCATGATAGAGGATTTGCATGCAAATCTCTCATATGCATATTCATTGCTGCTATCCTGAAAACCTGATTGGCTAGGTATGCCCCAAGGAGCGAGTTGAGAGTCCTTGCTAGAAAAGTATAAATATCAATACATTAGCTATACATCTAATTATGTCACATTACTGTGGGGGTTTGAAAATAATTCCATGCCCCAGCATGTATCCCCTATTCTCTCCCTCACAGAAAGCAAGCCTATTCCCTTTCACCCCCCAGATTCTAAAAATCACTCTCTCCTGCCCCCAACCACTAAGTCCCCTGCAAGCACTCATCTGCCCCTAAAATCACAAGCACTTTTCCCAGGCTTTAAAACTAAAGGCACTTGTTTGTTTGCTCTCTGCTTTTTCCTGTGCTGCGAGTTTGCTTTTGGGATTGAAAACTTCATCAAAACAATGTGGGCCCAAATACACCATGTGCTGGGAGTGCAGGAGAGAGTCCAATGCAGTGATGGCTAACACTGCCAGCTCTTTTCAAATGCCAGCCTAATGACTCCGGGAGAATGCCAAATGCATGGTGTAGACTGATAACACCATTTTTGGTTTATATGGGTTGAAACAGCAGCTGCAACATCATCTGTTTCTTGTACAAGGTCCAGGTAGGGCCAGATTCAAGCATATTTGACCCTCTCCCCCCAAAAAAATTATAGTTTGCATATGCCTTAATCTCATCCTGATTATAAGAAGGGATCTTAGTAACTGTCTCCAAATAATTTTGGAAATGTTTGTCTAACACAGGTCACCAGCACTTCTACTACTAGGAATACAGACAACTGACAAAGTACTTACACATCAAATCATAGCTATCCTGATACTTTTCGAGACAGTACTTTTCTGACAGGGCCATCACATAAGCTTGCTCTTTCTCCCACATATCACCACTACTACCATGACCCTCCTCCACCTTCTCTTCAGTGCTAGAAGGGATTATCTCAGGGTCAGCAAACTCTGTAGGATGCTCAAAACAAGCTGGAGAAGGTCCTTCCAGAATATTATTTTCGGGTTCATCACTCTGCAAAAGAATAAAGTAATTAAGCTAAAGGAATTGGTTTGCTTTCCCTATATTTAACAAGAATGCTAAAAATGCTGCTGCAACTATTGGTATACCCCCCCCCCCCCAAAAAAAAAAAAAAAAACCCTGCATATTGATGTCTGCCTACTCCTGAACTACCTTCTAGGTTTTTGCAGAAGTATTATGGCCAACATGTCTTCGCTTTTCCTCCATCCTCCCTCCCCACATTTCTGGTTCAGGGAAGCATGTTGAAGAACCAGTAGCTGATCATATCACCAGAGGTAAAGCCTTCCCCAGAACACTCTTAAACCTATTACAATCCGTGCTTATTAAGTATTAACATACATAAGAAATTTGTAATTATATAGGGATGATGTCATGCTAGACTGTAAAATTAGCAGTTTCATTAACTCTTACAGGATGTGCCCGGTATTTAGGGCAGTTGATGCAGTCCTGCAATTTTGCTGCCCAGTGCTTTGTCCTAAATCTTTGTAACCCAGTCAAATAATTTCTGAAAGTGCATGTTTATTTATTTTATTTTTATTTTATTTAGACAGTTTTGTATACCACCTTATCCTTCAATCAAAGTGGTCACAACACAATTGGGGGATACCTTTAACACGAGGGGATATGAGACACATACACTAATACTTACAGGGAACATGGGCAATGGAGGGTTAAGTGCTTACCCAAGACCACAAGGAGCACCTGTGGGACTAGAAACCCCAGTCCTTCAGGCCCAAGGTTGCTGTCCTCTAGTCGGGATTTGAATCCCCGACCTTCTGACCTGAGGTAACTTGCCCCAACCACTAGGCCACTCTCATATGTTGCACCTTTGCTTAGAATGGCTAAACTGGTACGCTTTCTTCTGGGAACCCTTACATTAGGCCTAGAATATACCTGTAGCATATGAACATCTCACCTCTTCTGCTAACTTGCTCAAAATGCATTCCTAAAATGAAAATTGAACTGTTTTCTTCAGCTCACTCTCATGACCCTCAAGCTGTCTTTAAATGTTTCAGGTGATTAAGTCTTTTTTGAACACACTGCTAACTTTTATAAAAACATTAAAAGGACTGTCCAATAATGAGATATTTGAACTCTGATAACCACAAAACCCCTCTCTTTGGCTGTTAAAGGTTTGCAGCAGAGAAAGCATAGTTACTCACCTGTAACAGGTGATCTCCGGGAACAGCAGGAATTTAGTCTTCACATATGGGTATCGCCGGTACCAACGGAGCCCGCATGCGAACGCTCCCCAGCGTCCAATAGGAAAGGCCCTGGGAGCATCCCACAGCGCCTGCGTGCTGCCTTCCCGCCTTTCCAACTGTCCCTCTCCAGTTGAGTTTACAGCTGAGATGAGAGTGAGAGAGAGAGAGAGAGAGAGAGAGAGAGAGAGAGAGTGAGAAATACACAACTCCTAGGGGAGGTGGGCGGGTTGTGAAGACTAAATTCCTGCTGTTCCCGGAGATCACCTGTTACAAGTAACTACGCTATCTCCAGGAACAAGCAGGAATGTAGTCTTCACATATGGGGGACTCCCTAGCTGCAGATGCCAGGGAGATGGCCCCAGGAAGTTGTTAGCCTTGTGAAAGGGCCATACAGTACTTCCCCCCATAGATCTCTGGCATCCTACCAGGGACGGTGGGTAGGAGTTGATTAAGTCTGAAAAAGGTGTTGAAGAACAACCTGGCCAAACAAGGCATCCCGGCGGGTGTCCTTGTCCAAGCAGTAGTGGGCTGTGAAGGTATGTACCAAAGCCCAAGTATCTGCTCGACAGATGTCATCGATAGACATAGAGTGAAGATGAGCCATTGAGGCTGCCATGGCACTCACACTGTGAGCTGTGACATGGCCTTCAAGAGAAAGGATCTTACTCTTATAGGCAAAGGATAAACACTGTGTAATCCAGTTAGATAGAGTTCTTTTGGAGACTAGAAGTCCCAAATGACTAGGATCAAAAGCAACAAAGAGTTGAGAAGATTTTCTATGTTGCTGTGTCCTTTGCAAGTAAAAGGCCAAAGCTCTTTTACAGTCCAAGGTATGAAGGTTCCTTTCTGCACTGGAGGCATGAGGCCTTGGAAAGAATACAGGAAGGCAAACCGCTTGGTTTAAATGGAAAGGCGAAACCACCTTTGGCATAAAGTGTGGATGAGTCCTAAGAACTACCTTATGGTGGAACCTTGTATAAGGAGGATCAGCCACTAACGCTTGCAATTCACTGATGCGACGTGCTGATGTGATTGCAATGAGGAAGATGACTTTCCAGGAAAGGAATTTCAAAGATGTAGTGGCTAATGGTTCAAAGGGTGGTTTCATGAGCTGCCCAAGCACCAGATTTAAGTCTCATGCCACTGGTGGTGGCTTAAAGGGAGGCTATGTTAAAAGAAGGCCTCTCATAAATCTCGCTATGAGAGGATGACAGGAAATAGGTTGTCCACTTAAAGGCTTGTAAAGAAGCAGCAATAGCACTAAGATGGATTCTTGACTAATGAAGGAGATACTCCAGTATCAATTCCAGAGGTATCGCAAGAGGGTTAAGACCCTTCTGCGAGCACCATATGGTAAACCTTTTCCACTTAAAGGCATACAAGCGTCTTGTGGAGGGTTTCCTAGAAGCATGAAGGATATCCTTTACCTGTTGGGAAAGATTAAGATCCTGAAGTTCTAGGCTTTCAGCAACCAGGCCCTGAGATGCAGAGACTGGGGATTCGGAAGCCAGAGCATCCCGTCCTCTTGGGAGAGAAGATCTGGAGCGGGTCCCAATTCCAGAGGCGGAGCTTGAGAGAGATGTAGGAGCAGAGGGTACCACGTTTGCCGTGGCCAACATGGAGCTATGAGGATCATATGACTTCTGTCTCTCTGAAGCTTGAATAGGGTTTTGGGGATGAGGGGAATGGGTGGGAAGGCATATAGGAAGTCCTGACCCCAGTGAAGGAGGAAGGCATCCCTTGCCTGACAACATCGAGCCAGAATTCTGGAACAGAACCGGGGAAGTTTGGCATTCAGCAGACTTGCAAAGAGGTCTATCTCCGGGCTTCCCCAAATCTGAAATATTTGGGCAGCCTGGTCTGCATGGAGAGACCATTCGTGTGGAAGTAGAACTCGACTGAGTTTGTCTGCCCAAGAGTTTTGAATGCCTGAAAGATACACCACAAGGAGCTGCATCTGATGCCCTCTGGTGAGGGCCCATAGTCGCAAAGCTTCGTTGCATAGGGACAGAGAGCCTGTTCCGCCCTGCTTGTTCACATACAACATGGCTACCTGATTGTCCGTTTGAACTAGGACTGTCTTGCAGCTGAGCTGGGTGTGAAATATCCGAAGAGCAAAGAAGATTGCTCTGAGCTTCAGGGAGTTGTTGTGAAGACAGGCCTCCTGTGGATTCCAGGTACCCTGGGTAGAGAGATCTTGCAGGTGGGCTCCCCATCCCACCTGTGATGCATCTGTTAGGGTGGCTTGGGGTAGGGGTTGCTGGAAAGGAGACCCCACCAGAAGGTTTCTGGGCGATTGCCACCATTAGAGGGATGAAATAAGACGGTTTGAGTTTGTTATTTTGTCCGACAGGCAGCCTGAGGCCTGTGTCCACTGAGTGGATAAAGTCCACTGGGCTGCGAGCATATGGAGGCGAGCATAAGGAACCACATGCACAGTGGATGCTATATGGCCTAGCAATTGTAGCATTTCCCGAGCAGTGAGACAAGGTTTGAGCACTGCTTGGGAAGCTAGTTGTACTATGCGAAGACAGCGGGGCTGCGGAAGGAAAGCCCTTGTCTGTCTGGTATCCAGATGAGCTCCTATGAACTCTAGGGACTGAGTAGGAGCAAGACTGAATTTTGGGAAGTTTATGACCAGTCCCAAATAACTGAAGAAGAATTTGCATTGTGCAAAACAGAGCAGAGCTGGCTTCTGGCACTGTAGGGGCTCAAAGGAGCCAGTCGCCTAAGTAAGGGAAAACAAATATTCCCAGAGTGCGGAGAAATGCTGCTACTACAGCCATGCATTTTGTGAACACTCTTGGTGCAGAAACCAGGCCAAAGGGAAGAACCTTGTATTGGTAGTGCTTTCCTTGAAACAAGCATTGGAGAAATCTCCTGTGATTTGGATGGATGAGAATATGAGTATACGCATCCTTGAGATCTAGAGAACAAAGCCAATCCTGACTTTGGAGGTATGGCAGCAGAGTTCCTAGAGAGACCATTTTGAATTTCTCTTGGAACAAATATTTGTTCAATTCTCTGAGGTCTAAAATGGGTCTGTGTCCTCCTGTTTTCTTTGGAATAAGGAAATAGTGGGAGTAGAACCCTGTACCCTGATAGGGAATGGGTACTTCCTCTATTGCTCCTTGAGCAAGGAGCATTGTGACTTCTTGACCTAAGACTGTCGAAAGAGGTCTGAGAATTGAGCTGTTTTACAAGTGTAGGAGGGGGCATGCTGTGAAAATGAAGCTTGTACCCCTCTCGTACAATGGACAGAGTCCAATTTTCTGCTGTTATTTGGTACCATCTATGGGCAAAATGACATAACCTGCCTGGGATAGTCGAGGGTTCTGGACCGTTCAGGGGCAGGAAGGCAAAATTCTCTAGGAAGGCCCCTGAGGAGGCTGAGCCTGCTGAGCTGACTGAGGTTTTGCAGCTTTTGGCTTCTTTTGTTGTTTAGGTTGTTGCTGTTGTCCCTTTTGAGCAGTCTGACCTGGACGGTGTCCCTGTTGGGTATAGGAAAGATAAAACTTTCTTATTGAAAAATGGTTTCTTCAAGGATTTTTTCCTTACAGGATCGGCTGTAGATTTGGATAATCTATCCAAAGTGATATTGTCAGCATTTCTCTCATTAGCCTTCTCCTGCCAATTCTTGCCAAAGAGGTTTTCTCCTGTGCAAGGAATGTTTCCTAATTTATCCTGTAGCCAAATTTCCAAGTCAGATGCCTGAAGCCAGGCAATCCGACATGCACCAATGGCAATAGCAGAGGTTCTGCTTATGCACGCAAAACAGTCAAAGGCTGCACGATTTACAAACTTGGAAACATCCTGAGCATGTTTGACTAGAGTAAGATAGTCTTGCCTTTTGTCATCAGGAACATTCCCATATACAAGATATAGGAACTGATCCTAGCTGAGAGCATGGAAGCATCGACGTCCAAAGGCATCAAGAGTCCTACATTCACGACCTGGAAGATTGGATGCATGTTTCTTTGCACTTTTCATCCTTCTCATGGCTTATTCCACCACCATTGAATGATGTGGTAATTGAGTTTTTTGAAAGCCTGGACAAGGTGGAACTCGATACATGGTATTGAGTCTTCGAGAATGAGGCGATGTGGTTAAAGGTGTTTCCCACATCCTTAGCATAAGATCATGTAAGATCTTATGAATAGGCAGAGTAGCTGCCTGTTTGGGAGTCTTAGGGTATTGGAGGATTTCCAACTCCTTTGCCCTAGACTTTCAGGAGCTACTGTGATGGAAAGGCCCCGGGCCACATCATGGACAAAGTCCTGAAAGGGCATATCCTCTGGCAGAGACATTCTGCACTGAGAAGAGGAATCCTCAGGGAGAAGTACTCTTGTATTGGCAGTCTTCGGAGTCTTCAGACTCAGAGGATTCAAAATACCTCCGATCCCGGTGATCGTGTAAAGCACGGTACCGATATCGATCAAAGTCAGCATCGGGTTGTTCCGGTACCTATCTGTCGATGCCCGGGGCAGACGCTGCTGATGCTTGGATATCGGTACCGGTAGAAGCGGCCACAACCCCGGAGCATGGCACCAGTAGTTCTGCCGAGGTTGAGGCCTCGAGAGCATCCTGGAACCCTGTTAGTGCTTTGGAAGCCAAAGCCTCCTGTCGGGGCAGTTTTGCTGGTGAAAATTCCTCAAGGGCAATGCCAGGGGCAACTCGATACTTAGGAGGATCTACTCTGAGGACCGGCTAGATTTATGTTTAGTTACTTGAGATCCATGGGAGGAAGATGAAGCCCTGGAGGACATCGATGCAACAGACGCCGCGTCTGAGGGAAAAAGGGTGCTAAGTTTAGCAGCTCGGTTCTGCCGGCCCCTTTTTGACATTATTTCAGAGTGCCTCTCCTGTGGAATGGAGTGGTCAGGACCTAAACATTTGAGACACCAATCATGGGTGTCAGTGACGGAAATGGTACCTCCACATTTAGAACATTTCTTAAAACCTGAAGTAGGTTTTTCCATTTTTTAAGGATAAAAGTGGACCTAGTACCCAAAATGGCGCCTAGCACCAAGGAAAAAAGTTTCTAAAGTAAAACACCTCAGAAACCTTTTTTTTTTTTTTTAAGAAAGAAGAAAGAACTGACGGTACCGGTATGGCGTCGAAGGAAGGCAGACGCGACCACAAAAACAAAGATTAAAGACAAAATTTTTCTGCGGTGACAGGGTATGTGACCTGTCGGCTCCACGGAAAATGAAGAACCGGAGAGGGACAGTTGGAAAGGCGGAAAGGCAGCACGCAGGTGCTGTGGGATGCTCCCAAGGGCTTTCCTATTGGACGCTGGGGAGCATTCCCACGCAGGCTCTGTCGGTACCAATGATACCCATATGTGAAGACTACATTCCTGCTTGTTCCTGGAGATAACATTGCTAAAGTACATTTGAATTGTAAAAAGTACAATAACTGGCTATTTTGCACTTAAAGTTTACCACTTAGATAGATTCAACTTCACAGCATGCTAAAATTAGATACCTGGGCAGTTCCAAGATGGTGACATAGCAGCTACATGTGCTGAGCTCTTGCATAAAGCCTGAAAAAAAGTGCTTTTTGTGGTCTTGGAGGAAAGCCTGATTCAAGGGAGTTTCAGCCTCTGCTTCTATCCTGCAGACCACACATCTTGTGCAGACATCCATTACCCAGTTTTAGCGTGGTTCAGCTTTGCATTCAGAAGAAAATCAGTCCAGAATAGCAGAGCAAGATTTGGGTGTCTCAGTCAGCTCAGACCACTGATCTCCTGTGCTGAGGTTGGAACCTTGCGCAGACGATGGAGGTAGAGCAGACTGTTGCTGGTATGCTAGATCAGCCCACTGTGGGGGCCAGCACTCCACTAGGCAGCTGCACCAAAAACAGAAGGTGCTCTCATCACTGGGTCTAGTACAAAGGATGGTTGAGAATCCCTGGAGACAGCACATGAAGAAGGGAGAGCAAGTGGAGTAGTAACTTTGAATATACCATATCACATATGTACACTTTCTAATAAGCCTTGTATTGTGACTCTGGTTTCTCTTTTGGATGCTTTGGTGGGTCTGGAGACCTCCCCAATTAAAAAAATGGATAGTGCCCTTGGCCCAGAGGCTCACTTCAGGCATAAGTAGAGACAGTTGAAAAGCAAAATAGTGAAGTTATAAGCCACTGTAGGCACAAGCTCTCTATAGGTGGTAGAACTGAAGAACTGTGACGCAGATATTTTTTAAAAACTTGCTAATGTCCATTGGTGATAAGAGAATTTGAGATCTGCAACTTTCCAAATGCGTATTAGTAACACTTGGACATGCTGCAGCCATGTTACAGGAGCACTGAAGATCCCAGCTGAATCGATTTCTCCCATTACTAAAGGTGTTTTATGACCCATTTGCAATCTACTTCCGGTCACAATGCTGAGAAAACCCAGGAGCTGCTGAGTCGCCAGGAGTCAGCCTGGACTCAAAGGCACACATTGCATTGCTAGTGCCTCCACAGGACTGCAAAGTCAGAAGGATGGTGAAAAAAAGGTGAATTTAGACCTTACCTGCTAATTTTCTTTCCTGGAGTCCCTCCAGTCCAATCCAGATGAGTGGGTTATGCTCATCTACCAGCAGGTGGAGACTGAGAACACAAACTTGAAGTATGCTGTAAGTAGTCTGTGCCAATTGATAACAGCCAGTATGAACCTCACAAAGCAGAAAAACGGAGCCCAAAACCCCTATTCTCCACCAGCCTTGCCCTTTCCAAGAAAAACAAGAGGAGCAACCCAACAAATTCTTACTGACCCACAATGTGGGCCTCTTATCAATTTATCCATCCTTTTTTTTTTGTTGACAAAAAACTTGAACAAGAAAAATATGAAGACTCTGAACTCCGGGAACAAACACATACCACGGAGCTCCCAGCAAAAAGCCCGATGCAAAATCCTAGCACTAGCTGTCCCGAACACGCCTGCTCAAAATCTGATTCTGCTAGAGCAAACACAAGAAAGCATCCATACAGCAAAACATCCCAGGTGGGTCCTGGACTGGACAGACTCCAGGAAAGAAAATTAGCAGGTAAGGTCTAATTTCACCTTTTTATTTGTTCATCCAGTACAGTCCAGTGAGTGGGATGTAGCAAAGCAGTATTGACGACAGGTGAGAACCACAACGCCGGCCAGCAACATCCATGCTTCAAAGGTCATGCCCTGTTGGGCCTGTACATCCAGGTGGCAATGCAGCACAAAGGAATGAAAAGACAACCATGTTGCCGCCTTACAGATGGTCCTGGGGAGAAACCACACCAACCTCCGACCAGGATGCCTGTGCTCACATAGAGTGAGCCCACAAGGGCAGACTAGACAGACCACATGGTCTTTCTGCAGTCATGTTCTATATTCTTAAGCCAGAGGGCAACGGACAGCCCTTCAACAGATATGCGGATGCAATAGCCTCCCTGATCCACTCGGAAATAGAAGCCTTAGAAGCCACCTCACACTTCTGAGGATCAAACAAGATGAAGAGCCTCTCAGAACGCCAAAAAGACTGAGTCACCTTCAAGTAGTGCTTGAGACCCCTATGGGCATCTAGCTTATGAAGAAGCTGAATCTCTGATGAATCCTGTGACTAAGAAAAAGTCAGCAGAGAGACCACCTGATTGAGATGAAAAATCAATACTACCCTCTGTAAAAAAGGAAGGAACTGGACGAAGAACCACCTTCTCCTTGGAAAATACTAAGTAAGGCTTCCTAGAAGACAAAGCCTGGAGCTTGGCAATCTGGCAGGCGGAACAAATCACCACTAGAAACACCAACTTAAATGTTAAATCCTTCACCTAAGCTCCCTGAAGCAGCTCGAAAGGAGGCACCACAAGGTCAGTGCACCAAATTAAGGTCCCACAAGGGAACTATGGACAGACAAGGAGGACGAAGATGCTTAATGCCCCGAAGAAAACAAATTATGTCCCCATGGGCCGCCAGAGTTTGGCCCTGAACACGACCCCTGAAACATGCCAAAGTTGACACTTGAACCCTCACGCAGCCCAACCGCATGTAGGCCAAAGTCTATTGCCTGACAGCCTGCAGTAATATGTCAGTGACCTCAATAGAGTAGTCTCTGCATCTCAGCAAAGCCTAATCAAGAGCCAAGCCATAAAGCAAGAACCGACCCACAGCCAGCATCCGCACCAGCCCCTGAGTAAGGTGGTCCACATCGGTCAGCAAGAGAAATGGTTCTATCAGCAGCTGAACCAGATGTGCATACCAAGGATGTTGAGGCCAGTGTCAGGTGCAATCAGCACTACGAGCACTCGATGAGACTATCCACTGCAAGACACGACTGAGTGGGGACACGGAGGAAATACATAAAGCAGATATGCACTTGGCCAGGGTTCAACCAGGGTACAGAGTCCCTCAGACATATATGTTCTGTGGCAAATGAAGAAACACCAACCTTTGCATTTGCCAAAGACACCATCAAGTCCATCATCTGTAACCCCCAGCGATCCACAATCTGCTGTAACACTGACTCAGACAGAGCCCATTCTCTGGAATCCAGAGAGCTGCGACTCAATCCAACTGGACATTCTCCTTTCTGGTGACATAAGTCACCAAGAGCACCAGTAGATGGGCCTCCACCCACTGCAGCAACAGAATCACTTCCACTGCTACCAATGAACTCTGAGTGCCACCCTGCTGATTGATATAGGCCACAGTTGTGGCACTGTGACAACATTCGCACTGCCTTGCGACTCAGCAGACGATGGAACACCTCCAGAACCAGACGCACTGCCCGTGTCTCCAAGCGATCGATAGACTATACTCTCTTCCTGGGTCCTTCTGTCCTGAGACACCTCAGATAGACAATATCCTCTCCAGCCGAATTGGCATCTGTTGTCACCACCACCCAGTTCAGGGACTCGAAAGGTATCCTTGCCATGAGCTGCTCTGGATTCAGCCACCACCAGAAATTCGCCCTGGCCTCCTTCCAAAGTGGAAGCCTAACCTCCATGGATTGCAAGTGGGGAGACCAACACAACAGGAGGTCTGTCTGAAGGGCCTGCATGTGTAACTTTGCCTAGGGCACTAGTTCCAATGTGGCTGCCATACAGCCAAGCACCTAAAGATAATCCCACACCCGAGGGCTGGGGATCCTCCAACTCCCATACCTGGACCTGCAACTTCGCAATCCTGCCCACTAAGAGAAACTATGCGTTTGAGGGTGTCAAACCAGACACCCAGATATTCCAAAGACTGGGAGGGCTCCAACCAGTTCTTCACCAAGATGATCACCCAGCCCAACTCCTGAAGACGTTAGATAACCAGGCCGATGCCTCTAGACTTTCCTGGAATGACTTTGCCTGAATCAACCAATCATCCAGATACAGATGGACAAGAACTCCCTGCTTGCGCAAGTCTGCCGCTACTACCACCATGACAACCTTAGTCAGACTGAGGGGTAAAGCCAGAAATTGAAAATGTCCCCTCTGCACCACACAGCGTAGAAACTGCTGGTGATTGGAGTGGAAAGAAATGTGCATGTAAGCCTTGGTCAGGTCCAGAAAAGTAAAAACCACCTCTCCCTGCCACACTGCTACTATTACCAAATGCAAGGTTTCCATATGGAAGTGCAGGACCTTTAGGGCCTGTTGACCCCCTTCAGATCCAGAATGGGTCACCATGGCTCTTCCTTCTTGGGAACCACAATAGAGTTTGAATACAGACAGCCCCAGTCACCTCAAAATACCGGCACGATGGTCTCTAGCTGCAACAGGCGTTCGAGGACCTCCTCCTCTGCCCAAGTTTGCCTGATGCCTGGCATAGTGAGACCATGAAGGCATCTGAGAAGGGCCTGGCGAACAAGGGCTTAACCATGCCAGATCACCACCAGAACCCAGGCATCTGATGTAATCTTGGCCCCAGTGAGAAAGAACCTTTGCAGACTGAATCCCTGCCTGGGCTCCCAAACCTTCACTGGGAAGACTTGACAGTACTGGGAGTTCCAGAGGCCACCCCTTGGGAGTCACTGTGAAAGGAAAGGCCCCACTGCAGTTATCGGAATCTCTGCGGATAATCGCCTGAGCAGGATAAAACTTGAGAAAATCCAGACCACGGCCCCTTAAGGGAGCCCCTCTGGGCTTATCCTTCAATAGCTTAGGCACTTTGCAGTCTCCCAAATCCTTGACCAGCTTCTCCAAGTTCTTTCCAAACAACTTCCCTGCAAAGGGGAGCTTTCTAAGCCGCGTCTTAGAAGCCACATCAGCTGACCAACTGCATAACTATAAAAGCCGCACCACCACCACCATCACTGTAGCCATACTCTTAGCCGATGCTCAAAGTAAATCAAGGAGCAGATCCGCTAGCTTAGCTTCCTCCGCCCGGACAGCAGGATCTGCCATAGTCTTCTTGGGAATCCTTTGAGACCACTGGAGACAGGCTCTAGCCACATAAGTGCCACATATAGCCTCCCTGCACAGCAGAGCAGACACCTCAAAAGTCTGCTTAAGCAGGGCTTCCATTTGCCAGTCCTGAGGGTCCTTCAAGGCTGCACCAACCTTCACTCCTCCACAATCATTGCCTTCAAGGCCCTATGGACTGGAAAGGACCGCAGGGACTTTCAGATGTTCTTGAGGGAGAGAGTGGCTTAGTGGTAGGGCAAGTTACCTCAGGCCGGAAGGTCGGGGGTTCAAATCCCACTAGAGGACAGCAACCTTTGGCCGGAAGGACTGGGGTTTCTAGTCCCACAGGTGCTCCTTGTGGTCTTGGGCAAGACACTTAACCCTCTATAGCCCATGTTCCCTGTAAAATAGTTATCTCCAAGTTATAATGCCCTGTTCAATGTAAACCGCCTTGATATTATGAAAGGCGGTATATAAGAAATATTAAATAAATCAAATAAATCAAATCAGTGGATCTTCTTAAGAGTCTGAAAGCTCTGACCTAGGCTCCTCAGCAATTCGCAAAACTGCCAGACACTCCCAAAAAGGAGAGGGAAGCTCATCCCGGTGAAAAATATGCACTACTGTCGTATCCTCCCCACATCTGGAGCTCCCTCTCCTCCGGCTGCTCTTCCAAGAGGTCTGCTGTCCCCTCCAAAGGGTCCAGGAAGTCCAACAACTCCACAGATACTAGCTCTATGTCCTCCCTCCAGCCGCTGTCTATGCAGGTGCTTGGCCATTGCGTAAGAACTCTGCCCCGTACCCAAGGGAGACTAGGTGGAGACTGGGATCTTTCACCCAAGCCCAGCTTCAAAACAAAGGCCTGGTAAAGCAGGAGGATGAACTAAGGAGAAGGTGAGCCTCTAGCTCCCACACGCCCACCCAGATAACTCGGCCAAGGTCCTGGGTGAAAAACACACATGGGGCTGCAGCATCAGGGGCTTAGTTCCTTCCAGAATTGCAGAACTCGCTGTACTTAAAATAGTGGCGGTTACCGCCAAAACCGTGGGGCCGCTGCCATCTCTGGGGGCACAATCCTGCTCCTAAGCACCTGCCCTTCAAGTTTCCGGGCCCCCTCCCCCCCCTCCCCAGCAATCAACAGGAGTTGTATTCTCCTGGACACAATCACAGCACAGCCCAACGTAGGAAAGATGTACCCTGCAGCTACTGCAAATAACACAATAGCAGTGATCCATAGCCTTGCTGATGCTGCCCTGTGCCTAGCTGCACTCCTCGGCGCCAATCCCCAGGCTGTCCGCGCAGGAGATCAGCACTGCCTGTTCCCGCAATTTTTTATTTTTTTTTAGATCTTCTTTAAAGGTACAGGAACCTGCTAAACCCCTGCCCTCCCCCTTCCCAAAGATTGGGGAGGAGGAAAGAGTGAGCTTACTGGAAGGAGGAGCTGGAGAAGAATGGTGAGGGACCCGACATCACCAGGTTCTGCACCCTGGGCCTACAAACAATGCAGGCCCAAATCCAGCACCAAACTGCACAAGCTATGCTCACCACCTGCTGGAGAGTGAGAAAGCGTAGTTTCTCACCTGTAACAGGTGTTCTCCGGGGTAAGCAGAAATCAGTCCTCACATATGGGTGATGTGGGCACAGAGCCCCTCGCAGAAGCATGCCTCCAGCTTTCAAAGAAAGCCTTTGGAAGATGCTACCAAGCATGCGTGGTCCCCTTCTCACACAAGGGGGCCCAACTTGCTCAGGCAGATGACAGTTAAAAGATGGCAAAATTATTTATTTATTTATTTAACTGCATTTATATCACGCTTTTCACCGGGTCAAAGCGGTGTTACATATAAGGGGGAAGGATAATAAGTTAAAATTAAAATAAAAGATGGTAAATGAGCAACTCTAAGGGGAGGAGGGAGGGTTGCAAGGACCAATTCCTGCTGTCCCCGGAGAACACCTGTTACAGGTGAGTAACTACGCTTTCTCCAGGAAAGCACAGTTACTTACCTGTAACAGGTGATCTCTGGGAACAGCAGGAATAAGTCTTCACATATGGGTACGTCGGTACCGGAGTCTGCGCGGGAACGCTTCCCAGCGTCCAATCAAAGAGCTTTTGGAAGCATCCCACCACGCCTGCGTGCTGCCTTCCCGCCTTTCCCAACTGCCTCTCCTCAGTTAAGTTTTAAAGCTGAGACAGAGAGAGAGAGAGGAAAGGAAAGATAGATAGAGATACAACTCCTGGGGAGGTGGGTGGGTTGTGAAGACTTATTCCTGCTGTTCCCAGAGATCACCTGTTACAGGTAACTGTGCTATCTCCAGGAACAAGCAGGAATGAGTCTTCACATATGGGGACTCCCAAGCTAAGATGTCTGGAGTCCCAGCATGTTATAGGTTGGAACATGCTATCCCGCACAACACCAGGCATCCTGAGGATGGAGGGTAGGAGTTGAAGAAAGAAAGGTGCTGTGGAACAGCTAACCTAGCATAGGACTGCAGAGAAGGAGTCCGTGTGTGGATGATAATTATCATCAATGATATTGAAGGAATATTGCAATATGGACCTCCCCTAACAGGATTACACAGCAGTAAGGAGGTTCATGGGATCTACTGGGGAACCCAGTAGAGGAACCTCAAGGATGACCTCACTGTGAAGTGGAGGTAATAATCCTGTAGGAAAAAAGAGTGGAGATCAGATTCCTGAAAGGTAAGAGGGAACCCCGGTGAGAACTGGGGTAGTACCAAAAACGGTGGGCCTTCAGCGGAAGGCTTTATGATAAAAGCCGAACTCTTTTGGCGACAGAGTGGTTCACCCTTGGGAGCAAAAAGAGAAGGCCGACCGGATTGTACAAACAGGCACAGTCCTTGTGGGAGGAAAAGGTATGGAAACCCCTTGTATCCCAAAAGAAAGGACAAACGCCTGAGGCATTAGAGCCCATGATTAGCTGAAGATCCGCAATGTCTCTCCTAACTGGGGTCAGCTAGGAGAGATACTGGAACATGGAGAGCTTCAGGGGTACCTAAACCTTAAGGTTATGGTGGAAGTTGTTAACTACCACAAACGTGGTTGTGAGTGTGGAACCCCAAACATGCTGGATAGCATAGGTATGGGTAAAGCCCATCTGTCAGAATCATATAGCTATATGAGCCTGGACAGTCAGGTAGATGAATGCAGGATACCTATCTACCGATAGTAAATATCTCGACAGATAGACAGATATATGAGAATATATCTATAGTGAGATATGACGGGCATAAAATACACACAAAGATGTATGCTACAGATATGAATATATAGGCCTCTATATGGGTGTCTGCAATGAAGCAGACAGATATGCCTACAGAAACGGTATTCACATAGGAAAATGTGGAGAGGAAAGATTCATCTAATAACAAGAAGGTGGAACCTACTTGAGAAGATATATAGAGAATCTGTTCCCACTGGTTATGAGCTACAGGGATGCTAGGTAGTGAAATAACTAGGACGGTTACGTGAAAAGCAGGGGATGATATCAGTCTGCAGCCAGCAAGTCCTGAGTATTCTAGAACTCTAGCATGGTAAGTGAACAGGAGACGCATAAAAATGAGATACCATGCTGACCTGCTTAAGGGCAAAGAGGTATCATGCGTTCTTACCATGAGGACGAGCTGCAAGGAGAAAAGCATATTCCCGATTGGAAATAGTATGGACCAAAGCAGGGAATTGGCAACTCCTTAAGCTTTCACGTAAGAGAAGGCCTATGTCCTTTATATTAAAAAGGAGATCCTTTCTAGTCATGGGAGACATGACTGAAAAAGCCTTTTCTAGCCATCTAGGACAGCTGTTGGAGAAAAACCCCCATGCTCTCTAGCAAGGGCCCATAGTGGAGAGCTTCTCTGTAGGATTGCAGAGAGTATGATGCAGGAGAAAGAGGAGATAGGTACTGGCTCTCCAGTAGCCAGTTCTATGTCAACTATGCTGCCAAACCCAGGGGAATGGAGATGGCAGAAAGAGAAGACAATCCAACAAGCTTGTAGTGAAAACGTTTCCAAGACAGATGACAGCACTGACTTGGAGCCACTACTAAGACCAGAGAGAATGTTAGTGGAGGACAAATCTGGTTGCTGGTGGACAAGAACCAGTGGTCCAAACATTAAGGCTCCTGCATTGGCAGCTGCTTGCCAGACAGCAGAAAGAATGTTACTGTTTAAAAACAGAAAGAACAGACAGAACAGGAGTAGAAAACTCTGGACATGTCTGATGAACTGCTTCAAAGCAAGATTGAAAAAGAGGAGTCAACTCAGAGAAGAGAACTCCGCACTGGAAAAGTAACAAAACTAGAGAGGCTGAAGAAAAGCCCTCCAGTGAAGCAATACCGCTCTTACAGCTTGGTAAGGTGGTAAAAAGAATGGAGCTGAAGAAGACTTACAAAGTAGTGAGTCTATAGAAAGGAAAAAAGACATACTGGCACAGGAACTATCATTTGATAGTGGTTAGACCTCTTTCCCTGCAGGAAGAAGAGGAGAACCCTGTGCCCTATAGGCATGAACATCCTGACAGCTCATAGAACATAGAAAAAATGGATGTCTTTTGGGAAGAGATCCAAATCTAGGGTTTAGAATGAGAGCAGTGGATTGCCTCTATTGAGAAGAAGCAACTGCGGATTCTAACCCCCAGTCACAAGCATCTGATGAAGATTGATCAAAAACCCTGCAGTTGCTGGGTTTGCTGAGCCTGGTGAGAGGTTGAATTCTGCAGACCAGAACGATGCTTCCCTTGTTTGGGAACATCTGCATGATGGGCAAATGATGCATAAAACCTTCTTCTCCTATGGGAAGAAAGTTTGGCAGGACATTTCCTACCTACTGGGACAGAAGAAGGTGCAGAACAGCCCTTAGGAACAGGTAAGTCAGTGGACAACTGAGTAACCTGACGTAAAGACTCCTTGTTGAAAAGATTGTCTCCAGTACAAGGAGTATGTCCCAGTCTTTGCTGTGCCCATTTGTCTAAGTCTGAAGCCAGGCTCTACGTCGTGCCCCTATAGATATAGCAGAAATCCTGCTAGCAGACTCAAAAGAGTCTAGGGAAGCATGAGTAAGAAAACGAGATACTCTGGAGATGCTTAAGCAGTGAAGAATAGCCTGCACTCGGACTCTGGAAGAGAAGGAGTCAAAAGATGTAATTGCTTTGTGACCTCCTCAAGAGACAGACTCATAAAAAATATATGAGAGAATTCTTGTCTGGAAGGTTTGACGTCCAAAGGCATCTAGTGTCTTAGACTCACGACCTGGCGGATAAGAAGAGTGCTTTTTCTTACTCTTTATCCGCCTCATTGCTGATTCCACTACTATGGAATGATGAGGAAGTTGAGTCGTTTGAAACCCTGGAGAGGGGGGCAACTGATATAAGAGATCAGTTGCTCTGGAAGGTGGGGGTACCCTTAAAGGTGTTTCCCACATTCCTAGAAGGAGATCCTGCAAGGAATGATGCAAAGGAAGCATTATGTTCTCCTTAGCTTTGGTAGAAACAGAGCCTTGTGCAGGATCATGTCCTAGGATAGGAATGGCAAGAGATCTTGCTATATCCAGGAGGAATCTCTGAAAAGAGGGATCCCCAACAGGAATCTCCCTTGGACAGGTTAGATCTGAAGAACTAGCCTGAGCACCGACAGAACTATCCAAATATATTGGAATAGAAGATCCTGCAGAGTGCAGTGTGGAATGCTGAAGGGATGGTCGCCGGTACTGGTTGTCAGGAGCAGCGACCGTCATTACCACATTGTCCATGCCAGGTATCGACTCCAAGCTTGGTATAGAAGGGAGCGATCCTGTTGAAAAAAGCATGGCAGGAGTTGGGCACGATGTTACTGTGGATACCGGTACCGATGTCGGAGTCGAGCCCAACAGAGACATCGGAGCAGTAATCAGTGACCGTTCAATCAGTACCGGGGTAACCGAAAACCTTTGGCCGCTATCCTCGGTACCGAGCCAGCGGTATTGATCGGTGTCGGTACCAAAGCGTATTGGTACCCAGTCTTCCAGACTAGAGATCTATTCCAAACTCGGCATCGAGGGCAGTTCAATCAGCCCCGAGGGACCCGAGAGTTGCGGATCCAAATCATCGGAACCGAGCCTTCGGTACCGCCAAGAGCTGGTACCAAGGCGTGTCAGTACCCAGTCCTCCAGACTGGAGATCGATTTGAGACTCGGCATCGAAAAAAGCAAGGCTATCGATGCACGTCTGGAGGGTACCGACGTCGGTGGTAGTATCGGTGCTGGTACCGATAAAGGAAAGTCAGTCTGGAGAGAATCCACCGGTCCCGAAGGCACCGAGGACGCCAGATGACCATCCCTGGTGAGGAGTGTTTCATCCAACACCAGTGTCGATGCCGGGGTATTGGTACCGCTCGAAGCGGCTGCCACCACCGGACACGGCTCAGGTATGTTCTGTGAGGGGTGAACCCCAGGAACAACCTGAAACCCCTGAAAGGCTTTGGAGACCGAAGACTCCCGCCGGGGTTTTGAAACCAGTGGGCCCTCGAGGGCAAGGCCGGAGCCGTCTACATGCTGTGCATGAGACCTACCACTCGAAGGCTGGCTAGTCTTAACAGACTGTTTGTGGGTTACCTGATCCTGTGTAGAAGGAGAGGACGGTGCCCCAAAGTTGGAGGGAAACCGTGTATCGAGGGAACCTCGATGTTGAAGACCTCTTCTCACCAAACTATTGTCAGGACCCAAGCAGGTTAGACACCGACTTCGAGGGTCTAAAAATAAAGTTGTACCGCCACAGTCTGAACATTTCTTGGAGAAAGTGGCTGGCGGTTCCATGAAGGAAAAAGAAGAGGCCTAAAAGGCCTAAGGAACCGTGGGACACTATGAAGAAAAAATATCCTGAGAAAAAGGAAGATTTTACAAGAAAAGAAAAGAAAACACCGGCGGTACCGGTGGCGTCGGGAAGACAGCCGCGACCACAAGAAAACTAAAGAAATAAAACAAGAAAACGAAAACTGGGGAGAGGCAGTTGGGAAAGGCGGGAAGGCAGCACGCAGGCGTGGTGGGATGCTTCCAAAAGCTCTTTGATTGGACGCTGGGAAGCGTTCCCGCGCAGACTCCGTCGGTACCGACGTACCCATATGTGAAGACTCATTCCTGCTTGTTCCTGGAGATCAAGCAGAAGTCAGTCCTCATATATGGGACTCCACAGCTACAGGCTACCGAAAACACATGGTGAAAAATATGGTCACCCTCAAGGGGAGCCATGAGCAACAGCAATTGAGTAAGTAGCTACAGACTACAGTAGGACCCCTGTGTCTAATGGAAACCAGCACTCTGGTAGCCTGAATACAGAAGGGTCGGAGGGTAGGAGTTGCCTAAGCCCCAAAAATATTCTGGAGCACGGCCTGGCCGAAGGCACTGTCCCATCAGGACCCTTTCCAGGCAATAATGAGCTACGAAGGTATGGACTGAAGACCAGGTGGTGGCCTGGAAGATGTCCACCATCGGGACGGAGTGTAGGTTTGCTACAGAGGTCGCCATGTCCCTGACATGGTGCACTGTGACTTGGCCTTCCAGCAGGAGCCCTGCCTGCTCATAGACGAGGGCGATACAAGTCCGCCACCCAGGTGGACAGTGCATGCTTGGTTATCGCCTCCCCCACTGGGGTTGTACGAGATGAAAAACTGAGCAGCTTTGCAATGGCCCTGAGTATGCTGGAAGCAGAATGACAAGGCCCTCTTATAGTCCAGAGTGTGGAGGACCATCTTCCCCCTACTGGAGTGAGGTCTCGGGAAGAAGTTGGGAAGTACCATCTCCTGATTGAAGTGGAAGGGCGATACCACCTTCGGAAGGAATTTAGGGTGTGTGCAGAGCACCATGATGTTCTTGTAGAACCTGGTCCTGGTATATGGTGCCTCCGCCACTAAGGCTTGAAGTTCGCTAACACTGCGAGCAGAGGTGAGCGCAATCAGGAATGCCACCTTCCACAAGAGGTAGACTAGGTGGCAGGTAGCCAGAGGCTCAAAGAGCGGGCGAGTGAGCTGCCCCAATATCACACTGAGGTCCCACTCAGTCGTCAGAGAGTGAACCGGGGGCTTCAATAAGCACAGATCCCATAGGAAGCGGGTGGACAGAGGGGTTTGCCATCCACCAGGAGGTGGTGAGCTGCCAGGGCACTGAGGTGCACCCTGATGGAGTTTGATTTAAGCCCGGATTGTGAAAGGTGGAGAAGGTACCGCAGCACCAGACCCACCGGGAAGGAGAACTGGCCAGTTCCGTGCCCTGCACACCAAATTGAAAACCTACATCATTTGAGGACATACGCTTTCCTAGTGGATGCCTTACGAGAGGCCAGCAGGATCTCCTCTACCTCAACCGAGAGGTTGAAAGGGGCTAGGGTCACCGTTTCAGCAGCCACGCTGTCAGGGCCAGGAACCCCAAGTTGGGTGCAGAAGAAAGTCCCCCTCCTGGGACAGGAGCCCTGGAGAGTTCCTCAACAGAATGGGAGTCTCCACTGATAGCCAGAGGAGTAGCAGGAATCATGGCCGTCTGGACCATCCGAGGGGCTATCAGGATGAGCAAGGCTTTGTTGCAGAAGGTCCTAAACAATGTCTTAGCAATTAGAGGAGTGGGCGGGAAGGCGTACATGAGGTCTCTTGACCACGGGATGAGGAACGCATCCACCGCCACCCAGTAGGGGTGAGCCAGCCAGGAGCAGAAGCGGGGCAACTGGTAGTTGTCTCGACTGGCGAACAGGTCTATCTCAGGTTCCCCCTAGAGCTGAAAAAGCTGGTAGGCCACCCTGGGGTACAGCTGCCACTTGTGCGGCTGGAAGACCCTGCTCAGTATGTCGGCCAGTGAGTTGTTCTGGCCTGGCAGGTATACTGCCCACAGCAGTATACCCTTCCAGAGTGCATAGGAGAGAGGATCATGGCCTCTCCGTGAGGACACAAGACCCCGTGTCCCTATATGTTCCCATAGAACAGTGCCACCTGGTTGTCCGTATGGACTAACACCAGCTGATGCCATAGGCAGTGACAAAAGGCTTGGTGGGTTAAGTAAATGGCCCATAGCTCCAGGAGGTTGATCTGCTGGTGGCTCCCGTCCTGCGATCAGCTGACCTGGGTGCAGAGTTCCTTGCAGTGGGCTCCCCCAGCCGAGCAAGGGGGTGTCCATGGTGAGGACCCTTAAGGGACTCGGGGCTTGGAAAGGCATCCCTGCTTTGAGGTTTTGGGGAGTCTGCCACCAGGTCAGGGACTCCGCCAAATGGCGGGTCACAGACTTTGTCCCGGAGGTGTCCTGTGGCCCGAGTCCATTGGTCCTAAAGGCACCACGGCACGGCCCTCATGTGAAGTCAGACTTCTGGGGTGATGTGGACCGTGAAGGCCATATGCCCATGTAGGTGCAAGAGGAGCCAGGCAGGTACTGAGGAGCAGTGCTGTACGTCCAGGACCAGGGCCCTGAGACGGTTGGCTCGGTCTCTGGGCAGGAAGGCCTTTGCCTGGAGGGGTCCAGTCTTGCCCCTATAAACTCCAGGCACTGTGTTGGGAGGAGGTGGGACTCGGGGTAGTTTATCACAAATTCCAAGTGTTGCAGGACCTAGATGGTGCGTGCAGTGGCCTGCTGCACCTCTGAGGTCGTGCTTCCTTTTATGAGCTAGTCATCGAGAAAGGGGAAGACAAAGACCCTCTAGAGGTGGAGGAAGGCAGCTATGACTGCCAGGCATTTTGTGAAGACCCTTGGGGCGGAGGCCAAGCCGAAAGGCAGCACACTGTATTAGTAGTGCCCCCACTCCCCACCATGAACAGCAGGTACTGCCTGTGGTTGGGGTGAATGAGAATGTGGGTGTAAGCATCCTTCAGATCCAAGGAGCATAGTCAATTTCCCTGCTGGAGGTAAGGCAGCAATGTTCCAAGGGAGAGCATCTTGAACTTCTCCCTTACCAGGAACTTGTTCAAGTTGTGCAGGTTGAGGATGGGCCTTAGGCCGCCAGTTCTTTTTGGCAGAGGAAGTACCTGGAGTAGAACCCCTTGCCCTTGAGATGGTGGGGCACTGGTTCCACCGCTTTGTCTTCGAGAGGACCTGAGAGCTCCTTCAATAGAAGGTCCCGGTGAAGGGGAGACCTGAGGGGGAAAGTAAGGGGGATGTGTCCGAGTCAGATGGAGGAGGTAGCCCTCTCTGGCCACTTGAAGTGCCAGGAATCGGTGGTGATAGGTAGCCACCTTTGAGCATAGTGGATCAGACGTCCCCCTGTGGGATGCTGACCTTGTGGTGGAGAGGTTATGCCCAAGGAGTCAAAAACTCCTCCCTAGCTGGGCTGGGGCTGACGCCTGGGGCTTGGGAGCCTTCTGCCCACGAGGGCCATGCCCATGTCCCTTGGCCTGCTGACCCTGCTGGGGAGCCAGGGGGGCCTGAAAAGGTGGGTAGTTTCTGTAAGCAGCCTCTTCTAAGTTAAAGGACTTTTTGCCCAAGCCCTTCTGTTGGGGAGGGGTAGTGGTCTTTTTAGAGAGCCTGGTCCTCGTCATGAACATGGTCTCCAGCTCAGCAGCCTTGTCGGTCATGGGTTTGTCAAAGAGGTTCTCTCCTTGGCATGGGACATCGACCAATTTGTCCTGAACCCATTGCTCGAGATCAGACTGTAGTCAAGCCTGGCGTCGGGCACCAATGCCTGCCGCCGCTATTTGAGCCGCCAACTCGAAGCCGTCATAGGCTGCTCGAGACAAACTTGGAGCACTCGCAGACGGCCTTGGCCAGGTTCTTGAACCACTGCAAGGGTTGCTTGGACAGACCAGCCAACAACCTGGCAATTTCCTTCGCCAGGTCTCTCAGGTAAATGCCCATGTACAGTTGGTAAGCCTGGATAAGGCCGATGAGCATCAAGCCCTGGTAACGCTTCCTGCCGAGGGCGTCCAAGGTGCGTGCTTCCCTACCGAGAGGCATCAAGGAGTGCATCTTCTGACTCTTCAGTTGACGGATGGCCGACTCGATATATCGAGTTGAGCCACTTGCTCACCACTGGCACCAATGCCGGTGTCTCCCACTTATGGAGCATTAGCTGTTCCAGGATAAGAGGGATGGGCACCGAAAGCTATTCCCTTGGAAGGACCTCGGACTGGAGAATTTCTAGCTCCTTTGCCAGAGGGTCCTCCTCCGATTCCGTCGGGAACTCTAGGGTCTTAGACATGTCCCTGACAAAGTCAAGGAATGCCATGTCCTCCGGCAGAGGCTGCTGCTGTGGTTCCGAAGTGGGGGAATCTGAGGGGACATCGTGATGGTGATGGGCAACTCTGCATCCTCCGTCTCCCACTATTGAGGACTCTATGGAAGGCTAGTCTGCAGGCCCTGGTACTGACCCCAGGCCGCAGCCCTCAAAGTCCCCACGATTGATGCAAAGTGCACTGGCTGGGGACGTCTGCAGTCCTGTCTAGCGGGAACCAGATTGTGACCTCAGCTGAGGATTGACTCAAGGCCAAAGGGTCTCGATGATTGGCTCGGCCTCCAGGGACATCTTAGACATCGAGGGCCCAGTGGTCAGGGTGGAGGAACCGGCCATGCCGGACAACAGCGCCCGCTGTTGGTCCATGAAGGCAGACAAACTGCGCTGCAGGACCGCCATTCTGGACTCCAGGCCAGAAGGCTCCGCAGCCATAGGCGCGGGCACCGAAGGAATCGAGCCCGACGCCAGTTCTCCTGAAGGGGAATCCTCGACAAGGATGATGTCTGGCGACCAAGGCCGGTCTTAGGTAAAGTCCTTTCGGGGGAGCTTCGTAGGCCGCTCCCTCTCTGATCCCTCGGACGAGCGGACTGCGGGACCTGGCCCGGGACACACCCGGCCTGTCTGATCCATCCAGGGACATCGCCTTCGAGGTAGTTTTCTTCTTGGATTCCCACGAGGGAGACCCCCTCTCTGAAGAACCACGGCAGGTCTCGGGTTCTGCAGAGTCACCCTGAGATGCTGTGGCTTTAGATGAGGCCCTGGCCTTTGGAGGTACCGAGGGCTCGGGGGGGGAGGGGGAGAAAAAAAAATTGTGCTGCTGCTGGCGGCTCTTGAGGGCCTTGCTGGACATCTTTTTGCAGAGATCGCAAGCTGTGGTCGTGGTCCAACCCAAGACAGCAAAGACATCAGTCGTGTGAGTCAAAGACATAATTTTGGCACACCGATCATACTTTTTAAAACCACTGGTAGACATAGGGGAAGAAAGAACAACTCACTCAACAAGGACGACCCAGCCTCCTACCACCCCATCTCCATCATATCTTTCCTGGCAAAGATCATTGAGAAGGCAGTTCTATTACAACTACAAGACCATCTGGATGAACATGAAACCCTAAATGAACAGCAATACGGTTTCCGACAACGTCATGGGGTGGAAACGCTATTGATAGCACTGCTTAACAACCTCCTCAAGGGCCTTGAAGACAAAAAGAAAATGTTTATATTCATTTTCATTGACATCTCTGCCGCCTTTGACACAGTCCATCATGGAACCCTCCTACAAAGGACTGAATCAATAGGAATATTGGGAACCCCCCTGAAATGGTTCTCTTCTTACATAACCAACAGAATGCCACAGGTTCATTTCAATGGCGAAGAAGCAGAAGCTTTCCCGCAAACGCAAGGCATACCTCAGGGCTCCGCTCTCTCGGCACTACTTTTCAATGTCTATATGCGACCCTCTGTAATATTCTCCAACAACACAATATCAACTACCACATTTATGCGGATGATATTATGCTCTACACACAGTTGGATACCGAGAACCCTAACTATACTCAGCTTGAAACATGCCTCACCGAGATGTTAAATTGGATACAGCAAAACAACATGGCGATCAACCATAAGAAAACTGAAGTCATGTATATCTCAAGAAAACCAAACTTTGACCCTCCTGCGTCAGTCACCCTATGTATATTATATTAATAGCACCCGGCCCCGGTGAGCCTCGATACGCTGAATCACTCGCCCCAGGAGCAGCCACGGGGGAAAGACGTAAAGAAGGCCCCTCGAGGGCTATACCTGCAGTAGAGCATCTATGCCCTCTGACATTGGTTCCCGCCGACGACTGAAGAACCGAGCTGCCTTCGCCGACCGAAACGTGGCCATCAGGTCCATGACCTGTTGACCCCAACGCAGAACCACTTGTTCGAAAACTTTTGGGTTGAGTTCCCATTCGCCGGCATCCACCTGAACTCTGCTGAGAAAATCTGCCGTCACGTTGTCCTTCCCGGCAATGTGCGCTGCCGATATGGCCTGTAGTCGGGGCTCTATCCATTCAAACAGCATCCGGGCTTCCGTCTCCATGCCCACGCTTCCGGTGCCGCCCTGTCGATTTATGTACGCCACTGTCGTGGCATTGTCGGAGAGAACCCGCACTGCTTGGCGTGACAATGGGACCTCGAAGCTTTGCAACGCTAACCGTACGGCACGGAGTTCTAAGCGGTTGATCGACAAACTGCTCTCCTCCGGGGACCAGAGACCCTGAGTGACCTGCACGCCGCAGTGCGCGCCCCAGCCCGTCAGACAGGCATCCGTCAACAGCGGAATCCAGTCCGGCTGCTCCAAGGGCATCCCTGCCCGGAGCGAGGACGGCCGTAGCCACCATTTCAGGTCCCGACGTACCCGCCGCGGGCAGCGAAGACGTTTGTTCAGGGAATTGGACTGATTGGACCAACGACGGAGCAAGGCTCTCTGAAGCGAACGTATGTGAAAGCGAGCCCAAAGGACTACCTCCAGGGAAGCCGCCATCGTTCCTAGCAACTGGAGGTAGTGCCAAGCCGACGGAGCTGGGATTTGTCGAAACCGGTGTACGAGAGACCGAAGAGCCAACACCCTGCGGTCGGGAAGAGAAACGGAGCCCACGCGAGTATCGAACAGAACCCCCAAATATTCGAGAGACTGCGTCGGAACCAAGTGGCTCTTGCTCGGGTTGACTACCCAGCCGAGAGACTGCAGGAGCTCCACGACTTTCGTTGTAGCCGACATGCTCTCCGATCTCGATTTTCCGCGAATCAACCAATCGTCCAGATAGGGATGTACCAGTACTCCTTCCTTGCGCAATTCCGCTGCGACGACCACCATAACTTTGGTGAACACTCGAGGAGCTGTCGCCAGGCCGAAGGGTAATGCTTGGAACTGAAAGTGCCCCCACGGCAGAGCGAACCGGAGATACTTCTGATGATCCTCCCGAATAGGGATATGGAGATAAGCCTCCGTGAGGTCGAGAGAGGTGAGAAACTCGCCCCTGCGGACGGTGACAAGTACGGACCGCAGGGTTTCCATCTGAAAGTGCGGAACCCGCAGGCAGCGATTCACCCCTTTGAGATCTAAAATGGGGCGAAGAACACCATCCTTCTTTGGCACCACGAAATAAATAGAATACCTTCCGAGACCATATTCCGCCGGAGGAACGGGAACCACCGCTCCCAGCCGAAGCAGGTGATCGAGGGTTTGCCGAACCTGAGCAGTCTTTCGAGCCCCCCGGCAGGGAGACGCCACAAAGGAATCGAGCACGGGCCTGGTCAAGTCCAGGGCATACCCGTCCCGAACGATCTCCAACACCCAACGATCGGATGTAATCTGGACCCAAGCAGAGAGAAAGCATCGAAGACGTCCCCCGATCGCTGGAATCTCCGCCTGGGCCCGCTGCCCTTCATTGGGATTTTCGAGCGACTGCAGGGGCTGCAGCTGCGAATCCTCTACTGGCTCCTCGAAAGCCCCAAAAGCTCGAAGACCTCGAGATATACCTACCGCGCTGGAACCCCCCAAAGCGGGGCGATCGAATCCTACGAAAATCCCAAAACTGACCCCGAGGGGCAGGAAGGGACTTCCCTCTCTTGGGGCGATCCTCCGGCAGGCGGCCGCCCTTGGATTCACCCAAATCCTTGACCAACTTGTCCAGATCCTCCCCGAACAACAGCTTACCCTTAAAGGGCAACTTGCCTAATCGCGACTTGGAAGAACCATCCGCCACCCAATTCTTTAACCAAAGGGCTCTGCGCATTGCTACCACGGAAGCCATGCTATTGGACAGCACCCTGATAAGATCATAATGGACATCCGCTAAATACGCTGAACCAGATTCCAAGCGCTGGAGTTCACTTAACTCCTCGGCCTCCAAGGCGGGCGCCTGTCGGAGTCGCTGAACCCAGCGCAGACAGGCCCGAGCAACCCAAGCCCCACAAACGGAGGCCTGCAACGCAATCGCGTCAGCCTCAAAGGACTGTTTCAAGAGGCCGTCCATTTTCCGGTCCTGCGGCTCTCACAACGCCGCACTACCTTCCACCGGGATCGTGGTTTTCTTAGTCACAGCCGAAACAGCCGCATCTACTTTAGGAGAGCGGAACCGCTCAAGGTCTTTGTCTGCCATAGGATACAGCCTGCGCATGATCTTCACACCCTTGAGACCCGATTCAGGAGTATCCCACTCGGCCTGAATCATCTGATCAATTACTCTGTGAATGGGAAAAACCACCTGTGTTTGACGCACCGCTTGAATAATGGGGTCCGCTCCGTCTGCTTCGTCGACTGGCGGTGCCGGAGCCAAACCAAGAGTCTGAAGCGCTTCAGAAACGAGCGCGGGCAACTCCTCCCGGCGAAACACACGAATAATCTTAGCCTGATCCTCCGGTTCAGGGAGTTCGCCTTCCTCTAAGGCCTCCCCATCCGCCTCTAGGTCTAAATCCGGATCCTCACCCTCCGGCCAATCTGCTTCAGACTGGAAGGGTTAGTGCAGCCGTTGCCTTTTGGGCGCCTTGATGCCGGATAACGCACTCTCCGCCGCAGCAGACTGGGCGGCCGCCACTGGAACAGGAAGGGCACCAGTGCCCATGCTCTGGCGCCTACGACAGAACGCCTGATGCATCAGCAAAATGAAATCGGGAGAAAAATCCTCCAAGGGCAAAGCCCCCCCGAGGTCTGACTGCTCCCCTGCACCCAAAGTGACAGCCGAAGCCATCCCCGATGGGCCCTCCAGGGGCGATTCCAACTCTCCAGCGGCGGGACATGGCTGCGCCGCAGAAGCCAAAGAACTCTCCAGGTGCTGCTCCATACTGAGAGACACAGAGGCACAGCGTTGACAGACCCCTGTCTCCGTTGCAGCGCCCCTCCGAGATCCACAAATAACACAGATTGACCCTGCTGGCATGGAACCGCACTCACGCAAATCTGCAAGCACAAGAAAGTGACCCCTCAATCCTGAAGGGAAAACCCCGCTCTGTCCCAGAAGAACCAGCACCCAAGCTGGGATCTGGGCAGCAGCAAGTAATCAGAGACCCAGATGTAGGTGGTCTGTGCTTACTATAGTCTACAGTATGGTTTTGCCCGTGTTTCTGAAGATTTGCAGACAGCCCCTCTAACAGGAAAGAGACAGGGAGTAACAGTGACCCCCTCCCCCCCAGCCGAGGGATTGTCGACCACCTAAACAAAACTAAAGAAAGAAACGAAAATAAAGGAAAATAAATGAAAATAAAAGAACCGAGGAGAGAAACTGGAATCGCTGCCCCGTTCCACCGAGAAGAGAAAAAACTGCCGCGTGTGCCGCACGCTGAAGAAGCCGCGGCTCCCAAAATGGCCGCGGCAGAGAACGAGCTTTGGCGCGCTTTTGCTCGGCGCCGGGAAGACGGCCCGGATGAAAAAACCCCCGCTGCCGACTGTCCCCCGCACACGCGCCGCTCAAGCGCCCCGGGAACACCCCGAAAAATAAAGAAAATAAAGAAAATGAAAACCACGTTGCCCGAGCAGACGCGAAGGGGCCCCGGCTAGGAACAGCTTCCTGACAGCTCTCAGCCGCGATGACTCAACGGCAATTCCCAAGCGCACTCCCCACTCACCAGAGATGCGCTGCTGTACAGCCGCCGCCGGAGCTCTGCCCCGAATAGCTCTGGGGCAGAGATCCGAAGAAGTATAGAGGGACAGGCAAGCACGGATAAGCGGCTTAGGCTGGGCAGGAGAGAGACCTCTCTCAGGTCCCGTCCCCCCCCCCCCCCCTACGGAGTGCCGATTGAAAAATCTTAAATTTAAAGAAACAGGTACCCCTGAAGCTAGCAAAACAAAATAAGTCCTAATAGGACAAAAAGGAACCAACAAAAAGGTTAGCTAGAGAATAAAGACCTAAATTGACCAACTAGTGAGCCCAGCCAGGCTCACTAACATCTTCCTGCTGCATGAAGACTGGACACACTGGAGTTGAAGGGCTGGCTGGTATGCTGTATCCAGTGGTGCTGAAATTTGATTGGTCCAGTCTTCATGCTGCAGGAGGAGGTGCACTACCCATACGTGGAGGATAAGCTGGAGGAACGATAAGGAAATATCTGAGTGTAACACTTGACAGCAATCTAAAGATGGAAAAGCACCTCCGCAAAACCAACAAGGCCGTTTTCCACAAACTTAGAGTCCTACAACCCCTACGGAGCATCATTGAACCTCACGATTTCAGATCTGTTGCACAAGCTCTAATTATGCCACACCTCGACTACTGCAATGCCATCCTACAGGGCCTTCCAAAGAAAACCCCCAACATTCTCCAAATGGCCCAAAATGTAGCGGCTAGGGTCATCATGAAAAAAAACCTTACTGATCACATTACCCCTGTATTAATCGAGCTACACTGGCTCCCCATTGCAGCCCGGATAAAATATAAAACACTAATAACCACCTTCAAGCTTATACATAACATAGCGCCATCCTTTCTCTCCACCCTTATCAGCACGCAACCACCCAACAGAAGCAGGTGAACAATCCACTCAAATATACTCCACGTTCCCCCTGATAACAGATCTGTAACTGCCACTACTAGCCAACGAGCATACTCCTACTCGGCCCCGTCCCTCTGGAACCAACTTCCACCAGAGCTAAGAGCTATTAAAAACCTTATGGAATTCAGAAAGAAACTCAAGACACATCTTTTCCAGTATCAATACAATCTGATATAATCCCAGGGGTATAAATGATACCACCCAATGAAACATGGTTGCAGTTTATGTAAATATGTAATGTCTGACTCCTCTACATATGACCTCTCCCCGTGTGCTGTGCTTCCCCCTCCAAATCAATGTGTGTATACCGCAAAATTTCTGTCATGATTCGACAAATTCATATCTGTAATCAAACCGCTACTGATCGCTGGAAGTAGCGGTATACAAATGTATGCTAAATAAATAAAATAAATAAATAAAATAAAGAACCCAGCGAGGTCGAAGACCCGCTGAGTTGCCAGTTGGAAAAAAGACGCAGACACGCCAAGAAAAAAACCTACAAAAAGGACCTGAACTCAATGCAAAAACAGCGAGGCCAGGTGGAGGGAAGAGTACCGGTGGAGAACCAGAGGCAAGTATGAAACTCAGGCTGAAAAATCAACTTTTTCTGGGGACAAACCAGAGAGACGTCTGAAGGGCTCCACGGAAAAAAAAGGAGACTGAGCAAGATGGCACCCTTGGACGGGAAGGGGACCACGCATGCATAGTAGCATCTCCCAAAGGCTTTCTTTGAAAGCTGGGGGGATGCTTCCATAAGGGCTCCACTGGTGCCGACGTCACCCATATGTGAGGGCTGACTTCCTGCTTGTTTCCGGAGAAATATTGGCTTTTGCCAGTTGGCACAGGCTACTTATATAGCATACTTCAAGTTTGTGTTCTCAGTCTCCACCTGCTGGTAAATGAGCATAACCCACTCGCCTGGACTGGACTGCACTGGAGGAACAAATAGGCATTTGGAATATCAGATGATAGTCTGGATATTTTGGCTTTGTCGGAGGTTTATAGGCGAGGAACACTACTGATAATTTTTGCACTGGAGCATAAGATCTAGACACCAAAGTTATTTTTCAAGTTTAGAAATGAGAATATTTTGGGGTCTCGAATGCCTGTTTTTCCAGATATTTCAAGAGTCTCACAAGAAAGATGTAAGGACCTTCTGAAATGGAGACTGTTAAATCTTGTGGGGCGTCATTTTTGCTCTGCTTTACTTTTATTATGTGTGGTAAATTATTGAATATAAAATAACTTTTATGACACCCAGCATTTAAAAAATTTCCTGAACAAAAAATGTCCCTTTTACCCATATCCTGATGGTGTTCAGAAAGTTGCTGGATTGTAGAAACTCACTTCCAATGTATTCTCCATAAGCAGTTGTCTTTTTCTTATATTATCATTATTAAACATGATCAGTCTTTGTTGTATTGGTATACTGCCCCTCTTGGGGTCTTATACTTAATTCAGTATAGGAATACTGAATTCTTGTATTTGATACCTAATCGTAAGAATTTCCTGTGATCTGGATGGATCAGAATGTAAGTATACGCATCATTTAGATCTAGAGTGCCTGCCGCTAGTCCATGAAGGCAGACAAACTGCATTCCAGGGCCACCATTCTGGACTCCAGGCCAGAAGGCTCTGCAGCCTTTGGTGCAGGTACCGAGGGACTCGGGCCATGTGCTGGCTTCCCCAAAGGGGAATCCTCGACGAGGATGGTGACTGGGAACAGAGACCAGTCCAAGGTAGACTCCTTCTGGGGGACCTTTGCAGGCCGTTCCTTCTCCAATGCCTTGAACGAGCATCTCAGACTGTAGGACCAGGTCCGGGGGGGGGCACCCAGCCAGTTGGATGAATCTACGGATGTTGCCTTCAAGGGTTTCTCCTTCTTAATGGGTTCCCTTGAGGGAGAACCACGTTCTGAAGAACCATGGCGGGAGCTTGGGCTCGCAAAGTTCCGCCCAAGATGTCGAGGCTTCAGATGAGGCCCTGGCCTTCGGAGGTTCCGGGGACTCGGGGAAAAACTTATCGTGCTGCTGCTGGCAGCTCTTGAGGGCCTTCCTGGACCTTCTCTTGCAAAGTGGTCCAGCCTGAGGCAGCAGTGGTGTGTGTCGGTTAAAGACAATTTTTGAGCACCCTTCACACTTCTTAAAGCCACTGGTATCCATGGGGGAAAAAAGTACCCCTGCGAGGTTGAAGACTCGCCATGCTGCTAGTTGGGAAAAAAGGTGCGAAGACACCAAAAAATTAAAGAACAAAAAACTACAAAAATAGACCCGAACTAGATACCAAGGCAGTGAGGTCAGGTGACGGAAAGAGTACCGGTGTGATACCGGAGGAGAGTATGAAACTCAGAAAAATCAACTTTTTCCAGGGACAAGCCAGACGAAAGTGTGAAGGGCTCCGCAAAAAAAAGGAGACTGAGCAAGATGTCACCCTTGGGCGAGAAGGGGACCACACATGCGTGGTGGCATCTCCCAAAGGCTTTCTTTGAAAACTTGGGGGGATGCTTCCATAAAGGCTCCGTCGATGCCAACTTCACCCATATTCTGAGGACTGACTTCCTGCTTGTTCCCGGAGAACAAAATCTTATAAATAGAAAGTTAAGATAAATTACATTCCTCTATGCTATTTATTCCAACATTACCCTCACAAGTAAGTGTAGTTACTCACCTGTAACAGGTGATCTCCGGGAACAGCAGGAATTTAGTCTTCACATATGGGTATCGCCGGTACCAACGGAGCCTGCACAGGAACGCTCCCCAGCGTCCAATAGGAAAGGCCTTGGGAGCATCCCACAGCGCCTGCGTGCTGCCTTCCCGCCTTTCCAACTGTCCCTCTCCAGTTGAGTTTACAGCTGAGATGAGAGAGAGAGTGAGAGAGAGAGAGAAATACACAACTCCTAGGGGAGCTGGGCGGGTTGTGAAGACTAAATTCCAGGAACAAGCATGAATGTAGTCTTCACATATGGGGGTCTGGAAGAGATTTTGAAGAACAGCTTGGCCAAAGAAGGCATCCTGATGGGAGGCTTTATCTCGGCAGTAGTGGGCTGTAAAGGTGTGTACCGAAGCCTAGGTGGCTGCTCGACAAATGTCATCAATATACACAGAGTGAAGGTTAGACATAGAGGCTGCCATGGCTCTCACATTATGAGCTGTGACATGGCCTTGAAGAGGAAGACACTTACTCTCATAAGCAAAGGATATGCATTGTGCAATCCATTTGGACAGAGTTCTGTTGGAGACTGGAAGTCCCAAATGACTAGGATCAAAAGCAATAAAAAGTTGAGAAGACTTTCTATGTTGCTGTGTTCTTTGTAGGTAAAAAAAAGAGCCAAGGCTCTTTTACAATCCAAAGTATGAAGGTTCTTTTCTGCAATAGAGGCATGAGACCTCGGAAAGAATACAGGAAGATAAATTGATTGATTTAAATCTAAGTGTGGATGATTTCTAACAACCACCTTATGGTGAAACCTAGTATATAAGGAGGATCAGCCACTAAAAATTGCAATTCACTAATGCAACGCGCAGAGGTGATTGCAATTAGGAAGATGACCTTCCAGGACAAAAGCTTTAGGGTTGTAGTGGCTAAAAGTTCAAAAGGCGGTTTCATGAGCTGCCCAAGAACTAGGTTTAAATCCCATGCCACCAATGGTGGCCTGATGGGAGGCTTTGTTAATAGAAGACCTCTCATAAATCTTATGAGTGGATGAGAGGAAATTGGTTGTCAATTTAGAGGCTTATAGGAAGCTGCAATTGCACTAAGATGGACTCTTACTGAATTGGTCTTTAGACCAGAATTTGCTAAAATGAAGTAGGTATTCTAGTATCGATTGCAAAGGTATCATAAGGGGGTTTAACTCCTTCTGTGAACACCATATAGTAAAACGTTTCCACTTGAAGGCGTAAGAGCGTCTTGTGGAAGGTTTTCTAGAAGCCTGAAGGATATCCTTTACCTGTTGGGAAAGGTTAAGATCCTGAAGGTCTAAGCTTTCAGCAACGAGGCCCTGAGATGCAAGGACTGGGAATTCGGGTGCCATAGCATCCCGTTCTCTTGGGAGAGGAGATCTGGAGCATAGCCTAACTCCAGAGGTGCAGCTTGAGAGAGATGTAGAAGCAGGGGATACCATGTTTGGCGTGGCCAACGTGGTGCTATGAGGATCATACGACCTCTGTCTCTCTGAAGCTTGAAGAGTGTTTTGGGGATGAGGGGAATGGGTGGGAAGGCATAGAGGAAGTCGTGACCCCAGTGAAGAAGGAAGGCATCCCTTGCCTGGCAATTTTGAGCTGGAATCCTGGAACAGAACCGGGGAAGTTAGGCATTCAGTGGACTTGCAAATAGGTCTATGTCTGGGGTTCCCCAGATCTAAAATATCTTGGCCACCTAGTCTAGGTGGAGATACCATTCATGAGGCAGCAGTACTCGGCTGAGTTTGTCTGCCCAGAGGTTCTGAATGCCTGGAAGTTATACCACGAGAAGGTGAATTTGATGCTCTCTGGTGAGGGCCCATAGTCGTAAAGCTTCGTTGCATAACGACAGAGAGCCTGTTCCGCCCTGCTTGTTCACGTAGAACATAGCTACTTGATTGTCCGTTTGGACTAGGACTGTCTTGTAGCTGAGCTGGGCATGGAATACTCGAAGAGCTAGATAGACTGCTCCGAGTTCCAGGAGGTTTATGTGAAGACAAGCCTCCTGTGGAGTCCAAGTACCCTGGGTAGAGAGATGCAGGTGTGCTTCCCCATCCCACCTGTGATGCATCTGTTAGGGTGGCCTGGAATAGGGGTTGCTGGAAAGGAGACCCCACTAGAAGATTTTCCAGTGATTGCCTCCATTGTAGGGACAAGATCAGTCGTCGTGAGTTTGATATCTTGTCCAACAGGCGTCCTGTGGCCTGTGTCCCCTGTGTGGATAGGGTCCACGGGGCTGCGCGCATATGAAGGCGAGCGTAGGAAACCACATGAACCGTGGGGATGCCATATGTCCCAATAGTTGTAGTAGTTCGAGCAGTTAGGGAGGACTTCACCGCTGCTTGAGAAGCTAGCTGTATTATACGAAGACAGCGGGGTTGTGGGAGAAAAATCCTTGACTGTCTGGTATCTAGACGAGCTCCTATGAACTCTAGGGACTGAGACGGAGCAAGTTGGGATTTTGGGAGGTTTATGACCAATCCCAAGTATTGAAGGATTCGCATTGTGGAAGACAGTGCAGATCTGGCTTCTGGAACTGTGGGGGCTCGAATGAGCCAGTCGTCCAAATAAGGGAAGACGAATATCCCCAGGGTTCGCAGAAATGCAGCTACTACTGCCATGCACTTCATGAATACTCTTGGTGCCGAAGCCAGACCAAAGGGAAGAACCCTGTATTGGAAATGTTTTCCCTTGAAAAGGAATCGTAAGAATTTCCTGTGATCTGGATGGATCAGAATGTAAGTATATGCATCATTTAGATCTAGAGAACAAAGCCAATCCTGACTTTGAAGGTATGGCAAAAAAGTTCCCAGAGAAATCATTTTGAACTTTGCTCGGAACAGATATTTGTTCAATTCTCTGAGGTCTAGAATGGGTCTGTGTCCTCCTATTTTCTTTGGAATAAGAAAATAGGGAGTAGAACCCTGCAACCTGCTGAAGAATGGGCACCTCCTCTATTGCTCCTTGAGCAAGGAGTGTTGAGACCTCTTGATCCAGTAGATTGCCTGTAGAGGTTTGGGAATTGAACTATCTTACGATTGTAGGAGGGGCATACTGTGAAAATGAAGCTTGCAACCCTCTCCCACAATGGACAGAGTCCATTTTTCTGTTATTTGGTGTCATCTGTTGGCAAAATGACACAACCTGCTCGGAATGTTTAGGGGTTCTGGCCCCTTCAGAGGCAGGAAGGCTAAGTTCTCTATGAAGGAGTCAAAGCCCTTGAGGGGGCTGGGCCTGTGGAGCTGGTGGAGCTCTAAGGCCTTTTGGCTTATTTTGTCTGGATTGTTGTTGTTGACCCTTCTGGGCAACGGGACCCTGAGCTTACCCTTGCTGGGTGTAGGATGGATAAAACTTCCTTTTTGCTGAAAAAGGTTTTTTTTATAGGGTTTCTTTTTGGCTGGAGTGGCTGTAGATTTTGACAATCTGTCTAAAGTGAGATTGTCAGTATCTATCTCATTAGCCTTCTCCTGCCAATTCTTGCCAAAGAGGATTTCTCCTATGCAAGGGATGTTTCCCAATTTATCCTGTACCCAAATCTCCAAGTCTGATGCCTGAAACCAGGCAATCCAATGTGCACCAATGGCAACAGCAGAGGTTCTGCTGATGCATTCAAAGCAGTCAAAGGCTGCACGGTTTACAAACTTGGAGACATCTTCAGCATGCTTGACCAGAGTGAAAGAAAGTCCTGTCGTTTGTCCTCAGGGAGAAGGGGGCTCATAAGCTCCAAATCTCCTGTGACCTCTTTGAGGAACATTCCCATATATAAAATATATGAGCTGATCCTAGCTGAAAGTATGGAAGCCTGTAAAGTTTGACGCCCAAAAGCGTCAAGAGTCCTGCATTCACGACCTGGAGGACTGGATGCATGTCTCTTTGCACTTTTCATCCTACGCATGGCTGACTCCACTACCATTGAATGGTGTGGCAGCTGAGTCTTTTGAAAACCAGGACATGGTGATCTCCTAGAATGAGGAGATGTGGTCAAAGGTGTCTCCCACATTCTGAGCATCAAATCATGAAGAATTTCATGAATGGGCAGAGTGGCTGCTTCCTTGGGAGCCTTAGGGTATTGGAGAATTTCCAATTCCTTTGCTCTAGGTTCTTTTTCAGGAGCTACCGTGATTGAAAGGCCTCGAGCCACATCACGAATAAAATCCTGAAAAGACATGTCTTCCAGAGGAGACATTCTGCGTTGTGGAGAAGAGGAGTCTTCCGGGAGAAACACTCTGGTACTGGCAGAATTATCAGAATCGAAGGATTCAAACTATCTCTGATCCTGATGTTCATGCAAAGCACGGTCTCTGTATCGATCGAAGTCGGTACCGAATTGGTCCGGTACCGATCTGTCGATGCCAGAAAAAGTCTGCATGGGAAGGATTCCCACCGGGGCCAGTACCGTCGGTGCTGGTACCGGTATCGGTACCCGTTGAACCACTGGTGTCAATGGTACCACAGCTGTAAGGAGAGCTGCAAGACTGCGTTCGATAGCGAGGAATCTCTGGTCTGTCGACGCTGCCGATACCTGGGTATCGGTATCGGTACCGGTACCGGTAAAAGCGGCTGGAACCCCTGAGCATGGCACCAGTAGTTCTGCCGAGGTCGAAGCCTCAAGAACATCCTGGAACCCCGTTGATGCTTTGGAGGCCGAAGTCTCCCGCCGGAGCAGTTTTGCCGTTGTAGTTTCCTCAATGGCAATGCCAATGGCCTCTCGATGCTTTGAAGGAGAGCTACCCTTTGAGGACCAGCTCTTATGTTTAGTTACCTGAGATCCATGGGAGGAAGATGAGGCACTTGAAGACGTCGATGCCATGGACCTGGTATGCGAAGAAGAGAGGGTACCGAGCTTTGCAGCTCGGTTCTGTCTTCCTTTTTTAGTCATCCCCATACAGGAGGAACACTCAGATGGAGAATGGTCAGGGCCTAAACATTTTAGACACCAGTCATGGGTGTCGGTGATGGAGATGGTACCGCTACATTTAGTACATTTTTTCAAACCACCAAACTGGTTTTTCCATCTCTTGGGAAAAATGGGGCCTAATGCCCAAAATGGCGCCTAGCACCAAAAGAAAGTTTCTGAAGAGAAACAGTTCAAAAACAGATTTATTTTTTTTTGTAAAAAGAAGAAAGAACCAGCGGTACTGGTAGGTGTCGTGCAGAGGCAGGCGCAACCACAAGAAAACAAGTTTAAAGAAGAAATTTTCTGCGGTGACAGGGTATGTGTCCTGTCGGCTCCGCAGAAAATGAAAAACTGAAGAGGGACAGATGGAAAGGCGGGAAGGCAGCGCGCATGTGCTGAGGGATGCTCCCAAAAGCGTTTCTATTGGACGCTGGGGAGCGTTCCCACGCAGGCTCAGTCAGTACCGACGATACCCATATGTGAAGACTACATTCCTGCTTGTTCCTGGAGATAATATATTACTTGTTATGTTAGCATCGTCAGATTTTATTTAATGTATGCAGTAAGCTAGTTGGTATTGAACTATAACCTAAAATCTCCGCGTCTCCCTAGGCTGAGAGCGCACCGGGGCTTGGGAGCGGCCTATCCTCGGTCTATCTTCCGGGAGCCTACCTCCCTTGGACTCGCCCAGATCCTTGACCAGCTTCTCCAGATCCTCCCCAAATAAGAGTTTCCCTTTAAAAGGGAGCCGACTTAGTTGAGCCTTCGAGGAGGCATCAGCTGCCCAATTACATAGCCACAGATAACGCCTGGCCGCCACCACCGAGGCCATGTTTTCGGCTAGGCTTCTGATGAGGTCATACTGACTATCCGCCAAGTAGGCTGCGCCGGATTCCACTTTGGCTGAGTTTGCCTGGATCTCGGCCGAAGAGTCTTCTGACTGAAGCTGCTGAGCCCATCTTAGGCAGGCTCGAGCTACCCAGGCTCCTGACACGGAGGCCTGTAATGCAAGGGCGCTTACATCAAAGGCTTGTTTCAGGAGAGTATCCAGCTTCCTGTCCTGTGCGTCCTTTAAGGCCGAACTGCCCTCAACTGGGATAGTCGTCTTCTTAGTGACTGCAGATACCGCTGCATCCACCCTGGGCGATTTTAGTAGTTCCTTATCTGACTCTGGGAGAGGGTATAGGCGAGACATGGTTCGGACCCCTCTTAGGCTGGATTCCGGTTGGTCCCATTCTTCCTGGATCATCTGGCGTACTACTCTGTGGACCAGAAAAACCTTCTGGGATTTCCTAATGGCCTGTATTAAGGGGTCCTCCAATGCCTCCTCCTGCGATGGTACATCTGAGGCCACATTGAGTACTTTAAGGATTCATTAATTAGCGCCGGAAGCTCCTCTCTCCTAAAGACCCTAACTATCCGAGATTGATCTTCTTCCGGGATCTCTCCTTCTTCCAGCTCCTCCTCCTCCTCGTCCAAATCCATCGCCGAACCCTCCTCCTCCAGAGTCCCCTGGGAAAAGGACGGTAGGAGATCCTCCCCGTCCAGCCGCTGACGCTTAGAAGGGATGCTGGATTCAGGATTGATCGCCCCTAGGCGTCTGGATGAACTCTCCTCCCCTGGTGTGGTAACCCCGTCTGCCCCCAGGCCCTGCTTGCGCAGGCAGTAGGCCTTATGGAGTAAAAGGATGAAGTCAGGGGAGAAGAATTCTCCGTCCCCTCCTGCACTCGAGGGAGGGGGTGGAGGAAGCAGAGGAGGCGTGGGAAGCTCCGAGGGGGTAGAGACCGAACCCTGGGACCCCCCTTCCCCTACTAGAGGGTCAGATGGTCCCTGGGAAGGCTGCAATATCTCCTGTTCCACTGATGTAGCCACTGCGGTGCAGCTCCTGCAGATTCCTGTCTCTGCGGAGGTGCCCCTGCGTGTCCCACATGAAGGACAGCGTGGCTTGGAAGCCATGGTGAAAGGTTGGGGCTTAACTTTGTAGGCCCTTGTCCCCAAAGCCCAATTTCCCTTAGGACACAATTCCTAACAATACCCCTAGGAGAGCTAAAGGGGGGTTACCTTAAACAAAGACCAATTGGGCTGCCAAAAAGATAAATGCGATTAAAATAAATGCTAAATAAAAATAGAACAGAAATCGAGCCTGAAACAAACAAAATTAATAAACTAATTCCCAAAATTAACTCGAAATTAAATGAAATTAGTGGCTAGTACTATTTTGTCCCCTAAGGGAGGTACTTGCAGTTTGCAGATTGCCGATCCTGGGCCCGATGCTGCGAATCCCACCCGAGGGCTCTACACGTGGTAGGCCTCACCACGTGGAGCCTGCTCGGGGAAAAAAGAGACTCCGGCATCTGCCAACACTCCCCCGCTGAGCCCGATGCTGAGCCCTTGCAGAATCACGAGTGCGATCTCCCAGGAGTCTGGAATATACTGGAGGGACATTATGGAAGGTGAAATTAGACCTTACCTGCTCATTTTCTTTCCTCAAGTCCCTCCAGTCCAGTCCAGTCCAGTCCAGAACTCGCCCGTCTGTTCAGCAAACGTAAAATGATGTGTGTTCAGGGTGCGGGTGTTGCAGGTTGGCCTCTCTGGTCCCTCCCATTCTTAGATCCTGCTCTGGAACAACCCAGGAGTCTGGAATATACTGGAGGGACACTATGGAAGGTGAAATTAGACCTTACCTGCTCATTTTCTTTCCTCAAGTCCCTCCAGTCCAGTCCAGTCCAGTCCAGAACTCGCCCGTCTGTTCAGCTTTAGTGTGGCCTGGGGCATGTTATGTTTGGAAGGATCCATTTCGACAATTCCCTTCAGGATTTTCAGAAGTACATCTACTTTGCTTCCTGGAGGGGTAGTTCCCTTGGACCAATTCCTTAGGGGGTTAATCATGCTGTAAATATTTTGGCAGTGGCCAGAGTTTTGTTTAGTAGTGTTCTGCTTTGTGATTATTCCATACTGACGTCTGGAAAGGGTCCGTCCCTCTTATGGTACAAATAGTAATTAGATCTTACCTGCTAATTGCTGTTCCTGAAGGAACGACAGTCCAGTCCCTTCACTTCTGGGTTGCGCAACCCTTCCAGCAGCTTGGAGGCTGAGCCCACCTTTTTGGGGGATGGAGCGGTATAAATACCACTGGGACCACCCACCCACTCCAGTATTCGATTGAAAAAGCAGATCTAACCAACTTCTACTGGAAACTTATCCCTAAAACACTCAAACCTATGTAACAGGTATATATATTGAAATTATGATGTCTTTTAAAAAAAAAAAAAAAAAAAAAAAAGGAAAACAAAGGAAAACCAAGGAGAGGAGGCCTGGGAAGCCTGAGGAGATGTCTGCTTCTAACCGAGTCGGCTTCCTCCCGGACTTCTTCCTGCCGTACTGAGCTACGGCCCCAACAATGCCTGGCCCCGAACCCGATGTCTGAAACGGTTGCCGGAACGGGTGGGATCAGGGACTGGACTGTCGTTCCTTCAGGAACAGCAATTAGCAGGTAAGATCTAATTACTATTTCCTTATCGTCACTCCAGTCCAGTCCCTTCACTTCTGGGAAGTACCAGAGCAGTTCACCCCTGGGAGGGTTCCGGCATACCGGACTGAAGAACCGCTAGCCCGAACCGGGCGTCCGCTGCACTCTGCACGTCCAACCTATAGTGCTTGGAGAAGGTATGCAGCGATGACCAAGTCGCTGCCCTACAGATGTCCAGCGGAGGCACCAGGGAAAACTCCGCCCAAGAGGTCGCCTGAGCCCTAGTGGAGTGGGCCCGCAACCCCACCGGAACCTGCTTCCCCTTCAGGATGTAAGCGGAGGCAATCGCCTCTCTGATCCACCTGGAGATGGAGGCCTTGGCCGCCGCCTCCCCCTTGTGCGGCCCTCCAAACTGGATTAATAGTCGGTCGGACTTTCGGAATGGCGCTGTACGAGAGAGGTAACGTTTCAAGATTCTCTGGACATCTAGTAGACGCAGCCTGTCGTCTGTACCTACCTGCCCCTTAGACGCTAAGACTGGTAGGGTAACTGTCTGGTTTACATGAAAAGGAGAGATAACCTTGGGTAAAAAGGATGGTACTGTACGCAGAACCACCTTGTCCTTGAGAAAGGCCAGGAAGGGGGGCTGGGACGAGAGCGCCTGCAATTCTGAGACCCTTCTGGCCGAGCAAATGGCGACCAGGAAGACTGTCTTTAGAGTTAAATCCTTCAAGGAGGCTCTCTTCACTGGCTCGAAGGGTTCCCCGGCCAAGGCACTTAGCACTAAGTTGAGATCCCAAGAGGGGATAACCGACCTCCGTTGCGGACGTAGCCGACTAACCGCTCGTAGGAACCTGGCCACGTCGGGGTGCGCCCCTAAGGGCCTGCCCCGGACCTTTCCTCTATAGCAAGAGATAGCTGCCAACTGAACCCGCAAGGAGCTATGCGCCAGACCCTTTTCGAAACCTGCTTGCAAGAAGTCCAGAATCTCCGGAACCGAGGCCGAAAGTGGTTTCCGACGATGCTCCGCGCACCAAGCTTCGAAGATGCGCCAAACTCTTACATAAGAAAGGCAGGTCGAGCGCTTTTTGGCCTTCAGAAGAGTCGAGATTACCACTCCTGAGTAGCCTCGTTTTAGCAGCCGCGCCCTCTCAATAGCCAGGCCGTAAGCGAGAACCGATCCACCTGAGGCATCCTGACCGGACCCTGCCTCAGCAGGTCCCTTTTGAGAGGGAGCCGCCAAGGACGGTCGGCGAGCAGTCTGACCAGATTGGCATACCATGGGCGACGAGGCCAATCCGGGGCTATGAGAATTACCAAGCCCTGGTGAGTCTCTACCCGTTGGAGAACTTTCCTGATCATAGCCCACGGGGGGAATACATAGAGAAGACCCTCTGAAGGCCACTTTTGAGACAGGGCATCTAACCCTTCGGACATCCTTTCCTTCCTTCGGCTGAAGAATCTGTCCACCTTGGCTGTAGAGAACCGTGCCATGAGGTCCATGACTGGGCAGCCCCAAAGGGCTACTTATCTGGTTGAAGGTCTCCTGTTCTAGCTCCCATTCCCCGTGGTCTATCTTGCACCTGCTGAGGAAGTCGGCCGTGACGTTGTCCTCTCCCGCCACGTGCTGCGCTGACAGAGCTAGTAGGCGGGACTCCGCCCACTGGAAAAGAGAGTCCGCCTCCTTCTCTAAGGCGCGACTGCTGGTGCCTCCCTGGTGGTTGATGTAGGCCACCGCGGTGACATTGTCGGAGAGAACTCGGAAAGCCTTTCCTTGCACTAATATCCTGAATGCCTTGAGAGCCAGAGTGACAGCCCGCAATTCCAGTCTGTTGATGGGCCACTGCGATTCCAACTGTGACCAGAGACCCTGGACGAACTGGTCCTCGCAGTGCGCTCCCCAGCCTGTCAGACTGGCATCCGTCGTCAACACCACCCACTGATGGGGATCGAGGGGCATTCCGCGGTCCAGGTTCTTCGGGCACCTCCACCATTGGAGGGACTGTTTGGTCCGAGGAGCGCAAGGTAATTGCATCTAGAGGGGCTGATGTTGGGGAGACCAACGACGCAATAGCGCCCTCTGCAACGGTCGCATGTGGGCCCTGGCCCATGGCACCACCTCTATTGATGCCGCCATAGTTCCCAGAACTTGGAGATAATGCCAGGCTGAGGGACTTCGTCTGGCCAGAAACTGAGTGATTAGAACTCTTAGATCCCTTGATCTTGACCGTGACAGGAACACCCTGCCCCTGAGGGTGTCGAATCTTGCTCCGAGGTACTCGAGATCCTGAGAGGGAGTCAACCTGCTCTTTGTCCGGTTGATGACCCACCCCAACTCCTCTAGGACCTGAATCACTCTGGCCGTTGCCACGTGGCTTTCCGGAGCCGACTTTGCGCGTATTAGCCAGTCGTCCAAGTAGGGGTGTACTAAGATGCCCTCCTTTCTTAGGAAGGCCGCCACTACGACCATTACCTTGGTGAACGTCCTGGGGGCCGTGGCTAGGCCAAAGGGCAGGGCATGGAACTGAAAGTGGCCTCTTGGTACCGCGAATCTCAGGAATTGTTGATGGGACTTCCTGACCGGGATGTGCAAGTAGGCTTCCGTCAAGTCGAGGGAAGTGAGGAACTCCCCTCCTCTCACGGCCGCTATGACTGAACGTAGGGTCTCCATCCGAAAGTGAGGAACCCTGAGGCAGCGGTTGACTTGTTTTAGATCTAGGATTGGCCGAAAGGAATCCTCCCTTTTCGGGACCACAAAGTAAATCGAGTATCGACCGAATCCGCATTGGTCTGGGGGAACTGGAATTACCGCCCCTAATGCTATTAGACGGGCGAGGGTAGACTCGATCGCTGCCCTTTTTGCTGGAGCTCCACAGGGTGACTGAACGAAGGCTGGTGGGATTTGCTTTGCGAATTCTAGCGTGTAACCTTCTCTGATCACCTCTAGAACCCATTGATCGGACGTGACCCGGGTCCAGGCGGGGAGAAACAGCCTCAGGCGGCCGCCTACCGGGCGTTCTTCCCCCTGGACCCCCGACACCTCATAGTTGTTTCCTAGGGCCCGAGGAGGAGGAGGAAGCTCCAAATCCCCTACCTGCCCCTCGAAAACTTCTGAAACCTTGACCCTTAGAGGGAAACCGGCCCCTGGAGAAGGGGTTTGATCTGGCTGAATGAAATCTCCGCGTCTCCCTAGGCTGAGAGCGCACCGGGGCTTGGGAGCGGCATAGCCTCGGTCTATCTTCCAGGAGCCTACCTCCCTTGGACTCGCCCAGATCCTTGACCAGCTTCTCCAGATCCTCCCCAAATAAGAGTTTCCCTTTAAAAGGGAGCCGACTTAGTCGAGCCTTCGAGGAGGCATCAGCTGCCCAATTACGTAGCCACAGATAACGCCTGGCCGCCACCATCGAGGCCATGTTTTTGGCTAGGCTTCTGATGAGGTCATACTGACTATCCGCCAAGTAGGCTGCGCCGGATTCCACTTTGGCTGAGTTTGCCTGGATCTCGGCCAAAGAGTCTTCTGACTGAAGCTGCTGAGCCCATCTTAGGCAGGCTCGAGCTACCCAGGCTCCTGACACGGAGGCCTGTAATGCAAGGGCGCTTACATCAAAGGCTTGTTTCAGGAGAGTATCCAGCTTCCTGTCCTGTGCGTCCTTTAAGGCCGAACTGCCCTCAACTGGGATAGTCGTCTTCTTAGTGACTGCAGATACCGCTGCATCCACCCTGGGCGATTTTAGTAGTTCCTTATCTGACTCTGGGAGAGGGTATAGGCGAGACATGGTTCGGACCCCTCTTAGGCTGGATTCCGGTTGGTCCCATTCTTCCTGGATCATCTGGCGTACTACTCTGTGGACCGGAAAAACCTTCTGGGATTTCCTAATGGCCTGTATTAAGGGGTCCTCCAATGCCTCCTCCTGCGATGGTACATCTGAGGCCACATTGAGTACTTTTAAGGATTCATTAATTAGCACCGGAAGCTCCTCTCTCCTAAAGACCCTAACTATCCGAGATTGATCTTCTTCCGGGATCTCTCCTTCTTCCAGCTCCTCCTCCTCCTCGTCCAAATCCATCGCCGAACCCTCCTCCTCCGGAGTCCCCTGGGAAAAGGACGGTAGGAGATCCTCCCCGTCCAGCCGCTGACGCTTAGAAGGGATGCTGGATTCAGGATTGATCGCCCCTAGGCGTCTGGATGAACTCTCCTCCTCTGGTGTGGTAACCCCGTCTGCCCCCAGGCCCTGCTTGCGCAGGCAGTAGGCCTTATGGAGTAAAAGGATGAAGTCAGGGGAGAAGAATTCTCCGTCCCCTCCTGCACTCGAGGGAGGGGGTGGAGGAAGCAGAGGAGGCGTGGGAAGCTCCGAGGGGGTAGAGACCGAACCCTGGGACCCCCCTTCCCCTACTAGAGGGTCAGATGATCCCTGGGAAGGCTGCAATATCTCCTGTTCCACTGATGTAGCCACTGCGGTGCAGCTCCTGCAGATTCCTGTCTCTGCGGAGGTGCCCCTGCGTGTCCCACATGAAGGACAGCGTGGCTTGGAAGTCATGGTGAAAGGTTGGGGCTTAACTTTGTAGGCCCTTGTCCCCAAAGCCCAATTTCCCTTAGGACACAATTCCTAACAATACCCCTAGGAGAGCTAAAGGGGGGTTACCTTAAACAAAGACCAATTGGGCTGCCAAAAAGATAAATGCGATTAAAATAAATGCTAAATAAAAATAGAACAGAAATCGAGCCTGAAACAAACAAAATTAATAAACTAATTCCCCAAATTAACTCGAAATTAAATGAAATTAGTGGCTAGTACTACTTTGTCCCCTAAGGGAGGTACTTGCAGTTTGCAGATTGCCGATCCTGGGCCCGATGCTGCGAATCCCACCCGAGGGCTCTACACGTGGTAGGCCTCACCATGTGGAGCCTGCTCGGGGAAAAAAAGAGACTCCGGCGTCTGCCAACACTCCCCCGCTGAGCCCGATGCTGAGCCCTTGCAGAATCACGAGTGCGATCTCCGTCTGATCGCACCGTGAGAAGACCGGGGTACCGCGTGGATCCTCTCCGCGGTCAGCCTGGCCGGGCCGGAATGGAAGGCTTCCCCCCGGTTGCCGTTGCAGCCTCTAGCGCTCAGCCACCATCAGGGCTTCGGCGCGAGGCTGTTTCTCCCCACAACTTAAGAGCCCGAAGTGTAGGAAGCCGGGTAGAGCAGAGCACCTCCTCACTGCTACAACCCGGGGCTTTGCTCTGCGAGCCACGTCGGGCGCCGGAGGGGGGGGGGGGAGGGAGAAACAATTCTTAAAGGAGCAGAGCCCCTAAAATCGCAAGAGAAAAAAAAAAAAAAGGAAATTAAATTACTGAAAGGAAAAATTAAACACAAATTAAGCTAAAATTAAGCTAGAAATTAAGGAAACTAAGCAAATTAAAGTAGGACTCCAGTAAGCCCCAGGCTTACGGAACCCTCCAGCTGCTTGGAGGCTGAGAATACTGGGGTGGGTGGGTGGTCCCAGTGGTATTTATACCGCTCCATCCCCCAAAAAGGTGGGCTCAGCCTCCAAGCTGCTGGAAGGGTTGCGCAACCCAGAAGTGAAGGGACTGGACTGGAGTGACGATAAGGAAAATAAGTTTAAAGAAGAAATTTTCTGCGGTGACAGGGTATGTGTCCTGTCGGCTCCGCAGAAAATGAAAAACTGAAGAGGGACAGATGGAAAGGCGGGAAGGCAGCGCGCATGTGCTGAGGGATGCTCCCAAAAGCGTTTCTATTGGACGCTGGGGAGCGTTCCCACGCAGGCTCAGTCAGTACCGACGATACCCATATGTGAAGACTACATTCCTGCTTGTTCCTGGAGATAATATATTACCTGTTATGTTAGCATCGTCAGATTTTATTTAATGTATGCAGTAAGCTAGTTGGTATTGAACTATAACCTAAAATGTGATGGAAAAGTAAAATACTTCTTTATAATTAGCTTAATTTTGGAATTACCAACTTTTCAGAAGAGCTAAAGTGGCAGATGGTCTTTACCTGCAGACTGCGAGACAGACATGAAGAAGGGTCCTTGCTCTCAGCACACGTTGCAACTGTAAATGACAGTAATGACACAGTGTTAGAAAAAACCTTCAGAAGTCAAGCGGACTTGCTTCAGACCAATGGTCTCTCTAAGCTGTGCGCGTATGCATGCACACACAGACTGTGAACCCTGCGCACACAGCAAAATAGAGCATGCACAAAAAATATAATACTGAGACAACTTTTAAACAGTTGATATAAAGCAACAAAGAGAAATCAAACTATTTGCATTTGCTTAGCATGATAATTAGCTTATATTGGCACTCTGCTCCTTTGGCTGTTTGGGTCCCATCGATAGGTCCTATAATATTAATCATAGACTGTTAAGATTTAATGACAGTGTCGACTGCAATATTCCCTCTAAGTTGTGCAGAAGGGCTGCCGTCCATGATTTTGTAAGTGCTGCGCAGAGTCCAGCTTCCATCACTGCTGACTTCTGCTTTATAGCTCACCATGTCCTCTCCGGCTTTACTTTGCTCTCAGCATCATTTCTACCCTGCAGCTCACAATACTCCCTGTGATTTCCAAAGGGTGGGGGGAGTGGTGCTCAGCTCAGGTCTATAAAATTGTTACTGTATGTTAACAAGCCAAAGATAAACTCAAAGAATTTCTGCAACTCAAAAGAAAATGTAAGAAAAACAAACTATATTAATGTATCAATATAATGTAGTAATGTATTCAAAACAGAAAGAATTTGAATGCTGTCAATAAAATCTTATACTTTACCCAGTGAAGTTGTTTTAATAAGTTTTATATGTGCTGACTTGAAAGGTTCAATAATATTCTTGCTGCTGACTTCTGCACCATTTGTAAATCTTTGATTGTACCAATTGATAGTTTTATATATGTGAGGGATAATTTTATGAAGATTTTTTCAATGTGTAAAGCTGGTTTTACATGCAGAAAAAGCCTTTGGTAAAACTGTGCGATTGTCACATGCATAGGCATTTCCAGGGGCATAGTCTGGGTGGAGCAGAGGTGAAGCTGTGATGTATGCACATATTTTATAAGATACACAGGTACAAGTGTAGAGTACACACATTTACACCAACTTTGGAGCAGGCGTAAAATGTATGCATCAGCATTTGCTCTCAGATGCAAAGCCCCTGGGTAGAAACACCCATGGACACTGCATCAAAATGCACCACCCTATAAATACAATTAAAGTAAAGTAGTTTGGATGTTCAGTTTCATCCTGGGTATAAGCACCACATCTCACAATTTTAGTTAACATGTATTACAAACCTAGTGTTGCATAACATACACCTAATAAATATGCAAGGAAGCAAAATCAACTTTGTATCCTATGTGCCGATTTCCTCGTGGGACTTCTCAACTTGACAACCTTATGCTAACTTCCAAGAACCCTATTCTCTCTACTTTCAATCTTATACCAACTTTCTACTCACTGCGCTACTTGATCTCTAACCCCACCCCCTATGTACTGTTTAGCATGAAGAGAAGAAACAATATAAAAACATATGTTGCTTAGGAGAAGCATACCAAGACAGAGTGCTTTTCAAGCAGAAAATATTTTAACCTTTCCATTCATACAAAGCAGGAAACTGATGTGACTAAGAGACGAGAGCAACACAAAAGCTCTTCTAGACAAGTCACAGCAGTTCACATCTCTATAGTGACCCAATACATGTTTCAGCTTATCCTCTTATCCCATGAAAGAGCAAAACATGAAGAACAGAATTAAGAAGGAAAGTGAATGAAGATGTCCCAAGTAATGGCAAGCATCACTTTTGGTGCCAAAAAGTGCCCCAAATCATTTTTATTTGATGAACATTTTTTATTCTGACCTCGTTTATCTTCATCTTCTTGTTCTTTATCTTCATGAAGGTTGGAAAGCAGATGGTCTGCAGTATTGCTGTCTAAACATACAGGTGGTAGAGGTTCTTTCATGCACTCAGCTGCTTTACAGTCTCTCTTATCAAGAGGAGCAGATTTGTCTGAGTATAATAAGTTTTGAACAGTCAAGTTCGACCAGGAGCCAGGCCTTGTTTTATGATGTGGTTTCAGATCCAATTCCACAAAAGGTGTCCAATCCCCAATTTTGATGTTGGATTGTGATGCGTGGCCATAAGGACTCCAGCGAGGTTTTAAAGTCTCTGCATCAGAAACTAGTTCTCCAATTTTAATATGAGACTGTGAAGCATGCCCATGGATATTCCAGCGAGGTCTAGATGGTTCGATGTGGGACACATTTTCACCAATTTTGATATTTGAATCAGATGCATGTCCATGAATATTCCATCTAGGTCTTGAAGGCTCCACGTCAGACATATTTTCGCCGATCTTAATGTTGGACTGTGATGCTTTTCCATGAATATTCCACCTGGGCCTTGAGGGTTCAACATTAGAAGTGTATTCCCCAACTTTAATATGTGATGTAGAAACATGCCCATGAAGATTCCATTGAGGCCTGCGAGGCTCGACATCTGAGTAGTATTCGCCAATCTTTATGTGTGAATCTGAAGAGTGGCCATACTGGCTTGGTTGTGGTTGTAGAAGTTCTGCCTCTGGAACATATGCGCCTATTTTAATGTTTGCATCAGAGATATGTCCATAAATATTCCACTGAGGTCTTGCCAACTGAACCTCAGAAATATTTTCTCCAACTCTTATGTGCCCATAAGTTGCTTGTGAAGAGAGAGATGGCCTAAGCACAGTTTTAAAATCATACTCATCTTTTTGATGAGATTGTGCACCCAAGCCTACTTGATTTGTGTCTTGTATAAAAGTTTGTCCCTTGCTTACTTCTGTAGAACGAGAAAGGTCAGAATCAATATCCTGTAATGCATTCTCTACTGCAGAATTCTGCATGCTGGTTCTGATGTGCTCTTCATCTTGTCTTAATCTGGGCAGGAAATCCTCAATATTCACATCAAGCAGAGAAAGAGTGGACCGAGGGGATTGGTGAGTGCTATCTGATGGACTCCCTCTATCCGCATCACACTGTTCTGAATTCCAAAGGGAAAAGGCACTTTCTGATGGTACCAACTTCAGAAAATCATCAGTATGAGGAACATGTTCAGGTCCAAATTCAACATTTGCTCTACAAACAGTGATATCTGCAGATGAAGTTTCTGGAGGGTGTGCCTTAAAAACAAAAATAAAACATATTCAATAAGAGAATTTCACAAATGGGCATTTCAGTAACTCTTTATGCTAGACGCTTTTCTTTACAGATAAACCCATTTGCATAGACTAGAGGTTCTCAATTCAGACTGTGGGAATACCTAACCAGTCAGGTTTTCAGGATAACTACTGGAATGAGAACCCTTAGTATAGACTCTTCCTCTGATCCATCATATTTTCAGCAGTTGGAAAACCCCCAAAGCATCAAAAGGCAGGAAGACAGCATAATATCCCTCCACAAAAGTAGGTTTTGAGAATTGGCCTAAATCTGGTGTATGTTGATATAACAGTAAGCATAGTTACTCACCTTTAACAGGTGTTCTCTGAGGACAGCAGGGAGGGTTGTGAGGACTGAATCCTTCTGTCCTCAGAGAACACCTGTTAAAGGTGAGTAACTACGCTTTCTCCAGGAACAAGCAGGAAGTCCGTCCTCACATATGGGACTTCCCAGCTACAGGCTACCAAGAAACTGTAAAAATGCCACAGCGATCTGCAAAGGGTGAGCCATGACCAGCAGCAGTTGAGTCCCTACTGAGAAGCTCTCGCAAGACCCAAGTGCCCGGCAGGGAACCAGCACTCTGGTAGCCTGAACACAGAAGGGTCGGAGGGCACATCCCGAAGAGCTTACGGAGTATGGCTTGGCCAAAGGCGCTGTTCTGTTGGGACTCCCTCTCCAGGCAGTAATGAGCTGGAAGGTATGGACCAAAGATTAGGTGGCGGCTCGGCAGATTTATTTCACGGGGACAGAGCAGACGTGCCATGGAAGCAGCCATGGCCCTGACAGTGCGCCATCACCCTCTGGTCCAGTGAGATCCCTGTCTGCTCATAGGCGAGGGTAATGCAGTACGCCACCTAAGCAGAGTTTGCTTAGTCACTGGAAGCCCCAGATGACTGGGGTCATAGGATACGAAAAGCCGAGGTGCTCTGCAGCAGCCCCGAGTCCATTGCAGATAGAAGGACAGGGCCCTTTTACAATCAAGAGTATGGAGGATGGTCTCCACCCTACCAGCATGAGGCCTCAGAAAGAAGGTGGGGAGCACCACCTCCTGGTTGAGGTGGAATGGGGACACCACCTTTGGCAGAAACTTTGGGTGTGTGCGGAGTACCATCCTGTTCTTGTAGAACCTAGTGTAGGGGGGCTCTGACATCAGAGCCTGGAACTCGCTGAGTCTGCAAGCTGATGTGAGTGCTATAACAACCTTCTGGAAGAGGTACCTTAAGTGGCAGGTAGCCAGGGGCTCAAACTGCAGCTTAGTGAGCTGTGAGAGCACCACTGACATCCCATTCCACCGCTGGAGGGTGGACCGGGGGGGGGGGGGTTTGGATAGCATGAGGCCCCACAAAAACAGAGATACAAGGGGCTGAACTGAGCAGGTCTTGCCCTCAACGGAATAGTGGTGTGCTATGATTGCGCTCATGTGCATTCTGACTGAGTTGGACTTTAGTCCCACGTACCGAGCAGGAGGACAGATTCGTCCATCTTTCGGTGTACCACACTGAGAATCAGCACCACTTAAAGGTATATGCCCTTCTTGCAGAAGCCTTATGAGCCTCTTACAAGTCCTGTGGGAGGTTAAAGGCAGCTAACGCTACCCTTTCAGCAGCCAAGCTGTGAGTGACAGGGACCCCAGGTTGGTGTTCCTGTGAGAGAGTAGTCCTGGGGCTCAGCCCAGGGGTCTTGGCGACGCCGCTGACAGGGAGAGGAGCAGCGGAAACCAGAGTTGCTTGGGCCACTGGGGAGCTATCAGTATTAGTGATGCCCTATCACACTGGTCCTTGAAGAGGGTCTTGGCGAGCAATGGTGTTGGTGGGAAAGCATATAGGAGGCCTTCCGTCCATGGAATGAGGAACGTGTCTGCTGCCACCTAGGACAGGTGCGGCTGGCGGGAGCAGAAGCGGGCAATTGTGTGTTGTCCGGGTTGGCAAACAGGTCCATGAGGGTGACACCCCAGAGTCAAAACAGCCAGGAGGCCATTCGTGCAGCTAGAGGATTCTTCTCAGCTTGTCCGCCAGGGCGCTGTCATGGCCCTTGAGGTAGACCGCTCTTAGGAGCATCCCTCTGCATGTTGCATAGAAGCGGAAGGCTACCACCTTCTTGCAGAGGGAGTATGACCCCGTGCTCCCTTGTTTGTTCATGTAAACCAGCACAAACTGGTGCTGCAGCCGATGGCAGAATGCTCGGAGAGCCAGAAATATCGCCCAGAGTTCCAGCAGATTGATTTACATCTGGGATTCTGTCTGAAACCAACTGCCTTGCATCTGGAGGTCCTTGCAATGCACTCTCCAGCCCAGTAAGGAGGCATCCGTGGTGAGGACCCTCTAGGGGATGCCTGGAAGGGCATCCCGGCCTGAAGGTGGCAAGGGAACCTCTGCAGCTAGCGCCCCCCCCCCCCCCCGAGGCATTCTGACCTCTACTGAGGGAGGAAGTCCTTGGCCTGGAATGTGTCTAGCTGAGCCCCTAAACTCCAGGCGTTGAGCCGGAGAGAGGTGAGCCTTGGGGTAGTTGATGACGAACCCCAGATGCAGCAGGGCGCTGATGGTGCACCCTGTGGCACATTGCACCTCTGCAGCTGTGCTCTCTCTTATAAGCTAGTTGTCCAGGTAGGGAAAGACAAAGGCCTCTTGGAGGCAGAGATGGGCTGTGACCACCGCAAGGCATTTGATGAAGACCCTTGGCAATGAGGTTAGCCCGAAGGGCAGCACCCTTTATTGGTAGTGTTCTCCTCCCACCATGAACTGGAAGTATTTTCTGTGGCTGAGATGAATCAGGATGTGTGTGGAGGCGTCCTTTAGGTCTAAGGAGCATAGCATCAATGTTCCAAGGGAGAGCATTTTGAACTTTTCCCTCATTAGAAACTTGCTCAGGTCCCGCAGATCCAGGATGAGCCTTAGACCCCCTTGGGGACAAGAAAATACCTGGAGTAGAAGCCGGTGCCCCAAAGATGTTTTGGTACTGGCTTCACTGCTTTTTCCTCAAGCAGACTTGTGAGCTTGGTGAGAAGCAGGGTCTGGTGGAGGTCTCATGGGCTCTTCTGGAACATATGAGGGTGGCGTTTGCTGTAGGTGGAGGAGGTAGCCCTCCTGGACCACTTGAAGGACGCAGGTATCGGTGGTGATGATGGACCACCTGTGGGCAAACAGGGCCAGTCGCCCTCTGTGGGCTGTAGGGGACCTCCTGGGGGAGGGGAGGTTACGCACAGTGAGTCAAAAGCTACCCCCAGCCATAGCCGGCGCCTGGGACTTGGGTTTTTTTTTGTTGTTTTTTTGCTTACAGGGGCCATGCCCCTCTCCTTTGTGCTGTTGGCTGTGCTGTGTGGCCGAGAAGAGCCAGAACTGTGAGGCATTGCCAAAGTTGCCCTTTTTCCTCGGGAAGAAGGGCTTCTTTCCTGGGGCCTTCTTACGTAGCTACACAGAGTTCTTTTCTGAGAGTCTGGTCCTTATGAGGAATTCTGTCTCAATCTCTGCTGCTTTGTCTGCCATAGGTTTCCCTAAGAGGTTCTCTCCAATGCAGGAGACATCAATAAGTTTGTCCTGAAACCATTGCTCGAGGTCAGACAATTGCAGCCATGCCTGGCATTGAGCCCTGATACCAGCTGCAGCCACCCTGGCTGATGACTCGAAGCAGTCATAAGCTGCTCGAGACAGGAACTTCAAGAACTCTTTGACCGCCAAGGCCAGTAATGAACCTCTGGAGGGATTCCCTGTTGAGGCCTGCTGAGAACCCACAAAGTTCCTTCAACAGCTCTGAGGTACTGTAGGGCTGGTACCCCTGCAATTCTACATGCAAATCTCCGGCCTGCTCAGCAACTCAGGCCTGAACCAAACTGAACAGACAAGATGGATTCTTCACTATGCTTTTGCTGTGTTCAGCTACAAACGACCTCTAAGCAACTGCTTGTGCAGCGTTTCTAAGTGTGCATACAGAAGCTATTGTCCGTGGCTGGCCTTGGACACTTGTACATGCCCAGAAGTTACATACTGTTGCCTCTGCCTGACTTCTTACCATGGCTCCTTTGTTTGCAAGAAGCTGCCCATCATCTACCTCCTGATTCGCTGAGAACACCTCAGACTACCTGGTGCCAACCAATCATCGGACCTATGACGGAGGATTCTTACACAGAATAATGCAATCTGCGCTGGAACTTTAGTGGAGAGAGTTGGGGGCTTTTCCCACCTGTTCATACAGACTTCTGCACCGGTTCCTCCCTGCTGTGCACGGCGTACCTAATTCCTGCAACCTGAGCCTTCCGCAAGACGGCCACTAAGTGTGGGCTAGGCCGTCCTCCAAAGGTCTGAGATAAGACTTTCACAGATACCTCCTGTTCGGACTTACTGCGGCTCGCCTCTGACGGGGCTGGAGCTGCATTACCTAGGAGCTGCCTCCCTGGACTGCGTTGTTCCTGAGTGCCCGACGGAACTAAGGTACTGACTTATCTCTCCTCCTCCGGATGGGCAAGGGGTTAGCAATATATTTCTTACTTTTCCTCAGTGCAGAGCGAATCAGTGACGTCTGGTTACTAATCAGTGATTTATTACGTTGTCCAAGTGTACATCTGTACTATAACAAATTTTTACCTCATGTTTCTAATTAGCTATATGTGTGTGTGTGTATTTTTCTACCTGGTTGCCTATAATAAAGTCTAATATATATCTGCAGACCAGACTTCTTTCGTGGCTCATTGCCAGAATAACTCACCGAACTTTGGGCTGGGTAATAGTAGCCATTCCCCCTGGACAACAGAGAGTCTAACTTATTTTTATGCTACTAATATACCCTACAGTACATGCTGATGTAAAGCTGGTAGGATTGGACCTGGCATGTCAGCATAAAGCCCTGAAAGGCCTTCCAGCCGAGGGCATTGAGGGGGTAGGCCTCCCTGCTTCCACGGGGGCTCTATCAGCACCAACATCATCCAAATGTGAGGACCGACTTCCTGCATGTTATTGGAGAATAAATGTTCATTGGAAAATCATCTACTTTTAATGCATGCATTAAAAAGAAAAAAACTCACCAGGAAATCAAAAAGTAAATGAGATTGCTTAGCTGTAATGAGGGTTCTCCACAGATGCAGGAGAATAGAACCACATACCTGGGCTACGCTCCCATATCGCCCCAAGCTGGAACATACAACTCTCCAAAATGCTCAGAGCCACAAGGGCACCCCTGTGCATGCACAGGAGCTCCTGCACTCATGCCAGTGCCATTTCTTCCCCAGTAAATATAGCATTGAAAGACAAAAAGAGGAATGAGAGCGGGTTATGAAACTCCATTCTCCTGATATCTACAGAGAATCTTCATTACAGGCAACAAATCTTGTTTTCTCCATGGACAAATAGGAGAAATGTAGCCACACCTGGGTGATTACAAAGCTAAGGGTCTGTAGTGTTTAATATACAATTTAGTGAGGGGGCACAAACCCACTATCCCCACTTCTCCTAGCACAAGTGTGCAGCTTTATTTATTATCCAAAAATAGCTGCAATTGGGAAGGATCAACAAAGGTATATTTAGACCCCTGAAATGTAATTAAACACTTACAGGGGTAACGAAGAAAAAAACTTGCTGAAAGAGCCAAGACCTTAGGTTTCAAAGCTAAAAAAGCCTGCCTCCTAAGTTGAGTGGCCTTACAGACATCAGGAAACATCTGCACCTTAGCACCACAGAACAGAAAAGATGACCTTTTGAAGTACAGTTTAAACACAGCGGATTTATCATACTCGGATACAAAAGTGACTACCAAAGTAGCCCGAGTAAGAATAGTATCCTGAGAATCTTCTAAAAATTTGGTAAGGTCAATGTCAGCGCCACCTTGGAGAGTATCACACTCACCAGGCGCGCCGGCAGATACCTTCCTCCCAGTGAGTTTGTGCTGTCTTAGTACTAGGATTTGGGTTCCTGAATATTTTGCTGTATTAATTGCTTTTTAATTCTCCCCCTTATAGTGGGCTAAGAATATGTTTTGCTGATGTGTTTATTTTTCTTATTAATATTTGGAGGGTTTCCTCCCTTTTTTTTTTCTTGTTTCTGGATTGACATTGGCATCTTGATTGCTTGCGTACTTTCTTTGTAAGTTATGTTTAAAATTTCAATTTAAAAAAAAAAACAATTTAGTGAGGGGGGAGGGGGGGAGAAAGAGGCTAGTGGTACTATGCAAAAAGGTTGTGGACTACAAAAATACTCTCTAGGAGAAGAAATGTCTAAAGTACAATGCCTGATGAAAAGTAGACCAAATGTTTGCAACAGTGGGGAGCCCTTGTTGAATGAACATGGAGGCCCATTCTCTTTGCACCAATCCTCAAAGATTCACCACACATGCATATAGGTCAAGGAGGCACGTTGACAGGCCTGCAACAGGGTGTCAATCACCTGCACGGAATAGCCATGGCGCCTCAGCCAAGCCCTTTTAAGAACCAAGTCGTAAGCAAGAATCAATCCTTCGCCAGCATGCACACCGGCCCCTGCGTCAGAAGATTCAGCACCAACAGTCGCCAAACAGGCTCCTCCACCAGGAGCCTCAACAGATCCACATACCAGGGCTGGTAACATACATCCTATCAAGGGCCAAGGCAGAACATACAACAGCTCTATCAGAGGCCATGGCTGAACTAAGACATCAAGGACTTGGTGTTTGTCCAGACAAGCCATCAAGTCCATCATCGGCATCCCCCATTGCTCCATGAGTGACTAGAACACCGCCTCCGAGAGAGACCATTCTCCTGGATCCAGAGTATGACTCCTCAAGTAATCCACCTGGACATGTGCCACTCTGGCCACATGCGCCGACAAGATAGCCCTCAGATAGGCTTCCGCCCACTGCAGGAGATATTTTGCATCCACCGTTACTAGCTAGCTTCACATATCACCCAGGCAATTTATATAAGCCACAGTTGTGGCATTTCTGACAGGATCTGCACCGCTCTTTGCTGCACCAAGGGCAGAAAGGCTTCCAGGGCAAGACATACTGCTCAGCGCCAAGCAACTGATGGGCCAGCTGTAGCTGGCTTTTGTCGAAATTGACCACCAAGCCCAGCTCCTGCAAGCAATGTTCCCGCTAACCTGTGCTGGGTCTGCCACCAACATTCCTGCCATCAGGGGGGGGTGCATTACGATTGACGCTCTGCCCCTCCCCCCACCGGCAGGAAATGCTGGCAGCGGACCCGGCGCGTCTCGCTGCAGCACCCTCGCAATGTTCTCTTTAATCTGCGCCGGGTCCGCCGCCAGCATTTCCTGCCAGTGGGGGGAGGGGCAGAGCGTCGATCGCTCTGCACCCCCTCCCCCCACCAGCAGGAATGTTGGCGGCGGACCCAGCTCAGGTTAGCGGGAACATTGCCTGCAAGCAACAGACCACCATCTCAGTCGAGCACTGGAACTCCGAGGGACTTCCCCCAAATCAACCAGTCATCCAGATATGGGTGAACTAGCACCACCTGCGCGTAAAGGTGTGCCGCCACCACCACCACATTCTTCATAAAGACCTGTGGGGCAGTGGCCATGCCACAAGGCAATGCTTAAAACCAAATATGCCCTTTGGGCATGGCAAAGGAAATGCTGGTGCTCCACTCTGACTGGAACGTGCAAGTATGCCTCTGTCAGGTCCAAGGAGGTAAGAAGCTTGTCCTCGCATACCACCACAAATCACCGATTACAATGTCTCCATGCGAAACCATAGCACTCTCAGAGCCCTGTTGACCCTTTCAAATCCAAGATAGGGTGCCAGGAACCTTCCCTTCTTGGGCACCACGAAGTAGATAGAATACCTTCCGGAGCCCCACACGGCCCAAGGCACTGGGACCACCTCTCTGAGCTGCAAGAGATGCTCCAGGGTCTCTACTGTCCGTGCTTTCCAGGCCGTCCCACAAGGGCAGAACATGAAGAGTTCCACTAGGGGCCAAGCAAATTCGAGGGCATAGCCCTTGCAAATAACCTCCAAGATCCAGGCGTCTGACATAATTTGGGTCCAGGCGAGGGTGACTTCCCATGGACTGCATCCCCACTGGGGCCCCCAAACCCTCACTGCATGGGCTCGGCTAATCCCATGGCAGCGGAGGCAATCCCTCGGCCACCTGTGTCTCCTCCTCAAAAAGGATGAGCCATACTGGAGGAATCAGGTCCTCTGGATTAGCCACCCAGGGCAAAATCCCCAGAACTCCCTACCACAGCCCCTAATGGGGGTCGCCTCTGCCCACCTTGGGCTTCTCTTCTGGAAGGTGTGGCACCTTGGACATGTCCAGGGACTTGATCAGCTTCTCCAAATCCTCCCCAAAGAGCAGCTTGCCCGGAAAGGGGAGTTTACTGAACCTCGTCTTCAAGGTCACATCAGCAGACCAGTTCCACAACCACATAGTGTCCATGCTCTTAGCAGAGATATGCAGCAGGTCGTAGAGTAAAATCAGTCAAAAAGGCAGCCCCTGACTCCAAATGAGCAGCATGAGCACTTGAAGGGAACATGCCTGCTTCCTTTGCCAGGTTCTGTGACCAATGGAGAGAGACAGGTCACATAGGCCACACAAATAGCTCCCTGCAGGCCCAGTGCTGACACCTTAAAGGTCTGCTTAAGCAGCACCTCCATGTGCAGGTCCCTGAGGGGCCTTCAAGGCCATGCTACTCTCCCCACTGGGATGGTGGTTTTTCGCATGACTGCCGTCACCAATGCATCCACCTTGGGTAGGTGCAGCTCTTCTTTCTCCTCTGGTGGGATAGGGTAGAATCTGGCCATACTGAGCTCCACACGGAGCCCCACATCAGGAGTACTCCACTCCTAGTCAATAATGGCCCATAGCACCTTATGGACCAGAAAGGACCAAGGGCACTTTCGGATACCCTCCATCAGAGAATCCTCAATAGAGATTCTGGACCAATGACTCCGTATCCCCCCACTATCCTAAGAACTGCCAGAGACTCCGTGATCAGTTCCGGAATCTCGTCCTAGGGGAAGATCTGGACAACCATCAGATCTTCAGCTCCCGGGAGCTCCTCCTCCTCCAGTGTCTGAGCCCTCCAGAGGGTCCAGCAATTCCAGGGAGGCCACCCAAGCTGAAATCAGGCTCCTCCGCCAAGTAATCCCTATATGGTCGCTTTCCCATGGATGCCTGTCCCTGCCCTCGCCCCAAAGGAGCTTGGGGGGAAAACCTCTCCTATGCCCTGCTTCATCAGGAAAGCCTGATGGAGGAGCAGAAATTTGGGGGGGGGGGGGAAAAAGGAGGTAGCTTTGGTCCCCATGACTCCCCCCGATCAACCTGCCATCCTACCAGAAGCAAAATCCACTCTGAATTGCAACACAAGAGGCCCTGGGCTCACTCCAAATGTCTGTATGAAATCTTCAAAGATGGCAGTGGGCCCCGCTGAAATCGCGGGCCTATCACCATCAATGGAGGCCGCAATACCATCCAGCGCCCTTGCTCTGTTGATTTCGGGATCCCCCCCTGGTACCCCCAATTCTGGCAGCTATGGCACAGCCCGACATCAGAGAGCTGTGCTCTGCAGCTGCAACAGTGTGCACCTGCTGCATTCCATGTGGCCGTTCCCCCAGTTAACAAAACAAAAGAAAAGCTGGGGCCTCTGAAGGATTCACCCAGACGCCTCCTCCGCTAGGGACTGGAGTTAATCAGCTCTGCTCTCTGTTTTTTGAGATGCAGAATTAAAGGGGAAGAAGGAGCTTCCATTTCTGGCCCCCTCCCAAAGGTTGGGGAGGGGAAAAAAGAGGGAGCTTGACAGAGGGGGCTATTGGGGGAGAGAGATCCAGAACCTCCGGGTTCTGCACCCTGGGCTAGCTATGCCCCCAACCAAGGCTCCACAGTCTTTAGCATAGGCTATGTTCACCACCTGCTGGAGACAGAAAATACTGGCTCAGGTCAGTGGGCACTAACTGAGATCTGTGTTTCTCAGTCTTCACCTGTTTATTTATTTGTCTGTCTTATATACTGCTTTATCACATAATCAAGGCAGTTTACAGAGAACCAGAGTGTACTGCCTAGGCAGTTCACAATGAACAACGAACAGAACAGTTAATACAATGAACAATCTTAACTTAAACTAAAAGATACTCGGCCGTCAGGATGAAGCAAGTGGACAACTATTTGCAGGTCTGGAGTATCACTGTAGAAATTGATGTATAGCATGCTAATTTACATCAAGATGGCCTATATGTGGGAGGGGTGTGGTAGGGTTGAAGAATAGTTGAATAACCATTAAATCGCATCCGGTTTACCCATTATGGACTGGTAGGATTCAGTGAATAATAGTGTTTTGAATTTTTTTCTGAATGTGGTTAGGTCCTTTATTTCATGTAGGCTGTTTGGAAGACAGTTCCATAGCACGGGGGAGAATAATGAGAATGCCCTGTTTATTGTTGGTTTGCATTTCTAGAAGCTGTCGGGATAGATAGAAGGTTCCTCATGTCTTTCCTTCTACTTCTTGTTGAGCTTGGATTAGTGAGGTGAGGTATGTTGGGGCAATATTTATAGTCTTAAAAGTGGTTAGTATTGCCTTGAATATGATTCTCTGTGAAACAGGTCGCCAATGTAAGTGATACAGGATTGGAGTTATATGCTCAGTTCTTGAAGCTTTCATTATAGAACGAGCCACAGTGTTCTGTGCCATCTGGAGTGGCTTCAGGGTTTGTTTGGGTAGTCCTTGTAGGATAATATTACTGAAGTCAAAGTGAATTGTGCAAGTGTATATCCCACTCCCCCGAATGACTGAGGCCTGCCCATATCACACCACTTCTGATCCATCTGCATTGGCCTCCCATTGAGTTCCGTATTCACTTTAAAATTCTTACTTTAGTTCACCAAGCCATCTACACTCACACGCCACAGTACCTCACCGACCTCCTTCAGTTTCATACCCCCACTAGTTCCCTTCGCTCAATCCATGTCAATCGCCTTCATCTCCCCTCACCTGCACGTGCTCACCTTCAATCTACCCGACACTCTCCTTTCTTCTTTCACGTCCAGCCCTGTGGAACTCCCTGCCCACCCCACTCAGACTCGAAACAAACTATTCCTCCTTTAAGTCACAGTTGAAAACCCATCTATTTAGCACAGCTTACAATCTCCAAGTCTCTCAAACATGACCTGCCTTATTTATGTTTGTATAAATCTTCCTATGTTCTCTTTACGCTCTTTATTATTTCCTCTTTTCTTTCAAAACAATTGTAGCTCTCTTCCCTTTTCTGGTCTTGTCCCTCATTCTGATTGTTAAAAACTGTGAACCGCCCTGATAGGGCAGTATATCAAATGCAAATAAAGCATAGTTACTCACCTGTAAGAGGTGATCTCCGGGAACAGCAGGAATTTAGTCTTCACATATGGGTATCGTCAGTACAGACAGAACCTGCGCGGGAACGCTCCCAAGCGTCCAATAGGAAAGCTTTTGGGAACATCCCACAGCGCCTGCGTGCTGCCTTCCCACCTTTCCCAACTGTCCATCTCCAATTGAGCTTACAGCTGAGACAAAAGAGAGAGGGAAAGAGAGAAAGAGATTCAACTCCTAGGGGAGGTGGGCGGGTTGTGAAGACTAAATTCCTGCTGTTCCCGGAGATCACCTCTTACAGGTGAGTAACTATGCTATCTTCAGGAACAAGCAGGAATATGGGGACTCCCTAGCTGCAGATGCCAGAGAGATGGTCCCAGGAAGTTGTCAGCCCTTGTGAAAGGGCCCCACTTCCCCTCATGGATCTCTGGCATCCTACCAGGGATGGTGGGCAGGAGTTGATTAAGTATGGAACAGGTGTTGAACAGCCTGACCAAACAAGGAATCCCGGCAGGAGTCCTTGTCTAAGCAGTAATGGGCTGTGAAGGTATGAACCAAGGCCAAGGTAGCTGCTCGACAGATGTCGTCGATAGACAGAGTGAAGATGAGCCATAGAGGCTGCCATGGCTCTGACATTGTGCGCTGTGACATGGCCTTCAAGAGGAAGGTTCTTACTCTCATAGGGAAAAGATATACACTGTGCAATCCACCTGGACAGTGTCCTTTTAGAGACTGGAAGTCCCAAATGACTAGGATCAAAAGCAACAAATTTGAGAGGATTTTCTATGTTGCTGTGTCCTTTGCAAGTAAAAGGCCAAAGCTCTTTTACAGTCCAAGGTATGAAGGTTCCTTTCTGCATTTGAGGCGTGAGGCCTGAGGCCTTGGAAAGAATACAGGAAGGTAAACCGCTTGGTTTAAATGAAAAGGCGAAACAACCTTTGGCATAAAGTGTGGATGAGTCCTAAGGACTACCTTATCATGGTGGAACCTTGTATAAGGAGGATGAGCCACCAATGCTTGCAATTCACTGATGCGACATGCTGATGTGATTGCAATGAGGAAGATAACTTTCCAGGAAAGGAATTTCAAAGAGGTAGTGGCTAATGGTTCAAAGGGCGGTTTCATGAGCTGTCCAAGTACCAAATTCAAGTCCCATGCCACCGGTGGTGGCTTAATGGGAGGCTTCATTAAAAGAAGGCCTCTCATAAACCTCGCTATGAGAGGAAATAGGTTGTCCATTTAGAGGCTTGAAGGAAGCTGCAATAGCACTCAAATGGACTCTCACTGAATTGGTGTTAAGCCCTGCATTTGATAAATGAAGAAGATACCTCTGGAATCATTATTGGAGTATCGCAAGAGGGTTAAGACTCTTCTGCGAGCACCATATGGCAAACCTCTTCCACTTAAATGCATAAGAGCGTCTTGTGGAGGGTTTCCTGGAAGCATGAAGGATATCCTTTACCTGCTGGGAAAGGTTAAGACCCTGAAGTTCTAGGTTTTCAGCAACCAGGCTCTGAGATTCAGAGACTGTGGATTGGGATGCCATAGCATCCCGCCCTCTTGAGAGAAGATCTGCAGCAGATCCTAACTCCAGAGGCAGAGCTTGAGAGAGATGTAGGAGCAGAGGGTACCACATTTGCCATGGCCAACGTGGAGCTATGAGAATCATGACCTCTGTCTCTCTGAAGCTTGAACAGGGTCTTGGGAATTAGAGGAATGGGTGGGATGGCATACAGGAAGTGCTGACCCCAGTGAAGGAGAAAAGCATCCCTGGCCTGACAACCTTGAGCCGGAATTCTGGAACAGAACCGGGGAAGTTTGGCATTCAGCGGACTTGCAAAGAGGTCTATGTCCGGGGTTCCCGAAATTTGGAAAATTTGGGTCACCTGGTCTGCATGGAGAGACCATTCGTGTGGAAGCAGAAGTCGACTGACTTTGTCTGCCCAAGAGTTCTGAATGCCTGGCAGATACACTGCAGAGAGATGAATCTGATGCTCTCTGGCGAGGGCCCATAGTCGCAAAGCTTCGTTGTATAGTGACAGAGAGCCTGTTCCGCCCTGCTTGTTCACATAGAACATGGCTACCTGACTGTCCGTTTGAACTAGGACTGTCTTGTAGCTGAGCTGGGTGTGAAATACTCAAAGAGCAAGGAAGATTGCTCTGAGCTCCAGGAGGTTGATATGAAGACAGGCCTCCTGTGGAGTCCAGGTACCCTGGGTAGAGAGGCCGTGCAGGTGGGCTCCCCAACCCACCTGTGAAGCATCTGTTAGAGTGGCTTGTGGTGGGGGTTGCTGGAAAGGAGACCCCACCAGAAGGTTTTTTGGTGACTGCCGCCATTGGAGGGACAAAATAAGGCGATCTGAGTTTGCTATTTTGTCTGACAGGCAACCTGACGCCCGGGTCCACTAAGTGGATAGGGTCCACTGGGCTGCCCTCATATGGAGGCGAGCATAAGGGACCACATGCATGGTGGATGCCATGTGGCCTAGCAACTGTAACATTTCCCGAGCAGTGAGGTGAGGTTTTAGCACTGCTTGGGAAGCTAAGTGCACAATGCAAAGGCAGCGGGGCTGTGGAAGGTAGGCCCTTGTCTGTCTGGTATCCAGAAGAGCTCCTATAAACTCTAGGGATTGAGTGGGAGCAAGGTTGGACTTATGTTACCTTGCACTGATGCAGAATATCGCGGTATATAAGAGAATGTAAGAGAATGTTATTTTAAGTTTATGACAAGTCCCAGATACTGAAGGATGCACATTGTGTGAGACATAGCAACCCTGGCCTCTGGCTCTGAAGGGGCTCAAATGAGCCAGTCGTCTAAGGGAAGACAAATATTCCCAGGGTGTGGAGAAATGCTGCCACCACAGCCATGCATTTTGTGAACACCCTTGGTGCAGAGGCTAGGCCAAAGGGAAGAACCCTGTATTAGTAGTGCTTCCCTTGAAACAGAAAGCGAAGGAACTTTCGGTGAGTTGGATGGATGAGAGCATGAGTGTACACATCCTTGAGATCTAAAGAACAAAGCTAATCCTGACTCCGAAGGTATGGCAGCAGAGTTCCTAGAGAAATCATTTTGAACTTCTCTTTGAACAGGAATTTTTTCAATTTTCTGAGGTCTAAAATGGGTCTGTGTCCTCCTGTTTTCTTTGGAATAAGGAAATAGGGGGAGCAAAACCCTGTACCCTGTTGGAGAATGGATACCTCTTCTATTGCCCCTTGAGCAAGGAGCACAGTGACCTCTTGACCTAACCGGTCGTTGAGAGGGTCTGAGAATTGAATTGTCTTAGCATTGTAGGAGGGGGCATGCTGAGGAAATGACACTTGTACCCCTCTCCTACAATAGATAGAGTCCAATTTTCTGCTGTTATCTGACCCCATCTGGGGGCAAAATGACATAACCTTCCTGGGATGGTGGAGGGTTCTGGGCCGTTCAGGGCCAGGAAGGCAAAGTTCTCTAGATAGGAGTCAAAGCCCCTGTGGAGGCTGAGTCTGCTGAGCCGGTTGAAGCTTAGCTGTTTTTGGCTTCCTTTGCCTAGGTTGTTGTTGCTCTCCCTTTTGGGCAGACTGACCTAAACAATGTCCCGGCGGGTATAGGAGGGATAAAACTTTCTTCTTGCTGAAGAATGGTTTCTTAGAGGATCCTTTCCTCGCAGGATCAGCTGTAGATTTAGACAATCTATCTAAAGTGATATTGTCAGCATTTATTTCATTAGCTTTTTCCTGCCAATTCTTGCCAAAGAGATTCTCTCCTGTGCAAGGTATATTCCCAAGTTTGTCCTGTACCCAGATTTCCAAGTCAGATGCCTGGAGCCAGGCAATTCTACGTGCACCTATGTCAATAGCAGAGGTTCTGCTTATGCATTCAAAGCAGTCAAAGGCTGCACAATTCACAAACTTGTAAACATCTTGAGCATGTTTGACAAGAGCGAGATAATCTTGCCTTTTATCTTCAGGAAGGAGAGGGCTCATAAGCTCTAAATCTCCTGTGACTTCTTTAAGGAATATTCCCATATACAAGATACAGGAACTGATCCTAGCAGAAAGCATGGAAGCCTGGAAGGTTCGACGTCCAAAGGCGTCAAGAGTCCTACACTCACGTCCTGGGGGATTAGATGCATGCCTTTTTGCACTCTGTCTCATGGCTGATTCCACCACCATGGAATGGTGTGGTAATTCAGTCTTCTGAAACCCAGGACAAGGAGGAACTCGATACATGGTGTCGAGTCTTCGAGAGTGAGGAGATGTGGTTAGAGGTGTTTCCCACATCCTTAACATGAGGTCATGCAAGATCTCATGAATAAGTAAGGTAGCTGCCTCCTTGGGAGCTTTAGGGTATAGCAGGATTTCTAATTCCTTTGCCCTAGGCTCTTTTTCAGGAGCCACTGTGATGGAAAGACCTCGGGCCACATCTCAGATAAAATCCTGAAAGGACATATCCTCTGGTGGAGACATCCTACGCTGAGAAGAGGAATCCTCGGGAAGAAGTATTCTGGTATCGGCAGATTCTGAGTCTTCAGACTCATCCGAGGATTCGAAGTATGTCCGATCCAGGTGATTGTGCAAGGCACAGTACCAGTACCGATCGAAGTCAGTATCTGAGTAGACCGGTACCGACTTGTCGATGCCGGATAGAGACGCATGACACTGTCCCGGTACAATACTTGCCAATGTCGATGCAGTCGGTGTCGGTGTCGGTGCCGGTTGAATTGTCTGAAGCGGTTTCAGGGGCATCGAGGCCGTAAGAAGAGCCGCCAGACTGTGTTCAATAGCCAAGAATCTATGGTCTATCGATGCTGCCGATGCTTGGGTGTCTGTACCGGTTAAAGCGGCTGGAACCCCAGAGCATGGCACAAGTAGTTCTGCCGAGGTTGAAGCCTCGAGAACATCCTGGAGCCCCGTTAGTGCTTTGGAAGCCGAAGCCTCCCGCCGGGGCAATTTTGCCAGTGAAAGTCCCTCAAGGGCAACGCCAGAGTCATCTCAATGTTTAGAAGGAGATCTACCCTTTGAGGACCGGCTAGCTTTATGTTTAGTTACCTGAGATCCATGGGAGGAAGATGAAGCCCTGGAAGACGTCAATGTCACGGAGGCTGCATCGGAGGGAAAAAGGGTGCTAAGTTTAGCAGCTCGGTTTTGCTGGCCCCTTTTCGACATCATCCCATAGGCAGCACACTCAGAAAAAGAGTGGTCAGGACCTAAACATTTGAGGCACCACTCATGGGTATCGGTGACGGAGATGGTACCGCCACACTTGGAACATCTTTTAAAACCCGAAGTGGGTTTTTCCATCCTGAGGGAAAAAGTTGCGCCTAGTGCCCAAAATGGCACGTGGCACCTGAGAAGAAAATTACTGGACAGACTCCAGAAAGAAAGTATTTTTGTTTGCTTGTTTGTTTTTATTAAGAAAAAAAGAAAGAAGAACCGGCTGTACCGGTGTAGCATCGAGGGAAGGCAGACACGACAAAAAAAAAAGAATAAGAAGGGATTTTTTTCTGCGGTGACAGGATGTGCAACCTGTCGGCTCCGCAGAAAACAAAGACTGGAGAGGGACAGCTGGGAAAGGCAGGAAGGCAGCACACAGGCGCTGTGGGATGCTTCCAAAAGCTTTCCTATTGGACGCTGGGGAGCATTCCCACGCAGGCTATGTCGGTATCAACGATACCCATATGTGAAGACTACATTCCTGCTTGTTCCTGGAGATACTATAAACTAAACTATAACAGGTTTCATTGTTTCTTTTCCCCTTTGATGTGCCTTCCCTCTTAGTGTGAGAATGGCCGTTTGAACATTAGGGTTCTTGTTGTCTGATTAATTGCTTCATGTGTTTGAACCTATACACGTTTTTTTGTTTTGTAGTTGCATGACAGGAGCTACACATTTTTTTTTCGATTTTAAATTTTTATTAACCATTTCACAGAACAAATATCTGCAGTACCAACTTTGTACAATATCCATAGCATGTACATTTGCAATCATATATGGTCCCTTTCTTGTACTAACTCCCCACCTATTAACCCCTCTTTCTCCCTCCCCCCTCTCGATCTGTAGGCACCCTTTCTTCTCTCGCTACCCCATTCCATCGGCAGCATCACCTCCCATGTCAACAAATCACCCTTCATTCTTACTGAATGCCTATATCTACTGCACCTCCCACCACCTTCTTCCGCTGTCCCCACCCCCTCCCTCTGCCTTCCAGGATTCCAACCACTTAACCACTCTCTGCCAGAGTTCTGCACCTGTCCCCCCTTTCCCCCTCCTTATCGCCGTCAATTGGTGCATAAAACCCATCTCTGACACCCTTCTAACAAATCCTGCCAGTTGTGGAACGTCTGACCCCACCCAGTGCTGCGCTATCTCACAGCAGGCTGCTACAATACAGTGATGAAGCACGCCGCTATCCTTTCTTGGAATATCTTCCTCTAACTGATACAGTAGGCAGAGCTCTGGCTTCCTTTGTAGGCAATATCCTGTCATGTTGTAAATCAGATCTAGAATCTCCCTCCAATATGCTTGTATGCACGCACACGTCCACCACATATGTAACCAATCCCCTCTCTCCTGACATCCCCTCCAGCAGTGGTCAGTAGCTCCCCCCTTCCAGCTCTCTTGTGTCGTACTGGAGTCCAGTAACAGCGGAGCAATACTTTATAGGCATTCTCTTTGACCTGTGTAGCAATAGAAATACCTGCCACCGTCTGTATTATCTTGTCCCATACCTCATCATTCCAGCTCACCCCCAAATCCTCCTCCCATTTTAACATATACCCCACTTTACCCTCCCCCTCCTCCATTAAGCCTTTGTAAATCCTGGACAAAACTCCTTTTTGCCCAATGGTTCCTGTGTTGAGCACCTCAAACCATCCCCTATTCTCCCAAAGATCCTTCCAAACCTTTGGTTGTCTCGCAAAATGGCTCAACTGTAGAAATGCATAATCGCTATCTCTCCGTCTATATAAGTCCTTAAGGCCCTCAAACTCAAGAATGCCCTCCCTACTCACTATTTGAGATATGTGGGTTAACCCCATCTGCGCCCATCTACGCAGAATAGATAGCCCTGGTCCCTGTCCCTTATCAAAACATGCCTCCAGTGTCATGCCCTGTGTACAATTTTTGTCTTGTACTAATATTTTTCTGTTTTGTCTCCACACTAGCATACTATGTGCTATGAAGGGATTCTGGCATGTGTGTTCTATAGTTTTACTCCCCCGCCACACTAGTTGTACCAGGCTCTCCTCCCTTATGGAGTCTTCTTCCATTTTAACCCAGTGTTTCTGAGTTCCTTGGTGCCACTCAGTTTTCAATTGTGCTGTCTCATAGTACTTCCTAAAGTTTGGTACCCCTAAGCCTCCCTCCCCTTTAGCTCTTTGCATTACACCCCTAGCTACTCTCAGCTATTTTGCCAAATGAACCGATTAACGATTCGTTATAACTGTTTTAGCTTGCTAGGTGGGACCTTTATTGGGAGCGTCTGAAACAGAAATAGAAATCTGGGCAAGAGCATCATCTTTATTGTAGCAATCCGTCCAAACCATGAAAGATATCCCCGTCCCCACCCATCCATCAAGCTTTCTACCTGCCCAAATAACCTTTGATAATTCAGCTTATATAATGCTTCTATCCTATTACTTATGTGAATTCCAATATACCTTATACTTTCTTTCGCCCACTTAAAGGGGTATTTCTCTTGTAACATTCCCTGTGTGTCCCCTTTCACTGTTGGATTTAAGATTTCTGACTTGGTCCAATTGATAGTGAACCCCAATAGATTGCCAAATTCTTCTAATTCCCACATTAAAATTGGGATAGAAAAGCACGGCTTGGCCATACTCAGGATTATATCATCGGCGAATAACGATATTTTGTATTCTCCCCACCCTATTTTTATTCCCTGTAGATCAGCCCTCTCCCACACCCTCTCCGCAAACGGTTCCAGGGAGATAGCGAAAAGCAGTGGTGACAATGGGCAACCCTGTCTCGTTCCTCTCCCCTGCCCAAAGAACTCAGAATATCCACCATTGACCCTAACACAAGCTTTCGGTTTATGATATAATGTTTTTACCCAGTTTATGAATTCTTCCCCCAAACCCATTCGTTCCATTACCTAGAAAAGAAATGGCCAAGACACCTGGTCAAAAGCCTTTTCGGCATCTAAAGACAACAATAAGGCCTCTTCCCTCTGATGTGCCGTTGACCAAATCATATTCAAAATCTTCCTGACATTGTCAGCTACTTGTCTACCGGGAATAAATCCCACTTGATCAGGGTGGATCAACTTCCCTATCAACTTATTGAGACGCGTTGCTAATATTTTAGCTAATAATTTGGCATCTAGGTTGAGCAGCAAGATACGGCGATAAGATTTACACTCCTGTGGGTCCTTTCCCTCCTTATGTATTATGGTTATTCCCGCCGACCCCATAGTGTCCGCTAGGCCCCCTCCCTCCCGTGGCAAATTGAAGAGCCGCACAAGTGGTGCTGTTAATATCTCTCCAAAACGCCTATAAAAGCTCGCTGTAAGCCCGTCTAATCCCAGAGTTTTTTTCTTTGTTGGATTGCTCTCTGTACTTCTGCTCGTATAGCCTTGTTTAATTCTTGTTGCTCCCCTTCATCCAATTTCGACGTCAGTGAATTAAGATAACTCTGTATTCGCTCCTTCTGTGGAGAGTCCCTCGCTTTATACAACCCCTGATAGTAGCCCCTAAATGCTTCCCTTATTCTCCCTATCCTTGTGTACCAACCCCCCTCCTGGGCTCCAAATTTGCAGTATGTGTTAGTGCAATTTCCTCTGCTTCAATTTCTGCGCCATGTATCTCCCTGCCTTGTTCCCTTCCTCAAAGTCGTCCTGTCTCAAAAGCTGCATATGATACCTTATCTTGGCGGCCTGCAGCTCATTTAAGTACCGGACCTCTATATGCCCCTGACCGTTCTTTCGCATCTAAATCTTCCAGCTCCAGCAATTTTGCTCTCAATTCCATCTCTCTCCTCTCCCTTTCCCTCTTTTCCCTCGCCCCCCATTTTATTAAATACTCCTCTCACCACTGCCTTGTACCCGTCCCCATGCTATCTCCCCATTATCATTCCATTTAAAGTAGTCCAGGGTTTCCTTCTCTATGTCCTCTCTTACTTTCCCATCCTCCAATAGGGATTCGTTAAGTCTCCAGAACTATGTAGCGTTCCCCTCGCCCTCTATTGCTATTCGAACCTCTACAGGTGCATGATCGGACCATGTAATTGAGTCCATATCTGCCCCCGCAACCCTTCCCCCCAACTCTCTTGAGACCCAGATAGTATCTATTCTAGAGTATGATCCATGTACTGGGGAAAAAGTAGGAAAATTGCCTCGTCCCTGGGTGATGAAGTCTCCAAGCATCAATCAAGCAATACTGCATGACAAAATTACAGTACCTCCTCCTATCCGCCCTCTTACCCACTCTTTGCCCCGTGGCATCTCTTGCGGGGGTTCCAGGTTAAATTGAAATCCCCACCACAGATTAATTTTCCCTCCCCCATTTTTCCCACCTCCTCATTCAGTTTTGTCCAGAATTCACTTTGTACTCCTGTTGGAGCATATACGTTAACTATACAATACCATTTATTTCCCATTTTTATCCTCAGTAACACGTACCTCCCCTCTTTATCCCTTACCACCGTATGCAATACCATCTTCAACTTTGTATCAATCAAAATGGCCACCCCTCCTTTTTTCTTTTCCACAGTGTTAGAAGCATGTACACAAACACCATATCCCCTGGGTTTAACCAGATATTCTGTCACTCTTGTCAAGTGTGTTTCTTGTATAAGCACTACCGCTGCCTTTTGGCGTTGGATTTCCTTATACAATTTTTGTCTCTTAAATGGGGAATTAAGCCCTTTTACATTTAATAATATTAACTCACCTATAGGGTTTGCACCCCCTTTTCTCCCATAGGCTCTGGACCCCCCTCTACCTCCCTTACCCTCCCCCCCCCCCGCCCTACCTCCCGCCCCCCCTAACTCCCTACACCCCTTCTCCCTTCCCCTCCCTCGTCCCCTCCTTGGAGAGACAACTTCCATATCTCATGACTATCAATCAAACCTCAGCCAGCTCTACCATCCTAGGTCACCTCCCCCTATCTCACGCTATCCCCCTCACTCACCTGTACCTTGCCCCCCCCCCGTTGACTAAACTTCCCTCCCAGCTGCACACCCATTACATATATATTTTACCTCTTAAAACATTGCCCTTATCCTAGCTCCTCTTCCCCCTCTATCTTCTCTCCTAGCCCCTCTCCTTCACCGCCCAGCCCCTTCCCCCGCCCTACCCCCCACATTACTTATAATCAGCATTTCACTATCCCACATAACAGTCCATGTGGCAATGCATCTGGTGCCTGGCATCCCAGGGTCTTCTCCCTCAGCTGATCTCCTTCACTGCCTCTTGTGCACCTTGGCTATTTTTGGTCAGTCTCGCTACTTTCTGATCCTTAGCTGGTGCTCTGTGCCATCTCTGATGAGTTGCCGTACCCCTGGATTCTGTGGCCGTCTTGGGTGTGGCGTGGTTTCCATTACCATTCAGTATATTAGATAGTCCCATATCACCGAGCACCCCCCAGGCTTCCTCGCATGTCTTGACCTTCCGCGAGATACCATTTGCAGTGATTAAAAGTCCAAATGGGTACAACCATCTGTATCTCGCCTCCTCCTTCCGCAAATAAGCCGTAACTTCCTTCATCTCTCTCCGGCGCTGCAACGTGCCCGAGGATAGATCCTGAAATAGTTCCACCTCATGCCCATCCCAATTGAGCTGTCTCAGCTTCCTTGCCGCTTTCAGTATAGTTTTAGTTTTAAAGGATCTCAGGCATACTACGATATCCCTTGGTTGATTATCTCTGATTGGCCCTAATCCTCAGTGAGCCCGCTCAATTTGCAAGTGTTCTCCTTCCCCATTCTCTTCAGAGGCCGCCATCTGTAACAGTTCTTTTAACACTTTTGTAGTCACCTCTTCACAGTTTTTGTACTTGGGTTCCTCTGGTATTCCTCTCACTCTTATATTGTTCCTTCTGGACCGGTCTTCCAAATCTTCCGTCTTCTCCTTTAGTTCCTCCTGGGCCTGCTTTATCTCCTCCCATCCCTTTTGAAGATCATCCATGGCTTCTCCGTATTGTTCCAGCTGAGTTTTGTTTTCCTCTACCCGGGTGCCCAAGTCTATGTCTTGTCTGAGAGATTGTAGTGTCTCTTAAATCGTTTTTAACTCCACTGATTTCCACTTTTAAGTCTTCTTTCATTTTATTCAGCCACATCTTGATCATATCTGCTACACCTGGGCCCCAAGCACTCTCCAACCCCTCCACAGGCATGGTCTCTTGCTCTGCCAGCACCTTACCCTCCTTCTCCCCTTCCTTACCTCCTCTCAGAGCAGTATATAGGGATTAAAACTCTGCCAGTTTCTTCTTTGTGGTTAGGCCTCCCTTAGGTCGGTCCATCGTGCTCTGGTTCACCTCTTGTGTGCCCTGCGGGGCGTCTGGTATTGATTCTCTCCCCACGCCTAGGCTGCTGCTTCCTGCTCCCTTGTCCTGCGTTATGTTGAGTATTACTCCCTTGATTTTCTTGCCTTTGGAGTGGCTGCTTTGGTGCCCTGGGTATGGCTGGACCCCGTAGGCCTTCATGGGCTGGTTAGCTGAAACTAAGTGCTTTTATGCTTTTGTTGTTATAGAGTCCCCTCCTGGGGCTAAACAGTAAGGTTTGCTTCTTTCTTCTTCCTCTTCACCCTCCAATCTGGCAATGCTCCACTCCTCTGCTGCTTTGTTTCAGCAGCCACGGTGCCGAGCCCGCACCCCCCGCTGGTGTTTAACCGTCTCCTCCCTACACCGCTTACTTGCTGGTGCACTCGCACGGATGTAGTCTCCGCCAGTCCACTTCACTGCCTCCGCTCCTCGCTCTGCCTCCTCTCTGCTCCAGAGTAGGTCTTCTCTTCTGCTCCCACAGCTTATCTCGCTCGAGAGCTTTGGGCACACCACTACTGCGTTCTCTCCCATCTTCCTCCCACACTGCTCTACCACGCGGCTCCCCACACCGGCACGGCTCGCCGTCCATTTGCGCGACTTAAAAGCTTCTTTCAGTCGGCTCTCCTTTTCAGTTGGCGCCGATATGTTCCGTGGCCAGGGCCCCAGCCAGACAGCTTCGCCTCGCCACTTTTGGGGGATTTTTTACACCTTTGGCCTGGTTTTAACGGCGGAGCTCAACCACTTTGCCATGAGGTCCGCTGACATCACCAGAAGTCAGGAGCTAGACATTTTGATGGTCATTCTAAAAGGTTTGGTTGTGGTTTGGACGTCTGTAGACATGCATGTGGACGTTCAAATCACAGCCACATCTCCATAACCATTCCACAAATGCCATTTGCATACTTGTCTAGTATGGGGATATTCAAGTAGGCACAGGGATGTGTGGTGGAGGTGTGTTTTGGGAGGTGCAATGGACTTACATGTCCCCATTCGATCCCAGAAGCAGTAGAGCAGTCTGCAGGCACGTGCATGTTTATTCCTGCTCCAGGCATGAACAGGCACCAGAAAAGTGTTTGTTTTCACCTTAAACATCCAGAGAGTGTAGAGAATTAAGTAGATTACAAAGTCCCACACTGAGATTTGAACCCTGGTTACCAAGCTCTTAAGCTACTACTCTAACCATTATGTTATTAGATTTCTTGGATCTGAAATACTCTCCTGTGGACATCTACAGTGGTGTGCAAAAGTCTGGAATCACTTGTAAATTTAACGTTTTTTCAACTTCGTGACCTTATATCTTAATTTATTTTTACTCCCAGTGGCTTTTTCTGGGTATCTCATGATAAATGATAGATTTGGCTATTAGGGCCAACTTTTAGTATTGGTTTGGCCCCCATAGTTGTTCTGTTGATAGATTTTCTGTGAAAATCGCGTAATGAACATCGCTGGCCAACAATATATTATTGTAAGTATGCTTTAAAATATTATGGGCGCATGCCAGGTTTTCTTCAAATTAACGTATGTGGCCTTGAAAAAGGCCGTTTTTATGTGTCAGTGATGGCTCAGTATTTGATGGGCCACCCTTTGTTCTTGATCACCTGACTGCACCTTGTCAGCATTGAATGAACCAGTCTGACAAGGTGATCATTTGACAACGTGGTTCCAAGCTGCAATGAGTGACTCAATCAGCTCAAGCTTTGATGTCGGATGCCTCTTGGATATTTCCAAGGCCATCTTGTGCCACAGGTTCTCGATTGGATTCAGATCTGGAGACTGGGCAGGCCAGTCTATTGACTTGATGTTGTTCCGCTGCTTCCAGCTGATCACCTGTCTGGAGCAATGGCAGGGTGCATTGTCATCTTGGAAAAGGAACTGACCAGGAAACAGCTGGTATGCTGATGTCACCATGCACTTTTGCAGTATCTTGATTTACTTGGCCCCGTTGACCATTCCATCGACGATGTGAATATGTCCAACGCCACTGGCAGCCATGAAGCCCCAGACCATGACCTTCAAAGGATGCTTCACAGTGAGGTTGAGACACTCAGGCTTGAATTCCTCTCCAGGAAATCTCCTCACATAGGTGTGGGCTTGGTTACCAAACAGGCAGAAGGTGCTTTCATTGCTGAATAGCACCTTTTCCCACATTTCAGTTGACCAGGTTGAGTGCTTTCTCGTCCTCACGATCCGGTTGCGCCTTTGTATGGTCAGTCATCAGTGGCTTATTCTGTGCTTTGCAGCCCCGGAGAAAAAAATTCAGGCACTGGTGACGAACTGTTGATGAGCTGACACTGACCTCACTCTTGTTTGACCGCTCTCGAAGTAGCTGAGGAGAGGTCAACTTGTGATTAGTCAGTGAAACGCATTGTAGTGCGTGGTCCTGGCGTGATGTTGATGCACGTGGATGACCTGAACAAGGCTTGTCCACAACTGAATCAGTTTCTTTCTTCTGTACAATCTTAACAGCGCTCTGACTGCAGCCAACTTTCCTGGCTGACGGCTTGAAAATCCTTCCTCGCTCATAAAGGACATATGAATACGCTCCTCCAACGTCAGGGTCCGAGTCATCTTCATGGTCGATCCAGAAAGCGTATGAAATTCAAAAATTCTGCACGTTTTTATAGCTGCACTGTTGGCTAGATATCTGCATTGTGATTAGTTAGTGAAACCAGCCTCCCGATTGGTCAGAAATAACATGTGCATATTGGATAATCTCGATCCAGTTTTGACGCAGGATCCACAAACATCGCAGTAGCTAACTCCCAGTGTCTGTAAAGTATTTAAATTAGAAGCAAGGAATGCAAAAAAGTCAACTAATAGCCAAATGTATCCCTTTTAACGTGGTAGAAAAAGGAATAGGCTGGGCTAATGCAAAATTTAACATTAGAAAGTACGAAAAACGCAAAACTCACAAGTGATTCTAGACTTTTGCACACCACTGTATATAGATGTTTGATACATGTGCATATCGGGCATGTCCATGTTTCTGAAATTGTGCCTGAACTTGCACATGCCTATCTTTCTTTTCAGACGTTTTTGCTTTGACGTCCCAAATTGCATTTGGACATCCCATTTGAAATGTGCCTCCACGTGAATACTCTGGAGGCCAATGAAAGGCCAAAGGGCAGTACCCTGAATGCTGACCTTTAAAGTGAAACAGAGGAATTTCCAATGCTTTTGATAAATTAGAATCTGTCTTCAAATCCAGGGACACAGCGAAGCAGTGGCAATATAATCCTGAGGAAAAACATCCTCTCCTTTAAGAAAGGATTCAAGCTTCTCAGATAGAGAATTGCATAAAAATGCTGGATTGTTTTGTAACAAGGAAGTACCTGGATTAATATCCAAGACCTCGGTACGACTATGGGAACCATTCATATTACTTGTGCTTGAAGGGTGTCAATTTCTTGGTTGAACCGAGGAAGATGGGAATAAGAATGCTTAAAAAATGACTCCGATGGGTGGATACATCGAAGGCAACTGTGTGGGCTTCTACGTCACAACTGTCAGAAGATATCAGAGAACTAATAAGATATTTTCCTATATTTTTTTGAAAATAAGGGATGGAAAGACAAAGGTGAAAAAAATTGGGAAAAGGGTCAGATAACAGGGAATAAATCTGAGAAAGGCCTGAGCAAATGATTATACACAAGGCCATAAAGCGTCAACAGGTCAGCAGGAATGGGAGTGCAGATATGACAGGACAAAGGAGGGAATGGAAGAGAGAATCCAGATGCCTGGAATCGAAAGCAAAAGAACTAATTAAAGGGACTAATTAGAAAAGAAAAACTATATAACGGGACAGAACTTTTAAAGATCGGGAATTTACACCCCATTTTCTGAAGGTGGTTTGCAAATTTCCACTGCATATCTGTCTGCTATTGAGTGAGTGGGTATGATTCTGGTTCTTTGTGCTGTGTGAAAGGTTTTCCTTAGTTTATCTTTGAGTGTAGGTAGGAGCCATATATCCTTCTCATTCACTGTGCTAGGATCTGTCAATGGATGGGAAATCTGTTAATTACTTTATAGCTGTAAACTTGTAAGAAGAGAGTGAGGGAAATTCTTCAAGTTACTTTGTATTTAAGTTAGTTTTGTTATGCTTCCTGTTTGCTTGCTTCTGTGGTATAAGAAATAAATAAATACAAAAGGAATTACACTTACCTGGTAATTGTGGTTCCTGGAGTGACTCCAGTTTAGTCCTCAACGTCTGGGTTGTGTACCCTCTCCTGCAGCTTGGAGACTGGGCATGTCAAAGTCATGACATCACTGGATATAGCCTGGTGGTCTCTCCCATCAGCCCCCAGTGCACTATTGACAAAGCAGACTAAAAAGGAGCAATAAATAAACAAGTTATTTTTTTAAACAGTCCATTCAAGGAGACACAACATGTATAGATATATATATATCCTGTCCACCTGCCATTCCACAACCAGAAGAAAAGGAACTGCTTCCTGACGTCTCCCCTTTCCATCGAAAGCTGAGCCGTAAGCAATCCAGAATATAGTAAAATAACAAACCAATATAATATCGCATAATAACAATATCATAATATAATACCACCATATAATGCAAAGCCAAAGGAAGCATTAAAATGACTGACCACCAATGAAGGCCTATATCCACTATAGCCTTGCACTCCCCCCAACAGAACAGATCACTTCTAAGACCCCATCTCTGGGCGGGAATGAGGACTAAACTGGAGTCACTCCAGGAACTACAATTACCAGGTAAGTGTAATTCCTATTTCCTTATTGTTCCTCCAGTTTAGTCCTCAACGTCTGGGATGTATCAGAGCAGTAATCATTGGGAGGGACTTTTGCAGTCGAAGCTTAGCACCGCCTCCCTGAAAACGGTATCTTTAGGTGCCAGGAGCTCTAGGTGGTAATGTTTACTGAAAGTATGGAAATACGACCGAGCGACCGCTCTACGGATGTCTACTGGCGAAACCAAACTGCACTCCGCCCCGGCAGTTGCTTGCGCCCTGACAGAGAAAGAAGATAAGCCCACAGGGACCTGTAGAAGCTAGGCTGACGCAATAGCCTCACTAATTCATCTAGTCATGGGACTTTCGCTGTCGCTGCTGCTCTGCGGAGCCCTCCGAACAAACCGAAGAAATACGGCCCGACTTGCGAAAGGTTTCTGAAACCTTCTAGACAGCGCGAGCTCTGCTCCGATATGCTCCTCCCTGCCGAACCTAGAGCTGGAAGAGAGACCGCTTGAAGGAGATGAAGGGTGAAACCCCTTTGGCCACCAGAAAAAAAAAATGACGGAACTGGCCGCAAGGCCATCTTCCCTAAACAGTCAGACAAAAAACGTTCGCAACACTGAACTTCGCCTTGCTGAACAGATGGACCCTCAACATATTGCCTCCAAGGCTAACTCCCTGACCAACGCCTGTTAGCTGGTGCAGCAATTGAGCCCTGACAACACTCCTAAAATACAATTTGCTTTCCCTTGTAGGAAACAAAATTCCATGAGTGGACTGTATTCTGCTAATTGCCTTGAAAAATCGTACCACCTTGACCTGTGATCGAGAAGCACTCCCCGAGCTTTGCCTCCATAGCACGGCAGCGCGGCTAACTGAACTCTCCCCAGCACTGTCGTGCAGAGAACTTAATACCAAGGGAATTGACCGTGTTGTCACGTGAACATGCCTCTGAGCGCCAGTCCTCAGATGCGGAATACTCTTACACCTGCCATGCACTTAGCTTTTTTTTTTTTTTTTACATTTTGGACAGCAAGATAGTGATGACAGTTGACGAGTAACTCTGTCATCCACCGTGCCCTTGCAATGGCTACCCTGCAAATGAAAACCGATCCGCCTGAGATCTTGGAAGGGTACCCTGTAGTAACAGATTCTGCCATGCCAGAAACCTCCAAGAATTCCCGAACGACGATATGAGATCGGAGCAGCACGGGAGACCTGACCAACCCTGGGCCCCCAACAGCACCTTTCCCCCCCAACGCGCTTGGATACGCTGAACCACTCAATTTATGACCGTCCCTGGAGGAAAGGCATAGAAAGGACCGGACTACAGCCCCCATTGTATCCGTGCGTCAATGCCTACCGATATCTTCTCGTGCCAACTGTTGAAGACGCACCCCTTTTTCGCAGACTGGAACGTCACTGCAAGAACCATCAAAGGCTGCCGTCCCTCTGCGATCTATCTGTGCACACACCTCCGGACGCAACTCGCATTCTCCGATATCTACTTGAACCCTGCTGAGAAAATCCACCCTCACCTTGGCTCTTCCCACAACATGCATCGCCGAGGTCACTGAAAACAGATACTCTATCTCTGTGACCCGATCCTCTGCCTGGACCTCCAAGGCCATACTTCTGGCTATGTAAGCCACCGTTGCAGAGCTGTCGGACAGGACGTGCACCACTCGACCTGTCACCATAGCGTCAAACGCCTGCAATGACAGGCGTACCGTCCGCAATTCCAGTCAGCCGATTGACCACTGGGTCTCCGGTGTACTCCAAGAGCGCTGCGCGAAAAATTTCTGCAATGCAGCTGAATACAATCACAAAATTTTGGTAAAGCTCCTTAAAGGACAGGCCCCAAAAAACTTTATTAAAGCGCACCTGGGTGAAATATTAAATTATATAATGGTTCTTATATACCATCCTGCTACAATTCAAGATGGACTACAAGGCACATAACTTAAAGGAGTGGCACATCCACTGTCCATGTACTGTAACTCTGAATATGAACCTACATGAAGCCATCGCCTAAAATTAATTTTTGTCTTTAGTGCCATCAAGGTCACAAGGAGGGCCAGTGGGAATTGAACCCTTGATCTTTTGGGTACTAGGCAGTTGCTTTAACTGCTAGGCTACCCCTCCACTCCTGCTCCAGTACAAGCCAAGTGTCGCGTATTTGCCAGTTTGGGAAATCGCCAGGCATTTGAGACCTGGATTGGCTAATATTGAGACCAGGGACAGAGCCCGAAGGAGTCTGGTCTGACCCAGTATGTCATTTCTTGTCTTCATATGAATAGGACCTTCCCCCGGACTCTCCCCTGAAAGTAATAGACTGAAACTAGGCTTACGGCCCTGTGATGAATTCCCCTGACCCGCAGCCTTTGACTCCAAAGCAGTAAGGCTCAGCGAGGACTGGAAAAAACGAGGCTTAGAGGATGGGCCACGCTGTCAGTAACCCAAGGGACTGAAATCCACTAGCAAACCGCCACCTTGGAGCATAAGAGCTGACGTTTCCGCCCCACGGGTGAGCCTATTGGCCTTGGTCAAGCCACTGAACCCTATCTTGCCTCAGGAACAAAAACTGAAACTGTGAACCCTACAGTAATAAGAGAATTATAAATGCAGTATCTGAAAGTATGGCACCTTGACTTGAATAATGAAAAACCAACCTGCTCAAATACATAGAGGGCTTTTGAAGAAGTCTGGCCGAGGCGAGATATTAGGTGTAGCTCAGACCTGAGGTCCCCCCCCTTTTTTTTTTTTCTCTGCGCCAGCATGCGAAGATACGGATAGATTGCCCCATGGGTCAGGAACTTGGGCGCAAAGCCAAAGAAAGGAAGGCTGGTGATTGAGACATGGCCTCGAACACCCTGAGGACCTCTCACCCTATCACCATCATTATCCACCTTTGCTGGACACATCACAACAGCATGAGAAACCAGGCTGAGCTTAGCAATGCCTCCTCACTCTACAGTGAGTGTATCCAACAATCCCCGCTTAAACCCATATGAGTACTCATCAACTGCAGATTAACTGATCCGGGTAACCGAGCTCTTGCCACACAAACACAGACCCGGGGGCACACTTGAACATAAGTTGAAATCATGGAGTAATCAAGGAGAATTGACTCCAGCTACGAAAGCTTCCAGAGCCCTGGAGCGCTAAACCTGTGGCAGTGCTACCTAGAACCACCACTCTGTATCCGCAACATGGACCATGTAACCAGCCAGCCCAGATGGGCCAGCGGCCCCACTAAAACCTTAAAACTCTGCTCGGATTTCCAGACTGCAGAAACAGATGAGAAACTCCTGTACCTGCTGCCCTCACATAGGCCATCCCTCATCTGCCTACCAATCGGAGAGGCAACCCCTGTTCTCAAGACTGGCCTGTGAAGGGCAGACATGAAAGCAACCGGTACTCCCCCCGTCATTCCTGCCGCAGAGAGGCAACTGTGGAAGACCCAGGCCTCCATGCAACTGAAGGTCTGAGAGGTTGGCCTGAGTGAACCCGAAAAGCAATGCAATTTCGTACCTTACAAACCACCAGAGTGGGAGTACTGAAAAAACATGTGAATCCTGAATAGCGCCGCCATCCGGTGGTTGTTAGAGGCACCACCACCAGAGAAACGAAATCAAAGGGATTTTAAGCCTTGGCTATATACCCTTGATTTGCAGGATTTTACAGGCGTTTACTTAGCCCTTAATCCTGAGTGACTCGCCGAGAACAGACTGATGCTTGCTGAATATACCCAGCCACAGAAGAACCCTACTGAGTCTACCTGCCGCCTTCTGGTAGCCCCTGTACATATAACAGGCCGTTCTTTTTCATTGTTTTATTTAATTTATTATTATTATTTTTTTTTTTAATAAAAAAAGCTCCTCAAACCTGACTCTGTGAAACCACCGGTCCTCGAGCAATGCTTATCTAACCTTAAAATATCTTTGCTGACAGAAAATACCTAAGGGTTATTTTCACAAACACTCCCGTATTCCGTCCCCCTTTCCTACTACAAGGTAGGACTCTGCTCTAGTAGAACATCTTAAAGATGAAAACTTGTGCAGTATGTAGAGTTAACTGATGCTCCTCAGGTACATGACTAGGAAAAAGAAAAACATGTGGCAACAGCGATCCAAGTATCAAGTGCTGCCTACTAAAACTAAGAATAACTAAAATTTTAAATAAACTTAAAAATAAACATAAAAATAAAGTTAAAAATAAACTCCAAAATAAAAAGGACCGGCACCAGCTCTCTTAAAGTCAAGGAAACCTGTGATAAGGAAGCTTATCATAGCTCAGGAAGGAGCTATAGAAAAGGTGAAGTGTCTCTGAACAAGCAACCTGTCAGTGCTGGTAGAAATGAGAAAACAGAATTTTGCCATAAAAGACTACCAGTCCCAGAATGCACCAGGTTTCCAAGAGCCATTAGAGGAGCTGAAGTGGGGAAACGTGTGTTCAGTCAGGAGGGCTATGAGGTAATCCCTAAGCACTCATCTCAAAGGGCAGGGCCTGATTCAGCACAGCTGCGCTGTGTTAGGGAGGAGCACTCATCCAGGCAGAATAAGAATAGAGTTGATTCTACAGATGACCAGCTTCATGATCACCTTGGATATTCAGAGAATTGTCCTCAGTATCCTGAGAATCAGCTTGAGTTTGATCATCAGTTTCATTTGAAGGATCAGCAGAAGCAGAAGCCAAACCGGACGGATAGAGAAGGAAAGAAACCCTCTGGAAGGAAGAGGAGAAAAGCCTTTGAGAGGTCTAGAAGAGTCCAAGGCAGTACGTATACTGGGAGGTATTCCAAGGGCCAGCATAGACCATTGGACTGGGGAAAGCCAGAGGAATGGTGCTGCAGAACAAGGAATCACCAGAGGCTACCTGTGAGGGAGACGGCTGCACGTGGAAGGGACTCTAAGACCTATGCCAGAAGGTATGTGAAGAGAGGTCCAGTGTCCAGGGATCAGGACTGGAAGGCTGGACATAAGAACTGGACTACATACTGGCCAGGCTATATAAAGAGGAACTATAGCAACAATGGAAGCTCAGGTATGAACATTGATCTATGCCCTAGCTATAACCTTGAAAGACAGCAGGGAAATAAGTGTTCTCCTGAAAGTGCTCCATTGAAAGATTCATCTGTGCCAATTCATGAAAGTGACCCTATGCTTGTTGATGAAGGGGAAATAGCAGATCAAGATATTGTTTATATGGACTGCTCTCTATCCAAACTCCGTTGGTAACTTTCTGTGATAAAGCACAGCAGCCATCACAAAGAAAATATAAATTTGTTCTTTATTCCACTAAGAAAAGCTCCTGAAGCAGGATTTGACTCACACAGTAGAAAGCCAGCCTGCTAAAGGGTTTCAGCTGGATAACTGATAGCAAATGAGCTGCACCTAATTGCTTGTGAGCTAGGAGAGAATTACTTCTGGATCTGTGTGGAAAGTAATCAGAAGTTAACCTTACAAGAACAGTTTATTTATTTCTTTGTGGCTTTTCGTTTGTTAGAGATATGCTAAGAAAACATTAGCTAATTGCCTGACAAGTTTGAAGGTTGTTTTCCTGATTTTGATTTTTGACTTTGTTTTACCAAGTTAAACACTACAAGCAAGTAACCTAATTTATGTGCTACCAAGCATATCTGTGCTGGGAGAAATAACCCCATAAATAAAGAAGTATCTTATTGGCTTTAACACTTGTGCACAACTAAATTATTGTCAGCAGCTGTGTCTGGTGTGAATGAACTACATTACCCACAATACCTTGCAAAAATCATATAAATATATGCATTGTCAAGACTGTGAAGATTCTCACCCAGGCAGCCGTCTGACAAAATCCCCCGAGAACAAGTACCGAAGAGAAAGAGGAGCACCATACAACTAGCAAGCTAGCTATGTGGCCTGTCTGCTGCCTTCCCCAGGCGTGCCGCTACAACTCCCGCCCCGCGGTCCACAACCAAGGAGGAAAATGGCCGCTCTTCGCCAACGAATTTTGGCGTCAAAAGAAAAAAAAATCGCTGAACAAAGAAACTCTCGGCAGATTAACAGGTCCCGAAGGCCTTACCTGCAGGGCCGAAGGCCATCTATGCTGCTTCTGCTGCCGCGACATCAAACAGCCCTCAAGCTGCGCTGCCACAATCTGCAGCCGCGGCGAGGGCCGCTCAGCCGGCTTCATAGTATTACTTAAAAATCCAGCCAGGACGGAGAAACTCCGTCACACACCGCTATACAATGGGTGCGTGGGCTCCGGAGCTCTCTCCAGCACAGCCAAGGGAGAGATATCCGCACCGGCGAAGGTCTGGAAGTGAAAAAGACTGACACTGATGGAAGGCGGGAGCTGCTAGCAACTTAAAGGGCTAGCCTCAAACTTGAAAAAATTACAGCAATCCTAAGGAAATTTGCTCCTAACCACTACAGAAACCTAATCTCTGACAAAAGGTAAATGAATTATAATTAAAAGTCAAATGAAAGGTAAAAGTAACTAAATGTTCCCTATTGTTTCTTAAGTGAGCCCAGAACACAGGCTCACTACATCCTCCTGGCTGCATGAAGACTGGACACACTGGGGGCTGATAGGAGAGACCAGCAGGCTATATCCAGTGATGTCATGACTTGGACATGCCCAGTCTCCAAGCTGCAGAAGGAGATACACAGCCCAGACATTGAGGACTAAACTGGAGGAACGATAAGGAAAGGATTATTTTTTAAGAAAAATCTGTGAGAATGTTGCGCCAGTACAAGTATAATCTGCATGAGGTGTGTATTGGGAGGAGGTGGTAGGCCCTCCCTGTATATGTGCTGGTTTGAAAGGTTTTGTTCCCCTCTTGCACGGAGCAGGGTGGCGAATTCTGCCTGGCCATCAGAATCGCCCCCCCCCTCCCCCCCATTGGTCCATACACTGTTCTGAGAAAGCGAACGACATCAGGGTATGAAGCTATAAAAATACCCTGAACAGGCTCCCGATAACAGACCAGAGCAGCCACAATGAATTCAATGACAGGCCTTTATCAAAACCGGCTTGCAGGAACGTAAGTTTGACCGGTAAGTTTGCAGATAAAGTTCAATGACCGTTTTCCTCACACCAACTCTGATTTACGATAAGGAGGCAGAACATCTCCTGGTCCTAAGCAGGGTAGATATCACCTGTGTTGAGTAACCTTTCTTCCGCAACAGAGCCCTTTCAAGTGCCAAGCTGTAAGCGAGAACCGATCCACTTGAGGCATGAGAATCAGACCCTGTGACAACAGATTGGCTTTCGCTGGAAGACACCACGGTACACCCATTGACAAGCAAACCAGATCCGCATTCCATGATCGGTGAGGCTAGTCTGGCACTATGAGAATCACCCAGCCTCAGTGAGATTCTATCTTCCGAAGCAAACAACCAATGAGGGCCCATAGAGGAAACACAAAGCAGAATGTCCTTTGGCCATTCCTGAACCAGAGCATTCAGCCCCTCTGACATCCTCTCATGCTGACGGCTGAAGAAGTGATGCACTTTGGCACTGAACATGGTTGCCATCATATCCATGAGAGACAAACCTCAATGTCATACTATGCTCTGAAACACAGAGACCTCCAGGGACCACTCCCCAGGATCAAACTGATTCTCGCTGAGGAAGTCAGTCTGCACGTTTTCTTTTCTGGCCACATGCGCTGCTGAAATCGCCAGGAGAGGAGATTCCATCCAAGAAAGAAGCGGAGCCACCTCCTCCACCAAATTTGTGCTTCTGTGCCTCCCTGCTGATTGATGTAAGCTACTGTAGTGGCGTTGTCAGAGAAAATCCTCACTGCCTTGCAAGAGATTTTGAAAGACTTGCAGAACAAGAAGCACCACCCACATATCCAGTCAGCTGATGGAGCAGAACTCGTGGTCTATCAACTATTGTCCCTGCACCACTTCTGACAGACAATATGCTCCCCCAGCCTAACATGCTGACATCCATAGTCACTACTGTCCACTCAGGTGCCTCCACACCACTAGTTTCTCCGGTCTCAACCACCACACCAAGCTCTTGCGTCTCTATCTTTATTAGATATACCACCCAGGCAGCCCTGACATCAGAGCAGTTTATAATAAAATTAGTGGCTGTAAGAAAAGGTGAAAAGAAATGCCAAAATTCTGACAGGGCAATGTAGAAAAGGAGACAGCGGGAGAAAGAACAGGAGGTGGACAGTAGGAGCATGGGAGAGATGCATCAGGTCTTTGAGGTGAGGGAAGGTCTAAAGGTGTCCTGCTGAGAGTTGGAGAGAGGGAGATCAAAAGCAAGATGGAAAAGGTGGGTTTTTAACAATGCTTTAAACTTGGAGAATGAGGTTTTGGAGTGCAAGGAGGGAGACAGGGTTAAACAGTGTGGGGCCCAAATAGAAGAGTGCAGATTTCAGTTTGTTCCAAATGTGCTTGAGTGACTGCTGGAAGAACGAGACAGTTGACATGAATTGATCTGAGGAGATGGTGAGGGGTGTGGAACTGGAGCAGGTTTGAGAGATACTGTGGGTGCCAGTGTAGACAGTTTTGTAAACAAGGGTAAGAATTTTGTTATCAACACGGTATTTGAGGGGGAGCCAATGAAGGTGAATGAGAATAGGGGTGTCTTGATCGCATCATGAGGAATGAGTGAGTATACGCGCAGCAGTGTTCTGTAGAAGTTGAAGGCAGTGAAGCTGGTATCAAGGAAGACCCGTAAGTGTGATATTACAGTAGTCCAAGCCTGGAAGTGACCAAAGAGAGGAGAAGGGTCATGAATGAAGGTACAGTGAGGAAAGGGCGAACTGCACAAATCTGGCAAAGAAATTTAAAAAAAAAAAAAGAGCGCTGAACCAGGGAAAACATATGATCATGGAAGGAAAGGGAGGAATCAAGACCGACCCCAAGATTCCTAAGTGACTGAACAAGAGGGAGTGCAGACAATCTAAGGGGTAAGTAAGGGGCACAGTGTATGGAAAGTAAACCAGATAGCAGCAGATTTGGAAGTGTTAAGTTGAAGACGGTTTGTGGACAGCCATGTGTAAATATCTGATAAGCAGGAGTTCATGCGAGCAAGTACAGGAGACTGGGAATTGGTGTGGTGGAGTAGAATATCATTGTCAGAATAAAAGGTAAGAAGAAATGCCGGATTGTTGAATGAGCAGGGCAAGAGGTGCCAAGAAGACATTGAAAAGAAGTGGTGCTAGCACCAAGCCCTGGGGGACTCCGCAGATGAAGGGGATAGTAGGAGACGTAGATCTGCAGGATACAGAGAAGGAGCGAACAGGCAGGAACAATTAAACCAATGTAGACCACCACCATGAAGCCCATAGTTGTGAAGAAGAGAGAGAAAATAGTGGTCGACCAAATCAAATGCAGTGAAACAGCAAGAGAAATGTCACTCCAGTCAAGCAAGATGTGAATTTCGTTAAGCAGCAAAAGGAGGATAGTTTCCGTGCTATGACTGGGTCTGAAGCCTGATTGACAGGGGTGGAGAGTGTGGGTGGAATCTAGGTGAGAAGATAACTGAGAAAAAGACAAATATCTCTAAAACCTTTGAAAGGAAAGGCAAATTGGATACCGGGCACCAGCTGGCAAGGGTGGCGGAATCTAGGGTGGGCCTCTTCAGCATAGGATGGATGATGGCATGCTTCCATAAGGACAGGAAAGTAAGGGGATAAGAGCCTGCAATTGAACATGGTTAATACAAATGGAAGTAATGCAAGAGGGCTCAGTGAGCCAGTGGGGGGGGGGTAATAAGACCAGAAGGACAGGTGGTCTTATGGGATGAGGTGATAGCTTTAGAGAATTCAGATGCGGTGACCAGTTTGAATGCGGACCAAGTATGGGACAGAGTGGTAACAGAATGGGGGATGAGGGAGATGGAGGAGATAATAGTGGACTGGCTGGGAGGGCTGAGCATAATGCAGTAATCTTCTCTGAAAATAAATAGGCTAGACGATCAGGGGCAGGGGGCAAAGGAAACGTGGTTGCAACAAAACAATTGTGAGTGAAGGAGAGAGAGCAGAGTACCAAAACGAGTTGGCTAGAAGAGTTAGCGGCAGAAGAGATCTGATCTGAATAGAAGGTTTTCCTGGCAGCGTGTAATTGTTTGTAATGCCGATGTCGGCAGCAGAAGCACATCAGTGTGTCCATAGAGAGGTGGCTCCTATAGGCACAGTAACCGCCTTGATAGTGGTTTCCCCAGAAAATGCCCTGAGACAGCAGAGCCCTCTGCAAGGGACGCATGTGAGCTTTGGCCCATGGGACCAGATCCAGAGTGGCCACCATGCATCTCAGAAGCTGCAACAGGGCTTTCCTTTTCAGGAAACCTGTAACTGAACCTTTGCGACTCTTTCTATGGGAAGAGGCACCAGACCTTTCTTGGTATCAAAGTGAGCCTCTAGATAAACCAGACCTTGGGACGGAATTAACTTGCTCTTGCTGAAACTGATCACCCATCCTAGGCTTTGAAGGAAAGCTATAACCTGCAACATGGACAGCAGAGTCTCCTCCACCAACTTCGCTCTTATTAGCCAGTCATCTAGATAAGGGTGTACACCAATACTCCTCTGCACTACAGAGGCACGGTTACAACAACCATAACTTTGGTAAAGGTCCTGGGAGCTGTCGCCAGACCAAAAGGCAGTGCCAGAAACTGGTAATGTCCCATCGGCACTGCAAAGCACAGGAAATGCCGATTGTCTGGGCAGATGGGAATATGCAGACACACTCCTGTAAAGTCTAAGGCTGTCAAGAACTCACCTGCTCGAACTGTGACAATGATAGACAGTGTCCCCCGCAGCCCCCTCTGGTGGCGGCGTAGTGGTTCCACGGGGCTGGGGAGCTCATAAGAATAGGGGTATTAGGGTTGACCTGTTCCGAGGGTCATGAGGTAGCGGCCCTCTGTGTCAGCCTCGTGGTCAACTTCCCAATAAAGCAACATTTAGCCAAGTGTAGGGAAAAAGAAAAGGCATTTATTTCACCCTTTACGCAAACGGTTCAAAATATGCGGTTGAGAAAAATAACAGGGCTGTATCCTTTCTTGTATCAAGTGCAATTCACAAAAACATTCAAAGTAACATTGTTAATCTTCACAAACTCAAAACATAAGGCATCTTGTATTCTCTTCATACATTTGGTGCTCCAAATAACTTAAAACTTTCCTATTGTGCAATAATTACAATCCATGGGTTCCACGGCCTCATTAACCTCAGATTCCCCTGGCATCCACTCCATCTCTGAGGGGTCTGACTCTGAAACCTCAGGACGGTTGGATTCAGGCTTTCTAAAAGCTTGCCATACTGTGTTCCAATGTTGGCTTGTCAGTTTGAGGCGTCGGCTTTTAGCTATATTGTAGAACCCTGGATTTTCTTCTGCTATAGGATTAAAAGTTTGCTTATCCCGGCTTTTAATATTACTAGCCTTTTTCCTAGAGAGATTATCTGGTACTGTTGGCATAAAAGTGTCCTTATCATACAGATAAAAGTTATTCCTTTGTTTCTCTCTTGTGCTAGGCTTAGGTAAACACTTGCAGGCAACCACTGTTTCACCTTTTAACTTCCTGCAGTCTCTTTTGGGAAAGGCTTGAGGCCTAGCCTGAATGTCCTCCACTTCTTGCAGGCTCAAGTGTTCCCTGGAGGTCTTTCATCCTCCTTTAGAATGGGGAGTAACTCCTCTGAGGCATGGCTGTTGCTGAGGCGCTTGTTCTCCACTTCCACCCCTGTGGCAGTTGGCTACTGGCCGCGCCCTCTCAGCACTTCCCTGTTCCCCAGGCCTCTGAGTTTTCCATTCCTCTTTCAGGTTACTTTTATAAAAACTTTTAAAAGTACCTTTTTCTCCTTGGGTATTCCTTGTAACCGGATATCTCTTCCTTAGCTTATATCCCAGTCCTTCTCCCTGGATAGGGCTTCCTTTTAGGCTGGAAGGGAGAGCACCTCCTTTCTTAGCTGCTCTCTGCAATGCTGCTCCTTCCAGTTGTAGCTGGCCTTCCTCTAGGCCTGCTCTTGGGCCTTCACCTCGGCCTGCTCTATGAGTTATTCCTTGGTCTGCTTCTCGGCCTACTCTCTGGCCTGCTCTCCAAGCTGCTTCAACTCCTTGAGCTGTTCTAGGTCTGACAGTGACTCCAACTCTCCGAGCTGCTCTTTCCAGTCCGGCTTTGACGCTCACTCTGGCTCCATCTCTGTCTCTCCGATCTGCTCTGCTTAACTGAGCTCTGTCCCTGCTTAAATCGGGACTAACTGATTCAAGGTCCTGCCCATAGAGGCGTGGTTCCTCTGCTTCCAGGCTTGCTCTCCTGCTCCCTCTATGTGGACCTTCAGGCAATTGCATGTAAATCTTGTTTTTTTCAAGATTTAAAACTTTTTTTCCTTGTGCCAGAGGGTCCGCAGTATCACAACAGCAATGTCTCCATGTGAAAATATAGTGCTCAAAGAGCCTTGTTGATTTGTTTTAGGTCCAACATAGGGCAAACACACCCTTCCTTTTTGGGAACCACAAAATAAATCAAGTAACGACCTTGATCTCTTTGGTCTGCGGGAACAGGGCAAACCGCTCCCAACCAAAGCAGCTTCCAAAGTCTGTCCAGCATGGCCTTTACCTTGACCGGTGACTTGCATGGGAATAACAAAGGCATCTGTGACCGATCGAGCCAACTCTAGCATGTAACCTTCTCAAATCACTTCTAACACCCATTGGTCGGAAGTAATCTGGACTGAAGCGGAATAAAAATACTGTAGCCAACCCACTACTGTAATCACCTCTGTCTGGGACCCCCGCAATTCAATGCAGCTTCTTGGAGGCTGCTTCGGCCCCGAAAAATATCCTCTACTTGCTCCTCTACCTCAAAAAGGCTGACCTCGAGAAGGATAGCGGGCATACTGAAAAGGAGCAAAACAAACTGCACGAAACCTACAGAAGTCTAACTTGCCCTCTACCTGGAGCTGCCACCTTCCCAGTCTTAGGCTTATCCTTTGGGAATCTTGCTCCTTTAGACTCACCTAAGTCCTTAACAAGCTTTTCCAAAGCCTCACCAAAGAGCAGCTTCCCCTTCAAGGGAAGCTTACTAGGACATATCTTAGAGGAAACATTCATTGACCAATTCCAAAGCCAGAGAAAATGGCGTGCCGCTATCACCGACACCATGCTCTTAGCAGAGGCCCTTACCAAATCACAGAACACATCAGCCAGGTACACTGGGCCTGATTCCAGTTTTGCTGCCTCTGACATGGATTGCTGAAGGACAGACTTCTGATTCAGCAAACTCTGTGCCCACCTTAAACATGTCCGAGCGTCATAAGCACTGCAAATCAAAGCTTGCAAGGTAAGAGTGTTAATCTCAAATGACTGCTTAAGTATGGTTTCTAATTTCCTATCCTGCATGTCCTTCAATGCTGCTCCTCCATCAACTGGAATAGTCATCTTCTTAGTCATTGCCATCACTAAGGCAACCTTAGGCAACTTAAGCAAATCTTTTTCTGCCTGAGGAATAAGATACAATCGAGCCATGGCTCTACTCCCACACAAACTGGCTTCCAGAGCTTCCCATTCAGCATTAATCATCTCCTTAATGGCTCTCATCCTCCACCTTCACCCCAAAAACAATATTCAGTGTTCCTAGGGACTGCGCAATCAACATAGTGAGTTCCTCACAATGAAACACCCACACAATATTAGGATTCTCTCCCACGGGAATCTCACCCTCCTCCAAATCGAAGGAGGGAGAGTCACCCCATAGCCCCGATGGGCCCTCCAGAGAATATCCTCAGAAGCTTCCAACAGCACCAAGACTTAGCCCTCTGCTGGATCAACCTTCAGCCTCCTACCTTGACCAGAGCTTCTAAAGATTCTTTAGACAAAAACTCCGAATCAGGGCAAGTGTTTCCTCACGGGACTTTCATAGTTCTAGATCCCACCAGGCTCTGCGGCATACGATACGCCCGATTCAGTAAAAGAACAAAATCCAGTATTCACCCCAGCAGTCTCACTACATCGGCATTTCCCCCATGGCAACAGAAAAAGACTGCTGATTTTCCGGTACAGAGAGAGCAGGCTTAATGTCCCCACATAAAATGGCCACTGTTCCCACTGAAATTGCAGGCTGCTGCAGCTGAGAAAAAAGAGCATCAGGCTGCCCAGGACGCACTGCAGCATCCTGGAAGTCCCCAATAGTGGACCTAGCCCTTGGCAAAAGATTTTCTGTCGTCTGGCTTTCTTTGGAGCAGCCACAACATAACCCTGTGGCTGAATGAGACCCCCTCAGGGCCCCACACAGACCGCAAATAGCTTTTCCAGCCAGCATAACAATGAGCCCAACTGAGGTAAAACAGCAGGAAAGAGAAAGCAGCAATTCACCTCAGAAAACAATCCTCAACAAGCAAAAACTGAAAGAATAAATCCTAAAAACTTGGCAAACGCAAATCGCACAGAGAACACAAACAGGCTCAAACCAGCAACTCATCTTTTTAACGAAAGAATTAAAGGACCAGGACACAGCCAAAAACAACTTACCCAAAACAGTTAAGAGAGGGACAGGAATTCACTGGCTGTCAAAAAAACTTCAAGGCATGCCAGTTTTAAAAAGGGGAGAGACCTTGACCACCAAGTTTAACACCCCAGTGTCTGAGAACCTCTTGCTGACTTGACTTAGCCTGGGTTCTGAAGCAGAGGTAATCACTATTCTCACCAATATCCAATCCTCTGCCCTCTCTAAAATAGATGTAAGGATTAACCTTTACTTTCTTTTGTTTTCTCCCCCTCCCTCCCCCAATTTATCATCATATCAGTGAAGTCCAGAGGCTCATCATCAGTTGCTAGAGACTGAGAATACTGGTGTTTGAGCATGCACTATGACATCAAAACTGATGCTCATTCTCCAGCTGCTGGTAATGGGACACAACCCATGCGTCTGGACTGGACTGGAGGGACAACAAAAAATATCAAGTTTCACATAAAGTAGTCAGACTTTGCATTAGGAGTTTGGTTCAGTAATGGAAAAACAAAACTCAAAATATAACAGAGAAGAGTTTACATGGTGACAGCAAGGAGAAGAGAACCAACCTGAGAACTTGTGCCATCTACAGTATTAATACTGGTCATTATGCCTTGTTTGTCAGAACGTGGAAGAACATCCAGCTTTTCCCTGTAATCTTCCTTTGGAAATTGTTCAAGCAAAGCCTAAAAATTTAAAAAGGAAAACAAAATTCCTTTTGGTGCGTTAATAGGTACAATTCTTCAAACATGATTTCTGTTTTTTAAAAGGAAAGATACTTGGGAATTGGCCAATGGCTGTTTGCATCTTGAGGCTGAAGGGGCTCAATCACAATGGTAATACAAAAAAATGCAGGGTCATGCATTTGGGCTGCAAAAATCCAAAGAAGTGGTATAGTGTAGGAGGCGAAGTACTTCTGTCTTTATCTTTATTCAATTATTTAATATACCGCCCAACACACAGGCATGTGAGCCATTTACAACAAAATCAATATCGCTGCGAGAAAACTGGAAAAAGAAACAGAACATCATTACTCAGATAGGAAAGGGACAGGAAACAGTCAAACTAGAAGAAAGAGGAGGAAAGGTATGAGAGGGGGAGGAGAGCACTTCAGTGCAGGGAGGGAAGGAGTAGGGAGCGCCTGAGAGGGAGGGAGATCAAAGGCAGTGCAAAAGAGTTTTTAGCATTGTCTTTAATTTATAGAAGGAGAGTTCTAAATGGAGGTTTGATGAGAGGGAGTTCCATAATATGAGGCCCAGAAAAAAGCAAGCAGAGTTACAGGTGGACTCTAGGTGTGCTTGTGAGGCAGAAGGGAGAAACAGATGATTGGAATGAATGATTCAGAGTGAACAGTGAGGGTGTGGAGGTGGACAAGATTCGAGAGGTATTGTGGAGCATTAGTGTGAATGGCCCCGGGAACTAAAGTGAATATCTTGAAATGTATCTGGTATTCGACAGGAAACTGATGAAGGCGTATGAATAAGTGGGTTATATAGTCTGAACGGGTGGCATGCATGAGGATACGAGCAGCAGTGTTTTGAAGAAGCTGTAATCTATGCAGTTAGTACTGGGGAAGGCGGCGAGAGTGATATTACAGTAATCTATCCATGTCATGACAAGGAACAGAAGTGTAGTCAGGGATAAGAAGGGGAGGAAGGGACAAACGCACAAATGTGACGCAGTGCGTGAAAGGGACGACAGATAATGGATGAGGGATGCTCATGAAAGGATAGAGCAGAGCATAATGTGATACCAAGGTAGCAGAGGGAGGGCACAAGTGGAATAGGGGTGAGTGAGAGCAGGGAAGCCATGGATGGTGAGGGGCTGCCAAAGGTAAACCAGATAGCAAATATCTTTGAAAGCTTGATATGCACGAAATTGGAGGACATCCAGAAATCAATAGAGGAGAGATAGGTGTTGAGAGGAGTCAGGTCAGGAGCAGTGTGGCTAGTGTGATATAAAAGAATGATGTCCGCATAATAGGCTGAAATACCATGCTGCTGGACAAAAAGGATCAGAGAGGCCAGAAAGACATTAAAGAGTAGGGGAGCCAGGTAAGAGCCTTGGAGTACTCTGCCATAGAGGACTGAACAGGAAGGAGGCAGGGCCTGAGAGAACGAAGGACCTGGAGGTGAGAAAAGAGTGAAATCAAAGTAGGACAGATCCTGGAATCATGAAGACAGCTGAGAAGGGTGAAGTGATCGACCAGATCAAAAGCAGAAGACAGATCCAATGATACAGCTAAAGAGATAGGACTATGATCGTGAAGTGTGGAGCTAGTTCAGAAAAGAAAGAAGAATGGCTTCTGTACTGTGGCTGGGCCTAAAACCTGATTGGCGGGGGTGGAGAGTAAAGGTGACGTCAAGGTGGGAGAACAACTGGGACCTTATAAAGAAAGGGGAGATTGAGATGGAGCACCAGTGTGCAGGGACAGATGGGTCCAGGGAGGGTTTCTTACGTATGGGATGAAGCAGGGCATTCTTCCATGGAGAAGGGAAGAAACCAGAAAAAAGAATGGTGTTGAAGATGAGTATAAGTGGGAGTAAGGCCAGAGATGGATCAGACAACCAATGGGAAGGAATAGGATCACTGACAGATGGTCTTAAACAAAGAGGAAAGGGCTTTAGAGAGCTCGGCAGAGGTTATGAGACAGGAGGAGGACCAGAGACGAGATAGGAAGGGAGCTGGCATGGGGGAAGAGCAGGTAGACGTTGAGGTATCAGGGATAGTAGGAGAGAGTGGAGGGGGACAGGCTGGGAAGTTTAGATGAAGGGCTTGAAATCTGTCAGTGAAGTGAGTGGCCAGAAGAGCAGGATCTGGAGGGGCAGATTGGGGGGGGGGGCTAAGGAAGAGGAGGAATGGGAAGCTGACAATAAGCAGAGAAAGCGTAGTTACTCACCTGTGGACTGTGGAAAATAGGCCCTTGTCTGTCTGGTATCCAGCAGGGCTCCTATGAACTCTAGAGACTGAGTGGGAGCTAGGTTCTATTTTGGGAAGTTTATGACAAGTCCCAAATATTGAAGGATACACATTGTGCGAGATAGAGAAAACCTGGCCTCTGGCTCTCATGGGGCTCGAATGAGCCAATCGTCCAAGTAAGGGAAGACAAATATTTTTAGGGTGCGGAGAAATGCTGCCACCATGGCCATGCATTTTGTGAAGACCCTTGGTGCCGAGGCCAGGCCAAAAGGAAGAACTCTGTATTGGTAGTGCTTCCCTTGAAATAGAAAGCGAAGAAACCTTCGGTGAGTTGGATGGATGAGAACATGAGTGTACGCATCCTTGAGATCTAGAGAACAAAGCCAGTCCTGACTCTGAAGGCATGGCAGTAGAGTTCCCAGAGAAATCATTTTGAATTTCTCTTTGAACAGGAATTTGTTCAATTCTCTGAGGTCCAAAATGGGTCTGTGCCCTTCTGTTTTCTTTAGAATAAGGAAAAAGGGGGAATAGAACCCTGTACCTTGTTGATGAATAGGTACTTCTATTGCCCTTTGGGCAAGAAGCAGTTTGACCTCGTGATCTAACGGAGTTGAGAGAGGTCTGAGAATTGAACTGTCTTAGCATTGTAGGAGGGGGCATGCTGAGGAAGTGAAGCTTGTATCCCTCTCTTACAATGGACAGAGTCCAACTTTCTGCTGTTATCTGCCCCCATCTGGGAGCAAAATAACATAACCTTCTTGAAATGGTGGAAGGCTCTGGCCCGTTCAGGGCCAGGAAGACAAATGGGAGTCAACGCCCCTGTGGAAGCAGAGTCTGCTGAGCCGGTTGAGGCTTAGCAGCCTTTGTTTTTCTTTGTTTAGGTTGTTGCTGACCCTTTTGGGCAGACTGACCTAAACGATGCCCTTGCTGGGTATAGGAGGGGTAGAACTTCTTTCTAGTGAAGAATGTTTTTTGTAGGACTTTTTCCTTGCAGGATCAGCTGTAGATTTTGATAATCTATCCAAGGTGAGATTATCAGCATCTAGCTCATTAGCTTTCTCTTGCCAATTTTTGCCAAAGAGATTCTCTCCTGTGCAAGGAATATGCCCCAGTTTGTCCTGTACCCAAAGTTCCAAGTCAGATGCCTGGAGCCAGGCAATCCTACGTGCGCCTATAGCAATAGCAGAAGTTCTGCTTATGCACGCAAAACAATCAAAGGCTGCATGATTTACGAATTTGGAAACATCAAACATGCTCAGGATGATGTCTCTTATCATCAGGAAGGAGAGGGCTCATAAGCTCTAGATCTCCTGTAACTTCCTTAAGGAACATTCCCATATATAAAATGTAGGAACTAATCCTGGCAGAAAGCATAGAGGCCTGGAAGGTTCGACGCCCAAAGGCATCAAGAGTTCTACATTCACGTCCTGGAGGATTAGATGCATGTCTTTTTGCACTCTTGATCCTTCTCATAGCTGATTCCACCACCATGGAATGGTGGGGCAGCCGAGCTTTTTGAAATCCAGGACAGGGAGGAACTCGATACATGGTATCGAGCCTACGAGAATGAGGAGAAGTGGTGAGAGGTGTTTCCCACATCCTTAGCATGAGATCATGCAAGATCTCATGAATAGGCAAGGTAGCTGCCTCTTTGGGAGCTTTAGGATACTGTAAAATCTTCAATTCCTTTGCCCTAGGTTCTGTTTCAGGAGCCACTGTGATGGAAAGACCTCGAGCCACATCCCGGATAAAATCCTGGAAGGATATATCCTCTGGAGGAGACATCCTACGTTTAGGAGAGGAAGAATCCTCAGGAAGAAGTACTCTGGTATCGACAGAGCTGTCAGAGTCTTCAAACTCAGAGGATTCAAAGTATCTCTTGTCCGGATAATCGTGCAGCATACGATACCGGTACCAATCGAAGTCGGTATTGACAGGGTCCGGTACAGACTTGTCAGTACCAGAGGGCACAGCATGCATTGGTACCGGTAGTCCACCTGCTGATGTCGATGCAATTGCCCCCGGTACCGATGTAGGTGCCGATATCGGTACCGGTTGAATTGTCTGAAGCAGTTTTGGGGGCATCGATGCTGAGAGAAGAGCCGCCAGACTGCGTTCAATAGCCAAGAATCTCTGGTCTACCGATGCTTGGGTATCAGTACCGGACAAAGCAGTCGGTACTTCAGAGCATGGTACCAGTAGTTCTGCCGAGGTTGGGGCCTCGAGAAAATCCTGGAGCCCCGATGATGCTTTGGAAGCCGAAGCCTCTCGCCAGGGCAATTTTGCCGGTGTGAGTCCCTCAAGGGCAACGCCAGAGGCATCTCGATACTTACAAGGAGATCTACCCTTTGAGGACTGGCTAGACTTATGTTTAGTTACCTGAGATCCATGGGAGGAAGACGAAGCCCTGGAAGATGTTGATGCCACAGATGCTGCATCGGAGGGAAAAAGGGTGCTAAGTTTAGCAGCTTGGTTTTGCAGACCCCTCTTTGACATCATCCCACAGGCAACACACTCTGAGATAGAGTGGTCAGGACCTAAACATTTGAGGCACCACTCATGGGTGTCGGTGACAGAGATGGTACCGCCACACTTGGAACACTTTTTAAAACCCGAAGCGGGTTTTTCCATTGTAGAGGAAAGTTGGGCCTAGTGCCCAAAATGGCGCGTGGCACCAGAGAAGAAAAAAGCTGGAAGACTCCAGGAAAAGATTTTTTTTTTTTTACAAGGAAAAGAAAGCAAGAACCGGTGGGACCGGTGTAGCGTCGAAGGAAGGCAGACGCGACCACAAAAAAGAATAAATGGGATATTTTCTGCGGTGACAGGAAGTGCGACCTGCCGGCTCCGTGGAAAACAAAGAACTGGAGAGAGACAGTTGGGAAAGGCGGGAAGGCAGCAAGCAGGCACTGTGGGATGCTCCCAAAGGCTTTCTAATTGGATGCTGGGGAGCGTTCCCGCGCAGGTGCCGTCGGTACTGATGATGCCCATATGTGAAGACTACATTCCTGCTTGTTCCTGGAGATCGAAGGTTCCTTTCTGCACTGGAGGCATGAGGCCTCAGAAAGAATACAGGAAGGTAAACTGCTTGGTTTAAATGGAAAGGTGAAACCACCTTTAGCACAAAGTGTGGATGAGTCCTAAGAACTACCTTATGGTGGAACCTTGTATAAGGAGGATCAGCCACTAATGCTTGCAATTCACTGATGCGATGTGCTGATGTGATGTGATGCAATGAGGAAGATCACTTTCCACGAAAGGAATTTCAAAGATGTAGTGGCTAATGGTTCAAAGGGCGGTTTCATGAGCTGCCCGACTACCAGATTTAAGTCCCATGTCACTGATGGTAACTTAATGGGAGGCTTTGTTAAAAGAAGGCCTCAAATCTCGCTATGAGAGGATGAGAGGAAATAGGTTGTCCACTTAGAGGCTTGTAAAGAAGCTGCAATAGCACTAAGATGGACTCCTATTGAGTTTGTCTTGAGACCCGCATTTGACAAATGAAGGAGATACTCCAGTATCGATTCCAGAGGTATCGCAAGAGGGTTAAGACCCTTCTGCAAGCACCATATGGTAAACCTTTTCCACTTAAAGGCATACAAGCGTCTTGTAGAGGGTTTCCTAGAAGCATGAAGGATATCCTTTACCTGTTGGGAAAGATTAAGATTCTGAAGTTCTCGGCTTTCAGCAACCAGACCCTGAGATGCAGAGACTGGGAACTGGGATGCCACAGCATCCTGTCCTCTTGGGAAAGAAGATCTGGAGCGGATCCCACCTCCAGAGGCAGAGCTTGAGAGAGATGTAGAAGCAGAGGGTACCACATTTGCCGTGGCCAACGTGGAGCTATGAGAATCATATGACCTCTGTCTCTCTGAAGCCTGAATAGAGTTTTGGGGAACGGTGGAAAGGTATATAGGAAGTCCTAACCCCAGTGAAGGAGGAAGACGTCCCTTGCCTGACAATGTCGAGCCGGAATTCTGGAACAGAACCGGGGAAGTTTGGCATTCAGCGGACTTGCAAAGAGGTCTATGTCCGCGGTTCCCAAAACCTGAAATATTTGGGCAACCTGGTCTGCATGGAGAGACCATTTGTGTGGTAGCAGAAGTCGACTGAGTTTGTCTGCCCAAGAGTTTTGAATGCCTGGAAAATACACCGCAAGGAGATGAATCTGATGCTCTCTGGCGAGGGCCCATAGTCACAAAGCTTCGTTGCATAGTAACAGAGAGCCTGTTCCACCCTGCTTGTTCACATACAACATGGCTACCTGATTGTCCGTTTCGATTAAGACTGTCTTGTAGCTGAGCTGGGTGTGAAATACCCGAAGAGCAAGGAAGATTGCTCTGAGCTCCAGGAGGTTGATGTGAAGACAGGCCTCCTGTAGAGTTTAGGTACCCTGGGTAGAGAGATCTTGCAGGTGGGCTCCCCATCCCACCTGTGAAGCATCTGTTGTTAGGGTGGCTTAGGGTAGGGGTTGCTGGAAAGGAGAAACCACCAGAATGTTTCTGGGTGATTGCCACCATTGGAGGGATGAAATAAGTTTGAGTTTGTTATTTTGTCCGACAGGCAACCTGAGGCCTGTGTCCACTGAGTGGATAAAGTCCACTGGGCCGCTCGCATATTGAGGCGAGCATAAGGAACCACATGCATGGTGGATGCCATGTGGCCTAGCAATTGTAGCATTTCCCGAGCAGTGAGATAAGGTCTGAGCACTGCTTGGGAAGCTAGTTGTACTATGCGAAGACAGCGGGGCTGCAGAAGGAAAGCCCTTGTCTGTCTGGTATCCAGATGAGCTCCTATTAACTCTAGGGACTGAGTGGGAGCAAGATTGGATTTTGGGAGGTTTATAACTAGTCCCAAATACTGAAGAATTCGCATTCTGCGAGACAGAGCAGAGCTGGCTTCTGGCACTGTAGGGGCTCGAATGAGCCAGTCGTCTAAGTAAGGGAAGACAAATATTCCCAGAGTGCGGAGAAAGCGTAGTTACTCAACTGTAACAGGTGATCTCAGGGAACAGCAGGAATTTAGTCTTCACATATGGGTATCGTCAGTACCGACGGAGCCTGCGCGGGAATGCTCCCCAGCGTCCAATAAGAACGCTTTTGGGAGCATCCCTCAGCACATGCACACTGCCTTCCCGCCTTTCCAACTGTCCCTCTTCAGTTAAGTTTGTAGCTGAGTGGAAGGAGAGAGGGAGAGAGGAAAGAGACAGAGATAGAGAGAACTCCTAGGGGAGGTGGGTGGGTGGGTTGTGAAGACTAAATTCCTGCTGTTCCCGGAGATCACCTGTTACAGGTGAGTAACTACGCTATCTCCAGGAACAAGCAGGAATATAGTCTTCACATATGGGGAATCCCTAGCTGAAGATGCCAGGGAGAGAGCCCCAGGAAGCTGCCTCCCAAGTAAGGTGGGCCATGCTTCCTCCCATGGATCTCTGGCATCCCACCAGGGTTGGTGTGTACGAGCTGAATTAGGTCTGGAAGAGATTTTGAAGAACAGCTTGGCCAAAGAAGGCATCCAGATGGGAGGCTTTATCTAGGCAATAGTGGGCTGTAAAGGTGTGTACCGAAGCCTAGGTGGCTGCTCGACAAATGTCATCAATAAATACAGAGTGAAGTTAGCCATAGAGGCTGCCATGGCTCTCTCATTATGAGCTGTGGCATGGCCTTGAAGAGGAAGACTCACTCTCATAAGCAAAGGATATGCATTGTGCAATCCATTTGGACAGAGTTCTCTTGGAGACTGGAAGTCCCAAATGACTAGAATCAAAAGCAATAAAAAGTTGAGAAGACTTTATGTTGCTGTGTTCTTTGTAGGTAAAAAGCCAAGGCTCTTTTACAATCCTTTCTGCATTAGAGGCATGAGGCCTCAGAAAGAATACAGGAAGATAAATTGATTAATTTAAATGAAAACGCAAAACCACCTTTGGCATAAAGTGTGGATGAGTTCTAACAACCACCTTATCATGGTGAAACCTAGTATAAGGAGGATCAGACACTAAAGCTTGCAATTCACTAATGCGACGTGCAGAGGTGATTGCAATTAGGAAGATGACCTTCCAGGACAAAAGCTGTAGGGTTGTAGTGACTAAAGGTTCAAAAGGCAGTTTCATGAGCTGCCTGAGAACTAGGTTTAAATCCCATGCCACCAGTGGTGGCCTGATGGGAGGCTCTGTTAATAGAAGACCTCGCATAAATCTTATGAGTGGATGAGAGGAAATTGATTGTCCATTTAGAGGCTTATAGGAAGCTGCAATTGCACTAAGATGGACTCTTACTGAATTGGTCTTTAAACCAGAATTTGATAAATGAAGTAGATACTCTAGTATCGATTACAAAGGTATCATAGGGGGTTTAACTCCTTCTGTGAACACCATATAGTAAAACGTTTCCACTTGAACGCGTAAGAGCATCTCGTGGAAGGTTTTCTAGAAGCCTGAAGGATATCCTTTACCTGTTGGCAAAGATTAAGATCCTGAAGGTCTAAGCTTTCTGCAACCAGACCTTGAGATGCAGGGACTGGGGATTCGGGTGCCATAGCATCCCGTTCTCTTGGGAGAGGAGAGGAGATCTGGAGCATAGCCTAACTCCAGAGGTGCAGCTTGAGAGAGATGTAGAAGCAGGGGATACCACGTTTGGCGTGGCCACCATGGCGCTATCAGGATCATACAACCTCTGTCTCTATGAAACTTAGAGTGTTTTGGGGATGAGGGGAATGGGTGGAAAGGCATAGCGAAAGTCGTGACCCCAGTAAAGGAAGGCGTCCCTTGCCTGGCAATTTTGAGCCAGAATCCTGGAACAGAACTGGGGAAGTTTGGCATTCAGTGGACTTGCAAAGAGGTCTATGTCTGGGGTTCCCCAGATCTGAAATATCTTGGCCACCTGGGTCTAGGTAGAGAGACCATTCGTGAGGCAGCAGTACTTGGCTGAGTTTGTCTGCCCAAAGGGTTTGAATGCCTGGAAAATATAGCACGAGAAGATGAATTTGATGCTCTCTGACAAGGGCCCATCGTCGTAAAGCTTCGTTGCATAACTACAGAGAGCCTGTTCCACCCTGCTTGTTCACGCAGAACATAGCTACTCGATTGTCTGTTTGGACTAGGACTGTCTTGTAGCTGAGCTGGGCATGGCATACTTGAAGAGCTAGATAGATTGCTCTGAGTTCCAGGAGGTTTATGTGAAGACAAGCCTCCTGTGGAGTCCAGGTACCCTGGGTAGAGAGATGATGCATCACAGGTGGGATGGGGAGCACACCTGAATCTGTTAGGGTGGCCTGGAATAGGAGTTGCTGGAAAACGACCCCACTAGAAGATTTTCCAGTGATTGCCACCATTGTAGGGACAAGATCAGTCCTTGTGAGTTTGATATCTTGTCCGACAGACCTCCTGTAGCCTGTGTCCACTGTGTGGATAGGGTCCAATGGGCTGCTTGCATATGAAGGCGAGCGTAAGGAACCACATGAACCATGGATGCCATACGTCCCAATAGTTGTAGTAGTTCTTGAGCAATTAGGGAGGACTTCACCGCTGCTTGAGATGCTAGCTGTATTACACGACGACAGCAGGGTTGTGGGAGAAAAGCCCTTGACTGTCTGGTATCTAGACGAGCTCCTATGAACTCTAGGAACTGAGACAGAGCAAGTTGGGATTTTGGGAGGTTTATGACCAATCCCAAGTATTAAAAGATTCGCACTGTGCGAAACAGTGCAGATCTGGCTTCTGGAACCATGGGGGCTCGAATGAGCCAGTCGTCCAAGAAAGGGAAGACGAATATCCGCAGGGTTCGCAGAAATGCAGCTACTACTGCCATGCATTTCGTGAATACTCTTGAAGCCAGACCAAAGGGAAGAACCCTGTATTGGAAATGTTTTCCCTTGAAAAGGAATCGTAAGAATTTCCTGTGATCTGGATGGATCAGAATGTGAGTATATGCAACTTTTAAATCTAGAGAACAAAGTCAATCCTGACTTTGAAGGTATGGCAGAAGAGCTCCCAGAGAAATCATTCTGAACTTTTCTCGGAATAGATATTTGTTCAATTCTCCGAGGTCTAGAATGGGTCTGTGACCTCCTGTTTTCTTTGGAATAAGAAAATAGGGGTAGTAGAACCCTGCATCCTGCTGAAGAATGGGCACCTCCTCTATTGCTCCTTGAGCAAGGAGTGTTGAGACCTCTTGATCCAGTAGATTGCCTGTAGAGGTTTGGGAATTGAACTCTTACGATTGTAAGAGGGGGCATACTGTGAAAATGAAGCTTGTATCCCTCTCCCACAATGGACAGAGTCCAGTTTTCTGTTATTTGGTGCTATCTGTTAGCCAAATGACACAACCTGCCTGGAATGTTTAGGGGTTCTGGCCCCTTCAGAGGCAGGAAGGCTAAGTTCTCTATGAACGAGTCAAAGCCCTAGAGGGGGCTGGGCCTGTGGAGCTGGTGGAGCTCTAAGGCCTTTTGGCTTCTTTTGTCTGGATTGTTGTTGTTGACCCTTCTGGGCAATGTGACCCTGAGCTTGCCCTTGCTGTGTATAGGATGGATAAATGCGTGGATGAGACAATGGTGCAGAGATGAGGGTTTTGGATTTGTTAGGAACTGGGGAACATTCTGGGGAAAAGAGGGGCTCTTCCGAAGGGATGGGCTTTACCTTAATCGGGATGGAACCAGGCTGCTGGCATTAACCTTTAAAAAGGAGATAGAGCAGCTTTTAAACTAGATATTAGGGGAAAGCCGACAGTCGCCCAAGAGCGGATGGTTCGGAAGAATGTATTCTTGAAGGATACTACCAAAAGCAGAGAGGTTCCACAAAAGAGTAAAGTAGCCCAAATGCCCTCAAGTATGGAGCAGACAGAGCTTAAAGATCCCAATTTACCCATGTCTAACAATAGCCAAATTAACATGAATAAAATACATTCTCTAAAATGCTTGTATGCAAATGCTAGAAGTCTAAAGAATAAGATGGGAGAGTTAGAATATATAGCACTAAATGAAAGGTTAGATATGATTGGAATATCAGAGACATGGTGGAAGGAGGACTACCAGTGGGACACTGTGATACCTGGGTACAAACTATATCGTAATGATAGAGCTGATCAAATTGGTGGAGGGGTTGCGTTCTATGTTAGAGAGGGCATTGACTCAGAAAGGATTAAAGTTTTGCAGGAAACAAAATCTGCTGTAGAATCTATATGGATTGAAATTCCATATAAAAGGGGGAAGGCAATGGCAGTGGGGGTGTACTATCGAGCACCTGGCCAGAATGACCAAATGGATGAGGAAATGCTCAAAGAAATCAAGGAAGCTAACAAAAGTTACAGCGCAGTAATAATAATGGGTGATTTCAATTACCCCGGTATCGACTGGGTCAGTGTCACGTCAGGACATGCTAGAGAGATAAAGTTCCTAGATGAAATAAATGACTGCTTCTTGGAGCAGCTGGTTCATGAACCGACCAGAGGGGAGGCCATATTAGACCTAGTCCTTAGTGGAACACCAGATCTAGTGCAAGAGATAAGGGTGTTGGGGCCACTTGGCAATAGTGATCATAGCATGATCGCCTTTGATTTAATTAGTGGAGGAGGGATAGTAAGGAAATCCACAGTACTACCTTTTAACTTTCGAAAGGGAGACTATGATAAAATGAGGAAAACAGTTAAGAAAAAACTAAAAGGAGCAGCTGCGAAGGTTAAAGACGTACATCAAGCTTGGCTGTTGTTGAAAAATACTATCTTGGAAGCCCAGACCAGCTGTATTCCACGCTTTAAGAAAAGTGGAAGGAAGTCCAAAAAACTGCCAGCATGGTTTAAAGGTGAGGTCAGAGAGGCTGTTGCCAAAAAAGCATCTTTCAGGAAATGGAAAAAAGAGCCAAACGACGAAACCTGGAAACAGCACAAGCACTGGCAATTCAAATGCAAGGCATTGATAAGGCAGGCAAAGAGAGAATTTGAGAAGAAGCTTGCTGCGGAAGCAAAAACGCGAAATAAAGACCTTTTCAAGTACATTCGTAGCAAAAAACCTGTGAGAGAGTCAGTTGGTCCATTAGATGATAAAGGGGTTAAAGGAGCACTAAGAGGCGACAAGGCGATAGCGGAGAGACTGAATGAATTCTTTGCTTCGGTCTTTACTGAGGAAGATGTAGGGATGTTACCCATGACTGAAGTGGTATTTAAAGGTGCGGAAGAATTGAAGGAAATATCGATACATCGGGAAGATGTCTTACAACTATTAGATAAACTGAAGAGTAGCAAATCCCCTGGGCCGGATGGTATACATCCAAGGGTATTGAAAGAACTGAAATATGAGATTGCAGACCTGCTATCAGTAATCTGTGAACTATCATTAAAATCATCTCTAATACCTGAAGATTGGAGGATTGCCAATGTAACACCAATTTTTAAAAAGGGTTCCAGGGGTGATCCGGGAAACTACAGACCGGTGAGCCTGATGTCAGTACCGGGAAAAATGGTAGAAACCATCATAAAGAATAAAATTACTCAGCATGTAGATAGTCACAACCTAATGGGAGACAGCCAACATGGCTTTAGACAAGGAAGATCTTGTCTTACTAATCTGTTATGTTTTTTTGAAGGAGTGAATAAACAGGTGGACAAAGGTGAGTTGGTTGATATTGTGTATCTGGACTTTCAGAAAGCCTTTGACAAGGTCCCTCATCAGAGACTTTTGGCAAAACTAAAGAGTCATGGGATAGGAGGCCGTGTACCTTTGTGGATCAGGAACTGGTTAAAAGACAGAAAGCAGAGGGTAGGGCTAAATGGCCAATTTTCCCAATGGAGAAAGGTGAATAGTGGTGTACCCCAGGGATCTGTGCTGGGTCCGCTGCTTTTTGACATATTCATAAATGACCTGGAAAGTGGAATAACGAGTGAGGTTATCAAATTTGCAGATGACACAAAACTATTTAAAGTTGTTAAAACCCAAGAGGATTGTGAAAAATTGCAAGAGGATCTTGATAAATTGGAAGACTGGGCATCAAAATGGCAGATGAAATTTAATGTGGACAAGTGCAAGGTTATGCACCTAGGGAAGAACAACCCAAACTATGGTTACACGATGCAAGGTTCCACATTAGGAACCACCACCCAGTAAAAAGATTTAGGCGTCATTGTGGATACCATGTTAAAACCCTCGGCCCAGTGTGCAGCGGCGGCTAAGACAGCAAATAGAATGCTAGGTATGATAAGGAAAGGAATGGAAAATAAAACAAAAGATATTATAATGCCTCTATATCGTTCCATGGTGAGACCGCACCTTGAATACTGTGTGCAATTCTGGTCGCCGTATCTTAAAAAGGATATAGCAATTTTAGAAAAGGTACAGAGAAGAGCCACCAAAATGGTAAAGGGGAAGGAAGGATACTCCTATGAAGAAAGGCTAAAAAGGTTAGGGCTCTTTAACCTGGAAAAGAGACGGCTGAGGGGAGATATGATAGAAGTCTATAAATTAATGAACGGAGTGGAACGGGTAAACGTAGATCGATTGTTTACCTTATCAGAATATAAAAAGACTAGGGGACATGCAATGAAGCTACAGGGTAAACTATTTAAGACTAATAAAAGAAAATATTTTTTCACTCAACGTGTAATCAAACTCTGGAATTTGTTACCGGAGGATGTAGTAAAGGCTGTTAGTGTAGCTGGGTTTAAAAAAGGTTTGGACAAGTTCCTGGAGGAAAGGTCCATAAACCATTATTAAGAAGTGACTGAAGATATCAATGCTTGACCCAGTACAAGCATTGTGGAACTTGTGTCTCTTGGGGAAACTGCTAGGTACATATGACCTAGATTGGCCACTGTTGGAAACAGAATACTGGGCTTGATGGACCTTGGTCTGACCCAGTATGGCATATCTTATGTTCTTATGTAAAAACTTCCTCTTTTTGCTGAAAAAGGGTTTTTTATAGGGTTTCTTTTTGACTGGAGTGGCTGTAGATTGTCAGTATCTATCTCATTAGCCTTCTCCTGCCAATTCTTGCCAAAGAATTTTTCTCCTATGCAAGGGATGTGTCCCAATTTATCCTGTACCCAAATCTCCAAGTCTGATGCCTGAAGCCAGGCAATCCGACGTGCACCAATGGCAATAGCAGAGGTTCTGCTGATGCATTCAAAGCAGTCAAAGTTTACAAACTTGGAGACATCTTCAGCATGCTTGACCAGAGTGAGAGAAATTCCTGTCGTTTGTCCTCAGGGAGAAGGGGCTCATAAGCTCCAAATCTCCTGTGACCTCTTTGAGGAACATTCTCATATATAAAATATATGAGCTGATTCTAGCTGAAAGCATGGAAGCCTGAAAAGTGACGCCCAAAAGCGTCAAGAGTCCTGCATTCACGACCTGGAGGATTGGATGCATCTCTTTGCACTTTTCATCCTATGCATGGCTGACTCCACTACCATTGAATGGTGTGGCAGCCGAGTCTTTTGAAAACCAGGACATGGTGGAACTCAATACATGGTATTGAGTCTCCTAGAATGAGGAGATGTGGTCAAAAGTGTCTCCCACATTCTGAGCATCAAATCATGAAGAATTTCATGAATGGGCAGAGTGGCTGCTTCCTTGGGAGCCTTAGGGTATTGGAGAATTTCCAATTCCTTTGCTCTAGGTTCTTTTTCAGGAGCTACTGTGATTGAAAGGCCTCAAGCCACATCACAAATAAAATCCTGAAAAGACATGTCTTCCGGAGGAGACATTCTGCATTGGGGAGAAGAGGAGTCTTCCATGAGAAACACTCTGGTACCAGCAGAATTATCAGAGTCATCGGAATCGGAGGATTCGAAGTATCTCTGAGCCCGATGTTCATGCAAAGCACGGTCTCGGTATCGATCGAAGTCGGTACCGAATTGGTCCGGTACCAATCTGTCGATGCCAGAAAAAGTCTGCATGGGAAGGATTCCCACTGGGGCCGGTACCGTCGGTGCTGGTACTGGCATCGGTACCGGTGCCCGTTGAACCACTGGTGTCAACGGTACCGCAGCTGTAAGGAGAGCTGCAAGACTGCGTTCGATAGCAAGGAATCTCTGGTCCATCGACGCTGCCGATACCTGGGTATCAGTACCGGTAAAAGCGGCTGGAACTCCTGAGCATGGCACCAGTAGTTCTGCCGAGATCGAAGCCTCAAGAACATCCTGGAACCCCGTTGATGCTTTGGAGGCAGAAGTCTCCCGCCAGGGCTGTTTTGCCGGTGTCGTTTCCTCAAGGGCAATGCCAATGGCCTCTCGATGCTTTGAAGGAGAGCTATCCTTTGAGGACCGGCTCTTATGTTTAGTTACCTGAGATACATGGGATGAAGACGAGGCTCTTGAAGATGTCGATGCAATGGACCTGGTATCTGAAGAAAAGAGGGTACCAAGCTTTGAAACTCTGTTCTGTCTTCCTCTTTTAGTCATCCCCATACAGGAGGAACACTCAGATGGAGAATGGTCAGGGCCTAAACATTTTAGACATCAGTCATGGGTGTCGGTGACGGAGATGGTACCGCCACATTTAGTAAATTTTTTTAAAACCACTAGCTGGTTTTTCCATCTTTTGGGAAAAATGGGGCCTAATGCCCAAAATGGTGCCTAGCACCAAAAGAAAAAGTTTCTGAAGAGAAACTGTTAAAAAATAGATTTTTTTTTTGTAAAAAGAAAGAAAGAAAGAACCAGCGGTACCGGTAGGTGTCGTGCAGAGGCAGGCACGACCACAAGAAAACAAGTTTAAAGAAGAAATTTTCTGCGGTGACAGGGTATGTGTCCTGTCGGCTCTGTGGAAAATGAAGAACTGAAGAGGGATAGTTGGAAAGGCGGGAAGCAGTGCGCATGTGCTGAGGGATGCTCCCAAAAGCATTCCTAATTGGACGCTGGGGAGCGTTCCCACGCAGGCTCCATCGGTACCGATACCCATATGTGAAGATTACATTCCTGCTTGTTCCTGGAGATATGCTGCTATGACAGCCATGCATTTTGTGAACATTCTTGGTGCAGAAGCCAGGCCAAAGGGAAGAACCCTGTATTGGTAGTGCTTTCCTTGAAACAGCAGAAACCAGAGGAATTTCCTGTGATTTGGATGGATGAGAATGAGTATACGCATCCTTGAGATGTAGAAAACAAAGCCAAACCTGACTTTGAAGGTATGGCAACAGAGTTCCTAGAGAGCCCATTTTGAACTTCTCTCGGAACAGATATTTGTTTGATTCGCTGAGGTCTAAAATGGGTCTGTGTCCTCCTGTTTTCTTTGGAATAAGGAAATATGGGGAGTAGAACCCTGTACCCTAATGGAGAATGGGTACTTCCTCTATTGCTCCTTGAGTAAGGAGCATTGTGACTTCTTGACCTAAGAGATTGTCGAGAGAGGTCTGAGAATTGAACTGTCTTATAATTGTAGGAGAGGGCAGGCTGTGAAAATGAAGCTTGTATCCCTCTCTCACAATGGACAGAGTCCAATTTTCTGCTGTTATTTGGTACCATCTGTGGGCAAAATGACATAACCTGCCTGGGATGGTTAAGGGTTCTGGACCCTTCAGGGGCAGGAAGGCAACGTTCTCTAGGAAGAAGTCAAAGCCCCTGAGGAGGCTGAGCCTGCTGAGCTGACTGAGGTTTTGCAGCTTTTGGCTTCTTTTGTTGTCTAGGTTGTTGCTGTTGTCCCTTTTGGGCAGTCTGACCTGGACGGTGTCCCTGTTGGGTATAGGAAGGATAAAACTTCTTTTTCTTACTGAAAAATGGTTTCTTAGAGGATCTTTTCTTTGTAGGATTGGCTGTAGATTTGGACAATCTATCCAATGTGATACTGTCAGCTTCTATTTCATTAGCCTTCTCCTGCCAATTCTTGCCAATGAGATTTTCTCCTGTGCAAGGAATGTTTCCTAATTTATCCTGTACCCAAATTTCGAAGTCAAATGCCTGAAGCCAGGCGATCCGACGTGCACCAATGGCAATAGCAGAGGTTCTGCTTATGCACTCAAAACAGTCAAAGGCTGCACAATTAACAAACTTGGAAACATCCTGAGCATGTCTGACAAGAGTGAGATAGTCTTGTCTTTTGTCATCAGGAAGAAGGGGGCTCATAAGTTCCAAGTCCCCTGTGACCTCTAAGGTACATTCCCATATACAAGATATAGGAACTGATCCTAGCTGAGAGCATGGAAGCATAGACACCCAAAGGTATTGAGAGTCCTACATTCACGACCTGGAGGATTGGATGCATGTCTCTTTGCACTTTTCATCCTTCTCATGGCTGATTCCCCCACCATTGAATGGTGTGGTAATTGAGTTTTTTGAAAGCCTGGACAAGGTGGAACGATACATGGTATCGAGTCTTCGAGAATGAGGAGATGTGGTTAAAGGTGTTTCCCACATCCTTCGCATAAGATCATGTAAGATCTCATGAATAGGCAGAGTAGCTGCCTCTTTGGGAGTCTTAGGGTATTGGAGGATTTCCAACTCCTTTGCCCTAGGCTCTTTTTCAGGAGCTACTGTGATGGAAAGGCCTCGGGCCACATCACGGATAAAGTCCTGAAAGGACATATCCTCTGGCGGAGACATTCTGCGCTGAGGAGAAGAGGAATCCTTGGGGAGAAGTACTCTGGTATCGGCAGAGTCTTAGGAGTCTTCAGACTCATTCGAGGATTCAAAATATCTCCGATCCCAGTGATCGTGCAAAGCACAGTACCGGTATCGATCGAAGTCGGTATCGGGTTGTTCGGGTACCAATCTGTCAATGCTGGAGACAGACACATGACTCAGTACGGGTGGCATACCTGCCGATTTCAATGCAGTCGGTACCGGTTGAGATGTCTGAAGCGGTTTCAATGGTACCGAAGCCGTGAGAAGAGCAGCTAGACTGTGTTCTATAGCAAGGCATCTCTGGTCTATCGACGCTGCCGATGCTTGGGTGTCGGTACCGGTAGAAGCGGCCAGAACCCCAGAGCATGGCGCCAGTAGTTCTGCCGAGGTTGAGGCCTCGAGAACATCCTGGAGCCCCGTTAATGCTTTGGAAGCCGAAGCCTCCCGCCAGAGCAGTTTTGCCGGTGAAAATTCCTCAAGGGTAATGCCAGGGGCATCTCGATACTTAGGAGGAGACCGGCTAGATTTATGTTTCGTTAGTTTAGTTGATTGATTTGTGTTTGGATAGCTAGGTAGCAACCTCATTAAAACAGGTTACTATTTTAGTGTGATTGGGTTCTTTGGTATCCAGTGGTGTGTACAACATAATGTCATCTGTATAAATGTGGTAAGACATTGTGTTTTTGCATTATTTTACAGATTGCTTGTATTTTAAAGGCTAAATAGTAACCTTGTGGGTTGGGTATATTTTTTGGATTTTATTTAACATTTCTTACATTTCGCCTTTCATGATATCAAGATGGTTTACATTGAACAAACTGAAGTTACTTTGAACAGGGCATTATAACTTGGAGATAACTATTTTTTTTTTATAGGGAACATGGGCAATGGAGAGTTAAGTGGCTTGCCCAAGACCACAAGGAGCACCTGTGGGACTAGAAACCCCAGTCCTTCCAGCCCAAGGTTGCTGTCCTCTAGTGGGATTTGAACCCCCAGCCTTCCGGCCTGGGGTACCTTGCCCCAACCACTAGGCCACTCCTCCACTCCACTGGTTCCTATCTTTACCTGTTTCCAGTCTGTTACATATGATCTGAACCATAGTAATATGGTGTCCCTAATTCCAATTTCTTGGAGTCTAGCTAGAAAAAAAAGGTTGTGACACATTGAATCGAAGGTGGATGCAATGTCCATGAATATCAGGATAAAGCCCATTTTTTTGTTTGTCTAGTCCCCTTTATGTTCCTATCAGTGAGGGTAGTGAGGAGTATTTCTTCTCTGGTTCCTGCTGTGAACCCATGTTGTTGAGAGTCAAGTGGGGCTTGTGTGTCGATATCTGATGATCCACTTTTTCAATTATTTTTGCTAAGAATGGGAGTCTGGAGATTGACCTGTAAGAACGTGGGTTCAATCTGTCTAATAAGGCAATTTTCAGCTCCTTGGACATGTATCCTTGTGATAGTGACAGGTGTATTAGCTTGAGTATTATAGGTGATAGTTCCTCTCATGATAACTTTATCCAGCTTTCTGGGCAGGAATCAATAGCAGAGGTGGTTGTATTTAGACTGGTTATTATCTTTTCTAGTTGTTTTAGGAGATTAGAGCGAATGCTGTCCAAGCATTGTGGAACTTGTGTCTCTTGGGGAAACTGCTAGGTACATATGACCTAGATTGGCCACTGTTGGAAACAGAATACTGGGCTTGATGGACCTTGGTCTGACCCAGTATGGCATATCTTATGTTATTATGTTAGGTATTGCAGAGTTGTCGGTGTGTTGAGATTCAAGGATCGGTGTATTATGATTCCCTATTTTGCCCATGTAGTAGCTGGCCATTGTTTGTGAGCTAGGTCTAATGAGTAGTCCATCTTGATTTGGAGGTCTGATCAACGTTTTGACTATTTCAAAAGATTCTCTGGGTTTGTTTATGGTGGCCATTATGAGTTGTGTGGTACTCCTTATTTCTATTTATACTGTCATGGTATTCTTCTAGTTCTTTCATGTATTTTATCTGGGTGTCTGGTTGTTTTGTTTGTCTCCATTTCCTTTCAAGTTTTTGTAGTTGTTTATGTTCTTTAGATTTGGTGTATACCAATTTGTATTTTTTTTATGATTTCTGAATAGATGTGTTTTTTGTGGTTCTGTTGCTGCATGCCTTAATTAAATTCCAGTTTTTTATGAACGTGTCTAGGTCTGACATTTCTGGGTTGAAGTGTGGTATAATTTCATAGTAACATAGTATATGATGGCAGATAAAGACCAGTATGGTTCATCTAGTCTGCCCAGCAAGGCTGTAAGAGTAGGTGCATCTGCCGCTCCATGCAGGTCAACCCTCCCTATGCCTTTGTTTAGACGTGTACCCACCGCTCTGTGTAGGTCACTCCTATTTGTTGAGATATAAGAGAGAGTTATGTTTATTTTGATATTATCCTGTTACTATAAAGGATCCTCTGTGTCTGTCCTATGCCATTTTGAATTTTGTCACTGTATTTGCCATACCAAGTCCATCGGGAGGGCGTTCTAAGTACCCACTGCCCTTTCAGTGAAAAAGAATTTCCTGACATTGCCTTTCAGTTTATCCCCTTACAGCTCCATGTTTTGCCCTCTAGTTTTACAGCTTCCCTGTCTTTGGAATAGGTTTGTTTATTCATTAATACTCAGTACTTGAAGGTATGAATCATACCTCCCCTGTCCCTCCTCCAGAGTATACATATTTAGGTCTTCAAGTCTCTTCTCATACGTCTTTTGATGCAGGCTCCAAATCATTTTGGTCGCCTTCCTCTGAACAGTTTCCAGTCTTTTTATATCCTTTATGAAATATGGCCTCCAAAACTGAACACAATATTCCAAATAAGGCCTCACCAGCGACTTGTACAGTGGCATTAGTACCTCTTTCTTTCTGCTAGCAATTCCTCTCTGTATGCAACTCAGCATCCTTCTGGCTTTTGCCACTGCCTTGTCACACTGTTTTGCCACCTTGTGATCCTCAGAAACAATCACTCTGAGGTCCTTCTCCTGGTTCATGCACATCTACCTCTTGCCGTCTCCCCCCCCCCCCCCCCATTACATACAATTCTCTTTGACTTCTGCTTCCCAAGTGCATGACACTGCACTTCTTCACATTAAATCTTAACTGTCAAGCATTAAACCATTCTTCCAGCTTTTGTAGATCTTTCCTCATGTTATCCACTCCATCTGCAAAAAGACAGACTTTTCCATTCAGTCCTTCAGTGATACCATTCACAAATACATTGAACAGTACCAGTCCTAGGACTGAACCCTGGGGCACACCGCTAATCACCTTCCTTTCATCAGAGCGAGTTCAGTTTACCATCACCTTCTGTCATCTGTCAGTCAACCGGTTTCTGATCCAGTTCTCCACCTTGGGACCCATCCCCAAGCTATTGAGTTTATTGGCAAGCTTCCTATGAGGGACAGCATCAAAGACTTTGCTGAAATCTAGGTAGATCACATCCATTGCATGCCCTTGATCTAGTTCTCTGGTCACCCAATCAAAGAACTCAATCAGATTTGTTTGGCAAGATTGTCCTTTGGTAAAACCATGTTGCCTCAGCTCATGCAACCTTTTGGTTTCGAGAGTCCACTAATTGCTCCTTCAGAGCATAACCCTGTGTTACTACCTTGAGTACCCACCGGTCCGATGTTATCTGGGTCCATTTGCGGGGAAATACTGTAACTGTCTGCCCACAGGAGGCATCCTGGAATTGGCCTGGAAAGAGTCAATGGAAAGATTAGGGGGAACCGGAAAACTTGAACGAGGAGAACACCTGTTACAGGTGATTAACTACGCTTTCTCCAGGAACAAGCAGGAAGTCAGCCCTCACATATGGGACTCCCTAGCTATAGGCTACCGAGAACCCATAACTATAAAATAGGCTCTCTCTAGAAGAGCCACAGCAGCCATGATAGGAGTTCAACCGAGAACGTAACACTCCGGTAGCCTGACACCAAAAGGTCGGAGGGTAGGAGTTGCCTAAATCTCGAACAGATTACGGAGTACAGCCTGCCCGAAAACACACTCCCGTTGGGACTCCCTATCCAGGCAGTAATGGGCTGCAAAGGTCTGGCTTGAAGACCAGGTTGCGGCCCGGCAGATGTCTGCCAGCGGAACAGAGCAGTCTGCCAGTGGAACAGAGCAGAAGTGAGCCATTGATGCGGCCTTAGCCCTGACCCGGTGGGCCGTAACTAGACTCTGCAATGGGAGATCGGCCGCCCTGTATGCCCAGGCGATACAATCTGCCACACCCAAGTGGACAACGTACGCTTGGAAACCGGCATCCCCAGCTTACTGGGGTCATAAGAGACGAAGAGCTGAGGAGCCCTTCAATGTCCCCGCGTACGCTCCACATAGAAGGCCAAAGCCCTTACAGTCCAGGGTATGCAGCACTGCTTCTGCCCGACTGGCATGGGGCCTGGGAAAGAAGGTCAGAAGTACCGCCTCCTGGTTGAGGTGGAACGAGACGACCACTTTCGGAAGGAACTTGGGGTGAGTGCGAAGCACAGCCCTGTTCCTATAGAAACGTGTGTTCGGTCTATCAGAAACCAGAGCCTGCAGCTCACTCACTCATCTGGCCGATATGAGTGCCACCAAGAAAAGCGCTTTCCAAGAGAGGAAGCGGAGATGGCAGGTAGCCATCGGTTCAAAAGGTGGGCGAGTAAGCTACTCTAAGACCACATTCAAATCCCATTCGGTCGCTGGGGGGCGAACCGGGGGCTTCAGCAGAAGCAAACCTCTCAGGAATCTGGACACCAAGGGATGTACAGAAAGAGGTCATCTTTCCACTGGAGAGTGGTGTGCTGATAAGGCACTAAGGTTTACTCCAACAGAGTTTGACTTAAGGCCTAAATCTGAGAGGTGAAGCGGGTACTGCAACACCACTGACACTTGGCAGGAGAAAGGGTTCTCACTCTGCTTAGTACACCACACCTCAAATTAATGCCACTTAAATGTGTAGGTTTTCCTAGTCGATTGCCTCCTTGAGGCTAGCAGCACATCCTCTACATTTTTAGGGAGGAGAAGTGGTGCAAGAACTACCCTTTCAGCAGCCATGCCATCAGGTTGAGAGACCCGAGGTTGAGATGCAGAAGAGAGCCCCTCTCCTGCGACAGGAGGTTGGGGTGTAATCCCAGAGGAATTGGAGCCTCCACCGCCAGCTAAAGGAGCAATGGAAACCATGGCTGTCTCGGCCACCTGGGTGCTACCAGAATGACCGAGGCTTTGTCTTGAAGGATCTTGAATAGAGTCCGAGCCACCAGGAGCATGGAATGAAAACACATATAGGAGGCCCACAGACCATGATATGAGAAAAGCATCTGCAGCAACCCTGCGTGGGTGTGGCTGGCTTGAGCAGAAGCGGATTTGACAATCAAAGTTGGTCCTTATTCTTCAGAGTAATATTACAGCTGAGCCACAAATATCCCAATTACTCCACCAATACGAGAATTTTTTGAAACTAGTCTTAAACTTCCTATCTAACTTTGTATATATAGTTTTTATGTTTTCTTTGCTTTTCAATAAAAAAATGAAAATCGGGTCTCAGACTTATAAGGAGCTACGGTAATAACGTTACAACCAAATGCTCCAATTTGCATCAATGACCCCTCTTATATTTACTATGGTTTGCTTTCTTATAACCAAACGTAATTTTCAAAAAAGGATAGAAAAAAGTCAGGCTTATCATTGTTATAGAATCCCTATAACAAAGATAAGCCTGACTTTTTTCTATCCTTTTTTGAAAATTACGTTTGGTTATAAGAAAGCAAACCATAGTAAATATAAGAGGGGTCATTGATGCAAATTGGAGCATTTGGTTGTAACGTTATTACCGTAGCTCCTTATAAGTCTGAGACCCGATTTTCATTTTTTTATTGAAAAGAAAACAAAAACTATATATACAAAGTTAGATAGGAAGTTTAAGACTAGTTTCAAAAAATTCTCGTATTGGTGGAGTAATTGGGATATTTGTGGAGCAGAAGCGGAGCAACTGATGATTTTGCGGGCTCGCAAACAAATCTATGGATGGTCGCCCCCAGCACTGGAAGAGCTGCTGGACTATGATGGGATTCAGTTGCCACTCGTGCGGCTGGAGAATGCTGCTTAGCTTGTCGGCTAAGAAGTTCTCCTGACTTGGCAAGTAAACCGCTTTGAGGCACATACCCTGTTTGACTGCAAAAGAGCATAGGTCCAGGGTCTCTTGACATAGGATGCGAGATCCTGTGCCCCCCTGCTTGTTCACATAGAACATTGCCACTTGGTTGTCTGCCTGAATTTAGACAGGCTGATGAGCCAGGGTTTGGCGGAAGGCCCGAAGAGCTAGGCAGATCGCTCGAAGCTCTAGGAGATTGATTTGTTGTGTGCTCTCCCACGGAGACCACACACCATGAGTGCACACCTTCTGGCAATGAGCTCCCCATCCCAGCAGGGATGCATCCATAGTCAGCACTCTCGTGTGCATGGGAGGCTGGAAAGGCACTCCCTCCAGTAGGTTGTGAGGCTGAAGCCACAAAATGTCAATGACTGCACCAATCATTTGGATACCTTGATGCTGTGGCTGTGGCTTGCGTCCACTGGTCCCTGCGGCACCACTGGGATGTTCTCATGTGGAGTCAGGCATTGGGGGTCACATGCACTGTGGAGGCCATCTGATCAAGGAGGCGCAAAAAGTCTCTTGCTGAGATCTGGGATCTGCGACTCACCTGCTGCACTAAGACCACAAGTCTTTGTGCCCTGTCCTCTGGTAGATAAGCCCTTGCCCCATGAACTCCAGTCCCTGAGTGGGAACCAGAGTGGACTTTGTGTAGCTGATCACAAAGCCCAGGTGCTGGAGCAACTAGATAGTGCGGGACGTGGCCTGTTGGGCTTCCAGAGCTGACTGGGCTCTGATGAGCCAGTCGTCCAAGTAGGGGAAGACAAATACCCCTTGAGTTCTTAGGAAGGCCGCCACCACCGCTAGGCACTTTGTGAATACCCTGGGTGCCGAGGCTAGGCCAAATGGAAGTACTTTGTACTGAAAGTGGTTTCCCCCCACTACAAATCGCTGATATTGTCTGTGGTCTGAATGAATCAAGATGTGCGTATAAGCATCTTTTAGATCTAAGGAGCATAGCCAGTCTCTCTAGCAGAGGTAAGGCAGCAATATTCCAAGGGAAAGCATCTTGAACTTTTCCCTCACCAGGAACTTGTTTAAGTTTCGCAGGTCGAGAATGGGTCTTAGGCCTCAGGCCTCCAGTTCTCTTTGGTATCAGAAAGTACCTGGAGTAGAAGTCTTTTCCCTGTAGGTGGTGGAACACCGGTTCTACCGCCTGATCCTCGAGAAGACCTACCTGCTAACTCCTTTAAGAGGAGGTCCCTGTGAAGAGGGGGTCTGAGAGGCTCCCATGGAAAGGAAGAGGGAGGTGTCTGGGTGAGATGTAGGCCCATTTGGACTATGTGGAGAATCCAGGTGTCTGTTGTGATGGCTGGCCACCTGTGGGCATACAGGGTCAGCCTTCCTCCTGTGCATGGCCTTGCTTCCTTGGAAAGAGGGACTATGCTCTGGGAGTCAAAAACCACCTCCAGACTGGGCTGGAGCCGGTGCCTAGGGCCTTGGAGTCTTTTGCTTATGTGGGCCATGCCCCTGTCCCTTGGCCTGCTGCCCTGCTGTGGAGGCCCGATATGCGGGGTATTTTCGGTAAGTCATACATTTTCTTGGGGAAAATGGCTTCTTACCCAAGCCCTTCTTAGAAGGGGCAGAAGTCTTCTCGAGTCTTGTCCGGCTCAGGTACTCGGACTCGATCTCGGCAGCCTTTTCTGTCATGGGCTTACCAAAGATGTTTTCACCCCAGCAAGGGACATCGACCAACTTGTCATGTACCCATGGCTCCAAGTCTGGCGACTGTAGCCATGCCTTGCAGCGTGCACCGATGCCGGCCGCAGCTACCCGGGCCAAAGCCTCAAAGCCGTCATAGGCTGCTCGAGTCAAACTTTGAGCATTCTCGGATCCCAGTGGACAAAACTTGGAAGCGCTGCAAAAGGTCCCTCGGAGAGACCAGCTGAGAACCCGGCAATCTCCTTTGCCAGGTCTCGCAGGTACATGCCCATGTACAGCTGGTACATCTGGATTCGGAACGACAGTATTGAACCCTGGTAGCACTTCTTGCCGAGGGCATCCATGTTGCGGGCCTCCCTGCCAGGAGGCACCGAGGAGTGCGTCTTCTGGCTCTTGAGCCAGCGCATGGCCGATTCCACAACCATGGAGTTGTGCGGCAGCTGTGCTTTTTGGAACCCAGGGCTCTTGCGAACTCGATAGATAGAATCGATTCACTTGCTGAGTACCAGCATCGAGGCCGGTGTCTCCCACATGCGGAGCATCAGCCGTTCCAGAATAGGAGGCACCGGTACAGTAAGGGCTTCCTTAGGGGGAAAGTCATACTGGAGGATTTCGAGCTCCTCGGCTCGAAGCTCCTCCTCGGCCTCCACCAGGAAAGACAAAGCCTTTGCCATGTCCCGGACGAAGTCTAACAACCGGGTGTCCTCCGGGGGTGACCTTCTCCGAGGTTCAGATCCTGGGGAGTGATGGGACGTATTTGGTCTGGTGGGTGTCCAGTGACTCCTCGTCCTCCGTTTCCCAACAGGACCTCTCCGAGGAGGAATCGAGCGGCTCTGGCCTCGAGGGCTTCGGTCTCGACTGCCCCGATGCCGAGGGAATCAGCATTAATGACCTCAGTCCCGAATAGGGGGTGGAGGGGGACCTCAGCCGAGGATCGACTCGAGTTCTTAGTGTCTTGAGGATCAGCTCGGCCTGCGGGGTCGACTTCGACATCGAAGTCCCAGTGGTCGGGGCGGGCGGACGGGTGAGACCGGCCATCAGTGCCCGCTGCTGGTCCATGAAGGCAGACACGCTGCGCTCCAAGGCCGCCAACCTGAGACCGAGCTCAGTAGGCTCCGCAGCACCTGGGTCAGGTCCCAAGGCCATCTGGCCCAACGTCGGCTCTCCCGGAGGAGAGCCAACAACGAGGACAGTGCTTACCTGCCTTGGTGTCTCCGGTTCCTTACGAGGGAGTTTGGCAGGCCTCTCTGACTCAGAGGATCCAGGGCGGTGAGCTGGGCATAGCAACCTAGCCCGCAAGGGACCAGGCCGCTCGGAGCAATCAGACACCGCCCTCACAGATTTTTTTCTTCCTCCGGTGTTCCCACGAGCTCCTAAGAGGTCGAGGCCTCTGATGAGGTCTGGGCCCAGGTGGGTGCGGACTCGGGAAAAATCCTACCATGTTGATGCTGCCTGCTCCTCAAGGCCTTGGGAGACATTCTTACATGGGCCACAGACCTTGGGGTCGTGGTCGGGCACAAGGCAATGGAGGCAGCAGTCATGTGTATCGGTGAGAGACATCAATTTCATGCAATCACACTTTTTAAACCCGCTGGCAGCCATCACGGGAAAAAGGGCCCTGTGAGGTCAAAGGACCAGACTGCCAGCTAAAAATAAAAGAGAGCTAACGCTAGTCTCTAAGGACAAAAGACGAAAAATTGGACCGGACTCGATACCAGTGTACCGAGCCGAGGCGGGAAGGGGAACTGGCATCGAACCGGCCAGACAAAGTAATTTTTCTGACTTTTAACTACTTTTTCCACGAGGGAACTAGGACGACGTCCGTTGGGCTCCGCGGAAAAAAGGAGACTGAGCAAAATGGCACCCTTGGGCGAGAAGGGAACCGCGTATGCGTGATGCAATCCCAAAGGCTCTCTTTGAAAGCTGGGGATTTGCTCCGCATGGTAGCTCCGTCAGCGGCAATGTCACCCATATGTGAGGACTGACTTCCTGCTTGTTCCTGAAGAAGTATCCTTCCATCCACTTTACCATTTTGGTGATTCTTCTCTGTACCTTTTCTAATGTTCCCTGTAAGCACAGTTACTTACCTGTAACAGGTGATCTCTGGGAACAACAGGAATAAGTCTTCACATATGGGTACGTCGGTACGCTCCCCAGCGTCCCAAAAAAGGAAAGCTTTTGGGAGCATCCCACAGCGCCTGCGCGCTGCCTTCCCGCCTTTCCTAACCCCCTCTCTCCAGTTCGATTTTTAAAGCTGAGACAAAGAGAGAGAGAGGAAAGTAAAGATAGATAGAGAGATACAACTCCTAGGGGAGGTGGGTGGGTTGTGAAGACTTATCCCTGCTGTTCCCAGAGATCACCTGTTACAGGTAAGTAACTGTGCTATCTCCAGGAACAAGCAGGAATGAGTCTTCACATATGGGGACTCCCCAGCTAGAGATGCCCGGGAGATCCCCAAGGTTGTGAGACCCTGAGAAGGGCTCTACCTCCTCCCATGGATCTCAGGCATCCAATCAGGGATGGAGGGTAGGAGTTGATTAAGAATGGAACAGGTGTTTGAGAACAGCCTGACCAAACAAGGCATCCCGGTGGGAGTCCTTATCAAAACAGTAATGGGCTGTGAAGGTATGAACCGAGGCCCAGGTGGCCGCTCGACAGATCTGGTCGATGGACACAGAATTTAGATGAGCCATAGAGGTTGCCATGGCCCTCACATTGTGAGCTGTGACATGGCCCTCCAGAGAAAGGTTTTTACTCTGGTAGGCGAAAGAAATACACTGAGCAATCCAATTTGACAGTGTCCTCTTAGAGACTGGAAGTCGCAAATGAGAAGGATCAAAGGCAACAAAGAGTTGAGAAGACTTTCTATGTTGCTGTGTCCTTTGCAAGTAAAAGGCAAGAGCCCTCTTACAATCCAGTGTATAAAGATTCCTCTCTGCACTTTATGCATGAGGACCTGGAAAAAAGACAGGTAAATACCTCTTGGTTAAGATGAAAGGGCGAGACCACTTTAGGCATAAAGTGTGGATTGGTCCTAAGGACTACCTTATCATGATGGAACCTTGTATAAGGTGGATTAGCCACTAAGGCTTGCAGTTCACTGATGCGGCGAGCTGAGGTGACTGCAATAAGAAAGATAACTTCCAGGAAATAAATTTCAAGGAGGTAGTGGCTAAGGGTTCAAAGGGTGGCTTCATGAGCTGACCAAGAACCAGATTCAAGTCCCATGCCACTGGAGGTGGTCTAATGGGAGGTTTAGTTAAAAGAAGGCCTCTCATGAATCTTGCAATAAGAGGATGAGAGGAAACAGGTTGTCCATTCAGAGGCTTGAGAGATGCTGCAATAGCACTCAAATGGACCCTTACTGAATTTGTCTTGAGGCCTGCATGGGAAAGATGCAGGAGATACTCTAGTAAGGAATTCAAAGGTATTGCTAGAGGGTTAATACCCTTCTCAGTACACCAAATGGTAAACCTTTTCCATTTAAAAGCATAGGAACGTCTGGTAGAAGGCTTTCTGGAAGCATGAAGGATATCCCTTACTTGCTGAGAAAGATGCCAATCTTGAAGGTCTAAGCCTTCAGCAACCAAGCCCTGAGATGGAGAGATTGGGGGTTTGGGTGCCACAACGTTCCCCCCTCCTGAGACAGGAGATCTGGAGCAGACCCTAAGTCCAGGGAGGGAGCTTGGGAAAGATGCAGAAGTAGAGGGTACCACACTTGGCGTGGCCAACGTGGAGCTATGAGGATCATAGTCCCTCGATCTCTCTGAAGCTTGAACAGGGTCTTGGGAATTAGGGGAATGGGTGGAAAGGCGTACAGGAAGTCTTGACCCCAATGAAGGAGGAAGGCATCCTTGGCCTGAATTCCCTGACACGGAATTCTGGAACAGAATCAGGGAAGTTTGGCATTCCACGGACTTGCGAAGAGGTCTATGTCCGGGGTTCCCCAAATTCGAAAGATTCTGACTATCTGGTCCATATGAAGGGACCATTCGTGTGGAAGCAGAACTCGACGGAGTCTGTCTGCCCAAGAGTTTTGAACTCCTGGAAGGTATACTGCCAGAAGATGAATTTGATGCTCTCTGGCGAAGGCCCACAATCTCAGAGCTTTGTTGCAAAGCGACAGAGAGCCAGTTCCTCCCTGCTTGTTCACATAGAACATGGCTACTTGGTTGTCCATGTGAATGAGGACTGTCTTGTAGCTGAGCAGGGTATGGAAGACTCTGAGAGCCAAGAAGATTGCTCTGAGCTCTAAGAAGTTGATATGTAGGGAGGTCTCCTGTGGGGACCAAATGCCCTGGGTGGAGAGGTCTTGAAGATGAGTTCCCCAACCCTTTGGAGAGGCATCTGTTGTAAGGATTGCTTGGGGTAACAACTGTTGGAAGGGGGACCCCAGCAACAGATTTTGAGTGGACTTCCACCACTGGAGAGACCAAAAGAGGCACCTGGAGGTTGCTATTTTGTCTGACAGACTTCCAGATGCCTGGGTCCACTGGGTGGACAAAGTCCATTGAGCTGCCCTCATGTGAAGGCGAGCATAAGGGACCACATGCACAGTGGATGCCATGTGGCCTAGCAGTTGTAACATCTCTCGAGCAGTTAGCCTCTCAGATTCAGTTAAAAACCCACCTAACTGCACTAAGCGTAGGCAACGGGCCTGGGGAAGATAGGCCCTTGCAGTTGTGGTATCCAGCAAGGCCCCTATGAACTCTAGAGACTGAGTAGGGGTGAGTTGGGACTTTGGAATGTTTATAACCAGTCCCAGATACTGCAGGACACGCATTGTGCAGGCTAGGGAAGTCTGGGCCTCTGACTGGGATGGAGCTCGGATGAGCCAGTCGTCCAGATATGGGAATACGAATATTCCTAGAGTGCGTAGAAATGCAGCTATTACTGCCATGCATTTTGTGAACACTCTTGGAGCAGAGGCCAGACCAAAGGGAAGCACCTTGTATTGATAGTGCTTTCCCTGATAAAGGAAACAAAGGAACCTTCTGTGTGCTGGATGGATGAGTATATGGGTATACGCATCCTTGAGATCTAGAGAACAAAGCCAATCCTGACTCTGAAGGAATGGAAGGAGAGTACCTAGAGAAATCTTGAATTTCTCCTTGCAGAGGAATTTGTTCAATTCTCTGAGATCTAATATGGGTCTGTAACCCCCTCTTTTCTTTGGAATCAGAAAGTAGGGGGAGTAGAACCCTGAGCCCTGTTGAAGAAGAGGCACTTCTTCTATTGCCCCTTGGGCAAGAAGGGTAGAAATCTCTTGACCCAGAAGGTCGAGGAGAGATGTTGGAGAATTGAACTGTCTCACCATGGTGTGAGGAGGAAGGTTTAAGAAATGAAGTATGTACCCTTCCCTTATGATGGAAAGGGTCCACTGCTCTGCTGTAATTTGCTCCCATCTGGGAGCAAAGTGAGCTAACCTTCCTCGAATGGTGAGAGGCTCTGGTCTTTTAGAGCCAGAAAGGCTAAGTTCTCTAGCTGCAAGTCAAAGGCCCTGAGGAGGCTGAGGCTGTTGGGCTACAGTAGGCCTTGCAGCCTTAGACTTGGCCTGTTTAGGTTGTTGACGCATTGCAGCAAAACGACCTGCAGAAGATGTCTGCTGACCATAAACAGGATAATATCTTCCCTTCTTGGGAAAAAATGTCTTTTTGAATAACCTCTTCTGGACAGGATTAGAGGTAGACTTGCAAAGGCTATCCAAAGCAGAGTTTTCTGCATCCATCTGGGTGGTCTTTGCTTGCCAATCTTTGCCAAACAGGTTTTCACCTGTACAAGGAAGATATCCTAATCCATCTTGGACCCAGGGTTCCAAATCAGAAGCTTGTAACCAAGCAATTCTGCGTGCACCTATGGCAATGGCCGAGGCTCTGCTGGCCCCCTCAAAAGAGTCAAAGGCTGCACGGTTAGGGAATTTGAAAAACATCCTGGGCATGCTTAAGCCAGGTAAGAAAGTCCTCCCTTTTATCTTCTGGAAGAAAAGGGAGGAAAGTTTGCAGATGATCTGTAACTTCATTCAGAAACATCCCCATATAGAGACTATAGGAGTTGATTCTGGCAACAAGCATACTGGCCTGAAAGATTTTCCTGCCAAAAGCATCTAAGGTTCTACATTCTCTTCCTGGAGGAGCAGATGAGTGCCTCTTTGCACTCTAACTTTTTCATAGCAGACTCCACCACAATAGAATGGTGAGGAAGCCGAGTTTTATGAAATCCAGGACAAGGAGGGACACGATACATGGTATCCAACCTACGAGAAAGAGAAGAGATGGTGAGAGGAGTCTCCCATATGCCTATCATGTGGTCATAGAGGATCTCATGAATTGGTAAAGTGGCTGCTTCTTTAGGAGCCTTGGGATATTGCAAAATATCCAATTTTTTGGCTCTAGGCTCTGTCTCAGGGGCTACTGAGATAGAAAGCCCCTTGGCCACTTCCCTTATGAAGTCTTGAAAAGACAAGTCTTCTGGAGGGGACATTCTTCTTTTTGGAGAAGAAGGCTCCTGAGGAAGGAGTACCGATGCTTCGACAGAGGCCTCCGATGCATCAGAGTCTTCGGAGGAATCGAAGTATCGCCTGTCTGGATGCTCCTGTAAAGCCCGATACGCATACCTTGTGGTATCGACAAAGGGAGTCATCGGTACCGAATCAATACCGATAGGCATCATCGGACAGGGTACCGCTGCAGTCGACACCGAAGCCGATGTCGATGCAACCAGTACCGGCACCAATATCAGAGCTGGTGTCGGAGCTGGTACCGACAACGAAGCTTGTTGCGGTACCAGCGGCGTCGCAGCTTGTATGAATGCCGTAATGGCACGCTGCATGGTCAGAACACTCTGATCCATCGACGCCATGAATGTCTGGAGGTCGGTACCGGCAGATTCCACCGGTACCCCAGAACATTTCAACAGGTGATCGGTCGAGGCCGTGCCATCGATGTCAACCTGTGACCCCATAGGAGGAGCTTTGGAAGTCGGAGCTTCCCGCCGGGGTACTTTTGCCGGAGGATCCTCGAGGGCAAGCCCGGAGGCATCTCGATGCTTAGAGGGAGATCTACCCTTCGAGGACCGGCTGGACTTATGTTTGGTTACCTGAGATCCATAGGAGGAAGAAGCAGCCCTGGACAACGTCGATGCCACCGAAGCTGCATCAGAGGGAAACAGTGTACTGAGCTTGGCTGCTCGGTTCTGTAAACCTCTTTTAGACATCATGGAGCAGGACGCACAATCCGTGATGGAATGGTCAGGACCCAAACACTTAAGACACCAGTCATGGGTGTCGGTAACAGAGATGGTACCGCTGCACTTAGTGCATTTTTTAAACCCGGAGGCGGGCTTTTCCATGAGGAATTTTTCTGTTAGGCCCAAGGCCCAAAGAAGAAAAAATACACTGAAGTGGAACGGACTATTTTTTTTTTTTTTTAAAGAAAAGAAAGAAAAGACCAGCGGTACCGGTCCGACATCGAAGAAGGCAGACGCGCGACTAAAGAAATAAAATAAAATAAAGAACTTCTTCAGCGGTGACAGGAACACGACCTGCTGGCTCCGCGGAAAAGAAGAACTGGAGAGAGGCGGTTAGGAAAGGCGGGAAGGCAGCGCGCAGGCGCTGTGGGATGCTCCCAAAAGCTTTCCTTTTTTGGGACGCTGGGGAGCATTCCCGCGCAGGCTCCGTCGGTACCGACGTACTCATCTGTGAAGACTCATTCCTGCTTGTTCCTGGAGATAAATAGTTATCTTCAAGTTATAATGCCCTGTTCAATGTAATTTCAGTTTGTTCAATGTAAACCGCACTGATGCAGAATAGCGCGGTATATAAGAGAATATGAATAAAATAAAATAACGCTATATCCTTTTTAAGATACGGCGACCAGAACTATTCAAAGTTGTTAAACCCCATGAGGATTGTGGAAAATTGCAAGATGATCTTGATAAATTGGAAGATTCGGCATCCAAACGGCAGATGAAATTTAAAGTGCACAAGTGCAAAGTTATGCATCCAGGAAAGAACAACCCAAACTATAGTTACAAGATGCAAGGTTCCACATTAGGAACCACCACCCAGGAAAAAGATTTAGGCGTCATTGTGGGTAACATGTTAAAACCCTCTACCCAGTGTGCAGCAGTGGCCAAGAGAGCAAATAGAATGCTAGGTATCATAAGGAAAGGAATAGATAATAAAACAAAGGATATTATAATGCCTCTATCATTCCATGGTGCGAACGCAACTTGAATATTATGTGCAGTTTTCTGTAATCTGCAAATTTGATAACCTCACTCGTTATTCCCATTTCCAGGTCATTTATGAATATGTTAAAAAGCAGCAGACCTAGCACAGATCCCTGGGGTACTCCACTATTCACCTTTCTCCATTGGGAAAACTGGCCATTTAGCCCTACCCTCTGCTTTCTACCTTTTAACTAGTTCCTGATCCACAATAGTACACTGCCTTATATCTCATGACTTTTTAATTTCCAGATTAGTAAAACAAGACCTTCCTTGGCTAAAGCCATGTTGGCTGTCTCCCATTAAATCATGACTATCTACATGTTCAGTAATTTTGTTCTTTATGATGGTTACTAACATTTTTTCCCAGTATTGATTTCAGGCTCACCGGTCTGTAGTTTCCCAGATCACCCTTGGAACCCTTTTTAAAAATTGGCATTACATTGGCCATCCTCCAATCTTCAGGTATGACACGATTTTAATGATAGTCACAGATTACTAATAGTAGGTCTGCAATCTCATATTTCAGTTCTTTCAACACCCTTGAATATATACCATCTGGTCCAGGTGATTTGCTAGTCTTCAGGAGGGATAGTACAGAAATCTACAGTACTACCTTTTAACTTTCGAAAGGGAGACTATGATAAAATGAGGAAAATAGTTAAGAAAAAACTAAAAGGAGTAGTTGCAAAGGTTAAAGACTTACATCAAGATTGGGTGTTGAAAAATACTATCTTGGCAGCCCAGACCAGCTATATTCCACGCTTTAAGTGGAAGGAAGTCCAAAAAACTGCCAGCATGGTTTAAAGGTGAGGTCAGAGAGGCTGTTGTTGCCAAAAAAGCATCTTTCAGGAAATGGAAAAAAGAGCCAAAAGACGAAACCTGGAAACAGCACAAGCACTGGCAAATCAAATGCAAGGCATTGATAAAGCAGGCAAAGGGAGAATTTGAGAAGCTTGCTGTGGAAGTAAAAACGCGAAATAAAGATTTTTTCAAGTACATTCGCAGCAAAAAAAACTGTGAGAGAGTCAGTTGGTCCATTAGATAATAGAGGAGTTAAAGGGGCACTAAGAGGCGACAAGGCGATAGCGGAGAGACTGAATGAATTCTTTGCTTCGGTCTTTACTGAGGAAGATGTAGGGATGTTACCCATGACTGAAGTGGTATTTAAAGGTGCAGAAGACTTGAAGGAAATAGATACATCGGGAAGATGTATTACAACTATTAGATAAACTGAAGAGTAGCAAATCACCTGGGCCGGATGGTATACATCCAAGGGTGTTGAAAGAACTGAAATATGAGATTGCAGACCTGCTATTAGTAATCTGTGAACTATCATTAAAATCATCTCTAATACATCCAATCATCTCTAATACATCTAAAGATCCTCCAATCTTCAGGTAACGCCAATTTTTAAAAAGGGTTCCAGGGGTGATCTGGGAAACTATAGACCGGTGAGACTCACATCAGTACCGGGAAAAATTGTAGAAACCATCATAAAGAATAAAATTACTCAGCATGTAGATAGCCATGGCCTAATGGGAGACAGCCAACATGGCTTTAGACAAGGAAGATCTTGTGTTACTAATCTGTTATGTTTTTTGAAAGTGTGAATATACAGGTGGACAAAGGTGAGTCGGTTGATATAGTGTATCTGGTCTTTCAGAAAGCCTTTGGCAAGGTCCCTCATCAGAGACTTTTGGCAAAACTAAAGAGTCATGGGATAGGAGGCAGTGTACTACTATGGATCAAGAACTGGTTAAAAGATAGAAAGCAGAGGGTTGGGCTAAAGGGCCAATTTTCCCAATGGAGAAAGGTGAATAGTGGTGTACCCCAGGGATCTGTGCTGGGTCCGCTGCTTTTTGACATATTCATAAATGACCTGGAAAGTGGAATAACGAGTGAGGTTATCAAATTTGCAGATGACACAAAACTATTTAAAGTTGTTAAAACCCAAGAGGATTGTGGAAAATTGCAAGAGGATCTTGATAAATTAGAAGACTGGGCATCAAAATGGCAGATGAACTTTAATGTGGACAAGTGCAAAGTTATGCACCTAGGGAAGAACCACCCAAACTATGGTTACACAATGCGAGGTTCCACATTAGGAACCACCACCCAGGAAAAAGATTTAGGCGTCATTGTGGATAACATGTTAAAACCCTCAGCCCAGTGTGCAGCGGCAGCCAAGAGAGCAAATAGAATGCTAGGTATCATAAGGAAAGGAATGGAAAATAAAACAAAAGATATTATAATGCCTCTATATCGTTCCATGGTGAGACCACACCTTGAATATTGTGTGCAATTCTGGTCGCCGTATCTTAAAAAGGATATAGAGTTATTAGAAAAGGTTCAGAGAAGAGCCACCAAAATGATAAAGGGGATGGAAGGATACTCTTATGAAGAAAGGCTAAAATGGTTAGGGCTCTTTAACCTGGAAAAGAGACGGCTGAGGGGAGATATGATAGAAGTCTATAAATTAATGAACGGAGTGGAACGGGTAAACGTAGATCGATTGTTTACGTTATCAGAATATAGAAAGACTAGGGGACATGCAATGACGCTACAGGGTAAACTATTTAAGACTAATAAAAGAAAATATTTTTTCACTCAACGTGTAACCAAACTCTGGAATTTGTTACCGGAAGATGTAGTAAAGGCTGTTAGTGTAGCTGGGTTTAAAAAAAGGTTTGGACAAGTTCCTGGAGGAAAGGTCCATAAACCATTATTAAGAAGGGACCCAGGATATCAATGCTTGACCCAGTACAAGCATTGCAGAACCTGTGTCTTTTGGGGAAACTGCTAGGTACGTATGACCTAGATTGGCCACTGTTGGAAACAGGATACTGGGCTTGATGGACCTTGGTCTGACCCAGTATGGCATATCTTATGTTCTTAGGTTATCAAATAGTTGTAAATACATCTTTCCGGGGTATCGATATTTCTCTCAATTCTTTCAGTCATAGGTAACATTAAACATCTTCCTTAGTAAAGACCAAAGCAAAGAATTCATTCAATCTTTCCGCTATGGCCTTGTCCCCTCTTAGTGCCCCTTTTACCCCCTCTATCATCTAATGGTTCAACTGACTCACTCACAGGTTTGTTTGGGTTTTGTTTTGTTTTTTTAACTATGTATGTACTTGAAAAAGCCTTTATTATGTGTTTTTGCTTCCACAGCAAGCTTCTCCTCAAATTCTCTCTTTTCCTGCCTTATCAGTGCCTTGCAACTAACTTGCCGGTGGTTGTGTTTCCAATTTTCATCATTTTGCTCCTTTTTCCATTTCCTGAAAGATGCTTTTTTGGCAACAGCCGCCTCTCGGACCTCACCTATAAACAATGCTGGCAGACTTTTGTACTTCCACTTTTCTTAAAGCGTGGATTACAGCTGGTCTAGGTTTCCAAGATAGTATTTTTAAACACCCAAGATTGATGTAAATCTTTAACCTTTGCAACTGCTCCTTTTAGTTTTTTTCTTAACTATTTTCCTCATTTTATCATAGTCTCCCTTTTGAAAGTTAAAAGGTAGTACCCTCCCACCTCCATTTATTAAATCAAACGCGATAATGCTATGATCACTATTGCCAAGTGGCCCCAACACCCTTATCTCTTGCACCAGATCTGGTGTTCCACTAAGGACTAGGTCCAAAATGGCTTCCCCTCTGGTCGGTTCATGGACCAGTTGCTCCAAGAAGCAGTCATTTATTTCATCTAGAAACTTTATCTCCCTAGCATGTCCTGCTGTGACACTGACCTAGTCGATACTGGGATAATTGAAATCACCCATTATTGACTTCCGGTGATGTCATTGGGCCGAATGGCGGCATAACGAATGAGCTCTGCCGCCAAAGTCTGCCACAACGGGGGAAAAATACCCCTAAAAGAAAGGAAACCGCGGCGAAATGAAGGGGATCTAACCGAGGCAACACCCAAGTGTTAGCAGAAGGCAGAGTGGACTGAGGCATCCACCCGATCAGCAAGAGCAGGCGGAAAGTAGAGCCCAATTGGGGAAACACGTGGCCGAGTGGAGTGGCGGATTGGGGAGCTGAGGCGAGAGCGATCACGGCAGGAGGGCTGGTGAGTGAAGGCGATGCAGCAAAGGAGAGCCTGTAGAGAAGGAGAGACAGTAGAACAGAGGCGATTTGGGCGCTGAGAGGTGGAGGTGAATGCAGGCCAGAAACAGAGGGGGAGGAATGCCATTAAAGGGATACAGCAAAGCAAAGCAAAGCAAAGTAAAATAAGGCAAGACCTACTAAACTGCCACAAAACAAAATTATATATTGATTGGATATAGCGGAAATAAATTATACCAAAAGAGTGAGTAGAAAAACAGTTAAGACGGACTTATAGGCTGCAGGGGAAAAAGCTACAGAGCATTTCAGAAGAAACTGAAGCACAACCAGAGGATCAAAGAGGGCAAATGGATAAGTCAAAAGGAGGGCTGTGAGCAAAGAAAAAACTGGCGGAATTCAGATCATCTTATGTGCCATCAAGAGGAGGGAAAGAAGGGGAGAAGGAAGGTACAATGGTGGCAGAGCATGTGACTGAGTAGGAGGATGAGATGGAGGGTCCATGGAGTCCGGGAGTAGCAGATATGATTAAGTTGTGGCTATCAGAGCTGAAAGAAGAACTCAACGTGGAAATCAGCAGAGTTAAAAATGAGTTACAAGAGAAATCACCCATTATTATTACTGTTTTCTATCTTTTGTTAGCTTCCCTGATTTCTATGAGCATTTCATCATCCATTTGTTCATTATGGCCAGGCGGTCGATAGCACACTCCCACTGCCATCGCCTTCCCCTTTTTACATAGATTCTACAGTGAATTTTGTTTCCTGAAAAACGTTAATCCTTTGTGAGCGTTTTGGTTTCCTAGACCATGGGATGCTGAAAGGTCAACGCGTCTTTGGTAGTAGACTGGCTAATCTACTGAAGAGACGTCCAACTAAAAAGCACAAACTCCACGTACTAATCCACAACACCCAGTCTAACACCGTGGAGGTGAAAGGAATGTAGGTTTTTATTAAGATTTTGGGCCAGTGGCTTTTGAATCTTAATAAAAACCTACATTCCATTCACCTCCACGGTGTCAGACTGGGTGTTGTACTCTACTGAAGAGGGCTTTAAACTGGATTCGTTGGGGATGGGTGAAGAAAGCCCCCAGGTAGGTGATACATTAAATACCTTTATGGAAATGGGTAACAGGGGTAACATATGGAAAGCTGTGTGTATAAATGCCCGTAGCATGGGAAATAAGATCCCTGATGTTAATGTTTTGGTGGGAGTGGCTGACTTGGATTTAGTGGCAGTTACAGAAACATGGTTCACAGAAAACCATGATTGGGATGTAACTATACCTGGCTATACTTTATTCAGAAAGGACAGGGTAGGAAGAAGGGGAGGAGGAGTGGCACTATATGTAAAAACTACTATTAAAGCTTTGGAATTACAGAGCTTAAAAGGGAGAGAGGAGGCATTGTGGGTTAAACTAGAAAGAGGGAAAGAGAAATCTATTTGCATTGGTGTGATATACAGACCTCCCTCACAAGAGGAAGAGGTGGACAGAGAGTTAATTGAAGACATACGCAGCATTACTAGGAAAGGGAAAGTGCTACTGATAGGAGATTTCAAAATGCCAGATGTTGATTGGTACGGGCAAAAGTGGTACTGTCAGACTCAAGGGTGCAGGACAGGAATATGTAGAAGCTGATAAGGATAAAGCGGAATTGCTTAACAAATATTTTTGTTCTGTGTTCACAGATGAAGAACCAGGAGCAGGACTCAGAAAACACCCACAAATAGGAACAGAAGCGAAGGACATCTTGAACAATTTTCAGAAGACTGTATTCATGAGAAACTAGCTCAACTTAAAGTAGACAAAGCGATGGGACCGGATGGGATACACCCTAGAATACTGAGGGAACTTGGGGACGTTCTAGCAGCTCCACTGACTGACCTTTTAAATGCCTCGGAATCGGGTGCGGTGCCAAAGGACTGGAGAGAGGCTAATCTGGTACACAAAAGCGGAAGTAAGGATGTGGTTGAAAACTACAGGCTGGTTAGTTTAACTTCGGTGGTGAGTAAATTATTGGAAACACTGCTGAAAGAGAAAATAGTGAGGTTTCTGGAGTCCAGCGGATTACAGGATCCGAGGCAGCATGGATTCACCAGAGGCAGGTCTTGTCAGACAAATCTGATTGATTTCTTTGACTGGGTGACCAGGGAGTTGGACTGAGGGAGAGCCCTAGATGTGGTGTATTTAGATTTCAGTAAAGCCTTTGACACTGTTCCTCACAGGCGACTTAAGCAAACTGAGCACCCTAGGGATGGACCCTTAAGTTACTGCTTGGGTTAGAAATTGGTTGGGTGGGAGGCGACAAAGAGTACAAGTAAATGGAGCTCACTCTGAGAAGAAGGATGTTACCAGTGGTATGCCCCAGGGATCTGTCCTTGGTCCGATTCTTTTTAACATCTTTGTTAGTGATATAGTGGAAGGGCTGTTGGGTAAGGTTTGCCTCTTTGTGGATGATACCAAAATCTGCAATAGAGTAGACACCCAGGAAGGTGTAGATAACATGGAGGAGGGATCTAGCTAAGCCTGAAGAATGGTCTAGAATTTGGCAGCTGGGATTTAATGTTAAAAAATGTAAGGTCATGCATTTGGGCTGCAGCAATCCAAGGGAGCAATATAGTATAGGGGGTGAAGTACTTTTGTCCACTGAAGAAGAGCGGGACCTAGGCATGGTTGTGTCTGATGATCTTAAAGTAGCTAAACAGGTAGAAAAGGCGACGGCAAACGTTAAAAGGATGCTTGGGTGCATTTGGAGAGGAATGGCTAGCAGAAAAAAAGGAGGTGATAATGCCTCTGTATAAGTCTTTGGTGCGACCTCATTTGGAGTATAGTGTGCAATTCTGGAGACCGCACCTTCAAAAGGATGTGAACAGAATGGAGTCGGTGCAGAGGGTGGCTACTAAAATGATTAGTGGTCATTATAAAGCATGAGGACAGACTTAAGGATCTTAATATGTACACTTTAGAGGAAGGGCGGGATAGAGGTGATATGATTGTGGCATAAATGTTCAGGGAGAGAGCCTTTTTCAATTGAAAGCAAGTTCTGCTACGAGGGGACATGGGATGAGGGTGAAGGGAGATAGATTCAGGAGTGATATGTGGAAATATTTTTTTACGGAAAGAGTAGTTGATCCATGGAATAGTCTCCCAGTGGAGGTGGTAGAGATGAGGACAGTAACTGAATTCAAAAAAGCATGGGACAAACAGAGGATCTCTAAAAGGTAAAAAGGGGACTGTTGTAGTTGTTGATATGGAAGGACAGACTAGATAGTCCATGTGGTCTTTTTCTGTCATCATATTTCTATGTTTCTATGACTCAATGCCCTCTAACAGAGCGCAACCCCTCCACCAATTTGATCTGCTCTATCATTACGATATAGTTTGTACCCAGGTATCATAGTGTCCCCACTGGTTGTCCTCCTTCCACCAAGTCTCTGAGATACCAATCATATCTAACCTCTCATTTAGTGCTATATATTCTAATTTTCCCATTTTTTTAAGACTTCTAGTATTTGCATACAAGCATTTTAGAGGCTGTATTTTATTCATATTAATCTGGCAATCAGTAGGCAGGGGTAATTTGGAATCTTTAAATTCTGTCTGCTCTGTACTCAAGGGCATTTGTGCTACTTTTGTGTTTATTGGAACGTCTCTGCTGATATGCCCTAACTTAAGTCTTGCTAGTATACTTCAAGGATATATTGTTCCGAACCATGCGCTCTTGGGCGACTTTCGGCTTTCCCCTATTATCTAGTTACTTGGGGTAGTTCACGAAGAACCCCAGGTGCTGCAGCAGGAGGGTTTATGCTCTGCGGCCTGCCTGTCCTCTAATGCCATACCATCCCTGATTAGCCAGCCATCCAGGTAGGGGAAGACAAAAGCCCCTTGAAGGCGCAAGTGAGCGGCTACCACAACCAAGCACTTGGTAAAGACCCCTGGCGAAGAGGCAAGGCTGAAGGGCAGCACTCTGTACTGGTAGTGCCCTCTTCCCACCACAAACTGTAGGTACTGCTTGTGGGAGGGGTGGATCAGGATGTGAGTGTACACATCCTTTAGGTCCAAGGAGCACAGCCAATCTCCCTGGTGGAGGTAAGGCAGCAGTGTTCCAAGGGAGAATATCTTGAACTTCTCCCTCACCAGAAACTTGTTCAAGTTTCGTATGTCTAGTATGGGCCTGAGGCACCCTGTTCTTTTGGGGACAAGAAGTACCTTGAGTAGAAGCCCTTTCCCCACAGATGCTTGGGTACAGACTCCACAGCATTGTCCCTGAACAGACCTGTGAGTTCTGAGAGCAGAAGAGTCTGGTGCAGAAGAGGTCGCACTGGCTCTCCTGGAAAAGAACCTGGGTGGTACTTTAAGTGGAGGAGGTTTTCCTCCTTTGCCACTTGCAGCACCCACTGGTCTGAAGTGATCTTGGCCCACTTGTGGGCAAAGAGTGCCAGGCGGTCCCCTGTGGGCTGGTAAGGGTCTCCTGAGTGAAGGGAGGCCTCTCCCTGGGAGTCAAAAGCTCCCCCTTGGTTGGGCTGAAGCCGGGGCCTGGGGCTTTTCAGCCTTGGGCTTCTGAGTTCCTTGGCCCTGCCTCTTAGGTCAGAACCCTGTTGCTGGCCCGAGAAAAACTGGTATTGGTGACTCTGCTGAAAATGCCCCTTTTTCCCAGGGAATAGGGGCCTTCTCCCAGAGGGTTTTTTGTGGGAAAAGGAAGAGGTCTTCTTTGAGAGCCTCTGGCGGATCACCCTTCGGCTTCTATCTCAGCCACCTTGTCAGCCATTAGTTTGCTGAACAAGTTCTCACCGATGCAGGGGATGTCAAGCAGCTTGTCCTGGACCCACTGCTCAAGGTCTAAGGACTGTAGCCAGGCTTGGCATCAAGCCCCGATGCTGGCCGTTGCTACTCGAGCCGTTGACTCTAATCTCTTGTAGGCTGCCCGAGAGAGGAACTTTGAGCAGTCCTTGATTATGGAGGTCAGAGCTTGGAACCGATGGAGAGGCTCCCCGGCCAGCCCCGCTGAGAACCTGGACAACTTCTCGGTCAGGGCCTTCAAATATATGCCTATGTATAGCTCATTGGCCTGGATCTGACACCCCAGCACTTGCGCCCAAGGGCATCAAGGGCTCTAGCATCCCTGCCAGGGGGGACAGAAGAGTAAGTCTTCTGTCTTTTGAGTTTTTGCATGGTTGACTCAACCACCATAGAGTTATGTAGGAGTTGGGCCTTGTGGAACCCAGGCCCCTTCCTGATGCTGTATATGGCATAGAGGCATCGGCTGACCACCAGCACCGATGCCGGGGTCTCCCACATCCACAACAGTAGCCGCTCAAGAATCAGCTGCACTGGCACCATGAGAGTTTCCTTGGGTGGAGACTCGAACTGGAGGATCTCTAGCTCATCGGTGCGTGGGTCCTCCTCTGCCTTGGTTGACACCAAGGAGGGCTCTGGCCACATCCTCCAGAGGAGAATGCGCTGGGGCGCCAGCGGAAGACAGGTCCAAGAGGACGTCTTGGTGCCGCCTGGTTTCCAGGGGGGGGGAGGTCTCATCGTCAGTCTTCCATTTGGAGTTGAGGGGGAGGGGGATGAGTCAGTGGCCCTGCAACTCCTTGGCTTGAGGCCCGCACAGAAGGGCTGCGGCCCTCCCAAGGACCCGAGGTCAGAGTCTCAGAAACTGGTCGGGGAGGACCAGATGGCCAAGGAACAGGACTGGGATCTCGACTAGGCTGAGGACTTACCTGAGGCAGCTGGTGCTTGGAGCTCTGCTCGATGACCGGGGACTACCCTGCAGTCGGGGGCCCAGTCGTCGGGGCAGATTTATTTATTTATTTATTTAAAGGTTCTTATATACCGCACTCTTAAAAATCAGCGCGGTTTACATATAACGATAATGTGCAAAGTAGGCACTTACAATGAAACAGGGGATTGAACTTGGAATTCAACAGGGGAACTATATACAGATGATGCAGACTAACCTGCCATCATTGCTTGCTGCATGGCCAGGATAGCAGTGATGTTCTGCTCCATGGCTGCCATTCTGGATTCCAAGCCAGAAGGCTCCGCAGCTTTTGGCACGGGCACAGAGGATCTCAGGCCTGGCGCCGGCAATCTTACGAGGGCAACCTCCACAAGGACTACAGCCTCAAGGACCCTCGCACGGTCTCCTCTGGCCAAGGCATCCTTCCTGAAGACCTTGGTTAGACGTTTCTCGCAGTTACAGAGTCCCTCTGGGCAGGCTTACTGGGTTTCTTTGGTAGAACCTTGACAGATTGAGGATTTTTATTTTTCTGCTCAGGGTCTGAGATCTTTTCGGAGAAGCTACCGCCACGGGACTCCAAGGACGCTCAACCTTCTCGGGAAGTGCAGGACTTGGAGCTCTGTGTTGGGGAGGCCAGTGCCGAGTCGGACCTGGGAAACAGTTTCTCCTGCAACTCCAACCTCTTTTTATTGGTTTTGGGTGTCATGGCCTGGCACAGGACATAGGAGGTGCTATCACTGTCTGGTTCCAGGCAGTGTAGGCAGCAGTTATTGGTGTCTGACAGATATGGCTTGACTGCAGCAGTCACATTATTTGAACCCACTTGGGGACATGGTGGGGAAACATCCAGCTGTGGTCGATGACCCCGGGGCGAAAAAGGGCGCTAACGCCAGTCAAGGCAAGTCTAGATCAAAAAAGGGAAAAAAAGCAGCGAACAGCACCGGAGGTGGGAAGAGGAACCAGTACGCAAACCGGGAACAGCTAATTTTTTTAAGGATATTTTCCACGGAAACTGGACCAATGTCCGTTGGGCTCCGTGGAAAAAAGGAGACTGAGCAAGATAGTACCCTTGGGCGGGAAGGGGACCACACATGCGTGGTAGCATATCCCAAAGGCTTTCTTTGAAAACTGGGGAAATGCTCCATGCAGGCTCCGTTAGTGCTGACATCACCCATATGCGAGGACTGACTACCTGCTTGTTCCTGGAGAAGCATTTGTATTTGATTCTACTGGTAGTAGTAGTACTAGTAGAGACTGGCAGCCAGTGAAGCTGTTTGAGGATGGGGTGATGTTGTCAAATTTAGGAACTCCCTGGATTGTGTGAGCAGCAGTGTAGAGGGCAATTTGTAATGGGAGGAGAGTGGATTGTGGAAGGCCATGACAGATTGTTGCAACAGTTGACATGTAGGAGAATGAGTGTTTGGAGTGCTGAGCAGAAGTCTGTTGTTTCAAGGAGGGGTCGGAGGCGTTGTAGGATTTTAGTTTTGAAGTATATCATCTTGGCTGTTATTTGTGTCTTGAAGGCGAGTTGATGATCAAGAATGATACCAAGGTATTTTAGCTCCGGTCATACATTTGGACGTTTAAGGTTATGGCGGTTAAGGGGGTGACTGTAATATTCTTTGTTATGAACAGAGCCTTCAGACTTATGACTGTTAGGTTGTTTGCCATTAGCCAGAGGGAGACATCTGTAAAGCATTCTTGGATTCGTGTACATGGTCATTTTGTGCAGAGCAGATAGTATAACATGATGTTGTCAGCGTATATGTGGAAGTTGATGTTATGCTCTTTGATGATTGAACAGAGAGGTTGGAGATATAGATTGAAGAGGGGTGCTGATATGGTGGACCCTTGGGGTACTCCGAGTTTGGCGGTATGGCTTGGAGATGTTTGTTCCTAGTTTTATCTGCTACTGCCTGTCAGAGGTAGGACTGAAACCATTTGAGTACTGTATCTTGGATACCAAATGATTGTAGACGCTGAAGGAAAGTGTTGTGGTCAATTGTATCGAAAGATGTGGAGATGTCCAGGAATATCAGTAGGAAAGTTTGGGATTTTTATTTTTATTTATTACATTCTCTTATATACTGCGCTATTCTGCATCAGTGCGGTTTACATTGAACAAACTGAAATTACATTGAACAGGGCATTATAACTTCGAGATAACTATTTTACAGGGAACATGGGCTATGGAGGGTTAAGTGGCTTGCCCAAGACCACAAGGAGCACCTGTGGGACTAGAAACCCCAGTCCTTCCGGCCCAAGGTTGCTGTCCTCTAGTGGGATTTGAACTCCCGACCTTCCGGCCTGAAGTACCTTGCCCCAACCACTAGGCCAGTCCTCCACTCACTAGTGATGGTGCGAAAGGAGGACCAGCATGTGGTATAGGGAGGGGGAGTGTTGTGGGGGGGGAGGGGTGGAACTGTTTATAGTGCGCAGCAGTTGGTGGTAGGTATTGAAATGTGGTTGGTGGGTGACTGAGGCATTTGATGAGGTCAAATAGCTCCCTTGGCCAATTGATAAGCTTTGTATGATAGTCCCATTTAGCTTTATCTGTGGCTGTACAGTAGTCCCGAAGTACAGTCAGGTAATTGTTGCAATGGTTGATTAGGGTGGTCTTTTGCCATTTTCGTTCTAGCTGTCTCAGTTGGATTTTGAGTTGTCGAAGATTCCAGGTGTACCATGGGGTTTTTCGTATGTATTGATTTTTGGTTGTGTTGTGTTGGTCGTTTGGTATTTCTGCTGCTTTTCCAATTATGTGGTTCCAGTTGTTTGCGAGTATATTTGGATCAGCTGAGTATCTCTAGGTTTGGTATGATGTCTTCTAGGAAACAGTCTTTATTGAACTGTCTGAATCGTCAAGGGGTTTTGTTGGTGGTGTGTCAGGGGTATTGTGGATTTGAGAGGAAGGGAAAAGGTAGCGAAGCTGTGGTCCGTTCAGGGCATGGTGTGCATTTGAAGCGTTATGTGGGGGGCTTGTGTGGGTTAGGAGGATGGGGGTGAAGATTAGGTTGAAAGTGTTGCCTTTATGTGCTTGGGGGATGTTACATTTTGTGTGAGATCCATAGATGCCATGGATGTAAGGAAGGTGTCGGCCGTTTTAGGTTGCAGGGAAGGGAGGTTGAAGTCCCCAAGGATGAGAAAGTCCTTGTTGGTTTTGGATATGCTTAGTACACTTTCTAGAATGTTGGAAAGGTTGTTGGTTGAGATGGTGGGAATTCTGTAACTGAGGATGATGGTTAGTTGCTTGTTTGCTATGTTGAGGGAGTCCATTTTTTCTGTGCTCACTTATGATAGGGGACGGAAGTGGAGATGTGATTTGGTTAGTAGTAATACACCACCCCCTCCTCGGTTGTTTCTTGGACAGTGGAAAAGTGAGAAACCTTCTGATCTGAGCTGGTTGAGGAGGATGTTATCAGTGTTTGTGAGCCTGGTTTCTGTTACCAGAGTTGATGATCTGATCAGGTCACTGATTATATGGATTTTATTTCTCACTGATCTTGCGTTGAATGCACATCTAAGTATCTGTGTTGGTGTCCTGAAGGTTGTAGTGAGGAGGGGGGGAGAAGGTAGAGGTTGGCATTTTTATGATGTATTTGGTTGTATGTTGCCTTGATTGGTTGAAGCAGATGAGTGTTGGATGGTGAGTGCGGAGGGAATAGGGGAAGCAGGGGTGGGCGGGGAAAGTATTCTGTGCTGGGCTCAGAAGGATACGTTAGAGAAAAGGTGGGACAGAGGAGATATGATAGAGATGTTTAAATACTTCCATGGCATAAACGCACAAGAGGAGAGCCTCTTTCGATTAAAAGCAAATTCTGTAATGAGGGGACATATGATGAGGGTGAAAGGGGATAGACTCAGGAGTAATACACGGAAATATTTTTTTATGGATAGAGTGGTAAATACATGAAATAGTCTCCAAGTGGAGGCAGTAGAGAGGAGGACAGCATCTGAATTCAAGAAAGCATGAGACACACAGAAGATCTCTAAAGGGTAAAAAAGGGACTATAGTAGTTGATATGGAAGAGCAGACTAAAAAAGGCCAAATGGTCTTTTTCTTCTGTCATGTTTTTATATTCACTAAGAACCCTTAAGAAAAAATTTTGCGAACCAATAGGGATCATCAAAACTACAATATTACCATCAATGCATGATGTAAGACCCTCAAAACAGAGAAAGGTTCAAGAGTATGTAATGAAAAAACTGAAGAAACCTTCATGTCCATCTAAATTATGACTGAATACATGTATAAAGAATGCCTCCGACAAGGGGAACGGGATTACACTACGGCAAAGCGAATGCCAATAGCAAAACTATCTCCGCTGGAACTCCCTCAGTGTCAATCATAGGCAATTACGTATTTTACTTTTTTAAATGCATTTAAAACAATAAAATACTTAGCTGTTAAGTAGAGGCTCCTCAGTAAAGCAAACACACTCCGTCACACTGGAAATGTCACAATTTGATTGTCAATATCGACTCGAGTTTTGCCCAAACAATTACAAAGGGTTGCATCAGGATGGGACAACCAGTCTCTCTAACTGGGAGGAGTGGCCTAGTAGTTGGGACAAGGTACCTCAGGCCGGAAGGTTGGGGGTTCAAATCCCACTAGAGGACAGCAACCTTGGGCCGGAAGGACTGGGGTTTCCAGTCCCACAGGTGCTCCTTGTGGTCTTGGGCAAGCCACTTAACCCTCCATAGCCCATGTTCCCTGTAAGTATTAGCGTATGTCTCTCATATTCCCTCGTGTTAAATGTATTCCCCAATTGTGTAGTAACCACTTTGATTGAAGGATAAGGTGGTATACAAAACTGTCTAAATAAAATAAAAACAAAGGAACTCAACATCCTTAATTTGTAGGAGCCCTAGGCGGCAGGATAAACAGACCTCAAGCTGATTGGTTTAATGTTTTAATGGCAGTCATCCAATCAAGAGACTCGTTCAGCCCAGTAGGATGTACGGAGTTCAAATTGAATATTCACAGCTGTCCCATACGAGCAAGTCTCTGTAAGCGATCACCAGCATAAGAGGTATCCACCACATCAACTATTAACCAATGCAACTGTTCCCATTGGTGGGAAAAATGCAAACAATGTTGTACCTTAGGAGCATTAATTGATTTGGTAGTTAAGAAGGGACTTGTGTTCCAAGTGAATCTTCACTTTGCAGCATGTCCTGCCCACATAAATTAATTTACAAGGGCAGATGACCACATATATAGTCCAAGAGGTCTGACAGTCTGCAATATGCCGTAAATGGAACATTCGTAATGACGAAGGATCCTGCCAAATGGAAACATCAAGTGAAAATGCACACAAAGAACATTTTTTGCAGGGTTGATGACATCCAGTTCTAAAACTTTTAATATCAACTTTTACCTTTCAAACTCCTTAACATCTCCCCCTCCCACCTGACCACCCTCCTTCACTCTCAATCAGAATCAAGAACACGCAGACAAAACGCAGCCCATTCTCTCAAGATACACAAAACCTTCAGAAAAACAAAGAAAACTACAAGCTCCAGAGCCTTCTCATTTGCTGCCCCCACCCTCTGGAACGAACTCCCAATAACCCTTCGAGTGATGAAAGACCTTCATCTATTCCGAAAAGGACTCAAAACCCACCTCTTCACCGAGCATTTTGAAATCCCCTACCTCCCAAGAGCCACCCCCCACCAATCACAGATACACTCCCACCAACTTCCTGAACCCGCAAGCGACTAACTCAAACAGAACCACTGCTATTAGCCCCCCGTATGTATTATGTAAGAAAAGAAAATAACTTCCTGAACGCACACAAGTTCGATTGTAATATATGTTTATTGTTTATTGTTCTTTGTAATATTTGATTAGGTTAAATTAGACTTACCTGCTAATTGTAGTTCCTGGAGTAGATCCAGTCTAGTCCCAAATCATAGAGTTGTGTACCTCCTCCCGCAGCTAGGAGACTGAGCATGTCACTCTTTTAGTGACTCTAGTATAAGTAGTCCCAGGTCCGCCCCCTTAACTCAGTATGCTATTGTCAAAGCCGACTCACCAGAGCAAAATACATGAACATCTTTAACCAACAAAGAAACCTTAACTCCCTAATGATATAGTATTCCAAAATTAGTATAGTAAAGCCTTGCTGGAACAGAAAGAGCCGCCCGTTCTCCCCAGCCCCCCCCCCCTCTAGAGAAGCTGGACACTTGCCAGAGAAGCGGGCAACCCCCCCCCCAAAACGGACTCTGTAAACTGCTATGCCAAGTCCGCACCACAACTGTCTACACCTCTTACCATGTGCTCAGGCTATCCCCTGGCAGCAGTCCATTGGGTGGGCAGCAGGACTAGACTGGATCTACTCCAGGAACTACAATTAGCAGGTAAGTCTAATTTAACCTTCCTGATCGTTGCTCCAGTCTAGTCCTGAATCATAGAGATGTAGCAGAGCAGTGAATGTACTCAATGGGAGGGACCTGCCAGACCAGCCTGAAGCACTGCCGATCCAAACCGTGCATCCCTCTCCGCATGCACATCAATCCGATAATGCTTGACAAAGGAATGCAACGACGACCAGGTAGCCACCCTGCAAATCTCTGCCACAGGAACCAAGCCACACTCCGTCCAGGAAGCTGCCTGGGATCTCGTGGAATGTGCACGCAGTCCCTGTGGTACCAGCCTGCCCTTCAACAGATAAACCGACGCAATGGCCTCCTTAATCCATCTAGCAATCGAAGCCTTCGACGCCGGCTCTCCTTGATGCGAGCGCCCAAACAGGACAAACAAACAATCGGACTTGCGCCAAGACTCCGTCCGCTGCAAATACACTTTGAGGACCCTGCCTACGTCCAACTTATGCAAACTAACTTCCGTTCCCCTGTCCACTAACCTGGAAAAGACCGGCAAAGCCACTACCTGATTCACATAGAAGGCGGAGACTACCTTAGGTAGAAAGGACGGAACTGTCCGAAGCACCACTATCTCTTTAGAAAAGGTCAAGAACAGCTCTCTACACGACAAAGCCTGCAACTCCGATATCCTCCTCGCCGAAGTAATAGCCACCAAAAACACTGCCTTTAGCTTAAGATCCTTCAAGGTAGCCCTCGCCAACGGCTCAAAAGGCTCCCTCACCAGCGCTTCCAAAACTACATTAAGATCCCAACCTGGCACTGCTCGTCTGCACGGAGGCCTCAACAAGGAAACTGCCTTCAAAAATCTCTTCACATCTCGAACACCTAGCGGCTTCCCTTGCACGTTTCCCCGGTAACAGGAAAGAGGCGCCAACTGTACCCGGAGGGAAGACGCTGCTAAGCCCTTTTCCAACCCATCCTGCAAAAAGGACAAAACATTCGCTACCGTGGCCCTCAATGCTCGCAACTGCCGTTCTTCACACCAAGCTTCAAACAACCTCCACTCTGACATACGCCAAAGACGTGGACCTACGCCTTGATCTCAATAAGGTAGCAATCACCGCTGACGAGTAACCTCTAGCCATCAGCCTCGCCCTTTCAATAGCCAGGCCGTAAGCGAAAATCAATGTACCTGAGGCATGTTTAGCGGTCCCTGTACCAGAAGATCCAGTCTGTCCGGGAGCTTCCATGGCGGTTCCGCCAGTAGACGCATTAGGTCTGCATACCACGATCTTCTCGGCCAGTCCGGCGCTACCAGCAGAACCAGCCCCCTGTGCCGCTCTATGCGCTGGAGAACCCTGCCGATGAGCACCCACGGTGGAAACACGTACAGCAGACCGCTCTCCGGCCAACTCTGAATCAAAGCATCTAGTTCCTCTGACATTCGTTCCCGTCTTCTGCTGAAAAACCTGCCGACCTTCGCCGACTCGAACGTCGCCATGAGATCCATCACTGGCCGACCCCAACGCCGCACCAGCGTATCGAAAATGTCCTGGTTCAAGCACCATTCTCCCGGATCCACTCGCATGCGGCTCAGGAAGTCCGCCGTCACATTGTTCACTCCTGCCACATGCGCCGCCGCCAACGCCTCGAGATGCTGCTCGGCCCATTCCAGCAATCCGTCCGCTTCCACTTCCAACTGCACACTGCCGGTTCCTCCCTGCCGGTTTATGTAAGCCACCGCCGTGGCATTGTCGGAAAATACTCTGACCGCCTTTCCCTGCAGCAGCCCTTGCAATGCCCGAAGCGCCAAAAACACTGCTCTCAATTCCAACCTGTTGATGGACCATCCCCTCTCTAGATCGGACCACTGCCCTTGAGCAAAATGTCCCTCGAAGTGCGCCCCCCAACCGAACAGACTCGCATCTGTCGTCAAGGGCTTCCACTCTGGCATCTCCAAAAGACATGCCCTTCTCCAGACCCCCTGGCTGCGACCACCACCGCAGTGACCTGCGAGCCTCCCTGGGACACACCAATGTCTTGGACAAGGGATCGGACTGATGAGACCACCTCCGGAGCAACACCCTCTGCAGAGGTCGCATATGCGCTCTGGCCCACGGCACTACCTCTATCGTGGCCGCCATCGTCCCCAGCAGCTGCAAGTACCGCCAGGCCGATGGTGCTCGGAGCCCTTGGAACGCCCGAATCAAACTTCTCAATTTTTGAACCTGCTGCATCGGTAGGAACACTCTCCCCTTGCACGTGTCGAAACGGGCCCCCAAATACTCCAACTCCTGGACAGGCGTCAACTTTCTCCTTGCCACACTGACCACCCAACCCAGGCTCTGCAAGAGGTCCAACACCCGAGCCGTTGCCTGCTGCCTCTCCTCCCGCGACTTCACCAGTCGTCCAGATACGGGTGCACCAACACTCCCTCCCTTCGCAATGCCGCCGCTGCCACCACCATAATCTTGGTGAATGTTCTCTGCACCATCGCGAGGCCAAATGGCATCGCCTGGAATTGAAAATGCCCCATAGGGACTGCAAAACGAAGGAATCGTTGGTGCTCCCTTCTGATCGGAATGTGCAGATAAGCCTCTGACAAGTCCAATGACGTTAGATATTCTCCCTGCCGCACTGCTCCGATAACCGACCGCAAGGTCTCCATGCGGAAATGCGACACCCGGAGACACCGGTTCACCCTCTTTAGATTCAGAATAGGACGCATGGTACCCTCCTTTTTTGGTACCACAAAATAAATTGAGTACCGACCGCTGCCTTGTTCTTCCGGCGGTACCGGTACCACCGCATCCAGCTCTATCAACCTTTCCAAAGTCTGGCGAACCGCCTCGTGCTTGGACTTCATTCTGCATGGGGACCGCACAAATGCATCTCTCACCGGATGTTGGAACTCGAGAGCATAGCCCCTCTGCACGATCTCCAACACCCACTGATCCGACGTAATTTGGGCCCAGGCAGGAAGGAAACCTCGTAACCGCCCTCCTACTGGTACCGTCACCACCTGGGCCCCCCTCACTTCATTGCGGCTTTTTGGAGCCCGTGGACACGGAAGCAGCAAAGCCTCTGCCTGCCCCTCTGAACCCCCGAAAACCTTGCGCCCGATAGGAAAAACTTCCCCTTTGAGCCGGGGCAAACCTGGAGAGTCGAAAACGCCTGAACTCTCTAAGCCGACTCCTGGACGGACCCCCTGTCCGACTCTGCTTCAGCTTGTCCTCTGGCAACCGACCTCCTTTTGACTCCCCCAAATCCTTGACCAACTTCTCCAACTCCTCCCCAAACAGGAGCTTACCCCTGAACGGGAGCTTGGCTAGCCGTGCCTTGGAGGCCCCATCCACAGCCACAGGTACCTCCTTGCCACCACTACTGAAGCCATACTCTTAGCTAGCCCTCTAATCAAATCATACTGACTATCCGCCAGGTACGCCGTCCCTGACTCAATGCGTGCAGCCTCCTCCGAAACGTCATCCGACTGAGTCCCCTTCCATTTCTGGGACCACCGCAGACACACACGTGCCACGCAGGCCCCACAAATCGAGGCCTGCAAGGACAAGGCATTCACCTCAAACACCTGTTTCAACAAAGAATCTAATCTCCTATCCTGTACATCCTTAAGCGCTGCACTCCCTTCTACCGGAATAGTAGTCTTCTTAGTCACCGCAGATACCGCTGCGTCCACCTTCAGCGGCTTAAATATATCTTTATCCGGTTCCACCAGAGGATGAAGCCTAGCCATAACCCTAGCCCCTCTGACACCGGCTTCTGGAGTATCCCATTCCTCCTGAATCATCTCCTTAAAAATCCTATGAATGGGGAAGGATCTCTGGGACTTCCTGACGGCCTGCAAAAGAGGATCTTCCAGCCCCGTCTCCTCTGCAGAATCCGAAACCGGGACATTTAAAGTATTTAAGGTCTCGGCAATCAAGGCCGACAGCTCCTCTCTACGGAACAACCATACAATTCTAGCCTGTTCCTCTGGCTCCGTAAGCTCACCTTCCTCCAAATCCTGTTCTCCATCCGAATACTCCCAGAGCGCTGACTCTCCCAAATCCTGCTCTTCACCCTCTAATCGCAGTTTGGGTCTTTTACCCCCATTTCCAGTTTCATCTTCCAAACTATCCCCCAGCCTCTTAGGCCCCCGAGGCTCAACTGCCGAGGTCCCCGGTACCACTGCACTAGACCCTCCAACCGCCTGCTGCAAGAGAGATAAAAACTGAGGCGAAAAGAATCGCCCCCAGACCTCCCTGTAAAGGTACCTGGGGTAGGGGCCCCTCCAACGCCGAGGAAGGTCCCGGCTTGGGGTCCTGCCTCGGTTCCGGGGACGGAGAAAGATCCTTAGGCACCCCCTTCTCCAGGGGCCTCAGACCGCTCTGGCCCCCTATCCGCCATGGATGTTTCAAAACTGCAGCCTCTGCACAAACCAGCCTCAGAGACTGAACTCTTCCATGCCCCACACAAGAGGCACCTAAGCTTACCCGGCATGAAGCACACTGTTCAGTCCCGGGACCAACAAGAGGCCAGAGACCAACTGAACCACCACGTTCTACTTTATCCTTTCCTTATTTCCTTAATTTTTTTATTTTTTATTTTTTTTGTCGGGCCTTCCGCCGACCCCAAAAAAACAACCCGAACCAACTAGGGTCCCTGAAGCGCTTCCCGCTCGATTTGCTGCTCCCGTGCTTTGCCACGCGGTCCGGGCCTGTTCCACAGAACCCGCACAAGCTGAGCTGCCTGCACACGGCCCCGCTCAAAAAACCGCCGCTGAAACTGCCGGCTCTACTCCAGTACCCCGACGCAGGTCTCTTACCCGGTACCGTCTTCTTTCTGCAGCCTGGCGCTTTTCTCCCGCTGCCGGAATCACTGCCTCCTGACCGCGGCCGGGGCGCGAGCACACGGCACCGTCCTCAACGCCTGCTTTCCCGCCTCGGGGGAAAGGACGGAGGGCCCCTCCTCAATCCCCCGCACACTCTCCTGGAAGTTCTGCACCCCAGAGAGAGGGGGGAGAAGGGGGGAAGCTCACAAGCTATTTCCAGCAAAAGTAGAAAGGCCCCCAATGAAAACGCCAATTTAAAGGGGCAGAACCTCTTTCTTTATTTATTCCAACTATCTTCTTGTTTTTTGTCTTAAAAAAACAAAACAAAAAAAACACAGCTAATACTAAAATCCCTATTCTTTGCTCTAGTGAGTCCCGAACCACTGGGATCAGAACCTCCTTCCGCTGCACGAAGACTGAGCAAAACTGAGTTAAGGGGGCTGACCCGGGACTACTTATACTAGAGTCACTAAAAGAGTGACATGCTCAGTCTCCTAGCTGCGGGAGGAGGTACACAACTCTATGATTCGGGACTAGACTGGAGCTACAATCAGGAATTGTTCTTTGTAAATAGTTTTGACACAGCTGCATGCAATGTTACCTGTACATAGTTACAAATTACTGTTCCATGTAAAAGTATATAAAAAATTGTTAAACTGTTCCCTGTAAACCGCCCTTGATCTCTGGAAGGGGCGGTATAGAAGAAAAGAATAAATAAAATAAATATCAGAAAAATCAGTGTGGACCAACAAATCACTCAAATTACGAGGGCGGCGAAAAGCAAAACAGGGGCCACTTTGAAATATCTGATGAAGAGATAAAAAGTGCCGATGTTTGGCTATACTATGAGCTGAACGTTGTGCCCCATCAGAATACTGCAGCACAACCACCTGTTTATCCATTACAGGAGTAGTTTGGTTGCCGAGTAGCAAGGACCGACTGCCAAATTTGGCCCAAAGTACGCCACCCGTAGCGGTTTAAACATTAAACAAATCAGCTTGAGGTCTGTTTGTCCTGCCGCCTAGGGCTCCTACAAATTAGGGATGTTGAGTTACTTTGTTTTTAGGAACGTTAGAGACTCTGGTTGTCCTTTCCTGATGCAGCCCTTTGTAATTGTTTGTCAATGTTGACTCAAGTTTCGCCCAATCAAATTGTGACATTTCCAGCATGACGGAGTGTGTTTGCTTTACTGAGGAGCCTCTATTTACAGATAAGTGTTTTACTGTTTTAAATGCATTTAAAAAAGCAAATACGTTATTGCCTATGATTGACACTGAGGGAGTTCCAGCAGAGATAGTTTTGCTACTGGCGTTCGCTTTGCCATAGTGTAATCCCGCTTCCCCTTGTCCGAGGCATTCTTTATACATGTCATTAGATGGACATGAAGGTTTCTTCATTTTCATTACACACTCTTGAACTGGTCTCTGTTTTGAGGGTCTTACATCATGCATTGATGGTAATATTGTACATTTGATGACCCCCCCTATTGGTTCCCAAAAACATTTTCTCAAGGGCTCTTGATTGTTGACCAATTATTGAGTAAGAGACTATGGGGATTTTTGCTTTGTTGTAGTTTTATATTTACTAAGGCACATTAGGCTTTTGCAGCTAATGCATCAAAAAATTGCAGATAGCATTAGCTGCAAAAGTCATGCGCTGTTAGGGGTATGTTTACTGTAATCCGCTTAGACTCTTAGATTTGTGGTATATAAAATTAGTTAAATTTCCCCAGCAGATAATGCAACAAACGTACAGAGGCCGTAGTCAGGCAGCATATACAACTGTTCCCGCACTGTCTGCAAATCCAAAGACTACTGTGTGCTGTTGAGGCCCACGGTAACCATGCATTGCAGACTCACCCATTCTCGACCTTAATCCTACCCATTCCTGCAGATAATGTGCTTTTTACAAATAATGCAGTAGCGTTAGCAGTTATCTATCGCGTTAATAGTCAACGCGTTTTAGTAAACGTGCCCCACTGTGAAGATTATCTATTTAAGCTCTGGGAAAAGAGGGAAGAAATGAAGGTGCCTATCACTATTGTGCTGATCTATCCTAACAAGAGAAAGGTGCCAATGCTAATTCTCAGGAGGGAGATTCCCTCTGGCCCAAAGAAAGTTGCTGGTGAATAATGATACCTGAATATGTTTTTCATCTGCTATCAAGAAGCTGATTCGTGCTGTTTCCAGTTTGTGACGCTGTATTTTCCACAAATATCTTTGTTCCTTGCGAGCTGCCTCTTCTGATAATTTGCTATAATGTTCTATCATTTCTTGCCTAACAAAAATACATTAAGATGTGACACTACTGTTAGCGAGCCACTACAAGCATGCTACAGTTTCAAACTACAGACTTGAATGTCATCTTCAATCTAGCTTACTCCCTTTAAATTTCAACAACTATATTTTATGAGCATAAAAATGTAAGATCAGAATCTTAGTAAAAGATCAAAAATCTTTGCTGGTAGGAGGCACACAAAACCCAGACCTCCCCATATGTCACACCATATTCTCTAGTCCATTTTAATATTCCAATTGTTTAAGCATGATTTTTAACTTTTTCTGTCTTAACCAAGAGTTATCAACCTTATTCACAAAATATTTCACATTCAATCAATAGTAGCAGTCTCAGTCAACATAGTGCTACATTTTGGACTAATTCAACCATAGTTCTGCCTCAGGAGAAAAAAAACACTTCTCTACATTTTGTCATCAAAAAATTAGAATATTAAAATAGCCTATTTTTAATGGAAATTATGACAAAAAAAGGAAAATGGACCTAAAGGCATAGCTTGTTGATATATTTGCTAAGACTGAAATTGGTCCAATAATTTATTAGTTATAATAAGGTCATTATTACATTTTGGGTTTAATTGGCGAGTTTGGGTTATTTGATTGTTGACCCCCTACTGCTCCCTTCTGTATACTGGAAATATACACCACATCTTCTAGCAGCAAGCAAGTCACCTAATCAATTGCTTTAAGTGTAAAATTTACAATTTAACAAATAAAACAGGGTTATTAATCAATGAACCAGCTTTGACTTGTGTCGCACCTCCAGAGAGAAGTGTGACAATCTGAGGTGTTATTGATCAAATTCTCAGCAAAAGTGCTTTGAAAAAAACATATGCGAAGAGTTTAGCCAGTGGGTAAGTGGTAGTGCTGCACACTGCCATGTAGAAGATCTGCGTTCTTCCACTCTTCAATTCGTGCAGGAGTATCATGGAGACAGCTTTCACAGCCCCAGCAGAACTCCTGATCACCACATGATAGCAACATGGTCAAGCTGGACTCAAGGTCCATGAATGCTAGGTTCTGGAGGGAGGCTTTGTGCCCAATGGACGAACTGCTGCTGTAATGACATGACTAATTTAAGTTGGAAGGGGATATAAAACAGGAAAACAATCCTTGGGTAGATGGGAACGAAGGTTCTGACTGAGCAAAACCCCCAAGAGGATGAGAAGAAAAGTGCCAGGCCTCTCCCTCCACACCCCACCCCCATGCTGCCACCAAAAAAAAATTCTGAAGAGACCATCAGTACTCATCTGTACAGAAAGTTACAGAAACTACTCATTTCCTAGTCAAAAACAAGAAAAAAATTCAAGTTCCCATACAACTACCAAACCTTCAGTCAAGGATAAACCAGGTTTGTTGTTTTTTTGCAGCCAGCTAGCATGCAATGTCTCACTATCTCACTACATACCTCGCCTTTCTTTCTAACTCTTCTTCTAAAGCTTTCAGTCGTTTTTCCCTTTCACGCAGCTCCCTAGCATAGCTGAAATCGTCGTCTATTTCTTCTTGTTTTGCTGCAAGCCGACGCTAAGTGAATATAATGCAGGAGACTCAGCAATGCATAGAGAAAAATAACTTTCAGGATTTTTCAGAGAAGCTTTTGTGTTCAAGCTACTCTGACTGTATTCACATATCATCTAACAAACAATGTTCCAAGAAACTAGTCTGGTTGTTTACTCTGTGATGTACAAATTTAAGCACAATACTCACCTCCTGATCTTTTTCAAACTGCTCTTTCAGTTTCTGGAACTGCTCTCGCTTCTTTGATTCCAAGGCCATCTTCTCGGACATTTTTTGGTCTGAATTTAGTTGCAAACAAATGAATTGACATAAGTAATCAAACATTTGAAAATTCCCTTAAAAGAAATACTACAAGAACTTACCTTTAAAGGTTTCCAGTGCTTTGGTCACCGTTTCGTGGGCTTGAATGATCAATTCCTGTTTGGCAATTTCCATTTGCAAATGCTATAAGAGAATAATTTGCAGATTTATGGTGTTTATAGCAGTAAAGATATTCGTGGATGATTCTCAACTGTAATTATGTCACAACTTGTCAAAATGTTTTGTTTTTTAATTTCTCCCATGTGCACAAGTAACACAGGAAACAAAATTCATATGGTGGTCAAGACAGATGCCATCCAACTTTCGGCTGCAGACAGCTTAATGCAAATGGAAAAATTACGATATATTGCAGAACTTAAACTATGATGTTTTTCTGTCCCTCTTACTTCTACCTCTAACTGAACTGCTTTCTATTCACAATTTTAAAACAATAAGCTTTGTGCCACACTGATGTCTAGAAAGGGGCTAGTTACTAAGGTGCATTTACGTTAACCCATGTTAATTCACTATAATGTGCTATTTTAGTGCAGGCCCAATGTCATTCAATGGGACAGTTACTAATAATGTACATTAAGGGGCATGTCTGCTAAGCTACGCTACCTGTTAATGCGGACGATAATGTGGGCTGAAAATGTACCTGTGAGAATGGGCTCACTATGGAGTGGAGAGTGGGCAGGTCTGCAAGGTGAAATTAGGCCTTACCTACTAATTGGCTTTCCTTGAATCCCTCTAATCCAGTCCAGACATGTGGGTTATCATGCCTCACCAGCAGCTTGGAGACTGAGCAGGCCAAAACTTGATGACATTACCTTACATAGGCAGTTGGCACCTCCTACCAGCCTCAGTATTCTATTGAGAAAGCAGACTCCAAAGAGCAACAATGGGAGGAGTAGCCTAGTGGTTGGGGCAAGGTACTTCAGGCCGGAAGGTCGGGGGTTCAAATCCCACTAGAGGACAGCAACCTTGGGCCGGAAGGACTGGGGTTTCTAGTCCCACAGATGCTCCTTGTGGTCTTGGGCAAGCCACTTAACCCTCCATTGCCCATGTTCCCTGTAAGTATTAGTGTATGTCTCTCATATCCCTGCGTGTTAAATGTATCCCCCAATTGTGTTGTGACCGCTTTGATTGAAGGATAAGGCGGTATACAAAACTGTCTAAATAAATAAAATAAACAAACAATTAAGAATTAACCAGTAAGAAAACCATATGAACACATTAACCCTACATCCATAAAAACCTTCGTTATGTATGTCCTGTCTGTTTTTTGTTTTGTTTTGCTTGTGTTTTCTTTTCGCAAACAGCAGTCCACGGAACCCCCAGAGGAGTCCTGCTCAACCAGATGGCCCCTCACATTCCCCAGCCCATTGAAGAATGTGATGTACTCTTTAGAACTGGGATCACCATTATGCACCACCAAAAATTAAAGCAGACTATGGGAAGGGTCCTGGACTGGACTGGAGGGACTCAAGCAAAACCAATTAACAGGTAAGGCCTAATTTCACCTTCCTTATTGTCTCTCCAGGTCAGTCCAGACATGTGGGATATACCATAGCAGTACTAACATCATGAGGGACCCACGAGCCCGGCCTGAAGCACTGCAGATCTGAACCATGCATCCTCTAATACCTGCACATCTAGGCGGTAATGCTTCACAAAAGGTATGCAAAGACGACCATGTCACCACCCTACAGATCTCTAGGGCAGAACCAGAGTAGCTTCCGCCCATAATGCCTACCCTCTGGTCAAATGTGCCCACAGTCCTTTAGGCAATTCTCTATTCTCAACAGGTAGGCTGAAGCAATAGCCTCCTGTACCCACCGAGTAATCAACGTTTTGGAAGTGGCCTTGCCATTGCGCAGCCCACCAAAAACAACAAATGATCTGACTTCCGAAAGGACGCAGTTTGCTTGAAATACTGTCGTAGCACTCTGCGAACATCCAGTAAGTGCAGCTGATACTTTTTCGATGTAGCACCTATGCCCAAACACCAGAAGGGTAATTGGGCAATTGAGATGAAATGTCAATACTACATTAGACAGAAAAGAGGGCACCGGATGAATCACCACCTTTTCTTTCGATACGGGGAAAAAAAACCAAAAAAACAAAAAAAAAACCTTGCAACACAACAATGCTTGCAGCTCTGAAATCCACCTAGCCAAATAAATGGCCACCAAAACCTCCGCCTTCAAAGTCAAATCTTTCAAGGTAAAAGCACCCAGCGGTTCAAAAGACACCTAAGTTAACACTGACAACACAAGATTCAGGTTCCAAGGAGGAACCAAGGATCTTGCCGGGGGCCTAACATGCTTCATCGCTCTAAGGAAACACACCACATTTGGATAGGCCACCAAGGATAGAGCCTGGACTTGGCCACCATAACAAATGAGCACTGCTATCTGCACCAGAAGTGTATTAAATGCTAAGTAGGGAGGAGTAGCCTAGTGGTTGGGGCAAGGTACTTCAGGCCGGAAGGTCGGGGGTTCAAATCCCACTAGAGGACAGCAACCTTGGGCCGGAAGGACTGGGGTTTCTAGTCCCACAGATGCTCCTTGTGGTCTTGGGCAAGCCACTTAACCCTCCATTGCCCATGTTCCCTGTAAGTATTAGTGTATGTGTCTCATATCCCTGCATGTTAAATGTATCCCCCAATTGTGTTGTGACCGCTTTGATTGAAGGATAAGGCGGTATACAAAACTGTCTAAATAAATAATAAATAAATAAATATGTATTTCTCCAACCTGCCTGCAGAAAGATGAGAATATCCAGCAAGGAAGCAGACAACTCACACCCACGCTTCGAGCATTAGGCCTCAAACACTTTCCAGTCTCAGATGTACGATAGAGAAGTGGATCGCTTGCAAGTCGTTAACAATGTGGTAATCACAGGGGCAGAATATCCCCTCCGTTTCAGTCAAGTTCTCTCAAGAACCAGGCCATAAGTGAGAATCGATCCACCTGAAGCATCAGAATGGGTCCTTGTGAGAGAAGATTGGACCCCGCCAGCAGCCACCATGGACAGCTCACCTCCAGCTGTACCAGATCTGCATACCACGGCCTCCGAGGCCAATCAGGAGCCACCAGAACTACCAGTTTCTGATGAGCCTCTATCCTTTGCACTATGCACCCTATGAGCACCCATGGGGGAAAAACATACAAAAGTCTTTCCGTTGACCATCTCTGCACCAGAGCATCTAGACCTTCTGACATTCGTGCTCTCCACCTGCTGAAGAAGCAGTTGCCTTCGCGTTCTTGAAGGTTGCCATCAGATCCATGATCAGCTGCCTCCAATGCCTGACCAACTGAGCAAACACTGCCACATCGAGGGACCACTCGCTGGGGGTCCAGGCAATAGCGACTGAGATAGTGGGCTGCCATGTTCTCTTTGTCGACCACGTGAGCAGCTGAAATCGCTTGCAAGTTTGCCTCCACCCAAACTAACAGTGGAGCCACCTCATCCTCTAGCCACACACTTCCTGTACCTCCCCCTGACGACTGATGTAAGCCATAGTAGCAGCATTGTTGGAGAACATCCTGACCACCTTCCCGTGGAGGAATGGCCTTGACACTTTCAAGGCCAAGAAAGCTGCTCATCTCCAACTGATTGAAGGGCCATGTGCTCTCCTCCAGTGACCTGCACTACTGGGCCTTGCAATGTGCTCCCCAGTCTGTGAGACTGGAATCCATACTGGTGGAATGCATAACAGCAACTCCAATGGCATCCCCACTAGGAGTTTGAGTACAGCCGCCAATGGAGTGCCACCCGGCTGCTAAAGGGGCAAGTCAACCCCCTCAAGAGCAGATGCCACTGTGGTGACCATCTCCACAGAAAAGCCCTCTAAAATGGCCGTATGTGGGCCTGCACCCAGGGAACCAACTCAAATCAATGCCACCATCGCCCCCACAACTGAAGACAGTGCCAGGCCATTGGGGCAGTCATCCGGAGAAATAGTCAGGCCCGACTCTGCAGTGCTCTCATCCTCTCTTCAAGCAAGGACACCAGCTCCCTGTCTGTCCTGAACTGGGCCCTTAAATACACCAAATCGTGGGATGGCTGCAGGCTGCTTTGAGCAAAGTTGACCACTCAGCTGAGACACTGCAGTCGATGCAGTCCATGGGTGTCCTGCTTTCCTCCAGACTTAGCTTGCACCAGCCAGTCATCCAAGTAGGGATGTACCAAAATACCTTCCCAACGCAGCACTTCCACAACCTCCACCATGACCTTGGTGAAGGTCCATAGCACAGTAGCCAGCCCAAAAATCATTGCCTGGAACTGGAAATAACCCTTCAGCACTGCAAACCTCAGAAATTGCTGATGCTTGAGCCAAATTGGGATATGCAGATTCACCTCCATCAGATCAAGTGCTGTAAGGAATTCACCCTCCTGTACGGCCTCAATAATGGACCGAAGTATCTTCATATGAAACAAAGGCGCTCTCAGGCAGAGATTCATGCACTTGGGATCCAACATGGGTCAAAACATTCCTTCCTTTTTGGAGACTACGAAGTATATGGAGTATCGACCACAGTTACACTGGTCAGAGTGTATCGCTACTACTGTGTCAAACTGCTGAAGCCACAGCAGAGCATCCCGCACTGTCATTACCTTTTGGGGTGCTTTGCATGGAGACCTTCGAATGCAGCCATGAGGGGCTGGGCTAGAGCACATAACCCTCTCTGATCACTTCCAGTACCCCAGATCGGACATGATCTGGACCCAAGCAGAGTAAAACTCCTGCAGACTCCCTCCCACGGGGATCACCCTGACCTGGGTACCCCTCATTTCGTTGTGACTTTTTAGCTGTCATGGAGGTGGCGGTGTAAAAATCTCTACTAGTTCCTCAGGAGCCACAAAAGGCTTGTCCCCAGGAAAGGTAGCGGCCTCTCTGATAGGGTGCAAAATGAACCGTCCAGAAGCAACAAAAATCCCTGGACAGACCACTAACCGGGGCAGACATCCTGACCGGCTTCTGTTTACCCTCAGGAAGTCAATCAATCAATCTCTTTTCAACTCCCACAAATCCTTTAGCACCTTATCCAATGCTTCCCCAAAGAGCTTATTCTGGAAGAGGAGCTTACTCAAGAGCATCTTGGAAGATACATCCGCCGACCAATTTCTCAGCCACAGAAATCTCTGTGCTGCCAACAACAAGGCCATGCTTTTGGATGATGCTCAAATCAGTTCATAAAAGGTGTCTGCCAAGTAAGCCGTATCAGACTCTAGCTTAGCCACATCTAGAGAAGCTTGTTGCAACTTCCCATCATTTCCCGGTACACCTTGTGCCCATCTTAAACAGGCCCTGGCCACATAGGCGCCACAGATGGACACCTGCAACAACAAGGTATTAATATCAAATTCCTACTTGAGCAAGGTCTCCAGTTTCCGGTCCTGCACATCCTTGAGGGCTACACTGCCCTCCACTGGGATTGTGGTCTTCTTTTTAACTGCCAACACCAATGCATCTACCTTGGGCGACAAGAGCTGATCTTTTTGCTGCTCCAGCAATAGGTATAATCATGCCATAGCACACGTACCCCTTCAGGCCTGTTTCTGGAACCTCCCATTCGTCCTGGATCATCTGCTTAATCACCCTATGAACGGAAAATACCATCTGCATCTTCTTGATGGCTTGGAACAGGGGGATCTTCTAGAGGTTCTTCCTCTGGTGTCGCTCCCTGAAGCACATTAAGCGCCCCCAGGGAATGGGAGATTAACACTGCCAATTCCTGTTGGTGGAACACTCGCACTATATGGTGTGTCTTCCCCTTGTGGGATCTCCCCCTCCTCCACCGCAGATTCTCCCCAGAGGTATGCCCCTCTTCCCAGGACTCTGACTCCTGAGTGTATGGAGACAGTATCTTCTCAAGGCTCACTATCCAGACACCTCCATGTAGGCACAGGCTCACCCTCCGCCCGCTTCCCCATGAGGTCATCAGGTAATCCTCTCTTCTTGGCCCTCTCGTCCAATCCCAAGGCACCATCCCCCGAGCATTGCCTCAGACAAAAGGCTTTATGCATCAGGAGAACAAATTCTGGCAAGAAAGCTTCAGTAGCAGACAAAGGGCAGCTCCTTGGAAGTAGATGGCCTAGGGGACAAGCACACTCTCATGGGTCTCTGTCCTGTGAGGGTAGCAGCTATTCGACCCCTCTAAGATGGGTGCCTTTCCACCAAAAGCGCAGGAGATCTGAGCCTGAAGATAGTTGAGCAGGGGCCCCTGACCCTTCAGAGGATGCTCCCAAACCTGATGCACCGTTTGTCACCAGCAAGGCCTTCCTCCACCAATCAGGACTCCGATTCACAACCGTGGCAAAAGCCTGTGACAGAAACAGAGCCCCAATGGGAACTACAGGCCGAACACGTGACTTTGGCCGTCATTCGTGTCTGTGCTCCAATTGCCACCCCCCCCCCCCCCCGAAAAGAAAAAAAAACAACACAAAAAACACAAAGTACTCCAAAAACAAGAAAAAGCGAAAGAACCACCCCCCCTCCTCTCCCGAGTCTGGCCTGAACTCCTCGGAGTCCCCCACATGTGGCAATGAGGAGAAATGAGATCCACAAAATTGCGCTGGCTCCACATGCTCCCCGGTTCGGCAGCAGGCAGACTGAGCTGCATGCTGCCCAATTGCTGTCCAGAGCTCGACAAACTCACCCTACTGCAGTTTCCCCACTGTGGAGAATTGCAGACTGGAGCCACAGTGGAGCAAAGGGAGTGGGAGGTGCCCTATCCGTCCATACTGCCGATACCACCAAAACACTGCTTACCTCACCACACTGGCCCTCATTGTCCCGGCTGTGACAGGAAACCCTCACAGGGTACTGGGGACTACAAGCCACGCCTCTGTTTTCAGACTGTTGCTGTGATTCCTCCAAGCCTTTATTAAATTTTTTCATCGAGAAGAGAAAAATAAAGAGCCCTTACCCCAATTATCTGAAGCCCATTCCAATTTCCAAATTTTTTCTTATTTGTGGATCTTCAGTGGAGTCCAGACAACACAGAAATCACACCTCCCAAGCTGCTTGGAGACAGACTACTGAGGCTAGTAAGGATGTGCCAGCTGCCTATGTAAGGTGATGTCATCAAGACTTGGCATGCTCAGTCTCCAAGCTGTGGTATGACAACTCACATGTCTGAACTGGAGGGATGATAAGGAATGCACAGTTACCGTGGGTGCAAACAGTGCGCGGTCACTGTCAAAGTTGCAGACGGCATGGGTGCAGATATTGTCACTTCAATGGATAGTATTATGTGCATCTGTAGTGCTACCGGGCTGCATGTATTTTACTTTTTAATGCATTATCTGCTGGGAAATTCTGTGCAGGCCCCCAACAGCACCTACGTTTGCAGCTAATAGGGTGCTATTTGCACTACAAAACGGCATGCTAGCTGCAAAAGCCTAATGTGGTTTAGTAAACATGCCCCTAATACTGGCACACCTTAGTAACTAGCCCCCTTCATCACTCCGCAAATATGCTAAAAACATAACTTTGTTTATATAAAAGGCTATAAAAATGCTTGATGTATAATAAAAGGATTTTTTAATTTTAAATTTAATCAGGCATAGAAACTCAAGGTGGATTACAATAAAAAAGTAAAACATAAAAGATTATAATACCCATCCTTATTCAAACCACCCACCTTCCCTTTCCCTAAAGTAAATTCAACATATTAACTATTTGAATTTTTACCTTTAATTACATTAACCAATTATAAACATTTCTGCAATGTCTTATACATTAGAGGTTTAGTGCCTTGTTTTTATTCATACTATAGACTCCAGAACTGTAGTTGATATCCATTTGATTACCTTTTTTTCCTTGCTGATGGCGCTATACCGAGCAATTCTCTCCATTCTTCCGACATAGGTTGCACAATCTTTTTCCATTTCCTTCAGTTCCTCAAGTGAGAACGTTACAGATATCCGTGGAACAGGGATTTCGGACCAACAAATATAATGCTGCCAAGAAGAGAATGTGTAAATTTATCAGACCAGGAGAAGACCTAATATTAAAGAGCAAGGATTTGGAAGCTGGCTGTAAGGATTTTTCTCAATGGTCAAGAATTTATGGAAAAAGTACAGAGGATCCATAACTATGAGAAAGTGAAGGTGGACTCTGTGGGTCTGCAGTAAATACGATATACATGCCTAAAGAGAAGTCCTAGACATTTGTTAAGCATCAATATGGGTAAAAATTAGCATCCTTTGTATACTTTTATGCCTATGAAGAAAAAAAAAGGTTGAATTACACTGGGGGAGTGAAAAGTACACATTAACGCAAACATGTTCAAAAACATTGTTAATGAAAAGCTGAGTGTGCAGAAAGAATGCTAACATTACTGAATCACCCTAATACTAGTTATTTTCTCATCAAAATAGATTTTGGATGTCTAATTTCTGTGCAACAACTCGCTCCACAGTATACAGAGCATGTTCACAAGGAGTCCTTGGAACAGCACAATTGAATGTTAATGGAGAAAATGAAATTCATATGCCAAAGCAATGTGAAATGTCCCTGAATATATTAGGAGGTAAAATACAGCAAGCATGATGCTCCTGAATGGTTTACAATTCTCAGGAAACTTAAGGATTCCTGTAAAAACTGCAGAGTAGATTCAAAATTTTAAAGTTTATTATTTATTTATTTATTTATTTTTATTGGGGGCCAGGGGACTATATCCCTCATTTCAAGGGGTTTTCCACAGTGGAAAAGGTTAAATCATTCAGACTGGCTTTGGCTTTTATGTGGCAATTTTAAAAAATGTCTTTTGAAGCTAAATCCAAACAGATATACATATCTATACCTATACACATCTATACCTATACACATCTCCATTTCTCTCTCTCTCTCCGTGCATATTGATGCCCTCCCCAAAACAGTTCTCCAAAACTATGTGCAAAAGTATGCATGTTTTTACCCACATACAGGATGGACAATTTTCAAAATAGTCCAAATAACGTTAAGTAATTATTTACAAAGGCAAATTGCTTTCAAAAATAGCCTTCTACAGGTCCTAATATATAAGGATCAGTTATGCTTTGGCTCACACATCCTGAAAGTTTTCAGATATCCCAAATTTCTGAGATATTTACCTTGGGACAGCACAACTTCAACAAGTTTATGGTTTTCCCACAAATATAGATCTCATTTGCAAGATGCTTCAGAAACACAGGGACAAAATCATCTACTTCCTTTGAGGCCAAAACATAGCCTTGGGTCCAGTAGCGTTTATCTACGTGGCAAAAAAAAAAAAAAAAGAAATTGTATTAATATATGAATATTAAGTGGCATATTTGTGTTTTGCAGCCAACCGATACCATTTTCCAGATATGTTAGGGGGTCAAAAAGAGTCAAGTACAGATATTCTTTTCCCATAGGCACATGCACACAAATATGCTTGCATTCTAGAAAATGGGTTACATTACTTCCCTGGGAAGCTTCTAGTTTTTCTTCAATATACTCGTTTCTCTCTCTTTTCTGCCTCTACAATGATTACACTCTGGGCCCCTTTAACTAATGCTTAGCTTGCTGCTAACTAGCATTAGTATGCACTACCTGCCGCCATGCTACTGGAATAAAATGGGTCATAGCAGTAGATTGTACGCGCTAAGCATTAGCTAAAGGTGTCTTATATTTACTGAATCAGGTTCCTTGGAACAGTCTACCTTCCCTGACCCAAGAACTGGGGAGACTAAGAGCATCTATGAAGAAAAGGAGCACGCCAACCCCAGGCCAGCAGAAATCCTTCAGAGCTTGTACAGGAAACAGGCTACAATAAACCCTTATACATCTTTTTCTTTATAATTTCCACAGTTTTGCAATTACCCCGGTTAAGTTATAAGGTATTGACTTTATAAAGCCACAACATATTTTATAAGAAATTACCTCTAAAGTGAAGATAATCCTCATTCACCTGAATCATAAATTCTCCATAAGCATCCTTGAAAAATCCACTGTACACCCAATCGTATACAAACCTGTAGATATGAACAGAAGGTAGGCGTTTTCAGTAGCAAGTTAGGATTGACTTTAAGAATTGTATAAGGATTATTCTGAATAATTAAAATAATTCTTTGATCAGAAACAGTATGGCATTTGCCAATGAGGATAGTAGCTCTACATAGATATGGTAAAGACTCACCTGGTATATGGCTCACAGCTAGTTTTTAACAGAGACAGCAAAACCGCATAATGTTCATTGCTGCAGTTTTCAAGAGCTTCTTTATAAAGATATGAAAGCAGTTTCACTCCCTGAAAGGAAAGAAGTAGTTCACATTTTCTCATATTACAATATTTGCCTTTTTTATAAGTGTATTTACGTGTGTGAAATGGCATGCATACAAAGTGTTTAGAGGAAAGGAGGTGTGGCCTGGGTATGTATTTCATTGAAAAAATTTCTTATACTACCCATCTGAGTGGTGTACAAAAAAAAAATTTACAAACAAAAAATGAAATATATCCACTTAATGAAATGGCTCTCAAACTATGTAGGAAAAGCTTGGGAAAACATATGTTTTGAGCTGCTTCACTGACGTGATGTGTTCTGTGTAATCCTTCAGAGTATATGCATATTCTTTATTTTATAATGGCCATGTATGCATATCCTGACATTTACACCTGCTGAAAGTGATGTATAACCATAACTTGTCTTCTGGACCAAGAACTTGGAGAAGTGCATAAATGGTGAAAAGTTAATCACCTTTCCGAGTCACAATCCACATACCCCTGGACAAAGTTAGACTGAGAGGAAAGCACTTGTCCTCAGGCTATTTTGCTTATACGATAAAACCTGCTACCAGTGTGCATTTATAAGGTTACAAAAAGGCACACTGCCCTGTACTCCATCTGCAAACAAATACATGCCTGTGGAGGGGAGACAAGATATACTGTAGGGCCGATGCAGAATGCTAGCGTGGAGTCTGTGCAAGGTATCACATCTGCACATATTTCTTGTGCATAGATGTCATGCTGCAATGCTGAAAAGGGATCGGCGTAAATGTAAACACTGCACAGAAGCCAGTGACAGCACAGTTACTTACCTGTAACAGGTGATCTCTGGGAACAGCAGGAATAAGTTCACATATGGGTATCGTCGGTACCGACAGAGCCTGCGCAGGAATGCTCCCCAGCATCCAAAGGAAAGCTTTTGGGAGCATCCCACAGCGCCTGCGCGCTGCCTTCCCACCTTTCCTAACCGCCTCTCTCCAGTTCGAGTTTTAAAGCTGAGACAAAGAAAGAGTGAGGAAAGGAAAGAAAGATAGAGAGATACAACTCCTAGGGGAGGTGGGTGGGTTGTGAAGACTTATTCCTGCTGTTCCCAGAGATCACCTGTTACAGGAAAGTAACTGTGCTATCTCCAGGAACAAGCAGGAATGAGTCTTCACATATGGGGACTCCCCAGCTAGAGATGCCTGGGAGATCACCCAGGTTGTGAGTCCCTGGGAAGAGCTCTACCTCCCCCCATGAATCTCAGGCATCCAGCCAGGGATGGAGGGTAGGAGTTGGTTAGGTATGGAACAGGTGTTTGAGAACAGCCTGACCAAATAAGGCATCCCGGCGGGAGTCCTTGTCCAAGCAGTAATGGGCTGTGAAGGTATGAACCGAGGCCCAGGTGGCCGCTCGACAGATCTGGTCGATGGACACAGAATTTAGATGAGCCATAGAGGTTGCCATGGCCCTCACATTGTGAGCTGTGACATGGCCCTCCAGAGAAAAGGTTCTTACTCTGGTAAGCAAAAGAAATACACTGAGCAATCCAATTGGACAGAGTTCTCTTAGTCCTAAATGAGAGGGATCAAAAGCAACAAAGAGTTGAGAGGACTTTCTATGTTGCTGTGTCCTCTATAAGTAAAAAGCAAGAGCTCTTTTACAATCCAGGGTATGAAGATTCCTCTCTGCACTTGAAGCATGAGGTCCTGGAAAAAAAGACAGGTAAATAAACCTCTTGGTTCAGATGAAAAGGTGAGACCACTTTAGGCATAAAGTGTGGATTAGTCCTGAGGACTACCTTGTCATGATGGAACCTTGTTTAAGGAGGATTAGCCACCAAGGCTTGCAGCTCACTGATGCGGCGAGCTGAAGTGACTGCAATAAGAAAAATAACCTTCCAGGAAAGGAATTTCAAGGAGGTAGTGGCTAAAGGTTCAAAGGGTGTCTGCATAAGCTGGCCAAGAACCAGATTCAAGTCCCATGCCACTGGAGGTGGTCTGATGGGAGGTTTAATCAAAAGAAGGCCTCTCATGAATCTTGCTATAAGAGGATGAGAGGAAATAGGCTGTCCATTGAGAGGTTTAAGGGATGCTGCAATAGCACTCAAATGGACTCTTACTGAATTTGTTTTAAGGACTGCATGGGATAAATGCAGCAAATACTCTAGTAAAGAATTCAGAGGTATGGCAAGAGGGTTAAGACCCTTCTCTGCACACCAAATGGTAAACCTTTTCCATTTAAAAGCATAGGAACGTCTGGTGGAAGGCTTTCTGGAAGCATGAAGGATATCCTTCACTTGCTGAGAAAGATGCAAATCTTGAAGGTCTAGGCCTTCAGCAACCAGGCTCTGAGGTGAAGAGACTGGGGATTTGGGTGCCACAACGTTCCCTCCTCCTGGGACAGGAGGTCTGGAGCAGATCCCAAGTCCAGGGAGGGAGCTTGAGAGAGATGCAGAAGTAGAGGGTACCACACTTGGCGTGGCCAATGTGGTGCTATGAGGATCATAGACCCCTTGTCTCTCTGAAGTTTGAAGAGTGTCTTGGGAATTAGGGGAATGGGTGGAAAGGCATAGAGGAAGTCTTGCCCCCAATGGAGGAGAAAGGCATCCCTGGCCTGAACTCCCTGACACAGAATTCTGGAACAGAACCGGGGAAGTTTGGCATTCCACGGACTTGCAAACAAGTCTATGTCTGGGGTTCCCCAAATTCAAAAGATCCTGGCTATCTGGTCCCCATGGAGGGACCATTCGTGTGGAAGCAGAACTCGACTGAGTCTGTCTGCCCAAGAGTTTTGAACCCCTGGAAGATACACTGCCATGAGATGAATTTGATGCTCTCTGGCGAAGGCCCACAATCTCAGAGCTTCGTTGCAAAGCGACAGAGAGCCAGTTCCGCCCTGCTTGTTCACATAGAACATGGTTACTTGGTTGTCCGTGTGGATGAGGACTGTCTTGTAGCTGAGCAGGGTGTGGAAGATTCTGAGAGCTAGAAAAATTGCTCTGAGCTCTAAGAGGTTGATATGTAGAGATGTCTCTTCTAGAGACCAGATGCCCTGAGTGGAGAGATCTTGAAGATGAGCTCTCCAACCTCTTGGAGAGGCATCTGTTGTAAGGGTTACTTGGGGTAACACCTGTTGAAAGGGGGACCCCAACAACAGATTTTGAGTGGACTTCCACCACTGGAGGGACCAAAAGAGACGACTGGAGGTTGCTATTTTGTCTGACAGGCAACCTGATGCCTGGGTCCATTGGGTGGATAGAGTCCACTGAGCTGCCCGCATGTGAAGGCTAGCGTAAGGAACCACATGCACAGTGGAGGCCATGTGGCCTAACAGTTGTAACAGCTCTCGAGCAGTTAAATGGGATTTTAACTGAATTTGTGAGGCTAACTGCACCAAGCGTAGGCAACGGGCCTGGGGAAGATAGGCCCTTGCAGTTGTGGTATCCAGCAAGGCCCCTATGAACTCTAGAGACTGAGTAGGGGTGAGATGGGATTTTGGAAAGTTTATTACAAGCCCCAGATACTGAAGTATACGGCTTGTGCAGGTTAGAGAAATCTGGGCCTCTGACTGGGATGGAGCTCGGATGAGCCAGTCGTCCAGATATGGGAATACGAATATCCCTAGAGTGCGTTGAAATGCAGCCACTACTGCCATGCATTTTGTGAACACCCTTGGAGCAGAGGCCAGACCGAAAGGAAGCACTCTGTATTGATAGTGCTTCCCTTGATAAAGGAACCAAAGGAACCTTCTGTGTGTTGGATGGATGAGGACATGGGTGTACGCATCCTTGAGGTCTAGAGAGCAAAGCCAATCCTGACTCTGAAGGTATGGAAGGAGAATACCAAGAGAAATCATCTTGAATTTCTCCTTGCATAGAAACTTGTCCAATTCTCTGAGATCTAAAATGGGTCTGTAGCCCCCCGTTTTCTTTGGGATAAGAAAGTAGGGGGAGTAGAACCCTGAGCCCTGTTGAAGAAGGGGTACTTCTTCTATTGCCCTTGGGCAAGAAGGGTAGTGATCTCCTGACCCAGAAGGTCGAGGAGAGATTTCTGGGAATTGAACTGTCTCACCATGGTGTGAGGAGGAAGGTTTAAGAAATGAAGCTTGCACCCCTCCCTTATGATGGAGAGGGTCCATTGCTCTGCTGTGATTTGTTCCCATCTGGGAGCAAAGTAAGCCAACCTTCCTGGAATGGTGAGAGGTTCTGGATGTTCTAGAGCCAGAAAGGCTAAGCTCTCTAGTTGTAAGTCAAAGGCCCTGAGGAGGCTGAGGCTGTTGGGCCGTAGCAGTCCTAGCAGCCTTAGGCTTGGCCTGTTTCGGTTGTTGCTGTCTCTTTGTAGCAAAACGACTTGCAGAAGATGACTGCTGACCATAAGCAGAATAATATTTCCCTTTTTTGGGAAAAAAAACCCTTTTTGAACAACCTTTTCTTAAAAGGAGCAGAAGAAGACTTTGAAAGTCTATCTAAAGCAGAATTTTCAGCATCCATTTGGGTGGCCTTTGCTTGCCAATCTTTGCCAAAAAGATTTTCACCTGTACAAGGAAAATTTCCTAAGCCATCTTGAGCCCAAGGTTCCAAATCAGAAGCTTGTAACCAAGCAACTCTGCGAGCACCCATGGCAATGGCCGAGGCTCTGCTGGCACCTTCAAAAGAGTCAAAGGCTGCACGGTTGGAGAACTTGGAAATATCCTGGGCATGTTTGAGCCAGGTGAGGAATTCCCTTTTATCTTCTGGAAGAAAAGGAGATAAAGTTTGCAGGTGATCTGTAACTTCTTTTAGAAACATCCCCATATAGAGACTATAGGAGTTGATTCTGGCAATAAGCATACTAGCCTGGAAAATTCTCCTGCCAAAAGGCATCTAAGGTTCTGCATTCCCTTCCTGGAGAAGAGTGCCTCTTTGTACTCTTTATCTTCTTCATAGCAGACTCCACCACAATGGAGTGGTGAGGAAGTTGAGTCTTATGGAAGCCAGGACAAGGAGGAACACGGTACATGGTGTCCAACCCGCGAGAATGAGGGGAAGTGGTGAGAGGAGTCTCCCATATGCCCAACATGTGATCATAAAGAATCTCATGTATTGGTAAAGTGGCTGCCTCTTTAGGAGCCTTAGGATATTGTAAAATATCTAATTTTTTGGCTCTAGGCTCTGTCTCAGGGGCCACCGAGATGGAGAGGCCCCTGGCCACTTCCCTAATGAAGTCTTGAAAAGACAAGTCTTCTGGAGGAGACATTCTCCTTTTTGGAGAAGAGGGCTCCTGAGGATGAATCACCGATGCTTCGACAGAGACCTCTGATTCATCAGAGTCTTCAGAGGAATCGAAGTATTGTCTGTCTGGATGCTCCTGCAGCGCCCGATACGCGTACCGGGTGGTATCGACATCGGGCGTGATCGGTACCGATGGGCATCACCGGACAGTGTACCGCTGCAGTCGACACCGAAGCAGATGTCGATGCAATCGGTACCGGCACCAGAACCGATGTCGTACCGGTGCCGGTACCGGCAACGGAGTTTGTTGCGGTACCGAAGGCGTCGCAGCTTGTATGAATGCTGTGATGGCACGCTGCATGGTCAGGATATTCTGATCCATTGACACAACCAATGTCTGGATGTCGGTACCAGTGGGAACCACCGGTACCCCAGAACATGGCAACAGGTGATCGGTCAAGGCCGAGCCATCGATGTCAACCTGTGACCCCATAGATAAAGCTTTGGAAGCCGGAGCCTCCTGCCGGGGTAATTTTGCCGGTGCGGATTCCTCAAGGGCAAGCCCGGAGGCATCTCGATACTTAGAGGGAGATCTACCCTTCGAGGACCGGCTGGATTTAAGTTTGGTTACCTGAGATCCATGTGAGGAAGAAGCAGCCCTGGAAGACGTCGATGCAACCGAACCTGCATCCGAGGGAAACAGGGTACTGAGCTTAGCTGCTCGATTCTGTAGACCTCTTTTAGACATCATGGAGCAGGACTCACAATCCGCAATGGAGTGGTCAGGACCTAAACATTTTAGACACCATTCATGAGTGTCTGTGACAGAAATAGTGCCGCTGCACTTCGTGCATTTTTTAAACCCAGAGGCGGGCTTTTCCATGAGGAAAAATTTCCTAGGCCTAATGCCAAAGAAGAAAATGCACTGAAATGAGAAAAACGGTAGGTTTTTTTTTTTTTTTTTAGAATAAAGAAAGAAAAGACCGGCGGTACCAGTCCAGCATCGAGAAGGCAGACGCGCGACCAAAGAAATAAAATAAAATAAAGAAATTCAGCGGTGACAGGAACATGACCTGCTGGCTCCGCGGAAAAGAAGAACTGGAGAGAGGCGGTTAGGAAAGGTGGGAAGGCAGCGCGCAAGCGCTGTGGGATGCTCCCAAAAGCTTTCCTTTGGACGCTGGGGAGCGTTCCCGCGCAGGCTCTGTCGGTACCGACGATACCCATATGTGAAGACTCATTCCTGCTTGTTCCTGGAGATAATGCTATCGCACAGCCCATGCAGATCCATTCAAATTACATGATAAAACAATTCCGATCGGATGCAGAGAAGTGTACATAAGAGTGAATTTAATGCCAGAATTTTAGCATCTATTCAAAGGAGACAAAGTGTCTGCACTTCGTGTCGAAGAAGAATCTCTCTCCAATTCATGAGCGGACAAATCCCCATTGTATTTTACGGCTTTGTTGAATGAGGTTTTTTGGTTGTTGTTTTTTTAAACGGGGAATTTTGCTGGAACGAATGTATGCACATATGATGGAATCATATGCGGCGCATGACAGCAACCATTCTGCTCAGAATATTGCTCAAAATATCATCACTATTCAATGACACCAATATTGCTCAAAGTAAAAGTAAGCAGAAGTATGTGCCACATAGAATTCCAGCACATGCACACAGCTGCCTTTTTGAACGCAGGATCTAGGCGCTCGCTAAATTTGTGAAGGTAGCTTTAGCCCACAAACAGGAAGCCCAAAGTTATCTGAAAAATGTTATCTGCACATCATAACTGCTTGGTGGGTTTCTGAATATGGTTCTCTATGTAGTGAAATTGCACCACAAAAATGATTCCTGCAAATTGAAAGTAACACTCACGGTTGGGAATGATGTACCGTTTCCTCGGTTTGTTCCAACACCAGCTGCTCCAATGCCACATAATTCAGCTAAATACCTGCCACAAAATGATGTAAGCATACAGTTACTGAAAGTCTTTTTAGATCTAAACAGCAAAAAAAAAAAACCCTTCATATTTATCCCTTGGAATATTTATTTATCCGGTTTTATATACTGCCTTTTGACATGTCAAGGCAGTTTACTTCGAACAGTAAGTAGTTTACATCGAACGGTAGCAACGGATTTAACACTACATAGTTATCGAACAGAAGCAACGGATCGTACATAGAACCATAAAAGAGAAACATCGAACCTGCCTGACAACATGAAACTTAGATAACTATATACAATAGTACGGACAGGGTTGGTAGGGGGGGCATGACAAAGGGGAAGTGAAGTTAGCGAAGGTATCGCTTGGGAGGCATGGTTAGTCTGGGACAAGGAAAAAGTGCTTGGGCGCTTAGTAGGCTTATCTGTATGCTGCAAAACTAATAAAAGACCTGTGATTAAGGAAAATGGAGGGGGGGTTGGGGGGGGCCAGTGCTTAATTTGTAGACAAAAAAAGGAAATGAAACTATAGGTGGGGCCACTGGAAGTCACCTCACTCAAATACACTCAATAATTCATTTGGGAGTAAAAAGGAAGCCAGTAGGCGCATATATATTTGGAAAATTGATGTTTTCAGCCCCAGCAGAAGCTGCTGCATCCCAGCTTTTAATCCTGAAGCTGGCACACACCAGACAGGACTTGAGACACTGCAGCAGGTCCAGCAAGCCAGAAGTGCCAAGTAGCTGCTGCACCCGGTTGCACTTGCAAGTTCTGTACAGAGCAGGAGGCAGTGAACAATAGGGGTGTGAAGGCAAAACAAATTTAGTTTTATTAAACATTTCATTGTGTTCCATATTGGGTTTTTTTAGAAATGTTCATTTATGGCAATTTTGTTGATTTAGTAGCAGCTGTGGCTAAATGTTTACTAAAGGCAATAACAAATGTGTAGAAATAAACAATTTGCTTTTAACAACTGTTCAGTCCCATCCCCCAACTGTCATCACAACAACATGGCCTTGAACCAGTTACCATTGGGTTGAAAGGCTGGAGACTGCATAAGGAGCAATTGTTTCTCCAGGGAGGACATTCTTCAGCCAGCCTGCTCTTAATTGTGTCTTGAATTGCTGGTGATCTTAGTTCCCATTTTCTGAATGGCTCAAAGTCTGTCTGGGCTTGAGCTCTATGGAGAATGCTAGCTGGATTTTTTTTTTTTACTTCTGGATCAGCTAACCCCCATTCTAGAGACTTATTTCAAAGCCTTTTTTTTAACATGTTCTTGTGCCAGAAATTCTGTAAATCCATGTTTAAAGTATACTATCAAAGACATTTACCAACCCTAATCCAGATCCTGGTTATCCATAACGAGGCAAAAGAAAAATACTATACAAACTAACTTTGGGCCAATCAGGAAACAGGAACAAAGATCATCAAACACACAAGAAACCAGATACAGTTAAGAGCAGGCTGGCTAGAGCCAGCTCTCCAAGAGACATAATAGCTTTGCCTTCAAGATTCCTGCAACCTAATTCAAAGAGTGCAGGAGTATTTAGTTAACTTATTTTATATACCGCACTATTACTTATCAGTGCGGTGTATATTGAACAGAACAATATACTGTGCAGATGAGCCGCATAGTGTTTACATTGAACAGGGATTAAAACTTGGATTTAAAAAGGGATAACATTTCTACAGCTTATTTATAATGTTGTCCATGTTTTCAGGCTATATTCTATTCAGAGCTGATCATTTTGGGTTGGCTAGTAGCCTAGTAGTTAGAGCAGCTGCCTAGTACTCAGAAGATCAAGAGTTCAATTCCCACTGACACACCCTGTGACCTTCGGCAAGTCACTTTACCCGCCACTGCCTTGGAAGAAAAGGCTAGCAATCTACTTCCAGTGATACACTGCCAAGAAAACCCAGAGGCAGCTGGGTCGCCAGGAGTCAGCACTGACTTGATGGCAGTTGAAAATAAATAAAAAACTTTAAAAAAAAAAAGACATTGGTTTGAGACTAGGCTGCATCAACAGTTGGAGGTGGAAACATTGTCCCTCAAATTTCAGGTTTTTCAGATCACATCAACCACTGCTCCAGACAGCATTTCAATGGGAGATAGGCAGGTAAAAATCAGCAGCTGGCTCCACCCCTGTGGGTGGAATCTGAATGACATCACTTCCTAAGCTGGATAAGTGCTGGAATGCTGTTCCACCCCATTCCGGCACAAATTAAGCCGTGCTGGGGACCAGAGGCGTAGCGTGGGGGGTGCAGGGGGGGCCGGCCGCACCGGGCGCAACATGGGGGGGGCGCGCTCGCACTCGCAGCTCTCTGTTGCCGATGAGGGGGAAAGGCAGGTCCCTATGATACATGTTGGCGCGTACGCCATCTGGTGGTGGCACTGCAAAGAGGTTTGCGCTATAGCCCTCGAGCCCGCAGTCCTGGGAGTCGCATTGTTCTTGGCAAACCCTCGGCAACAAAGCGCAGGCGATGCGATTGACCCCCTCTAGGTAGCTATTTCACACAAGCTGCCGGGGCGGGGTGGGAGGGGGACTGTTTATCGCGTCGTCGCCCCTCGATCTCAATGTAAAGCTGGGGTTGGGGTCGGATCGCCCTGTGCGCTCGAGAAGGCGGAGCTGCAGGGCGGCATCGCGAGTTTCTGGTTCCGGATCTCCTCCTCTTCCCTGCTGTTGGGCGTTTAACCATGCTTGTCGGGCTCTTGCTGCTGTGCTGTTCGTTTCCCTGGACTCCGGCTCAGCGAGGTCAGTGCTGACGATCGCTCCCTCCCGGGGTAGGATCACGGTCGGCTCCCCCGCGCAAAGAAGCTCCCCGGCGGCTAAAATCCACGGGTTAGGGGGCGCAAATTACTTGCCTTGCCCCGGGTGCTGACAACTCACGCTACGCCACTGCTGGGGACTCCACCTCCAATGCTGTAATCTTCAGTGCGTCTCTTCCAGCACTCAGACAACTCAAATACCATGACTGCTTTTCTCAGACCCATACCAAAAACCACCACAGTATTAACGCCGTACTCCACTGGTAACAAGATTGAATGCTTCATCTCTAAGCAACAGTGGAAAGAAAACACAGGGACAACATGGAATATATTGGATTTTGCAGGACAGAAGCAAAACAGCTACAACATGTGTTTACCTGTGAAAAGTAACAGGCACTACAGGAATAAACAGAAGCTAATTTTAATCTCGTAGTCATGAAAATGAATGTTGCAATTCATGGCTAGAGAGCCAAGAGTGAGATAAAAGACTGCTTAGCACAGGGGCTCCTAACTTTTTATGACTACAGACCCCAATGGATTGCCCAGTATGCCCCCATATCCCCTCCTTTGCCAGACTGTCAAAATCATATTTAATGCATATAACTAGACACAGGACAGTTAAAAGAAAGCCTTAAGGATTTTATCATATTTATTCAAATCACAAATGTACAAACTACCTACAACTAGTGAGACATTTTCTGCTTTTGTGCAATCAAAACAGGGAATAGAGTTATAGTTACTGACAATGTTACTCGCATGCCATCTGACATATCAAGGCGATTTCTCCACTTTGATTTCAGGTTTAATAATGCAGAGAATCCTGTTGTTTCACAGAGAAAAGTAGTTGTGAAGGGAAGCAAAACATTCATTGCCCTCATCGTCAAGCTAGAGTAAGCTGCGATTTGCTCACACCAAAACTGCCTGCTATCCAGCCCAGCCTTTTCAAAATCAGCTCTCTTTCTTGGGTCTACTTGGAATTCAATGAAATCATCCTTTGCTAAATTGTTCTCACTCATCATAGATATAGCAAGTGCGAATGGGTTCATGATCCGAACAGATTCCATACTAAAATCATTCATATCTGAGCAGTAACCCTCAAAATATGTACTTACAGTGGTGTGCAAAAGTCTGGAATCACTTGTGAGTTGTGTTTTTCGTACTTTCTAATGTTTGGGTTTTTTAAATTTTGCGTAAGCCCAGCATATTCATCTTTCTACCACGTTAAAAGGGATACATTTGGCTATTAGAGTTGACTTTTTTGCATTCCTTACTTCCAATTTAAATACTTTACCGACATTGGGAGATAGCTACTGCGATTTGTGGATCCTGCGTCAAAACTGGACCGAGATTATCCAATATGCACACGTTATTTCTGACCAATCAGGAGGCTGGTTTCACTAACCAATCACAATGCAGATATCTAGCCAACAGTGCAGCTATAAAAACACGTGGAATTTTTGAATTTCATACGCTTTCTGGATCGACCATGAAGATGACTCGGACCCTGATGTTGGAGGAGCGTGTTCGTGTGTCCTTTATGAGCGAGGAAGGATTTTCAAGCCATCAGATAGCCAGGAAAGTTGGCTGCAGTCAGAGCACTGTTATGATTGTACAGAAGAAGAAAAAAACGGGTTCAGTGGAGGACAAGCCTCGTTCAGGTCATCCACGTCCATCAACATCACACCAGGACCATGCACTATGATGCATTTCACTGACTAATGCAAGTTGACCTCTCCTCAGCTACTTCGAGAGTGGTCAGACAAGAGTGAGGTCTGTGTCAGCTCAACAGTTTGTCGCCAGTGCTTGCAGTTTGGTCTCCGGGGCTGCAAAGCACGGAATAAGCCACTGACGACTGACATACAAAGGCGCAACCGGATCATGTGGGCGAGAAAGCATTCAACCTGGTTGACTGAAATGTGGGAAAAGGTGCTATTCAGCGATGAAAGCACCTTTTGCCTGTTTGGTAACCAGGCCCACACCTATGTGAGGAGATTTCCTGGAGAGGAATTCAAGCCTGAGTGTCTCAACCTCACTGTGAAGCATCCTTTGAAGGTCATGGTCTGGGGCTGCATGACTGTCAGTGGCGTTGGATTTCTTCACATCGATGGAATGGTCAATGGGGCCAAGTACATCACCATACTGCAAAAGTGCATGGTGCCATCAGCACACCAGCTTTTTCCTGGCCAGTTCCTGTTCCAAGATGACAATGCATCCTGCCATCGCTCCAGACAGGTGATCAGCTGGAAGCAGCGGAACATCAAGTCAATGGACTGGCCTGCCCAGTCTCCAGATCTGAATCCAATTGAGAACCTGTAGCACAAGGTGGCCTTGGAAATATCCAAGAGACATCCGACATCAAAGCGTGAGCTGACTGAGTCACTCACTGCAGCTTGGAATCGCATTGTCACCAACAATCACCTTGTCAGACTGGTTCATTCAATGCTGACAAGGTGCAGTCAGGTGATCAAGAACAAAGGGTGGCCCATCCAATACTGAGCCATCACTGACACATAAAGATAGCCTTTTTCAAGGCCACATCCATTAATTTGAAGGAAACCTGGCGTGCGTCCATAATATTTTAAAGCATACTTACAATAATATATTGTTGGCAAACGACGTACATTATGCAATTTTCACAGAAAAAAATCTAACAGGAAAACTATGGGGAACAAACTCAGAAAATAATGGCCAAACCAATACTAAAAGTTGGCCCTAATAGCCAAATCCATCACTTATGAAATACACAGAAAATGCCACTGGGAGGAAAAAGAAATCAAGATATAAGGTCATGAAGTTGAAAAAACGTCAAATTTACAAGTGATTCCACACTTTTGCACACCACTGTAGGACGTCTGAAGCATTTCCACACGCAACGTTGTACCATCTCCAGTATAAGTATCGTTGAGGATTGGAAAGTTTTCCAGGATTTCTGCTTTCAACACAACGACTCAAAATAAGTAATTTTCTTGTAAATGCCACAAACTTTCTCATGTCTCGAATAATAGCCACATCCATCCCTGCAAATCATTGAGATGACTGAATATATCAGCCAAATATCCTAGGCCAGTGATGGCTAACCTTTTTGAGCCCGAGTGCCCAAACTGCCGCACAAAACCAAAGAATTTCCTCAAAGTGCCAGCACGTCAATTAAAGCCTCATTTGCATAAGGTGCCTCATTTGCATAAATATTTGCATAATGTTACCATACACTAACTTTTAGTAAACATGCCTCTTAATGAGTATATGGATAAAGAAAGACTAAAAGGTTTCTACATTACTATAATCCAGTACCAACCGCCAGGCACATTAGGAACTACTACAAACGCTGCCCATTTAGAACCCATAGCAAACCCGCCGTATCCTAACAGCACTACCAGGACTCACAAAGCACCATACCCTAACTATCAAAAGGCAACACTGCAAATATTAAACCAATACATTTCAGAGAACAACAATACATGACCTACTGGGGAAAGAACAATTGGCAATGTCAAATAGGAATTATATAAACAGAATACCTCAGCTCAGTTACACATGCAGAACAGACCATCACCAAACAAGGAATCACAATTTAGAAACAGGAAGACAATAATTAAACTGGGAACCCCAAAAGCCAAACTTGGAATATACAACAACACTGTAGAAATAAAACTATAAATTAATTTCCTCTTGTACTAAACAAAGCGCAAAAATTAATGATGCACATTTCCCAGAGCTGACATATTCCAGTTAATAAATTCAAAATAAAGAGATATTTTTCTACCTTTTGTGCATTTTTTTTCAGTTGCAATTGTTCCAGCCACTTTCTTCTGGTTTCTTCGTGTCTTCTGCTAACTCTCCATCTGCTGTCCATTTGTCCTTTCTTCTGTCTTCTTGGTTTTTTTTTTTTCCATTCTCTCTCTACATCTGCTTTAACATACTAATCTTTCTCCTTTTGCTCTTTCCTCATTCCTATTTCATCTACTCAAAATTTACCCCTCCATCCTCAATCCCCACTTATTCTCCCAATACCCGGCCAATTGTAGATTTTTTATCCCTCCCACACAAAATATTTTTCCCCTCTCCATTTTACTCTCCCAGCCCCATCCCATTCTAATCCTCCCCCAACACCAGCTCCCTTCTAGTTCCAGCCTCACCCAGCATCCATTCCCTTCTAGTCCCTGCATCAGCCCATTTCCAGTCCTAGCAGCCCCCCAACCCATTTTCAGTCCTAGAAACCCCCCAACCCAATACCAGTCCTAGCCCCCCCTCATCAACCCACTTCCAGTCCTAACCCCCCATCACCCCATTTTCAGTTTAAGCCCCCCCTATAACCCATTACCAGTCCTAACCCCCATCAGCCCACTTCCAGTCCTAACCCCCCCATCAGCCCACTTCCAGTCCTAACCCCCATCAACCCATTTCCAGTCAGCCCCCCATAGCCCATTGCCAGTCCTAACCCCCCCATCAGCCCACAGTCCATTACCAGTCCTAACCCCATCAGCCCACCTCAAGTCCTAACCCCTCCCCATCAGCCCATTTCCTGTCCTAGCCCCCCCATAGTCCATTATCAGTCCTAACCCCCCATAGCCCATTACCAGACAGCCCCCATCAGCCAACAGCCCATTACCAGTCTTAACCCCCCCATAGCCCATTGCCAGTCCTAACCCCCCCATCAGCCCACAGCCCATTACCAGTCCTAACCCCATCAGCCCACCTCAAGTCCTAACCCCTCCCCATCAGCCCATTTCTTGTCCCAGCCCCCCCATAGCCCATTATCAGTCCTAAACCCCCCCATAGCCCATTACCAGTCCTAACCCCATCAGACCACCTCCAATGTTAACCCCCCATCAGCCCATTTCCAGTCCTAACCCCACCCAAAAGCCCACCTCAAGTCCTAACCCCTCCCCATCAGCCCATTTCCTGTCCTAGCCCCCCATAGCCCATTACCAGTCCTCACCCCACCCAACAGCCCACCTCAAGGCCTAACCCCTCCCCATCAGCCCATTTCCTGTCCTAGCCCCCCATAGCCCATTACCAGTCCTAACCCCACCCAACAGCCCACCTCAAGTCCTAACCCTACCCCATCAGCCCACTTCCTGTCCCAGCCCCCCACAGCCCATAACCCGTCCTCAGCCCCCAGCAACGCACCTCCAGTCCTAATCCCATCAGCCCATATAGACTTAGCTCCCCCATAGCCCATAGCCCCCCCATCGCCCATCACCACTCCTAACCTCCCCCAGCCCATCACCACTCCTAACCCCCCCATCAGCCCATTTCCTGTCCTAGCCCCCCATAGCCCAGTACCAGTCCTAGCCCCCCCCCAACAGCCCACAGCCATTACCAGTCCTAACCCCCCCAGCCCATCACCAGTCCTAACCCCCCAACAGCGCACAGCCATTACCACTCCTAACCCCCCGAGCCCATCACCACTCCTAACCCCCCATCAGACAATTTCCTGTACTAGCCCACCCCAGCCCATCACCAGTCATAACCCCACAACAGCCCACCGCCATTACCACTCCTAACCCCCCCCAGCCCATCACCAGTACTAACCCCCCCCAGCCATTACCACTCCTAACCCCCCCCCCAGCGAAATTTTTTTTACAAAGAAAGCTGTCGCTGCCGGGGCCGGGGCCGCCGCGGCAGAATCTTCCCATCAGCCCCCGCGGGCATAACAGAGCAGCGAGGAAGAAACTCCACTCGCGCTCTGAAAGCAGGCGCGTTTGACTAGAGGCAGCTGAGAGAAGGTGATACCGGGGACGGAGGGCAGGCTCTGCTGGGCGGGGGGGCCCCGCGGCACACTCGATTCTGCCGCGGCGGCCCCGGCCCCGGCAGCGGCAGCTTTTTATTTTTTTTTTTTTAATGCCGCATATTTTGATTGCGGACCTTCCCGCGTGCCAGTTGCAAGGCCTTCGCGTGCCACAGCTGGCACGCGTGCCATAGGTTCGCCATCGCTGTCCTAGGCTAACAAAATGTTCATCCTCAAAATGGTTTGCACAACACATCCACTTAAATTCTTATCCCGACAATGCGCTCCACATTCATGCACCCCAATACCTTTAACCCTTCGACGCAATCTCAGATCCCTTTTCAACAACTGAATTGTCCTTCCCTCTCCTAACCAAGTAAAGTACAGTTCCACCCGCAGCTCAGCATTTTTCTACACTGTCCCCTGCTCTCTGGACTGTGTCTTCCTTCATCTTTACGACTAGAACCTTTTTTTCCAAATTTAAATCCCTTTTAAAAACCTGTTTATACAGGTCTTTGGCTTGAGCGACATGCAGGGTGCTGAATGAACAAATTGCTTCTGTGCTCTGCTATCTCCCCCCTCTCTGGTGTTTTTGCTCTCCCTGTCCTGTCAACATTGTAGTTCTTCCCCCCCCCCCTCCAGTCCTGTTTTGTTTTACCTTTTTGTTTTGTTTTCTTCCTTTTTTAAGAAGATAAACCGCTCTGCATGAGTCTGCCAAGGGCGGTATATTAAATACTGAAACGATAGTTGATCTGAGGAATTTAAAAATGTCATCACAAAGTTCCACTACATGTGCCAAAACATGCCGTGACTTTGCCAACATATCTCTTTGTGGTACAGCAAAACCCAATGTTCCACTTCAATTTCTTCACAGAATGCTTGAAATAGCTGATGATTTCATGCACGTCCATGAATAAAGTTGACTATTTGCACAGCTAGTCCTGTCACTTCTTTAAGTTTCTTCAGCAAATGTTTTGAACACCAAAGCTTGGCGATATAGAATCAACACACATGGAGCTTTTTCCTTGATCAGAGCAACAAATCCATACTTTTTGCCAATCATGGCAGGAGCTCCATCCATACAAACAGACCCAATCAAATCCCTTATTATTAAAAAAACAATTGGATCAACTTGAACACCATAAGCTGCTTTGGTTGTTGTTTTAAGATGATCACACAAAAAAAAAAATCTTCCTTGATGTTCTTCATGAACATAGCGTACAAATACTAAAATCTCTGGGCCACATTAAGAAGCATGGGTATACCAGAAAACCTGATAGTTCTCTTGCACAACCTTTACATTGATCAAGAAGCAACAGTTCTAATGGAACTAGGAGAAACAAAATGGTTTAAAATCAGCAAAGGTGTATGACAAGGCTGAATTCCCTCGTCTCTACCTCTAATTTTTATGAAGAGCAAATCAGAGAAGCAGAACTGTATGAAGACAAATAAGGTGTGAAGATTGGTGGAAGACTCAAGAACCTTTGCTTTGCATTATTACATTCTACTGAAACGGCTCTTGCCAAAATCTCCAGCAACTTGTTTCTGGCAAAATCCAAGGGCCTTTACTCAGTCCTCATCCTTCTTGACCACTCTGCTGCTTTTGACACTGTTGATCACAATCTTCTCCTTGATACCCTGTCCTCACTTGGTTTTAAGGGCTCTGTATTATCCTGGTTCCCCTCTTATTTCTCCCATCGCTCTTTCAGTGTTTGTTCTGGTGGATCCTCCTCTGCTGCTATCCTGCTCTCAGTTGGTGTACTCCAAGGATCTGTCTTGGGTCCACTGCATTTTTTTTCTCTATACCCAGTCCCTTGGTGCACTCATTTCTTCCCATGGATCAGTACCATCGTTAGGCTGAAGACTCACAGATCTACCTCTCTACACCTGAAATCTCTTTGGCAATCCACATCCAGATCTCTCTGCCTACCTTTCTGACATTGCTGCTTGGATGTCTCACCGCTGCTTGAAATTGAACTCGGCCAAAACTGAGCTTCTTATTTTTCTCCCTAAAACCTCCTCTTCCTCCTTTCCCAGTCTCTGTGGATAATTCTCTACTCCTCCCTGTTTCCTCAGCTTGCAACCTTGGGGTCATCTGACTCCTCTCTCTCCTTCTCCATACACATCCATCTGATAGTTAAGACCTTCCATTTCTTTTTCTCTATATCAACAAAATCCGCCCATTCCTTTCTGAAGACACTACTAAGACACTTATCCATCACCTCCTGTCTTGACTACTGTAACTTTCTCCCCTTCAATCTGTTCAACATTCTGCTGCGTGGCTAATTTTCCGCCATCTTTGTCATGCTCATATTACCTCTCTTCTCAAGTCTCTTCACTGGCTTCCTATCCATTTCCACATCCAGTTCAAACTTCTGCTGACCTATAAAGTGCATTTACTCTGCAGCCCCTCATTACCGTTCATCTCTCCCTACACCCCTCCTCGGGAACTCTGCTCTTGTGGAAAATTGCTTCTATGTCCTTCTCTTCTATTGTTAACTCCAGACTTCGGTCCTTACACCTTGCTGCTCCTTATGCTTGGAACAAACTACCCGAGTCTGCATGTCAGGTGCCTTCTCTGGCCCTTTTCAAATCCAGGCCAAAAACTCACCTCTTCGCTGCCGCTTTCGGATCTTGACTCACCTAATCTCCTTTGTGTTGCCTTACCAATCCCCCTAGATGTATCCCATGTCTCACCTACTGTATTGTCTGTCTTGACTAGATTGTAAGCTCTGATGAGCAGGGACTGTCACTTGTATGTCTGTGCAGCGCTGCGTACGTCTTGTAGCACTATACAAATGCTCAGTAGTAGTAGTAATATTAGTAGTATGCTGACGATACCACATTACAGGCTGAAAGTGAAGACGATCTGAAACATCTGCTTCTCAAGATCAAGGAACAGTCTTAAAATGGGCCTACACCTTAACGTTACGATCACCAAGATCCTGACAACTGGCAAAAATCAGTAAGTTCATCATTGATGGAGAAGAAATTAAAAGAGTTGACAACTTTAACCTACTTGGATCAACAATCAATAAAGAAAGGACGAGCAGTCAAAAAAAATCAGATAACACATTGCTCTTGATAGAATGGCTATGAAGGACCTAGACAAGATTCTCAAGAGCAGAGATGTGTCTCTCCATAAAAAGATTTGACTTGTCCAAGCCATGGTATTTTCAATATCATATGGATGCAAATGTTGGTTAGTAAAAATGATAGACAGGAAGAAAATTAATGCCTTTGAATTATGGTGCTGGCGACAAATACTGTGTATATCATGGACTACCTGAAGAACAAACCAGTCAGTACTAAAGATCAAATCAGAGTTTTCCTTAAAAGCTCAGATGACAAGACTGACTTTCATAATTTGGACACATGCAAAGAGAGAGATCATTAGAGAAAGATATTTTATTTATTTATTTATTTTACAGTTTTTATATACCGCGCTCTTTGGTATCAGCGCGGTTTACAGATAACAAATTTTCGCATTAGAACAATCCTTTGCTTACATTATAACAGGGTCAGTAACTTGGAGATAACAGGGGAAACTATATACAAACTATATACAGAAAGATATATCACCTCTGGATAATTTACAGTTCAAGTTGGGATCATAACTTTGGGTGTGTAGAGAATATGGTTCGTGTTCTGTTATGACTATGTTGTTGGAGTGTCAGAGGCTGTGTGGGTGATTTGCGAGATGGGGGGAGGAGGTGTAGAGTTAGGGCCTAAAAGGTGATGACAGAATAGGTATAATGCTTGACAAGGTAGAAGGTCAGCGTCAAAGAGGAAGGCTGGCAATGAGATGGATCAATATAACAGCAGCAGCTATGGGTGCCACTTTATCAAAAATGAGCTGCCTGACAGACAACCGAACACAGTTTAGGTCAACTATCCAGGGGGTCACCATGAGTCGATGGCACTTGACAACAACAACAACAACTAGCAATTGTGGTTTGAAACATCAGCTGATTCATCGAGCTGCATACTGATTTTTACAGGACTGTTTTTAATCTCGCTGATGTCTTGGGTTAGTATGTCCTCACTCATGTCTAATTCTTTGATGTACAATGCAGTTGGACAAGGCCACCTGACTCAACTGCTTCACAGCATCCTCTCTCAGCACGTTTTAGCCATCTCCAGCGCACAGGGTTTCACCAGGCTTTCTCCCATTGTGTGGGGCTTCTTTTCTCTGGCAATCATGTACAAAACTTTGTAGGAGGCTTCTAGAAGCGGTTTACCAGAAGGGGCAAACCTATATGATGAAGAGCGTTCCTTTCTAATAAATTATTTTCAAATTGAAAGCATCAATCGAGGTTCAAATATAATCATTGTGCTTAGTTTTGAGATGTTCTCTCAATCCTGATGGCTTCAAATTTTCATTGCTCATTATGCATTAGAATCTTTCAGTTCCTTATCATTCTCTAAAACAGGTGAAGCCAAAAGCAACATTGATCTTTCCACTTCCGTTTTTTAATGGACATTATTTCAAAACAAATCTGTGAAAAAAATAATTTAGATGAAAAAATGTATTTTATGAAGTAGAGGTATCTAAGAAAAATAAATTTTGAAATAGACACTCACCTATAACAAAAAAGGTTGTGCATAAGGGCTGGATGGGCTGGAGACTGTAGAAAACATTAACACCGATGCTGCCAACATATCAAATGGCAACACAGGGAAGAGGTCCATGTTGAGTGATCTGATCGCTGATTGTTTTTAAAAAAATTGTTCAGAGATCCAGTTCCATATCCCCATCGTTTGGTTCCCATACCCCTCCAAGAGATAAAAAACCCTGGTCTAGCACTTCTAGCTAGACTATTTCAGCAGTTCTTCACAAATGAAGGGCAGGAAGCCATCTGGCACTAGTACCTTGCTTCCAAAATGTACAAAGCAACATCACTTATACCAAGAGCTACAAGATTTGCATTATCTACTAAAATTATGATAAAAGGACTGCGAATGTCACATTCACAGGTGCTGTTCAAAGTTGGATTACAAAAATGCCCCATTGTTCTGGCGCAGATTTGCTGTTCACTATTTACATAATGCAAAAACTTTCTGGTGTCAGGACCAGAAGACGAAACACTAAATAAAGGATTTACCTTAACTGACGGCCTAACCTTCGGAAAAGGAAGCCGAGAGCTAGGAGGGTTAAAGAGGGAGGCGTAGACAAGACACAAGCACGGTAATACTGCAAGTACTTTCTCAGTCCACTTGTAAAAGCCTACAGGAAAAAAAGAAAGAAAATATTTCATTATCACAAATTAGTACTAACATTAGTACTAGCATTTAACTGAGACTTTACCTGCTCAGGATTTTGATTTGATTTGGGTTTTTCTGTTGCTGTTTGCTGTTTTAAAGTACTTGGGCTCACTGAGTGTAATTTTGTATCACAACCCAGGCAGGAAAGGCACACAAGCGCATATGCTGCATCTACACCTGTGTCTTTATAAATTAAACCAGCGAAAGTAGGTACACATTTACACCCGATATAAGGCAGGGGTCACTATGAGCATGTATATGACAGAAAGAACAGAGGCATACTGTATGTGCTTAAACGCCGATTCCACCCCACTCTACCTATTCTCCACCCCTAGGAACAGCTATGAGTACATCTCATAAAAATAGGCTACTTTTATAACAGAGCACCTGTGCCAAACACAAAGGCCTTTATAAAACCAGGCACCCAGAATCAGCTCCAGCAGCTTACACATGCTCACATACAAATTTTATACTACCTCCAAAAGTTTAAGTCTGTACATGTATTCTATGCATATTTAGCATAGTTACTCACCTGTAACAGGTGCTCTCCGGGAACAGCAGGAATCAGTCCTCACATATGGGTGACATCGGTGCCGACAGAGCCCTATGCAGAAGCATCTCCCTAGCTTTCAAAGCAAGCCTTTGGGAGATGCACCACAAATGCATGGTCCCCTTCTCGTCCAAGGGTGATATCCTGCTCAGTCAAAGACATAGTTGTACCATTTTTTGCAGTCTTAGCTAAGGCAACTCTAAGGGGAAGAGGGAGGGTTGTGAGGACTGATTCCTGCTGTCCCCGGAGAAAGTGTAGTTACTCACTTGCAACAGGTGTTCTCCAGGAACAGCAGGAATCAGTCCTCACATATTGATGACATCGGCGCCAATGGAGCTCGCACGGAGCATTTCCCCAGCTTTCAAAAAAAGCCTTTAGGACAAGCTACCACACATGCATGGTCCCCTTCTTGCCCCAGGGTGCTATCTTGCTCAGTCAGATGACAGCTAAGACAGTAAAAACTAAAACAAGGTAGGGAGGCAACTCCCAGGGGAGGAGGGAGGATTCTGAGGAGATTCCTGCTGTCCCTGGAGAAGACCTGTTACAGATGAGTAACTACGCTTTCTCCAGGAACAAGCAGGAAGTCAGTCCTCACACATGGGACTCCCTAGCTCCAGGCTTTAAAGTATGTCCCCTTGAAAAAGCGAAGTGGCGAAACGCTTTGTCAGTAGCATGGACAGCATCGGGGAGTTAAAGAAAAATGAATAGCAGCACACTGAAGCTAATTGAAGCTAAGTAAAGTTTGTGTATGGTTTGTTTCAAGAGAGCTTCTTTGGCTGTTCGGATGTTTGATGTAGAGCCTGTGCATGCTCTAGAAGAGAGTGGAGGGAGTAATAAATTTAAAGATATAGTAAATAATTGAAAATTTTAAGAGAGATGAGTTTTTTGCAGGGCCACTGATGTATTGGAAAGGAGCTAGGACTGATTTCTATGCCTATGCTCTTAATCCCATTGATTCTGAGGCCCTTTTTCTCTTTTTTTCTTCTTCTTTTGAGGTTGATATAAAGTAAAAAGGCTACAATGAATAGTTTGTGCATATAGTGGAGCGATTTTAGTTGGACTTGAAGACTGAACCACGACAGCACCAAATCAGGTAGCCGTGCGTTGCAGAAGGTAAGTCCCCACAGAGACTCTGCAGACCCTAGCAGCCAGCGACACTATCATTCCAGTAGCTTGAACACAGAAGGGTCGGAGAGAGTAGTTACTCACCTGTAACAGGTGTTCTCCAGGAGCAGCAGGAATCAGTCCTCACATATGGGTGTCATCGACGCCGATGAAGCCCCAGCGGAGCATTTCTCCAGCTTTCTATGAAAGCCTTTGGGAATGCAGGCACGCATGCGCGGTTCCCTTCCCGCCTAAAGGTGACATCTTACCTCAGTAAAATGACAGCTAAGAACAGCACACAAAAATGAAAAATAAACTATGTACAACTGCAATTCCAAGGGGAGGAGGGGGGGTTGTGAGGACTGATTCCTGCTGCTCCTGGAGAACACCTGTTACAGGTGAGTAACTACTCTTTCTCCAGGACCAAGCAGGAAGTCATTCCTCACATATGGGTGACTCCCTAGCTCTGGGCTACCGAGGAACCCAGGCTGAACAAGAGAACTCCCTCTAGTCCCAACAGCAAAGAAAGGCTTTTCACTGACACAACCTCCACCGGTAGCCCAACAGAGGGCAGGAGGGCAGGAGTTGCCTAAACCTCAAAGAGATTCCGGAGTACTGCTTGGCCAAAAGCACTGTCCCTACGGGACTCCCTCTCCAGACAGTAATGGGCCGCAAAGGTCTGGCTTGAAGACCAAAGTTGCAGCCCTGCAGATGTCTACCAAGGGTACGGAGCGGAGATGAGCCACTGAGGCAGCCATTGCCCTGACACGGTGGGCCGTGACCCAACCCTGCAAAGGAAGGTCAGCTGCCTTGTAAGCCCAGGTGATACAGTCAGCCACCCAGATGGATAAGGTACGCTTGGACACAGCCAACCCCAACTTATTAGGGTCAAAGGATACAAAGAGCTGAGTAGCCCTTCAATGCCCCTGCGTACGGTCAAGGTAGAAGGATAAGGCCCTCCTACAGTCCAGGGTATGCAGAACAGCTTCAGCCTGGCTTGCATGAGGCCTAGGGAAGAACCACCTCTCGGTTAAGGTGGAAGGAGGAGACAACCTTTGGGAGGAACTTTGGATGAGTCCTAAGGACTACCCTGTTCCCATAGAAGCGAGTGTAAGGCCTATCACAGACCAGGGCCTGAAGCTCACTCACTCGCCTAGCCGAGGTAAGAGCTATCAAGAAGAGTGTCTTCCAGGACAGGAAGCGTAGAGGGCAAGTAGCCATCGGCTCAAAGGGTGGGCGAGTCAGCTGCTGCAAGACCACATTCAACTCCCACTCAGGAGCAGGACGACGGATTGGTGGCTTGAGCAAAAGCAAGCCCCTGAGAAAGCGGGACACCAAGGGGTGAACCGACAGAGAATGTCCTTCCACCAGTGAGTGGTGAGCTGCTAGAGCTGAGAGGTGGACCCGAACAGAATTGGACTTAAGTCCCTGATTGGACAAGTGCAGTAAGTACTGAAGCACCACTGGTACAGTACAGGAGAAAGGATCCTCTATACGTAGCTGGCACCACACAGAAAACCTTTTCCATTTGAGAGCATAGGTTTTCCTAGTGGACTGTTTCCTAGAGGCTAGGACAACCTCCTCAACTTCCTGAGATAGACCCCAGGGAGCCAGAACTACCCTTGCAGCCTCCAGGCCATCAAATTGAGAGCTTTGAGATTGGGGTGAAGGGAACCCTGCTCCTGAGAGAGAAGGTCGGGTTGCAACCCCAGAGGCAGTGGGGGATCCACTGCCAGCTGAAGCAGAAGTGGAAACCAAGGCTGTCTCGGCCACCTGGGAGCCACCAGCAGGACCGAGGCCTTGTCCTGAAGAATCTTGAAGAGAGTTCGGGCCACCAAGGGCGTGGGAGGAAACGCATACAGGAGGCCCTGAGACCAGGCAATCAGAAAAGCATCTGCTGCTATCCACAGAGGATGCGGTTGCCTGGAGCAGAACTTTGGCAGTTGCTTGTTCAGTGGACTGGCAAACAGATCTATCAAGGGGAGACCCCATTTTAGGAAGATCTTCTGAACTACCAAGGGATGCAGCTGCCACTCGTGGGGCTGCAAAATTCTGCTCAACCTGTCGGCCAGGTAGTTTTCCTGGCCTGGAAGGTACACAGCCTTGAGGAGCATGTTGTGCTTGAGGGCAAATGAACAAAGGTCCTGAGCCTCCCGACAAAGGAGTCTGGACCCAGTCCCGCCCTGTTTGTTCACATAAAACATGGCTACCTGGTTGTCTGTCTGAACCAGGACAGATTGATGAGCCAGGGTAGGAGAGAAAGCTTTGAGTGCTAATCGAATAGCCCTGAGTTCTAGGAGACTGATCTGCTGTGCAGCCTCCCAAGGAGACCACAGGCCCTGGGTGCACTTGTTCAGACAATGAGCCCCCCAGCCCTGCAGGGAGGCATCTGTGGTCAGTACCACTGTGTACCCAGGAATTTGAAAGGGCACCCCCTTTTAGTAGATTGGGTGGGTGCAGCCACCAGCTGAGGGAGTCCAGAAATGGTCTGGACACCCTTATCCTGTCTCTGAGGCTGCCTGTGGCCTGTGACCACTGACTCCGAAGGCACCACTGTGCAGGCCGCATATGGAGCCTGGCATTGGGGGTTACATGAACTGTCGAAGCCATGTGGCCAAGCAGCCTCAGGCAGAGTCTGGCGGAGACCACTGACCCGCTGAGAAACTGATTTGCTAAGGCCATCAGTCTTTGGGCCCTGTTTGCTGGCAAGAATGCCTTTGCCAGGACAGAGTCCAGCCTTGCCCCTATGAACTCCAAGTTCTGGGAGGGGAGCAAAGTGGTCTTTGCGAAGTTTATTACAAATCCCAAGCTTTGAAGAACAATAGTTCTGAGGGTGGCCTGTCGGGCCTCCTGGCACGTCTGACCTCTGATGAGCCAGTCGTCCAGATAGGGAACGACAAAGATGCCTTGGTTTCTCAGGTAGGCCGCCACCACTGCCAGGCATTTGGTAAAGACTCTGGGAGCGGAGGTTAGGCCAAAAGGCAGTACTCTGTACTGATAATGGCTTCCTCCCACAATGAACCTGAGGTACTTTCTGTGGTCTGGATGAATGAGGATGTGAGTATACGCATCCTTTAGACCTAAGGAGCATAGCCAATCTCCCTGCTGGAGGTAGGGCAGAAGTGTTCCAAGAGTAAGCATCTTGAACTTCTCTTCTTTCTCTAGGAACTTGTTGAGGTTCCTGAGGTCCAGAATAGGTCAAAGGCCACCGGTTCTTTTGGGCACCAGGAAATATCTGGAGTAGAACCCTTGACCTTGCAAGTGGGGAAGCACAGGCTCCACCTCCCTGTCCACTAACAGACCTTGGAGCTCTTGGAGGAGAAGATCTGTGTGCAGGGGAGGCCTTGGAGGCTCCCCTGGAAAGTATGGCGAAGGCAGTTGGTGAAAATGTAGTGCATAGCCCCTGTGGACTATGTTCAACACCCAACTGTCCCCAGTGATGTGGGGCCACTGGTGGGCAAAGAGGGCGAGGCGACCTCCTGTGCAGGGTTGGGAGAGCAGGGACTGAGAGGCTACGCTCAAGGAGTCAAAAAACCCCACCCTGCTGAGTGGGAGCAGGGGCCGGAGGCTTGGGGGTCCTCTGTCTAAGGGGCCCATTACCCTGCCCCTTGGCTTGCTGACCCTGGGGTGCAGCTTGGGCAGCCTGATACTGAGGGTACTGTTTGTAGGCAGTGCCCTTCCTCGGGTAAAAGGGCTTCTTACCAGAGGCCTTCTTCTTGTGAGAAGGGGCAGAGGTCTTTCTAGACAGCCTTGTCCTTGTAAGGTGCTCAGTCTCGAGCTGTGCGGCCTTCTCGGCCATGGGCTTGCCAAAAAGGTTCTCACCTCGGCAAGGGACATCGATCAACTTGTCCTGAACCCATGGCTCGAGGTCCGATGACTGCAGCCATGCCTGGCGTCGAGCCGCGATGCCGGCTGCCGCAACTCGGGCCGAAGCCTCGAAGCCATCTTAGGCGGCGCAGGACAAACTTCGAGCAGTCCCGAATCCCTGAGGACAAGGACTTGAATCTCTGCAAGGGCTCCCCGGAGAGACCAGCGGAGAACCCGGACAACTCCTTGGCCAGGTCTCGCAAGTACATGCCCATGTACAGCTGGTAAGACTGGACACGGCAAGCAAGCATCGAGCACTGGAAGCACTTTCTACCAACACCATCGAGGTTCCGGGCCTCCCTGCCGGGGGCACCGCAGAGTGCATCTTCTGACTTTTCAGGTGATGCATGGCCGATTCCACCACCATGGAATGGTGTGGTGTGGTAGCTGCGCCTTTTGAAAGCCAGGGCTCTTCCGGAGTCGATAAATCGAATCAACCCGCTTGCTTAGAACCGGCGCCGAGGCCGGTGCCTCCCACATCCAGAAGAGGAGCCGTTCCAGCATCGGAGGAACCGGGACAGTAAAGGCCTCCTTCGGAGGAGTCGTACTGCAGGGCCTCGAGCTCTTTGGCTCAAGGCTCTTCCTCGGGGTCCACCGGGATAGCCAACGCGGTGGCCATATCCCGGACAAACTTCGAGAACCGGGTATCCTCTGGAGGGGATCTACTCCGGGGCTCAGACTGCGGTGAGTCCGACGGGACGCACCGAGTCTTGAATGTGTCGGGGGACTCCTTATCCTCCGTCTCCCAGGCGGACTCGTCCGACGAGGAGTCAGGATCTGACCCCGCGGGGCCCTGGAGCACCCGCCCCAATGCCGGAGGCACCGGCGTCGACGCCCTCTGTCCCAAACAGGAGGTCGAGGGAGACCGCGACCGAGGTCGACCTCGAGCCATCATGGACTCGAGTATCGGCTCGGTCTCCAGGGTCGACTTCGATGTCGATGTCCCGGTGGTCGGGGCAGATGCACTAGACAGGCTGGCCATCAGTGCCCGCTGCTGCTCCATGAAGGCAGACAGTCTGCACTCCAAGGCTGTCATCCTGAGACTCAGCTCGGGAGATGCAGCAGCCACCGACTCGGGCCCCGGCGGCGCCCGGCCCGACATCGGCTCTCTGGGAGGAGAGTCCGAGGACCACAGGGCTTACGTGTCCAGCAGACTCCGGCTCCACGTGAGGAACTTTGGCAGGCTTCTCTTGTTCCACGGGCCCGGGGCAACGGTCGGGGGTCTTAGACCTGGCCCTCGAGGAGCCAGGGGCCTCCTCCGACAACGCCCTCACGAGCCGCTTCTTTCTCTTGCGTTCCCGGTCGGGGGACCCCCTGTCCGAGGAGCTCCGACGGCGCTCGGGATCCGAATCCCGAGATGTCGAGGCCTCAGACGAGGTCCGGGCGATATGCTGTGATACAGTGCTTGAGGAAGAGGCCAGCTCGCTCAAAGGCAAGGGCAATACAATCCGTCACCCAAGAACTCTATCTTTCACTTGATCAGGGGGAACCCCAGTTTGCTGGGGTTATAAGACACGAAGAGTTGGGTAGCTTTTAAGTGGGCCCGAGTCTTCTTTAAGTAGAAGGACAGGGCCCTCTTGCAATCTGGTGTATGAAATATTAGTTCCTCCTTGCCAGCATGAGGCCATGGGAAGAAAGTGGGGAGGACCGCCTCCTGGTTGAGGTGAAAAGGGGACACTACCTTCAGGAGGAATTTGGGGTGCAAGCGGAGTACCACACTGTTCTTATAAAACCTTGTATATGGTGGATCTGTACACCAGGGCCTAGGGTTTGCTCACTCTCCAAGCAAAAGTAAGCGCCATCAGAAAGGCCACCTTCCAAGAGAGGTACCACAGGCGGCAAGTGGCCAGGCGGTTTGGTGAGCTGGGAAAGCACCACGTTGAGGTCCCACTCTGCCACTGGCGGGCAGAGAGGGGGCTTGGCTAGCAGAAGGTCCCGAAGGAGCATGGAGACCAGGGGCTGGTTTGAGAGGGGTTTCCCCTTGATCAGGTGGTGATGAGCGGCTATGGCACTCAGGTGTACCCTCACAGATTTAGATTTCAGCCCGGTGTGCGACAGGAGCAGAAGGTACTGGAGTACTAACTGCACCTAGCAGGAGAAGGGATTCTCCTCTCTTTCTATGCACCAGGCAGAGAACCTCCTCCACTTGAAGGCATACGCCTGCCTGGTGGGGGGTTTCTGGGAGCCAGGAGGATCTCCATGACTTCCCCAGGAAGACAGATGGGCCAAAGCTACTCTTTCAGCAGCCTGCTGTTAGCTTCAAGGATCCCAAGTTGGGATGCAAGAGGGAGCCCTCCTGAGACAGAAGGTCCACGGCTTGGCCCAGAGAAACTGGGAGTGCAACTGACAGGGAAAGCAGCAGTGGGAACCAAGGCTGCCTGCGCCACCTAGGGCCAATCATTATGACTGATACCTTTTCACTCTGGATCATGAAGAGAGTCCTGGCGACCAGCAGAGTTGGTGGAAACGCATACAGTAGGCCCCCTGACCATGATATCAGGAAGGCATCTGCCACCACTCTCTCCGGGTGCAGCTGAAATGAGCTGAAATGGGGTAGCTGCGTGTTGTCTAGAGAGGCAAATAGGTCCATCACGGGCCTGCCCCAGAGGTGGAAGAACTGCTTCTTTACTCTGGGGTTTAAGCACCACTTGTGTGGATAAAAACAAACAAACTCTGCTCAGCCTGTCAGCTAGGCAGCTGTTCTGGCCTGTGAGATATACCAATTGCAGAAGTATGGCATTGCATGCTGCGAAGGAGAGGAGGGCCACTGCCCCCTGGCAGAGGGAGTACGAGCCCGTGCCCGTGCCCCACTACTTGTTGATATAAAACATGACCAGACTGATGCCGCAGACAGTGGCAAAACGCTCGTAGGGCCAGGAAGATTGCCCTGAGTGCCAGGAGATTGATCTATAGGAGTGACTCCTCTTGAGACCAGCTGACCTGTGTGCTCTGGTCTCCACAATGCGCTCCCCAACCAAAGAGGGAGGCATCTGGTCAGGGTCCTCTGTGGGGCGGGTACCTAGAACTGTCCAGCAATACTGTACTTTTCCTGCCAGCAGCCCGAGGCGGTCCGCCCTCTCTTGGGAGGATGGCCTTGGCTTGTAACATGTCCAACTGAGCATCTATGAACTCCAAGCTTTGGGCTGGTAAGATGTGGGATTTGGGGTAGTTGATGACGAACCCCAGGTGCTCTGCAGCCATGCTGCCTCTGATGAGCTAGTTGTCCAGGTAAGGGAAGACTAAAGCCCCTTGTAGGCACAGGAAGGCAACCACCACCACCAGGCATTTTGTAAAGACCCTCAGCAAGGATGCCAAGCTGAAGGGGAGTACCTTGTACTGATAGTGCCCTCCTCCAACCACGAACTACAGGTACTGCCTGTGGGAAGGGTGGATCAGCAGGTGGGTATACACATCCTTTAAATCCAAGGAGTACAGCCAATCTCCCCGGTGGAGGTAAGGCAACAGTGTCCCAAGGGAGAGCATCATTAACTTCTCCCTCACCAAAAACTTGTTTAAGTTTCTCAGGTCTATCTAGTATGGGACCGAGGACCCCAGTCCATTTTGGGACAAGGAAATATCTGGAGTAGAAGCCCTTTCCCCATAGATGTTTGGGTACCGGCTCTACTAGGTTGTTCCTGAGTAGTCCTGCTAGCTCTGAGAGCAGTAGAGTCTTGCAAAGGAGAGATCGCACTGGCTCTCTTAGGAAGAACCTTGGGTGGTATCCTTCCTCTACCACCTGCAGAACCCAACAGCCCATTTGTGGGCAAAAAGTGCCAGGCGGCTGTGGGCTGGTGAGGGTCTCCCAGGGGAGGGGAGGCCCTGCCCTATAAGTCAAACCTCCCCCCCCCCCCCGAGGCTGGGCAGGAGTTAGGGCCTGGGGCTTCCTGGATCCATGGCCCTGACTTTTTGGGTGAGAAGCCTGCTGCTGGTGGTAGTGACTCTGCTGAAAGGGCCCCTCCCCCCCCCCTCGGGGAAACTGGCCTCTTCCCTGATGCTTTCTTGCGGGGAAAGTATGAGGTCTTTTTGGAGAGCCTCTGAGTCACCACGTCGGCCTCCATCTCAGCTGCCTTGTCGGCCATGGGTTTGCTGAAAAGGTTCTTGCCGGTGCAGGGGACATCGAGCAGCTTTTCCTGGACCCATTGCTCGAGGTCAGAGATCTGCAGCCAGGCCTGGTGTCGGGCGCCAATGCCTGCTGCAACCACATGAGCCGCTGACTCGAAGCCGCCCAGGAGAGCAGTCTCGGATCCCAGAGGTTAGGGATTAGAAACTTTGGAGGGGTTCCCCGGCGAGCCCTGCTGAAAACTCAGACAACTCCTGGGTTAGAGACTCGAGGTACATGCCTATGTATAACTCATAGGCCTGTATCTGGCACCCCAGCATCAAGCCCTGGTAGCATTTGTGCCTGAGGGTATCAAGGGCTCTAGCCTCCCTGCCAGGGAGACAGAATAGTTCTTCTGGCTCTTACATTTTTTGCATGGTTGACTCAACAATCATGGAGTTATATGGGAGTTGGGGTTTGTGGAACCCCAGCCCCTTTTGGACGCGGTACATGGCATTGAGGTGTCAACTGACTACCAGCACCGATGCCGGGGTCTCTAACATTCTAAGCAGCAGCCGCTCAAGGATCGGCTGCACCGGCACTGTGAGAGTGTCCTTTGGCAGGGATTCATACTGGAGAATCTCCAGCACTTTGGTGTGTGGGTCTAACTACGACTCGGTCTGCATCGAGGGGGCCCTGTCCATGTCCCTGAAAGTCGTGGAAGGCCATGTCCTCTGGAGGAGAATGGCATATAGGCGATGGGGGAGACGTTCCGAGGGAATGTCTTGATGCTACATGGTTTCTGGGGAGACCTCATCATTGGTCTCCCACTTGAAATCAAGGGGTGACGATGACTCAAAGGCCCTGTGACCCCATGACTCGAGGCCAGCCCTGAGGGGCAGGGGGCCTCCGGAGGTCCTGGGATCCAAGTCACGGAAACTGGCGGGAGAAGATCGGATGCCCAAGAAATGGGACAAGAGACCTCGACCGGTGCATAAGGCTTACCCGAGACCTGTGGCGCTCGGAGCTCGGCTTGACGCCCCGGGACTCCTCCGCAGTCGGGGCAGATGATGCGGATGAACCAGCCATCATTACCTGCTGCGGGGCCAGGATAGCAGAACATTTTGCTCCAGGACCGCCATTCTGGTTTCCAGGCCAGAAGGCTCTGCGGCTTTTGGAGCAGTCGAGGAACTTGGGCCTGGTGCTATCACTCTCGCAAGTGCATCCAAGACTAGGATTACAGTCTTGAGGAACCTTGCACGATCTCTGCTGGCCAAGGAATCCTTTTAGGATCTTGGTAGGGCACTGCTTGGTGCCACCCAAATCCCTTAGAGGAATTTTACCGGTGGAACCTTGACGGACTTAGAGGATTGTTTCTTCTTTCTCTCGGGATCCAGGGGCTTCTTGGAGGAACCGCCACCATGGGACGTGGAGGACACCCTGCCCTCATAGGAAGTGCTAGGCTTGGAGCTCTACGTTGGGGGAGGCCAGTGCCGAGTCAGTCCTTGGGAACAGCTTCTCTTGCAATTCGGATCTCTTTTGATTGGTTTTCAAAGTCATGGCCTGGCAGAGGTCACAGGAGGTGCTATCATAGTTCGGTAGGCAGCAGTCATGGGCACTGTTCCCTCTAAGCTGTGCGCGTGCACACACCTCGCTGAGCGAGCGCACATACTTTACAACAGAGCGCACAAAAATTACGGCTCTGATTCTGATAGAAAACAACACAGATGTCTTAAAATTTAAAAGTTATGATTGCAATTACTAGAAATTTCCCGCTTCATTTAGTAATCATCTATTTTCATTTAATTTGATTAAAATCAATGTGGTGTACATACTGTATTCTGACGTGTAGTCAAATTTTAAAGTATATAACTCTGAGTGTCATTATGTGGCGCACAAAAATGTAACCTTCCTTCAAAAGCTGCACACAGCTGATATTTTATGCGCACACAGCCTACAGAAAATTAGAGGGAACATTGGTCATGGGTATCTGTTACTGACGTGATTTGACTACAGCGGTCACATTTTTTTGAACCCGAGGGACACTGTGGGGAAACACCTGGCTGGGGTCAACAACCCCCAGGCAAAAAAGGGTGCAAACACCAGTCAAGGGAAGCCTCGAACAAAAAATAGGGAAAGAGCCGAGAACAGCGTCGGGGTCAGCGCCAGCTCGAGGCAGGAAGAGGAACTAGTACACAACCAGGAAAAAAAAACAAAACAAAAACAATATTAAGGATTTTATCGAGGATTTTTCCAGGGGAACAGGACAGACATCTGTTGGGCTCAGCAGAAAAAAGAAGAAAAAAAAAAAAAAGAAGAGACTGAGCAAGATGGCACCCTTAGGTATGAAAGGGACCACACACGCGTCGTAGCATGTCCCAAAGGTTTTCTTTGAAAACTGGGGAAATGTTCCACGCAGGCTGTATCGGCGCCGACGTCACCCATATGGGACTGACTTCCTGCTTGTTCGGACATCGTGCGCTGTGAAATGGTGCTCCAGCTGGAGCCAGGCCTGCTCATAGGCGAGGGCGATGCAGTCTGGTAGACAAGGGTCACTTGATCACTGCCTCTGCCATCTGATAGGTGTCATAGGAGACAAAAAGCTGGGTGGCTCGACAGTGATCCCGAGTGCGCTGTAGGTAAAAGGACAGGGCCCTCTTATAGTCTAGAGTATGCAGGATGGTTTCCACCTTGTTGGCATGAGGCTGTGGAAAGATGGTGGAAAGCACCATCTCCTAATTAAGGTGAAATGAAGACACCACCTTCAGAAGGAATTTGGAGTGCGTGCATAGCACGACCCTGTTCTTGCAGAAAATGGTATAGGATGGCTCCACTACCAGGGCCTGAAGTTCACTGATTCCGAGGGTAGAGGTTAGCGCCACCAGGAAGGTGACCTTCCAGGAGAGGTACCGCAAATGGCAGGTAGCCAGGGGTTCGAATGGCGGCCGAGTGAGTTGCGCTAGCACCACATTGAGATCCCACTCCGCCGGGGGGTGGTCAGATTGGGAGCTTGGAGAGTAGCAGGCCCCATAGGAAGCAGGAGCTGGGGGAGAGGGGGCAGTTGTGCCGACAGAGACTTGCCCTCAAAAGAGTGGTGGTATGCTGAGAGAGCACTCAGGTGCACCCCGGAGTTGGGCTCGAGTCCAGCCTATGAAAGAAGCAGCAGGTACTGCAGCACCATCTGCACTGTGCAGGAGAATGGGTTAGCCTGTCTCTCCGAGCACCACATGGAGAATCTGCACCACATGAAGGCATAGACACGCCTCATTAATGCCTTCTGAGAGGCCAAGAGAACCTCCTCCACTTCCCCCGAAAGGTTGAAAGGGGGCTAAGGCTATCCAGTCAGCAGCCAGAGACCCCAGATTGGGTTGGAGGAGAGAGCCGTTCTCTTGAGTCAGTAGCCCCAGAGAGTTCCCCAGAGGAACTGGGGACTCAGTCACTAAGCAGAGCAGCAGCGGGAACCACGGCTGCCTGGCCACCAGAATTAGCGATGCCTTGTCCTGGACGACCTTGAAAAAGGTGCAACCAATGGCGTGGGGAGGAAGGCATATAGGAGGCCCTCTGACCACAGGATGAGAAAGGCATCCGTCACCTCCTGGGGAGGGTGATGCTGGCAGGAAGAGAATCATGTCAACTGAGCACTGGCCAGACTGGCAAAGAGGTCATCCAAGGGGTTCCCCAGAAGCAAAACAGCTATTGGGCTACTCTGAGGTCTAGCCGCCATTCGTGCGGCTGGAGGAGACTGCTCACCCTGTCCGTGAGGGTATTTATCCTGACCCAACAGTTAGACTGCTCTCAGGAGCATTCCTTGGCTTATCGCATATGAGCACAGGGCTACTGCCTCCTTGCAGAGAGAGTGTACGACCCTGAACCCCCCTGCTTGTTCAGGAAGGACATGGCAATCTGGTTGTCTGTCTGAACCAGTACCGGCTGATGCTGTAGGCAATGGCAGAGGGCTTGGAGGGACAGAAATATGGCCCCGAGCTTTCCGTTCTGGACCAGGTCCCCTGCGTGTGGAGGCATCCGCAGTGAGCTTCCCAACCCAGCTAAGAGATGCCTGTGTCAAGGACTCATTGGGGATTGGGTGTCTGAAGGGCATGCCTACCCGTAGGTGCTGTCTCACTTGCCACCAACAGTTGAATGACTCCGTCAGCAGGCAGTCATGCATACTCTGTTCCTGAAGTGGTCGGAGGCCTGCGTCCACTAGGATAAGAGGCACCATAGGGTCGCCCACATGTGGAGGTGGGTATTTGGTGTAACCTGCACCATGGATGCCAGGTGGCCCAGCAAGCGGAGCATGGAGTGAGCTGGCATAAAGCGCTGGTGCTGAACGTCTGCGGCCAGAGCATCAAGGCAACTCACCCTGTCTATGGGGAGGAAGGCCTTGGCCTGGTGGGTATCCAACTAAGCTCTTATGAACTCCAAGCTTTGTGTAGGAGCGAGATGAGACTTGGGCCGGTTTATTATGAAGCCCAGGTGTTCCAGGACACTGATGGTGCGGCCTGTGGCCTGCTGTACCTCAATAACTGTTTCGCCTTTTATGAGCCAATCGTCCAGGTAGGGGAAGACGAAGGCCCCTTGGAGGCAGAAATAGGCAGCTACCACTGCCAGGAATTTGGTGAAGACCCTGGGTGCGGAAGCCAGCTCAAAGGGCAGCACCCTGTACTGGTAGTGGTTGCCCTCGACCACAAATCTTAGGTACTGTCTGTGAATGGGTGGATGTGGATGCAAGCATCCTTTAGATCCAAGGAGCATAGCCAGTCTCCCTGATGGAGGTAGGGCAGCAATGTTCCAAAGGATAGCATCCTGAACTTCTCCCACACCAGGAACTTGTTCAGGTTCCGCAGGTCTAGGATGAGCCCGAGGCTCCTGGTTCTTGCTTTCTGGCAGTGGGGCACCGGTTCCACAGCCCTGTCCTTGAGCAGACCTGTGAGCTCCTGCCGTAGCAGGGTCTGGTGAAGGGGAGTATTGGAGGGCTCTCCTGAAAAGAAAGAGGGAGACGTCTGATCCAGGTGGAGAAGGTAACCCTCTTTGACCACCTGGAGGGCCCAGGCATTGGTGGTGGTTTGGCCACTGGTAGGCAAAGTGGACCAGGTGCCCCCCTGTCAGCAGCTGACCTCCTGAGAGTAGGGGGGCTATGCCCAAGGAGTCAAGAACTCCCCCCAGACAGGGCCGAAGTTGGTGTTGGGGCCTTGGGAATCTTCTGCTTACGGGAGCACTGTGTGCACCCCTTGGCATGCTGTCCCTGCTGTGTAGCCTAGTACTGCTGATAGCCTCAGTAGGCCGGTCTCTTCCTCAGTAGAGTGGCTTCACTCTCTCCCTCCCCCTCCCCCCCCCCCCCGAGGCCTTCCGCTTAAGCAGAATTGTGGTCTTTTTAGAAAGTCTGGTTCCTGTCGGGTACTCAGACTCAAGTTCTGCAGCCTTAGAACATAAGAACATAAGATATGCCATACTGGGTCAGACCAAGGTCCATCAAGCCCAGTATTCTGTTTCCAACAGTGGACAATCTAGGTCACATGTACCTAGCAGTTTCCCCAAAAGACACAAGTTCCACAATGCTTGTACTGGGTCAAGCATTGATATCTTCGGTCACTTCTTAATAATGGTTTATGGACCTTTCCTCCAGGAACTTGTCCAAACCTTTTTTAAACCCAGCTACACTAACAGCCTTTACTACATCCTCCGGTAACAAATTCCAGAGTTTGATTACACTTTGAGTGAAAAAATAGTTTCTTTTATTAGTCTTAAATAGTTTACCCTGTAGCTTCATTGCATGTCCCCTAGTCTTTCTATATTCTGATAAGGTAAACAATCGATCTACTTTTACCCGTTCCACTCCGTTCATTAATTTATAGACTTCTATCATATCTCCCCTCAGCCGTCTCTTTTCCAGGTTAAAGAGCCCTAACCTTTTTAGCCTTTCTTCATAGGAGTATCCTTCCATCCCCTTTACCATTTTGGTGGCTCTTCTCTGTACCTTTTCTAAAATCGCTATATCCTTTTTAAGATACGGCGACCAGAATTGCACACAATATTCGAGGTGCGGTCTCACCATGGAACGATATAGAGGCATTATAATATCTTTTGTTTTATTTTCCATTCCTTTCCTTATCATACCTAGCATTCTATTTGCTCTCTTGGCCGCCGCTGCACACTGGGCCGAGGGTTTTAACATGGTATCCACAATGACGCCTAAATCCTTTTCCTGGGTGGTGGTTCCTAATGTGGAACCTTGCATCGTGTAACCATAGTTTGGCTTGTTCTTCCCTAGGTGCATAACCTTGCACTTGTCCACATTAAATTTCATCTGCCATTTTGATGCCCAGTCTTCCAATTTATCAAGATCCTCTTGCAATTTTTCACAATCCTCTTGGGTTTTAACAACTTTAAATAGTTTTGTGTCATCTGCAAATTTGATAACCTCACTCGTTATTCATAAATGACCTGGAAAGTGGAATATGTCAAAAAGCAGCGGACCCAGCACAGATCCCTGGGGTACACCACTATTCACCTTTCTCCATTGGGAAAATTGGCCATTTAGCCCTACCCTCTGCTTTCTATCTTTTAACCAGTTCCTGATCCACAGTAGTACACTGCCTCCTATCCCATGACTCTTTAGTTTTGCCAAAAGTCTCTGATGAGGGACCTTGTCAAAGGCTTTCTGAAAGTCCAGATACACAATATCAACCGACTCACCTTTGTCCACCTGTTTATTCACTCCTTCAAAAAAACAAACAGATTAGTAAGACAAGATCTTCCTTGTCTAAAGCCATGTTGGCTGTCTCCCATTAGGTTGTGACTATCTACATGCTGAGTAATTTTATTCTTTATGATGGTTTCTACCATTTTTCCCGGTACTGACGTCAGGCTCACCGGTCTGTAGTTTCCCGGATCACCCCTGGAACCCTTTTTAAAAATTGGTGTTACATTGGCGATCCTCCAAACTTCAGGTGTTAGAGATGATTGTCTGACATGGACTTACCAAAGAGGTTTTCTCCTTGGCATGGGACATCGACAAGCTTGCCTTGGACCCATTGCTCCAGGTCGGAGGACTGGAGCCAAGCCTGGCTTCATGCACCGATGCCAGTTGTGTCCACCCAGGCTGTGGACTCAAAGCCATCGTAAGCCCTTGACCAGGTTCCGGAATCATTGGAGTGGTTCCTCAGAGAGGCCAGCAAAGAACCCGGTGAGCTCCTTATCCAGGTTCCTCAGGTACATATCCATATATAGTTGGTATGCCTGAATCTGACAGGCCAGCATTGAGCCCTGGTAGTATTTTCTGCCAAGGGCGATGAGGATCCTGGCCTCCATGCCCGGGGGCACTGACGAATGCATCTTCTGGCTTTTAAGCAGATACATTGCGGACTCCACTACTATGGAGTTGTACAGGAGCTGAGCTTTCCTGAAGCCTGGGCCCCGGTGGACTCTGTACATGGAGTCGAGATGACGGCTGACTGACTATGGGTACAGAGGTCAGTGACACCCATATTCGGAGAAGTAGCTGTTTCAGGATGGCCAGGACAGGTACCGTGAGTGACTCTTTTGGCGGAGACTCATATTGGAGGATCCTCCTCTGAGTCAGTGGGGAATGCCAATGCCTTTGGCATATCCTGCACAAATCCGAGGAATGCTGTGTCCTCAGGTGGTGACTTGCACCTGGTCTCAGGTGGAGACGGGTCTGATGGCACATCGCAGTGCTTGCAAGTGTCCGGGGATGTCTTGTCCTCAAACTCCCAGTCGGAGAACTTTGTGGTGGGCCATGTCAGCAATGGGCCCAGGGCCAGTGGTCCATGGGTCTTCGAGATTGTTTTTGACCAGTGCTCATGATTCCGGCCACGCAATCGATGGCCTGAGGAACAGGACCATGATCGGCACAGCTGTCGAGGATCGACTCGAGGCTGTAAGCTCAAGAGGATCGGCTCGACAACCGGGAAAGTCCTCAAGGTCGAGATCCCCGTGGTCCGCGCAGATGAATCAGCAGAGCTGGATAACTGCACTCGTCGTCTTTCCAGGAAGGCAGACAGGCTGTGCTCTAGTCCAAATGGTACCAAAGTCTTTGGCACAGACGCTGGGGTAGCCAGGTCCTGTGGTGGCGAAGAGGGGGAGTCTTCGACGAGGATAGCCTCAGAGGTCTGAGGCCAACCATCAGGTGCCAACAATTCCTTCCTGGGGACCTTGGATGACCTGTTCAGACACCTTGGGTCTTCATCGGGGGCTGAAGGATCTTGCGCGGGGCTTGTCCACTTTCGCCAAGTCCCACAAAAAGGTCCTCGAGGATTTCTTCTTCCTCTTGCATTCCCAGTCCAAGGAACCCCTGTCTGAGGACCCGCATGCCCGGTCAGTTGCTGCAGGGTCACTATGTGACTCAGAGGTCTCAGATAGGGCCCTGGATCATGGGGTCTCCGGGGACTCTGGGGCAGATTCTGACCTGGAGAAAATTTGGTCATGCTTCTGCTGACAGAGTTTGATTGCTTTAGTGGACATCTGTTTGCAAAGGCCACAAACCTCCAGATCATGGTTGGTACTAAGAAAACGGAAGAAGCAGTCATGTGTGTGGCGGTAAGGGACATATTTTTAGAGCACTGACCACACTTCTTGAAGCCGCTAGCCACCGGAGGAAAAAATACCCTGGCGAGGTCGAAGATCTGAAGAACTGCCAGCCAGTGAAACCATGCCGGGAAAAAAAACCTAGGGAAAATAGGACAGTCCAAGATGCGATGCCAAGGCAAGCATACTCCGAGGTGGGAAAGAAACCGGTCTCAACCAGAAAAAAACCAAACACTATAGGATGAAATTGAACTGCTTTTTCACGTGAAATAAGACACGCGTCCAGTGGGCTCAACACAAAAAAGGAGACCAAACATGAATGGTGCATCTCCCAAAGGCTTTCTTTGAAAGCTGGGGAGAAGCTTCCGTGTAAGGCTCCATCAGTGCCATCATCCATATGCAAGGACAGCGTAGTTACTCACCTGTAACAGGTGTTCTCAAGGAGCAGCAGGAATCAGTCCTCACATATGGGTGACGTCGGCGCCGACGGAGCCCTCGCGGAGCAATTTTCCCCAGCTTTCAAAGAAAGCCTTTGGGAATTGCAGCGCGCATGCGCGGTCCTCTTCCCGCCCAAGGGTGCCATCTTGCTCAGTCAGATGACATAGCAAAAAGACAGCAAAAATTAGCAAAAACGAAAGCATAAAACTGCAACTCCAAGGGGAGGAGGGAGGGTTGTGAGGACTGATTCCTGCTGCTCCTGGAGAACACCTGTTACAGATGAGTAACTACGCTTTCTCCAGGACCAAGCAGGAAGTCAGTCCTCACATATGGGACTCCCAAGCTTAAGGCTACCGGAGACCCTAAGCGCAAAAATGAGCTCCCTCTAGCTCAGCAGCACAGAAGGAAGGAATCTTCTCTGAATACGTCTCCAACCGGTAGCCCAACATCCGGGATGGAGGGTAGGAGTTGCCTATACCTCGAAGAGGTTACGGAGGACTGCCTGTCCGAAAGCACTGTCCCTGCGGGACTCCCTCTCCAGGCAGTAATGGGCTGCAAAAGTCTGGCTTGAAGACCAAGTAGCGGCCCGGCAGATGTCTGCCAACGGAACAGAGTGGAGGTAAGCCACTGACGTAGCCTTCGCCCGAACACGATGAGCGGTGACTCTACCTTCCAGCACGAGGCCCGCAGCCTCGTAAGCCCAAGCGATGCAGTCCGCAATCCAGATGGACAGAGTACGCTTGGAGACAGGGAGCCCCAACTTGTTGGGGTCATAAGACACGAAGAGCTGAACAGCCCTTCGGTGCCCCCGCGTACAGTCCAGGTAGAAGTTCAGCGCCCTTCTACAGTCCAGGGTATGCAGGACCATTTCAGCTCGGCTGGAGTGTGGCCTGGGAAAGTAGGTCGGAAGTACCACCTCCTGGTTGATGTGAAAAGGGGAAACCACTTTAGGAAGAAACTTGGGGTGAGTCCGTAGGACTACCCGGTTCTTGTAGAACCTAGTGTAAGGAGGATCAGATACCAGGGCCTGCAGCTCACTAACACGTCTAGCAGAAGTGAGGGCCACCAAGAACAAGGTTTTCCAGGAAAGAAAACGAAGAGGACAGGTAGCCATAAGCTCAAAAGGCGGACAGGTAAGCCGCTGTAAAACCACATTGAGATCCCAGTTTGGGGCTGGCGGGCGCAAAGGTGGTTTAAGGAGTAGAAGGCCCCGGAGAAAACGAGCCACCAGAGGGTGGCTGGAAAGAGGCCTACCCTCCACCGGTAGGTGGTGCGCAGAAATAGCACTGAGGTGGACCTTGACCGAGTTGGACTTAAGGCCAAGATTGGAAAGGGAAAGCAAGTACTGCAATACCACTGATGCTGAACAGGAGAAGGGGTCTTGAGACTGCTGAGTACACCAGACGGAGAACCGACGCCACTTAAGAGCGTAGGACTTCCGGGTGGAAGGCCTCCTGGAGGCCAAGACGACCTCTTCCACATCTGGAGGTAGCTGGAGAGGAGCAAGGACTACCCTTTCAGCAGCCAGGCCATCAGATGAAGGGACCGAAGGTTGGGGTGCAGGAGCGTCCCCTGATCCTGCGAGAGGAGGTCGGGCTGAAACCCCAGAGGAAGAGGTGTGTCCACCGCCAGCTGCAGCAGAAGCGAGAACCAAGGTTGTCTCGGCCACCGGGGAGCCACTAGGATCACCGACGCCTTGTCTCTGAGAACCTTGAAGAGCGTCCGAGACACCAGGGGCATGGGTGGAAAGGCATACAAGAGGCCTGTGGACCATGGAATCAGAAAAGCATCCGCCGCCACCCGGAGAGGATGCGGCTGTCGAGAGCAGAATCTGGGAAGCTGTCGGTTCAGAGGACTGGCGAACAGATCCATGGTGGGGAGGCCCCACCGGAGAAAGATCCGCTGAACCACAAGCGGATCCAACCTCCACTCGTGCGGTTGGAGGACCCTGCTCAGTTTGTCTGCCAGGTAGTTTTCTTGACCTGGGAGATAGACAGCTTTGAGGACGATGTTGCGATGGACGGCCCAAGAGCAGAGCTTCTGTGCTTCCTGACAGAGAAGGAAGGAGCCGGTTCCGCCTTGCTTGTTCACGTAGAACATGGCAACCTGATTGTCTGTCTGGACAAGTACTGACTGGTGAGAAATCAGGTGAGAGAAGGCTTTGAGCGCTAGGCGGATGGCTCTGAGCTCCAGGAAGATGATCTGCTGAGCGGACTCCCAAGGAGTCCAGAGACCCTGAGTACAAGTCCCTTGGCAATGTGCTCCCCATCCTGGAGAGAAGCATCGGTCGTCAGGACCTGAGAATGTGTAGGGGGCTGAAAAGTCATCCCGAGCACTAGGTTTGGCAGGTGAAGCCACCATCGCAGAGAGGAGACCAGCTGGTCGGAGATCTGTACGGAGTCCGCTAGGCTCCCAGTGGCCTGATGCCATTGTTTGCGAAGGCACCATTGAGCAGGTCGCATGTTCAGGCGGGCATAGGGGGTTACATGGACCGTGGAAGCCATATGGCCGAGCAGTCTCAGAAATTGCCTGGCCGAGACCAGGGAATTGCTGTGAAAGCGGCTGGCGAGATCCATGAGCCTTTGGGCCCTGTCCAGAGGCAGGAAGGCCCGCGCTTGAAGAGTGTCCAACCTGGCGCCGATGAATTCTAGATCTTGAGAGGGGAGCAAAGTGGACTTTGCGAAGTTTATGACAAATCCCAAGTGCTGAAGCAGAGCCACCGTGCGATGAGTAGCCTGAGAGGCTTCTTGGGCAGACTGGGCCCTGATGAGCCAGTCGTCCAGGTATGGGAACACAAAGAGACCCTGAAGCCTCAGATAGGCCACCACCACTGCTAGGCATTTGGTGAACACTCTGGGGGCGGAGGATAGGCCGAAAGGCAGTACTCTGTACTGGTAATGGCGTCCGTCCACCACAAACCTGAGGTATTGTCTGTGGTCTGGATGAATAAGGATATGAGTATACGCATCCTTCAGATCTAAGGAGCATAGCCAGTCTCCCTGCTGGAGGTAGGGCAGCAGGATTCCAAGGGTAAGCATTTTGAACTTTTCCTTTGCAAGGAACTTGTTGAGGTTTCGCAAGTCTAGGATGGGCCTGAGGCCTCCCGTTCTTTTCGGAATCAGGAAGTATCGGGAATAAAACCCCTGACCCTCCAGGTGGTGGGGCACCGGTTCCACAGCTTGTTCCTGAAGAAGACTTGCTAACTCCTGAAGGAGTAAGTCCCTGTGCAGAGGAAGTCTGGAAGGCTCCCCTGGAAAGTAGGAGGGAGGTACCTGGTGAAAATGAAGAAGATAGCCCTTTTGAACTATCTGAAGCACCCAGGTATCTGTGGTGATATTGGACCACCTGTGGGCAAAGTGGACCAGCCGGCCTCCTGTGCTGAGAGAAACCAGCTGAGGGGGAGAGGCTATGCTGAGAAAGTAAAAAAACCCCACCCTGCTGAGCAGGGGCCGGTGGTGCAGGCTTGGGGGCTTGCTGCCTACGGGAGCCATTACCCCGTCCCTTGGCCTGCTTTCCCTGTGGGGGAGCAGGTGAGGCCTGATACTGAGGGTAGTATTTATAGGCAGCACCCTTCCTCGGGTAAAAGGGCTTTTTCCCCCCGAGGCCTTCTTCTTTTGAGAAGGGGCAGAGGTCTTCCTTGAGAGACGAGTCTTGGTGAGAGTCTCCGTCTCGATTTGTGCAGCCTTCTCATCCATGGGCTTGCCAAAGAGGTTATCACCTCGGCAGGGGACATCGACCAACTTGTCCTGTACCCAGGGCTCGAGGTCGGACGTCTGAAGCCAAGCCTGGCGGCGTCCACCGATGCCGGCCGCGGCTACTCGAGCCGAAGCCTCAAAACCATCATAGGCTGCTCGAGAGATAAACTTGGAGCACTCCCGAATACCAGTAGACAAGGATTGGAACCTCTGCAAAGGTTCGTCGGAGAGACCAGCAGAGAACCCGGCTATTTCCTTAGCCAGGTCTCGGAGATACATGCCCATGTAGAGCTGGTAGGTCTGGACTCGACAAGCAAGCATAGAGCCCTGGAAGCACTTCCTACCGAGGGCATCCAGGCTTCGGGCTTCCCTACCAGGGGGCACCGAGGAGTGCATTTTTTGACTCTTCAGTCTATGCATTTTGGGAGGAACTGGTACAATAAAGGCCTCCTTCGGGGGAGAGTCATATTGGAGGGCATCGAGTTCTTCGACTCGAGGCTCCTCCTCGGGATCTGCAGGGAAGGCCAAGGCTTTGGCCATATCCCTCACGAAGTCCGAGAACCGGGTATCCTCCGGGGGGGACCGTCTCTGAGGTTCGGAGTCGGGGGAGTCCGAAGGGACACACCGAGTCCGAAAGGAACCAGGTGACTCTTCGTCCTCAGATTCCCAGGCCGACTCCTCGGAGGAGGAGTCGACCGGCTCCGGTCGGGCAGGCACTGATGCCATCCGCCCCGACGCCGAGGGAGGCCGAAGGAGACCTCGACCGAGGATCGACTCAAGCCCTCATGGACTCGAGGATCGGCTCGGTCTCCGGGGTCGACTTGGAGGTCGACGTCCCGGCGGTCAGGGCAGAAGCGCCAGCGAGGCCAGCGATCAATGCCCGCTGCTGGTCCAAGAAGGCAGACAAACTGCACTCCAAGGCCGTCAACCTGAGTCCGAGCTCAGGAGACCCAGCAGCCGCCGACTCGGGCCCCGACGGCGTCGGGCCCGACGTCGGGTCCTTCGGAGGCGAGTCCACGAGGACAACAGTACTTACGTGAGCGGGCAAGTCCACCTCGAGTTGAGGATGTTTTGACGGCCTGTCCGACTCCAAGGACCCGGGACGGGAATCGGGGCAATGCGACCTGGCCCTCGAGGAACCAGGAGCGTCCACCGATCCCGCCCTCGCGGGTTTCTTCTTCCGATGATGCTCCCGGGTAGGAGACCCCCTTTCAGAGGAACTCCGACGATGCTCAGGACCAGAGTCCCGAGACGTCGAAGCCTCTGACGAGGTCCGAGCCCGGCCGGAGTCAGAGAAGATACGCTCCCGCTGGTGCTGCCGACTCCTCAATGCTTTTGAGGACATTTTGCCGCATGGCGCGCAGATCATGGGGTCATGATCTGGGCCGAGGCAGCGGAGGCAGAAGTCATGAGTGTCTGTAAGAGACATAAGTTTCTTACAGAGGTCACACTTTTTTAAACCACTGGCCGCCATCGGGGGAAAAAGGGCCCCTGCGAGGTCGAACGACCGGGCAGCCAGGGAAAAAGGAAAAAAAAAAGCGAAAAATAAAGGACGGACTCGCAACCGGCGTCGCGAGTCCGGGCGGGAAAAGAACCGGCGTCGAAGAAAAAACAGAGAAAAATCAACTTTTCTGCGGGGATTCACAGGCAACGTCTGTAGGGCTCCGCGGAAAAAAGAAGACTGAGCAAGATGGCACCCTTGGGCGGGAAGAGGACCGCGCATGCTCGCTGCAATTCCCAAAGGCTTTCTTTGAAAGCTGGGGAAAATTGCTCCGCGAGGGCTCCGTCGGCGCCGACGTCACCCATATGTGAGGACTGACTTCCTGCTTGGTCCTGGAGAATGACTTTCTGCTTGTTCCCGGAGAATATATAATACAATATACAAGGTCTTGGCAAATTTTCTTAGCATCTAGGCAAGATTAAAAAGTTAGGAGCCAACCACTGAGACCTCGATCACAGTTCTGCCCCCCCCCCTCCCTCACCCAAAAAAGGAACTGCGATATACCTTTTAGAAGAACCAATTTACTGTTTCCCATTTGGGAAAAGAAAGCTTAATAATACAGGCCCTTAACATGCCATTACACAAGTGCCAACAGAAGGTAGTAACCTTTCACCTCATCCCCCCCTCCCACCATCCAATGAGAACATGGTCAGTAGCATACTGGTGACCCTTTATAGCTGCACCTCAGACAACTTCCTTTCTTGCTTCACACATCACCATGGTCATTATGCAGTGTCTTTCGTAGCCCTCTCCAACTATCAGCGTGTGCGCGCGCATCTCTCTCTCTCTGTCTCATAGCCCTTCCCCACAGTTATCATCCGATGTTTCTCTTAGCCCCCACCTCCCACAGTCATCTACCAGTGTTTAATTCCACCCCATCAAAGGCAGCAAAATGGAACCTGGCAGTGCTAACCTTAAAAACGCAACCAGTGAAAACATGTATAGCAAAAATAATGCTGAAAGATGGAGCTAGAGATGCCATAAGAAACTAAAGTTTACCCCGATATGCAAAAGGCTTGAAGTGTATCTCTGAGGGCACAAGAAGTGTCTTCAAATGGGTCAGCTTTATACACATTATAGCAGTAATAGATTTCATAACCAATAAACCATGGCTTAGAAGTGATCACAATCTCGATTACTCTCATTGTGCCAAAAAGAGCTCTCTCTATCTGCTGCATTACGTTGGTCTCTGCATTTTTTGGTAGTTGAAGATCTATTTCCTTTTACACAAAAGTCATTAGGCCAGAATTCCCCGATAAGTGAGCACAGGAAAGCCCTGACCTCTGGTCCGGTCCCGGGGCACCTCATGTGTTCTTGCCAACTTTCCATGCTGGCCGGGAGTGTTGTGAGGGTTGCCATGCTGGTGGCAACAGGCAGGTAGCATTCAGTCAGGTGGCGGCAGCTGCTCCATATGCAGTGCCTTGTCTTTCAGTGGCAAGTTTTGAGCATCACAGTATCGATGATGCTCACTGTGCTTCTCCCCCCTCCTCTTCCGATGTGGATGCAATCAGCAAGAAACCGGTGCACCTCACTTCTGAAAACAGCGAGACCAGCATGAAATGTGAGCCCAGCGGCTACTGTGTAGCTCTTGCAACTGCCTGGCTTTTGATAGTTTGATGAAGGAGAGAAGTGAGAGGCAATGGTTTGCCACTGATTGCAGCTCTGTCAGAGAAGAAGAGTGGGGAGAGATGCAGAGTGTGCCAGTGAGACTCTGACCGAGACCAGTAGGAGCTTCCTGCACCATAGCTCACACGAAGCAGATCGCAGTGCACAAAAGATATTGGGGGGGGGGAAGAAATCCCAGGTACCAGGTTGCAATTTTTAGTTGCTATGGCGATCTGGTGTGCAGGATTTTGAGCCCTGTAATACACACAACTCCACCCAAACATCCCCAGAAAAAACTATGCACAGATTGCATACAATTAGGACACTCTTGTCACACACCTAATCTTTATACAATTGAGCGCAGCGCAAAGATGCATAAAGTATGTTTTACATGTGAAAAAAGCTTTATATGATTACACCCATGTCTATGCGCCTAGGTTTGAAGAAACACAAAGAGCGAGCAGGTATGGAGGTCACATGCGCTTTATTAAAGTTGAAAAACCCCAACGCGTTTCGGCGATTGCCTTCATCAGGGGGTGCTGGAGGACAACAAAACAATAGGCTTTCAATTGGCATTTCAACTTTTTTGATCTTGCTAAGAGTTTTTTGTTTTTGTTTTCCTTTGTTGTTTATGCTTTTAATGTATACCCATAAGTAGTTGATTGTTGCCTCTACAAGTATTATGGGTAGGCACTTATTGCAGATTGTATATACATTTTTTATATTTTTATCACATTTGTACATATGCAATTATTTCACTATCCTTTAAGGGTTGTCGGTTACATTGTTTCTGCGATCACCTTTGTCTGTAACAATTGGTGTCGTGGCAAATTGTTGCAAGCTTCCCTTATGTAGTTGAGTTACATTATGTCAGTTTGTATTTTAATTTTTTTATTTCTATGCCTACTACGGAAAGTGTGGCACTCGTTTTTTCTTTTAGAATGCATTTTTGTAGTAAACTGCCTTGCAAATACTCAGGCTACCTCATGCATATTGTCAGACGGCTGCCTAGGGTGAGAACTTACACAATCTTGACAATGCATATATTCATATGATTCTTGCAAGGTATTGTGGGTATTGTAGTTCATTCACTCCCAAACACAGCTGATGACAATAATTTGAGTTGTGAAACCAAGTGGTAAGATCAATAAAATACTTCTTTTATTGATGGGGTTTAATTCACCCAGCACATGTATGCTTGATAGCACTATAAATGAGGTTACTTGCTTGCAGTGTTTAAAATGGATAACAAAAAGTCACAAAGTAAACCAGAAACAACCTTCAGCTTGTCAGGCAATTAGCTAATGTTTTCTTAGCAAATAATTACCAAATACAAAGGCACAAAGAAAAGAATAAACTTTGCTAGTTAGGTTAACTTCTGCTTATTTTCCACGCAGATCTCAGCAGTGATTCTCCCTTGCTCACACACACAATCAGGTGCAGCCCTAATTACTATCAATGGACCAGCTGAAAGCCTTTAGCTGGCTGGCTGCTACTGTGTGAGCCCAAATCCTGCTTTAAGAGCTGTTTGCAGTGGAAATAAAGAACAAAGTTAGGTTTCTTTGTGATGGCTGATGTGTTTGCTCATAGAAAACTAGCAATAGCATTTAGATAAAGAACAGTCCATGTAAATAGTTTCATCTGCTGTATTTCCCCTGCATCAACAATCATAGGGTCAATATCATACATTGGCACAGATGAGTCTTTCATTAAGGCACTATCATGAGAATGCTTATTCCCTTGCTGCCATTCTCTATTATAGATAGGGTCTGGATCAGTGTTCATACCTGAGCCTCTCCTGCTATCATTATTCCTCTCTGTATAGCCTGGCCAATATGTAATCCAATTCTGATGTCCAGCCTTCCAATCTTGATCCCTGGACGCTGGATCTTCTCTCACATACCTTCTGGCCTTGGTCTGAAAGTCCCTTCCACATGCAGTCTTCTCTCTTCCAGGTAGCCACTGGTGATTCCTATCTCTGCCACTCCATTCCTCTGGCTGAATCCAGTCCAATGGACTCTGCTGGCTTTTGGAATACCTCCCAGTATGAGTACTGCCTTGGAATCTCCCAGACCTTCCAATGGCCTTTCTTCTCTTCCTTCCAGAGAGTTTCCTTCTCTCTGTTTCTCCAGGTGATACTGGTGCTTGTAGCCGTTGCTGTCTCTGTATCTCTTCCTCCCTCTGTAGCTGTTATCTGAAGAATAAGCTCTATTCTTATCCTGTTCTAATGTGTGCTGCTCCCTAACACAGCGCAGCTGTGTTGAATCAGGCCCTGCCCTTTGAGATGAGTGCTTAGGGATTACCTCATAGCTCTCTTGATTGCACACACATTCTCTCACTTCAGCCCCTCTCATGGCTGCTGGAAACCTGGTGCATTCTGGGACTGGTAGTCTTTTATGTGAAAATTCTGTTTTCTCACTTCTACCAGAACTGACAGGTTGCTTGTTCAGAGTCACATCATCTTTTCTATAGCTCCTACCTGAGCTATGATAAGCTTCCTTATCACAATATGCAGTTGTTTTTATGCACCCCCCTGACCCTAAAAGCGCGCCAATTTCAGCATTTCACGAGTTGTTGCTACAATTTGCTCGCTTCCATCAAGATTCCAATTTTATGGTTTGTGTGCTCAATTTAGTGTTAAAGTTCCTATTTTGTTTTTTATGGAAATAGATGGTTTGTAACATCGCCGGTGCCCGTTTGCATTTTTGCACATAGCCATTATGACTTTCCACATCTTCTGTATTTTAACCCGTTTTAGCCTTAGGATTAGGATTTGAATTTGGCCTCCTTTCACAGGTATTTTTTTATGTATACTCATAAGTAGTTAACTGTTGTCCCTATAAGTATTATGGTTACGTACTTATTGCAAAATAATTACATTTTTTATATACAATTTTATCGTGTTTATACATATGCAATTATCTTTTAAGGATCACCGGTCACATTGTTTTTGTGATCGCTTCCGTCTGCAACAATTAGTGCTGTGGCAATTTGTTGTAAGTTTCCCTCATGTAGTCAATTTCTTGCGTCATATTATGTCAGATTATGTTTTTACTTCTATGCCTACTACGGAAAGTGTGGCATTCGTTTGTTCTTTCAGATTGCATTTTTGTAGTAAACTGCTTTGCAAACACCCAGGCTACCTCATGCATATGCAGTTGTCCTTATGCACCCCCCTGACCTTACAAGTGCGCCAATTTCAGCATTTTTAAGAGTTGTTGCTACAATTTGCTGGCAGTGCTGAAGGTAATCGCTTCCATCACGTTTTCAAGTTTATGGTTTGTGTGCTCAAGTTATTGTTTAAGTTATTTTGTTTTTTATCAGAGTAGATGATTTGCTACATCGCCTGTTTGCATTTTTGCACATAGCTCCTATGGCTCTCAAATTCTCATGTATGTTAACCTGTTTAAGAATCCAGCCTTAGGGCTAGGACTCTAATCTGGTCCCCCCCCCCCCCCTTCTTACAGCCTATGCAAGCTTTTTATAAGGTGGGTTATATAAAGTCTTTTTGGCTCTAAGCCTTTTGAATTCACAAAAGGTTTTCCTTCACAATTTTGTTTATATGTACACTTCTTAAGAGGCTTACTGTTGCCCTTACAGGTTATATGTTGGTGTGCTTATTGCAAAATAATCATATTTCACCATCTTTTAAGAACTGCCGTTACACTCCATAAGCTCCGTTTTGTCTGCAATACTTATAGTCACGGTTACCTTGTTGTAAGCTCTTTTTCGGCAATATTTGGTTGTAAATTATTTTAATGAGGTGCATTATCAAGTTCTATTATACTCCCCCCCTTTTTTATGTTACTTCATACATATGCATTTTACCACGATGCACCCTTTGACCTTAAAAGCGCGCCAATTTCAGCGTTCAAGAATTGTTGTCACAACCTGCTGGCAGTGCTGAAGGTAATCGCTTTCACTAAGAACTCAAGTTTTTAGCTAAGATGTTAATAGTTTGATGCTTATTCCAATATTGGAGCCTCTATTACTCTGTACTAGTTGGTTTGCAATATTGTTGGTGTCCATTTGCATTTTTGCACATAGCTGCTTTTATTTATAACGTTTGAGCTATGCGGTGGGTTCTTTCCCCGACTGTATAATACACGGTTAATTTTAAGAATGTTTTATCTTAGCATTTTGTTCATCAATTTGGCATGTAGAGTTTATTTTGGGGAGATTTTATCACAAAAGGTTTCTTATAAAAGAAAAGTTCTTTTCAGAGTTTTGAATGACTCCGTCCTGGGTCTGGGTTTCCCGTTGCTGATATTTATGTTTAGCATTTTACTACCATTTTTTACTATTCAATTATCTATTTATGTTATTAATGGTATCCTCATTTTTTAGCATTGTCAACTACACGATTGGTCTTGTGCCATATCTTTACTACTATATGCGCTTCATCTAGTATATTGATAAAGACTACTTGTAAGTACATTATGATTTTGTTATATTATAATGTTCGTCCTTTTTCATATTAAGTATGGTCATTTACATGTGTTTATGCTTGTATAAGTTACTATTTTTATAACATATCTTTAATGTTTTCAATTTTGTGTTTTTATAATGGAGAAGTGCAAGGTTATGCACCTAGGGAAGAACAACCCAAACTATGGTTACACGATGCAAGGTTCCACATTAGGAACCACCACCCAAGAAAAAGATTTAGGCGTCCTTGTGGATACCATGTTAAAACCCTCGGCCCAGTGTGCAGCGGCGGCCAAGAGAGCAAATAGAATGCTAGGTATGATAAGGAAAGGAATGGAAAATAAAACAAAAAGATATTATAATGCCTCTATATCGTTCCATGGTGAGACCGCACCTTGAATATTGTGTGCAATTCTGGTCGCCATATCTTAAAAAGGATATAGCAATTTTAGAAAAGGTTCAGAGAAGAGCCACCAAAATGGTAAAGGGGATGGAAGGCTACTCCTATGAAGAAAGGCTAAAAAGGTTGGGGCTCTTTAACCTGGAAAAGAGACGGCTGAGGGGAGATATGATAGAAGTCTATAAATTAATGAACGGAGTGGAACGGGTAAACGTAGATCGATTGTTTACCTTATCAGAATATAGAAAGACTAGGGGACATGCAATGAAGCTACAGGGTAAACTATTTAAGACTAATAAAAGAAAATATTTTTTCACTCAACGTGTAATCAAACTCTGGAATTTGTTACCGGAGGATGTAGTAAAGGCTGTTAGTGTAGCTGGGTTTAAAAAAGGTTTGGACAAGTTCCTGGAGGAAAGGTCCATAAACCATTATTAAGAAGGGACCCAGGATATCAATGCTTGAACCAATACAAGCATTGTGGAACCTGTGTCCCTTGGGGAAACTGCTAGGTACGTATGACCTAGATTGGCCACTGTTGGAAACAGAATACTGGGCTTGATGGACCTTGGTCTGACCCAGTATGGCATATCTTATGTTCTTATGTTCTTATATATTCTATAAGACATTATTTTATTTTATTATATTGTTTTGTTGTCCTCCAGCACCCCCTGATGAAGGCAATCGCCGAAACGCTTTGGGGTTTTTCAACTTTAATAAAGCGCATGTGACCTCCATACCTGCTCGCTCTTTGTGTTTCTTCAGTAGACTTTGCGAGCAGTTGCTCCTGTTGTGTTTCCTGTTTTATGCGCCTAGGTTTTACACACATATATCCTAGAGCATTTTTATAAGAGCCTACTTGAGTAAAACATTGCTTACATATGAGAGGGTCAGTTGCACCATTAGATGATAGAGGGGTAAAAGGGGCAGTAAGAGGGGACAAGGCTATAGCAGAGAGACTGAATGAATTCTTTACTTCGGTCTTCACTGAGGAAGATGTAGGCATGTTACCCATAACTGAAGTGGTATTTAAAAGGTGATGCTACAGAAGAATTGAAAGAAATATCGCTACATCGGGAAGATTTATTACAACTATTTGATAAACTGAAGAGTAGCAAATCACCTGGACCGAATGGTATACATCCAAGGGTGTTGAAAGAACTGAAATATGAGATTGCAGACCTGCTACTAGTAATCTGTGAACTATCATTAAAATCACCTGTAATACCTGAAGATTGAAGGATGGCCAATGTAACGCCAATTTTTAAAAAGGGTTCCAGGGGTGATCAGGGAAACTACAGACCGGTAAGCCTGACATCAGTACCAGGAAAAATGGTAGAAACCATCATAAAGAACAAAATTACTCAGCATGTAGATAGTCATGGCTTAATGGGAGACAGCCAACATTGCTTTAGACAAGGAAGATCTTCTTACTAATCTGTTATGTTTTTTTGAAGGTGTGAATAAACAGGTAGACAAAGGTGAGTCGGTTGATATAGTGTATCTGGACTTTCAGAAAGCCTTTGACAAGGACCCTCAGAGACTTTTGACAAAACTAAAAAGCCATGGGATAGGAGGTGATATACTATTGTGGATCAGGAACTGGTTAAAGATAGAAAGCAGAGGATAGGGCTAAATGACCACTTTTCCCAATGGAAAAAGGTGAATAGTGGAGTATCCCAGGGATCTGTGCTGGGTCTGCTGCCTTTTGACATATTCATAAATGACCTGGGAAAGGGAATAACGAGAGGTTATCAAATTTGCAGATGACACAAAACTATTTAAAGTTGTCAAAACCCATGAGGATTGTGGAAAGTTGCAAGAGGATCTTGATAAATGGGAAGACTGGGCATCCAAATGGCAGATGAAATTTAATGTGGACAAGTGCAAAGTTATGCACCTAGGAAATAACAACCCAAACTATGATTACACGATGCAAGGTTCCACATTGGGAAGCACCACCCAGGAAAAAGATTTAGGCATCATCGTGGATAACATGTTAAAACCCTCCGCCCAGTATGCAGCGGTGGCCAAGAGAACAAATAGAATGCTATGTATCATCAGGAAAGGAATGGAAAATAAAACAAAAGATATTATAATGCCTCTATCGTTCCATGGTGCAACCACACCTTGAATATTGTGTGCAATTCTGGTTGCCATATCTTTAAAAAGATATAGCGTTAATAGAAAAGGTACAGAGAAGAGCCACCAAAATGGTAAAGGGGATGGAAGGATACTCCTATGAAGAGAGGCTAAAAAGGTTAGGGCTCTTCAACCTGGAAAAGAGACGGCTGAGGGGAGATATGATAGAGGTCTATAATTAATGAATGGAGTGGAACGGGTAAATGTACATCGATTGTTTATGTCATCAGAATATAAAAAGACTAGGGGACATGCAATGAAGTTATAGGGTAACCTATTTAAGACTAATAAGAGAAAATATTTTTTACTCAACGTGTAATCAAACTCTGGAATTACCGGAGGATGTAGTAAAAGCTGTTAGTGTAGGTGGGTTTCAAAAAGGTTTGGAAAAGTTCCTGTAAGAAAGGTCCACTACCATTATTAAAAGGGACATGGGATATCACTGCTTGACACAATACACGAATTGAGGAATCTGTGTCTTTTGGGGAAATGTCTAGGTACTTATGACCTAGATTGGCCACTATTTGAAACAGGATACTGGGCTTGATGGACCTTGGTCTGACCCAGTATGGCATATCTTATGTTCTTATAAAAATTATCCCATTTTTCTATTTCAATACCAAGTGTTGAACGTCAAGACCATGTAGTCTTTTTAAGCCACACTTTTATAAGACAGAAACTGGTCTACAGCTTTATCTCCTTCCTCAGATGACTCCTCCTAAACTTCCTTCTTCATATAAGATGCTCTTATCTGTACCTTTCTCCTTCACTGTCGAATCTAGACTTTGTACTTTCGACCTCACTGCACTATATGCCTAGAACAGCTTTCCATAAAAGTAGTTATGCACCTTCTCTTACCATATGCAACTCCTGTCTAAAAACTCACCTCTTTGAAGCTACTTTTAAAACATAAACCCCTATTTCTATCCAACTAGGGCCTTCCTAATTTAACTCTCTTGTGTATTAATGACTATGAGCTCAATGGGGGAGAGAATGTCTCTCATATGCGTTTGTACAGCTCTGTGTACGTTTCATAGCACTATGAAAATAACCATTAGTAGCAGTAGCAAGAATTCGAGAACTTAATGAAGAGAGCAATATTTCCTACTAATGTAGCTGACCATCAGGGCCAGCCCGAGGTGGTTCAAGGTGGTACCCTACGCAAACCTTATGCTGCCCCCTGGCTGTCAGAATCTATTGTTTAGCTTTGAATGCCTAGCTCTTTGCCATCCCCGGTGACCGCTAGTGGTTGGGCCGGTCTTGCTGAACACTGAACCTACGTTTCCCATGCTGCCAGTCTTCTACTGAGAAGACTACTCACTGCATCAATCCCCTGAGAGAGAAAAGGGTGAAAGAAATCTGGTTCTACACCTTAGCTAAGTAAGGTCGCCAACGTTTTGAAAGAGAAAAGCTCGCCACCTGTTGCTGCCCAGGCTCTGTTCCACTCCCTACTCCACCCCCAACAATAACTGATATACACAGTTTAGCTCTTGCAGGTCACATAAGGTAGGGTGAAATAAAAGAGGTTGCACTCTTCAACTCCCATTAAGCTGGAGTCCCTTTTTTAGTCCCACAACACACATGCTCCCCCATATGGTGTTAAATCCAAACATATTCTACATCCACAGAACCCTCGTCCCATCCCTCAACAGTGGATGCAGAGCACGGCCAAGATGTTTCCCCCAAAAGAACATAGGAAAAATGTTTCGATTCTCGTGTAATTTAACTGACAGCAACATACTATATGAAGTAATACAAAAAAAAAACTCTACAAAAAAGTCACTTGGTACCTACCGAAAATCTACCATGCCAGCCCTAATTTCCAACTCACACAAGGACCCTACCTAGGAAAAGACAGTAATGTAAATATGTCAGTGAGCCCCAGAACATCAGTACATCCATTAGGAATACAGAACAAACCTGAATAATCACACATGCTTACATATAAGCTCCATGCTAACAGAATACTCTTATACACTGCAAAAACTAACATATTTCAATCATTTAATAGAAAATAAAATGATTTTTCTATCTTTGCTGTACGACCATTTTATTTTTCTTATTATGTTGGTCGCAGGCTCTGGTTTCTGCTTTATTCTGCCTTCTCTTAACTCTTTCCAGGATCTCCGGTCAAAATGTCATTCTCTCTCCTCCTGTCTTCAGTTCCTCCCCGATATTGATCTCTTCCTTTCAGCTTTCTTCCATTCATTTTTCTGTTTTACTATCCAGGTTTCACTCCTACAAGCCAGCTCTCAAGCTCTCATTTTTGTAGGTCGCTGCAATAACTTTCCCTGACCCCAGCCCTTGTATGTTTCATTGCTCACTCACTTTCTCCAACCTCTTACTAACTCCCCTTTCTCCCTCTCCATCCCCTCATGCTCAGAATCTCTTCTCTCTCCAGATCCAGTATCTTTCCTTTTTCCTCCTCCCTTAGTCCAGCATCTCCTTTCTCTATCTTCCCCCTTTCCATCCATCATCCACACACTAACCCCTCTCACCCCTGCTCAGGTGATCCAGGATATCCCACTGGTGTTCCTATCCCCCCCCCCTCTGTAATCCGGTATCACCCCCCATTTGTCTCTATTTTTCATCCTAGGACCCCATTATGTCTACTACATTCCCTTCAATTTCTCTATCCCTCTCCCTTAAGTCCATCCCATCCCTTCCCATCCACATCCCTATTCTCCCTCTTACAGAGGCATCATGTCCAGCGCATCCTCTCCATCTCCAAGCCCACCATTCTTCCGTCTGTGTCCCTATTCTCCTTCCCACAGTCCGAGCCCCATCATATCCAGCAGACTAGTACATCCCCTTTCCCCGTCCATTTCACTCATCCTCTCCCACAACCCCATTGAGTACAGCACATTGCCTCCCCTTCCTTGCACAAGTCTAGCATCTCATTTTTCCAATCCCACCCTGTGCACCAGCAACCCCATGACAATCTGCAGCAGCCGCCACTAACTTCAAATGCACGCTGAAGAGTGATGCAAGTCTGACCGTCTGACGAAGTAGGATGTGCATCAGAGGTGGTGGGACCCGGCATCCCTTCTGCGCAGATGTGTTTAAAGGCAGTCACTGCAGTCCACATGTCCCTTTAATTCCAAGGCTACAGAACAGGCTGGAA